>JAUMJL010000091.1:5597666-8396499 GCA_033558185.1 Dromococcyx pavoninus | reverse complement strand
GGCGCGAGGCAGGAGGGAAACAGTGCGATTCGGCTCCGCCGCACTCAGCTCATACGGTGCCGGGGTCCGCCCGGCCGCTGTTCCCACCTCGTCGCGCTGCGTGGTCTGTGGCGGCTCCTCCGTTTCCGCGGGCCGCCGAGAAGATGGCGGCGGCGTCTGAGTGAGGATGGAGCTCCGTGCCAGTTTCTCTGCGCCCTGAGCGGAGGCCGTGCCGCCCAGCTGGCGCTGTGAGGGGCGCCGGAAAGCCCCCGCCGTAGCCCGCGCAGAGGGGCGAGGCTGCGCGCGCCCGCCTGCCTCCCTTTCACCTCCCTCCGCCCGCCGGAGGGATAGGCAGCCCCGGCCTTGTCGCGAGCCTGGGCACGCAGCCACCATGCCGTGGCCTTTCTCGGAGTCCATCAAGAAGAGGGCCTGCAGGTACCTGCTGCAGAGGTACCTGGGCCACTTCTTGCAGGAGAAGCTCAGCCTGGAGCAACTTAGTCTGGATCTCTACCAGGGCACCGGCTCCTTGACGCAGGTCCCTCTGGATAAGTGGGTAAGAGATGCCAGCGCCTCGCCCCCTGCGCTCTTACTGCGGCTGAGGAACCAGCTGGTTCCCTGCCCCTTGGCTGCCATCCACTTTGTTTTCAATACCCAGCCTCCTTTGTGGAAAAAGTTACAGCCGGAATTGGCACTACGTCCAGGGAACTGTGCTCCGATGCGTGAACCCTTTAAAAAAAAAAAAAGGAAGAAAATTATTGCTATGTTTGTCTAGCCGCGCTGCAGTTACATTATTTTTAATTTTGAGAAGGGAAATAAAAACGCAGTAGCTGCTGATCTGAAGAGAGAAGGAGCCCAAGCTACTGGGAATTGCGGATGTGGTTAATAAGGAGCATGCTTACTGGGAACTACTAGAAATATTAAAAACATAAAGTAATCTTGGTTCTATCTGTGCCCTGTCTTCATCTTGGAGACATCATAGTTCTTATTGACAGTGTTATGCTGAGCTTAGTCCATGTAGATTTCTAAAAATTGTTCCCTAGTCTTGCAGTGGTGGAGGTACTTGTTGAGAAATGGAAAGCTGTTTTTACCTGGAGTTTGCTTAGCAGATATACTCTCACACTTTGAAACAACTGAAGCTTTATTTCAGACCTAGCATGTCTGGTTTTGTATTGATAAACTCGTGTGCATGTGCATACACACACACACCTATGTATGCTTACGTCCTCATATAGTAATCCAAAGGTCTGTGCTTGTAATAGTTCATAAAGTTTCCTGGGTTAATTACCAGTGTTACTGAACTTTACCTGCCAGTCAAGTGACTGTCACGAAGGGCCTTGAGCACTGCTGTGCGTCAGTCAGGGACTTCCAGGGTAGCACGGACAACGAGCTGGGTACACAGGCTCATTGCTTTATGAAGTACTTTCAAAACACATTTTTACTGTACGCTGCTCTGGTATTCAGCCACACTGAGTACATTTTAAAATAATTGTGGATGTGATATTTTCAAATAATGCCTTTCCAGTTGGTTGTGTGAAAATGTATTTGAAAGTGGCAGGAGAAAGACATTCACAGAAATGATCAATATTACCAGTGTTTCAGTCTGTTTGTTTTTGTTGTTGTTTGCTTTCGTCTTTTCAATCTGGCTGTGTCTGCGGCTTGTTTTCCGTGGCAGTCAGTGAGACTCTCGCTTTAATTGAATTATTATGCCCTCTAGTGGGTATCACAGCACTTTTCAGTATTCAGAGTGACGGTGTTTAGGATGCAAATACTTTCAAACAGCAGCAGTTATGGAGCAGTACTAAAGGAACGATTTATTATGTATAAGCAATGATTAAATGTATATACAGTAACACGTGAGTTATCTTCCCCATTTGAAGATCAGCATTTTTCTTTTTGGCTTGTAAACAATGACATGTTTGAAGTTCTCTGCACGTGACTGTCTCATGTATGACAGATTGCAAAACCAGATGTCACGGAAGTATTGCAGCTCTCTTTTTTTTCCTCTAGTCATTGTAAGCTTGTTCTCTATGAATCATGAGGATGACTGTATTTTTACGTATTAGCTTATCCATTACTGAGGATACTTCTGTTCATCTTAAAGTTGTAGATATTTTAGCCAATGTTTTAGGTGATTATACATTATAGATATGCATAGTAATACCTGGGGCTGTTAGTGTAAGTCCTTTGCCTCTTGGGACCTGGAGTGTTTAGAAAAATCTAAGTGTAATCCATGATTTTGTGTTTGAGTTTTAATATACATCAAATAGTACTTTTGCTACTGGAATTATTGTGATTCCAGCTGGAAACTCTTAGCCAAAAATGTGGGACTAGCCCTGACGTGAAGACTGGACTTCAGTTTTGAAATTTCACTTGGAATGCTATAATTGCTATTTTCTAGGAATAACTGTCTTGTTTATGAAGTAATTTAGCTATAAGAAGACTTAATTTTTTTTTTGTTTTTAGATAGTAACTTTGTATTTCAGTATAATAAAGAAGGTACTAAAGTACACTAATTTTTATTGCCGTGTATGTTGGTATCAAAAAAGCACCTGAGATCAAATTTATTCACAATGGCTTTTTGTAACTAGCTTACTTCCTGCTGTAGCAAATTATCTTGTAATGATTTGGGTAATTTAAATTAATCTGTGATACTTTCAAGTGTGTTTTTTATGCCCAATAATTAGTTATGCCTTATCTTATGTGATCACTGCATCTGTAATTCTTACATTTAATTAAAAATGAAATTTTGATGTCATGGAACCTTAGTGCATTATTTGATTCTTAAGCAATTTCCCAGATAGAAATATTTCAAGTTCTGTTTCTTCAAAGTTGTCTTTTTCTGCTGCTTGAGTGGACTTTGGAACAGAAATTAAAAACCCAAACATGCAAGCAAATACAATTTTAAAAGCAGAGTTGTTAAGAGCAACAAGTTAACATGATGGAAAAATTTCGGTTTTTTTAGACTTTTTGCTAATTTTTATTTTTAAATTATTCTATATAATTGGAACAACATTTTAAAATCCTTAGAATGGAAAGCGACTTTTAAATCTTTGTTTTTTAAAAACTTTTGATGTCAAATTTATGCATTTTCTCAGTGTTCCTGTTCAACACAGCCAGTTGAAGACTATGTCCTAATATTACAACAACAGTCTTTGGTTGCGCTCACCAAATTTAGTATGTGATTTAAGTTTTTTTTTATTTTATGAAAGCATCTTATATAGTTCTTGTTCAGTGATTTCAGTTTTAACTAAATTTTTAAATCAGGGCAGAAACAGGGACCTGCAGTTTTTTTGTAAACATATTAAAGAATGTTTCCTTTGAAAACAGGCTCTTTGGATTCTGTATGGCTTAATGGAAGCAGTATAGTGCAACATGTGCATCTTTTCTGAGGATTGTGAAAAACTTGAAATTGTTAGTTACTTCACAGCTGATGTTCCATTTCTCTCATCAGTTTCATTTACTGTGTGGTGCTTAGGGCGACTTGATTATAGTTTTATTTATAACGTCACTATAAAGAACTGTATTAACAGAATGATTTCTGTAGACTATTGGTGTGTCCACCTTGCTTCAATTTTTTAAATTAGTGTTGAATATTGAACACATTAAAATATGATTTAGAAATGGCAAGTATTTTACACACTAAGAGGGAGATTATTTGATTCCATTGTTACAGTGTTTCAGAGAAAGGTAAAGTGAACATTACATTGAAGTTGCATGCTAATGAATTGCTCTTGTCACAGAAACCAGGTACTTCTTGCATTTTAATGTCAACCTGTTTTCAGCTTTCTTCATATCTTGCCAGAGAAAGAGTAGATTAAATTGTTTCAGTACTGTAGTATTTTTAACAGTAAGGTACTGGAATTTTTACTTTATTGCAAATATACAGGTTATACAGCTACCACAGAGAAATGTGTATGCTGAAAGCTAGGTAATTAATTTGAAACAAATTAAGATGGAATCAAAATACTTGGAAGTGGCCAGTTTATTGTCTTTCTGATAATAATTAATTTTCTGGTAGCCTCAGTATATTTTATTTGTTATACTCAAAATTATGGATTTTTTTTTAATTATTGATTTTATTTTATTCCCTTCTAGTGTCTTAATGAGATCCTGGAGTCTGCAGATGCACCTCTGGAAGTCACAGATGGATTTATCCAGTCAATTTCTTTATCTGTTCCGTGGGGGTCATTGCTACAGGATAACTGTGCATTAGAAGTAAAAGGATTAGAGATGGTCTTCAAGCCAAGACCAAGGCTTGGTAGGCGTATTTTTTAATTTTCTAAAAGGAGATTCTTTACAGTTGTTCAGAGGCAAAAGGCTGTTCTTAGCCTTATTTAAAGTGCCATTTAATTTACAGATATTAATGATATAGAGTGTAATAAAGAGAAACTGACAGGTGTTCATCAGTTGGTTGTCAAATTTCTCAATTGGTGGTTGTTCTGTTAAAAAAATTAAGATGTTTATAATGTTCCTAATGTATGTTTTTCTAAACATATTGAAATGAAATACTGTGTGGAAAGGAGTTTGCTAGCCAGGTCTTCTGTGTGTTGTATGCCAAGTGGTGTTAGTCAGCATTAGTATTTGGCTGTTAGGTTGCAGTTAAGATAATACAATTGTGTAAGACTACGAGGGGGGTTAGAGTGAGCTTCTGGCTTTCTTTGGCAACTTTAGGATAAAAGATCCATCGTCCTGAAATAATGACTTTTAGACTACTCTAAATACTTAATACCTTTGATGGTAATGCCAAGAGAAATGTCTGAGCTCTTCCTAGCTTGCCTATATCCATATGCATCTAGCTAATCTAGTTTAGACTGTCCATAAATTCTGTTAAGATGTGTTGTTGTAACCTGTGTATGACGTTTAGTGCATTTTTAGCGTGTGGAAAATTTTGAAGAAATGTCTGAAGGATTTTGATTTATTTTCCTTTTTATAGTTTAGAGAAGGTAGAAGGAAATATTTATTGAAATGCATCATAAAGAAGAGAAAAAAATGCATGAACCGTTTTTCATGTTTTTGCAAGTCACCTTAAGTAACCTGCTTATATATACCCTGAATTTCATTCTTATTTGTTTAACTGGAACTAAATTTTCTTACTTTCTGGTGTAAGATTATTGGTTTGGAAGAATGGTAGTATTAGTAGGAAGCTTTGTTTATTCACTTGCATCCATTTAGTTCTTTTCTATGCACAGAGCTTGGTAATACGCTAGGAACAGAAACACCATGCCGGTTTTATCAGATTTTCATAGCCACGTGGATGTTTCTAGATCTGAATGCTAAACTGCAAAGTTTTGTGTTTAACACATTTGTATTTGTGCTAGTTTTAGCTTTTATTTGTTTATACTAAAGTGTTGTAATTGAAGTTGGTTAACTTATCTAGTTTTACAGTATTTATTTACAATGGCCTTCAAGTTAGCTGATAGCAATGTACTGCCAATTAACTTAATCTGGGTGCTAAAAGATTTGTCAGCTTAATGCGTGCTGTGCTCTTGAATTTTATTATGTTCTGCTTACTATGTCAGCTCTGTGTTAGACATTTAAAGCGCACTGTAATATGCTAAGATAACATCTTAAACCTTGTGTAGTCTTTCCCCATGTAGCATATGTTTCAAACGGAAAAAGAAACCTTAAAATAATTCTTAATTAAAGTTATTTCTTTGATGTCATTTTGCTGATTATGCCTACAAAATTATACCAATACAATAAAAGTACTCAAGAAATTATTCCCTTAAACCAGTGCTTAAGATTGTTTTTTATACACTTTACCCCTTTAAAATTACTTTACACTGCAAAAATTGCATTTCTAAGAGTCTGGTATTTAAAAACTCAGTATAAACAGATGAAACCAGGAATCAATGTAACCAGTCTAGTTACAGTCTCTCTTTAAGTATGGCTTCTTACTAAGCTGTTGAAACTCTCCTCTGGATGTGCCAAATGCATTATTTCCTTTTGTCTTTATTGTTTCAAAATGTTCAAAGTGAAATTTATCAAGACTTCTCTTACTCCACAGCATCTGGGTCTGAACCTATGTATTGGTCAAGTTTTATGACTAGTAGTATGCAGCTTGCAAAAGAATGTCTTAGCCAAAAATTGACAGATGAACAAGGAGAAGGGTCCCAGCCTTTTGAAGGACTTGAAAAATTTGCAGAAACTATTGAAACAGGTATGGATTAATTATTGAGGTCTGAGTGAACATCTGAGGTCCATTGCTTGGTATGGATGTACATACTAGAGATTGAATAGATATTTACATTGTTACTTAATGTCTTAGTACGGTATTAAACTCCATTGATTATTTCCACCAAAATAAATATTGAAAACTTAAACAAAATGAAAGACCCTTTTAAATTGATTTATGAAAGTTATCAATGAGTAACTTGGTTTTAAATGCCTGCATGGTATCTTTTTGTTTTTTTTTTTTTTGTTTAAGTTCTAAGAAGAGTGAAAGTTACCTTTTTAGATACTGTTTTGCGAATAGAACATGTGCCAGAAAACTCTAAAAGTGGAACTGCACTTGAAATCAGAATCGAAAGGTAAAGATTTTTTTTCTTAATGCACTTTTTGCTCTTTCTTGTAGAATATGCTTTACCCATGCATGCATGTTCTTAGTATGTAGTCAGACACTAGTTCTTGAGCGCCTCTTTTATAATGCTAGTAATCATTGTCTCTACTCAGCTTCCACTTAATGTGTTTAAGCTAAAGATATTTAATCACCAACTTCAAAGACTTTTAGTTTTTTTTTAATATGAGTTAATGACCCCTTCTACAGCTGATGAATACTATTTCTCAGGTGTTCAACAGTCAGTGGATATTACTGGCAAATCGGGCCATCCCCTATGCAAAGGGGCTTTAATATCTCAGCAGTTCCTCTTGCATGTTGGAGATACTCAAAATATTTCCAGAAAGAAAAATACAATCCTGAAAAGATGTGTCCTGGAAGATTTTAGGTCATCTGTGAGCTTTCAGAAGAGACCATGTGTATTATATAATTACTTTAAACTTGAATATTGTACATGTTCTTAAAGTATTTTTTCTGACCTATGGGATAATGTAATCATATTTTCTTGCAAAGCATTGGAATCATTACCTGATTCTTACTGAGAAATGCTAATGAAATATGTTTAGTTTTAAATGTTTATGAACTTTAAGTTATTAAGTTCAATTTGGGCGATATGTCAGTAAATCTGAAATTATGTTTCTTATGGAATTACATGCCTAGAACAAATCTCCTTTTCTGTACTTTAAGAACTACATTGAAACAGATTGTTAAATAGCATGTTGTTTTGATGTTTGATACATTTTATTTATGGAAAAGTAATTGTATTTTTCCACTGTGAATTCTATTATGTGAAAACTTAAATCTTTAAGAGTTTACTGTTTATGCTCTTAGTTTTGTAATGCAAGAAATTTAATTTCACAGAACTTTGACAGGAATTGGAGCCCATTGTCTCTGTTTTCAACTGTAGTTTTGACACAGAATGTCGTGTTATTTCAAGTAGTACTTTTAGACAACTTTTAGACAATGCTAGATGACAGATTTTAAAAAAAATCAGGTTCTGAAGCAAGAATTGTGTTTCCTAATGGAAATGTATGCCTACAAGTGTTGGACAGAGTCCTCCACTTTGTGGTCAGATTAGACATAAGTGCTAGGATAATACACTAGGATATATTCACACTGGAAGCATGTCACAATTGTCCAATAAGATTCTTGAAAACTTAATATTTACACCTATTCCCAGAGAGTGGTAATTTCTCCTTTCAGTACCATCAATGGCATTGTAAATAGTATGAAGAGAGAGAGAGCATGTACAAATTTAGGGGCTAAATAGTGCAATGAAGGTAACAATTCACATTTACCCTACCTTATTTATGTTTCCTTGCTTTTGTCTCCCAGAACTATGTATTGTGATGAAACTGCAGATGAGTGCTCTGGAATTAATGTACATCAGCCCACATCTTTTGCTCACAAGTTACTGCAGCTCTCGGGTGTGTCTCTCTTCTGGGACGAATTTCCTGCATCAGCAAAGTCCTCCCCAGTGTGTTCAGCTACACAGCTGGTAAAATTAAATACATTGTATAAGAATGTAAATTGATGAAGGGTAGAATACATTGTTACACTTATATATTAAGAGTCTCTCTGAAGGATATAAGGAGTTTAACTTCTACTTGAATATGTGTTTGAGTTTCATAATCACTTTCTATTGATTTTGAGGAAGGGGAAGGAAGTGCACTTTAGGACTGAGTAAAATTTAGAATGTATTGTACTGTAGTCTGGTTACAACTTTAATGGGTAGAAGTCCTCTAAAATTCACTGTTCTGTGGAAACTACTTTTTTTTTGTAAAAACCTAATGTTTCACATTTACATATCTTTTTTATTTCATAGTTATCAATAGATGTTTCTAATGCCCTTGCCAAATTTATATTTGTGTAAAATAATAATTTGTGTGATGAACTTATTTTAAATGCTTGGTTGTTTTGGTTGTTTTTTTTTTTTTTTTTTTTTACAAAATTTGGGATACATTCTTATTCCTTTCTATGTAATATTTTAAGGCAACAGAACCAAAGCTTTCGCCTAGCTGGAATCCAAAAATCACTTATGAGCCCCATCCACAATTAACAAGAAACTTGCCAGAAATTACTCCTTCTGACCCTGTCCAGATCAGTAAGCTGATTGGTAGAATGGAGTTGAGCCTAACATTAAAGCAAAATGAAGTACTTCCCGGAGCTAAGGTTAGTCATGCTTTTGGTCTTTAACTAAATTAATGGTTATGTAGGAGTGTTTTTTTTCAACTGTATACAAAAAAGATGAGAATCTCAAGAGGACAGAATACCCTTTGTTTTGTTTTGGATTCTCTGCTTTCAAAACCAGTATCTATGTCTAATAAGACGTCTTTACAGTGGCTACACAAGTCAGTGGCACACTGAAATCTGTTAAAGGAGAATTCCTATACGTTAGAGAGACTGAACTTATGTATTAGAGTAACTTCTAAGAAACTTGTTTTATTTTCGTGAACTTCTGCTGCTATTCACTTTTCGTTTTTTCCTATAGCACTATGATGACTATGCTTATGTATGTGTGGAATGTTTAACTGGTTCATTAAAATCACTTTGGTTTTAAAAGGGTAGAATTTACTTAAATCACAAATAAACCATAATGGTTAATTAGGTTACAGTGTTATGAAACTGACATGAACATTTCTACTTTTGAAATTTTATATTAAAATGTATAGTATAATAATGCCATATTCATTGCTACAAGTTAAAATAATATTTTATTTGACTTCTACAGTAAAGATACAGGAATCAAGGCAGTTGAAAGTAAAGTCCTATTATTGTAAAGAAAACCAAACAAGACTGTGACTATATAAGTAAAATTGTGGAAATAATATCCTTTTGTCTCCATTTTGAAAATTGCCTATTGACCTGTCCTTTACAATGAAATATAGTCCACAGTAAGCAGAAAGTTTTTTGCTGCAGTAGAAAATTTTGTCCAGCAATTTCTAGTCAGTCTTTATAACTTGTTTATTCAGACAAAATTAAAGAAGGGCTTGGTTTTTAATTTATCAGGTGGAGTTCATGGATATTGGAAAGAACATAGATGCAGTATATTGTGTAGACTAGGCTAACCTGTTTATTTTAAGTCTGGAAACTGAACTATGTTAGAGCACCTTTTATTAGAATAGGCATTTCTCTGCAGCTCCTTCCTCCTCACTCATTTTTCCTACTCCAGTGTGGGTCCATTGGACTGCAGTTCTTCACAAACTGCTTCAGTGTGGGTCCCCTCAGCAGTATATACCTAATCCCACATGAGTCCTCTGTGAACTGCAGTTCATTACAGGAGAACCTGATGTTGTTTAGGCTCATCTCCGTGGGCTGCAGCACCTGCCAGGAGCCTGCTCCTGTGTGGGCTCCCCAGAGGCTACAGTTTCCTTCTGGCCACATCTACCTGCCGTGGAGTGGGATCTTCTATGAGCTGCAGTGTGGGTATCTGCTCTGGTGTGGCCTCTACCACAGACTGCAGGAGAATATCTGGAGCACCTTATCCTCTTTCTGCTTCCCTGAACATGGTGTCTGCAGGTTTTTCCTCACTACCCATGCAGCATTTTGCCATTTTCACATAGGCACCACCAACTTTGCTGATGGGCTCAGCTGCGTCCTGAGTTGGGTCCATTACAGGACTCGGGACTGACTGGAGCCAGCTCTGCCCAATGTGGAACAGACCCTGACAAAGGCTGCCCCTGCAGCATGCCCTGCTGCCAATATCTTACCAACTACACCCAGAACAGTGAGTAATAATCATGAAGGGACCGACATCTGGGAGTACAGGATTCTAGAGCTGAAAATCTATGCAGATTCTTAAGATGAATTTAGCTTGAGCTGCTCTCGAATTAAAGTGGCTTGCTTTGTTGTATACCATATCAAACCAATTAGACTTCTATGAATATCCCACTCTTTATGAAGAAAGTATGTGAATTTATTCATCTGTATACTAAAGAGAAGTCCTGAAGAGGAATTTTACAGTTTTCCAGATCTACTTCTGAATGTGCTGTCTTTCAGTATTTTATAATTAGTACATAGTACTAAGTTTGTCTTGTTGATTACTTCTGGTATTATCAAAGAAGCAAAAGAGCTAGCAAGTTAATGGTATTCCTGAATCGTATCAGGCAGTTATGTATTTTAGGCTAATAAATTGTCAGTGACAAGCCTCTGCATTTATTCTGCCAAGCTACAGATTGGAAGCAATACATAATTAAATTTTTAGCTGTTGTGTAGAAGATGAAGATGATTCAGTTTCCAGAGTAAAAAAAAAAAAGGTTAACCTAGAAGAAGCAATATACTGCATCTATGTGATTTCCAATCTGTGTGAACTCTACCCGATAAATCAAGAGTGTATGCATGCTTTACAGCATCAAAATATATTATCAAAATAGTTGATTCAAGACTTCTAAAGAAAAATTATTTAAGTGTTCCTGAATTTTTTCCTTTTTATTTTTTTTTCAGTTGGATGTAGATGGGCAAATAGACTCTGTACATCTATTTCTGTCACCAAGACAAGTGCATCTTCTGTTGGACATGGTAGCAGCTATTGCTGCACCAGGCAAGTGAGCATTCTGTAAATGTTAAGTGTGTGTTATGGTGGATGAAGAATAAACTTTGCAAGATAAACGAGTTTCCTCAATGGAAAAAAATATTTGTGGTGGTAGATTATTATAATTTCTATCTGATCGTAGCAAATGTCTTTTAGCTGCTCTGTGTGGGCTATGGTCAATTTATTGACTTTGGTTGCAAATTATACATGCTGGTAATGAAAATTTAGGTAACAGGTAAGACTTGCCAAGTGACTATGGTAGGTGGGGAAAATCGGGAGTCAAGGACAATTTTCATTATTGTACTTTGTTTCATGACAGGGGCTTAGCATTCTGTCTCTTTCTCTGTCCTGTGCCTTAATGACAAGTACAAAAAACATAGAACAGACAGTAATCGAGTTTATCCATATTTGCTAAGTAATTGACAGCAGTGTTTAGACTACTGCAGTAGCATGATGAGATTATTTTGATTTGGTGTTGTTTTCCACCCCCCCCCCCCCCAATGTAACACTTATTGTTAGGATAGATAGTTAATCTTCTCTTGAAAAGAATTTGTTATGTCCTGGTTAGATGCATAATATTTGTCTAATGATACTAATGTATTTGTTCTACTGGACCTGTTGGTTGTTTGTGGATAACTGGAAAAGCTTTACGTGTAGTTTCCTCTATATGTCATATAGTAAAATCTCCAAAACAACAAAATGCATATATATACATATCTGATATACAATAGATACATATGTATGTGTACAGATGCATATGTATACTTCAACAGCAGTTGATTAATTTTCAGATTCATTTTGAATTTTCTTTGGGATAGTGGTAAGGAAATTACAGTGGGCTTTCTGTCCTTTTTTTTTTTTGTTTCAGAGAGCTTAAGCAGAATAGAATTGTCAAATAAAGATAGGAAGAATCGGCCAATGCAACAGGAAGATGAGTATCGGATTCAGATGGAGTTGAAACGTTATTTAAGAAAAGAGCCTTTATCTGCAGGAGCATCGTCTGAACAAAGCTTTTATGAGACAGAGAGTGCCAGAACACCTTCTAGTCGTGGCAAGTATAAAAGAAGATGCAGCATAACAAATAACCTGTTGTTAAGATTATATAAATTGACTGTTCATCTTTTAATCTTACTAGCTTAGCTATCAAAATAACATTGACATAGAATAATTGTAAAATATTAACACCTAGCTTAGGTATGAGGCTAGACTTGATTCAGTATTTCATTAAAACTATTCAGTAATCTGTGTGTTATTGCGCAATACAATAAATACACATGCAGTGTAACACCTTTTCCAGTGCATCATTGAGATAGATACAGAATAATAGTTGCAGTGCCCTGATAGTCATATTTTTATTTCAATATTTTTTGGTGATTTTTAATGTGAAAATATTAACTTTGATTTGTCAAAAGGAGAGTTTATTAATTTCTATAAATTATGCCAACTTGAACATGAAAATGAAAGACTTAACTGTTTTAGTATTTATCAGTTTTTTTGCCTTTTTAAAAAAAATTATCTCCGTAGATGCTACTAGTCTTGGTATCAAGAGAACTTGTGTAAATAATGTGTTTCACTGATTATTCTATCTAGCATTTAGTTTTCTGAGCTTAGGAATATATTTCTGTTAAAAGTAAAGTAGTGTTTGGGGTTTTTTTTGTTGGAAAATAACTCTTAACTACCTATGCTTCTTATTAGAAGAAGAAGTTTTCTTCTCAATGGCTGAAATGGACATGTCTCACAGCCTTTCCTCCCTTCCACCTCTTGGAGACCCTCCAACTATGGATCTAGACTTGTCTTTAACCAGTACATATACCACTACACCAGCAGGATCTCCACTGAGCACTACAGTGGTATAGTATTAACTACATCTAAAATATTTTTAAAATTAACGCTGTCTGAAACTGTTGCACATTCTTTCCAATACCACTGCTATAGCAGATAGGGAATACTATCAGCTCTAAACATTTTCAGTTGTCCTGCAATAGTTCTTGATATTGTCAAGTTTCTCTTCTGCTTGTCTACCAAGACAGGAAACAGGCTGTATTTACTAACAAATGTCTCAAAGCATATATAGGACACTTTATGATTTATTTTCTTTATAATAACTGCATGTTTGCCATCTGGGTTTTCTTTTAATAAGGACTGCAAAGACAATGACAATAAAAAGTACGGATATTTGTATTACATTAAAAATAGCATAAAAATTGTGCTGTTGATACCACAGTCTTTCCCAAATCTGTTATGTACCTAACGTTTTGTTAAGTGAAAACCTTGGAGAACAGTTTTGCTTTTTACAGTGAAGCGAGAGACTATATTCTCATGGATAGAGCAACTTCAGCTTTATAAACATGTGAGTGTAGATCATCACAGAATTAGAAAGCATAGCCCAAAGTAGAGCATATCTACATTGTTGGGCTGAGTGCTAATATGCTGTTGGTTTGTATACGCATGTATTTTCTTTTTTTCTTTACCTCATTGTTTGTTTTATCCAGTGTCTAACATCTGTTTGTCAAAATTAAGATCAGATATTTTTTTTTAGCTTCAACCAACTTGGGGTGATTTTCTTGATCGTAACAAACAAGAATTGCAACCTCCAAGAGGTTCTTCGCTTATCGCCAATGTGGCTCACCAAGCTTCCTTAAGAAGGACATGTAAGTTAAAATGTTGGTTTGCATTCTGCTCCCTAGGTAATTCTGGAAATGTATTGTTGTGCAGCAACTTGATAAAAAGAAATGAAAAGAAGTAAGATGATTTTATAAATGTGTTATTGCTGAAAAATTATGTGAACTTTTGTATTTCAGCTATTCCATCCAGATCTGTTTCTGTGGATGAATCCAGACCTGAGCTTCTTTTTAGACTGGCAGTTGGAACTTTCTCAGTGTCTGTACTTCATATTGACCCTTTACCCCCACCTGAAAGTTCACTGAACCTTAACCCATTGACACCAATGGCTCGGGATTTCTTTACCCAAATAGAAAAGATTGAGCCAGTTAAGTTTTCAACAGAAGATTTTCTATCCTTCCGAGAAGTATTTGCAGAAGCTTGTTCTCATGATCACCTTAGGTATAACTTTGCTTATTAATAAATATAATTAACAAAAATATATATTCTGTAAATTTCAATAAAATAAGTTTATTTTCATAGGAGTTGTCACTTAAGTCAAATGCAATTCAAATATTATTTGTTAATTTCAAAATAGCCTTGAATTTTGACATATGTTGTCCAAGACTTTTTTTTAATAAAAAGGGAAGAAAAATGCATAAAGTTTAAAATCAACCTAGTTTTTTCAACAGTAGATGAGTTAAACTAGATCCAGTTTCTACTACAGAAATCTAGAGAGTCCAGAATCATTAAGTGAATTACTTCCTTAGAAATAACTGTGTTTTACAGGACCTTCTTTATTCCAATATAAGTACTTCTGCTTGAAGGAGCTTGGGGCTTTACTTAGTGCAAAATAATGTATCAGTAGGGATAAAATAAGTGTGTGCAAAGTCATAAAGCTAGTCAGCATCTTTTTTTTTCACAATTTTTTCCTGTCAGAGTACAGTGTATGAAGTAAAATATTTGAGTGTATGTATCTTTTCTTACGCATTTCGTTTAGACTTCCTGAGGCATTTGACTTGTTCGTTGTCTGTATAGGAATGTTAGATTCCAGTTTATGTGAATTTCAGCTTATGTTAGATACCTGAAGTGTTCTTTACAAATTTCTGTACACTGACCATTGTTGAATGTATAACATCATTGAGCTTCATTATGGCGGCTTTAATGAATTTTTTGAAAAAGGATTCTAGTGATACTTTTTATGTATTTAAGTCTTAACTATAAATAATTGTTTTATGCTACTTTTCATAATCCATAATTTTCATAATTCAGATTTATAGGTACTGGCATCAAAGTGTCTTATGAACAAAGACAAAGGGCTGCCTCTCGAAGTTTTAGTACTGACTTATCCATTGGGCATATGGAGCTCCTGGAATGCCTTTTCTCTACTGACTCTCATTCCGTTCAGCCTCACTATACAGAGGTATGTAAAAAAAATAGGAGTTTCGTAGAAAAGAAATGTTAATTGCATAAATGAGAATGCCAGGTTTTAAAATGGTTGTAATTTTAAAATTCTTCAAATACTTTTATTTTGTTATTATGTCATAGTTTTAAGATGCAACTTACATTTCAATTGCAAGACATACATGACAGAAGTAGCATTAAATTTGGGAATTAGAGTAAATGTTTTCCAAAAAATAGCCTGTGGAGCTGAGCATCGCAAAGGTTTCTTTGAGTGATGATTGTTCTTCCACCTTTTTTTAATGGTCAGAAACATCTGATAAAGTGGCTGAATAAGTGGATTGAGGAAGTGATTGGGCTGGGACTCTGTTCGCTGACTTGAATATAGGGTTGCCTACTGTCTGTTATAGATAAAATGTCATAAATGTCTTTTCCTGTGGTAACTCCTCTTTACCTATTAATTATTTTAAACTCTGGTTTATTCTAAAGCTGCTGACATTTTGTTCTGAAGAAGGAAATAGTTCTCATGCTATGTCATGCCTTCAGCTTCACTATAAACATTCAGATAATAGAGGACCTCAGGTAAGGTGGGAGATTAAACCCAGTAAGTTTATGTATAATAGCTATTGTCTAATTCTGTTCATTTCAATGGAAAGGTATTTTTCTTGTAAAGCTGAGAGTCCTTAACTCAGTTATTATAATTTGTTTCACTGTGTTGTTTTTAAGGATTTTAGTGCTTTTTTTCTTTCTTTTCAGGGTAGTCAAGGGAGACTTAGTTCTGTTCCACAGAAAGCAGAATTACAAATAAAGTTAAGTCCAGTGTTTTGTGAGCTGGATATTAGTATTGTAGACAGATTGAATTCCTTACTTCAACCACAGAAACTAACTACAGTGGAGATGATGGCATCTCATATGTATGCTTCTTACAACAAGCACATAAGTCTGGTAAGTTAAAAATGAAATTGATTAATAAATGCTGATTTTTTTTTTCTAGAGAAAGGCAGGATTGCGCTAAGCCTGGGACTGCTAATTCTGGTTGATTTGTGGTAGTTGTTTTGTTTTGTTTTGTGATTTGTTTCTCTTTTTTTAACTTCTGATACAGAACAGTAGCCATCTGACATACTCATTTTAGATTCAGTGATTGCATGCTTGATAACAGACCTAAAGACAATGTTAGCTGCTTCACAAACTGCCTGAGTTCACAGCTTCTTGGAGCAAGCAGAGCTGGGCAAAAAGGAGGAAACTTGACTCATTCACATGTAATCGCTAATCTGTCCCCTCGCGGCCTCCAGCAATTGATACAAACTGTTGCTGGCATTTCCACTTCTATGCTGAAATCCTTAGGTGTCGCCATCAGCCTAGTTGCCTCTGCTGTGCCTTTCCTGCTTTTAGGGTAGGTACTAGAAAGGATGGGAATCATATGAATGGCATTTTAGTGATCAAGGACCAAGAGAAGAAGTTGGAGATTGTTTGTCTTGTTTCAGGTCATTATTAGGATTTAAGTATTAGTATATTTAACACAATAACATTAAACTTGAAAGCTTTTCTTGAGATAAATGAGGCAAGATTAATGCAATTAATTGATTTTCTACACAGCAACAAATATCTTCGCATGATTTTATTACTGCATTGATTAATTGCAGAAAAATGAGTGTTCAAACTTATTTAAGAGAATCCTTACTTAAATAAATTTGTAGGACGATAAATCGATAATTTCTGCCAGTGTGGTTGTGTCCTGAAAGTTTGATTCTTTTCAGTGATGTTCAGCAATAAAGCTACACTTGGGGAGGTTTTGAATGACATGCCAGTGACAGGAGCTGGAAGCCATGACATACTGAAAGGGGAATATATGCATTACAGTAGTTCCTGGGTTTTCAACAGTAGCATTTTAAAAAAAAATCTGTGAGATATAATAGTTCCTAACTGCAGCTGAGTATTGTTTGGTACTCTTACTCTAAAAGAAAAAGTACAAAGGTAGCAGTTTTTCAAAGATTACTAACCTTTGCAAATACGTGACTTCTAAGTAGAATTTTAACAGCACCAGTAATAGAAAAATATTCTAAGAGTAATAATAATTGGTCCTAGTATGTGTGGATTGTGTGACATATGAAAAATTAATCTTTTATTTTTAGATATTGCATCATCAAAAGCATTCTCCACAGTAATTCTAAGTGCTATTTTTGCTAATTTAGATCCTTTTTCCTTTACTTTGTTTTTTAGCATAAAGCATTTACCGAAGTTTTTCTGGATGATTCACGTACTCCTGCAAACTGTAGAGTTTCAGTTCAAGTCACTATCCCAGCCTTAAATCTCTCTGTTCGCTTCCCAATACCTGACCTACGATCAGATCAGGAAAGAGGACCATGGTTTAAGAAATCCCTTCAGAAGGAGATTCTTCATCTTGAATTTACAGATGTGGAATTTAAAACTGAGTTTATAGGAGGATCAACTCCAGAACAAGTTAAATTAGAATTTACCTTTAAAGAGCTGACTGGTAAGAATGTGAACATTATATTAAAATATTCTTTTTTGTTTTCCTGAATATTACATAGTTAAAACAAACATCCTCTCATATGGATTAACACAGGGAGTGTCTTTTTGCTTTAATTTTAGAGCAGATATCTCGGCTGCAGTTCAGTGTTCTGTGCTAAATATCAGCATAAGTCAAAATAATACTGCTAGGAGGAGAGGCTAATGTAGGTAGGTGTAGTGCTTGCATTCTTGATTTTGAGATCTGAGAGAGTATTTCTGTATTTCTGTTACTGTTATACTAGTTTGTTTCAATGTAGGTTATCTCTAGGATCTCTATCATGGTGTTAGTGTAAGTTTTGTAGCTTTTAGAGGGATACTACAGCTACATAAACTAGGAATCTTGAGTCTAGTCTAGAAGTGAAGTGAGTGCTGTTTTAAATAACTGTCATTGAGAAAACTGTAGAACTCTTAAGCCTCTGCTATCTTTCAAAGTAGTAGATTTGTGAGACTGGTCTATAATTGCCACCTCCTCTGCTGATTGGTCATTCTGTGTACTTTTCAAAGCTGTGACATAAATGTAGTGATGCTATACATGTAAATGCTGTTATCTGTGCATCAGAAACATCCAGTTCTCTAACTAGTGTTAGCGAGAAATTAATGTGAAATAATTTTGTTTCTATAAATTAGTATTAAACTTTTGGAGGAAAAGAAGATAAAATTTAAGTACCTTAGTAACAGCACTGAGAAGTTGGCTTGTTGGACTTGAACCTGAGGACTGGGCAACCTGAAGTTAGCAGTTGTCGTTCCTGTGTTAATTTTTTAAATATCTTTTTCTATTCAGGCTCATTTGAAGAAGATAACGCAGAAGCACCTATGAAATTTTTTCAAGTGTCTGGTGGCATAGATGGAGATATAACATCATCATCAGATAATTTTGACTGGCCTCGGTAAACTGATGTTTTATGTTTTGATGTGGGTTTGAATTTTTATGAATCATGGAGTGGTTTGGGATGGAAGGGACCAGTTCCAACACCCCTGCAATAGGCAGGGACACCTCCCACTGGAGCAGGTTGCTTAAAGCCTCATCCAACTTGGCCTTGAACACTTCCAGGGAGGGAGCATCCACTACTTCTTTGGACAGCCTGTGCCAGTGCCTCACCTCACAGTTTAAAATTTCTTCCTACTATCTCATTTAAACCTCCCTTCTTTCAGCTTAAAACAGTTACCCCTTATCCTCTCACTGCACTCTGATACAGAACCCCTCCATAGCTTTCCTATTATTTTTCTAATTTTAATGCAGACTACCTGTGTAATAAATGCTTTAAAATAATTTGCCAACAAAACCCATAGCTGTTGAAAAGAACCCAAGAATTTATTAAAAAAACCCCAAAAGTTCTCCATATATAATAATGCAAGATAGTTTTAATGCATAGTGTTTTCTGTGTAGACGAGTAAATTTCAATGAAAGTTAGGTGAATGATTAGAGACTTGAAACTTCCGTTTTTGAGGTTTTTTTCACTTTACCTTTTCTCCTACTTCTACAGTCAAGACTGAATACCAAACAAAAAAATAAATCTTAGTCAAATTTTGCCTCAGAATATTAATATAAGCTGCTATAAAGCCATAACAACAAAAAGAATAATTATATTGTGACTGAATTATTGCAGCTTGTATCACACGTAAGGCAATACAGTACTTCAGAGTGTTTTTTTCAGTGTGGTTTTCTTTTATAATGGTACAAATACGTTTTGCTGTAACAGTGTATACACGTAATAAACTACATCATGTAGCAGAGGTTTTTTCAATAGTTGTTGTTGGTCTAGTGATACAAGCATTATTTTGCTAGAGCACTAGATCTTCCTTAGGTCACCTAATGGAGTTGAAAAAAGCAGACATTAACCTTTTCCTCTTGTGGTTCTTTTTCCATGTCCCTTCATGCCTATAAATTTTTAGTGTTTTTCTTAATAGTATCACTTAGTCTAATAAAATATATTACCATCTAATAAAGTCCCATGTCTTTGAGCTATTTAGCCTATGTGTGTTTAATAGCTAGCTAGTAGAGTTAGGGGACATGTGACTGTGACAATGTAAAAATTCTAAGCATCTCTAATGGCTTATTCTGCATAACTTCTCCAATGTCAGGATTGTATTGAAAATAAACCCTCTGGCTGTGCACTCTATTCTGGAAAGGATAGCAGCTGAGGAGGAGGAAGGTGATAATAACTTTCAAGAGGAAGAAGAAGGAGGGTCTCATTCTTTGAAGGATGTCTGTGATATTAGAAGACCAGAGCCTTCTCCTTTTTCTTCTCGTAGGGTCATGTTTGAAAATGAAGAGGTACTATAAAATTTTATTGCTTTGTGCTTGTGGTAGAAAAAATTAATATATTCTCACTACTTTACATGCTTAATCTGGCTTCCAGTTTTGGGGTGTTGTTTTTTTTTTTATTACTTTAGAAGGGTTTTTCTTTTTTCTTTCAGATGGTGATGCCAGGAGATGTAGTTGAAATGACTGAGTTTCAGGATAAGACAATAAGCAATTCTCACTATGTACTGGAACTCATGTTACCAAACATCCACTTAACATTACCAAACAAAAGCTTTTATGAAAAACTTTACAATAGGCAAGTATGATAATTGTTTTGCTTTGTTCTTGTGACCTGTACTTTTAGTTCTGTATTCATCATTGATAAAAGCAATTGAATGAGCAGCTGTACCAGGAATTGATTTGTATAGTTGTCTAAGAACATAAAATGCTATATAATTATTCTTCCAAGCTAACATCAGAGACACCACTGTTGTGTTTATCTGACTAGTGCCATAGCAGCCATCTGCTGAAAAGTGTTCAGAAGTTTGTGAGCAAAAGATAAAGTTAAATAGTCTTTTGCTTTGTGTGACTGCTTTGTTCAGATCTCTGTTCAGTGTTCTATTTTGCTCTAATCTTTCTGAAGTGATTTTTCCATCTGAAAATTAGGAGTCCAAAAGAGAGTCAGGGGAAAAAACAACTCAGTTTTAAAAGCCTTAAAAAGGCTTACTAAAATGTAGAAAAAGAAAAGCAACCCCAACTTAAATATTGAACACTGACTTGTATTTTTCTTGATTTTCTGCCTGAAAAACAAAAAATACAATTAGATTAAGTTAACTAAAAATAGGTATTGTGCTGCACATTAGCTACATAATGAGAGATACAGATCTATTTTAGTCTCTGATAGGCTTTGCTTCCAAAGCTTTTTTTCACTTCCAAAGTGGCAAACCTTAACCTTTGATTGCAATTTCTGTTGGTGTACTACTGTACTAAGTGTGACATATATCTTTACCCTGATAGACTCAGACTTACTTGAAATCTAAAGAACTGTAGTTTCCTGCAGTTTGCTTAAAAATTCATGTTATCAAAATAACATTTCCTCACTCTCCCTCATACCTACTGAGCTAATATACTTCTACTGATAGGGACTTTTGTGTCACTGTTGGATGTTAGACTTTGATATGTGCGTGCCATAATTACAGAAGAAAATTCCTTTCAATATTTATTGCGTATACTCATTAATATGTTATTCTTTCTTGTGTTCTTGAACCTTTTTCTCTTCCTTGTTTATGGAATCTGAAATCTGTTATATGAAGTCTGCAAAGGAAATACTGCTTGGCTGACCTTATTAAGTGGGAGTATAGTCATGTATTTTGTATAATGATAATGTATTTCTTCCTAGGATCAGCAATGATTTATTGTTGTGGGAACCCACAGCTCCATCTCCTGTAGAAACATTTGAGAACCTTTCTTACGGTGTTGGACTGTCTGTGGCCAGCCAGCTCATCAACACTTTCAGTAAAGACAGCTTTAGTCAATTTAAATCTGCAGTTCATTATGGTAATACACTTAAATCATCTCGAACTACAGTAATTCAAAAGCATAATTGGCTAAAGTGATTAAGCTAATAATTGAAGGGATTTGCAAACTTATATTACAAGAAGAGATTTGCTTAAACCAAGACGTAAAAGCATAATTACTGTTTAATTAAGTAAAACAAATGTGGAATTAAATTGCATTACTGATGGAAAAATAGTAAGTTAACATGTACTAGCTAGAGAGTTAGCTGTTTTTATTTTATCTATTAGATGATGAAAGTGGATCTGAGGAAGAAACGCTACAGTATTATTCCACTGTTGATCCAAACTATCGTTCACGCAGAAGGAAAAGACTTGACTGTCAGAATAAGAACTCGCAAAGCTTTCTGTCTGTTCAGCTAAATGTGACGCATGGATTAGTGTCCATATTCACAGATGTAAAGGTGAGACACCTGGGGCTGGAAAAAGTTGTTGTTTTGACCATGAGATTCTCTTTGTGTTGCATGTACTGTTTTGGAAAGGAAGAAGCGTTTATAACAGTAGTTCTGTACTCTTAATACTATCATACTGTAACCACACAATATGCAACACATTTTAGCAGTTGTGTTTACTTTGCTTTACATGAGAAGTACTAAATGCAAGCAGGAAAATATGTATTGGTAGCAAGTGTAATGTTAGTTTAATGTTAGTCTAACTGCAGCAAACTCAGTCAGCAATCACTTTATCATTTCTATTCTTCAGCAGGATGACGGAAGTACACTGGAAGGAAAATATGGCGAATTCTGGCTTGAGTTCAACAATGGTTCACTTTTTAGCGTGACTAAATACGAAGGCTTTGAGGACAGACACTATGTGTGTCTCCATTCTAGTAGCCTCAATTTGTATCATCAAGGTAGGGTTGATATTGAGGTGGCTTTGGGACTAAATTTGAAAAGAGATAAGTTTGAATTTTTTTTTAGGAGAAATGCTGTCTTCTTTTTTTTCTCTGATAGGATACGATTTGGCACAATAGATTTAGTTCGTGGCTAGTGCTCCTAAATGCTACAGTAATACAACTTCATGGTTACCGTGTTTACTTATTACAGTATAGCTCAAACTTTCCTTGGCAAATGCTGGTCTTTAGAGATATTGTGCTCCTCTCACAAATTAGCTGTACAATCTGTTCTTTATTATGAAAGTACACACTCCTACATATTATTGCTTATTTAATTTAAAAAGGTGCAGGTTACCCGTGGCTGCTGTATCTTTCCTGGGTAGCTAATTGTAGAAAGCAGCTGAAGAATTTTAGGTTGACTTTGTAGTTTGTACGGCTGGAAAACACCAGGTAAAGCCTTTTAAGATTTTTCCCTCAAATGTCTGAATCAATAGTAGTGAAGTTAATGGATTTTCAGCGCAAGGTGTAATTGTTATGTGTTTAGAGGTCAACCTAGCACTATCTCATAAAATTAAAAGGAGAGACACTTTCTTATCTTTCTGTGTAACCTATAGGAGATTTCTGTCCTTTATTTCAACTTGACCATTTTGTTGGGCAAATAAAAAAAAAAACCCTACAGTCATACTGAAGACTTTGAGTGGAACCATGGTTTTAAATATTGGATCACTTGTAACCTCCCCTTCGCAATTTTTGGTGGTCAGTGCACATGACTAACTTTGGTAATTAGAACAATTTTAAAGTCATTAAGCATAAAAAAGATTTTCCCTAACTCTTCATCAGTAACAGGTCTGAAGGATGAGGTAACTCATTGTAAAATCTCTTTTCAGGTATGGTAGATGGAGTTGTGCCTTCCTCTGAAGTACGACTTCCCAGCACAGTACGTCCCCATTGGTTAGAACCAACTATTTGTTTTTCTGAAGAAGATAGTCTTAGCAGGACTGCTTCAGATGGTGTAGGAGTGGATTGTCCAAGTATGTTGACCATTGCAGTCAAAATACAATCAGATAAAATAGAGAGCAATACAAAGGTTTGTATTTTCAAATTCATACTTTTATAAATTATTTGTCTTGGTTTACATGGAAGCATCTAGATATGGGGTTGCAAGAGTTATAGATGAAACTGTATAACTCTGAGCTGTTCATTCTCAAACTGTAAATTCTGTATTGGAGTCTTTTGGACGGATTGTAAAATTTAAGTATCAGCATATTTACTAATTTTTCCAGTGCTTCAGTTTGCTGATGACGCTGTATTTCTTTACTGAATGCATTTCTTGGCCAGTTTACTTTCTTTGTTTTCTTTGGTTGAGCTTTAATCTGGTGCCAAACCAGGTGAGAACAAATATAGAGAGTTAAAAGCTTTCTGCTGAGCTTACTAGCAGTGTCATCTAACAGGCAGCCTTTGCTTACGTATCTGAAATGGCATTTGTAAATGTCAAAGTCAAACATAGCACTCAGTAGCATTCAATAGGATGGCTAAAAGATGATCTATTACCTGGCATAGTAGAGACAGTTCGGTAGAATTATCTGGAGAAGGAGGAATCTGCAGACCAGCACAGTGTCACGGGGACTCAATTGGCTCAGATTTGAATGACGTAAGAAACAACTACAGGGCTGGTACTCCTAGTGATTCCTGGTGAATCACAGACTGGATGAAGAGGTAGCCTTCCTTCCTACCACCACTGCAAAAGTGTTATTTCTATACTATCCTGCAGCGAAAAGTATTAGACTGTATTAGCCAGAATTTCTGTATTAAGAAGCAAGCTTTTCTTGCATGTTTAATCCTGGCCCAATCTTTTCTTCATTTCTAGACACTTGGAGGTTCTGGGAGAAGAAGGATGACTGTATTTCATAATCTAGATGTCAAATAGTTACCTATTTAAATTCATTTAAACTAACCTGTGCAACTTCCTTGTGCAGGAATTTTTAGTTGCTGTTGGACTAAGAGGAGCCACTCTTCAGCACAGAGTATTGCCTTCAGGTTTAAGCTGGCATGAACAGGTCAGATTGCAACAATTTTCTCAACTGTATCTTCAATTTCAGTGTCATTGCTTTAACAACTGCTTTAAGCATCAAACTAAACTTCAATGGAAAAATCTTTTTTTTAGGCTGTGTCTTTATTATCTTACTCTGCTCTTGAAAGTTTTATTCTTTGCTTTCTTTCCTGTCTGGCTTTTGAGATCATTGACAGACTGCCGTCTGGCTCTTAAATTCTTACCTGTGTATGCTTTTGCTACAGTTCCTGTCATCATCCTAAATCTCTGGGAGATCCTGGGATTTTGGAGGGCCTTTTTTTTTGTTTTCTTAAAAAAAGTATTCAGATGGAAAATCTCAATAGTCTAGTGGTATCGGAGTACTTGGATAATCATCAGCATGAAAAAACAGCATCAAACCACCGTTTGCTTGCAGCACTTCTGTATTTTTCCCTTCTGCTCACCTGATTCCGCAAGTCCCATTTCTCCCGTGTCTGTTTTCTGTTTTACATTGTTGGAATAGCAGCAATGGAGAATAACACTTAAGGGGAGTAGTAATCAGCAGTTTACATAAACACTCGTGGTGCAAACTTCTAAGTTAGAAGGGTTTTAGTGATTAGTATGGATGCAGAACTGGATGCATAGCAGACAGGGCTATAGACCCTTGATTTGGAAGCGGTGTGTAACCATGCATGAGCTAGGACATGACATTACTGCGTGGAGTTGAAATTAGTGCTTTGGACTCTACTATGCCATTACTTTTTTCTCAGTATGGTATTCCTGTGTGTTCTTGTGGCCTACTTTACATCATGTTGCTTATTTGCTCTGTGAATTTTTGCTCAATTAACATTACCTGTAATGCACTTGCAAATCTTTTTTGGAGGGAGAAGATAAAAAATCAGCCAGAGATAGGAAGAGGAAATGATTAAAAGGCTCAGCAGTGTTGGTATGCCCCAGACTTAGAATAATTTAATAACTTTTATAAGTGTAATGGATTTGAGAGGGATCTTAAAGAGGAGGATTAGGAGTTTATTTTATGCAGTAATACATGAAGAAATAATATATACAATACATGTGCACATATTTCTGATTCTGAGCATACCTCGGCCCCCCCCCAAAAAAGAAAGATAACTCGAAGATTAACTTTAACAGTGTACAGTATTACAGGAAAAGTTGGCTTTTCAGATAAAGAGAACAAAGAAAATATTAACACTGTAATAACAACTGCAAAGAAAGATGAGTGAGACAGTATTTGGCAGTGCTTTAAAATTGATTGTGAGACATTGTAGGAGTAGTCACTTAGGCTTTGAGGCTGCAGTTTGGATGTTGTATTTTTTCAGTGTTGGTAGTCCATGCTTTTTTATATTCAGATACTGGGTAAGCCCCTTTAAATATCTGATGTTAACTCCTGGCTTCTGCTAATTAATCATTTTTTGTCATACATGTTACAGATTTTATCTTTTCTAATGCATAATTGTTTATTAATTGAACAGATATTGAAGTATTCATTGTAGTATGTTTGTGACTTCTAGATTTCATATTTTTTGAATATTTCTGATGAGCCTGTTCTGGGATATAATCCTCCAGCTACAATTACGACTTTTCATGTGCATCTGTGGAGTTGTGCTCTTGATTACAGGTAAATAAAATATAAGTGTATGTCACTTGGTGGCACTGCAGCTATGTATTAATTCTTTAGGAGCATTTGAGTTTGTGTATTGTAAAGAATATTAATTTAGTCTTATTTGGACAGACTACTTGACATTAAATTGCTTACAGTTTAAGGGATTTAAGTAGGCTAAGCACTTGCTTAGGGCTGGGAAGATCTAGTTAAGTAACTTATAAGGCTTTAATTGCACTCCTGAATAGGTAGAGAGTATTAATTTGGTTTTTTCCTATTTGTTGTTAGGCCCTTGTTTTTGCCAGTAAGATCTCTACTTACTGTTGAAACTTTCAGCATTTCCAGCAGTGTTGCAGTAGATAAATCCTCTTCTACTCTCAGGTATGTTTTAAATGATTGCAAAATATAGAAGCTCCTGTAAAACTTGTAATGCCTATCTGCTTTTTTGACCTAGGAAGTATTAGTGTTGTGTAAATGGTCACACTGATTTGCATTTTCTGAAATATACCTTGCTCTTGTGTAATCCTTCTGGTTTATTAGGTTAAGCACATTCTTTTTTAGTTGAATTGCTTTCTTTAACAACTAGCAGTTCTGCAATTTTTCGTGTTATTGAAAGATGTCCTGAAATGAAGTTTTGTCTATTTTGTTAATTAATAGCACCTTCAGATTTCATGAAGATTCGTTATTTAGAGACAGTGTGTTAATTAAGGAAATACTTAGTGATTTCTGAACATACCTAAGTTTTTAATAATTTTCTTTCAACTTCAGTTGAGTGTTCATTCTGTTATGCCCGTTCTGCTGTGAAACATCTGCCAAGTTGCTTGTTTCTGTGGATAAAAACCTTATAAATGACCTTTGAAACATAGATGTATGTTACTTCATTAAAAAAGAAAAACAAGCATAAAAGGAAATAAATATTAATTCTGTGTACCGAAAATATTGCTTTCCATTCTAGGAAGAATCAAATTTATAAACTGAAAAACAAAGTATGATTAATGATGGAAAAATATCTTGCAGTGGTTAATTACCAATGAATTCGGAAATTATGAAAGGTTAAAGCGAAGAGTTTGGATTTAAGATGTGCTAGATAGATTTGTATTTTAAAATATTTTTTTCTGTACTAATTGCTTTTGTCTGGTGAATTGCACAGCATTTCTCTAGCATGTTCATTTCATCTTTTTTTATCTTTTAGGATAATTTTAGATGAAGCTGCTTTGCATTTGTCTGACAAGTGCAACACAGTTACGGTGAACCTCCATAGAGGTAAGGATGTTTTAGATGTGACCGATTGCCAAGCCTAAAGAAATAAAATTACACGCATATTCGCAATTTATAAAGGTTATTAAAGAAGAGGTCTGAGGAGATTAAGGAGCAGCAAGCTGAATGAGTGAATTGTGTTGATGAAAATCTGAGTGCCTTAGTTTGAATTTGTGGATGCGGAGGGGTATTGGAGAACAGCAAATTGCAAGTCCTTGATTTTCTTGTTACTGTTCCATAATGGAACTGTATTTGAAAAAAAGCGCATTTTAAAAAATCCTGAGTTGGCACAGAAAGAAATCTTCATAGAAAAGAGATCTCATGATGTATATATTGTAAATAGTTGAACTTGAAGGGTGTTGTATGGAAAAAAGTTCTAGGTTCTGAAAAGAATGATGCCAGCTGATGTGTTCTCATTTGTATATTAACAGTCTTTAAGGGCTGAGAAACTTCATTCGGTATTTAACGAATGAATTGGAGAAATAATGAAATCCTCTGTTCGCAAATGTATGTTTTTAGCTTTGGTTAGAAATTTCTAGTGAAGGTAGGTGTAAAAGATATACCTGTTGAAATAAAAAAAGAAAGAAGGGAAATAAGTTATTTGTGGTACTGAAAGATTAGTACAATGTGAAAATGTCCTCTCTCGCTTCAAATAAAAAACTCCTAGAATAGTCACCTGCCTTTTGTGTGCCTTTACTTCTCCAACTCACACAGATGGGATGAAGAAAATGGCTTGAAAGATTACACTGCACACAGATGGTGGCAGTGGGAAGGATGTATTGGATTGAAAAGATATATGTTCTTGATTTGAGTAGCTTGAACTCTGAGATTAATCCTCATAAAGAAAGAAGTGCAGAGATATAAAAAGTTTTGCTGAAAAACATCCTTTTTTATGCTCATGCTGTTTCTAATAACCAAAGTTTAATAACCAAAAATACATAGAAAGCATGACGTTTGTTATTCTTAGTTAAAAAAAATTACTCATTGCCTTTCAGATTATGTTCGTGTTATGGATATGGGACTGCTGGAACTAACCATTACAGCAGTAAAATCTGATTCTGATGGGGAAAGAGTAAGTATTTAATCACAAACTTAAAAAAGTAAAATCTCCATTATATATTATGATTTGAAAATTATTTCATTATATCAAGAAAGGTTTTTCAGTTTGTGTGTACTATTTTTTTAAGTCCTTTTTGTCTAGTTGAGTAGATTAACTGTGTATAGATGCTATTTTTATGGAACCTTAGGCTGATTTGAAGTGTATTCTTATCTTTTTATTATTGCTATCTAGACTAAACCACGCTTTGAGCTGCACTGTTCCAGCGATGTAATCCATATCCGTACCTGCTCTGATTCATGTGCTGCATTGATGAATCTTATACAGTATATTGCAAGTTATGGTGATTTACATCCACCCACTAAGACAGAGATTAAACGTGGAGTTACCAAGCCAAAAATGAAGGTATAAAGTGGCAAAATGATATCAACATAACTTTACGCTTACTGGTAACATGTTTTAATTTTGATATCCCTATTGTATTTCCGAAAAATATGAGATTTCCTGCAAAGAAATTAACACATTGCTTCTAACTTAAAATATATGTGAGTAAAATAGTGCCTTTTTTTCTGCTTTGGTCACTACTTACTATTTTAAAATATTTTGTGGTATTTACCTATTGTACTTTATTCTTATGTAAAGAAGGAAATTCTGGGGTGTATATGAGCTTTGCTAATACTTTTGATTATCTAAATAACCTGAACCATAATGTTCTACCTACTTTGAGTCATCTAGCTTGGAGTTCAGCTCAGTTGATTTAAAGTTAAGGTGTCACTTGTTACAGTTCAAGAGCTGTATATCAAGCTATTCTATCAAAATCTTACTTAGTGTGATATTGCAGTTATCTTTAAGATGTAACTATGTATAGTTTCTCTCCTGCAGGTAGAGACCTTTAGCCAATCATCTTCCCATGGACCAGTCCTTCCTGAATCAGAGCAACAGATTTTACGGGATTTGATGAGCGATGCAATGGAGGAAATTGAGACTCAACAGACTGCTTCCACCATGAAGCCAGAGTCTAATGGTAAGAATGCTCTGAAGGCATAAGTACGCGTGAAGTACTTGGAAGGAAAAGAAGATTGAAAGTTTTGTGCATGTAGACATGGTGCAACAAGAATGAGAGTGTATCTTTGATGTCTGAAGTCTTCAAACTATCAAACTTTTAGTAACATTAATGCAAAAGTAATTTAAGATTCCAGATAAAGACGCATATTGAAAGTAGCAAGGAACGACTCTGACTTTGTGGGACTCTCTAAAAGACCCCAAATTCTCTAGAAGTGTAAGTTAGTATGGATCTAAGTTTATATGGTTTACTGCAATGTGAAGGAATCCAAGACCTCTGTTCTGTGTATGAAGGCAGTCCAGGCAGATGGTACAGTTCTGAGTCACAGAAAGAGCTTCTACCTGTAAGGAAATCTTTCAGTTAGCAGATAGAAAAAGATAATCAATTTTATCACAGGATTATGGCTTCTCATTCATGGCTAGCATTAAATCCAGGTTTAAATTGGCTAAGAATTTTGTACTGCAGATAGAGGATTTCACTTTGTTTCCATAATGGAAATGATACTGGAAGATGGGCAGTCAGCATAGTACTGAAAGTTATTGGTGCTGTATTCTTACTATCAGAAGGACAAACTTGAGCATAAAAATGTCTTTTTTTGTAGTTTTTTAAAAGTACTTTTTCTATATTTTGTAAGTTCATCTCTACTAGTTGTGATTATATTGTAATCCCTTTCAATTAATTAGTAGATTAATTTTTGAAGTAGGAATTGATTGGAGATCTAATAAGCAAAATCTCTTGATGTAATTAAAGTAACAAATTTTAGTTAACTGTTACTTTGTTAATATTTTCATGTTTTGTAGAGATTTTTCAACTGAAACATGTTTTTTTCTCCTCCCTCCTTCAACTCTCAGGAATTTCGGATGACAGATCTCAAACTCAGGAGCCGTCTTGCTCTGATCTGTTCCTGTTCCCAGACGAAAGTGGAAATGTCTCACAAGATCCAAGTCCCACTTGTGCTTCATTCACTCATCACCTGATGAATGAGGCCCTGGGAGATGTTCCTGCAGAAAGTGATGATTTCTGCATTCTTTTTGCACCCAAAGTTACTGTTGCTGTAAGAAACTTTCAGAATTACTAAGAAATCCTTATATAAACTGGAGAAAAGCCTATATAAGATCTGGAAAAAATGGACTTCATACCTTTTTGTGGCTACTTAGTAATATTTTTTTATCAGTGGAGAGAGTAGCAGCAAAATAATCTTTCTGTTTAAAAGGACTTCATGCATTGTTACTGTTAGGAATGAATGCAAGTATTTTCAAAAATATATCATTTTTCTGTATCTCAGCAGTATATAATTGCTCTCTGATCGGAATATTCTATTGAACTGTACTGCTAGTTTTCCTACCTTTTAGTCATGTTTTATCATTGCCATTTTGACTTACAACAATGGCATGGTTAAAAAAAAAGTTTTAAGCAAAATACAGTGTTTATGCAAATAGCAGCTTTGCACGTTTTCTAATCTCTTGTTTATTTCTCTCATAGTGTATGCTTTCAGTGCTCCTTGCCAAACCTCAGAGAAAAACTTGTATATTACTTTATACCACTGTCTGTCCACTGCATTACAAGATTTAGGAAACTATACTCTTTGAAAACATCTTGTGTTCGTGTTTCTCTTAGTATCTCTGGTTGTATTCTTCTTAATAGACACAAGTAGTTCTGGATCCCTGATTAGAAGTTGTATTTGGCACTTACCTTTGAGCTTGTTCATTTCCAAAAGTGCTAATATGGTAGCTTGGGCTTTTCCATGCTTTTTGTTTGGTTTTCAAAATTCTTGTTTAATTCTTGTTCTTTTGTTTACAGTTCGGATGACTAATTTTTTTTTAACTACTTCTCAGCTTCCAGTTTATTTTTATGTGCTTTTATCTTTAAAGAACTTCATAAGAATCATTCCTAAACCAAATCTGTGTAGTATAAGCTTTAGAAGACAGTACAGTTTAGTTTCTTTTCATGGGAAAGAATTAGACATCTCAATAAAGAAAGCAGATTTCTCCTTCTCAATGCTATATATATTTTATTTTTCCAATTAGGAAAAAGAGGAAGAACCAGTAATAAAAATAATGGTTGATGATGCAATTATCATAAAGGAAAATCACTTCAGCCAACCCATTAAAAAAACAGATACAAGCAAAGCTCCCCTTCATTTTCCTGTCCCTCTGGTACGCTATGTTGTAAAGGAAATATCTCTTATTTGGCATCTTTATGGTGGAAGGGATTTTGGGGCTGCACCACCAACATCTCCAGCTAAAAGTTTCATGTAAGTGTTTGATGTAATTCTGTAGATTAAACATTTAAAAAGGCCTAATTTTGATTTGAAGTTAATGTCACTATTCAATCCCTGGCTTGCTTCTTTGCTCCCTTCTCACAAGGAATCAATCAAAGAATGGTTTTGGGTTGGAAGAGACCTTATTAAAGATCATCTAGAATCTTCTTAGTCAGTTTAGCTCCACTCTCTAGACTGTATTTTTCCTGTGTCTTAACCTGGACAAGCTGGGTTTGGGTTTGGTGGATTTTTGTGCTGCAGGGATGGGTTTTCTTTTAAAGATTATATTAGAAGTTTAGTCTTCCTATGGAGATTGGGGCTTAAAGAGCGTTACAAGACTATCACTATGGTAGCTGGAGTCTGGTTCTCAGGATGTCATGTAAGCTAAAGAGTAATGTTATCACAGCCAAAATTAAGGTAATGTTTTATGAATGTTTCTTTTGTGGGAAGCACACACCTAGCATTCTACTTAACTATGCATTTCTTGAACAACAAAAAAGTTTTGGTTAACAGTAACACAACTTCCAGTATTTTTTTTTGTATTTTCTAGTGTTTTTCTCTTCTAACTATTAAAATACTAAGTTACGTGCAGTGAAAAATACATGCTTTTAGTACTAGATTAACTGTGAGATAGCTTTAAGTTTACTTTCTGAAAGTGCATTTTTCTTTTATTTCCCCAGAAGTCCCCATAGTTCTCCATCTCATACACCAACAAGGCATGGACGAAGTACAGCATGTGGGGGAAGAGGAAGAAACCCAGACTTCCTAATGGAAATACAGTTAAGCAAGGTGAATGGCAAACAGCTTCAGACATGATTGTGTGTGAATGTCTTTACGTGTTATAGCTGTTTGGTAACAACTTTCCATTAGAATTCAATAGGATTTTTTCCATTAGTATGTATATCTAAGCAGTCACTTTGAATGTGATGAATTTAGAATATTTTTTAACAAAAAATGTGTTTTTTCTTCAAGCATAGTATTGTTTAAATACTGAATAAACACGTTTCTAAAAATGAACGATATTCATTCTAATAATCCTAAAGTTTTTGTTTATTATAACCACTCATTACAACTGCTGTTCTGGGAGTTTTCTTTTTTCAGTTCTACTCTGAATTGATACACTTATTATGAAATTAAGCGTTTTAGCAAAGTAATCAGGCCTGTTGAGACATTCAGTGTATCAGTTGATGGTAACTGGATATTAAATGACATTCAGTTATATCACAATATTGTTCCTGTATTTCCCCAAACATATTTAGCATCCTTCAGACATCAAGGATGTTGCTGTTGTTTTTAAACCTGTGCTTAGCTCTATCATAGAAAATAGGTGCTTGATTGTTGCACTGCAAAGAATATTGGCAAGGAGTTAACCAAATTTCATGTTAAATGGATCAATAACTAAACCTTTTTAAAATAATGTTTTCTCGAACCTTGCCATAAACATGAAAGGTGCTACATAAAACTACATGCCTTTTGTAGTCTACGTGTGTTTCTAGAGCTTAGAATTCATCCCATTAGCACTTCAAACTTGTCAGAAGTTTTTGATACTTTAGCCTTTTCTAGAAAAAACATGACATTGGAATGGAACGAGCTAAAAAGGCAGTGTTTAATACTCCACGTGGAAAACTTTGTATGTAGAAGTATAGAAATTTCTCTTAATCTGCATGTATTTAATGAGTTGGTGTTAGTAATGAAGCATAAAGTCTTTTTTTCCCTGCTTGTACCCCTAACTTAATACAAGGTGTAATAATAATAATACTACTGATGTTTAAATGAGAAATAAAGAAGAGTGTAAAAACTGTAACACTTTTAATTGGTTTCTATGAGAAACATCTATTTTTGTCCTCAGCACTTTAAGATGTTCATTATCACATATATCTCGAGTACAGAGTGCTTAAGTACAGTGTTTCCCAACATCTCAGTGTCTGACCAGTAGAGGCCGCAGCTCTGCTTGCGATGTGTGCTCTGCCTCATCGCGCTGCAGACAAGGATGCTGTGGGGCTCGCTGAGACGGGAAACTGTTTGTAAGTAACCACAGGTCTTTGATATAGTTCTTCTTTTCAAACAAGATATGAGCAAAAGGAGAGAATTCAGACTTCTTTAGAATTTAGGAAAGCTAATGGATTAGAATTTATATGGACTAAAGTGGGTAAAGAAAACTGAAACAGACTGGAAGGTGTCACCTGGGAAGTCTGTTGGTAGGGAAGAAATCGTCTTTTCCTAAGCATAGAAGGTGCAGGATTGAAGGATTGCAACGTTGCCCAGTACATATATCATGATGTAAGATAGATGTCAGGATTGAGAGGAAGAAGCGGAGTTGATATTAAAACAAAAAGCAAAACTTGTTCTTTATTTTACACAGATTCGATATTTTGGCTTGAATTTGTGTCCTAAAATATGAACATGTACACAACTAGGAATTAGAATATTTCTGTTGCTAGACATGCAAAAGTTTAAATAGTTTTCAGAAATCCTAATGTTATTCCTGTCAATGTAAAACACTAGATAAGAACTAGAAAACCTATGTGTGTTATATTATATATGTATTGTTAAGGGTTGATTTTCACTGCTGGTTTTCTTGTCTTTTTAAAAGGTGAAATTCCAGCATGAGGTGTACCCTCCCTGTGGTACAGAAGGTGAATCCAACCTGTTGGAGCAGCCAGTGTCACGACAGGTTTTTGTTGTTCAAGACCTGGAGATTAGAGATCGCTTAGCTACATCGCAGATGAATAAATTTCTCTATCTCTACTGCAGTAAGGAGATGCCCAGAAAAGCTCATTCAAATATGGTAAGGTTATCGAATACGTTAATGCATTATAATTGTAGTGGTTGAACTGTTGTTATAGGGATTGTACACACTTTTTCATCTTGCAGAAGAAGAAACATGAGGTCATAGAACACTGAAGTAATATTGTTGATGATTATTGTTTGCTTGTCTACTTGTGGTTATTTAAACTAGTCAAAAAGTTAATTTGAATATTAGTGTGTTAGATATTAATGTTTTTGAGATTCTGTGAGTTTAAAAAAAGTAGATGTGCAGGACTATTTTGGTAGCTTCCAGATTTTTTGTTTTGAACAAACATCTGCTTGCATAAATATGATTAGACATTTCACTGCACATGTAGAGTTGTAGTTTTATGACCTACTGTATTCTTACTGATTCTGTAAAGGATATATTTGGGTTTTTGTTTTTTTTATTTTAATTTTCTTTTTTGCAACACCCATAATAATTTATTTATTCAATATTAGCTGTGTAATTGGTAAATGGAATCAGTATAGTATAGAATTATTGCAGTAAATGTTTTTCCCAGCTAGAATTCTGAGATTTAACAATTGTGAATGTTACTACTTTTATTTACCTTGTTGCTTTTTTTTCAGTTAACAATTAAAGCATTACATGTCCGTCCAGAGTCTGGCAGATCACCGCAGGAGTGCTGTTTACGTGTTTCGCTAATGCCACTTCGCCTCAATATTGACCAGGTTGGTTATGCCAATACAAAAAAAAAACAAACCAAACCAATTATTTATTTAATGATACTGTGTTTTTTTTTACCAGATACTTGTAACCATCATACATGTTTTATGAAGTTGTTTTCTTGGTTTGCTGCCTTTTGTATTTATAACCTTCACACACATCTTTGGATTTTTGCCCCTCTGTTTATATCCATGTTAGAGCTTGCCTTCTGCTCCAGTTACTACAGAGACTAACCTTTTCTTTTAAATTAAAAACTAAGAATATCTATAGACCTGGCTGTTTACTCAATAATACGAGTTTACCTCCTGAGACTGAGATGTTTTGAAATCATAGCTTTTAAAAACCATATACTTATTCTTGAATTATCTTGCTTTGTTTGTTCATGAAGTGTCTTTGGTGTTTTTAATGAAAAAATATAACTATTAATCCAGAAGCTGTTCATAACACGTTAGTCAAGGGCACTTGGCATTTGAAGACTGCTTCTGTACTGTGAAGGGTTTGGTCTCACTATGAACTGCAGTGAAATAACAAGCAGAAATAAGATAAATTGTTCTATGGTTCTAGCAAGCCTTTGTACAAAGTATTTTTCATATACTCAAGTGGTTTGGTTTGTTTCTACGCCAGCAAGGAAGCTATATATGTTTGTGCAATCAAATTTAAAGTGCAGTTATTAGTCTTGGTTGAAGCATTTCTTACTTAATTTGTCATCTGCGGAGAGATGTGTTTTTTTTCCAAGAGCATGATTAGAATTTCCGTACCTGACTTAGGTTTCCCTTAACACGCATGAAAGACCAGGTTTTCGTTTTACTGTTAGAAAAATGGAACTCTCTATACTTTGTAAAAATTTCATATGGAAAAATAGCATGGAACTACTGCCATGTAGTGAGGAAATGTGTTCCCTCTTTATTACTTTTCTAAGCCTTTTGTCTTTTGTACCATAAACAGTTCACCTTTACAACTTCTGCAAAATTAACCACAGTTTTCTTAGAAGCACAGAGCTGCATGCAGTTGTGTTAGAATTTCTTGTTATTATGACATAAGTTGTCTACTTATCAGTTGGAAACAAAAAAGGAAAAGCAAGTCCTTAAAAAGATGTCCTTAACGATAGGATGAGCAAGGCAACAGTGTGATGCGTATGTCAAAAATCAAAATGGGATGTAATAACTTTAAGATATTGAGGCGTTGAATGTAGAGATACTGATGACTTTTAATGAAGCAGTGGTGAGATCTGATCTGGTTTGTCTGACCTTGGCGTTATTAGAGATGAGTATAAACTGTACTTGGAATATCCTTTTACTGAGATCAGAGAAGAGTATATAGCCACTAAAGCACTAGAGTTCTGGAACAATCCCCAAAATGAGAGTAGAGATGAAGAAAACAACCGTGGAATTTTAAGACAGAGCCAGATAGATTATGAAGCATGTTATATGTAGCAGAGGAAAAATGACCAATAGGGTCTTTCTGATTTTTGTCCTAGATTTCTATGTTTAAAAGACCAAAAAGAAGAAATGTGTTTTTATTCAAATCTGTATAGAAATAAAAAACAGGAATAGCAAGATAATGTTTCAGAGAATTGGATAATTTTCCCTGTTTTTAACCTGATTGTATTTTTATTTTTGACATTAGGATGCCTTGTTTTTCCTGAAGGATTTTTTCACTAGCCTCTCTACAGAAGTAGAACTCTTAGTTACTCCAGATCCTGAAGGTACACTTTTCAAAAATTGAACTGTTTCTTCTTTCTCCTGTAATGTTTGTACTTGTCTATAAATTCAGATGTGAATCTTGTGTCTGTAAAAGAACTTACATTGCTGACCAAACCTCAACATTAGTAACTAATCTTTTCGATTATAGAAACTTTGAGTATTTTAGTTTTGTGTTTTTATAAATACCGACAGAAGTCTTCAACACCTGGGATCTCCACTGTATAAAATGTTTCACCAAAATTGGAGCACATTTAATAAGAACTTCTGAAAAAAATTGAGGACTATTTATATAATATTAGGAGTTGTTAAATACATTGTTTAATACCTGTTGCCTAAAAGAGTGTGATTGTCTGATGCCTTGAAGCTGTGTAAGCACCAGAGAAGGCAACAGAATTTAAGATTGTAAATAAACTCTACAATGTATGTAGACATTTAAAGTAGTACCTCTCATCAACTGCATCATCTGATGCAAAAGCAGCATATATTTAAAAGCATGTTTTTACTACTAACTATATCTGTGAAATGCATAAGTAATGAGGTACTCTGCAATACTGCTATTAAAGCTACATGGATTATTTATGATGATGCATAAAACTCAACTTTAACTTCTTGTAATAATTTTACTAATAGCTGTCTTACTAAGAGAATCTAAATATTGTCCTTCTAGTAATTCCTATTAATAAACATTTCATCTTGCTTAGGACATAGTAATTGTAAAAATACAATCATTTTAACTCACAAAAATACTGTATACAACTTCTTATCATAGTTAAAAAGTCTCCTGGTGCTGAAGTTACATGTAGTTTGCCCAGACACGTCAGCAGCCTTAAGGACCCAAGTCCAGTGATTTCTTTCTCATCACACAAACAAGCAAATGAAAACAGTAGCATTGATTCTGTGGATATTGTTAATGGAGATGATCATCATTTCTCAGAAGAAGTGACTTCATACAGTGATCAGCCAATATTTTTCAGGTAAACTTTTGTTACAAAATTTCCACTGACACGCAGTTGTTCTGCTGAACATTTTAAGAATGTGACGATAAACTATTGAGACCTTATGACAAGGTGAATTTTTTTTTATTGACTGGTTGTGGAAATAAGTACATTTGTTTCCATCATTGGGAGGTAACTAATGATTTCTTATCAACTTTTGCACACTACTCTGAACAAGAAAATAAAATTATTTAAAGTCCTTTACAGAACTAGCAATGAGATGTTTTAGAAATAAATAGAGAGAGCAGAATTTCTGCTTGTAACAATGTAAGTGATATAGAATATAACCAGAAATGTGAGTATATAAAGGAAAAGAATATCATGGGAGAGGTATGAGATTAAAATGCCACAAGAGAATCCTGACTGGGAAGTGATTATAAGAATTGCAGCTTGTTATGCTGAAGTATTTTGTTGTGTATTCAGATCATAAGTGCCTATAACAACAGCTGTGTCCTATGCTAAGCAGTGTAGAGCGTGTAGAGCCATATTACAAGAGAATGACTGTGGTTCTATTTGATCACATAGAGCACGGACAGATTTTTTTTCTTTTAATAAGCTCCAGCTGCTGGGTGGCGTTTGTGCAGAGAGACAACATTAGCCATACTTTTTTTTTTTTTGAAGCTGCAATTCATGCTGTGAAAATTAAGAGAAGATAGATGTTCACCTGCAGGATCAGTAGCACTTTTTGCAGGACTGCTTAATGCTAACCTGTGCTTGAATATTTGTAAACCAGGAAAAGCTGAATTTGCCACTGTATTTTGTACACTCGCTGTGAAATAATAATGCAGTAACTAGCAGATTTATGGTTTATAGAAAAGGGTAGGCATTGTATTTCAGGTGGATGGGAAACTACGCGTTTCTTTTTGGAAGACTAGCTTTATTTCCTTTTCATATTTCTTACTGTAAAATTTCCTTTGTATATTCCAGAGAATTTCGTTTTACATCAGAAGTTCCAATACGTCTTGATTACCATGGCAAACATGTATCAATGGATCAGGTTTGTGTATAATGCTGATGCTGTATAGCAAAAAATTGATATTTGTTTTGTATTTTTCCCCTTGAGTTGAGATATATTTTTATGTGCCCTACTCATTATTGATATATTCTTGAGAAATGTAGACTTTTTTTTTTTCTTAGTTTCAATTAAGCTTAACCTTGTCTTGCTTTTAATTGAAAACTAGGGAGTAAAACCTCCAGGTATGTTTCACTTAGAATGAGATTTGAAAGTCACATTTATCAACTCAGTGACTGACTGGAAATCTTTCTCCACAGCTATGGTGCCCCTCTAAGAATGATACCACTATCTAATGCCAGAATTATGCATTGTTTTTCTTGCTTGTTATTGCTGAATAAAGTGTTGTCTTTTTTTTTCTCCTTGTAGTCTAGTAGTATGTGGGCTTCAGTGGCAATGGCAGAATTGAATACAGATTAAAAAGTGCTCATAGTTCTTTTTAAAATACATGTTGGTTATCACACTGAGTTTACAGAGCAGACCTCTAAAAATCCTGTTTGCACAACTAGGCTTGTACTCTGTGGTGGCAAATCAGTAAGAAAATATGGAGAAGTAAAAGCAACAACTGCTTGAATTTGCACTGCTGTCAAAGAAGTCAGCTTTAGAATCCCAGGAACACTTTAATGCCAGAGCTATGTTTATATAATTTGCTGTATCTTAATATTTCTCAAGAAGTCCCCTTGTATCCAGATGTTGTTCTTGGAGTAGCTGATTAGCTAGATTCCATCTTTTGCAGTTTTTCATGTAACTTAATTCATAGCACTGTAGCAAGTAGCATTTGGGAGACTGGGAGGTAATCAGTTTAGGCAGAAACACCTGCAATAGGAGTTGAGGTGATGGAATTTCTCACAGGTTGTACAGGATGAGTAAACTCATGTGATAAAATATTTCACTTTACAGGGGACTCTGGCTGGGATTCTTATTGGACTTGCACAATTAAACTGCTCAGAATTAAAGCTGAAGAGACTTTGTTACAGACATGGGTAAGCTCATTGAATTGTAGAGTAACTTCAGTATTGCAAATTGAACACGTTTATGGTAAGTAATTGAATGTAGCAAAACAAATTCTCTGATAAGATGCACTTTTAAGACCCAAGACACTTTTTGACCTCGCAAATATTTCTGAATTCTAGTTTTTGTTAAATACATAGCATTCAAGAACAACATCTGTGTTCAAGAGAGTATTTAAGCTATGTGCTGGTCTTGGTGCTAAGTTCTATTAATTTTATTTGTATATGTTCTTCTTGTTGTGATTATGCAGTCTTGAACTTCTCGCATACACATTAAATGCTTGAATTAGCCAACAGCAACAAAAGGTGACACTTGAATACAACTTTCCTTTTGTTTAAATGACTTCTTTGTTTACTTAATAAGTCAAATGCGTTATTCATTTAGGAACTGTATGTTTTACAATAATAATAATTTTATTTATTTTAGTTTATTAGGTGTCGATAAATTGTTCTCCTATGCCATCAGTGAATGGCTTAATGATATAAAGAAAAACCAGCTACCAGGAATTTTGGGAGGAGTAGGGCCTATGCATTCACTAGTGCAGTTAGGTAAGTTAATTCTTATTTCTATTCAGACACGTCTTTCAGTTGTTTTTTTTTTTAAAAAAACCAACAAACCAAACAGCACCCCCCCAAAATAAAAAGAAAACCAAACCCATAAACAACATTAACATTTGTTTTCACTTCTTCATAAGGCATTCTGCTCATCTAGGAGAACTTTCTAACTATGGTGTTCTGTCTTCATTTTCAGTCCAAGGTCTGAAAGACTTGGTGTGGTTACCAATAGAGCAGTACCGAAAGGATGGCCGTATTGTAAGAGGCTTTCAAAGAGGAGCAGCTTCCTTTGGTACTTCCACTGCAATGGCAGCACTGGAGCTAACAAACAGAATGGTTCAGACTATACAGGTATAGTGTATTACTTCTGGAGTTAGATACAGAATGAGAAGTGTTGCTCTATATTGAGCTAATGTCTTAATGCTGTGTATTTAAAAAAAAAAAGCAGCTGTATAAATAGGAAAGCAGAGTCTGGACATAGTTTGCAGCAGTCTGTGATGTGAGAACTATGGCATCAGATGCAATGGTTGGAAAACTGTGCTATAATATTACAATATAATATTACACCCAAGCTGTTAACCTGTTTCTTAATGTTTTTAATCTATTACAATCTACATTTTAATACTAAAATATTCAGCTTCACTAAAAAAATCACTCATATTGAGATGAGTTCTTTGCATGTGTATTTTCCAATAACAGCTTCTTAACTTTTTTAAAAAGTCAAGTTATTTGTGCTTATTTAAAGGAAAAAGAAAACAAACAACCAAACCACAAATCCAAACAAAATCAAGCAACCAAACAAAAAACGCTTCAAAACCAATATTAATTGTGTTGATGTACATGAAGTCCATTAAGCTTTCTGAATGTAACCCTGAAGTAATCTTGGATTAAAGTGTTAACAAAATTTATGTTCCTTAATGTAAAATAAATAATGAAAATACATTTTTTTCACTTAATTTTGCAAAAATTGTATATGAGCCTAAACTTGATCATATGTAGTAATGACCATTGGTATTAATCACAAGTGGAATTATGTGCATGCTTGTGTGTTTGTAAGAAAAACATCAAATGTTCAAATGATTTAATGTTTCGGTTTCTATTTGAGGATTTTGTGCAGATTAGAGGATGCGTTTGAAGGAATGGCAGTTGGGAAGGGGAAAACCCTGTCAAAACCTACAATATTTATTCTTTCATTATCAAAGTTAATGTATAGTTACAGCTGCACCCATTGTAGAAGTTCTTGTATAAAACCTTAATCTGTTACAAAGGAATATTATCTGTGGAATTAGAATATTTTTATTTCAATAATGTTGCATTGTTAGTAGTTTTAATTTTGTGGCTAGATGTCAGGATTTCTTATATATTTTGCATTCACTCTTGATCTTTAGGCAGCTGCAGAAACTGCATATGACATGGTATCACCAGGGCCTACTTTTATTGAAGCAAAGAAGATCAAACGATTCCCTCGCCATCGTTTAGCTCATCAGCCAGTAGACCTACGGGAAGGTGTAGCCAAAGCATACAATGTAGTAAAAGAGGTGAGTGCAAAAGTAATTGTCCTTAACCAAACTTAAGGATTATTTACTAAGACAACAAATAAAATATCGGATGATAGAACCATAGAATTATGTTAGTTTAAGCAGACCAAATGAAGAAGGGCCTGAGTTTTGAACAAGACTGTCTTCTTCAGTAGTCTTAAGCCAACAGAAACTTTGCATGGAAGAGTCAGAAAAGAATAAACTCAGAAGTTATGCAGATAAGTGCGAATACGACTTCAGCGTTATACAGTTGTGCAGTTCTTCAATTTGTCCTGGTTTAGCACCCTCTTCGGCCAGGTCAGTAGCGAAAATTGGGCAGCTTTTAGTCCCAATCCCCAGCACAGAAAAGGGAAATGGAAGAGAGTGTTGCATGTTGTAAATTAACACTAAAACAGCTTTAATCCATAACAATAATAAAATGAATATAATAATATTATTAAGAAAATAATAAAATATATTCACATACAGAAAAACTCCTCTAATGACCAGTATGCCACCACTGATGCTGGAGGACAAGGTGCAGGGAAGGTCTTGGACCAGACTCAGCGGGAGTCAGGAATGGCACTCGATTCAGGAACACGTGAATAGGTTGAGGGACAGACAGACAGATGAGGACTGACCCACGTGATCACTAAGCTTCTATACAGAGTATGACATGTATGGCATGTAATACTTCTTTGGCCAGGCTGCGTGACCTGTCCTGTATGCTCCTTCTAGCAGATGTGACCACTTTCTCCACCAACTCTGGGATGGCCTTAATTTACTTAGAAATAAGTGTGAGCAGTGGCCTCTCTACACACTAAAGGCCTGTTACCTTGCTGATAACTACCAGGCTTAGCTGAAAGTGCATAGAAATGTGTTCTGCTGTAGCCCAAACCAGAACACAGTTATTCTGAGACGTGTAAACCTCATTTCCTATCCCTCATTGTCCATCCTTCCCATCCTACCCCCCACCTTCTTGTACTTCTTGTATTATACTTTCAGTTAGTTGCGCCTGATAGCGTGTCTAGGAATTAGGTCTCAGCTGGGAAATTTTCAGTGGATTCTGTAATTTTTTGAATAGCTCCCAGTACCCCACAGCTGCTTCCCTTACATGCAAGAAGTGCTACCAGAGGGTACATGAAATATTTTCATCTGTAAGTTCATAGTACTGTTATTTTAAGCTTGCTTAGAAGAACTAAATAATATTTGTACCAGTGTAATTCTACTACAGTTATAATACAAATCACAAAGCAGACAAATGCTGAGCTGTTTAAGTTTTGCCTAAAATCAGGAAAGGTTGCTTTTTCTTATTAACTAATTTCTGTTAATGTTAATTTTTGAAGGGGATTACGGACACAGCCCAAACAATCTACGAGACTGCTGCTCGTGAGCATGAAAACAGAGGAGTAACTGGAGCAGTAGGAGGAGTCCTCCGCCAAATTCCACCAACTGTGGTGAAACCTTTCATTGTTGCAACAGAGGCAACTTCAAATGTTCTAGGTGGAATGAGAAACCAGATCAGGCCAGATGTGCGTCAAGAAGAGTCTCAGAAGTGGCGCCTTGGGGAGGACTGAGATCATAAATCTGGACCAGCAGGCAGATAGCTAGGCTGGAAATGCAGAAGATTGTCCCGTTGGCAGCTTTAGGTGGAGCTCACTTTGTTTTGTCATGCTCATCTCAGGAACAAATGAGTTATTATTAGCAAAACATCCAACCAAAAATATTTATGAAGTGAAAAGCAAATTGGTACTTGCTTATACTATGTGTTACCAATACATTTGGTAGATAGTGCCAAACATAGCGAAGCATGCGCTGCCAATTCAAGGACATGCTTACTCTATTCAGTTTACCATATTTTTCTTGGTAGATTTAACATCTGAAGCAGTAACCTGTATGGTGAAACTAAATATACTTTAAAGTTGTTTGAGTATAGTCAAAGAACTGTCTTCAATAAAGGGCTCTGCAGATGCTCTTAACTGACTAAAGGATAAAAGCTTTCATTTTGGACGTGAGACATGAAGACTATGGAATACGGAAGCAGATAAGATAATATCGTTTAGTGGTCATAAGCATCCCTTTTTAGCGTGGCACTTACAGCAAGGGCAAGCTTGAGAACTATCCAGAATTTAGATTCAGTGTTGATACACCTATGAACAGGTTTTGTTCTTAAATACTAAATACCTACTTTTGTGGGTCTATGAAGAACCTGAATGTTGCAGAAATGTTCTGTTGTGTTGCACTTTAAAGGATATGGCCTGTATATTGTGCTTTTTTATAGTGTGAATAAAATGTAATGTGCATTATCTTTTATGTGGTTTAGAAGCTTACACAAATTATTGAAAAGAGCATCATTTGATGATGATCCTACAGAAAAGTGTCTTAAATTTGTTTAAACTACTTGTATGTTGAAACACTTTTGTCTTCTGTTCCACTAATTACAATTGTTAAAAATAACTATTCTTCAAGAAAATCGCAGTTAAATATTATTGTGGCCAACAGTTCTTTGTAAGAATGAGAAATTCTAAGTAAAGTAAAAATGGATTATTTCATAATTTCATAGTTAAAGTTCTATACATACTTTATTTTGAAAATCTGCTTTAATTTTAAGTTGATATTGTTGCAAAGTTGTTGCTTTCTCAGGATGTTTTAATTTTAAATTGTGCGTCGTTATTTGACAGTGAGTATTTGGGGCCATTTAGTTTGAACTGAGGGTGGGGGAAAGAGTTCAAAAGAAACAAACAAACAACAAAACTTCAAAAACCGAAGTTGGTACTGACTTTATTTATGGTATAGTAAGTTCCCACAGAGTCTCATTAAGAAACTGACATTGCACCATTTCTAGGCAGTTAAGAGGCTCAGCACCAGCTGTGCAGGAATAAACTTTTTATCCTCTAAATTTTGCTAATACAAGGAAACACAAGTAAAGACTATTCTGAATAGAAAACCATTTGGTTGAATTTCAACAACTCAACACTTCAGATGACTAGCCAGATCATAAGTTTTTCCTAGCCCTGTGCTCGTCGTAAGTGGAAATCCTGGAAATATGCTGTGTGGAAAGTCCTCACAGAAAGGGGGACATCAAATGCCTTTGTTTGGACTTTGGCTCTAAGGATGATGACAAGGTAGTTTCCTCTTTCTTATATTTGATACCTATCACTAGCAGAAACTTTTCTTATGGGCCTTACAGGACAAATAGTAAGAAGGAAAACTGTTTCTGCTTATTCATCCTGATACTACATTAGCTATTTGTGAACACCAAAGAATCTAGCTGGGGGGTAAATTATTTGAAAATGTTCCCTGTGCTGGGAAGAATTTTCCAGTCTGCTTTATTATTTTTCATAAAACAAAATTCCAGTTAAAAATTCTTTCATGGGGTGCTAGATGATATCACAAAGTTTTTGTTTTCAGCAGAATCATCTAAGTTGTATGCTTTGAAGACCTGGTTATTTCAGTTAAACGACTTGCTGTAAGCAGGAGGCGATACTTTGGAGACAACAAATGATGTAAAGTATTTTCTGACATAAAAATACTTGCTGTATTTCATACTTCTGTCCAGTAACTAGAGACATCTGCCTTAGTGAGAGCTGAAAGCTCGAGTGTTTTGCATGGGAGCGAGTTCCACGTTTGCAGTTTGGCACCTCCTGAATGCCTTCTGAAGAAGTTGTGAGTCGATGCAAGTAAGTAGCAATGCATCATTTTGGTTTGCAGTTACCATACCATGTAATTTGTCCAGTTAATTGAGGCATACTGTAATAGTATAAATCTACATATTTTATTCCTTTTTGTCATTGCTGAAAAGGAGCAGTGGCATTTCATTGTTCATTTCATTTTCAATTCTGTCATGATCTGATTGTACTGCAATGCAATTAGAATATATTTTTATATGAGGGCATGCTGCCAAGCTAAGACTTTTTTTTTAGAGTGTCTCTGTCAGCAGTACAGACTGTAAAAATTTATTAAACTTCACTTTTCACTATGTAAACCTTTGCTTTTATCGCTTGCACTTTATTGAGTCTTTTCAGTGAAACTGATTTAAATTTTTTCCCAACATTTTATTTCTACAGGCAGTTTCTTAAATTTTACATGTATCTTCTGCATTGTTTTCAGTTGTAACATGATCTTGCAGTGTTTGAAATATTAAAAAAAACCCAGAAAACACAAAGCTCACCAAACTAATTACATTAGGACCTTATTTTCAAAATGCTTCTTCTATGGAGTGTCTTGTGTTTTAAATCACAAAGTATGTATTGTGTCTGATAAAGGATTCATCAGATGCTCTGCTTTATACAGTAAGAGTTCTCAGGCACTTAAAAACCCCACAAAAATGAGATTTGGCTCTGAACATGTTTCCTGGAAATGGAAATCTATGGATACATTATTGTATTCTCTCTTAGCATGAGGAGATCTGCAAAAATATTGTACTTGGAATTTTCCACTAAAATGAGTTGCTATAGATACGAGTACTTTTCATATTTGTAGTAGGTCTAAACTGAAGCAGTCCATGATTAATGTGCAGATTCGTCAAGGTTGAACTGACGAACGTGACTGCTGCCTCTATTAATCAGTCCAGTACTGACAGAGCTGTCAATCCTGGCTGTCGTAGGCATCTTGGCACTTCATGTTGAGTGCCTGGAAAGTAGCTGGAAAAAAAACATCTTTTGAAAAAGAAGAGAACAAACCCCATGCTTCATAAAAATATTAGCAGTGACTGAGAGCAGCAAATCATCACATCCATGTAAAGGCAGCTTCCAGTTTCTTTTCATATCTGCTGACAGTTCCTAAATGCTGCAGCTTTTTAGCAGCGCTGGGTACCCTATGTGTACTTGCCTAATGATAAGCATTAGGTCTGTCACCAGTGAGTTCATATATGCTTAAGGGATGTGACTGTGTTTATTTTCTCATTAAGTGGTTGATTGTGAATATCTGTTGCTTACTTTAATTTACAGTTGCTTGAGTTGCCAGGAAAGGTTTCTTAATAAACCAAAAAGCTGTTAAATGGTTATAAACTAGACACTCTTACTGAACACAATCCATATACCTGCATATGTGATACTGATTTTTCTTTAAAAGTAGAAATGTGTTCATTTTGTAAAACAAGATCCAAAAATTTGTTTAGAGAAGTTAAATGTTTCTAAATCTTTTAAATATCCTAAATCTCACAGTAATGTAAGTATAGTCAGAAAGGGTGTAGGTATTTGTCCATAGTGTGCATAGTTCTCAGCCTCCAAGCCTCATGATTTAAGCTGCTGACAACTGTTTTAAGTTGCTCTACATGCTGAATCTTGTTTACAGTTAAAAAATTAGATGCTACAAATATAAGTACATAAATAAAAATCATGCATTTGTGTTGGATTTTTAGTAGTAAGGTAGCTCGGACAGAAGCAGCAATTTGTGTTTATGTTTGTGTATTTTTCACATTTTTGCATTTATAGTAGTTTTGTGGTATTGTTTGTATATAGTTTGCTAGTGTAAAGAGTATACTCTCATGAAATAGAAACCACTGTTGAAGGGAATTGACTATTTCAGCTTGAGTTATTTTGCATAAAGTTCTTGTCCTCTCAGTATGTCTTTGAGAATTATTTTTGACCATAATTTATATGGCACCAGAAGTGTATATTTTAGCTTATTAAAGTGCTGAAGGGCCTGAGTGCAAATAGGTTGTCCTGTTAAATATGTTTAATGGAAAAGCCACAAATTTGTAACAATGTGTAAATAAATATCTTAATTTATTCCTTGAGTTTGTTTTCTCTACTCATGAATCTAGTATAGGAGACAGTCTCCCAAAATAACAGAAGTTAACTGTTAAAGCTTTTTGCCTACTTGGCTATACAGATGTACCTCAAAGAGTAAAAAAAATGTTTTATACTGGAAAACTTTAAAATTGCATGGAGGTCAAAGCTAGAGAACAGATAAATCTTGCCAGTATAACATAACCCAGCTCTGCTGTGCATCAACCAAGTGCTCTTCAACTGTATGATCACAAACTGTCTCCCATAGGGCTGTTGTTGTCTTTAGTTACTGAGTGTATTTCTTACCTCCACTTTCAATGGATATTTTAAATATCTTGGTTTCCAAACCCTCTAAGAATGTGAAATAATTAATTCCTTTCAAGACGCTTCTCTGATGCCCGTTTCACATTTAGTTACAAGTGTCTGAAAAGAGATCTTAGAAGGCTGAGCAGTATTAAATACTTAATAATTAATTCAGGGCCAGATCCCTGAATGATGAGTGAGACATGACAGGTGTGAATAATTTTATACCGTGTTTTGTAACATTCTTATAGCCTGGGGGGGGGGAAAAAGAAGTCACTGTAAATGCCTGGATAACTATTCTGTCTGACAGTAACCCATCATTTAAGAAGGAAACTGACTTCTACCCTGTGCAGCTCCTCCTTCCACTTTTTTTTAAACATGACCTGATGTGAATTGACTTCAAATTTCTGTATATTTATTTAAAAGCTCTTAATTTTTTTCCTTATTTAAGGAAGTTCTGTATAAGCAGAATGAGAAAGGGCAAGAGGGATTTTTTTTCTTTGCAAGCAAGGTGGACAAGTTTCTTAACTTTTCTAAACTTTTCTAAACATTGCTCATAGAAATAGTTAATGATATTTGAACAAATGCTGTGCTAAAGGAAGCACAGAGGATAAATGGGGATCGTGTTGGAATTAGCCATTGATAATTCTGGGAAAGTATGAAAACTTACAGGAATTCATTTTTCTTGGCCCCAGTGCTTTCTTTCATAGATCAAAAGTGATAAAGGTGGAGACTCCTGTGACTGTGACTTGCCATCTGTGCTTCACTGGGTTTTTGAGACTTATCTCTCACTTTTTATAAAAAAATTGTCCAAAACCTATCAGTAATTGTTTGTGGTTTTCTGAATTTGTTTGCTGTAATTCTAGACTGTATCCACAAAACTTGTATCTGCATGGCAATCATACCAGTCTTCATTTTGCTCAGAGGAGTCTAGGGAGATGATATAGGATAGCAGAAGCTGGGATTGCAACCCAAGGAAAACATCAAAGATCTATTTCTCTTCTCAATACCAAGGCGTACAAAGGATACTTCTGATTTCTCCAGGTTAGTCCCAAGAGCAGAGGAGACAGACTCCACAGCCAGCTAAGTGAGAATTACTCCAGCTAACTGAGAATTGATGGGAAGCCACAGGTATGACACACCCACATGGAACAACATTAACTGGTGTCCTTGAACTGCATTCCTAACCACTGATGACCCAGGCTGCAGTGTTCCTTTTTTTTTTTTTTCAATCTCCTCCCACCCTTTCCTGTTAGTGATTTCTGTTAATAACCTTTCAAATGCTATCTTAAGTGATGTGTTTTTTTTCTGCCAATTCCTATTTCTAGCAAATAGTGTTCTAAGTCATCTGATATTACCACTCATGATAAAAGACTGCATAAAGCTGACTTTTTTTGTGGCAAATAACTGAGCTTTCAAAGCCATCTGAGGGAGGTTTATGGCTGTTTTTTAAGTTAAAACAGTTGTGAGTTTGAGGACGTTTGACACTACAGCACTGTTGATCTAACACTGGCAGTTCCTGACCAAATGGCAGGTCAAGAGACTGGAAAGCATGCAGACATGGTGTGCTGAACCATAAAAGCAGAAACACTACAGGATGTGCTGTGAGAGTGTTTATGAGACCACGGCATGGGTATTGCTATGTGTATGCTTTGCTATGACCAGTATTGCACAGATCTGGATCCACTGCAGCTGATGGACACCCAGATAGCATGGCCCTGGCAGTTACGGATACATGTGGATGTATGTTTCCCAGATGTGTCCACAAATACTTGGTACTGTGGATGGCAAATTAGTAGGAAAAACAAAATATGACATCAGAGGATGGAAATAGTGCTCAATTGTATAAACGTGATCTTTTACAGTTACAAGTTTTCAGGAAATACAATTACTGGTATCATTTATCTCTTTAGTAATGTTTAACAGATCTGAAATGTTTCCTGGAATTTTTCAATAAAATTAAATGCTTCTTTATTATTATGCCCTGTCCCTGTGTACTCAGTGCCAGAAGTATCTTTTAGAGCACTAAAGGTATTTATTTTAAAGACGAGGTTTTCAGTGATGCTCTTGAATTGTTTTCTCTTTGCCTTTCAGAGCTGTTTAGTACCTTGTTGTCGTAGTGTTTGTTCTTCTGTTCTGTGTTACTTCTGCCTCTGAGTACTTACTTTCCTTGAAACGGTCAACACGCCATATGCAGTGGATATAAGTGAGGAGGGGGCAATTATAACAGTCCCATTGGAGGCAAGTCCTATTACTTGATAACTCACTTTTGTTCATACCAGCCAAAAATATTGTCCCAGGGCACAGCTTTCTATTTTTACTGTTTTTCTTGGTAAGAGATGTAGCTTAATACCATATAGCCTCTTTTTCCTTTTCCCAACCAGAGGTGATGCCCCTCCAGGTAAATTTGTTAATACAATAGAATTTAACCTTTCATTCAAGAAGAAACATGACCTCCAAGCCATTGAGATCTGCTGATGTGGGATTGTAAACTGGGCACTGTCTCTTTGCAGTATCCCACGGACAATACATAAATGACAGGAGGCAATTACAAAGGAGCATTTCTCACTACATTAAACATTAATGCCTCTACATCATTGCCCTAAGCCTCTCACATAATTTAAAGTAAAGATCTACACTGACGTTAAGAGAGAAAGTTTTCAAATGCAATTTTCATCATAACCATATTTCCTTGTTGTCCTCGGCCTTAATTTTTACTGATGCTGCTTCCTGTTCAGTATGAAGCCCCAAGAATAGTTTATATCAGATATTTGTGAAGATGCAGAAAAAGTCAGTAAAGGTGATGATGAAAGATGAGCAGTATTTTGATTTCTGCCACACCTGAGATTTGTTGGCAAGTGTCTGAAATGCTTGATCAATACTACTACCACGGGGGCAGTCATTTAAATTTAAGCCTGCAGTGTGAACAGAACGAGGAAAAAGTAGATTTTTCATATTAACAGTGAAAACTTGAAAAATGTTTGGGTTTGTGTTGGTTTATTTTTTTTTCACTACGCATTTTAGAACTAGCTATCCAAACAAGTGCACTGGAGACCTCTGTGTTGCTGAGTAATAGCTCTTAATACTTGCTTTTGCAAAACTCATCTCTGCAGCAAAGTTAATATGGGGAAACCACAGTGAAGTGAGTTCATCTGCCCAAACAGCCTGCAGAGCCGAGGAAGAAGGCTATGTGTGTAAGCATCCAGCTCTCCTGAGGAAGGCTGGAGATGTTTTGTTTACAAAACAAAGAAAATCTCTCTGTCTGTTGGTAGGAAAATGAGGCCTTTCTGAGCATTCCCTGTGTTTTGGGGAACCAGCCCTGGCAATTCCCTGGATTGGGGCTGTCAGGTGCAGGGACTGACCAGTACATGGTTTCCTTCTGATCTGTAACATATTGATATCACCCCTTTCCTTTTCTAAGAAGATACTGTTTCAGCCACTTTGTGATATGAGTAAGGGGAGGCCTAAACTGTCAGAGAGAGATAAGCAAAAAGCAGCAGCTCAGTCCACCTTGCTTTTACTATACAATTACTATTGAACACTTTCTCCTGGTTTTGCCCTAGTATTTTTTTTTTTTAAAAGTATCTGTTCTGCCCCTGTTCTTTGTATGACTGCTGCACTGCATAGGGAACTAAACACCATAGGCTTAGCCTGCTGCAGCACACTGGGATGGTGGGACTCTGACTTTGCACAGTTGTCCATGGAAGGTGGCAGCCCAGGCTGGTGCTGGCCCTGGTGAGTTTTACTGCTGGTGCCTTCGTCGTGTTCTCAGAGGAAAAAAAACTGTAGAATCATATAGCAGAACTGATAAAAATGAAACTGTGTCATTGCCTATTTATAGCAAGGGTAAAGTGAGAGTTTGAGGAGAACTGAAAGAGAAGACTCCTTCAAAATCTTTACTGTTTGAAAATTGAAGGACCTGCTTAGAGTAAGGCAAAGAACTGGGAGCATTTTGAGAGAGTTTTGTCAGTCTCCAGGGCAACTTCTGCATGACTGAATCTGTTTGCTTTGCTGAAAGCTGTTTCCTTCTTCAGATCACACTTCTGTTTAAAATCAAGCCTACTGTGTTAGGTCCCAAGCAGAAAGAATTTACATTCCTCAAACATTTAAAAATCCTTAAACACTCTATGAAGTGTTTCCAGAAATATCAGCTGTCACTATAACACAACACAATGTTTGAAATATATTTTCAGAATAACTCTTGTTTACATAAAACCTGGCAACTAATACTGTCTTCTGTAAATCAAACATCATCTACTGTGGGATAGAAACGATCTGTGCAGAGGACAGCACGTAAGCACAGGACACAAAAGGTACTGAATAACAAACATCAAGTTCTGTGGTTGATGCATAGGGCAACTTTAGGTGTTACCTGTACTTCTAGCTGTATAAATTTATATCCTTCCATGGACTGTAGTTGTGACTATGATACTTATATTCCAGGAAGTCAAGATAGATTTGAAAGACTTATAGACATTGCACTTTCTGCAATGGTTAAAGGAAATGTTTTATGAGGCTTAGCAATAATTTCTCCAAGTTTTCTCATTTTCAGAGAGGAAGTTTCTGGTTGTTCATAATGAAATGCTGGGGTTAAGCCTTCAGAAGAAAACAATCATAATGGCAGGAAAAACTGACAAGAAAGGGACTGCTCCAGCAGAAAACTGTGTCTTAGTAGAAGTTATAGTCATTCATGAGAGACCACGTAAAGTCACAGCAAATGAACTACTGCTCTTTTCCAAGCCATTAGCAACTGTACTGATGCATCTTAATATAAACAAGGCCACACCGACCACTGACAATACATTAGCACCTCTTCTCAACAGAGAAAATGATTGAAATTTTGTTTAGGAAATGTATATGGCCTCTCAAAGACCTATGATGTTTGATTTGTATTGCAATGTTAAAAAGTTACATGCATTGTTTAGAATGAAAAAAACATTGAAAACTGCATTAAGAATATTTGAAAATTGCCAAATTCTATCACAGCGAAATAAATTCAGTCATGGTAGTGTAATGCCATGTTAACTTCAGGGGACATTATTTTGTCCTTTAATGGAATGCATCAATATGATATATTTTAGCTGCGTGATTCCCACTTGAGTGGTGTGATGCTCCTAAAAAGCTTATATGCCATTTGGACAGTTCAGGACCTGATTTCTCTTAGTGAATGCAGCTCCCTGTAGAGGAGACTCAGTCAAGGAGGGAAGGTGGTGGAAATGAAATAAGGAAATATTCCTCCTGCTTACCAGTATTCAGTCTACCCAAAAAAAACCACCTGGTATGGCCTTGCTGTCAAAGTTGAGTCCTGCACAGAAATGCTTATCCTAAAAAGACAACATTACAGCAAGTTTGTGCTTTTTTGGGATTTTTTTTTAGTTTTTAACTGAGAAAATGTTGTCACTCTTATTCAGCAATTGAACAAGTAGTGGTTTTTTTTGGTTTTGTTTGGTTTTTCTTAAGCAGGTTGACAAATCTGATGCTTTTGTTGGGATGCTGTTCTGCTAGAATCAAATATTCCTCTTCATTTATATAACCTGAAAAAACCTATTAATCTTAATGAGATGCTGAAATACTTGGAATTGATAACAAAAGTGTTATCTCTAAAAAAATACAATCTCTGATAAACCAGAAGTCATGGACTTATCTGGGATAAAGAACTCCTTGTGTCTACGTATTTCCTATGAAATTATACAGTCTTTTTTATATGCATTTACATTTTGGTTACGGAGTGGCTTCAGCTGTCCTTCACCCCTCTTTCCAACAGCTACTCTGTTGGTGACCTGTTCTGCCTCCTAAAATGTGCCAGGATATGTGGTTTTGTGCGTAGGTAGTGTATTAGAACAAGAACTGGATAATTAATGGTTTGCTGGTTTTTAGTCTGGATCACTTTCCCAATTCAGCCCGTCACACGTCTACAGCCCCAGCTGTCCTGACTCAGCTAAGGGAGAAAGAACAAACAAGTGGAGGAGAAGTTAGGCTGGGGCAGGGCAAACCAGCAGAGGCCTTGACAGAAATATGGGGGCAACTGTGACCTTAGCAAAGATCAGTAACCTTTACCTCTTCATTTGCTTTCTGGGAGAAAACAAAAAGAATTCACCAACTCATAAGCAGACTGCCTATGAGCACTTGTAACTGTTGTTATCTGTCACAGTAAGATACGATTTATTATTACTTTTGGAAATACAGTTTGATATTTGCTTATCAAACTCACTCTCAAAGGTGTGTTCTCTGCTAACCAAAAGATAAGTAAGAAATCTATTATCTTTTCTTCTGTTTCTTCTTCTCTTTTTAAGTAATTGAAGAGCTTTCATTATCTCATTGGTGCCTAATTGTGAGGCTTACTAAGTCCATACTGATATGCATAACGTGTTAATTCACTGTGTGTTACAGTATGTGAATTGGTCTTGACAAAATATTGCAAGAATTGTTCTGTTTTCTTTGGTTTTTTTTCAAAATTAATTTAGTAGAAAAAAATCTTGATAGTCTACATCTTGAAACAATGCTTTTTATTCTGCCTGTGTCTCCAATTTTGCTATGATGAATAATACTGTACTGTCTCGGTAAGATGATACAAGTGCAGTTTTTATGCCACCTGCAATACTAGTTTAATTGGTCTAAATGTCACGTTCTGCTGGTATCTTGCAACAGTATTGCGTTGAGGCTGACAAAGATTTAATAATTTTAAATTACATACAGAACTGACCTCAACTTGCTTTACCTACACCATAGGTCATTTAGAAAGTACATTTTACACACTGTAATTATTTCTACATGGTTAAAAAATCAAACTTCCAAGTGTACCCAAGGCTTAACTGTGAGTAATCTTGCATGACCATTAGATTCAGCAGAACAATGATACAGAAGTCTGTTTAAATGTTTTGCATAATAACAGAGAATGTGATTAAGTGTTTGCTTGAAAAGGGATTTAAAATTCCATACAAATAGCTAAAATCCACAGAAGTGTGTGGAATGTGACACATTGTAGGCCTTGAAATATTTAAAGCAATGGGATGATTTATCTTCTCAGATACCTGATTTTATAAGAAGACACTCATGGATATTAACTGTCATTCAACTTAGCAGATGATTTACTAGAGCGTATTTGTAAATCCATTCAGATTTTCACTGTCAGCATGGTAAAGTTACAGAGAAAAACTTTGTTGCTGTGACTGTAGCTGGAATTCTACATCTTGAACTCTAATTCTTCAGGAAAAGCAGTATTTCATTTCTACCAGGAGAGGCTGCTCAGCAACCATTTCTTGGCCATACAGTCATGTCAAGAAAGAAAACCTAGCTGGGCTGCAGCTCTGCCTGTGTCAGGTGCTCCCATGTGCTCCCCTATTTTCAGACAGCTTGTCGGAAAGCTGCCTTCCCTTGTGCTTGTGTCTGTGTGTGTGCAATCTCTCACTGACTCTGATGGGTGGGCTCAACCCCTTGGCAGACTGTCAGCGGTTTGGTGCAAGATCCAGAGCAGATAAAGGCCTGGGCCTTTAGTGAACTCCTCTAGTTTCAAGCTGAAGCTGTTTTCTGAAAACCCACAACTGAGCAAAGTGACACAGTGAGTACTGATGCGTATGAACTTGGAACACTTATCGTGTGTTTCTTTGATCTCTCCCTGCTAGGCAGCATGGCTGCATGGCAGTGATTTTCCCTGGAGCTGGGACAGTTCAAAAATTGCTTCTTGAGGCAGAGATATGTTGTACCAACAGCAGATCTTTGGTAAGTGACCAATATTGTGCATAACCTTGTGGCATGGTAATTTTAATTTGCACCTTGGTAGCTTTGATTGTGTGAATTGATGCTAATGAAACATTACTAATCCATTCATCTACTTAATGTTAATTATATAAATTTTGTATAAACCATTTACGTCCTTTAGACATAAACCACTGGCTAAGTCTTGATCCAGCCACTCCTCTCCAAAGGTGTTTAGAAAGCAAGGGAGTCCTCTTTGAACCTTGTGACTCAACAGGATGGTCTCCTTTAATCTTTCTTCCTTTAGGCATAAACCTAGCTGTATCTAAGCTCCATCAGGAATTTAGAAAGCAAAGGGGTCCACTCTGAACCTCGTGACTCAATGGGAGGATCTTCTTTAGCTTTTGCATCCCCAGTCTCTCTGTGAATCATTTGAACTGCAGTGTAGCAGTTTTCCTTTATATGATTTCTGTGCAGTAATTAAGAGAGTGAACTTTGCCATTGAACTTTAAGTTGCACTTGTGCAGCATCATATTGAAACCAGTTTTGCTAACTTATTAAACCCTGATAAACCAGTGATAACCTTTGTTAAATTCCACCAAATTTATTGAACTCTGTCAAATTATCTTACCACAAAAAATTATATTGTTGTTTCTGAGTGAAGTGCATTCTACTCTGAGATAAATTGTCATAGTTGGCAGGATTCTAAATAAAGTTTCATGCCATCAGCAAGACTCTTATGATGCTCTGAAACAACACCCACAAGGCAGTCTTTCACTCAATAGTGGCAATAGGTCTGAGAAACTTGGAGGATTTAGTTCTTCATGTCTTTGTGTCTCAGCTTCCCTTAAGCTAAATAATAATAAACCAGTAATGAAGTAATATTTTGCAGTATTATTATTATAAATAAAATAGTAATATGGCAGTAATAAAAAACTTTTCATACCATTATGGCTCTTCTTGCTACGCTAGTGAGTGGCTTAGTTTTGTTATGGATAACAGAATATGAGAATTCAAAGAACTGCAATCCTTCAGAGAAATCCTGTGTCATATTGTCCCACACAAGCACCAGAGTTTGCCTTACTCTTTAAAGAATGAGAGCAAAGCTGCCTTGCATGACTTTAGCAGTGGTCATTGAAATGCTGTCAGACTTTGTGGCTTTCTTAGTTTTGCTCACAACCTCCACTCTGACATTTCTGGTCAAGCTCCAAAGCAATCCAAGGCTCTTCATTGGCCTGTCACACCAGAGCCTGCACCACACCAGCCGAATTCAGCATCCTTCCTGCTGGTACAGAGTGGACACTTGCAAAGCTGTCAGGCATCACTGCAGGCAATTCCTAGCAAGGCAAGCACATTTCCTCAGCCACCAAGAAGCAGATTCCCTAACACATGCGTGGACTTAAGCATTATCTTTATCCAGGAACCTCTTTGGTAAAGGGTTCCTAGCTGTGTTTTTCAAGAAAGAATATTTTTGCTGTTCTTGCACAATTGTCTTGGGTGGTGTATTTTAAATACCATTTGGTTATGGTTCCAGGCTGTGGTTCCCTTTGATGTATCTGCTCAACTGGAGCTGGACACAGCGTCTGATGGGCTAGCAGAGTCTGGTAAAGCTGGTCCTTGGGCAGGCCATTGGGGTCTGCTCTCTACTAAAGGACTCAGCAAAGAGAAGAGAGAGATGGTGGACCCTTGTAGGGGAGCTGCAGAGGAGGAGATGGATGTAAGGAATGATTTGTGGCACCTGCTGAACAAATCTTGTGCCACTTTGAGACCTGTGGCTCCACTTTCAGCTCACAGCGGGGCTTTTTCTCTCCAGTTCATTCTGTCTCACTCCGCTGCAACTGTACTCAACACAAATTGCTCCTCATTCACACTCTCCTCTGCTGCATCCTCAGATGACTGTCATGTCAGTGGAGCTATGCTGGGGTTGTAGCTCTCACCGAGAGAGGCCCTTCATCATGTAGCAGCAATGTGAGCCCACAGGGAGTGTTTGTGTTAGACTCTGGAGCACAGGAGAGGAGACATCCTGCTGCTAGGGGGCTGGTCCAGGCACTGGAGACAACTGTCCTGCCAAGGCAACTGACAAGAGATGTGACTGAGCATGGAATTGGATCCCACTTGCCTCAGTCAGAGGTGCTAAAACATCAGAAAAAAATAGTTGTAATGCTGCCAGGCTCTGTGGATGCACAGGTTGAGTGGTTACTGTTGGTGCACACACAGCAGGAAGGAGTTTGACTGCCCAAGGTATAAAATTTATGAACACACTCATGAGAAGAGATGATTTTGATTTACACTGACAAAGCATATAAGGTAGAGCAATCCTAGTTGTTCATATACCATGAGTTATAAATGAGACCATTCTGTTCATTCACTGTCTTTAGTGAATGCAAATTAGAAGAACACACTAGTGAAAATAACGCTGCTTGTGCCACAGGGACCTGGGCCTGATTGGTTTCAAAACACCTGAGCATAAAATGTGCATCGCTCTCTGATTTAGAAGAGAAGTGATGTAGCTTTCATCTTTTCATTTTCTTTTTTTTTGTTACAGCCCCAGTTGTGATTGTTTACTTTTTTTTTTACCTCATGGAACTTTTCTTTCAAGGCCAAGTTGTTCTTTTTCTCTCTTCTGTTAATTGCTCTCCATGGTCACTCCCACTTCAGTCAAAACTAAGTACACAATACAGAAGCCTAAGCTTCAATAATTTTTCTCTCAAATGTTTCTCACAGAAAGTCAATCCTTCTGCTTATGAGCTTGCACTTCATGAGTGTGTTAAAGACGAGCATCTTTACCACCCTAAGAGACTACTCTGATTTCCCTTCAACTGCGGAGATGAGGTGATGTCTACATCCACACAACAGCTTTTGTCCCTGATTTCAAATGGTGCCTTGACCTCTAAGTCAGCTGTAAAATCTTCCAACTCTCTTAAAACGTGAATCCAGTACTCAGCTTTTTATTATCCAAAATTACAGGAACAGTGTTCAAATCGAGGCCTGCAATCTATGCAACACTATGTGGGTGTGAAAACTAGCCAGGATGCTGATCCAGAGCTTCTCCTGAGCACAACTGATTCACATGAAAACCAGTCAGTCAAATAGCTACCATTATCCTCCATCTCAACAGACAGAGAAAATGCAGCTTCGCACCAAGTAAATTCATATTTTGGGTTCATCTTGGCACTCTGGGTTTTGCATACAGTAATTTTTAAAATTTATTTGCATATATTTGTAAATATATTTCTATTTGGAGGACTTGTCAGCAGCACACAGTGGAAATAGAAGAGAAAGTCAGTTGCTAGTTTTGTATTGTCACTAATATATGTTAATTCCAGAGTTGCTGCTCTGTGGTTTATGTATCTATTCATGTAAAAACTGGCAATTCTGAAGGCTAAGTGGACTCTGTGGTTTTTGAAACAGCTAGCATCCAGCTTTGTGTTGTCAAGCACACCTGCTTGTTTCTTTTTTGGTAGAGACTACATGGGCGAGGCAATAAATGTATTTTTAAAAAACACACTGGAAGATTTGAGAGTAACCAAGCATCAAAGGTAATACATATTAAAAATGTAATATACAAAAGGACAAGGTAGCAAGAATTCTTCCTCTAATATCCAAGATACATGATTAATTTTATGCAGTCTAGTTTAATTGGTCTAAATGTCACGTTCTGCTGGTATCTTGCAACAGTATTGCGTTGAGGCTGACAAAGATTTAATAATTTTAAATTACATACAGAACTGACCTCAACTTGCTTTACCTACACCATAGGTCATTTAGAAAGTACATTTTACACACTGTAATTATTTCTACATGGTTAAAAAATCAAACTTCCAAGTGTACCCAAGGCTTAACTGTGAGTAATCTTGCATGACCATTAGATTCAGCAGAACAATGATACAGAAGTCTGTTTAAATGTTTTGCATAATAACAGAGAATGTGATTAAGTGTTTGCTTGAAAAGGGATTTAAAATTCCATACAAATAGCTAAAATCCACAGAAGTGTGTGGAATGTGACACATTGTAGGCCTTGAAATATTTAAAGCAATGGGATGATTTATCTTCTCAGATACCTGATTTTATAAGAAGACACTCATGGATATTAACTGTCATTCAACTTAGCAGATGATTTACTAGAGCGTATTTGTAAATCCATTCAGATTTTCACTGTCAGCATGGTAAAGTTACAGAGAAAAACTTTGTTGCTGTGACTGTAGCTGGAATTCTACATCTTGAACTCTAATTCTTCAGGAAAAGCAGTATTTCATTTCTACCAGGAGAGGCTGCTCAGCAACCATTTCTTGGCCATACAGTCATGTCAAGAAAGAAAACCTAGCTGGGCTGCAGCTCTGCCTGTGTCAGGTGCTCCCATGTGCTCCCCTATTTTCAGACAGCTTGTCGGAAAGCTGCCTTCCCTTGTGCTTGTGTCTGTGTGTGTGCAATCTCTCACTGACTCTGATGGGTGGGCTCAACCCCTTGGCAGACTGTCAGCGGTTTGGTGCAAGATCCAGAGCAGATAAAGGCCTGGGCCTTTAGTGAACTCCTCTAGTTTCAAGCTGAAGCTGTTTTCTGAAAACCCACAACTGAGCAAAGTGACACAGTGAGTACTGATGCGTATGAACTTGGAACACTTATCGTGTGTTTCTTTGATCTCTCCCTGCTAGGCAGCATGGCTGCATGGCAGTGATTTTCCCTGGAGCTGGGACAGTTCAAAAATTGCTTCTTGAGGCAGAGATATGTTGTACCAACAGCAGATCTTTGGTAAGTGACCAATATTGTGCATAACCTTGTGGCATGGTAATTTTAATTTGCACCTTGGTAGCTTTGATTGTGTGAATTGATGCTAATGAAACATTACTAATCCATTCATCTACTTAATGTTAATTATATAAATTTTGTATAAACCATTTACGTCCTTTAGACATAAACCACTGGCTAAGTCTTGATCCAGCCACTCCTCTCCAAAGGTGTTTAGAAAGCAAGGGAGTCCTCTTTGAACCTTGTGACTCAACAGGATGGTCTCCTTTAATCTTTCTTCCTTTAGGCATAAACCTAGCTGTATCTAAGCTCCATCAGGAATTTAGAAAGCAAAGGGGTCCACTCTGAACCTCGTGACTCAATGGGAGGATCTTCTTTAGCTTTTGCATCCCCAGTCTCTCTGTGAATCATTTGAACTGCAGTGTAGCAGTTTTCCTTTATATGATTTCTGTGCAGTAATTAAGAGAGTGAACTTTGCCATTGAACTTTAAGTTGCACTTGTGCAGCATCATATTGAAACCAGTTTTGCTAACTTATTAAACCCTGATAAACCAGTGATAACCTTTGTTAAATTCCACCAAATTTATTGAACTCTGTCAAATTATCTTACCACAAAAAATTATATTGTTGTTTCTGAGTGAAGTGCATTCTACTCTGAGATAAATTGTCATAGTTGGCAGGATTCTAAATAAAGTTTCATGCCATCAGCAAGACTCTTATGATGCTCTGAAACAACACCCACAAGGCAGTCTTTCACTCAATAGTGGCAATAGGTCTGAGAAACTTGGAGGATTTAGTTCTTCATGTCTTTGTGTCTCAGCTTCCCTTAAGCTAAATAATAATAAACCAGTAATGAAGTAATATTTTGCAGTATTATTATTATAAATAAAATAGTAATATGGCAGTAATAAAAAACTTTTCATACCATTATGGCTCTTCTTGCTACGCTAGTGAGTGGCTTAGTTTTGTTATGGATAACAGAATATGAGAATTCAAAGAACTGCAATCCTTCAGAGAAATCCTGTGTCATATTGTCCCACACAAGCACCAGAGTTTGCCTTACTCTTTAAAGAATGAGAGCAAAGCTGCCTTGCATGACTTTAGCAGTGGTCATTGAAATGCTGTCAGACTTTGTGGCTTTCTTAGTTTTGCTCACAACCTCCACTCTGACATTTCTGGTCAAGCTCCAAAGCAATCCAAGGCTCTTCATTGGCCTGTCACACCAGAGCCTGCACCACACCAGCCGAATTCAGCATCCTTCCTGCTGGTACAGAGTGGACACTTGCAAAGCTGTCAGGCATCACTGCAGGCAATTCCTAGCAAGGCAAGCACATTTCCTCAGCCACCAAGAAGCAGATTCCCTAACACATGCGTGGACTTAAGCATTATCTTTATCCAGGAACCTCTTTGGTAAAGGGTTCCTAGCTGTGTTTTTCAAGAAAGAATATTTTTGCTGTTCTTGCACAATTGTCTTGGGTGGTGTATTTTAAATACCATTTGGTTATGGTTCCAGGCTGTGGTTCCCTTTGATGTATCTGCTCAACTGGAGCTGGACACAGCGTCTGATGGGCTAGCAGAGTCTGGTAAAGCTGGTCCTTGGGCAGGCCATTGGGGTCTGCTCTCTACTAAAGGACTCAGCAAAGAGAAGAGAGAGATGGTGGACCCTTGTAGGGGAGCTGCAGAGGAGGAGATGGATGTAAGGAATGATTTGTGGCACCTGCTGAACAAATCTTGTGCCACTTTGAGACCTGTGGCTCCACTTTCAGCTCACAGCGGGGCTTTTTCTCTCCAGTTCATTCTGTCTCACTCCGCTGCAACTGTACTCAACACAAATTGCTCCTCATTCACACTCTCCTCTGCTGCATCCTCAGATGACTGTCATGTCAGTGGAGCTATGCTGGGGTTGTAGCTCTCACCGAGAGAGGCCCTTCATCACGTAGCAGCAATGTGAGCCCACAGGGAGTGTTTGTGTTAGACTCTGGAGCACAGGAGAGGAGACATCCTGCTGCTAGGGGGCTGGTCCAGGCACTGGAGACAACTGTCCTGCCAAGGCAACTGACAAGAGATGTGACTGAGCATGGAATTGGATCCCACTTGCCTCAGTCAGAGGTGCTAAAACATCAGAAAAAAATAGTTGTAATGCTGCCAGGCTCTGTGGATGCACAGGTTGAGTGGTTACTGTTGGTGCACACACAGCAGGAAGGAGTTTGACTGCCCAAGGTATAAAATTTATGAACACACTCATGAGAAGAGATGATTTTGATTTACACTGACAAAGCATATAAGGTAGAGCAATCCTAGTTGTTCATATACCATGAGTTATAAATGAGACCATTCTGTTCATTCACTGTCTTTAGTGAATGCAAATTAGAAGAACACACTAGTGAAAATAACGCTGCTTGTGCCACAGGGACCTGGGCCTGATTGGTTTCAAAACACCTGAGCATAAAATGTGCATCGCTCTCTGATTTAGAAGAGAAGTGATGTAGCTTTCATCTTTTCATTTTCTTTTTTTTTGTTACAGCCCCAGTTGTGATTGTTTACTTTTTTTTTTACCTCATGGAACTTTTCTTTCAAGGCCAAGTTGTTCTTTTTCTCTCTTCTGTTAATTGCTCTCCATGGTCACTCCCACTTCAGTCAAAACTAAGTACACAATACAGAAGCCTAAGCTTCAATAATTTTTCTCTCAAATGTTTCTCACAGAAAGTCAATCCTTCTGCTTATGAGCTTGCACTTCATGAGTGTGTTAAAGACGAGCATCTTTACCACCCTAAGAGACTACTCTGATTTCCCTTCAACTGCGGAGATGAGGTGATGTCTACATCCACACAACAGCTTTTGTCCCTGATTTCAAATGGTGCCTTGACCTCTAAGTCAGCTGTAAAATCTTCCAACTCTCTTAAAACGTGAATCCAGTACTCAGCTTTTTATTATCCAAAATTACAGGAACAGTGTTCAAATCGAGGCCTGCAATCTATGCAACACTATGTGGGTGTGAAAACTAGCCAGGATGCTGATCCAGAGCTTCTCCTGAGCACAACTGATTCACATGAAAACCAGTCAGTCAAATAGCTACCATTATCCTCCATCTCAACAGACAGAGAAAATGCAGCTTCGCACCAAGTAAATTCATATTTTGGGTTCATCTTGGCACTCTGGGTTTTGCATACAGTAATTTTTAAAATTTATTTGCATATATTTGTAAATATATTTCTATTTGGAGGACTTGTCAGCAGCACACAGTGGAAATAGAAGAGAAAGTCAGTTGCTAGTTTTGTATTGTCACTAATATATGTTAATTCCAGAGTTGCTGCTCTGTGGTTTATGTATCTATTCATGTAAAAACTGGCAATTCTGAAGGCTAAGTGGACTCTGTGGTTTTTGAAACAGCTAGCATCCAGCTTTGTGTTGTCAAGCACACCTGCTTGTTTCTTTTTTGGTAGAGACTACATGGGCGAGGCAATAAATGTATTTTTAAAAAACACACTGGAAGATTTGAGAGTAACCAAGCATCAAAGGTAATACATATTAAAAATGTAATATACAAAAGGACAAGGTAGCAAGAATTCTTCCTCTAATATCCAAGATACATGATTAATTTTATGCAGTCTCATAGAATTGTAAATCTAGACTAACTTTACTGCAGATAAAGCATCCATGATGTTGGACACTACCTTGGTAACCTTGTTATCCTCCATGATCTTTTCTTTCAGTGACTCTAGTTAGAAATGAATTTGTAAGAGGCTGTCCCATGGAGAAGGCAGTTAATGGAAAGCAGTGCTTTTTAAGAAGCGTTTTTGTGCTATTGGATTGCTGCTTGGGATATCTGTGCTTCTGCCAAAAGAACTTTAAAAATGGGATGGATGACATTCAGCCCCAGGGTCTTCCCATAACTGAGCAAGCACTCCTGCAAGGGCACAAACCACATTCTAGTTGAGTGATTTCAGAAAATCTGTTTGCCATCACCTGAGGATCCGGTTGTGTTCTTAAATGGGCCATGCATTATTTACTGCTAAGATGAAAAAGGTAAACAACAATAAAGCAACTGTGAAGCAATTGTGTTGGCTAGAGAATAGACTAGGAATGGGATAATTTGGCATTTAGGTTCATATCATCAATGTACACGTGCCACTGTCTTTGGTACTGCTCTGCTATCTTTGATTTCTGTTGTTCAAAATACCCTGGATGTCTGTAACTCTGTCAGTGAACTGGCAGAATCACACAGCCCTTGGCAAAGTGAAAATATTGGGTGAATCCTGATTTCTGCTGGAAGACATAGGCCAGGAGTCCCCTACCTAAATCTGCCCGTGTAACGTTTTCAGATCACACAGCATCCCTCACCTGAAAAAGCAAGAGAAAGCAGGGTGGAAGAGCTCAAGAAAAAGGTTTTTCTACTTGCTAGCTCTCAAGTCAGTCATGACACGAGTTCATGTTTTCTCCTTTGCTTGAGACATAGCAGAGGCTTAAACACCATTCGCCAAATATGTACTCTAGTTCAGCAATGTTCTTTTCTCTGCCTTGTATGAAAACTAAAACTCTTGGCTCCCTGCCTTGCTGTTGCAATGCCATATATAAGTACTTGGTGGGAGAGAATGAAGATGAGAGCACTAGATTCCTCTCTGCTGCCCAGTGACAGCACAAGAGGAAATGGATGCAAATTAAAACATGCGATATGCAGTTGAATGTAAGAAACTTTTTTAGTGTGAGGATGGTGAGGCACTGACATGGTTTGCCAATGAGGTTGTAGAATCTCCATCTCTGGAGATATTAAAAACCTGAATAAACATGGTCCTGGGCAACTTGCTGTAGCTGACTCTGAGCTGAGGGCTGGACTAGGCGAACTCAAGAGGTCCCTTCCAGCGTGAATGATTCTGTGATTCTGTAAGGAGAACCTAAGCCCTGGGTGTTCACTGCTTGGAAGCTATCTGCCTATGATTACAGAATATTTACAAAGCAGGGTGCTTTGATTTCAAGGAATTACTAATTTGGCAACATGCTTTCTTCATCTTTTATCTGCGAACAGGGAGAAAATACTTTGAAATATTTAAAGTAAACAATTTGAAGTATTTGCCTCATATAAAATATACTCTTAGTAAAAGTTATGCAAAACAGCTTAGATTACCACAAAATTCTGGGTATCTTTAGGAGTTTCTTCAGCTGTTGAGAGACTTTCCTACTTCTTTCTCTTGGCAACTGCATTTCTGAATGTGTTTCTGCAGGAAGGACATTAATCCTTTCCTGTTCCCATGTGAGCTAGCATATATCCTTAGTAGTCCCCAATCCCTCGGCTTCTCTCTCATATATGTTCCGTGTTTCTGCTCCCCTCTGTCTCATCTCTTAAGGCCTCAGATGCACATTTCGTATAAAACACAGGCGTCCACTAAGGTTCAGTTGTGATGATACGCTGATGTTGTCCCTGAAGCAGCTCAAATGTTGCTGATGAATATTCCTGCTTTTCTGAGGAGGTGATAACATTGTGGCTTCAGCCCTGGACAAGCAATAATATCCTCTGTTTCTGGGAGTTCGTTCAAGTCATCTTGCACCAGTTGTTTGAATTTTATCACAATGTGGCACAATACCTTGTTGGCACAGAGCAGTATCATGTTGACTGCGATGTCAGTGAAAAGAAGTAGGTACACTGAGGATCTCTTGACATTAACAAGTCTTAGGTGATTACTGGATAGTATGTGACAGGTTAATGCACTATCAAGCCTTTGAAATCTCTAGGGTTGATAAGTGAGTACCTGTGAGATAGCACACCTTGCTTTGAATCACAAGCTTCTGCATTTATTTTTATTCTTCTCTGTTTTAACAGAGCTCTGCTCTCCATTTTTGTGCGCAAGTAATGATGCCAGAAGTTTCTCAGGGAGTAGACTGAGAGTTAAAGGGGGCAATAAATGGTTTTCAGAGGACAGAGATGGAATGCAGGTGTTTACTGCTTGACTGCTAGGTCAAGTCCTGCAGAAAAATTAAAGCAAGCAAAATAGATTGTAATTGGAAAAGGATGCAATAACTGAGAAAAGGAGAAGAGTTTTCATCTCCTCTTGAATAAAAATATCAGTGCTGTGCTTCCTCAATATGTTTATGGCCATCCCCAACAACTGCCTCAGTACTTCAACTTTTACCTGGCAGGAAAGCTTTTTTTGTCTTGCCCTTCACTCTTTCAATTCCAGTGAAAGATGGGGGAGCAGGCGGGTCAGTTGACCTCTCAGACAAGGACTGTCTAACAAAGCACCTCATATTGAGAGCTGTCTAATGTGCCAATGCTTTTCCCTAACACAGGTCATCAAGGAGAGCGAAGCAATTTAATGTCTGAAATGGGTCACAGAATTTCAGCTTCACTTGGCCATTACTGGGTCCTATTTCTGGTCCCTCCTCTTTTCTGGTGAAGTGCAATTTCCTTTCATTTTTCTTTCAGGTGCATTAACTCTAATGGTATGTTCCATACATAGTTGGTGGTTCCTCTGCTATGACAGACAGTTTTGGTGATGGTTTCATCAGTGCGTGTGTGACCGGGGACCTGGCTTGCCCTGTGGCATTATCATATGTTATATTAGTAGCATCTAATCCAGGCTGTGGTGGCAGCTTGTGTGTAGCTTGTGGGTTTTGATTTATATGAAGGTGTACAAAAGAATTGGGACAAGGAGGCTATGCAGGATTACTGCAGCCTTTAATTCGATGAAAACATGCTATAGGGGTCAGTGCTGTTGTTTAGGAGGACTGGGCAGAAAAGAGAGGCTCTTCCTGTAAGAGCAGGCACACGGTGTCTGTGCACATAGTATGTCTCTAGCTCATCAGTTCACATAGCTCAAAAATTTATATGAATCAACTCTCCTTGCATGGAGTTCTACAGCAACGATCCAGGTCCCATCACAAGAGTGTTAAATTTTGAAATTCTGTTACATGTATTATACGGTGCAATTGTATAATTGTAATTATATAAATTACAACTGCAATTTTAAAAGGTGTAGAGAAATTAGTCATCAAGCCCTAGATTTTTTTATTCTCTGTTTTTACTTATAGATATTTTTTTCTGCTGAGAGAAGGCTATCTAGTGGGGTGTTCTGAATTCTAGATGTGATTATCATCAAAATATTGTGTCCAAATACATATGAAGCACTGCAAACATCATTAGTGTTTCTGAGACGCACTTGACAAACAGCACTGTGAGCTACACATAGCAGCAAGCAGAAAATGAGACTTGGAGAGAAACATTTCAACAAAAGCCCCTAATCGATATTAATATTTTAACAGCTCAGTATAGCAGCTGCTGGTAGAACTACACTGAGCGTGCTCTGGGATACAAGACAGTTCTGTATGTGCAACTTGCCTTTTTTTTTTTTTACTAGTCTGTTGAGAACGTCCCCTTTAGCTTGGCAAGTGCTGCTGCAAAACCAGACAAACTCTGAATTCATTTCCATGCCTGCAGACCCAGTGGGGATAGAGAAGTTCCTTCAGTGAGGTTGAGCAGAAGAAACCAGGCTAGGTTCCAGCAAAAGTGTCCAGCTGAACCACAGAGGAAGAACAGCTTCAGGAATTTCTACTAATCCAGCAAAGCCTGGTCTTCAGTGAAGAGAAGGATCCACCTTTTCTTCCTCATGTTCCACAGTCTACCCTCCAACATTTCTGGCAGCAAAGCTTTGTTCACGAGCCAGTCTGAGTGAAATGGCCTGATATTACTCCCGTGGGAAGATGTTACTATCAAGAGTGCAAGATGCTCTCTTTAGTGGGTCCTAAACTATCTTGGGTGATGGAGGACAAAAGAGAATAGGTACCTTGGATGCCTCTACACACTGAACATCAGCAGCTGAAACTGCCAGCAACAAGATTAAAGGGTTAATCATTCTTTAGTAGGCTGAAATATATTCCATCTGTTGCATGATTGCAAACAGTGAGAATACGAAACCATAAAGCATATTCATGTTCTAGGTATTTGTTGAGGGGAAAAGTGGCTGTATTTTTCAAATGAAACCCCTCTCTAGAAAATGTCTACCAACTCTAATCAAACCAATTGATTTTGCCATAACTCAATATCAGACACTAATTACATCCAATTATGTTAGAAGTTACTACAAACAAATTAGCTGGAAGAGAAATTAATGTATTTATTATAATGTATATGTGCAGAGAGGAAGAGTTAATGCCCTAGAATACTGCAAATGGTAATTTGATACTTTTTTTATGAAATAGAAAATATTTCCCTTGCAGAGCTTTGTTCCTTCTCATTTTCCTTTGGAAGAAGAAATGGAGCACTAAACACTAGAAGGTATTGTAGTCTTTGTTGCATATGTGTACATATATACTGTAACTCTTTATAGCAAAATAATGCAAATAACACTGAAAAGTCAGATGGTAGAAAGAAAACAGAGGTAGCAACCTCCATTGTCTGCCATGCCTTCAATTACTTCCCTTAATGGATTTGTGATGTGAGGATAATTACATGACTGTATATAATTATTGTATTTTCCCTGCTGTCTCTCTGAGTGCTTAAGATGACAAGAGAAAGCATTCTCAGTTTTCTGGCTCTAGCTGTTTACTTCTTTAGTTGCTTTCACCAAAGACACACAGATGACATCATTGACCTGATGTCAGATGAAGCAGCCCATATCAACAGGAGTGATTTGCCCACCACCATCAGCCTCTGCTCTCACAACAAAACTATGCCTCATTTAGTTTTCCCTTCCATGATATCCACATCATTTCTCAAACACTGAACTGTTTTGCTGCCCTTCACTTTTGTTGCTATTAACAAATACAACCTAAGTGCTTTACTTCTAAAATACGCAACATCTGGATCACATGGGTGGCAGCAGCATATGACAGACAATATCATTAATATGTTCTGTATCTTTACTGCTGCTTTATTTTTGGATGTAGCCGGTTGTCTAATTTCCTTGCTGTTTTTCTCATGTCATAGATTTTTCTGGAAGTTGGATAAGCTGAATACTGAAAAGTATCTCCAAAATAACCTTCACACTCATAATACTTAAAATTGTACAAGTAAGAGAACATCTAGTAAAAATAAAACAATTATATGACTCTTAATAATGTGCATTTTTAAGCTATAACTGTAATAAGCTGTAACTCAGTAATAACAGCAGAAGACAGTAAGAAATGACAACACTGTGAAACCAAGTGTCTATGTTTTAAAATTGTCACACCAGAGCTTTTTCATGAGTATGAAACTTTCTGCAGTTAGAGTGACTAAGACATCCTCATATTTCTATTGTGCTTTTTGTAAAAGGAATTGGCTGGGGGAGTTGGGGTTTTTTTTTGGTTTTTTTTTTTTTTTTGGTTTTTTTATGACAGTTTCTGAGAACATACATTCATATTTCTCCAAATATATTACATTTTTCCTGTAACATAGTGTGAGGGAATGAGTTTATTGCTAATGCTCATTAAGTATTATTAACCTGACTCTAAGTTGCACTAATAGCTGTTCTCTCTTCCTCCCCATACTATAGGAGAACATTCCAGGAACTGAGCACATCATGGTTCAGAGAACTGAGTGTATCTTGCTGTCTTGTTTGCTCCTGAAAGATGTACAGAAAATGTCACTTTATATAGCAATAACCTTAAGCAAACAAAGATACTTCCAAATTGGCTTGACAAAATTGACCAAAAAAAGATATTTTGGATGTCTAGGAGGTTAGTGCTGGTGTTTCCCAAAACGAAAACGGCTTGGTTAATCCATCACATTTGACTTGTCCTGTTGGTTCCTGTCTTTGAGTTCTCTGCCACTGGACTAGTGGGCAGGGACTCTCCTTCTCGAAGCCAGCATGTGCTAAACACAGTTCTCTGCATATGGTGCTCCTGATCACAGGTAAGAGAGAGGCTGTGGGGCTGGACTTGGGAGCCCTGCTGAAAGGCATCATCCGCCATTATCTTCTTCTGCAGGCTGTCTCCATAAGTGAGCAGGGATTTCAGATGTTTCTCCCACCACACAACCGGATAAACTATTTTCAAATGCATCAGAAAATGATATATTGAATCAGAAAAGGAAGTGTTTTTCTAAAAGCAGGGCACAAGATAACTCCACTGACACTAGTCTGAGTAGTCAGAATTTTAAAAAAACAGTGGAGCATCCAACACATGAAGGGAGTTGTGCTTCACATCAGAATCTCAAAAGTCTGGGACAGTATCCCAAAATAACTCTTCCACACCCTTCACAGCTCATCTGAATAAACAGGATGGGTTGCGTAGAATGCCTGGAAGTGAAGCAGAGTAGGGCAGGAAGAACAATGCAGTTCTAACATCACACATCTAATTTTATTCTACTGAAACTGTGCCCTTGACTTTACATGCTTTCTTCATGGACTACTCCTTTTAAAGTGATCAATCAGTGATACTTTTTTGTAGTTTCTCAGGGACATCATTTTGTTGTTTGCAGTGTACTTGAAGGATATTTGATTTTTTTGCCATAGTGTGAAAGATGAGATATAATTAATTCTAACAGGGATAATTTTTAGTCTTGCTGTTCCAAGTAAATTGTGATTTCCGCAGTAAAGTTTATGAAAATTGTAAAACTTATTCTTCTTTTATTTGACTAATATTTTACTAGTGAATACAATACTACAAATAGTCTGCACCTAGCACATGAGAAGGAAAACAGCAATGCAGCCACCTCTGAGGATGCAACAACCAGCAAACATGTATTGTGGGGAAGATTTGGGCAAAAGTTCCACAGTTAAAGTAAATGCTATATGCCCATAGACGTTAGGTAGAGTTTTGGTTTTTTACAGTCTAGATGAAGTACTTGATATCCTCTATTATTATAGTATCTAAATATATCATATGCTTATTTTATTTTTAGGTGCCACAAGACATCTGTGACATTTGTAAGCCTCATTCTGTTGATGGTGACCTGAAACATACAGGTGGCAGTGATCCTACTATGTGTAGGGCTGATCACAGCAGCCTCAAAACAAATGTAGCTTTTTGGCTATACTGTTTGGTCTAGGGCTCACCCTTGGGTGACTGTTGGTATCTTTAGGGGCAAAACCAGGCTGCATTTACAGCTTACACCAGCTTACAAGGCTGCAATTAGAGCCCCAGCTACCAAGATACCACATCTGCCCCTACAGCGAGACCCTGGCTCCCTTTTCTGCCTGATGTTGTTTCTTGTAGGCTCCTTAGAGACCTTCTGACAGTACTGAGCCTCAGGGCAAATGGGATTTCTATGTAGCATGAATGCAGCATGCTTTCAGTATTGTTGGGGAATTACTGGCACCAGAGAGATGCTGGTTCCTAAGAGGCCTCTGGAAACCAGAGGAATCAGATGTCCAGCTTAGCAAGGCTGTTTTAGGAATAATTATGGAAGTGAAGGATTTTTTTCAAGATTTAAAAAAAAAAGGCTGTAGCAGAGTTGAGATCTGAAACTGCCTTTCAAAAAAAACCACACTTGGGCCTTAGTTATTGGAATACCTTTGACCAAAATCTTACTGCTGAAAGCAAGCCTTCAACATCAGCCTAACGGTGCCAATACAGCTGCTGGAGAAAACCTTTAAATGGCTGTGTAGGTATAATTGGGATCAACATTGGTTTCAGGTAGCTGAGATATTGGTTGTACAATTGGTAGGTAGACCACTATCTTCTCCCCTTGGGCTACTAAAGCGGATGCATTAGGCAGGTTTAAGAAAACAGAGAAGTATTGGTGTGAACAAGGCCATGTGTGGAAGGAAGGTGTGTCTCTAATGCATCACTGAGCACTTGAATGTTACTTTTGACCTGTAGTGACAATTCAGCAAAGAATTGCCTTGAAATTTAGGATGTGTGAAGCCTCAGTCATATGTAGACCTAAAAGACCTTTGATAAAATAAACACTTTTTTGGAGCTTGCTTCTGGTAGGTATTTTCCCACTAGCTTGAATTTACTTCTCTTTCTCCTTTATTATCAAGTCATGAAGAGTACTCCAGGGCTGGCTGTAAGGACTTCGATACCATTGACAAATGGCAATCTATGCTCCCATACACCTGCAATTTCATTTGTTGCATTAACCTTCTACCATCATTAATTCCCTCTTCTGTCAACAGAGCAATGATAACATTTTCCAAGACAGTTTGATAGTGATGGGTTATTATTCAGAATCATATGGTTGGAAAAGATCTCTGAGATCATCAAGTCCAGCCGTACCTGTCCCGTTACTAAACCATGTCCTCCAGAAACTCATCTACTCTCCTTTTAAACACCTCCAGGGTTGGTGACTCAACCAGTCTGACCAGTGCCTGACCACCCCTTCAGTGATGAAATTTTTCCGAATGTCTAGTCTGAACTTCCCCTAGCACAACTCGGACCATTTCCTCTCGTCCTATCACCTGTCACTTGCAAGAAGAGACTAACACTCACCTTGCTACAACCTCCTTTCAGGTAGCTGTAGACAGTGATGAAGTCTCCCCTCAGCTTCCTCTTCTCCAAGCTAAACAACCCCAATTCTCTTAGCTGCTCCTCGTAGGACTTGTTCCCCAACCCCTTCACCAGCCTCATTGCCCTTCTCTGGATGCACTCCAACACCTCAATGTCTTTCTTGTACTGAGGGGCCCAGAAATGAACACAGTACTCAAGGTGCGGCCTCGCCAGTGCTGAGTACAGGGGCACAATCACTGCCCTGGTCCTGGTGGTCACGCTGTTTCTGATACAGCTCAAGAAGCTATTGGCCCTCTTGGCCATCTGGGCCACTGCTGGCTCATGTTCAGTCAGTTGTCAACCAACATCCCCAGATCCTTCTCTGCCAGGAAGCTCTCCAGCCTTTTTTCCTCAAGTCTGTAGCACTCCATGGGGTTGTTGTGTCCCAAGTGCAGGACTCACACTTGGTTGAGTCCTGTTAGTCTGAGCCCATTGATTCAGCCTGTCCAGATTTCTCTGCTGAGCCTCCCTACCCTTAAGCACATCAACGGTGCCGCACAGTTTAGTGTCATCTGCAAACTTACTAAGGGAAAACTCAATCCCTTCATCCAAATCATTGAAAACAATTTTGAATAGAACTGGACCCAAAATTGAACCCTGGGGAACTCCGCTTGTGAAGTAGCTTTGAAGTAGCTGCCAAACAAAACAGTATTTCTTTTCTTCCATACCCTGAGAAGAATAAGGTGTTCCTGGGTATGTATTCGATTACACTACATAAAGCAGTTCTCTTACAGTTGCAGAACTCTACCTTTAGGCAACCCAGTGGAACTTTGCAGCCCTTCACATCAAAATGTCTGAGGCAAAACAAAAGGAGACAAAATTGTGTTAAACATCATAACGTCTTCTCACAAATGACATTGGCTATTCCAGTAGATTACTATTTATCTGCAATGATGCCTAAGACATATGGATATTTTTAGTGCGATAATTCCCATCAGACATGTCGTCACCCATTGTCTGACCACCACTTGCCACGTCAGAAAGATTTTATGTTCCTGCTGTGTATGATTTGTGTTATGAATTACTGGCATCCACACTAGGAAACTGGCATGCAACCAGCAGATAACAGTTAAGCAATGTTGCCAAAAGGCTGTGCTCAGAGGTTCAGTCCTTCTTGTGATTCTTGAGAGACTGGCTAAAGTTTTGCAGAATAAGAAGCCTGGCCTTTCCTTGGTTTTCTCCTTTTTGAAAACATCTTAGGTTCTTTTCAATTTATTAAATTTAGTATTAAGTCTTGGATTGTTTTTGTAATTTTCCTGTTCAAAACTGGGCTTAATGACTGTCTGACTTTATCATTAGAGGCTGATCACAGGTTCTGTCTCTTCATGATTTGTCCGGCAAAAGGGCAAATCCTCACTACCCCAATAACTTCTACAGTGTGCACTAGTAGTTTTGTAACATGAAACAGACCTTTATTAGAAGCTTTATAGCCAAAAAAACATAGCAGAAAAAAATAGAGAGGTGGAGGCTCTTGCTTATTACCCTAGCTTTGCACTGATGTAATTCTTTTGACTTTGAAAAAATTATAGTAACTGTAAAATGCTGTAATGATAGGCACTCCAAGTCACTATCTCTGCTCAGGAACAGCCCTTTGTCTGGTACAAATATGTATAGTTCCACTACTTGCAATTTACTGTGATGCACCTGAGGTAAGATTTTGGCCTGTCACTCAGATAAGGAGTAATTGAGGCTGCAGTATAAATATTTCTATTTATTCCTCCTTCCAGTGCTGAATGATGAGCACTTCTCACTCCATATCTACCTGACACGCACATTTGTTGATAAATCAAAAAGATAATGGGACAATTTAAAATGTGTTTTTCGGGATTTGGACCTTGCAGTTTACCAGTTGAGTTAGTCTTGTGTGGTGGATGTGAGACTTATTCTATCTCTTGCTATAAGAAATGGTGGCGGCTGGTTTCATTCCTAATATGTGTCTGGGGGGATTTGCTGTGCAGGAGTTGAAATAGATAAGTAACAATGCATGAAACCAAATGTGAACTTTTCTGTGTGTGAATTACATCCCAGGGAAGAAACTCTCTCCCAGATGTAGGTGTAGATTAGAGTGATGATGGAGAATATATCTCAGCTCCTTAAAGAAAATATCACTAGCAAACAGTGAAGATTTTGATGGAACAAACCTGCAGTGCACAATTTTAAAATAACAGCAGAACATTGTCTTGAGCAATTACTTCCTAAGGTGTTTTCCTGCTCCCACGTGGATCCACCCTGAAAGGCAGTTGGATCTGTTCAAGCCATGCTTAATAATCAAGGTGAAACTGAAGAATGGGTAAAATCCTGGTTCTTTGTGAGCACCTGCACAGTGAACTCTCCAGCAAGACTGTCCCTTTTTTGCACCACCAAAAAAACAAAAAGAAAGGAGAAGGTGCTGATTCCTCTTTTGGAGAAGAGCTTTACTGTTGTTTTCTCTTGCTCAGTGTGATAGGTATTTGCAATGCAGAGTGTTCTGGAGAGAATTAAAGTAGAGCATGACACCTGTGACTAAATGGGTTCATGCCTGTTTTCCAGCAGGGAGCAAGGGCTCTCTAGTGTTTGAGGTTAAAGAAAGAGGAGGCAGGTCCCTCATCTAGCTCAGCAGGATGCGAAAGATACTCAGGATTTTACTCCTGAGTGTAAAATAACAGACTTGGCAATGAACAGGAACTACTGAAAATGAACAAAAAAACAACTAACCAAAAAAACAGAACTGGCATGCTCTTCAGGTGGGCTGATTTTGCCTTCAAGCTTCAAATTGCCTTAAAAAAAAAGTTAATAAAAATCTGCTTTTGCATGATCCAGCCCAAGGGATCATTGTTTCCAGCTATTCTTTATGTGTCCTGAGCTAGCAGAATAGGATTTTTTTGAATCCTCAGTTTTGCCCTCCTCCTACCTTCCTGATAGACCCAAAGCCCTGCCTTTTTCTTCTGTGATGAACTTGTTTTGATTCCTCCTTTCCAGTGACAAAAGGTGGTGTCTACTATTTTTCAAGCATCATATTCTGCTACAAGGAATGTGCTGATGACAATGTTCTTCCTAATTGCTCTTATTTTAGAACTTCTAATCTGTTCAGTTATTTATATGATTATTAGACTCATTTGTCTTTATAGAGTCTTCCTGCAGCAAATTTCAGTTTAATTATATTATGTTTCAAAGATTTCTTTCTGCAAAATTCAAGGCAAGATGTGTGTTATCAATACTGTTGTTTTTATTGAATATGCAGAATGGATGCTTTAGTTTCTTGAGGATACTGTTTGGTTTATGAAAGTGTGTTTCTCTCCCACATAAGGCAGAGTGACACAAAGATAAGTTAGAGGTGGTTAACTTGCATTGTTGGAAATTCAAAGCTTAGTCATATAAGACTATATTGTAACTCATGCACTGAAGGAGGCCACACTGAGATTCCAGAGACAGTTTTAGGTCAGACATTTCCTGGCCCTTGAAATCTTGATTTGGTAAATTAAGATTTCTTTTAATGTTTTTAATTTTGGCAGGTTCTTTTTTTTCTTTTTTTTCCTTTTTTTTTTATTTTAAGAGAACAAAATATCCTAAGTCCCACTTCTTCCCTTTTTTATGCTTTGCTCTGTCCTCCTTGCCTAGCAGGTCCCAGCTTTTCCAAGTTCCTGCTCAAAGACATTCTCCCTTCACATGCACACCGGTTCCTGCTGTGTCTCCTGGTACAGCCAGTCCTTCTCTCTTTTCTTCCATCAGTGCTTTCTTTGATTCATTGTGACCTCCCTGCTCCTCCACTCACTCCTGCATTGGAAAGTGACTGACAGAGACACTGGTAGTTGTTTTCTTATCTCCCCTCCACCTTTTCCTCCATTTCTTGGCTCCCAGTTTCCAGTCAGATATTTCTCTGTTCACCATCAACTTCCAGCCACAATCTGGTTCTGATCTTGTGGTCTGGGACAGACCTGCTGTTGGGAGTGCACCAACAAGTTCACTAGGACCACAGCAAGCAGCTTCCTTGACATGCACCATCCTTGGCCCACAGCGACCCACAGGGTGTGAACTGAGTTGCTTTGCGCTGTGACCTGGTCTCCTGTGAAATCCTGTCACAGACAACTGTGGAGAGTTTAAGCACCTCCGTGAGAATGAGATCTGGCTGCTAAAAGCTCTAGCATGTCTGTACTGTGTGTGAATTGATTCCTTTCATCTAAGCATCAATATTTTTACTTGATTTGTTAAGATTTTTCACAGGGATGACAAACAGCTCTCTTCCCAGGAAGATGACTACCAGCAGGCTAGAAACTCGTGTGGCTATAGATTTCTGAAAATGCTTCTGTTCTTATTTTTAGTGATCAATGTCTTTTCTTCTAGCTTCCACTTTAGAAATGGATCTGCTGGTTTTGGCCTGTTTTTTTTTTTTATTTTAGGGATTTTTTTTTGTTAAAGGCAGAATCTGTTACGAGAACTGTCTACAGTTACATTTAGGGTTTATAAAATTGAAATAGCTTGTCGAAAATATTTTGATACTGCAAATGCAAATCCAGGCTGTATTATTCCTTCAGATGGGTTTCAGTGAACCCTGAGCTCCACTTTATTGCACTAGTGCTAGGAGGACCATATTGTAAACTAAGACTAAGCTGGGCATCATCACTGCCTGAACAGATAACAAAAAGATAGTCCTTGCCCAGGAGAAATTGTGAGTAAAATATAAAATATATTAATTCAATATAGACGGTTGAGGAGAACAAGATAAATTCTACTTTCAGTCTCTCATGGTGCTGGTATCTTGCCTATAAAAACTTGCTATTGCAGCACAGAAGCATTAATGATTAACACTTGACAATATTGAGCATATGAGAAGTAACGTAAGGAAAAGTTAAAAAGGGTGCTTATTCAAAAGAACAGCCCATGGGCGATAGAGTCCAAAGGCATTGGTTGGCTGTCTAGCAGAGCTGACAATTCAGTATCAATTGAAAGGTGACAGGTGAAGAACCATGGAAGCGCAAACAAGGAAACTTGATCTCTTGTCCCCAAGAGAAAGAGTTCATGGACAGATGCACATCATTAAACCCCCACCCTATGCTGATGCAGAGCAGGCTCTTATCCCTAAAAATGGCTACCTAAAGTGGTCTTGGAAGCTTTCATTGCTGTAGTGCTAGATTCTCTCCAAGGCATCTTGTCACTAGCTTTATCAGAAGAATCTTATTAACGCTCATCCTAAGCCTCCCTTGCTACAATTTAAGTTCATTACCTACTGTCATATACACTTCCAGGTGGAAACAGCATGGCACTCTTGGGTCATGTTCAACTTTTAATCTATGAATCTTTTTCATTCGTCTCTCACTCTGAACACTCTGCGCAGTGGATTATTTCTGATTAAATGGATAATTTTGCATTTGTTTTGGAGTAATCTGCATTTACTGATCATATTTTTCTATATTACTACAGCTTACAATCAGTAATGAAAGAACCTGATCAATTTTTTCTTCCTGATAAAAAATACTTCCAGTTGTGCACATTCGTATTGGAGAGTAAAACTATTGATTTGCAAGACCGTGTTAAGTGGTTTAAAGCAGTAGTTAAATGACAGATGCTTTTCCTGACAGTTGTGAGCATTTAAAAGTAAATGTGAGGCTTTCCATAGATTCCATATTTTAGACTGATTTTTAACCTATTAGGTCATACTCAAAACATGCAACAGTGCTCAAGAAGTGTTTTTCCCTTTATTTAGGTACATTGCAACAGATAGGCAAGGGTTAGTCAGACGAGACAAGATATTTTCCCTTTTAAGGCCCCCATGCATAGTGGGGAAATGGTATTTCTGTTTATTTACTTTTTTGAAAATGATTTCAGCTGCTTTTTTTTTTTTCAGAAAATATCTCTGTTTGGAAGTTTTTGAATTAAGGGTTCAGCCGGGGATGTATTAAATAAATGAAGCGCCTAACAGTTTACAACAGACTGGAATTAACTTTTTGCTCTCAGATGACTCAGCGAACTTCTCATGATGCTGTGACTACTAATGTCTCACCCTGACAATTATTTAAAAAAAGTCTGTCACAGAGTAAGTGAAACTAATAAAGCTATGAGCAATTCTTCCTCCCTAATCCCTTAATCCACCCTTAATTCTTAAGCCATTAATGCAGGAAGACAGACTTTTAACTCTTAAAAAGAATTCCATTGTTCAGATTTAAAAAGTTTGGGGAAATAATTAAAAATGAACACTAATCTTATTCCAATGAAGTTGGATGTGTAGTTTTCTGTAATTAAATAAGAGGCTACACTAAAAAGAACTGTTGAAAATGTAGCACTGTTACAGCAAGTTTAAGGTTGAATGCGCATCATAACGATTAACTATATACACTGTTATACAAACAATGTGATTGTATGCCCCTTACTGTACTCAATACCTTTCTGTTTGAACAGTTTCCTGTCTTTTTCTTCCATTGTCTATAAATATACATGATTATAGGAACAGATATTTCTGTTGTCTTAAATCTATTCCGAAATTGTTACTGCTATAGAAAAGAAATGTCCTTCTTATCTCCTGTCTGGTGCCTTATTGTTATGTTGTTGTTATTACTACTATGGCTACTGCTACTACCACCAGGGTTTAAATTCTGAATATTTAATCACAGAACAATATAATTGCTCTTCCCAAAGGAACAGGAAAAGAGGCAAAATGCAAAATAATTATAAGAATGAACAATACTATGGCGTAAAATGGGATGTTATGCAGTTTATTAATTTTGATCCATAAAAATATAAATACGTGTCTAAGGATTTGCTTCAGATGAACAATATTACAAAATGATACAGTATCAATGCTCATCACTGATACTTTCTTGTGTAAAAAATAAAAACTATTTTTACGTACTTGATGAGTGTAACACTTTACTGGATCAAAAAAGAAGTCAGATTTTGAGGAGGATACCGAGTTGCTTTCCTTTTTTTACAACTTATGTACACTTTCTTTGTGGTATATCATCTCATACAATACTTACGCACCAAAGATATTTGACATGCACAAACAACTATTCCAATTTTCCGTATGTTACTGTCAAAGTGAAAAACATTTTAAATATTGTCAAAAATAATAGGAGCTACTATATAATTACTCAAAAGCATCTATCATCTGAAGACTAAACTCTTATTTACTCTGTAATGCAAGTTATAATTTTACTTATAATGTTAATTGTACTGTAGTAGTTGTCATCATAGAGAAAATGCAATAAAATATTCAGCCAGCTTGTGGTTTTCTGTAAAGAAACCAGACTTCTGATATATTGTCAATGAGGTTTTCTTTCAAGCCACTGATAATTGATAAGACAGTTTAGATAATTTGGTACAAAATTCTGGTCTCACCTTATCGATTTTGATGGATAACACAGAAAAAGAAAATCAATCCTGAGGACAAATAAACAGTCAAGTGATTTACTTTAATAAATAATTAGCTTAGTCTGTAAATGCCAGATGAGTGTAATTCATATTCATTTTTAATGCCATTTGAAATAAGTTGTAATATCAAAACAAAGAGGGAACTGTTACATTAAACTACTCCTGATTGGAACCACGTTGAACATGAAGACTTCTCTTTGAATGATACCCAGCTCAGAGGAAATCCACAGGGAATAAGCCGTGAAAAAACTTCTAAAGCCTTTTGCCTGAAGTACTTCCCAACAAAGACATAAATCACAGGGTTAATGCAACTGTTGGTGGTAGCCAGAGTATAACTGAACTGCTCACCAAAGTTGAGCAGTTCCTCCCAGAAGCAGCCTTTGATCATTTCTGTCTGGTATAATATATCAAGGAATACAAAAAAGTGGTATGGAGTCCAGCACAGAAGAAACATCAGTACCACTGTGAAGATCAGCCTGGTAGCCTTTGTGTCTTTCTGCTCCTTGCTACTCTTTCTTCTGAGTACTCTTCGTTCTCTTGCATTGTTTTGTAGAGAGTGAATGGTAGAGAAATTAAGGAAGATGATCACTGTAGATGGCAATGCAAACCCCACTATATTGAATACCAACCTTTCAGCTGATACCCACGATGGAGTAGGGAAATCTAAAGTGCATGCTGAAATATTCCACAGAGGAAAATGTTGCACAGTCCGAAACATAAAGGTTGGGATGCTGAGAAGGGTGCCAAAGAGCCAAGCGAGGAAGCAGATTCTTTTGGCCATGGTTTTGCTCCGTATCTCTCTGTGGTTCAAGGTATGAACAAAAGTGAAATAGCGATCCACGCTGACCGCCACTAGTAAGTAGATGCTGGTGTACGTGTTCAGCCTGATGGATGCACTGGTGCTGCGACAAAGAAAATTGCCGAACGGCCAGTTAAATTCATTCCTGATGTTCTCTGCCCAGAATGGGAGGCAAGTGAGGAAGATAAGATCAGCAACAGCTAGGTTCATAAGGTAGATTTCAGCTATCTTCAGGGGGCTCTTATGCAGTGAATAAGTGAGAAGAACAAATACATTTCCGAGCATTCCAATAACGCAGATGGTGTCGATATACTTGGGTACTATATAGTACACAATTTCCCACCATTCATTCAAGTCTGGGCAAATAGTTGAGTTGCTCTTGTTTTCACTTAGGTTTGAGGAGGGCTCATTCAGTAGAGGAATTTCAGTCATTTTATTTATTTAAATTCTGAAGTGAACAGGAGACCTCTTTGAAATGCAAGAAAGACTGTAAAAAAGAGGTATAAAATTGTAAAAATTGTCTCTTATCAGTGGTGAAACAAATATTTCACTGCTGGAAATTATTAATGCTCGCTGATTATTGTAGTCTAGATCAATCCATGCTTTGTGCATGCAATGTTCCCAATATTGGCAAGGATGGAAAAAGTTCTACATCATATGAAATTTCCTCTCTTTGCATCCATTGTTGAAAGTGGCACAGTGGAAGGAAAGTGCCAATTTAGTGTAAGTAGTTCTGTATATCTCGTTCAGACTGATGGCAGAACCAGACATAGCCAAATTCTTACTCCCTGAGAGTAGCAGGAGTCACACTGTTGACACAAAGATAGCTTTGCACTCTTCCCTGCCCTTTCTCTTACTCTTATTTTCAATGCTATGTATAATTTAGCAGGATAATGTCCATTTCCCCAGAACTGGGGATACTTCTCTCTGTCTGCGTGCACCACTAGTTTGATTAACTGCATTATTTTGTTCCCTCTCAGTCCTTCCCAATTCAAACATTAGGTTCACGATTACTGTTAGACAAGACAGCTTATTACCCTCAAATATCAGCAGACGTCATGATAAAACATCTGCCCCTTCAAAGTCTTACTCTCAAAATATTGCCTAGTGGGAAGGCCTCTGAAACTCCAATTTCATGTCACTCTTCTTCAGTTCAGAAATTTCATTTGAGTTCACTTGAGGAGAAGCAGCCCCAGCCTCCAAAGGGTTTAGGCTTTTATAACAGTGGTCATACCTTTATTTCTCTCTAGTAACTCCATGCAAGATTGTACAGGAATGAGAGCAGGGGTAAAAACATTATCCTCCTGCAAAAATCTACTGCGTTGCCCCAGCTGCTTCCTGCAGTGACTTTATTCTGGTGTTGTCATGCTTGAGCATAGTACCTGGATCTTGGTTTTTACAGGCATTCAGTCTCATAATTGTTACGATAGGCAAGATATTTCAGAATCTGTGGTGCCATCCAATATTTCAGTATTTCATATCAAAAAGAAACGTATCAAACACAAAAAAAAATTGCATTTTACAAATAGTATTTTGCAATCAATCATCCTGAATGTCAACTTTTTGCTACAGCTCTTTAATTCTGCTCTTTCAGCGTCTCTATTTTTACAGCAAGGAGATAGCCGAGGATGGAGTTTCTGAAGGCAACATTGAAGACCCTCGTTCTTCTACCTTATGTATAGGTACAGTCTTAGTGATGTCTGTATCTGAGCAGCTTGCAATACCATTCTGGTTTGAGCTAAAGTAGAACCAGTTTTCTAACTTTTCAGACAAGCCTTAAGTAACTTCATTTTCTGAAAGTTAGGTGCATGTGTTTCAGACTGTTTCTCTCTAGAAGTGATAACACAGGGCATCGGTATGCAGAAAGGCCTTTGCTTACATCTGTCCCTACAGAAGCCCAGGCCATCCTCAAGTTGGTGAAATGCCTTAAGTGAAGGTAGTGAAAAAGTGTTGCACCTGCAGGGAGGAACAGGTGGGACAGGAGACACAAACCATTACATCCATTACATCCATTCCATTCATTGCACATCATACTTGATATAAATCTGAAGGATCACGGGGGTCAAGTTCTCTCTTATTTGATAGCCAGTGTCCAGTACAGACTTTTTTGGTCTTTTCGTCCCTGATCCTGGATCTGTGCATTTCTGAATCCAGTTCCTGAGTCCAACTCCCTCCTGTGGCTGAGTCCAGTCTGGGACTCTCCCTGTGCCTGCTCTGCAGCACCTGTGTTGATGTAGTCATTGGCTGGGGGGAGGATCTAGTGTGTGTAGTATTTTCTCTATTATTATTATTATTATTATTATTATTATTGTTGTTGTTGTTGTTGTTGTTGTTGTTGCATTAAAGCTGTTATAATTTTAGTTTTATTTTCCAGTCTGCAAGTCTTCTTCTCTAATACCCCTTTCCCCTTTCCATAGCAAGGGAGGGGAAGGGAATTCAGATCATAACTGCTCTAATTTAGCTGCCAATCAAGCCATGTCAGGGCTAAACTGTGACAAATACTTACTCCCTGATGTCTCTAGGAATTACATAAATGCTAAAATTTCACATCACACATTTTTATACTCAATGTGTGAATCATTTTTCATCATTGTGGAATTAAGTGAACAGCAAAGTTTTATGTGAGTTCATAAACTCACTCAAGCTGTTGGTCTTGTCAGGGAACTAGGCTACAACTCAGACTAACACAGCTCTTTGGCTTTAAACACCTGCCCTCACAGCGGTCTGAATTCTGTCAAGTTCACTGACATTTGTCTCATGCAAACTAAGATAACTTAAGAGGCTCTAGAACTGCAGAGAAGATATGTAGAGGAAATAAATGGCTGATTAGTATCAAAGGGGCTATTTGTGAGACAGCAGGAATCTAACCTTTGGATAGCAGAAGACGGGCGAGGTGTGAGAGTATGGAAAAAGATCTGTAATACTGTACATAAAGAGTAATGTAGAAGAAATGACAGTTAAACATTTCCTGTTGTAAACAGAATTACTACTTTTACATAAATATAGAAGGAAAAGAAGTTCTTTTCCTTGCTTGCCCATTTTCTGATAATGTCTTGCTGTCAGTTTATGCCAGTCACTTTGCACATTTCAAATGTGATCTTTGAACTGGAGCCACATATTCTTTCATGACAGGCTAAACTAAAAACTTCAGGAATATTTACTTCCCATTGCAACTCAAATTTTGGCCACATTGAAGTCTGACTTGTTGTTCATCTAGTAATCATACATAGAGTTTCTGTAGAGTTTGTCATTGGGAAAATTTCTTCACAGTCTACTAGCCAGTGTCCAAGCACGACCACAAGTCACAATCCTTTTATGAACTTAGAGCTCCAGATGCCTTCTTGACAGAAAATGCAATCCATTTTCAGCTGCTTAATTTAATTTCTTCTTCCAAGGCAATTTTTTCTGTGAGTATTTTTAAGTATTTAGTGCTAATGGACAATTAACTATATGAATAGTTTTCAGCTGATGCGCTTAACACATTCCAGTCATCTTTTATGGAAATAATGATGTTTATCCTATTTTTAACAAATTTATGATTAATTTCCATGAAGGAGTCTTTTACTGTTAATATGCATTACCCAGGTAGGAACACGTGTTCTGGAAACTCTAAATAAATAAACCCAAGCTTTGAGAAAAGTCTTAAAAGCAAAGATTACTTTGAAAGAGAAAGTTCTACAGTCAGACAAGTATGTTCAGCTATAAAAAAATTCATAAAGTTAATGTTTTTACACAACTAGAGAGAACTAATCCTGACTTTCAGTTAGTTTCATGGTGAAAAAGAAAAGCAAACTCTTACTAGACTGCACAGATCAGAACTGAGAGCAAATAATTTCTTTTTTATATAGAAAGTATGTGAAACAATGTTGATAAAGGTAAGACATTAAAACCAGATGGACGTACCTACTTCTTGTCCTTCCTGCCAATTCAGGAAAAGTTTCAAATTCAGCAACAGTTGGTAAAGAGCAGCACAGAGGTCACTGAGAGGACTCAAAGACAAATCCTGAGACACGACTGAGTGTATGAGTGCTGTCTGAGTGTTTTGTTGGCCATGTACGATGTGTGTGATGTTACAGTTTGGAAGAAAGCCCCAGGAGGTTTTGGATTGGATTTTTTTTTTTTCTTCTCCAAATGTCAGCTATGGCATGTGAAATATTTCATTCTCATTGTGAAATCATATAAACCATATGCCGTGGCTTTTTTCCTTCTGTGATGACTAAATAAAGGTCTCAAGTACAGGTCCTTGGCAATTAGGAGTTCCTTTGTATGATTAATTATGCCTGTAACAATAACAATTCTAACAACAGATCTGAACTGTCCTCTCACTGCCAACGCACAGAAAGACAACCTTTGAACTAGGTTTTTGTTAGGATCAGAGTTCCTTCCTCTGCCAGCCAGGTGGAGGACCATGTCAAGGAGCTGGGGTTATAGCAGATTGGATGTATGAGAAGGACTGGACCCACAAAATCTCATGTCAGCCTTTCCACTGTTTTTGAAAACCGGTGCCTTTTGTATCATGCTATAGGTGTCCAAGGCGCGAGTGTCTGTGAACGTTACTTTTCAGTAGTGCATGATATATCACCTAAAAAGGTTCCTTCCAACCTGGCATTCTATGATTCTGTGATGACTGATGTATTATGGTTTGCACCCATAAATAATCTTGGTTTTATGTGATTGCCTGCTGGGACCTTGTAGCCTGAAACCCGTTGTTTATCAATTATTTTTATCTTTTCCATTTGATTGCCCCCTGATTAAAACAATTTTTTTTAAAAAAAATCATATTTGATGCATCTTGAGTTATAAATACCAATATCTTTTAATTATATCTGTGTAAACAATAGATTTTTTTCAACTTCTTTTTTAAAAAAGAGTGAGAAATTATCAGGAGAGTGGAATGCTGTTTGCTTTTATGAAAACATTTTTCCCATTGGCTACCTACTCAATACATGCACTGTCTCTCTGAATTCTTATTCAACTGTGTCCATTCTTGTTCTATATGTGAGTTAAAATGAAGAGCCATGCAAAGCTGCATGGTGATATCTTATTAGGAAATTCCTTGTCACCATGATAAATACTTTTAATCCAACTTTTTATTAATTAAAAAATACTAAGTAGGAGTTATGGTAAAATTGACAAATTTGAAAAAATGTTCTGGTTACCATCATCATGCTGGATAAACCACTAAAGAACCCAATATTTGATTTCGAGATTTAAAATATATAAATACTTTGTTTATTTAAACAATATCTCACTTTAACATTTACTTCTTTTCTTAAATGAAACAGTATAAAAATATATCTCAAAAAATAATCTATATTCTTCACTTCTATCAGAATTTTTTTTTATATCCATATTAAAACATTTATTTAGATGAAGAGCTGAAACATGATTTTTTTTTTTAATTACATGTTACCTAAGGAATCCTAATAACTTACAGGAGATCAGTCTGCAAACAATACATCCCATGCTGACTCATTAAGGTAAGTGCAATACAACAGGAGATTTTCGTCACAAAATTTCAAAAATTTTCCCTTCGTTTATGCTAGCAAATTTCTATGTTTGAGTTATTTTTTCCATGAAGAAGAACATTTAGGCAATAATAAGAAGTCTGGAATTCATCCTTGCATGAATCTCTAGAAGCTGCCAACATCCATGTTTGCTCACAGACTCTGCACAGAAAACTGCAGTTGCATGTGCAATTAAAATGATAAATAATGTAGTCTTACGAAACTCATCACTTCAAAATGGGATCAAAATAGAGGTTTGCAAATCTGACTCTTTGTAAATCTGGTTTCTTATTTTTTCTGTTGTTCTTCATCACCATCTTTGAAATCTTTTCAGTAGTGGAGAGAGATTGGGAGCCTATACAACTGGTATCAATAATAGCGGAATGAGTAGGTACTGCTGTAGCTCCAGCTCTTAAACAACTTAAAACAAGTCCACATAAGAAGCTCTAGCTTCATACAAAAAGGAAATAAACTCCTAATTCCTTTGAAACTTTGGTCTTCATTTCAAATTTTAGAAAGCATATAATGATTTGGTAGCACCTGTGAAGGTATTATGGACCACAAATTTCAGGAATGTAGAGGATTAAGTTTAAAAACATCTGTATTAGAGTCAACAGTTAAAAGTTTTTGCTGTGCACACAACATTAAAACATATCTGTGTCTTGGTGCTTTCAACTCAGGATGCTCACAGCACTTTAGTTTATCTTTTAAACTTATTTGGTCTTCAGCCACCCTGACCATGTTGACTTTTCTGCAAAAAGTACATATTCTCTAGAGCTGCACAGGAATGTACAAATGCGAACTGAGTTTCTCTAATCTGAAAGGTTAAACAAATTTGTTGATGAAGGAAGAGGTAAGACTCTTTGTTCAATTATTACACACTTCCCATAGGAGATAAAGGGCAGAAATCCAAAAAGTCACCAGAGTTCTGGCTCTTGATCCAACAGTCCAACCATTAAACTCTTCTTTGTAACGTAATTGGAGCTTTTAAGGATCTGAATAAATTATCTTTTTGGGACAGTATGACTTAACAGTTTGATTGCTATTGAAAAGGTTTGCGAGGCAGAATAGTCATCTGCTCCAACAGTTCATCTGTTCTGGAACAGGAGAAAGGCTTTTTTGATGCAGCCTTGTGATGTAAAATTCTTTGTTTAGCTTGGTTGGTTGTCTTCACATTCACTATGTATAGTGGCTGCTAAGGAGAGCTTAAACTTTGGTGTAGTGATTTGCAGTTCATAATAAATGACCCTGGTAGCATCAAATCCTACTAACTACAGTTTACTGAGACTGAAGCAGCAAAATACAGAAGGAGCTGATATAGGCTGGAAACCCACAATGTGCTGATGAAAGAACGAAGTGAAAGGATGATTCAATGGCTAAAGTACTGCTCTTGTGTATCCCAAGTCCTCACAAAGAAAGCAATATCTGCCATTTTATGGGGCCTTGAGATCCCAGCAGGCAGAGAAAAGCCCTTAGCTGTCTTAATTAAGATTTTACCTTCCAAACGGAGGTCAGCATCGCTTAGAAATGGGTCCTGAAGTGAAAGCTGACCCAAAGCTTTGAAAGTAGTTAAAATTCTATGGTTTCAGCTTTGGTACAACGGGAAGAAAAAGGAAGTACCTACAACAGTTGCACTTCTGAAAAGTCGTTCCTGAGTAATAGGATATGGGTTAGAGAAGAAAATGGCAGCAAATCTCATATCTTAAAGTAGTTTATTTTCTGTTGTACATACTTACAGAAGAGCAAAATAATGTGTCTATGTATTTACACAATTTAAATTAATGCCATAGAATAACATTTTGTATTTTACTTCTCAGTACCAAATACTCAGAAATACCTTTCATTGCTTCAAATCCTCTGTATGTAGTTTCTTTTATTTATGTATTTATATTATTCTTATTATACATGAACAGTAGGCTTGTGAATGAGACCGTATTGATAGCAATGTTTCATCATAGATATCTTTGACAATTTAAAAAATGAACGATAGAAGTATTTATGACATAGGATTTTACTTGATTATTGAAGAAAACCTGTGGAAATTGTCTGTAAAATCTTCTACAGTGAGTTAAATCCCATAGCTTTTATAGAACATTCACACACTTCTACACTATTTTTGGGTTTAATTATTTGAAGGTTTAATACAAATTTCTCATCTTAAATGGAACTTTATTGCTCCATTCAATCATTGATGAATAATCATCATGGCGTAACAATCTGAGTTTATTTATGTCACCCAACTCCATCTCCCTTGCTGTTTCCAATGATGTAACGTTAAGTGTTTGAAAAGAGCAGTGTCTGTTAGTTTCAGAATATTTTAGGTCACCTCCAGCTCAATTTTCAGTCAACGTAAACTTTGCACACAATTCAGTACACTCAGAGATTTTCTTCCCTGTAAATTCAATTTAGACCATAAATCCAGTCCAATTGAGGAAAAGCTATCTTGTATCAAAATCACTCAGATTAACTCTACAAATAAAATGTAGGTATTACTAAAGTCTGAAAAAGCCATTCTGGAATACTCTGAACTTTAAACACTCCTATGAGATTCTGTTACATTTCTAAGGCAGTTATGTGATGCTCTCCTTCACATTCTCAATTTCTTCTACTTGTGAGATTATACCAGTTGTGTTAAGCTTTTATGTTCCCATTAAATAACATCACAAATATTCATTATGCTTTGTGAATATTAAAAAATAAGTCACTGAGTTGAAGTGTAGGCATAAATGTGAATAACTTTCACTCCCTCAAAAGGAGTAAATGAATGCTTTTACTCTAACCCAGAATGGGTAAAGAATATTCTGCTACAAAAACAACTCAGCTAAATTCATGGAGCTGGCTGTATCCTTCCTTCCACTGCTGCTTTACGTTTTTTTGGGCTACTTTCCGTACATACTAACTGATGTAAATATGTAACTAGCAAGGGCAGAACAGCTGCAAAAAGGCACAGCTTGTCAATCAATCAAACTAGTTTTAGATGACTGAACAGAGAAAGTAAAAGCCCAGAAGGTGGCCACGCTCAAAACAATCCATTTGACTTATAGTCCTACAGGATTCTTTTGCCAGAACTTTATCAAATACAAGCACTTCCTGTCAAAAATATAATCAAAGAAACTGTATGGATACCTTAAGTAGTTGCACAATCCTGACGATAGTTTCTATACTGGAATTTTTTTCAGAGGACTGCATGTACCTTAGAAATGCAAACATTTCAAATGATACATGCATCAAATATTGTTCAGCCATGAAAAGTAGGATTCAATCATGAAAAATGCCCAATAATATCAGAAGCAGGTCTCTGTATGGAGTTTCCATTAAGATCAAACAGTTGGTTTCCTCCAAATGATGAATACTACCACATTTTTATTCTGTAGGCCAGTAGTAGATTGATATTAGTGGAAACCAATATGTTAGAAGGGTTCTTTTTTCCCTGTAATGAATAAATTGTGCTATCTTGGTAATGGGAAAACAGACTTCTTCCTTGGATATTCACTTGAAATGGAAGTTCTTAAAGTGTCCAGGGAGTTTTCCATCTGCACAGTCTGTGATTTTCTGCACCTCTTTGGGAACAAGTCCTTGTAGACTTCCACAGCCTTTTTCTGGAAATGCTTCCCAACAATTACATACAGGACTGGGTTCAGGCAGCTGTTGCTAAAGGAACAGTACGTAGCTACCTGGGTCACTATGTCATTGACTTCTTCCAGGCATTTGAGAGTGCGTACGAGGTAACAGATTGTGTCAATGAATGTGCTGATCTGGAATGGAAGCCAGCAAGCGATGAACAGCAAGAGCACAGCAAGGACCAGCATGGTGGCTCTCCTCTCTGTTTGGACTAACTTCAGTTTTTGTAGCTCACTGCTTCGTAAGGCTTTGACGATTTGCATAGTGCAATAGGTAACTACACAGAGTGGGATCACAAAGCCCACGATATTTAGCAAGCAGTTGCTTACAGGATGCCAATTTCTGTCTGGGTAAACAAGAACACAGGCTGTGATGTTGTATTCTTCGTAATACTTTAAATTTCGGAACACCATTGTAGGTGAACATATGAGCAATGCACATGCCCAGACTACAAAGCTATTCCATTTGGCACAGACAGTTCGTCGCATCCTCCCAAGAGACATTGTTTTCACCAAGGCCAGATAGCGGTCAATACTCACTAGTGTCAGGAAATAAATGCTAGAATAAAAGTTCATGATACTCACTATGTTGACAGCTTTACAGAGAAATATGCCAAAAGGCCAATGAAAGTTGTTAGAAATATTAATGGCCCAGAAAGGTAAAGCACAGACTAACATTAAGTCAGCAAATGCCATGTTTGCTAGGTAAATTTCTGCCACCGTGCAGCGACTCTTATGGAAACACAGAACGATGAGGACAAAGGAATTTTCTATTGCTCCCAGAATAAATATAAACCAGAGGAATGCAGGCTGGAAATCCTGTAGCCACTTCCATATATCTGAGTTAATACATTCATATTGATTCAGCTGATGCAGTTCTGAATTATTGTGGAAATTTGCCGGACTAACTGTGAGCTCCTGGGTGGCCACGATGTTGTAAAATTGTGTAACATTTTCAGTTGTGATGGAAACCATTTCTGTGCAGAGAAAAAGAAAAAGTTGACATGAAATTGCTACATTTATCTTATTACTGCAAAAGACACAATAAGAAAAGGTGACTTTACTTTTACCACTGTCCAGGACGTGGCTTTGAACAGGCTCTGATCGCATTCTCATATACATCCTGCATGCTTGCAGAGAGTTTCACAGACTAAATTGCCATAGACTGCACAAACCAATTTTAAGTGAGTGAAACAGAGAGGATAAAGCAACAGAAGACATTATAACTAACAGGTTAAACAAAGAGAACATTTACCAGCCTTTAATCACTAGAGCAAAGATGCAGTAAGCCTTTTTTAATACTTTGAGGAGATTTGTTGTTATTTTCTCTTTTTATCTTTGTGTATGAATAGCTATAGTCTCCTAAAGGACAGGTGTACCTTGTAAGTTTCAGATTGCTCATTATTAAGCTGCTAGTTCTGTGGCACATCCCTCAATATTTTATATCCCCTCTTGTAAATCAAGAATTGGGTAGAAATCAGTGGTGTTTCCTCCCCAAGCAACACCATATTTTTTCCTAAATATTATGACTGTCACAGCAGACATTTATTTTGCAGCTCTAGCTTGCCCTGAGAAAGTTGCAGGAGCAAGGATCAGAGTTAGCAAGCAGCAAGGCTTTTTTGACTCCTCATGGGAATCACCTGTGTGTTTCTGTCTTTGTGTTACAACTGCTTTCTGCAAGCAAGTCACAGAAGAGATAAACAGCTGAATTTTTGCAAGGGAAGTTGGTTTTAGTAGGTCTGCAGTGAGTGGGCTGGTAGTTCGGCAAAGGTGGTAACCATCATGTAAGCCAGGAACAGTCTGCAGTTAGGCTGCAATGAGCCAATTTGGGCACAAGAGCACAATTGAATACCAGATGCTGTACTATTCTATATTCTACAAGTTAGAACAACTTGGGCTCTTACAAGGAGCTATTTCCGGGCATAGATGTCAGATTTGTGCTTAAATGTTACAAGATCAAACAGATCCTGAGTGTTCAACATCCACTTAAGTACCGTTAAAATGTTAGCTGTGATTTGTGTTGTGGTCTGAGCTAATGAATGCTGAGATATTATCAAAAAAAGATTGGCTTTTCAGATCTATATGTACAATTCAGTTCTCTGGACTGGGTGACAGAAATGCCATTTGCCTTTTTCCCAGGTCTTTAAAATACCACTGTTTATATTATGGTTTGATTGGAAGACTTTCAAATGTATTTTTAATTAAGACATTTCTCTGATTCACCTAGTAACTTGGCAGTAAAAAGGGGACACATTTTTAATTCCTGAAAGGATGGTGTTCTCATTTGTACTCTGGATTTGCTGTTTGATAAGTGTCAGTGCTTGATATGCTTACAGACATCTGGCTGTTGGATGCAGAATTACTGAAAAGTGATGGTCATATTCTGTGTACTTCATATTAATTAAGCACTGTAGTTCTTGAGAACCAGAAGGAAAGATGAAGACCACATTTTACTAAGTACAGTAAAAGCAGTAAGAAAGGAGACTCTCTCTCTGTGCAATAAAATTTATAACAGAGGTGTCAGGCAAGAGAGGTCCGCTGGATAAAACAGGCCAGTGGTAATGAGAACCCTGAAAGCCAAGGCAACTTAAAATGGACTAATGGATACAAAACAAAATGCCAGCAATGCACATTTCTGATCTTTCATTACTTGAGCAAAGGACAGTGTTTGCATAAAATTGGTAACAACATATTCTCATTCTGCAAGTTTATGTTCTGAAAGCCTTCACTTTTCAAGCCCATATATAACTGCAGGAACATATCTCCATCCTTTATCCTGACTCTTCATTGACCTTGTCATTATTAGAACCACTTCAATCTTGAGACACTTGTATCATTTTGACTTCTGATTCTTTTCATCCAGCATCTGGAGAATGGGTTGGTGGAGCTTCTTATTGCACAAATGCCATCTGCAGTGCATGCCGTGCAACATTGGCAGTATTCTGGTTTGTGTCCCCTTCCAGGTGAAAGCAACTACTAAAGGTTGTAAATATTTTGGTTAGAAATCTTGCTTTTGTTTGAGTCATTCCAGGGACAGCAGAGCACCTGCAACTATAGTGCATTTTTCTGTGACTTTATTTGTTCGTATTTCAGCACGTTACTGAAAGTGTCATTGAAACCCAGATATACCTAATATATTGCTTCTACTTTATCCATTAGGCCAGATTGGTTTAGTCTGACACAATTTCATTCTTGACAATTTTATATTGGCAGTTCCTTATCATTTTGTTCTTCATTATCCTCCATATATGGATATACTGTTATTTAATCTTTTGCTGTCATGTTTTCCAGGCATGTCAATGAGAATGGCAGGTCTGTACATCTCTTGCTATCTGTGCCTCTTAAAGATAGGTATGATATTTTACCCTCTATGAGCTTCTGAAATGTTCCCATTCTCCTTTATTTCATACACATAAAAACTGATAGCAAAGATTTCCTCAGATTCCTGGACCATTCCAGGGCAGGTTACATATGACTCTATCCCTTTGTGTACCTCCATATATTCCTTTATTTGTTCTTTCCGAAGTCACATGAATCCAATTGTTCAAATAGTTCATCTTAAATATCAGATCACAGTCTTTATTTCTGAGAGGACTAAAACAGAGTCATCATTGAACTTTTTATCTTTCTCTGAGTCATTTTTTCCCATTTGCTTTTGGTAACAAACCTAGACTTTCCTCCACTATCCTTTTACTTTTGATATATGTATAGAAAATTTTAATGTTAACTCCTGTGTCCCTTATTAACTACAACTCATTTTTTACCTGATATTTCTGTTGTCTTTGATGTTCTGAATTCTTAAATCATACCTCAGATAGTCATACCTTTCTATAATTAACCTCTCTTTAGCAAAACCTCAGGAATCAAGGTACTGGTATTCAAAAACACTTAAATATCTCAAAGCTCAATTTTTGCGGTTGTAAGAGATGCCACTAACAAATTGCAAACAGCAGTTTCAAGTCTCCCTTTCTGTGTATGCTGGCACTTTATGCTGTAAAAACAGAAAGTGAAATACTAATGGATGGTCAACAAAAGGTCATCTGAGAAAAGAGAAGTTTTCTTGGGCGATGCAATTAGCAGAAGTCATTTCTTCTGCTAGTAGCAGACTCTGTACCATCAGAAAGAATTGTAAATGCATCAATTTACTCTTTGAAGTTGGATATATGCTTATATTTAATAAGAAGTTAATTAGTAATTCAGAGATTGGTCATAAAGACTATGTTAGCAATTTCTATGCTGTTCCCTCATTATATGACTATAAGAAAAAAAAACAGGAATTAACTTGCAGCAAATAACCTACTGATTTATGATATTTTTCCTACAATTACTCTCTTCTACAGTACTTTTTTAGAAGGGAAAACCCTAGAATACTTTAAAATAAATAACTTCTATCACATTACTGTGGTCTAGGAGCAATGTGCAGAGGCTAGTTAGGATGTGACCGTCTTCTGGTGACCTGCCTCCTTGGTCCTTAGCTCATGCCCTTCCATAAATTATTGGTAGAAATGTCGGAGTGAACAAAGTAAAATGTGCTAATGGCTAATTTACAAACCCTATTGAAATTATGTGCTTGGTGCTGTTCTCTACACCACAGGAAACTCATTTAAGGTATGTACTTACAGAATAAATTATGATTTGTACAGCCACAATTTAGAAAAGGAAGTAATGTCTACTTGCCATTGCTTATCACAGTTCAGTGAAAATAAATGTAAACTCTTCACACACTCTCTACAAATGTTTTCTGTGCAATCCAAGACATAGCTAATGTTTCAGCTAGCACTCTCAAAAAGATTTTTTTCCAACAGTTCGGATTTAAACACTGCCCATCTGAAGCAATCTGTCATTGCTGATCATGGTGGACTCCTGTAGGGGATGAATTTGTCTCTGCTGGACGTCACCTCCTACTGTTGGTTTTGTTGTCCTTGATAGTCACTAAAAAGTTTGTCAGTCATTGTTTCATGTTGTTACAGTACATTTTTAGCTAACAGTATTTTGCAGAAATGGCAAGGTTTTGATAGTGGGGGGGCTGTCCTATGCTTATGGCAGCAAAAGCTGTGCCTCTTGTAGATACTGCCCTGACCAAGAGAGGAACCAGCTTATGCAAGGATACATTGAGCAATGGCAGATCCTGCCAATGCTGCAAACAAAATACCCTCATGGAGATACTGGGGAGTAGGGGTTAATCAACTGTAGTTGCTGCACTGTTGGATTATGTTTATGACAAGGGAAAAGGGATCCACAAAATATGGTTGTTTACAGTGTCATTGTTTGAAATCTCTGAAGGTTGGACACAGTCACTAACTTCCCTTTGTATAGCCTGGCAACCTGGTGGGATGTTCTGCTCCTCAGGGACTGACCTGTATGCACTGAACTGGGGAGACCATGCCAGGAGACAGGTGTGAGTTTATCAGCAAGCCAAAGATAACATTTAGAGTGCAGGAGTGTGGTTAATCTTGGAATAAGTGTCATATACACGTTAATAAGTGTCAATGTCCACGTTACAGCCACACATGGGGCATATGGATATTCTTGAAAGAAAAAAAATAATATATGATGAAATGGAATGAAAAGCTCTTCAAGGAACAAGAGCTGTTAGCTAAGAAATGGAAGGGCAGGGGGTAAAAAGGTCAGAGCTCAGTTAACGCTGCTATTGGATGTAAGTTCCAGGTCAGCTAAGCCATTTGGTGCATTGCTTTGCTTCCTATATAGGAGAATGTTGATGCTGCATCATGTGAACATTTTTCACAGCATGTTTTGTATATGGATGATACAAAAAAACTGCTGGGCTCATGAATTTATTATCTCCACTAGTGGTGTTAATCTTCATGGTACAGTGCTAAATATTTGCTCTTATGCTAAGATATGGTGGATAACTTAAAGCGTTGTGATGGTGTCGGTTGTGTGTTTTGCAAGGACAGGGCCTGAAATGTGTGTTAAGTATTCAGGTTATTACGGTTTTAACTCCAGTAATCAACATTATTGGAGCAAGGAAGGGGTTTAGACTAAAAGTTTAGACTAAACCAAGAGGATGGAGACTCCTTTTTCACAACGAGTCACATTAAAAAGGGATAATGGGTGTAAGTTGCTCCTGGGGAGATTCTGATTGGATTCTAGAAGAAAATTTTTCACCGTGAGAAGAGTTAAATACTAGAATAACCTCCCCAGGGAAGTGGTAGATTCCTCTTCACTGGATACTTGGCTTGGCTTGACAGGCTTCTGACTCATCTCATTTAAACTATAAATCACATAAAAAGGCTGGATTGAATGATCCTAGAAGTCCCTTCCAACCTGGCATTCTATGATTTTACTATTCTGTGATTTGTAATGCATATTTTAAAGCTGTTGTGACTTCGCTGTTTACATGTTGTGCAGAAAAAAGGTGTGCAATTGTCACAATACTGTCATAATATTAAACTTGCTAATTTAGTTCTTGGGGACAAGAGGTGGAGCCTGTAACAGATAAATATTCAGGCTGTTACGATGTTAACTCCTATAATGTGATTTGCTGGAGCAAATGGTGGAATATCAAGAAGTGGTGGCACACAGTCATGACATTAACCTGTGTAGTCTAATCTGCAAGGACAAAGGACAGAACAGGCCCAAGGCCTCAATAGTTTTCTGTGCCAAACAAGGGATATATGATCATTCATGGTGAAGGTTGCCTAGAGAAGAGCTTAATTTTCCATTTATTTCAGACATTTCTTACCAAGGGATGGACCTTGTGGAAGCTTGGTATTACACCCAGTCTGTAACATTGTTAACAGTTTTTTATTATTACCTGGTTTGCTTTAAGTGCTTTCACTTGTCAAAAGTGTTTTCAGATACATGCAGCTAGCTTGCCATGCATGGCACAGAGGAGTGGAAAAGCTGGGAGGACAAACATGGTTTTGAGTTAGTGACTGCAACCAGAGAGAGGCACTGGCTCACTTCTGAGGTGGTGCTTTTTTAGAAGACAGGTCTGCTTCAGAATCTCTGTTCCTGTGCAGAGCCAAGCCTGCACTGATACTGTGTATTTTTGTGTGGATTTCTTCTCCTGAACACCTACAAGCCCAGCTTGGGCATCCAAGTGTACCCCAGTGATGTTTATGAGTCTGGCAGCCTAACTTCTTCATGCTAGTGTAAAAAGCTACAGTAAATACAACAGAGGAGCTGTTGGAACCATAAGGAAAAAAAAGGCATCTGCCAGACGGGTCTGCTCTGACTGAAATGTGAAACAACTGGAATTCAAGAACTGTTGGTAGGTAAGGGCAGTCCTCCACAGTGTGGTGCATGCAAGGAAGCCTGTGTCCTACTGACTGTAAGGATGGCTTCTGCTTTCTTGGGAGCTAGGAGCATAAAGCAGAAGTACTCAAGAAGTTGTTAAGAAGCTGCAAACTTCCCCTAAACTGTGTCATTTGTGACCACCTGACAGGTATTCACTGGCCAAGGAGAGGTAGATTTCATTTTAATGGCTTCAAAGGATTTGGCTTCAGGCTGATATCTGTTTGCAAGGAAAGAGAGGGGGTATTTTTTGGTATGAGGTTATAACAAAACAAGCTCAATGCATTTTTTCTCCTTTAGCTCCACACCTTCAGGTCTAGTAGACCTGAAGCATGTGTGACAGGATAGCATAGGCAGAGGCATTGCTCAGCGAGAACATAAAGGTGTGCTGGAAGATTGAGGCCATCTTCTCTTATTTTCAGAATTTAGTGTCAACAAAATTACAAACAAGATATACTCCTTACAAATTCTATACCTTGTCCATGAGGCCCATTTTCAAAGCTTGTATTTCAACCTGCTCTTGTTTCAGCCTCTACTACTGCAAAAAACCCCCATCTTTGTCATCTATTCTCATGCACTGATTCTCGTTTCCATCTAATCCAAGTCCAACGGGACTTCTTTTTAACCCTCTCTTTGGCTTTAGAAAGGGTTTGATTGGTATCTTTGTCTGACTCAATATGAAAAGGTAACATTATGTGGCTTTTGTGGTATCTCTGAAACATGCGCTGAAAGTTACTCAGAACATCGTTTTAATTATGTTTCACTGAGGAGGCATTTGCTGTTTTGGACAGATAGAGGAAGTGTCTGAAACTTTCCTAAAATATTTTGCTTTTACTGACCCCATGACTTTAATTTTTAATTCACAGTCTTTGTATAATGAATCTCTAATGCGCTTTAAAACATTTGAGGTTTTAGATCAGCGGACACTTCTTGTGGCAATGTTAGCATAAACATTTCCTGTCCTTCATTGACCCTTCACTGTCTTTGTACCCTGTAGCAGCCCTTGTAGTTACATTGTTCTGTTTCGTGAGGCTTCATGTTGAACCAGTTTGAGGAACTTGACTAGGACAAAAATAACCTTGCAAAAGAAAAAGGTTTTTTAACACACATCAACTCCTTAATTTTTCAGGAAATCAAGTCAATAAATAAAAGATACAGATGAGCTACCTCTCAAAAGTGGAATTTTTAGAGACCCTTTGGTGTCTGAACTCGAAATACACCATGGAAGGACAGCCATTGCTCTACATTTATAATTAAGGACATTTATATCAATTACGTTAGGTAAAATAATAATAAAAAAATTGTATTAGTTGGTTCAATAACAATAAGTCTAAGCTGAGAAGGGGCTATCAATTTTTCTTCCTGGGTAGAAGACGAAGCCGCTAAATTCCAGTACTGTCTATTGCAATCAACTAAAGAAAATGTGGAAAGGGCAAATGCCCAATCAAGTGGAATGAAGCACTTTCATAACATATTTTATTTCCAAGTGGAATTCTTCAGTATGCCTACACTAGACCTTCCAGTGTTATACTTTTCCTAGAAAAAGATCCCATTCTTTTTATCCCCAAATAACTTGGGGTGTTATCTTTCAATGCTATTTATGTATCCCATTCAATAATTGCAATGATTCTGATAAAAGCTCTTATCTATGTGCAAAATAATTAGAACAGAGACGAAGAAGAACAGAACAGCTGGACTTCTGTGAGAGCTGGTAGAACAACTAAAAGATGAACTAGATCAGAGTTCAATACTGAATACAGGATATTTGTATATGGAAAAGGGAAAATCTGATTATGAACACTGTTTTGGTTTAGTCCAGATTTGGTGACCGTGTTTGAGTCATAGGCCATGTTTGACCTCTAACTTGATGGTGCCAATGTTTTAGAAATTTTTCTAAAAACAATGCACTCCAAAAATATGTAAATGTCACCAGAGCTTGATTTTGCTGCCATTCTGAAAGAGCAGCTTTAGTACAATAGTTCTATTTAATCTGAACTGAGAAATAATTATTTCTGACATTAGATGCTGTTCCAGGATCAAAAACCCAGGATTTTCAGGTTTCTCCAATCACTAAATAATTCAACCTTGTCAACCTCCAGAGTTTTAAAGACCCAGCTGGATAAAGCCCAGAGTTTGATTTCACAGCTGACCTAACTTCAAGCAAGAGTTTGGACTAGAGCCATTCTGAAGTCCCCCCCAACCTGGATTATCCTAAATTCCTTAATTTGTACTATTTCTGCTAATAACTGAAACTTTCAGTTGGATTAAGGCCAATATACAAAAACTGATTTTAAGCAACAAGTGCCTTAGCTTGCTGGAGTTTCCTAGCTCACCGAGGTACCCAGGCTCATCAGGTTTCCTTAGGAAACTATAGATGTTCTGTTGAAAGCACTGTGGGAACTGGCTTTTGCTACAGTATTTTTTTTCAGATATTGGTACACAAAACAAACTTGTCCGAACCATTGAAGGAACAGGAGAAAAATTGTTTTGTATTATCTAAATTTTTCACAGTATCACAATATCACAGTATCACAAGGTTGGAAAAGACCTTTGAGATCATCAAGTCCAACCTATGACCCAACACCAACACCAACTCATCATTTAAACCCTGGCACTAAGTGCCTCATCCAGTCTGTTTTTAAACACCTCCAGGGGCGATGACTCCACCACCTCCCTGGGCAGCACATTCCAATGGCCAATCACCCTTTCAGTGAAAAACTTTTTCCTAATATCAAGCCTAAACCTCCCCTGACGAAGCTTGAGACCATGTCCTCAGGGGAAGCAGAAGGTAGCCTGAGTGCCAGGAGAGCGGTGCCTGCACAGCCATGAGTTGTGAGACCAGCGTTGGGAATTGAAACACACTGAGTTAGTCTTCTGCATTTGGGCTGTGGTATGACACAGTGAGCTGCTGAAGTCATGTTTCAACACATATATGCGTTTACCTTTGAAATCTTTGTCATTTCAGATATCTCTTCAGGTGGTTAGAAAAGAAGGAAAAGCCCAGAAAGAAAGAGACACCTGGAAGACTTAAGTAAAGACATTAAGACAGCAGAATAGGAGGGAGGCACAAGAAATTCAAATATAAATCTGCATTCATTGACAACTTGGTATGGCTTAATGATGGGAAATTTTCCCTCTCTTTTCAAGACAGATCCTGATGGACTGTATTCAGTGTGTATAGGGAGATAAAAAAAAATCATGATTTTTGAGGGAAAGAGGCATCCAGGTGTTTGGGAGGCAATTCAGGTGCTTAAATACGGGTGGTGGTTTAGAAAGTGCAGGGCATCTAGGGTATCTGCATGGGGATGGTATATGATACAGGACCTTTGAAAAATATATCCTTCTGGAGACAAGAAGACCCTGGATTTTCTGAAGCGTCACCAGACACTGCTGGGGTTCCTTCGCCCCTTGATGTTAGCATTAAGACTGGTGTGTGGAGGGCATAATTCTGCTGCGAAATTAACAAATCTTCAAGCTTAGTAGATAAAATAGAGCTCTACAGCTGTAAAATGAAATGCAGAATTATAGCAAAGATTCTTCTGGAAATCTGTCTGTTAAAACAGTCCAGGTTTTAAGAGCTCATAAAGAGAAGCTACTAATTTCTCCAGAAGAATCTGTTAAAACATAAGTTTCTGATTTTTAAGTATTTGAAAAATAGAATAAAGGAAGCTTGGGTCCGTGTTTGAAATGAATAAAAGTCTTGATGTATTTGACCTTGGTTTAGTTCTATTTTTAAGGAAAATTCCTGCTTCTTGTCTTTTGGGAGAATAGGAATGCTGTGTAAATCTCTGTGCTACCTTGGAAACAGCTAAAGCAGATGGAGCTAGAGGCAAAGATTTTTGGTTTTACTCTGTTGTGTCTCTCCTGACAGAAGTTATCATCTACAGGTAAAATATCAGGGAAAATATAAACCTGTCTCCATTTTTTCTGACTTTCTGAACTTTAAAAATCTGCACGTTTGTAGCACCTTTCTCATTCCTGAGAACTCTGTATTCTTCAAAATTGATTTAAAACCCATCCATAATTTAGCCTGTCGTAACCGTCTCAAAGGCAACATAGGCTAGAAAAGTTCAGCAAGAAATAATTTTTTTAATATAACCACTTTCCTTGTAGAAATATTTCCTCTTCCTTCTCTGAGAAAAACACATTTACTCAGAAACGTAATGCCATACAACTCTGATCACCTATCATTCCTGTTGCAATATTTATAAATGCCATGTATTATTGCATTGTCGATTAGCAGTATTTTACTGAGAGTAATTTACAAATGTGAGTAGATTCAGACTCTCAGAAATCTTCTGCCTGTAAAAATTTATCTGATGAGCTGTTATGAGGCTACAGGACTTAGTCCCAGTCAGTGCTGAGCACAAGGGCTAGATGGAGAGCTTGGGCACACTTATTTGGCACTTCTTAAAGCAAAGTGCTGTAAAGATTTAGTTGCAGTTTTGTTGCATGTGTTAGTCCTCTTAGCTGTCCTCTGGAGCTGTTTAATTCCTCTTGTACAGACACCTTTCATAGATCTTGGATTTCAGAAAGTATCACAGAAAAGCATGCCATTGGTGATACATTGGGTGGGAAAGGCTGCATCAAAACTTCATTAAATTAAAAAGGGAAAGGTATAAGCAGATAGTTAATAAAAAATACTAAATCCTTTTAATACTATTCTAGGGTTGTTTTGAGGAATATCATAACAAGATGCAGGTTGAATAAAGGAATGAAATATGAGGGTAAATCCCTCAGCTTTTTTTTTTTTTCACAATAAACCTGCTAATATTTGAAAGGATTTGGCAATAAAAGTAAATGAACTCTGCAACTGTGGAGTCATCAAGAATTGAAAATTTGGTATTTGTAAGACCTGTATATAGTAATGTGCTCTCAGCAACAACTCCTTAAGTTAAATTTAGACCCGAATAACAGGTTTAACATTTTGTTTTCCTTGAGACCTCTATTGCATTAATGCTGTGCAGCTTTTCCCTTCCCTTTTGTATTTTGTGGATTAGTAAACACAGTAGAACTTCCTGTACTTGTTCAGCAACTTTTACCATTGTTCATGAACAGAGGAAGCAGGTGAATTCAGAAACTTTCAAACTACTCTGGAAACAGAGACAATTACTCTCTTCCTCTCCCTCCCAGCACACACTTCAATGTCTGCTGCTCAAACAGCCCTGAGAAAGTTTAAGCTGTTCTGATTTACTGGGTTATTTTTTCTTCATCCCCAGTTTTCTCAACATGGTATGTGTCTATGAAAGAATGAAGTATATGATGCTCTTAAGTGTTAATCAAGCACAAGCCAATTTGTTTCTCCTTTGTAGGCACTGGACAAGTGAGATGCTCAGGAAAATGGAGAGAAGATGACAGTTGTAGGTTACGGGTCCTTGCAACTTGGCAAGTCACACAGGTGGAAGAGAAAGGAAATGTGCCTGATGGAAACAGCACTATCTGGGGCCTTAGTTATTGCTAGAGATAAATAAGTAAAGGACAATACACGTGGTTTGTAGCATGGGTGAAATGAACCAAAACTTGGTCTCATTTGCTTGGACTCAAAATCTCAGTATTTTCTATCATTAGTTAAAAGGCCTTCTGACACCAGGGGCAATGATCAGATAAATTTTTGCTCACATTATTCATCTTTGCAGAATTAGCACTAAACATTGGATCTCTTCTTGAGAAAATGATTGTCTATTTAACATAATTTATTCTTGTGCTTTTCTGGCTTACTGCCTAGCTTGATAAGATCTCCCCCATTGCATTGTTTTGTAAATAAGGATGGGTAGGAGTGAACCTAACTGCACATTTGTGTGGGGACAGAGGCAGCAAATGCATTGCTTGGAGTGAGAGTAACATGCTTTAGTACCAGGAACCACATAAGGCTCCCTTTTGGGTGGCAGTGACTGCTGGGAAAGCCTAAACCTTGTCTTAGGGCTGAAATCTTGCTTCTCTCTTAACACTCCTGCAGCACTCATGGTGTCTGTTTACAGAGATGAGTGATCACAACTAACACAGTTTAACTGAAGTACAAGATAAAATAAGAGACTACTAAATTCCTGGATTTTATAATCTGGCATGCAGATTTACCAGGTTGGAGCAGGGTCAAAGAACATTGTATCCCCTCCCCTGAACACTGCAGCTCTCTTGTAAGACAAGGGACTGCTGTACTCTATTATGACTGCAAAAGTCAAAGAGATTAATGCACTTATGTTGTGAGACACATTTATATTCTTTGCAGGAGTCTAATGTCATATGAAATGGTAGGTCTGATAGCATTAAAGAGAACAATGTGTTTATCAAGTGGAAGACAAAACCCTGAGCCCAATCAATAGCTAAAGCAACCTGTACTCACTGATAAAGAAATAAAATACTATTGATTTTATCAGGAGTGTCTTGAGCACCTAGATTATATGTCTTTGTTCAAGAAAGAATTTCCTGCTTTAGAAAACAACCTTTCTTGAAACTCAGATAGATCAGAACTACTTCAGGCAGCATGCTGAAAACATGAAACTGGAAAATTAAGAGGTGCATTTTCAACTGGCAAATGACAGTTTTTGAGAGATGGGCTGGAGGAGATATTCCTAGGATAGGTTCTCAGGACTCGTCTTGGCGTTCAACTGGTTAAATAGTTACAGGGCTGATCACAGCATGAAAGATAGGAGAGCACTGATGAAGCATGAGGCATAAATTACTAGAACAATGGGAATATCCTGTAGAAAGCGCTGGACAATATTAATGGAGCAATAGATGTGGAATAATAAGTGGAAGAAACCGTAAGCACTGAAGCACTTCTCTCCCCAAGCAGATGTATCAACTGATGCTTCTTTATTTACCATGCTCTAGCAGAGGCACAGAACTGTTCAGCAGTGCACAAACCTCCACTTAAGGATCGCTCACTGATACACACATGAATGTCCTTCACTACACTTCTTCAGCTCAGCTTAGCCACTCCTTTCTTTCAGCAATTGAAATACTGCTCTTTTTCTTGGGTAGCAATATGAAGTTCTCATGGCTAGACAAAATGTGAATGTCTAATCTCCAAATAGTATTTGCCGATGTTTCTTCCTTTGTGCATTAAATACTTAACGGGGAAATTTGATTTTCAAATGAACTGGCTCTGTGCCCTGAAAGCACTTTATTCTAGCACCTTGTGAACATTGTAGCAGCCATTTAGAAAAAATGACGCTATTTGCCACCTCCAGTGCCTCCAATCACTACCATGTTTCTACTGTTGTCATAGGTATTTGCAATAATGCAGCATTTTTGCCGCCATCCTTCGTAAGTATGGCTTTAGAGATAAGCCTGACTGTCTCCAACAGCAAAGGTTGGAAGCTCATAAATTGTGGCTGACTGCTTGCTGTTCCAAAGCTGTTTCTTTGACAACTCCTGTTGTCAGCATTTCTTATCACATAGGTAACTGACTATTTCATTCTGGAGTTGATACACTGTTACATTTTGCAGAAACATAAAACACGTTCTAAACTGTTGTATTACGCCTACAAAACATATTTGGAACTACAAATTTTCATCCCTACCAGCAGCTGGAAATATTCAGTCACTGCTACATTTTCTGCTGCCGAGCACACACTGTTGGCTCTGTGCAAGTAGAGGAGTCCTTAGTGCAGAGGGCATCGCAGGCAGAATCTGTCCTCTGTATAAATTAGTAATAATTCATTGTGTTCTCTTAATGCCTTCCACCAAAGGAATATACAGACTGCTGCACTTGGTAACGGTGCAGTTTTTAAACAGCACATTGGACTCTGACAACAGACTAGGCTAGACACTATGATTAAATGTACAACAGTCAGTTGAAATTTCAGCTTTAATTTCAAGCAGGTAGAACTCAGAGGAGATTTGTTTTCTTAAATTTTTGTACTCTTTTAAGAACTCCTAAAAGCAGAGCATGGCAGTGTGAGCACTGATGAACTCCCTTCTGAAGGAGAAGTTTATTTGGGATGTGCTTCACTTCTTAAATTATAAACTTCAGAAAGCCATTTTGCCTTCCTTTCCTAGGCCAAACATGTCCTGCTTTGCTGTTGTTTGAGCAGCTGGGACAGTAATTTCATACTATTTTCACATCTCTGCTCCTGACTTAGCCAGTACACAAAGCATTTGCAATTGGAAAGAAGTCAGTTTTCAGATAGCGTGACCAAAATTCACCGCAGTCTGTATTCTGCAGAGGAAAGTTCAGAATCGGATTTGTGTATTGGAAATGAGGTGTGTATGTAACTATAGCGAACTTTAAACTGTACTGCAATTACTTTGATAGTCACAGCTGATAAAACTGGATATGCATTCAAATGCAGCCTGTTTTCCTTCTGAAAACCAGGGCAACAAATGACAACAGTTCTGAAGTGGGAATACACCATATTTCTATTGGAAGAAGTAAGTATTCAAATACATTCTGGTAGGGATTAAGTGATTAGTGAAGTTGTACAGCCATCCATGTAGCTTTGAACCCTGAGAGGTTTCGAAAGTTCAGGACACTTGTCCAGCTAAGAAGTGGTGTGATTTACAACACCAAGATACAAAAGTCAATGGCTGGATTAGGATTTTATTTTTTCCTTTTCATGGCCAGTATTCTGAAGTTAAATTTTGTGTTAATTTCTTTTCAGCCCTTTGTTATCTACAGGAGATGTCAGAGCCTTGTTGGAATCTGGTGCAGACTGTTTGTTTTTCACTCTGAGCATGGCTGTTCACCAAGAAGATATGTCTATCTGCTCTTCCCAGAATGTCAGAGCTGACAAACAGAAAAGCCAGGGTAAGAATTTAGTTATAAAGACAGATTCCACATGCCACAGTTCCTTTAAAGAATTATTGTACCCAAAGATAATGAAAACCAAAGATCCTTCAAAGACTGAGCAGTCACATGGTGTTGGGTTGTCATGAGGTGGCTCTGTAGCCTGACACAAGATCAGAGACGTTTTCCTGCCTGCACAGTGGTGTAACGATACTCATGTATTCTACAGCTATGCAGGAGATATTTTAGAAAATGTTGGAGGAGGGAATTTTTCCTGCTAAAATTACTATCAAAGCAGTTTCTGGAGGAACAGATTTTAAAATAAAGATTTTTTTCACAAAAGAATTGAGGAATTTACCAGGAAAGATTTTAAAGATGCTATTTCTAACCTTGAACAGAGGAGGAGACATACTGACTGCTAGCAGCTTATCAGGAAACCCAGATTCAATCTTTCTCTGTGTGAGCAACTAAACAGTTCATTATCTTTACAAAGTGGAGCAGCTCCAGAAAAGAGAAAATGAAAGATCCCAACAGTTTATCATTCAGGCGCTTGCTTAACAGGGAGGTTACCTTGTTCAATCTCCCCTATGTGTGTGTGTGTGTATTCTGTGTTTTGTTTCTTGCTTTCATTAAAATTGTCAAGATTCTTTAATTCCAGGTGGGAATTCCCAATTTTTCTGTGAAACAGAAATTTTTTATTTTTGAAAAATATTCTAATTTAAGCTAATCATGTCATCTTTGTACCATCACTTTTGCAACCTCTGTAGAATATAAAACGCTGTGTTGTATTGCATGAGACAGTCTTTTGCAACAGGGAGCAAGGGATAGTGGCAGGGTGTCAGAGCAGGAAAAAGTGAAGAGGAAATGAGTGGATGCAAATTCAGGAAGAGAACAGAATGCTGCTAAGGAAAACAGACAGAGGAGAAATGTTGCTGTTAGCAAAGAAGGAAAGACGGAAAAAAGGAAAGAAGGAAAAGAAGGCTTTAACTTCCCAAGAGGGAAAACAGTTCCAAAACAAATAACGAATAAGAATTGCTGCCCAAGTCAGGTATATACAAAAGTTATGGGATTTTCATTTAAAATATTATATAATCTACACTTTAAGTAGTTTGGACCCTTATTTCACCTAACTTCAAAATGGTCTTGAAATTGTTTGATTCTTACCTCTAAAGTTAAATTTTATTTTTTTAAGTTATTTGACCAGAATCCATATATCCTAAGTTAAACCTTATTAATACATTCCATTTAACTCCTTTTTAAAAAACAGACACAAATGTGCAGTGGAGACTTACTTATATAGCAAACCTGTCAGTAGTGATACATGTTGCAAAGGGTAGCAGAACAAAATTCCAGATGTCTCATACTGCACAGTTATGAGGTGTAATCATGATTCAAATGTCAATTTGTATACTACGTCTATTGTGGAAGAAAACAAATTGCCGTCCTCTTATATTTTCAAAAGAGTCATGTTTCCAAAACATTGCAGGAAACACCTACACAAAACTGAATCCACTTTGTTACTTCTACTTCCTTCAGCTTCTGAGAAATGTACTTTTTGCCTATCCAGCTGGCTGGAATTTCTTGGCTATAAAGGACTCTTTTAATGGAAGAAAAAAAGTTTCTTAAAGAAATGATGTAAGTAGAAGGTGAAAGCATGCAGTTGTCTCAAGCAACACGTCTGTACACGCTGTTTTTAAAAAAATACTTAAATTATAAATTAATATGTCTGTGAACAACATTCCAGCCATTCATGAATTGCATTTATATCTGATTCATTATGACTACTTTAATCATGCTGGAATAGTATAGCTTTGAAAATGAACTTGCAACTCTCTGAGTGAAACCATTTAGAAAGCTCTTTAGTTTTAAACCAGTGCCCTTGTTCTTGTAAATGACTGGTATATCTTCTTCATTACTTGACTTTGTTAATTACTGTAAATCTCTACACAGAATTATGGCTTTGGAGAAGATAACTGGTTTTGCTTGTATATCTGTATATTCCATGACAGACTGTTCCAGATTCTCATGACTTGGAAATTTTGGCATTAACTAGACAAAAAAAAAAAGAACCTTGCCCAAACAAAGGAGAAGGAATAAACCAACACAATTATTTTGGTCATAATAGATGGGCACATCGGCAAAGTCTGATGAAAATATTTGTTGATCTTATTGAATCAAGTGAAAATGTGGAATGAAGAAGGAGTGGTGGAGGCTCCTTGTAGGATTGTCCCATAGTTATGGGTAGGACAAGGCTGGATGGATAACATGATTATGCAGAAGAACATGTATTTTACTTCTCTGAGAAGCTGCTAATAAATCTTTATCTGTACTTGTCTATATAGGTGTATATATGTGTGTCTACATATATGTCTATGTGTGTATAGAGAGAAAGAGGAGAGAGAATTTATGCAAAGCAAACACTTCCTGGTCATCTTTAGTGTCACAACTTTGCTGCTGTTTTTTGTGTTTACTCTGGGATAAAGTGATTGGATTGTTACGAATGTCCAGTGCTGGGAGAACTAGGCACAGTAAACCTTACTGGGTAATGCCAAGGAGAACAGCCATATGTGATCTGATATTGAGCACACAAAGCAGGATCTTGTGCGAGGAGCATGTGGGAGGGCTCTCCAGAGTACAAACACAGTGCCTGGAGAGTTTGGTTTAGATGACAGTCTAAAGAAATAAAGAAAAAAGAAACCCATATTTATGCTCAAGTATCACAGACTGAGATGACACCATTATAATAAATAACTTGATGACACTAAACTGTTTGACAGATTCATTGGCTGAAGTTCAGCATTGTGCTCAAGTTGTACAGTTACACGGACTAAAATTTTGCTTGAAGTGTATTTTGTGTCCCACAGGAATGTTTATCTATTCTCATAGTTAAGGGAACACCTACCACACAGGTTCCTTTCTTGTCTCCTGATTTCACAGCTAGGGAAACTAGCCCTTCACAAAACTTTCCCTCTGGAAAGATAAGCTAGAAAAAGGATGTGACTGTGCTATCATGATTGGTAAGAAGGTTACTGGTGAGCAAATCTGTCATCTCTGCTAATCGATGACTAAGACCTCATCTGCTATAAACTGTCATTGCTCTGCTGACACGGATGGCTCTGTGAACACCCACTCCAGCTGAGTATCTAACCTGCATGGTTAATTGCATCACTTTTTATGTCCCTTCGTCTGGCTGTTTGCTTGGTGTGCTGTTTGCCCTGATGCAGCCACCAGGACCTGGAGCACGGCTCTGCAGATAGGGCTGTACTGTCTCTGTCATACTGATGACCAGAGGTTTGGTGGTAAATGATGTGCAAACGCCGTGCAAGCACAGGGATCGGCTTTGCCTCAAGGAATGTATGATCTAAGCAGAAGACAAACATAATAGAGGAAATGTGGAATATAGCTTGTTACAGGGAAAGGCTGCTGAAGAAGGAGAGGAAGTGTAAGCAGACCTGAGCTGCACCCTAGTGACATATACTGCAATATTTCTGTCTTTCTACTTAGTTATTTAAGGATCAGGTCCCACCTTTGAATTATGAGGGCTTCACAGTTGCTTTTTATAAAGATTCCCAGGGACCTGATGAAACAGTTCTAGTTTACTGGCCTGCCCACAGCCTGCAGGCAGTTTACCCTTCAAGAAAGTGGTTTGGGTTATTTTTTTTTCTCCATGTATGTGGGAGAAATGCTCTCATCACCCATTTGGAGGGGAATCTCCTGGCTCTTCTTTTGTTTTCCACAACACTTCAGAGCAGTATCCTTTCAGTCAATCAGACAGCTGATAGGAAATCACATAGCAGTGGCAAAGGGACAGAGTACCTCCAGCAACACACGGGTGCAAGTCCCAAAGAGCATGTTTGCAGTGTAGTCCCTTCTGCCAGTGCAGAAACATCACAAGAGGAAAACCAGCTATGGTCTTTTCTGCCTCTCGACATGCATATATAAATCCTGTTAATATGAAAAAGACCTGGACCTCTAACCACTGTTCACTTTCTTTTTCATGGAGTTTATCTGTAATCTCAAATAGTGTGAGTGGGAGAAATAGATTTCTGCATTTTGACAGCTCCATTCTTTGCAAATTAACCATAGTCTCAAGTCTGCCTTAGTTTACAGCACTATCACCACGGTTACATTGTTTAGTGTGAAAAGCTGAGCACTGATGTGTCTGCAAACTTGAATGATCAGATTTGTTTTCAGGGATTACAAAAAGCAACCCAGCCTTGCCGAATTAAATTCTGGAGCTAACATGTAGGGAAGGTACATACAGCACAACAGCAAAAGTAAGTTGTATACATCACTCACAGGGAATATCAAGAGTCCTGAAGCATTTTGTTCAAGTTTGATACAGCAGCTTTGCCTTGCTTAGCATCAGACTGAAGGTAGCATACTTTCAGCAGGCAACTTTGCTTTTTGTGTTTTTCTGGTCTGTATCCCATTTGTGCCTGTTCTCCAGTATTTAACTCCTCAGGGGGGTGTTGGACCATGACCAGGGTCCCTTAGCCGCAGTGCACTAGCATTACTTCTAAGCAAATGGTATATCAGCATGATGGTGATCACTAGTATGTGAAACTTCATCTGTGTGAAGACAGAAGCCGGCACAGTCCAAATTTAAAATGTTGCTGTGGTGCTCTAGTACTCTGGACTTTCCCATTGATGTTGTCGTTGCCTACCTCAGGGTTGTTATGGTTACAGGGATGCCATCTCCTCTCTCTGGCCCTTGGTTGTACATTCATGGTGAGAGGCGCACATAGCTGAGGGGAGAAGCTGATTCAGCCATCTGCCTGCCAGCTGCTGGGTTTGTGACCCAAAGACCATATCACAGGGTGTGATTCTGTACTAGCTGCCCATTCACACAGAGTTACTGTGGTTATAAAGCATTGGCTAAGGAAAGCTTTTGTCTCCACTTTAAAGCACCATGTTTGTTTACAGCTGTGCATCAGCCAGGCAGATGCACAACTTTTCAGCTAGATGTGTGAAAATTTGAACCATGCTAAATGGAAGAAGGAAGGAAAATAAACTTTTAGATAAGGTAGGGGAAACTCACATATGTGGAATACTGAGAGTATAAAAAACCATGAGTGGAAACAGAGTAAGGCTGGCTTATACTTGACTTCTAAGTTGAGGTTTTAGCTAAATGGCGTTTATCCTCAGGGTTTTTTTACTTTATATTGATTAGCATTGCTAATGAGTTCTGATGTACTTTTGCTGTTGACTGGGTTACTGGGAGGAAATTTGTTTTGAAAGCAAAGCTCTAATCTCTGACAAGTTTTCCTGGACTTTCAAGGTGACTTTTTTCCTACTGTGACTTTGAAAACAGTGGGATTTGGGTTTCTAAGAGCTTTTTATCCATTTATTTCCATGAAAATCAGACCAGCAAACACTGGTTGTTCTTAAGCAGTGAATTTTAGTGTCTTCATAAAGAATGCGCTAAAATTCTTCCAAATTCCTCCTTTTCTCAGAAAAGCCTTCAAATATTACATGTCTATGACAATTTTTTTCAAGCTGTATTCTGATGCAGTGATGAGATTCTTACTTCAGAAAGATATATATCAGTAGGAAAGGCAGTTTTTTTGTTGGATTGTCAGTACAAAATATTCAGGTAGCTCTGAGTAACTCAGTTAATCTTGTTCTAGCATGTATAGTGCCCAGTGGAAAACATGACAAAGATTTTCTGGAAGTGTCTCTGCTCTGGTTGTTACAAAGTCTTTATCAACTTAGGTACTTTATCTTTCCTCTTTGTGTTTTTAATATTCACACTGAAAACAGGGCAAATATATTTGGAAGCCTGTGAATGACCCCAAAGTCCAAAGATGCTTCTCTTCATTTTTTTCCTAATGATTGCACATTGTCAGACAATAGCAGGCAAGATAAAAATAATATGCCTGATACTACTCAATATCAAGATATTTCAATCTTAGATTTTGCTTAAAAGTATTTCTTTTTTTCCTATCTGTCTTCAAGCTTCTTTAAGAAAATTAGTACAGATGTTCAAAGTGAAAATATAATCTAGTCTTAGGAGACAGCATCTGTAAGGTTACATACAGTGTATTAAAACAAGGATTCAAATGAAAAAAATATTTGAACTCTTTGGTTTATGGCTATTTTGTTATTATTATGATAAGACAGCTGCTTAAGATACTGAGTAATGGAAAATTAATAGCTAAGACTGTTGCATATATTTCAATATTTATTCTTTTTTTATATGATCCTAATTACATTCTTCGTTCTAAACGTTTCTTTGTCTTTATCAGCATCTTATAAATCATGCTCCTTCTGCATTTTTTTAATTTGGGTACAGATGTTAGAAAGAAGCTTATAAATTCGCTTAAAGGTAATTCAAAACTTTTCTTCTTTGAACATAAGAAAAATCTTTACAGGTTTAGTCTTTGTCATTCAATCAGTGTAGATGAGACAGGTTTTCAGTGTAATACATGGTTTTCAGTATACACACATACACATTTCCTGCCTCACAAAGTTTACAATCAAAATAATAAACAGAAAACCATCGATATGTACAGAAAAGAGCTGCCTCTGGTTTCTCCCTACTATTTTGTAGATAGTTTCTCAAATGAAAACAAAGTTAGCTGCTTTCACTCTCTTTTTTTTAAAAAAAAATGAGATGAAGAACTGTGTGCCTATGGTGTGATTATAGATACAAAATATCTGAACAGAATAAAACTTTACCCTCCAGTAGCCCATACACGGATAGTATCTGTGGCAGGTGAAAATTCCTGTCTTTGATATGTAGAATATGTTGAAATAAAGCATTTTTCTATAAATGCTACATCTCTGCAAAACCTGACAAGTTACAAAATCACATTAGCAATAATTATTTCTCTCCTCTATGTTCCTGGAACACTAATAATATCAGTTCTTTTGTCACTGAAGCAGAAAACTATTAAGAATTCAATAAGTGGTTTCCAAGAAGCAACAAACCATAAAGAATTTAAATAATGAGAACTTTTCATTTTAAAGAGAAGCAGAAATATGTACCTTGCCTGCAAGTTCACCACTGAGCAAGTAGGAATGAGTGAAGTACAACACGTCTCTGGGAACAGCCAGCCTCCTTCTGCTGTGTGAATGAGTCTAACTTCTGGTTTTCTGCCCCTCCCTGAAGGGGACAGACTCATCCCTCTGTTGATGACATCATATTACTGGATTTTCTCCCATACTATATTTCAAAATCAACATTTGTCTATTGTATCCAGTATGAGACTGTTAATATTTGAATATGGGTGATAAAACCCACAAATCCAGCTAAAATATTGATGTGCTACACTGTGTGTACAGGACAGTTACATGTTTGCACAACTGCTTCCAGAACTGTGTGTGAGTATGTGTGCACGCATGTACAAAAACCTGCTCCAGATTTTGGGATTGGTGAGTGCATGTCTTTTCTTATTATTGATATTAGACACACACAAGAGTTTAACAAATCAGCTTTTTGTAAGTCTTGGTTCTTTAAAACAATAAAGATCAAACTTCTCATTTACAATGTTACATATTTTTCCTTCACGGGAAGGAATGCACTGTTTATGTTTCCGGAAGGCACTGCTCCTCCTCAGCAGAAGTCTCTGGCTACTCAGTCTGCTGAGATCTAATACAAAATCCAAGTACCACTTAAAGATTTTAATTGGACAAAAGTTTCTTCAAGCTTATGGATGAGGTAATTGTATGAAACAGAATAATACTTTACAAGCAGAGCTGAGCCTTTTTCCTACATATACTGACTTTTAGTCTGCATTTGAGATAATTGACAAAGAACTAATTTTACACTTTGTAAAAGGCATAGCTGTTTTTTCTCTTATGTTTACACAATGAAACTGAAATCTGAAATGGCAACCACCGTTGCAGAATACCAAACTAAGGATACATCTTCACATAAATAAGAAGTGAGCAGAGGAAAGAGCAAGCCCCTCAGTTTCCCACATTTTTCTTTATTGAAAGTAAAAGATTCAAGAAAACACTTGGACCTATTTGTATTATATGTGGTCTATACTGAGATCAATGGTATCTGCCAGGGAAAACACTTGGACCCCACACTCTATTGCTTCTTCATTTATAGTTCTAGGGCAATACTCTCACTTGCACTTCTCCTAACAGGAATAACTGCTTTGCTTTCCAGTCATTTTACTTTTCTTTTTCTAGATCTGTCATACTAGCTGCTCAGTACACTTTCTTTCTTTATTGTCACTGGTTGAGTCATGGTCTCCTAACAGCAATATCTTCCCATGGTCTGTGCCTCCTTTCCCTGCACCTTTTCTAGTTTGATTTTGTAGCCTTGGGACTGAAATCTCAAAGGACATTTGTTCTACATTTTCCTTTCAATTCTTTTTTTAACTCCTTCTGTACTTGAATAAACATTTTAGGACTACGTCTAGATTTTGTTTCATAGTTGGACATGGATTTAGTATAAATATTAACATAATTTTATGAATACAGTTTAGCAAAATTCTACTTTGACTTTAAGACACCTTTATGCGTTCACAGGAGGTACTTTGCTGGCTTATTTGTAGTAATGAAATAAAACTCAGCTGTAGCCAGATCTACCGTTACACCTGAGGAACATGAACAGCTTCTGGAAGAGCAGGTGAGGAGTGCTCTACAGACTTATCAGGTGTCTGAGGCAGGTGTTGCCAGCAGCTTGTCTGCCTTGGAGACTTTCTGAAAGAAGACAGACAGCATGCAAACATCTCAAGAGCTTTAGAGAGGCAGATTTCTGCAAAGGAGGAACCATTTGTCATTCAGGAATGAGGGGGAGGTAACAAACACATGAGCATCTTCATGTGCAGCTCAGTTACCTGGCCATTTGTAATGCTTCAGTCAATATTCTCTTCAAATTTAAGTATCACTGAGATAAAATGTAGAATCACCAGTGTCTTTGCATCAAGCTAGAACTGCTCAAACTCCACGGAGTGAGAGAAATTTCCCCAGTCCTTCCCCATCATTTTCTGGTTTTGGAGAAAACAATTTTCCGAAGAGCTGCAAGTTGCTGCAGCTGCGAGTCATAACCTGTAGTTGTGAAAGCTTTAATCATTTTAAACTGAGTTACATAGGAGTTTTTCTGCTCAGTTAGCATTTCCTTGGAAAACTGAAGAACATGGTATCTGAATACAGGACTCTGTTGGTTCAAGACAACAAAAAATAAGTAATGAGTAAATCTAATGAAAGGACTGATTGCCTTGATAGTTGTTCAGGACTGTTGTTGGTACTTAATAGAGGAGAAAAATCTTACCTCATCTTACTGATTAACTGCTGATCTTTTCCAAGCATGATTTGTTCTCTCTCACCCTGATGAGGGCCTACAACTTTGATTGTTAGTATGTGGACAGGTGACTTACACTGTTGACCATGCAAGTGAGAGAGGCTATGCTCAGATGAAGAGCAGCTCTTAAGGTCTGTCTGTGTATGTGCGTGCTGGTCAAGATCCTAGAAGAAGCTTTTCTCACAGCCAAGTGTGTGTATCTACTTCTCCTACAAACTCAATATTTTCCCAAGACTCACCAGTAAGAACTGGCAACAAGAGATTTGGGTACTTTGTGTATGTAAGGATGCTGATTAATTTCCTGTCTCTGGATTGAGTCTAATTGTCCTAAACAAATTGTATCTGTACAATTTTTTGTCAGCTATGAGGTTTTTGTATCATCACCAAATCTCAGCTGCTTGTCATATGTTCTGGTTTAAACAACCATCCATTTTGGTCAGTTACATTTTTCTAGAATGAGAACAGTTTACTTGTCTTCCTGTTTCTGGCTATTCAAAACAAAATGTATTACATTTTTTTAAAAAAAAACTTATTTCTTTATTCACAAAATCACACTCCTTCCTACAATTAAACATTTTTATTACTTTTTGTTTTTTTAATTGCAAGGGAGTTGAATTAATCCAGATTTGGAAGGTATGTGATCTAGTGAAGTACTGGGCAATGAGTTTAGTCCTGAAAATCTTCTAAGGAGACACAGGTTGACTATAGATGCACAGAATCTCAACAGAGAAGCAAAGACAATGTGAACGTAAATATGTGCAGCTTATTTTCTAGAGTTGTGCTGATTTGGGCTTTATCCCAACAACAATTTTTCTCTGACTTTTCAATTAAGCCTGATAGTAATCACCCAAGTAGTGGGCCATTGATGTGTGGTGAGGCCTCTGCTCACATCTATCACTATGTAAAGTAAGGCCATCCCAGAGTTGGTGGTGAAAAGGACATATCACACTACCTGCCTGCTGGGAAGGGTGGACAGGACAGGTGACCCAGGCTATGCATATCATACTCGTATAAAACCTTAGTGTTCACGAGAGTCGTGCTGCTCTTCTTCAATGGCTGATGTTCAGGGAGGACCTCATCTTCTTGTCTCTCTCTGAACCCGTCCACACCCTCCTGGGTTCAGTTCCTGGATCTAGTTCTTAAGTCCAGTCCAGAACCTTCCCCATTCCTGCCCTGCAGCAGCAGTGGAGGCATATAGTTATCAGAGGAGTTGGAATTGGTTTTCGTATACTTATATATTTAATATTGTTTTCTTCTTTTAGTTATTGCTGTTTCATTAAAGCTGTTTTAGTGTTGGTTTCCAACCCACGAGTCTTTCTTTCATGTTCCTTTTCCCTTTTCTGAGGGTGGGATCAGCACTAAAAACTACTCAGATTTAATTACTGTCCAGGCTGGGGCAGGGAAGGGCTAATATGGGACAAGAGGAAAAACTCCCTTATTTAAAAACTAGCTTTATCCATGGTATTGTATAGGTACACAGAACTGGAATTTCAATTTGGTGAAAGGGATAGCATTCATTTTTTGAAGTGGCAGAACTGATCTCATGCTATCCCTTTGCCATTATACACAGTAAACTGCGAAGAGCAATGAACACCGTGGTAATCTTCTAGCAGTAAAACTATCTTCAGCTGAGGAGCCAGAAGTTGAATCTGCACTGGGTGAGACCAAGAAAATGACACTAGAATGAAGAGAAGAGGCGAGAGACCCTGCTTTTCTGTATTTTTGATAGGTCTTCTCGTGCTATAGAAGGTAATGTTATTGGGATGAGTCCATCTATAAGATGTGGAAGTAGCGATTTTTATCTCTACATCCAGAAGTATTAGAGGGAATACTGTTGCGTCTTCAACTCTTGGCCCTGCTTCTTCTCAAGCATTAATCACTATATGGCCACATGTCCGAGAAAGGGATTATTAACTCCACAGGGAGCTGGCAGTCTAATGTTGCGTAGATTTATTCCCATGGTAGTACCTTATATATCTGCTACTGAGTGGTAACTCTATAGCTTTTCATCACATTTACAAACAGAGTTAAGATTGCAGAACTTTCCTGCTTTCCAAACGGCTGCACCTGACAAAGCATCTTATGAGGGTGGCACTGCACGTTAGTGCACAGGATTGTCTTGCATACAGTGCTGCAGAATATTGGTTTGGGTTATAGTTCTTCTGCTGTTTTCTCTCAAATATTTTTCCACCTTACCTTTGTAAACATCAAGTGGGATTCATTGTAACCACATAGCACTAAGGAAAAGACTTAAAACCAAAATGAAAACACAAACCCAAACCAAATCAACCTAAAAACCCCAATACCCAAACCAACTGAAATACTGGGTAGTGCACCTACCCTCAGAATTATTGAAATTTTCCTGTAAACAAAATTACAGATGTGCCTCAAATTAAGTTCCTCCATTCAGAAAGGAAACTTGCTGCTTCTCCTCATTAAAATCAGATCCTTTCACTCTTATTAGAAGCACTAAGATTTATGAGTTCCTCTGTATCCCAAGAGAGCTTTGCAAAGAATGCATGCTGCTGTCTGTATCCAACCCTACAAGTGTACATGTTAAGACAAATGTTGTACAAGCTAAATAAAGGATATTAGAAAAAGGATATTTGGCTTGAACACCCTGAAGTTAACTACTGTTGTTAAAATCTACTTCACTTTCAACTTGAAAAGTAAGGAGAATTTTAATTTCCCTACACCTCCTCAGTTGCATTGGGCTTAGCTGAAAATTGCCAGTGTATGCTGTTCTCTTCCTGAGCTCCTCAGGTGAAATTTTGCCACTCATTTAATTTATTAGCTTCTTTGTGCTAGACCATTAAGTAATACTAACATTGACATAATCCACTAATATTCATGTAATGCGTACACAGGAACTAAGGTCTGTTTGGTGCGTGTGTATAGAGTGCATAATATTGTTGATAAGAAGTAGATCTGTAAAAATGACGCTGGTCTTAATGCCCCAAACATGAGAGTAACTGTGTGAACTGCCCTTTGCTAGGAGAAGAGGGAATGTCATAGAATTTGGCAATTTGGTAAGGGAAGTATGAGAGGGAAGTTACATCCCCTATGATTCTTTGCCTTCCCTGAAGGTGGTGATTGGAGGATGAGAGAGTATTTTTCTCATACACTTAAAAGGCAGTGTGAGGCAAGTCATGCACAAAATCAAACCCCTGTGTTTTCTGTAAAAATCTGCCGAAACAAAGATTGCTACGATTCCAGTTGGGAAGCTGTGATGATTGAACTGCTTATATTTTATTTATTATTTTTATTTTGAAAAGCTAATGGATTTTCAGTCAAAAGCAGCTGTATACCTCAGGGAACAATATCTTCTGTTTATGCCTGCATCTTGCATCTTTTACATGAAAACTCTACTGATGTCCCAGATTTCGTGAACTACAGCCTAGTAGGATAACATAGGTGCCCAAAGCAGTCTTTACAGACATTCAGGTCCATACCTGCTTGAGTTAAAGGAAATAAAGTTTTAGGTACTAATATTATAACACAAGTTTATCTGCACTTTGATGTGTCCGTATTATACACCGTAAAATAGCTGACAATTTATTTTCATAAAAGTTTTCACAAGTGCCTTTATTCTGATGGTTTGGTTTTGTTCTTGTCAGAGTGTAAGTACTGTTGTTGTTCTAGTATCATTTTGCCAGATTCCTGGTAGCAAATTTCCCATCAACACCAATTGTTGCAACTACATCGAATTAAATCGAGCTAGGACACCTACAAAATGGAATTGTGAATGCTTTTTGGGAGGCAGAGGAAATGCTGCTTGGCAGGATAATAATTTTCTTTTTCCGAAGCCTAAAGATCACACTGAAAGCTGACAGGTGGACAACTTAATTCTGTTGACTCCTGATCCATGCAAGCTACTAAACTTCCCTGAAGTGTCATGCACTGATCCATCACGTGATGAAAGGACACAGCTCCTCTTGCTGTCTTTCTTATGAGCTTCAACTAAGAGGCACAGTCAAAAGCTATTATTTTGAAAATTCCACACAAACTGACTACATACAGATGCTGTTCGATTTAGCCTGTGAAGGTGTTTCTTTGAGCTTTTATGAGCATGAACTATGTATATTTTTATTTTAGTTTTACTTTAAAAACCTTGGTACCTCTTATTGGGAAAACAATAACTCATGACCTTGTTGACTTTCTTTGTAAAACAAAAAGATTTTTTTCTTTTCTGTAGGGAAAGAAACTGCAGAAAAAAATGTGCTACGGGTTCCTCCCCTATGCTTTTTTTTGTACAAGTTGAACCGTGCAGTTTGTGTTGGGTTTACCCACACACCTACCAAGTCTTAATACAAAGCATGAAATACAGGGAAAGGGATGGGTTTGACTTAGTAACTCTTCCAATACAGTTTGCTCAGTAGAAGATTTTAAAGTGGATCCAAAAGTGCTTTCCTGCAAGTATCTTACTGGTTTGTCCTAAAATCAAGTGTTGGTGAATGGAAACTTTGACTGGACACTTTCTTCAGCCAGAAGGGTGAAAGGGAAGCTTGCTTTTGGCAGCAGAGTAGTGACGAGAGGCTCAAGAAATTATACCACAAGCCGACCAGGTTCCTGGTTTTTGAATGTGTCTTTTTATACCCATGACAGTCAACAGCTAGTGTGGAACAACCTTTCATTTAAGATTTTGTTTGGTTTACTCTTCAGAAGTCTTAGGCAGATCTCTGCCTGTTTTGATTTCTTGTTTTGGGCATCTTCTGGCTACGTATTGTGGTGTTGTTTGAATAACAGGAAGAAAATTGGCACCAGAGCAGAGGCTTTCCACTAGTGAGTCATCCCTGTTATGATCTTGGTATGAGCAGAGCATTCTTCAGAGTTTACCAGTTTTATGACTCTTAATCCTGCCCTGTCTGTTGTTGCATGCCACTCTAAATCCTTACTCTGTTTTTTCCTCTGCCTCTTTTACAAACATGTCTTTGCATTTATATTACATTCATTAATTCCAGCCTTATTATTGCTGTTACAAAAGTCTTCAGGGCTAGGCTGACTTGAGAGTAAGACTGAACCAGGAACTGGACATTAAAGCAATATCCTTCAGGTTTGACTAAAACGACATAGAATAGTCCTCTCTCCTGGAGGTCTGTACTCAAGCTGCTCACAGGAAAGTAATTTATCAAATATTCTTTGCAAACATTTGAAGATGAAATGTATCTCCTTACTATAATACCCTGCGTTCAATTTATTTATTTTGAGAAATTAATTGGGAACACAAGCCAAATATTTAATTTTGCATATTTTTCCCCACCAAGTGTTAGGTGCTAGTAGTAGAGGGGACAACAAAAAGGAAGTCTGGAAGAAACAGTGGAGTAATGAGATTAAAGGATTTGTAGGAACAAGACAAAATATGAAAATGCATCTTTGAATAATTTTGCCATTCTTTCCCAGTCAAACCATGGTCTGGATTTCACAGGAACCAAGATCAAACTCACCCAAAGTCAAACAACGCCATATGTATTGTCTGTTCCTCTTTTGGCTGGTACCAAGCATGACTAGAACCATGAAAATTAAAGACAGCATTTGTTCTTTGTCCTCATCCATGCAAGAACAGATTAAAATTGTTTCTTGTTGCAAAATTCTTTTCATAAAGCTAATTGGATAGAGAAGCTAGGTTTACTATAGCAGAAGAACTGAGGATTAAAGCCAGAAACTAAGAAATGGCATGCTGCTTAGACTTACTTTAGTCCTGCAAATACTGTGGAGCAAGTCCAGCCATTTCCAAGCTCATGAAGAATAAGAAAGTCAACACAGACACATTAAGAGCAAATAGTGCCTCATGATCTGGATTGTCTTCTCTGATGAAATGGCAGCTGGGTGAGTGGGTAAGGGAGAATAGTGGATATTATTTATACTGACTTTAGCAGAGCATTTGATGCAATCTCCTAATTCTTCTAATTGAACTGTGGAGATACAGACTAGATTAAGCTGTTGAAAGCTGCAAAACTGAATGAGCCGCTGGCCTCAGCAGGTAGCGTGCAATCAGTTTTGAATGGTGTTCCACACTGTTTAATAGCTTCATCAGCAACCTGAATGATGGAAAAAAAGTGTCTTCCAAGCTTCAGGTTAACACCAAGCTGAGGGAGAAGTGGGGCACTGACAGCTAAAGGACAGGGTTGCCACTGAGAGAGACCTCAGAAGTCCGGAAGAGTTGACTGATGGAAAACTTGTTAAATTTAACAAAAACAAATGCAGATTCCTGCATATGGGTTGGAACAGCCTCATGTTTCAGTATAGGATTGAGCAGGTAACAGCATTGCAGGAAAAGGTCTGGAGGGTCCTAGAGAGTGGCATGTTGAAAGAGAGTCAGAAACGTGTCCTCTCAACAATGAAGTTTTGCAGGATGCTACTTGGTTATCAAGAGCATTACCAGCAGGTTGAAGTAGTTATTCTCCTCTACCTTGTATTTTTTTAGACTGCCTCTAGAGTCATGTCTCCATCTCCACTCACTCCTACCCTTCCAGCCAAGAGGGACTTACAAACTGTACAGTAACCAAAGGAGAACCACTGAGATGATCAAGCAACTGAAATACGTCACATTCTAGAGGAGGCTGAGGGAAGTCAGTTCTACAATCCTGAAGAAGAGAAGGTTGAGAGAGGAATATTTGCCATCTTGAACTGCTTAGTGGGTGATCATTAGAAAATATGAAGTCAAACTATTATTAGGTGAATGGTGAAGTACAAGTAGCAAAGGTTAAGAAATGCGTCGAGGAACATTTCTACTTGTTGTTGGGAAAAAGGATTCTCTTAATGAGATTGTTGAACAGTGGAACACATCATCCAGAGAGATTGTGAAGTCTCCATCCTTGAAGATATTCAATACTCAGCTAGATAGAGATCCAGACAATCTGGTCCAACTTTGAAGTTATTCTGCCTTGAGCAGAGGGTTGAGCTAGCTGACCTTCAGATTTTTTTTTGAAAAAATTGGTCATTTTGTAAAAATCTGCCAGTTCGAGAGATGATAGTACCTATGAGAAACTAGAAAGTTTTTCAAATGACATATTCTTTTTCAGATCATTGGAAGTTCTTACAACTTTTTCTGTTATACTGAAGAAACCTTCAATGAAGTTTTGCACTCTGTTTAGGTAGCTGTATTCTGTGATACAGTTATTTCTACACATTTCTTTTAAGAAGTTGTAAAGACAGGTCTACAAGCCAGGTTTCTTAATGTTATAAGAATTCATGCTCTTCTTCAAAATATTCTCTGGTATATTATTGCTTTGCCCAGCTGGTGTCAAAACTGGACAAAAATATACCTTTGAAACAGAGTTAGACCACTTTACTACCACTAGCAAAGAGGAACTATAACATTTCCTTTCTCCTTATCCATGCTTTACTTACACATTTAAGGACTGCATTAAACACTTTTATCATCACATTGTGAAGGAAGTACCTGTTTGAATTTATCTGTAAAAGGTCCCTTCTGCAGTTCCTCCCAAATCTTTTTCATCATTATGGCTACTCAGGATAGGAGCCATTATGTGGGCAGAACTTTCTTCCCCTTTTTTGTTTTACATGTGGCTACATGTAAGCTCAGAACTTGTTTTTATAAAAAAAGTTATATATGTTATAAATAAAAAAAAGATGGAAAAATATCTACATAACTTTTGATCCTTTTCATAAATCTATCAGCAAAAGACTTTTTTCTTTTCTCTGTCAGTGGTCTGAAAGTATGTGAGAGACCTCAGTAGAAGTATAAACGCCCAGCAGAGATTTCTCTTTTACATAAATCCTGGAGATCTGCCAGACAGGTTTTAAGTAACTGTAGACATGACACACTGCTACCTTTTGGTATTATTCACGTCAGTTAATGAGGATGTTGTACAAGATCAAGTTGAAAACTTTCTTGAACTCTACTTTTGGACTCCTTACAGAAATAACATCTTCCCACCACCACTAAGCCTCTTCATTTAAAAAGACCAGATTTCCTTAAATATGTGCCGATAAAGATAATTAATAAAGATTAGCTATTCCATTATTTTTAGACAAGCTCTTCCACACTGATGAGTTGATTATCCTGTTGGTGAAGGATGTCATTTTCTTTTGGAGGCAAATTTCAGAGGAATAGAGCACTCTGAATTTATTTGAGGGTGTTGGTGTAACTCAGAGTAGGAAGAGGTTTCTAAAGTTCAGTTTAGCCACAGCCTCTTTTTCTGTCTTCTCCTAATATTTTCCCTCTTTCCCAGATTAGCTCTAGGGCATCCTTTACAATCAAGGAGCAGTTTGGAGGGTTGTGGCAAGAATACTGATATTTGCAGGAAATGCAGTATTGGGTGGTAAATTCAGTATTCAGTAGCTTTTGTTCAGTATACACTGAAAAAAATACATTTGAAGAAATACAAACCCGTTTTTTCATGATTTAATCTATATAAGTAACTAGGTGAACAATCAGACAACTTTAATAATCAACTCAGTATTTTTTCACTTTTAAAATATTAACAACTTTTCAGCACTTCCGCATCTTTCTTTGTCATCACTACTCCCTTGTTTAGTGAAGGAAGATTTATTTACCTTGCTAATCATTTGCAGTGAGAAATATGTGCAAACTTTATCATGTCCAAGAAAATTATGACTGAACTGTAGAAAGATAAGATGACTGCAAAACTAATTTTGCTAATAATTTGATGGATAAGGTTGGGAAGATGAGTTTGCCTCTTCATATTTCCCTTTTATAAGTTTCACTAGGACAAAAGCTGCTCAAGTTATTATGTCACTTATTCTTGGAATTCTATGGAGTTCAAAAGTTGAAGCCTTTTGGATGTGGTATGAGATGTAACCTTAGAAGGAATAAGTATGCTGGCTGCTCTTTGGTTGGTTCTGCTGCATGTTAATATAGAATCATAAAATCATAGAATCTTTCGGCTGGAAACGACCTCTGAGATCATCGAGTCCCACCTCACCCATCATCCACTAAATCATGTCCCTTAAAACCTCATCCATCCTTTTTTTAAATACCTCCAGGGATGGTGACTCAACCACCTCCCTGGGCAGCCGTTCCAGTGCCTGATCACCCTTTCAGTAAAGAAATTCTTTCTAATATCAAGTCTGAAGCTCCCCTGGCGCAACTTATGGCCATTTCCTCTTGTCCTATCACCTGTCACTTGAGAGAAGAGATCAACACTCGCTCCCCCACAGCCCCCTTTTCAGCTGTAGACAGTGATGGGGTCTCCCCTCAGCCTTCTCTTCTCCAAGCTAAACAAACCCAGTTCCCTTAGTTGCTTCTCATAGGACTTGCTCTCCAGCCCCTTCACCAGCTTCATCGTCCTTCTCTGGACACACTCCAACACCTCAATGTACTTCTTCTACTGAGGGGCCCAGAAATGAACACAGTACTCGAGGTGCAACCTAACCAGTGCTGAGTACAGGGGCACAATCACCTCCCTTTCCTGCTGGCCACGCTGTTTTGATACAGGCCAAGATGCCATTGGCCTTCTTGGCCACCTGGGCACACTGCTGGCTCATATTCAGTCGGCTGTCAACCAATACCCCCAGGTCCTTCTCCACCAGGTAGCTGTCCAGCCATTCTTCCCCAAGCCTGTAATGCTGCAGGGGGTTGTTGTGTACCAAGTGCAGGACTCGGCACTTGGTCTTGTTAAACCTCATCCCTTTGGTCTCAGCTCATCGATCCAGCCTGTCCAGATCCCTGTGCAACGTCTCCCTTCCTTCAAGATCAACACTGCCACTGAGCTTGGTGATATCTGCAAACTTGCTAAGGGTGCACTCGTTCCCTTCATCCAGACCATTAATAAAGATATTGAACAGGACTGGACCCAGCACTGAACCCTGGGGAACACTACTCGTGACCGGCCTCCAACTGGATTTAACTCCATTTACCACCACCCTTTGGGCCCGGCCATCCAGACAGTTTTTCACCCATCAGAGGATGTGCCTGTCCAGGCCAATGGCAGCCAGTTTCTCAATCAGAATACTGTGAGAAACAGTGTCAAAGGCTTTGCAAAAGTCCAGGTACACCACATCCACAGCCTTTCCCTCATCCATTAACCAGGTAACCTTGTCATAGAAGGAGATCAGGTTGGCTTGGGAGGATTTGCCTTTCATAAACCCATGTTGACTGGGTCTGTTTACCTGGCTGTCCTGCATGTGCTGTGTGATAGCACTCAATATCATCTGCTCCATGACCTTCCCCGGTACCAAGGTCAAGCTGACAGGCCGATAATGCCCCAGATCCTCCCTCTGACCCTTCTTGTAAATGGGAGTTACGTTTGCCACTCTCCAGTCTAGCAGCACTTCCCCAGTCAGACAGGACTGTTGATAGATGAGGGAAAGGGGTTTGGCAAGGACCTCTGCCAGCTCCATTAACATGTATACATCTTCCCTGCTTTGCCTTAGGTCTGCATGGGGGCAGGGGACTATTCCTTTTTCTTTTCTCTGATAATAAGGGGACTTCAGCTCTGAAAGAATGGGTTGGCAAGTCGATATAGGAGTCTATCTAACTGCTGCTACAGGAATGAGTGCAATGCTATGTGGCATCTCTGGGGAGGATGCGATTTTCATTTTCACCCTTTAGATTTCACAGCCTTCATAGACAAAAGCCACAGTATTGCTTCCGTTCTATAATAACTGAGAATTTTAATCACCTATTCAACAAGAGATCAAGGAAAATTACTCTGATCTCCTCTGACCAAGTATAGAGACATTAAAATTCTGTGAGAGAGTGTCTGTGATGTTTAGCTTGTGCTTTTTGCTGATTACAAACAACTTGAGTGCCTCGTACAGAATCCTAGAATATCTAGGGTGCCTCTATATGTGTCTATCTGCTCATGTCTAAAGAAACTTTAGCTGATTCTTCATTAGTGTAAAGAAGTTACAAAATACTGAAACACATCATCTCCCTCAACTTTTTATGTCTTTAAAGATTGCAATTTCTCAATCTATTTCTCTAGCATTGCCTCAGCTTTTGGCAGAGTTGCAGTTCTCAGAGTTCTCTGAAGTCTGATTTCTCTTCAGCCCTGCATGATGGCATCTCTGGGTCAGCCTTTGTTCTGAGTGCTTAGTTTCTCTAGCAGTTACCATACAGTTCTCCTACTCCCATCTGTGTATTGCAGGGACGTCAAACTCGCACAGGTCAAATCCAGTCCTCCACTATGTTTTATCCACCCCAGCACCTTGTTCCTACCCAATGGCAATGCTGAGCTCCTTTCCCCTGCGCTCCTGTCAGCGCTGGTCACGAGTGCAGCGTGTGACACGTGTGACGCTGCAGGAGCAGGAGAACGGTGGGAGCTGTGAGTTTGATACCCCTGGTTTATTGTGTCTCTGTTCCAGCTTTCACATAATTCTATCAAATAAAAGTAGAAACTGAATATTTTGTAATGATTTCCACAGCAGTCTTCTCTGACTTTGTAAAAGAGCTTTTACTGAAAACACTGTGAATATTGGGTCTGCTGATAACTCTGGGATAATGAGGTAATTCTGTTTCTCTTTCGGTGAACTGTGTATGCATGAGTTATTTAACTAAGGGGGATGTGTGTATGTTGGACTCAAAACCTTTTATACAGTATCAGGGAGATATTACCTTAGTCATTTTTTTCTTTCCATGAATCTAAATCGACACAATTCCACTATGATCTATTTCTACTGAATTCTGTAAGAACAGTGTCAGCTAACTGCAGTCCACATGGGAATCTGTACTTGCAGCCCAGTAAGCCAACCATATCCTGGATTGCATCAGAAGAATGTGAACCTTAGGAAGAGGGAGGTGATTCTCCCCATCTACTCTCCTCTTAAGATCCCTCCTGGAATACTCTGTCCGACTCTGGAGTTCTCAGCACAGGAAAGACATGTAGCTGTTAGGGCAAATCCAGAGGAGGGTCACGAAGATGATCAGAGAGCTGGAGCACCTCCCATATGAGGTCTGGCTGAGAGAGTTGGGCTTGTATAGCTTAGAGAAGGCTCCAGGTACACCTTATAGAAGCCTTCCAGTACTTAAAAGGGGTTTACTAGAGAGCTGCTGGAGGGGTTCCTTATCACAGAGTGCAGTGATACGACGGGAAGTAATGGTTTTAAGCTGAAAGAAAGGAGATTTAGATGAGATATTAGGAAAAAATTTTTTTTTGTGAGAGTAGTGAGGCACTGGAGTATGTTGCCCAGAGAAATAGTGGATGCTCCATCCCTGAAGTTGTTCAAGGTCAGGTTGGATGGGTCTTTGAGCAGACTGACCTAGTGGAAGCTGTGTCTGTCCATGGCAGGGGGGTTGGAACAAGGTGATGTTTAAAGATCCCTTCCTTCCCAAACCATTCTTTGATTCTATGAAATACCGTCTTACCAGGTGACGCTCGTTTTATTTTTGTTCAGTGTGGGGTTTTTCATTATTGTTTGTCTGTTTGTTTGATCTTTAAAGTCTACAGTTAAATTCTAAGTTTGAATGTTAAATTTATTCCTAGTTGAGAAGTGTCATTCTTTGTTAGGGCCAAGGAGGACTGGCTCAGGAACCAAAGACCCTCTGGAATACAGAGAGATTCCTTTTCCCCATGAATGGATGTGTGGTTCGCTTGATAGGACTATCTTTTTAATAATCTACTGAAGAGAATGGCCCATGTAGATTTATTGAGAACAAACTGTCCTGAACTAATTTAGTTTTCCTCTATAAAAAGAAGCAGCAGCAGTGTAGTGTTGTGTTTTGACTATAGGGCATCAGGCAAAATCTTCCATGTTGTTTATTCACAATGTGTGTGAACATGTGAATATCTTAGGGTACATTAATGAAAACATATCTAGAAAGACATGTACAAGAGAATTATTTCATCATTCACGCAGTGGTAAAGCTTGAAGCCGAGTAGTGTTAACTTTTGGGTGCTTAATTTCAAGAGAAATGTGGATCAAATGAATGACCAGCAAGAAGAAAGTAGAGACAGAGATCTAAAAAAAGGTGTCCTATTTGCTGAAATTAAAAGAATCTGAGTTCTTGAGTTTTAGGAAGAGAAGTCAGAGCTCTCAAGTAAGTAAAAGAGGTTGCAAAAATTTATAGCAGGTTCTTCCAATTTTAGGCCATCGATAAATCAGGAGTGTAAACTGTGATAAGGAACTTTGAGGCTGAACTTTAGGAAAATCCTTCCAATATTAAAGAGAGTGGAGCAGTGATGTGCTTTTCGTGGGAAGCATTTGTTATTTTAGAAACAGTTATGTATGACTAGTTGTGAGGAAAGAGGATTATTTAGATGGTCTCCAGAGGTCCCCTGAAGTCCTGTGGACGTGACTATTCAAAGATGTTTGGTTTGGTTTCAGCTTTATAGAAACAAAGAAGATGTAAGCTACTTAATCTAAAATCAGTATCATCCTCTAAACACTTTAAACTGATCCTAGAGTACTATGCCTCTGTTAGCTTGCAAAACTGGAATTAAGGAGAGTGGTAATAAAGCATGTGGTTCATTTTTTGAGATGCCAGGAGGAACATGTGGCGAATTCACTAGCTGAATTTCAATCTTTGCTTAAAGAAAAAAACAACGGTATTTCTGTTATAATACATGAGGAAAAGCTATTAAAAGTGAATTCTTCAGCATCCTTCTTCAAGTAGAAAATAAGTTTATTCTGAGATACTGCATTTCCCGCTTTAGCTACTGTCTGTTCTAGCAGAGTTGGAGCTATGACTGAGAGATGTGGTCTGACAATTGCTAGGGCTGCAATACACTCTTTTTGAAACATCTTTCAGTATTGTTAAAATATGAATGTCTCCTCTAATGATACAAATTTTGTCATCTTGCACAATGACTTCTCTGTAAGGTAAAAATAAAATATAGCCTGTTGTACCAGTTGTTGAGAGAAACACAAATATTTACCTCAAAGTGTACGTAGGTGGGCATCTGGAAGCCTTTTTGTAAGCCGTGAAAAGGACTTGAATATGAGTGGTCTATGTTAACTAGGCTGTTAACATTTTAGTAGAGGTAAAAGAAGCCTTTATAAGTAGTGTTTTAAAGTGTTGCTGTTCTTACGTGGAACACTGATGTCACTTGTCTGGATGGGTACTTGTCACTTATATAAGAGGTAGTGTTTTAAAGTGTTGCTGTTCTTACGTGGAACACTGATGTCACTTGTCTGGATGTGTACTTGTCACTTATATAAGAAGAAAGGAATAATTTTTACTAAAATTGGAGATCTGACTTTTTTTCTGACAATCATTCATATTCTCTGAGGATTCCTCTGTAGAGGAATAAACTACCAAATCAAGTAAAAAACATCTGTGGGAGGTGGACTTGGTAATGGAAGAGCAGTGCTGCAGGCCTGATCTTCCAGTGTTAAAGGAAATTGGTTTTATCATTGTTTCTCTTAGAATGCACCCACCACTGTGGTACCTGTGATCTTGCGTTTTTCCCGCACAACAATCATTGTCATACACGTATCTTTTAATGCAGGATTTAATGAAGGCCAACAACATCCTGGCTCGTATCAAAAATGGTGTGACTAGTAGGAGTAGGGAAGTGATTGTCCTTCTGTATTAGGTGCCGGTGTGGCTGCACCTTGAATACTGTGTTCAGTTTTGGGCCTCTCAATATAGGAAAGGTTGAGTTGCTGGAGCATTCCCCGAGGAGGGCGATGAAGCTGGTGAAGCGAGTAGAGAACAGGTCTTATAAGGAGCACATGAGGGAACTGGAATTGTTTAGCCTGGAGAGGAGGAGGCTGAGGGGAGACATTGTTGCTCTCTAGAACTACCTGAAAGAAGGTTGTAGCGAGGTGGATGCTGGTCTCTTCACTCAAGTAACAGGTAATAGGATGATAGGAAATGGAGTCAAGTTGCACGAGAGAAGGTTTAGTTTGGATATTACAAAAAACTTCTTTACTCATACAGCGATCAACCCAGGGAAGTGGTGTAGTCTCTTTCCCTGGAGATGTTAAAAAAACTTGTAGATGTGGCACTTCGTGACATCGTTTAGTAAGCATTGTGGTGTTGGGCTTATGGTTGGACTGGATGATCTTTTCCAACCTTAATGAATCAGTGATTCATCATATGTTGCTGATTGATAACTTCTGTAGCTTTGGCCATGTAAGACAGGTGAAACATTAGGGAAAATTGTTCTGAAAATAGAGTGCCAGTTCTTTGCTTCTTAGATAAAGATATCTGCCTAAACACCGTTATGATCCTCCCTCTGCATTCACTCAGACTGTAGGATATCCAGGTCACTGGCACCATGGAAAACTTTAAAAATCTGTTCTGAGCATGTGGCTCTTCCTGCCAGGCATGAACGATGCATCGTTTTTCCTGATGTCTTAGTGAGACTAAGCTAAGCATGCCCAGCAAGAGTTACCTGTGTCTCAGCAAGGCCTCAAGTGCATGGACATCTCATAAACCAGTGGCACTCAGCCTCCCTGGGATTTTACCTTCGGTGACTCTGTGTATGCATCTGTACAAGATGATTGTGCCTTCTTTCTCAGCAGGAGAAAGGTGTGAGATTGAATGAATTTACCCAATTAATCTTCTTGGTTTAACCTTTCCCCCAGATAGCTTACACTAAGTTATTCATTCTTCTAGGTCTTCACAACAGTGAATAGACTCTCCTTAACACTTTTCTGATTGTTGATCCAACAGTGTTAAACAACAATACAATAACCACCTGTAAATTCTACTTTGGAACAAACATAGATTGAATTAATTAATCTTGCAACAGCACTCACTCTTAAACTAAAAGAACTACTTTCTAACCCAGCAAGCATTACTCTGAAAATATCGTAGTCTACATCTCTTCATTGCTATTATACGTAAACTGTTGTTAAAATAACAAAGTCATTATTTAATTGGGTTATTACTTTTTAATATATAAAAAAAAGTGTGTGTTTATGTAAGCAGAAATATGTGAGCATGTAAGTATATATGTGTGCATATAGAGAGATATATATAGATAGAAATATCTTTGCAGTCTTCTGTGTGGCTTAAATATAGGGTTGGGTCTTTCTGCTTGTAAAACCAGAGTTGTATGGGTACCTCAATTCTTTCCTTCCTAGCACTGTGTTGCTATGGCCATTAATATGATCCTATTCCTGTCCTCTCTGATTTGGACTTGATGCACAAAATCTTGGAAATTATCTGCAATATCTTTAAGAACAAAATCAGACTTCAGACTCTGAGTTTGCAGGGAAAATAATATTTCTGCTCTCAATTTGGAGACCTTTAATCTGCTGGCAACTCTAAAGTGTAGCTGAAGAGACCTAAGATGAATCCGTACTTTCTAACCCAACTCTCAGGCCGACAAAGACACTTAAACTGACTCAAGTGCCACTTCCAAACTGCTAAGTCTTGCTAAGGTGGCAACTGCCTCTGCACTACTGAATTGTCAGCCTGTATCTTCATTAAGCTCTGTGGTTTCATTATGTCAGGGATACTCCCTGAGGATCATTTGCCACAACTTTCTCTGAGAGTAGAGACATCTATTGGCTTCCTTGCAATTTTTTTGAGAAGGGAGTCAGAAATGGGTGAAGATGAACTTTTGAGTGAGAAAGACTGAAAGGAGTTTCTTTTGTTTTCATTTGTATTGCTCATATTTATACAGATGACATAGCCTTCTCTTGGAATCCAACGAGAGAATTAGTCTGACTTGTGTATGTGTATAAATGTTTCCAGCTATCTATCTCCAAATTTTAATCTAGTATGAATGTTCTGGGGTAATGGGAAAATGAGTCTTGTAGGCAATAGGATCTGGTATCCTTACTCTATAGAGAGAACTGGTCACCAAAAGTTCAAGTCCAAGTCCTGAATTTGAGGCAGTGGCTTTCCAACAAGCTTTTGAGTGAGCGAAGAATCATTTTTATCTCTTACAGACAGTAAATTGCAGTTTGAGTTTCCCCTCACCAGAGATAATTTCTAAACTTTCCTTAGAGTGAGTTTTCAAGTTTCAAAGTGAAAGCAAGTGTTAATTAGAATACTATCACTATTTATTTTTATTATTATTATTTTTGATTCAAGAGGTCTATTCCAGTTGAGAATATATTTTGTTTCGTGTATTGACAACTAGGGAATTGTCCTTTGTGCATCAATTTGAAAATTATACAATGAACAAAAAGAACAAATTCAACAATGAATCAAAAAATACCTCTTCTCCACCAAGAAATGGGGTTAAAGAAATGAAAAATCTGGTATTTTTCATTCTAAGTCTCTGTTTGAGAAGAGGTGGATTAGTTTGAGTTAGGAAGATGGTGTTGTGCATCAGTTTTACCCATCCTGCAGGGATATCTGAGCTAGTTGTCAGTCACAGCTGGAATTTCTGCTGTTCACAGCTCCAGAGGTTAAGCAGCTCATATGTCTGACGTGGTAACATTGTTAATCTTCTCAAATCGTTATCTCCCCTGTTGGCTATAGCCCAAAGCATACAAACAGGTGTGCACATATTGTACCAAAAGTTCAGTGATGTGAACTGCTACTGCAAAATATTTTGGGAAAAACTAACAGTGGGTACGAATCGATACAGCACTAACATCAGAGAAATGTCAAAGTGGGCATATCCAAAGTGATTTGAATTTGTTGTTTAAATGAGCTTTTGAGACAGCTCTGATTTGCTTTGACTCAGTCAAAATTGCTGTGGAAATTATTGAGTAGGATATTTCATGTCAACTGTTATTATTAAGTTCAATTTTAATTTAGTATTTTGAATATATTTCCCTGTAGCAAAATAACAACTTGTTCTGTCTCAGAATAAGTGACTTTGTATTCTTTGAATTTAGAGTGACAAAATGCTGAGGTAATAACCTTTGGTACTCTGGCCATTTTAAGCCTAGGTAAGGTCATGTCAATAATTCAGAAAGTATTTTCGTCCTCTATTGGGTTTTTTTTGGTCTTAATTTTCAGGAATGGAAATGGATTTATACCATGCCCTAAATGAATATTTAAATAAAAGTTGAATTTCAATGTACCTAAGATTCATCCTTAGCTAACTTTAAGAAGTGCAGATAGGGCAGCTAGATAGTGCTCATTGGAGGGTCTAGTTACAGTAGAGTAACTGCTTTATTTTTCTGTTACTTTTCTAATTTACGTTATAAATAATGAATTTTCATAGTGCAACTAGAAGGAAAGAATAATTTATAAGAATCAAACTAAGCAGTTGCAAAAGGAATTATTACTTGTGCATTACAGGATAAACTAATTACTCCTGAGTAAGGGTTCTTACAGCTGAGTGAATTATATCAAAGCTGGAAGATAGCTCCAGCTGCTGTGATCTGTATCCAAGAAAGGAGGACAGACATCTGTTTAGGCATATGAAATCCAACCTGCAAAAATATAAATAAGTATAATCAACTATCATAAGGAATTATATCTATATTCTGTTGTTAATTGAAGTTATTTTCCTATACATCATTCTTCCTTGCAGAAAGACAGCTTTATGGGCTGGAGGATATACTGTAGAAAGGTGGGATGGATCAGAAGATACTTTTCACGACTGCTCTCTGTCTTTTGCTTAAAATTTTGAAAGATAGATTAATGTGGTCGTCTCACACGTTTTCTCTGCAGGTGTATTTCTAAGGATGCATTGCTTATAATACCCAGCTGCCACAATTTTCTGTACTTCTCTCCCTCTTTAAACCCTTTGCATCAGTATCTGGAAAGAGAAAAGATCTGTTAGTTCTTGGTAGCCAATCTTAAAGCTGACAGTTAAAAATTTGGATTAATAATGTACTGACTACTGGGAAGTAATTGACTGGTCAGATGTTCATTTAATTTTTGTTCTTTCACTTCTAAAAATGGAGGTAGATAACAGTAATCTACCAACCACTGATGAACATACCAGACGGAAAATGGGTGACAACTTAAACAATTCTAATGTTGGCAGGGTATCAAATACTAGATGTGTCAGTTGTAATAATGTTCATACTAATAGGACCAGCTTCCATGTGTTGAGTGGAATGAGCAGCCTCCATGTGATGGATGTACACCTAGGAAAATTTTAGCATAGATTTCTTGTATGGTCTTGGCAGAAGTAATGCAGTTTTCCTCAGTTTCAGTTGAGGAACTGGATGATAGTAAACCAATGATGGCTCAGTTGATAGAATACTGCTGAAGTGAGTTTTATGCCCACCAAAGGTCTGAAAAATGTCAGTAGGAAAACGGCTTTTTATCAGTTCTCATGTTTATCTCCCTAAGGCAGCTTAGGATCTCAAAGAAAAAAACATGATTATTTGAATTCCATTAAATTATTGCATCTCCTTTTCTTTTGAGGAATCTGTGTTTAACCCCCAGACATTGCTTAAAATTTGCACCATACACCTCCAACTAAGGACTGAGATGTAGCTGACAGTTTCTCACGTGGGGAAAAAATTGAGGTGGTATGGAGATCTGCTCTGAAGGAAATACAAGGGGTTAAGAGAAACCAGAGGGTGGTCATCTCCCTGTAGACTGAGATATATCCAACACAGGCATATGTAGCTTGGGCTGGAATGTAATCCAGTGATGAGTTCTCAATTAAAACCTAATCCCAATTTAGATCTGCAATAGTGCCCATGTTAACTGATATCCACCAGTGCAAAAACAGTAAGGCTGCTTTTGTTCTGTGCCCTTCAAACATGTTGGGGCTTGGTTTTCGTCATCTGGCCTTTTCCATCTGGCCTCCATGCGAGAAATTACAAACTGTAACAAGCCAAAGCAATAAATTCTGTCTCACAGCTGTTGTTTCTCTGACCAAAACTCTGAGGCACTCACTTGTATCAAAATATTTATCTCATAAGTTATTGCCTGTGTATTACAGGATAAACCTAAGATAGATTATATAAGGGAATGTAATTAGATCCTTCATGACTGAGTGCTAAATCATAGACGGAAATGCGTATTTGGTCATGCACCTGGATATCATTAAATATAGTAACGTATAAATTCCTGTCTTCAGAGACATATTTGTAACATCTAGTAATGAAATGTACTAGCCAACAGACATAGAATAGCAGTTTTTAGGGAAAAAAACACGAGTTTAAGACACCATTTCACTTATGCTAATGTTCATTTATCAGAAAAGAGACGTGTGGTAATATTCTTGTTGCACACTGGTGGCATTTAGGGACCGCAGTCTTTCAGAGACTTTATTACCAAGCACATGCATTTTTTACGATCCGTGTTCAGAAGGATTTATAATCCATATAAACAATGTAACAAAGAGTTGGCAAAAAAATCTTACTATTCACATTGAACAGGTAAGGGAAACAAAATTCAATTAGGAAATCTGCCCAAGACTAAAAAAGCCATCTATAACATAGCTTAGGGTTCAAACTGGATACCTGGCAGGGCAGATAACGGAAACAGGTAAAAGAGGAAATTACCTGACTTGAATAAAAAGGTTGTGAAGATTTGAAGCTGAAGTGATACAGTAGTAGCTACCTTCTCATTCAATAAATCAAGTGATGCAGTTAAATGTCATTGCCTTCTTGGGACAGTTGTGACTGTGCTGCGGCAGTGCAAAGGCAATACCAGTGCCAGCCGAAGGTGATATTTAGGGATATGAATATTTGCTTTGCCTTTATGGCTTTTTCCTCCAACTGGTAGATGTTGGAGGCATCACTGAGGAAACTGCTTAGTAAGCCTAGAGTAAAGGGAGAGGTGAGAACTGCATTTAAATTCACAAGTAAGTACTGTGTTACCACTGTTTTAGTTGCTTCAGTTTTCTCCCTGTTTATAGTTAGTTTTCAGTACTTTGAATGGCTGGCAGTTTTTAACTCTGTCATATATGGTTGCACAGAAAGACCAGGAGTCGTAGTACCACCTCCTTTTAAAATAATACAATTTTTTTTAAAAAAAAAAAGATTTGTTTTCTAAAAAAAATTGTTTTGCCTTTCTCCATAAGGATCTCGTTACCATACTTATCTTGAGTACTGCTCCTCCTGTCAATAAGCATAATTTTACTTCAGGGGCTATCACTAGGGGAGGTGGAACTGTGTGGCTGGCTATAAGCCAGGTGCTGAGGTCCCTCTTTAGTCTGGTTTAGTTATTGAGGGAAGGGAGGGGTAAAGAGCTAAGAGGGATCTATATCAAGAAATAAGAGTGAAACATGGAAAAATAATTACTTTATATAAATGTACATTTGTATTATCTGTTCTTGTAGAAGGCACACATTACCTTCCACAAGTTCTGCTTCACCCAGAGGAAAGGAAAACAAACCTGCTTTAAACCTCCCACAAAATACGAATAGACCAAAGCAACATTTTTGGTGACACTTCCAGATTAGATCTATTTTTCCAGTTGCGTCTGGCGGAAAGTGTCTTACATAGGCTAAAAATGTATTAATTTAAAAAAAGCTTATTAATTTATAAGGCCGCCTTATAGTAGATTTAAAAATAAAGTATTTTTCTAAAGTTGGTGTGTAACCTAGATTTTGTGATTTTTGGTCTTGGATAGCTGTCAACTCAGACATCAAGGTTTCTTTGACGAGGTTTCATCATTCCTTCAGAAAGAAGATGTGCATTCTGAGCTCTATTTCCAGCTAAAAGGAGGCTATGCGTTCTGTTTAGCAGTGGTAGTGCTTTCTGCCTACTAGCAAATTCTTTCTATTGCCCTCCTTCATGTGGAGACCAACAAACTTCAGTAACCTTGCAGTTATCCTTGTAACATATCCATGTCAATGTCTTGCTCCTGACAGTCAGGTAAGTGCCATAGCACCTGCTACACTTGGTGTCTCCAGCCCACAGAACCTAAAGGATTTCTTTATAATTTCAATTTCATGAACGACCTATTGCTTGTACATTTAGTATGAACACATGTATACAAAACCAGATTTGAACACAGAGAACAGTAAATAAAAAAACACTTTAGTGCAAGGTGAACTGACTTTATTATTCTCCTGTAAATATCAAGAGTGGAAAGAACTACAGTAGTTGTCCAAGACAGCATATGGATGGAATTATGCTGGGAGGAGAGGGAGTATTTTGAAACAGTTACAACTGTCATGATGTTGACAACAGTTTTCCTAGTTTCATGATTACTGGTGTTTTGCTGAAAGACACAGGTCCTGGAAATTCAAACCTCATATTTCACAAGGAGAAAAAAGTTTCTAGTTCCCATTGAGAACGATTTTACCTAGACTATATTTTATGATTTTAACTTCAAAAGTCAAAACCTGGAGATAGAAAAGGTGTAGCTACTTATTGTAAGCCAGGTGTGTGATACTTGGTTTTGGTAGCACCATGTTCGTTTGAAGACATAGCATTACAGACACATGGCCTCTGTGCCACAGGGAGCCAGACAGATCATCCACATGACTCTTTTGTGGTGGACTTGAGTTAAACTCTGCCTCTGTTTTGGATGTCTTCCCTATTCTCGCTGCCTTCAGCAGTAGTTGCAACATGCTACCATAAGCAGATCACGCCAGTAAGTTCCAAGTCAATGACTTAGTACATCAGTATTATGGATAACTTGCAGCAGCTCTTTTAAATAATTTTTGGTCAAGAGAGTAAGTACCAGGGCTGCTTTGAGGAGCATGAAACCAATGCAGAAATAACTCAGCATGCCAGGGAACTGTAAAGTTAGCCTTAGATTCATAGAAACCAGCAGAGACGACTTTGGAGGAAAAACAAATAACTTAAAATAATACAAAATGTCACCCTACTTCATAGCAAGTTGCTCAAGATGACTCAGAGCCCTCAAGGGGAGGGGAAAAGTGGAATCCCCTGCTCAGCTCATGATGCATAAATTGTCGGGCTGATTTTCATTATTTTTTTCCTCTTATGCTGGAGGCCATATTGGTGAACCACACGTGTTTCCTTATTTAGACTTCTTTTCTTCATTGGTTTGCTGTTCTTAAAGCTGCCTGGAGCATAAGATGTTTGTAGTTGAGAAAACAAGATGTGCAAATGTAAAAAAAAAACAAAACAAACTAACCAAACCAAAAATAACCACAAAAACCCCCCAAAGAATCCCCTCACTCCGGCCCCCCCTCCCCAAAGAAACCCCTATTATTCTTCTACTCATCCATTCCCCACCACTCTCCCCCTCAATATCGAAAAAAGCTAGTCAAAATAAATAAAATCTAGGCTGGTATTTCTTGAATTTGTGTTTCTTCACAGGCAACGTTATTGTAGTGATGAGGTGACTGAGACACAGCATATAAACCAGATATTTAATGTCATCTTAATATTGCTCAGGTGTATCTGAGAGAAGTTAATCTAGGGAATGAGCAAATAGCTTCCCAAGAGGTCAAAAATACTTCCATCAGCCTAAAGTTGCTTAATAGTGTAGCCTGTTATTTCCCATTTCTGTGGCTGCACAAGCTTCAGGCTAGCTGCAGCAAGCTGCGGTGGGAGTACTCTAAGCTTCCATGAAATCTCAAAGACATAGTTTTCTAGCTAAGGCCTAGTGTTATAATTTCAGGCTTTGTAGAAGTGTGTTTTATTTTTTTCAAGCAAGGGTCTTTTCCCACAGGGCTAGTCAACTGTATCTTGGCGAAAGATTGGATGAAATTCTGAACTCCTGGAGACCAAAAGGGGAGGCCTCATTCTCTTCCAGGGGTACAAGTTTTTACTCAAAATGCCTGAGCTGGCCAATGCCGGGCAGGAGCTGGGAGACATGGGAGCTGAATGTAGTCTGCCTTCTGAAATCAGAGCTGAAAAGTGGCATATTTTACTTCCATTTCAATTCTGATTAGATAATTTAGATGTCTCACTTCCCTTCTAAACACTATTTTTAAGAACTTTGCTTACTTCAAAGTCAAACCAACTTTGATTACACATTGGAAAAAATACAACGTCAATTCCTGGAGTCTTGTGAAAAGTAATGAATGAAATGGATGTATAGAATTGTTCATGAGTAGGTGTGGCATTAGAACTGCACTTCTTATTACTTGTCTTGTGGTCTGTTTTTGTGCTACTGACTTATCTTTTGAGACTACATAGTAATGAGGACAGTGAAATTATGTGTGGGACAAAGATGCAGGCCTCAGAATCTGGGTTATCAGTGCCAGTCATAGCGACTAGAAATGAAATGAAAATTAAAAGGGTAAATTGATAATCTGTTGTTATAGTTAATTGGCCTCACACGCAACTGGAACATCTGCTATGCATCTCCTTCATATCAATTTTCATTTGATTGATCCCCTCTTCTGTCTGCTAGTATGTCAGATCAGAGAGGAACAATGGCTCTCTGCACCGTATGTTACTGTGAGTCTAGATCATAGTGCTTGGGGCTGGGGATAGAGTTATAGGGGATCCTGGAAGAGAGATGTGAGGTCTGGAAGGCCTCACTAGTCTGGAATGAAAACCAAAAGTGGACAGTTTAGCTATACAGCAACCAAATAATCAAAAGTAAGAATAATTTAAGATGATCTAAACCTGTGGTGACATAATGGAATCACATGAGCCTTTTGGATATACATTGTAGAGGTACCAAACCCAAGATTTATTGTACTAGTAAGTAGTCCTCCCATGACAAGAACATGAAGATTCACATACTTGTTTTTAATTGGCAAATACTTGACCTGAAACTGTTCTGAAGTAGGGAAAATGAACATTAGTGGGTTGTGGTTGGGGAAAGAGACAACACAGAGGCTAAGATCATGATATGGGCAAAACTTACACACTGAATCCAAATCTCCTGTTCATTGTCAGACACTGTCTTTCACAGGAGACATCTGAGAGCTTGCAAAGGTTGTCGTTTGTTGACCCTAAACACCCATCAGGCATTTGTAGCAGCTGATGTGACCCAGTGTGAACAATTGAATGTCTTCCATCAAAGCCCAACTAACATTTAAAAATGAGCAACGGTAACCCCTGTCTGGGGGGTCACCTGGAGAACTTCACTTGGTAGGATTCCTCTGGGTGTTTTTACATCCTCTGCATATAGAGACTTTTGACAAAATGCAACTGAGGCACATTTAAAACTATATTACTAGAAGGATACAAGGGAATTTTTAAGGACTTATTTCTAAAGTACTGCCCTAGGAAATGACCAGACTTCCAAAGTGTAGTTCCTCACTCAAATTAAAAGCCATATCTGCCCCTTCTTGTGCGTCTTTCCCAAATATCAGTATTTGGATGCACTTGTAGTCCTTCCTGTGAAAGAAGTTTACTGAAATACAAAATTAATTAAGCCAAGAAGACAGGACATGTCCAGACATTCTAGTTGGTGTCTACAGCACTCACTTTGGTAAAGGGAAAATGCTTCCAGAATCACTACTACTATTTTTCAGCTTAATCGTAGCTTTGGTGTAGAATATAGAAAATGTTGTAGTGCTGGAAGCAAAAAATCTTCACCCAGGTACAGTAAGAAGAAAATAAGAAAATAAGTTTAATAGATGCTTTCTCTTAGCTCTGGCTGCCTGAAACTCCAGCTGCACCCTCAGTATCAGTAGGTGCACAGTGACCCTTTTGGCATTCACAGGTTAATTGTCAGAACTAAGGTCCAGATTAGCATGAGATTACAGAAGAAGTCACTGGGAAACCCTAAGTGTAATACTCTGGCTTCCAAATCTGTGCTCAGATCGAGCATAGTGGTTCGTATATGTGTGTATATTGAAAGTAGACAGCTGTGTAAATATCCTTCACGCCTCAAATGTCTCTTACCTCTTATAGTGCCACCTCATAAATAGTTTAAATACATCAATTTTTCTTTGAATATCTGATGGAAAGATAATAACTCTGACCTGGATAAGGAAATAAATTTACATATCCAATAAATTGTTTTTTCTTGCTATCATAATATTTGTTTTTTCTGTAATCAGCATCTGTTATTCCCTGTAGGAAAAAAAGGTAGGCTATTTGGGAAGTTAGTATTGGAAGCTTTCTTATTCATCAGATGAAAAATTAAGAGGACATTAAGAACCGAGGAAGAATACAAATAGGAATGGATGAAGAATTTGTGTTGTCTTCTTTCTGCCACAGAGATTTAGAATTCTCCATATTGGAGCTTTAAAGAATGTAAAGGCTGTAAACAGTGGACATAACGTCGGTTAACAAGACATGCCCACCGATAGCTAGAAACTAATCACAAACCTCTCAGTTGATATGATGCTGGGTCTGAAAAATATCTGAGAACTTGCTAGCAAGTTCTTTGGGATCGTATGGATCTAAAGTGAAGAGCTGGAAAAATTCTCCATGCTAGTCAAGAGCCAAATTCATAACATGGTCAGGAGACTTCAAACAGAAACTACAGAAAATTAGCTGCAGAGAAGTCTAAGCAGCAAGCCTTCTGTTTTATGCCCCTAGAGGATAACTGAGCATCCTTTTGTGTCTGCTCCAGCCCATAGAACTTGTGTTGACCATCCACAGCTGATTTGGAGTCCCTTTTGCAGTCCATAGTTGAATTACTTTCAGATAGGTTTGCTGGTTTTCCAGTGAACAAAGGGATTGAATTATTTCCAACTAAGTTAACAATGTCTCTGTGACAGTAAAAATGGAAATCTGTTTTTGTGTCAACTGAGGCCCATGGGTTTGTGTAGTAGTTTATGAATTTTTTCAAGACTAGAGTGACTGAGATTAAAGATAGGGGTCAAGCCAAATACTCAGTATCAACCTTTTAATATCTTGTAACTATGGCTAATAAACACTCATTAATATATAACTGTATTGCTGCATTTAGATACTGTAGTCACTTAATTGGTCCTAATACCAGATGACAAAATCACAGTCTCCAACAGGGCTCCTGGGTGGACCCTTAGCAGTCACAAATGGAAATGTCATAACGTTATTTTAACCAGAAAGGCTGTAAATGTGGCTGTTCGCTGCACTGTGTTAATTCTTGTGCTTGATTCTCTCTGAAGATAGATGTCACTGAGCAGCTTCTGTGCCTAGGGAGAGGCAGCTGAAGTGTGAGGGTGATTTCCTGCCTTCCTTCATTTGTTTGCTTTCCTCTTTGTGCGATAACTAGTGGTTAAACAAGGGAAGCTTCAAATGTCCAGTCACATTACAAATGCCGCTGTTGAAAATGCTGCGATGGGCAAACTTGACAAGATGAGAGATTAATATTACTTAGGGATAAGCAAGGAAGACCTTTACAGTTGAACTAGTTAAATTTGAAAGAGTAAAGAATACTATTAAGCTTAGAGGGTAAAAGAGAGCTGCTCCTAGTTGAAATCAGTGCTGTGAAATTCTCACCACACTGAGTAGAGATATAGGGCTGAAAATGCAGGTTAACAGAGTGCACAAAACAACTGTGAAATACTATCACAGTTAATAAGACCAAAGTGAGTTTAATTAGACTAGCTAACTACTCAATTGAGTACTCACTTGAATATAAGGCCTAGTATTGGAAATTAGTGACTACAAGTTTACATAATATATTGGATTTTTGTTCGTTTTGGTAAGGGAAAGAGGCAGAGTGAAGTCAAATGCTTCTGCGAAAACAGAATGAAGGCACAATCATTAAGATGGAAGTCATTGAGAAAAACTGGGTAGAGGAAGGCAGCTGAATAAATCCTTACAGAGTGAAGATGGTTTCCTAATGGAATAATATTCTGATGTCTGATCAAGTGGTAGAGGGGGATGTTTTAAATTATAGAGCAAGAAATGCAGCAATTAAAATCATGGCAGTAAAAGCAGATCCGTGTTTGGGACTTCCCTTTTCATCTCTCTTTCATATTTGCAACTAATTGTCCATTACATGCCTTGGACTTGTAGTGATTTGAACTTCTGTGGATTATTTTCAAATTTTCAAAAATGTCAGATCAGACAGCTGTTTAGGTTATGTTGACCTCCATACTTTATTTCTTCAGATATCACCCCTTCCGGACTGAGCAATTTTTATATTCCAGGCATCTCTGAGGAACCTTTGTCTTTCTTAAATCTGAAAGGACTGCATGTGTAGTATGTGTATCACTCTACTTTGTGGGAAAATGATCTCATTATTCAGAGGACTGACAAACACAGAGTTACAAACAGGGTACCTCATTGATTGATCCAATATGAGTGAGAACTAACACAATTCCCACTCCACAGAACCCAAGGACTAGAGAGGATTGAAGTATTGCACAAGAGGAGGTAGAACCCGCAGATTGAAGTAGCAGTAAGTTTCACTTTTGTTCTATGTACTCTTGAGATGGTGAGTGGAGCTAGACTATACCTCACTTAAATCATTTGGGAGGTTATGAGTGCAAGGTAGGGAGAAAGGAAAGAAGACTCTCTTGAAAATGGTTCCAGAAAGGAGTCTAGGAGAGGAAAGGCTATGAGAAGAAAAACTAGAGACTGGCAATTGTTATTCGGTTGGTTTTATTTTTTTTCACTTGGCTTTTTTTTCTTTTTTTTTTGGATCTGCCATACCAGAGTACTTGTTTGAAGCATGAGGTCGAACCCTTTCATAAGACTTATCAAATGAATCCAAAATTTCCTCCTATCCAGGATTGCTCAAAGATGTTTGTTACTTAGTATTTGTAACTATAGTTTAAGAGTCTGCATGTGGGAGTTCTGACTAAGACGTGCTTTCCTGGCTCAGGCTTTTCTTGACATGAGTAATTAAAAATTGGCTTTTGTGTGTTTCTTTCTTTTCTGGGCTTGCATTTAAAGTGCCAGTAAATAACTGGTCATATACTAGAAAAACACAACTGTTTACATACAGAGCTAGACTCTGTAGGTCTGTGTGAGAAGATTTACTACAAAGCTCTTTCTATGCTGTCTCTTTTGAAGAATGGGAGGAAAGATAAACACATCAAGCAAATTGGTTTCAGATTTTGAACAAAGTATATTCTAAAATTCTTGGTCAAAAATTACGATTCTGGTGTTTAGACACAAAACCTACTAGAACATTTCCTTCTAGAAAGATGGAATTGGCTTAATTTATTGGTATTCAATTCATTGGGAGGGAGGAGAAATGAATTCGGACTGTATTTTGCCTGAAAGAAAGATTCTTTGGCTTTACAGGCATTGTAAATATTGATAAACTGATGCATTTGAAAGGCTTGATTCTTTTGTTCCTCTCCTTTATAGAACACTTGCATTCCCTCAGCCTATAAGCTCTTTGAAGGAGGGGGTCATTAGCTGATGAAATCTGTTCAGTGTGTTATGGTAGACTTCTTTCTCCCTTTAATAGCTAAACATAGCATGACTGTAATGTGAGGAAGTATACAGTGATTTGATATGTTGACAGGTGAAATAAATATAATTTACTAATACTTAGTTTAGTGCTGCTGTTCAGTCATTCTCCGACAAATTGTGCAAAAGACAGTTTTTTCTGCCGAAAAAAATAAGGTAAGACCTATTTGTGTTCTGTTTGTTACAGCACTGTTTGCTTATCAGTTCAGCCACAGAGGAATATGCATCTTGAGTTGCTGTAGTAACAGCCAAAGTATTTACATGGGCTGTTGTGACAGTTGCTCCCATTCAAAGGCAAGGCTTGCTTTCTTGTTGTGTGGCACATGGGGTCAGAGACTACGCATACAACAGCACTGCTGAAGAGAAGAGGGAACTTCTAACACTGGTGACAGTCTGCCTGTGCCAAGTTCTTCTACCTTGTCCCAAGATTGCATGAGCTCTGATATCAGGAATATATGGCACTTCCATGTCTTAAAACAATTCTATTATCTGCTTTGCTACAAATATTTCTCCTTGAAACCACACAGATAAAACTTAGCTTTAAGCAGGTAGCCTGAACTATCATCCAAAAAGCTTACACCTCCAAACAACATTTATTTACCTTTTTGAGGTTTTGTTTTGTACTAAGAATTTCTCTTGAAGTTTAAAAGAACTATATTTTGTTTGATTACTGGATATGAACTGCAAGTAAAACGTGTATATATCCCAGGATTACAATGTAAATGCTTTCAATATAATGTCTGGTTTGGGTTTTTTAGTTGATGGGTGAGTTGATGTATTTTGTTTGTTTTGTTTGGTTGGTTTTTAAAGCAAATTGAATACAAGTGGAAGTGTACCGTGTATTTACGTGGTGGTAAGCAGTTCTTTTTGGTAATACTAGCAGGTTCTGGAGTTCTCACAGGTTATAAAGTGCAGGCTTTGGTTTACCAAGGGTTATTGCACATGACCTTTATAGAGCTGCTTACTGATGTTCTTGCTCCAATTTCTCCTACATTGTAGCAGGAATATAGAGTAGGAGAGTTGGACTTGTTTGGCTGACTTAACAATGTTACCTCTTTCCTACTATCAGATGACTGTCACTTGTAAAGTCTCCAATATGCAATGAACTCTTAAAGGCTGGAGGAAAGAGAAGGCTAAAAGAACAACCTACAGATCCTTGATATTAGGGCTTTCTTTGCAGTATACGACCAACGTTATCAGCCAAACAAGCTCAGTTTATGCAAAAGAATGTGGACAGTTCTCTGTGAAGCATTAATTCCAGGCAATATCTGAGAATGTTCACTCAATGCACTGGGAACACTTGACATGTACAGGCACAGCTAGGACATGGATGTTACTGTTGCTGACTTGATAGGAATAATGGGTATATGGACTATTCACATTACTAACAATTTTCCTCTTCATCCAGTACCTTTGCAGATGTGTTCACATGGTGGAAAGTTGCAGGACTTAATTGAAATAAGGAGTTATTATTTTTAGTTCCTGACAGGTTTTAAGTCATTGCTAATTTAAATGAACCTGATAGCTATATCTGCACCATTTAATACACTGGCTGGTCATCTTCCAGGGAGCTAGTGCTCACACGGGCAGATGTAGAAGGTAGGTGGAAGGGTACAACTCATTCTCTCCATGTTATAAGTATCCACTGAGGCTTGGAAAGCTTACTTGCATCTTACAGTCTATCATTTTTTTCTTCAAAACTATCAGGAATTCTTTTTATCACACGTGAAGATCTACTGCAAAACTTCAAGGCTTTGGAAAAAATGAAGAATTTATCTCATTGAGGTCATCTGGAAAGGATTTCAGGCCACCTGCCTTAAGCTCTGAAACTTGAAACCTGTTACAGTTTGAAATAACAAGTGTATTTTACTTCTACTAATTTTCCTCTAAAAACATGGGTATAATGAACTCTTTTCAGGTGTATTTCTATTAGGGAAGCAATTGTTTGCTGAAAGCAAAATGAAAACCCATTTGCTATATAAATAAGAGAAAACATCACATGCCTTTCACTTTGCCAACATGAAAGAGAACACATTGTCCCAATGCTTTTGTATATGGGACTTTGCCAAAGGGGAAATACAGCAAAAAAGGCAAACTCATTTTGAAATGCTTTAGAAAATGGAAAACAAGAGATTGGAATTAATGGATCTCCTTGGGGTTTTTGCAGTTAATCACTTGTCTTATTTATACAAACCACTGTAACTGAAATATTAGTAGATTAGCAGAGAACATTGAATTTAATATGTATCACAAGAATAATTGCAAAAGAATCCCTAAGGTGTAATGTTTCTGGGCTGGTAGAAGGCAAATCAGCTCTGACCTTCGGTTATGGGAAGAAGTGTATGTTTCTAGGATGCAACCTTTCTTTTTCTTGGCCTCTTACAAAGAAGAGCAAATAAGGAAACTGTGCTCTTGGTGGAGTGGAGGTGGTGAAATACTGTCTTTAATGTGCAGGGAGGAAGTGAATAAGATGTTATCATCCCTTCACATTTGAATCTTGCACAGGGAACACAGTGCTTTTTGACAAGTTTGACCTTGGCAATTCTGTTTCGAATTGTCCATTGTGTGGTGATGGACATAACTTCAGAAAAGCCTGGTTCTTGCAAATAATTTCTTGGGCAAATAGTTGCATGCTGTAAGCTTAGCCATGAAAAGTATTTCATTAAGGAATTGTCTTCCCTTTTGAAGACCATAACAAAATGAGAAGAAAACAATCATGCAGTTACACGTAGCCTATTTTCTGAATTGCCAGTTGGATCATTAATCCCAGTCAATTATTTCTTACTGTGAAAACATAAAAAAAGGTGTTTTAGACACATTCTGACAGTCTCTATAGGCAAGGAGATTGGACAAGGGTTTCTTGTGTCCATGTCTGTCTGAATGTATGAGGATACATTCTATTTGAGTCAAAGGAACTTACAGCTTAGGCTAATTTTTAGTGGCCTCTGAATCACCATTTTTAAAAAATATTGATCTTATTTTGGTGAGAGTGGGTTAATAGGAAGGTCTCCCTCACAGTTAGGTAAACTCCCAGAAGCTTCTTGCTTCTATTTGGACAACCATGAGACCAAGAAACACTTGCTCTTCAGTGACCAGGATAAATAAATATCTTGACTAAAACAAATAAAATTTCAGAACAAGTAATAAGTTAATGTACTAATTCCTCAGCTATTTCAGTACTGTCTAAGGAAGCTTAATAAATAAATGGCATCTGAATATACTTTATTTTTACAAAATAAAACTCTGATCTTTTTCTAGGTGCCACTTAATACAACTTGGGAAAATAATAGTAGTACTAAAAGTAAACCTCGTCTCTTGGGAAACATCTGCAGACTCATCTACTTTTTGTTCCTGAGCCCCATCTTCTTTGCTTTTCTTATTCAAGCAGTTACATTAGAGTCATTTAAAATGACATGGTCATTTTCAAACCAGTGCACACACCTCCATTTCCTCTGCTGTGCATGTCTGAAGTTGCCTGACGCCATCATTAGATATCTGTTCCCATTACTGTATGCAAATATTAAAAAATAAGTTATCCAGTTTTTCTAGAGCTTACGGAGTGGCTATATGTTGCTAGACAGAAATAAGCCTGCTCTGACAGCTCGGTTTCTGTTTTTCCTTACTCCCCTTGCTTTATTTACAACCAAAATCCCGCAAGAGAAAGAGAAGGGATGTACACAAGAATAAGGGGACTTTTGTCTCTAGTACCAGTAGGATGATAGACAGGCAAAGGCTGAAGCCTTCAAAGCATAGATCAAGAGCAAGAAAGTGTCCATATCCCTGTGAAAAAAAAGACACTAAAGAGAATTGGCCTTTAGTTCACATAATGAATGTTACCAATAACATCAGTAACATAATAAATGATACTGATGGTCAGTCTATAATAATTTCTTGTCATATTCATTTCCATATATGGGGACCTTATCTGTCTAGCTGCTGTGGTTTTTTTAGGAAAAATATTGTATGATGGATCTACTAATGACAGCAGGAGACTGAGCAACAGGTCTTGGGAGGTACTTAGGTTCCTTCACTTTGTTTTTTCTACTCCTTCCCTCAGAGTGTTTGTTTATGGAACAATCAAATCTGCATGATACTTGGAACACCATGGAAAGACTGGAGATGCTAAGCAGTTCTGAAGAAATATTTGATTTCTTCAGGCACCAAATCCCTCTTGAGAGGCCTGAAAATATACTGAATGGATTTAAAGTCTTAGTATCATCTGGTTTATATTTTTTTTTCTTGTTGTTGTGTTCAGTTTTCTCCAAGTAGAATGTAATAAATAATAATAATCCTTACCCTGTTAATAGGAGGGTGATCTCTGTTCCACAGTCTAAATGGAAATACATCTGCACTTCTGCATTAATTTAATCTGCTTTCATTAATTTCAGGGTCAGTCAGCTTATTTTTTCTAATTTATGATATTTTTGGTTTTGGTATCCCTCTCTTCCTGTCTTTGGGTTCCAGATCAGATAAGATTGTTATTTATACACCTTTTATTGTATGATTATTTATTTATTTTTTAATAAGCCTTTCCTGTAAAACATCAAGTCTCAAGTGATTGTACCTAACAATCAGGAGAGACTAGAAAGAGAGGATGTGACAAAGCAGGATTAGGGTGTATGCTGCACAGTCACCAGTTGAAGGGATCTGAATATTCTCTTTATCCCAGCCCTCACACAGCTGCATCTGGAGTACTATGTTTAGTTTTGGGCCCCAAAGTATGAGGAAGATTGAGAGAGTTGAGTGGAAGGCCAATTAATTGGTTAGGGGGCTGGAGCACATGACAATTATGATAAATTAAAAACCCTAAGCTAGACAAGGTTATGAGCAATGTGTTAGGGTTAGATGATCTCTAGAGGTAACCTTGAACCTGATTCATTCTATAATTCTGTGATTTATGTAATCCAAATAAATAGAATAAATTCTAATAGTCTCTGCTGTCTAAAATGTTTACAGTAAACTATAAGGTAGAAGAAATAGTTTTAAGGCTTAATAGTTTTAAGAAGGCTGGGAGAGACTAGGTAAAAAGTCCTCAATGGTCACATTGATATTGACTTAATGTGATGCTCTGTTGACCATGCCTTTTCTAGGTGTGTCTTTTACATTTTTACTATTTTTGATTTGCAGTTATATATACTAGGCCATGAAGAAATTCTAGTGCTAAACTACAAGGCTACATTAAATTATCAGTAGACATTTTTTGCTGGGAAAGTAACTAAATGAAGACAGTAATGTGTAGCAGTGATGGTAACGAACATAACTTTCACCATAAATCTGGGAAAGCTAACCATCCCATTAGTCTAGTTTGACAAATTATTGATTGAAAGTGGTCTGAATTTTGAATTCTCACTTCTGATTCATAGCAAGTCATGTCTGCAGAGGTGAAGCAAGCACTAGAACAGTGTGTTCCCTCTTTTCCTGGAAACAGGCCAGTTCACATCCAAATTTCAGTGCCCAGTTCTGATATAAACAAAGAAAGATCTTCATTTAATATTCTTGATAAAAGTATGATAAGTGTCTTGTTAATCTCCTTGTAAGGACTTTCTTGTCAAATATCAGATCTTGGCAAAGATACATCTTATTACGCATTTCGTTCAACCATTTTTGTCCTTGTTTTGGCAAAAGAATTGTGATATTTCTAAACACTGGAAATCCCTTCATGTCTTAATTTTGTTATGTAGTATAAAAATTAATGACTAAGGTTACTCCTGAGGCAGCATCACCATATGTTTCACCCATGAGCTATCTGCAAGTTCAGATGTTTTTTTTCCACTCATCTCTTTTTCACCAGTCCATATTTACTCTCAAAACCCTGTAGCTTTCTCTGGAAGGCATTGAATCCCATTAAAAAAATCCAAACCCTAAACCTAAAGAAACATAATTGGATTTCCAAAATTTTGTGTCATACACAAATGGTATCTCAACTACAAGTTTAAATTCTGTGAAGTCACCACGACCTGTGTCATCACTGTTTCTTGCTTCTTAGCAGGCTGGGTTCAGGCACAGAGGATGACGGTGTGGGTGCTCTGTCCAGTATCATGAGCAGAGACCCTGGAAGCCTGTGCCATTTTCCAGCTCAGCAGTCCCTGCCCAAGTATATGCACACACACAGACTGCCAGACCTTCCAGAGCATACAGACACACATGTGCAAATGCATGTGCCTAATCAGAATTTATAAGATTAACTTGACGATGTTCATAGCGCAGAGAAAGGCTGTATGGAACTGGACACCATCAGTATTAGAGGTGAGAGACTCAGTACCTATAAAGCTCCACCAAATGGCTATACAAAAAAATATAAATTTGTGGTTCAGAAGGAAATTTTGGTTTGGGATTTCTTGAGGCTGTTTAATAGAGCTTGATGAAATGCTTACATCTGGTTTCGGAGACATGCCCCCCAGGGGCATGAAAAATGGGAAAATCAAAATGCTCTTCAGCTATACGCACATTAGTAGAATTCTGGGAGGAGGTGCTGTGTTAAGAGTTTAGTGTTGGGACAAGGCAGTTTTGTTTAAAAACAATTTAAATGGCTGCATGCACTGCTCCCACGTGGAGCAATATTGATGAGACTGGAGGATTAGAAGACATGAAGGACCAGGAAAGGGAAGCTGTGATAAAGTGAAAGAGCTGCACAGAAAGCAGTCTGCCCCTACTTGTCAAAGCTTTTCTTAGTCATATATGTTATTGCTTACATGTAGGAATGGCAGCTGCCTTAACCTGGAGTCTCTTTTTGCAGTCAAGATGATGCATGCTCCGTAGGACTGAAACATCAATGTCTGAGAAATTTTAACTCCTAAGTTTCACTTGTCTGGGTGCTGGAAAAGGACTGCTCCAGGATCTGTGTTCGTCCCTGTGCAACCTCAGGGCAGGAGATAATTTTGTTGTTTGTGATTGTGTAAGGTTTGGATTAGCAAATGTTCTGCTCCATGCCAGATTCCCAGCTCATAATAAGGTCAGCAGTGGACAGCATCAGATCATCTACCCCGAAATATCTTAGAGAAGAATGAATATTTCATGAATATAAACCAGACTCATCTTCCACTGATGACCAACAACATCTGTCCTTGCTGCTCGTCCAGCTTACTCTGATACTGGAGATTGAAATGAGACAAATTTTCACATCAGATTCTAAAGTGTGGGGAACTGGATATTACTTGAGCCAGGAAGTCCTGAACAGAGTGAACTGTGAGTTACAAAGCAATTCACTTCAGTTACCGCTGAAGGTTTGCTGAGTAGCTCTTAATGCTGGATGTGCTCTGCAGGTACCAGCTGAATACAGGGCATTTTACCCTGAGGGATCAGGTTTGCAAGAAACAGGTACCAGGCAATGTGTTGTGGTTGCTGCAAAGCAAATCAGAGTCCTTGTGGACTGTGATATCCCTTTTATACTTTCTTCTTTTCTCTGTCTGTGGAAAAAAGAGAAATGGTTTAGAAGTATGCTGAGGATCTGGGGCTGAGGAAAGAGTTTGTACCTGTTGGTGGCTATGTGGTAAGATCCTATATGCAGATGCTGGAAACAGTGGAATGCTTGATGGGTGAAAAGGGGCTGAGGAGTGCTGTCCAGTGTTTAGTTCTATGAATTTTCTGCCTGTTGGCTATGCCCTGTCCACGTCTGTCACTTCTGATGAGTGGTCTCTTTCCTGTAGAAAGCTTGTCTGCCTTTTCCTTGTTTTTTTATTGCTCCCACTGTCCTTGTATCAAAATGTGATTGGCTTCTGTGTCGCAAGGAAAAATGATTGCAGCATGTGTGGAATAAGCCGCAATCATGGTCAAATGCTTCATCTTTGCTCGATACAAATCTCCAAAAAACAAAAGTTCTCAATAACAAGAAAAGAAAAAATCTTTCTAGCAACAAAAAGCAGATGCTAGAAACTGTGAGACAGGCAGGATGAGGTAGCATTTCCTTTTTTATTTTGGTGTGCTCTCAGGCTGTGTTTTTGAAATATGCATGCAAGGAATTAACATAGTGTAGAAATAATAATGAACGTTGTGTAATATTTTAATTTGCATGCAGTCTCTCACATTCCATGCCAACGAGCTATGTAAACACATTCCTTTTAACGTCCTCACCTATGTGTGCAGTGGTTAAGTATTGTCTCTGTTTCATGCACAAAGAAATTATGATGCAGGGCGAGATTTGGAGAAAGCAGCTTTTGTAATTCTTCTGGGTCCTGTTTCTCTGAAACCCCAGCATCCTTAGTTGCTAACAGTCCAGCTGGCTCTTGTAGCTGGGAAGGGAGTGCTGCTTCTCTGAATTGCAGAGAATCCAGGAAAACTGTGGTGACTGAAGCAAGTTGAAAGAGATCCAGCAGTAACTTTACTGCTGGGTTTTTGTGGTACTTTTTCCTTTTCTCATTTTTATTGTTTTGTTTTCTCAAAACAGACATTTTTAGTACTGAAACTGAATTCTCCTTTTCCTTACTGGGCTGTTTTTTTGCAGCAAGACTAGAAATTATGTCCCAGTCTTGGACTTTCCAGGGATTTTATTACATTTCTCATCTAGTAACACCAATTTTCAGCTCCACAGCAAACACTGGTGTTTATAGCAGGTATTGCCAGTGAGGTCCTGCCACTGGATGCTGCTTCAGAGACCACCTGTTCTCAGAACTGTCTCAGCAGTCTATGAAGAGCTGAATTTCGCTGTGTCAAAGACTGCAGTCAGGCAGGAGAGGGTGGCAGCTGGTGATTTTATACGAGGACCTGGGTCTGGTAGTAGCATCCTCCTCATTACAATCCTAGAGCTTTCAGTTGCTAAAAGCAACATCTAACCTTATTGCCATTCACTTGGAGGCAAATGCACATCAGAGGTATTGCTGTTACGCTGTCTTAGGCAACTGCCTGTTTTGCCTGTGCCTCCAGTTGGTCTTCGTCTGAACAGTGGAGAACAAGAAGGGATGTTGTAGACCAGTTTCTCTTTCAATGTTGTATGCTGTGAGCATCTTTCTTCTGAGTGACAGGAATAAGGCCTCAAATTTAAACTGGAGTCCAAATGTATATTTGTGAGTACAGACACAGAGCATGTGTGCTCCTGCGACGGATGGTCAAACCTCCTGCTTGCTATCAAATGTGTCACCTTCCTTCTGTATGTCAGGCTTGAGTTTTTTATAGCAGAAGTGATGCCTAAAAGGAGGTGAGTCTGACATAGCCACAGTGGGCTTATGTGGTAATAAAGATGTTACAACTCTAGTCCTAGAAGAAACATCACAAACATTAGCAGTACTAGAGAAAAATATAAAGCAACTGGTAAACTCAACTTCCACAATATGTCAAATTCTTCAGTCCTTTCCACACTGGGTGGAGATTCTCCATTGCATTGGAGAACAGCTGGTAAGGAGCAAAGTGTTGTTTTTTTAATTATTATTCGCAAATATTGTGTGTCTTGGTACACCACAGTTCTACGAAATAAAGGAGCAGACCACATTAAAATGAATTTGGCTCCAGTTTTTACTGTATACCTAAGAATATATCCCACTTGTTTCTCTGCTTTCGCATGTTTCTGTTGCATAGAACTGATGAGACTTTTCCAGCTTGCTGTTGTAAAACGGTTGGCAAAGAGTGACAATCCTCTTGTCTGACTTCCTATTTCTTTTTCATTCCTTTGTTTCAAATTATAGTTTCCCATTAAGAGGTCTTTGGCAGCTTTACTGGTATACAAAGCTTATATCTGACTGTTGATTTGCCTTTGTAGATCACAACACCATGTCTTCCCAGGTGTCACTGGAGCCCATTAATCCTGTAGGGCTACAGTCAGGCAAAATCAAATGGGTTGCATGCCACCTCATTTCCCCAATCTGCTGATTTTCCAGTGCTTAACCATTTTTTTGGAAAAAAATGGAATGGATTTGGAAAATATGTCTGCACCTTTGCTGTCCAATAACTTGTAGAAAGATGGGAAATTCTTTAAATGGGACTAAGAAATAGGGGGTATGTGTGTGCGGGATGGAACAGTTGCTGACCATTATTTTCTTCGAAATATTTTGCCACTCAAAAATTTTGGCAAAATCTTTGTGGAAAGTCCCACTGCAGTTATGCTCTTGCATAACAGTTTGTCAACCACTTTCAGAAAAAGAGAAGGGTCCATGCGGGAAACCACATGGAGGATTCACTGAGGATTCCACCAAGTTAGTATTTTATTGTAAGAAGTTTGTCCACAGTGTTACATCTTGCTTGGAAAATGATTCATTAACACTAAAGACAGTTGAAGCTAACCACCAGATAAGGAAAGGGGGAGAGATGATGTTTAGTGTGGAAGGACTGTGATGTCATATGCCAATAACAAAATGTTCTTTGCTGATGAAATTTAAAGGTTAAGCATAAGTTGTTATTTTAATAACAGATGACCACAATAAATCATCACTGAAAGTGCATCTAGCATGCTCTGGGAAAAAAGTTTAACTCTATCTAGTATCTCTTCCACATTTGTTAGTACATTTTAAAAGCAGTACATAAAAAATTATCTCTGTCTAAATGAGGAAATAAATCCAGGTAATGCAATTGTAATTCTGAATTTTGTAATGAAAATATCCTCTGCTTTTCCTCAAGAGACTGAAATCAGTAGTAATCCCTTTTATGATGCCCATCTCAAAATCCCCATTAGCCACAGGACAAATTTTCATGGCTAGGGCTGTTTTTTTAGCAGGGGAATAATGACCTTGATTAAACTTTTAAGTTTCCATGCATACATGTTTACCTCTGATGCAGCTGCAGAAACATGTCAAACTGAAGATTGTCAATAGAGCATCATACAAGTCACAAAACATATTGAAATGTTTTGTAGCTAAGAAGGGTAAGGGTCAAACTTAATCCATAGTTATAGCAAAACTTCCATTAATATCTGTGACATTACGGAAAGGTTCTTAGCTCTGAACACTGAATCCGTGTAGGATTGAGGTTAAAAAAACCAAAAAACACCCATAAATATCATTAGTCCAGTGTTGCAAGGCAGCATGAAAAAGACAAAAGATACTTTGTTGGGGAGAAGTAACAGGTTGGTTTGATACCTAGCGTCACAACTAATTCACACACTGTGCTGCTATTCTTGTGGGTCTGCTTGTCTAACCACAACAAAGAGTGGCTGGTATTAGGCACAGATGCTACAGCTCTACCTATGATATTATTTTTACTAATCACGTCATGTTGCATGACATCTAGCCTGGTATGATGTTCCCTTCCCTGGGGACAGCATGGATAAAGTAGAACATCATCTGTGGTGGTCTCAACCGCCAGTGAGGAACAGGTACAGGAGAGTGATGTCCTTCAGACTAAGGACCTCGGTTTGAGGAGAGTGCTGAGGGCAGAAGGACCTTGATAATGAATTCTATCATACTTGAATCTTGCAAAGAAATTTTTCAGGATAAGTCTTCCTTTTCTGTCCATGTGCTTTATAAGCAGATATGTGGAGGTACAGGGTGCTAATGGAGTTAAAGGAAGAAACAACTTCTTACAGTTTTTAAAAGCCCTGGAGTCCTTTTTACCCAGCAAATTATCCTTGTTTGTAGTAGTATTATGTGAAGTAATGTTATTGCAACAGTGCATTGATCTTAATATCCATATTCTTCAGATAGTAGCATTGTTATGAAGAAGAGTCCCAGACTCAGAAATTTTGTTCCACTCACCCACTAGAATCTTGCTTTGTCTTTTATCTCTCTTTGCAGCAACTTCCAAAACCCCAAGAGAAAACATTAAATTTGTTCATTTCTAAAGGATAAACATACCCAGACTGTTTTCTTTGTACATTTCAGTACTAGAAGCCCATAAAACATTGCAAGTGTTAAGCAGCTGCAATGGCCATCAGTCACTACAGCAAAGAAACCTCTATTAATGTGGTAGGATTTTTGTTCTAATATATTGCCAAATAAGCATCAACTGTAACAACTCTAAGGGTTTTGTCTGAATGTCAGCTGAACAAAGAAAGATGACACTTTGGAAATATCAGTCTTCAAGGGCTAGTGATGTGGTACTTCTAGAGAGGTGAGAAGGCAATGAAGAAGGTGGCTGATGTGAAGACAAATTTGGCATTGGCAGGATTGTTTGTCAGCATTTAACTGCATAACCCAAAGGAAAAGGAAAGAAAAGAAAAAGAAAATGATAATTAAGAGACTCCACCAAAACCAGAACTACTATCAAGCTTGTTTGTGTCATCAGTTGTGTTGCTTGACAGCCAGAGCAAAAAACCAAGGGGAAAAATTCAAGTACAAAAGTTTGTAATACGAAAAGGCTACTGCCCCTCCTTTTCCTGCCATCTTCAATTTTCTTGCCTGTGCTCCACTTGTTTTCTAATCTACTCATATCCCACGTTCCATGCTCCTTTCCTCATCCTAATTCCTGTGATGCCTCTGCTGCTGTAGCCCCATCCCACCTTGCTTCTGCTCTTCTTGCCTTTTACCTCTTCTTCCATGCCTTTCTTCTGATACGCTGTTTGCTCTGTAGGCACCTGTCCTATTTTGACCATTTAAATAGCAGAAAGGGATCTGTACCTAGAGGACAATGGGGGAATGTTTTTCAGCTAAAGCATAGAGAATAAGGTTAGAAGTGTTTAAAATCTGAGACTTCAATCAATGATGCACGATTCCCCTTGCAGGGCCTCCCCGATTCCTTGCCTTCCTCTGCCAGTATGCAATTATGGGATCTGGCTGTAACAACTGTAGAAATAAACATGTTTGAAAGCAGTATAAAGTGCATGAAGGATACTTTTGTCTTTCCGAACACAGACACGGGCCTTCTCCAGTCCTGAACACACAAGCCTCTCATGCAGTCCTTGTGCTGATCAGGATCTTGCCCTCCATATGCAGGAGCAGCGCTGCTTTAGTGACTGGCAAGGTGTGGAAGGGAGAATGTAACAGGTCAAACAAAGTCTGAACACTTAAAAATCCTGCCCGTGAGTGTCTTGCTTTTGTCTTTGCTGATGTGTATGCTGTTCTGAGACATTTTAGGAGGAAAGAAACCAGTCCAGTTGTCCAGGTGCTACTTTTGGATTCTTAGTCGGCTGCTCTGTTGTAGGCTGAAGCGAGTCTTTGTGACTGTGGTAAGGAAAGTACTGAAGCCTTCAAACCCACTGGCATACTAGAACTTGGGGGTATTTTCCATTAAGGTTTCAAGTCTCAGCTTTTAAATCACCATTTCTTCTTCACTAAGTAATGGAAAGTCCATAGCTACCCCTGTTCTTTAAATCCTGCATAGAAAATGTAATTTATGCAGAGAACCATAACTTCAAATAAGCAGATCTGTATGGTGGTGAAATCTTGTTAAAGATATTTGTTGGGAAAATATACAGCTCTAAAAATATAATGGTTGGCTGCAGCACATTTATTGAGTTTATTTTTCAAACTGAAACTATGACGGCATTTAAGTGATACATAATAACCTCATGAAAGAATTTTTCTGTAGCACTATGTGAATATTAAATATTTATCCTTAATAGTCATGAAAGGTGTGTTCAGGGACAGGGCAAGAGAGTGTATGCTGGTGTCAGGGAGAAAAATTATTTATTCCTAAAAGTTTAAAATTCCAAAGGAATTTCCTTCCTGTTTGATCCATTTGTGTTTTCTCACAGAACCTGAAAACCAGCAAAATATTGGCAGTTTTAGTGATGTGTAGAAGTTTTGATTTCTAACAAACCTAGGGATAATAGTTGTCTACCTGTTCACAAAATGTAACCTGGATTTCAGGATTCTACTTTTAGAAGTAGAATCTGAGAAGAGCTGAGAAGTACACTTCATGTTCAAATTCAACCTTGGAAAATCAGCTTCCAACTGTTTTGGTGCAGCAGTTCTACCAACTGTGTTCAGTGTGATTTTTGCTGGCTTTTCTGCTCAAAGTGAGATAAGCACAAGAAACAAAGACTTCCATGTGACTTGTATAGAAGTTGAAGATTAGCAGTGCTCCATTTTTTTCATAATTTATTTTAAAAAAAAGATCAAACTGTATTTGCTTTATGACTTCATGTAGCTTATTCATTTTATTTTCACATTAAATGAAACAGTCTTCTGATTTTAATGACATGAGGTTTTTTCATTCTTACTGAATTGATACAAACCCCATCTTTACTCTCTCTTCCCCTCTCTCCTTTCAAGTAATTTTTTCTAAGCCAAAACCAGTGTGTGTTATTAAATTATAAATATTGAAAATGTGAAAGTCTGCTCAGAAATGTTGAGTACCTGCCATGTTAGCAAGTGTGTCAATCCTTGAAAACATTAGATGAACTCCTTTGAGTAAACAGTTTCTCCTGTATTGAGCTGGAACAGGCAGCCTTTTTTTTAATTAAAACTCTAGTAATTATCTATTTGAGAGTATTCAATATTGTCCATAGGCAGCAAGGCACACAGAGGCTGTGCCTAATTCCATTTATTTGAAGCTTGTAGTCAGATTAACCATCTTCAGTGTCACTGCATGGGGAAATCCCCCAAACTAGATGCCTGCGCCACGTGTGACAGACATACAACATTGTCCAAAACAGGACAGGCCAGAGTTATGATTTCAGTTTCAGACTTGGAATTCTCTCTACGTGGGAAGAGCTGCACACTTTTGTTTGGATTCACCTTTGTGGTACCTTGTTTAATTTTGGAGAGTGGATTGCAAGGACAAGGAATTGAGCGCTTGTTCTTGAAATCTTGTCTTATAGTCAGACTATGGTTAACTGGGCTGAAAATGGCCCCAGGGATGAAGATGGATGGTTGGTTCCAAGGCATGGTGGAAGATCCTCAATGGGATATTCCAAAGAGTGCTTGCAAAACTGAAACAGGCACAGGAACAAGAGTGCGGTTTTATACTGCTTGTTTTAAAAGTATCCTGAAGTTTCTTAAGATTCTAAAACAGAATGAATATAGAAAAAAATATTTTTACTTAAGGCGTTATTTCAAAACAAGATCTGCCTGTGTGGACCTTGAGTGTGCAGGAAATGAAACTGTGCAAGGAAACGTTCTTCTTTTATTTTCTACAAGTGACATACTAACAGTTGTACCCTCCGTCCCCTTACTTCTGTAACTGTACTGTACTGAAGTGTAGCTGTACTTCTCTGCTACACCTGCATTTCTGGGCCATCACCCACTGTTTCCACCCTTTAACAATGACCTGGTGCAGTGATGTCAAAGTGCTTTGGGGTGTCTGTAACACATGGCCCTGCCTCCAGACACCAAATAGGTTATTCAGCTGAGCAGAGGTGCATCCACATTCTGGGATGAGGTTTTCTAATCTAAAAATTCCTCTAGAATGTTGTCTCTAAGACAGAATTCTTAAGAGGATCAACAAGTTGAAGTACCTTTCAAGAAAGAGCCTGAGAAATGTTCATGATAGCTTCCTTAGTTTTGAGCCATCTATAAGGAAATAACCAACAAAGCTTTAAAAGAGAATATTGATACTTTGCTAACTTTAAATGAATTATGTAAAAACATGAACTGCTTTCTTAGCAAACGTAGTGTCAGCATACATTTAATTCATAATTTTTTCTCTTCCATCACAGTAGTATTGATCTATCAAAATTCCTTTAGATGCTTTTGAGTTGTTTATTTTGATAATATATTTTGAAATTAATGTCGGTAATTTAAAAAATATCCAGCCTTTGTGCGTTGGGGGTCTTGGTAATGTTCAACCATGAGGCTATCCCAGGAAAAAAAAAGAAACAACTGTTTTATTATTTCTTTCTAGATCTGGGAACTGAGAAAAAAAGTAAATAAAAACCAAGTTAAGTGATTCTTGTTTCCCCCAGCCCACACACATACACACACACTTTCCTCAAGTAAGTTGTGTTGGAAAACATTCTCAAGGATCCTTATGGCACTTTTGAGACTGTCTCCCAGTTTGAGAATAATGGCTTTGAATGATAGAAAGTTGCATCTTTACTGGTCTGTGAAGAATACTTCATTATTTAAGATGAAAATGGTCACTTGCTGTTACCTAATAGTCTCCTGGTTTTTCCCACATGAAAGCTCAGTGTTTTACTCCAGCTATTGTGTTCCACATGAATATTTTAGAGGAAACCCAAAATTACAAGAAATAGAACCAAATCAGAACCTGATCTTTGAGGAATTTCTCACTTCTTAAAAAGAGGAAAAAACATAGAAAACAAGTTTTCCAAAATGCTAAACCATGCTGTTTCAAACTAGTACTTACATGAAAAATTATTTTTGATTTTTAAAATTCAAACCAAAAATTTTTTGAACTAATTATCTAGAATGCTATTGTTTTAGGGTAGCTTCAATTAGAGATTTTTTTTTAGCTGTCCTTTTATTTAAGGGCTTTACTAATCTGAATATGTGTTAATCCTAACATATAAATTGAAACTTGCTGTTTACCTCTTCTGTCTGATCTGGATCAGTCACTTCAATGTCAAATCATTCACACCTACTTGTGTATAATTTATGATCTCAGAAATAGTTTCAGCAGAGAAGCCAAAGTTATGAAAAGTTAAAACCTGTGTATTGTTAGCTCTGTCCACCACTGCAAGGGAAAAGTTTTTTTTTCCCACCTCTTCTGCAAATATTTTATTTTCTTCTTTGTTTAAATTTGTTTAAATGTATCCATTGTTTAAGTGGATCCTGTCTTCAATCTGACTTTTGCTGTTTTTTTTATTTTGCTTTGTGTTTTGCTCAAAAACTGCCCCAGTGTTGCTGGTGAGAAAAAAAATCTCAACCATAAATATTAATGAGTATAAAATTTATTGGTGTTTTTTTTCTTTTTTTACACTTGTTGTCAGGTTTTTGTATAGCATAAACAGGTAACGAAGACAAGATAAAGAGCACTCTCATCCAGATTGGTATAGCCTTTGTGACTTATGCTCCCTCCTTCTAATGTGTTCCCATAGAATAGCTAACCCATAGAATAGCTATCCCATAGAATAACTATCCACTAATTCATTATTCTGTAGTTTCAGTATTAACTTACAAACACGCTGTTTTTATAAGAGAGATTTTTCAGGCAACTATCTTCCATTTGAACAAGAAAAATATTTGTGAAATGATTTATTGTCAGATTAAGTGCTGGAGATTGTTTTGTACCTTGCACTGGGGAGCATTTCTGTAGGGTGTGGTTACTCTTATCAGCAAGAGTTAAAACACAAACATTCTTTACCCATTACACATATTTCCAGGACTTGTAGCTTTATTAGCTTCTAAAATTGTTCATTGTATAAGTTGCTTCATTGTATTTTCCACAAATTCAGCACCGTAACAACAGAATTGCCATGTTTTAAGAACTGGATTTGTAATACAAGGTTTAATCTGTGCTAATGTAGGCCAAATCTTGGCACCAGCCATGGAGAGTTGTCATACTGCCTTGTTTAAGTACACCCTCAGAGTTTGATGAGAATATTTTATTTGTGACTTCCTCTGTAAGCATTTTCCTAGGTATTTACTTAGGGGGACTATTTTCAAGTAAATATAGCATAACTGTAGGGAAAAGTAGGGTTCTCTGGAAAGTTGGGTATTCATAGAAGGATTATGCAAGGCTTACCAATGTCTTTCAGGTTTTTGACATTTGACCCTGACAAATTACATTTATCTGTAATTGATAGCATATTGTGTGTACAATGTTTCTCAGTACTCTGTCTACTCTTTATGCATCTTATATATGACAAGGTGATGAGAGAGCTGGCGAATGAGCTTGCTAAGCCGCTCTCCATCATCTTTCAACAGTCCTGGCTCACCGGAGAGGTCCCGGAAGACTGGAAGTTGGCCAATGTGACGCCCATCCACAAGAAGGGCTGTAAGGATGATCCAGGTAATTACAGACCTGTCAGCCTGACCTCGGTCCCAGGTAAAATTATGGAGCAGATAATACTGAGTGCAATCATGCGGCACCTGCAGAACGGCCAAGAGATCAGGCCCAGCCAGCACGGGTTTAGGAGGGGCAGGTCCTGCCTGACCAACCTGATCTCCTTTTATGACCATGTGACTCGCCTGGTGGATGAGAGGAAGGCTGTGGATGTGGTATACCTGGACTTCAGCAAGGCCTTTGACACTGTCTCCCACAGTAGACTCCTAGAGAAGCTGGTAGCCCGTGGCTTAGACGGGAGCACTCTGTGCTGGGTTAGGAATTGGTTGGTTGGCCGAGCCCAGAGAGTGGTGGTGAATGGTGTCTCATCCAGTTGGCGGCCGGTCACCAGTGGTGTCCCCCAGGGATCGGTGTTGGGTCCGGTCCTGTTTAATATCTTTATTGATGATCTGGATGAGGGGATTGAGTCCATCATCAGCAAGTTTGCAGATGATACCAAGCTGGGAGGAAGGGTTGATCTGTTAGAGGGTAGGATGGCCCTACAGAGGGACCTGGACAGACTGGAGAGATGGGCTGATTCCAATGGAATGATGTTTAATAAGTCCAAATGTCGGGTACTTCATTTTGGACACAACAATCCCATGTATAGCTATAGACTGGGGACAGAGTGGCTGGAGAGTAGTCAGGCAGAAAGGGACCTGGGAGTGCTGGTTGACAGGAAGCTCAACATGAGCCAGCAGTGTGCCCAGGTGGCCAAGAAGGCCAATGGCATTCTGGCCTGCATCTGGCGAGCAGGACCAGAGAAGTTATTGTCGCCCTGTACACGGCACTGGTCAGGCCTCATCTTGAATACTGTGTACAGTTCTGGGCCCCCCAGTTTGGGAAAGATGTCAGGATGCTGGAGTGTGTCCAGAGGAGGGCAATGAAGATGGTGAAGGGGCTGGAGCACAAGCCCTACAAGGAGCGACTAAGGGAGTTGGGGCTGTTTAGTCTGAAGAAGAGGAGGCTCAGGGGAGACCTTATTGTCTCTACAACTACCTAAAAGGAGGTTGTAGTCAGGCAGGGGCTGGTCTCTTCACTCAGGTGACCAGTGACAGAACTAGAGGGCATGGACTCAAGCTTTGTCAGGGAAAGTTTAGGCTTGATGTTAGGAAAAAGCTCTTCACTGAAAGGGTGATTGGCCATTGGAATGCGCTGCCCAGGGAGGTGGTGGAGTTGCCGACCCTAGAGGTGTTTAAGGGGAGACTGGATGGGGCACTGAGTGCCATGGTTTAGATGATGGTGTTAGTGTTGGTGTTAGTGCTGGGATATAGGTTGGACTCGATGATCTCGGAGGTCCTTTCCAACCTTATGATACTGTGATACTGTGACATTAGGTAATTTACCACTTCAAAAAGATCTCTGTGTTTGAAATAGTGCTATGTCCACATTGTTTGTAGTGCTCAGCAGTAGCAGTAAAGCTGCAGTTGGTACTTCTAGTACAGTAGAAGTGCCTACCAGGCAGCAAGCAGGTGTAAGTTCCCATCTCCCTTGAAGGGCTTTCTCCTCCACAACATGTGCTCACCATCTGTCACGTGAATATTCCCACTTAAGTGCTCGGGCAGGTTTAGAGCTGCAGCTGAATTTGCATTTCCCTGTCTGTAAGGTCAGGGTCTAAAAGCAGAGTGACTTCATGTAGTCCAAGTATGTAAGCAAACCCAGGTGGCAAAGGTGACAAGGAAGAAATTAGGTCTGACAAAGTGAGCAGCAAAGATGGACGATTATGCTGGAAAATAATGCTTCCTGGTACAAAAAAAGAGGTTAAAGTTTTATAAGTCGATCTGATCATTTTGGCTTGCCTTTACTGTTAGTTTATTTTTTTTTGTTGTCAATTATATCGGTGAATAACTTTGTAATGGGTGTGGTATTTTATTATATCCTGCCTATTTATTCATATCTGTGACTATTACTCCTTTTGGTTGTTTTTCTTTTAAAGTAATTTCTCATTCTGAGATTACTTTTGCTTGGGCTGTGTCACTGCGGACCAAGCAATAGCATGCTGCACCTGAGCTGCCCTCTTTGCTATAGACCTGTATCCATTTTGTTCAGGAAGGATCCCAGTAAATACTCCTAATAGGGAGCAGCTGCAGAGCCTATAGGGGAAAAGAGGTGCCTTGCTGTGAATCAAGCTGGCGTTAGCACTCAAATGCTTCTCTACTTTGTTACAAGGTGAATCAACAACACGTGCTGCCACTTGAATCATGTGGCTGTTTGCTTCAAAAACATTGCCAAATATAATGTGCCTTACACCCCCTGATAACACTTGTCCTAAGAAGGGTAAGTATTGACACTTGTTCTAAATTTTCTCTTCCACACTCATAAGAAATGAAAAGTACTGGTTTCCAGGGTGTAATTTAACTTAAAAAAAAATCATTTTGCGTATACTTAAGCAAAAGACTGATATAGAATCCTATTGAAATAATTTATCATGCTACATACAAATGACAGCTATGAAATCATTAATTTTTCACTATCAGAAAGATGGAAAAGAACTTCAAAGCTGGTAACTGCTGATACGCTAGAGCAGTGCCTCTCAGGACAAGGAAATTCTCTCTGCATAGTGTAGCTAGTTGTTGACCTTCTGTTTTCAATCTATCCTTTAGCTTAAAATAGTGTTTTCAGAAACTTCAGTATCAGATAAATGCGATGCATTGGTACCCAAGGCTGTTACAACTTTTTAAAAGGAGTTTGTCTGCTATTTGTATTTCAATTTGGTGCTTTTGGGCTGGACACGTATAGGGCTTTCTGTCATCATGGAATGCAAAATGAAGGACTCCAATGTGCAAACTTCAGACTTTCTTGAGAATCTGCTTGTGAAGCTTGCAACACTGAGTCAAACTCCAGCGTAAGACTTGCCAAGACAAGGTTTCTCTGTCCTTTGCAGTTTGACCAATCTGCATCTGATTCTCAGAATGAGAAAATGTCCCTGTGAATTGACAGTATATGTAAAAAATAACAAACAGTAATAATAAAAGTAAAAAAGTAAAGCAAAGCTTTATTTATGACAGTTTTTAGAGAAAGGACTATTCCTGCTCCCCCAAGGAGTATTTTGTGCATAGCTACAGTTTGAATGTATTTGCAACCGTATGCTCTTCTGATAAAGACACTTCTGACTCTGCTTTGTGTCAGTGTCATGGCTGCACTTAGCAGCACTAAAAACCATACATTAAACTTCAGATCTGAAAGTTCAGCAAAGTTCAAATGATTTTGGTTTTAGATTTGCACCGTTGGTTTGAGTTCCCGAACTGTTGTCATGAACTGCTTACTCATTTTGCTCTTTGAAGGGAAATCTGATTAAGCTTGCCTTGCTGCTAAAGGAAAATCTGTGTTTCATCTGCAAATGGGTGGTTGATATAAATGACTGGTTAATATGTCTGTGCTAGCAATCCCTCTCACTGTCAAATTGCTTCATAGAAGCAAAGGAGCATGTTAGACGGATTCATTTTTCATGATACTATTGTCTGAATAAAAGAAATTCTTGTAGAAAAAGCACTTTTACCACTATAGCTGAATCTCCACTTGTGCCTTTGCTGATCACAAAAATCACCTTTTCCCAGCATTGCTCCTGTCTTAGTAAGAAAGATCAGAATATAAATATGTCTTTCCTTCCACTAATCCTTCTCCCCCCAAACTTTGAATTCTGATCTGACTTTCATGATTTTCAAAAACATTATTATTTTGCTTTCCTAGCATATTTTTGTTTATTTGCCCAGTAAGCTGAGGTGTAAATGTATTATATGCTAAGTACACATGAAGTGCCTCTAATAGGATTTTTTATATAAATATTCACTATCTTCCTTTGAAGATTCAGAGATCTTGATACAGAAAGGGTGAAGGCCCCTAACTGCAGGCCATTTAATGTGACCTGTAAGTTCAGAGCATCGCCTCAGTACTGCTGCTAGCTGAGAGGTGTTATACATCAACCTTATCTATCTCCCACTTTGAAACCCAGAACAACTGTGCTCCCACCTTTCACACCTGCTCTTAGGGTTTGCTACTCCTGGGAGAGAAGATCAAGTATCTCAGATGCTGAGGAGCCTGTGGTTTCTTTCCATTTCCCTTTCCAAGAGCTGTCTTCTCTCTGCTCCCTCATTCACCTAAGTTCATTTTACTGATACATACTCCCACAATTTGTGCTTCCATCCTAGCTGATTACTTTTCCCCGGGGCTGTTAGAATGAAATAAAATTTTAGTCGAAGCTTAATCTTGTTTTGTTTCAGATATGGCTGGTCATAAGAGCAGATGTGATATTCTGCAACTGAAAGTTGTTCACTCCTCCCTCATGCTGTTGAAAACAAGAGATGGGTCTTGGCCATCTCCTGCATACTTCATTTTTTTTTAAATACTTTGATATTCACTCATGCAAGTTTCTGTGTTTGTGTGAGAAAGGGACATGCAATTCATCTACCCTGGTGGATTTGGCAAAAATACGCAGAAAACCTACGGGATCTGATTGTTATAGCACACCCCTTGCAGGCTGGACCAAAGACCTCATGTGCAGTAAAGAAAATTTGAGGCAGGGCACCTTGCAGCTGACAGTCTCTGGCTATGAGAATGCTCCAGTGAGGCAACTGGTGATCAGCTCAGTATAAATTAGAGTAAAGTTGAGGTTACTCTGGGTAAGAAGAATCTATAGTATGGACCTTAACAACAGCGCCCTGTTAGAGAAAAAATAATCAGGGCTCTGTCTCGAAAGATAAGCCTGTCTTCTTTATAACAGTCTGTAATAAACCCATCTGACTAAGCTGTTAAATGGTATCGGTGTACAGTTAGGTTTTTCCACACCACCGTGAAATTACTCTTGCCAACACCCAGGAGCGCTATGTGCACCTGACTGGATTGCGATGTCTCCAGAGATGTAAGAACTGGTGCTACACGTCTGCAGAGCTGTGAGTACTGAGGAGCAGCAAGAGGAGGGGATGCACTCAGGAGCATGAGAAGTGCTGAGCAGCTTCAAATCACAAGTCCATCTAGACCTTAATTCTGTCCATAGCAGTGGTGGATACCATAGACTTAGAGGGAAAAAAAAAACAACCCAACAGTAAATGTGTGGATAATCTTGCCAGCTTCAGCAGCTTTAGCATTTCCTAAATTGGATTCTTTATCTATATAATCTTACTAAATAGCTTCAAATAAATCTGTCCCCGTGAATGTATCTAGTATACACACTGGGGCAGAATAATTGTGCCCAAACCATGTAAATGCTTTTGACTTGAATTCATTTCTAAGGATTGTTTCAGATTATTTTTTCTTTTTATTTAGAATTCCTGCAATCAATGTTTACCACAGAAATATTTTTTGTTTTGCTAAATATTTTATTTGCTATGTGAACAAACCTAAAGAATTCCATTTAAAGTTTATCCTTTTTTATTTGTTGTCAAATAATGTGTATATTTTGTGTTAAGCATTTTGACCTTGAGATGTGTCTGCCTGGGCTGGAAAGCACTCTGAAATCACAATTCAGGGTCTTATTTTGAGATCCCTGATCAGGTTGCTTGTCCTGCACTACACTATGGTGCATTTTGAAAAGTGAAAGGTTATTTCCACAACGTGTGTAGTCAGATGGAAGAAAAGCCTGTAATGGAAAAGGAAAACAGAAGGGATAAGAACCACAGCCCATGTGTAGGGTTACTGGGGACATTCAGAGGGACACAGCTTGAGGACAGCTGGAATGGAAAGCATTCCTGAGTAACCAGAAGCCTCAATTACGTTTTGAATTATAAAAGGCTCTTGTGAAAATGAGTAGCAGGCAAGAAGCTAAACTAAACATCCCTACTTAAGTTTTCCATTTTGAAAGAGAACAAGAAGTCATGTGCTGTTGGTATCTGGGTACAAGGCTTTTTTTTCTTCCCTGTTGTGTGCGGAACAGTTAACACTTAATTGGTGCTAAAGAAATAAGAGACTAGTGATGAAGTCATTGACACCTTGTTATCAGACTGCTAACCACGTTGTCCCATTGGGCCACTGAATCTCCATCTGAAGCTTCCTCTTTTTGCCTTCACGGTATAGAACAAAGGCTGGGAATGCATATAACTGGAGGTGACTCTGGTACAATTGGGTAGGTGTGCTCCTACTGGTTGTTGTTGGTCTAGTAGAGCGCAGCCCAGGAAGCCCAGTCCTTCCCATTCCAAGGGACACTATGTGGGAAAGAACATACCTCCATGCAGAGTATGATCTTGCAGGTTCCTGTGAAAACAATAATCAGATTTATTTAATACTGTGCTGTTATACTAGATTGAGGGATGTTACAGATAAGTTTTAAAAGTGTCTTTCTGGAATTAGTAGTGTTTTGTGCCTGACATCACCCCTGTAATGTGCAGCGTGGATGTGACTGGATGATCTGGAGTTATCATGGCAGCCTCTTTTAGAGAGCCTGGGATGAATTAGCCTGTAGTGCTCTTTCTGACAGTCCTTGAGTATGTATTAACTGTGCTAGGATTAGTTTCTGACATGTAAAATTACCCAGAAAACTGGCCAGCTTTTTACCTAGGAATTTCTCCTAAGAAATTAGGAGAGTAGCGAGCCCGCTCTCCTGCTTCCTCTTACTTAGCAAATTACAGTAATATTTTCATATCTCTTGCCAAGAAAGATATTTCACAGGGCAACTTCACTACAAAGCAAGTAGAGGCAGGTGTGCCCTGCAGCAACCACTGGCATGTGGGAGCAGGTTTTTCACCTAATACTGCGATTTGCACTCTGAATTCTCTTTCTATTTGCAAAATCAAAATAAATATCAGAAGCATCATAATTTTTGTGTTTGCAGCAATCCCTGGCTCGTGCATTTGTGTATATGCAGGTATTTGTTCAGGCTTCCTATTAGAAAAATCCCTTGCATGTTTCTGCCACGTGCTCGCCCAGGTTTTTACAATGGCTCTGCTTGCTGGATGTGAAGACCTTTCAAATATTTAGATGAAAATATTTCTTTTGGAATTGCTGAGATCTTTGAACACCTGGTATGAAATGCCCAGATATCTTCATTTTTGTACATATGGTTAAATGCCATGGATGCATTTTCCTTCTATATTGGCCTTGCTGAATTCATAGAGAATTGGTGCTGACTCCTCTTGGTTGTCACTACCATTTTACACCTCTTTAGAAAGTACTGGCATGTAGGTATATTTTTTTTAATCCCTCCCCCCCTCTTCCCCCCGAATTCAAGTCAACCGATGAGAACCACAACTCCCTGTTTCTGGCGGTGCATAGTGGTACCAGTAAACAGGAAAGAGTATATTAATTAACCTGGAAAGCAGAAGGGGAAGAAATCCAGATGGACTAACCAGACTTCTCTACAGCCAACTGAGCATAAACAACATTCAGAGATGAGAGAGATAAATGCAATGCTGTTGTTTATGGACAGATTAAAAGCACGGGATAAATTCCAACTACTGCACCAACAGCTTGGGAGGAAGGATGTTTCATCACGTGGTGAACCAAGGAATGTATGTTTGTGAGAAAGGTATTTACTTCCCCTTCTCTCACTCACAACCTGAGGACCCTTGGGGTATTTATGGCAAGTGTAAGGAAGTAGACAGAACCTGTTTCCCCCAAAGTGACCTCGTATTTTCATGAGTTTTAATACGTCACCAGCTCATATTTTCAAGTATTCTGAATGCTATTTATCACTGAAGTAAGCACTTAAGTTTTCTTCTAGTGTGATGCAGTCCAGAGTTCTCCTTGCTGACAGAAAATATTGAAACTTGGTTACAAGTGGTACTGCACAGGAGTGGAGGAAATAATTGACCCCACCTCCTGTCTCCTCAAATTCTGACATGGCCCCAGGGCGTGTCATCTGGAAAAAAGAGATATTGTAGCAGGACGGGAGCATTTGTCTCTCTCTCTGTCAGGCACAGGGATGAGAGCTGAAGTAGGTGGGGTGATATGCTGGTCAATGTGAATGGGCAGATAGAGGAGTGTGACCATCTGCCAGTGATGCTATGCAGTAGAAATTTGTACATGGCTCCAAAACGCCAGAGACAGGATGGCCTCCTCCTCACTTCCATAAGGAGGTGAGCTGCAGGTCATCCTTTGTATGTGAGAAAAAAGCAGGGCTAGCTTAGTAACTTCCTGTATACAGTATTTGGAATAAGTTATGTTTAGCTGTGAATAGCACTGTAAGTGATGTTCTTTTTAATAAATTTCTTTAAATGCAATTATGATGGAAAAAAACAAGAGCTAGTAATTTATTTTTAATTTAAAAAGAAATGATATCTCTATTTATTCTATTGAGAATCACTTGCTTAAAACAGGCACAATGGGTGCTGTCAGTAGCCATGCTCATGAGTATTCTGGTTCACACACCAGAACGGCTGACCCGCTCGTTTTCTCAGTGTAGTTCAGTATGTCTGCTCCTGATTGTGCAATGTGGTGGTGGCCATGTGGGCAGGCAGTCCTGCCCCTCTTACCCTTTCTCTCACCCAGGCTGTTGCTCCATCTTGTCAGCAATGGATCTTGATGCTAAAGTTGGCTGTGATGCATATGCTATGGCTGTAGCATGATGGTGTAATTGATAGTGTTGATAGGATAGAACTCTCTTCTCTAATTGTTAAAATAACATTATTGTGAAGTGACTGTGGCATAGGATCATATTGCTGTGCATTTTGTCTTCTGCATGTTATCTGGGAAGAGGATGATGTTAAAGCATAGTTGGATTTGCTCAGTTGAGAATTTTCCTGCTAGAGGAGACCATTTGGATGGTACACGGTTGAGATATTTGGCTCCTTTGCTTCTTCCTTACCCAGGTTTAGTACAGATATCACTATGCACCAGGTTATGCTGTGATATGTTGTTGCTTGTGAGCTATTTACAGCCTGCAGAAATGTGAGGTAGCACTTGACCAATTAAATCAACTGGCAGTTTAGTCAAATCCCTTCTTTTGGCAAGCAATACATTATGGAGCTAAATTATTGTTTGGCATAGCTAAATGGTTTTTATTGGTATCAGATTGGAATTGGAAACAATGGAGATGAACCAGCATGTGTTTCAATTTTGTAGCAAGCTTCTTCTCTCTAGGATCAGAGTATTAGGTATACACCTGTGTCCAAACTCTGTTCTTCAGAAAGTGTGTTTGCATCTCGACTTTCATAGGTGAACTTTTTCTACATGGGAATGCCTAGAAAATTCTCCAAATTAGGCAGAGACCTAACTAATTAATTGGGTGGTTCCAATTAATTGCTTGGGCTGGAGACTTTCCCAGAACAATCATCTCATCTATGCTAACAAAATGTTCTTTTTATTTGGGCAAAATCTTACTTGGTTAAAAGTTGACTGTACAAGCATTAGAACTTAAGTAAAGACTTTCTGGGAAATCTGGTGGAAAAAACCCAAATGTCAACCTTTAAATAAAATTATAGAATTTATTATGTGTTATCAATGCATTTCAAAACAGACAGGTGTCCCATCATGTTCTTTGATCTGTACCATTAACACAGAGCTGTCTCTTGGAGCCATTTATTACGTCACTATGTCAACTTCTTGTGATGCTTATTTGAAAAACTTTGCCAGTTCTCTACTGTTTTAAAGTGTGCTGAAAACCTTGATCACATCCCCCTCCCAGACAGAAGTATCCTTGGGAAGTATTGTATAAGCACGGGGATTCGATGTCTGATTCAGAGATCACAAGTAAACAGAAGAGCTGGTGGAGGCCAAGGTCTCCCAGCACACGGACCATTGCCTCTCTGGCAGACAAAACTTCCTCCTGCCTGCTTAAAGACTTAAAGAGCAACAATTGTCATCATCAGCCCTTTCCCTCATATGGCTAGGGTTTTAAATACTGCATTGTCATTGTATCATTCTCCAGGGTTTTCTCTATGCTATTGAATTCTGTTTTCCGTTACAAAGTCAGAACTAGACTGAGTGTTTACCTTTCAGAAATACAGCCCCGGAGAATACAATTATGATTTTCCTCTTCCTGGCCATCTGTCTTGCTGATAATTTGTTGTGCTGTGGACAAGATTTATTTTTAGTTAATTCTGAACTAATGATGTTTTGCCTGTTTCATGATCACTCTACCTAGATGTTTCCAGTTAGTTTTGTTCCTTACAGTCAACACCTATCTGAAGAATCTTGCCTTTTATTCCAATTTTTTCACAACTGGATATACAGAGAAAGTCTCAGGTTTCTCACTGTGGGTGGAAACCGGACTCTCATAATTTTTTATGTCCATCAAACTTCTTGAAATTCTTAAGGTAGTGTTTACATAAATTAAAAGATAAAAACAACCCAAACCATCAAACCACTAAAAAATAAATTGCAAAGTATACTGTCTTCTTGCCCTTTACATAATTCTAGAATAGAAGAGTTCATTTGGAAGGGCCCTACAAAGAACATCTAGTCCAACTGACCACTTCAGGGCTGTCCAAAAGTTAGAGCATGTTATTAAGAGCATTGTTCCAATACATCTTAAACACTGCCAGGCTTGCAACATTGATCCCCTCTCTAGGAACACTGTTCCAGTGCTTGACCATCCTCTCAGAAAAGAAATGCTTCCTACGGTCCAGTTTAAACCTCCCCTGGTGCAGCTTTGAACCATTCCCACGTGTCCTATCACTATATACCAGGGAGAAGAGGTCAGCACCTCCCTCTTTAATTCCCCTGCTCAGAAAGCTGTAGAGAGCAATGAAGTCTCCCCTCAGCCCCCTTTTCTCCAAACTAGGTGAACTTGGAGTCCTCAGCTGCTCCTCAAAGGATATTCCTTCCAGCCCTGTCACCAGCTTTGTTGCCCTCCTCTGGACACATTCAAGTGCTTTGAAAATTGTTAGGTAACTACTCTCTTCACAATGTAAAATATCTAGCATATGATTCTCTGAATGAAGATTTAAAATAAGAGTTTCCACTCATTAAGCTGAGGTCCTGAGATTCCCTGAATGGTGAGTACCAAACTGCAGAATGAAACCCCACAGATAGAAAGGGACTACATTTAAAAACAAGCATCATGCAAGAAGCCAACAAAAGAAAAAATAAAAAGTAGTAGCAACACAGAAGGTTCAGTGCATATAGTTCAGAAAGAGAAATTTTAAAACAAAGAAAAAAAAACTAATCAGAGATTGGATGTCCACTGAGGCGCTATTTGTTTTGATATGAAACACCAGAAAGATGAACCTTTTCATTATTAATGCATGCCTTAGGGAAACAGAATATCACTTATGGAAAACTGGGAAAGCACTGCCAAAGAGTGCCGACAGGAAACACATCAGCAAATTTATTTCAAGGCCCACTGGTCTTGAGGTGGATTGCTTTTAAAAATCCAAAGCCATTGAAGGGCAGTTGGCATTTACATGTCAGCCAAACAGCACCTCTCATATTGTTATGCAGAAAAAATTCCCCTCATTGCCTTCAGGGATGCAATTTCCCATACAGAAGGAGGAAAATACTAGCAGAACCTGATGGATAGATTCACTCTTTTAATATGCCAGTTCAAAACAGGAAAGATGAGTTGTCATTTTGCAAAGGGAAATACTAACAGGTACCATGACAATGTCACAAAGGAGAATTTTTAAATTCCACTGGCTTTTGAGCTTGCTGTAGAATCATAACTTGGGCAACTAGAAGTTGTTCCTTATTTTCCTTGCATTCTTGCACTTAGCAGTCAACTTACTGGGTATTTTCTGGGCTGTACATGAAATAAAAGGCCTGATCTGAGCTTACTGTTACTCACCTAAATACACCTAAATCAAGGAGGACCCTACTCAAGTCAGTGTTGCACTAGGCAGAGTCACTTAAAATACGTGTGGAAAAGATGAATAAGATTACCTTTTGGGGGTATGCTGAAAACATTGCTCAATTTGCTCTAGTCAATACATTATGGTGCTATTTTGAGTAATGAAAATTAAATTCTAGTGTCTTTACTTCCAAGGATTCTTAGCAAATTACATAGAAACCCACTGAAAACAACTTTTACATGTGTTTCTAAACTGCTCAAGAGAGGAAAGTTTCAAGGTTGTGTTATAAACCTCCAACAATATTTAAGAGGAATTATTAAAAGGATTCCAAAGCCAAGAGACACTTAGAAGATCAAGTTAAATAATTTATATAAATAGACCACAAATTTCCAAGCAGCACTTTCTCAACAATTGCATTTTATGAATCCTTCTGTAACTGAGTCCCATTTATTGAGAAGGAGTATTTATGAGGAGGAGTATTTATTCAAAGCTGCACTTTGTTGAAAAACATATCTAGGAAAAGAAATGGGCTGTATTTTTGTTTCAATATCTGTTTTAAGTTTGTGATTCATCTCTACGTAACTAACATGACTGTATCCTATGTGACTTAGGATAAAGTAAGCAGTAAGAGGGGGCGGGGAGTGCCTTCTGTGAATTCCTCATACACTGATGAACAGATGGGATATAAATTTGGTTTTATTATGACATAATAATTCACAGTAGATAATGTAGCATTCCAGTAGATCTCTAATGTCTCAAGGCTATAACAGTACATTAAACAGTATGTGTTACTGATGGAAAAGAAACTTTGGTTATGATTATATTAAAGTACAAACAAGATAGGAAAAATATCACTTTAAATATTAGGTTGTGCAATCTTAGATGGTTTTTATCAGGAATAATAATACTTCAGTCTCGTGCCTCAACTTTGCAGTTGTCCAGGGAAACCTGTACTTTTCCAATGTCAAATAATCTGAAGAATGAAAAGAACTTGCAGTGTGTGAGTTGACATAACTTAAGTAAGATAGGAGAGAAAAGGAAAAGAAGAAAGTCACTATACAATAAAGATAATTCTTTGGTATTGTAATGTGTTGAGGTAATTTCATAGGTCAAGAGAAAAAATGACAATTGGAAACTTAAAAAATAGAGTCTTAGAGGCTGTCATTTCATGCAAGTAGTAAAGTTTTACCTTTGACTTCATAGGGAAGAACAACAGTTCTTAATACATATCAGTTCCTCAAATCCAAGCTAAATGTTGTTTCTAAGACTTAAAGGAGCTGAAGTGATGCAGACACTGCAAGTTTTACATTTTTGTAAATGATAATCTAACAAATCATAATAATTACTTCAGTTCTCATTAGAAGATTTTTTTATCGGCTTCCTTTCAGAAATCTCCTTCACTTCCTTGCAATTCCACACAAAGAAACCATAATGCCATCCTCTGACAGCCTCATAGATTGCACTAAAACAATTAAAATCTCCAAACCCTGTGGTTTGTGATACACCTTAAAATCTGTTCCTCCAAATACCTAGTCTTCAATCAAATTATTAGAAAAGTTTCCAAACTGAAAAGGCAACATGTGTTGACCGTCATAACAATACAGCTTGCTGGAAAATAACACAGGGCTATGTACCTTAACAGTGATAGAAAAAAAACAGGTCTGTAATTGTAATGATTTTTAATGAATTTCAGGTATAAATCAATCAATAGATAAGACTAAGGCTTCCAAATGACTTAGGAATAGTTCCATAAAAAGGTTAAGCTTCTGAAGTCCGTCATCAGGGTATCCATCTTAGAAAACACCCAAACAAAGAAAAAAACAAACAAAAAGACCTCCAAACCGTCAAACCTCCAAGCCCTCCCAAATCTCTCTCAGAAGTTGTTTACTCCTGGGATCTACCCAAATATCTGAGGATTCTTAAGGTTCGCTTTGGGAAGTTACCCAAAGGATCGCTCTTCTGTTCGTCAGCAGGCAGCTTATGCTCTATGAACCACAAATCTCATCTGCGAGGTTCAGTGTACCACTAGAATTAATTAATGATGAAAGACTATTATACTCTTTCTCCTTCCTTCTCCTCCCCCACAAAGTTTAGTATTTGTTGGTCAGAGCACTTACCTAAACGCAGAGAAGAGCAGCTCTTTTTCCCGCTCTGCATGTGGGGTGCTTGTCACATTTCTAAGGTGGAGGCTGCAACCATGAGCTGTGGATTACTATTTGCCATACTCCCATTTTAGTGTTCAGGCACTAAATAAAGATTAACTGGTTGAGAAGCAACAAATACCAAGGGTCTTAGCAGTTAGAGCATTTAGGTGGGAGTAAAGAAGTTGTCTTACACTTCTTCTCCAAGTACCGATTAAATATTCTAAGGATAAGACAAAAAGCACCAATATGCAGCTTTGCAGCTGTAGTTTATTAACAGAGACACTGCAATAATGTAAGGTTTCCCAGTAAATGTTATGCAGATTTCCAACTGATGAATATCCATCTGAAGTAATTAAAAGGTTTTTCATGCCTTCTTCTAGCCATGTTTTCCTGCGGACCGGATGCTAACTTTCAAATACCTTCCCTGAGTTGAAGTGAGATTCAAAGCCAGAAGTAGATAGAGAAGCAGATATTTCTTCTTGCATTAAAAAAATAAGTACCTTCAAATATTTATAACCAAGTGATTATGTTTTTTCAAGTTGATCCGGAGAGGAGGAACCTCAAAATGGCTATGAAGTAACCCGCAAGACTGGGTGTGGTATGTAGAACTCTTCAGCTGAATCTGCTTGACATCAAGTTTCAGGACATGATGCAGAAATTACTACTTATTTTTAGTTTTAACCTCAACTGTTAACCACATGGATTCTGTCCTGAATCTCTGTGCTGTCTCTGATCTGTGCTATTAAAACTCTCACCTGCAAAAACTTCAAGATGATAAAGTAATAAACAGTGCTTAGGTTGCATCACAGGTCAGCCTTGAGTGCTTCTGCTGTTTGGCGTGAAGGTGGTTAGGATGAATTCCTGACCAAGTAGCTGAACAGGACTAAGGCATATACCAGACTCTTCCTAAACAAGCAAAGCTCTGGCACACTGGTTAAAAAGTAACTTGCTGTATTCTAGTGAGGTCCCCAGTCTGAACAGGCGAGGACCAGGGTATAACGTGATTCTCAGCCCAGAGGCAGACTCTTTATGCATCTCTGCCAGGCAATGGAAACAAGGCTTTCAGGTGGGACTTGGACAGGGGTCCTTGTACAGAGAAACAGTAGCTGAAGTTTATGGCTTGCTGTGCTTGAACTGAAAATAAAAACAAACACAAGAGAGGGAGAGGGTTTTGAATACAATTTGTATGCTCTTCACAGCAAAGTGGAGACTTGAGATATCAGTTTTGACAGCTTTTCATTGGAATCGTAACAGTGACGTGAGCCAAATGCATTAGGAATAAATTAGCATAATTGTAGGTATCTTAAAGTGGCAGTGACAAATGCCTGCACTGACAAGATACTAAGTCCTATCTTGTACTCTTTGGCGTTGTGAAAAAACTTGCAACATTAAATGGGAGACGCATTAGGAGTGTCCATTGACCATGTCCACAGGATAAGTAATGGGTCATGACAAAGTCACTCTTGCCATTGAAGTGCCAGTGACCGAAATGTTTCTAGAGACTCGGCAGGGCTGCCCTTCCAATAGGCTACAGAAAGTACCATCTGTCCTTCAAGAAGTCAGTCAGAACAAAGCCTCCAGGCAAAATTTTCCTTTCTCCACTGTGGAACCGTTTGAGATTTTTTGGTTTGGGTTTTTATTTTGTTTGTTTTGTTTTAAACCTCACTAATGTGCTACAATTTTGTCTGTGGGATGTGCATGGAATAGGCAATTGACAGGTTCAGTGCAGGAAAAAAACTCCTGATGTTAGGATTTTGGTTTGTTGTTTTCTTTTTTTTTTTTTTTTCCAGTTGTGGAGTGGTCCCACACTCTGGTTCTGGCAATCTGATGTGTTGGCATTTTCCCTGGCTTGTATTATGCTGTAAGAGGAAATAGTCAAGTGGTTTAGGCGAGACATTATCCTCACTTCTATGTCAAATTTGCTCTGTTGTTTTTTCATTTTCTTTAAATAACAAACAGTGCTTCACCACTTGATTTAACATTTATTCTTTTCTTATGGTTCTTTCCTGCAAAAATGGATCTGTTGTGATGGAAGTCTCTTACTGCCAGGTTTGAAGGAGGCACTTCCTATTTCCCTATAGTGAGTCATAGGGTTTATCCACACAGAGGATAGAGTAACCTATGATCAGTAGTTATTCTGCAGTAGTTTCCCAGGTCAGCTGTGTGTGATTAAAGGGACACAGCCTATTCCCTGTCCTGGCAAGCCCTTGAGCAGGCCTGTGTTTTAGTCAGCCCAGTGCCTCGTTCCTGGTCCCATGCTGCACACAGACGCACGGAAAGTGCAGGAGTTTCTCATCAGAGTAGCCCTGCTTTGGTTTTCTTTCTTACTCATGATTATTTCCTATGCTGCTCAAGTAATCAGTTGGATTGAAGAGCTTTTTAGACCTCTAAGTCACTTGTTCTTGACATGGCTGGTTTCTGTGACAGCTCTTCTGCACTCAGTGTGAATTAACATGTTAAGTGCATAAGCACTGAATGAAGCAGAGGATTGTTATTGACCTATAAAGGGTAGCTCTCATTTAACTTAAATCAACAACAGTGGGAAAGCATTCTTAACCCCAGCACTAGAATATGTTAAAATTTTCTGATGAACGATTTTTATCACAGAAGAGATATTAGATTATAAAAAAATCAGGCTAAATTGACATAGTGTGGTGTTCACTTATTGATAAATTTAAAAGTTTCTTCAAGGACAAGATTATATTGCAGATTTTTGTACATGAAAGTCCAAAGCTGTTTACAATTATGCTGTTGCACTATACTCTGCTAAAAATGCTGTTTCTTATTGTATCATAGGTCTCTTAATGTCTTATAGGTAAAATTAAAGCTAAATAAAACTATTCTGAATTAGGACAAAATATTGTGTTTTATATTTGTCTGTTCCATATAGAATGGATTGTTTTTCCAAAATTCCATGAAGAATATGAATTCTAGATTGTGATTGGAAGATAGAAAAATTATGGTTCAATCTAGAGTATCCTAAAATCAGAAGTGAGGCAAGTGGGACAACTTTAAGAACTAGGTCTTACATATCTTTGAACTAAAAAGGAAACAGGAAGGCAAGGAAAACTCTCACATGGTCAAAGTTTGAGTTTGACTTTAGGAGACTCTAATCAAGATGGGACCTACTCGAAACAAAATCAAGTCAGTAAACAGTAAGCAGAGATTACTAGGGAATGTTGCACTGGGGATAGAAACTTGTATGGGTAAGAGAGACTGGTGCAGTCATATAAAATATTTTAAAAACCAAAAATATGAAGCTTTCAAAGAAGTTAACGGATGCTGCTTTATCAGAAGGTAAAGGAAATAAGTACTTTGTAAGTACTTTCTTTGCATCAACTGTTGTGACAGAGAACTTTGAGGAATATTTACCCAAAGTATTTTCAAATAATAAATATTGCCAGAGATCAAAAGAATTTGGATATTAGCATAGACTAAGAAATGAAAGAGTAGGAAGATTAAGAGAAAAAAGAGGCCCAATTGCTTGGAAGAAGAACTGAAGAAGAGCTGAACTGCTGAGAAAATAAAATTCTCTGTTTGAAATTCTTTGCTACATTGGAGGCCCAGGGAGTAATAAACCACTTTACCTGTCCTTTAAGGAGTCACTAGGGAAATTCACAGAGTAGTAAACCTTGTCTCTGTACCCAGCTAACATCTGCAGGCATAAACCTTTGTAATTCAAAACAGAAATGACAAGAAAAAGATTTTTCCCTAAAGGAGCATCTTTGTTGAACCCAATGGGCAAGGATTATCTAAATATGTAAAGGAAAAATGGGAATCAGTGGATATGTGATGTATTCAGAGTTATAAGATGCACAGAATCATAGAATCATAAGGTTGGAAAAGACCTCTGCGATCATCAAGTCCAATCGTACCTGTCCCCTTACTAAAACCATATCCCTAAGAAACTCATCTACCTGCCTTTTAAACACCTCCAGGGATGGTGACTCAACCATGTGGGGTTTTGGAAGACCAAGGACATGTTCTGGGCAATCCAGAGCAGCAGCACTTTAGTCTGGCTAAGGCATAGAGACATCAGCAGGCCGTGCAGGAATGTCGTTGCTAGGACACTGCAAGAGGAATTTGGCAAGATAAACAGCCTAGCAAGTGAAAAACAAGAAAGGGGGGCGATGCACACTTGATTAAAACTAAGACCTTGAACAGGATCTGAAGCTTACAACAGAGACGCATGGACAGTAGAGACTAACCTATTGTAAAGAAGCATTATTCGAGTGAACAGCGCATGTTAACCAATCATTTCTATTGTTATGCGTGAAAGTAGATAAGATAAAAGTATATAACCATTAGCAGTAAAGCAATAAACTCAGCTTCTGTCTGATCACAATGATCATGTGACGAGTCCGTGACTTCTGCGTCTACACAATCACCTCCTTGGGCAGCTGTTCAGTGCCTGATCACCCTTTCAGTGAAGAAATTTTTCCTGATGTCTAAACTGAACCTCCCCTGGCTCAACTTCAGGCCATTTCCTCTCATTCTATCACCTGTCACTTGCGAGAAGAGACCAGCCCCCACCTTGCTACAACCTCCTTTCAGGCAGCCGCAGACAGTGATGAGGTCTCCCTTCAGCCTCCTTTTCTCCAAGCTAAACAATCCCAGTTCCCTCAGCCGCTCCTCGTAGGACTTGTTCTCCAGCCCCTTCACCAGCCTCGTTGGATACATTGGACACACTCCAACACCTCAATGTCTTTCTTGTAGTGAGGGGCCCAAACTGAACACAGTACTTGAGGTGTGGCCTTAATAGTGCTGAGTGCAGGGGCACAATCACCTCCCTGCGTCCTGCTGGCCACACTGTTTCTGATGCAGGTCAAGGTGCTATAGGCCATGTTGGCCACCTGGGCACACTGCTGGCTCATATTCAGCTGGCTCATATTCAGCATCTTTGTAAACTTTGTGGATGGTTTGCCTAGCTCAAAATAATGCTGTTACAAGAAATAGCATTAATTAGTTCATAATAAAACCTTTTAGGGAACAGCGTTAACTGACTCCTGCTGACAGGTGTGAGAGGAGGACAGGCGAGCCGATGAGCCAGCTTGCCTCACATTGGTGTGATCCCCATGGTCAGGGCTGAGTTGCAGTGCCAGTGCCTGCACTGCACATGAGTTGGCAATTTCATGGCCTGCTGCCTTCTCAAAATACTGCAGCATCTCATAAGAATTCAGAGCAAAAAGCATGCTCTTCTTTGATTCCATTGTTTCCATTAACACAGCAGGCAATGAAACAAATAGCAGGCTGTTGATAGAGGAATTTCATCAACTGCCACATAAGATGTGTGCACGCTGCATTTAACACAGTGAAGTCACTCAGCCATTCCAAAATATTTGAATTAATTATCCTTTATCCCAAAGAAAACTATAATGTAGCATTAGGCAAAGCAAAATGCATCAGTTGAAATAGTGTAGTGTATCGACTCTCTTTGGCTAAAAGACTGATGTTCTTTGTTCGTCTCACTACAAACCAGTTTACATTAGCATCCAGTACACTTATGTGCAAGAAAATAGCGCCAACAGTTTCAACTGGTTGTATTGGTCAGAATACACTTCACAATCTTTACATGACTGTTCAGCAGAACATTCTCTTCCATTTCTAAATTATCCTCATTTCTAATTATTGTGTAGAATTTAAAAATTAACGGAATTGAGATCCATATGATTCCATAGCTGCAATGTAAAAGTAAATTATAGTTAGATATTGCTGTAGATATTACCTTATATTCTGATGGGTAAACTGGCATATGCTATGCTGCTAGATTGCAGACTGCCAAAGATTGGGACTAGAAGAAAACGTCTTAGATTTTTCTTTTTTTTTCAAATGAATTATTGTCTGACTTAATATCAGGATTGGCACATACAGCTTTGTGATGTTCCAAATTTGATTCATTCAAAGGCAAGTCCAATTTTTATTTAAAACCCCGCATGGCAGTTTTCTTAGCATATCCTTTTGCCATTCCCTCAGTAGATCTGAATGTACTTGCCTCACTTGATCTCTTTTGGAGAATCATGAAGCATAGGATAAATTGCATGCTATATTGCATCAGAAAAGCCCAATGTTTTCCTTCATCCTTTTGCCACTATTTACTCTTATAAAGCTTGCCGGACATCATACAGTGAGGTCTGATGCACATCTTGAGTCCTCAAAAGCCCTTGGAATGGCCTCCCTGGGACAGGAGCTTGGGGCCACAGTCACAAAAACCTCTGTGCTGCACCATGGTAATGGATGGTTGTGCTAATCTGAAGAGAGAACTGGAAGAAAGCAATAACACAAGGGTTCACGGTATAAGCGCTTCTGAGATGAAGAATGAAGTTAAGACATCTATTTTTTTGGCTCCAGGATGTGTTGAGGCACTACTTGGACCTGAAAGCAGGTTAACCTTGGTTGTTTTGGTGTTTTGTTTGTGTCATGTGTGCAAGAGAGATGGTTTCCAAAGGCTGACAAATCACACGGATTTGTAAATTGCAACAAATTATTTGTATCAGTTTATCACTGGTGGCAATAATTAACTAACTGCATTCACAGACTTCTAAATACTCTCAAGTAAACTGAGAATAAAATGAAAAATCACACACTGCTTTCAGTTTGAAGAACTTTATCCAAAACACAATTTCCATCTGATATTAACAAAACTTGTAATTTTCACCATAGTAAAAGAAGGAACCAGTACGAAGCACACACATAGTGAATGCAGTTAATAACTGGAAAAGAATATAACAGGAGCTTAAAAAAGTACATTTCTGTCAACTAAAATTATTAATTACAGAAAACTTAGAGAAAACAGAGGGCATTTTTAAGATTATTTTTCTCTTTACAAATAGAGATCCACATTTCAAGAACAGTGATTACAAGAGCAATGTTTTTTATTTAAACCAACATATATATTACAAAAACAATACAGAGAAGTCCTGCAAACTTATGAGTGTACAAAATAGGGTAACAGAGAGAAAGCACAAGAGAATTAAATTGTCACAAATTATTAAGAAAAGCAATAGTGCATACTAAAGGGGTCCTGTAAAGCTGCCTTATATGAACTGAAGGATGTAATTTCCATATGATTGCAATTTTGCGTGCAGTACAGATGCTTTCAGAAGTGTCACTATTATGCTTATTTTGTAAAAATAAACCCCCAAAATTAGGCAATATTTGACATAACAGAAAACCAAATGCTACAGGCTACCTTACAAAGTTATCTACTGGATTTACATTAGTTTAAAACTTTGTTGAGGCTTTACACACCAAACTTCCTAACTTCAGAACCAAAAGGGGGCTTTGTTAGAGAAAGAACACATATTTCTCAGGTTAGGTGCTCGGAAAATAGAAAAAATAGTGCAACTGTTTGCTACATTACATACCCTTCCAGCATATCTATCAAAATATTCAAACATGGTTTCTATTACCCTCTCATTTTAAAAAAATACACTACTCTGCTTTCTTTCTTTTGATTAGGAAAGTATGGACATCTTTATATATATTTAAAATAACAGCCCAGGAACCTAGAGCTAGTCCTGCAAGTTGATCCACTGAAGCAGATGTCAGAAGTGTAGAAGTGTTATTAATCCAGCTGACTCCAGGTGGAGGCAAAGGTCCCTCTGGACAGAGCAGCTTGCAGACTCAGAAACTTCAATCATCCTTATGAAGGCAGTAACTGACAAGAGTTTTAGGCCTAGATATGTAAACAATTCAATCATATTCACTCATTAGTGGGACTGAATTCCACAGGAAATGTGACACCACCTTAATGACTGCAGCTCAGGAACCTCCTAAAACAATGCCAGAACAAGCAGGGACTTGTGAGGGAGGCTGTTCAGCGCTCTCAGTTCAAGCCAAGGAATACACTTCCTTTCGGTCACAATGAGTTCTAGAAATGCTTGATCTGGCTATAGCAGCTTGGCCGTACATCTGAGAACTACAGGTGTGTCTAGATTTGAAATGGCTTAGCACATTGTGGTTGTTTTTCTTTACTAAATAGGCAAGTGCTTAACAGCCTTGACCCTACAATAGGTCATGTGGAGCTTTTCTATTCTTCCTAGTGCCCACTTCCCTTCCCTTGCCCCAAGTGCATTACCACTGGTTGTGATTTGCTAAAAATAACAAAGGACTTCAGGCTGGGAAAAGCTTAGTAAATGCTGACTACAAAAGAGTGCAGTATATTTACAAAATCCGAATTTCTAAAAGGTAGCTTTGGGTTATATGGATACTAACAATACAGTTATCAAGCTTCATGGCCACATCTTACCCTTCTGCTTGGGGGAAAACCCTTTGTAGTTTTCTAAGGTACATAACGATTAAGATCTTCCTATAGGAAGAGACCTTATATCACCAACATTTGCTTATTGTATTAAGTCCTTATCACTGGCCTTACTGTCAGTGTCAGTCAAGGAGGTGGTTAAGAAAGACTGCAGAACATTGCTGGCTTCCAAATGCTCACATGTTCTTGCACCAGGGAATGAAAAGAATACAGAGAAGACAAGGGGAAAAATGAAAGGAATGCTTAGAGACACATGGTGGTAACAAGGGGCTTAAAGGGATGGATGCCAGTTCACATCAGGGTACTTTAGGGAGGAATGATGCAGCCTAAAGGATGGAGTAGTGACATTTGAGACATTCTTTAGAAGTAACTTGTCTCTGACTCTGAAGTCTGGGTAAGATTCCCTTTGAGACCAACTGGCATAACGCTGTAGATTAAAATGTGGTGATGCTACTGTACAGATGATACTTGACTCATTAACACTCCATGCTTAAGAAACCTACGTGGGTTTTGCTCTTGCAGGGAAACTAAGCAGAGCTTTGCAAGGTAAATCTTGCATGTATTCTACCAATATGGGAAGCTTTTTGTGTGTTTTCTACAACTGGAAAAATATATTCACTAGCAGCCTGCATAGGAAAGAGAGAATGTACAGCACAATGCTCTCAAGAATTCCTGAAAAGATGGAGACACCATTTGTGCTCATACAAAAGGAGATTTGCCTTGGTATCAACAGATTAGGTCTGCCTATGTCACTGAGGCGAATTTGCCTTCAGGGGAATGTCATTGAGATGATTATATATGCGACACATTTGTGTTATCAGTGTTGTTTTCTTTTCCAGATCCTGGCTATGTTGCTGTAATTCTCAAACCAAGGTACTGCAAAAGCAACTCATGGTCATGTTTTTGTGGTGTAGAAACAGGCCAGAATGAGATAACATTGCTATGCATTTTGTTCTGTAGTCTCTGTAGTCTCCTGGATAGCCAATTGGACACTTTCTTCCTCCTTCGTGTCTGAAAACTAAAGTGGCACGTAGTTGGTCCCTAGCTGTAAGGAGCTCCCTATATGACCAGAGAATAGCATAGTATCATAGACTCTTCCAGTTGGAAAAGACTTTTGAGATCATTGAGTCCAACCACACCTATCCTCCACTAAACCATGTCCCTCAAAAACTCATCTACCTGTTTTTCAAACACCTTCAGGGATGGTGACTCAACCACCTCCCTGGGCAGCCTGTTCCAGTGCCTGACCACCCTTTCAATAAAGAAATTCTTCCTAATATCTAGTCTGAACCTCCCCTGGTGCAACGTATGGCCATTTCCTCTTGTCCTATCACTTGTCACTTGAGGGAAGAGATCAACACTCGCTCCCCCACAGCCCCCTTTCAGGCAGCCGTAGACAGCGATGAGGTCTCCCTTCAGCCTCCTCTTCTCCAAGCTAAACAAACCCAGTTCCCTCAGCCGCTCCTCGTAGGACTTGTTCTCCAGCCCCTTCACCAGCCTCGTCGCCCTTCTCTGGATGCACTCCAACACCTCAATGTCTTTCCTGTAGTGAGGGGCCCAGAACTGAACACAATACTCGAGGTGTGGCCTCACCGGTGCTGAGTACAGGGGCACAATCACCTCCCTGGTTCTGCTTGCCACGCTGTTTTTGATACAGGCCAAGATGCCATTGGTCTTCTTGGCCACCTGAGCATGCTGCTGGTTCATATTCTGCTGGTTGTCAACCAACCCCAGGTCTTTCTCCGCCAGGCAGCTCTCCAGACATTCTTCCCCAAGCCTGTAATGCTGGAGGGGGTTGTTGTGTACCAAGTGCAGGGCTCGGCACTTGGTCTTGTTAAACCTCATCCCATTGGTCTCAGCCCATCGATCCAGCCTGTCCAGATCTCTTTGCAGGGCCTCCTTTCCTTCAAGCAGATCAACACTGCCACCCAGCTTGGTGTCATCTGCAAACTTGCTAAGGGTGCACTCTATCCCTTCATCCAGATCATTAATAAAGATATTGAACAGCACTGAACCCAGCACTGAACCCTGGGGAACCCCACTCATGACTGGCCTCCAACTGGATTTAACTCCATTTACCACCACCCTCTGGGCCTGGCCATCCAGTTAGTTTTTCACCCAGCAGAGGGTGTGCCCGTCCAGGCCAATGGCAGCCAGTTTCTCAATCAGAATACTGTGAGAAACAGTGTTAAAGGCTTTACAAAAGTCCAGGTACACCACATCCACAGCCTTTCCCTCATCTATTAACTGGGTAACCTTTTCATAGGAGGAGATCTGGTTGGTCTGGGAAGACCTGCCTTTCATAAACCCTTGTTAAGTGGGTCTGATCACCTGACTGTCCTGCATGTGCTGTGATGACTTCATTTTCACTGTTTTGAGTTGGAAAGACAAGCTAAAAGGCCAAGAAGTGTTGTATAAGAAAATACAAAAAGTTAGTGTCACATAAAGGGCATTAGGAGATTTTAAGGCCTCAGGGTGCTTTGGCTTCTTCAGGGGCAAAGGGCTAAGTACACATTAAAACACTTCTATCTTTATCTTATTGGTGGCATACCAATGTGCCAATAACCATATACCTAGCAGAATATTGATCTCTCTCTCTCTGTGAATGGAATAAATGCACTGGTTTCCCTGAGGATTAGCAAGCTGTAAGGCGAGGAGGGCCATGCTGTACCTGATGGTTAGTTCACTTAAACTCAGCTCAGGCTGTGCACCCAAGAAGCCATCAGGGCTCAGAGGGGCAGAGCAGGAGTTAATGAAGTGCTCACTCTGCCTGACAGAACCCTGATATCTGACATTATCATCAGGGACCTGACTGCCCTTTTCTTTTCTGCGCATTAACCAGATGAAATTCAGTTCTCCAGAGCTCTGAATGGTCTGATACAATAGAATTACTTTGATCTGGTATTCTGATTTTTGGCCTATTTATCTCAATAATGGAAACTAGCCTCAAAAAGGGTAATTTTCCAGATTCAGCCACAGGAAACCCAGTAAAATTGCATCAGATAAATGGACAGAGCTATGTGAAATTAATAACTCTTACCAGCCTGCAGAGGAACGTGAAGAGGATATTGAAAATTGGAATTGTCTGAGAACAGCAAAATGAAAGCTTCCGATAATAGTCAAAATACATAACAACCTACAGAGGAAGGGTTTCTGTTTTAGTTTGGTCCTAGACACAAAGGTATATTTTGCCTTTATCTTCAAATGATTGTAATGGCTCGCTGCTTCTATTCACTCTTGATTTGGGAATTGCTATTACAGGCTGTTCAGCAGTTTGGTGGGATGCTGACCACCCTCAAGTCCCATTGCAAACAAGGATTTCGGAGAGAGGATCTCATTACTTCTGAGGTATCTGTCAGATCACCTGCCAACTCAAATGGCTAAATACATCATTTGTAGCAGACTGGGCTCTCTGTGACTGTTGTTGCATCAGTTTCAAAATCTGTTGTTCAGTTTTTCAAGTGTGTTGACACAGAACTACATCCTCCTCCCCTATTTTATTTTAGGAGGATGCTAATGCTGTGGACAAGCACAGACTCCTAGTCGTGTAGATAAAAATATAACAGCAGTGTCTGTGTGGGTTTCTCTACCCCATTCTCCTATCTAATGTGCCTTTGCACAAATCTCCATAACTGTTCAGCCTTTAGTGTCTTTGCTCTGGTGGCTGCACAGCTGCCAAGTCAAGCTGCTGGCTGCTTTGAGCAAAAAATTTCTTAAGAGAGAGTTCAATTATTTGATGTGTTGCTATTGATCCCTAAAGGCCATGGCTAGAAGATACACGTTAGGGCATCCAGCTTGACTACCTGCTTCCAACGGCCCATTAACAATTTGCAGGGCACATATTATATTGCTTCTTGTGTCTGTACAATAATGTTTAAAACACAGCTAAAGGTCTCACGCTGCATACAGAAAGTGTTTTGCTTTGTTTACTACGGAGCAAACACCAGTCAGAATCTTGTAACTCACCTCTGTTAGATGCTCTTATTTAAAGCACAGATCTTATATTATAAGTGGACTCCCGCTCCCATGCCGACACACAAAGTGTTCAGCAAAGCACAGAAGCCTCTTCTGCTCTGACAGATTGAGCTTCATAGAACAGCTTCAGGGAATGCATTTGAGCTTCCTTGTCACCCTCAGTGAGTGACAGCAGCTATTCAAGTGCCTGGCTCCAACTCAAGCTGTGTTGACAATTTAGGGTGTAACACATAATCCACATACAGAAGCGGTAACACATCCCCCAATCATCCACTTCACTCTTTTCTGTGGCTTTTCTGAACGTAGTCATGGACGAGTCCCCTTCTCCAATAGCTGATTTTAAACCTCCCCTAACCTCCCAGAAGATGGAAGTGGTTGGAGTGGATCAACCCAGAACACAATATCCAGCAACATACTGCGCATGTTATCACTATGAAAGTAGATTAGAGTTTGAACCAGCTCTGCCCACTGTGATTAAGGGTTCTTTAATACACTTGACACTATTCTATACAGACTCTTGCATGCAGTATCCTTGCACCTCCATCCTTAACCTAGTTTTCCCCAACAGAAGAGCTGCACAGCTAGTGTTTAGTTTAACTACAAGACAGGAAATGCTTGCACTTGCTGCTTGCACACAGTTTGCCATGTCACCCTGTCAAGCCTATTACTTCAATTAAAGTTCCATCTGGCCCTTCTTGACAACTCAGCCTCTCACGTTGAAAATATGTATGATGATGATCTGGATGCAGGAGGCAGAACTCGTTGTTTTCCAACACTCTTGCTATTACCATCAATTTCACATGAAAGTAGGGTACTTCCTTTGGGAAAAGCAACACAGAAGTGTCAGTTGGTTTCATTAGCAGTGTGGTGGTTCTTTACTGTTCCCACTCTAATGCTGTTCCTCATGGCTGAAGAATTTAGTCTAGTGCTTTTAGAAAGAGATGCAAACATTCCTAATTGCACTAAGATTAATATTCTAGGAAATTTAAACAGCACTCCGCTAGCAAATTCATTAAGCAGTAGAATAATCCCATTGGGCAACTACCATAGTGTCAAACTAGTTTTAATCATGGTGAAAATGTTTTGCTTTTCATGCAAAAAACAGTGCTTGCAAGATCTGGCATAACTAGAGAGTCTATAGAAATACTGAAGAGTATTTGATACAATTACAAAGGCAAAAGAATATCAAAAAATGGTTAGGGACAGTACATTACATTAAGCAGTATTTCCATGGGTCCTGCATGTTCGTATACCAGATGTTGTCCTGCTCAATTCTGCACTGGAAACTTCTCTGCAGCCTTCCAGCCTTGCTTAATAGCTTGCTTTCTGCTCAGTGAGAATAAGGAGGGGTGTAACAACAGGAAAGGTATACTACTTATGCAGCTTCCCTGCCTTTTCTTATCCTCTGCTTATGAAGGAACGAATAGCTATCTTAGGACAGTGAAAGTCATCAGTTTTGTATCATTCTTAAGACTACAGCTATTTTATTAGACAGAATTTGATTTCTGTCCTGCTGATCTTCCAGAACTGGGCTTCTCATATTTATTTCCAGCACAGATCCTGTCTATCCTCAATCTTCTTCACAAAATCCTGCATACAAACAGGAAAATAACCACACACAGAAGCTTAGTTCCTAAATGAGTTGTCATTGTTTTTCTCATCAAAATAACTTAGTTACTTTCCCCACTTCTGTTAGCTCTGTTTGCATCTTTCCCAGCTTTAAATGCCAGTTCAGAGAGAGGGGAAAAAAAAATACACAGCGACTGCTGAGTGATTATAAAGACTGGTATGGGGCATGCTGCTTTGATTCAAGTAACTGTCCAGAAACCCTGCAGGAAAATGTTTTTAAAGAGAAAAGAAGAAAATCCAAACCTCTCTATATATTCAGCATCTCTCAGTCCAGCCTCAAGCTCAGCGGCAGGCAAGTGTCAAAAATAGTCTTTGTGCCTGCAGACACGGCTTTCTGGAATTAGGGTAGTAGCTGTATGATACAGAAAACCTATACAGCACATGCAGACAGAGAAGAAGAATTTGCCTGCCACTCTCAAAGTGTAGACAATCTATATGTTTATGTTTATTTTTTAAGTGAGAAGAGGAACACTTCCAATAGAGATGATTTTTTTTCCCCTCAAGGAAGAAAGGAAGCAAGGAAAGCTACAGCTTGTTTTGAAAAGGTACAGCTCTTGGAGAAGAACTACTCATTGGAACAATACAGTGAAAATGTCCCTCAACAGAACAAATCCAAACAGTAATCAGAGTTGTTACCTAAAGCAGGTTACACAAAAATCTCTTCCAGGAGCCCCAGGAGCCTCATCAGAACCCAAAGACATATCAATACTGTAACATAAGCAATTGTATATCTGTCACTTACTACCTTTTTTGTGCAGTTTCCACCCCAGGACTCTTGCACTCCCTCCCTCGCAAGCACGGAAGCGTCCAATTTTTCTTTCAGTTTTATTTTTCTCATATATATCATTCACTGTTAATTAGGATTCGCAGTTTCCCCCACATTATTTGGTACACAAATAAGCTTATGAAAGTACATGGCTGCTGTAGAAAATCTGGATTACAGTGAAACAAACTGAAAAGCATGGTATTTGCCCTTATTTTCCTGGAAGCGACCCATCTACAAACCACTGCAATCCACCATCTCTAGACAGAAATGACAGCTTGTGCTGCTGCTCTGTTTAGCACTTCCACCTCTGTAGTGCAGAGTGTCTACAATCCAGCCACTCCTTGTAATAGCTGCAGCTCCTCCTGCAAACAGCAGACAGGTTTAGCATTGATCCGGTAATTGATACTGGAAGGCAAGGGTTAGATAGTATGCACCTGGCCCGTCATAGCTTTCAGACTCATGACTTTCAACATATCCTAATAGTGAACACATGTGCTGAAGAGTCACACACAATGAGTTTGTACTTCATCAGAACTGAACCAATGACAACCATTTAGTCCATCTGAAAAACTAAGATGTCTTGCAAACATGACATAGAACAATTTCATACAACATTATACCACAGTAAAAAATGCACAAAAAAGCTGACAAAATGCGGAAGAGCTGCTAGAAAAATCTAAACAGTAGAAAATAAGCACTTTCTATATAAATCTTACTTTGTGTTTACTATACCCATGTTGATATCTCTTTTATTACATTTCTATACAAAACTCGTATTACCTCTGTTCTCAATTAAAGCTCTCACCTCCATACAATTTGCAATTGCACCCAAACTTTATGCAATAGGATTCAAGATGATTAACTTGCATTTCATTTCCATGACTGTGGCAGCACTTAATCAACAAAGTCCATACCTATATATTTATATAAATGTATATATACACACACACATACATACACATGACAAATACTGTTGCAGTTGTCCTCTCTTCCAGTGTTTGGAGTGACAGTCATCCTAGAAGGTGAAGGCATACACCACTCCCACAACCACAATATTTCCAATTGTTGCTATTATTGCAATCCATAACAATATGGCATCATTTGAAGAACGGGATGTCTCTTCTGGTGGATTCTGCATGGAAGAAGCTGCATGGACATTGGCGGATGAGTTAAACAAGGAGTACTCTGTACTAAAGTCCTCATTGGGTGAGTCCATAAAGGCTCCTCCCATAACAGGAAGCTGTGAAGAAAGATAGGGCAAAATTAGACTGAAGGCAAAATAATGGTATTTGCTTTGTCTCAAAGTCATTATGAGAGTAACCACTAGCAAACCTGAAAAATTACTGAGATTTCACATACGTGGTGCTAATCTGTTAGGAATATCACAGACACACACTTAACACTATTTCTTTCATTTCTGTTAGAATCAATGTTATTGCAGGAAACCTATGTATATTACATGAAATAAACATAAGAGCTGGCATACAGTCTCCAAGTCAACCAAAGTAATTATATGCATTTAGGCAGAAGAGGTACAGCTATCCACAAAGCACTCACATAGCAAAATGGAAGTTTACAGCAGCATAACTCTTTTGTGACTACCAGCAATAGAATCATATTGCACAGTCATCAAACAAGCCCAGCAAGGATGTGATGCAGGGAATTTGTTCTGTCTTTATGTATGGCTCTGAAGTAAAACCTTGATTTATCCAGAGATCATGCAAAAACATATAAATTGCAAAAGTTGTTCCTGTAAAACAGGTGGAGTGTACTCAGTGCTCTAACATCACTTGCAAACCACACCAGTTATGCAGGATTTATGAATCCATACAGTGAAAAACATCAAATTGGATTTTGAAAGGCTCAATAGCAACAAAGTAAGTGGCAAACTTCCAACACTTCTCCCACCCCAGACTACTCCTACTGAGAAGGATAAAATTTCTTTAGTGGTCTTGGTGGGTTCCTCAGTGGTACAAGGATAAATTGTCAGTAAGACCGAGTTATTCAACACAGTAAAAAAAAAAAAGGAATTATTTAAGCTTCTCCTTATACAGGTTTTAGTTGTCTTCCCAACTTCATCCTAGATCCCAGTACATATCCTTCATGACTCAACAACTATTTTACCATCTACATAAAGGTGCAGAACACATCCTTTTGCAAATGTACGGATGCATTCAGGCAAGAGAAGGATACCTAAAGCTCTACTGAGACTGTCTACTAAAATAAAGGTATTTGCTTCCACCCTTGCTCCTTGTTGAGAATGCAGTTCTGGAAGAGTCTCCTCTGCCTCACTGAGTGCAGGCTCCAAAGTCTCATGCAAGTAGAGGACACTGTTTCAGAAAAACCTACAGAACATTTATTGCAAATATCTGTAATGCTCAGGACACGTACTTCTGAATACCTTGTAAAAAGCCAAAAAGTTGCTCAGCAACCTCAGAAACTGCACCTATTCTGTACTGCAGGGAGAGCATGAGCTCGTGGGTACTGCACAGCCCAAAGTCTTTGCAGTACTCAGTAACTGAAATGCCTGGACCATTGTAGTAAGAAAGCGGATCAAACTGCCATTACAGGCCACAGAAACCCTAAATCCAACAAAGCCATATGTGCAGATCTCTGTCAGCCTGACCGTTTTTTTCCCTTGAAAAATTCCACTATGGCACTGATGACTGATTTGGTATTGAGCAATAAGTAGAACCTAGACATCAGTGCATCCTACCTACACTCTCAGATCTGGTAGAATTCCAGTGCTTCAAGGAAAACTGAAAAAAGTCTGCGAATGTTGTCCTTAAGAAACATCCTTGCTGTAATGCCAACCTACATTTCCTTTCCCACAGTGTTTTCCCACACTGCTGCTGTCTCCTTCCAACTTTTAGATGCAATTAAAAAGTTTTACAGCCTACTTGTAAGATCTTTTGGGTTTTTTGGCATTCTTCTTCTTCTCCTTTCTTCATAGGGCTTTTTTATGCAGCTGAAACCCTCTGGCTCTGTAATAACAAAATAAAAATCCTTCCTACTGTTCTACTACCACAACTTCAACAGTACTGTTGAAGTTACCACGGCCTACGAATAACAAAGGAGCCAGTCTTGTCTTCATTCAGCCAAAATTAGCACGCCCGATACTCACTGGATAGAAAACCAACCTTTTTTAATACCCTATCTTTCAAATCCTGCATTGCATTTTCACCTCTCCCTTTGGTACTAAACTACGCCCGTCCTGGCTGTGTGCAGCTGTGCAACAGAGGCTGCTAAACAGGACAGTGGTGGCTGTCATCTACAAATTAGAGCAAAGTATTCAAGAACTTTGAGAATAAAGTAAATTTTTTTGCTTGCTATCCATAACATTTCACAGGACTATAAAGGACCAACTCTGTTTCAAAGCTGTCTGCTGAACAAACTTCATCTGTACTAAAAAATATCATGTCATACTCAGAATGAAACAGAGAATGAAAGAGGACAAAGGATATACGTCATACTACTTAATACACATTAAATAAAATTATGTATGAGATGAAATATTGTTAGACAAAAGCAGTTTGCAAGAAATGAAACAGGAAATTGTAAAAGTCAAGTTTCATATATTCTCCCTGCATCAAAGATTTTTGCTGCCTGTTTCAACACAGTGTGCGCTTTAAAGAAACCAAAAGCTTCCATTTCACAACAAGCCTAGCTTGGTGTTTTGAATAGAATTCCACAGGCCTTTTCTACATCTTGGGATTTGATAGGGAAAACATTGCTCAGTTTAATCAGGATTTCTTTGTAAGTAGAGACCGCCATCAAAGGCAATTCTGACTTCAAACATAAGTGTAATTATGCAGTGATGCAGCTATTTAACAGCTATGGAGACACTAGTTAAAGATCTTCCCAGCAAATGACAGTCATATATTTACCACACTGGCAGCAAAATGCTCAATCTGAGGTGCTTACCTCCTTAGCAAAGCATTACATGAGCATTAGCATTTAGGATTGGTCAATTCTGCAATATCTTTCAACTGGAACCACCATCCAAAAATACAGAGGTACACATAAATGTGCATGTCCTCAAGACAGTGGGAGGTCATGAGTACTTTTCTGGTGAGTGATACCTTTTTTTTTCAGCCACATGTTCTGGGCTCTCAATGAATTATTTGAAGTGACAAGCTTTCACCCTGTTAGTCCACCTGGTGCTGTCACAGAGGCAGGAAGCATTTGTGTAGCAGCACAGCTACACACCACACTGCAAATTATGTCAGATCTGAATCTCCTTGTACCATCTAAGGCTCAAACAAGCTGTTTTCACCATCTGAGGTGAACACATGGTGAAACAGCTCATCTGAATCTCCAAAAGGCTTGCGGTGACCTGATATAAAGCACTGACATTCAGCACCTGGCACAGGCTCTTTCTGTAAGATTGACTTCCAGTTTTTCTGTTTGTAGGTCAGTAGCACTTCACCATAGATATGGAAAATAAACCTTACTGTCAGTTTTCCATTTGCAGAAATTGCTTCCCATTATATGCATATATCCCCCTTTTCACTGCTAAAATGGCCTCACAGAAGAGCACAGGAATGGCCACATGGTATCAGATAGAAAGTCCATCTCCCTTGTGTGCTAACTCCAACAGTAGCCATAAATAGCCTCTTTGAAAGAGTAAGAACACAACAGGGCAAGCATGTGTGATAGCATCCCTTAACAACTCACATCCTCCAACTGTTTTCAGTTAGGAAGTTCATAAGCCAGATGCTACTGCTATGGATTTAATAACTCTCAAAGAATTTTGCTACCATGAACTTGTCTAGACTCCACCTGAGCTCATCTACAGTTGAGCATCATTCTCAGTCTGGCCTCTTACTGCCACTTAACAGTAAGAGTTGCCCAGTGAGTTGAGTGATGTAAATCATCCTTGTGAGATAAGCCCACTTCTACACTGGAGAGAGGGAAACACAGATGATTAATATCAACTGGCAATCTGTCTCTTCGGTAGATTAACTTCAGTGAGATGAATCTCATCTTCAGTCTTGGTGTCTTTGTTCTCCCAAAAGGTACAGTATATTCCCTCTGCAGTCTTATTTGAGATATTACATTAAAGGCTGTGAGACATTCAGACCCGACACTAATGGGAGTTACAAAGTGCCTGTGATAAACAGGAGGCTAAGGATAGAAAGCCTGAAATGCTTTCTGTACTTGCTCTATTTGTCTGTCTGTGCCTCTACAAAGCAAATACATACCAAGTTATATCAGCCAAAAACTTCACCAATGTCAATGCTGTTACACTGAACTGCAGTCTGTTTTAGCCTCAGAGGGTTTTTATAGGTAAAGCAAAGCTGTGCAGAGCCTCCCCAAGAGTGCTGGGCAAGGAGGCTAGAGCAAAGGGTTAACTGGGAAACGCGACAGTGAGGGACATAGCAGAAGCAGATGGCAGGGGGAACAGTTAGGAAATGAAACCCTTTTCCTAGTGACTATGTCAATATTGTTAAGTAGTGCTAATAGCATGTCACTTGCTAAATGGGTTCTAGGACTGTTGAAGAAAGAATTCTAATCATTAAATAGCAACAGGCAAAAAATCAAACAGCAAAATGTCAAGTGGTAATGAGAACACTGACTGCGCTGAATACCTCCTACTGACATCCAAGAGGATGCTTTAGGGTCATGAGGAGGAGAATAAGACTCTTGAACAGATAAGTGACGCACTTTCCAGTTAGAGAAAAATCCTATTTTATAATCAAAAAAATTCACATGAAGGAAAAACAACATGTCAGGTAACAGTCAATGATACTGTGAAAGTGATGTTTTTTTCTTGTAGTCAGATAAAGAAGTGTAACTGTTCCTGCTGCCTCACTGGGACATCAGGCTTGGCATAAATACTTGGAAGCATAGCTGAATCTTCTAGCAGCCATTTTCGGAAAGGAGAAAACCTCAGGTGAGGCTTTAACAGATGTGCTGCATCTTGGCCTCGGGTTTATCCATACACTTTTCTGGGAATGGGATGCTGAGAGGTGAAATGTCATCCCAGCTCAAATGTTGTTTTGTAAAATCCCTGTTGTTACTTAAAAATATGTAATTTTTCAGGGTTTCTTGTAGGTTGAATTTTTGATAGCGTATTTTTACATGAGGGCATATTCTGAACACATAAAGTGAAATTATTATTTTCATCTGCCCTGGCAGCGTGTGATTGTCGCAGTGCATATTTAGATCTGGGAGCCTTTTAGCTGCAACCACAAAACAATCTAATGCAGTTGCTAAAGACGGCATGAATACACAGGTTTGCAAAAGCATCATAACCACATTTTAATTCTTAAGCTTTTTTCAAGGAAATGTTTTGCCCTGAAGAGATACTCCACGTGACCAATATTCTCCCCACACCAAGTCTACTGTCTCACAGACAGTTCTCCTCATCTAAAGACTGTACTACTATATAAGTGAAGACATCCTAGATACTATTTATTTACTGGTAATATCTGGTGAAGCAAGTTTTTCTATCCACTGTTTGTCAGAATATCACCCATCTACTTAAAATGCAGGGATTTAGTGAACAATGACAATGAGCACTGTTATTCCATGCTCACTGCAAGTGAATTAGTTAAATGCATTAAACCCACACACAACCAGAATAAAAGGGCACCTAAGGCAATCTAATTTAATTAAATAGGTTTGATTCTGAAGAGGGAGGATCCATGCAAATGCTTTGTGCAGTTAACTTCAAATCCTCATTTTAAATTCAGAACCTTGTTTTACACTGAAAACACAGTCTCAGGTTGGCAAAATTAGGAAAAACTCCTGCTTATTTTCAAGATATAGTTTCCAGCGGCAATGGAAAATTTTCACTCTAACTTGGAAGCATCAGGATTTCACCTGTTGCTTCCAAACTCATTAAAAACTCTCTACACTATCCTACATCAATCTCTGCTTTTTTTCCAATTCATGGTATTCCTATGACTGGTGTATTACTTCCCCTGCTGCCTTCCTGATTTATGATAGACTAGATGTAATGTTCTTTGTCCTTTTAGATGAGATCACTGTTAAAAGTTGTTCCTTATCAGAAGTATCTCAGAAGCCAGACGTGCAAATTTTAGCCTTGCTGTTGAACCACACTAAGAGTTGCCTTGGCCAACAGGCGTCTACATATTTGGAAGGAACTCCCACAGATGTCTAGAGCTGCAGCAGATACTTCAATTCTGAGTTTGCTCTTGTCTGTATAAATCAGTTTGCCTTAATGAAGGTATTTCCATGGGGAACCATATGGAAATAGATCTTTGCCCCTAAGGACATCTACCCAACTGCCTCATATGAGAACACGTCTTGTGCAGACTGGAGCACTTTTCTGTGGGAAATTATTCTGCTAAATAAGCTGCAAGAAACAGTGTAAACAACTGACATGAAGATAAGTGGGTTTATCCTCATTATTTCACTCTCCTAATTCTGCACAGGTGCCCCTCAAGATAACTTAGTGATAAACATGCTGTTATTCCATTCCTACAATTTACATCTGCCTGGTGCCCCTTCTTGAAATAGCTTTTATTATTTCAAAGAACCCTACTGCTTTTAAACTATTATTCTCAACCCACTGCTGCTGGATTAAATCATCCAAGGATGGAAGACTGGGAACAAACAAAAGATTTTTTTGGCTGACAAAAGTGATAAGTCTCAAATAGAAACAGAGGAGGAGCTTCTCACACTATCGGTGGTCCCAAGAATTCCTCCTCTCTTTCTGGCCAACGCCAAAAATGCTGCAGCAAGGAAAAGAGTAAGCTTTGTCAATGTTGAATAGAAATGCAAACAAGCTGTATGAAGAAGCTGCAAATCTAATGTACATATAATTTAAATTGTGAATCTGTATACTCTGACCTGGAGGTGGTGGTGAATCTGAAAATCACGCAGGGCAATCAAGCAGACATGCTTTAAACTATCTGGATGTGCCAGGAACAACCATTCAAGCAGCAGCACTAGCTGACCTTCCACATAACTAACACAGCTGAGGCTGGCATCCTATTGTGCACAACATGCCGGGGAAGCAGATGTGTGGGTCCTATTATACACATAGCTACAACTTCCATGCTTCCAGGAGCACATGCACATGAAAGAAAAGATACAAACAGGGGGAATCAGAAAGGTGAGCATTTATCAATACGGAAAAATTCAGTAATATGCTATAAAACTGGCCATCAACATTATCATGAGTAGGAGCTACTCAAATCTCTTTACGATTTCCAAAACTGGCAAAGCAGAGGACCTTTTCACACCATGCCTAGTCACACTGGGGACCTCAGAGAGACCAGGCATTCCTTTAGAGATATGAGGAATCTGCAAAGCTATATCTGTTTAATATCAAACATGATTCTGGAAGGGCTCCCAACACCAAGCTTTGGAGTTTAAACTCTTTAAGCACATGTGAGAAGAAAGAGGTGCTGATTATCCCACCTATTAGAGTGTTTCTTGCATAACCAGATATTTTTGTCATTGGTAACTTCAAAGCTGAACTACTGGATTTAACTGGACTTCAATGGTCTCCTGCACTGACCCAGGCTCGCAATTCCTTTCTGTTGTCAAGTTCCTCTACTGAAAAAGAACAATCTGGAGGCAAAGAAGGGAACAATGCATAGGGCATAATCTTTTAAAGTCTCAAGGGACAGCTTTGCTTTAAAGACACAAGGCAGTACTGCGGACTGGAAGCAAGCACACAACTACACGGTATTAGTGGGAGTTTTGGTTGCTCTTATGCAGAGTAAGTGGTTCTCCTTATGCTGGAGGATAAAGAGGAAAAGAAGAGTAATATCTGCAAGAGGGAAGGGCATTCCCACCACAAATAGAAAAGTCAAATGATGAAATGTCAGTGGAAAACCACAGAGCATAGCTCAAGAGCGGGTGTAGAGCAAACACTGAACAAAGCTTAATCACATTTCTCAAAGTGAAAAAGGGCTGCACCAGCCCTACCTTCTCAGTCATCCTTGCAGCCAAGTTTGCCTGTGTCGACGCTTCATTTTCAATCTACTGTTGTGGGCAAGGTTTCTGGGCAGCAGAGAAAGTGTCTGATATTTGTATTCTTTTGATTTTCCTTCTGTTCCTTCTCCCTTAGCCTAACATGTTTAGGCTATTCACAGGGGGAAGGATGGGAACTGGCAGCCATTCACAGTAATGGAGGCAATGAAATGGTTTCAAAACCAGAAATAATTTCATGTCAAAAAGTGTTTAAATCACTAGACTTCAGGCGTGGTCAAATGCAGTGATTTTGTAAGTGATTGTATCCTTCAGTAATCAGGATGCTTCTCACAAAGACTAAATGAATTTCAAGGTCAGGTACCAGGGGTTACACCTAGAAGGATGCAACATTTTATACACCATCGTATTCCTCTGGAGTAAAAAATAACTACAATCAAATTCCTCTATGTTGCATACACAGACAACTGTTCAAACCGAAATCCAGCAGCAATAAAAAAAATCTTGCATACTATTTCCAATTCCAGCTACACAGCCCATGAAAAATTAACTGGCTGCTGTTTAACTTAACCACACTAACAGACATAGTATAGCTCAGCTCTATTTCATCAGAGAAAATAATTGCTATTCCATGCAGGCTCAAAGGCTCTCAGACAATATATCTTTATTTTACATAGTCGTGGTTGTGCTACAAAGACAGGCTGTGATACATTTGCCTGTTGAGGGAAGTAATTGCTACCATTGCAGGTCTGCTGTACCTAATGATATGCTATAAACATCTCTTTTTCAGCACCTTTGAGACAACAACCTGGAATCTATCCTCAAATATGATAACGTAAGTGTTAGGTCAGTCCCCCCATCATAAAGGAAACCCACTGGGAAAAATTATGCTATGATGACTTCCAGAGATTAACACTCCCACAGAACACATTTGCAGGGATACAATAGAAAGCCCCAGAAGGAAATTAAAGCAATTTAATTGTCTCAACCCAGAATGATTATTTTCCATGAGTTTATAAATGCTATCACACTCACTGAAAAAAAAAGGGGGAGAGAGAAAACTAGTAACTATGTATGCAATTTTATTTCAGCTATAGGTCATTTTTATTCAACATTTTTTATTTTTTTCTTTCCCATTCATCCTCATTATATTCTCACAAACAAAAAAAATGTGGAGGCGCTGAGATATGCTTACAGAATACCTAAGGTATATCTCTTATGTCTTACTCAAGGCTATTTTTCTAAATAGTTTTGGTTGCTTACTGGGCACCTGGTTCAAGACACACAAAAAGCCTGAGAGTCAACAAAACCAATGTATTCCAGTTGAGATGGACAAAAAAAAAGAAGAAAAAGCTGACACAGTGTTAGCCCTCTTCATATGTTAAGGGTAGTGGTTGACATGAAGGTCAAGTAAACTGTGCAGACCAGCTTCTAGGAAGAAAGGAGGACTGCCAAATGTTCCAACTGTGTGTACACTTCACTTGACAGAACACCAACATCTGGCAGCCTGCTATACTTCTTGATTCCAGCAGGCATATCAGGCTCAACATATGGCTCAGACAACCTATAGACTGCACATTGTCCTCAGCTTACTCTGTAATGCTTCAGTAGTGGTTTATACCTGAAGAAAACACATAAATTTACTGAAAAATTAATCCTGTTCTCTTGCGTGTTTGTCTCATGAGTGAGCTAATCAGACAATAAACAAAAGAATAAAATCTAAAAGGTGAAAAATGTTGAGAGTTTCCTAATTTCTAGTATTTGTCATGATAAGAAAAGTTTCTTCCAACATAACTATTTGTCGAATACCATGAAGACACTAACAGCTCAATCACAGGTAAATCCTGAGCGCAACTATTTCAACTGTCTTCTAGGATTTACTGTTCTCACAGCAGAGCCTGAGGAAAGACAGTAACATTTGCTTCTCATCCTCTTTGGTGTAAAATCAGCAGGTAAAACTTGAACACATTTCACAAATGGCTTAAAATCAGCCTGGATCATTTTGCTTCGAAGTAAAAGAGGAGCACCCGTATGGGACATTTCACTCTCTTATGGGGAGGCAGAAACCTTCATAGAAGTGTGACAACAGCCATTATCAGAGCCAAATATTCCATATGTTCTCACAAACAGATTCTCACAACCAAGGTTTTGCTCATCTCCTAAGACCATCAAGGGATGATTAAGTATGGTTGAACTAGACAGCAGCTGATGACATCTTTATCACGCCAAACAAAAAGAGAACAGCCAAGCCATCTGTGTTTGTTTACTTATGTTTAAGATTGTTCAAACAGTTCAGAGCACACTACAGAAAAATATAATAAATTATACACTGATTCTTACTCCTAGATAAGTGTGTGTATATATGTGGAGGCAAAATAGCACTCCTTAGTGGCTGACATATGCACAGGATGGCACAAATCAATGCATAATTTATTATACTTCTATTTGAAATTCGATATTTGTGCTTTGTATTCTTGCAGTTGATAGAGCTGCACAGGATAATTAAATACATGAATATGTAACAGTTTTCTTCAGGAATGAATTTTTTCCTACCCAAAAGTGATTTCTCTAAAAGCTTGTTCAGTTATTCTTGTGTTATGGAAGCTTAGTAGAGAATGAAGGAAACAAAATCAAAATGCATTGTATTTACATTTCCCCCCATTTTATTCAGTGGAGTCTGAACTATGGAATCACTACTGTCCCAGAGAGCTGGAACAGTTTAGAGAGAACGAGCAATTCAGTGGCCTCCTATGCCTTATTGAAGATGCAAGTTTGCACTCCTCTGGTACCTTAGGATCTTAGGGCCCTCGGCCAAGGTTTTGAAAACATAAATGTCAAAAAATACTTGTAATAAGTAGAGAAAAATTCTACTGTGTCTGAGCTTGATAGCTGCCTGACATGCAGTTCAGGTGCAGAAAAAACAACCACCACTCAAATACTGCACCAGTTGAGAAGACTTCCATGTAAAGGGAACCAAAAAGTAACCAGAAAATGAGCTTGCTCCAACGTCAAGAAGGGTTTCTTCAGAACCTTCCAGCCAAAGTAAACACAGACAGACTCTTCCTCAAAGGTGAAGTCACAGTCTTCTGAAATTCAGATTGGTCAACCCACACAACAGCTTAGAGGGACCTTGATGCTTTAAGAGACAAGATTCAGATGGAAGCAAGACAAGTACATGCCTATACCTTTATATTGATACTTGTAAATGCACATATGTGACTACATGCACAAATTTGTGGTAGAATTTTACACCTACTGTTGGGATTTTGAAATAATCAATCTGGCCAAAAGCAGTCTAATATTAAGAATAAACTTCAACTACTGGAATGCAAAATGTGAGCTAAAATATTAGGTAAGTTAACTGCACGAAAGTGAAGATGCTGTTTTGTTAAAGCTTTAGTAAAAGTCAAAAAAATCCAGTTGCAAACAATGCCTGGCAAAAGTATACGCTCTCAGCTACAAGAGACCTTAGCACGTGCATGGCAATGCTGCTGCCAACACAACTGAGGAGCTGGCTGAGTTCTTTGGTCCAAAGCTTACATTCCTAGATAAATAATGAACTCTCTTATCTAGATTGTAACACTTTCACCCACACTGAGGTTTTATTTATGACCCCACTAAAGGAAATCCGAGTAAAATATCGTGGTCTCATTTTTTCTCATGGTACCAATGAGCACACAGTAAAAAGATTAAACAATGAAGGAGATAAAAATTGGAGAGGTCAAAAATATTCTCTCTGAGGAGCCACTGGTTCTGATATACACGTAGCTCAGATAAAAATGGAGGTTTGGGATATACCTGTGCCATTTAGTCCAGCCTTTGAACTCAGAAGGTCTGCCTAATAAGAGAAACCTCTAAAAGAAAGGTAACAGGCAAAGCTAACCCTAAAACATTCTGGAGGTTGCTGCTTCCTGGGGAGAAAGAGGGCCCTCCCTTACCCCAGCAGCCTGACAGATATCCATCTACCCACAGGGAGAATTTATCCAGCTCCATTGAATTCAGAATATCAGCTCAAACTTTTTTCAAGCTGAGCATCACTCATTATAAATCCAACACAGAAATATTAATAAGTAGCATGGGAATATTTCTATGCAAATAGCTAGTATTTGTAAAATTGCAAGCATCCGTCTCATCTTTAATCACCTATATTTTAAAATGCTGGATTGAAGATTTCCATTTCAAAAATACCTCTAAGAGACTTGTGTGTTCCACACCATCATTCCGTGTCTTGCATGAATAAATTCATGACATGGTGAGGTAAGGAGAGCTCAGGAATAGAAGTCAAAACCAGAAATGGTTACAACACATGACCCAAGAAACAATTAAAGCCATCGGCAAATCACACAGAGAGGTGTTCATTCCATGTGGTTTGCACCCTCAGAAGCAGTCTCCTTAAAAATATTCTTAAACTCACCATCCAATCAAAAGGAGGCAAATTCAGGAATTTAAACTGGACCTTAAGATCCTCCTTGGGAAGACACCTATTTCTTTCTATTGGCAATGTAGAGGAATACAAGTACTTAATGCTGAGGGAGTGCACACATTGCTCATTTGGAGCTTTCCACATGAATTTTTACCTTGTCAGGTGCTGACAGAAACTTATTTCCTACTATCATCATTACATTTAAGGCTTCAGAGTTGGAGGAAAAAAGTAGCAGACACATATACATCTAAAATTATCTACATAGTACCATCTTAAAGGTAACTAAACTGATAAACTAATATTTAAAAAAATGCCAGAAAAGGGAATAATTTTTCAAAAGAAATGATCATTTTTTAAAGCAATTCTGCCTTTCGTCATTTTGAAAGTGCCCTGCAAATCACAAGTTCTTTTGTAATATGAATTGTATATAATTCTAATAAAAAATTGTAATACGCTTGTACACTGAAAACATAGCCAAAGGGATAAAAGCAAATAGAGGACCACAATAAAGAGAAGACCATGCTCACCCAAGTTAAAATGAGGTCGAGTTAGTAAATTTAAAACATGTCAAATAAAACACTGGTTTCTACATATTTGTTGGTAAGCCTGAATTCAAGATAGCCGTTTATGCAAAGTTTCTCCAAGGCCTAAGTAAGACCTTTGCACTCCATTAAAGCATGGATGCTCCTCTGATAGCTTTCCTCCTAATATATTCAATATCTGCTCCAGTTTTCCATTAAAAATACAATGAAATATATGCCATAATATCATAATACACTCCCTGACTGGAGAGACTGTATATTAGTTTCTACATTGCATCCTTAAAAAAGAACAAAATTCCTTGTATCTGTGGTTTAGCATTACTTGAAGTTCCTCTAAGTTAAGGAAAGACATTATTTATTTATTGGTAAGTACACAGAATTAAGTACAGAATGAAACCACATTTGCTGAAGCAGCATCATGGAAATACAACTGATAAAATGCAGTACCAGTGATGCAAGAGGACTGCCCAGCTTAGAGATCCACTACCAGCTACAACAGCATAAGCTCCCACTCAATTCAAGAACAAGTGACCTAAAGAAGTGTGAAATAATAAAATATTAAAAAAAACTTCCAGACGTGGCTTGAGTGGGAAACTTTCAAATAGCTCTTGAACCCTTCATTTCCAGATTGCTGGTATGAATTCAAGTTAAGTCAGTGAAAAAAACAAACAAACCAAATTTAAGAGTTGAATACAACATCGTTTCAGGCCAATTCCAAACCACATCCCATCATAGCATAATCTAGAGGACTTACAGAAGCCAGTGGAAAACGTCTGCTGACTTCAAAGCAGAAACACTACATAGACAGCCACTGAACTCGAAAAGAATAGTTTGAGACATACTGGGAGCCATGGGCAAGCAGGCTGGTGCTCATCAAGAAACTCTTACTTGCATCATTGCTATTGCCCGAGTCAGTATTTTCAGAAATTTACATTTTTCTGTGCCTCTTTCACCCCTTTTTTTGGTCATTCTTACTTCTTCATAAGAGCTTAAGGCTTTTTTTTTTTGCAGAATGGTTGAACTCCACTGCTGCTTCACTTAGTTTTAGTTCACACAAAGCCTGCCACAGTGAGATCCCAGCCTTGCCTAGGCGTTTCGACTATAGTGTAATTAATTTACAGCTTATCAATGGAGATACCAATGTCTCTTTAGACCAAGAGCCAATACAGAGTAAGCACTCTATGGATGTTAGATACCCCTTTAAACATACACGGCATGCCCACATCTGCTACACACATAAGAAAATCAGAGCAGTGGATTCACTGAACCCAGCTCTCCTCTTTGCATTAATTTTATTTTTGTATTTACTGCAGTAATACAATATCAGTTTTGGGGAATTATAAGCAAAATCACACCTGTCATTTTTTCACCTCATTTATGTTAGGAAACACAGCAGTGTAGAGACTTCCCATTCAGAACAACCTGGAACAGAAAGGATTCCCTTTGGGAAAATCTTGAAGACATTCAAGAAGGTAGAGTTTCATAATCCCAGAGTGAATCTCTGAACAAAACTATCTGACCCCACAGTGATATAAAACACAGTTACATGAAATACACATAGAATGACAAAGAAAAGCAAGTCCAGTTCCTCAGAAGAACCACAAGAAATCTGACTGTAATCCCTAAGAAGAGGGAATAGGTCCCAGTAAATAAAAGGGCAAATGCAGCATGGTTAAACTTTAATTATATTTGGCTCCCTCAAAACAGATGCTCGCAGACAGATTTCTGTTTCAGCCAGTAATGACTGTCATACACAATCATGTCACTGATTTCAAGAGGGCTGCAGGGTTTACACGCTGGCAGGCAAAACTGACAAGACAAAACTCAATAATACTCACAAAATCCAACACCCTGCTTAGTCCAACAGGGATATTCAGATGTTGCAATGGAGATAAAAGAACCAGATTGTGCCATGCCATTTCAGGAAAAGCAATAATTGTCAGACTGTGCTGGTGCTTTTAATGACTTCTGCATGTAACCACAATGATCCTCCTGACTGTGGCTTGGGAAGCCACCATGTGCTCCTCCTCTTCACTATCTAGTCTGGTTTTCTGGATCATCACTTACTGCTAAAAGGATGAAAGGGGGAGTGGTATGAGAAGTCAGACAGTGACAGGCACAAGGACAAAATACAGAGGTTTTATCACAAAAATGTGCATCAGAAGGCAATACATTGGGAAGCCATATATGCCTTGTGTACTTCACGTTGGCCCAGATTAAACTCCTTTCCAAGAAATGTAAGAGAGTCTTTCTGATTACTTCAGATATAAGCCTCATAATATTTTAAAGTGGGCCTTGGTCAGCTTCAATTTGCTCCTGCAAGATCTAGAAAGAATGACATAGGAAATGAATATTCTTATTCCTTAGTCCAAAACCATGTTTCTCAAGCTTGAGTCTTCCCAACTCAGATGCGAACAATCAAAATGGAGTTTAAGTCTGGATTTATGCAGCACTGCTGTCATGAACCTCATTTAATCCAACTTGATCAAGAACAGCTTATTTTTCTTACAACCTAAGTAGGGAAGGAAGGGGAAATAAAAAAAAACCCACCTCCTGCCCCTCACCCTCACTTCTAGGGGCGGACAGAGCCTCAGTGTGAAAAAAGGGACTAACACCAAGTCCCGCATACACATACGGGTCATCATTAAACATGTTCTTCAAATTCCAAGTAAGGATCCCAGGCAGTGTATTCCAGCTCTGCCCATGACAGCATTTCCCTTCCCACAAGGCACTAAATTAGCCACAGCACTGATACGACAAAAACAGTGCCACCATCTCTGAGGTGAAAGCAGAGCCTGGATTTTGCATGACAGCCTCACAGATGGAAAAGTTTTTCACTAGCTTGCCCAAACTATAGCAGAAGAGTTAGGTTCCACTTCTCACCTTCCACTAGGACCCATTTCCCTCTACAAGCCCACTGTGCATGCACTGCTTGTGTTCCTACAAAGTGGAAGTGTTTGCTCTTTCATGAGCTGCAGAAAAGCTGAGGAACATTCAAAAATCCACCATTACCCCTTGTCCACAGACACCTCCCATTCCCTGCAAATCTGACCAATATCTGTCCTTACTGTTCAAAGTTCCTTACAGTTGCACCATAAGAAAAAAAAGAAGGAATATTAACAATTCATCCACGTCTCACTGAAATGATGAAGAGGAAAAAAAAGGTTTCTAGAAAGCAAGAGTGCATGACTCATTACTGAGGAAATATCACTGGGTCATGTCTGACTTCAGAATGAACCGGCACCTTTTAATGAAAAGTACAGTACATTTTGTGTCAAGAAAATCCTTATCTATTACTTAGAACCAAGCCCCAGCTGCCAATTCATCTTGGCCAAAGGCTCCAAATTAGATGGGTTTTGAGCAAGAATCTGCTCACGTGCAGAGAAGAACAGTGAAACCAGCCTGTTGGCATTTGTGTCACAAGAAGATCTGTGTTACAAATCTGATTAGTTGCACAATGAAGCAGAAAAAATATAAAAAAGAGGAACTGATTTTCTGTATAGACCTTAATGCTTCCCTCTGATTCACATGAGAAAATCCTCCTTGCCTTATCCTGTTTGCTTTCATTGTAAGCTCTTCAGAGTTTTCTGCACTTGTTCAGTGTCCACCACATGACTGTGTTCAGCTCACCTCTAACTCCAAAGCTGCCCTGAAACTAGTGATATTCTGATGTTAATCATTAATTTTTCTCATCTATAGCTTTTTTCACCAGTCCTAATGAACCAATGGCTTCACAACACTGAACAAACTCAAAATCTAGCAAGCTGTTCTCCTACTTCTGTTAGAAAAGTAACTCTGATGGATTTTTTTTCTTCACATCAGTCAAAGGCTGATGTTGAATGCTTTTAACCAAGAGGCTAAAATATAGGGACATGCTCATTCTTCCCTTCAGAAAACACCATGTATGGGCTATGTAGAGGAAAGGTCCTTATTACAAAAGGTAATTGCAGCATGTCAGTTCTTTGCACCATTGTCTTCTCTTTGGGTTAAACTAGAGGAAAAAGAAAACAGCCATTTACTAAAAGACTTGTGACAGAACAAACTGCCTAATGATCAAGAAGTGAAGACTGGCAGACATAGCTAATATCACCCAAGTTATTCAGGTTGGGTGTGCTAAAAACACCAAACTGAGGAACCAATGCAAAAGCTGTGTGCCATTTTGGGTGCTTCAGTATAAGAAGGAGACCAAACTACTACAGTGTATCCAGAGAAGGGTAACCAAGATGGTGAAAGGTCTCAAGGGCAAGACTTAACAAGGAGCAGCTGAGATCATAGAATCACAGAATCTGAAGGTTGGAAAAGACCTTGGAGATCATCGAGTCCAACCGTACCCATCTTCTGCTAAACCATGTCCTTCAAAAACTCATCTACCTGTTTTTTAAACACCTCTAGGGATGGTGACTCAACCACCACCCTCAGCAGCCTCTGCCAGTGCCTGACCACCCTTTTCAGTAAAGAAATTCTTCCTAATATCTAGTCTGAACCTCTCCTGGCGCAACTTATGGCTATTTCCCCTTGCCCTATCATCTTGTGAGAAGAGATCAACACTCCCTCTGCCACAGCCCCCTTTCAGGCAGCCGTAGACAGCAATGAGGTCTCCCTTCAGCCTCCTCTTCTCCAAGCTAAGCAATCCCAGTTCCCTCAGCTGCTTCTCATAGGACTTGTTCTCCAGCCCCTTCACCAGCCTTGTCTCCCTTCTCTGCACGCGCTCCAACACCTCAATGTCCTTCTTGTAGTGAGGGTCCAGAACTGAACACGGTGCTCGAGGAGCAGCCTCACCAGTGCAGGGGTACAATAACCTCCCTTTTCCTACTGGCCATGCTGTTTCTGATACAGGCCAAGATGCCATTTGCCTTCTTAGCCACATGGGCACATTGCTGGCTCATATTCAGTCGGCTGTCAACCAACCTTCTCCACCAGGCAGCTGTCCAGTCAGTCTTCCCCAAGCCTGTAATGCTGCAGGGGGTTGTTGTCCCAGGTGCAGGACTCGGCACTTGGTCTTGTTAAACCTCATCCCATTGGTCTCAGCCCATCGATCCAGCCTGTCCAGATCTCTTTGCAGGGCCTCCCTTCCTTCAAGCAGATCAATGCTGCCACCCAACTTGGTGTCATCTGCAAACTTGCTAAGGGTGCACTTGATCTCTTCATCCAGATCATTAATAAAGATATGGAACAGCACTGAACCCAGCACTGAACCCTGGGGAACCCCACTCATGACTGGCCTCCAACTGGATTTAACTCCATTTACCACCATCCTCTGGGCCCAGCCATTCAGTCAGTTTTTCACCCAGCAGAGGGTGTGCCCGTCCAGGCCAATGGCAGCCAGTTTCTCAATCAGAATACTGTGAGAAACGGTGTCAAAGGATTTACAAAAGTCCAGGTACACCACATCCACAGCCTTTCCCTCATCTATTAACTGGGTAACCTTTTCATAGGAGGAGATCTGGTTGGTCTGGGAAGACCTGCCTTTCATAAACCCTTGTTAAGTGGGTCTGATAACCTGGCTGTCCTGCATGTGCTGTGTGATAGCACTCAATATGATCTGCTCCATGACCTTCTCCGGTACCAAGGTCAAGCTGACAGGCCGATAATGTCCCGGATCCTCCCTCTGACCCTTCTTGTAAATGGGAGTTACGTTTGCCACTCTCCAGTCTAGCAGCACTTCCCCAGTCAGCCAAGACTCTTGATAGATGAGGGAAAGGGGTTTGGGCAAGGACCTCTGCCAGCTCCCTTAATACCCTTGGGGGTATCCCATCCATCTCCATAGACTTGTGGACGTCTAATTGGCTGAGGTCTCTAACCAAGTCTTCTTGGAACACTGAGGGCTCACCTTCACAGTCTTCTAGCTCAAGAGGCTTGGAGCCCAGAGAACATCTTACCTCACTATTAAAGGCCGAAGCAAAGAAGGCGTTAAGTACCTCTGCCTTGTGCTCATCCTTTGTTACTACCATTCCCCTTGCATCCAGTAAAGGAGGGAGATTCTCCTTGGTCCTCCTGTTGTTGTTAATATACTTGAAGAAACATTTCTTATTGTCTTTCACCAAAGCAGCCAGTTGAAGTTCCAGCTGGGATTTACCCCTTCCAATTTTTTGCCTACATAATCTCACCTGCTCCTTGTAGTCCTCCTGAGATGCCTGCCCCCTCTTCCAAAGCACGTATATTTTCCTCTTTTTCCTTAGACCAACACAGAGCTCTCTGTTAAGCCAAGCTGGCCTTCTTCCCTGCCAACTCATTTTACAGCACACAGGGATGCTCTGCTCTTGTGCCTCCAGAATTTCCTTCTTGAGGAGCATCCAGACCTCAGGGGCTCCTTTGTAATTTAGAAATGTCTCCCACTGGACTTTATCAAGCAGCCTTCTAAACAGTTCAAAGTCTTCCTTCCGGAAGTCCAAGGAGACAGTTCTGCTGACCTCCCTCCCTACTCCTCCAAGAACTGAGAATTCTATCATCTCGTAATCACTGAGCCCCAGGCATCCTCCAACAGTCACCTCCCCCACAAGGCCCTCTCTGTTCACAAACAGCAGATCCAGCAGAGCACCTTCTCTAGTTGGTTCACTCACCAGTTGTGCTAGGAAGTTATCTTCCATACACTCGACGAACTTCCTAGATTGTTTCCCTTCTGCTGTGTTAATACTTCCAGCAGACATCTGGAAGGTTGAAGTCTCCCACAAAAATGAGGGCCAGCGATCGCAAGCCTTCTCCCAGTTGCTTGTAGAAGAGCTCATCGGTTTCCTCATCCTGGCTGGGCGGCTGATAACAGACTCCCACCACTATGTCTGACTTACTGTGGGTTCCACTGATTTTAATCCACAAGCACTCAACCCTATCATTAGCATATTTTAGTTCAACACAATCAAAACTTCCTCTAATATAGGGCAACCCCACTGCCTCTCTTTCCTAGCCTGTGCCACCTGAAGAGTTTGTAGCCACCTATGGCAGCACTCCAGGTGTGTGAATCATCCCACCACATTTCTGTGATGGCAATTACATCATAGTTTTCTAGCCTTACAATGGCTTCCGGCTCCCCTTGTTTGTTGCCCATGCTGTGTGCATTAGTGTAAATGCACTTCACTTGGGCTGTTTTTTCCATCCCTTTCCTAAGTGGAATAGGTTCAAGTCCTGATTGTCTACTAGTGGTGGTTTGTAACCCACCAATAATCTTTGAATTCTGGGTGCCACCTGGAGTGCTATTCTCCACTGCCATGGAGGTGGCAGACCAGGGGCTCTCACCAGTACACCGCACCTCAGAGCCTGAGGTGCCACTCCTATTATCTAATCTATTGAGCCTAGTGATGTCCCCCTCCCATTCCAATGTAGTTTAAAGCCCTCTTGATTAGTCCGACCAACTTCTCAGAGAGTATGATCACCTAGTTTGTTCATCTTGGAGAAGGCAAAAGACTGACCTCATGGCAACGGATGGGGAGGTGCTGATCTCCTCTCTCTGGTAACCAGCAATAGGACAGGAGGAAATGGAATGAACCTGTGTTAGGGGAAGTTCACATTAGACGTTAGGAAAGGTTCTCACCCAGAGGGTGGTGGAGCACTGGAACAGCTTCCCAGGGAGGTAGTCATGGCACCAAGCCTGACAATATTCCAGAAGCATTTAGACAGTGCCCTCAGACACATGGTGTGAATGTTGGGATTGTCCTATGCAGGTATAGGAGTTGGACTCAACGGTCCTTGTGGGTGCCTTCCAACTAAGGTCATCCATTGATTCTCTGATTCTTTACTGAGAGGGTGGTTGGTCACTGGAACAGGCTCCCCAGGGAAGTGGTCACGACACCAAGGCTGTCAGAATTCAAGGGGCATCTGGATGACACTCTTAGTCATATGGTTTAGTTTTGGATAGACCTGCAAGGGGCAGGAAGTTGGACTCAGAGTCTTATAGGTCCCTCCCAAGTTGAGATATTCTATTATCTGCACTTCACATACATTTTATCTTGTGTCCTTTCTCCCATCTCACTCTCATCTCTCTTCCCCTGCTCCTATTACACTTCTATTTTCCCTTAATTTTTTCTCTGGTTCTACTTTCCCTTTATCGCTCCAATTCCTCTACTTAATACCTGTTCTCCTGCCTTTGATCCAACCTCAATTAACAGACCATGAGTAATTTTGGTCAAGGCTGCCTGGCATTCTGAGGCTGAAAAAAGTGCACAGCTGATCCCTAATGATCTCTAGTTACAACAGTAGAAAAAGCAAGTAAACGCAGCATTGGCATCTGCCATCTGTACTTGGGCATCTAGAGACCCAACAAGATGAACAAAGTATCAGTTGACAGTCTTAAAACATTATATCATCCATATTATTTTCCTTTCAGGCCTTCATTAAAGCCTGTAATTTAGATGATTACATGTTTCTTTGCTTTGAAGAAATACAAATGAGATATTTTGTGTGCGAAAAGTTTGACATTGGTGGAAAGCACTATAGGGATATTGATGTACTCTACTTTCTCAAAAGGTTACTGTGATCTTTTGTTGATTAAAAGGCATGTCATGAAGATAAACACTTCAGTTGTGATTAACAACATTGCTCAGTGAAAAATCAAACATTTTCACATAAAGTGCTGAATAAGATAAGGAAGGGATACTTATCATGTTAAAGCAGGAGTTCTATGACCCTAATGTTGCTGCACTGTATCATAGTATAAATGTAAATGCTTGACTTATACGACACCTTTGCACTCATCTTCACAGTTCAGAAATGCATACGCATGAAAGACTTGGCTGGTTTAGGTTGCAGTAGAGTTAAATTCCTTCATAGTAGCTGGTACAGGGCTATGTTTTGGAGTTTTGCTGGAAACAGGATAGATACTACAGGCATGCTTTATTCATCGCTGAGCAGTGCTTACACAGAGTCGAGGCCTTTTCTGCCTGTCATCCCACCCCACCAGTGAGTAGGCTGGGAGAGGACTCAGCTGGGAGAGCTGACCCTAACTGACCAAAGGGATATTCCATACCATATGATGTCATGCTCAGATATAAAGCTGGGGAAGAAGAAGGAGGGGTGAGACATTTGGAGTTATGTTTTTTGTCCTCCCAAGTAACTGCTAAGTGTGTTGCAGCCCTGCTTTCCTGGAGATGGCTGAACACCTGCCTGTTGATGGGAAGTAGTGAATGAATTCCTTGGTTTGCTTTACCTATTAAACAGCCCATGAGTTTCCTCACTTTTCCTTTTCCAGTCATCTCCCCCATCCCACCAGGACTGAGCGAGTGGCTCTGTGGAGTTTAGGTGCTGTCTGGGGTTAAACCATGATAAAGCCACATTTAAGAGTTTCTTCCAGGCGATACCCTTTACAGTTGTTGGCCATCTCATTCTGTCAAGTGAAAAGGTATGAAGACAAGGTATGAAGAAAAAGACGCTACCAGCCAGACTTCATGTAATTGTAATCAAAATTGAACTGCTACTTCGAATCGTGGTTTCAGATGAATTCAATCTGACTCTTTTTGCCATAAAGATTCTGAAAGGGAAAAGAAATTAATCTAAATCAGACCAATGTTAAATAGACCTAGACCACTCCAAGCATACCTGAAAATAACACAGACGACCTGACTTCAGTTCAAGGCAATAGCCACCTCTTTTTAGACACCTTAATGTGTATCCCACACATCAATTTATTTCTGCCTTCTCCAAAGACATGCAGCCAGTACAGGCACGCAATTCCTCTCCTCAGGACTGATGCATTTGTTGAAAACACACCAGATAACCTCAGCTTTCACATAGCCAATTACAAACTCCTACTGGTTAACCTGAACTTGGTGCTCAGAGGATTTGATTTAAAAGACAGAGTGGAGTAAGGAGGTGCAGAAAGGCTACAAACTCATCATTTGATCAGAGAAGGCCTGAAAAGGGGAAAAAAACCCCCTTTATTCCATCTTACATATATGTATGAATACAACTGCAATTTCAGTGACATGGTGGAAAATCTAAATAAAGACTAAAAACCTGAAATTAAGTTTTTCTAATGAATTGATGCATAAAACCTGGGTCAAAATGCATCCTTTAGAAATTCAGATCTGAAAGCAGATACATACACAATAGCACGAGACCGTTTTTATCTCAGTGACAAAAAGCACTGCACCGATAGAAGAGGAGAGGGATACTGGCAGATAGTTGAGAACAGATGCAAACAGGCTGCTCTTTCCCACTCACAGGGCTGACTTGGCTGCTCCTCAGAACTGCTGGACAACAAAGAATCATTTGAACTCAGGCTGCTTCAGTGAAAGAAAGTTTGCACTAAGAAGGTTATCCACAAATCAATTACTTTTTACTGTCAGCTTCACTGACTTGAGAACTCCTTCACATTACTACTGAGGTGAGAACATTGAAACTGAAGGACTAATAGGATTTACCAGCACTTGTCAGCAGCTTTCACAGTTGTTCTCTGGTTATTCCATATAGTTATTTACATTAATTAATCTCCATTTTTAATTAATTGTTCTTTATTTGTTTGACTTTACTCCTAGGTCGAAGAACATTGAAGAGGGCTGGCCCAAATAAGATACTCCCAAGATGCTATTAAGTCTTCTGTGTAACTCAATCCATTCTTCAGGAAAAAAGGGTGCAGCGATCTGACAAGCAGTAGCTGGACAATGAACAGCCAGCAACTATAAAGCATGTTTTGGGAGCATCAACAGCTTTCACTCATATGTATATACGTACATATATGAGAATACAAGTAAACTAGTTTTCTCCACAGATGTGGAAAAAAGATAAAATTCCTTGATAAGTACGTTCACTGGCTTAATTATTCCACTACCTGTAATTTGAAAATATTTAATTTTATTACTCAGACTCTAGAGACTAATAATTCTAGTTAAATATAAGGATCCCACAGGATCTATGAAGATAAATCAAAAGGTGTTGATCAAAACCCAAGAATAAAGGGATGGGAGAAGGGTAAAGACAGCAATGAGACAGAACTACAACTAGAAGACTAGAGGCACCAGCATTTCATCCACTGCCCAGTATTTTGCAGACTTTAAAAAAGGATGGTTTTCAGAAGGTATTCTGAGAAAAAAAACAATAAAGCAGCTTTGCTGTATGTGAGAAAGTACTTGCAAGGTTGAGGGAATATAGAAGAAAAGGTCTATGTGAAATTTAAAAACTGATAATGGAAGAAGTCATTGTAGGCCACCTGGAACTGGGAAATGAGATTTTGAAAAGAAACACAAAATGATGGATGAGACGTCTGTCACAAGGCTTTATTTGTGATATAAATGGTCCTCATTTGAAAGCACGAAACTAACAGAGACAGACCAAGGAAAGGCCAGAGACTAAAAAAAAAAACAATAGCTTGTTTCTTTGGTTAATCATTTCAGGCTTCCGAATCTTCATAGTACTCCAGGTTTAGTCTGCACCCAGCCAAAAAGCAGAGTACTCTACAGTCACCTGCTACTTTTTTAGCTTGTATTTTTCCTCCCATGGGTCCATATAAGGCTAATTTGCTTTTACTGCCATTCCGGTGCAGTCTGTGGGCACTGCACTCGCATCTACATCTGCTTGAGATTCCGGTGTATTTTTTCCAACCCTATTATAAGCCTCAGGCATGTGACAAATTTTAAGATGTGCATTGTTTTCCCTCAGACATAGGTATGCAAGATGTCTATTTATTCCCACTGATGTTTTACAGCTGCCCTCTGCATCGAGAGCTCAATACACACATGCAGAGATGGGCAATTGAGGAGACTCTTGAACAACACATAAGAGCAACTGTATCACAAACACCCTTTCACCCCAGCTCTCCTTTTGCCCTTCAGATTAAGGCCCTTCTTTAGCTCTGGCAGACAAGGGTAACCATTCCAATGGGCAGTAGCAGATGGAGAGCAAAAGAGCAGTGCCACCCTCCACCTACTCCTCCTTCCTCCCACGTTTCTCAGCACTTAGGGGCCACTGCTCTGCTGAGGACACACAAATGGGAAGCTGTCTGCTCCTGAATACTGGTGATAAGGCCAGGGCTAACCCTGTCCTTAAGTGGTAATAAGGTCATCCTGCCAGTGCAGGGTTTTCCAGGTCAGGGAGGAAAGCGTGCGCAGGCTCCCACTGGCAGGCATCAGGTTTACATGATGTGAATGCACATATGCCTTCACCATCGTTTTGCCTCATGCCTTTTAACAGCAATTGTTCCCATCAACCTGCCTCTGTGAATTTGTCACATTTTCCAAACTACAGATTTGGAGGTTATCTAGTGGCTTTGGTGAACTAGATTAAAAAAAAAACAAACAACCCAGTTCTGGAGGAGTCAGGGATTTTGTTGATTTTTCCTACGAGATAAATCCAGACCTGAGTTTGGGCAGCACAGCCCACAGTTGAATTTGGACCTACAAAAATAAATGTAGCCCAGATTGTGTATGAAATAAATGCTTCTACAGCAAAAATGATAGCACATTTGAAAGGTGGATGGGAGTTGTGCTGCTTGAAGCGCTGGTTCCAGTTTCAGCAATCCCTGAATTCACAAAAGCAAGTCTGCTTTATGATTATTCATGAAAACAAGGGAAAAATGTAAGTGGGAGAGAAAAAACCCAAACATGCAGACCGCTACATTTTGGAAGCTACAGTCTGGTGTCTCCAAGGAAATGTACAGCTCTGCTACTGATGAACCAATGGGAACTACTCCAGGAGGTACCACATCCATATACAGGATGCTAGGACAACGTTTTTAAGTTACTGAATAAACACATCTGTTAGCAGTTCTAAGATACAAGCGCCCAACTTATTTGGTACTAGTTGAGGAGTTGGGCAGGAAAGGAACTGATCCTGACACAGAGCCATGGCAAGTGAGGGTCAAATGGTAGCAGAGATACTTGACCACTGCCTTGTGTGGTTACCACTTAGGAATCAGGTGCAAGGCTGCATCAGCTCTTAAAGGAAAGGTGGCAGCAGCAGGGATGAAGCCACCTAAAATGAGAGAAAACAAACAAGCATGCAATGTTTCAAAGCAGCTCTAAGGTCACATCCCAGAAAATCCAGTCCATGTTGAGTTTATAAGTACATGAAATCATGCTGTTTTCCACAACTTCAGAAACAGGCCTACAGGTGAGATCCTAAGGGATCAGTAAATCCCAGTTAGGAACACTGACCACAGGTCAGTCTGATTAAAAAAACCCTTTGTAGCAACCACTATAGTGTACATCAGATGTAGTGTAGGAGTACATCTCCAAGAGCCTGCTGCTAAGCAATGATCACCAATCTGCTACTCTCCAAGCCAAAAAACCCATCTCTTGCCATGACATGAGTGATGAGGGAACAGAGTGCACTCTCAGCAAGTTTCCTTAGGACACAAAACTGGGAGCATCAGCTGCTACACTGAAGGGCTGTGCTGCCATTCAGCAGGACCCGGACAGGCCAGAAAGTTAGGTGAAGAGGAACACCATAAAGTTAAAGCAAGCATAGCGTTCTGCACACTGGGATAAATAATGTCATGCACCAGTACAGGTTAGGAGTTGACCTGCTGGAAGGCAGCTCTGCGGAGAAGGACCTAGGATTCCTGTAGACAACAAGCTGACAATGATCCAGCAATGCGTTCTCATGGCCAAGAAGGCTAATGGTATCCTGGGGTGCACCAAGAAGCACGGTTAGCAGGTCAAGGGATTTTATCCTCCCCCTCTACTCTGCCCTAGTGAGTTCACATTTGGAGTACTGTGTCCAGTTCTGGGCTCCCCAACGCAAGAAAGACAAGGAACTATGGAATAGAGTCCAGTGCAGGGCCACAAAGATGATAAGGGAATTGAACCATTCCTCTTACGAGGAAAGGCTGAGTCAGCTTGGACTGGAAAAGTCCAAGTCAGTTTAGCGTGGAAAAGAGAAGACTGAGAAGGGACTTTTATCAATGCTTATAAATATCTAAGGGGCAGGTGTCGAGAGGATGGGGCCAGGCTCTTCTCAATGACGTCCAGAGACAGGACAAGAGGCAACAGGTACAAACTGGAACACAGGAAGTTCCACCTGAATACAAGGAGAGGATGACTGAGCACTGGAACAGACTGCCCAGGGAGGTTGTGGAGTTTCTTTCTGTGAAGATATTAAAAGCCTGCCCAGACACGTTCCTGTGCAACCTGCTGCAAGTGAACCTGCTTTAAATGGGGAGTTGAGCTGGATGATCTCCAGAGGTTGCTTCCAACTCCAACCATTCTGTGATTCTGTGAGATGCTTGTTCTGTGTGGCCTCCTCCATAGCTTTAAGGAAGAGTAAGGCAGAGATAGAAAGAAAGCCAGAGTGAAACACACGTTCCCAAATATTTTGTCTGTGTGGGTTATTAGGGGCTCTCCCTCCTTCTGTTTATCTGGGATGGTCCCACTTCAGCCCCCAAAACTGACCACAAATTTTAATCCTGTCAACTCTCCTGAATTATTGCTTTGTTTACTTTGTTATAAATGGTTTTAGTTCGTTTAAATGACTTACTGTCAGCCATTGTTTGACTTTAATAAAGATTTAGTGACTAAACACAACCACTTTCATGCCCACATTTCTGGAGATGAAATGCTGGAACATATGAACTCAGTCATTTGTTTCTTGGCTATTAAAGAGAAAAAAAATATATTTTCAATTTTTTTCCCCTCAGTGTTTTCAAAGCAAACCAGGAAATAAATTTCTTAATTATTTCTTTAAACACTTGCTCAACTATTAATGCAATCAGCCTTTTTTTTACAGTAAATATCACTTGCCTGCATGTGAGACAATTACTCATTGCTGCAGAGTGGACAATAAAATCAGGAAATAAAATGACACCGGCAGACAAGAATCAGTATATTCCTGCATTTGGAGAACAACATCCTATCCTATTTTACTCAGAAGAGAAACGTTTTTTCACCAGGTAAGGATGTGGTCCTTACCTTAACTTTATACTCAACAGAAAGAGGAATGCCCTCAGGTCAAACAGGTTTCAAACTGCACAGAAAGTGCTGACAGAGCTATTTTACTTGTGCTTTTGTATTTTTCACATGACTGATTTTAAAAATAAACTGCTAAGCATGCAACTGCATGAATACCGTGTTTGTTTATTCTCATGTCAGTGACTGAGAAGCTGTAAATAGGTGTGACAGCTGCAGCATCTCCTCTGTTGTCACTGCTCCGCTCCTCCTGTGAGACAGGCAGAGAACAGGATGGCTAGTAGGACTGATTCTCAGGCAAAGAGCTACACATGAGCTATACTACTCTTAAACTAATGCTGGGGTTTCTGTCAAAAGCAGCACTCAGAGAGATGCTGCTTATTTTCAGGGAAGAACATACCCCATTCCGCCAGCTGGTCAAGGTTTACTGAAATGGTGCAGAGTGTGACAGCACAGTTTTCCAAACTTCAGCAAGATCACCTGCTGGATTCATTTTGAAGGAAATGATGCCATAGTTTAAAAAAAAAATCTCAGAGCTTGATAATCATGAATCAAGTACCAAAAGGCAAGGCTGTAAGCTTAAAGTTGCAACTTCATCAACAACCAGAAGAACTTAAGAGATGCTCCAAGCATTACCTGTTGGGCCACCTGAATGCACGCATGCAGCATACAAACAGTTTGCTGCTTTTCTTCTGCCACCCACAACCAGTTTAAGCTTACTCAGTGAGGCTGCACCAATCTGGGAATCATTTCTCACTAAGAACCTTATTTCCACTGTGGCATCACAGGGTACTCATGCCTACCTCTCTGTATCCTTTATTTATAGGTGAAACTTTACATGTTCATAAGAAGTTCTGAAGTTTATGAAAAGGAAGATCACTTTAGAAGTCGAACCTAGTAAGCAGTAAGTCACTGTTGTATGTAGCAGTTGGACAACAACCCTGAAGTACAGCAATAGCCTGGAGCAACCTACAGGCAACAGACACAACTGTACTGTCTTGGGTTGCCATCCGAAGCTTGTATGCCCATGCTGGTCCAGCAGCTTGTATTTACAGTCCCTGTCCTCCTTGGTCATGCTACAGTCCTGCAGGACAGAGAGCAGGCATTGTAGATGATCGGTGTTTGGGTGCAAGGTCTCAAGTCATGTCTCAGAAAAATTGACAGTATATGCCCTACTCCTGCTTATATCTGTAATAAGTATGTAGATGCATCCATACCCTAAACATTACATATTTCTGCAAAAAAAAAGATATCATGGATGCGGTGGAGTACAGCTGAATTATATTTATAGCCTATGTGCTACATAAGGTATGGAACAATTCATTTTCTAATTAAAAAAGCTAATACTATAAATTTCTGAATCTGTTTGTATCAATGAAATTATACCCTTGCTTAGGCAAGGCTAAACTTATAGCAAACAATGCTATGAGTTTTCTAATGGTAAAGATCAGGTGACAAGACAAGACCAACCTTCATTTCAGAAGAGACCTTCCTAATTCCACTTATTTTCCTCTAGAACTGAATTTAAGATTTTTAATAATTGTTGGCTTTGCCATTTCCAATAATGAACTGGCTCCCAGAAGCTGGACAGCATTTTTTATATCAGTTCAGATCAGGTCATACTGTGTGCTCAAGGAAGACTTCAGAGTATGGTCAAAACTACCTTTGCCAGCTGTCCCCCATTTCCCTTCGCTTCTTCAGCATTCTCTGTGGCTGGAACACAAAGGCTTTAAGGAACAGCAGGAGGCTGCTGTCATGGCAGTTTAGACAGCAGCTTACCTCAGCATGTTACCTCCTTCATCAGCCTTCTTCAGGCACTCCTCTTCTGACTGCTATGTACTGTGCAGACCAGAGGTTGGGAGACAAATCTTTAAGAGGTAGGATTGTTTTTTACTCATCCAAATGCTCATCTTTAAACACCATTATGGGTATTGTGTTCACTAAAGGGATAAGCAAGAGATGCACCATGAAAACCACCCATGCTGAAAACTACAGCTGACTGGGTAAAGAAGGTTACCTGCAAAAGCATAAAGAACAGTTGTAAGAGAAGTCAGAAGATGCATACCTCTTCTTACACTTCACGAGATTACAGGAAAAATGAGATGCAAAACTACCTTTGAGAACAAGAGAGACAGAGCACAGCAATTCAATTTCTTCTGCTTCTTGTTCAAGTCTGTGAAAAATGCCAGTGAACGCACCAAGAGAATAAAACATCTGGCACCCTGACAACAAATCAGTGCAGGATTTCACCACCTTGCCCATCTGCACAGTCTCACAGTCTGCTCAATCAAATGGTTCAGAGACCAACACAGTATGAACAGTTTCACAGCCTGAATCCTATTACAGAACAACATTTGTCATGCATTAACATTAATAACTACATATTCAATAAAGCTTTCCTTCAGATCTATGGAGGAAAGGTATCATAGGACAGACAAAGGAGTGTTTATGAATGTATTTTCAATATTTTTCTCCCAAGTGATTGCCAGGCTCAGAATCTAGAGAAGAGAACACAACTTTTCAGATTGAGGCTGTAAACTGCTCTTTTCCAGCTGGAGCGTGACCAAAACATGAAACAGTGCAGAAGGGGTGACATTTCAGTTCTTGGGGGTTTGGATTCTACATCTATCACTACTCACTCTTTTTACTATAACTACAGTTTCAGTGATTTTGGTCTGCTGCTCTGTCCCACTTTCATCTCCTGTCCCTGAACAGAAAAAAATATTTACTCTTTGGTTCCCATCTTCCAGGAATGAGCTTAAAATCTTTGTGGCATTTGGACTTGAGCTGGTGCAGTTATAGCACTCGAAAAAATTTACAAAAGGTAAGGATGAAGGATATAAGAGACGTAGAAGGAAGACATCCCAAAAAAGTACAGTAGATCCAAGTTGTACGTGTGTATAAAACGTTTTCCTTCCAAGAGAAAAGGTAGGAGAAAATCCCTGAGAAGAGTCCAGAAAAAGTTACAAGGAGGGGAAAACAGAGAGAGGAAAGGAGAAGCCTCATTTATTTCAAATGGAGCTCACTTTTAAAAGAACAGCTATTATGATACCTCAAAATGCTTTGCCACTTATTGCAGATTATCAAGGCACTTAATTATATACTTCATTTAAATAGAGGTGCAGTTCAGAATGAGTTACATACTTTAAGTGTACACTTAACTGGAGGCTAAGAGAATTTAAGTGTTATCAGCTGCACTTGCAGAAATCCTTTAAAGATTTTAATTTTAACACTTTTGCTTCCTCAGCAGTTCAGTTGTCGCTTTTTGCCTCTGAAAATACACCTCAACACCTCTATCCATCAGCCAAAGAGACACAGACGTTCTTTCTCTTTCCATGCAGCAACTCTGTGGGGCTGGTAGCTTCTCTCAGGTCCCAGAACTCAGTAAATCTCAAGGTCAGCATATCTTCCCCCATTTTGCAAACGCTCATCCAGTTGATCTGGCAGAAAAAAATGTTGCAGTGGAAGCCAATGGAAGTTTGGTTTTGTTTTAGCCATAGATGGCTCATTGCTAGGATTCCTTTTCCTAACATTTGAAAGGCTTACAAGCAAAACTGCAACAGAACTAGCTGAGGTTAAAAGAGGGTTTTTTTCATTTTTTTTTTTTTTTAAATATTTCAAAACAGGACATAATCACTTTGTAAAACAAAAAGAATTGATTAACAGCCTACTGCAAAGAGGCACCGAACTTTTCTGGAGACTGCAATAATGTTTTCTAATTAGCTGCTGTCTGGCAGGTTTTGGTTATGGAAGCTACGAGGAAGGTAGAATTCAGCTTCCAGAATAGAAAGACTTAAGATTCAACCTAAGAACACGCATCATTTCAAACAGCCAGTGCTGTCAGATAGATCTGAAAGCATTGTGTGGGTGTATGAGGCAGTGAGATAAAGGGTGGGAAGCAACTACTGCTACCAGCGACCGTTCTGGCTGCCACATACACAACACGTGGTTGTATTTGCAGGGAGAGACCTTCCACCCCATGTTGCCTCTGCTCCCCATAATCCTTCCACAGACCCTAAATTCAGTAAGTGTTCAGTGCTGCTGTTCTTGGCGTCATGGCTGGCCATGGGTTTTTCTCCTACTCAGTGCTCCATGTAAGGACAGGTATTGTTCACTGCAGCACCAGAGTGAACAGGAAAGCACAGCCTGGAGGAAAAGGACAACTCTCCATGGTCAAGTCTCTATGGCAGCCAACTCTTCGTAGGCTGTCCCAAGCGCCAAATTGGTTTTTTTGTTCTCTTTTTTGAGGGGATGAGTGGTGTTGGGTTTTTAAATAGAGCAACTTATGGGAACAGCTTTCTATCACCCCAGTATCCTCCTGAACACCAATCAACTGGGAACACAGGGTACCAGCAGTGCCCACTGCTGCGTAGAGTCGTCCCCGCAAAGAGTCAGCAACGTAGAGATGACCTGGGGGGAGGTGGCCATGGAGGGTTGTCCTAGACCCCACCCTAGACACTCGGCGGATTCAAAATAGATGGCAAAGAGTCCACACACCTAATTCTGATATTTGTGGTACCCAAGTGCTAACAATGCACATATGCAATGTCAGTATCATGTTTGCCAAAGGCTTCCACTGCACTTACCCTGCTGCTACTCCATGAAAATGAGCAACTCCTGCTATATCCACTGGCATGAGTAGATCAAGACATCAGTTTGCAACCAATTTTCAAGGACCTTTTACACTTCAGTACGTATCCACTTAAAACAGCTACAGAAATCCACCATTATTTCAAAAGACACCTTTAAAAATCATCTCTCCTATGAACAGTGGAAGGGGTTAACACTAATCCTGTTTAGGATATGACACACCAAACCAAGAAACCTGCACAAACAACAGAGAAAGGATTCCAAAAGACCTTAGGCAGACAAAGCAATTCATGACAGAAAATACCTTCAAGGAAATGAAGTCTCAGCAGATAGATGTTGCACGCTAACAGAGCTGGTCACTGCTGAATTTACTTAGGTCGCTGTTCTAATTTTCTGCTTGCCACATCACTGCACTTCATCTGAACACTCTCTTGTTTTCTTTGATCAATTACTTAATTTGATAGTGTTCCAATGGTCACCAAAGCAACACGCTGCTTTACTAAATTTAATGCAACCCTTTGAATCATTTGCAGTTTTTTGGCTTTTGCCCAGTATGGAAATAAGATCAGGAAAGTGACAAAACTAGCTTCCTTATGACCATCACCAACCCATTTCCAACAAAACTTAAAACAGAACTTCCACCCCAGGTTTACAGCTCATCAATGAATTGAGAGATTCAGCCTAGATTAGCCAAAAACGAGCTTAAAAAAAATAAATCTGTAACGAGTCTAGATTTTCTTATGTATGGATTCTGAGGACCCAATACCATCGGGCTACTCAGTTGCTACTCAGAAACTCAGTTCTCAAGTCTGCCAAAAGCATTACTGCTCAGTACATGACAGGGTTGGGCTTTTACTGCTAAAGAAATATCAAACCCCTGAGCAAGAAAGAAATCTGGTGTGAATATAGTGCTGCTTCAGTCTTCATTCCTCTTACCTATCATCTGTAGCTATTTTCTGTGGACTCCAGCTGTTGCTGCCATCAACTGTGTTGTGAAAGGCTCCTGCTTTATCTTTCTAATGCATGTGAATGCATCCATTTGCAGCCTTCCATGTACAACAAAGACTGAAATATGTGAGATCTGGTCCGTTTAGCTTAAAATCTGCTGAAAATCATCTAAGTAATTAACAAAGAAAACTCACAGTTCATTGGCACATAAAACACAATTTTTTTTCAGCATCTTCTAACCCTCCCTGTGCAATCGTGCACACAACTAGATTGCACAAATACATGCATCACATAAGCAACATCCTATTCTTCCTTCCCTACCACTCTTCAACCACATCGTCCTCTTCTAACATTCAGCAGCTCCTATGAGAAATTGGTCATGCTATTAATTGATGGAAACACAGTCACTTCAAAACACATAGTTTCAGACTTCCCCGGATTAATAATATGACCAATAGTAAATTCCCTCTTGCTCCTCTAGGAGGTTTTCTGATGAATTACAAAGCATTCTTGCCCCATCTGCGCCAGGCTTTGAGATACTTCATTTCAAGCAATTCAACAATCCTGCTGATGTTACTGGAACAATATACACATCCTCCAAGTGCAGTAAAAACTTAAGTGTTTTGCTGGATAGGAGTCACTACTTTTAGCATCTTTGACAGCAATTACAAGCACAATCCTGGAATAACAGCCACATTCAAAGTGCAGTATCAACACTTTAGAAAATCAGTATGCCCAAATCTCTAGAGAATTTTCAAAACCTTTGTTGGCACCAAAATTTCTGCTATACGAGACTTGGAAACACAGTCTGTACTGTTACTACAGCAATAAGAAAGGTCCAGGGATTCTTCACGTTCTCCTCCATCAATAAAAATTCTAACATACTTGTGTCAAGCAACTAGCAAAAAGACTTCTCTAGAAAATGATTTTCACCTCAACTGCTAGCAGTGTTCTGGTTGAGGACACCAGTGGTTTCTACACACAGAACACAATTTCTGCAACATCTAGATTACACAGCTGGTCCCTGTGGCTGTGCCATACCACAGCGAGGCATCAGAACTGAATCTTGTACTTCGAGCATCTGAGCATCTAAACTCAGATCTGCTCTTTCAGTTTCTTGATGTTTTCATAGAATCACAGAATGACCTGAGTTGGAAGGGACCCACAAGGATCATCAAGTCCAACTCTTATCCCTGCACAGAGCAATCCCAAAATTCATACCATGTGTCTTAGGGCGTTGTCCAAATACTTCCTGAATATTGTCATGCTTGGTGCCACGACCTCTTTCAATCTATTTATTACAGGTAAAGACATTCTGAAGGAATGAAAGGCAGCCAGAGAAAACTGCTTTAACCTTTGGAAGAAAGTAGAACTGGTAATGGTCATTGCCCTATTATGCTGTACATAAGTGAGCACTGAACTGGTCATGTAAGCGAATGCCTACATTGCCTTAGCCAACATTATTAATTTTTGATGCTATGGATCAAAGTGGTTTTGTCTTACGTGTTAGATTATAATCAAGGTAGTTTTTCACAAGGAGAGGTTCATGCATTTTTAAATCCTGATTATTCATGTGATTTGGCTTAGAGTTTATCTTTTGGCAATCAGACTTTTTAAAGAAATAGTAAAACAAATCACTCTTGAGCTTACACCAGCAATGTCAAAGCTGCCAAATGACCACCTCATTCAACATCGTCACGCATAGATTCTCCAAGTTCAAACACAACTGAAGAGTCAGTCTCTCTCTGGAGGCAGGCAATAAATTCAGTTTTCTCAGCACATGTATGTGCACACAGGCACACATACAAGCTCACATTGAGCAAGTAGTCTACATTGTTTTGAGCTGGTGGGAATAACCTATCAAAACCACAAATCTAAACTTTCTTGTTTTTAATAAGTTTGGATTACCTTGCTGTAGAAAGAGCACACTGCCAACAAAGGCTTTGAATCTCCCTTGACCTTGAGATGGAGAATACATAAAGTAGGAAAAGAAACACAGGATAATCCTGCACTCTGGTTCCTCTGTGCTGATACAACAGAGTAAAGCAGATCCTAATTGTTCATCTGCTAGCATCCAGAAAGGAACTGAAGTATACTGCAACTATGTCTGAGATTTTCGGGTGAATGGGTGTCCCAAAATGTCAAGGCAGTCCACATGGGCAGTCCACACCTTCTGGAAAATACAAATACTAAGTCAAACACGTTGTAAACAAGCAGGGTTTACTGTGTGCTTTCCAGTGCTTTTCAGAAGTTACACAGCTTGTAATAATATATGTTTAATATGGAGGCATGGACTTCTTATACCAGCTATAGGTTTTCTTCAAGGTACACCAAGGACCACTGCCCTGTTTTGGGGAAAGAGACCTGAACTATTGTCAATGCAAAGAAAGGTTCAAAGTGACTTGAACGATCACTGATCAGACCTGAAATACTAGAAGAGCAATACAGAACACAAGCTCAATGAAATTTAAATTATCTTTATTATTTCAATTGTTTTGCTTTCTGTACCAAACTTGTTCATGTGTTTCTCCAGCTCCTGAAACACGTCATTTTTTTTATTAAAAAAAATCCTCAATACTACAATAGAAATTAAAGAGCACAAAAATACAACCTTTAATTATTTAAACTGTGCACAAATAATTCAACTTATCATATTTCCAATCCTCACAATTTGTCTACAAAGAGCTTTTGAACATGGAGAATCAACAGCTAACTCATATGTACACTATACAGGACAGAGACAAAAGAAATACACAGAAACAACCATACTCCCAAGGCTCTTACCAGCTGTTCCCTGTTCTATTTGTAAAAGAAGAAAAGATCATTTATCTAACAATTAAAACAAGGTTTTTACTGTATGGAGATCACAGAAATACTGCAGTTCAAGTTGAAGAAATCCATTCTTTATTTTTAATATGAAACAAGAATTACAGAAATCACTTAAGAAAAAAGTTAAATTGCAAACATAAATCTTGAAAACACATAACTGGCACTACGTTTGCAGGTGCTGTTCAGTGCATATCGATTTGTACCACACTGAAGACCATGACATAATTTTTTTTCTTCTGTAGCTTCCCAGTTCTTCCCCTCTGTAGTCTTTTCAACTTGAAAACACATTTCAACCCTGCTCCCATTAACCCAGGTGCAATTTTCATCATTACATTTTTTTTCTATCAGAAATGCTATGTTCTAAATGGATATAAATTTTAGTGTATTGAAAGGGAAGCGGGGACAGCTCATCACTGGGCATGTAACAGCAAACTCCTGACCCCTGCTGAAAATCACCAAGGACTCTTAGCCTGGACCCAGTGCTCCACACCCCCCAAACCAGGCTTTTATTCTGGAAGCGAAAGTCTCTACCCATAAGAAGAGGCTATTTCTGAGGTTACCTAGACTACAAGAGCACTCTGAAATCACTGAACAACACACAGAAACAAGCCAATCGCACAGCTTAGCAGCAGCTGAACATCTTTGACACAGTACCTTAAGGTGTATAGGATTACTTTAATTAAAATACGGATTTAAAATGAAAAAAATACTAGCTAATAGCCTTCAGCCAGGTGCAAGTCATGCTTATTAGCACAAGTGACCTTAACCAAAATCAATTAGAGCACCCGCACAACAGAGGACAACTGACTACTGATGAACACACAGATGCAAGAAGGCTTATTTTAACAATGGATTTAATTGTTACAGTAAAACATGATCTTCACGACAAAGCTAATAAATGTACTACAGGTGAGTTGTTCAGACATGGTTGCTTAAGCTGAGCATCCAAATCCTTGTGCTGTATCTACACGGCTGCATCTGTACAGATTTGTTAGCATTACTACCTGACAATCTCCTGTTCCACAACAGCAATTTTTATCAACAAAATATAATCCTTTCTACAGCATCAAATAAATCATACAGGAGGGCATTTCATTTATGTTTCTGTTGGCACATGGAATGGTTTCAGGGCCTCCAAGGCACAAACCATCTCACAAGCATCTTAAAAAGGGATAGGAGGTGCTGAAGATGAAAGCTGTGTTACTCAAATAGCTTTGTACTTACAGTGTTTCTAGAAAGCAGGTTTGTTGTGTTCAGGTGTCTGAACAGGTAAACATACCAATACAGTTATCCAGATCTGCAAACTCTGACCCACTGATAGCTTTAGCAACTGCATCAAAACTTTACTTAAAAGACACTGTTAACTATTCCATTACCTGGCCTTATGCTTTTACTCTGCACAGTTTAAAGGAGGCCAGATTTTAAGCCTCCAGAACATGCTATAGCATCACGGAGGCTGAAAAGTGTTAACCTAACCTGCATGCACCTTCTGTCTCTGTGCATACATCAGAGGGGCTCTAAGGTACAGATCATTTATGGTGTCTAATAACACACCTAGCAAAGTTGACTTGGGTCCACAATGTGCGGTGCAAAGGTGTGATGAGAATAATATAGAAAAGCAAATTATAGCAATATAAATATACTACAGTAACCTGTAGAAACTAAATTAACTTGAGAGTTAACCATTGCTTTTATGCTATTAAGCATCTCAATTTAGGCATTACCTATTTTGATATAAAATAGTAATATATCTGGTATTCATCAGGTAAAATGCAAGTCCTATTTTAGGTCACAAAAATGTTACTAAGTGTGTGGCACAGCATTTTTAAAAGCATTAGGAGCAGGGAGTACAGGTCAATAATATTCTTCCATTCTCACATATTCCTTATTGAGGGTCATCCCAATGGACCACATCCCCAGTGATGCCATAGAGATGGTTCAGAAAAGACAGAAAGATATAGCAGGGAAAAGAAGGCTGAAGAAAAGAAAAACCTACACTAGAAGTGTGACACTCTGGGGGTTAAATGCCACTGTGATGACAGGAATAGAAAGGGTCACCCAGTTCAGAAAGAAAGGTACAAGAGGTCCATGACAGGGGAGTAACGGAGGTAAATGCAGCATCCACTGTACACAATGACTTAGCAGCTGGATAGGACTCCTCTATGTGCCCTGTGAAACTAGTGCAGACCTGATTAGCCCCACGTGTGTGAGAGACAACCAGGAGCACCTATTGCCTCCTGCTTTTGTCTCCCAGTAGCCTCTCACCACCCAAAGCGCTTTGTGGCAGGGACAGCTCTGAGGCATTCGTTTCCTCCCAAGGTGTACTGGGCCACAGGAAGGATTGCACGTAACTGTAGACCACTCTTCTTGCAGCTTGTCCCTATGCCCATGTTGCCAGGTGATGTCTAGAGGGGGACGGAGAAAACACAGTGAAGGCTTCTACCTATTCTGTGTCATAGAAATGAGATCTCTATCCATGTCAGAGAGGATGAACCTCACTTCACAGATAACGTGCTCGACTGAGAGGTTTTAACATAAACACTTTTCTTCCTTAAAAAGATGCTGCTTAAGGAAAGGCAGATTCACCAAAGTCACCAAGTAACAATAGAAAAAAATATTCTTTGGCATTTGTTGTGACAAAGAAAAATAATACACCAGCCACAGAGGATTAGGATGAAGCCCACACAATCCACTGTAAATTGATGCATTAGTAACCTTAGTAAATTTAAGACATACAAGGGACCTTTCTGAAAGGACTAAAGCATCCAGCTTTCTGACTCTTCCAATGAACACAATTAGGATAGAAGATATATGAAATATGGAACACCAAGAGTAAGTGAGAGTATTTGGCAGAGACCACCCTGAGTACCGTAAAACCTGCTGCTGTGTTGCAGCTCTACTTCTGTGCAACATCAACAGAAAACCTTTCCCACTTCAACTCAATGCTTAGGGAACAAAAGATAGACACAGGGATCTCACTAACTGTGCTGAGAAGGACTGACCATAGGAAAATGACTTGACATATACAAAATGTCCTGTGAATACGTCAGTTCCCAGGAACACCTCAAATCAGTAGAAATGACGCTTTCCCTCTCCCTGTTATGGTTTTCCTTAAAAAAGTATTCTTCTTAGAAATACCTCCAAACGGAAGAAATTCTTGGACAGCCCACTGCTACCTTCAGTCTGACACCCCACTGGAAGCAGAGTTTGGGGAAGGGAACAAAAGAAAACCCCCATTGTATGAAACAGAACAACACAGCAAGGATTAGATTTGGATTCCACCAATAAGCTCCAGCTGAAGTCAGTGCTCAGGCAGCAACAGTACAGAAAGGCCTCCTTGGCCCTTACTCCACCTCTAAATAGTGGTGACCATTTTATTTGGAAAAAATTCAAACTCTTACCCAAATAATTCTTGAAAAAAAATCCTAATTATGTATATACAATTCGGTATCCACATGAATGGAAGAAATTATCCTGGGAAATATGAAATGGATGCTCAGACTGTGTTACTTTTACTGAAGCACAGCACTACGTGGCTGTTTAAAAACCTCATTCACTGGGATTCACCAAGATTATTTTTGGCTCTGGGTGGCTCACAGCCATTACACACTTCTCAGTAAATTAAGCATCCATACACTGAACACCAATACCTGTGATCACACCTTGAGCTGAGGTCCAGAACTTAGCTGCAATTTAAATGATTCGTTCATGCAAACAGAAGAGCATTTCTAACCACGCCGAGAGAGATTCTGCATGCAAAGACAACTCATAAAAACATAGACACACGTACAAACACAGTATGGAAGGGAGAAAAAGACCGAAAAATCCCATCTCCGATTTCCATTTGGCTCCGAAGGAAGAGGTGAGGTGCTGGCTCCCCCTCCCCCAGCCTGAAAGTAGCATCACCGCGCCGGGGACCGCCGGGCAGCTCCACGCTAACAGGTGCTGCGCCGGAAACTTCTCCCTCCAGTTCCAGCTGGGCTTTGTATTTTCCCGTTTTCCTCATTTTTTTCCACCCCCCAAGCTAGGGACCATGTCACGGGCTCCCCACCGCGCGGACACAACTTTGGAGCAGGGAGGAAAACGAGGAATGGAGGAGGAAAAGGAGGATGCGGGAGAAAAAGGAGGATGCGGGATGCGCGCTTCGCCACCGTCCCACCCCGTCCCCGCCCGGCTGCCCACCTGCGCGGCCATGAAAGAGAGGTCCATGGTGCTGCCGCTGGAGCTGCCGCTGGAGCTGGCGGAGGTGCTGAGGCTGCCGCTGCTGCTGCTGCCGCTGCTGCCGGGGGCGGGCGAGGCGCGGGGGCGCGGCGCGGGCACCGCCTCCCCCAGCGGCGGCGGGCGCGGTACCGGTACCAGTTCCAGCTCCGGCGGCTCGCGGCGCGCCCCGGCCCGGCTCAGCCCGGCGCGGCTCCGCCAGAGGGCGGTGGTGGCGGTGCCGCGGCCCCCGCGCTGCGCTGGGCCCGGGTCCGCCCCCGCGGCGGGGGGAGGCGAGGGGCGCGGGGTCTCTCCGCGCTGCGCGGCGACACCTGAGAGCTTCCCGCTGCCCGACGCCGCCCCGGCACCGCGCTCCCTCCCCGCCGACATCGCCGGCAGGGCGGGAAAGGGCTGCTGCGCTCACCCTCGGAGCGGGCTCAGCCCGCGCTGAAGCAAAGCCTTTCGGTTCCCGGAGGCAGCCAGGGGCCCTGCTTCATGCTTGGTGTCACCCTGGCGATAGGCGAGCCGGGATGCTCGGGGAAAACGAGGTCGAAGTTCCAGATCGGGTCACACAGGTCGGGAGCTGATGGTGGGTGAGGACTGGAGAGTGAAGGAGCGCATAATTAACGTACCAAAGGGCAGGTGTAGCTCGGCTTTCCCTGTATTTGACGGTCCTTTGCTTGATACAGGCTGCTCAGGGAAGTGGTGGAGTCAACATCGCTGGAGCTGGTCAAAACACATGTAGATATGGCGCTCCGGGGCGTGTTTTAGTAAGCACAGTGGTGTTGTGTTGGTGGTTGGACTTAGTGATCTTAGAGGTCTGTTCCAACCTCAACAATTCTACCAGCCCTCTGAGATACCTGCCTGCCTGCTAGGTACTTGCTTTTCTTGCCCAGCTTGTAAACCCACCAGCCTTTTTTGACATACAGCTCCTTCTCCCACCACAGGTGAAAACAACTTCTGATAGTTTATTCTTACATCTTTTTATGACTTTGCCGTTAGGACTTTATTTGTAACTTCTCCTTGTTCCCTGAATTTACTCTTCAACAGTTCACAATAAACATGTTTGTCCCTTTTCTTATGCTTTCCCTTGTACCTCACAAATACTGTTAGCACTTTGCGTGAAAATTCAGTGAATCCACATGTCGAATGGCATTGGAAAAACTTTGACACCAACTGGAAAAGTTGAATAATGCAAAAACTTAAGTTCTTACAAGTTGAATGTTTTTGTTTGTCATTTTCATTACCATTCTGCCATGTGCCTGTTGGTTTCATCTCCAAGGCTGAACTAACTGGCTGTGTTTTTACTGCTTCAGCCTATTACAGGAGCCTGAACCAGGGCTGTTGGGAATACAAGTGTATGTCAATAGCAGAATTACCGGGAAAATTAGCTTTGCATTGGGGTTTTAAACTCTGGAAAATTAAGTAGTAGGTACTTCCACTTGAGTACTGTGAACTGTATGCTGATTTGTCAGTATAATGTTGCAGATGGTGGTGAAAAGAAAATCAGCCCTTTACTTGAATGACTATTAGTGTGCCTGCCAAAAATGCTTTTATGTCTAGAGGCCCATTTAGTTAAACAAGTAAAATCCGAAAGAGGTTGTGTAATTCTAAAATTTTTAAATTCAGTTGTGTAAATAATGGAACTGTTTCTTTGTGGACTCTCTCCAAAGTTTTGAAGAATATTGATGTATGCATCTGAAGCCAGAAAATAACTTCAGAACAGTGTTAATCTTTTATCATCCAAATTAATGTTACATGCCCTGGGTAGACATCTCTGCAAGTTGAATGTAGACCGGTCAGTTGCTGCGTCTGTGGCAACAGCTATGGTAAGGATTATTTCATTAGAATAATAAAATAACTAAGGCTTTGAAACCACAATGATTCTGTACTTGTTTAATTCTATGTAGCACAAGAATCATAGAGAAAGAGAACTGGAAGAGACCTCGGGAAATAGTCTAGTCCATGCACCTGCTTAAAATACAACCAGTGAAACCAAAACAGGGGTTTTACCTTTACCCAGTCCCTCCTTGAAAGTTCCATTGCCTGCCAGGCAATGGACGGCTTTATTCTGCTGGCCGTTTTCTAAGGCTTTGTCTACCAGAAACATGGAGAAATGATTATTTTCTTTGAGACAACTATTTGCCTTCTGAGAACTGCTTTTGGATACTGTTTGTATTTTTCCAGTTTTATGGTGTCTTGTCTGTCCCCACAAAGTGCTCAAGAAGGACTGTTCAGTCAGGTTTCCCAGTATTTGCTGTGATGTTCAACAAATTCAGCCAACTAAGGAGTCTCAAGTTGTTCCTGGCTGAGATCTTCTTTCTCACAGGTTACGAGACACTTGCTCATAGTTGACCTTTTATTGAGTGATGACGCATCATTGCTTTGTCTTTCTTGGCATAAATTTCCATTAATTTTGCTTTTCCACTGAGAAACAGAGCAACACTTTTATTGATCTATTCATATACTTCTGGAAAATTTTCTTTTTATCCTTGGTATCTCAAAATTTTATTTCCTCCTTTTGTCTCATGTAGTTGCTCGCTGAATACCCTGAGGACTAATTATTGGGGAAAAAAAATTGTGAATTACTCAAGTTTCTAATTATTTCCACACTTGCTTCTGGAACAAGTGTTCTCTGTCAGAAATTGGATTTGGCAGAAGCGTTGTTCAATACAGGGGACAGTAAACTCAGCTACTTCCAGTTCATGTGATACAAAAATAGCTTCATTCCATCTTAGTTGACGAGGTTTGAGTAATGTGTGGAAAATTGCTGATTGTTGTCTATGTATATAAATTCTTACTAGTCTAGAGAAAGAGGTATTCATTACATACAGTGCCAGTGAAAAGTACCTATCATTATATTTTGCAGCTGCTGTACCTTCATCAGTAGTATAGAAAGTGATTAAATCTGTTAAGTGCTCTGGAAGTTTGATTTAAGAGGAAGATGGTAGAGGAATAATGAATTCAAGGACTACTGTTTATGCCAGCTGTCTTGCTTGTCTGATCTAACCATGGTCAACCGTATAGTCCAATACTAGATTCCTTTAGATGCCAGTAAACATTACTTCCTATTTTTTATCTCAGCTAGGAATTTGGCTAGGTCATCTGAATGTCTGGATGAATTGTGCCAGTTAAAGCCAGTCATTATAAAATTTTGTTCTAGAAAGATTTTTTTAATTCACCAAAATTAATAAGAACCGCATTGTCCTCCATCTCCAAGCTATTCATTTACCATTCATATTTCTTAAGCTGGACAAAGGAAAAAAAAAATCAGTCTTTCATTTTCACTTCTGCTTTCTCTCTAGTTTACTGCCTTGTTTGTAGAACAGCACAGTTTAGTACTGTTTAAGCCGCAAATAGTTTATGAGGAAAACCAAGTTATTTGAGTTGCAAGTTTTTATTATGATGCTACAACAGACAAAGATTTTCTTCTCCTTCTTACCCTAAAATACATTCTGGATGTAAATTGCTTTATAATATCTCTGTAAGTTCTCCCATAAAACAAGTATTTTAGACCTGCTTCTCTCTTCCAGAGATGATGATGCAGAGTTTGAATTGAGATCTACTCGCTTTCTTGCCAGCTCTATGGTGTGGCTTTCTCATCAAGAATATCTAGACCACTTAAAAGGATTATGTCATCATTTGCTGTTGCTATGGGCAGACATTGTATCACCGAGCTAAAAATGCAAAAATGGTTGTATAACGTTATTCTTAAAAACAAACTATGATAGCCTAAGATGCTCTTTAATTAGCTTTAAAGCTGTTTGCTAAAAAGACCACATTTTTCAGTACAGTGGAGCACAACTCAATTAGAGATTAGTTCGGTTTGTCAGTTTTCCTGGGGCATAGTAGGAAATCCTTTGTTGCACTGCATGTGTGCATAAGCTCTGCCTTTGCTTCACAAAACAGACCTAACAAAACATGACAATTGAGTCTTGCTGCTGAAAAGGACTTTAAATGGGCTTGTATTTGTACAATCCTATTTGCCATATGTTGTATTTATATACCTTAGGTAATACAGTACCATTTTTTAGCTTTGCATCCCTGATATCACATTTAAATCCTACATTTATATGAAGGGGAACTAACGTCCCACTCTGAGGAGAGATGATAATGTTGGCTTCTTAGTGCATTTTAATATGCTTAAATGCTATTCCCTTTGAACCCCAGTTTTAACCTACTGTTGCCTCATTGCAGCAGGTTGCAGTCACACAAGGCAATTTGATCGCTTAATGAAGAATCAGCCACAGTGACATGCACTCTGTCTAGAGACAGAGTGCATTATCTCTGACAGACCCCTGCTGTTAAGCATATCATAGAGGAAGACAAGAGTGCTGAATTTTTCAGGTGAAATCTGGCTGGCCTGAACTACTGAGAGGGAATTCATTCAGAAACATTTGACTTCTGTCTTCCTTTTTGTTTAGGAACTGAACATTGACATTTTTTGCACTTAGTGTTTCCCTAAAAAATGTTGGTACCTGCAACTTGACGCAGTGCAGTCCTTAAATTTCAAACAGCCAATTACCCTGAGTAGTATCTAAATGCCCCAACGTGCTTCCCAGGTCCTCTAGGCAGTACTGGGACACAGTTACACTCTTCAGGGAGCCCCTGTCAAACTGGACATGGAGCTGGTTTGAACTGGTCATTAATAAACCGTAGGCACAGAGACGTGTCAAAACAAGTACTCCTTTCAAAAACACAAATTGAGCGTTTGAGTCCATATTGCAGGCTGATGCTGGCTCTGGGTCCCGATCGAGCATTCCCTCCTGAGGTGATTGCCATGACTTTTCTTTCATGAAGTTAATAAGCAAGGATTATTGCTCTTTACAGTAATTGGAAGGGGCCCATTGTGTACAATAGTAAGATAAAGAGTAAGCCAAGAAGAGGGAAACTGATTCAGTGACCTACCATGCCCAAGACAGACTAAGCAGACCCTGGCTCCCTGGAGGTATATCTTCTGCAAAAGACTAGGAGTGGGAAGATGACCTACTCAACTCGTGTTGAAGGCAGATGTCTCTGCAGAAGGACATCTAAGTCACTAGGTAAAGCAGGAAGAATTTGGAGGAATCTGTAGCCCAGCATTTCAGGCACTCCTGTGCAAGGAAAGCAGTCTGGGGCCCTTACCACAATGGCAGGAGAGTTGGACTATGTTAAGTGATCTTGGGATAAGAAGGTTGGAAATGATTGCAGGACAAGGCTTAGGCACTGCAATACTGGCCATCCAGTCAGATATGCATTCCTAATGCTCTATAAGTTCATACTTTCTCTTCCTTTACAATAATAAATGAGATTACAATAGCAAGCTTTCATTTTTAGACTGTAATCTTTGAAAACTGCCATATCAACATGTTTTTGTCATTCAGAACTGGTCAGAATGAGGCCGATTGTTTTATTTTCTTTTCTTATTTCTCCACAGTGGAATGTGTCTGACAGTATCAACAATGGAATCTGGAGGTCAAGTCTACACCTAAAACTCTCTACTGCTTGACAAGCAAAACCATCTTTGTAAATCAAGGCTGCGGCATCCCCGCTGACCTTTTAAAGTATCCCAGTAATCATAAGAGAGAGCAACATTGCTCAAAAAATTTGGTGTGCTTTACATCACTTTTTATCCCTCTAAAATCCTAACATGAGCAGCTGTTGAATACTGAAGGGCTCACTCATACATAACATGATAAAATGAGTTAGCGCCAAGTAATTTAAAGGAAAATTAAGTTTGTAACTTTCTATGTGACTTTTGAATCCCCACAGTTGCTCACACAAGAATAATAGTCAGCTCTTACCCGCGAATTACCTGTGGGCAAAATACTTCTCCCAAAAGAGTTTTAGATTTAAAGGTCTCCTGCAAACAGTATCATTAGCACGCAGATAAACTTGAATAGTGCTAAAATTCTTAATGTTTCAGGCCTTTAGCTTCATGGAGAATTTAATTCTAATGAGCAAGAATGCTTCTCAAGTTCAAGCTTCTCCTTGTATTACTGCAACAGCAGCTTTACAAGCAAGCAATCCAGTTTGCTTTGACACAGGGGACAAGACAGAAGTAGCTGAGTGGAGACAAGAAAAAATGTTGCCTTCTACTTCACTCCTAGTCTCCATCAAGGGAAGAACAGGCAGTCACCCCTGTAGGAGTCAGCAGTCTCCAGGGAGCCCCAGCCAGCTCCTTGGTTGCTGTTAAATCTTAAAGAAATTGACATTTTTTTTGTTTCATTTGTGTGAGCTGAAAATCCAACTGAAACAGGATCAAAGGCAAACTGAGAAATTTGTCCCCTCAAACTAGCTTAATCTGCTGGGACCTGCCCCCGAGCCCCATCAGTGGCTCTTCCCTTAGGGAGGATGGGGCTGCTGTCTGTGTTTGCAGTCTGTCTCGTCTGCACGGGGTGCTCCTAGCCTAAAAAAAAGCTGTGAAAGAAGAGCTGATAATGAGGTGAAGGAAGTGAAAAGTAATTGGTAAGAGATGACCTCCGCTCAGTTGAGTTATCCATTTATCCTGGGCATTAAAACATCTCTTGCATCCGTGGATCTGATGCCTTATTGCTGTAGTGGGTAGATTAAAATAAGGTTTATATATGGAGTCTCAGTCACTGGATGTTCTCAAAAAGCATGTAGACGTGGCACTTTAGTAGGCATGGTGGTGTTGGGCTGATGGTTGAACTTGATCTTAGAAGTCTTTTCTAACCTTAATGATTCTTTGATTCTATGATAATGTATCCCCTCCTCCTAATTACAGTCCTCTAAGAATTTTGCTACAGAACAATTTGTCTTAGAGATTGCCTGTTTAGGTAATGGCTCAGTATCAGTTTATTTCATGTTAGAGGAGAGAGAGATTCATGATGGACCTGGCAATTGGCACAAATTTAAGAGGCACTAATTTAAGAAGAAGGTGAAAATAGAAAATGCTGCATACTCGTACGTTATTAAAAACTCAAGAAGAGAATTGTCTTGGAATTTGGAAACTTTTATTCCCACTCCGAATTTACGTTAGCTGATACTAAGGAATGAGTAAAAGAAAGATCATAACCAGTAAGGCTAGATTTTGCAGTTCAAAGGGGTTTTACCTGCAGCAGCCTCTTCTGGCCCTTAAGTAAAACTTGTCTCCATTGGTTCTATCTATCACCAACAGTTAATATCTATGAAAAAAGCTTCTAGCAGTCTATAACATTTCTAGTGGAAATAAACACTACTTTCTTACTCAGTCCAACAGACTTTTCACGTGTCCTTAGATCAGCCAATCTGTTCGAGGCAAGCAATGAGCTCTGCGGTGTGTCTACTGTCAGAGCACATTTGATTTCTTGACATTGACACACTCTGTACACACTTTGAAACAAGGTAATCAGCCATCACAATCTGAATTCTGTTCTGAGCCAGAAATGTCAGCATAAATTTAAGAACCATAATCCATGACATAATTACCAAGATACTAATTAGAAGTATTGGAAAGGGGACATATGGTCTTGAGAAGGAGAATTTTACAATCTCAACCAGAGTTCTTAAGGGAATTAGTTTGTAAAAGGGATGCCCCTGTGAAGCTATTAACATGTATAGACTCTCATTTTGGAAGATACGCAAAGACAGAAGATAATAAATATCCTGAAGAGAGAACATTGCACAAGACCTTGAGGGACTATGTACAGTAGTCCTTGGGGATTAACTATTATTTACCAGCCCTGGTGAACCACTTCTTTCTCCTTTCCACAGAGAACTTCAGCTTCAAGCATACCTCTTAGAAGAGCTGTGCTGCCCCTCAAACCCCTGGTTTACCACTTTCCCCAAAAAACAGAAAACACAAACAAGCAATTTCAATCATGAATACCTCAGCTGCTGTTAATGCTATATTTTCTTCAAATCATGTGGTATATATATATTGTCCTACTACATTGTTCCCAGTACCCAGAAGTCCTGTCTCTGAAAAGCTGGCTCTGCTGGAGTATGTTGTAGGAACTCAAAGAGCAGAAGAGCATATTACATTCCCACTTTTTCTGAATCACACTCAAAAGAACCATGATTCTTTGATCTAATTTTATTCTTCATCTTATTTCACACATTAGAGAAAAATAAATATTTAATCAGGTGGCCCAGTAGCCCACTAAATAGGACAACGATGAGAGAGGCAGGGAAGTTATCTAGGTGAGGCAGAGGGTTTATAAAGTAAGCCCCACTTACAAAACACAGGACTAACGTTAACTGAACACTCCTTCAACTTGTTTTAACAATACTGTTAGGCTACAATGGAAAGACAAACTGGAACACTAGGGTTGTGAATGTATCTGCAACATGTTAGTGGGCACTTAATGGTCAAGACTCATCACAGAATCATAAAATCATAGAATCAAGTAGGTTGGAAAAGACCTTTAAGATCATGAAGGTAATGAGGATAAGGGAGTGTCATTTCACTATACTAATGCACTATATAAAGGTGCCCTAAAGAGGAAAAGAGAGGTTGTAGTAGTCATCATAATTGCATAGGAACTGAATTTTTAAAAAAAAAATTATGAAATTAAATGTGAACACAGAAACATAACAAAAGTACAGAAGGAACAAAATAACAAAGGATAAATTACAAAATGTGATACATGGCGAAAGAAAGTACATTAAATGACAGAACAACACAAGAATAGCTGATGATTCAGGGGTAGTGTGGAAGCCACTGGGGAGCTGGGCAGGATAAGGATGATGGCAAGAATGCTTAATTCAGAAGGGCTGTAGCAGAGACCAGTAATGACGAAAATCTTTGTGGCAGATTGAAGGGAATGGGTCTGTTTCGTCTACAAAAGACAATACTAAAATAAAACATGAGAACAACTAGAAAGTATTTTGAAGAAAAGGAAAGAAAGCAATCAATATAATTTGAAACAAAGAAATACAAATTCCAATGAGGATCAACTTTCTAACTGCCAAAGAAGGGCAACATTGACAAGAGGCCCAAAGAGGGTGAAGGATTGTTTTCTTGGAAAGTTTTTGTCAGTGGGTTGGCCAAGCATTTGTCAGAGGTGGTCTATATAAATTTGATTCTCATTTCAAAAGGGTAGGCTCTAAGTCCCATTGTAGCTATGGTTATTCTGTTAACTGAGATGTTAATGTTAACCTCTCCTGTGGTAGGATGGAATTCAACCTCTGCCCCTCAAGTAGGAAAAAATGATTTCATGGATTTGAGATGGGAAATATTAGCTGGCAATGAGTCCTGCCTAATTTGATTCTTTTCCCTTTTGCTTTTACATGAGGCTTACTGTCTCCATCTCCCTTCCTTGGGGAAATCTCAGAGCCAATGCCAAAGCAGACTCATGATTGGTCTGTAAATCACTGTCATGGAGTCAGAACTCAGAAGTGAGCAGCAAAAACCTTCATACTTGCTGATTGCCTTCTGACAGCTTTGTTTTGGTAAGGCTTTTACAGGGGAATAGGAAAATTCCCTGATCATTTTATACAGAGCAATCCTGTTTTCTCCATTTCTCTGGAAGAGTGAGGTCATGAAATACTCAAATTGAATTTCAGTGTTTCTGTCACCTGGTAGTTTTCTAATACAATATGAGTTAGTCCGTGATATTCAGAATTGAACTGAATTTAGGTAATCATCAGCTATTTAATTTTGCTTACCAGTGAAGCAAAGCTAATGAAGACATATTTCTGAGCAATGTATTGTGTGTTTAATGTGTTAGAACTTGTGAAATTGAGTTTTTCTCTTTAAAATATGTGGGGAACTTTCAAATGCAGGGAGGTAACATAATGAATGAAATATGGACATTACTGTATTGCAGTTTGCTTTGACACATTAAAATGTTCATATCACATTTCAAATGTTCTGGCACGATACTTACAATTAAAGGGTATCATGAGAAGGTTCATCTTGCCTCCGATCCATGTTTGAATATTACTGAAGTGAAGCTGATAAAGGAACTTCAAAAAGAGTGTAAATAATGTACAGGTTCTGGGGCTTTCACGTTAGAAAATACAATTGGGAAAAAAGTAATGAGATTTTGCAGCTCCACACACTGCAAGCCAAAGGTGCTGCATCAAAGCAGGAACTTCTTTTATCTTTAGATAGTATAAAAGAAACATGAATTAAAATATGGGGGAAATAAGACACCCAAGGGGCCAAATTAATTCCTTATGTCTTCCAGAAACTATCTCAAAATAATTTTCCTTTTAAATTTTGTGGTGTATTATTTATATCTCTGCAGCATCTGCGTAGTTTTTTTCTTCTACTTATCTTGAAACATTTCACAAAGAAGTGGCACCAGAAACAGGTCTCATGACTGCAACTGAAGCATCCTATGCAGTTGCTTTTGCTTTCTTTAGACTGAAGAAGACAGGATCATTTCACTGATCTCTCTATGAGGTAATGTTCAGCATCATGAATATCACACTCTGAGAGATTCTTCCATAAGCTAATAGTTTTCAAGAGGATTTTCTGGACTTTAAACCTGTCAAAATACATAAGAACTTTTTTCAACACGTTATCTGAACTGTTTTCCACAGCTTGGCATCCAGAGTTTGTGCCCTGACAAAATGTAAAGGCAGCCCCACATACCTTTGATAAAATAGAGTGCTTTGGAGCCCTCTGAGACCAGTCTAGGGCCCCCAATCTAGTCCTCACCAAGGAGGTTCCCACATCACAGAGAACAGCAGTACATCTGACCCTGAGTGGCAAATGAGGTAGAAAGATCCAACTGTGACTGACCTACCTGATTAAACATCTGCAGTGCTGGTGTAGAAAGGGTCAGCTGGTGTGGTATGTTCTTCCTATCTGAAGTCAAAACCTGTCTGATTCAGGGTTACTGATCATTCTGTGTTGCATAGCAGCTCTTTTCAGATTTTGTGCCCTTCCTGACTTGGCATGATTGAGGCATCAGTCTGCCTCCCTACCTCAGTTATAGATATGTACATGAAAATAAAGACCTGGAGCCTCAGTGCAGAGGCTTCCATGGCCTCAAAATGACAAGAAGGAAATAGGAAAGCTGACTGTCTCATGTATAAATATAACTGTGACAAATGCCTCGGTTTATGGGAGAATGAATTGTTATTCCTGGCGCATCAGTATCTCTCATTACATTTTACAAGTGAGACATTTCAGTGCTATTGTATCTAAATAATACAAAATAACCTACTTACAAAAGCAGACATCATTTTTTTTAGCTCACTCCCACTTGCCAGTGCTTATCATGCACAGCTTTGTCCATTTTAATTAAAAGACCATGAATACATTAAAGGGAAATTATAGAGAGAAGTGCAGGATCCCATGATGGAATCCACAATGGGTGTAAGCAAAACAAATGGTCTCTTCCTTGTTGAAAACAGAAAGCTACTAATATGATCAGCAAGGATTACACTTTGTTTATTGTCCCTAGTATTTTAGATCACAAACCATATTGCTCCCTGAATGGCAAAGCTGATGCTAAGCTGATGTAAAAAATTAATGGAAGAAATCAGTTTGTTGCTGGGTTCCTTTTCCTCTACTCTCTTGGATGTGAAGCAATGAATGCTGAACAACCAGCAAAATAAGAAGTGGAGCAACAAGAAATTTCCTTAAAACAAGATAGAGTGGACAGAGGTGGATCTGGAAAAGCCAAATCTTTCTGAAGGCACTGATCAAAGAGAACTGACCAAAGTCACACCTTTCTGGATGCTGCCAACTGCTCCCATGTCAGTTCTCTCTTTGTGTCATCTGTACAAAGACATGCTATCGTTCAGTCTTTCTGGTCTGTACCTGCCTCATAAGCTCAGTTTGAAAGATGGGTAGAAAATGGTCTGTTCTGAAAAAGGAGAATTATTCCCTTTTCTTTCTTCCACTTGCCGGAGCTGTGCCACTCATGCATCTTCAAAGCCTCTGTGAACTCCAGCATCAGGCATTATTATGTGGAGAGCAATGTCTCAAACAGATGTAAAACCTCTCTCTGGTAGCATATGGCAGAGCTTTCTGCTTTATAACAGATATTAAGCTATTTTATTCTCTTTTTTTTGTTGTTGCTGTGGGGTTTTTTTTAATTATACGCTGGATTTGCCATGAGCAATTAGACTTTTGGCTGTTTTGGGCAGAATTGTCCCAACCAATTCATTGCAGATATTTTGTGTATCTAAAACACAAGGAGGTAACAGTCTAGAACTGTCATTCAGAGACATAATTATGTTTGATCCTATAATTTCTTGGTTTTGTAGTCTATGCCTATTTTAGTAATTATAGCAATAATAGTACTTACTGTTTAATTGCTTAAAATATACTTTGCTACACCACCTGCTCCACTGTTAGATTTTAACTTACAGACCAGAGCTCATGAGAGAAATTCTGTTTACTTAAGGTCTCTTCATGGTAGGCATCTAGGCATGTCTGCTTCTCCCCAGAGCTCATTATGATGTTACCTCTTAGCATTTAAACCATACCACACAAAGGCTGGACTCTGGTGCTCTCTGTTCTTGTTAGATCTTGTGTTTTTACAGGAGGAGGGGGCTCCTTGTCTCCTCAAAATCTTTATACTCATATAGAATTACAATTACATCACTACATAGGAAAAGGGTTTAAGGTGCATATGCACAGAAATGATTATCTGGCCCGAGCCTGTGTTGGCGCTATTCTACATACTAAGCATGCTCTTGTCATGAAGGAAACTTATCTGTCAAAGACAAAAAAAAAAATTACAGCACTATGGTTTCAAAGACATTGAAAGCTTCATGTATAGCTGTACTATGAAAGTGAATGAAAATGTTTCTAAATTTTCTGTGTCTTGGTAATTTCTACTACAGCTTTACTGCGAGCAAACACAAGTCCATGTAGGCCAGAAATCACGTCAAACTCTTCCTAGTTCACATGCTACTGTCAAGAGTGTGTATCCACCAATAGTTAGTCCAAGGCTAAACCCAGTCTAGATAAATATTCCATGTCTTCTGACTCTACTAACACATCAGAGCTCCTGTGTTCAAACGGGAGCTGCTCTTTGGTGATCCCAAGTGTTCCGGGTTCTGCTTTTTTCCTAGGGGAAAGAGAGGCTCTATATTAGAATTACACAGCTCAGATCCAGACTGAAGCTTGTAGTGGAGGGAAAAAAAAAAGAAACCTAACAGACCTAACAGATGGAGTGCTGGCCTGTAGGATGTATTCTTCCTCCAAGCTTTTGTCTGATTTCACATTGTATTTTTTTAAAATCTCTGGTCAGCTTAGTCTGCCTCTTAGTCTATTACTTACACAACATCGAGTAACTGAAAGTTTCTCCTACAAAGCTTACAAGTAGTAAACATGTCACAGTGACATGGGAAACAAACAGCGTTTAGAAAATTTGTCGTATATCAAAAAATAGCAACACACTGCATTTGTTCTTAATAGATGCTGCATACTGAGCTCCTAACAATAAACCTAAAAACAAAGGTAATAAGGAAGGCACTTTGAGTCTCCATAATTCAATATTTGAGAAAAAGTGTATTTGGTTGCATATTGTATATACACTGTATATTTATAAAAGTGTGCAGACCCTTGGTAAGCTGTACTGAATGATATGTCACTATCCAAAGTGAAAACCTCATGGAAGTATCAATGGTTTTTGACTGAGCTCCAAGCCATGTCACCTGTCAAAACTGATCCGTCTTTTATGGACCAATATGTACCACCTATCAAATCAAATAAAAGATGATCTAATCAAACCAGATACATTGACTATGTAATGAAGAAAACCGCCTATCAAATCAGACACTGAATGAGTTCTAATATCCGTCCAAAAGGGATAGATTTTTTTTTGGCTCTGACAGGTGTCCTACTCCTAGGTTTAGTATTTTGTTTGAGTTTTAAGGAAAGCCTCACCTGCTTTGGCGAAAATATTTCATGGTTAGGCTTGAGTTGGTAAAAAAAATCCTTTCTGTAATCTCTTGTGTAGTGACAAATTATTTTCACTCCATTTGAAAAGGTCTTCCATAAAGCAAGATGGTGAACTTCATAATAGAAAGGCATTTTTTAAAATGAGTAGCTGTAGACAGCACTAAGATCTCTTCATCTTCTCTTCTGTAGGCTGAACAACCCCAGGTTTCTCAGCCTATTTTCATATACACCATGCTCTCGCCCCACAGTCATCCTGTAAAACCTCTACTGATCTCACTCTGCTCCAGTATGTCTCTCTTATGCTTGGGAGCTCCCAAATGGGTGCAGTACTCTTGGGGTGATCTCACAGGCTCAGAATAAAGGGGTGCACCATTTTCTCCAGCCTGTTGACACATCTCAGATACGGCCCAAGATACGGTTTGCTAGACCCCCAGGTCTCCTTGCACACAGAGAAAGGTTTTTGTTGAATTCAGTCTTGAGCAGTTTCTCTTACTGAATTTAACAGAACCTGTTAATAAACTCACAATTTCCATAAAAAGAACAATAGGTCACAAATCTCTTCCGTACAGGAAGAGCTGAGACAGAGGGGAAGAGCAGTAGTGACAGTCTTCCTTCCTAAACTGCAGTAGGGCTACAGTAAATTGTTCATGCCAAGTGCTTTTCTGATATCTTATGCTTGCTTGGTGATACTAATTCATGAACCACAAAAACTTGGTCTTGCTCTCCAGTAAATCAAGTTCAGTCCTGCTTTTGGTCTCAAGAAGAGCAGCAGAGAGGTTTTGTGCCATTTCAAACATAAATAATTTATTCAAGAATATGAGGATATATATGGAGTATCATTTATTTAAAAAATACTGTCAAATAAGCCATTCACAGGAACTGATTACAAAAATACAGCATAATTCTCAGCTGCACAGACATGAACATGGCACTAAGAAACAACCTAACTACATGGCTTTGTCACGACACTGCTATAAGTACATATTAAAAGGTAAGGACAAAGCATTTTCATTTCTCTTTCAGGCAGAGATGGACCAGGATGTAAGTTATTTTGAGACATAGATTTTATCCACCTTGAAGTTTCAATGTACTTTGGATTGGAAATTATGAGTGAGCTCATCCTATTATTACAAGACATTTTGCAATGAATTTATATACAAGAAGACTCTGACACTCATGCTGCCCAGGTAAATAACATCGAATATGAGAAACATTTTCACAAAATCAAAATGTTTTTGTGGATTATTTCTGAAAAAGAAAAGGTAAAGATCAACTCTGTTATTTGGAACAATGTTTGCACACTTCTCCCACAGTCTGGCAGGTATTTATTGTGAGATTTTAGGAGCTGTGATGCTGAATGTTCAAATGTTTAAATGTAACTATTAACTGATGTAGGAGCTGGAAAGTAGATCTCTGTCCTCTTAGTTGGCAGTATAACTACTGAACACAGGCTTTATTCTTCTTGGTTTGGTCTCTAAAGGTCAGTTAATATGTAGGGACTTGATGAGAAGCAGAAGGAATAGTCCAGTCCGGAAGAAACCATTCATGATGATCAGGAATCTCTGCAAGGACAGATACATAATATGTGTTTACTGTGGCAGCAGATGAAGGACAAATACTTTAGATGGCTTTCAATCACAAGGAGACATTGCTACTGTTTTATATAGTATTTTATTTGGTAGGTGTGGTCTGAAACAATTAAGAGATTAGCACTGTCACTGAGACAGCTACAGAAATATCTAGCAACTGGACTGACAGGCATACTCTGTCACAATGAGGGTGTCTGTTTCACCTGTCCAGAATGAGGTATTTAGGAAACTTGCTTACCCCAAAGACAGACATTGAAATATTATGCGGAAATGAGCAGGGGTTTGAGGGTCTAAATTTTGGACATAGGATAATATCAGATAGTGTTGTATCAAGCCTGCATCTCCTATCTTCATTACAGTTTCTTAAATATTCAACTAGATTATTTTAGTCAGTTATTCTCCACTCCTTCTCCTGAAAATGATCTATGCAAAAAGATCTTGATGTAGAGAGATGGAGAGAGCACAAGAGGATGCCTGACTGTGGTCACGTAATGGGAGCATGGCCTGCATCTTTGTATCTGTCTTTCTGCTGAAGACTGCTGCTACATTTTATGGGACAGCTCTTCTGCTCTGTTGAGCCAACCAGATCTGAAGTCCGTAGAGCAAGACACCAGTGCCTCAAGGCAGGCCAGTTCAGGCATTCCTTAAATGGCTGGAATATCTATTACTGGAGATGAACATATGCACCTATTACAGGGGGGATATAGGGATAATATTGTGCTCAGAGCATTTTGAGGGAATAGAATACAGTCAATTCTTTCTTTTTTTAAAGGACTGGGATATTGGAAAGGTAGAATGAGGCAGTCATTCATTCAATGTATATTGAATACAGATCGTAGTCTCACACTCTTAAAGACAGTTTTGAAACAAATATCCAAAATCATTTCTACTGGTGAATGCAAATTACAATGAGATTCAGAGTTTGAAATACGTAAGAAGTGGTCACATTTGGGAGGAAAGGCTAAGGCTAATGAAAGATTTTGTATTTTGAAGTATCTGTACATCTATTATGATTAAAACACTTAAATAATTCTATTATATAGATTTACATAATTGTTATAATTACATATATAAGTGCTTCTGTAGGATTTGGTGGTAGTGTCAATTCTATTTAGAGAGATGGAATGGAGACACATTGGGAAGCTGTGTTTATTTCTTAATCTTGGTCTAATTTTGCTCATTGCATGATGGTCAGCAAAGAGCCTGCTTTCAGCAGTCAAATTAGTGAGGGTGTGAGCTGTTTGAAGGTTGAATGGAGTTTTAAGGACATGACAAGTTGAGACATAATTTACACTTGTCATCGATCTCCCTGGAGATATTGAGCTGTTGACTATTACCGTTTGGATGCAGTCATTCAGTCAATTTCTTATCCTCCAAGCAGTCTATTCATCAAATCCATGTCTCTCCAGTTTAGAGAGGAGAACGTTGTGGGGGACAATGGAGTTTTCCATTCACATATAAGAAGTCTAGGAGGGCATCCTTCCTTGTTGACCCACTGAGAACTCATGATAAGAAGTCATCTTCCACAAACTTCAAGAATTTCCATGCTCTGCTCTTCACAGGGAAGTCGAAATCTACTGCGACGACAAGGAAAACTACTACTAGCTCTAGGAACTGATCAACTTTGAGCTCCTATTTAAAATGCTACCTATTTCATAAGGAGTTGTCACCTTCAACTGTTTGGAATGACAACTTCTGTATTTACAAGGTAATACAGTAACAGAGATATTTTTTGGTTGACTGTTGTTTAAAGAAAAAAAAGGTTCCCCAACTCCATGCTGACTGTGGCAGAAGAGTTCTTCTTATAAAATGAAGGGTCCCTACTGTTTCCATGGCACTTCAGAAAGAGGGGAACTCTCTTTTCTCCTCTCCTCTCACAGACCTTATCTACCATCTATAACGGATTTGTCATAAAGATAAATGTCTACACAGAAAAAAGTGTAGAAATCAGACCACATGGACTTGTGTAGGAATGAAGAGTACTCCCAGGTTGCAGTGGAGGCAGGGACAAGATTGCATAACTGTATTTTTCCTGCCCCAGGATTCTTGAAGCTATTGCTTTTATATCGTGTCAAGATAACTTCCTTGGTGGCCTACAAGCTATTTCAATTCAAGGGATCTTTACCCTTCCTGTCTGTAAGTCCTATTCTGCTCTTCTCCCTTCCTCAGCTTCCTCATGGTATAGGAATTTTCCAGCAGTATAATAAGATGACCTTGTGACCTTTTTATGACAACTAATAGGATTCACAGTAAAGCTGAGAGTTCGCAGAACAAGTAGTCACTTTGCTCTAATTTTAACTGCAAAGTTTGTCTTCTCTGATTATGTTGTTAGTTCAAGTTAATTTTCATATATATCAGCTTATTAACTCATTTTGGTTTGGGGGAAATGAGCAAACCACCTTGAGTGTTCAAAGAAGTTTTATGCCCTCTTTAACGTTCATTGTCAAGCTTAATTTCTTCTTGTTATGAAAACTGCAGGTAGAAATACTCTTCGTTACATGCCTTAGTGCCTTAAACATCTCTTTAAAATTGTTGATGTGATTTGATACTATCTGATATATTCATGCATAGTTTTATGTTTCATTTGCATTTTGATGCGAAGATTTGATTTTATTTTCAGAGATGACTGAAACGTAATGTTGCATTTGCAAAGTCAGCTGCTTTGAATGCAGAAGGGCAGAGTGGAATATTATCAGGAAATAGGGAAAAATGTATTCATAGACAATTGTATATCTCTCTGGAAAGTGGGAGAGAGAAGAGGAAAATTCTTTGTTGGCTTCTAATTATAATTCAGCTGTTTTTTTGTTAATATAGAATAGAATCATGCATGCCACATGGCAACGCGAAGTTGCCAGTCATTGCTGTCAGTCAAAGCATGCTGGTGGTTTGGCCTCCCAACACCAACATCCAGAAGGCTGAAACAGAGGTGGTTTGCACCTATGGCTTAGAGTTTGAGTTTCTGCAATAGCTTCTGACCATTTCTCGATATAGCAACAGTCTGTTACCACTGTACCAAGAAGATTTCATTCAATCAACAGTTCCTTCACTTCCAGAAAGTCCTGGTGAATGTACTTGCATTTAGTTGTTAGGATTCCTTCCTCAGCATAGGAAGGACGTGGATCTCTTAGAACAAGTACAGAGAACAAGTACAGAGCCATGAAGGTAATCAGAAGGCTGGAGCACCTCCCATATACAAGGACAGGCTAAAGGAGTTGGGCTTGTTTAGCCTAGAGAAGACTCTAGGGTGAACTTATGGAAGCTTTCCAATACTTAAAGGGGGCCTACAGGACAGACAGGGAGGAGCCGTCTATTAGGGAGTACAGTGATAGGATGAAGGACAACACCTTTAGCTGGAAGAGGGTAGATTTAGATTAGACAATAAGGAAAAGTTTTGTACTGTGAGGATGGTGAGGCACTGGAACAGGTTGTCCAAAGAAGTCATGGATGCCCCATTCCTGGAGGTGTTCAAGACCAGGTTGGATGAGACTTTGAGCAACCTGATCCAGTGGAAGGTGTCCCTGCCTGTGGCAGAGAGTTTGGAAATGGATGATCTTTAAAGTCTCTTCCAACCCAAACCATTCTATGATTCTATGATCAATATACATAATATAGAATACAACACTACTGTGATATGCTACACATTTATATTTTGTATTACTCACATTGTGTACTTCTTGAGAAGGTGATAAATGATCTTATGCATCCACCTTTGAAGAATTCAGGTCCTTTTTCAGGTGCCTCAACCAGACATCTTTAAATCCTTGATTCCTTCTAGAAAATAGAGCATGACAAAAATGTAGACCACTTTAATGTGCTGGTGCAATTATTAAAGAGGAATTCTGTTCAGGAAGACCCAAAGCTGAGAGACTTTTAAGAAAAAGTATCCTGGAGATACAGACTAGAGAGACTGTCAGATTTAACAGACCTGGCTTTCATCACTTGTCAAATACTGTTGCAGGGAAGCCCGTTTAGAAATGTCATGTGGTTGAGCAGATGTGTAGGTATACACTGTATGTCAGAGACTGTTTCACCTGCTGTCTTTCCTTAAAGTGCTCATTAAGTGACTGCAGTCAAAATATTCTAATATGGTAATTATGAGGCATTTACACATCTAAATTAAATATTTTTATGCTGTATCAGAGAGAAGTATATCTTGTACATTTTTCAAGCTGTTATTTAAAATAGTGTTCACTGCCACTTCATTACTGAATCCTAAGTAGAATTACTACATCTTGAAAAAAGAGTGCACAAAAGAAAAAGTAGCGTTAGTGTTTATTTTTGTCAAACTTGGCACATCTAATTAATAGTCATATATCTGGTATGTGATTCTGATTGTGTTTCTTATTTTTCCATGACACTTGCAGAGAAAGTGTTGTTTTCTGCACCTTCAAGAGCTTAATCTCACAACAGTGTGCACTGTTCTTGCCCTCATTGTTTCTGGTGTTTGCACTGAATGTTTCTAATGAAGGATTTGAATAATATCCTGGCTATATGTAAATCAGGGGTGTCAAACTAATGGCCCGCAGGATGAATCCGGCCCTCCACCTTGTTTTATCTGTCCTGGCACCTTGTTTCTTTCTGGCAGCAGCACCGAGCTCCTTGTCCCTGCCCTCCTGCCAGCGCTGGTCATGTGTGTAACGCGTGATGCACGTGACGCTGCAGGAGTGGGAGCAGGAGAACTGCAGGAGCCATGAGTTTGACACCCCTGAAGTAAATTGAAGTGTTCTACTTTATTCAATGGTTTTAATTTAATTAGAGAGGCTGCTAGTAGCAGGCTGTTAGTAACAAGATTTATGGCAGCTGTCTCCATCTCACTTTCCCAGATGGTTACAAATGCTCATATTTTTGTCAGGCAGGCTTTTCAGCTACCTTTTCTAAGAAGTAATGCTGGGTGTTTCCAGCATGCTGGAGGTACTTTTGTGGTTTTTATGCTAGTTTTCTTGGTTTTTTTCTGCAAGCTCTGAGTTTAGCAAGCTGCATTTGGGATCAGGAATAGCAGGCATGCCTAATGAGTAGGATGACCTCATTCTTTAGTGACCATTTCTCTCACATTCTGTTTCCCCTAAAAGAAAAGGCAAGTGACAGATATCTGTAGCTTTTCAAACACCAAAAGTCTGCAAGTCAGTATTAACATTGAGAAGTCAAATATTTTTCTCAATATGACTAAAATGGAGAGCTATGAGCATTTTTGCAAAGAATCACTCCCTTCCTTCCTTCCTTCCTTCCTTCCTTCCTTCCTTCCTTCCTTCCTTCCTTCCTTCCTTCCTTCCTTCCTTCCTTCCTTCCTTCCTTCCTTCCTTCCTTCCTTCCTTCCTTCCTTCCTTCCTTCCTTCCTTCCTTCCTTCCTTCCTTCCTTCCTTCCTTCCTTCCTTCCTTCCTTCCTTCCTTCCTTCCTTCCCTCCTCAGTACTGTGGTTTCATTTCATATATTAACACAAACACAGATGTATGGTGTACCACCTTCTCTTCATGGCTTGGGGAGGGGTGTCATTAGTTTATTACAGCTGTTCCAAATTAACCTTCTACCCTGATAAGGTCAGATGTGGTTTTCCACTATGCTGCTTCAGCATGGTATTACTCACTTTCTAAAACCTGGGCTGTTTTCTAAAGTAAACCATCATGTTGATTGCATGGTAGAGTATTGCAAAACCTTTATGAGTATTTATGAAAAGTGCAGGAAATGAGAGGTAAAATCAGATGCGTTGCAGAAAATTTATAGCTTACGTAAATTTCCTGTCCTTGAGAAGTTTAGCATCTTAATTCAGCACTGCAATAAAGTTAATTGCTTTGGATAGTCTCTCTAATGTGAATGTAATGCTCAGACAAAAATAACTGTTAAGGGACCTTATATTACTTACTTCATGTGTATAACCACAGTGCCTGTCTCTCCTAGGCATGGACTGGGGCTCCTCAGGACTAACCACAGTTCACGCAGGCTGTGCATAGGTTGCGTGGTCAGTGTTCCCCACATCACATTCAGTGCTCCTAGTTCTCTGTGCATGTTGGGAACCCTCCCAGTCCCTATACTCAGGATACTTTTTTCCCTGTGGACCCAGAGAGGAAAGGGTAGGGAAGAAGGTAGTGTCTGGTGGTATCTAGTTTGTCCCATCTTGGTGGTGGGATTCCACAAAGGCTCACCAAGATTTGCGCAGCGTGCTCCCTCTACCATTACAGCAGGGCGTGTAGAGCAAAATGCATTCCTCACTTTGCAAAGCTCACAGGCTGAATATCTTTGGAACAGTTTTTAATATTTACTTGCTATTACTCCATTCACAGAAGACTAGTCTTCTCTGGGGAGCCATCAACAAGCCTTAAATGTAGTATTCAGGTTCATTAACAGCCTGTGCAGACAGTCCAAAAGAAAGAGGTCAGGACTGAATATTTGAATGTATGATGTCTGCACCTGAGGAAAAATGCAATAACCAGAAAATACCCACTCTTAGAAACAGTCTGTTTTTTAACAGGAGCCATGCTAATGGCACAAACAAAACATAGATAAATATAGTCTGCATTTTAAAGGGCAAATCACAAAACAGAAATGTTTAGCCAGAAAGCAAAAGAAAGCCAAACACTTTATGAAGTCTGCAAGGGACTACTATTGCTATTGATTACAGGCATTAAATACTAATTGGAATGGTAAAGGACATGGACAGCACTATAAAACTTCCAGACAGACAAATAGATAATAGCTTGCAGACTACAGAATGGCAAAAATTTATTTTAATGTAAGAAAGAAGAGGCATCCCACCTCATTTTAAGAAATTATCATGAAATTCCAAGTAAGAAAATAAAATAGATCAGTCAACTAAAGTCCCAATTCATGGCTTTTCCCCCAAAGCAAAGCAATCTTATGTGACACGAACTAATTCTTTCAACTTAACAAGACTATAGAACTGGAAGGGGTCTCAAGAGGCCCTCTCCTGTAACCCTACCCTGCAATAAGGTCATTTTGGACAGAAAGTTTCTCAGTCTGTTTTTAAACACATCCTGTAATCAAAGGAGGCTGCTTCACCAGCCTCATAGCGAGAATAACCAACACGTATCTAACTCCCTTCCTGCAATTTAACCACGTATTCCTCATCCTGCCAAACATTATCATGGGGACTAGACTGTCCTCCTGTGCTGAGTTTATGCAACAAGGCTTTGGTAGCAGGATAGTTGGCATCTGTAAGAAGACATCAGGAGATGCCCTGACGTGGGACACAGCCAGTTCCAGCTGGCTCAGCTGGACCCGTCACTGGCCAAAGCTGAGCCCACGAGCTACGCTGGTGGTGCCTCTGTGATAATATATTTAAGAAAGGGTGAAATATACTGCACAGCAGCCCTGAGAGGAAGGAATGAGGAAATGTGAGAGGAGCAGCCCTGCAGATGACAGGTCAATGAAGAAGGAGAGGGAGGACTTGCTCCAGGCACTGGAGCAAAGATTCCCCTGCAGGCTGTGGAAAGGACCATGGTGAAGCAAGTTGTCACCATGCAGCTCATGCAGGATGATGGTGGAGCAGAAACCTACAGCACCGCCCATGGAAACCCTGCACAGGAGCAGGGTTCTGGCAGGAGAAGCAGCCCCTGTAGAGGAGCTAATGCAGGAGCAGGTTACCTGGCAGGACCTGTGGCCCATGAGGGACCCACACTGGAAGAGTCTGTTCCTGATGGACTGTACCCTGTGGGAAGGTCCCATACTAGAGCAGTTGTTGAAGAACTGTACTTCTGGGAGACACCCCACATTGGAGCAGGGGAGGAGTGCGAGGAACTGATCACAACTCCCATTCTTCATCTTCCTGTAGTTCTTGGGAGGAGGAAGTAGAAGAGCTGGGAACAAAGAGTGAAGTTAAGCCTGGAAAGAAGAAATGAGAGGGAGTCAAGGGAGGTATTTTTAGTTTTGTCTTTGTTTCTCACTACCTTAATCTATTTTTAATTGGCAATAAATTAAATTAATCTTTCTCAAGTTGAGTCTGTTTTGCCCATGATGGTAATTGCTAAGTGACGTCCCTGTCTTTATCTCAACCCACTATCTTTTTCATCTTATTTTCTTGCTCATCCCATTGAAAAAGGAGAGTGAGAGAGTGGCTTGGTGGGTGTCTGGCGGCCAGCCAAGGTCAAACCACCACATCTGCTTACAGCTCTCTTTTAAGCATTTAGAGAACATTATTATGCTATTTTGTAAACCAGAGTTACAGTATCCATCCTCTTAGATCTTAAATGATGTGAATTTATACTGAAGATATCTTGGTAAGCAGGAAGAGCTTCCCTTTGAAATAGCGTTCCTTGGGGGCTGAGTTCATAGTCCCACAGAAGATAGCTGCAGAAGTTTTAGTTTTTTAATATCAGGGAAGTTAGAAAACTTTTCATCTCTAACATACTGGTCATCATTTAGTGAGGTTACATAAGGGTCTAGCATGTGTGATGTTCTCTTTACCCAAAGTGATATGAAACAAAAGGGTTTGATTCTTGAGTCTGTTCACCACAGAACATGCTATTGTTCATGCTATTGTCTGTGTTTTATTTATTTTATATTTTTGTGTTATTATATTATTATTGATATTATTCCATTCCCCAGTAAAATAAGTTCCCCATTAATAAAATAATTTGATTCAGTAGGCACGTGTTAAATTAAGTTCTCTAAGTGTTCTGCCTGTTCTTTTCATTAAGTGATAAATTGAGTTATTTCTAAAAACGGTCATTACAAATTTTGTTCATATTTCAGTAGCTAAGTTATTCAGCAATATGGGAAAAATGAGTCATTGCTCAGACATCTAAATTAAAGGGCTATTATCTAGTACAGAAGTTTTGGATCAGTTTTGGATGGCTGTACCCCGTCCAACCGGGCCTGTGCTTGCCCATATTGGCTCCTCCACTCTACTGGAAGCCAGCAGCGAGCAGAGCAGAAGCTCAGGCGGCTGTGTCGACACAGCTGTGGGGAGATGCTACATAGACATCAGGTCCAGAGCTGTTGGCAGGAAGGAGCAGGCTCTGATTTGGACTTTAGCTTAAAAAAAAAACCCAAAAAACAGTTTTATAAAATTTAATGCAAAGACCCCAATCTCCTGATCCTTCTTTGAAGTAATTTGAAATAGTTTTTGAGCTAATTTCTGTGCATAGAGAGACTTCCAGGACTTCCATCTGTATAATGTCAGGTTGTATCTGTGCAGTAAAAAGTTTACACCATAGGGCCATGATCCGCAAACGCCTTTTATCTTTGCTCCACCCTTATGGCCTCACTGGAATTAGCAAGAATACTGATGTAGTTGAAGCTGAATGCATAGAAACAAACTTTTGGTATCAAAACCAAAAGATGAACATAGAAAGAGAGGCAAGGGGAGATAACCAGGTGTATTGCACCTGAAGAAGTTAGTATATTTCCTGCATTTTCTCCTTTCCCCATTGCAACTGGTTTTAAGAGAACAGTGAGAGAGCAGGTAAGGATGCTTTTAAAACCCAGGTTTCCCTGCAGCCCCTGGTTCCCAAAGTTCAGCTCCCAAGAAAGCTGATCTCTTCATGAAACTATAAACAAAACTCGTTTCAGACTGCTTGGTTTTTTTCAGGACTGAGCTAATAATACGGCTGTATATAACTGCATTACATCGTGTGCTTATATTTTTATTCAAGGAGGATTTTACGTGTTTGAACGCAAAAGCAGGAACTCAGGGTGGGGAAAAGCACCTCTGAGCAACAGACCTACTCTTGGGCTGCTTCTGCCCCCTTGCGACCACCGCGACGTGCTTTCTGCAGCTCCACTCTGTGTCAGTATAACCAATTTGTTCTTGTTCACATCCCCAACCGTTCCCAAATCAGGCTCCCGAAGTGCCAGGAGGTGACTGTGGCTGCATAAGCTGAGACACATCCCCTCACTCTCCCACCCCCTCCATGCCTGGGCTCTCTGCCCACAGGAAGACAGAACCCTTTGCCCCTATACTTTTACTTACAGAGGAAGGGGAAAGGTGAAACACCAAACCACCAAATAAAAACAGGTTTCTGATTTAAGCTGAAAATTTGTTTTTCTCCAGATGCAGAATACAGGTTTTTCAGTATAATATAATAATGAAAATAATACCAGATGTTTTGTAATGTAATATAACATGATATAATATAATCACTTTCTCCCCAGACACTCTGGGGACATAGTTATGTTCAGGGTCTCATTGCAAATGTTGCTTGTGTTTATAGCAACTTTCAAACACAGAGAGATTTAACGGGCATTCCCTTAAATAACACAAAGCTTGCCAAAAAATGGAGCCCAGCTAACTCACTCTGTTATGACTCATTCCAGTGAGCTTCCGTGACCATTTTTGAATACATGTCTGCTCAACAAACATCTGGGAGCTCCTGCTTACACTGTCTTTCTCCCCAGAACTTCAAGGGAAAAGCTCTTTTCCTCTTCAGGCTCTGGGCCAAAGCCCTCAGGCTCTGCATGGAGAAGCTGAAGAGAGCCAATCTGCTAAGCTATGCTGTAACAGCCCCAGAACATTACACACACATACATATATATATAAGTTTTGAAGGACATGGTTTAGCAGAAGATGGGTACGGTTGGACTCGATGATCTCAAAGGTCTTTTCCAATCAGAAGATTCTATGATTCTATATATACAAACATACACCTTCATACAAACACAAACTTTCTTCTCTCACACACCCCATTTTCCTCTCTCATACAGCTACTTTCACTTATATAAGTACAGATATATCAAAATACAGACTATTAATAAATATTGATGATTTCCTATACACAGAAAGAAAATAAAATGTGGACATATTTTCTCAAGCAGAATTTCATTATTTTTTCTGGATTACAAATGGAGATGACAACCATTTCTCTTGCCCTAATTTATGACAACATAGATTCTCAAAAACAAGAGTTGATTCTTTAATTGAAATTTAGTAGTTTCAGGATCCTTAGGTAAGCTCTTCCTCTCACCCTTCCCACCAAATTTTAAATACAAGGTCCAAAAATCAATAATGATAATATTGCACAATTGTTTTATTACCACATAAACTTCTCCAGAGTTACTGTAAACTAGGCATTACCTATTGATATCATATTACTGAAATGCCTTCTGCATGGATAAAATCATGGAGAATGAGGGTGGAAATATGAAAAAAGGAAGCTCAGCTACTCCAGCACCATAGTCAGCCACCTTCAGTGGCATGGAAAAAATTCACAGGGACCATTAAATAACCTGTATTTGGCACAAACAGATATACCAAATGTGTGTTGTGGTGTGCATTAGATATGCTCATCACATGTGGCAAACAGCTGTCCTTATGGGACTTCTGCAGGTGCTTGAGGAATCATCTTGTTCCATTGTTCCTCCTACTGTGATAAATTATTACAGAGGTTAATGCAATGGATTTTACTTTGAAGCTGAAATACTAGCATTATTATCCTGGCTCTCCATACGTTAATTATGTACTAATCATATTATTCATGTAGCATAATTCACTGCAACTAAGTAAGTGTATGATTTCTATTTTGGTGGTGCCTTAAAATACGTATGATTATTGATTAATTATATGGAGTTTCTTAATGATTAAAATTTTCAATCTATCTTCATAACAAACTGGACTCCAAAGCAGTATTATTAGGTGTCTCTGCAAACAAAGAGAGGGAAGCTGAGAAAGCTGGATGTCTGCTCCCTGACATTCAGGCCTCTTCCCTCCACCACTGAAACACAGGCTGCCTCATCCCCCTCTGCTGCACCCCAGAATGACTGTTGGGATAAGCTGGCTGCTCTGCAGGATTACTTTAGCACCAGCAGATGTCCCTGCCACGTAAAAAATCACCATCCAGAATATCATACTGGAGGAAACCCACACTTTTTTGGATCAGTTTGAGCACTGTTTCCAGAATGGACACAAATACAAAGAGCATCCGTCCTTCTTTCTCAAGTACAGCCTGTGACAGAATTGAGACATTTAGTGTGCCTGAGAGGACAGGCTATATGCAGCTTTCCAGAATTTCTGTAATATAGCTTACTACCAGTTTTTGTCACATGCATTTGAACAGAAATTCATATGGGAGAATATTCTGATGGAATCCAAGGTTTTAATGGTGACTACGAGATACGTTTCAAGGTGGAGTATCCTGTCTATCATCTGCCTGCCTTCAATGGTGGCTCTGGGAGAATGTGTCGCTGATCCCACTGGGAATTTTCATGCCAGCCTCCTGCACATCTTCCCTTGGTCCTTGTCCCCAGGAACAAGCTTTCAAGCCCAGACACACGGGGTCAGAGCAGAGGTACCTTCAGCCCTGTGGCTTGTCTCAGATTGGCCAGTAGCAAATGTTTAAGGAAGGAATATATTAATAGGAAAATGCAAAATGATCTTTTCTGCTTCCTACCCTACCAGCTTCTGATTCTTGACAAGACTTTCCCACACCTTCAGAGATGCCTTTTCTGTGCCTTTTATACTTTTTCATTATGAAAGAAAAAAAAAGAAACTAGTGTCTTTAACTCAGCTGTACAGTGCCATAGCATAGAGACCAATGGACTTCGTGAAATAATATTTATTCAGTACAGGATGGGTCTATAAAGTTTTCTGTTCTCAGCTCTGCTTCTCGTTTCTGTTCCCTGTGAGAACAAGTTTGTAGTAGAAGTACATCCAGCACAACGCAGTTCAGGTGAAATCTTCCAGAAGAAGATGAAAAGAAAATAGTGGGAACAGCCAGGATTTTCCCACCTGGATCAGCTGCTGCATCAAACAGTGACTGTCCTGTAGAGGTGGATTTTTCCTCCCATACACCCACCTCCCTGCATCCAGCCCAGACCCTACCTGCTCATCGCCTCTTCTTCCTGGAGGCCTGCAGCTCAACTGTTAAAATAGCCTCATTTGAAGTGATGGGGCAGAAACATCAGCCTTTTCTAGCATTAAAAAAAGGCTTTGGCAGACTGTTGTAGCACTAGGTTGTCTGTCAAGTATGAATTCTTGTGCAGGTTGCTTCAAATATTTATTTCTCTGTTCCTGATTTCCTTATTAATTTATTTCTAGCTACCAATCTCAAATTTTCTTTCAAAACCATTGATGAAATTCATTGCTAACACACCCTACAAATCTACTGAGATCCATTTTAAAACTTGGAGATAATCTAGCACATCATGTTGTGAATACAAATCCTACTATTATGAAATTGGTTTTTATTTTATTATAAGAGTCTTCTGTGGTGCACACACCAAAATATTTATAGTTAGGAAGACCTGGGTGCAGAGTTGCTATTAATAGATCCTCTTTCAGTGCTTATAGAAGTGAAAAATGCATTAGATCACTGAATCTAGCAGCAAAAATATAGCTTTGCTCATGAAGGCCTAAAATTAAAGCAATTTTTTAACTTAACAGCACACAGGTGAAGCAGAGATGTTTAGAATCAAATCATAATAAAAATAATATTCTCTGACACGATCACTTGAATTTCTATATAGTTTTCTGCCTGAGGATTTCATAATGAAGGATAGCTGTAGCTCCTGTAGAAAATCTGAACAATGCCAACCAGAGGTGTCACTTGGTGCTACCAACTGTTTCTTTTCTCTGACAAAAGTTAATAGTCAACTAGATGTGCACAGGCTGTGAATGAACGTATCATAACATGCCCATCTGAATGTCTCTTAGCTGGCCCTCACTTAACAAGCAATAATTATTAGAGCAAATTAGATGCTTCGTGGTAAGAGTATCATTTCTTCCATGAACTAGGCCAGAGTCACTCTGAGAGATGAAACTGGGCCATGGTCTCCTCCATGGCACCTAATTTTGTTTGTAACCCTTTGCACAAGTGAAATTGAGTCAAGCAGGTTTAAAATTCATTTGGAATTCATATCCCAGTGGTAAAAGTTTGAAAAAATCAACAAAAAAGAGAGAATGTGGGATGCATTCATTGGTTCCTACTTCTTCAAGATCTAACATATTTCTTCTGTCATTAAGCTTTTAGAAGTGCTTCCGGCCATAGTGTTCCTCTGAGTGCTGTAATGGCATTTATGGAGGCTAGAAGGAAGCTCCAAGGTATAAAACTTTCAGCAAGGGTGTTTCAAAACACAGACCAATTTTGTGCCATTTGAAAAGAGTATCATAGGAAAGATCAAGATATTTCGCTAAAGAGGACCAAACTTGTAAATCTGAAAATATCAGCTTTATTTCTTTGCATCTATATATTGCACAAACATTGCCAGAAGGAAATTATCTGTAAACTGGCTTTTCCAATAATTCCAAGATACAGTTGCTGTTTCATATTAATTTTGACGTGTAGCAAATCCCCTGACAGATAAAGGCTCAGCAATAAGACACTTTGGAAATGACATTTCCTTAAATGTTTTAAGCGTGTCCTCAATACTCACTCTATAAAGAAATCAGACAGGCATCTTTGTGCTCCAGTAATGCAGCTAAGCTGGTATTCAGAATGGGCATTTTTTGTAGCTAATTTGGTAGGGTGATGGTCATATAGAACCAAAACTTGCTTTTAATCACAGTCAGGTACCTCAATGAAACACAAATATATATATACAAAAAAAATAGATCATCTGTTTGCAGTAGACATATATTATTATGCCTTAAAGACAAGTTTTGCAAGGGCATTCTGTCAAATGAAGGCCCCTGCTGCATCAAAAGCTCAGCCATACTTGAAGTCAAGAGAATATATATGCAAGAAATATTATGGCTACAGGAAGTGTTTCTTTCAGAGCTGGCATCTCATTGTGTACTTTTAATCCCACCATGAAATAGGAAACTATAGTGTTAATGCAATTACTTGTTTTGTGTTGCTGTGGCTAAGGGAAAAGAGAAAGCGTGGGTGGATTCTCTGGTGGATGCATAGCGCAAGTGAGATAAAAATTATGATTAAATATTTAGACTTAGGGAAAACAAACGTGATTTAGGACATAAACTGAGCTGTGTTCATGGTTAGCAAGAAAGTGTTGATGCTTCCTTCAACAAGTAGATGGCAGCAGTACCATTCTCTACATAAATGCTATCTTGTAGACTATACTTTTTAATAGGTGGACAGAAAAAAATGGAAGGCTTGTTCTGGAACAAGCAGCTGGAGGCAAAGGAAAGAAGGAAAGAAAACAAATGTAGTTCCTCTAGCATATTCAGCCCAAGGAACTCAGAATATTGATATTCAGTAGGTAATCAAACATCTATAAAAAGCCTATTTTTTCCTTCCAGATAGGACTTCATTATATTCTGGGCATGAAAAGAATCAATTTTGCCTCAATTCTGACCATTAAGAAACTCTCCAGACTTAAGAAGAGCACATGCTGTGTTTGCATATAATGCAGAACAAGAATCAGGCTGCAGTATGTATGCTTTTTCAGTTCCATTACTGTGCACAGCTTTGCCTGGACCAGGGCTAGGTCTATGTCTACCATGCATGAGTCTGTGCATAGCATAGCAATATTTCTCCAGGTTTCTGTGGCAGAATGATATTTATTTTTGTGATATTCAACTCATTTTAAGAATTTGCCTTGCTACTCTGTCTCCAAAGGTTGGTCTTGCTGTCTATGTGTGAGCACTTTTTCTGCTTTAACAGTCAGGAAACTAGTAGCCTTCAGGAGCTGGAAGCCTCATTGCAGTCTCCCTCTGAATTTGGAGAACTGAAACCTTGACTCCTGTCCCCAGCTGTCAGCCCTGCTACACACAGCAGAGAGGAACAGATAATGGCCAAGTATCCAGAACAGCCAAATACTGACTGGAAGTTTCTGCCTGTATTAACCTGGTGGAATGCAATGAGGTTTTTTTGGTTATTTAGCAACTTTGGGTAGCATGGTTTGTAACATGAGTACAGATGTAACAACCCAATGGCTCAATAATGGAGCTAACGGTCTTTATCGCCTACAGAGTGACAGAAGTCGGAAGCTGCGTGCCGAAGAGTGGTTTTCCATTGAAATAGTGCTTAGGTGAGGTGCCAGCACACAGCCGCTCCATTTGCCTTCTCCAGCTGCGTGTAACAGTATCAGTGTGGAGGCACATAGAGATGTGACACAACTTTCAAATCTCACATGGGAGGTTACAGATCATGGAGTCCAAGCCTGTGGCTTTGGTTTCTCTGACGCTGTATCTGTGGGGCCAAATATAGGTCATCATGTCCTGCCTTTAACATACATGGTGAGCAAGTGCCTGAAACAGACACAAGAGCTTTGGAGAAAGGTTTTTGGGAGAGAAAGCCATTTGGAAGACTAAGAGCTGAATGTGCAAGAAGGGACAGCCATACACTGGGAGCATGAGGAACAAGCAGCTGCCTGTCAACCATCTAACTCAGGACAGAGGAGATAGCATATGTCGCCTTTCACAATGGAGGGAACGTTTATTGGATACCAGCGAGGAATGGAGAAGGACAGGGCTTCAAGAAAACCTGCAGAGGTAACTGGAGGGAAGGCATCATCAAGAATTGCTACAAGAAGAGCACAGTTGTGGACCAGACTTAATGTGCTTAAAGGGTAAGAATTTTGGTTGAGAGAGTATGCATTTCATTTTAAGATGAATCGGTGTTGTTTGGGTGACTCGTTCTGCCTGTGCTGTTCTGGGTTTGACATGAGGCATTTTCAGCAAGTTGCTCAATACGGAGTTTTGGTTTTAATTCCTCCTACAGAAAGAGAAAGGAATCTGTAGTTGCAAAAGGTGACAATTGTATAAGACAATTTGGCCATCTGCTGAGTGTGAAAAAGCCCAGGCTAAACCATTGACTGAGTATACATGCCTGTTTTCTTTACCTAGATAAACTGAAAGCCAACAAAGGACTTTGGACAGTGTAAATCTTAGGAAAAAAGGCTTCTGTCATTCTTTCACTTGAGTGTCTTTTATACCAGATATCATTTTGCGCCCCTAAATATGAAATTCAGCAACGGTTAAACTTTACTATCTGGATATAGACAAGGAAATTTCCATGATGCTAATGTTGCTGGTATCTTGACTGTTTAGCTAAAGAAAGAAGTGCACCAAGAACTTTCCTTTGAAGAATTAGAATAAATGGAAAAGCAGAAATCCAAGATAAAGCATGAAGCCTATGAGAAAGATGTCTACTTCAACAGACTACAGTGGATCTGTGCATATGAGAGAAAAATAGAAAGGAGAGAAGCAGACTGGATTCCTTTTCATATTTTAAAAAATGTATTTACTGCTGCTTCTTTTGCCTCAGCCACTCTCATTTATATATACATCAAAGACTTTATGTGGGTTGATACACTGCCAGAGGTCTATAGGTTGTCTAGAGTTAGCCAATATGAGTTTGTGGGTAACCTGTGGGTTGGCTGGGTGGAGAAGGATACCAATACAGCCACCGAGAATGCTACATGAACAGAGTCACAAGGGAATTTGAACCACAAGGCACTTCACACTTGTTTCCATTTGTTTTTCTATCTGGCACAGAAGGACTAAGTGCAGTTTATCAGGATTGCTCTGAGGTTTGACAATGGCATTTTCCTACTTTAAACTATGTCGTCCCTATGAAATTTTTCTCCACAGGTCTTTTTTAGAAATTTCTGCAGGTTGAAACTAAATTTTCCAAAGGTTTACCATGTGGATATCCCAGACATGCCAAAGGACAAAAGTGGGTGTACTGTTCATAAATATGTAGAAGGATTCCTGTCCTTTCTTCCCTCATATTTGGCTTAATTTTTTTCTTCCTATGTTTGTAAAGGATATTGGGAAATACCACTGCTGAATTAAGCCAGTGCCTTACAAGACATCATCATAATCAATGTTATCAATCATATATATGCATAACCTGGGTCACACACAAGGCAGATAGTTGGCCCAAGACTCCAATAGGATATCACAGCTGAGGTGGCCAGAGTTCTTTCCTGATATTAGAAGTTTCTGTTGTAAGCATAGCAGTGAAAACTGTGTGAACTGCATCCGTCTAAGGCTGACCAATCCATTCTGGCAATTATTTAGTCATTGACTTCTGGACAGTATGGTATTATCTATGTCGTGGAGGTTTTAGTGGATTAAGCAAGATAATGACAGTCAAAACAGTATGAGACTCAGCTTCCCTCCTACTCACAACTCTGAAAATCAGATCAGAAATCACAACATTACCTCTTTCCCAGAATTTTGATTTCTGTTTAAATAACTTCACTGTATCTTTTTTTTTTGTTTTATCACAATAGAAAAGACAACAACAATGCATGACATGCTTCCAAACCGGAGCCATGGATTTACTTAAGTATGAAGAGATGAAAAGCATGCTAAGTTGAATTCATGCTGAAAGGATACCTACCACGTTTACGGAACAGCCTGAACACTGCAGGCATCATTATGACCTTCAAGAAAAGAGTGAAACACTTAGAAAGATGCCAAATGAGTTTCAGATGAGGGCCACTGAGAACAAACAAGTGCAGCAGAAAAGGTACCTATTAGGGAGGGGCAAAAAACTTTGGCTTCTGGAAGGACCTAGTTTGGTGCATTTCTTGATATTCGGAAATGCAAACTGTTGGAAAAATTCCTACAATCTTTAAGTTCATAATAGTCCACTTAAAATCCACATAATAAAGATAAATCTTGCACGTCTGCCTGAAGCATTATAGCTCTATTGTACCAGCCATCTGTAAATTATCACCTCCTATTTAGGTGAGGAAAATACTCATGTTCCTTTTAACTGCTGCCCCTAAAGCCTGGGTGTGCTAATTCCTTCCTCCTCTCTTCCACACACTCTTTACATGTCTGTATTTACTTCCCTCTGCATTAACCTGTATTATTTAAGTACTATTTACAGTACTCAGAGATTTGAAAAACAGTGATGGTAAATTATTTAGCAAACAATTAGAAAAAGGAGCTCAAACAAACACAGTAATTTCCAAAAGTATCTTTAATCACTTGATGCAGGCTCAGAACCCTAAGCAAATATTAAGATAATTAATTGCAGCCAGCATGTCAGTCACATGAAAAGCACCTTCACTCAATTATGCAAACGTGTCCATCATACTTCAGAAAGCATCAGCACAACTACCTGCTGTTTCTATCAAGGTCACACTTTGGATTCACAACACTGTTCCCAGAGCGAAGAAGTTCAAATCTATTCTGATGGTTCCTTTAGGATTTTCAAGCCTTTGTTCAGCAACTGTTATCAATGAATGAAATGCTTGCTTTATATCTCAAGTGAGTACTTCAAATATAACCTTTGAATAACCTCTAGTAATTGGTTGACAGATGACGTGCATGTGAGTTTGGACATAAAATTCTTCTAACAAAATCCAGACGGGCACAGACATGTAGAAATTCATGATCAAAAAGGCAAACCAAGTCACAATTCCAGATGCCAGCTGTTCACATACTTTGTTTTGCAGAAAAGTTTTTGTGTACATAATTTAAGAGTAATGATGGCAACATATTCATGACTTCAGTACTACTTAATATATTAAATTTAACTGTAAATTGCTAGTGTTAGGAGTCTTAGGGATTCCTAACATCCATACAGATATAAAAGAGATAACCATAAGAGATGTTGCTGGAGGTATGCCAACACTCTCACCAAGAGAGCACTCCCTGGGAGGAATGCAACTCCAAAGACCCATCTTAATTTTGGTACATCTTCATAAACCTCCCAAGAGCAGAAAGTACCTAAACTTTCTCGTCTCTCTACTATCTGTCTTGCTAACCTAAAGCTATAAACCCACTTTAGTTCTTTTGCTGTGGAGCACTGCATATTTGTAGTTATCCATAGTTGCTGTTTTAAGTGCATTTTAAGGCATTTTTGTGAGATTTCATTGTTTTGACTTCTTAGTGCAGAAAAGCAGCATTATGAAGATAGAGCTGTATGGGACTAAGCAAATCCTCGTGTAGGTATTTGTATGTGGAGTGCTGCATGTATTAGTATTAAGAAAATAGACAGTCAAAGAGTGTCTCATTGCCTTGCTTAAGGAGAGCATGGCCGTGTGGCTGCTGTGTTACTCCTGTGACCCACAAAGGGAGAGCACAAAGTTTAGGTTTCTACAGGAATTAGGCACCCAAATGTTATTTTACTCTTAATTCAGCTGTATTTATCGCATGAAATTCTCAATCTCCACTGCTCAGTAACTGCCTAGCATCCGAATGGCCTACCGTATGTATTCAGACTCCTTGTCTTTGAGCAAATCATTTCTACCCATGACAGAAAGAGTCTTAAAAAAAAAAAAGCTTAAATCACCAAAGCTTAAATAGCTCAGAGTCAGAGTTGCTTCATAAGACTCTGATATTACTCTGCCTCTGCTAACCCTGGAGGAAGAGACACCAAGAAATGCACCATGGCCTCCCCTCACAGCTGCCCATCAGACTAAGGGAGAGCCAGCAGCACATCTGTGGGCTCCTGTGGCTCAGGCTCAGTTGCACAGTTCTCTGTCAACGTGTTGACTTAAGTCTGCATTAGCTCGGGGCCTCTGCACTGAAAGCCCAGTCTTGAGAGGGCACTTTGAAGACTCGCTTGCAATGCATTTGCTTATTTTGTCAGACTTGCTGAAATGCTTTGCAACTGCATCCTCAGAGTCTGGAGACCACCCAAAGGAAACCAGCATTTGACCTAAGCATATTTTGGACTCTGGAGCTGATGTTGCATTTCAGGAGCCAGCTCATGCCAAGTGAAAGGAAAGGTGATTTTATCCCCCAGAGCAGATTTACTGCACAATCCTTCTCTCAGGGTGAAAAACAGTCACAGCTTTAAACAAGGGGACACAGTTTTTCAGTATCTGTATGCCTGTAACTTCAAGAATGGTAAGGGCTCTCTAGAGACAGGTTTCACTCTACATTAACTTTTGCATTATATGTCAGCTTTCCAGTGTGGTTGGAGAAGTCCCTATCAGAGCTCAGGGACAAAGCACACCAATAAGACAATAAAATTCTCTGGACTAACTAATGTGAGCCAGAAAACTGTCTGATTTACTCCTCTCTGCTGAAGTCATCCTTCTTCTTTACAGGCCACAACAACTTAAAAGGGGTTGTGACCACTCATGTGGGCATGAGAAGGTGCATTTATCAGAGAGGCAGGTCTGCAGATCGCTGTAGAATTTCACCACTGGCATGCAATGAGGTTAGTACTGATCTGTGAGAAATACACACTGTGACATAATCAAGTAGTTTTGAAACTTCTTAAAGAGTTAGATAGGAAGTCAAGAGTGAAACTGAGTCTCCATCACAGGAGGGATGAAAGGCTTTCTTAGGATACTCAAGAAAGATATCTGCTTCAGACTCCTGAGTGACCACAGCATGCAGTTTCAGGAACAGTGATTTTTCACACTGAAACTGCAGATCTAGCCTACAAATTATGCAAAGCAAAGTAGGTAACATTCTCATCACCAGCAGTGAAGGACTGGCCAGGAGGGTAGAGAGAGAAAGACACTGAGCAAACTCCTGCTACTCATATAACAGATACCATGGGAAAGGAGTTCAACTGCCTGAAAACTTTAAGTGGAAGCAGCACGTCTCCAGTAATCAAAGAAAACACATGCAAAAGGGGGTTTCAGGCTCCCTTTGACTGGTACAGCAAGGAGGCAATCTTTTTCTTAGCCTTTGAAGAAACAAGGTGGCTGTTACCACTGTAGGAACAGCCTACAGACTTGGGGCCTCACCATAATGCTCTGGCAGATAAATGTTATAGGATAAATGTTGTATAATTTGGTTCTCTAGTAAAAAGATGGTCTTCAATGAAAATGAGTTCTTGCCAGATTACTATTCAATAAGACCTCATTTTTTTTACGTGCTCTTAGGTGCTTTCTCTATTCAGTACGAAAATCGCTGCTGTAGGGCAAGTACTGAAAAGAATGATTATCTTTGTGTCTTTTTTAGTGTCCAGAGAAGTGGCTTTTTTAAAACAGTTGAAAATCATAAGATATTTAATATAGACCGTTACTCTCCAATACAACACATGCATCATTATACAGTATTGAAGTGGCTACTTCCCACTTTGTGTACAGACTTTAGCATTCATTTATGTTTAGGTCTTGCACTGAAATTACATTTATACCATCCTTCTGAAGAGAAGGGACTTTGTAAGGGGACTAGACTCTGCTTGTGCATGTTCTTAATTCCTTAATGCAGCCAGAACTGTATAAAGAACATCAATGTACAATAAGTTCAACCTGTGTTAAGATGTCCATCTTTCTCAGAGGGAAAGATAGATTACTCTAATATGCAAGGTTTTGTAACAACAAAATGTCTTACCTAAAATTGCAGCTTAGTTGGTAGATTGGGTAGAAGGAATTATTCCCATGTAGATTCTAACATTGTATTTTAATAAATGTTTTAAATAAAAGTAAAGCTACTTCCCATGCAGTTTTTCTTTGTTCTAATGAAATATTTACCATGCTGTAATTGCAGTCCATCCCTCAGGCAGAAGGATACTGCCAGCCATGTAATAAATATTCTACTATGCCTCAGCTGGGCTTTTTGAAAAGGAAACTTCACTTGGAAGGTAACAGTTTTTTGATAATGGCCTATTCTGAGATGACCACTAGGGTGATCCCACTAAATGGATTTTAGAAATAGCAAGGGTTACATGCACATCATCACATTTTGCTAATCATTTATACATTTGAAAAACTTTACTGACGATGCCTCACAGAGGAGAAACAAGCCACATGAGTCGAATTGCCGAGTTATTTGTCAACTACAAAAGCACTTCATAAAACCATTTCCAAAAACATACAAGAAACTTTTAAAATGAAGCAGGAAAGCTAGAGAGGGCTAGCGAGGGCAACATGCAGAACTATATCCTCCCCTCACTGCCATAGCTCTACTGCTCCACTTAAATCCTTTTTTCCTTTCAAAGCTCCTTCAAAGACACAAAATCTAATCTAATCATAACAAAGGACACCAAAACAGGCCTGGATTTGTTTCTACACTTGGACATTGACTACAGACTTCCATCGACACCTATACTGCACTTGTCTACCAATTATTTCCCCAGGTTGCTCCCACCTCTTACACTACAGCTGCCCATTTCTGCTACTTCTGATACAGACCCAACATCTTCAGGCTCATGTCTGTTGTCAGTCTCAGTTTCCACAAATCAACCTGTATTCTTCTAAACCCAAATTACTTAGAATAGTGAAAGTTCATGTCATGCTCTAGAGAAGGCAGAAAACCTCACAGAAACTCCTGTAACTCCTTCCTGTCTCCATTAGCAATCACAGTTTCTCTGTTGTGGGAAAGAACCTGGTGGGGATGGCAGGGAGAGAACAAGAAGCAACTGTGAAGCTACTTAGAATTTCAGTTCCCTTTCTCAGACCCTGCCTTTTCTTTACTGGGCTTTGATCTAATACATCCATTAGACAAATAGAAAAAAGTAGAGTATAGCCAGGAGGCAACAATAGATACGCAGCAGTACTTTTCTGCCTTTATTTTCTATCTTCATTCATAGCAGCAAAATTGCCTCAACATATTCCTTCTTCCAGAATGGGGCGGGGGGGACACGACACAATTTATGCCAAACAGAGATGCATTTGTTTCCTCTTAAAAGAAAAGTTCAGCCTCTCACTTATTTGTTTGGAACCACATATTTACAGAGCTGTTACATTGCCTACAACCAGACTTTAAATATTTATTGCTTGTGTGGTTGAAAAATAAAGCAATCAGATGACAAGTAATCCTCCACAGATTCTCCCTCTGACAATATTTCAAGCCGCAGGGGAAAACACACTACAGTGGGCTGGCATCTCACTCCACAAGCAGCTCTGTGGGTATGGATCCTCCTTGGATGCTGGATTACTCCTTGTTTGGGCAGGAAAACACAGGCCTAAGGAGTTCAGTGTTTCACATCTCACAGAAAAGACCCACGGGCTCCCAAATCAAAGCATGGTTAGAGAAAGGAGTAATTTCACTTCTGAATACTCTTGTTGGTGGGCCCCAGAGATGACTGCATTGGCTGGGTCTAGTAGGGCCCTTTGACTGCAGAGTCTGTACTGACCAACCTACCAGTCTAGGAGGAGACCTCCCTCCTCCCCATATCTTCATTAAGGAGACAACCCAACCAACAACGAAGACACAAAGAATTGTTAACATTCAGATAGCCTGATTCATCTCACAGCTTGACAAATATTGTTCAGTCCAAGACCAACTATCAGTGTCACTGGAATAAGAAACATCATCACAGGAAGTAGCAGAAGGTCTCAAACGGGCCATACAACATTTTCAAATGGCTTGTGTGTCATCAGTGCTCACCATACCACTTCTGCAAAACCACTGATGTATTCATCTGAATTAGAAGAACCACTGTTAAAACAGGCTAAGAATTAAGGACCAACCATTTCCTCATTAAGCATATGCTGACTGTCCAGTGTGAGCTCCCTCCATGGTCAAGTATGTTCTGGAAACTGTGGAACAACTTCTGCTCATTTTGTTGGTTATATGGAAGATAGATTCAAATGCAAAATGCAACAACTAATCATGCCTCCCCCAACTCCCCCACCCCTGTTTGTGGTGATTCACATATGTGCCAAGCTCAGCTCAGATAAGGGTGTCCAGTCTTTCCTGAATTGTCTACTGAGCATAATGCATTGTACAAGAATGTTTCAGAAATGGAAGCTCTGAATCAAAAACCATTAAACATCTAAAAATATAAAAGGCACCTGCTGAAAAGCGCAGATGTGTAAGTAATATCTTAATATATATAAGAAGTCAGGAAGCTTTCCCACTACTAATTTGATCATTTGTCTTGTGGCTATAGGCAGGAGAAGATTTTTTTTTTGTCTTATATCTTGGTAAGTTCAACACTTCTTCCAGTTTTTCTTCTCTGGATCCTGTAGTTATGAAACTTCTGATTTACTTTCATACGGAGGGAGAGTAAGGATCTCTTTTTGCAGAATGTAAGTTGCCAAAGGCTTGTTGGCTTCTTCCAGGAAAGATGAAGTCATTACCTGTGATGCTCTGTAAATACAAAAAGATGAGATCCAAACACAACATTCATCTTACAAATAGGTGGAGATGGGCCAGCTGAAGTCACTATGAAAAGAGTATAAATAGCTCTGTTAGCAGTGATGCTGTACCAGGACTGAACTTAGCCTAAAGTACAGGGGTACTGAAATAAGTGACAGAATTATTCCATACTTCTGCCCTATCGCAGAAAAGGAAAAATGAATTTTTCCAATGCATTTTCTCTCTTAGAAAATATGCAAGAATGCAGAAATGTTATTTATGGCTTTTGAAAAACTAGAACAAACAAAATCTTGACAAGGACTTTACACATCAACTGTCAAACCCATGTTATGAGATAGCCATAGAGAATGGAAGTAAAGGTGGGTAAAGAAAGGTACAATATCAAAACTTAATTTCTCAAATATTGCAAAGGAAGAAACCATATAAGAAAAAGTTATATGCCACAAAGCACATATGTTAAACACACCAAAATCAAGAAAACTAAACAGGAAGACAAATTTTCATCTTGATGGTAAATGAAAGTTTATAACAGCCAGCAAAAAAAGATTGAGAACATCAAAGGAAGCCTTGAAATGAGGCCACTGAGATGGCAGACACAGAGGACAAGGGGAGGTGGCCAGCAGTGAGCATCCTGTGCTCGGAAGACATGCTGGGAAAATGCCAGAAACAAATGGGGTTTCCTTCTGCTTGAACTAGTTTCATTCCTTGAGACTCTACTATGCTGAACTGGGGTATTCCCTCTACCATCAGGCGTAAAACTCAATTCTCAAAAACTTTTTTGTACATATGACATAAAGCTGGTATTACTTAATTAGCCCTTTTTTATTTTTTTCAGATTTTCTTCTTCTTTAATGCTGCTGGATTGGACTGTATTATCCACGTGAGATAAGATCTTACACAGAAGTGCACTCATGCCCTTTGCTTTAGTGATATCCCAATCTCGGCAAACAGACCCTCTCCTACTTGTGGCCCATTACATGCTCACAGGGCAGCAGACACAGAAGACTCTATTGGCACACGCTCATTTAAATGAAAAGACAAAGATTTTCATGAGTAAAACTCATATGCAACAGCAATAATAACAGAATCATAGAATGCTTTCAGTTAGAAGGGACCTACAGGTCATATAGTCCACCCAGGTGTATTAATAGCTGAAAGTAACACCGTGGTTTACTGCCGGAAGATTTCCTCTCCCCCTTGTGTCCCAGGCTCTATTACACATGGGTAGCTATGGGCTGCTTTCACCTATGTTCAGTTAACAACTTTAACAACTTACCTTTCCAGAAGAGTCAGAGCCCGCTTTTCATGGGTAATTGGAGGGGGGGGGGGGGGGGGGGGGGAAGAAACAAAATTCCAATGTCCTGACTAAGATACAACTTTTCTCCTGAAGATAAAAGTAAACTCTATCAATTATTTTCTTCTCTTTTGACAAAATATTTTGCTTTCTTCCTAAGCCAAACAGCTGGATAGTCCTTTGTCTCAGGTTTACGTCTGTAGCGTGTAAGAAACAGGGAAGAACAGGGAAATTGTCCTTGCTCCCTCCTCAGCTGTCTCCAGTGACCTCCAGCTGCAAACCCCACACGATACTTATAACCCTACTGCTCTGAGACCCCTTCCCTGTGTTTGTATATTGTAGATGCTGGCTATGTCTTGTTTCCCTCAACATACTTTGCTACCTCAGTGTACAGGTCTTTAACAGCACCTTAGCTCTGCTCCAAATATAAGTGCCATTCACTGGGGTGCCCTTTCCAGGGTGTTTATGGGCCAGGTTCCCATTTCAGCAGGTGTCTTTCTGCAACCAGGGGAGGGCCAGGACCAGCACAACAGGTCCCAAAGCTGAAGCATCTCTGTCTCTGCCCTGAACAGGAGCTTTGGACTTGGACATGGATGAAGGAGGATACTGTGCTACAGGATGCATCATTTTCATCACAGAAAACCTTCAGACTATCGCCTCCAACTTGGATCTCTTTTCAGGACAACCACATTCACTGCAGTGCTCTTCAAAGGCTTCCTCTTGCCAAGACAGTAATTGACATTGTAACAGCATGACGTGATACCCAGCAAGTAGAACGACAAACAAATGTAGTCCCAGAGGAACTGCAAAGAAAAAATAATTAAACATGTGTATAAAAATAATTACATGCTGCATAAAGACACATGCAAACTGACATTCTACAGATGACTCATACTTCCCTGTTTTTTCCAGTGTTTCTTTGAAGCTTGTTCTTAGTTGAGGAGAGCCTATGGCTCACAGAGCCACTCTGCCTTCATTAGCAGCACTTGCCCTGATCACAAGTCCCCTCCACCACCAGCATGACCACATCCACTGTGACAGAGCATGTAGGATCTCAAGAATGTCTCACTAGATCTCCTTGTGTCTTCCAGAGTTTTTCCAGTCCCCTGAAACAAAAAACATCTCGAAAAGCCTATAGAACAAATGGGCAGATTTATTGGACAGCAGCTTCTTTACAGACTGCTGCAAATGTTCGATTACATTAGCTGTGACCTTGTAAGCATGAAATCAGCTTGATCACCATCACTAGTTCTGTACATAAAGACTAACACTGCAGGAAGAATGAGATTGTACCAGACAATAAACCAAAGTGATTTCTTTTTTTATAGGCAGCTTTATCAAGAACCTCAGAGGCCTCATTATAAGACTTACTTATGTTTCCAACCCCCAGCTCTTTCTCTGTTGGTCAAAGCATGTAAGGAAGGAAATCTAGACAGCTTTTGAATGCAACACTCATTGCAGTCGCAGATCCGTGTATGCTGCTCTTCCTTTTGAGGGTTACAGAATTTCACCCATGGGCTCTAATGGTTGAACTTCACTCCAAGAAGTCCTGGTAGCTTATTACACCCTGCAAAGGGACCTCTCTGTAACTGTCCTGGTATCGAGTATCCCTCACTAACACGGTTACTTGTTCCCAGCCAGAAAAGATCTGCTGGTGGGTAGCAGTATTATCATTGCATGATGAGTTTCTGGCAGTCTTTAAATAAGGGAAGCAGCAGGGCTGGTGGAAATGGCAAGACATGCCAGGTATGCAATAGAAAATAACCCACAGCTGCTTTGGTTGAGAAGAAATGATGCTCAACAGCTGGTGCCATTAGGGTTGAAAAGGGATCAGAAGAGAAAATACGGCCCTGGGCAAGGAAGAGGTTTTCAATTTAAATTTGAGACACATAATGCAGAGTGAGCTAGTAATGCTAAGCAAGACTGTTCAGCACTGATGTTTTGTAAGGAATTGACAGGGCTGATGTTATGAGCCAGGAAACCAGGAGAGTTGTGGAGTTGCAGAAAGGAGGAAAGGGGCTGAGAGGGAAATGAATGAGTGCTCTGGGACATTTGTTCCCTTCTTCTATTTGAGAGAAATTCTTCTTTCAAGCAGCAATAACCTCCCTGCAAAGCAAATTGGACTGAATGCTTTAATGCGGCAGCAGGATGCTGCCCTGCTCCAGTGGAACACTTGAGCACGTACTTACTTTCAAGCTTATTGGCAGCCCAGAAAACCAACAGGACCACATACTTTCTTGGACAGAAATAAAAATATAAATGCTCTGCTGGATTCAGACCTGGGAGCTAGATTCTGCCTTCAGGTCTACTCATGTAACTTTAGTAGGGGTTGGACTGACAGCTGGGAGCCACCACCCTGCGTATATGTCAATGCAATGAAAAAAATCTCACCAGAAAAGCCAGTGGAGTGAACAAATATATATATAACTGTTACATAATAAAAAAATATTTTCCAAAGTAGTTTTCAATAAGGCCCTGGATACAGGTTGCACATCCTTCTGCTTCTGCCATTCCTTACAAAATGACGGTTTCTAAAATGTGCTTATAGCTTACAGGGGTCTACACATTTTGTTCTGTGTAGCTTGAATTGATTGACACAAACTGACATATATTTTATTTTTACATCTGGACTATTTCATTTCTTAAAACTACTTCTCTGCAGTGACATATCAACAACTGTGTTATCATGTAGTAAAAAGAAGCACAGAAGGAAGAAACCATCTGGTTGAAAGAAAGAATATCCATCTTCTGCACAGGGAACATATAGATTATAAATAAAAACTTACTAGTCTGAAAGGATATTGGAAAGTACTAGTCAGACTCTGTTTTACTGTTCTCCACACTTCAGTACATGCTCCTGCAAACCCAGCGTGGGCTGACAGAGAAGCAATCTGCATGCTTATTGATTTCTTTATTTAGTTTCCAGGCAGTGGAATTATAACACAAGTATCATTGTTTTCAGACTGTGTGCTATATTCTGTGAAGGGATAAACCAATGTATGGAATTTTTGAGCCCATTTCGTGGTTGCAGAGGTGTCTCAGAACCAGAAGGATTAGCTGGGTCCCTGCTTTTCAAAGTAAGAAAAAATATGGTATTTTAATAACATGAGATTTTGATCAGGTATTGTGGCATCAAAGCAACACTATTTTTTGCCATTGATTTTGTTAGAACCCTTTGCTTTTCAACACAAGCAACAATGCTTGAATCAATAAAATGACTAACCTCTTCTATTCTGAATCTTATTTCGATATGTCATTATCTGTCTGAGATCAGGGGAGTATTTCAGCATTTAAATCAAGGATCTTTGAGCACTCCAGGCACTGCAGATGAAACCTGTTATTATCATAATTCTTACTATACCACATGATGAAAGTGCTCACAAGTCAAATATGACTCATATCACTGCCTCTTAAAAGCTGAACTGGACTTACAAACTACCTCTAAATGGTATGAGAACTCAAAGCCAAACAGAAACAAATTTTAGAGAAGGAAAGTCACAGCTAGATTCCCAGGCCTTCATCACATGACTCTCTGAGTCACACTGCCATATGGAGGTATCATGAGTCCCGGGAACACAAGGAGGCATAATCCCGGCCCCTGTTCAAACTCTACCAAGGAGTGAGACAGCACGTGTGGAGAAAATACATGTATAGGAAGATACAGGGTGTAGGGGACTGCAGCAGCACACAGCATCCTCAGAAGAGACAGCACAGTCCAATTCAGGCAGACACCATTTCAGGCCAGTTGAGTCAGAGCAGTGGTGGCTGCTGGGGATGAGGGTGACACCAGATGCTGCCAAGGACCTTTCAAAACTCCTCAGAGCCACTTCACAAAATAGATGTGTTTTGGAGAAGGACTCTCAAGGGGATCTTAAGAAATCTCTGACCGCTTTTCTATTTTATATTAGGCATTGGGGTTTTCTTGCTTCTTCAAGTGCAACACTGTTGAAGAAAGATGTGACAAGTTTTCCCCCTGAGATCATAACCTGGTCAGCATGAGACAGGGACCTCTGGTAGCAATGGGTGACAGAGAACCTCCATGGAAGCATGAGGTCATCATCAACCACAACAGTACTTAAAAAGTGAACAGAAGCCTTTCAGATCTCAGAGACACCTCAGCTGTGGTCCCCTGGTGCCCTGGCCTTTGCCATAGTCACTCTCACCACAGCAAAGCCAGCTGAGCATGTAACTCAATTAAGATGGGAAAAATGTGCACAGTCCTCATACTCCCCTGGGAGCACGAGGGACAGTGCAGCCAACAGCCAGGCACAGAGAAGAGGCAGCTGTGTTCTTGCAGGCTGAATTTCGTACCTCTGAAGATTTGTTACGGGGTTGTCAACATCAAGCTGACATCTCATGGCCTCTCACTTTCCACCTTGCATTAGTGCTCCTGAACTCATGGGAGCAGCACTCTGACGTACAAGAGTTATGCGGTGAGGAGTGGTCTCAGTTTATGAAAGATTTATGAGTGACAAAAAAAACCCCAAAACCCAAAATAACAAAAAAGGCATTCATTGCTGAATGCTCTTGAATACTCTGCTGATATGCATAGCAAATTTTACAAGCCAGGTTTCACCCTTCTGCAGTCGGCACTTCGTCTTGCTGAGCAGTTGGTTTATTTCTGTGGGACAGCATGCCCAGGATGGATCTGTGCTGAGGAGGAGGCAGAACTGAGGGTTCCAGCTGCCTGGACACAGGCTCTATTTTGGACTCAATCTGTAGGGAACAGCCACCTCAGGGAGGAAACCGTGAAGCTGGTGTTAAAACCCAGGAGTTGTGGGGTTTGTTGCTGGTCCTGAAAGATACTCTCTATCTTTGTGAAAGTTAATGGAGAAATGGGAAAACATAACGGAAGAAATCAAAGAGAGACAGAAATCTTTATTTGATACTTTCTACCACATACACAAGGACTACTGATGGTTGAGAGAGTCACATTTTAATCCAGGTATTTTTCAGTGAGAAGATGGCTGGGTTTTTTTTCTCCATTGAATTTCTTTGATGCCAAGGAAAATTAATTCAGGAATAAGGTGGACAAAGAAATATAGCCTTGTAACTGTTTTGATTTTAATCTGAAAGAAATTTTTAGTCCTAAGTTAATTTTCTTTGAGAAAAGGAAAACAGCCAAAACAAAACATGTTTAAAACATATAAAACCAAAATGTATCAAATAATTGTTTCTAAATGTCATTCTGTGACAATCTTTAAGCTGCTGAGGGTTTTGCTTCAGCTCAGATCAAAAACTATTTCAAAAAATAACAAATGCTCAGTGGGAAGAAAAAGCATTTTCGCAGCATCTCTGATGATGAGGGGCCACAGGAGGAGCAGCAGGAGGAAAGCCCCGGGTTTGACTGATTTAACAACACCCACACACAATACCAAGTTTTCCATGTTAAGTCATGCTAGTGTTTGGCTACTGCCTTGCTAATAGCTCTGGTGTTATGACTTTGCACCAATGGAACTAGGCACATTAGTAACGGTGACATTTCAAATTTTCAAAAGTTAATTGCCTGGCTATTGTTGCCTTTCATCAGGTATAAAGGGCACTGTGCTCTAGGCGTTCAGGGCACACCAAGGGCTGCTGTGCCAGAAGGAAGGTCAGTCAGGAGCTGAGAACTGTTGGTGCTCATCAGGTTTTTTGGCTTGCTCTGTAAAGCACAAAGATAGTGCAATGCTTCAAGGATTTTGACAGAAGAACTGCTTTTTTTCTCGAATATCAAAAAGTCTAATCTTGTAGGACTGTCATACTCAGCCCAGTATCCAGGTGACTTGGGGCTGGTCATACAGACAGGCTCAAGAAATAAATTTTATGTAAAAGGCCATGTACTTCCAATCTAAACTTGTATCAAGGTTTGTATAAATATATGTTGCTCCAAGGTTGTGGTTATATTTCTCCTTCTGACCTTTAAAACAGGAGATCATAGAAGGAAGATTACAAAACTTAAAAAGCAACAAAAGATGCAAAATCCATTTGCTACTTTTTGCACAACTCACTGAAACTGTGCATAAATATCATACAATGAAATAGAAATATGATAAAGCCACTATTGAGTTAGTACATTGGCTGATGCTGAATCATACAGAGGAAAATGTAAAACAGTCAGCACTGACATTTTTTTTCAAGTAGTTTAGGGAAACGCCTAGATTCTGATGGAAGATGTAGATTGAATATTCCTCCATTGTCTTGATTCTTTCATTTGTTATATTAGACAGGCTCTAGCGTCATTCTCATCGATCACACAGTCTCAAACACATAACTGAAAATAAGGTCAATGAGGCAAAGACAAACACCTCATTGTACAGGAAATTCAGTATTTTTCCATGTCTGCTTCATTGCATTGTTGCTATAGCTGAATCGACAGCTAATTGTCAGCTAATGCCCCAAACCTGCAAATACATATTCATATGCATATTGACTGTAAAGGAACTTAGCTTCTTAGTCTGAGTACCTTACATGCATAGTCTTAGCAGAGTGAGAATCTAAATTACAGCTTAGTATGTATTCTGTAATGTCAGCAGGGTCATAAGCACGTTTGAGTTTGAATCTGCTAAAAATGTGCATGTCTGTCATTGTCTTCTTTTAGTTAATGCAAACATTCCATACGCTTCTCTGATATTTGTTTGAAAATGCACAGGTCTAAATGCTGAATCTTTGTCCCACAAAATTCATTTAGGCTCCAAAAATAATACTGTCACTATCAAGTTATGATAAAAATACTGCTAATAATGTGCACTGTATGCAAAGAAAACCACTGACTATCTTTCCCTGCTCACAATAACAAATTAATAAAATATTGACAATGTCATCTTCATTTTTTTCTTATGGATCCAATACCAACATTTTTGCATTAGTCATCATTATTACAGAAAGAATATTATCTGAAAAATTAAAATTGGATTGATTGGTAAAGGAAAAAAGGCAGCACATTAAAATTTGAAAACATATATAGTAAATTTTAATTCATATCTTAAATTGACAGAGCCAGAATTATTTATTAAGCTTTTCCCATTAAATTTGCAGGAACTAAAGTTGAGAAATCACTCCCCCACAACACAAATATTTTATTATATTTAATATCAGTCCACCATAATACTATTTCTCCTCAAGAAGAAGCTGTGGAAAGCAGCCAGCATCCTCTGCATCAATTGGCTCACTGTGACTCCCATCTGGAGTCTCTTGCTAAGGCTAGTCCATTAACACTTCGCTGCCAGAAAAGGACATTGACTGAGGCTCTTGTTATGGTGAGAACTTCATGGTATCAAGGCCAAATTAAGATACCAGGGTCTTTAATCTTTTCCTGAAGACCTGATTCTAGAAGGCATTTGTGTATAACAAAGTCTCAGCATCTTAAAATAGGTCTGTCTGAGTCTAACTGTCGACAGCCTGCAAAGAACACAGAGACCACGTAATAAACTTGCATTATGTAGCATGATGGGAGACAAAATTCCAGGACAAGTGACCTGGTTGTTGTTAGGAAGAAATGGATGCTCCTTCTGCTATCTTTTGCAGGAGGGACTTTGCTCCCTACTCTAGGACATTAGGGAAGCCCAAAGCTGTTTTCCTCACCTATGTGGAAGGAAGCTCTGTTGCTACCTAGAAGAGGATGGTGCCTGGATTATCTTAAGCTGAATTTGTCCTGGTTGCAGAAGAAGGGATCCCAGTGCTGTGAACATAGCTAAGTGCCACCTATGAACAAGGCAGGATGTCTGCTCACTCTACAAAGCTCGCCTTGGCATTCAGGCTTTGATTCAAAACCCTGCTGTAGAAGCCAGTTACATCCCAAACCCACCACCCTCACAACCATGGATATCCTGTCAGTGAAGAGACTACACACTGAAGACTGTGTGCCATGCCCATGGCGCTGAACAGGCATAACTCAGGCTTAACAGGCATCTTTCTAGGTAACAGCTACATTTTGTAAAGTTGTATCATTGGGAACAGTTGGGTGCTTTCAACCCGACAAATTACCTTTCACCATCTGAGTCCCCAGGTGAAATGCAAATAAGCAAACCTAACGCTTAAGACAAGAAGAGTCTTATTGGATACCAGATGGTTTGTATGTAGACAAATGCATATGAATGCATGTGGGATTTTAGCTTGGCACAGAGGCTTCCATGCTGAACAGGTTTTGTTTCCCTTGGATCAGTGATGGGGAAGGAAACCTACACTGAGTTTATAAGACCCTTTGGGAAGAGCCTCCAAAATGCACAGCCAGGCATGGAAGCAGTGCAGGTTCTGCAGGGTGTCTGCAGGGTCTGTGCTAGAAATAAAAGTGAACAGCATTTTTTTGTTGTTGACTGCATAATATACTATCCCTTACATTTATAAATCACAAGAGGTGCTTACATACATGTGCAGTGTGTTCCTGGGCTGCCAAAAAGTACTGCTAGGAAGCAAGCCAGTCACTCAGTGGCCTTGTCGATGTTTTCTTTGGAAGGTTGCTGGTGGAAATTAATGCTGCTGAAATGTTTTCAGTGAGGTTCTTTCTTTCAGTTAAACGTATTTCTTCCAGTAACTTTCCAAGGAACCATAATATTTTTTCTCCAAAATACTGGCATGCCAGAAACAAAGTACTCCAGCCAAACTTCAAACTATTTAATTAGAAAATTCTGTAGTGCTACCTCCCTGGAGTTTTAATTCAGGTACTTTTTATCCCTATTTGCCTCTCTGGGCTAAATCCTCTGCTTATGCCACAATATACTCTGAAATATCAATTCTCAGTCAGGAACGATGAGACTTCCTGACACGGATGAGACCTTTGGGCACTTATGGTGAGCTGCAGGATATAAATTAAATGGAAATATAAGACACTTGGACTTAAGCAAGGCTTCATAGCAAAGTTTTATCGCAATGTAAATGAAACTTTTTTGTATTCGAATGTCTACTGAATCAAAATGGATCAGGAGGGATAGATCTGGGAATTCACCCAGCAAAGTGTTCCCTAGACTATCAGACAATAATGTGAAGATGATTACTCCTTGTCCTTAAAATTGTAAAACTGTGCCCCATAGTCAACAAACATACCAAACCAGCAAGTTCCAGAGACTCCCAGTCTAGGCACATGTGAAAACTTTCCTAAGGTGCAATGAGTCGCATGCTGCTGCAGAGATGTAAGCAGAAGGAGCAAAAGGTACACAATTGAAAAGACTGCCTGGTCAACCAGCACACAAGAAGATATATTTGTGTACAAAGACATGATTCATGAGACAATTAATTTTCAGTGGCAGCTATAGGAACCAGAAATGAGAGGTGTAGCCTGTCTTTCTTCTTTCTGCTTACTTTGTTGTATGCATGACATGATTTAAATAGTTTTATTTTTTTCTTTCTTGAAAGCCTTCTGTACCCACTAGACAACACACCAAACACTAGTGAGGACAATGTCACCTTCCAGAAAAATAAAATTTCATTTCCATAGCACAAACCGTCGAACTACAGAGGGTAATTTAGAAATACAATAGTATTCATAGTTGACAGAAGCAAAGGTGATGTTTTTGTATCTTATTAAGATATTGGATATTAATTTCCTTCTGTTCAAATGCAAACATGAAAGTTCCTGTCACTAATGGAATAACATTTTATTTGAAAAAATTTACTTTGGAAACTATCTGCATTACTTACAATTCAAGCCAAAAATGAGATAATCAGCTTTTTCCTTGCCAGAACGGATTTATCATTCAGCACCTGGAATGAGAAGTTTTATTCAACTATTTATACCAAAGTTACTGACTATAAGGTATTCATGATATATATGTTACCTAGTTGAATATTTCTTACAGGTGCATGCTGAAAAATGCTCACATAAAAAAGTGTGAGTATAATTTGGCCCTAGCTGGCATTCAGCAGAAAGCAGGCCTGCATGCAACTGCCTGGGTAGGCACACCTTCAGATCTTTGTATAAAACCCTTCCACAGTTATCCTTGAAAACATATTTTCCCTTATCAGTGTTCATGAATACCAAATAAAAGGTAAAGAAATGGCCCTTGAAGGAAACTCTTCATTTTTATTTAAGTGAATACTTAATGAATTTACTTAAGAAGTACTTGCCCTAGGATATTTCTAGAACTACCTGTGAACAGAAACCTGTAAAATTAAAATATTAAGTGTTAAACTTTTTATGGAACGGGATAAACCTTTCTTCCTATTTCAGGGTGCAATAAAAGCCCAGTGGCAAAGCATACAGCATATGGCTGCTGACACTGCAAGGCAGTAGAATTATAGAATGGTTTGGTTTGAAAGGGACTTTAAAGATCATCCAGTTCCAACGCCCTGGCCGTGGGCAGGGACACTTCCCAGGAAGACTAGGCTGCTCATCCAACCTGGCCATGAACACTTCCAGTGAGGGGGCATCCACGGCCTCCCTGGGCAACCTGTTCCAGTGTCTCACCACCCTCATCGTGAAGAATTTCTTCCTAATTTCTATTCTAAATCTTCCCCCCTCCAATTTAAAGCCATTACCCTTGCCTATTACTACATGTCCTTGTAAAAAGTCCCTCACCAGCTTTCTTGAAGGCCCCCATCAGGTATTGGAAGGCCACTACGAGGTCTCCCCAGAGCCTTGTCTTCTCCAGGCTGAACATCCCCAACTGTCGCATCCTGTCCTCATAGCAGAGGGACTCCAGCCCTTTGGTCATTTTGTAGCCCTCCTCTGGACCCTTTCTAACAGTTTCATATCCTTCTTATGTTGGGGATATAAGACGTGCTGCCTGAGCTAGGACCAACAGGCAAAGTGCAGCACACACACAGCTGAAAACTCTCCCTTTAAAGCATCTCCTGTTGGGAAAGGCAGAGTAAACACACAGCTCTTAGGCTTTTGATCCACCAGTTCATCCTAAGCACATTTAGGCCATTTGCAGTACCTGCCTTGGTGAAAGTACTGATCCACGTGTGAAGGACTGCAAATGTGATGAGCAGCAAAACTTGCTACTTTGCTTTAGAAAGGGGAGTGTGTTACGTGTTGTTTACAATGCAGAGCTTTAATTGGTAATATTAATACATTTACTTAATGAAATTTCATTCATTAAACATCTTCATGCCCACAAGAAGATGACAGGTATTATCATTTGATGCAGAGAGAGAGAGGCAAAGAAACATCAGGCATTACAGCTTATCTCTTGACTCAGACACTGCTCTTTCCCAGGCTTCCCCTCTAGAAGAAGGGTACAAGGCTCAGGAAGGCTGCTTTGATGTTGTCTGAAGAAGGAGGAGGAGGGGTTCAAGAGCACTAGCTGCAGAGAGGATCTGGCCAGAGCGAGAGGTAGGCTGGGGTTTGCCAGGTGCCTGTAGGATGTGCAGGTGTGCTTTGGGACATGAGCGCCAATGCCATTGCCACATGCTGTGATCAGCAGTAGTTTAACCAGGAGAAAAAAAGCAGAGTGGAGACAAACATATTTAAGCCTTTTTTTTTTCATTCAGGATGATCAAAAAGTAAAATCTGCTAATTCCTTAGAGTTACCAATAAATAACAATAACTTAAAAAAACAAGATCAGACTCACCCAGCTCCACTGAACTGTGCCACTAATGCTTCTCTCCCTCTCCAAGACCTGCAGCTCTACTAGCACGGTTGAACCACAAATGTTTCCTCAACAACCTTGGCATTAGCAACCTCTTTCTGTGAAGTTCTCTGCTTCTTCAAATCTCTGCACATTTTCTGACCTCTTTTATGCTGTTATGCTTTCATTGACGTGAGATCTTTTTTTTTTTTTACCTTCAGTCTTCATATTGGATTTAATTTTAATTTATTTACTGACCTTTCCCCTTCTCCTAATGGTTTTGTTTGAATGTGCAATACCACAAGAGACTAAATAATTCTGTTTATAAGAGGTGCCTCTCAGGGTCTTCCGAGCTTGCTTTTATATCCTGAAATTAAAGTCTGTATTTTTGAGACCAGTCCTAGCCCCTGGAAACCTGTGAAAAGCTCATTATTGATTCAAGAGGAATCAAGTCAGCTCCAGCTGACTTGAGCAGCAATCCCCTTGTGCATATGAAGATGCAATCCAAACTACAAGTCAGTAAACAATTAATTGACCTATTTTTTAAGATGATATGTCAGAGTTAATGGGCAACGTACTTAGGAAGCTTGAGGCAGAATTGAGGTCTCATATTTTTAATGCTTCATATATTTATAGGTACTGAACTCCGGAGAAAAATGGTGATCATCATCATTGTACACTCCTGCCAAAAACACGTCAGAGAATTTCACTGCACCAACTTCAGTTAAAGCACAAGTCAGAGAACTTTAAAGGGTTAATTATCTTCACATTTAAAATGTACTCTGTATTTACAGTCTGAATTTCATTTAAGCCCCTCACTACAGGCTCTCTAAATATCTTTTTTCAATTGCATAAACTTCTGTTTGCTTCTCTCAATATAAGTAGAGTGTGACCAAATTCTGAAAGCCATAAATTCTATGAATGTTGTAATATTTTGTGAGATGCCTCAATATTTTTTCATTTACTTTTTTTTAAAACTATAAATAGAGCCTTTTTTCTGCAACCAGTCTCCAAAGGTCACCTTACAGTGTTTTGCTATTTCCCATATTAAGCAGCAATGCTTTTCAGCTGACATTCCAACTTCAAGTCATGCATATGAGCATGTTGTGAGCTTGCTTCAGACTACAGTGAAAGGGCTGCAAACAAGACTGCTGTATAATTGTTGAGAAAAATAACATCCACTGTCAAAAAGGGCACTTCATCAAACAAAATTTAGCTGCATGAATACAAGTGTCTCCAAATATTTTGTTCATGCTAAAAATATAGCACATTTATTAAAAATATATATTTATAAACATTAGTATGAACAGACACAGATGCTAAGCAAATGAGAAAGGAAAAATAACCGTATAATGTATTTCTCCCAACATTTTATCAGGTTTAGGCAGACCTTGCTCAATGGAATTGGGTTTTTTTATGATTGCACCATATGTTCATTCTAAATAAAAAGCTCGTCAGATTCAATGTAAGTAAATGCAAAAAGCTAGAGGAAAAAAGACATTTGACCTAACAGACACGTGATCTGTGATATGATGCTATCTTTGAGTTCAATCTTTGCGAGTATACAGTATACATCTCTAATTGTATATAGTGTACAGATTCTTCTTTTTTTTTTTTTAAATTGTGTTAAAACAACATACCCCTGTGGATTTCTTCAAAGCTACAATGTACATAATTGCAGTCATTTTCCCCCAAACTGAGAACCAAACCAAAAGGAATAGGGCAGGATAGAAGAGTTAAGCTTGTCACTGTGTGAAAAAGTCTTGTTAAATTAATTGTGCTTCAGACTTCGCTGCCTGCAGGCAGTGCTTTTATGATGTGTTGATATAATATACAGTCAATTCTGATTAAACAACTTGTCAATAGTCAGCAATGCTTTTCGTCACTCTTAATGGTCATTTTATCTGGTCTATTTGCATGCCTTCGTATTTACAACGTTGTATAAATATACACAAAAATTATCACAATGAGGTTCAGAATTGTCCCAATAATTCCAAGCATTGCCAAGATGGTTTCTTCTTTGCTTTCCTTTTCTTGACTGCCTTTATCTTCTTCATTTCCACTAGTGATTACCATCTTGGTGGCCAGTTTCTTTATCCTCCCCTTCAGGATAATCTAGGTTTAGGAAGAAAAACATCAAAATGGATTGTTAGTTTGAATTTCCAAGCTCCTATTAACAGTGGAGCCTACTGCAGAATTTTTGTCCCATAACATGTCCTATTAAGTATTCACTTAAAAAGGATTAACAATTTTACTACCTATTTAGCAAATGTTTACTTAAAATGATAGTTCAGATAGTCTGTAAATTACTTATAACCCTCCATATTACTCTCTGCTTATGTGCCAGCAGTCATTCGTAACACATATAACTCATCAAGAATGTCATTATAAAACTAGTTAGAAATGTACCAATGAGGTTTTACTCCACCAGCAACAATGGGGATTTTGCCTGCATTAGGATTGCAGAACACCATCTCATCAAGTTGCAGACACCCCAGGTTCACACTTCAGTACCAAGAAGCAGTTGGGGGTCCCTTCCAACCCAAACCATTCTATGATTTTATGATAAAAAGCAAGTGGATGATGGAAATAAAACTGAGAAGATCTCTTTTCTTTTTGATACAAAACCCCAACAAAGATAAAGGCATTTTGTCTCACAACAAGAAGGAAGACAGCAGTGACTTCCCAATAAATAATTCAAAATAAAAGCAAAACCAAAATAACATCCATCTTGGCTTTTATTTTCCTCATTCTTAATGTACAGTGAACAGTTACTTGCAGTGCAGTGAGCTGAAATGTATTGATCTGCCTGCAGGGAGGATACAACCATTTCCCAAGCTGCAGCCCCAGCCCCTGAACTGCTTAAAAAAAGACAATTCTTCAAGTGCAGGACTAGCCCTGCTGCATGGCACTGCTGGAACCACAGGCAAAGAAGCTACCTTGGTCTTCCAGTCAGCTGCTGAGACCTGGGTAACCATGGGAATGTTCAAATTAGAACTGGATAAATTCTATTTATCTGTGCTTATCTAACACTGCTAATTCTGATCTCACAGACAAAACAGAGCGCCCCAGAAAACTGAAAAAGGTTGGCTGGATTCCCAAAGCCAACTGCTCTGCCAACAGCTGTGTTCAGGCAATGCCCTTCTGTTGTCCCCCAAGCTGCAAACCATATCCCGTGATGTTTCTGTTGCAGGAAGCAGTTGATAGGATGTAGCAAAAGTGCTCTCTAACATTTCCTGCCTACAGGAGGGGTTTGGCTGGAGGAAAAAGGGGGCACAGGCACTTCCTTCATTCCTCCCTCCACTAACTCAGGGAGCAAAAACACTGGATCCCATGCAGTGTGGGTGTGCACGGTGGGGAGGTCTCCGGAGAAATGGCACCACCTGCATGGGCACATGTCACCCAAAGTGGATTTTACCAGAGGGGAGCCCTCAGCTGTAGCTCCACTGAGCTCCAGGGCTGCGCAGTTGCGGAGCAGTGACCAGAGTACCAAAAGAATGGAAAGGAGTTGGTGAGGTGAGGAGATCCTGCAACAGAGGGACTGAGGAGAAAAGCAGAGAATCCAGACCAAACAACCTGCATTTTGTCATTTCTCAAGGTTGTTCATATATAAGACAATGAGGAACTGCTGGCATCTTCCTAGAATGGACATTGTGGTTGAATCCTATCAGTACAAGCAATTAATGGTGAGTAAAGCAGAAGTGGGAATCCATGGAGGTGCCACTGATCTTTGTACTTATACTTGCATTAGCACTTATGTGTTTTGCCTTAGCATCACCAAGTGATTCAGCGGAAAACAAGAACAAAGCTGGCAGTAACCTGAGGGCAGATGCAAGTCAGCAGGAGCAGGGGGCACCAGGCAGAGAAGTACTGCATCAGACATCAGAGCACTCTTATCCAGCAACTCTTTGGGTAACCTGCCCCAGGAGAGTAAAGCTGCAAAGGCACCAGGTACCTCCCAGGGCATGCTGGCTCCTGTTTCCCCCTTACAGGTTCCCTTCCAGTCCTCAAAAACTCCCTGATCCCTCCTGATACTCCAGCCACAGCCAACTGCAATTCCTCCTGCAGTATCTATCTCTTCTAGCAGTGGAAAAGCTTTGTCATCTTTGCCACTGACTAGTGTCCAGAGGAAGGTTTGGTTCAGCTTTGCATCTGGTGGGTACCCTCCTGCCCTTATTAACTTCCACCATGCAGTCAGTGACATCTTAACAAGAAAATTGGCTCTGGGAAGTCACAGGAGAATTCCAACCAAAGCTATACACTTTAACTTTATAACCCAAGTGCATCCACTCCATGTGGCAACAGACCACAAACCAACATCCCAAGCTATGGCATGCAGCCATTAATTCATGCACAAAGCCGTGAGTCATTCGGGTATCATGTTGTCTTTCCCTTCAGTAACTGAGAGGTTTTCCCTCTGACCGAAAGTTTGCATTTTACTGTTTGTTTGAAAAATCAAGTGGGATGACAAATACAATCTGATAAAATCCTAGGTCTAGAACACAAGGATTGAGGGGAGGGTAAAGTCTCCACTGGCTGGTTCCCACAGGAACCAAGCACTTTTGATTCAGCACTCTGGCTCCTACAGAAATATGGTCATACCCGAGCAACTTGTAGGACAAATGCTTCTGGCTCTGGAAAAAGACAGAGAAGGTACAATGGGTCTCTTTGCATCCCATGGTTTGGGCAGAGTATCCCATTCACATCACAACATAAACCCACACAGGGTAGTGCAGAGCCTCAGTCGGGGTCGATTTGCACATGCACTGCATCCACCAACCGTCTTGACTGCGTGGTGACTTTGTACCACACATGCTAGACAATCCTATCTCTAGGACTAATGTGAGCAGAGGCAGCATGGGGTTATCTGAACCTCTCTAATGAACATCCTCAGTCTTTTCTTAATAAATCAAACTGTGCAGCATGAAGTTAGTGTCAAACTCTTCCCTGCAGGACATTAGTAGCTAAATAATTCACAAAAGAAAAACACATATCAAAGACTGTAAGATAAAAAGACAAAGCTTCTGGCTTAGGAAATACTTGAGTTGTGAAATTTTTGGAAGCTAATTAAATATTCTGGGGAAGTACCACCACATCCTTGCCTTTCTTATGAAGTCTTTCCCAAACACTCACTGTTGGTTACAGCAAGAAGGGGGCGGGGGGGGGGGGGGGGGGGGGGGGGTGCGTCCCTGGCCTGCACCATCTTTGATCTGAGGTTGTACAATCAGTTTTCTCTTTTTTGCAAGTTCTAAGTATTAGCAAGGAGATACTGAGGAGTTTCAATTCCAAACACCGCCAATGTGACTCAGACTGCCAGATTATTTTTGTCCCACTAAGGGGCCTTAACTGAGGAAAAGGTCTTCGGTATGATGCAGCGAAATATGCGTGGAGAAGTCAGTGACCAAGGCCATAATGAACACAATAGAACAACAAGGAGGCAACAGCAGCTGAGAGTTTATACATGGGCTGATGCACGGGGTGATTTGTTGGAGGCCATCTCTGTTGCTCCAGCCATGCCTATGAGTTATATTTGGCTTACACTATGATGCAGCCTGGGACTGCCTGAATTGCATCTTTTCTGAATTAAATTAGACCCAAAGATGTGCTCAAGGAGCTCTTCATGTGCTATAAAAACAATGAAATAAATTTCAGTCCATGGGAGCAGGAGTCCAGACAAAAGCTGGTCTGAAGTAAGACGCTCAAAACACTTGTACTGTGGACACTGGCATGATTAGTTTCTCTGGAGGGATTGCTCCAGCATATCCTCATGGCTTGCTATTTTATGTATCACCTAAACTATGAGAGCAAGAGAGCACAATGGGCTTGGTGTTAAGAGGCATTTAACATTCAAACAGGACAAGACTAGGACCTAATACAATTATATTAGTACTTTGCCAAACACAGCACTGTTGAAATCAAGGTAAGCATTGACTTTGAACTGTGAGAAGACCAGAATCAAAATTACTTTTCTATATTTAAGAACTGACCTTGGGAGAAAAGGAGCACTCTCCTAATGGCAGACTTAAGTGTTTAACTTTCATAGACCTCATGCTCAAAGCAGAATTTTGGCTGGCTGGGATTTGTGGGTGTATTTTGCTAGTGGGAAAATATTTGCTGTCAGTTTTAGTATAATTACCCCAATTAAGAAATTAGAAAAGTCTTCTGGCTAGAAAGGCACCTTCTTTCAGCCTTTATTATTCTCTTCTTGAAACCAATTTAATTTATTTGACATTGTTTCACATTTTTAAGTTTCTTATGACACATTGCTCCTTTTCTATTTTTCAGGTGGGACTTAATTATTATTAGAAAATTTCCTTTTCCTTACCCAGAAGTGCTAATGAGAATGCTGAGACAGAAAAGACAGAACACTAGATTTACCAGTTCTTTAATAACTACCCTTATTTAATTACTACTTCATTATGAAAGCAGTTTGCTGCTACATCAAGATTAATGTTTCCTACTTCATTTTGTAAGATTCATCATTAACCTAACATCAGCTTTTTGAAAAGACATATATTCTGAAAAGCTATCCATTAAAAGATATATAATCCATGCAATCTGCTTTGTACAGGAGAGAAAAGGACAGTTCAGTGGTTAGGACACTCCTCGCACTATTCATCTTGCACTACTGTTAACTTCTTATAAATTTATGGGAAATCCACTTAGTCTCTCTCTGCCTCAGTTTCTCATCCATAGGATTCCTTGAAGAACTGCCCAGACTATGTCATAAAATGATCCATAGCAAAAATGAGGCCCCACAAATACTTCCAAAAGAGGGAGCTGCTAACATGAAAAACTTCAGATCCAACAGTGTTATCAAATACACCTGCTACCACCTCCCCTAGCTTACAGGACCTATTGCACATCACTGTCTTTGTAAACAGTCCAGTGAACAGGGCAAAGCATCTCTAGCAAAAGGAGATAATCCTTACTCATCTCTTCACACTCAGTGTGAGTAGTGACTCAGCTAAAGGTGATGGCTTAGCTGCAGGGTTTTGGAAAAGGCAACAGTAAGTACATGTTTGTGAATTTATGGCAGTATTTTTGTCACATTGAAGATACAAAGCACATCTCTTGCAAAGCACCAGCCCCGACATATCTGTCAGCTTTTGGATATGCTGGCACCTTGACTTGCTCTTGAAAAAGTTTTGTAATCTTAAATCTTCTAAGTCATTATTTATGAGGTTACCAAAGAGGCTGTGAGTGGAGATTGCAGGCAGCAGAAGTCAAATTCCTGGGAAGTCAGAGGAGGGGAGAAGTCTGGGCTCTGCTGGGAGCCCTAAGCATTCCCTCTGATCTGACACTTCAAAAAACAATAACAAAAACTTTTGAACAGCTCCCAAGGTCAGATGCTCAGCTAGTACAAAGCAGCCTCACTCCCCTGAGTTTGGCTAAGCTACCTCTGTTTATATGGGCTGTGGATGTGGCTCCTTTTATTCAATCTAGCTTGACTATCAGCAAGCACAGATTTTGTATTCTTAATCCATAATCACAGACAATCACCAGCCACATTGTTCTGATATTTAAACTTGTTTACAGTCCCCAGGCTATTAGTTGTGATGACACATTATGAGATAAGAGAGCTTAAATTTTCTGAGTATATTTCCACCCTGTGGGGATAAGAAACACACAGCGGAAACTTGTTTTGATTTGCAAACTGAAGAGGGCATAGAAATCATACAAAGTAGAGCGTGAGTTCAGATGCTGCTGAAGCTGACACCTTCCCTTATCTCACAAAGAAATGCTTGAATTAACAAGCAGGGAGGAGGCTCCTCGAGGATTTAACCCCACATCACAGCCAAAGGGAGTTTTGTTCCTTTTCTCTTAACAAGTACTTTTAACCTCATTTGTCTCCAAGGACAGAATTGGGAAAGCTGGATGCTCTGCTCAAGTCCTGGACAGCCCCCAGGCAAGATGCTGGGTACCACACTGATGCCACTGGCCTGTGGCAGAAAGGTAAAGTTATCAAATACTTTTGTGCTCGTTAGCAGTCCTTAGTCTAAGGATTACATTGGCATATTCTCACTTCTATGATAACTTTGTATCCATTTACCATCCTTGTGCCATTTTGACTGGGTAAGTGCTCTCCTAAACTCCACTAACAAAAATGTGCTGTCAGCTATCAGTCAAGATCCCACTGAGAGAAGCAGAGGTGTGTATAGGGACACATGTTTACATTTATTTTTGGGGTTGGATTTCATAGAACTGAAAGATACCATGTAAATGCAAGAGAAGGCCAAAAGAAGCTCTGGGGACCCTACGAAAAAAAGCTAATTCAGACACAGCAGCTTGCACAGACTGTGCAGTAGTGTATGAATAAGATGTACACAGAAGTGAGGTGAGAAGAAACTAATACATGGTAGAAATCAGAATACTTGAGAAAAGCAGAGAGCTAACATAAGAGAAAGGAGAGGGAAGACAAGGAAAAGTGCCCAGGGAGAGGGGTTTCATTAGAGAAAAAAGATCAGAAAGAGCTCAAATGTGAGCCAGGTTCAACACTCCCTAGCAGAGAGTAGAGACCAGTGCCTAAAGCGAAGTGATGTCTCAGTGGAGAGAGGATGCAAGCACTTATGTAGTCCTCAAGCAGGAAAATAAACCCACATGAAGCTGCTGCTATGCTGGCAGGTTTTAGTTAGTGGGAAATACATGCTATTTATAGCACTACAGCCAGGATATTTCCAACGGTCTCAGCAATGTGGGACCTCCTCTAGAACAAAGGAAGCACTCAGCAGTAAAGAGGTTATTCTGAAAGGGCAGAATTCAAGTAAGAAATGCATTAGAGGGTGCATCCAATTCTCTACCATGGGTCTGATCCAGTTTGTTCTGGCAGCTGTTGTCCCCCAGGCAGCTGGGACTCAGAAGAGGTACTCAGTTTTACAGTTTTGCAGTTTTACATTTTTTCCCCTCATTTATCTCTCTGGCACCATGCACAACCCTGAACTTCTCAGGTTACCTAAGCTCTTTCATAAAAAGACCAGATATTTTGAATACACGTATCCATATCTTAGAAACAAATCTATGATCAGTAGCAGAATAGAGATCCTTGAATACCAGGCTATTACTACAGACTCTCCTTTACCTCCCTCTGTGCAGACAGTGCTATCCACTGACTCATAAACACCTTTTGGCTCCTCCACCTATAGTAAGGTCTCCCATACCAGAATTCATAAGGCTTTGTGAGTCCTAGTTTATGAAACAAACCATCCTGACTGAAGTAACAGTAAGTCATCCTTTAGTCACCCTTAGCTCTCTCCTCTTTGACATGAGATGCACTATAAGGAATGGATGTTGATCAAAATTAGTAGTCTATTTAAAACACAATTGGAAGCATTTCACAAATTCATAGATGATGAATTTTCTGGCTGGGTCCAAATGGTGGTGAAATTTCAATATAATCCTTGTTAGTTCAGACTAGTCTATTTTTTGTTCACAATCCATCTTCCTCATACACAGCACGGTGCTTGGTTCCTTGGTGCTAACATTCAGAAGCAGAGACATTTGACTCTCAGTTAGTACCACAGCACACACGTGCTATTTTCCTCCTTTTCAATAATCTGTATTTCTTTTCAGATCATTTGAGTCAAAGGAGTATTTTCTCCCTCCTATTCTTCCTAATATTAACCCCTCATACCTGCTATCAGCAAGAAGAGAGGAAGAAAGACATGGTCTGTGTGTATTTTGTTCACATGAATCCCTCTGCAGTGTGTGCAAATGCATTGATTCTAAAAAAATCCTGATGATGTGTGTGCTCCATTTTCACAGATCATCCCCCATTCCCCATCCTGTATCGAAAGTGCATATTGCCCTGACCCGGGTGTAGGACCTTGCACTTGGCCCTTTTGAACATCCTGATGTTCATATAGGCCCAGTTCTCCAGATTGTCCATGTTCCCCTGGATGACTTCACATTCTTCTGGTGTCACAACTGCACTCTACTCAGCTTGGTGTCATCTGCAAACTTGGTGAGGGTGCATTCAAACTCTCTATCTATATCATCAATTAAAATATTAAACAGCACTGGTTCCTGTATGGACCCCTGTGGGACACCACATCGAGCTGTTGAACACTACTTTCTTAAAAAAATCCAAACAATTCCTTATCCACTGAACAGTCCACTCAACAAATCCATACCTCTCCAATTTAGAGAAGGATGCTGGGGGCAACTGTGTCAAAGGCTTTACAGAAGTCCAGATAGGTTGCATCCATTGCTTTTCCTGTGTCCACTGATGTTGTCATCCCATCACTGAAAGCCACTAGATTGGTCAGACAGGACTTGCCCTTGGTGAAGCCATGTTGGCTGCCTCGAATTACCTCCCTGTCTTCCATGTGCTGCAGCATAGCTTCTAGAAGGATCTGTTCCATTATCCTCCCAGGCACTAAGGGTGACAGGTTGGTAGATCCCAGGGTAATCTTTTCCAGCCTTTTTAAAAATGGGCACAATGTTGCCCTTCTTCCAGTCACCAGGGACTTCCCCTGACTGCCATGATGTTTATGATGGAGAGTGGTTTGGCAACCACATCAGCCAGTTCCCTCAGGACTCTGGGATGCATCTCATCAGGTCCCATAGACTTATATATGTTCAGGTTCCTCATGTAGTCATGAATCTAATCTTCTCCTATGTTGGGAGGGGTTATACCACCCCTGTGATCTCCATCTTGTTGTCCAAACACCCAAGAGGGGTGACGTTGTCAGTGAAGGCTGAGAAAAAAATGTTGATAGCTCAACTTTCTCCTCTGTCGATATGAGGTCACCATTTTCATTCATCAGTTGGGATACGCTTTCTCCAACCTTCCTTTTCTGGTTGACATACCTGTAAAGCCCTTCATGTTACTCTTTTCTTCCCTTGCCTTGCCACGATCAGTTCCAGCTGTGTCTTGGCCTTCCTGACCCCATCCCTACACAACCAGGTAGCATCCCTATACCCTTCCCAGAGTACCTCTCCCTGCTTGCACTGCCTGTGTAGTTTGCTCTTGCTCTTCAGTTTGATCAGCAGATTTCAACTCAACCATGTTCGTCTCCTCCTTTCCCTGCCTGATTTCCTATACCTGGGGACTGAGCACTCGTGTGCTCTATGGAAAGCATCCTTAAATATTTGCCAGCTCTGTTCTGCTCTCTTGTCTCTCAGGACCATTTCCCAGGGGGTCCTACTGACTAACTCCCAGAAGAGTTGGAAGTTTGCTTTCCTAAAGTTTAGGGTCCTGACTATACTCCTTGCCTGTCCCATATCCCTCAGGACCTTGAACTCCACCAATGCGTGATCACTGCCCCTTCATAGATTTGCCTCTTACCATGTCCCTGTAGTCATCTTTTTTCAAGTCTGAAAAATGCTAGTCTGTCTAGTTGCTCCTCATACAAAAAACATTTAATGCTTTTGTTTATCTTTCTTCACTCTTTCTCTGCCTTTTCTAGTTATATGAGGGAGTTTCGGAGCAATGAAAGACAATGCTTCTAGTATTAATGAGGAGCCTGTATACTGCACCCTCTGAAGAAGTATTGTCCTTATGCCAAAGACTTTATAAATTATACATACAAATGTTGGTAGAAGGGACACTTTTCATTCCAAGAAAAAAAAAGAAGGAAAAGAAAAAGTCTAACAACTCTCCCTCCCACACTCCAGAGATTATAATAAAGATTTGAAGTCAGACCACTCTCTCACTTAGTCCTTTGCCCATCTTTCCTAAGCTTAAAAAAGCAGAATAATTAAAAAAAATTATGATGAGTGCACCTGGATATTTGGTTAAAAATAGCCCCGATAAAAGCCTCAAAACTTGCATTTTTGCCCTGATAAAAGTAGCATTAGCTGAAATAACTATGTAAAAGAATGATACGTTAAAGAATCTCTTTCCATCATTCCAGACCTCAGCACCTCATTCTATATTTCAAGGGCATCTCCAAGTGTTGTCTTTTAGGAGCAAAATTATGTTGAAGCCCTGTAAAGGAAAAAATACAATACCCAAGTCTCAGTGAAAGACAGGTCTCTGATATCTGCCAGAAGGCACATAACCTATGTCATAAGCAATTTGAAGATCTGCCCTCACCACTGCATGTTGGAAAGGAAACTGAGCTGCTTCAGAATACATTTAAAAATATTAAGACATGCAAAAGTGACACAAATTTGTCTTAATTTTATGCTTTATAATCTCTCTAAATTCAGCCAAGTCCACAATATAGTTTGGCCTGTAATCGATCTAACTACGTTTACCTCAGAAGTGACCTCCCCCTACATAACAAACATGCCCCAGAAGAGCATTCAGGAACCTGAGGGATATAACACTAAAGCTGCTCTAGAAAAGAGTTGCTAGTTTGTAGGTATAACAACATTCTGGAATCTTTGACTTCCAATTATATCTTTATTGCAAAAATTAACCACAGCTACATTAAGGGACACTGCAAATAATTCTAGCCAGCTGACACCTTCTGATTTAGGAAAGTCGTGTATAGGTTTTTGAACAACTTTTTAAATTATAATTATTTGGCCTGAAATGATGCACGCCAATCATTTGTCTCAGGGACAGTATTTTCCGGGAAAAATTCAGTTTTGCTTTTTACAGGAATGATGCTTGGAAACCAATTATTGATTTATCCATATGGAAACCTGACAACATTTTCTATTAAATATTCACATCTTCACTGCTTAGGCAATTTTATTGTAGCCGAGATGGCCTGATATAAGTGCTGAAGAAGGTCTTGTGCATCTGAAAAATTTTTTATTTTTAAGTTAAGTGTATAAAAGAAATTACCTCTATTGTATTTTTTCCTATTTAATTACTGTCTTAGCTCAAAGCATCTTTGCCATACTTTAATAGGTAGAAATGACATTGATAGTTGTCAACATGAAAAATTTGAACAGCAAAAGGTTTTCAGTTTGTTTTTCAAAAATAAATCCTTTGTTTGCTTTTTCTTCTAACTAATTTGCAAAGACCAGACAAACCCATCACAATTAAAGGTGATACAGGAAGAACTTATCCTCCTTCTGTTCACGTGTTATCAGGTAGGGGTTTTTTAAGTACTATTCTGTCCACCAAATTCCAGCTTCAGTCAGAACACAGTGCATTTGCCATAGGGGAGGAGAGAATAAAGCTTTTGCTTGTAGGATTATTCTTCTTTTCTTTTTTTTTAGGAAAAAAAAGATTGTCAGGAGATTCTGACAAGAGGAGAGGCAGTCTTTTGTCCGTAGGCCTGATATTTTGCCCTAAGAAACCGGACAACTCACTTATATCACACTTTTCAAAGATGCTACCCTGTTCCATATTTCTGGGAGCCTGCCTTGGGACTGGAGGTTTGAATATCTGAAAATGGTGAGTACTGGCCATTACAGTGGAAGTCAGTGGGGGCTGCAGTGTTGCAAGGTACTCTAAAAAAATTATACTAGACATGCACAATCGTGGATACTTGTAATCTTACTCTTTTTGCCTTGGGTGACCATCCGTACTAGGGAGTAATGATACTCAGAATTGCTATTAAGGCACTGTAAATGGAAATAAGTCGATATTTGCACGTGGCAAGGATCTGCACAGTGAACACCCTGGAATGCCACAGCAGGAAAAAAATTTGCCTTCACAGCAGGGTTTGAGCTACGCATTGAACAGTGTAAAGAAAATCAAGTATTGAACCCACAAACTATGTCATCCATTATGCACAGCAAGTGAGACTTGGATTCTGGGCAAAAATAGTCTGTGACTGATGCACCTGTGCAAGGTGGCAAATTAATGGAGTAGAGACAGTTTTGCTTGCAGCATTTCCTAGCTTCAAGTGCTGAGCTGTGCAACCTTGATAATGTTCTTTTCACATACTGTTTTGTGTGTAATTATTACCTATATGAGCCCAAATTTAAAAATAGAACACTTCCCTATTGAATGCCTCTTTTAGGAAACAGTTGCAGCTGACTCTTACAGGTGCCAATAATTTGCAATTCATGCTGAAGGCTACTGGCACCATGACAGCAGCACCATCCAAACTCTGAAAATTTCAAAGCCTCTGTCAAAGTTCTGGGATGAGCATTCAGTAATGGAGGCAGGCAAAAATCCCTTGCTGCTCTTAAAATATTACCTAATAAGATAAAATATCAGATAATTTGAGGAAGAAGCTAGTTGCTAAAACAAAGTTATCAAAGTAGGATAACACTCCAGGCAATCAACTCCCACACCTTTTATCATCATCATTAGTCATTTATATTGCAGCAACATGCGGCAACCCCTGCTGATGTCTGGGCTAGAAACCATACACAGATAGTGAGAATGATACCTAGCCCAGGCAGCTTATATAATTACAACAGAACGAAGTATGGGAATGGGGGGAAGAACAATATGCTGAAGTGAGTTGTTGAAGGTCGATTTGCACAAACCCAGCACAGCCAGGAGAGTCAGGCCCTCGATCCACAGGAGCATCTGCCTCTCTGGCTTGTCCTCAGAGCAAGCACGGCATGTGGAAGAGGTGGCACCTCCACTTGCACTAGTTCCACACTTCTGGGTAAACAACCTGGCTGTGCGAGTAGCACATTTGGCAAAATACAAGTGAGGTAACACTTCTTCTCTTCAGGGCTTAGGGCAGAGTTCTGTGGCACAGCAGCGAAGTGGGATTTGGGAGTGAAAAGGTCATGATTTAACTCATCAAATGCCCTGGCAAGGCCATCAAGATGGGCACTGAAGAAAGAAGTATGGGAAGAGCTGGATTTCCTAACTTTTGTGCTCTGGCACATTGCTATAACAAGTGTTTACTGTTGCGAGTTGTGGATAACACAGTCATAGAATGGTTGAGGTCAGAAGGGACCTCTAGAGGTCACTTGGTCCAACCTCCCTGCTCAAGCAAGGCCATCTAAAGCCTTCCAACCACATCCAGAAGCTTTTCAATATCTCTAAGGATGGAGACTCCAGCTGGTGACTGCCAGTGCTCAGTCGCCCTCACAATAACGTGTTTCCTGATGTTCAGGGGTTTCCGTCACCTTGCAAAGCTATTTGGATTCATTTTTCTTCCTACAACTTATTCTTACTCTCTTTAAAAAAATACAAATGATACAGCTATGGATCTGGAGAAATTATTTGTGTACGTCTTCCAACTCTGTACAGTGTACCAAACAACCCATGGTCTTTCTCTTTCTGCAGTAGATAGTGTACTATATAATGAACATATTTTGATAGCTAATGTAATGCAACATACACATCATGTTGCCTCAAGGTCATGGTAAATTGTATCTGTTTATATGATGCATCTTGACATACTCTAATGTAGTGCCAGTAATTTAAAACAATGCCCAGATAAAATGTGAAAAAGACCAAGACCATACCCACAAACCCAAAAATATTTCACTAGATTCTTACATTAAAAGTAGTCAGTAGCATATTGGCAATTCTTCTTAAGGATTTAGGAAGATAAATGTATATTTTGCCACATTTTCTTCAACATACACCAAGTCAAATTTTGTTCACAAAATCTTGAGTAAAATTACTGATAAAAGGAATGCTAATTTGGATTTATGCTTCCAGAACAGAGAACTAAATTTAACCCCCTAAAGAACCCTAACGGATTCTTTCAAAATACTGCTTGCAATAAAGAGGTTGCTAATAATAAATGAAATATTCATAGTATCTGAATTAGGCAAAATAGGTCATTGGAAATCATTGTGTGTAAGTCCCAGAATCCTTACAACACACATGGAAAGCACTGAGTCCCCTGAACTGGTGTGATAAGTAAATGAACAGCAACTGTCTAGAAACAGTAGGTTGGAAATGTTTCCTTCAAACTAATTTTCAAAACAAAGTGTTTATATATTATGTACTGCTGCCCAAGATATTTTGCTTGTTCATGCAGATGAGTTTTGTATTCTAGTATGTGTCATGACATAAGCATTTATGCTTTCTCAGTTATTTTCTTACATTTTTTAAGTATCCATTTGGCTCTACTCATATTTTTAAAGCCAAATGGTCTACTGGGGAAAGGCTTATTCCTCTTTCATGCTGTAAGGCAGGATCAAGGAGTGCTAGGGTGAGGTGACTCCGAGTAATGAGTATACGAGTTAAAAAAAAAGCTTGTCGTCATGGACAACCTAAAACCCACAGAAGACGGCAGCCTTGCAGCAGAACAATGATCTGTAGGCTCTGGTGAGACAAAGAACATTCACTTATGAAGCAAAATTTGGAAATGATCACTAATCATACAAAAGATACTCAGGTATTCCCAGTTTACAGCATTTAAGGAAGTTTTAATGGATAGGAAAAAAAAACCCTGAGAACCCTGCATAGTCACATATCTGATTTAAAAAAAAGAAAAAAAAAAGAAAATAAGACACTTGGGCCAAACTTCTCCAAAATTCATTTGAGGGCTAATTTAAAAAGACTGAACTAAATATTATCTCAGGTTATTCTGAAAGTTCTGATCTGAAACATTCATAGTCTTAAAAATCCATCTGCTGTCACTTCACTATGTAAGAAAAATGGAAGGCTGCTTGATAGGTAAAATCTCAGTGCTGGTTCAGTTCTGGACAAAGAAATGATAATTCCTAGTGAATACTCACAGAAACAGGTAAACATAATTAATCTATGCAATGATATCATAGCATTCTTAGCTATTATGATTTCAGAACTTATTTATAACATAAATTAAACAGGCAGTTGTACCTATTAATGTTAGATGTGACAAGAGAAAGACTATGTCATTGAAAAATCGAATGTTCAAAGTGCTTTAAAATAGTGTCATTCTACCACCCATCCAGAAAACCTGAGGCAGAGTAAGATGAAAAATGTTATCTAAATTCATGAAGCTGCCCGTTGAAGCTCCATAAAACCAAACTCTTCTTGTTTCCAGATAAGTACCCTATTCTTTAGACCACATTTTCTCCACTAGGTTTAAACTGAGGCAGCTCAGCTTCAGTTTGTACTGGTTGAAGTCTTGCAGCATAAGCTTTTTAACAAGTCACTTTGCAGTACAAACAATTTAATTCAGCTTAGCAGAAACATAGAAACAGAAACAGTAAAACATCTTTTGACCTTTGCTGTTGGCTACGATCAAAACCATGCAACAAAAAGAGCAGAGAGGAAATGTAGGACATAAGCTCAAGATGAAAAAAAAACGTTTGGGTATGTAACACAATACATTGAAGAAAATATTCAAGAACAATTCATCTTGCTGAAAACATTATTCTCATAAGGCTGCAAGGGTCAGTGTCATCTTAGATTATGCACTGTACAAGCACCGGCCGTAGGAGAAGACCCACCCACATGCCCTACACTCTTGGGCAGGAGGTCACTAAACACTAGCAATTGATCTATGGCTCTAGAGACTCCAAAAAGGGGCAAGAAAAGACCCAAATAAAATGTGTAGATATCCTTTTTTTTTCTCTCCTATTATATATATTTTTCTAAATAAGAAGACTAATAAAGCATTAAGGATGACACTGTTTTGTCAATTGAATGCTAATCAATATCACTGATCAATGAAAATAAATTACCACAATTCAGAAAAACACTGTTAAACTAAATTCCTCTCCAATTTTTCCTGATACAGAAGAAAGCAACCTTTTTCAAAGAGTTCTTTTTGTTTGAAGTAATTTTTCTCCAGAGTCTTCCCAGCTGGTTAATTGCATTCACACAAGCCTGTCTAACTTAAGAACTCAAGCTAAGTCTTGTTTTGCTTATCCTATAAATTCTTATCTTCTCCTAAATATCACTGATACAGCTCTTATTCCCCTCACAGAACTGGGACTTCATGTCAGCCTCTTAACTACTCTTTTTTATGCTGAATCTGGAAGCCACCTTGTGCATGCTACTGGCCTGACAAGGGCCATCCTATTGTCACTCAGAGAATTTCTCTGTTGAGTTTGACACGGGCATTGCCTCGGGACCAGACATGGCTGTGCATCTCCAGAAGCCTTTCAAGTTGCAGTCTGACATTTGAAACATACTTTTCAATTCCTTAGATCTCCAGATGCCAACCACACTCTAATAATTCACACAAAACTGTACAGTGGCTAATGACTGAAAAGCAGCCAGTTCTCGAGTGAAGCACAGGCAGTTAGAAAACAAAGAGTCATCCCAAACGATCCAGAAGAGAGAAAGAGATGAAGATTTCTTTTTCTGAAGAGCAAGCGTCTGGCAAATTTATACAGAGGAATGTCCATGAATCAAAAGATGTAACCTTTCTTTGCCAAAAACTGGAGAGCCTAAAAGCTCATAACTCTACATTAGTACAGCAATTATATTAGCTCTCCTGTGTTCTTAAAACCCAAGACAAAATTTTAATGCTTCTGACTTTGCTTTTTAAATAGAAAGTGAGAGTTACACCAGACAAACTCCAATTTAAAATCTCAGCGGGGCTGACAGCTGTGTTGAAGAAGAAAGCATTTTCACAGTACAAGCTTGTGGGTTGATTTCAATAATGGATATTCTCTTTCCATAGATCCAATATTTATATGCTTTTTGATATTTGAAAACCTGTCTGGGGACACATAAATCTGCCTGCATCATAATTACATTTGTCTACATTTCATGCCTGTAATCAGATAGGGACCTATGGCAGCAGCCATAGTAAAAACTGTACAATATATTTTGTGTGGGTTAGTAAGAAAGACTCCAGTTATTTTTCCAAAAGGATAATCTATTTTATGGAGAAGAAAATAATTCTGTCAAATTTTCAGGAAGTTAAGGTTTGTCCAGGAATACTTTTGCTTATTTCTGAAAGAAAACATCCAGAAGACTCCTGAGTCTGTCTTCCCAAGCTCATGACTGCCTTCTAGTTGCTCCCAATTCCTTCCTTTCTCCAGTATTTTCTTCACTGGAGCTTGCTTGGAGGGTGCAACCCAAAGCAGGAGCTGCTCACTAGTAGGGAGTGATTGCAGGCAGCTTGCAGAGCAAAGCAGGATTTCTGTGGCTTACTGTGTTCAGGGGGAGAAAGTAAGTAATGTGTAGGCTGGTGCAGTCCTTCCAAGAGAAAGCTTAGAGTTGTAAAATCCATAGCTACATTCAAACGCCCACAAATAATCAAAGAATAAGGCTTTCTATGGAAGGCATTGGCGGTGTTGCTTTTTTGGACTATAAATGTCAAAAGCATATCTTAGTTACACACTGCTGCAGGCTGGCCTTGGAAAGCTCTTCATAAAAATCTGTCAGTGAGACTGGGTATCTTCCCTGCTCGGACGAAGTCATCTGCTCTGGTCACAGCTACGCTCTGCACTCTCCCTGGGGCTAAAGTAAACACCACTGAGTAGAAAATCTGCATGACTTCCAAATGCATGGGACTTCACCACACGCAGGTATTTGTAAATAATTAAGGGCAGAATAGCATTCTCATCCATACTTGCATGTACACCACGCTCTACCAGTGTGCTCCACACCGCACTTGCAATAATATTTTTGCTGTGTGCTATTGCCTATCACGGGAAAGACAGCCAAAGCATCCAGCTGGAGACTGGAGAATCAGGGCCTCTGGAGTTCCAAGGAGCACCTCCATGAGCACAGAGGCACCCTTGGCACTTGCAAAGTTGGTCAGCATGAACAATGCTGGCTCTGAGTAACTGAAAATCCCTGCTCATTAGCATTCTTTCCTCAGGTATGTACTGCCAGAAGGATGCTGTGCAGAGCTACCAAACATTTCATTAAAGAACCAGATTTCCACCTTGACAAAACACTGTATGGGCTGCTTCTCCCTCACTGTTGCCAGGTGGTAATTGCTAACCAGGAAAACAGGGAGTTGGAAAAAATCACTGCTCTTTGTAGATGGCACACTGCCCTCTCAAGAGCCATAATCCCTCTGTTAGCGCAAGTCTCTGTTGCCTTCCTTCTGTTTTCTCATTCCTAACTTCTTGTAAATGCTAATTTTGGTTTGGTTTTTTTTCTGTGTCATTTTGCTGTCAAAACTGTAAACAGTAGAATATTACTAGGCATCTCATCAAAGGAAGACATACAGATGTTTGGTCTCCATTATTTTGTTAAAATGTTACCTTTTTTTTTTAACAGCTCAGTAAACAAGGTATTTAAGACTTCTCAAAATGGGTTATAAATTCCTTCTGTTCCAACTTTCAGTCATTTATAACTGACATTGGCTATATCTCTGCTGCAGTCATAAGATTGCTGCGTACATAATCGTGCATAGCCAGGTGGAAGCAGAAGTCTCTAGAAAGTACAAGGGCCTGCACCCCACATGAGGAGCAGCTGCCTGAAACCACAGCAACAGTCCTGCTACATCCATCAGATGCATCCCAAAGCCCACACCCTACCACCTTCCCTCTGCCTATTACTTGATCCAGCTAGATTAATTCCAGCTGGGTATATTTACACAGGTTTTTTTAAGTGCAAATAAAACCTTAAGTGGAAATATGCAGTCATTTTATGAGGAGGTAGAAGAAATCAGTTTCTTTCATTGTCAATCATTTCCACAGAGTTTTGGTGGCTGACAACAGGCTGTTTGAGTGAAACAAAACAAGACGTGTGCTAAATCTCAGAGATACCCAATTGTAGAGCAGTCCTACATGGAAAGGCATTGTGCAGAGACAGAGATATGCCCTGAAAATTTACTGAAGTCTTAAGTATGTGGCAGATAAATATCTGAGGCAGGAAAAGAATGGAAAGAAAGTTTCAGTAAAGAAAGAAAGTGTAAAACCATGGTTTGTTCATATTTCCTACCACAGCAACATTTACCGGTGGAGATGATGAAACCAGCCAGTGGTGCGATTCAGCTGAGGAAGAAATCAGTGGCACAGGTTTTGGTGACTTTACTTCATAGTGGATCAGCCTTTAAAAGCGTAAGTTTCCCAGACAAGCAATAGTGGAAGAAAAAAAACTTTTTCAAAACTTAGTCATCTGAATCACTAGGACATGTAATGACCTCATGTCCCTGTAGGAGTCCCTGAAAATGACCCACATAGTAAGTTACCAGTTCCAGAAGCCTCAAAAAAAAGGACCACATGACAACAAAGGTTCACAAAAAGCCCCATCCTTTTTGCTGTCCTACTCTCATTTAGTAACAGCTTGTAGTGAGAACAGCCCGTGCCTCATGCTGCAGCATTTCTTCCTTGCCTAAATATTTAAAGAAAAGTATAGATATGCCCATACAGGCATCAGCAAAGATCAGTGGCAAATGATCTTCTGTGCAAAAAACACTAAAGATAATGAAAGTATTAATCACGCATTCCAAAAATCAATATAAAATCCACAAGTAATGCTTATAATTGTGACCAGGTAAGTGGTAAAGCAGCTAGAGAAAATACCCATCTTTTGTTGGTTTTTTGTGCTTGTGGAGTTAGTTATGGAAGTTGCATTCACTTGTAAGTTAACTCTATAGAAGAGAGTGTTTCTCTTACTGTTTAAACAGTATCTACTACTCTCAGACCCTGATTTCAATCACCAATAACAGCTACAATCTATGTGATAAGCATAGAACAGAAAGGGTCCCAGATTTCAAGCACATCCTCCTCTTGTGTAGGGTTCACATTCTCAGAGGGGCCCATGCTAAGCCTTGCAGCTCTTCCTGTGGGTGCAGCAGGGCCATATCCTACAAACAGCTCACAGAAGCAGTTTATGCTGCTGACTCTTGACTGCTGCCAAGCAGAGAACCAAGATCTTCTCAGCTTCATTGCTTTCCTTGTGTCCTTCATGACCTGAATTGCACGTGTTACAATACACCCAAGAGGTTTCCTTTCAGCTCATGGTCCTGCACAAGCATAAATTGATGTATTTCTTATATTCTAGGATATGTGAAAATGCATCAGCATTGCATATTTGAGCTGTATCACCCAATCAGTAAGCTAGAAGTAGGGCCAAATTCTGAGAGGATTAAGGCAGTTAACTATACCAGTGAATGCCATCTGAAAGTGTAGACATTGTTTGGCACGTATCTTAGAGTGTCAGGAGGAGCAGCCAGTAAGCAACAGTGTACTTGACCTGTCAGCATGATACAGATCATTTACATAACTTTTTACAAACATTAACAGATTAATCCTCACCTGAGGACACACAAGCAAGTTTCAGTAGCCCTGATGAACAGATCCAGAAGCTGACTCACACAGTGTTTGAAATCTGATTTCCAGGAGAGCCCAGCATCTTTACAATAAAAGCAAAGGAGAGGAAGGAACTTAATGCCTCCAGACAAGGAGAAAAAGAAGTGTGAAACAGACAGTAGCTTTGGCCCAGTCATTTGTGTCTGTGAGGAGCTGAGGCCATGGTGACTTTCTTAAGTACAGATTTCCTGGCTCCTGATCAATTCAATTCATTCATACGACAATCCCCAACAGGATGGGAGCTCTCACTCTAGCACAGAGGACACAGACATGTCCATGTGTAAAGCAATGCAATTCACACCCAAATCATGAAGTAAATCAAGCAGCTGAAGTGGGAAAGTCCTACCTGGTTGAAATATCCTTAACCAAACAGCTATCCAAAGCACCTCAGCTCACTGCATTTCAGTAGGATCTGTTTTTAAAGCAGGAGCAGTCATTGTATACTAACACATGGGTGAAAGATGAGTCCTGTGCACAAGGCTTGGCCTTTGCATTGAGAAGCAGTATTGATCTGTGATGGATATGGTCCACAACATCCTACTGGCAGAGCTCATAGACCACGCAAGAAAGTGGGATATGGACATGGCCCATGAGGCCATGCTAGCTCTTTAATTTAATCACATGGGAGACACCATTTATGCACATGCAATTTATGCAGCTGAGGGATCTGTTTATAGCAGTATCACCTTGGGCTCATGAGTTGTCCATAAGCAACAGGGGACTGGGAGATCAGTTCTCTGGAGAGGCAGGACAGGAAGTGATCCCACAGCTGTGTCTCTTTGCAGGAGTGGCATGCATGTGGCATGCACTGAAGGGGTGAAAGGCTTAGTTCGTACACACATATACGTCAGGGACAGATGTACCCAGATACACTGTCATAGGGGTTAGCACTGTGTGTTCACATGGACCGGGATAGCCACAAAAAGGAACAAGGGAGGATGCATCTGTGCGGGCATTTGCTAGAGAGGTGTGAGCAAGAACGTGCCACCAGATAGTTAGGATATATAATAATTCACATGTTGTAATTTGGTAAAAATGTTTGGGATTTATCCCTAAAAAACTGACGTTAGGAAAGTCTCCTCTGTTTTATGAAGGAAATTGCTTATTGATCCTGTCTGTTTGCATCATATTCACACTGTACTACTCCCATGCTTGACCTGCAGGGATCCAGAAAGGTCGTTTCTTTCTTTATGCGCGACTTGGCTTCTGCAGGGAGATGCTGCACCTCCACATGGGCTTCAGACAAGGGCTGTGGGTAGGATCATGTTGTGAGGTAGGGAGCACTAGTATTTCTGATGTTAAAATCCCTGTCATGCCCATTTGGAGTGCCTTCTTCATTTACTCATAAATCTGCTGAAAACCAGATACAAGATCACAAATTAATTTGGAGACAGATTCAGCAAAACTATTGTAGGATACTCTCTGTAACTTTAGGCATCATCTGTTTAATTTTTTTTTTCCAAAGGAATATAAGTGTTTAGTGATGATTTTTATCTATCTCCTCTTGTGAAATATTGCAGATATGACTCGTGGTGACTATGAATGGATGGAGCAGATGCTCTGGGGGCCCTTCTGCATTAAACGTGCATTGCATGGTTTTCAGGATGGGTTTAACAATTACACTCAAAGATATTAGTGATTCCTTACAATTCCATTAGAAAATGCACGAACAGATGCAGAATTTGAGGGATAACAATTAGGAGTAGAAGTTACAGATTCAGCCTTCTTCAATCAGCTTGGATGTGCTAGTGATATCAAAACCATATTACAAGGTACATCATGTTGCACACTCAGGACAATCTTAGTGACATGACACATTGAAACACTCTGGGCATTACATGAAGTCATGTCAAAGATGCTGTTCCCTTTATACTGAGTTGATAGTACCTCAGAGGGGCTCCAAAGGAGCAGGTACAATGTAGATTTTCACACATTTCCATAGCAATGTTTTGAGGACGTGCCCAGCTGTGCCAAGTTTCAGAGCATTTTGATGAAACATAAACCATCCACAATGGAGCTAAAACACAGGAATCCAAACCAAAATAATATGACATCAGTGAAATGGATGAGTCTTCCTCAGTAAAGCTTTGTTATCTAGCATTGATTAATACAGATAGAGAACAAGTACTATGTTCAGCAGCACAGAAACAAAACTATCCTAAGGGCCATTTTGATCATCCATTAAGAGCCACTTTCAAGAACATTTAAAAGACTTTCCAAACTCCTATCTTCTCCTGCTAAGTATTTTGTACTATTTCTATGTTCAGTGAAAAGTTTGCTGTGAATTTTGCATTTGCCATGAATACCTCAACAAAAACCCCTTTGACTAGTTTTTGGTTCAGGCACAAAATAAAAAAAGAGATTTCAACAACATGTAGGTCTTAATAAACAGTCTTGCCATCTGCTTTCTCATTCAAAAAGTGAAATGGTTTTGTTTCCAAGCATAGGACTTGCCTTCCTTAATGGAAAGTTCGTGGTACTCACTTCATAGACAGTATTGCTAGGATTTTGGATTTATCAAAGCAAATTCCTAATTTTTCTCATCAAATATATCACAGTTTCACATGGAGGAGAAAGTGATATTGTCCAGTATCCAAAGACATATGTATAAAATGATAACTCCAAAATTTTCAGAAGTCAAGAACATGCATTTCATTAATATCCTTCTTAAATGAGTAACAAACTATTTATTAAGGCATGATTTATACTCACAAACACCACATTCATTTCTACTCACATTACTTTGCTGTCTAGCTTGGTTGAAAACTGGAATAAGCATTCCTCCATTCTGTTTTCTCATGAAGAGATGTAGCAGACATCCTTTAGCCTTTTTGCAATCCCTTACTTCATCAGAGCTTACTGATCTCTTTGGTTTATCGACTTTTCTCCAGGCCTTTTATTTCTGAGGCTTTTACCATGAATGAAATACTTTATTTTTGTTCATGGACCTCTGAAGTTCTCCAATGTTTCATAGACAACTAAAAACCATCTTACCTATCAAAGTCCAATAATTACCCTACTATAACAATTAGGTTTACTTTCCTGATTCATAATGTTGAAGAATATATACTAGTATTATGAATCCCATACTTAGATCCTCAAAGGTATTGAATCCCTTAGCTCCCCCCATTTTAAAAAGGAACTAGGGGCCACATAATAAGTTAAGATCTTAAACACCAGCATGTGTTAGAACTTAAATACTTTCATGTATTTTAACAGCCAAAGTTCCATGGAAATATTGCCAGCTTAACTGGAAAAGGCTTTCAGAACCTCTTCTAGGATATACAGATAACATTAGGTCTAGTTTAGGATGGACGGCTGGGGAAGGCTGGACAACACTATGAACCATCACTGCTGATGAAAATAGAGTGCAGGTGATCTTCTTGGTTACCCTGAGCTCTGCACACCAGAAAACAGTATTTTAAAGCAAGTTGTGTAATTGCTCACTATAATGGAGTATGTATTGACTAAGGCATTCCTTTCTAACCCTTTCCATCATAAGACAGTAAAAAATTCATGTCAGAAAAAATAAGAGTGTACTTGATGCAGTAAGGTGCATTTTAAGTTCTCTTCTTAACATTTCTCAGGAAGAAAACACAAGTGAGATGAGGTTTCCAGCAGAAGTACTGCTTTTAATTAGACTTTCATACTCTTCTACATTAATATGCCATTGGGTAAGTGGGTAAGTATGGTAGCTGTCAGCATCCAGAGGTGTCTCACAGCTGGAGCTGTTTAAGTAGACCGGAGTGACGTAGATACACCTCAAGCCTCGGGGTATTCTGCTGCAGAACTCATTGCAAAACTCTGGCACATTTACAAGGAGCTTTTTCCTTCTCAACATATACAAAATTTTCCTGGGTTTGTATTAAGATGCCATGGCAGGTTTTTTTCCCCCAATTTCAGATGTAATTTTAGCACCTAAGTACTTTTTTACAAACTATCTTTTCCTTCATGATAAAGAGGATAAAAAGCTAAAAGAATACCTTGGAAAGAGGAGGCATACCGCGATTAATAAGAGTCACTGTTAGGTCACCTTTTTGTGCACAAGTGCTGGATTCATTCACTTGTGTGAATTCTAGATAGCAAATCATCAGTCTTTTTATGTTTTAACTGGATTGGTTTTGGTACTGAAATCTGATTCATTTATAAAGAGCCCTGAAAACAGTTACATATCCCCACAGCTATCCACAAACCCTGACAGCATAAACAGATACACGTATACAATCCCCAGAACCTGTATGGTATGTTTAGGACTCTTTTTTTATTAATTTTATGTTTAACCTACAATATACTTTTCCTGTGTATTAAAGCAAATTCATAATTAACGGTTATAGTCCAACAGCATGGCTTGGGAGAGAAAAAGGATTTTTTAGGACAGCTGTGTCAGACTGGAAGGAAGTACGCATCAGCAATTCCCTTTCACATTTGATACTTCATCTAGTATTAACTTAAAAGTTCAATGCAAGTCATTAAGCAAAAAAAAACAAGCAAAATGAAAATCAACCTTACAGTGTTGCTCAGTGATGAACTGAGAATAAGGACATTTGGGTTCAATTCCGAACTCTTCCCTTGCCAGTATAGCTTTCGGCAGTTTCTTTGTTCCTTGGTTCCTTATCTATTTAATAAGGATACTAATACTCGATTAATTCTACTCCTTGCCTGTATGCCTTCCAAAAGTCTCTTAAATGTTTTTTGCAGGAGAACAACTTCTTCTGGTATCTCTAAAACTCTGACCAAATTGAAAGCCTGTTTTTTGTTGAAGGCACAAGAAGAATTGCATGAGGAAATCACAATCAGAGCTTACCTCTGCTACAGATCTGGTAAGAAATGCTGCTCAGTATCAGTACCACAGTGCTAAAGGTGGCCCTTCAGAGAAGTTCTAAGTAAAGAGCTGATCTGCGAGAGCCCATAAATATTGGGACAGCCATGACAGACCTAGTTAAAAAATATATAACAAAACATTTCCCTATTAAAAAAATATTTTAAGTGTTTCAAATTTTCACTGAGAAAAACAGATAAAAATATAACACTACAATTTTTTGTAACAAATGCAAGTCATTAAAAATTTTAAAATTAAATGTTAAGACATTTTGAAATCAGTATTTCCATACATATGGATTTTTAGGGAGGTTTTCATTTTTAAAAAACATTATGTCTTTTCAATTTTTTTATCCTAGTTTATGAAAAACACAGAGGATGATTTACTGAAACATCTTGTCAGAAAAATAACTCTTCTCCAGCTACTTATGTTTAAACAACAAAAGTTTAAGACCTATTTGGCTTTGTTTTGGAATTCCTTTGTGTGCCTTCCAAAAATTAGGTTTTCACTGGATCTTTAATCAAGATAACTCAAGAAATTCCAAGAACAGGAACTGTTTATGTCTTCTCTTACAAAAACACATTTTTATTGACTAGAAATAGTTGCTGCAAGTGTGGGAGATATTTCCACTGTTCAGTATGACTTCCCTGGTAATGCAGATGGTTCAAGCTTTAATATAGTTTATCCAAAGAAACAGTTCAATGGACTGAAACAAAATACATGTGTTTTCAGCATCAGACTTTTATAGAACAGTAACTTAAAAGGAAAGGAAATTACTAATTTTACTTGCTTTAGAATTGACAGAGAAAGCCAAATACAGCTGTTGTGCAAATGTTTAAAGTAAATTATCAAAAACGCTCAAGAAAGAGTTCTAAGTCCCAGTAAATCATTGACAGAAATGTCTGTTAATCACCCTATATTGTGCAAAACCTTCTCGCTCAAAATTGCACACTCTTTAGAAAATAATCCACTGTTCTTGCAACATATGTGTTGCTATTATAGAGATAAAAGAAACAAACATTGCTGCATTAGTGCTACTGGATACATTTTAAAGGTTGCTACTCTCGCTTTTCCTAATATTTATCTTTCTTCCATAATGCACAACCTCGTGCAAAAAAAAAAACCTATGCACTATATTCTGAAATGGAACTGCTTTTTACATATTACAGTGAAGGAAAGAATACTTATTATGTAATACATATCCTAATGATATAGGTATTTCTAATCATGCAAAATTGCACAGGGAAAGAAAATTCATATGTTTTGTGCTTCCTATGTCAATATATATATCCATATTATGTAGATTAATATAATTATAGTTTCATATTGTGTTTTTATACCCTGAAGATATATATGTTTCTCAACCAAGAGCTGAACATCATGTATTAACTAAAAATTGAATATATCTAATGTAGTAGAAAGCTTAGATATATCCTTGAATCTAATAATAGTAAATACTTTTACCAGATCAGTGATATTTTAAAGGAATTCTTTTTTTTGATGAGTTGCCGGGAGAATCGACAATACTTAGTATCAATGTTAATACTGTCACAAAAATAAGGCGATGAATGATTCCAATAAGAATACACTTCTTTCAGAACTGAAGACCACTAATAAAAATAAACTTTTGCTTACTCTGATAATTCTTCACTAACAATGCATCTGTGCAGTTGGATGATCTTTAAGAATGTAATTAACCTCTTTTTCTTGTTCTAATTACAAGGCCAAAGGATCCACATGGGTAAAAGGAAAAATTATTTTGTTTAGAAGGGAAATACGAATTATGCCCAAAGCCTAATAAATCTGTTGCCATGACAATCAAAGAGCCTGGTCTTCTAAAACCTTTCGTAATTTATTCACATGAGTAGTTCTTACTCCAAGTTGTCCCATTGATTGAAATAGAATTGCTGATGTGAGAGGAGAGATTTGCAATGAGCTGAGGGGACTACTTCCACAAGTAAGAGCTTCTTTCAACGGTGAAGACTGGAAGATAACAGTCATGTGTTTTGTTGCCCTTCCTAAGTTTCCCTTCCTGATTCTTATACACATTTTAGATGATAAAATATACAAAAAAAATGTACTTCAATGCACATGTATGCATATTTGCACTTCACTCCTAAAATCAAGGCTGGTTCCTCTGAATCCTACTGAAAAACTGTCACACTACAGGAATGTGTTTGTATCATATTTGTTTCCTCCTGCTGCAGTGATTTGAAGAAGCTGCTTTACCATTCTCTCTAAAAACTGTCTTACGGAGTCCTTCATCATACAAGGAGGAGATATACCGGGAACTACCACAAAATTCAATCTTTTGAATAGGATTTAATCTTTGATCCTTGTTCATGCAGCCTGGCCTTTTTGCTTTGGCTCCTTGCACCCCTTTCACCCTCAAAACCTGCTGCCAGGAACCCGTCATGTCCATGCCTAGCTGCACAACCTTTAACAACTGCTACACAAACCCGCTGCTGGTCCGTTTCTAACACCAACCAAAAGCAGTGGGATTACCCTCAGAGAGGTGGCAGGCCCATACCACAGTTTGCTCCTCAAGAGTCACACAACTTTCCTCCTTCTAAACTCAGTGAGTAAGTTAATAACATCACCTTGCACTCCCCTAGCACCTTACATCCAGGAAGATAAAGCATATTACAGCTCTTAATGAAAAATATCTCGCAGCATCCACTGAAGCCATTTATAATAATTGTCAACACTCTGCTAATATGTGACAGAAATTACATGATATGAGAACATCTCGTACTGAGTTTGCTTATTTTATGACTTAGGTCATCAAGTGTAACATTGCCATAATTCACAGTGGTCATTTTTTGTCTTTCTGATGTATGCAAAAGGATCTGCCTCCCTGTGTACCTAAAATACAGCATCCAATTCTGCATTTGATATTTTTCCCCCCATGGGAAACAAAATGAAGTAAATCTTTTGTACTGACATGTCTTGCAGACATTCAAAACCCTTCTGGAGCTTTTATTTTCTCAGATAATACTTACTGGGATCTATTGTTACATTGATACAGGATTTCTTTTACCTTCTATTTTTGCCTTCTAGCGGTCAGTGCATGACTGAGGTGCAGGGAAGTTATAGCACTATGACCCCAGAGAGACAGATAGAGCGAGAGAAATAAAAGACAGGAAGAGAGAGGGAAAAAAGAGAGAGAAATGCTAAAGCAATTTCTTAAATATCCTCTTCATCATAGAAATATGTACGATACAGCTAGTGAAGTCCCAGTCCAAGTGCAAATGACAGCACAGGTGTGCAAAAACAAACACGCACACTTATGCGCTTTCAGAAAGCAAGGGAGATAGACAGATCTTACAAAGCTGCTGCAGTAATCAGGACACTTGCTCCTGGAATAACCATACAAACAAACGCTCTTTTGTCAGCTTCCTACTCTTTTACAATTTTCATTTGATTATTGCTATTATTTTTACCTTTCGCCATAACAGGAATATGGTTATTATTAAAAGAAAGGAAAAAGGCCTTACCATGCAGTGCATCAGGAAGAGATGAGAAGCAGAGAACATGCTGCAGAGATTAAGCTCAGCATGGCATTCAAATATCCTTTGGAATTGAAGAAAATTGTCCAACCCATTCTTCCTAACAAAGCGGACAAGTTTTCTCTAGGCTTCAATTTTTCACCAGAAGTCAGATCCTTACAGTGCATTATATTTTCTTCTTCAGGAGATATATTTCCTCCAGTTAAGTTTCAGCTCCACAATGCCATTTCCAATCAGCTCTAAGAAGTTCTTCATTCCCAGATTCGTGGTGTCATCAGAGGAACTCCAAAGAAAATCAAAGAAAGAAAGAAAAAAATAAAATAATACCTTACCGAAGCACTGAAATTACTATGCAGAAAAGGAAAAGAAAAAGAAAAAAACTGCAACAGCCTCTCATTTATTCTATTATCTATGTGTTTCACAACAATCAGTACTGCCTCTTTGGGCTCATATTTGCAGTACTGATTACCTGTAATAAAGGAAGAGGCAAAAACTTTCCCAGTTCACACATGATGCATTTTGATTACTGCTGCTCAACTGTGCACTACCAAACAACCCTTCTCATCCCGAGGAATCTTTAAAACCATCTGACAAAAACATCAGCTGTCCCTTTCCCTTCCCAAAGAACATGAATATTAGAATTTCTAGAAAAGTGTTGGAGAAAGCTTGACAAATAACCCCAAAATACAGATTAGATCTAAAAGCAAAACTATCGAAGCAGGAGAATTCTTAAGCAAGGAGGTACCTTGCCTGAAGGATTTGGACACACACTAAGTCATCGTAGAGAAGGAGAAAGGGATAAAGAATGGTGGCTAACGGGGGGTTTGAAGAGGATAGGGTGGGACCGAATGGGTGTCAGGTGGGAGTGCGATCCTGAGTCACCGTCAGCCTCCTGCCTTCTCGCTGACAGCAGCTTGGGCTTCCCCTGCACTTTCTGCAAAGCATATTAATTGATTCTGGTTGCTGAGCAACTAACTCTGGGGAGCCACATTGACAGCTCCAGCACAGCTTCAGCAACAGCAGCAGGGAGAGGGGATGGTTTCCCCCTTTCTTCCTCCTTCCAGGGCTCACTCAGCCTTGTCAGGATGCCCTCAACTGCCCTGCAGGGAATCTTTGCAAGGAAAAGGAAAAGGATCCCATTAAGGCAGAAGGGAGAGGAGGTGGGTGGGTTGCTCTCTCCACTCCATGCAATACCAGCAGGACTCCAGTGAGCAGCCCTGCTTCAGGCTGATAGCATGGCTACAGCCCCAAAGGGCATCTTCCACCCCTCCAACACCCAGCCTGGGGTGCCTGGACCAGTGGGGCTGGTGGCAGCTGTGGGAAACCCACCCTGACATGGTGAGAGGCAGGCGAACCAGGGTGCTGCAGCTCCCTTCCAAAAAGTGAACCTGAGTTAACCCTCTGGTTCTCCAGACACGCTGCAAAGATGTGGTTAAAATGACAAACAACTCCCATGGTTATGCCAACTCATGAGCTCAAAAGTGAGTTTTCAGTTGAAGCTGTGGCTGCTTAAGCCCTGTCCCTGCAATAACAGAGTAAATGTATTATTTATTTCTGACATCCTTATCATGTTGCACTTCAGACAGAGTAGACACTTCTTTGGCTGAGAGAGCATCCAGTAAACCAAAGCCACTCTCCAGAGGAATTGCCTGGATATCTGTCAGAGATTGCAAAACGGAGCTTCTGACATAACCTTGTCACTGCTTTAAGCAATGTTGCGTTTAAGTTCCTCACAGGAAAGAAGCAGCAATGAGGCCATTTAGTGTTGGCCCAGAAAAGAAATGGGGTAACTGGACCTGGAGCTGGCTCCAAGGGGCTCTTCCTAGAACACCTCTATTAATGGCCACATAGGAATGACATAGAGGATTTCTGCAAGGTTGATGCCAAGTGGATGGGCTAGATAGGGCATGACCACTGCAATTTGTGGCATCTTCCACTGACTTCTGTGATTTCGGTTATCTCCAAAACAACTCAGTGTCCAAAGCAAGACATTTCTCTTGTGCTCTTGTTTGGGATAAATCCTTAGCCAGATGATGGCATTTGTTCGGCACTGACTAAGCTGACCTTCCGTTGCACAGGTAAGATGTAAGAAATGAAAAGATGTCAAGATTCCTCTCCCCGTGACCTGGCAATAAGTGCAATATCAGATCTTGGCCAAACAGCTCACGCATGATTACTTCAAACACCTGAGCTAGATCAGCTCTTTATTTCTGTTATAGTGATAGGACAAGTTAAAGGGCAAGGTCCTGAGAACTGCCTTAGCTTGCATTCACATAAATAAACAGAATTACCTGACTTTCTCCTTGAATAACTCCAATGTACAGCTTGCGTGTGCTAAACAGCAAACGCAGGATCTTTGTGAAAAGGGGACAGCTTATCTTAAGCAAAAGAGTAACTTCTCTAACAGTAGCTTAGCCTCATCACACTCTGGTTTTATGCTTTAAAAACAAAGATCTGCAGTTTAACCTCATTTTCTTAGCAAAATCAGATGCTTCATGTATATATAAAGCTCAGAAAGGACCATTGGATCAGGTTAGCAGAGCTGCTATAGGAAACGGATAGATAGCAGAACATATTCAGTTTATCCAATATGTCTATTGCTATGAACATATACTGGGTATTCCTAATCCCCCAAGCATAGCACATGGAAAAATACAGGAACCTCAGTATTGATTTAGTAAATGAAAGTCATTTAGCTTCCTACAACAACAGAATATAGCAGGATATTTCTAAGGAAGAGATTCTGTAGTTCACTGGCTCTGTGAAAATGGTCTCCTGAGGTCTTCTAACATACTAAACATAGGTTAAACAAATTAAAACACACTAAACCCACACATCATAAATATGGACTATTCTTGATTAGTATGGTCAAGCATTTATGTAATTAATTTGGTATCATTGATTCACTCTTTATCTCTTCCTCTGCCTCTTTGGACATTTCTTTCGACTATCTTTCTTAGTACTTTATCTTTGCTATTGGATATGAAAAAAATACAACAAGTTTTCCTCTAGCAGTTGTTGATGCAAATGGTATATTTTGTTGTATGCCACTGCTCATGTGCGTGTCATGGTTTAACTCTAGCTGGCAACCAAGCACCACACAGCTGCTGGCTCACACTCCCCTCAGTGGTTGAGATAAAGATAGTTTATCAGGATAGCAAAAGAAGAGAGAATTATACCAATAATAGTCATGATAAAAGAACATATAAAACAAGTGATGCACACTGCAGTTGGTCAACACTTGCTGACTGATGCCCAGCCCAGCGAGCAACAACTGTCCCCCGACCAATTCCCCCAGGTTTATATTCAGCAAAACATTATATGACATGGAACATCCCTTGGTCAGTTGGGGTCAGCTGTCTCAGCTGTGTCTCCTCCCAATATCTTGCAGCCGCTTAGCCTACTCACTGGTGGGTGGTGTTAAAAAGCAGAAAAGGCCTTGACACTGTGTAAGCATGCTCAGCAATGCCTAAAACATCAGTGTGTTATCAACATTATTCTCAGACTAAATCCAAAACATAGCACTAAACCAGCTGCTAGGAAGAAAGTAACTCCCAGCTGACACCAGGACAATATGACATTGCTTCTTTTATCCCACAAGTTTACTTGCTTGCAACCAAGTGCTGAAGAACGACAAAAAACAGGGTTGAATGGGAGCTAACCCACCTGTGTCTCACAGCAGAGTCAATCACACATTTTCTAGTCCTGGAAAATGTCTTTCTAACCAGTGCATATAAATCTCCTTCCTGAAGACTCCATGCTTTTAACAGGCAATTTATTCCAGTGCCTCACTACTGGAGCTACAGAAAGGGTATTTCTAATATCTGTTGCTGCAATGCCAAATATACTATTTCTTGTCCTATTGACAACAATCAAGGAAAAGATGCCCTCCATTCTTCGTTGCAACTACCTTTCATGTATATAAAATTCATTATATATCTTCTCAATCTCTTTCCTTTCTAGATTAAAAAGTTATCCGAAACTTTATTCTTCTGTCACTTTTTAGGGAATGGTTTATCACACACTGTCCATAGGATCATAAGAGTACAGAAATATGAATGTGAAATTATACGTGTATAGGGATGCACATTAACGTATGTAAAAGTAAAAGGTATCAAAGAGACGGTGCCTGGCTTAGAAAGCGAATCATGTAATGTAGGAACAGGGAAACAAGTACTGACTGCTTCTTCTAGTTCTGATAATAAGGTTAAATAGTGTTTCAATATTCCTTTTTTTTTCCCTCTGGATAAAATGGGGTGACATAAAAGAGGAGATTAAATACAGTTAGGTTGTGTGTGTCTGTCAATGAGTCCTTCCAGCATGCAGAGGAAGATGGTTCAATTTAAGGGAATCAGGGAAAAAAGACTACTCTTTCCCTTGAATTTGTATAATGATTTATTAAAAACTAAATAGAAGAGGGAAGCTAGCACAAGATCTCATGTGGACAGTATATGAAAAATACAGAAATAGAGAAAAGATTAGGGGGGAGTAAGAGCTTGGGAGTGATGAAAGGCTGGAAGCTGTATGAAGGTTTAGACTAAGGGAACTAAAAGAGGGGGAGAGATTTCCCAAATACTTAGAAACAAATTATTGTCTACATGAACATCGCAGACATGAACATTTGACCACACACGTAGCAAAGAAAGACCTGTTTTAACATGATAAGCTGTAGTTGTTTCATCTTTTCAACTTCTACTCCTTTACATTCATGTCGGTGCCTGTTTTTGTCCTCAACTTTCATCCACAATCTTTAAAAAGTGTGACAACAAATTATTAACATTTTAATATGTCTTGTTTTGTACTTTATTTTTATAAGGAGGAATACCAAACAATATTGAAGCTTTCTGTACTGGAGCAAATATCTTAAAAAGTGCTAGGAAAGGGTACTTGAAGGGCAAAGCAATAAAACAAAACAACCATTGAAAGGAGGGAAGTTAACAACTGGTGATTTTAAAATGAAAACAAACTGTTTGATGTATAAGAACGAGCCATCAGCTTATTTTAAGATATTGTAGGAGAGGTAAGTTTGGAGATGTCAACATTTTTCAAGAAATGCAAAGCTGCTTAGATACAATTTGGTCTCTCACAGAAAGCAAGTACAGCAGCTCTCTTTCACTTACATAAGGCTTGAATTTGATCTCATATAAATGCTTTTTATTATGCATTGAAAAGGTTGACTAATACACTTGTTCTCTTTCTATTCCATTTTCTATTTATCTTTTCTCTTCCCACCTTTCTAGCCTTTCAATAGTAGCACTATCTTCTGAGAAAATGAGTGTCCTGTGAGCCTAAGGATCAGGCAAGCTAAGATTTAGTCAGCCGTCATTCCCCTGGGGACTGGTACAACTGGTGTCCTGTGTTGGCTACCACAGCTGAAACAGACCAGCAGTACCCCTCTAGGTTTGAGCTCTGTAGGAAGATATGGCTTTGGGCATCAAAACAACGAGGAGAGGCAACAAGCTATGGCAACTGGTTGGGCAGAAACCCATTTCAGACCACAGACTGGTACTTCCGTGTTGCTGAGACCTGAAAACATGAGAAAGTTCCCAGGAAGACAAATGGGAAGGAAAAAGACCCTTCTGATAGTATGTTCAGAGTGTAGAAAAGGACCAGGTGGAAGGACGACCTTTGAAGAAGGCGAGTGAGGGCTGCAGCAAGTGCAAAGCAGCGGCCCAGGCTGAGGAGACGGTGTTCTTCTCCAGCTGGGTGTGGATGTGAGGGAGGGCAGTGGGAGCAGATGTTGTCCTTACTGTGCTGGGCAATTACTGTCCCCTACCTAGCCTGAGCAGACCAGGGACTTGGAAGAGGTGGGCACAGGCTGTCAGGCTTTAAGAAGCTGAAGCAGAAAAATTGCCTAGGAATCTGCCTGCAAGTATCAGGAGTAGGGAAGACAAGGCAGTTGGAAGCAGAAGTATGCCAGTATTGTCCCTTAGGTGTTCAGATCACCTCAGTAACCACGGTCACTAGGAGATGCCTTTTCACAGGACGTTGCAGAGGGCCAGCCATGCAGTCTGTGAAATGAATGGCACTCCTCCCCAGTTCACACAGCTGCCTGCCTGGCCGGTCCACTAGAAGCAAACGAAATATCATGTTTACCAAAACATTGGCCTTCATCCCAATTGTAGTTTAATACTTGACAGAGACCATCACTTTACTCCTTGTAAGGTGCACTTTTTCCCGTAGCTGCCATTTGAGAACTGAATTAGATTTTTTAAAAGCACCATTGTATGGAAAGCATACAGTAATTTTGACATAAAGATACGCATAGATCGTGGAAATTATTTAAAGTATGATATAAAAGATATAATTCAACTAAGAACAAAATTTGAATTAAAAACCTGTGAAAATAATTTGCAAAGAAGTTTTTTGGATATGTTTCTCATTTTGACCTGTCGATATCGTGTGTATCACTTACTATTCAGTCAATTAGAGCACAAACAACTGAATTGATCTCTTGCCTTTTTAGTTTAAATGCCATAATACATGCATGAGAGCCTGAGCTTCAGTGAGTGCATTTCCAGATCATCATCATCGATTAATTGGAAAATCTAACTGTAAGAAATAGACCTTCATTCAAATAAAAGTGTCTAAAAGCATGATAGAGGATATACACATAGTTCCATCTATCTGCAGCACACTTCACATCCCTAAAAACTATTTCTAACATACTTTAAATTTAATATTACTGTAATAATTATTTTCAATACTACGTATGGCAACTGGTCTCATTCTTTTCTAGTTGCCATCAGTATAAATCAGACTAGGATATCATAGCTGTCAAAAACTTGCAACAGTAAGAAAATATTTGCCAATGGCAAGTAAAGTCAGTAAAATGCAAAACATTTTAGATTTGTTGTTCTCTTTCTTTTTAAATAAATGCTGCTTTACTACAACTTAACCACTAACTAACTAATGAGTGATAAAAAGTTGTAGCTTATGGTTACTAATTATTGGGCTTGCTCCTACTTTCAGTTAGTCTGAAATAAATTTTAATAGATCTGATTCAAATTTCATTTATAGAAAAGTAAGCCTCCTACATTCAGTGATTTCAATTAAATCATTTTCAATTTACAACAGTGCAGATAGTAACAACAGATACACAGTAATAACTGTCTGTTGCAGAGTTACCTTCAGTTTAAATTCACTATATATCGGTAATAGAGCACTGCTTCCCTTACATCACCATAACGCTAAAAATAGTGTTTCAATATCGCTGTATCAAAAATGTACGTGAAAAACATGACTAACTGGCTAGTTGCACAGCCATATTCATTGCAGAAAACACACTAAGTACCAAAGGTATAATTACAACTTATTTTAAAAAGGGATATCTTGACCTAGAATGCCATTTTGTATAATCAAGATGCGGTGACAGTTTCATTTTGTTAGAGGACTCATCACTCCCTGATTTTTATGGGAAGAGGACTGGGCCCTATTGTTAGGAGGCTAATAGAGTCTCAGGTAAAAACTGTTAAGCCTGTTGCATCAAATGGAAACAGACTTACACCTCTAATGTTGCTTAAATAATCTAGTTCCATTTGTACAGTAAAACACACTGGAAGACAGGTACTGTTTTCTGAGAGGTGGTGATGTGTTTGCAGTGTCTGTGTTCAAACTGGAATCTCATTAGAAAAACAGTAGTCTTGCTATACAGCCATGTAGTAAGATAGGACACACAACACATGAATTCATAGAATTCCAAGAGTGATCATCTGCCTGAAATCCTTTTCTGGATAAGCATGTTCACACATGATAAAAAAAGCTCTCAAGCAGCAACAGTTATTACTACTGAATAAATATTCACATTATTTCTCAACAGGCAATATACCCACAAGGTCAAAAAAATAATAGTATTCTAATGAAGGATTAAACAGGCACTGGCTAAATTAGTCCTACCACGGTTTTGTTAACCCTTCCTACCTTCCCTTCATTCCTCCCTCCCTCCCTCCTTTCCTTCCTTCCTTCCTTCCTTCCTTCCTTCCTTCCTTCCTTCCTTCCTTCCTTCCTTCCTTCCTTCCTTCCTTCCTTCCTTCCTTCCTTCCTTCCTTCCTTCCTTCCTTCCTTCCTTCCTTCCTTCCTTCCTTCCTTCCTTCCGAAATTTCCTTTCCTGGGCTCACTTTCAACCATTAAGAAAAGTAATACTACCTTGAATATTCATATGATTCACACCTAGAGTTCTTAATTACTACACTACACATAGGACACTGCTAGAACGAATACTGCGTATCGGCCAAAGTAGTCCCACATATTATTAAATACTCTAAATTGCAGAGTGTGACTGTTGGCATGATCCTCCATTTTACTTGGATGAATGTCTTTTGAGGAATTTGACAGAAGCCAGATTGAAGTAACTGCTGGCATTTCTATTTTGGATACTGTTATTCTCCAGAATGCCAGTATTTGGACTGGTAAAGCCTTTCAAAACATGTGTATTTATTCTTTGCTTCACAAAAGATTCATCAGTTGGTTTGGCTTGCTTTTCTGTTTGCCACTAGCAGAGGTATCTCTGTAAGCAGCCTTCTGTTAAAAGTCACTGGGAACAGCTCAGCGTGTCCCTGAAGTTCAACAGAGAACTCCCCTTAGTTGAGGGGAGAGCAAACTCCACCAGCGATCCTCTGTCAGGCTCTTTCAAATCTGTCCAAAGTAATTACTCAATCCATAGATGAATATTTTGAAAACTTTGCAGCTTAATAATGTGAAGGGATTCAGACGGATTCCTCAGAGCCAAAACATAAAACCAAAATATACAAACAAAGATTCACAAGTATTCTGAGGTATTCTTTTTCTTAATAAAAAACAAAACCAAAACTAAACCAACCTAAACAAGCTAAGAAACAGATACATTGTAAAAAGTTAAATACTGCATTTTTTTAAAGCTTAAACTTGGTGCTCTTTTCTGTCTAATTAATTAATTAATCACAGTGTTTGCACACCTTGAATGCTTTGTTTTAATGTCACTCCCTTTTGTGAATTGATCTGTTGTGAGATTTTAATGAGAGCCATTTTTCATATTTTTATGCAGAATTATTGTACAGAGGAAAAGTGATAATAACTCAGTCTTCTGTTAATTACACATCTAATTAATTTTAGAAGTTATTTATAATTATGTCTCGCAGCAGGCTTTGTTTCAATTATCATAGCCAGATTGGAAATGGAGCTTAAATTAATTACTTTCTGTAAACACTCATACTTTTAAATGAAAAATAAGTACAAATATTTATATTTCAGCCTCAAATAGTCTGTTTTCTGATAGTTATTCTTGTAAACAAATATCTTAGAGAATTGTGCAAAATCTTTGCCCTTCAATAACAATAATAACAATAACAATAATACTTAAAGCTAGCAAATGTTCTCAGAGGACAAGAAAAAGACTTCATTAAGAAAAAACTTTATATGGTCAAAGAGTCTTACTTTTTTTCTTAAACAGTAATCGGGGCTTTCATGTTAAAAGTCTTCAAATAGGAAGCCTCACCTCTAGAGGCACAGCAGTGCCATTACTCAAAGAGAATAAGTGTTCTTTCAAGGGTGAAAGAGAAAGAAATATCTATTTTTGATGCTGTTAGATTCCCACTTGCAGGCTAGGAAACCCCTTGTTTACCACATTATTTCTACAATGATGCAGAACTCATCTGAAATGAAAGCAGCCAAAAGACCTCAGTTCAAGAAATAATATTTTCAGGAAAAAAAAAGGTCCAAAAAAATCATCTTTAGAAATTACGATCCTATATATATTGTTGCATTTAACATATGGAATAACATTGTTTTAACCAGGGTAATGAATCTAGAAGCATACATAGAATAACAGAGATTTAGACAGAGATATTTCACTGTGTACAGATGATGGATGTACAGATCCTCTTCCAACAGTGTATAAACGTATACAATAGTTGCATATCTTAGGGATTAATTTGGAATGAGATTCAGGTCTTAGCTACAGAAAGCAATAATATTTCACAGAAATATTACAGCTTATAAGTAGTGAATTTGTAACCTGACAGACAATGTGCAATACCGCATCTTTAAAATTTAAGAAATACAGTTTGCCTTCATATAGAACACATTTCCCTTAGAGACCAGTCTCCTGCAAGCCCCTACTCCCTTACTAAATGAATACTGAAAGAGAAGCCCATGACACTTACCTGTTTGCCTTACAGAGACGAAGTTTAAAGCATCAAATTTCTCATGACAATCCACCACTAGCATTTAGCTTACGTGGAAATAATTACATTCTTCCATCTTTCAGTTTTCTCAGTAAGTGAAAGCTGGTGATGGGTGCCAGCAGCCTTGTCAAAATATCACTGTAATCCGTTCAAGCTCTGAAGATTGCTTAGAAAACCAAGTCATAAACATGCAGTGTCTACAGCTTCACGAGCAGCTCAGCATTTTCCAAGAGTGTACACATCTTCCTTTTCCAATACTGTACTTTACAAAGCACTCTAACTATCTTGATTCGAGTAGAAAGAACATAGTTGTTGAAAGCAAATTCTATGTGAAAAGAGAGGTTTACATGTTTAAGTTTTCTCACATCAAATAATTATGATTTTAGGAAAGGAGACAGCCTTTGGGGTTTTTAGTTGTTGCTCTCTCCTCTGAAAAAAAAACCAAAAAGAAGCTTCACATAGAGAAGCAAGAAGTAAAGAAGAGGATATAGCAGTTCAAGAAGCAGCAGGAAAGGATGGGTGTCTTGCGATTGCTTTGAGTTAATACTCCTCAGGGGGAGATGAAAAAAGCACAAATACAGCAAAATCTGTCTTACAGAGGAAAAATCTGTTGCATAAGCCAGTCTCTGGCAAAGTGAAACAGCATGTGCATTTACTGCATTAATTTCTAGCATGCCAGAGTGCAAAGAAAATTAGAAGATTTCTGTTTATTAGAGGCAAACAAGTAGGAAGAGAAAAAGAAAATCCAGTATATGTAACTACTGTAATTGTTTCTACTCCTCTGAGAAATGCATCAGATAGATAGCTCCAAAATCTGTTGGAGATGTGTATGTGAAAGCAGCATTTATCAGTATCACAGAACATTCTATCGTTGCCAATATAGTCTGGAACATATTTGGAGAATGAACATTTAATAATGCTGCGCCCCCTAGGCACAAATAAACATATTTGTGACTGCTCTTTCTACAATCTAAACACACTAGGTCTTTGGACTCTCTGGGAAATATGACTATGAAGGCCGTTACAAGAACCAGAAGTGCTGAATACTTCGGAATAACTGACCCCATTACTGCCACCAAGCAACGGGAACTTTAAATACCGCAATTCAAATCCCACTAAAGCCCAAGAAAACAGATTTTGAGAGGCTGCGCATGGGGACCTTTGCCAACTGGCTCCTGTGTCCCAGGGCTTCACTACATAGCCAGACCACAAAGTCACCAAAATCTTGGAAGCAGCTGGTTGAAACCCTGGTCTGACTTGAAGCTCTCCTGGACATAATAGTGATGCTGGGTCTGAATTTGCTTAGATAATGTATACAGCATAGAAACACACCTATTATCTTCAGAGTCATAAAGAAATATTCCATTTACTTGTATGATGAGCCCAGTCACAGACCAAAATGCCACTGAGTCAAATGCTGGTCAAGCATAAAATAATAAAAAATCCCTAGCTGCATGAATTTACAGTCCAGTTGTCACCTTTCATGCTTTCAACACACTCTGCCCACCTGCAATGCCACCAAATCTTGCAGAATACAGGGTTCTTGAATTTAAAGCTTTCTAATTATTAACACTGCCAAACTTCGGGTTGTTTTTTCCCAGAGCAGAGTTTCATCTAGCCCTTTCTGGTCAGTGAAAACATCACAATTTGAAAAAATAAAATTAAAATTAACCCTTATTTGCATTACCTCAGTTGTTAGAGAGGCTGGAGTCAGTGTACATCTGTGTGGTACACTGAAATGCAAGTAAAAAAATGGCCACGTTTCACATTTGAGCTCTGAGGAATAGCACACACCAGATACAGTAAATCCCACATCCTTGGCACAGATAGCTCAGAGCTTTTCCTCAAAAAGCTATAGCACTTTTTAGTTTGCATATTTTTTTCTTTGGCATATTCATGGTTCTGCATTTTGCTGCAGTTTAAGGATCCTAAGCTTACATGCACATGGAAAACTGTCTGCCTTTTGATAATGTTTTGGCTACTGAACTTCTTGTAGAGGAAGCATCTGCTCATATGTCCCTAGGTATCTGATATGCTGACAACTCCCTCTCTGTATTTGATGCCCATATGGGAGTCAAATACTCTTCTTGGATGCTCAGCAACTCCACTCAGACCACTCTGGGTCCCTAAGAAAATTTCCCTCTTCCTTGTCAACTTTGTAACTTGGTTGGGTGTTTGGTCCTTTCAGGAGTCTTCCCACTAGCACAGGCCAGCCAAGTCTTTGACAGAGCATCACATGCAGTATTCCTGCAACAAAAAGCACTAAAACAGTTGCACTGTATATCACAGCATAAGCAGCACTTCCACCCAAAAAGAAACCATTCTGCACATGTATTTCCCACTATGGTAGATTGATACCACAGATCAAGGATTACACTCCGCATTGCCACTGCAATGAAGTCTCTGGTGTTATATGGCATAAATCTCAATGCTCATCCTGTTTTCAACTTGCATTTTTATTCTAAAACATGCTTATTTATCATGCATTTTGTCTTTTTACCTCGCACAGGCATTTTTGGTTCTCAGCCTCAGAAATCTTTGAACAGATCTGGTGTTGAATGGAATTTCAAAAGGCTGGATCATTTTAACATTGGGCAGTAGGAGAAAAAAGTAGAAAAAGAGATGCAAGTTATCAGTAGCTTCTTTCAGAGACAGAGGTCAGTGGCCATGAAATTTGTCACTACCTTGTTAAGCATCAAGAACTTCAATGTTTTGACACCACAAAGTACACCTGCCTCTAGAAATTACTTCGAATGTCTGAATTACTCCTCTTCCATCAGGTCAAATAATCCTTGTGTAAAAATGCTTGCCTTATATTTTGAACAAAATATTTCCAGCACTCAAATATACATTTTAGGAATAGAGGTCAGTGTGTGTATGTCCTAAAGCTAGGATATTAATAACAATAGAGGATCTACAGTTTTCCATGAGATATGGCATTCAGCTGCTGACCATAAAAAACTGAATTTGTTCCAAGAGTTGTTTTTGCATGGGAAGGTGACACTACCCTTGCAGAGGGCTTATGGGTATTCCCCTCTCAGCCTGGGAGAGTCTGAGTTTCCCAGGAAGAACTCCGAGCATGTTCAGCTCCTTTTGAAAGTCAGCAGGAACTGAGTGAGGTTTTAAAGCCCCTCAAGGAGCCAGGATCATAGCAAGCATGATAAAGCCTGAGCAGCAAAGACCACTAAATACACTTTTTTTTGTATGCTGCTCAAAAAATCCTTGCCGAAGCAATTCTCTCCATGCATCTTTGCAAGTCATTTTCACTAAATAATACACTCTGCACAATTTCCTTGGTAAAACGTAATCAAATGGCAAAATAGTCCCAAGAGCTAAAAGAAAATGCTAACAAAACATTAAAACTACTAAAAGTTAGCGCAATCCAGGATGCAGAGTCTTGTAAGAAAAAATAATAAACAAGGAACACAGAGATAAACAGAGATGGAACCTGGTGTATTTAACGATGATATTACTTTTATTTCTAACCAAAAACATAAATCCTGGTGCACTCTGTGCATATCCATATTCATATACAGAATTTATTTGTATTTAAAGAACAAGACCCTGTACATAAGAATGAGGAAGTTGAGTCAGCATGCTTAAGACTCAGCTTTGGCTTAAATTCATCTGTATTTTAAAATAACAGTTTGTGGTCACTTCTAATACTAGCAACAGCAGTAAGAATTTCAAGAACTGCTTGGTTTTGATTATATTCGACTGTCTGCTAAAACATTTCTGTTACATCAGATACAAAATCACTTCTAACACTGCAGAGCTGGACACGTTGCCATTGGGCTACCTTGAGACAGTCCCCTAGATACCAAAGTTGTTATGTTCCCTACAAAAGCCTGAAATGTGTATGTGAACACCTCTAGTTCACGTCAATGCATGCGTCAACATGAATCTAAACTGACAGCTTTTTTTTATTTATTGTCCTACGCTCAGCGTTGAAGTGCTCAAATATCTAAGCCAAGCTTGAGAAAGACAGCACTTTGTCAAGAGAAACCATCCTGAACCTTCTGAGCTGAGGCATTAAAGCAAAGGTCACAATAACTTGTACTCGTGAAAGATCCTGTGGCTTTTCCCTTAAGCTTCAGGTGACAAGTGCAGAACCTTGGACAAAATCCTACTCTCTATCTTAAGCTTCTCTTGCTAGGCAGCCTTCGGAAATATAAACATTTTACCCATGAGTTATTTCAAATTCCAAACCCTCCTAAATAGTTAGATTTCACAAAGTATTTTAGGAATAGGGTTAAAAGAGGTCATAAAAACTCAAGATCTTCTCTTTGCCATGTTATGTTAAAGGAATAACTTCTTGGACTTCTTTATTAGTATTTTTCTAAACTCTGTATCTAACTTCACAATTGGTAATTCCTTATTAATTCTATTTATTTATCTCCTACAAATAATGAAAAATAATTTCTTCTTTTAGCTATCTGGTTATGAATTCTTAGCATGAGGAAAGAAAAGACCTGTTTCTTGGTTTTTAACACAGCAGATCTAATGGACAATGTTTTGAGCTGTTTACCATAAACCTAAATTACTTTGGGGACAATGTTCAAAGGCTAGATACTTTCAGCTGCTTGAAAATGCAAGTGGAGCATCTCAATCAGCTTGTAGTGCCATTATAAGCCTGAAATTTATAGAAAATAGGACCAAGGTTCTGTGAATATTATTGCTGAAGGTTTTAGAAAAACTTAACTCATCAAAGTCACCAGAAAGCACCACCCAGGTCTGCTGTCCCACAGAAATTTCATAGTTGAAAACTCTCTGCCTCTCTCCATCAGCAGCCTCTGGGCAGTGACCACTTCTGAGAAGGCCCCTCATCTTTGTCAGCTCCATTCCAGTACCTTCAACAGGGTGAGGTTTATTGTCAATGAAGGGGGATTGGCCGTCTTTCTTGCTGCACAAGGAGGGTCATACTAAATTACTTCCAACAGATTTGTTTTGCAGACACATGCCTTAACCTATTGGAAACCTCAAACAGTTCCATAGATGTTGAATGACTTTAATACATATCTTAAGGTTACACCTTTTAAAAAACATCCTGTTTCCATATTTCACTTGTGAGTTTTCTCTGTCTTATAATACTTAATACTGGATAAGAAAGATCTTTACACTCTGTGAAGAAAATATAATCTCTTGTGAAGACAAAGCCATTAAGGTTCTTTTGGTCTGCAGAGGCTTATTTCCATCTAACTGTGTGTATTTTTGTCCATAGTTAGTTTTAGATAATAACATTATTCTCTCTGAAGTATTTAAAATGATATATTGAGTACTTATTCTATCAAACAGCTGCCATAAAATAGTCTTAAAATGGAAGATTAAGATTCCAAAAGTCAGCCAGTGGCAGTATTATAATTGCATGCACAATCTTAAAACAGCCATGGGCAGATGCAGTTTTGAATACTATTTTCATATAGTATTTCCTCAATATAGCATTTCCACATGATCTTAAAAGTACATGCGACACTCAGCATGAAATAAAGACCAGGTATTATTTTCAAAAACAAACTACAAGAAATAGAATATAGTTTGTCCGTGCATTTTGAAATTACAGGTATCTAATAACTTACAGCTTCTAATATGTGAGGTGATTTGGGTGCCTTTAGGGAGAAAGGTAAACTTGAGGGGCACTTTTCTTTGTTTAAATGGGATAATGATCATATTTTAGAGGAATGATATTCTATAAGGCAGGTTCCATTTACTAGGAAGCATTAGCCCCTACATGCAACCTTAATATAATACACAGTGAGTTGAACACTAAACAGTCCTCTTTTCTATGCTTATGAGGAACTGTAGTATACTAGGTGATAATGTGTGTTCTTTCATTAATCTTCAATAATCAATTTTTTTTCTTTACAACTTTAATGATCTTCTAACACTTTGTTTTGTTGTCTTTTTTTTCAGTGTAATATGTTCATGAAGAGAACCAGCTAGCAATATTTTCACAAAAATATATTTTGTTTCATAGACTGTGCAATAATTTAACAAGTACACATACATACCAGGAACAATTACCTAGTACTGAAATATATTGGATCTATTACATTTTATTTCTCTTTCTAAACACCTACTATACAAACTACTTCCAACCAATTGTCATCAAATACAATAGCATTGTGTGGGTGACCATTACAAAGAGTTATATTTCTGATTTAAACTATTTCAAGCCAAATAAAATAAGGCATATTCTGGTCTTATCTATTAATTTATTGCAGAATTTCCTTATTAAGTTATTAACAAGTGGAATTCCACAAAGCTTTTGTAATGAAATCCAGAACAAAAAGAGAGCCCTCAATCACATCAAATTTACAGAAAGGTTTTCTTTTCCCCATTTCTTAGAATGCTGTTCATCTCACAGCCTTACCCCTTCCAGTACATATATATCATAAACTACAGCGGCATTCATAACTAACACCCCCCAAAACAGGTTTTCTCCCCTTCTTTATTTTGTTACCAGGGTTTTTTTATCTTTCTCCTTCAGCAAGTTATTTAAAATTTCAACCATTTCTGCTCTCAAACTTATTTATTCTTGTCTCTCCTCAGTGAAATTATAGGGCTAATTTATATGCAGCAAACACATAAAAATGCCACAGGAATCTGCATAAATATTTCTCTATCCTTTTACACAATATCTCATTGTTACAGTATTTGATTTCTCTACAGTTTTAACAAAATACATGTTCCATACTTCTTAATAAATCATGAGAGAATACCTATTAGCTAAGAAGCAAGAAAAGGTATGAAAAGTTAAAAAAGCTCGCATGGCTTTCCTAAAGAAAAAAAAAAGCTAATTCTTTAAAAAACTAATCTTTTCTAAGCATCTAACAATCTTAGAGCCCACATTATGCATAGTCCAACTCAAAACACAAAACAGATGTTTTGCTTATCAAAAACTTGAAAGCTGCATGGTTGTCTACCAGAAAGGCACATTACAAATAATAAGGATACAAGCAATTTTCATTTTAGCAGTTTTGATGGCAGTTGATACATTATATTTTTTCCTCAAGACAGGTATTTCCCATGCCCTCATAACCTATTATACCTGGCCTTTTGAATAAGAAAAAAAAATAAAATAAAATAAAAGTAAAACAACTAATCTGAGGAGAATAAATATTAATCTATTAACTTAAGGAAACATAAAAAACATCTAAATTATTGTAAAGTAGGGCAGGTGCATCAAAAGCATTTTTGGGATATTTTACTGTCTCACCTGGGAACTGAATTTTAGTTTTCGAGTTTCAACGTTAAAATCTAGCGATAAAATTCTGTTCTGTTTCCCTCTAGTGACCACTTTCACTGAAGTAGGAATTCATTCAGATTTATTGTGAAGTGGCAGACAGGAGATGACCCCTTGAGACAGCCACTCATTCCTCTTGTAGCCAATGTTGTAATTCCTGAATTTGATTTCCAGTGCACATGAGGCACAAGATGTTCTTTAGGTGAAAAGAACAGAGACAAAGATTAAACACAGACAAGAGCTGTATTCAATTGTTCTACAATGAAATTTTCAAAGATATTTTTAGTTTTGGTATCCGCTGCTCTGTGAATACACTTTTTGAGATCAACATCTGTGAATCCAAGTGAAAGTTATCATTTTCATCCTGTTAGGATAGCTTTTAAATAATAGGAATGAATTACTTCCTCAGAAGAAGGCGAATGTATATTTGAAAGGTGCCCTGTCTGTCTGAGGTGTTGCTTTGTCAGGCATTGGAAATTTTTTTCCAGTCGTGTGACTTTTGTGAGTGTTCCCCTATTTTTTTATTCCTTGGTGTTGGTATTTTATATCTCAGTTTAGAAGAATAAAAAAAACAATTATAAGCAAAGTATTGCCAGAATTTTCTGCCTGTCTCTTTTCTTTTCCATTATAGACCAAAATTTCGTTTAAAAACAAACAAGCAGAAACTAAATCAAAACAAAAAAATCCCCAGGCTTTTGCAAGAAAACAAAGATATTCTTTCTCTTTTAACAGCAAGAAGAGACATTTAGGAATTGCCCTATGCAATAAGGGAGTACAAATGATTGTGTGTTCAGGTCTATCGTCATTACTAAGGATAATCTCTGTCTGGATTCAATGGGAAACATTTTTGAGATCAACTCATTGAATTTAAAGAAAGAATCTTCCTCTATAGTTCTTTGCACAGTCCCCTCATTGAATTTAAAGAAAGAATCTTCCTCTATAGTTCTTTGCACAGTCCCATGACGATGGACTACCTATGAGATGTGCAAACCCACAAACCCAGTATTTACTGTGAATACCTTTTTCAAAGCCACAGTAAGTGCTATTTCCTAGGTCACGCTTTTTAGACTAAAAAAATTATTCCTGAGACTTCCAGTAAACAGTTCTCACTCTCAGTCCTAACAACTTCTCCCTAAGCATCAGGTCTTCTTTTCAAGATTTACTTGAAACAGTGTAGAGGCAATTTAGAACTAAATTCACTTTGCACAACGTAGTAGACCTTCTCTGATCACATTTGAGATCCAGAATACAAATTCCATTCATCTTTTCAGGTATAACACCTGCAATTTCTCTGGCAGAATAACCTTTCCACTTGGCTAAACAAGTTAACTCAGAACTGAAGTATCACTATTCTAGTTATGTAAGTTTTTCTTGGTTTGTTTTGGTTTTGTACTAATCAGGGAACAGTAAGTCCAGGTTGAGCACAGAATTTTCTATCATTCCAAACCCCACTGCATTCAGTTTCCCCTACAGCCTGACTACTTCAGGTACTAGTGAACAAAAAACTGATGTACCCACATGCATCTTTCCTCATCTCGTCAAGTGCTCCAGTGAAAACAGAATTATAGGAAGTACTTAACAGATGACCCTTTTGTATGAACTAATTATCTTCTGAAACGTCTTTATTTCAGTGCAACTTCCTTTCTTTTCACATGATTTGTATTTCCTGTCACAGTCTGAGAAACTTCTATATAATTTCCATTTCATAAATCCATCATATGAGTTAGATTTAAGAAAGTCAATAATATTATATTTTTTTCTTCATTCATCTTTAGAAAGGACATTTTGTTTGAATTTCTACATTAGTGATGAAAAAATTGACTGCAGTTTTGCAGAAGAATCTAGTTATTAAAATATGAATTAATCATATAAAAGGGAAATCCTGTCTTTTAATATAGCAACCAGAATATCTGATAAGTGATTGTCTTTGTTCTGGGTTTTGTCTTTGCTCTTATAATCTTGGTTTTGTTCTGGTTTTGTTTTGGTTTGTTGCTTTTTTTTTCTCTCTCTGACATACTACTATTTATGGTCTATGAACTATCCTGGATATAACATTTAAAGCTATAATTACATGGGTCAGAAAATGTGTCACAAATGTTTGTGAGTTCTTGAATTCAAATTAAAACTTAACTTCAGATTTTCAGAAAAGACTTGCATATTTTCCCCCTTTTCAAGGGGGAAATACAGGCCATTCTCTGCTGGAGAAACCTTATTGAAGCCATTGGAGTTAAACCAATAGATAATTTGACTCAGAGGGTATCAGTATTTGAATGCTGCAGTACTGCCTGATACAATTATTTAGCAGACGTAAGTCTATATATCCTGTTCAGCTCTCACTGAAAAGTAAAACAAAGGAACATGTTTCTTTGTGTATAAGGGTATATAGATATTCTTGTGAATCCCAGGAGATGGAGGAATAAAGACCTGATAAAATGCTGAAGGCAAAAGGATGCTGTCATGTTTTGAGTTTGACAAAGCCCAGGTGGAAGAGGTATTTTCTGGGCAACCAGCGAAAACATGAAGAGCACAGGACAGGTTTGTGGTGGAGCTCTTTTATCATCCAGACAACCACTGAGAAAGGAAGGTAGCAGCAAGTTATTGGCAGTAAAGTCTTGAAATGTCCTGGTGACATTTTTGTTTCTGTAAAAACTGAAGAAAGCAAGTAAAGGAATAAATCGTCTGGCTGTCTTTCTGGCCAGCCTGGAAGAACTGGTTCAGAACATGCAGGTGCTAAGTGTCTTGTCTGCCAATGACCATGAAACAGACAACAGAACTAACTGTCTGTTTGGAAAGGAGAACACAAGTATTATAAATCATAGAGCTTGGACAGCAGAGTACAATAAACATTGGGAGGTGGAAGCTCTAGATTTTTATGTAATGTCAGTAAAAGGGGGAAAACAAATTGGGAAATCTAGTAGTGCTGTTAAAAACAACAACAACAAAAAAATCAGGAAAAAACACCCAAAAAAAAGGAAAACTCTTAGGTGCAAAATATCCTGAACTACAGTTTCAACAGTCTAGGGATAAAATCAGAAAGGCAAAAATATGACTTGTGAGAAAAAAAAATATAGGAAAAAATACACCATATTTACATTATTAGTAGTACAAAATCAAGAAAAATTTTGGTCTGTTCCTCGACAGGAATCTTGAGAAGGTCACAGTGTTAAAGACATCTTTGCTTCTGTTTTCACTAAAAATGTCAACTGTGATCTTACAGATAACAAAATCAGCAGCAGAGACAGAGATGAGTAATAAAATCAAAACAGTGAATAACAGATTGGAAAACAGACAAATGAGAGGTTTTAGAGACCAGATAGGCTCATTGAAAATTCTCTGTGGGTATTTTCCTTCAGCCAGCTCTTTATCCCAGGGCTGATACATGATTACTTCTTGAAAACTTGACAAAAATAAGTAAGATTCCACAAAACTGGGAAAAGGCCACTCCTACATCTATTTTTTAAAAAAGGAAAAGAGAGGAGAGACAGGAAAGAGAAGAGAAACCCACTCAACTTAATTTCAGTTCCAGAAGAATCCTAGAAGAAATAGTCAAATAAATCATTCACAAACACCTAAAAGACAGTAAAGAAATAGGTGACTGCCAATACGGACCTTTCAATGTCAAATCATACTAAATCATACCAAACTATGTATGGAAAGTGATCAGAAATGTTAAGATTTAACAGTGGAAAGTAGATAGACAAAAATAACGATAATAAGTCAAAATGAAATTTCACTGAGCTGAATATCCTTACTCTCATAGAAGTTAGTAGCAGGTTTCAGGGAAGAAAATAAAAAAATACAGGAAGTATTTACTTAAATTTCCTGTGGTAGGCTGTCCAGGTTTCAACAAATACACAAATCAATGACTTTTAAAGCCGAAAGGATAATTTAAGTCAAATACTTCAGAATCTGATATTATGTTTTCACTCATATCTTATACGACATTAAAGATAGAATATATTTGTTAAATATGGAAATCATTCCAAAATAGGAGAAGTTTCAAGCACTGAAAGGCTCAGGTCTAAAACTCCAAATAATCTTGACAGGTCAGAGAACTCTGCTGCAAAACCAGAATTCATATTGTGGGAAAAAACATGTTAGGTTATATGCTTAGATTACACTACAGAAATAAAAGACAGGGAATGACAGACCTGTGTGGCTGTAAAGGGTCTGAGGACTAAACGGATCGGATCTGAGCACTTGCCAATAATGTTGCCAAAGGTAAATGTGCTGCCTAAGTGAAAGTCTGTCTGCAAGACCTGGTGCAGCATCTACTGGAGTATGTTTTCAGTTACAAGCACTGATCCTCGAGAATAGTCTAAGCCATGTGGAAGAAGTTAGGAGAGTAGTAAGAGTAACAGTAAGGAAAAAGTTACAGGCACACACCTAACAAAAAAGGCTTAGGCATAAATGACACAGCTTCAGATAAAGGGCGCGGCATTCTGAGTCTCTTCCTGCTTTATTTTCTGTGAAATTATGTTTGCTTTCTCTATATTTTAGATAAAGCTAAGTAACCCATGGATGTAGCAGAGCCTCAGTTACTTCTAGTTGCTCTTGAACGTATGAGTCTTCCCTATGAAATATACTACCTTGCAAGAGACGATTACTTGGCTTTATGCAGAAAGTGTTTACACTGACTTTATGTCTTTTCTTCTGAAGAAGGTTAAACTACATGGTTGTAGTGGTCTATTCTGGCCTTAACATTTGTGAAACTACAAATAGATTAACTCAAATCTTCACTCAGTGTACTATCAAAAATTCTGCTGAATTTTACTTTCACAATGTTGTACTGTGATGCTGTAAACAAGGCTCTGAAATGACAAGAAGCAGTGGTCTTAAACTGAAATACAAGAAATTCCATTCAAAGTTCACAAAACAACTCGTTTACTCTGACAGCGTTTAGATGCTGCACCACATGTCCCAGAGACATTACGTAGCCTCTATCTTTGCAGATATTCAAAATCCTGAGCAACCTGTTGTAGCTGACCCTGCTTTGAGCAAGAGTTTGGACCACAGAATGTCCAGAGGCCCTTTCTCTAACCTCAGCCTCTGACTCTGAGAGATCTTGTGATTCCCGGATTGCAACTACATTAAAAGCATCTATTACAAATCAATCAAGTGAAAACTCAGAACTATTCAAGAATGAAAGCAATAAAATATATCTGAAGAACATTTTCTTTCCTATGGTCCAGATGCATTTTTTTTTCTGTTGCATCCTAATTATTTTCATTCCAACTGGACTGTTTTTCTAATGAACATTAGGTTCTTTTCTGCTGTCAAGAGTCTGGGAAGTGGATCTGGTGAAAGCTCAGGTACAGGCTTTGTAAGATGCCACCCTATATGTAGGCGATAAGCAGTGATGCAAAAAAGTATAAGAAGGCTTAGTCAAAAGGGGAACATGATGAGATACTCAACATGAATTGGAAGTTATAGAGACCAATTTAGCAAAGTATTTTAGAATAGATAAAACAAAATTATATATCTGAAAGACAGAAGTTCACAATGGAATATATTCAAAAGTGGAATGGACAAAACACTGGGAAATGTTCAGTGTGCAAAGAAAGGCAGAAAATGGAGGCAAAACCTGAAGGAATTAGCTTCCACAGCCCAATGAGGGATGCTGTCAGGTTCTAGACTCTCACCACTGAATTCTGGAGGTTTACCATATGCAAGTCACATCTTGTGACTGATATAAAACACAGTCATCTTGTAACAGATGCTTCATCAATAATGACTCTTATTAAAGGATCTCAAAGAAGGCTTTTCTCTATCCCCATGACAGTGGAAGTGTGACAATCTAACTGATCCACTTTCCCAACAAGCCTACGTTTTCACAATAAGAATCACCTCCATTTATCTTCTCCCTCAGAAGATACCAAAAAACACAGATAGCACAAACTTCCTGTGATGCAAGGAAGAATTAGATGCTTCTGAATGGGAGCGAAAATCATCAATAAATACAATTAGCACTGTGCTAATCACGTGTTAGCAACAAGATGGCATGCTGGCCCCTGGCTGAAACCGGGTACTAAAAGCTTGCACAAGGCACTTATGGACTGAAAATGTCTCTTGAATGTTGGTGTTTATAACAAGTATTTTGGAAACAGAAGACTCCAAAAAAGTGGAAAATTGGATGAAAAGTGGAAGTGGTGACTGTAATTTCTGTTATAGATTAGGAGCTAAGTACTTTCATGCAGGAAATAGAAACTCTGAATACAAAACCTTCTCCAGCCGTCCAGTTCAAACTCAAAATTCCCATTTTCCACTAGCACAGCTTAACATAATTGCCTAAAAGGAAGGTTTGGATGGGAAACACTTTCTTGCAGAATCCGTGTCATCATGGAATAAAGAATTCAATGTTTTGCTAAACTAATAAGTTCACTACTCAAATTTACTAACAAATTGAGAATGTAATTTCATTTTAAAAAGAAAAATAGAGGCAAAGTCACTATTAAAAAGAATTCATCTGTGAATGGCAAATTACCTCCTGGAGCAAATGCACTCATTATGCTCAAAGAAAGGATGAGATCTCCCACACTTAAATAAAACTAGTAGGAAAAATAATTGCTTGATAAATCAGACTAATTAAATTTTGCACATGTGAATGCTACTGCACCTCTGTCTTTAGTGCAACAAGGCCAGCCCTGTAGCACAGAAACAGCACATAAAACTCAGCCCTTTACTCCCTGAAAAATCTGTTACTGAAAGAAATGGCACACCTTTTCCCTGTTAGTTTTTCATTAATGAGGAATGGAAAATCATCCCCACAAAGCTACTGGGATCAGAGCAGTCAAAAACAGTGCTGCCACTATCTAATTCCTGTTCAGCTTCAGCCAATATTCCACCGAACATTTGTGTCTTCTAGCATTTAAAAAAATTTTTTGTTTTAAAGCAATAGGGTCTATTTTCCTTTGGGAACCTGCTTGACAGGTCATTTGTTAGTTGGTCTGCATTATATGTTAATTTTTTGTATACAATACTTCTGTTTCCAGTTATGGCCTTCTACAGGACAGATACTTCCCCATGAGACCTTTAAACATTATAGGTACTCTAATTGCTCTGTATTAGTACTGAAAGAAATCTTCTGCAATTATCCTTTCAAATTTTAAAAACTGATTCTTGACCATTAGAAATACCTTGTGTTCAGGCCATCTAAACACAATTATCTAAAAGTAGGCACACATGCATGCATCAGTTTTTTATCCATCTGCTGTACTCAGCAGAAATCTAGCCAATGCAACACAGAGTGTGATTGAGTTCACCCTGACCTAGGGAACCAGTAGCTGCTGCGCTGAATCAGTCGCTCAGCTACAGCGACTCCAGCCTTGATCTTTAACAACGGCTTTGATACCAAGGATTTGATCCATTGCCCACACAGAAGTAAGGCAGTGCCATCTGAGATAAGATAACATAACTTCTCTGTCTTCCCACTGGCAATAGGTCTCCCAGATCCATAAGGGTGTCTTGCACACTCTAGGGCACTTGGAATAGCAGCAGTTCCTGTGTGTGAGTGACTGAAGGAAGCCTCTAGCCCACAGACAGACTTTTAAAGGTAGGCATAACAAATTTAGGTATCTCAGTTGCCAGCTGAATCTCTGTAATTTCGGAACTTGAATAGGAGCTATATCTGGAAAAGCCAGTGTACATGGCACTCATAAGAAGTGACTTATGATATCTTCCCTCCTGTAATTCAAGAGGAGACTGACAGGAGAAAAACACAACACAAGTTCATTCAATATATGCTCCTCAAGAGTACAAAAATGTGTTGTATATGTTGTCTTTCAAACCAATCAATGAGAAAGCACCAGTATTCACTTTCAGAAAGGTTACAGAAGAGTGGTTTTTGGGCTTAAGCGTCAGTTAAGGCATAGTTATATGTTCAGATTTAGATGGTCATGAGTTAACTCTATGTTTCATATCCCTTCATGTTTTGCAAGCCATCTGGATGCATTATCATAGGACAGTATTTCAGCTAAAAATTCACACCTTTTGGCTTCTTCATGCAGGCTCAGTAGATGGCAAACCTGGCTACTCTCCAAGCTGGATGGAACCAGCTTGTAACCTTTGATCATTTAGATGGATTCAGAGATGCTGGTGCTGACCTTCTTACAGAAAAATGACCACAATTTCATAAATTGAGACATCAGGCAACAAAAAGACCCATGATGCATGATGCACTGAGGCAGCGTATTTACACAGAAACACACCATCTTTTCACAGTCCATATTTGACAAATAAGAGAATTTGCCTTTCATTAAGAGAATCTAAGCAAAAAATATATTGCCAATAGCCTAATGTTCTGTGAAAATCAATTCCCTAAACCAGTTTCCCTAAAAAGTTCAGACAATTTTATTACCCATGTGGTCTCTGTGAATTTAATCTAATCTTAACTCCTCCACTACAGCATTTTTGTAGGAATTGACCAGAATAAATGTGATTATGGATGTAGGTTTACGCAGGTCTAGTTGACAATGTAACTTACCTTTTAGGTGGTTAGCTATTCTATTAGATTAGATACTGCTAGAAAACAAAATAAGGTCTTTGAGCTTCTTCCCAAGAAGCCTCCTGAGTGTGTGTCATGTGTCACAAAAACTGTAGTGTCCACCGATAGAAGGAAGACATGCAGCAGATGCTGAACTGCGTTTCTTTTCCTGCTTGACTGCAGTGTCTGCACTGCAAAGTAAACAATCCACTCAGTAAAATAAACTGCTGTGAATATTCATTGTGGATTGGATCATTTGAATATTACTTTCCTCTTTCTCTTTCCTTAAACAACTTTGTTCAAATTCGTCTACCAATCTATATACTTCTGATTTTTTATCAGCTATGTCTCTATTCTCTGGGCAAAGCTCACATATCCATTGTGCTCCAAGACTGGTTTCTCTCTTTTTCAAAACAGTTCTTGATGTCTATATGTAGGATTGTTTTATTGCTTTTGTAAGGCACTTATTCTTGGAATTATTTCCTGCTTTTTCACTAAGAGATGGCAAGTTCTGTAAAGTATTCAGTCTCTAAATCAGACAGTGAGAGAAAAATATGATTTCTTTTATTTTCACAATCAAATTAGCAACTGATATCAAAAAGCTGTAAAACAATATGGTTCACCAGGACACTGCTTTTTAGAGTCGACACAATTTATTTCAGTGAGCATGGAGGATGAGGACTGCAAAGTAAGACTGACTGCGGCAGAATCATACACAGTAATTCATCATCATAACAAAGCATAGCTCAATTATCAGGAATTTCAGATACCTGTAGGCTTAACACAATTACACAGAAACAAATTGTTTGGTCTGCTCAGTTATAAGTGCAAGAATGCTGGAACAAAATATAGAAGGGGATTGTTGCCACCTATATACACAAATTTTATGACATGACAAATGTACAATTTAGCTTTCTTTTTTGGTATTCAGTGACAGCCCAAATAGGTCTCTATGTTCTGCTACAACACATGTCACATAAAACATAGAAAGAAGAGGCAGTTGGCTGCAGGGGTACTGAAGTTAACGAATGTAACCATGACACCTTTCTCATGCTTGCCAAATACCATAATACAGCAATAGTGTTCAAGTAAGATTAGAAGGAGGGGAAACCTTTAATTAGCTGGAATTTACTTACTTAAAAAAATTGTCTCTGCTTGGTGTTTCTTTCTGAGAAAAGACTAACATCAGCATCATCTTGTGAATAATTGAGTTTGGTCCTGTTCCTGATTTTCAGCTATCTGGAGTAGAGTTTCAGTTGCTGTTTATTTGACTTTCCTCCCCGAGGACCACTTTTCTGCAGGCGAATTAAAGCTATGCCATGCTTACACAAACATTTCTTGCACTTCTGATAGCAGAGAACAAGACCCATTCTGAGTAAGCACTAATAATAGACAACTCTGCAAGTAGCTGCTGGGGGCTCACATGCCTGAGAGACATGATACTAAAGCCAAAGTCACTGTCGAAAGAAGCATTGCATTTGCTATCACAGATCTCTCCTGTGTTTCAATGATCATGTCACTTAGGTAAAGTGGGACTTTGAGAGCAAGAGTCTAATTAAAAAAAGTAGGCATTACATAACCATGCTTGGAAGGCAAATTTTCTGCAATATTCCTTAGTGAATAAGAGCTGCCTTTCTTTAAAGCATTTATACAACTCAGCTCTAGCAATTTAATGGTTGGGAGATGATAAGAAAATAAATTAGATTTTGGTACACAACAGTCAAATTAATTTCAGGGGTATATGTAACACTTAGCATTTAAGATCCACAACCATATCTCAACCCATATCAATGTGAAGGTCCCAGTTTTTCAGGGAAGTTTGGATAGCACACATCACACAACTTTTTTTTAGAAGACATCATCAAGCTGCAGAAATGTCTTGCATGCAAATGTCACGTTTCACAGAATGCCTTAGCTCCACCAGGTTATCCATCGTGGCCCAGGGAGAGGACTTACCCGTCGGTCCTTTTTTTTTTATTTGTGTTTTATTTGCTTTGTCTCTGTCACTTTCATGTTTTCCTTCCTCACTTCATTTACTTCATTGGTCCTGTCTTTCTCCTGTTTTTATTTTTCCTGGTTACATTAGCATCAGGATGGGAACTCCCATGGGGAGGCCCACTTGGCCACTTTCTGTTGAGTAAAATAGCCAAACTTGTCAAATGGAAGATATTCTTGTCAGAAGCAATGGGAAAAATTGCTGGGAGGGTCCATCTTTGGTGTCACAGCTTTAGTGATAACCTGTCATGCTGCTTCAGAGTCCAGGTAAGACTGCAGCCACTATGCACTGCCAGCAGTTTTCTAAATTACACCCATGAAAGAACATGTATGGTGCAAAGACATGTAAGCTCACTCACTATGTTTGAGCCTGGTTTGCCAGCACTGCCTTCTTAAGGGGTGATACGCAGAATTCAGGTAGTCTCCAGTAAGGAGGAGCCTGCTGCAATCAGTAACACCTTATAGGGGAAAGATATCAACTGCTAAAACCAGCCTAAAATTAATTTCACTGGATGGATGAATTCTGCTAAGTTCATTGAATTCTCACAAATCGGTCTCATCTACTGTAAATTTATGTATTCACTTTTCAATTTGTAGACAACTTTCAAATAATATTTCATTGCATTTGGATATCATTCTTGCTATGTTCTTACTACGTTCTGCACTTTCTTATTTCACTTCCAAAGAATTTTGTGATTATTAACTCATGCATTATGTGATGCCATGTGCAATAGTCCCTTGTGACAATAACTCAAATTGCTATTTTCATACCATCTTCCTTTCTCTCACACTTGTATTTTTTTAGCCTCAGTGTAACTAGAAGATTTATATTCTCACTGATATGAACAGAGACATTTCAAGAAAATACTTCTGGCTTCTTTTGCCAACTGACTGCCAGCTCACAGAGACTAGGGCAATGGCTAAGTGAAAGTATCCGTCAGCTTTACTTCCAGTGGTCACTTTCCCACAAATTCTGCTGGACCTTCATCTGCAGAGCTCAGGCAATCATTGAAACATCAATGGATCAAAAGCTGTTCATGAAAATACTCTAAAAATTTTGTGGGGTATTTTTTTGATCTAAAATTTCTGATGGTCATCAAAGAAGAGTTTGTGAATCCCTCAAACGACTTGTTAGTCAATAAGGCGTACAGCAGGCATTCAGTTCAAACAGGCAAGAAGCAAGGTCATATCTTTACAATTTTGTCAGAACAGTAGCATATTTTAGGTTGAAGAATTACTAAGTTTTACCAATATCACTCAAAATAAGATGCAGAACTGTTAAACCTTTATTCTGATTATCGACAGAGAATGAGAGCCCCTGGAAGGAGCTGCTCATGGATGGAAAGGACATAATTTATCACAAAATTAATTATTCTCAACGTGAATAAAGATGCAAACATCTATTTCATTTTATCATTTGAGTAGAAGAAATAGGACTAAAGCTGTAAAGTCCCAGAATATAACATGCATAAAAAACCTACAACGAGGAGAAATGCTAAAAAATCTAGGAGAGAAGAGTGACAGTGAAAGACATGCAATCAAGGGAGATTTGAGGCTTGTCTTGCATTTTAATTGTCCTCAATCACATCAACAGTAGTCTGTTACTATTCACCAAAATTCAGAAGAGGAAAATTCAACTGCCAGGAGCAGGCACAGATCGAGCACCTATTTTCCACAAAGTATTCTTATGCACAGGTGTCATTACAAAGCAAAAGCCAGAAGCAAGGGCTATGCAAATGGTTGTATGAAGTGAAAAACTTTTTTGAGCCTATTCAGCCAGGGTTGTCATTAGAAACTTCTATCATTCTATAACAAGAAATACAGTCTAAAAGGCTTTATTAAGTCCTCCTTCTTGTGAGAGCAGGGCAGTTCTGAAAATACTCTGAGCAGCAGTTTCCATCTGAGCTTTAATTGCATGAAACAATGAAACTTCTGAAATATATCCAAGCTTGGGATTCAGAATTCACTGGCTTTTGCTGTTCTCCACTTACAGATGCTGTATATACAGTACAAACCCACAATTTACATTAGCTGGGCATATACTAGAGTGTGCTTAATCAGTGAAAATGGGCTATATGGAGGCAGTTTCAACAGCTGCCATATGCTAACATAATAAGAGGCCTTAGTCTTTTGCATCACAAACTGACCACCTGTTTTTTTAATCCTATTGCTCCTACAAACACAGCACCCTAAAGAAAATCTCCAGACACACTCTTCCTCCTCAAGGTGAAGTCTCCTCAAGAGTCTTCCAATCTCAAGGTCACTTATGGATATCTGTAGATATTCACCTATCCTTAGTCAGTAAACTGAAAAACATTTCACTTGCTTTTGTACTTCCTCATATTTCTCTATAGTTTGTATTTCATAAGACACTTCAACCTATTTTAGTCAAATTGTTTCCCCCTTGTAATATTTTAGCATTTACGTAATAATTCTTATTCTAAAATAAAAGGATAGAGCAGCTGAGGAAGCCAAAGTTCAAATATTATTATTTGTTTTTGCCTGAAATACTTAAGCTGGCCAGGACAATATAACATTTTCTGAATGTTCATCAATGTGGTATTTTCTATGTGTCATTTGGATTTGTAAACAAGAACAGCTGAGCTATGCCTTAAATACCAGTCTAATGAGACCTTAGTTGTTTAGCAATTTGGTTTTAAGCCAAATTTTTGTATAAAAAAAAAAAAGAACCCAAACCTTGTAGCCTCCACAATGTCTATATAAGACAGTCATGTCACTATGGCAAGAATTTCTGTAACGGACTGTGAACAGCACGCAGCTTTTCACGCACATTTTAAGGACATATTCATAGGTCATATATACTTTCTGTTTTTATTACCTAATTATTAGAGAGACCATTTGCATTAGTAAACAGTTCACATAGCGTCTGAATCTCTTAGCTTTATAATGAACATGGCCATAAAATTATTTAGCTATTTAATACCAGAATGTGCCTGACTTACACAAATGTTGAATCATTTAGAGGTTTAAAGTAGAGGCTTCCCAAACTGGTGGTCTGTAGACTCCTGTCAGTGGTCTGTAGCTGAAGGTATAACTGTCTGGTTACATGGTGCTCCTTCCCTACAAACAGTAAGGAGAGAAGACATTAATGAAGAAGAGACATTGACCAAGAAAGATGTTTCAGTTTATCAAGAGCAGCAGCATTTTTTTGCTAAAGACTGTGGCCTCCTAATAATTTTGATTATGATTTTGTCAGACAGATTACTAATACTGAAGTTTTCTCTTTCAGACTGTTTTCTATTTTCCAATCCATCCATTTATGAGAAAAAGACTAGAAAAATCTTATCTGTAAGATAGTTTTAACAGGAAAAAAATAGTTTCCAAATTCAGAAATAGGTAAAAGGAGAAGCGTCATCTGGCTTAGGAAGAAGCTTGCTGATGACTAAAATGCAAAAATTGAGTATGTAAGGAATGGAAGCAAGAAGAGGCAATGAAACAGGAGTACAACTTTATGTTTTGGGGTAAAATCAAAAAAGCCAGAGCCATCTGAAGCTCAAATTATGGAGGCTAACACAAGCAGGGATTTTATAAGTCTCTGAGCCTGCAAACCGAAGCTCAGTAAAAACATGAGTTTGCTGATGGGCAGAGAAGAAGAAATAGTAGTGAAGAGCACTGGAAAGGCTGAGTGCGTTTTTTACCTTCACTTTCATGGACAAAGCCTGCTCCTGGACCTCTGTGCATGATATAGTCATACAAAGAAGCAGGGCAATCAGCACAGGAGCAATAGGCCAGGAATGGCTTACAAGGCTGGACAGTTGAATCTAAGCGGCTGGTTTGGATGCCCACAGAAGTGATGGGCACGGCTGTGAGGCTACTGCCTATCACCTGTGAAAAACTGCAGTGATTAGAGGAGATCCCTGATGACTAGAAAAAAGGCTAACATAATGTCCATTTTAGGTAGATGAAGGCTACAACAGATACCAAGCCACAATTCAACAGACAGGGACCTTAATAAACTGAAAAACAAGGACAGCAGAAACCTCATTAAGTTCATCAAGGAACAATGCAAAGTTCTGTCCCTGAGGAGGAATAAACCTATGTCATAGTAAAGTAGGAAAACCTACTAGGCAAGTAGCAGCCCTGCAGAAAAAGACCCAGAAATGACATACCACAATTAGTTGTAAAGAAGAGTTGTATTTATACTTCCATTCATATCCCATCCTCTTATCTCAGTCTCTAAATTATTCTGCTTCTTTCATCCTCCAGTTATAAATGATTAAGGCCTTCTACTAGGATCCAGTTCTCCATGCCCTCAAAACTCTCAAGCTAGGGAGTCACACAGAGACAAGTTTGTGTTCCTCATCTAATGTACCTCCTACCCTGCTGCCTTAGAGCACCCTTTTAGCTCCACAGTGTGTTTGAGATAGAAAGCCAACTTCAATTAACTGAGGAGAAAAACACCTCAGACCACCTCACTGTCACCACAAGGTAAGCGCCTAAACACAAGCAGTGAAGTACCACGTTATTGTAGTGCAACTATTCTTTGGGTTTTGCACATGTATGGGCTATTACCCCAAATACCTTCAGAATAACACAGAATAATTTGGTCTAAGGTGATTTACCTTATTCTTAAAGGTGATTTACCTTGTTGAAGCTAGGTTACCTTACTTATGCATTAGAGCACTAAAACAACTGCTGTAGCACATCTGGTGTGTATAGCTTAGTAAACGTGACAAAAATAAAAAACGAGTGCCTAAGGCTGTCCTGCATAGTGGATGGCCACTGGGAGGTCTTCAGTGTCTACCGTTGGGCAGACTGGAATCACATCAGCATGGGAAACTGAGTCCTCCAGCACATTCTGGCAGTGGGGATACACAGGTTGTTGGGGCTTGAAAGAAACTCTTTTGGGCAAAGGAGACAAATAACGTGGGCCCAAACACATGTCAGAGGCCAATCCAAACACACAGCCATCAATCACAAAAGAAAGTGGTACCAACTTAGAGTCCTAAGCAAAATGCAGAATTTTTCACCCCATTTTGGCCTAAAAACATGATTAGTTTCAAGATGGCCCCAACTATGTTTTGTAAATGAATAAAATGTTCCACACTTTTGTTTTGTCCTACCATAATTTCAGTATAAACAGTCATAATTTCCATAAACTGTTGCTGAATTTGGCACATGATCACATATGCAGAATAGTTTTGGCTAAGGTTTTTTATAACTCACTCTGTGACTTCAGCAATATCCCTTTACTTATCTGTCATTATCTCCTCATCTTATTTAATGTCATTAGTGCTAATTTCCAGTGTAATATACTCATAACAAAAGCCACAGTTAAAAAGAGTGCAGAAACAATGTATACTACTACACAGGAAACAGACCCGCATATTGCTGGTCCCAAAACCACATTTCAAATGACTTCTTGTTTGTTGTTTTTTTAAATCAGTGATAGCTAAAGTCAAATTCAGGGATATATTCAATATTAAAAAAAAAAAAACCAAGAGCACAAACTGAAGCCTCAATTTCTCAAAAATCATGAGCTATACCAAGATTTCTCAGGTCTAATGAAAATCTGCTCTAACTGTATTAGTTATCTGAGTATCACAAGTTGGACTGCAGGACATAAAAGTTTCATGTCAGTCGAGATTTAAGCTCACAAAAGTAGAATGAGACTTAATGATTAGTGAACTGCATTGGAATATTCCTTAAAGGAATTTCCATTCTTCTAAGTCTACGTTATAGTGCACTTTATTTCACCCAATCCACATGAAAACTCAAAAATCTTAAAAAGATTAGGGGTTTACTGCTGCCCTAAAATTCAAGTAAAACTTGCGGGTGTCCACATCTAGGCCTGTGCTTCACAGAGCAAACTGGTTTCAGAAAAGCAAGAAATTTCCAAAAATGTAATTTTGGATAGTGAAATACACTGTAGTGAGATACAAACTTGCATGAGATATGCACTGCAGTTGCCAATGCCTCTGTTTAAGTTTTCACCTGGTGAGACAACAATGAACACAGAAACAATAATTATATTGGTTTCATATATTTCTGGTCTCTCAGTAGTTTTTCCTCTCAAAGATGTAATGCCACAGCTGCATTCCCCGAATATTTTCAGCTTGATTATGGAGCTTCCACAACCTGTTTCATACTATTTGTGTTAGGCAATAATCCAGAAGAACAAAAATAGACTAACGCTTGGAGAGATGGTGTGAAGATAGCTTCCTAGCCACACGCACATAATCAGAACTCATAGTGTTATCTAGAAATCTCCTGCTAATCTGATGCTTGGGAAGGTACAAAAAGCTTGATTTACCCATCAGTCTTTTGTATGAGTTTACCACTAACTTTCTGTTTCCTCTAGTTACCTTATTGTCCACTGGAAAAAAGCTTGCCTTGATTGCCCTCCAAACATTCTTTAGGTTGTTCAGACTGTGCTGCTTCTTGCCACAGTCAGGTAGTTGAAACCTTGCAGAACTGGAGGTTACTGCCAGGTTTGATGGATGACATCTTCCCTTTCAGAGCAAACAATTCTGTCATCCCTAGCCTGTGGTTTTCCTTTCTGTTGTTTATCAATATGCTTTTTATATATACCACATTTTCACTTAAGCATATTTGCCTGGCCAGCCACTACATATCCTGCTTCAGTCTCACTCTCCCTTTATCGCTATTCCATGTTGTCAGCACCTACCTGTTAGGTCTATGGCTCCGATTGTAGCCCTAAACATGTTTTTGCACACATAACTACTCCCTTCTGCCCACTCAAAAAAACCCCAAACTTGTTGCTATGCTATTTTATGATGCCATAAGAATTTGTGCAGCCCCACACAAAACCATGTCTGGGAAATGATGCAGATTGAAGCTGAGCAAGCAAAAAAAGCAATGATGCTCTTTCTTCAAGCAATGCTGCATTAAGCCATCTTCAAGTACTTGTATTACTATGGGATCAGTATTAAGAACTCTGGCTTCAGAAAGTCTGAGCAACCCTGAAGTATGAACAATTATTATTCTAGGTATCCCTTAACATACTGCTCTTGTAAGAGATCATAATGTCTAAAACAGGAAAGCTTAATCCTTCCCAGCTTCAGTTTGTCTTCCTACAGTCTGATTTTTGACTCCCAGGACATGTCTGGGAACCATCAAATCTTGCTAGCTCAGAGAGCGACCTCTTCTCAGACAGCTCCTTCTCCAAAGGGGAAGGTGATACATCCAAGACCTGGGATCACTGGTTCAGCCTAACCTGAAACACCTCAGGAGTTTCTCCCATTAGTTCTCAAGCTAATCAACAAGTTTTACTTTCCTATGTATCTCATGTTGTCTGCTCATTTTCTGTGAACTGCAGTTTTTAAATATTGTTGAGACAAGCAAGCATCACAGGTCATTTATTTTTGGAGATTGCTGTGGATGGAGAGAATAGAGACATATATTGTGGGCTTTTTATGAACTTCATTTCTGTTCTTCAACATTTTAATCTCCTAGTTTAAATAGACAGATAGGTAATTCAAACATGGAGTGCCTGTTGTCTCACAGAAAACACGTGATCACCATGACTTTAAATATTCTACTCATGTGTATTGATTTATATCAGGCCTTACACTTCAGAAGGTTTGCATATCAAAAAGTTTATTAACAGATACAGTCCATCTCCATATGTCTTCTTCTAAAGGTTACTGCAACATTCCTTGAATATCCTTTACCAATTTAATGGCAGCCTGGCAGTGGTATCATGACAAATAAATTTAAGTGCCATACAGATTGCAGAGGCAGAATATAAAGTATAACAAAACAATGTACTTCTTATGGAGATGTGACATGAAAAACATTGACCTCTGGTCTTTAGTAATTTTCATAAGACAAAAGCTTTCTTGGTAATAAAAACAAATCAGTCAATGTTCAGAAAGACTAATACAATAAACCATCAGGGAAGCTATTCAGCTGTCCTAACTCCATTTAGCAAAACAGGAGTCATTATTATTCCACATTTGTACTTAAAGTTTGGTGATAACATTAGCTGCAGTATGACAAAGTAGCCTTCTTGATTAATGGGAGATACCTCCAGAAATGGCAGTGAGACTCAACTTAGAAACATGTGCTACCTTGCTGGTCATATTAAACAAAGCCAGTCTGACATTAGGAACACAGGGCTGGACTTACGTGACAGGACAGAATATTAATTGCAGAGACACTGAAGATAGCACAGTGGCCCTGCATGAAATATTGCCAACTCAGAGATCGTGTATGTTGATAAGTAACTAGAACATGAAGCAGATGAAAAAGGGGTCAGGAGTGTAAATATTCTCCATGAGAAGGGAAAGAAAAGGACAAGGAAAAAAAGTCGTATCAGTCCACAAATCCAAAAATTATTCTCAACAAATGGATACTATATTGCTCTGCAAGAGAAACAAAGTTGTGCCTTTAATTTCTTTTGCAAGATAAAGAAGTCGTATTTCTACAGGCACTGAGACTGGGAGAAATTAAATTATTTACAAGAATTTTGTGGTGCAGGGATAAAAGGATCACAGGTTATGAGTAAAGACTATGGTTTTTAAGTATAAGCTCATCCTTACATGCTCACTCAGCAGCTGTCATTTCCTAAGGAGCTGAAATGTCATAATGATTCTTTTCTTTATCAGCCCCACTCTCATTTGCAAGTATCTTTGCCATTCTGGTTTCTAAATGAGGCAGTATTTGGAAATATCAAGTTACCAGGGCAGGTGTCATTGAAGTATTTCTGCTCTGAACTGGAAATAACCTGCTGGAAGTTTTTCAAGATGCTCAGCAGATCTCATTTGTAATTACTCCTTTCCTATTCTGCAGTGATTTGGGGAGAATTACACACTTTAACCCAGTTCTGTCCTAATCTATATCAGAAGCAACTCCACTAAACCCAGTCAAGATTTCATCAATTTTAAAAGGTCCAGTCAAACAAGCACAAAAGCCAAACAAAGGTTGTCATTGGGGAATCTGTGGAATACACCACAGAAAGTTGTGAATCATTTGCTTGAGAAGGGAATAAATGGACATGAAGAGCGGAAGAGTAGAGAAAAGGAGTTAAATGAAAGGAGCAGATAATACAAGCAAAACTGAAAGAAAAGCATCAGAGATAAAGATATGCAATGTGGCTACATGATTAACAAAATATAAGGTAGCCAGTCCATGACTGAAAGGGCTGCATAAAATGAGCATTTGAAAGTTCTGCACTAATTCAGAATAGTTCCTCCTGCTGATGTGACATGAAGAGCTAATTATGATCGACATAATATTGAGAGATCCCACTTGAATTCAAGTCTACCAGGCACTGCACAAGCAAATTGCTAGACAATTTCATGCCCTATCAGCTTAAGATGTGAAATGATAGCAGTAGACAATGAAACAGAACTGAGAAAAATAAATTAGTCAATGCCCCATCATTAGATCTGTGTGTAAAACTAGATTATGAATCAGTTTACCAAAACAGCACTGGCCGCCACATCAAAATATATCATGGTAAGAAAATCAAGGACTTCAGCCCCGTAGAAGACAAAGCACTCAAGTATCCTGGACTGTGGGAAAAAAACCTGTCTCAGCAAAGTTGAAATATATTACTATTCATCTTTAACTGACAGTAATATTTCATTGCAACTCCTCCGGAAAATCTTAATGGCTTCTCAGGGGGAAATTTTAAATACCCTAGTTTTTTATTTTCAAATCACAAGTCTTAAAAAATTAAATTTCCAGTGCAAAAACTTAATTTACATAATCTAGATAACAACTGCAGTTTCAATTGCAAAGTAGGAATGAATGTCAAAAAGCACTCTATGACTGCAAAAGAAGTTTGGTTTAAGAATTTGCTGCTCATGCTAGTGATTATAACATGTTATGTACTTAGATCAGTTACTACCATTTGGATAGATTTAAGTCATTCTGTGCTTGTTTATAGTCATTAACGTTTTACGATGCATGCATGTTATTTACAAGCTTATGATCAATTAACCTTTAAAGGGACATTTGAGGGAACTCTTAGGATTTACAAAAATAACATATCAGCCTTATTTTTAAGTTTCACCTTGTGTAGTTGATATACAATTGAAAAAAAATTAATTTTGTCCAAGCTTTGTAAGAGCCTAGTAGAACGTTTTTGGCTCTTCCTATCACCCTTAGAACATACCCTTCTGTTACAGACTGGAACACAAATACCACTGTCAGATGGCAGAGAACAGCACAGGAACATCCATCGTTCCTCAGTTTCCATCCTGTGCTGTATCTTTCAGCACAGAAGCTCTCATTAAGAAAGAGGCAATGCAATGATAGTATTGTATTTCTTAGAGGCTGATTGGTTGGCTTGCTCAAAATTATGGTAGTCTGTATAAACTTCCTGTGGACTGGTCCTTGTGGCTTCTCTTGCTAAGGAAACACGGTGATATGACTCCTTCCCAAAAGTCAGCCCTGCATCATCCTCCTCCTGTAGAAGCCGAAACAGCAAGCCTGGTTCCCCAGGGTTCATTCTCTCACTGTGCAACATCTTCTCGTATATCCTCTCTGCCTATCCCTTTCTTCCCCATGGCAGGAGCAGCCTCAAGCTCTGTCTTTGGGGCACTGAAATTCAGTTTTGCTTACATTGCTGGGAAGTCTTGAATCAGCTTTATTTAGAAAGATCACACTGCCTTTTTCCAAAGGGAGCAAAGAAAGGGTGTGATCAGACACAGTCTTTCTCTGCTCTCTATAAAGAAAAACAAAACACCAAAACCCACATTAAGTAGATCTCCTATTTCAGCACTGTAATAATAACTTAGAGAAACATTATAGACTGAATGTAGACTCACAGTGAATTACTTTGCTCTGGAACGATTTTTTCTCTCTTGATACGAGCTATATTTGCATTGAATGGAAATAGAAGCAAAAAGATTTTACAAAGTCAGATAATCAGAAACAAACCTAGCTTTAATTTAGCTTTAACTTCTGCAAAAAGACCTCTGCAAAACCTCAAAATTCATCCAAGGATGGTATAGTAGTTGATCCCACTAAGGGTGTACGAGGATTGTAATATGTTGAAAGGTCTCAATTCTTTAGTCTTCTTCAATGATTTACAAATAGGGACAGGAATACTAGGACAATCTTCCTCCAGGCATTAGCTAATCTTAGAAGGTGATTTATAGGACTATGGCCCCAGTCAAAGTCACTCTGCAGAGGTGACTTCTAGTGCTTCTCCAAAAACACCTCTCAAAAAAAAAAAATCCTCTTTATCATAACATAACTTCTGGTGAAAATACACAAGTTAGTCAACCTTACCCAGAGATACAGGATAAGCCCTCTGGACCATTGTGAAGTGTAACAGGAAAGAAGTGGCCAATGTCAGAATGAATAGATCCACCTAATGTACATTCCAACAGCAAAGAGCTTTGATCTCTGCATCACAGTATTCTCCATACCCAGGACAAAGCAACAGTTCCCTCGTGCCCCAGACAGGTGTACAACTCCTTCTCAGTCTACTTTGTGCCCAAATAGAAAAAAATACCATTTTACTTTACTCTGGTTCAAACACCACAAAAAAAACCAAAACCAAACAATTAAAATCTATCTTAGATTGTTTACTGAATAAATAGCAGCTGGATTCACTCCCTTTCTAGAGGTGTCTGTGACACTGAGATGTTTTAATTTGCCCATATTATAGAGGAGAAGGCTGTTTACAGGATGTTATGTATACAAGCAGTTTTGCTCTTTTAGTCTTAGGTCTGAAAACAGGGCTAGCCCTAAGGCAAAGCCTAAGGCAGAAAGCGAAATACATTTTTTAAAGGGTGTTTGCCAATTGAGCCCTAAACTGCTTCCCTCTTCCTTGCCAGTTTTATCCTAACATAACAACAAATCAATGTTAAGGCACTCTGCCAGATGTTGGGCAACTCAGACTACTCTGAGTCTTCCCTCATTTCCTTGGCAGCTGAAGTCTCTCAGCACTATCTCGATTTTGCTCGATATCTAACAGGATCCAGCCCTAAATGGGCTTCAATCTGTATATGAATATTTTAATCACATGCTGCTGTGATGAATGACAACAACCAGCAAAGCAAAACCAGCTCAACTAAGAACTTGTAAACTGAGTGAGAGTAATTGTTTTGTAATTTCAGCCTGTTTATTATGCTTTGGGCATCCCTCTCTAAAAGGCTGTAATTGAGGGCACTGTCAGACAGTTGCCTTCTTTGCAAAATAAAGGTGGCAGGGGTCTTGTCAGAACTTCAATGCCCTCCTGCACTCAGTGCAGAAAATTATGAGAAAATGAAGAGGATTCTTAGATCACAAACCTGAAACTCCTCCTTTTCCTGAAGGACATTGGACTGAAGGAGGATGATCAGTAACCTTAATGAGAGAAAAAAGCTCTATCTGGCAGTAAGAGGAGGAGCAGGACAGAGAAGGAGCTGACTGCCAGCCAGGTTCCACTCGCAGACCTGCATCAAATGTACTGGAGTGACATAAGGCACCCAAGTCTTGCTTTCTTTCCATGGTGACACCGCACACAGGCAAAAACCAGGCTCTGCTGGGGATGGAGCCAGCTCCCAAAAGCAGAAACTTCCCAGACACCAACTTCTGCCACTTCACTTTCCCTTTAAGACACTGTAATCCACCATCTAGATCACTAAAAGGCTTTCAGATTTTTTTTTGACCAGTAAGGCAATGACGTTCGGCAATTGGCACGTCCTTTGTCACTCCTATTGTCTTCTTGTACATTAGTGTCCATGCTGCTACAGTGCTCTGCTGATTCACATCTTACACATTAAAAAGAAGAATTTCATTCATCCCGTTTTATAGCATGTGGGGCTTTCAATACAGTGACAAGATTTCTGGGTACCATTACAGCTTCTAATGCAGTCTGAGGGCAAGTTTTTCATAGTTACATACTCCTGTCTCTGTAGTTCTTTAGCATCCTCGAGTTACTAATTCAGCAGCTCCATTTCAGCAGTGTCTGGTTGTGACCTGAGAACAGCTGTTTCTTCTGAGGACAGGAGCCCAGGATGACGTCTCCAAGCAATGCCAACTAGCACTCGTGCCTGTTATTTCAATGACAATATTACCAAAGTTCTAGAATTCAGTAGGTATTCATTTATTGTAATGGGTAAAGTACAAATATTTAATAGGTAGATTCAGTGCTAGCCTACCTTCTGCTCTTGTCCACAACAGTAAAGGTGAATGTTTCATCCAGTAAGCATCCAATACATGAGAAGGCTTAGTAACTTCTCCTACTTCTGCTCTGGTAGAATTTAGCCTCTGCCGTTGAGTTGGACTCAATTATTACACATAGGTGGTGGTGGTGCAGGCAGAGGCATGGCAGCCTAGAAAGGAGCCAATGAGATGTGAACAATTGGAAGATAAAAGAACTAGGAATAAAATAGTATGGAGGAACTTTGTGGAACAGGTAGAGCCTAAGGCAAGATATAGGTAGTTGGGGGGGAGATGTGAGCTGCAATAAGATACAAAGGGATGGTGATGTTGTTATGCTGAACATGAAAATGGAGTGGGGTGTCCCTGGAGAGGGTCCCAATATTGTGGGTAAAAGGCCTCTAAAAAAGAGTTTGATTGAACAGCTGTTCAAACACCCTGACTGAACAGTTGTTCACAGTATCACAGTATCACAAGGTTGGAAAAGACCTCTGAGATCATCTAGTCCAACCTACGACCCAACACCAACACCTACTCGTCATTTAAACCATGGCACTAAAAGTACCTCATCCAATCTGTTTTTAAACACCTCCAGGGACGATGACTCCACCACCTCCCTGGGCAGCGCATTCCAATGGCCAATCACCCTTTCAGTGAAAAAATTTTTCCTAATATCAAGCCTAAGCCTCCCCTGACGAAGCTTGAGGCCATGTCTTCTTGTTCTGAGTTGTTCAGTAATCCAAGAGGAAACAGTCTAAAATACATTTTTTCAGTATTTTCTCTTTGAGTCTTACTCTGCAGAAATACTTTTTTAAGCATCCTTCATCTCTTTACCAGCCTACCAAGCAGCCAGGCAAAGCTGGGAAATAAGATTGTTTGGAACAGTAAACATCAAGTTGATTTAGGAGGAGAGAGATAAATGTTTGGCTAGTTTTCCTTGCTTTTATTTTTAACTTAGCAATGAAAGAGAGGGAAATTTTCTTGGTAACAAAAATAAAAACATTCATGCCTTTTAGAGCCATTATTATCTCATGAAAAGGGATAAGCTGGAGTGTAGGTAAACACTGCAAGATCCCTCAAAAGAGAAGGAATCTGACACTGGCATGACGTATCCAGTTTAACATTGACTTACTACTTCCCTGTTACTGAAAGATTCATCAGTTTCCAGAAGCTTTTAAGAACTTGGAGGAATAAAAGAAACTATTTTTCCTCTCTAGATGTCCTACTTTAAACCACCTACAATCACGCTTTTTTCTCTTACAAGGAACTGTACTTTGCTTTAAGAAAAGTTCTAGGTTTCAAAACAAGATCAAAATTCAGTATCATCCTGCAGATCTGGCTTGCTTTTCATCAAAATACTGCTGTATTTCCTAAAATCATTGATGAACCTGATGAGAGACAAAGGTTGAAACAGGGACCAGGTAAATCAGAAACACTTATTGAAGTTTTGTTCTGGCACTGAATAAGCTGTGAGGGAGTTTGATTGAATTTTGTTACAACTTTGATGCTCGTTCATGTCCCTAATTCAAAGTAAATTCCAGAATGTGTGAAGTCAAAGACTTTTTCCATTAGTTTTATTAGCTCCCGTTGCATGCACACTGTCTCTATACAGAAACTTAAGGTCTAAAGAACTTCCAAATCTAACACAAATGTGATCAACTATAGGCAGAGAAGAAAGACTTAGATACTAGGATTGTCTAATCCAGTGGACTATTTATAGCTTGGACTGTGTCCTCATGGTATTAATAAACCTATGCCTAATAATCTTTACCATTACGAAGAATCACATCATCATCAATTTGATTCTTCCTGTCTTTGGATAATTCATTTTCCCTGACAAGATCACAACAGTATTTACATAGGTCCTCTGTACTGTTAAGAAAAAACATATTAACACACTTAAAGAGGCAGGGTTTTGAAATTATAGATGGTCCTGAGATGAGTGCATGGCTGAATTAATTCTAAGGACTCCTTCTTGAAGATGTGAGCATTAAGCCCCTTGAGCAAATTAGATACTTTGTCCTCACTCTTCATCCATCAGTTGAGCCCTCATATTCATCAGCACCAGTAATCAAAAATCATCCAGTTCAGTCATAGAAAAGTAGACTTCATCTCTGGATTTAGAAATGTTTGCAGTCCTTGCCAAAAGAGGCTTCTCCCTCCTGATTTAGCATCAAGTTGCAAAATAAACAATCAGGGGAAAATTACATTCTGCAGCGTGGGCACTGCAAACAAAACCCAAACAAATGAGTGTTTATTGGAATAAGCTTGGCAAATAGTGACTCCTCACCAACGGCCTATCCATGTGTTAACTACAGAACATTAAATCTCCTTAATAACGCACTATTGTACATAGCAATTGTTGACAGGTTCCCTAATGGCAATAGGTGACGACATAAGTGTTCATCAGAAAGGCCCTGAAAATTAAAATTGTGATATGCATATTAATCTTCCAAAGAGTCCAACTGATAACAGTACATGCTGGGTTTTGGTTCACGTTATACTCATTAGAACTTCATTGTAAAGACTGGATTGGGCACACAAGTTATTTTCGGTTTGTCTAGTTTTTTTGGCAGAACTATCTGGATACACAACAGTTTCAATCTTGAAAAGTTGCCTAGGCCTTAAAAAAACCAAGCTAAATCTATGTAGTAATAGGCATTCAGGACTGAAATCTCTCTGTTAGCTTTTTGATGATAGAGACAGCACACTCCAATATTTGAGGTAAAGCTTGATTAGATGTCCTTTCTGCCATGACTTTTCAGCAATTAGTTTATTTCTTTCCATTTGGGATTTATTTTATGTTATGGGTTTCCAAGACATCCACTATCTTGCAACATATCATTTAATTTCTCCATTAAGAATGCTGAAAAAATAATGTGAGTTAAAATACATTTTAGAGCCAAGTTAACTGGTAATTACACCTGTAACAGGTTGCATCTCACCAATCAATGTCACAGCCAATGAACCATGAATTCACTAGGTCCACAAGGAACAAATCCCTAATCCCAGAACATTCTGAATGCAGATTGGAAGCAGATGTGGAAAAGAAGAAAAGGTGGACAGCACCATGTAAGTACCAGTTTCGCCATGAATACACTATGCTCAGTGTTTTCAAGAGGAATATTGTTCCAAAGACAAACAGCATGACAATAAACTTTAGAAAAGGGGAATAACTCAAATATACAAAAATCTTTCCAGAAAAGCTGCTTTAACTCAAAGCAAGTTACAATGCTCCATGCTCTTCGTTGAGGCCTTTTAGAAAAGCAAAACAACAGAAGACATGCAAGCTTCCAGATCAATCCTCACAAAAAGGCCAGTAACAAAACACAACCAATTTTCTGATTATAACAACAAGACAACTGATTACAACTATGTGTAATTTCTGTAAATTTGAAAGAAGTCTGCAACAGAGAAGTCGCAGGAGATAGGGAGCTGTGTCCATTTCTCACCCTGTATTAACTCCTCCACTGACTTTCTATTGTGCAAGACCATGAACTCTAGAGAGGGATTTATCTTATAGGGTCATCACTGGTATGTACAGTTCTCTCTAGAAGTGTATCTTGAGCTCGTTGCCTTAAGCTCCCTAGAGGAGAAAAATAAATATTTTTAGGCAGGATTGTTTTGCACATCTTCTATGCAATACAATAAGACTTCACTCAAGAGAGTCCTGTTCCTCTACATCGACTATAAAGGGAATCTCATTGATTCACACTCATTGATTTACACTACAGATCTCTAAGATTAGATATGCAAAAGCTTACCCCTAGGGTCTATAGAAAAAGCATGTAAACTTTTCTAGCATTGCGAAAATGAGAAAGCTTTGCCAGAGGAGACTGCAGGAGCATGTCAGGAAAAGAACTACACAGTTTTCTGTCTGATGTTTGTGATCAAGGTGCTATCTGGTTCACAGTGTGCAATTTATCTGTTTGACCTGAAGAACTCAGATCCGCTTGGTGTAAAGATCAGGGATTTGGTGTCTAAGACGTAAGTCTGAAATAGAAAGTTTTGGAAAGCTCAAAAAGGTAAATCTGAGTCTCCCACTTTCCAAGCAAATGCTATAACCTCTAGGTAATCCTTTAAGGTGTTGGTGGCAGGGACACCATTGCTGGTCATGTAAATGGCAAAGCCAATATTGATTAGGCTTTGGACACCATTGTTGGTCGTGTAAATAGAAAAGCCAATACTGACCAGGGCGGTTTTGAAAGAACAAAAGAGAGGTCCTGTCCCGTGAAACCTATGAGAATGGAGCCATCAGTGATGGAAATTTGTATGGACTTCAGAATATCCCTGCACTGACTGTTATTACTGGCAGCTATCATTTCTGTATTTCATTTTGGATTGCCATGTCTCCCCAGGAAAGCCACTCTGAATCCCACTCTCAAGCCATTTACCTCACTAGCTGTGTTCTGTGAGACCCAAAGTACCTTACTGGATGTAGCCCAAACCCCATCTGGGGCTTGGACTGTTCTTCACTGATGTTTTAGAAATAAGGTGTCTACAAAGCTTTGAAAATTGTGTCTTTATACCACATTATAAAGTCAGAAATTTCTGTCTGTAGGTAAACAAACAACATAATACAATCAAAATCTTATTCCAATACTCTTTATTCCTTCACGGTATATTTAAATATTCCCTTAAGCATATTATCAAATACACAATAAAATCTCAACCAGTGATAGTGATGATTGATGAGATAAAAGTGTCTGGCATGTGTCTGATAAAACAAAATCACTCAACAGAAAGCACCCAGTACCATTTAGTAAAAATATATCTCAAGCTCAGTACTTTTTTAAAATTTCAATATCCAGAAATCATCCATTCCATTTTCTCCAGTTAATATTTTTTCTTTTTGTCCACAATTATTGACAAGACTATTATCTAAATGAGTATTAGCTCTTTCTTAATTAGCAGGCAATTCAGCTGTGAATTGAAAAAAATCCTTGTCTATTTTAATAAATGGTTACATTGCTTTACAGGGCTGAGCAATTAATTACTCAGAAACTGTGTTTGTTTTTTCATGTGATATCTTCCTTGCATTTGCATTGTGTACTAACTCATGTCACTGTCACATAGACTACGAGTTTTATTCCCAATCTAGGTTGCTTATGGAGTATCAAACTTAAAGCCAAGTAATGGCTTGGAATGGGAATTCTTATGTGCCCCCAATTTCCCCCCCTCTCTAAGAGCAGCCAGCTGACTTCTATCTGCTTCAGTGGAGTCCAGTTACCTGTATGAATGTCTAGAAACCTGTACATCTCAAAATAATATTCAAAGAACTTTACATTCAGGTCATTCCCCTCTGCTTTCCTATGGCTATTTAGTATGTATAAACATGGCCTGGGACCTCAGACCTGTTTCTTCTTTACAGTCATTCACAGCAGTGAATATAAAGCAGGTCTAACACCTCACAGAAGCTGCCCAGGACACATTTGTCAACTTCAACAGGGCTGTACTAATTTATACCAGCTCCAAACCTTACTTATGATATTTTACATTCAGTTTGCCATGACACGCATGATTACACAAGCTGCAGGGCAAGAAAGTGAATAATTCAGCCCTCTTCCCTCCTCCACCCCACCCACATCTTTTATTTGTATGTAAAGCAGCTACTCCACTGCCAGAGATACATAGATATGCAACATAAGGAAATTAATGAGGTACAGCCTCAAGGCATGTCAGCTCTACATACCTCAAAGTCACCTGCTTTTGGAAACATGGGATTGCTTTTCAAATGTTGTTCCTGGTTTTGTTACTTAATAATAAAAGCAGATGCAAATATAACACTGTCTCCCCTCACTATTTATAAACTAAACTAGCTCCATACAATACGACAGTAGGTAGCCTGGGTGGGCAGTCTGCACAGTCTGTCCTGGATACTAAGTCTTTTAGGAATGGCTTTTTATCACACATCTCAGGAAAAGTTTGTCTAATCAATGAACACTGTACATAGGCTGTTCAGAGCATATTGCAGTCCCATTTCATATAGTGTTGTTTTGACTTGCCAAATCAACTAGAAGAATGCAAATAAATTAAATGAGCATTTTTCATTTCAGTATTGAATACATTCTGGTTTTAAATAGTAGGAACAAGCATTGATTTGCAACAAGATCTGATAAGCCTCTTGAAACACAAAGGATGCCACAAGTTCTCATGTTAAAAGCGGAGCATTGCAACTGATTCTGATTCATGGCTGGTCATTTTTCACTGGACCCTTCAGATATCTCAGCTGTGAGCTTCCCTTTTGTCTCTGTGGCCACTCTTTCTCCTCTGCTTCCACGTCATTCCATTGAACTTGAAGTTGTTCCGAATCCTGCATTCTCAATCTAGGGAAAATCACCCAAAATTATGCATTTCTTCAAGAGACTGATGTGCACTCAAGTGCTTAGCTCCATCCCTAACTTCAGGCATTAAAGAGTTTTACCTAAGATTTCATATGGGACATACATATGCAGATGCAAGCATCATCCCACCAGTTAGAGCTGTCTGTCCTGTAATGGCAACTACTGTACTTTTACCAATGCCACACAGAAAATCCGTAACAAACCTTCAAATAGAGTCTTTCCTCTAGGCACTTAAATATGCTTCATAAACCACTGCCTACATATAGGTGTAAAAACATGCCCTGTGAAAGTACATAATTTTCAGATAACAACTATGTTATTTAAGTTAAGTTAGTTAGTGAGATTTTTAAAATCATACAGCAAGCCCATACCAAAGCTGGAAATAGAGTGCATATATTCAGCTCCTAACATTGTGTTTCCTACTTAACAGTCTCATCTTCTTTCCCCCAGAAACTGCCTGGAATAGCAGTAGGGTGCAGCTTCAGTGCTCAGGCCCAGTTTTGCTCTAATCTGTGTTCCCTTTAACACATCAGTAAATTGCTATGAAATCTAGCTCAGAAAAAGGATGGGGCTAGATGCTCAGCAGGTATAAAACACCTGAACTCCATTATAGTCAATTACTAGCTTGCTATTCAGCAGAAATAAAAGGATTATTATTGCATTTTCCTATCAGGCACATGAATATCATTTAAATCCTTTGCAGAATGCCTTATTTTATTAGGATGAATACGACTCTCTGTAGATGAAGTCTTCCTCACTAAACATTTGATTTGTTAGGTAACAGAGGCATTCTTATCTGATTGATAGAAGGTTGATCAAATGTTCTTTTTACCTAATAAGGCTATTTTTATTCATACCTGTGGATTGCTGATAAACTGGATAACCTTAGAAATTTTGTGGAAGTCTCCAATAAACCTTAGTAAAGTTCTAGCATCAGCATGCAGGCACACGCATGCCTCAAGCCCACAGCTGCCACTCAAATGCAATCCAGTTGAACTAATGATAGCTGCAATGTTTCATCAAAGTGTAAATTACATGACAAAAGAGTGCTGTGATAAATAAGGCAAACAGGAAATTCCATAATAAGGCCAGGCTAAGGAACTCTGACTCTTTGATTTGTAGCTGTTACCAGTACCGAGAAAGATCAACAGACACCAAGAAGTTAGTCCCAAAGCTGGAGAGGCACTGTGGGTTTAGATTAGCATTTTTAGCTCCTAGTCCTGCATTTAAATAAACATTTCTCTTAATTTGGTCACAAGTCTTGACGCCTCTCTCCATTACTGAAGCCGTCACGTTGCTTCATCCCCAGATGCTATTTTGAAGTCCTGGTTTGGGTTGCTATTGTGAAGATGGCCAAGAGAGGGCACCCGGCCCTTTTCTACATAGATCCCCCTGTGCACACTCCAACGAACCGCAAGGGCCCAACCAGCTTCGTTTTTTGGCAGAGCTTCGTATTCGCAGGAGAAAACTAACGTCTCCACTGTCCCACATGAGTCAATCATCCACCATGCAGCAAACGCCTCAAATGCTCCAGAGACTGGAACTTCTGGTCTGGTTGTACAGGTGACCCTCATGAGCTGAGTCCCATGAAGAACTCCCATGCACAGATTAATGGGCACCCAAAGTATTTTCTCCATAAATTCTCGCTTTTCTTTAAAAGTGAGATGATTCAAAAATAGCCCTGATGATTTTCATGCTTCAGATGTTTCAGGAAACAGGTATGTGCGCTGGTGCTGAGGCTGACAGGACAGGACAAGTTTATTTGCTTGCCCTTCTTGATATAGTAAGTGGCATTTTGTAAACTGTTGTCAGACCGCTGAAACCTGGTAACATGGGCTACTATTAGACCATTACAGCCCCTGAACATTACTGGCACTATATGAGTGAATAATAACAGTGTCATCTTTGACAGGGAGACATGTAACCCTCAAGGTACTCAGGGACAAGGTGTCATTTTCAAAATTTGGTAGGGAAAAGTGTTCAAAATCATAATGCCATTGGCGAAAATACCCTCCTTATGGATTTTAAAGATTTGTGACAGTGATAAATAAAATCATTCTCTAAACCAACCCTTTTCATTATCATTTAGGAATACTCTATTCAAAACTGCCTATCATTACAATATGGAAGAATATTGCTGTAGAGATACATCTACTTTGATGCATACATACATAATAAAATACCATTATTGCCAGCTTAGGAATAAGATGGAAAAAAATCAACATTAATAATATCCATGTAATAGCACTTTAAAAATAGGGTTTCTTAACACAATGCACCTGCCAAAGTGTTCAACTGGTTTTACATCACGTCAGGGAATATCTGGCAATGCTTTCAGATGTACAAGAAAGCTCGTAATCAATGAGAAGAAATGCAATTCACTATGCTTGATAGGTGAGCTAGTGAGGCAGCAATACTTCTCAGAAAATGTCAAGAGTGACATGGGCACTCTCATTCTGTCTTGAATGGTGATGCCAGACCTGTTTTCACAGGCAAACTGACATTATAATCACAAGACTCTTCTATTGATATCAGGCAAAAACTATGAATCACAGTCTAGCAGAAGGCAGGTAAGATTGCCCAATAAATACACATTTCCTCATATTCTGAGCTGCAAATAGGGATATTAAATTTAGATTGGTTTTCACACCTCAAAAAACTTTTCATTATTTGCAAATGAAAGACACACATATGAAAATATCTCCTTCAAAAGAAGTGTAATGAAAGCAGCTACTAGATCCAATTTTAAATCCTGTTATTTTTAAATACTGTTCACAGCAGAAGTAATGTAACCACAACACATTTGGGTAAGAACTGGAATAATCACTAATCTGTACAAGTTCAAGTGCAGAAATCATTGATGTAAAACCTCAACAGTGAGGGTTAGATTTTGCCTGAAGCAATACCTGTCAGTATTTCCACTGAAAATAGAGTGAACTCTCAGAGAAATGCTATTAGGGGAATGACGGGGGCGGAAAAAAAGCCTGAACTTCAAAGCATCAAGTTTAAAATTCTCATCATGTCTTTCACAGATAACTCTGACTGCTGCTGCAAACTCCCACCGTGTCCCAGCACCTTTCGCCTTTGTTAGCAACACTGTCTCTCACATCAACTGATTCTCTTCTCAGATCCAAGACCAACCCCAGTCACTGCTACTGTTCAATCACCAGCAACCACCCCAGCTCCTCATGTCGCTCCCCCTGAAACCAGCACTGGCAGTGGCCGCACAAACCAAGGAGTAATTGTGCTCAGAAAACAGATGAATCCGGTCCCATTCATGCTCCGTTTAGGTAACTGCTTAGTTCTCCTATCCCACTCACACAGGCTTTCCGGGTCAGGAGCTCTGCTTTTGTTCCAATTGTAGTGTTAAAACTAGACAAGGAATGATTGCAACACGGGAATTGTCATTGTGACTAATTCTTATGTGTCTCAGTACTACCACAGAGCTGATGTCTGATGACTGAACTGTGACTCTAAGTCTGACCAAAATGCAAAGACCACGACAATGCTGACCGTGAGAAACCATTTGAGACACAAAGCCCTGGTAGAGGGGCCTGAGGTGGGGGGATGATCCTCCCCAGCAGTGTTTCCATGTGCTGGAAAGAGGCAAGTACAGCCCTGGGCATCTTGTGCCCCTCTGGAGGTGCCTCCTGTCAGGGATAATGCCCTGACAGCTTATTTGCTATCTGCCCACTCGCTGATGTAGAGTAAAGGTCCTTGGCTGTTCAAATCCCCATGTTTCTGCAACTCTGCTATGAATTTATCTGAGCCCCTTCATTTAAAAATACATTGACTGTTGAAAAAAAACACTTCAAAATGCCACTATTTTCAGACAGAACAAACTGAGGGACAGTCAGCTGCCCAGAGACTCAGACCTTCATGACAGGAGGGCAGAAAGACACTGTTCTAGTAACCAAGTTGAAACATGTTTAGAAAAATAAAGTCAGCCAAACATCGAATTTTTGCAAAGTGATGTCTGAAACAAATCCAATTTCTCTATAAGTATCAACATGGGGCAATTATCACTGAACGGTTTCTTCAGAGCTGCCAAGACCATGTTTAAAAGCAGTTATAAAGACTCACCAAGCAAGGAAATAACATGAGCCCCAAGAACAGGAGTATAGGTACTTAGGAATATCATGGAAAGGGGTTACAAGCTAAGGCTGGAAAGACAAGACAAACACAGCTATCTACAATTTGCTTTCATGTTTTCCTGGATAACCATATCTGGAGGTATTTATCAAACATTCTGTGTGCAAGTTCCCAGCACACTACCTTCTGCAACACTACCGACAGATATCCAGTACATCAGGAAAGAGAAGGACACCTCATCATCTTCTATTCCTCGCCAGAACTCAGAAACAACTACAAGTAGAGAAAGTTCCCCATCACTGTACCTCTTCGCACCTCTTCCTGCCATGATTAACTTCGTGTATCAGAAATTACGTGGCCAGGAGGACTAGGGAAGTGATTGTGCCCCTGTACTCAGCACTGGTGAGGCTGCACCTCAAATACTGTGTTCAGTGTTGGGCCCGTCAATACAAGAAAGGCATTGAGGTGCTGGAGTGTGTCTGGAGAAGGAAAACAAAGCTGGTGAAGGGTCTAGAGAACAAGTCCTCTCAGGAGTCGCTGAGATAACTAGGGTTTTTTTAGTCTGGAGAAAAGGAGGCTGAGGGGAGAGTTTATCACTGTCTACAAATACCTGAAAGAAGGTGGTAGTGAGATGGGTGTTGGTCTCTTCTGACATAGGACCAAAGGAAATGGCTTCAAGTTGCATCAGCAGAGGTTTAGATCGGATATTAGTAAAAAATTCTTCACCAAAAGCGTTCAGGGAAGTGGTTGAGTCACCATCCCTGGAGGTAGAAGGGTAGAAGACGTAGATGTGGCACTTAGGGACATGGTTTAGTAATGGACTTGATGGTGTTAGTTTAACAGTTGACTAAATGATCTTAAAGGTCTTTTCCAACTTAAATATTCTATTATTCTATTCTATGGGCTTTAGATTGCATAACTAAAGGCTGCTGCTGTATTGGCTACATCCACCTAGAAATTCAAAACAGTGTCTGATTTTGAAGTCTGGAAAGCCCTTACAGAAATTCTGGTTTTTGGCAAGGGAACAGATCATTTGAGTGGAAGCAACGAAGAAGCAACATCACCTATATGGGAAACATGATGTGGCTAACTCCGCTCCTCAAATCTGCACTGCAGCTGAATGCTTAAAGAAAGTAGTGTAAAATTCTCATACAGAGCTGAAGAGCTGCTTGCAGACCACAGAGGGTGGGAGTCTGTCCACCGAGGCCATTGTAGCTGAGAGTCGCTGAGGAACTTTAGATTTGTTGCAACTGCTGCTGTTCTAGAGACAGACGAATAGCATCCTCAAGAGATATCTATTCAGTTCTTCTTTCAGAGGATTTCACCTTGAAGATGTGCTTTTGCATAGGCTACGTGTAAAATGAGAGAACCCACCACTGTCCTATGAAGTTTAATTTGAGGAACTTCACATCTGGCTTGAAAAACATTCCCCTCTGATATTTGTAGCTCAGCTCAGCACAGCACTGGAAAATTTTATTCCAGGACTAAACTGAAGAAGCTGATTTGTTGCTCATGGAGAAATTTGTTGCTCCTGGAAATAACCAAGGAACAACAACAATAAAATGTAATTTTTAAAGTCCTTTTTGGTTTGAGCTGTAGATGAGACACTTTTGATAACAAAGGCAGACATGCGGGGTGAGTGTCCTGATCTCTTATCATGCCTAGTCTTGGATGGTAGCTGCTCATGAGGCTGGTTTGTGTCTGCCTGTGTGTGAAGCTGTCCTGGGCTGTGATCACCTGCATACAGATAGCTGTGCCACAGCAATCCACAGGCTGTATGGACCACAGAAAGATTAAACTCTGCTATAATAGGTCTGAATTGCCAAGAAAAATCTCTCTCCTATTCAACAGGCACTGGGAATTAGCGAAGGAAGCGTGTGTCTCATGATTTTAGTCTGGCTACATCCTCTTTGAAGGCTCTACAAAAAGGCAAGGAGCTGATCTGCAAACAGACTACTTAGTTTCCCTAGTATAATAACCACTATGGTTTTGTTTGACCCAGACAACTACTTCAGCTTAAGGGTGAAACAGAGAGAATTCTCATGGATATTAAATTTTACATCCATGCCAAGGAAACTGTAGTTTCTATTTTGTATATTAACTTTTACTAGTTATTGAAAGCACTGCAAAGAAAAAAAGTCATATGTGTGAAAGAAAGCCATTTGCCACAAACAGGACAGAGTGGTGCTTATACACAGTGGTGCTGTTTGCAACAGTTTTTGTTTTCTTTAAGCAATGCATGGGGACCTCCTTTACCTCAGAGCTCACGAGTGTTGCCCACCCACTCCACCACTTCATTTTTCCTATCATTTCTTTGCAAGCCTCACACTCCTGGAGGTGAAGCCATGGCACAGGAACCCCAACAACGCCAGGCCCAGCCTTTGAAGTATATTGAACATACGGGACCAATTATTTTTTCTCTAAGCTTCCCTGTAGTTTGAGCATCAGAGTCCAGGCTGTTTGAAGTATAAATTTTGTCTCCTCAGAGATGGGGGTCCATATATTGCACCAATCCCAACTCCAGTTTTAAGATCCCTTCAGCCAGCTTTCTGTATCCTTTTGCACAGTTGCATAAGCAGGTCTGAGAAATTACATAAAAGCTAAATGAGGAGGTTTCCCTTTTCAATTGTCAAATTCACAAATCTGACTTTGGCACAGAAATGCTGATGTGTCTGGACAAGTTTTCTCAGAGATGCATCCTCTTCTATTTGTTCAGCTCACCTGTAAGATTTGCAGGGCTATATTTTCCACAGCCTTTTTCAGAAGCTTTTGCATCTGAATTGCAGCATAATTCATCAAATATGATGCTAAGCAACAAACAGAAGAAAAACAAATTAGTATGTTTAAGACATGATGGACATACCAGTTCTCAATGCAATGCTTTAGCTCCTGCTATGAAATCTAAATTCTACCATGGAGACATTGTGGTGGAATCATCTACAGGCAATGGAAGCTTTATAGCCCTCTCAGTACATTAAAACATGATGAAAGCTAGCCATACATAAAGAAACTTTCCACATACTAGCTGCTATACATTGCTGGGAACACTTATAAAATACTGATTGTTTTATACATAATTTTGTTCTGATTCATATATTGCTTAATTAAGATTTTACTCAGGAACAGATGGCTGTCTTCATTAAATCATGATATATTCTACCCAAATGGAAGCAGCTGTTTTTTTGAATACACTATAATTTATTTCCAACCTGCCAGAAATCACTCTGAAGAGAATCCAGACCATAATAATTCAGTTTGTTTTCATTGGAGATCATTTACAATGAACTTTGAATGTTTTTAGCAAAGAGAAGCCAAATATACGTGACATTTGTTAACAACAAGGGCAAATTTCTATTATTGAGCTTGGCAGTAAACCTATATTCATGTAAGTACTTCCTGATATACGTAGGTGATGGTCCTACCACACTACATGCTGCATACAGACACTGGCAGAAGAAGCCAACATGTGAAGGGCTTCCAAAACATATAACAAAATGGACAAAAGACAAGAAAGAAAGCTGGTTTTTTTCTCTCCTATTTCATGATGTAAAACAGAAAATAAACTTGGGTGATAAAGAATATTGTCAGAGTGCCAGAGACTCTCTGGCAGGCAAGAAAATGAACATGATTCTACAGTGTCCTGTCCTTTTCCTCTTGAGTTTCTCTGAACTGAGCTGGTAGCATAATTGGCAAAAGCCACATACACATATATTTTGTAGCTCTTCTCTGTACATTTAAGAAAAAGAAATCTTTTCTTAAGAAAGCTTTTTCTCAAATTACTGGGCTCCAGTCCTCTCTTTGCAAAAGAGAGTAGAGTTGAAGCTCCCACATTATGTTCTTATTGCTTTATTTAGTATGCATTTATGTGCAGAAGTCAGACAGCCTGATTGTACAGGTGATGATCAAAAGCTCTTGCTCTCTTATGCAGAGAGACTTCTGTGGTAGAACTTAAGATCTCTCTGTGCATCTAAAATTTCAGAGCTTCCTCAAAGCCTCTGGAAGCACCAAGGAAGAGCAGGACTCACAGGTGGTAAGTTTCAAAGATATACTGTTTAAATATGGTTTGCTAACCAGGCATTGGTCTTCTACGCACAGTACTACTCCTCCTTCTGGATCTTCATTCTTCCTTCTCTGCTTCCCCCTACCTCCCCAGCTCAGCTCTTCCGCATCCTACTTCATGTTTCATGATTCTTTTTTTCCCCACTTTTTTGACTGGGTCTTTGAATTCTCTTGCACATCTTTTTGTATTAAATTATACATTTTAATTACAGTAGCTAATCAGCAAATTTCTAAGCAGAAATTGTGTGTGCGTGTGCGTTAAATTTAAAAATAGCAGCATATGTAATTACCCTGTAGAGCCCTTGTTAGGAAAGAAGTAGATGGTCTGTTTTTACTAACGACTAATTCCATTTTATTTCCAAGTTCCTTGTGTAGGTTTGAAAAGGGAGAAAGAACAATTTATTTTATATAACCTCATGTCTTTAAGAAGCCATATCATGATTAGTCTAATTTTCCAGATTCAAAAGCACCTCATTAGAAAAGCCCTATTTTATCTTGATGAAACTAGGGAATCTAAACACAAGAATATGGCAGGAAAGTATATACTGTAATTTAGTGTAAATAAAGACGAGAAAGCCTCTGGAACTAGGAGAGAGGTAGCAAGGTATATTTATCCATCAAAAGTTCTCCCCAAAAAACTCACTACTCAGTTGCCTTAGTCTGATAGCATTTTCCATTTTCCACTCAAGTTCAATTTAGAGAGAAAAGGCTTCAGCTTATGTGCTTGCTGGCAAATTGCCTAACGCAAGAGCTACATATTCAGTGACTGACTTCTAAGTCAACATTCAAAGAAGGTTTTTGAAAAGGATGAGATTTTCTTTTGGAAGCCAATTTGATTTAGGAAAAGTTATGGGACAGGAAGATCTATTAATCTACAATATAAGGCACCAATTATTTGGAGGAAGAAAGTGTAGTTTTCAAAACTTTGTATGATCATGCTAGCAGTTTGCTGAGACTTTCATTTTGTCACTATTTTTATTAATGTGTACAGTTTATAGTTCTTCTCCTCTCAAAATATGAGAACAGAATTACTCAGGTTTATGTACCTAGCTTGTCTGTGTACCATCTTTTGTATGGAAAGGAACACTGTGGATAGACCACGGCTTTGGTATGAATGGGAATGTTGGTAAGTAAGAGTGAGGCCAGGAGATTTTGACTCTGAAATACTCCTGAAAAAAGGAGGTGCACAGAGTATTCAGCAAATGAGCAAACACTTTATCACATCCTCCTGTTTGTCTGCACTATGTTTCAGTTATGACACATACGCCTTCTCAGCCGGTAAGAAAATCATACTTTCCTTCATCCCTGTCAAAACAGCAGAACTGTCTTTCTCAAGCTTGCTTTCAAAACAGCTCTTAAAGGAAAGGTATTACAGGGAAGGTATCAAGAGCAGGAAATTTCTGTTCCCAAGATGACAGTTTCATATACTTACAAACAACTTAAGAGCAGAGGGCTGTGCTTTGCAACTGTAACCATAGAAACAGATACCAGGACCTGTATTAATAGAGACCTGGGATGCCACCCTGAGTAAATTGCCTCATCTGAAAAATGCTTACCAACTGAGGCTGTGCAATTAAGCAAACATTATTCCAACATCTCTTGCATCAGTGATGTGGAGCAGTCTCTTGCTACTAGGGACAGGACTAGACACTTAGGAACCTGTGGTTTTCAGAGCCCTCAATTCTGCCCAGCTCCGAGCGACTCTTCCACCACTCTGCTTCTTTTACTCCTTTATTTTGCTTTCTCTTGTCTTTCTCTTTTTTTCTCATCTTCCCCTTCATCTTTTTCAGTCATATTCTTCACATTCATTCTTCCTGCACTTTTCCTGCTTCTCTGCAAATAATGCCAAGGAGTAACCAACCCTTGAGGTCAAAACAAATTGTTGAGAGGAGGCTTGTAAGATGGCTTCACTTCCCAGAACATGTGCTAACTTCCATATCATCTGCACCATCCTCCATCAGAAAGAAAAATATGATACCATGTGCCATGTCCTGGAGCGTGGCTTCTCTCACCTTAAGTTTTCCCACTGCCAGTCAAGACACCAGACTGCCAGTTTTCACGTGTAAACAGTGAAACACACTACATGCCCAAAAGCTAAGGGCTTCATTAATGAAAAATATGCTTCATATGGTACCAGTAGCACATAAAACGCCATTCTGCTCAGTAGAAAAACTGGTTATTTTGCAATACTCTTTTTAATGGAGGATGGATGTGAAAATAAATAAGCCCACCAACTTCTTTCAGAGATAAATTTTCTTATATTTCACAGTAATAAAAATGTAACTGTATTTTTGAATGCATCTGGCAAACACAGCTAGAGTGATAGTAAAACTGACATGCTGAAATAGCAGTGATATGCTAAATTTGACATCTTACTCTCCCTAATGCATCAGGACACTGGAACCAATCATTCATAAAGTCTCCTTTGAGATTTAGGGAGATGATGTTGAAGTGACAGTCCCTGGTTGCTGGTTTACATCTATTGGAATATTGGATGTAAAATCAAAAAAATATGTGTGCAATACAAGGAGTCTACGAGGCAAATTGTGTTTCAATGTTAGGACAACAAAAGCTGACAATAATTTAAAATATTATTCATATAATCTTATTTCCAAACAATCAGAACATTCACAAAACATTGATTTTCTAAGATGATTTTTCATGTAGTCTCATATAATCTCCAGATATTTGTCAGGAAGTTATTAGATTACATAACTCTTCTATTTTATATTTCATCTTAGTTTTTACTGCTAGAAGGAGACTTGGAGAGGGATGGAGAGAAAGGCTAATAAACAGTGTCTACTCTCCCAAGTAAAATAGCTTCATTGTTCATTCCCAGGTCTCTGCCTGATCATCTAGCTGCATTATATTAATTTACTCCAGGACTTTCTTTTGAAATGAACCATACGCTTCCTTCCAAGACAAAACTGAAGTGTAGTTCTGAGACTATTTCTCTTCAGAGACGGGTTGCTTCAGGCAGGATGAACAGGGTTGTGCGTAGCTGAGATCTCTCCATCCTGAGGAGTCATTCAGCCATTTCCCACCAGGCTTTGAACCTCTTTCATGCCATGTCTAAGGGCAGGCAGCATACACAGGAATGGCAGACTGTGACACTCCCTGGAGTATTTCAGGAACTCCAGAAAAATTACCTCCAACTCTCTTTTTAACACGTCCCCAAAAAAACGATATTTTGGAAAAAGAGGACCATAAAGAAAACTTCTGTGGAAGGAACTGCAGCTATTCATAAAACGTCAGGTACCACTCAGCCCCAACACCTCCTCTCATGTTGTCTAATACAGTACTATACATGTGAAAAGATGTATTTAAGTTTGTGTGCATATGATATTACTGAAAACAGCAAGGGGATACAGACTACATTCATTATATTTGTACAGTGCACAGCACAACAGAGGTCCAAGTTCTCCTGTGACTTCTAAAGCTCTCTTGATTAAATTAAGTTTTAAGTCTCACAATAGCAACAACAGGCTCACTGCACAGGAGATCCTCATTCTTCCCTGTACCATGGGTAAACAACATCTTCTTCTCTCTATTGCATACCTATGGCACATTTAAAAAAGCTGTACTTCTGCACTGAAACTTCAGTCATTTTGCTTTAATACTGGCTGCTAAGAAGTCTTTATGAGAAGGTATGTTTAGGACATTTTCTCTTTCCCGAAAGATGGTAATTTTCTGATTACCATTCGTTACCTAATATTCCTGTGGAATGATGATTCTTGGAAAGGGATGGCTGGGACTAGCTCCTAGCATATACCCCAAGTCTTGGTCCAGATTTAACACGTATGTGAAAGACCATATGCAAGAGCAAACAAAGAAAAAACAGGTCTCAAAAAAACCAACTTTGCCTCTACATTCAAATGAGTGGAAAGCTGGAGCACAATTACCCAGAAAAAGAACAGACCCGAAAGATCACCAAAGCACATCCAAAGCTGACACCAGTGAAACACACTGATCTAACTCATATTAAGCAAACCAGAGTAACAAGGATGAACCCAGTGGGACAGTGGGATCAGTCAGTAGAAAGAATTTTGGAATATCTTTTTAATTCTATATTTATTAAGTTGGTTGTCTGACCTTTCTCCAAATTAATGATGCAAATGCAGTCAATCTTCTTGCAGTTCAGTGCAACACAGGGACTATCCTGATTGGAAGGGCTCATTTAAAATACGCTGGCTAAGATCTTGTAGCCCTTGGTTGCATTGGGAATGCACAGCTTCAAATTAGCTCCAAAAACACTGTACAAGAAAGCCGGAGTCATCATGTTTACTACTTCACTTTGCTGAGGCTTCGAGTGTCTTTGTGCTTGCTGTTGCATTTCATAGCATACCTTGCAGTTCTAAGTCCTGTTTTCTGAACAGACTCTCAGGCATTTTCCACACTGCTGGTAAGTTCAAGGATATGAGAATTAAGGGATACTTATTACTATGGGAAACACCAAACTTCAGGTTTTACAGAAAGAAGCTGAGATCTGAGTTCCTACTGAACATTTCCAAAGGCTGCTGACAATTTGTTTTGTATTTCTGAAGCAACTTTTGAAAGTCAGCACTTGAGAGTAATATTCTGCTTTCCTTGAGATCTCAGCAAAAATTCATAACAACAGCAATAACAAAACAAAGAAGACATGACCAAGCATGATATTGGTTGAGATGTCTTCATTTCTTGCATCACAAACAAATTTTTATCATAGAAATAAGTGCAAGTTTGGTTTAGTGCAGAAAGAAAGTGCTACCCTTGCTGATCAGGATTGCAGACTGAGAGTCGTGGACAATATACGCTGCTGTTTGAAATTATGAACAGTGACCACAAGTAATCATATTAGCACTTCCTAACAAGTACTTAATACATCAGCTAAGCCTTGGTAACTGCCTACTGAAATCTCTTATTCACCCAGGCTGCAAATAAAATGTATTGTAATCACTTATTCTCTTACCATGTGTCATTTGATCTGGTACTGACTATGCATATGATCGAATGTGCACACTAATTACAAATCAAAGTGCACCATCATAATACAACATATTCCTTATGACTGCATGAGGCCAGGAAGAGGGCCCTTGATAAATTCCATTGCTCAGCTGATGTATGGCAATTCATCAAGTCATGGTACCACCAAGTACTTTTGGATGATTTGTCTACACTCTTAAGCTTTATGAAGGTCCTGTAAGACTGATTAATTATATGTAATACTTGAGATATGTTTCAGCTCAAATTCTGCTGAGTTTAGTACAACAGCAGAGGATTGAAATCCACAACTAAGAAAAAAAAAAAAAGGCTTATTTTAAAATGTTATAGTTCCAGTTCACGGAAAACTTGTGAAAACAACTTGGGTGAACATTGTAAATTTGTGTTTCTACGGAAACAGCTGGCAAACCAGTGCTAAAAAAGAAAGTGCAATTTACATTCATGGACATTCATGAAAGCCAAGTTTATTATCAAGAAGTTAACTTCCCTGGGTGAGACACAGGCTACTCCAGCAGGATCTAACTTAGCAGTTCTTTTCATAGAATCAAGAATAGTTCTGTTTGGAGAAGACTTTTAAGGGTCATCTAGTCCAACTCCCCCTGCAATAAGCAAGGACATCTCCAACTAGATGCAGTTGCTCAGAGCACCATCCAAACTGACCTTGAATGCTTCCAGCGGTGGCACATATTTCAGCTCTCTGGGCAATCTCTCTCAGTGTTTCACCACCCTCATTATAAAAGGTTTCTTCCTTACATCTAGTCTAAAACTACCCTCTTTTATTTCAAAACCATTATTTCTTTTCCTATCACTACATGTCTTGCTTACAAAGTCTGTCCCCATCTTTCTTATAGGTTCCCTTTAAGTACTGAAAGGCCACAATAAGGTCTCCCCAGAATCTTCTCTTCTCCAGGCTAAACAATGCCAACTTTCTCAGCTTTTCCTCACAGGAGAGCTGCTTGATCCCTCTGACCATTTCTGTGGCCCTCCTCTGGACCCACTCTAACAGGTCCTGTGCTGAGAACTCCAGAGCTGGACACAGGACTCCGGGGGGGGTCTCTCCAGAGCAGAGAAGAGCAGAGGGGCAGAATCACATTCAGGGCCTTGGAAATCCTTTTCTGTCAAGAAGGAAGTCTTAAATTACACTTATAACACAATTAATGATCATCAGCTTGTGAGTGGCACAATGAGATAAACCTGTTAAAAAGCCATTGTTACGTTAATGGTGTGACTAGTTATACATCAGCATAATTGATGTCCTGCCACTTTAATAATTGCTATTATTGGAATGATCACTGTAATTGAAGCATATTACTTTAATTCTTCTTCATTATGAAGGTTATTAAGGCACACTGGAAGTTAGAGTAATTGTATATTTCAATTAAAAGGTTAAGGAGTATGGAAATAAATAACTCTAGGATCTAGAACTGATGCTTGCCTTTGAAATATACATCAAATTTATATACATAAAAATTGATTAGTTTTGGCAGGGGTAGAGAGGTGGAAAGAATTGAAAACAAGTGAGTGTTTAAGCTTTTTGATTCTATTTGATATAAGTTCACAATCTCATTTATTCATTCGTACACCTCCACAAGTTTCTAAGTTATTCAGAGATGCTGCATCTCTAAAAAAGTGTGAGATAGAGATGTACTTTTCTATTTTTCACAACGGAGTTAAGCACTAGATGCAGTACAGCTCAGCACTGTGAGAACCAAGTGTTAATCATCTTCTGTTACTGATGTTGAACTGGCTAGATTTTCCGGGTTTTTAACCTGTAGAAAAGTAGTGAGAGGGTGTCTTTTCACTGCCCCAATTTTTCCATGTGCTGCTAGTCTTCCTAGACAATAAGAAAGAGCACAGAAGGCAATTTATGCAGCTAAAGGACACTGGTCATTGTACCAAGAGAAGGTTGTCATAAACAGGGATCTTAGTAACTGCACTGTCATAAATGTTGCTTTTGCACTCAGAGATTGGACTCACACCCTTGCAAATGGTCAGGCCATCTGACAATCTTAAAAACACCATATGGTAAACAAGAACAGTATCTATTGCGCAGTATTTCTGTGCACTGCAAAACCAGATCAATAAGACCACCATTCCACTGGTGAAGTGAAAAAACATTGAAAGATACAACATGATAGGGTCAACAGGTCACACAAGTGCAAAAGACAGAATATACGTATACTTAATGGGCTACATTTAGTGTAATGAAGTCTTTCTCTTGGATCCTGCACATCATCACTACAAAAGGTTTTGAAATTCTCTTATGTATTTTTAACATAAGATTGTTAATCATTTTCAGATTATAAATGTAACCTGTAATTTGCACAGTTTAAATGAACAAAACCTATCTCTTTAAATAAAGTATTTGCAAGGTCTTTCATCAGTACATGTTTCATCTTTTGCAATTATGTATTTGCATTAACACACACAAGCAAATCTATTTTAGCATCAATTAACACCACTTTTTTGGTAATTTTTTAGGTTTTGTCCCTCATGTCCATTTTCCTGACAGCTCACATAGGTGGGAGGGTATGGATAGGAAAAGTCAATTCCTAAACAACCCATCGTGTAAGAGGTGAGACTGAGGTGCAATCCAGTTGGCACTTGAATCGTGTCTTTGTATCACAGGTTTCTGAGCTTGCCAGAATAACAATTGTACTAAGTGATAAACTGCAGAGACAACTAGTTCTCTGTGGCAATGGCTTAGTTGCATAGACAAATTTATCTGAACTGCCCAAAAGAGCCTAACTCAATCTGTGTCAGAAGGCCAAGCAGATTGCAACAGCTTTCAATTATCTTCCCATCACGCATGGCTGAATCAGAAACCTCCTGCAACACAGAGGATCTTCTTTCAAGTTTCTTGGCTTAATATTCAGCTCACGTGGTCTGGGTCTTTGTCTTCATCATATTTGGGGCTACAAAGGAACATGTAGGTCCATTGCTCAGCAAAAATATTTCTTTCAATGAAATTATAGAGCTTCAAGGGCTTTAACTTTTTGTTAAGTTAAACATAGTTTTGGTTTGTAGATAATTTGCCCTGACTGTCTCACTTCATGCCTCAGAGAGGCTTTGGGGAGCATTGGGAGTCTAAGCACAGAGTCAAGCCCTCTACAAGGACTGGGCCAACGTAGGAGGGAGCAGGGAGCACTGGGAGAAGCAAACTCAGAAACACACTTTGCTTTACTTTTATGGCCTTTTCATTTTCTGTGGATGAGGATTCGAAACCACTCTGGCTTTCCAGCATGCATATATAAGCATAACCCTGTGGTTTAAGACAAAATGCTTCCAACAAGACTTCATGTCATTTCCTGCTGAAGGGTAAAGACCAGCAAAACCTTCCAGCATAAGTCAGGACTGGTTTTATAAATGCAGCTAACAAAGGAGTGAATCCCTTCTGACAAGTGCGTGAGGTGTTTGTACCAGACAAATTAGAGGTACAAAGCTGTGTTTTTAATTCTGACTGAAAGCAATTGAGAGGTACAAATTGTACCAGAGGAACTTTCTAAATTGAAGGGAACATAGGAAAGAGAGGAAAAAAACCACAATGCTGAAATGACCTCCACACAATGACAGCTGAGAAATTATAAAAACTTAGCAATTTGGAAGGGGAGAAGGGAACAAGGCAGGCAGGGGAACAGACAGAGAAACAGTCTGGAAGTTTTTCATGGATAATTTGGTTTTGAGAACAGTAAAGCCCTGCTGCCATGCCTTCTTGTATTATTTTCAGTGTTATAGATCAACCTGTTATTTAGTGAATACAAGACTTTTTTTTTTCTCCTTTGGGGTGTTTTTTTTTTTTCCCCCCTCTTTCTCTTTTGTATTAGTGCAAAGATAGACATCAACCATGTCAGGAAAGATTTGGTAGGTTTAATTGAGCTGCAGTTGTATCCTTTCCCGTGTTTTCTATCATGTCAATTTTTCAAGTGGCCATCAAGTTTTTGTCAGCTGAAGCAGCCCGAGCATACAAGGCTGACATTTAGAATAGCTCCAGGATTTGCCTTCCCCCTGGCAGCACTATCAAGAGGGGCTTTAAGCATGCTTAAGTTGACTTTAAATCAAGACGTCAGCTTTGAAATCAGGCTGTCTTTGGTGTTCTTGTCAATAACATTGAATTTGGCTTAAGCCATACACACCTTTGTGCATTAACTGGCCCGTATTTGAAGCAATATTCCTCTAATACTTATGACAATCTTTTGTCCTTTACACAGGATTTGGGACAGGTTTGATTGGGTGATATTCCCCTCCCCACTACTTCCTTCTTTAATGGGTAAGAACAAATGTTTTCAGGCTGAGGTTCACAGAGGAAAGGGAGTTGTTGCAGTGGAGCAAGGGCATACCAAAAGTGAAGAGATGGAAGTCTCTGCATACATGTGTTCATGTATCTTTGTGTCTATTCTGTAGCAGAGGTGAATGCAAAACAGCCTCCTGTCACCAAACACCCTTGGAGACTGAGGTGCTCCCAATGTGTAAAGGCAAAACTCTTGCAAATGAAAACCAAAAGGACAGAGAGTCAGGGAGTTCTCTGTAGCAAGTGTCTACAAGATAGCCAGATAAGACAAAGGAACAGGATTATACCCCAATTTTCCTCTGTCGTCATTTGAGGGCCGTTGCATTATAGAATCCCCAAAGCGGTTTGTCATCACGGGAGCTTTGGAAGGAAGTCCAACACACGACATCAAGATGTAGCTTTCTAGGTCATAGCTTATTCAAAGAGCCCTGACCATACAGCACTGGAGAGTTCTGCTTCAACCCACAAGGAATGTAGGAGCACTTTTGAAATGTGGTTACTGAGTTACAATTGCCTTTCAAAAGTCAGACACCTGAAGATCTCAACTATCCAGATTTTGGCTTGTTTCTATGTCTTTTGCGTTTAACACTAAGAAATACTTCAAAGTTTCTCACATGGCATAAACTGGCATTGAAGTCAATGAAACCAAGACAATTCAGCCTGAATACTCAAGCTGTATTTATGTACAAGAGAAAATTAACCCAGATTAAAGGGGAGGTAAGGGAGCACAGCACAGTAGCTAATCCAGAACATCTCCCAAATGGATACAGTAAAAAAATTTACAGAAGAGCTACTCTAGAACAGTCATCCATGAATATTTTTATACTATAATAACTTTTCCAGTTAATTGCATGGTGCAGGTAAGTTCCTAAAGCAAGAAATTAGTAGTCATTGTAAGCAGAACTGGAATATTACTCCTGGCCTGGATTGAAAACAGTGAACTATGAATATTTGCTTTCTATATAGTTGTCTCATTGGAGAATACCCAGGAGTTTTTCAGAGTATATAGAACCTTAAGTATGGAAATTCACCCTGAGAAAACTTTTTTAGAAGCCAAAGTACACCCTAAAAAGTGGCAAGAGGTGCATTTCATAGAATTAAAATCTGAGTATGGACAAGATGTAGTCAAAACTATAAAAATCTCATTTTACCCAATCCTCTAAGGAAGAGAAACACCAACCTTTCACTAGCGTATAGTAGGATATGAATAAGAAGAATGGAATTGACTGGGCTATGATGTACAGGGTAAAACTTTTAAACAGTAAATTTAGCGTAGCTCCAACATAAAAAGTTCATCACAGCTTCACAGAAGTACTAGATGACTTCTCCAGTTACTTTATTTAGTGAATTCCTGTTAATGTCAGTTTTTTCATCACAACTATTTATGGCAACTTCTTCCAAAATGACCTCTCTGTATTCTGCAAGAGTTATTACTTAAATATCACACCAAATCAATCATTAGAATCTGAAATAAGTCATTAGACCCAAAATTCCATTATTATTAGGAAAATGAATTTGAAAGAAATGTCATTTTTCCAACATCTTAACGGGACAAAACTCCACTGAAGTGAAGGAATGAAATATTAAGTCATCTAGTCATACTATGCAACACAATTCAGCACATCAGCCCAAACTGAGCCCTCCCATACACTCATGTGTGTATCAAACAGAGGGTTAAAATATCCCAGTTATATTGGTTGCTACAGTGGACAGCATGCAAACACAGTAGTACCAAAAACAAAAGGGGGGGGGGTTATAGAACAGCTGTCAAAATTGGCATTAGGAGACAGGCAAATCCAGAAGAATGATTGTAGTATTGCACTCTATGAACAGAAGTGGTTTTGGGATGGAGATGTGTACCCAAGTCAGAGTCAAACCGGAGAGCTTCTCTTCTCATGGCCCTGCTTTCTACGTTCATGTCATTAAGAACTTCACTTTCTCTAGTTCAGCGGGGATGGGAACCAGGGTGAGGGCTGAATGGTTGAGTCTCTGCGGAGGCAGGAGTGCCATTGCTGCAAGCAATGTTTTTACTTGCCAACAGCTCTAAAGAAAATTCTTATGCATCAGCTGCTGCACAGGAGACCCTCCTTTGTAATACAATAAAATTTGACAGTAGAATATCTTGTGCCAGGGAAATTTGTGTTCTCCCTGCCTCTATGACTCATACGACATACAGTAGCGCCCACAAAGACTTTTTTTTTTGTGCTATAAAAAAGACGAAACTTCACTAAAACAGCCCTAAATTCCACATTTAAAGGCACATATTCCTCATTTTACTGAGGTTTTTAGTGGCCAGTGTTTAACACTCCACTGAGCAATGAAAATACCAAATGGAAATTTCAGTTAAGTACACAAATCTGAAAGCTGTCTCTGGCACTGCAAGGAGAAAAAGCACAAAATCACATAAAATGTGAAAAAACACATAGAATCAGGAGATTAAAACCAGAAGAGGTATGCATGAAGCAGGCATTTGTATTTCAAAAAATCATAAAATGTTGACAGATAAAGATCTCAAGGGGTTGTCAAGCACACACAAGGGCAGGATATAAATCACCTATTATATTAAAACAAACAAAAGTTTGTCTACCTTGTATTTAAAGTTCTCCAGGGATGGAAACTCTGCAGTACTGAGCAACCTACTTCACTGTCCTTGCAACAGAAGGATGCCAAACATAGCAAGAACTTAAAAGTTCTGTTGTACAATCAAAACCTATTCCATCTTTTCTCACCCCTTATACATACCTCTTTTTCCCTGAAATCTTTAAGTCTCATTTTTGTTGTGAGGCATCCCTCTGTCCACCTTCCTAATAGAAGTCACTTCTCTCCTCATTATGAACTGGTGTCAAACTTAGTCTCTCAAGGGCATCATGTGAGCTAATGGCTCTTTTCCAAGTAATACTAATGCATTCTCTTTCCATTCTTTTTAGCCATTTAACTTTTAACAGACTTTCAAAGTGTCTGATATCCTTCTGAGCCATATCATGTACAGCAGAGCAAAAACTTTCCTTCCATAAGAATATAAAGCTGTGTACTTTTCTATTACAACGCACAGAACCTGCAAATACCTCTGCATTCTACCACACTACTGGGAAAAGTAGATATATTGTTAAGGTGTTTCATTTGGACCATGTGAGCAGTCCTTTTGTAATCTCTTCCCTCCATGTGAGTCCTTTTAAGTGCATTAATTTCATTTACAATAAGCAATAACGTAATAGGGATTTGAGATTCTGAAGTTAAGCTACAGTTTCTTAATAAAGTAAATATTAGCTCTGATCATAAATGGGGGAAATTAAAGCACATATCTCATCCAAAATTACATAACTGATGCAAGCGTTAGAGAAATACAATTCTTCAGATTCCTGTGTGCACAACTCCTCAGTGTGGCATCTCCCCTTTAAGTTAAGAGAAAAGGTATTTTTAAAATGTCAAATTAAGGATTCCAAGCAGTGTACTTCCATCAGGTAAGAGTAAAAGGTTGGACTTTAAATTCCAAATGCACTTAAAAAATAGCTGAAGTGCTCTCATAGTTTTGGAAAAAAAGAATTATTTAAAAGCATCCATTTTCATTAGTTGAAATCCATTTTGACTGCTAATCGAATATAGCAATGCTGCTGCTTTCTTAAGGATATTTATATGATCCTTCAAAATGCAAAAAGCTCCAAGATTAAACTGTCATTTAATCTCATGATTATATAGATGGGACAAAAATATCAATGTTCCCCACATAAGGACAGAATTGGGAAGAGGCATATCACAGAAGACAACTCTATATGGATGGGTAAATATAAGTGATATTAGTTACCAAAAGCAGTCAAAAAAACCCCAGAAATGAACACAAAAGCAAAGAATTGTCATCCTATCAGCCCCAGCTATTCACTAGCGCACACTCATATTTACTGGTTCACATGGGAAGGTGCTGTATGTCCTTCATGGCCGCTTCCTGAGAGTTTTTTAAGGCTGATCCATGCAAAAAAACCCACAGAGCATGGATCTCCACGCCTCAAGGTGAGTGATCACCCTGATATGTTGGGTACAAAGCAATTAACAGTCCTGGTAAATGAGTCCCAGAAGGGTCCAACCACACATCATACAGTATGAATCAATCTCTTCTTGCTCCTCCCCTATTCCCTGTTTCACATAGGTCAGAAGTATCTGCATGGACATCTTGGTTAGTGTGTAATGGAATGACAAACAAAGAACTGGATTGGTTGGAGAGAAACACATTGATGTTTCAGAGGAGAGACATCTCAAATAAGTCAAACCAGCATGGCAAACCAATTCATTCAGAATTAGAACACAGAGCAGCAACATTTGCCAGAGGACAAAGGGAAAGTTAAAGGATGCTTTCAAAAAACGCCTGGCTATAATATCACCCTTTAGAAGCCATCTCTGCCCCAGAAGGGAGCTATTGTAAAGGTGGACTGTGGCAAATAAAATAGAGAAAGCTAGAATGAAATTAAAGGAGGCCTTGATCTCAAGCAATAGCAGAGAACAGTCTGATAGAGAGGCACTCAGCTTAAAGTATTAATATTAGGACTGATCATTTATCTCAATTTAAAAACAAAACTAAACCCAAACATTTTCAATATGCAAAAAATAAACTTCATTTGAACTGAGATCATTCAGAAGACCAGAGTGCTTCTGACTTTCATCCATCCTGCACAACAGCAAACAGCAAAATAAGTTTGCGATCTTTTCAAAAAAGCAGACAAAAGTCCCTGTCCAGGAAGAGTTCAACTGGCAATACCAAAATGCATGCAACAGATAGATACCAAAAAGTCTGCCAAATGCCACCTGCCTGTAAAAAGTGCCAGGACTGGGACAGAAGCACACCATTCAATGCAACTATGATGATGTAAAGGAACACAAGGCTTCAGAAGGTGGAAAGAAGATGATCAGTGTTGGTCAGCCCTATATCATGTGTTGTGGTCTAAAATGGACTGTGAATAAAAGCTGCTCTTCCTTTCTGCAAGATTAGATTCTGTAAATCTCAAAGTGATGCTAATGAGGATCTAGTTTATGCAATTAATAAAAACAAATTCCTTGCTCAAGTTGCAGCCAAGAATCCTTGTTGAAGGCAGAACTGCCACAGAGGCTCTTTACGCTCTTGTCTGTCTACAAATAACAATGTGAATGCTGGTTTAAGCAAGTGCCTTGTTGTATCCAAAGCTGCTCCTATCGTGAATGCCAAGGCTCACACAGGCTGGTCTGGTAAGAAACTTTCTAAGTTTTCTGTGCTAATGAACATTAAAGGGGTGATATGGTTATCTGTATTTGCAGATTTGCAGCAGCAAGTTTCTACTGATGTATGAAATGAGAAATCCCCGCCTCAAGCACAAGGAGAATTACAGAGACATTGATATTCAGTCAGTGGTGTGCCACACTCAGGCTTGTTTCACACATACTGTTCAGCTCATAGAAATGTAGAGACATATAAATACATCATGCCAAGAGGAACATAACAAAAAAAAAAGTATCTCTGGAAGACTTTAAGAATAAATACAAATTTTAAAGTAAGACTTATATTCCTTCCCATCCAAAGTGATCTTACCAAACCATTTTCTTTCTGTTACTTTAGGATATCCATATTGCCTTTAAAAGCTCTAGAAAGTAGTGCAGGGACAGCCTGCTCAGGGCAGTCTTCAGGGACAAAAAGAAAAATCACAAAACTAGTATCTTAAAAGAAAAAAAATGAAACAATATCTCTCAGCATTAGAATGAAGCAAATTCCTGTTATAAAGAAATTATTATCACTTGATGTCATCGCATTCTCCCCAGACCCACACACTCTGTATTAATGAGAAAACAACAATAGCAGAGATGGAATTCTGTTGCCAGCCATCAGTGCCTGCTCTTGCACTGGTGCCCAAAAGCCATATGTTGCGAGGATACAGCAAACCTTCCTGCACAGGCTGGCTCCAAGAAGACAGGAATTACTTTGTTAAGGCTGCTGCTTGCCAGTGACAATAGTTTAAGAGCCTACATGTAGTAGCACATGGGTCCAGACTACTGGACTACTCAATCAGCTTTCCTTAGGAACTACTGGCTAATTCCCAGCCAACGTTTTCATTCAGTTTTACTTATATTTGATGAAAGTTTGAAAGACAGAAGCCCACCTATTCTATGCAGGCATTAGAAGACCTTTTCTAAGATAAAAGGTTTACTCCTCAATACCTTGTACCTTACTCATATGGGCCCTGCAAATAGATACAGTTGCATGCTGGCTCTGCCACCCTTGAAGGATCTGATTCTCAGTGTTCTATTAACCACAGGCCTTTACATGAATACAAAGTGAGTGAAAAGAAAAATTAGAATAACTGTTTCCCTTGATTTGCATTTTTTACTATTAACATTTAACCACACTTGACACTACCATTTTTACTCCGACTGTCCGATCTTAATTTTTTCCTCTTCCTGTGTCTTTATGATGTTCCAGTTTCGCCTCTAATGCCTGTATTTTCCTTTCTGTTACAATTCCACATCAGACCTAGGTAATATTTTTCATTCCCATATTTTTCCCCCAAAAGCATAAATAAAACCTTTCAATTCAACTTGTCTCCTTAAATACCTTAAAAACAAGTAACAGCTATTTTAAGAGCCAGCAAGTTTCATTTTGGCATTTTCAAATTTCTCTGCTACAGTTACTGCTCATTTCAGCATGTCCTTCCATTTTGAACACAATAAAAACACTTTTTCAAAGTTCCCATCCAAATTCAAATGTTCTGTTGCCCTCACACACACACATTTACTTTTTCACAACTCCCAGTGAACTGAAAAATTAAATATTCACTCAATCCCCTAGTCCTGCACAGGACTTGGCACCATCCCACCAGCACAAGAGGGGATTAAGGGCACGTCTGTGCTCACAAGAGGGCAGGGTGACTGCAGAGTTGGGGAAGCTGGAGCAGAGGTACCTAAGCCAGCAGAGGTCTGGATCACTGCAGCCCCATGGTGTTCTGCTGAATTACCAAGGCTCGATTTTGAGCAAGGCTTATCAGCGCAGGCAGACCATTACACAGATGCAGCTCTGCCATTTCCCATCCCCAGATGGCAAGTGCTCTCTGCTGAATTTTAAATAATTAAGCAAGTCCCTGCTGAAATGCACAGCTAATCAGGGTAAAATTTCCAACCACGATGCAGAGGTCTGGTTGCTCTGATGAAGTGAGTGTTTACTGAGCTTCACTCGCCAGGCAGGGCTTGCCGTTCTGCATGTGCCACTGTTATCTGCTTCAAGCCCTTTTCAGACAGAGTCTTTTTTCAGGTGGAAACCCCAGAAGGCCAGATGTCAATGTTTTGAATTATACAACTAGTTTCTGCTTTCCACAGTGAGGGGTCAGCTCCCTGCTAGCAAACTCATTTGTAACACTGCACTTGTAAACTCCCGATAAAAGGCTCTGATGGAACCACTCTTCACTGGTAGTGGCATAGCCTCCTTTTCATTATAAAAAGCTTCATTTGAGACTGCAGCCTCAGAACATGGATGAATATAAACACATGCAGCTGAGATTTACCATAAAACCTGAGCTATTTTTAGGTGTTATCAGCCTAAATGGAAACATCTTTAAAAGTCAATCTACAGAAAAATCTCATTGATAGCATTAAGTACATGTTTCTTTCCATGTTTTTCATGGGATTCCAGTGCATTGATTCTGACCACAGCAGTCAAGAACATCAAAAGAACAGTATGAGAGGAAAGAAAAAGGAGTTGTCTTATTCCAGGGGCTTGCCTTAAATACATGACAGAAGTTATCACAAATAATTAGGCCGATATTTGCTTCGAGTTACAATTGCCTTTTTAAAATTTCTAGTCTTGTTGTAGATTCTTTAATGGGGTGACATATACCACAAAACTGCCTCCGAGACATGCGAGATTGTTTACATTCAGGTGCCAATGCCACTCTGGAAGCAATAAAATGGTAGAAAAAAAAGATTTGGTTTTGGATTAAAAAAAAAAAAGGAAAATACAATAAAACAGTACAAACCCAAGAAAGCAACTCTGGTAAAATTGAAAATGAATCAGTGAGAGGATGAGAAATCAATTGCTAAATGTTTTTGAAGTACTTCTTTTGAAGTTAGTGGACACTGGTTGCATGGAGACTTTGTCCATGCTGAATGCAAGGGAGAGCCTTGAGACATCCTTAGAGAATGGACACCACAGAACTGTAAGCATGGCCCTAGGTACCGCTGGAGCAGGGCTCCCAGTCAGTCACATAGCATCACCAGAAATGCCTTGAGTTTCTAAGTCAGCACACAGCAGGTGGCTGCCAGCAGGGGCAGCCCATGCCTGAGAATGTGCATAGGGCTTGAATTTGCACTTACTGATCGTGGAGGCAGATCTCAACTTAAGATGTTACTTTCTATTTCTGCTAAAAGCTAGACTAGGTAATAATATAAATAGAAAAACATACACCTTCCTTTCAGACATCTTCATCTTTTCCCTACCAGACAGTCTGACTGACTCTCCTGAGCAGCCAGGTAATTTTCAGGCAGATCACTCTCCCCAGAGTACAGGAAATTGGTACAATTGTACACAAAGAGGAGAAAAGAAGGGGAAAAATAAAAAAGCTAAGCAATGCAGCCAGAAGACATTTATAATGTGTATATTTTACATCAAGAAATGTGTTTTATGGCAACGGAGGCAGGCCCTAGAGACAAGGTCCTTAAAGAGGTGTTGATAAATCTCAGCTTTTGACTGCACTGAATCCTGCACTGCATGTTTATCTTGTCCTTCAAGCAATATCCTAATGGGAGGATTCCCACTCCTGCCTAATAGAAGAGTTTCATCATGTCTCCAAAACTTTGTTAGCATTACTGGCACTCACAAATCCTATTACACTGGGCCAACTGTCTGCAGGGTCTCTGTAGTCCCAGGTTCTCTACTTAAGTTACCACAAACACACGTGCACCAAACATTGTCACAACAAACAGAAAGCAACTCAGCAGACACGCTGTCATGCTTCTCCTTTGGCTGCCCAGATCCCAACCCAAGTCCACAGTAGCTCCTCTGTGCTGGGCCCTGTGCACCCTCAGATGCAATCTGCACTATAATCATGGCATGGGGATGCCCATCTCTCTAACTCAGGATGGCAATGTAACTGCATTACACAACTAGCTTTCACTTCCAGCTCCATGTAGCACACAATGGTCTACACAGTGTCAGTGCACTGAGAAACATAGGACATTTATAAACACCAACTGCCTCAAGATTTGCTAAAGATCATTCTTTTAAGGGTGCTTCTGTGTGTCTGCATTTACAGTTTGTACATTTTTAAAAGATTGGGATTGGTTTAGAAGATCCCAGTGGGAGAACATAGCTTTTAAGGAGGTGCCCAGCAGTGACTCTGCATACAGGAAAAAGTACTAAAAGCCCTATTTTCCTGGGTGTGAACCTGTACTTTGCAGGATGAAACTCATGCATATCTCTCATTTAATCTATGAAAACTTTTAACAGATGATATATGCATCTTCAGAGGCAGCATCACTGTAGTATAAGCAATGCTTGTTGTGCTGCCTGTATCTCAAACATCCCTTTGTAGAACCTACTTTGTGAGTCTATTTGGGTCATGGAAATTTCCCCTGATCAGTGTCTTCCTCAGGCTGAATTTTGGAAAGTTGTCAGCAAAATCATAGCACTGTACTGTTGTCCGTGTTAAAAAAAAAGCAAATAACAATGAACAAATAAACAAATAAACAAAAATCCATGACACTACACCACACACTCCTCCAAGGTGACACAGTCAGAACTCCCGCTTTCTTAAAAAACTAAAAAAAAACCCAAAACCAAGAAAGTAAGTCTGCTCACTTTTAGGAAGGAGTTTCATTTTGGAAGGGTATTGAATTATTATGTTTCTAGGAAAAACTTCCAAAGTTTTCACAATTTCCAAACTGAGTGAAGTCCCATTTTACACATGAAAACGAAAGGCTTATTTGAGTTTGGCAGCTGAATGGTTTGCAGATTCCATCTGGACTCAGCATCTCCAGCCCAGAGATGAGGCTGAGCAAAGCTTCTTCTGAAATCTCTCCCACCAGCTGCTCAGGGTCACTTATGACACTGGCAGAGTTCCTGTAGGTATTCAATATGCAGTCTCTTACCTAAAAAGGGAAGGTATTTGATCTAAAAAAGTGATATTATGACACATCACTGCATATTGCTATGTCTCCAGCAGTGACTTTAAAGCTGTGTGGAAAAAGCAAGTTTGTGCCTAGCAGAAATCAGAAGCCCACATGATACTCAGCGAAAATAGGAATCCATAGCCTAGATCAGACATGGAAATAAAGAGAAGTTAAAGACATTGTTTTAAAACAGATATGCACCTACTCAGAAGACTACTTTAACTGGGCCAAATAACTAAGCTACCCAAATAAAGGCTGAAATCTTCAGCCTGGGACAGGGATGACGGACATCTGGGCTCCCACAACAGGCAAGGATTAGAAATAGGAAGTGCTGGGGCATAGCTCATCTCACCTTGAGGAAGATATGCAAAGCAGAGCAGGTAAGTGTTTGTTTCCATGGACTCTGAAGAAAGTTTTAAGTGTTCTGCTGAGATATGGCTTGTAACACACACATCTGAAACTTGGCAGAAGAATTTCACCAAGTAAACAAAAGAAATGGGGAAAATTAACACAAAATTTTAAGATAACTGAGGTAGGAACATTCATTTACCTTCAATCAAAAGAACAAGTCTTGGAGAAAATCTCTCAAGCAATCAAGAATTTCCCACTCCTGGCATCTATCCCCCTTTGGCCTCCTCAACTGAAGTCCGCAGTGAAAACTTCTCTGTATCTGTGCTGTTTAGAAAGCACTGAAAAGTTATCTTCCCTGAGCCAAAACTGTGCTGATATTTTTTTTTGTTTTTGAGTACATAAGCCCCTAGCTGAGAAAAAGCTTGCTCAGGGCTTTGTAAACATCTAGTTCCCACAGGGTACAGCTTGGAAGCTCAGCAAGGTATTAACATAATAATTTCTCACACTGGTAATTTGATATTTTTCCCCTTCTCAGTTTCTTTAATTCCCTTCAAAAGCATTTGCAGTTTATAACTTAAGTTGTAATCAGTCAAACGATTATTTTAAAACTTCTCCTTTCCTGGGTTTTTTTTTCACTTTTTTGTACATGTCCGACTTTCACCATCATTCACTCCACCATGTCTGACCATCACCAGGTTTCAGACAGTTGATTTATAGATGCATCATTGAACTGTCTGGCAGGGAGCACACTGGCCATCAGATTTGGCAGATAGTGATGATAGAACGAAGCGGCTACACGAAGCACCTCTACTGTCTATCATCTACTCTAAGAACTCCCTCCAACCCACAGCGCTGAGGAGAATGTGAGTCTTCACCTTAATGTCCCCCATTCCTTATTATAGGAGTAACTAATATAGAAGGCCAGGCTTGAGATTGACTAACAGACTGAAATTTAGGGCAGGATGCATTCCACATAGTTTAGAGGCTTAATCACATACACTTCCCCAAAACTAAACTCTGAATGATAAGGTCCCCAGGAGTATTTCATGGCCTTTATCAAGATCAGTCAAATTTCTCTGTCCATCAACTCTAGGAGTATAGGTGACTGCCTTTAGACAAGAATATAAAATACAAATGAAATTAATCTTAGTTTTGGTGACTTCAGAAGTCAAGACATTAATTTTCATTTGATGTTGTTTTTAATATTGCTTCCCTTACACATAAATGCTGTTATTCCAGGACAATGTCTTATAACTTATCACACATATTTTTGAGATCTTTTTTAGACCTTGCAATAACAATATATTAACAAGAACAATATCTACATAAGATTTCTTACTGAAATGAGATAAATGATGTCCTAGATTCACAGGTCAAGAAGAGTACAGATGCCTCTGGAGACTGTGAACCCAATTGATAATGGCTTCGCCGTCAAAATCTGATCAGAGTGATAACCAGGCAAGAGCTGGGAGTTTTATTGAAGTGATACATGTTCTGGGTTGCCACTGTGAAAGAAAGCTTCAAGCATGAAAGCAGGGCAACATCAGAGACAATATCATACCAACGGCCTGTTAGCAGGAAAGAAAGATACACTGAGAACAGACCCCTTATCTACAAAAAATCCTGAAATTAACAGAAGATAAGAAAGAGGGAATTGGATAAGGTTCTGAAAGAACAAGAAACTGAATGCAAAGCTTATTTGATGTTGATACCCTCATACTGTAAACACAGAAATAACAAAAATGAACCTCATAGTTCTAATGCCGGCTCAATCTATGACCCTGAGCAAGATTTATAGTCCCTGTACCTGTCTTTTACGATCTATAAAATGTAATAGTAATGAAAAGAGTTCCTTTCTGAACAGGGATAACATGAAAATTTTACATTTTAAAGAAAGAATATTAGAACCCTGGACTGGTCCATAGTATCATTTCCATTTTTACTTAAACCACTTGATTTTATGTCTATGTTTTTTAAATCACATGCATTACACAATAGGACTAAATACGAATAACTATTTGATCCCTAAAGTTTTCAGGATTCACATGTTGTTATTTAGTAAGATGCTTGAAAACGAACTATTAGTCTATAACATTTCTGGGTTAGATAAAGTTTATAGCATTTTTTTCTAACATTTTATTGTAGTAATGGGACTGAAATACAGATATAAATTTAGAACCCTCCCCCACAGCAGATATATTCAGAGTTGATACTCTGCTTATTTCTACTAGAAATCAACGAATAGTGTCGTAAGTGGCATAAGTGAGATACTTGCAGATCCCCTGGACCTAATGAGATCAGACATGCATAAAAGCCCCAGGGCAATATTCTTTAGAAGAAAAGCAAATTTCAGACATACCATATCAGTTCATCCACTTATATTTTTTCTATGACAAGTCCAGCACCAGCAAAATAGTCATATTGGGAGCTGAATGTATTCAACAGGTGACTCAATTCATTTGGCTCAATGGATCTCTTTATGCCTTACAATAAGGATTTGAATGTTAACTTCGCACTTCATGAAAAATTCAGGAGCATAATATTATCTAAACCAGCATGCGTATTAAAAATAGATCTCTGTGTTATAGATGTTTCTATAAAGTGGAGTTTGAACCAGTATAAAACAATATGGTTAATCCAGAGCATTTCTACATTTCTTGTACAAAGGCCCTCAGAGAACAACAATAAGTAAAAAGAATTGTGAAAAGATTTGGAAAAGATGAGACTTGACTGCTCAGCAAATGTCAGAGAGATGAAAGGACCAAAGTTAGAAACAGAGATCTGCTGGAGATGAGAAAACTATTACACAAGAGCAAGCATAAAGATCAGATACTTGGATCACAGACCAAGTTCAGTGCACTTAGTCCCACTCATGTAGCTATCGTAACATTAAACAATGAGAATTTAGTAGCTGTCAGGATCTTGATAATTCACCATAGACAGGAATAGTTCATGTGATAGGGAAGAAGCTGGTAAGTTTATATAATGCATGGGTAGAGAGCATCCTGGGGCAATCTAGATCAACTTGATATGTCATGAACCAGAGCATATGGCCCTCTACCAACCTGACAGAAACAAGTTTTAATCAAAAGTGACCTCTGCAATTCACAGTTAAGTCCCTAATTTATTTCTAAACAAAAATAAAAGATTACACTATGAATTTGCCTAACTCCTTAGCTGTTACATCTTCAAAAAGAAACTGCAGACAGTACTTTTTACAAAAGATAACCTCTGAGAAAGAATAGGGCCAACACATACCTTAGAACTTAGTAGTTTAGTAAGAACAGGAATGAAGATACAAATGCTCTTAAGCCCATATTTGCAAGTCCATGTTTCCACTTTGCAGGAGAAAGTTTCCTAGGTAATAACTGGCAGCTCATGTCCTCCCTTACTTGCCTAGGCAAGTCCATTCAACTGGATAACAGCTGTTTGATTTTACCTAGAAAGTTCCTACAAGAATATATGATGCATCAGATAAAGTATATTGCATTCAGGGAGGTGTAAGCATAGATTTCAAGGGTTTTGGTAGTGGGAGATTCTGTGGACATCTCAAACTTTTTTTGTGCAAGTATATTTCACTATACCTCAGTCTGGCCAGAATATCATTTAATTGTTTCATTCTACACTAGATGATGATCTTTTCTTAGATAAAATTTTTCCAGAATTCCTAGACTTCAAATGCCTCATGGTTCACTGGACTCCCCACCATGAGTCAACTCAGTAGGATCTAACAGGCACTCAAACGACTCTGCCCACACCTGAGCAAGAAACATATCGTTTTCCAGTAAAGCTCAGTTATTATAGACACATTTTCCTTCAAAACAAATCCATCAAACTCTTCTATACTGATGGTATTTGCACCTATTTAAAAGTAAGCTCAATTTTCACTCACTCCGTACAACGTATTATTGGACTGTAATCTGCCTACTTTGTATGGCTGAAACTGGAAGCCTTCCCCAGCTATACTCATAACAAGCCACACCAGCGTTAATATATGCCTTGCCTACCCCTTAATCTTTCAGAAGGTTCTTTCATAGATTTATAAACTTAATATTTGTACCAAGATTGTAAACATACAGATCTCTTCAGCCACAGAGATTCAGTCAGACACCATTTTTTGCAGATGCAGCATCTATATACAAAGTTTAAAAAAACCCAAACAAAAAACCCAAACAAACAATCAAAAAAAAAATCCCAACTAGATTCTGTCTTGCCAGATTAATTCCATTAGTGTCCACATGTGATGCAGGCATATAGTGGTAAATGAAATCAAGAATTGGTTTTACAATCCCCTTGTCCCAATTTATTAGTCCATTTGGACCATTCTCTTTCTACTGAATTCAGTGTTGTTATCTATCTTCAAAGAGCAGAGCAAATCCACTAGAACTCAGGTCCTCCAAATGACACTTATTGAGCACAGATATTCTAGGATATTATTTTTAAAACAAATCCAAACAGTATCTTGTTAATATTTCTAAACTGGAATGCAAGACAGCATTTAACTACATTTAACATACGATTAAACAATGTGTTTTAGGCATGGAAAAGACCCCTCCAATTTTTATTTGAGTTACATCAAGAAGAGATGTTGCACACATAAAGGCTATTCCCTTAGCAATTACTGAAGAAGGAAATAAATGTTTTAGAAGAACATATTTTTTTTCCTGGCACATACTGTCCTTCAAATAGAAATTCATTTGTACTATTTTTCTATTTGTTGACTGTTTTATTAGTCTGCCTTGGTTTTTCAGAGAGTAAACTCATTTGAGATTATTGTCTATTCGATATTGCTCCACTGAATGATGTAACATCAGCCTTGAGTGAAGTCCTTAGCTATATAATAACTTTAAATTATTAACTGCCGTGACAAACATTTCAGGAGAAAAAATATTTACTGAGAACAAAAACAGGTGACAAAAAAACAGGTGCAAATTATTATCTGGCACTTATATTTATTGGCATTACTTCTTTATTTTTTTAAAGGATTGCCTCTGTCAGCATCACATAGTTACAAACCCAGGAGCAGGAGACTTTGTTAACAGAGTACCTCAGCCTTCTTAAAGCTATTATAACAACTTTACCTCTAGCTTCACCTGCCTCCTCTCATCCTTGAACTTACTGCTTCACATTCTTCCTCTGCTGGGGTTGTAAAGATGGCTTTTTATAGAGTTTAAGTATCTAAATGAAATGTGTTCTCCTTCTCTACTGTTTTTAAACACTCCTTGGTCACTTGTGAATGAAGCCTGGAAATTTGTTTGTATTCTGACTTGTACTCATACATAACAAATGCAGAAGCCATTTGAAATTCTATTGTATTTGGGTTTGTAATTCCAATCAGTAATAAGATGTTAACCATTTTATTCAAAGTTGGCATATATGCAGGCCAAAACAAGGGCCTCTTACAGATTTAGGGACACAAAAAAGATTGCATTTATCCCAATGTTAGTATGATCTCCCTTTGAATAAGGCATTTATGATGCCCAGTCAGCAGCCCAGATCAGCGTTCATCCTCCCATACTTAAAAATGGCAAAGGAGTTGAGGAGCCCTCACGGAGCACAGTCCCAGCATTACACTTCAAGAGCACAAGAACTGGTTAATTTTATAAACCAGGAGCAGGCACTCTTATCCAGAGGATCAGCCACCATCCTCCAGCAGGCTGGCCTTCTGTACCAGTGTAAACCATAATGCCCAGATTCCAATCCAAACCCCAGTATCCTTAGGCAGAACCACCAGTCCCAATGGGAAATTCCAGACACAGGAGAAACCTACTCAGAGACAAAAAGCTGGAAAGATTAAAAGTCTTTCATCTGAGACCTATGACGAAACAAAACAAAACCAATCCCAAAACCAGAAACCCCAACAAAACCAAAATGAAAAAAAAAAAATTTAAAAAAACCCAAAGCCTAAGAAAATAAGTAGGCAGGACATGTTTTGACTGAGGGGGAGTAAAGGGACAAGGAAGTCAAGACCCACACAGCACGATGATGAATGACCAGAAAATATATTCTGATAAGTTTGACCCTGTATCACTGTAATTCAGTGTATTTTCCATATCAAAATTGAACTCTTAGGTAGGAAACAGGGAAAAAAATTAATTGGCTTTTGTGAAAGTGGCCAATTTTAGCAGACTGCAATTGTTTCTGGGATGTAAATCTATTTCTCCCTCCAGATAACACAGAAAACAATTACTTACAGAGAGAACACTCTTAAACACCTATCTTGGGCACGACAGGTCTCAAAAATAGCTTATTGCATTGATTCTCAGTGGTGAAAGCAGCTAATTATTTCTATCAGGAATCTGTAGGATAACAAAATGAGCTCTGATTTAGTTACAAGCTTTAGAAATTCAAGTGAGTATTAAAAAAAATAAACCAATTTATGTTTTATTCAATTGCAACCAATAATCTCAATAGAAAGATTATTCTGACTTCAAAGTTATTTTGAATATAGCTTGTCTGGTTACCACCATTGTGCAAAGATATCCAGACTGACTTCCACCAGGGACAAGCTCGGCATGTGCAGAACAGGTTGGAGCATAGGCAGATTCCCCTTCAGTTCATGTCATTGCTTACAGACAAAATGACACATAAACTTATATCTCAGCTGTTCCAATATTCAAGATATACACGGGCAAAGGAAAGTCTACTGGGCACTTAGTTAAGGTGCACTGGGAGACTGTTAAACTCAAAGAGAGCTGTGGAAGAATTGCACACAAATTCCAGACTACAGCTCTCAAACAAGCTGTAGAAGATGCTTTTCTTTTCTTTCCAGCACCAATTTCTTACATGATTAAGGGGAAGTGACAGTGGAGTTAAGAACATGTGAGAACTTGGAGACACCTTAGGACACTTCAGCCACCTCCTGACAGTGGATTCCGTCAAAGGCAAGAAAAGAATTTCAGGGGGAAATAGTTTCTCCTCACCTACGTATTAAGGGTTTCTGCTGCTCTGTATGTCCCATTACAAGACACTTAAAAATAAACCTTGGATAACTTACAAAGTTTATTCAAATTATTCAAGGAAGTTTTCCATAACTCCAGGAGGTTCTCAAAGCCACGCTTAATTTCAGATTCCATTGCATTGCTGAATCCAGGCTTCAATGTGGTTGCATATTTAAAATGCAATTTAAATAAATATTAAGGATTTCAGAATCCCACAACTTCCACTTCGCCCATTTAGCCCCACTTCATAATTACCCATCAGCAACAAGGAACAAGTTGTTGCAGTGACTAAAAAAGGTTTTGAAGGTTTTATAAACAAATGCAGTTTCTTCCAGTACTTTCATTGTTTAATATGTATTTTACTTTAAAATGAGGGAAGTTTGAGACCAAAAATATTTCAAGTTTGGTTCTGTTCCCCAAGCTGTATCAGAAGGCCATGCAGTTATCTTAATTCCTGGCTATCAACTAAATAGTCACAGAAGTCCAGAAATTGTTGTACATTCTTTGGATTGCAGCCCATACCAGTCCCATTTGTTTCTACTGAGGAGCACACATTTAGGTCCAGAAGAAAAATGTTCTGTGATGGAAAGAAGAGCAACATTTGCTTTCATTACGTAGTGTAGCTGCTTTTTTTTTTGTACTGCAGATAGAAATAAATCCTTGCAACTGTAGAAGAATAAATTGAGAAAGGAAAAGAAACTTGGATGCAAAGAACAGCCCTTAAAGTAAACAGAAAGAAAATAACACTCCATGCAGCAGATCCAAATGGGGATGCCAGTTATGCAAAACTAGAGACAGGGTGACACAACACAATATAAAGATTAATAAAGGATCATGTTCCAGCATAGCTGGAAAGATCAAGAGCAAAGGAAAAAGAAAAACTTTACTAAAAATTATTACTAAACATGCTTTTAATTTGTAACACTATAGCATTTCAAATGTTTCATGAGTTGTGAAATTTAACAAGAGCTACGTTGCTTAAGGCTGAATCTGTTTTGGTTTTGCCTGAATTACTGAGCCAAACACAATGTGCAGAATTTAAAGTCAATGTAGGTTTCATGTACTAACATTTTCCTTGTTTAAAGCTTTCTTATCTATGGACTCACAATCAGTGGGAATTGATTAAATAAACCAATTGTTTGTTGGCTACATTTGACTTCATCCTTACCTTTCAGCAGCTACATGAAATTTGACACAATCTCTCCCCTGTTAAATATCTCAGTCACTTCCACATGCATGCCTTCTCCTGTCTGACTAAAGGAGAGTGAATGCCACCAAACTGCTCTCTTCTTGCATGGACATGCCAATTGGTGTCTCAAAATAATTTAAGCTTTCAGGAAGTGGTACCACAATATGTTTGGTTTTTAATTAAACTGAAGTAACAAACTTCGCAGCAGGACATCACACAATGTCAAGGTTTCAGCCATATATGGTGCAATATCTTCACAGATCTATCAAAGTGTTTTAGCCAACACAGCTGAATCACACTGTTGTTCAAAAATGCTTCTATCACACAGTTTCAGAAATAGACCATTTAGTCTAATAGAAACAAAACAATGAGAAATTGCTAGTAAAAAATATAAGTCTCTTTCTGTATATTTTGTCACACACTAGAACACTAAACATGAGGGGGGGGGGGGGGATGTCCTGATGAGTCCAGTGTTACAGTTGATGCTGTAAGAGGGGGTCCTGATGAGTCCAGTGTTACAGCTGACACTTTAGACTAATGACTACTCGCAGGCAATTGATATGACCTTCAACAAAATGCAGCTAAAACGAGCTATTCTTGGTAAGCACTCAGAGGAGAAGCTTGCCTGGAAACACAAAGAGTTCTAGAAATAAGTGCTGGTAAAGCAGTATTCTTAACTGCTAAGTATAAATATAGTAACCCAGCAGTCTTCCAGAGAACACAGAGAACACAAAATTGCAGTCCAGCATCACTGCCAAAAAGCCCAGGGAACTGCTCCCATGCTGTCATGTTGGTAACTGTGACTCTATAGCTTATTTTAAAACATTATCTGACTACCAATCTAACAGCAGCATGGCTGTTAAGGCCATGGAGAGTGAATTTACTGGCAAGAAAAAAAAAAGGTGTTAGAAAAAGCCAAAAAATATTAAGACAACATAAGGCCAGATTCTGATTGGAGCAATACTGTACATGTGCACTAACCCCAGTGACTTCAGAGTAACTACACAAGGTTGCTAAAATTAGTATCTTGCTCATAGCACCGAGCAAATTAGAAACGCATAGACACAGATGAAAGGAGAGACAGGAACTGAGAGCAGCGAGACACTGCCCCCATGAAGCCTTTGCTGTATTGCTGACAAGCAAAGGAATTTGAGAGAAAAAGCCTTTCTATCCCAACCGCTCCCCGTGAACCTGAGCAGGAGTCTGCTGGGCTTGAAGGTACCTTTCAACAAAAGAATAGGCCATAGTGGAGAGCTCAGGAAGACTTTCAAATGGAGAGACAGTGAGTTTGCCTGCCGGGCAGGTTTTTGCAAGATCTCATCATTCTATTTATAACACCACATGCCATGTCACGTTACATCACACCACGGGAGATGCGCACCACATTCAACAAAATGCATTCGAAACACTCTGGGTTCTCTCCAGAATAAATGTTGACAGCTCACAGTAGTAGTTTAGAGGTAAGTTTTCCAGGAAGGATATGAAATTCCTTGGCAAAAATGCATAACTTATGGAGTTTACTTTGACATTCTGCCAGCTCAGCACTTGAAAACTAACAGCATCTATCAACACCTCCCTGTTTTCCATCTCTAATTTTTCATTTGTTCAGGGTTTATTACTGTCTTTTCCTCTGAGAAGAAACTGCAGTGTAGTCTTTCCTGTATTTAACTGTGTTTTATTCCTCTATCTACCCAGGAGGTCACTCAGGCATCCCATTTCAAACCATTAAAGCAGTCACAGGTAACTCTCCAGCAGGACTGGGGTGTCCCAGATGTTCTGGAGCAATCCATGGGCTTCTCTGCACTCAGGATGGGGACCAAACATAGTTTTGAACAGCCTGATCTACTTAGACTTCTTTTAAGGAGAGAGTTTGAGTAGATGACCTCTGGAAGTTCCTTCCAACCTGAATTATGACTCTATGATTCTTATATTTCCTCATGATGTAGGTACCATTTGCCTACTAAAACCACTAAAATAAAAACTGAATGCATCACCCAAACTATTTATAATATTTATTTTACTTTGAGTTTTGGGGATTGGAGTTCTCTTAAAGTAGAATAGGCAACACCAGTTAGATTGATTTCTACAAGCGCTTCCTCTTCACAGGCAGATAACATTGTTAAAAATGAGTCCATGGGCTCATTTTAACTTCTAACAGCTGAAATTACCAATTGTAAAACAATAAGACAAGGGATTGTATGGAGATAAGGTAACTGATCCATAAAATGCATCCCAAAAGAAGCCTTAGGAGCTCTGGATTGGTATAGAAAAGAGATAAAACTGGAATCAACAACTGAAGGAGAGATGGTCCATCTCTTTCTAGGGCTTGTCCATATACAGCTTTGCACTGGTATCAGTTGTGTCCTTAGCCAAAATGAAGGATAATCATACACTTCAAAAAAAAAGTTATTTTGAAATTCTTAGGAGCTTATGCATGAAAAACCTTATTAAATGCATATTAGCAAGTTTTGGAAAAAAGTATTGTGTGAAAGCACAATAAATTGAAGACCGCATCACAGCAAAAGCGCACAGTGGCACTGAAGAAAGATTGTATGGCACACTCTCAGCTGTTATTTCTTAAGTTCTGTATGTTTGACATTGTAAATTTGTGGTATTTGTTCACTACAGTATTTGAGAGGAGTGTTATTTTCTGTAACATCTCAGAGCTTGTTCTGGAGCAGGGTCTCCATGTCACATAAGAGGTGAAAAACATGGAAGAAGTACATGGTTTTGCAAGAATTTAGCAAATGCAATAAGGCTGCTGTCCCAAATCCTCATAAAGGATCCTGATGACTACGCCAATTTGTCACGAACAGTCTTTTATATGGCTTTGATTTAACAGCAATTCAGGATTTATTAGTAGTTTCGAGGTAATTCTTAAAAGCACTTAACCATCAGCTAATTTAACAAAGGGCTTCAGCCCAATTTGCTACAACCAAACAGCAACTTAGTAAGATTTGAGAATGGCAAGGTTCACACTGCAGGGTTTCCTAAATCAAGTTGTACACAGAGAAACAGAGAAATACAGACGCAGAGATGTTAACCTATAATCAAAATCTCCCTTTTCTTGAGTTCAGTGTATTACCTTTAATGTGTTGTCAACAGGCAATTGTTGAATCTTGAGAAGTCTGACTTTACTCTTCTCCTTCATCAGCTTTTATTAATGGATGATCTTTGAATCCTCAGGATATCCACCCTGAAAGGCATCCCAACTCAGGAGAAGATGCTAGGTCACAGCCCACTGTGATCCTGGAGAGCTCAAACAGTCTCACCTAGTATTGCTATTCATAGGATCACGAGATGACCGACTTTGGTCAATATTCTTCCATTCTGGCTACAACTTGTGTTAGGTAATTCTGTTATTTTCTACTAGCTGTACAATTTTAGTACTTTATAGATGCTGCAGTTCTGGTACCGTCCAGATTAGGCTATGATCCAGGCAGCAGGTGTTCCAGCGTCTGCCAGGGAACACCTGGTAATTCCAACTCACTAGGCTTGTAACAAAGACAAAATGGTAGTTTTCCCCAAAAATACTGATGGCATATCCTGAGATCACAGAGTGATCCGGGGCTGGGGTTACACCACCAAAATGCTAAATTGTGACATGAAGAAAATTCCAATGATGAGAAAGAAAAAGCAAGCAAGGCCAGAGTTATGCAAGGAAAAACAAACAAACAGATTTTACAGATAATTTGGAAAAACCAGCAGCAGGATTTCACTCCAGCATTTTCAGTACATGTAGCATTATCTGTATTTACTTTGGTGAGTCAAGTAGTCAACCATCAGATTCAGTTCTCAGTGCCTATTTAGTTAGCTGTCTGAGATAAGCGGGGTTTAGCGTGCAGTGTTTGTTGATTCTAAGCATAGAAGGATCTCATCTCTCCACTTCAGTTAATAGGATTATGTAAGCTGGGCAATTTGCGATGTGTCAACTGCCACATTGAAATCTTTACTGAAGTAATTGTTCAGTCTCCAGATTTTGAGTCACAATCACAGATAGTTTTTGCCCAGAACTTGTATTACAGCAAAAATAAATAATGCTTTAGGCTGCCAAGCAGGCCAAGTGAAAGCAGCTCTCTAATCAAGTTTGTTTTAAATTTAAGCCATCTAAATCTATACTTGCTTACATTGCATGTTGCCCAGGAATGTATCCTAAGAAAATAAGTGGTTTCCCCATGACAACAGAGAGGATCACAACAGCTTTGCTGAGGAAATGCCCTGGCTCAGTGCCAATTGCCTGGACCTTGCCATCACATCAGGACTCCTACTATGAATTCAGTGGAGTGGAAAAGCCCCAAGGAAGTGATGATCCATTGTTGAGTAAAGAACTAGACAATAGCTGAAATTCAGAAAAGTATATTGAGTCAAGACTGATGTTTTCTTTTTCTCCTGTTCTCTATGCCTTATGAGTATTTTGGAAGAAAACAGGAGAGATACAGGGGTGCTCTGGACTAAAGACTGATACTTAAACCTAAGGCTTTGTGTCCCCTATTGTTTGTACAGGAAATGCTGCAGCAAATTAGTGCCTTTGGAGATGATACTCGGGACTTCAAACTACCACCTGTGTTTGTACCCACATTAGTATCTGAACCTGACAGAAAGCATTTAAAAAAAAATATAACCTCCAAACAAATGTGAAGGAGGTGGCAGAAGGTGCCTGCTGCATTTTAATATCCTCACTCTGTGTTGCTTCACTAACAGGTGGCTGAAGGCAGATGAAGGACATGAGTAGAACAATACATCACATCCGCACCCACTTCACACCACCAGACCAGATGGAGAGCACAGACCAATGAAAAAGCTGTTCCCAGCCAGACTTCTCACCCCTCCAGCTTTCCATGCACTCCTCTCTGAAACTGCATCTTGCAGACAGAGCGCTGAGCATCACTGACCTTCTTCCTACAGACTGACACTGTCACACTAACTCACTGCTGAAATTCGTAACCAGCTAATGAGATTGCTGGGAACAGAGACAGCTAATTCTTGGCCCACAAAGCTAGGTTTCCTAAAGGACAACAAAGTGCGCAGTTCACCTGCATATGGTTGTAGATGTCATTCATTTCAATGTTCAAGGAAAAAAGTGAAGTGTCCAGCAGAACACACCTCAGTTCTCTACTGGCTACACTTTTTCTTGGTTTAAAAAGAAAAAGGTAGATAGGATTGTTTTTATTTAATCTCTTCATCATCAACATAAACTTACCAGCAGCAGGATGCCCTACAAATTCATACATATTTCTCTGTTTACTTGTCTCTTATTCAGCCAAATTTAATGCTTCCAATGGGACTTGTCTGGAGGTGAATGAGAAGTTTGGTTGCTTCTAAAATACTGACTGAAGCCTCTATCTTGAAACTCTACTTTTAAAAATAAGTAATTTAGCTTGCCAATAAGTATTTAAAAAAAATTAAGGGGGGGGGAAGAAGTACTAACAACGCACATAAACAGAAAAGCATACAATACTGGTGAATGGGGCTCCATCCAGCTGGAGGCCGGTCACCAGTGGTGTCCCTCAGGGATCAGTGTTGGGTCCAGTTCTGTTTAACATCTTCATCGATGATTTAGATGAGGGGATTGAGTCCATCATAAGTAAATTTGCAGATGACACCAAGTTGGGAGGGAGCATCGACCTGCCGAAAGGCAGGAGGGTTCTGCAGAGGGACCTTGATAGGCTGGAGAGATGGGCTGACTCCAACAGGATGAAGTTCAACAAGTCCAAGTGCCGGGTCCTGCACTTTGGCCACAACAACCCCATGCAGCGCTACAGGCTGGGGACAGAGTGGCTGGAGAGCAGTCAGGTGGAAAGGAACCTGGGGGTGCTGATTGACAGGAGGCTAAACATGAGCCAGCAGTGTGCCCAGGTGGCCAAGAAGGTCAATGGCATCCTGGCCTGTATCAAGAATAGTGTGGCCAGCAGGACGAGGGAAGTGATCCTTCCCCTGTACTTGGCATTGGTGAGGCCACACCTTGAGTATTGTGTTCAGTTCTGGGCCCCTCAGTTCAAGAAAGATATTGAGGTGCTGAAGCGTGTCCAGAGAAGAGCAACAAAACTGGTGAAGGGAGGCTGAGGGAGCTGGGGTTGTTTAGCCTGGAGAAGAGAAGGCTCAGGGGTGACCTCATCACTCTCTACAACTATCTGAAAGGAGGTTGTAGACAGGTGGGGGTCGGACTCTTCTCCCAGGCAACCAGGAAAAGAACAAGAGGGCATGAGCTTAGACTCTGCCAGGGAAGGTTTAGGCTGGATATCGGAAAAAAGTTCTTCACAGAACGAGTAATCAGGCATTGGAATGGCCTGCCCAAAGAGGTGGTGGATTCACCATCCCTAGAGGTTTTTAAAATAAGACTGGATGAGGCACTTAGTGCCATAATCTAGTAATCATGATAGCGTTGGATTAAGGGTTGAACTTGATGATCTTGGACATCTCTTCCAACCCAGTTAATTCTATGATTCTATGATACTTGCTCCCAAAACTGTAATATTATTTCACAGTCCTTCGATGTAGATGATAGTTAATTGCTACATCTACCAGTTTCATTTTAACCTTCTTACAGTACACTGAATTTGCAGGATTAGGTTGTCAAGCCTTACAGCTGGTGATGACCAGTGCAAACTGCTACCAGCCCAGTGACAGGAGCCGCTTGGGCCCCGTGGCCATTCCTGGTTGGCAAGCAGCCTCTGCTCTGACCTGCAGCAAGAGGCTGGCAGTGTGGCATGCAGCACAGCCCTCTTGCACGGAGGAAATTCCCAAAAGGCCTCAAAACACACGGTTTCTGCAGAAAGCATCCTATCTCACTGGCACGATCCAAGGTATTGGAGTAAGGAGCTGAAAGGTGCCTCATGCAAGGGCTCCTGAAAAGCATCCTTCCATGCAAGCCTAAAGCAACCTCCTACTTCGCTTTCATGTCTGATGATGAGGTATGATAAGAGACTAAGAAACTGTTTTTTACTGAGGTCAACAACAACCTGAGCTCTGTTCCCAAGGATGAGGGACAATATTAAAATCTGTCTGCCCGAGGTGAAACAACAGTTCACAAGATACTTGAACAACCATGGAAGGCTTCTTACTATTGCCATACCTGCACTTCTTGATAGAAGTGTGGTTTTATACTGCTTATATTTAACATGGTCCAAGATTTGTGTTGCTGTCAAAGAGCTTTAAGTGACAATGAATCAGGAATACACAAAAAAAATGTGCAAGGACTAACACAGCCTTAACCTGCATCTACAGGGTCCTAAAACAGAGATTAAAATCTTAGTTTTGTCCATATTGTTCTTGTGCAACACAATCTGTTCTGCTGCTTGCCATTGACCTCAAGTTAAACTATAAAATATATGGCCGAACTCCTACAGTATTTTTAGTTATTAAAATTGCCATGGAAGTTTTAACAGCTATAAATCTTTAGAGGAAATGTTGAGGCAAATAGGACTTAAAAATTTTCTAGTAATCATCAATAGTTGAAGAAAGAATATATTAAATGATTTAATAGATCTTTGCCAGCCAGTGAATAAGCCTTGACAAGGTGAGAGAACAGGCTGAGTTGCTGGAAGGTCTTTCCTCTGATCAAACACAGCTACATTTCTGTTAGAGGCAATATTTTTTCCCAGTAGCTCCTGCATATACACACATACTTTAATCTCGAGTCTCCCTTTCAAGCCAGTTCCTCTTCAACAACCACTCGACAACTGTGGTTTCATTTCATGTGTGGTACAACCAGCAGAGAGCAAGCACTGGGCATTCAGTGGGAGCACCACCCCTGAAAGACACAAGTTGACAGAGAGCTTCCCCAGCCACCACAGCAGCGTGTTTTGCCTCCAGCCAGGGAGATGTGGCCACAGGCACAAAGCCAGTGAACTGCGTGGAGCAATGACTAATAGCAAGATGAACTCAAGCTAGAAAATATTTCGCATGACTAAGTACTACTTCAATAGGAAAATAAAACTTTATCCAGAACCACCCAAAACCACTTGTCTCTGGTATAATATAGCTGCCATCACAGAACATTTTGGCACCCAGTCTGGTTACCACTACTTTGCAAGGTCCCATTTGCCATTGAAACTATGTGCACTGTCATCACCTATCACCTGTGCACAGTATGAAATACATAAAGCTTTATCTTTTTAATTGAAGTGGATACTTTTAACCTCTTGTAAGCGTAAAGCAGAAAGCATGCACACACATGGTTTGACAGATGGTAACCTCAGGAAGCAGCAGTTCAGCTGGACATCTGAGCCAGTGTGCAGAGAGTCAAGCTACACAGAGACACATAGGAAATCCATAGGCAAATAGAGAACTCGGCATAAATTTTTCACATTTTCAGTCACTGTTCTAACTATGTAGTCTCGGCTTCAGGTTTGAAGGTACCTTTTAAACAATTACAACACTAACAGATTTATTATGTTGTTTATTAGTCTAAGGGGTTTATGTTGCACATTTTACTGAATCAGTGTTTCCAATATTGTTCTTCTGGAGAGCAACTGATGTTTTCATAGCCAACAATAGCTCTCAAGGTCTCTTAAAAGCCTAAGAATTTATTGATACATAAAGTTACAGTTGCCTAGTACTTTTTAAGTAGTTTTTCATGATCCAAATATTCCACAACATTTTTCTTATTTGTCAAAATACAGTATCACAATATAAACTTCAAATATATTTAGATATTTTGAGGAATGAAGACCATTTCATTATTTTTATGTTGTTTAATTTCAGTGCATTTGTTTTGGATTTAATCCTATTGTAACCACACATGGTATATGGTTGTCCTCTGCTATAGATTGTGTTTAGGATTTGGAACAGTTTGGCCCTGCAATCTCTGACAAAATATTTGCCACTTTATCACAAGTTCCACTCAAATCTCCTTCTTTAAATTATCAACCCTTTAAGGCAAAGAAGTTCACAGACAACGGAAAAAATATCCTGGGTGATTTCTTGCCCTGAAACATTGAAGTGAATGCAGATAGAAAGAAAAGCATTTGATGTTTCCTAATAAACTACACAGAATAGGGTCAAGAACCTAGACACCAAATACTGAAACCATGAACACTTCTGACAGAAAGGACATGTTGATAAGCAATTCGAAATAGCCCATCTATTACTAGTCATGTGAAATTTTGCAGCCCATATATATATATATATATAGATAACAGCTTTCCTCCCAGCAAATCTACTTGGACATTTTCACTGTTCCACCTCTTTCACCTTTACGCTTTAACCCATGCTCCTGGATATTCAGCCCAAGGACCTACCACAGGAGAAATGTCAACTTACACAAGGTGTAAACAAGCATTTAAGACAGTACATGTCAGGTATTTTCAGAAATGCTCATAATCACCCTGAGTATATTTGTATTATTAAAGTCACTATGTAACCCCACACTGACAGTCTGCTCTCTGCTATTTTTAGACTTTGAGTTCTTCGGGTGGGTACAGAGGTTGCATGAGGGCTGAACAAGAGGGGATTCCTGGCTCAATTTAAATGGCAATGTAGATTTCTTTGCAAATGCCAAGATTACACCTGACCTGTCACTCTCTACAGTTCTCCTGCTGTCATAATCCAGGCTGCAATTTCTGCAGGTGATAATACATCAGAGGAACAGTCAAAAGCCATGTGCTGCTCTGTTCCAGACATACACTTTGCCCCAATTCTTTGGATCACCACACCAAAGAGCACAAGTTAGGCAAGAAGACATCTAAAGGCAAGAAAGAGAGATGTCTGAATGTTGTTGCCCTCTTAAATACCTTTGAAGTATCTAATTTCCAGAATTAGGCACTAGTGCAATCCAAATAGTAATGCATCTTCACTCTCCATTCTAACAAAAGAGAGCAACCACATGGAGCATACAGATAACTGGACTTCAGCCATAGCTTCAGCATGAAACAGATTTATCCTGCTGGTCCAGTCTCCAGGTGCATCCTTTTGCCATGTCCTACCCATCAGTAAGGAGAAGTTGTGATCTCCTCTTCTTGCAATCATTGTGGTTCTTTCTGAGAGGACACTCAGTTACGTAGCAAGGAAAGTAGCTTCCCTATGGCTCTGAGACTCAGGGAGTAGTCCCATCCATGTACCAATCCAGAACAATTTCAAACTTGGCTTTACGTGGACTGATCAGGCTAATCTACTGTGGCACAGAAACAAGTCCTCACACTTTGGTCAGTCATTAATGAAGCAGTTATTTTGCTGTGAGATTACATGGGGGTGTTCAACCCAAACACACTTCAGTTAGAGTTTGCTTTTAATTAGATTACAAAGACTTTAGTAGCAGTGGTTATGACTGCTAATGTTTTGTTTCACAATCAGATCTTAACAGATTTGTGAAACAAAGTTCCCTGATAAAGAAAGAAAAAAAGACTAGAGAAAAACTTTGAACAATTCCATAAGGAAGACTCAAAAAAGATTCATACCTTGACAAAAACTCTTGCATCAGAGAATTAACTGCAAGGTGAATAATAACTATACTGTGTTCAGAATAAAAGTTTGGATATGACTCTAGGGATGTATTTAAGAAGTTCAGACGGAAAGTAAACCCTGACACAGGAGGTATAACTCAGATGAGATGGTTTCAAATCAGCCATCCAGCCAGCAGGGGAACAGATGTTGCAACTGGAAAACCTGAAGACACCTCATTATAGCATACCACGACTGAGACTATGACTTTGCTTCCAGCTCTCCTTGAGAAAGCTTGACCATATACACAGAGCCCAGCCAACAGCTACTCTGGATCAGTGCTGGCCCAAGAAAGCTCAAGTATCGTCTTCCTATGCCATCTGCCAGCAGGGTGGGAACCTGTAAAATGAAGGCAGAAGGAGTCTTGTGGGGCGTACCTATCAGGGGCTCTGTATGCTGCCACCACAGTGCTCCCATGAAGATTTGAGCTGAAGAAGGGTTCTAGGCACCAGCACTGCACTGCTGGAGAAGACATCTGCCACAGGTGCTAGGAGGACAACTGGCATTTCTATAGGTAGAGGCTGTTTAGCCATTCCTAGCTGAATTCAGTCCTTAGAGATAGCCCCAGTGCTTTGGTTCATAGCTAACATTATCATGCTTTTGCTTCTTTCCCCTCCATATCCCCTTTCATGCCACAGAAGTACCAACGAGGAGATCAGGGAAAACATTGAGTGACCTCAAGGCCATGTTTTGTAGAGAACTCACTCTATTTAAACTGAGAGGGCATTAGAACACGATTATCTTACACCACACATGCTCTGCTACACTGAAAGATTCCTTAACATCAGACACGTTCAGCCTTTGATAATACAGTATGGATTTTTTTTTCCCCATTTCTTTCCAGCTTGGGTACCTGGCAATCAAATTTAAACCTTTACTGCACACACTGCAAATAGGTTAAAGTTAACAAACTTTTGTAAGGCAAATTTTTCTTATAGAACCAATGAAACACTATGTATAGCACGTACTTAGCTTTTATCTGTTTGTTGAGTTGGTTTTCATCTGTGCCTTTGGGGATACTGCTTTGTTTTAATGGGAGAGGAAAGGTTGTCTCATTCTTTTTCTTAACAGAAGGGGGAAATGGGGAAGAGGGAGGAATCAGAAGAAGGAATTAAAAGATTAGAGCCCAGGGTTTTCTGTTGTGGATTCACACAATAAATCATAAAGCACTACACGCACTGACACAACAGTTAAAGGAGCATGGAGAAGTGAAATCATACTGTTCCCTCATACTAAATCTGAAATAAGATGGAAATAAACTCCTTTTTGTTCAACACTAAGAAACAGTTTGTACCAACAGCAAGATGTTGTTTCTAACACCATTTGTTTCCCATGTATAAGGAATAAACCAGATCTCTGCTCCAGCTCTCCTTGTAGTATAAGCTCTTTAAGAAGGAAGGTCAGCATGCATTTTGTTATAATAACTGCCACTCCTATGTCCTCTCACATTGGGAACAGGGAAGATGGGAGGGTGTTTCTGCTGACATGTGGGGCAGACTGTAGCTCGTACCTCCAAAAACACATTCTCTTCCACAGCACGCAATCTTGTACAGAGGATGTTTGCATTCACACTCCGCTTCAGGAGCCGCACTGTATATCTCACTGTTTATCAATAACAACATGGACTGGAATTATCAAGCCACTGAACGTTTCTGGCTTCCTGCAACTCGAAGACTTTGCTTTTACCTTGTGGATTAACTTTAACCAGTGGGAAAACTGCATCCTAAACATCCTTGAACAATCTTGTGAAGAATTTCCCAGTTGATCTTATTTGTAAAGTTTCCTTTGCCTTCACTGTTCTTTCTCTACATGATTTCATATATTGGATGCTCTTTATTTTTAAACTCTAAGTATTTCTACACTTCCATCAATTTTTATTATATGTAGGATTCACACTTTTTTCTGTCCAATTCAGATGCATAATGCATTAGCTTAGTTGAAAACTTCTGCAAGTTCTCCAAGACTGCATAATGTTTAAAATAAACTGATTTCCCACACCAGTCACCCCAATAAATTTAATGCCTCAAGCAATGTAATAACACAATTTTAAATAGACTGCTGAAATATTAATCTTAGAATTCATTATTCCTTCACTCTGCCTCTATTGTTTGATGTTTCTTCTCATGCCATCTGATGCACTCTCTGTTTATGTTTCAATATCCTTTGGACATCATTGCATCCATAGGATGACTCATATGTTGGGAGAGCTGTGTGTTTTAAGCTTCACTGTGTTTCAAAGCAACACATTCCTTATTCTTCACAAGGAGCCAGTTTTCTTTGAAACGTCTGACCTGTCATTCAAAAAATCTCAAATTTAAGCAACTATTTATAATGAAGTTCGTAGTAGTTAGTACTTAGGTGACAGAACTGTGGTGTTATCTTTTTCCCTTGAGCTTGCTATTCCTCTGGTTGTTCTGCCTAGTCACAAAAAATTAAATGAGCCCCCTCAGCAATTCCCTTGCTGCAGGCAAGGAATCAGACTGATGTGAAGGACATTGTGAAATGGGATAGCAAGCATAAGCAGTAATACTGGATCAGTGGCATTATAAATTGAGAAAGATATTGTCTAAACAGGGACTCTGCTCAGACTTTTGTAGAAGTTTTATACCATATCCCAAGATTGGATTAGCATTCAGGCTAAGCTTTAGTTTGGTTATTTATGATATGTAATTATTCAATGCAGAGAACTTTGTTACATACATAGTAAAAAAATCCATTTCTCTAGCTATGTTTTTGTGTAATCTATCCGATTTACTCAAAGGGTTATAACCTGCCCATGAACATATCAAGACTAGAAATGACAAGTCTACAAACCACCCATGCAGAGAGGTTCTGGAACAATTTCACAACTGGGGAAGTGGGAGAGAAAAATTTCGGTAGCTAACTCTAAGGCAAAGGCACTTTTGCAAGAGGAATGACAGTTGCATCCAGCTGCAGGATCCCAGCTCCAATCAGCAGAAAAGCCCTCCTGCTCCTGGTGGCCCTGTTCCTACCTTGGGGAAGAATGTACTTAGCACAGCAGAGCCACTAGATGCAATGCTGTTTCCATTTAGGTGCACTACATACCTATTATCCTATGTACCTATTAAAGACTTAAGGAATCTCCAGTATCTTCCTAAAAAGGAATGTTCCACAGCTTGGCAATTCTTTCACGAAACTCATGTTCTGCTCCTTAAATTTTTAATGAGTACACATACACACAAAAATCTGATCACCTACAAACAACCCAAACCGAACATTGGAAAAAGCATCTTGTAGGCCTAGGGGGGTTTCAGGCTTCATACTGCTATTAAAATAAAGATTTAACTCCTGTGTGCTGCTAGCAAGTTCACTTTAGTCCACGAGTTGAGCCTCCACAATTCATCCAGCACAAGCCCTATGCCCTGTTGGAGGCACTGTTTCCTGGGTGTAAGGACAAAGCAGCCATTCTAGTCTGAAAAGCTGAATTTTATCCAAACTTAGTGTGCAAGATCTGACCTTGACCTGTGATTTTGATCCCCAGGAAAAATAAGAGATTCAGTGTTAACTGCTTGGCTGTCTCAACAGATGTTTTTCTCCTGCGAGAACTGGTTGGTTGTTGATTTCCAGATGAAAAATCACTATTTTTAACTACTAAAATTGATCCTTAATATTCCATTATGCCTTGGTGACACACATGAAGATACCTCCTCCTTTTCTTATGGTTTTCTGTGCTGTATGGAAGTGAGAAGATGAATGTAAAGAGAAATGGAGAACAATATAACTTTTTTCTCAATTACTTTCACTCCACACTGCATCAGATGCGTGGGAATAGAAAATAAATATGCCAAACTAGAGCAAAAGTATCTTTTCCTGAATTCAGCCACCCACCTTTGTGTATGGCCACGCCACATAGGGATAATAAATGAATGAGCTAAAGATATTCTCTTTGACTTTTTCTGAAGAAAATGGAATGAAGTGACTGCATTGGATTATTTTGGTCAAAGTGATTGTCATTCACATTTTCGTCAAAGTAATTTTATTACTTCTGCATACAGGTTTCATAACAACCAGCACAGGAGAAGCACAAGGCACCCAAAAAAGTTCCAGCTTTAAAGAATTTGATTCATAACTGGTAGCCTGCTGGAAAACATAAGGGGTCTTTATATCTCTTTATAGAAACGTACACTTAAAATTTCCAGTCACAAGCAGCCTAGTTCAGTTTTACTTTCAGTCTGCAATTATCTAAGACCTTATCTCATTTATATGGTAATAACTTGTCTCATGTCAACTCAACAAGCAGAGATAGCAGCTATGCAGCACCAGCTCCTCGAACGTTCCGGCTGGCTGATGGCTCTCAGCGTGGGCAGAAGGACCTCACTGGGCTCAGAGCACCAATTAGACTTGCCAATGAGCCAGACCTAGCAATGCTGTGAGAAGCATAGCAAATGCAGGGAATTTCTTGTGGCTAGGAATTTAGCTTAATTCTTCAGTTTTGCACACACTCATCATGAAAATATTTTTGGAGATATTTATTTGCCCAGGGAAGATGAGACTTACTGCAGCAGTTTGGAAAGAACTGTTCCTCAATAAGAAGCAGCAAAATTTCATGGCAAGGTTCAGAAATTATTCCAGGATGATTACTACAGCTGTAAAGCTGCATTTTCTCTAAAATTATAATTATAGATAAAGTGAGTAGAAGGCCAAAACAGATCTGGACTTCAATGAGAGATAAAGGCTTTGGTCTTTTGCAGTTTCAGAGTTAATTACTAAGGGATGCCTTATCCCCTTGCTGAAGCAGAGGAAGTGCACAGACACTTTGGGGCTCCAACCAACACTACAGCTCTCAGGTGCCTTTAAAAACACACCAAAAGAACAACACATCCCACATTAAACCAAAACAAGGATCTGGAAGACAAGTACCCTGTAGAGATAACAAACTTCACATCACTCTATTAAATGTTCAGCTAGTCTAATGAGCTCTTTCTCAAAAGCAATTTAATATGATTTTGCCCATAACCCATCACCTATTTGGGGCCACAAGAAAACATTTCATTTCAACAAGTAATTTCCCACCATCATCTAGACAGCAAGGTACAGTGATTGTGCCAGGACTCCGATCACTGTAAAATGGGATGTGTTTTAGCAACGGTAGTCATAGTTCCAGCTTAACCAGAAAAAAAAGGTTCAGTTTAAAGTCAGAAGGTTCATCAAAGTGTATCTTTAACGAAAACCAGTCAGGATGCAGTTTGCACTCTATGTTTTCTAAAGGGGTTGTGTACTACCCACTAGAGGGAAGTGTATTTTGCAGGTAATGTATGAGTAATAAGACAACTGATGTTATTTGTGGTGAAAAAAAGCAAAAGGGAAGACCAGGGTTTGTCTTATGCCCTGTAATACTGGTACACACTGTGCTGTTTCCCATCCAGAAGAGCGCATTTCAGGAGGATCAGGTCTCACAAATGCTCACTCCTTTGTCCCTTTGCAGCGTATAGGAAGGGGCAGGCTCCTCATATCATGCTGCTGACAGAGTACTGGGAGTCAGGTGTTTTAGGAATACTGATTTAAAACTATTTGAATTCAGAACATTCAATTTTACATGAGATTTTTATATTTTATTTAAACATAACATGGCAATTTGTACTGAAATGGTACTGAAATTATTGTATACATAGGATCAATGATGGTTCAAAGAAAGGATTTAACATCAATATGTTTGAGGACTGTGTTATTTTTTAACACAGAGGATGTTACACACAAATGCCTTAATCCTTACCACAACATGGTAAATCCTGAGCCACACATTTCAGAGAAAGAGTCTCTAAAATGCCACTTAGAGTTTCTAACCACTAACAAGGGTTGGGTTTGCATCACATCATCTCTAAAACCATCCTGTTAGCCATATATGCTTCAGGTGTGTGTTAAGAACATAAAATTAAGGTTAGCAGTTCAGAAAAGCTCTGAAAAACATCTAGAAATTTTCCTGTAAGTGCAGCTGTGCCCACCATTCCAGCAATAACAATACTCCAGCATAATTGCAATACCCCCAGTCTCAGTCATATCACAGCCTCATGGAAGTGCTAGATGGACACGGACAGCTGTACTGGAACAGAGGGAAGTCAATGTCAGGGCAGAGAGGATGGAAATACTTTTGCAAAGCACTGGTGAAAAGAAGTTAGTTATCAAAAGATAATCATCTTTGGACTATCTGAAGTAGCCTTTGGAGAAATATGTGAAGAGCAGACAACATAAACAAGAAACTGCTTTCCTTTAGTTGATGCAAGCAGAGCTGAGTTTATAGGCACAGGTTAGGAGGTTCAGCTTTTGAGCCTGAAAACAAAGGACTCAATCTTCTGCCAGCTCAGGAGCCAGGGAAGGATTTTGATACTGAGTTGCTGCCATCTATGCCATTTTGAAAAAAAAAATTAAAATAAAACATAAGCTGCCATAAAACTGCTTATCAGTTCAGAACAACAGCATCAATAATGAATTTTCACTATTAATAAATCCTGCCTCTAGAGTTTTCCCAGAAAGCTTAATAAATATTTCATTGTCTTTCATTCTGAGAAGTAATCCAAAAGAAGACTGAAAATCTTGAGAAAAGGCAAAAGAACCGTTTAAAGTATAAGATTTTGAAATGCTAATAGCTATGAGGAAGAATTAGTGCAGGTTAGCTTTGATTGCATCAGGAGTGGAATAGCTACAAGAAAGACCTAACGAGAAAGACATTCAACATAGTATTATTAAATGTTTCTCAAGCATAATAGGGTAATGCTCCAAATACATTGCAACCACCACGGCATGGTCTTCAGCAGAAAGAGCATTGCCTTAGTGGTATTTCACTCCTCTGCTCCAACACGAGTAAAGTAGAACTCAGAATACAACACACGTGATGTTCACGTAAAGGAGCCTTGTACATTTCCCATGGTCTCGCTTCTGATTCCTCAAGCACAAAACAGAAGGTCAAATACTGAGGGCAGAAAAAAAAAAAACAAGAAAAGCATCTTACTGTCTGGAAAGTTAAAAAAGGGAAGGCAAACATCATTTCAAGTCATAACAAAAAGCTGAGTCTCTAAAGGCTTCAAATGAATATGCTAACGCACACTGGTAAACATTTTAAATATGTATTCAAAGCCTTGTTAGATTCTAATGCTCCTCTGATGGTTAAAGCGGATTCTCCTTCTCAGTAAATAATTCAGTAGCAAAGAATTGCTTGGCATGGATAATAGCTGAACAATTGGTCAGGACTTTAGACAGTTCCTCTTTTCTGAGAGACTTTGGCCTGAATTTTGACTTTGTGAGGAGAGATTTCTGCAAAGAAGGAAGTCCTGCAAAAAAAAAGTTGAAGTGTTTGTATTCATAACTGCAATTTAGAATCAGCATTTTCTGACCTTTATTCTGTTAGTGAAAGAAGAAACAGCTGATGGCATGAAAAGAGAAGTCAGCAACATAATTTATATAAGCTACTGCCACAGGAGAGCAATTTTCTTATTCAAGCGCACAGTAGACTTTGGTTCTACTTGTGGTCAGAGAGGTTCACCCTTTGATACAGCATGCTGCTGTTGCATACATGGGAGTGCAGATATCTAGGAACCTTGTCTAGAGTAGATTCCATAAAACAAAATATTACTCTGTGTTTGGGGGGTGGGTTTTGTTTCTTTGATATAGCACAAAGATGCATGTCTCTAAGCACCAGACAGCAATCTGATTAGGAGTGAGACTAACAGTACTCCTGAAAAAAAACCCCAGGCAACTCAAGTTTCCTCCCTCCTAGTAGCAAATGTTTTTAAACCAGAAACTATAAATCAGGGTAAAAACTTTCTCAGATTAATTTCATTAAGTATGGTGGGTCAGAACGTGGTTTGTCCTAACAGACCACCTCATCCAAACCCCACAGGAAACTTTTGGATCAGATCCCAATAAGGAATATTCTGGACAAACACAGATAGGCACAAAAGATACTGGTTCTTTATATTAGAAATGCAGGAACCTGAGCCACATGTGTTTTCAATATAGCTTTTGTCAGATGATTATATAGACCAAGAAAAGGTACCACTGAGTCTAAACTAAGTTACAAAGTAAAAACCTCTTTGAGTACACCTGAGCCTTCCTCTCCAGGCAGCAAAATGCCAAGCCAACCAGTTTCTCTGTAAAACTGAGCTACCCACAGGCATTTGCAATCTATTAACACCAAATATGGCAAAGCCACCCTGAGAAATGTACTGCTTAGATATATACACGCACACCAAAAGTGAATTGCTCTAACAGAAATGAGATGCACAGAGGTATGTTAAACAAGAGATAAGCTTTACCAGCCAGTTTGGAACTGCACTTCATTTCTTCCCCCCCAAAAAATGAAGCTTTGGGTACCTCTGAAGTTATGAAGAAACCAAAAGAGAAGGCATCCCAGAGCCTCACCTCATTTATGTTATATTTTCTGCGAGCTTAAGCATCCCTATGTCTAACTTGTTCCTAACCAACTTTAGGGGAAAAAACATATTTATACGTAGAATTTTCCACAAATAATTCTTTAAAAACCCATCAAATAAACAGAGATTTACTGTTGTATTATTTTGCAGATAATTTACCTCCTAAATCAGGAAGGCAAAAGTATATACATGTAACTGACCAGATTCATTCAGAGATTTCTCTACAAGCAGTTTGCTTAGCTGCACCAACAAATCTTCATTGGTGACACTTTTTGACTGTAATCTTGGCACTAGAGACAAGGAGCAGCACAACAATATGCTTCAATCTAGAACAATAATGCTTAAGACTTGAAGGCGAAACCAGACCAATTCAAGAACATAAAGTGTCAAAAGAACTTCAGAAAAAAAAAAATTACATAGAACCCAGCAGTCACTATAGAATATCTTCTAATAGATAGTTTTGCACAAGGGCAGACTGCATGCAGTTACTCACAGCTGTTGCATTTTGCAAGTAGAAGCCATCATTAGTTAAATTCCAGAAATATCAGCCATATCTAAACTCTCCATTTGACAACTTTTGTCCCTAACATTTTCCTTTTATCGCAGCTCGACATCGCATCAGGAGCAAGGTGGGCTGTCTTTATCTCCCAGGAACTAGAGAAAATCTTGTTTGTTCCAACCCAAAACCTACTATAGGCTGCCCCATTAACTGCATTAAGTTCATCACCTACAGTTCCTCTCCACAACACAGCACCATCACTCAGCCAAAGTAACTCAGTGCAGCTGCCTTCAGCCCTGCAGAAGGGCAGCTCTTCACAGCAGCTGAAACTCCATCCCAGCTCCTTTTTGGCAGCAGCAACCTCCTTTCAAGTGTTTGCCCTTGTGGCTGCAAGGATACGATGGAATTATGCTCCTGTCGGTGATGGGGCCTGGGGTTAGGCTACTTTTGCCTCTGCCAGGTGATCTTCTTCCAGTCAGCAGCTGCAAGAGGGCAGAGAGGGCAGAACATGGACAGGTGGGCAGAGGTAGAGGGGCCAGAGATCTAGAGGAGAGTAACAGGATTATGGTGCCCCACACCCAACCCACAAAGTGACCTCAAGTATCTTCTTGCTTAATGCTGTTATTGAAATACAACTATACGGCAACTCCTTTTTTTCGTAACTACGGGGGGTTGTTTGGGGGCTTTTACATCACCATGTTGTTTGATTTTATATTTTACTCCTCCAGACGTTCCCCTAAGAAATGCTGACCTTTCAGTTGGACCTTCTTTGTGTGTAGGGGGATGGAGGACAGACACGGTCTTGGGGTACCACCAGTACATGTCTCTCTGGCCAATGTATTTTTATGAATGAACAGGCTCAGAAAGATTCTTATATTTTTGAGGTGACAAGCATTTCTTCACAATTTCTTGCTGAAACTTCATATACAAAGCACTAGAGAAATCCCATCTGGACACTGCACACAAGAACTCACATTGAAATAGAGTCATGGAGGGGCTTATGGAGGTGATGAGAGAAGCATTTTTTCACAACAGAAGACTAGAAAACTTGTCTTGCACAGTAAAACATAGACTGAAAGAGAAGAGAATTGCAGTCTGTAAGGTACCGAAGAGCTAACTACAAGGAGACAAAAATAACTGTTTAATTTAATAGAGATATTGACATAAAGTTTTTGGATGCCAACTTACCACAAACACATCCACCCTGGGAACTGGAAGAACTCCAGTTATTAGGAAGATGAAGTCTGGGAACTCTCTTCCCAAAAGTCATCTTTTATAAAGAGGTAAATGAGGCATAAAACATTAAGCCCTCAATTCAAGATCATATATAATTTTTTTGCCATAGATGGGAGTCAGATACTGGAGACTTAAATACCATGTCAGGTCCTTTAAAACAAAATCAATATTCTTATTAGTGAGGGTAAAATGTGTTGAAAAGATGGTTTGCTGAGCCAAATTCTGCAACCCAATATAGGTGAAGTGAGAAAAGGAAACTAATACAAGAAAACAGATTAGATTCTTATAATATTAATGAACTGTTAATAAATAATAAATAAATTGTTGGTATTAAATAAGTACCACTAATCTTTGGGGTGATTAAAAAAAGATATTAATTTAAACAAAAGATTTGCATTTCTGACACAGGGCATAACCTCAGGGTGCTACAGAGATAACCAAAATGCTTACAGGCAGTCTTTTCCTTCTTTTGTATGGCAGAGCAAAAAATTTATTGATACCTTAGTGCAACCTGTTCTTGTGGGTCATCTTTTTTTCCCCGTTTTAAATTTATTGTTGGATTCGCCAATGCAGTCCTGTCCTCAGGGAATGACATCTATGCTTGTAAAGTTCAGTTATAAATAAACAAGCTTAGACATGTCTCTTTCTTCTGAACTCCTTTTGATTTGGGATTATCACCTGACTGTAATTTACTTTTTTCCCTTTGCACAATAATTGTCAATCTGTTGACCTGGCATTTCCGTTCTCAGTGTCAGAGAAAATCAATGAGGATTTCCAGTTGAAGATTCCCAAGGGTGTGTCCCTTATTATCAATTTAATTGCCACGGCTATTTTGCCTCAAGTCCTGTACACTGCTTGCTTCATCAGGTTTCTCTAAATCCTAATTTCAATAATAAAATCCCACGTTTGTTACTCCTTAGTTAATCTTCAGATGCTCACTTTATGCAAAGAGAGAAATGTATTTGCTATTCAGGAGTGAAGATTTTCAAAAGTGGTGTTTCTTTGCTTCCTCAGGTCCCTTTTGCCTCTCCCTACCGTGGGAGCAGAGACCGTGTTCCTGCTGTAAACATGTCAGCCCCTCCAGGAGGGAGACGGTGACACAGGGTCACGCACTCTCCCCAGTGTTCCCTTGTGCTCACAAGGAGGTACATCGCCTGTCTTGGGGATGTAGATTCCCAAACAATATTAAAAATGCAGTCCCAACCTTCTTTCCCCTTGGCCTTACATGAGGCAGAATATTTCACATTTTTGGGTAGCCCTAGCTTTGTAAAATGTCCCAGTTCTTCTTAGCTTCTGATTCACACTACAATTAGAAAGTTACCTTCAGTAACAGCAAGTGACTCTGCGCTCTCGTCCTGACCCAAAACTGGAACAGGAAGGTGCACGGGCTTCATCCAGTCATCAATGTGCTGAACAATATTTGAAAGAGAACTGAGAAGGCATGCAGGCAGCTTTTATAGGAAAGGTTGGTCCTCAATGGCCACAACCATACTATTTTACTTACATTCCTAGCTCCTCTGCAGCCATTTCAGTTCTCTAGCAGTTCCCATCAGCAACATTTCCAGCCTCCCAGCAGTTTAGTCAGAATGACTCCATCTCACTGCTTTTTCTCTGTTTTTTCATTTAACACCGAGACCTTTCCACATTCTCTTTTCCCAGCAAAATTGAAAGACCAACTTCTTCTGTTCAGAGGCTGGGATTGGAATCACAATTCCTCAACATAATGCAGCCTTAAGGCAAGTTGGGCAACGACGCAGAGGTGACGGTTATTCCTTTCTTCAGACAGTTGCAGAGTTGATGAGTTCCCATCTCCCTGGAAACATGTTTACAACTTCTCTCTCTCTCACTGCCTGTCTATCAAAATGCTGCAGCTGACAACCAAATGCCCTGCCTTGGCACTTTGTAAACTTCAATGAATTAATAACCATGGTAGCTTTGCAGAAAATAATATTTGAGTAGAAATAGATAAGTAAAACTAAAGGCTCAGGCTTTCAAGAGGTGTTTAAGCGGCCTGAGACATGGAAAGATACCAGTATGATTTTCATACCTACATAGCTTGTGTATGTTTCTGCCTAAATCATAGAACCACAAAATGGTTTGGGTTGGAAGGGACTTTAAAGATCATGCAGTTCCAACCCTCCTGGCATGGGCAGGGACACCTGCCACTGGACCACATTGCTCAAAGCCTCATCCAACCTGACTTTGAACACCCCCTGGGTGATGGCAGGAGGGACAATAGGAACAGCTTTCCTTGGTCATCGAGGCAAGGGGGTTGTCACATCCTTTGCTGGGTCCTGTAAGCTGTGAAGGCATCAGCCTGTTGTTCTCCCAAGTGCAAGTGTGGAGACAAATTTCTCAACACTGCCTGCAAAACCTGGTGTTACATTGGTGCAGTACCACAGAGGTAGAGCTCCACTGCTTGGCTTAAACTGAGAATTAAATGCTGTGCTGAGGGGTGTCACTGGGCACACTGAGCTGTCGCTCTTCAAAGGGCTTGGGTTGTGTAAGCGGATCAAGGGAATTGCTAAATCACAGATAATGAAAACAACTTTAAATGAGACTAAATGAAAGGAAAAAAGTTGTCAAAATGTCAAGGTTAATGTTTTCATAAAACTAACCAGGGAATGGCTAAACAGTATGAGTGTAAACTTAAACTTAATTAAAACCTTTAAAGTCTGTATACAAAACTAACTTCAGTCTAGACAGTCAATAAATCTATCCTCCTTAATGAAATACTGGTCCTTTTGGTATTTCTGGTCCATTTTTTTTCCTCATCTATACAGATATATGTAACTTTGAAACTCAGACCCCTGTCTGTCAGAACCAGAGAAGGCACGCGGAACGGGCCCACAACCTACCGGGGTTCCTACTCCGTGGCCTCCTGCACTTCTGGCTGAGCCAGGGGCTCTGCTCCCAGCGTGGCTACAGCTCTGGGATGGGCAGCAGCCCCTGAACATGCACATCAAGCCAGGGAGTGACAAATCTCTGCCCTCATCCCTTAACTGACCAGATCAGTTTAAAGAGCTCTTAGACTTTGTTTTTTTGCATTTCGTTGCTAGTGGGCATCATCATCTAGAGTTAGAGTTATCTATAAATTATCTACTGCAGGCATTTTCCTGATCTTTAAGGCAGTTTTGTTTTTGAAATGAAATTGCTTTGTAATGGATTTTAAGAAATGGAAGGTAAATGGTAAGAATTCCCCGTGATCTCAGATTGTTTGGTTGTTACTGACTCAGTGCATACCATACTTTTACATACTATCCCTCCTGATGAATGCTAGAAGGAATGTATGTGTGCTCAGAAAACACACAGGTTCTTCTTTCTCTTTCTGTTGCTCATACTTACATATCCACACAAGCAGAGTTTGGTTAAATTCTCAAGAATTTAGTAGAACCAAAACACCTTTTCCTTAGACATTGAAATCTCCACAGACAGACCCTTTTTCTTCACCTTTCTAACCTTTGTCAAGTCTATCATTGTTTTCCTTAAAAATACTTCTAATTCTGTTTACTTTCTTTTGTGCGTACCTTTTCCCCCCTCTCTTTCAAAACATGCGCACTGTAGCTGTCCCTGTGGCAGGATCTGGCCTTGCACTGTGTTAAAAAATTACGGGGTTGGGAAAAAGATGTGGGGATAATCAACATGTTTATAACCAAGCCTGAAATCACTGGCCCTGCCATCTGCTCCATATTGTAGTCTTAAACTAGGATTGATGCCTGTCTTACTCTACCTCAGCAGGAACTCCAGATCTGTACTCCTAATAATTGTACCAATATCAACTCAGCATTGTGAATAACAGAATGCTAAACTAATGAAACGGCTGCATAGAAAAATAAGGTAATTGCAATATTACATCAAAGCCATTTTGTTAGGAAGCCATAATACTAATTTAATGCTCTATTATTCATGGTGCCAAAACGATGCTGTTTCACATGGTTTGATCCACAGAGAGCAAACAGACACAACGAGCATTTTGCTTTACATGAGCAAATACAATTCTGGATATTCAGTGAGAATGATTATTACCAGGCAAACTACAGTACTGGAAGTTTTCTTCAGGAAGGTCACCAACTAAACAGATTAGATTGGAAACCCACGTTTTTTCTATGCAGAAGAGAATCTTAAATTTAATTTCATTTTCATAAGACAAAAAATCCTGGTTAAAAAGCTTATAAAGTTAAGAGCATATGGCAAATATTCCAACTAAAGAAAATAAGATAAGAGCCAGGATATTTCAGATTAATATCAAGATGTTTCAACTTAACATACAGTTTTTAAGTTACCAAAGCTACCTCCATTAGAACAATGTGAAGATCTTTCTTTCTTCCCAAAGAGACTTCAACACAAGCCATTAATTTTTCCTCCAGTGCATAACATAATGGACTTCATATGAGTAAATCCTCTCCACTTTTTCTCAGTTACTGGTAAGGAATCTCGGGCATGCAACAATGTGTGACAGAGCAGTAAATAAAATAATAATCTAACTCTACAGGAGGTATGTCCTAGCATAGCACATCAGTACTGGATGTTACCAGGCTACAACCAGCATTTATGGCTTTCTTTCATTTTACAGTGTTTATTTAAATTGAAACCTGATGATGTTTTTTAAAGTAAGACCTTTGTTCAAAAAGCTCTTTTTTACCCTTTCTTGCTTTTTTCTTAAAGACAAAAATACACTTTTTCTAGCTCTGATAGCAATTCTGTATCATGTAATATGCCTGGATCCGTAGCATCGAGAATTTTGCCCCTGCCACCAAGAAATACTCCTGAAGAAAGAGATTCAGAGGAATCTGTGAAGGTAACTTACTCCAACCCAAGCACATTGGTTAAAAGCAGACAGCATTCTCAGAAACACAGAAATAGAAATAGCTCCTACAAATTTTGGCCAGAAGGAACCAGGATGGGATCCTGTACTCCAGTGGGGGGTACCCAATAAAACTCCTCTGTTCATGCACATCTGTGGACAGAAGGCAAGCTGAGGGGACACAGTGACTGTTTTACTACCTTTGGCATGGGGTTGGAGCTCATCCTAGAGAGTTTAGATAAGGGTGATCACCACCCCAAGCCTGGCAGTGCTCTCACAGTGGATGGTCTATCACCACATGTAGCAGGGCAGATTTCAGAGCCCTGCCCTGTGACTCAGCAGCCCCCATCCCTAAGGCTGACCATCAGTTCAACAATGGGTTTGAACCATTAAAAGCAGCTGCAGCTTCCTCAGGAACTGAGGAACTGCAGTAAGAAAATATTAGAAAGCAGCACTTTGGACCTAACTTAAGTGTGGGCATGGCTTCTTTATCAGATGAGTGAGCAGCAGAGCAGTAAAAGACCATGCACGTCTGAGAGACTGGATTCTCTTGACTGCCCATCGTTGACCACCAGCAGGATCTGGCCACCGAGGTGGTTGTCAGCTCAGCTTCTGGGGCTTATAGGTACGCAAAGTCATCTGCAGACCAGCCTGGGCTGTAGCCAGCACTCACTGTTACCCTCCTGATGGAGAAGGATCAGGCAGAGAAAGGGAGGTGGTGGCAAGCCAGCAAGCAAGGGAGAGCGCTGGAGAGCTGTCCCTGGTGCAGCCTGAGGCAAGGGAGAAAATGCCTGGAAGAGGCAGCCTAGACGTCTCCGCCTGCTGGCAGAGGTGAGGCAATCAGGAATGTTGCACAGTCGCCAGCACCCTATTACGCAGAAATTGCCTGTGCTGAGAGCTGACTTGGGATACATGCTCACTTGTTGGACTGAGTTTTGCATTTTGTTTTACTAAGAATTGCTAGACTTGGGAGAATTTATACTTGGATATTAGAGAGACATAAACAGCCATAAAAATTCCAGCTCTGCTTGTACCAATGATCCACTGATGTGTGTTGAATGCACTCTATTGCAGCACTAAAGTCAATTTGCAATTGATCATATTGCATTTCCAGTGTCAGCAGATATGAAAACATGTCATTTACCAATGCTTAATGAACCTCTATGCTGACAAGACATAAATATCAATAAGCAGCCCTCCAGTTAAGGAGGTTAACCAGCAAAGTACTCAGTGAAAACATTAAAGAGGTAATCGTATGGCAATTGCTGTATAGATGGAACAGCTGCCCTCAAGGATGATTAAACCTATGCAAAGGACCATCACTGGAAAAAAAGGAAGAAAAAAATAGGCAATTAACTCCATGTTATAAGTTGAAAAATTATATTTGAATGAAAAAATTAATTGCTTTTCTGGATGGTAATTGTACTTTTTTCCATGAGTACTTGCGGTAATCTACTTAGTAGGGCTCTTTGACCATTTTGGATATTTGGAAAGGAAAAGGTAAAGCAGTAAGGTGCTCCAATGTTATTCCTCTTAATTCTTCATGGTAATGATGATCCTTCCTTCTCTATTTTTTTGAATCTTTGCAATGCTTTCATGGGTATTTTAATCCTAAAGTCTTTTTTTTTGAGGACAAAGCTTTCAGTTTCCTGTAAAGTTAAAGGAACGTAATAAAAGGAACATTACCAGTGCTTAGAAGCACTTCATGAAAGTAAAACACAGCAGATTAAACTTCGCTTTATAGTTAATGGAGCAATTTAACAGCAGCTACATTCACCACTGGACTGAACATAAATTTCAAGTTCAATTCAGATTTTAAGTAGATGTAAATGGTGTTTCTATTTAATCCATGAAGCCCAAGGCAGCAAGAATTTTCTGAGCAACCAGAGGAATCCAAAAGGGTTTAACCTCTTATAGCTCAGATCTACTTGCTGCTCCCAGGACAGAGTATGGACGATAAACCTTTTGCAATCAGCTCTCACCATGAAAAGTGTCTGTTCTGCTCAATCAAGGAAAAGGACAGTACAATTGAAGGTCAAGCTACAAAGTGCTGTTGGCAGAAGTCACATCCCTTGTGTGAGATCTCCTGACATGGGCATCCTTTTCCCATTTTACAACCATTTCCCACAGCAGGCAGATACCAACTATCCTCTGCCTGTGGCAACCACTGACCCTCCCCAGCTGTTGGGAGGCAGGGTTCTCCCAGCTTGCAAGTCACTTTCCCTTGCCCAGATGACCTCAGCAGCCACCGCGCCACAGTCCTGTGTGCTCTGCCTCTCCTTCACTCTGCCTAAGTAATATCTCGCCTCCAGGATCAGGCTCTGAGTTGATATCCCCAGACATGAAGCTCTTTATGTAAAAGTCAAAGGGCCGCATCCAGCCCACAGATGGCCAGATCGACCCTCCTTATGTAGTGAGGGAAGACTGACGCCTCTCAGATGAGAAAAACTTCTGGTTCTGCCAGCGTCCAATGCCTGAAGTATGTGAATTAATCCTAAAAATAAAAGAAAAATATTTTTTTTAAAAAGAACCGAAAAAAAGCAGTTCTATACTGCCATTAAATAGTAGCAGTCCAGTTTCAGCAGCATGTCACTCTGAACCAACTTTGGAAAACCACTGACTAATCATGTTACAAACAGTTACCTGAGGCAAAAGGAGGAGAAGTAAAGCTGCAGGAAGAAAGGGAAGCTTCCTTTTCTGCAGAAGAAACATATGGATGTTCAGATAGAGCAGGCATTTAAGGAAGTTGTTGCCTTTTGTATATTCAGTAACAACTGATTATTCTACCGACAACCCCCCCCGATATTTTAATGTATTGTAATGACAACTGTGCAAAATCACCACATGTATAAGACAGGAAAAGGGGTTTGTACATCAAAAGAAATGCAAATAGCATGAAATTTGTGCTCTGGTATAGACTTTGCCATACACTGACGGGATGCCACATACATCCTTCTCATTTCAGGCATACTCCCCAGCAAATAACTCATCACATAGACCCAATCCACCTCCCTCCTGTATACATCCTAGCCTATTCCAATACAAATATGTCCCTCCTTGATAATAACAATGATCCACAGCTCACATATCACATTTTTTCATCAGTAGATGTAAAAGCAAACATCAGACCAACAGAGGTCAGTTCATTAACCCCATTTTGCAGCTTCAGAGACTGAGGAATGGGAGCTATCTCTCCTGGCAGGCTGAAAAAGGAGCAGGGCTTTGGTAGCCAGGGATGCTCCCTTGGGTTCCTTAACCTCTGTGCTTTCAGCCTGGATTGAACATAAGTCAAATTCAAATGACACAGCTGCACCATCCATGTTCTAGTGGGCATGTATCTCAAGGAAGTCAGCATGGCTTCCCTTTTTAGTCTCCAGAATTCCCAAGTGTGCTCAGAGGAGCTTGTCTGGTTCTCCCTCTGATTACTGCCAGTGTCCACACAAAGTCACACTGTTTTGCTCCTTCTTGCACCTCTCAACATGCAAATGCCAGTTCTCCATACACAATTAAACTGAAAATCTTCCGAAATGGAGTAAAAATTCAATAATTTGCACGGATACTTTAAAACTATGATTCATGTTTCTTTAAGCATTCTGATAACTTTGTGATAGCCAAGCTCCAAATCTCAAATACCAAACAGAGGATGTAAGCAAAATGAGATAGAGTTTTCTGACATCCCTGTTACTGCACACATGAAGAGTTGTTGACGAAATTCAGTAGATGTAATTGTAGAAATGCTTGTCAAAGGGTTCCAAAACGTGCTGATGAATGCAGTATACAATAAAACAAGATGGCACAGAAGCCTTCATTTCCATTGTTAACAGTAAATTGGAACCCAGCTACTGTTTGGCCAACTACAATTTGAAGCAAACATGAAAAATGACAGAATTGCAATCAGTAGCACAATCTTAACAATAATCTTCCACATCAACCATGGTTATGCACAAATAACTCAGGAGCATTCCATGTCACAAGCAGTACTCTAAAAATACATTTGCTTTCAGATAGGATTATAGATGGCCGAGCAGTTTCTTCTTAACTCACACCTGAACTTCAGAGTCTTTGTCCACTACACTGAGCTTTAATCAAATTAAAAAGTTGCTCCCAGGTATGATTATAACTCAACCTTATAGACAAATCTTATTATTTTTGCTACTTTGTGTAGATGGGGGAAAAAAGCCTTTATGCCTCCATGCTTGATTTTTCAGAAAAGAAATAAAAGAGGTTTCATTTGCACTGAAGGAGGAGATTTCCCTCTGGATTTGCTGCCCTCTAGATATCTTTCAGTAGAAAACTGCTGTGCTTTTTAAATGGATTTTGCAATAATCTGTTTTAGCTAAGGATGCAATGGGGAAGGGATAAATGAGTGCAAAGGCAGAGAAGAGGCAGTGTTGGAGTAGTTTGTCAAGATGTTTTTTAGAAAGATAAGGTGTCTTCAGACAGTGCCAGTTGTCCAAAGGAAGGGGGGTGGTTAAATGTGTCTATAGGGGAGACAAATCAGTGCTAAAGAAGCGCTGGGTGCTTGCTGTTATGGGACAATATGCTCCATTTGCTCTACAGAAGGAGCAGTGAGCTTATCGGTACATCATTCACACGTACTGCTCCACCAATTGGCATTGCTGATGTGAGAAAACTGATGTGAAGAGGCGTATTTCTTCCCCAAAACTCCCTCGTTATGTGCCTCTTGGATAATTCAGCTCTGCAAAGCTTTTCTCAGTGCTGCCAAGCTCTGGGTTAGTAGCGTCACTCCAGACATTACATTCCAGATTTGTTTGGTTTTCTCTGCAGCAGAGAATAAAAATGTTTCAGAGATTTTGACAGACCCTCATTTGGTAATTTCTCAATTTCCAACCTTCCAGTAGTTCTGATCTTCTTGTAGGGATCTCAGCAAAAAGAAAAATTTTAGTAGAAGGATGTTCATGAGTGTACAGACATGTAGTGCAATAAGAATTTAAGAAAAAAAAACATACAAAACATGAGCAGTACTGGTGATTCATGATAAGATAACACTAATAGGATGAGGATTAGGTAAGCAAGGTAGTCTGTAAATAAAAGGTAACCATAACTGAATTCTTCAGTTTGTTCAAGGCCAATTGGGAAAAAGATGTTTTTCAGACTACCTAGAGCAAAAAGATCTCCAAAGGTCCCTTCAAATAAGATGAGACAAATAAATAGTTTCAATTATCTCTCTATTTTGTGTCTTAGCCAGGGTGTTTACTTCAAGAAAGACTTTGAGGGGAAAAAAATAGAACCACTTTATTATTAGATGAAGAAAATAAGGCTTGGCTTTTGGAGCACCAAATCTTTACATATGTATCCTATCCAGCTCTCAAGTAACTTGACTCGTACACAAACACTTGTGTACACTTCCCATGAGGCCAAATCCTGTAAAAAAGAGCACTTTTGTTCTCAGTCTAGGCATAAATAATCCTATTGATCCCAAAGAAACAGCCATGGCAGCAAGGTTGCTTACATTTCAGCGTCTGCAGGATCAGATCCTGTGATCTGAGAGCTTCGCAAAATTATAAGTTGGCATGGATAAAGCACGATTCATCAAGGGAAACTAAGGCAAAAACCCATTACTAACTCTCAAGGTCAATGTAGGGTGATCAATATTATTAATTGTGTGTGGATAAGTTGAGATAGCAGTTCAACACTTTAGCAATTACCTGAGATTCAATACAAATATTAAATTCTAACAGTATTCAATCAGGGGTGGTTAAGAAAAGAAGCTCCTAATTCTGCTCACTTTTTGCAGGCTAAAGAAGAGTTCCTTCAGACTAAAGTCTTGCTGCATACCCTCAGCCCTGTGCTCAGACCAAGTGTGTATGGGAGTCAGAAAGGTAACATTTTGTCTGTCTCGACTTTCTTGACACTAGAAGCAGAAATCTAGAACTAGCAAAAAATGCTTTGCTTTGGTGGCATTTACAGCCTTACCATGAGCTGAAAATATTCAAATTCTCTCAGACAGCCTGTTGCCAAGAGACTACAGCAAGACTTTGTGTTGGAACAGGAATTAACAAATACATATGAAAACACGTATGCAGAAACTGAAAGGACATACTTGCTTACACAGCACATAGCACCACAGACACTTCTACCTACGGTCTTACCAATTAGTTAGAAAAAATGTCCTCTGAGTTTCCTAATTTTATCTCATATCAAATCTGAAATCCAGCCTTTCACTTATCTGTCCAACATCAGTTCTAAATCCTATAATGTTTTCCTACTAAGATGGCAAGAAAACATAAATTCCTAATTTCTAAATGTGTGAGCCTTTTCCCACAATTTCATCATAACTAAGGTGTTAGTCCTGTCATATTGTCATGCCTTCAGCTGTTTTCAGTTTCTATTTTTTCTGATTTGATCACTCTTTTCCTGGACACCATCTTCTTTTGCTAAACACTTTGTTATGGACCCTTGTTCTGTCCATGGCTTTGGGGAATGGAAGTAATGCTGAACCCACACCCTATATTTGATTAACCTGGGCCAGCAAAGAGTGGAAAAATTCCCAAACAATGATAATTTGTATTAAATTTGCAAGTGTTCTCGAAATATCAAATACTTTTTTAAGTCCTTGGCCTGAATGACCAGATCTTGGCCACTCTCACCAAAACTACTGGGAAGAAAGAATAAGCGCTACACGGTTGTTGCTGGCCTGAGAAGTGCTTATTTACTATGGTGATAAGCAGAGAGTGAAGAACCTGAATAGAATAAAAGCCTTGCTCTTGCTTTGGATCAGAATCTCAGGTGGATATTAGTATTTATAAATTCAAAGACTGCCACTGTTTCAGAGCTAAATTTCAGGAACTCAACCAAATTGAAGCCAAAGCTTAAACATTTTGACATAAGCCTTCCCCTCCATCAAGCATTTGTGTAATTAATATATCTTTTTTAAAAAAAAAAAAATTAAAAAAAAGCCAAACCAAACAAAAAGTCCTGTATAAAATGAGCTAGAAAAATACAGAAAAAAGGAGGTGTTAAGTGAGAGCTCAGAAGCCATAGCTCTGACTTAACTAGTGAAGGACAAGCAGTGTCTTCTATATAGGAGAGTTTATTTTCCTGTCATGATCCAAACTACTAGCAAATGTGGGTTCATTTGTCAGACACTTTTATTATGATGTTTTCTAGTCACAGAGTTAGTCACACTCAGTGTGCACAGTGCCATGATTTTCCTCCAGTTTCACTGCCAACATCAGCTGTTCTTCTCACCAGTCTAAACTGAGTGAAATCTCTCCTTCCCGCAAACAACGCTTGCTAAGGCACCTGCTGCCCTAAGGCAGGAGGACTGATTGATGAGGTTGCCTAAGCTTTGTGCTGACATATGAAAGCAGTGACAGCATCTGGAGAAGTGAAAGGTTGGCAAAATCAACTCAAAGAATTACAAGAAGTGGTAGAAGTGGGTGTGAAGGTAGGGGTGCTTTATTTCTGGTCTAATTTAATCCAACTCTGCTTATGGAAATTTGCAAGTAACAGATTTTAGTGGTGGTTTAAAAACAAGGTGTACAGAGGGCTGAGCTGAGGGAAGCACAGATGTGGAGGGGGAAAAAGAAGATGATTGGCATGGATTCATTACAAGTATCCCATTTTCAGCTATGATGCACAACCTAATTTTGTTATCTCCCACTTCAGGATGCCAAAAGTATCTCTGTCGCTTTCTCTCTGGGCAGTTAGCTTCAGCAGCTTCTGTAAGATAGGACACCCTCCCAAGTGTTCCCTCAGGGGACACAGGGAGCTATTCAGACAGCACAATATGCTCTTCTCTATTCCAAACTCCAGACCATGATAATAAGTTAGAGCCAGAGAACACAGCTGGGCTGATCACCACGTGTGGCTGAGCACTGGGTGCCAGCGTATCTCCCAACAGCATGCAGTATCAGACAAGAGAATGCCCCTCGTAGGCATGAGCTCCAGTAGCTTGCTGGCCCCACGTGAGAGCCTGGAAGAGCGGGCTAGTCGGAACGTTAGGAAGTTCAATGAACATAAGTGAAGGTCTTGGATCCTTACACAATCCTGGAGTGCATCTCAGACTAAGTTCCACCTGGCTGGAGAGCAGCTCTGTGGAGAAGGACCTGGGAGTCTTGGTGGATAACAGGCTCAACATGAGTAAACAGTGTACTGCAGCAGCAAAGAAGGCCAACAAGATGATGGAGTGCTCACAAAGTGGCACCACCAGCAAAGAGAAAGAAATCATTATCCCACTCTACTCAGCGTTTGTTAGGCTGCATCTGAAATACTGTTTCCAGAGAACTAGGAAACCTACCATACAAAGCAAGGCTAAGAGAACAGAGTTTGTTCAGCCTTGAGAGGAGAAGGGTTAGGGGAGACCTTATTACCACGTACCTGTACATAAAGTCTACCAAGAGGAGGGACACTCCCTTTTTAAGAGGAGTCATGTGGAAAAGACAAGGGGTAAAAGACAAGTTGCTCCTGGAGAGATTCCAATTGGATTCCAGAAGAGAATATTCCACTATGAGAACAGTTAAAGATTGGAATAATCTCCCCATGGAAGTGGCAGATTCTACACTTGACACTTTTAAGGCTCAGCTTGACAGGGTGCTATACACTATGTCATTTAAACTATACGTAACCTAAAAACGTTGGACCAGATGATATTTGAGGTTCCTTCCAACATGGCATTCTATGATTCTCTCTTGACTACAATGACCAGTACGTGTAGAGTGAAGCCTGGACTGCCTAGTTGACTCACCTACAGAGAGCTTTGTCTTTGTGGTGTAGAGCTGAGGCCCCGGAATTTCTACTCTGTTCTTGCTTTTGCCAGAGAGCTCTTGTGCAAATTCCTTGCCAGTGCTGGACTTCAGCAGCCTGGCACTGTTCCTGGCATTGTATTGGTTGTGACCCCCTTTTCATTACACCTTGTAAGATCATTCAAGTTCTTCATAAACAAGGCACCACAGGAATACAGACAACAAACTGTCAGTGTCACGTTGTTGCTTGATTTCCTTACAAGCACATATAACTACACACGCCCCTTTGCATGGATCTAAGCACAGAACAGTGACTATGAGGAAACTCCTAGCTGCCAGGATCTGTTTGGCTCGTTCATCCCAATAACTCTGTGCACTCTACTTGATAAATAAATGTGCATTTCTCTATGTAAATGTAAACCAAGAATAAATAAGTGGGACCCATTTAAACTTCCTGTCATTCTGATCATCTACATAGAGATAAAAAGATAAACAAAGCACATGCAGAACATTACATTCTGGAAAATTACAGAAGACAAATACTGTTATTTAATGATATATCAAGCTGACACTATCACCTTCTCACCAGAACCATCAGCCCACACTGGTGAGAGTTGGATTCTTATTGGTACAAGTGAAATTAATCCCACTGGAGTTAACTCAGTTTATACCCATGGAGGATTTATCTACTACTTTGTGGCAATGACTTCCACTTCCCCATTACATGGAGGTGATTCGAGACAGTCAACATGCTTTCTCCAAAGGCAAGTCCTGTCTGACCAATCTAGTGGCCTTCTATGATGGAGTGACCGCATCAGTGGACACAGGAAAAGCAATGGATGTAATCTATCTGGACTTCTGTAAAGCCTTTGACACAGTCCCCCACAACATCCTTCTCTCCAATTTGGAGGGATATGGATTTGATGGGTGGACTGTTCAGTGGATAACAAATTGGTTGGATGGTCACTTTCAGACAGCAGTGGTCAACAGCTCGATGATCAGATGGAGACCCATGACAAGCAGTGTTCCACAGGGGTCCGTACTGGGACCAGTACTGTTTAATATTTTCACTGATTATATAGATATAGCAAGATCAAGTGCACCCTCAGCAAGTTTGCAGATGGCACCAAGCTGAGTGGGGCAGCGGCCACACCAGAAGGCCAGAATGTCTTCCAGAGGGACCTGGACAAGCTGGAGAAGTGGGCCTGTGTGAAGGTTCAACATGAGGTTCAACAAGGCCAAGTGCAAGGTCCTACACATGGGTTGGGACAACCCCCAGTATAAATACTGAAAGGGGGATGATGTGATTGAGAGCAGCCCTGCGGTGAAAGACTTGGGGATGCTGATTGATGAGAAGCTCGACATCAGCCAGGCACATGTGCTCGCAGCCCAGAAAGCCAACTATGTCCTGGGCTGCACCTAAAGAAGCGCAAGTAGTGAAAGGATGCGTGGGGATGGCTTTAAATTGGAAGGGGGAAGATTTAGATTAGACATTAGGAAGAAATTCTTCACAATGAGGGTGGTGAGACTCTGGAACAGGTTGCCCAGGGAAGCTGTGGATGCCCCCTCCCTGGAAGTGTTCAAGGCCAGGTTGGATGGGTCCTTGAGCAGCCTGGTCTGGTTGGAAGTGTCCCAGTTCATGGCAGGGAATTTGGAACTGGATGATTTTTAAGTCCTTTCCAAGCCAAACCATGCTACTCTATCACATCCCCAGTGAATTGTGGATTTATACAGTCCCTGTCACACTTTCCAGACATACATTGTTGCTGCTCTTTTTCAGTTCTCCCAGTTTTTCCCCTCCCACCCCCTTTTAAAACTTTGATCATGTAATTCACTTAAGCTTCTAAATGAGATACATCTATAAACAGCATCTGGGTCAGCCAGCCTTGAAAATGTCATTACTCCCACACGAAATTTTCCCCATCAATCCCACAGCAGCCATCACAATTTGTATGTCTCCCAGACCATCCTTGTGAAGTTCTTGTGCTTTCATCTTTGAAAACGGAGGAAAATAGGGGGAGGAGATAAGAAACTACCACCTGGAGCAGTGAACGATTCTCAGTTCCATAGATTTTTAGGGGGGCTGCAAAGGTATAAAGTTTCATCGGGAGAATGGAAAACTGTAAGCTTTTAACTTATGCTTAGGTCAGTTACAACTATCTTTAAGTCATTTTCATTTTGTAAAGTTCAGAAATATTCAAGATGCTCCTGAGGTTCAGAATATCATCATCAGGTCTCATGCATGGCCTTTCCTGTGGGTAACTGAAGAAGATAGTTTCTGGGTCAGCGGAGTTTAAAGAATTACATCTGAACTGAAGGTGGAAAGCTTTTCAGTTTCTTAAACTGAAAGTTAAATGGCTAATCTGCCTAGCCTCTCTCTCTTGTCAGTTTGGTGAAGGGTACTTTCAGAGGGCAATTCATTTAATCTTAAAAGAGGTATTCAAAATCGACTCAATATATTGCCCTCTGAAGCTGCTTGTCTAGATATTTATCTTTAGCCATAAGGGACTGGATTTAGTTGGTGGTGAAGATACTTCCACGTAAGTGGCTACACGCAAGTGATATGTCCAGGTTGCCATTGTTGGGAGATTTTGACAATACGGTAAGCAGAGCAATTCAGTTCACTCTCAAGCAGACACCTAGGTTTAAGTATGTAAATTGGCAACTGGAGGTGTCCAATGTGGCCTGCAGCTGCCGCTCCAGAATAGCCAAAGTCCTGTGCCAAATTTTCAGCTCTCTACAGATGATCCACTTACTCCAGGGCATCTCAAATGGCACCAGACACCTAAGTTTAAGCAACTGACTGAGCCCCTGGTGCTTGCACACCTCTCTGGACTCCTGTGGCAGTACTGACTGACCATCACATACAGCCATTTCACACATAGATACCTCCATGCAGATTTCAATGTTTGCCTAACTCTCATGTTAAAACCTAGCCAGGTTTCACACACCAGTTTTGACACAGAAACATTACAGTAAAGTGCTTTTTAGCCTGTGCATCCCACCATATACAGGCTATTTTCCTTAGGAGGACACAGAGACAGCACAAACAAACTTAACCGTCACTGGCCACTTGTCACTGGTGCTGCAGAAACACGCTAAGGACAAACCCTACTCAGTGCATTAATTAGAGTTACTTCATTGATTAAAAGAATAGTTTAAGTCATTGATGTAATGGGAAACAGAACCTGAGCCCTGAACGAAGCAGCAGCAGCAGAGTTAGTAATGAAGCCTAAAAAGTCTCACAATTCCTGCTCTGGTGTTATGACCACGGTCCCCACACAAACTGCTGTAAGAGGCCAAGGTCTCCTCCTGAACTATTCGCTCTGCCCTAATTACAAGCAGAAGAGAACACAAGTGTCTCTTTAAATTTCATCAGAAAATGTACAAGCTTGTATTGTCATAATAAAAATAATACACATTTGTTGAGCTCCACTGAGGCATGAAAGAAGTAGCATGTTTTGAAAAATAGTAAATCTTAACAGCTTTCAGCTACACTTTAATGTGGTAAAGAAAATAGGTACTTTGGGTTCAAACTTATTATCACTCAACTGTCTGTTTATAAAGGAATGGTAGGTGATGTTTAAAATATGAGTGCAAACAAGGGCTCTTCAATCTCATGAACCAATCTAAAGTTAAGTGAGTGAATCACTCATCTGCAGTCAACTAATAGGAGGAGAAAATCAACTCTGAGAAACCAATTGTAGCTCTATGCCTGTGTCCTCCAGGATGTACCCTCAAGGTCAAGTAACTCTCCAGAAACCAGTCTGCAGGGCTCACTGGGAACGTTCTGCATGCCAGAATAGGGTAAAATTGTTTTCAGAAGATCTAAATCATAGATCTGGAAACATCCAGACTGTAAAAGCAAGATGGCAACATAGACGTCGTCAACTGGAAGTAGAAGTATAGAAACCAGAAGGTAAAATTACAGGGGTGAGATTAGCTTCAGTGTTTGAAATTCTAATCAAAACAGGTCAGTGAACAGAGTGAAGCACTAACCCAACTACTGATACTACTGATACCTAATAAAATTCAAACTGACAGGTTCCTGTCATCTTCTCAGGATACTAGCTCCCAGAGCTCTTTAAAGTAGATGTTGTAGAGCTCCATCATGCACTCGTTATGATCTCCACAAGAAAAATGAAGTGTGAAATAATAATCTAGAGGGGGTTCAGATGCAGTATCCTATTTGGGGTTCCATCATTTTGTGCTGAAATTGAGGACTGCACTTCTTTGTGGAATTCAGTTCACATCAAAGCAGAAAAGACTTTAAACAGCAAGATTTCAGTACTCTGAAAGCGGCAGCCTCCATTTCATCCTCAGTGTCAGTATTATTGCATAAACCTTTACCTAGATTTGGAAGCCCTGGACATGATTTTCAAAGTGACCAAGCTGAATTCAGCAGTTCTGTATAACAATCTCACAATAACGGATAAGAAAAAAATAATTCACCTCCTCTGAGAAAAATTTACATTGATTTTCCTTTAACTTAGGCTTCTCCAAGTAAAAAAAATAGATAATAATTTCTCGTAGACAGTGGATCTGAAGTTTCACTCTCTTACTCCATTTTTTGGGGAGGTGAAAAATGAAAAAAAACTTGTCCACCAATTCAAAGACACTTCCTTAAGCCATGAAGGGGGCATGAAGAATCACAGTTTTGTAGTGTCTTAGTTCTCTTGAGCTTTGAGAGTTATGAGTGTTTTCTTAATTGTAAATGAAGGACTCAAACCTACTGACACCAAAGCATTAGAGATTCAACTCTACTGTGGATGTTGCATCTGGAAAAGACTACAAGCTTGCATATCATCAAACTGTCAAGTAGCTACATTACTGTGTGCCAACATGAGCCACAGCATCCCATAGCATTAGAGAGGAGTAATTTTCTTGTAGAAGAGCACTGAAAAGCTGAGCAGCAGGACCCTCAGAACTGTTGGGGAGCTGAGTGAATCAGCCATGCTGCTCTGCTCTATGCTGCCATGGCTAAACTGATTTCACATCTAAATTAGCTAATTTAAAGGTGTCCTGGACACCTCCGCACCATCTTTTCTTCCCTTCTGTGTCTGCATAGAAAATTTAAAGGAAAAGGTGAAACAGTTTAAAATCTACAGTCTATTTTATCACCCATAAATATAGAGCTTCTCCAGGTATATTGTGGCTGACGCTGCTGCAAACACACAGTGAAACACTAGAAATGCTGAACACTGGAGCTTACTGATATGAAAATAATTGCCCAGGACAGAAAAGAGAGCAAACCAGAGTTATTCCAAAAGCCTGTAAATCCCTTTTTTTTTCCCAGTTTCTATCATTTAATGTTACTATAAATCCATATTTCAGTATTTCATAACCAGCAATGCACACTGCAATGTTTAGATGTTCTCAAGAATGACACCTTCTAATTAGCTGTGCTGGCATAACTGACTTTGGCTAGGACCAGACTCAGTATAGCTGTGAGCTGACAGCACCATGGGGAAGCAGCAGCAGGTATAAAACAAAGTGAGCAACAGCAGCAGCATCACACACCACAGAAAGGAAGACAATGAAGGGGAGATCCTAGGAATGAGGGAAGAATGCATGGAAGCAAAGATTAGAAGAAATGGAGGAGGACTGACAGGCAAAGCTAAAGGATAGCAGCAGTTAAGAGGCAGTAGTTCCGTTGTCTGTCTAAAAGAGTGAAGAAACAGTAGTTGAAGTTGATGAAAACTGCTAATTTCTACTAAAAAGGATCTGGGCACAAAATATTTGTTAATTGTTTTTTTTTCTTAAAACTGTTCCACTGAATCCTACTGGGATATTTTCCAGGTAACATGGGTCATTTGTCAGCCTTCCCTGGCAGCATGGAAGTAGGCTGGTAGGTTTGCAGGAGCACAAAGGAACAAAGAACACCATAAGGAGGCCACAAAACATCTCAATTTGCATAAAATTAGGACAGAAAAAACCCCACATTGTTAAAGGTAAAGGATTCTGGCAATATTTTCTTCTCAACTCATCCAGAGTGTTCACCATAAACATACAGGTATGCCATTAAATGATATTGACATTGAAACTGTGTTTAATTAATCCATGCATTGCATTTAGCAGGGAAATTAATACATTCCCTCTTCTTTTTTCTTTCAGAGTTAGATTCTTTGCCATGTTAATTTTCCGTTTCCCTTGTATCAAATTCCTCCTGTTACACAGCTAACTCAAGATATCGTTTTTAAAAAAGTAGTACTATATGTACCTCTAGTGAGTAACACTGACATTGGTAAAGAGGATTTAGCCAGCCAGCCCTGGCTTTACCTAACAAGTTGGAGGGTCTTAACATTTTTGTTAATATTTTTCTTCCCCCATGTATGCATCCAGCACAAAGCTGCTATTTTGGTGCTACCCGCAGGAAGGTCCTCCCACCACAGCTGCCACTGATGCTCTTCAACGCCAAGTTTCTGCCCTCCTGCAGTTCCATGGAGCAGCATTTAATATCCTCTGTAGGACTTAAAAGCAGTTTGTTGGATTCCTCAATAATATTCACCTTTTCAGACTTGTAAACCTAACTGACATACAGAAACAACCTACAACTAACCTCTCTCAGAAGCTGGAAACAGACCACTCATTCCTTTTCTTGGTTTCTCACCTCCCAGGGCAGCGAAAAGTGGGGTTTGTTTTCACTTGGGTGGGATCACATCATTACAGAGCAGGAACAAGTCATGGGACTGATGCAGCAAGGAGATGCCAAGGACGGTCAGGCATTTTTGGACATGTAGCCTGGCAGGGTCACATCAGCCAAGAGAAATGCATCAAGCTTCCTTCTCTTTGATTCACAGTATCCTACACAAGCCAATGATCCTTAGAGGTTTATCTAAATTACAGTGGTTTCTTCTTCTTTCTCCATGAAAAGACTGGCCCTGTTGGAATTATAACAGATTATTGATGAGGCACGATTATTCTTTGTAGAAACCTTGCTCCTCAGACTCTATCATGACACCATCTTCCCTCTTTTTCGTTTGTTTTCCTACTTTATGTTCTGTTTTCAACCTGGGCAAACAGAGTATCTGCTTCTTCAAATTACCTCAATCCTGTTTTTAACTTTCGGTATAATTGTCACCCTCCACTTCTCCAATGAAATACCTGGTTTTAATTAGGAATATTTTTGCTGCAGATCAACTATTTCACAGTAAGCTCCTTCAGAATTTTTCAATGTACCATCTGGAGCTGATAATTTGCTGCTTTTTAAATTATCGATTTGTTCCAGCTCTTCTTCTGACACATCTTGATTACCAGAAAAGAGCAAGTCCCAGTAGGAATCGCTCTGATATTCTCTGTACTGAAGAGTGATGCAAAGAAATAATTTAGATTCTCAGCAATGTCTTTACCTTCTTTAATTTCTGCTTTTAATCTTCAGCAATCCAGTTTCTGAACTACCAATTAATTAATGCTACTCTTCTGACTGATAAAACTGAAGCATTCTGATTTTATACCTTTGGCTGTTTATGGTCCACTGTATTACCTTTTAATTTCCCTTTCATCTAGTCTTTACATGAATTAATGCACCAATGTATTGATAAGCTAAGGTTAGATTTTCAAATTTGGAAAGATTTCTATTTGATTCAAAGAGGATCTTCAGCCCTGTCATTCAGTTGTACTGGTTCACTCTTGGCCTGACTAGTGTTATTTTTGTTAGCAGCATACATGCCCTCCAAACTCTAGTATTGTCCTTAAGTGGAAGTCATTTTTCTTCCAGTATACCTCCCTCAGAATCCTTCTTGACTAACCCTCTCAACGTGACCAAAACCTGGATGCTCTGATGTTCCAATTTCAGTCACTTTTCTGTACTTCATTTTCCACAAAGCTACTAGGCCGTATCACATTAATATGTCTGTTAGCAGCTTTGTAATTTTGTCTTGTATTTCTTCCTACCTGTTGCTTAAGATTAAGAACAAAAAAATCAGGGTATCAGGATTTAGGCACCTAAAAAGGGGAAATTTTTATCTGAAATTCCGTATCTACTTACAGGCTGAAAAAAAAAAAAAAAGGGCAACTACCCCCTGGTTTAGACATACCAAAGGCAGAAAACAGTCAGTAGCTGGCAAACGTGGAGCGTGTAACTCACAGCAGCAACATCCTGGCAGTGGAAACTGCCTTTCTGCAAAGTGATTAGAGCACTTGTTTCTGGACATGGAAAGGCTGCACACAGGGGAGGTCAAGCCAGCATTGCCTGTCTCAAGTGAAGCACCCAGCCATCAGATAGGAAACCAGGCACCAGGAAAGGAGAGAGCACATGCTCTCCCACTTGTTGGGGCACGACTTCTGGTTCAGAAAGGATGGCAAATTTTCTGCGGTGAAAGGAATCCCGACAACATAGCTTGGCGATTTAGAGTCTTAGGGGAGAGACGTCTCCTAGGTTCGAGTCATTGCGCTGATTTTTAGCACTTTATTTTATCCAAGAGTTCAATCCAAAGTGGTCCCTAAAACAAAATTCTTACTATCTGGTGCCTCTAAAGACTTCCCTTTAATACACAGGAAGAGTTTATCTTTCCAAGACAGAGATGTACATGACCACACTGATAGAGTTAAAGCCATGTCCTGAGCCCTAAACTATCTCCTGCTCACAGTGCACACTCCTGAGGCCTGGGTTTGAGCAACATTTACTCCGAGCCTTAAACCTTACAGTTCTTCAGTGGATCAAGCCAAATTGTATCTCAAATCCACATGAAAAGCCAAAGTATTTGCACAGGCTTGCTTCAGGCTACTTTATTTCTGCTATGCTCCTTCTTAAATTGTTTCTTCACTATTTTCTTCTGGTTTTCTGACACTGACAGACCTAATCACCACTGGACAACAGAGTTCCTCAGCGCCTTCCCTACCCAGTTCCCTTCTCACACGTTGCCAAATGATTTGTCAGGCAGCAAAAGCACCCACAACGTGTCAGCTGAGCTTGAAATCATTTATTATTAGCAAGTAGTTGGGGAAAAAAAAAGAAAAATAAAAAGTCAGCCTACACCTGGCCATGAAAGAGACAAGGAGAATTAGCACTGTTCTACCTGCCACAATCTCTGACAAGGCTAAAAACTGAATTGCTGTTAATGGTGAGGAGATGAAATGTAAACAACAGATATAATCTTCAAATTCTTTATTGGTCTCCCTGCTGGGTCCACACCACTGGCCTCTCTGGCGTGGTTTGGCCATCCTCCCCACGAATGACTCTCTCCTCAACAACTGCTTGGCCACATTCACTTCAACCACAGAATGCTGGAAGCAACAATCTCAAAATGACTTCATAGCAGAACAGTGGCTGCATTTAGTGAGGCCTAGTAAATCACCCAAGTATCTGCAGTAGGTTTACTGTCTGCCTTTCTGCTTGAATGTAAAAAGACCTATTTTTAGAAATAGTTGTTCAGACAGAAAACAACTCAGATAGAAGACTTGGTGAATTAGAGCCGCTGATTTATATCATGTATAAAATTCTGGTCACAGTCTGGCTACACATGCAGAAACACTCAGAGATATAAGCCCTCCTGCAACTGGGCAAAAGGCCTTTACTGAACTTTTCCCTTCAATATGCAGCAAATACCCAGTCTGGTGACTTTGTGCTGCTACAGCCACTGCCAGGTCACCCGCTGACCTAATCCAGCTCCTTTTTGAAGCCTCTGAACCTTATGACAAGACACTTACATTTAAATAGCAAATCAGTGGAAAACTTCATCACAACCATCTGACCTCCTGCCACTCTCTGCTGAGACACCTTGGACTTGACAGAAATATGAATTTCCTGTTGGCATCTCAAATTTTCCCACCCTGAACCAGCAGACCCATGTGCCTGCTTCAGCCCACCAGTGCAGGAGGAAGACAGCAACTTTGTGCCCTGAGACACAGAGCAAAGGTGTCCTGAACCACACACTCCGTTGGGTACCCATAACACCTTTGCACCTTTGCACATCCCACACCCATCACGCACCGGAAGCAAAATGACATTCCACTCCACATTCGGTCCCACCCAACTGCTCCTTGTGAAGCAACAGAGCTGCCCTGGCGCTTACCTGTCCTGGACACGTGTAGTTGGGGCCAGGCCACCTCAGAGGATGGTGGAGGTAAGCTGTCAGGCAGCAGGTCCCCGAGGAGCCTCTGTGAGTGGGTACGCTGCTCCCCACCCCTCGCAGCAACCCAGCAGGCAACCAGAATATGCTTGGGTTTGGCACGGCGCTTCTCAGGCGGTTGCTCTGATGAGGGATGAAGCTGCTCCCTGCCTCGGCGTTAGCATCTCAGCAGCCACGCAGTCAAAGGCAAAAACATCGTCTTCACGCACTAGCATCATCTCCATCGAGGTCGTAGGGCTGTCTGTCTGGGAATGGCATTACATACCAGATCGGGATACGCTACCGGTTCGACACTGACACCTTCTTCTCCCAAAAGAAAACAAGGATCCCAAAGAATAACGTGCAATACTGGTAGAAAGCAGGGAGGACCGCATTGAAAGGCGCTTCTGGGTCAGGGCTCTACCGCTTCCTCGGTTGAACAGCACCATCTCCTGGGTGGCTTCGGCCACTCCACTCGGCTGTCGGCGGCTTTCTCCCCACCCCCCGCCCCGAGCATCTCCCCACAGAGACCCTCTACAGCCTTAAATTTTTATTTCAGCTTTGCTGCTTTGGTCCCTTCAGGCAGTACCAGTTTTCTGGCACCTGTTTCCTTCCACTTATTATTGTTTGCCTCTCACGGAGCATCACAGACAGGTGAGTAAATACATGAAGTACTGAAGAATCCCTAGATTCTGTATATTTTTAAAATCTGCAGTACAAAACATTCCCGAATATCAGCCCTAAAACTGATCTCTTCTGACCTGTGAAGGTTGGAATGTGTACCCAGTCTTCATGGAGCGTATCATCTTTGAAGGAATCAAAAAGCACTGCTTCTCAGAGAATATCTAAATTTTGAAAGGTCTAAAATGGTTGTTGAGATACCCCCTCTAAAAGTAGGTGGTTTTCATTGAATACATCATAAGTTTAAGACCAAAGTCTTCAAAATTTTATTCACTATATGTGTGTTGTACTACAAGTAGCAAATAATTTCTCTGTATTTGTTTATATTAGTCTGCAAAATGAAGATTTGAGTGCCCTACTTCACAGTTTTGAGGCTAAATTGTACATAAAATCCTTCAGGGTTTGAAGAATGTGCTTATATAACAAGCAAAAAAAAGTGTAATTCAATGTTTTTTTTCTAATTCAACGCTCCCCCAAAGCCCCTTTTGACTCAATTCACTGCTAAATGACAAGTAAAATTTTACAGAAGCTCATCTTTAAAAGATACTAAGTAAGCCCCCTGTGCAAGCTTTACATTAGAAGGGATAATATGTAACTGAAGAAATACAGAGGTTCATGACAGCATCTCAGCATGAATGTGCAGGAGCGCTCTCATGGTTTTTTATGTAGAACAGCTGCAACAATTTAAAAAAAAACCCCTCCGTTTTGTTAGAATTAACTTAATTAATTAGCAAAGCTGTTTAAAAATTACTATTGAATTCAGCCCTTGCATCCTTCTTAGGTCCTCATAAACCATCATCACCTGCACATACTTAAGGTAAACAGGGTACTTCAGAAGTTACAGTGTGTAATTCAACAGTTAGAGAAAAGTTTCTAGTGACTACCTCCATCTGTGAGGAAGCTGAGTGTGTTTGTTTACTCTAATTCAAAAGGTCTTAAAATATTGAAATCATTTAAGAATAAAAGTCATCTTTTAATGGTTTTCTTTCTTGAAAGGGGAGCACAAACAAGCAAGCTGCTGTCCTGCAAGAAGTGATCTTTGAAACTGCAAAGATATGAATGCCTGTTCCGTAAACACAGCACTGCACATTCCTCTCAGTCACACCCTGTGAGTACCGTGAATTTTATACAGTACAATGGTCTTTCTAAGTAAAACGTCTTTGCTCCTGGCCTACTCCCTTACTTCCAGGGAAACAAGGCACATGCAAGAAGCTGGTTAACAAATTCATAAATCAGAATTGCTTCCCTCATTCATGAATCAATCAGGATATATAAGATTATTATTATATAAGGGTGATTGGCCACTGGAATGCGCTGCCCAGGGAGGTGGTGGAGTCACCGACCCTGGAGGTGTTTAAGGGGAGATTGGATGAGGCACTGCGTGCCATGGTTTAGATGATGGTTGGTGTTAGTGTTGGGTTATAGGTTGGACTTGATGATCTCAGAGGTCCTTTCCAACCTGGTGATACTGTGATACTGTGTGTGTGTGATTATAATTCTGCTTTTGGCACTTTTAGTATAAGAAGCTTCTCAAGAAGAACCATTGAAAAAAAAAAAGCTACATGCGACCTGGAAACCACTCTGGTTTTCCCCTGCCTGTGAAAGAGCACACATTTCATGCCAACAATACTGAGGTCCTTGTTTCTACTTTAGCTTAAATCAGTTGAAGCCTGAACTAAATTGTGAGTTTTGGCATATACTTTAAAAAAAAATACTGTTGAAAATAAAAACAAGCAGCACCCCCAACAAAACAAAAGAGTCAAAACCAGATAATGAAAAACACCCTTTTCTAGAGCAGTGTTTTCCTCTCAGTCCTTTCAGCCAGAAGCAAACTTGTCCTACCACCCTGCACATTTAACAATCCAAATCCTTCCAACTCTCTTTATGTTTCCTTATTGTCTTTCCATTTCCGCTCACAGAAACTCTTTAACAGGTAATGTATATCTTGTAACTAGTAAGCATTTTTTCTTACACAACCCTGGAATATAGATGTTGAAAACAAACAGATAAGAAGACCTGGTTTCTGCAGAAGGGACCTGCAAACCAGATTAGACAGCCATTTATTGCTAAGACTGACAGTTCTGCTTTTTCTGCAGGCACTGACAGAGCCTTGGTGGGATTCTTTGCGTCTGCTCAGGAGAAATTTTCCTTGGTACAATTCTCTGACTTCACATTCCCACTCTTGATTGTTTTCTACTCATTTTGTTTGTGTTGATAGACTCCCATAAACATTCTACCACAGATTTCTAGCCCACTTTTAAACAGAACTGGAGAACTCACTGAACATGAAAATTTACATATTTTGGGGTATATAAAATGTATAAACTTTTTTTTCAGAGAATGGAGAATATTGACCACGTTAGCAAAATTAAGGCAAGGAAAAATATCATTGGGGCTGAGAAGCACACTTACTATGTAACCCACTAAGAAGTTCTGGATTGTTAACAGATAGTTTCCTCAGAGAAAACTCTGATTGGAATTCTCCCAAATCAAAACTAGTATGTCTGTTTAACCTGCTTCCTTCCACTCCCCACAATGACCAGTTCAAGAAGAGAAAATAAATGCCACCTCTCTTTGGTGAAACTTTAATCCAATATCTTTTGAGACATCAGATTGGTTTTAGAATATGAACAATCTATTATAATTTGCTTAAATCAAAACACTTCTCTTTATATGTAAGAGGTAAGAAGTGTTAGAAGAAGCAGAGGATTAACAATTTATGGTCTGGTTAATAGGTTGGTCCACTCAGCTCAGCCTTTTACCCCAGAAGCGGCACCAAGGCATCTTCAGAATAAAATCTAAGTAATTTTGATAATGGTTTCCTGTTTGGCAAACATTCATAGTATAATCCTATAGTAATAGAAAAGCAATCATAGATAGTAGTTTACATGCATTCATCTCATTGTAAGCTCTCAACAGTGCAATACAGCCAAAATTAGTCCAGAAGGATATCACTGGAGGAACAGGCAGCCAGAATGCCTGCCCAGTATGATACGTTAAAACTGTAAATAGCAGGAATGGGTCTACACAGTATGCTAGAGCTCCATACAACCAGCCTGGATCTGTAGAAGATTCTGTGATTCAAGACAGCCAGCATGGCTTTACCAAGGGCAAGCCTTGCCTGACCAACTTAGCAGCCTTCTATGACGGAATAACTACACCAGTGGACAAGGCAAAAGCAATGCATGCAATGTATTTGGACTGATGTAATGCCTTTGACATGGTCATCCCCAACATCCTCTCTCTAAATTGTAGAGATATGGGTTTGGTGGGTGGACCGGTCAGTGGAAGAATAATTGGTTGGATGGTCACATCCATAGAATAGTGCTCAACGTCTCAATGTCCAGATGGAGATCTGTGACAAGTGGTGTCCCTCAGTGGTCCATATTGGGACCAGCACTGTTTAGTATCTTCACTATTGGCATAGACATTGATTGAGTGCATCCTCCACAAGTTTTCAGACAATACCAAGCTAAGTGGTACAGCTGACACACATGAGGGATGGAATGTCACCCACAGGGACCTGGGCAAGCTGGAGAAGTGGGACCATGTGAACTTCTTGAGGCTCAACAAGGCCAAGTGCAAGGTCCTGCACCTTGCTTGGGGCAATCCCCAGCATCAATACAGGCTGGGACATGGAAGGAGCCCTGCAGAGAAAGACTTGGAGATACTGGTGGATGAAAAGCTGGACATGAGCCAGCAATGTGCACTTGCAGCCCAGAAGGCCAACTGTATCCTGGGCTGCATCAGAAGTGTGGGCAGCAGGTCAAGAGAAGTTATTCTGCCCCTCTGCTCTGACGAGACTACACCTGGAATACTGCATCCAGCTCTGGAGTCCTCAGCACAGGAAAAACATAGTCCTGTTCAAGCAGGTGCAGAGGAGGGCCATGATCAGAGGGATGAGGAAAAACTGAGAAAGTTGGGGTTGTTCAGCTTGGAGAAGAGAGAAGAGAAAGCTCCAGGGAGACCTTATTGTGGCCTTTCAGTAGTTAAAATTGGCCTTATAAGAAAAATAGGGACAAACTTTGCAGCAGGGTGTGTAGTGATAGGACAAAAAGTAATGGTTTTAAACTGAAAGAAGTTAGACGATATAAAGAAGAAATTTTTCACTATGAAGGTAGGGAAAACAGTGCAACAGGTTGCCCAGAGGTGGCAGATACTTCATCCCTGGCAACATTCAAGGTCAGGTTGGACAGAGCTCTGAGCAACTGCATCTAGTTGAAGATGTCCCTGCTCACTGCAAGGGAGGTTGGATAGGTGAACTTTAAAGATCCCTTCCAACACAAACCAGTCTATGATTTTACCTGCCATGAAGCTCTCTACACATGGCAATGCTCATGCACAGCCCTGACATCTGCTTTATTCTTACTGCAGCAGGCCAAACTCAAAACCAGGCAGTTTTGCTTCTTTCTTTACCAAGACAGCAAGGACAGTTCCCCATCCTTGCTCTTGGCCTTCCTTCTCAGCAACTTCAGCCAGCCTTCCTAAGCTGTGTTCCCTAACAATATTACCTCTTTGGATTCTGTTTTACTGCTGAAACACGAGGGAAGCATAAGTAGTGTGTGTCTTTTCCTGCACCATTCCCCTCATTTCCGGTGACAAGGTAGGGGGGGGGGGGGGGGGGGGGGAAGTCACCCTTTCCCCCACAGAAACCTTTGCATCCTCCTGACCATTGTCTCCTCATAGAGATCTTTTCAGCTAGCACCAGGCCCCCAGTCACCCCAGATTCAGGTATTATCAGTTGCCTTCTTTCATTGTCAGAGCATGAGAAAAGCAGGTGTAAATCACTCATTATTAAGGCATGTTTTTTTTCTCTCAAAAAAAAATTCAGCTCATTTGCAGCAGCATCCCTTCTAGATTGGAAGCAGGTGATCCTTTTTGCCTTTAGTTTGAGGGACAGCAAAAGCTGATGAACAGAGCGCAGAGCATTGTCCTTCTAAACCAATCAACCTAACAAAGACCTAGTTTCTTGGGGAAAATACTCAGTCAGCTCCCTAAATAAGCCTCTTTATGAGCATCTGAAGTTTTATGATTTAAGTGGTGGAGCTTTTTTAATTGCAGTTGGATTAATGTGAGCATTTATATACATAAAATATGTAAAACAACTGCTCATACATACAGAGTCTGGAAAGATATGGCTCGTATGGGAATGCAAGTAGAAGTCACATTTTATATTTCCACTCTTGTGGCTTTGTCACACATGTTTATTGAGCTTCTACATGCTCAATCACAACACTTTTCAATCAGGCAAAGGATTGATATAAAAGCTACTATATGTGTTATGGAAGTTTTTAATTATTTGGTTAAAATTTAAGAAGTCTAAGGGGAAGGAAGCAGGGAAAGCAGAAGAACTTGCATGATTTTGGTAAAAGCAGGAACTCATGCTGGGAGAAAAAAAACGCTGCTTAGAAAAAAAAGACCTGACAGGGCTAGTTACCTTTATGTTAAATTATTAGCAGATAGTACTGAAAAATATTTAGCTTTCACAGAAGAATAAATAAGAGAGCAGCAAGTTTGGGGCTTTGTTTTTAATAGATTTAGTTAGTAGCCACACTAAGTTGACCATTGAAGCAGAAAATAATTTAATTTTCTTCATTTCCTTATTCTTTGCTTACTGAGTCCATCCATTTCAACAGGTTGACATGAATAATCAAAGAGTTTTGAAGTTCACTGTTTTTTCTAAACTTCATTTTACATTCAGAACAGCAAAAACTACTCATGAAAAATTAGCCGTAAGGACACTTCTTTAATTTGAGTTCAAAGAGAGGTAATACTGAAATGCTCACAGCTAACCTACTTCTCTACGTCAAGTTTTGCATGTCATGATTTTGATGTGGTATATGAACAAAAAATCTTGCACTAATGTCTCCATGCCTGACAATCAAAAGTGACTGCCTCCAAGTGTAACTTATTCACACTCAGTAGTGACTCGGTTACCTCTACCGGTTCTGGGCAGCTGTCATGAATAAGTGAATATACAGAACATACATACACTGTATTTCATCCTGGTGACAGATTGCATTTAAACTACACAGTAAGCTTTCTGCAACCAGTTTGGCAAATTCTGTGAAGGATGTACCAGTATAGTTTCTCCACTGCATAGCTTGCTCAAGTACATCGGAGAGATTCAGAACTGGAATTTCCATCAATCTCTAATCTACAAGTTCCAGTCCTGACTTTCTCTTCCATTGACCATTCATAATTTTTCCTTTCTCTAAAACACATTTTCTATCCTATGCAGTGGAAAACATCCTAGGTTTCAAATCAAAAGTAGTATCAGTTTAATCACAGCAGTAATTTTAAATAAAGAGGAACTATTGCAGACAATCAACATAAAATGGTTTATTTCCAATCATTTGTCTAATTCACATGCAAACTGGTTTATATTAATAAAAGTAAACTTCATTTCAAAACAGCTTTGTTAGTCTGTATTGCTGAACATCTGAAGCTACACTGGTTAATATAATTTGTTTTAACTTAGGGAAATGTGGTTAAATAGGTATTGAAGACTTTAGAGACTTTCCACAAAGAAATATTTATCTATTCAGCTGTCTCTCTACTGCATTCATCTACATCTGTTAATCCCATGTTTGAAGACCACATTCATCAAAGCACAGCAGTCAGGAGAAAACACTTGGAAATATAACAAATATAAAAAGATAACTTAGTTACTTGCAAATAAAAGATTACAGTAGTAACTACAGTATTCTCCCCTACTATTTCAAGCTACAATACTGAAGCCATAAACAATTCATTTTAACAATTAACTGGAACACAAAGTTTATGAGCAGAGGTGAAAAGATACTTTGCAAGAGGTAGAAAAGGTTTTATAAAATCTTTAGGCACAATTATTTGCAATCATTTAAAAGCCATCAGAACGTTACAAAGTAATAATGACCTTTATACATATTTGTACAAGTCTGTTTATTTATATCCTTTGGAATAAAAGTATATTTCATGCACTGTCATACAATATTTTTCTTCTATATTGTTTGAAGACTGTTTTTCTCCTAAGTCATATATGTTCACAGAAGTTTTACAGGCTCTCAGGAAGTCTTTTCACCAAAGTTATACGTAAAATGGATGTACTATTACTTAACATTTTTCCAAGAGGAGTAAGGGAATGCAAACGGTGGTTTGTGCATCAAAGAACAGAGAAACACACACTCAAAATCCATAAAAAATATTATTGGGATTTTTGGTTTACTCCTGCCTCCATCAAGAACTAATGGTTTTAAAAGTGAATTTTATTTTTTTTAACACAACTCCCACAAATGTGTGCTTTATAGAGCAGCACTTAAACTTTCACAATATGCATAAATGAAAATGCCAAGTTCACTAGGTTCACTACATTTACCATGAGCTAAAAGACATTCACAGATAAATCTTAGTGTCAGTTCAAAAAGTGGCCTTCTTTCAGCTAAAGTATGTAAGGCTTTACTGGTAACAAGTTCTTATCAAAGATTTGCTTTATTCCTATCACAGCATTCTTTTTTGCTTGTTTTACTTTTTGTCTTGGTCTTTTTCTGCATCCAGAAGCGCTGAACGGATTCCTAGCTTCTTCAGCTCTTCTACAAGATCTCCATTCTGATGCATCTGGAGGAGTATATCACAGCCACCAACGAATTCACCATTGAGGTATACTTGTGGGATGGTAGGCCAGTTAGAGTAGTTTTTTATTCCTGCATAAGAAAAAAAAAATGTATTAAAGGTTTTCCCGCCCTCTACAAATAGAATGTTTTTTTTAAACAGAATACATGACTTTAGCCTGAAAGAACTACCGATATTTTCATTTCTTCCCCATTGAGGCAAAACCATATCTATATAACAGAAGCACTATCAGAATAACTATGTTAAAATTTGAGTTGGAATGAGAAACAAACCTAAGATGTAAGTTGAAAGATACGGATTCAGCTCCTACACTGACTTCAAACAGGAGTTAGAAAAATGTGGCACCTCTTTTCCCTCCCAGTACAAAACCAAACATAATTTCTCAATCAATTAAAGAAATTATAACTCTTGGAAAACATTGAGAATGGTTTACATTCAGTGATCCTTTTTATTTTCCAAAGAGAGTTTTAAATATTTTACTTTTTTCCTGAATTCCCACAGTTATACTCTACTACTGCAATTTTACTTGCAAGATACATTCAGCCCCCTAGAAGCCTTATGAATTTCAAATTGCATTATCTTTCATTGCCAGACCTTACAGCCCATGGGAGGGGCACAATGGCTGAAGTCTCTTAGAAGCACTCACTGAATGAAACAGAGCTCAAGTCACAATTATAAAGTACAGAATTAAATTTTAAAACGATATTTCATAGAAGACAAATGTAAGACCATCCAAAAATATTAACTGATCAGCTGGTATAAGCTGAATCCCAACTTGCACTTAAAGACATCACACAGAAGCATTATATGCCACTTTTTAAATGTCCCTTCACACAAAACCATTATTTTCATAGCAGAGGAAATAGTTTAAGAGCATACAGATGTAACATTTAACTAAGTCCACCAGTCCTTGCTTAGATATCGAGTTTTGAATTCAATTTTTCTACATTTTCAATATGCAATGTCTGAATTTTTCTACCAAAGGAATGAAAGACCACATAGGAAAATTAAGCCTATAGACTAAACAGAAGTGCCTTTCAGATTATCAGAGCCCCTTCAGCTTGGAAGCCAACCCTCTGAACAAGCATATGTGGCCTTTAACACAAGCTGTCAGAGTACTAACAGTAAATATTAGACCTGTATAGAAGAAAATACAAGGGAATTTGCTTTCCCCTAAGTAAACATTTTAACACCTAAAGGCTATAAAGGTAAAATCAAAAATATTTGAAGTAAAAAAACAACCGTCTAAGAAAATTATGCATAATTTATTGGAAATTAAAACACTTGTGTATTTTAATATATATGCATAAGTGCATAAATATACAAGAGGATTACAATTTTAATGCATGAAAGATGAAACAGAGCTAATAATTCTCCTTAGTCAAATGCTACATTTTGAAAAAATCCACTAAAATAATGGTAATCCAGGAAAAAAAGGCCAAAGGGAACCCATAACCATCTAGCCTAATTTCCAGCATCACCACCTGTAACTTCTTCCTTAGCATTTCACTAACTCTCAATTGTTTAGACACAGGTTGCAGGAATCAGTAGTTTTGACATGAACTTGTGTTTAGCAGTACTTTCCTTAAACACTTGAAAGTAGCGGTGTTGCTCCCCAGCTCTTCACTTCAAGGCTCCATCCCCAGTGCTGGCTCTGACACTTGTCCTACAGTACAACAAGCTCATTCAATTCACATGCCCTGTGATCCAGTTAATAAATCAAGCTGGCTCTCCATGCAGTAAGACACATGCCAAAGCTGGTGCATTGAAGAGAACAGAATAACTTCTTCAAGCACCTGAAAACCAACAGGACATTGTGCAACTGTATACTTTGTTATGCATTCAGTGCAGCTTAGCGAAACACTCTGCATGAAACCACCAATTTCAACTTAGGTAGCCAGGAGGCAAATAAACCTCTCTGACCACCTAACATAAGCCAGAGTTCATGTGGAGGACACATTTCTGTGCTCAGAAGGAAGATGTTCCTGATACATAGGAAGAAGATACTATATATATACATGGTCAAGACCCAGAAATTACAACTGACAAACACACTGCCTGTTCAAGGGCTCACAAAACCCTTCTCAAGCAAAAGTAAAGTGCTGGTGGTTTGATTTCAAGGTTTTGTTTCCTCCTTTTTAGTTTATGAGTTTGTTCTAGTAAACCGTAAGTTTGACATATTCCGATATGTAAATAAAGTTTAGAAAACTACCATGATTTGCTCAACTACCGAAGGCAGTCTAAAATTTACTTGAACAAAACCAACATTCATTAACAAAAATGTCATCAGACCCAAAGTCCAGTATTTAAGTTTTTATACCATACCAGCTATTATACCTGTGAAAAGCAAGCAAGGACTGCAAAAATTTGCCTTCCGGCTAAAAGCTAATGAAAACCTGAATTACTCAGATGATAACAAAACCATAGAATTCATCACCTGATACATGCCAGCATATGGATTTTAAGCCAGTTTTAGTATATTCTGGCCAAGAAATATTAATCCCATGCACCTTCAAGATTATGTACTTTTTTGGTTTGTTCTAAAACTTTCACAAATAAGCACATAAAACCTTAACAGTCAGCTATGCACACTTGAAGAAGGAAGGAAAGAAAAGCATTACGATAACAGTGTACTAGCCTTCTACAATTATCAAAAAGCTTATACAGAACAGTTCCTACCACTGAAACAGTAATGGTGAAAGTATTACTAAATATTTCTTGTGCACGGAATTAGAATAATTTTGTACTTTACCAAAAGTACCCTGGCAGGCAGTGCCAGCAGGGAATACAATGGTGTAAGTCCAAGCCATTTATGAAGTTTCACTACGCTGTTCACAGGGAACCAAAAAACCTGTCTAGATAATGAAGTATTTCAGGGGTCTTTCAATGAAGCTCTGTAGCTCTTGAATAGAGAAGGGAGCATGGCAAGAAAAGCCCAGTCTCCAAGAACCACCCCATAAGTGTAACTGCATTCTGCAGATAACAGAGATGCTGTCAGACACGGCAGGGATGTCCAGGCAGAGCACCTTCAGCAACACATCCCTGTGATACTCCCAAACCCGGCACACAGACCTGCTACAACACAGAGCAAAACACAACGATCACAAAGCCTAAAAGGTATCAAGTTCCACCTGCGAGAAACGAGCGGGGCCGACTGCCCTTCAAGGGCCTCCAGAAGATGTTGCCCACCCGCGGCCTTCCCAGAGCACCGGCACTGCGGGGCCTCGCTCTGACCCCAACCCACAGCCCGAGGCCCAGGCTCTCATCCCTCTCCTTCCCCCACAGGCCCGGGCTCTGATTCCTCCATCCCCCCGCTTCGCAGCCCCACGCCCGGGTTCTGACCCCCTCCCCCGCAGCCTTGGTCCGGCATCTGACCCCGACTCTGACCTTGGCGGAGGTCGGGATCCTGTAGGACGTCGTGGGCGCGGTAGTCCTCCACGCCGTGCAGGCGCAGGATCTGCACGACGGCGTTACTGAAGCCGCAGAGGGGCTGCGCCGGGCTGCCCTTCATGAACACCACCACCGGGTGCTCTCGCACCAGCCGCTCCACCGCCTCCCGCGACCCCGAGCCGCCGCTGCCGCCCTCGGCGCCGCCACCGCCCCCGGCCGCTGCCTGGCTGAGCGGCCGCCCGGCCCTGCCCCGCGCGGCAGCAGCGCCCAACCGCCAGCCCGCGCGCACCACCCCGCTCATCCTCTACCAGCTGCCTACCCGCACCCACTGCCCAGGCCCCTCCTCGCGCCGCCGGGCCCCGAACCAGCACCGGTCGCCTATTGGCGGAGAGCTGCAAAGGTGGAGACGGAGTCCCTCCTTTCTATAGGCGCATCAACCGCCAATCATCTCCGACAGCCAACAACGTGGGCGATACGACGAGCCTCGTCTCACGCAGCAATCCTGAGGCTGCCTTGCAGTCGCATTGGGCGGAGCGTCTGTCAATCTAACGCGATTTGGTTACGCCACGGCCACCCTGCGGACGTGATTGGTCAGATTTTCCCGGCGCGGTGTTTGGCTCGGGAAGCTCCGCGAGGGGAGGAGAGTGATGGCTGTGAACAGTTTTCCGCTTCCGGTTGGTGGTCGTGCTTGTGGTCGGCGGGGGTCGGCGGGGCTCAGCGGGTATGGGCGCACTGCCTGCCCTCCCGCTCCGCTCCCCGCCGTGGGGCATGGAGTGTGCCGCAGCCCCTGCCCCGTCCGCCGCCATGCTCAGCTGCTCCCTTCGGGCCTGGCGTGCGGGCGGGCTCCGGGGGCTGAGCGGAGCAGCGAGGGCGGCGACCTGGGGCCTGATGTGGCGGTGGAGCCGGCGGCTCCAGAAAGCGGAGCCATTGGAGCGGCACTATTTGTCACTGCGGGCATGAGGAGGCCTGATGTTGGCAGCCGGCGAAGTGCTGAATGGGTCTGTCTCCTGTAGCTCTGGCTGTGCCCAGTGGGCTGTTTGACTTGCTCAGTCTTGGTTGATTTGAAACGAAGGATGAAGCTGGCAGTTTATATCACTGAGGAACGAGCATGCTTTGCTTTAGTACTGGGGGAGGAGGTCTATGTAACCGGTAGCTTTGTGCAGTTTGGGCTGTTCTTGGAAGAGCTGATGGAGGTGGCAGCAAGATGGAGAGATAGGAGCAAGATTGGGCTGCCTGACTGCCTTTGGAAGAGCTGGTTCAGTTGGTGATGGAAGATGTGCAGAACTGTCCTGCATCAGCCAGAATTTGGAACGTATCCTGGAAATGCCTATGTGTGCAGCCAGCTTCGCTTGAGCTCCTGGGCAGATTCCAGATTCTTTTGAAGAACTTGGAGCAGCGCACAGATGTCTCCTACAGCAGCCAGGTCCATCCTGTAAGTAGAAGAAAGCGCTGAGAAGTTTTCCTCTGTACTAAACCACAGTCTGCTAACAAATCAAAGTGTATTTCTGAGTATTAATTTTCTTTGCAACTCTGGCATCTGGGCTTTTGATAGATGAATGGCCATTTGTGTTACTTGCATTTGAAAGGAAAAGAGTTTTTTCCACCCAGTTCTGCTCATGAGAACTTTACAGAAGAGACCACCTTGTCTTCTGTGTTCAGAAGACTGTGCACTTGATTTTTTTAATCCTGTTGATGATTAAGTGATGACTCATTAATTTTCTATGAAACCACCTTCAGACATGGCTTCTGTTGCCTTTTATTTAAATGTAATTAGAACAAATTCCAAAGGGAATTGTGACAAACTTGCAGTTTCTTATCCCATTCAAATAGCTATCAAAGATAAAAACAAAGGTTTGCAGAAGTATTTGACAATATATGTATTTATGAAGAAATAGTTTCTGTTAGGAACCTAAGGGCAAAGTTCATGTATTGTTGATGAACGTCGTGCATTTTGTGTGTCAGTATGTTTTGTTTCCAGCAGAACATCAGAAGGCAGGCATGGTCATGCTGATTGAGACACAAGAAAAGTTACTGCTTTCTGTGGTTTATATGTTGTGATTGACATGGTGCAATGTTGCTCAATACAAAAAAAAATCCTGAATTTCATTCTAGCTCTATCTGCAAGGAGGTAATTCATAAAAAATAAAAACTGAAATTAGGACATCAAAGTGTAATAAACCTGTGTGAGGATGTGCTCCTTCTGGAATAACACAACCCCAATTGAAGTTTAATTCTCTGTAGTCCAAGAGATGCCCTTGGTTGTTAGTACTCTGGGCATACCAGGCTTGCAGAGAGAGCACCTGTGTGAGGAAGCCGAGGCATGCCTGTAAGAGTCACAGCAGCAACATGCGCAATATTCCTCTAACAGTTACAATTCTGTTGCCACGGAAATAATGACTTATCCCATGTCATTATTGATCTATCAACAGTAACAGTAATTTTGCAGTCTGATATTGTTTAGCAAATAGAGTTACATCTGCTGAACACTGAAAAACTGCTATAAATGTCAGAAAGCTTCTCTGAAGTCTGTACTTGGTTAAATAAAAGTCCCTGAATTTATAGTTGCTCACTGTTGTTTTGTGAGATTGGCCTACGAGGTGATGTTAAGCTTAACAGAATGCTTTTTAATAAAATATTTAGTATACTCAAGACTTTTGGTTTACAAAATATGCAACGCTCTATTAGTGGATAAATACTTTCCCTGCTGATAAGACTTAGAACAATTAGCCCTTGTACACTGTACAAACAGAGAGATAATGATTTGTTGCCTAGTCCAGTCTTCCATTAGTCTAAGTGAAACTTCTTGTTTTTTCCAGATAATGATTTAAATCACCTGTTCCGAAGAAATTTTAATGAGACTCCCATAAGACTCCTGACATTTTGCTGATGTTCCTGTTAGAAGACTTATTACTGTTTTCAAAATAAGGTGGTAATAAAAGCGCTGATATTCAAACTGCTGGGCTTAAATGCTCAGAGTCATAAATTAGGTTACTTCCAAGCATTCTGCTGCTGAACAGAATTTCTAGTTATGAATTGGTGTGGTTTGAGGTTCTTATGCAGTGCACAAGAAGGTAGACCTCTAAGAATGATATTGTTAGCAGAATTTTTTTTGTTTGGTTGTTTTTTAAAAAGGGGAGGGCTAAGTTAGCTGGTAAGAAAGACCAGAAGGAATGTCTTGTTTCAGCTTATCAGAACAGGACACTTGTTTCCAAGTCAGCTATCTATGTGTATTTCTGACTTGTGGTAGTGCCTGGAAATGAAGTTCTTTACTGTGCCTTAACAGTTCAGCTCTACTTAGGCTGTTTTATTGTCTCTTGAAGGTTTTTAGTGGAATGGCTTGAGCTGCAGCTGTTCTGCATGCCAGGTAAATAATTTCAACATACCATCAAGGCTACATGTGGCAGCACTAACATATCCTCAGTTTGGAGAGCATTAAAAATGCTTAAAATATATCTGGATTTCTAGACTGCACAGTTAAATTTTTTGTGGGATGCCTAAATTGTGAAGAAACATCAGAAAAGTTCATGGTTATTTTGAAGATGTGCTAATTTGAAAAAGTTATGCAACAAGCAGCAGAAATGTAGAAGTGCTATGGGGGTTTTGCTGGCATAGATACTCGAATCCCATGAGAAATTGAGATTTTTGAACCTAAACTGTATTTAAGTTGTTGGTTTTGATCTAACCTGGGGACCAGTAGGCAAGTTTGTTTCTGAACTAGATGGGTAATTAAATAATATTTATGATTTTGTAGCATATTCTCAAGAGAGTGTTTTAGCTTTAAAATACAGCAGTCCATTTCATAAATGACAGAGGCAAAGAACATATGAAATGACCTAACTCAGTTTAACCAATGGGTGATCTATGTGATCTGAGGCAGTTTTTTGACAGATTCTGTAAGGATGTCTTTGGCAGAGTGAGATCATGCTAATCAAAGGAAAAATGTCTGAGCCCCACATTTAACAAATGGAATGGAAAATCACGTTCCAGCCTGAATGCGGACCTTTAAATGAGACACTCTTTAGACTTCAAGTTTGCTTGTTAATGACACTGATCTCAATATATGCCTCTTTGCAGTAATTCTCTGCTTCGTGAATTGTGAAGCTGTTATGCAGCAAGGACTGAGTACTGTGACCTTTGTAATACAGAAGTAGAATTATTCTTTGGGATTAGCAAGCTTCTTGTAGCTATTCTGCCTGACTAGAGTCTGTTAGACCTTTATTCTTTATTTGCAGATGGTAGTTGTACTTGAGTCTTTTAGTATTACACAGGAAACATAATTTTATATACACCTTACATGGGCTGTGAAATGTTACCTCTAATGAGAACACTGCTTGTCTTTTCACACAGGAATTATAAAAGTTAAAATCTTCCATGGGCCTAGATAAAAAGACTGGGCAAACTCAAGAAAGTAAAATTGATCTGCTAAATACAGAGATATTGTTATTGAGTCAAGTCTTGAGCTGTGGAAAGCTAGGGATTGCCGTTATAAAAATAGACACATCCTGTTCTTTGCTCCTGTGCATTCACTTTTGACCAGTGTTGCAAAAATGGAGACCTGGGCTCTGAGTTTCTGATTTAACTTGGTATGGTGATTCTTACAAATGGTAATTTACTCAAAAAGCTGGAAATGTCTTCTTTTTTTTTCATAATTGGGGGAAAGCCCCAGGGGACTCTGCCTGTAAGGAGGATTCTTATGCCCCACTTAAGTTCAGCTGGCACACTCATAGTTACAGTGACAGTGCTTTAGTTGATTTACCTTGTTTTAAGCACATGCAGTTGCAGTGAGGCAACAAAGTCTCTTGTTAACCTGTTTCATGTCCTTTAGGGGATCTGAGCACTCTGGTCTGCAGCTGGTGATCCTCAAGTTACCCACTTCACTAAAAAGGCAGGCTGTAGTAACTGCTTATTGATTCTGAGAGCAATTACCTCCGTTCTTGTTTGGCACTTTTGAATTCCCTTATCTCTGCTATATAAAGTTAAAAAAATACAGTACGGTATTTTTCTGTGACATTTTGAGAAATGCATCTCATGTTACAAAAACTTCCCTCAACTTTAATAGACAGCGTGTCCATTTGATCTTGCCTGTGGCAGAAGATATAGTACCAAGCATGTATCATCACATGTGAGTTTCAACTGAATGAGATACTTCTCCAAGGAAAAGTTTGAATTTTGCACCCGTCAATGTATTTGTGAAGTAGATGGAATTGTTATGGAGAACCTTAGTTAGACAGTGTTTTTAAATATTAGTATTTTAAAATGTGGTGCTTTAAAGTCTTGAGTACAAAACTTCAATAAAGATTTTATTTTTTTATCACTCTTGAGTCTTTCAGGTTTTTTCTAGGAATATGCGTGCGTGTTTTAACACATTTTTAAGTTCTCTTATTGTTTCTTTGAAAAGGAACTACAGTGTAGCAAATACCCTGACCCTAAATCACATGAATTGATGTTGCTTAATCTTTGCTTGACAAATCTGTATTAAAGTAATTCTGGGGAGCCTGGAAGCTTTTTGTTAAAACATTAGGCTTTGGATGCTAGTGTTATCAATGGAATTTTATATTAGATGTAGTATAAACAAGCACACTTTACTGTAAACGTGTTGAGAGCAGTTCTCTGCAATATACTGCATGCTCATGGAAGTGCAGAAATGATACATTAAAGCAGGAATGAAGAAAAGCTTAAGCAAGTAATTAAAGTAACATTCAGCATTGCAATCGATATTTGTGGTAAAAAGATGTTCTAGTCCCACTGTTATATAAAGTGTGCAGAATAAAACGACCCTCATCTCACTTGCTTACATCTTTTTGTATGGATTGAAGCTTTCAAATTTTTATGCCAGTTTGAGTTTTTTTGACTAATATTTCCCACAGTAGTTGTGCAACGGTTTATGGTCTGCTGAACAGAACTTGAATTTGGATGTGGCAAATGTAAAGTGTGGTGCCTCTCAGAAGACAGCTGTAGTGTGGAATTTGAGGGCTTCCTGTAACAGCCTTCCTGTTACTGGTCACCTTAGTGACAACCTTGTGGTGATGATTAACCAGCTTGTGATCTATCAGTTGCTCCCTGCACAAGTTACCAGAGTTGCAGTCTGATCCAAGGTAGTTTGTGAGAGGACCAATGTGAATTTGCATTATGAAGTTTTTTGTTTGACTTCTAAGAGAACTAACTTGGATGCAGGCTGTTAAAGAAATGCTTTTAGAGTTGCAAAGTAGGCCTCTCAAAGAACATTAGATTTAGGCTGAACAACTTTCAAAATCGTGTGCATGGGCAGTCAAAGCAAAGTTTTCATTATGACATGACATCTTTTCCCCCAGAAACCCTACATGTTCAGTGCATAGGTGGTGGTTTTCTTGGTGTGCCCTGAGGTTCAAAAGAAGGAAGGCTGCTTGCAGGAGGACAGTATCAAAGCCTTTAATACGCTTTCCTTAAATGGATGTTATTTCAATCTCTACTACAGAAGGAAACCTGGAAAATGGTTTAAGGTACAGTGCTTACTGCTGGTGTTTCTCTTTGAGCATTCATGCTAATGTAGTTTGAAGGCTGACTTGGAAAAGTTTTTGGCCCTTCCAGTTGTAATTGGAGTCAATGAAACAGAGAGCATGTGAAGTTGGAAAATACAAAGTAATGCCAAAATTATGAAAACTTAGATGTCTTAAACTGGGTTTCTGAAATCAAGGGGTGCTTTGAACTTGCTGTTTCAAATCCCTGTCTTGCTAACTATAGATACTGATGTTGCAGGTAAATCGTGATCTCCTGTGTGTTAAGTTCTCTGAAAAAGTCCGTGACTATAGTAGGAATATTTTGGATCACTTGGTTTTCAGAGGAGTTTTTGTCTGATGTGAGGAAAATTATACCCAAAGACCTAACAAAAACTTAAAATGTGAGAGGGGAAGTGGATCTGTTGGCATACTTGTATTTGTAAGGCATGGGCTAAAAGATTGAGAATAGAGTCTAAGTATCTCTTGTGGGAGGTAAAAATACCAGTTCTTAAAAGGAAGGCCAGAAACACGAATATTTAGATCACTACACTTATTTAAAAAAACAAAAACATGTTAAACCAGCAATATCAAAATAACAATGAGGGAAAATGGGAGGGGGGTATATTCTAAAGTGTTTTTTCTGTCCTTTTTTGAAGTATGAAGACATGTTTCTCTTGAAAATCTGACTGTTCTAATGGGCAAACGAACTGAGAGAGCACTGCCAAGTGCCTCTTACAGATACTGAGAATTTCTTGACTCTGACTGTTCACAAGTAGTGTTTTTAATGCAGCCAACTGCATGACACAAACATGCAGGTTTGTTTTGTGGTGGTTACTAACTGTGGACTCTTAGAGTGCAAGCAGTTCTTTCACAGTATAGGCAGCTTCTCCACAAATACAAGTGTATGCACCTTTCCTAAACTTGCTTGAAAGTAATTGCATGGAAGCTCTCTAATTTTAATGCTCACCTTCAAGTTCATTCGGTGATTGGAGTCTCAGTGATGCGATGCTCTAAGCTCTTGTTCTGAAGTTTGTAGTAGCCTTCCTCTCTTGCTGAGATTACTCAGCAGCCTCCTTGGACATAGCTACCAACTCACAGAATAAAGAACTTACACTGGAAAAGTGTGTGCTATTTAATTGTAGCACTTGTTGGGTTTGTACAAGGGCCTGTTTTATAATCGACCTGACTTAAAAAAAAAAAGGCATTTTCATCCTATAGACAAAAGCCTGGGAATAAGCTCCAAGTTTTAGAACAATCACTTTTTTTGTGACAGGAGGACACCAATCACTTTGAATCATCCTTGAACTCCTTTCCTGATCAGTAGCCCCTTTGCTCTTTGTCCAGAGATCTGTTCAGATACTAGTTTTTAATTGTTTCTAGTCCTGGGAGGCATGAGGAAGCAAAGGTGCATCCTAACAGCTGCTTTCTGTCACTGTAGTTTAGTTTGAGACACTCAACCAGAGGCAGCTGATCTGTGCTCTGTTGTAATTTCATGCTGGACTGCTGTGGCGAATGATTTAAGGTCCACATGCCACGGAAGGAGGAAAGTAAAACTAAAGACTTCTCCTAGAACTATAGTCTTTTTAACACAGGCATGCAAGAGTTGTTTTGTGTAGGATGTGTTTTGTATACCTTACAAGAGCAGATACAAAGATAAATCACTTCAGAAAGCAGTCATATCTAGAAGCAGGGAGACTAGTATAGGTGACAATTTTTAGCTCGAGACTACTGAGTCTCAGGGAAATCAAAACAGCAAAACTGCATCTGTGGTGTGAAGGGAAGCAAGGAGAGCCGCATGTAGTCCTGTCTGATTAATTTTAATAGTAGAAGGTTTTTATGGAATGCTATATTTCAACAGTTGGCTTTGCTATTTATCCAGGGGACTCCAAAGAATATCTTTTAAACCAAGTCCAGCCATATCCTTCTGTAACATAAAAAAAAGTAGTACACGGAGAGGCATGAGGAAGAAAACCCAGTCCACCTGACTTGGGCACAGGAGACTTGGCTTCCGATTCTGATAGTCAATGGACCTTGGCTGAGTGGCAATGGGAGCATTGGTACTAGTTACAAAGTGTAACACTGCATACTCCTGAACATACAACCTTCCATTTTATTGCTGTTTCCTTGGTGCTTTCAAAGCAGAAGCCAACATAGCTCTTCCCTCATTTGCTTCCTATTGTGGCTACATTGTTCCTGCTACAATTCCCTAGATGAGTGCAGACTCCCTGGCAAATTATGCATCTGCCTGCAGTTGGAGGTCTCTGGGTCAGTAAACCATTTTTGGTCCACAGAGAGTTCACAGCAAAAAAAAATCAATAAAATCTGACTCTTCAGCTGCTGTCTTAAAAAAAAAAATTAGAATATCGTGTATAGGTAGGATTATTCACAAATCTAATTAATTTTCATACTTTTTTTAAGAAGTGCATGAACACTGATTTTTCTTTTCCTCTTTAAATAGAGTATAAAACACATGCAAAATGGAGAATATCTTTCATTTCAAAACCTGAGGGGACATTTGGATTGTCTTTATTCCTGCACTGGTTTGCCATGAATATCAAGTCTACGTTCTTTAATTCACTTTCATATTAATTAATCAAATTCCCATATATTAATAACATGAAGATTTACTTGTAAGAAATGGTTTCTTATGGTAGTAGACCAGCTCTAATCCATTTGAATTTTAGACTTTCTTGCAATTTGTAGGTCTGCACAGGATTCACAAGTGGTGTGTGCACCCTAAGTGCAGTGCTTCAAACCACACAAGCTGCAGGAATCCCACTGTCTTATCTTATCTGAAGGAAGATGTCATATGAGCAAGCTTCTCTATTTCTATTTACAAGTGGAGAAACTTTTTTCCCCTCCCTCTTTTATCAAAAATACTTTTACATTCTCCTTCAGTTTTCAGCCTCCTCCTGTTTCCATGTTAACTTACCTTCCTAACTTAAATAGGCCACCGAGGACTGTAAAGACACTTAAGAAAAGAGAACTATGCAGAACAGTAAAGAATTTCACTGCTGCAGATGTATCAGGAACACTGCACCAGTGTCACTAGCTGCAAAGTGATATTGTCTCCAAAGTTTGAGTCTTCTCTCTTTATCAGCTTTTAATACCCCTAGTGTATTCTTTGGGGCATTGAGTGTTTCTTCGTATATTTTGGAGGGGGGAGGGGAAGCTTTCTGAGTGCTTTCAAACTGTTAAAAATGTGTAGGCACTAGAGTGAGAGCAAACGAGCTGAGCCTGTGAGAACCTGCAAAGAAAATAGGTAGAGAAATAATGATGCTCAGGAAAGGGAGAGTTGCTGCTTTGCTCGAGACAAAAATTAATGATGTCAACATGGAAGTTGAATGTTATTTATGACTGTTTTGATAGTGCTAGGAGCTCCAGTATCATCACTGACAACTGTTCCTTTAGAGTATGTTCCAAACAATATGGTGTGATTCAAGCAAGAGTTGTTCGCACCAAGAATCCTGATGTCTAGTGCGTGTGGTGCAAACAGTCTGCTTTGCTCTTAAATAAATGGAGCAGTGCCTCAGCTGGTTTATACTGTCTAGACTCTCCTTGAATTCAGTGCATTTAAGTCACCTTTTGTCTGCTAACTTTGCTCCCACATTCTTTTAACTGTTAGGCTTGCTTCTGTCAATTGCAGAAGCTGCAGAGATCTGAGGCTGCTTTGACAGTATCTTGCACCTCATGGAAAATCTGACAAAAAAATTCCTCTATTCCCAATTGCATGTGCTTGCTGCAATTTTGGGAGTGATATTGGGTCCACTTTTAAATATTTTATGTGCTGAAGGCTCCTGTTCTCACTGGATATATCAGTGTAAAGGACTTGGTTTACACCAACTGATTTAATGGATGTTTTTAACTCCATTTTGACTGCAGTCTTCTGTGATACTTGCTAACTTTCAGTTTGAGACCAAATTTGATATTGAAAAGCTAATGAATAAGGGGCACCAAGTATTGCTTCTGTTTACATGGAAACATAGTGGCACACAAAAAAAATTCCCAAAATCACTGCATTTGGAATCTGTCTTGCTTAAATTTCAAGTGTCCTTGGAGTGTTAAAGTATCCAGATCTGCCTATGAGTCGGAACTCTGTGTAGTAAATGCTTAACTAAGGGAGAGTATTTAAGCCAGTATTTTTGTAAGAGCTGATACTGTAGCACAAAGTCAAACTTGCTTGCAGAGGTAGTCAGTCTATGCTCAGGTAATGGAGCCTAATTACACAAGTACAGCAGGGAGAATGCAAACTTCTACGTTGAGTCCAAATGATCTCCGTGTGCATACAGGGCAGGTGTGATCCTTCCCCTAGTGCTCCTGAAAATAATGCTCTTCTGACATAAGAGTTTATGGCTTCATTCCTCAACTCCTGAGGAGAGAGCTCTTTGTAGCAACTCCTGCTACCACTCACTGAAGCTTTCTGTCAAGCAATGTGCAACTTTGAGTAGCTTATAAAACAACATAAACAACCTTGAGAAGCCCCAGTGTCGAAACCTATCATGCCAAAAGCGTGTCAGTGGAATGCTGCGCACAAATGTTACTCTGCCAACAAATGCTGCTCCTTCCACCCCAAGACTGCCATGTGACTCATTTGAATAACAATTTTACATTGCTGTACAAGCAAACATAAAGGGAAACATCTTAATATCTTGCAGTACTTGTTTGTCATCGGTTCTGAGTGTGAGTAAAGGGGTGTGTTATACTAATAAGAGAGAGCAGCTACCCTGCAGCATTATAAGTGCTTCTCTGTTGCCTTTAGGATGTCAGGCAGGTTTTCCTGCAGAGTAAGCCATGCCAATACCATTGTTACTTTTGCAGTAATTGGTGTTTTCCACCCAGACTCTTGGGTATTTTGTTATCACAGGAAATGCCTGAAAATGCTGTATATTCACTGACAAATTCTTGTGGCTTGGTTTACAGACTAAGCCAACTGCTTCTAAAAATATATTCCTTTCTTCCAAGGGAAGAGAGCCATAGCTGCTGCTCTTTCCTTTTTAGAAGCTCCTCTAACCTTGCTGTCGTTCTAACCTCTCCTTTGTTGTTTAGGTGTGATGTGTGTGTAGCTTTATATTGTTTGGGTAATGCACTGAATGCTCATTTACTTAATGCCTGCTGTTTGCCTGTGTATATTGGTTTTTCTAACTCAGCATCTACAAAGCTGTTTGAAGTAATAAAATCAGAGCCATGAAAGCCTCCACATAGGGAAAGTTTTAAAGGAACCTAATGGAAGCAGTTTTTATATAGTGATGCATTGCCCAACAACTGCATGTTTTCTGAATATAAGGGGATTTTTTTATTTTGGACTTAGATAGTGTAGGTATATAAAGTAAATTCCTTGGGGTTGAATTCATAAGGAATTAATTGCTGCCAGTGAAGCATCTCTCTGTGATGACTGAGCTAGTTTTCCCAATGGAAATGAATAGATAAGATTTTTCTGTTCTCTGTCACCTACCTGTTCCAGACACATTCCTTTGGAGTCCAACCCCTTTAGACTGTATTCAGTTCCTCACACTATTCCAAAGGTCATTAAGAGATAAGCAGCTCTGAATTACCATGGGGCAAGAACAGTTGCATAGGCATAGATTCAATTTTACACACTAGTGATATAAACTTCACTCCAACTAAACAGTCTGTTGAAGCTGTGCTAGTAAATAAATTAAGGTTTTCCAAGTTGGATGGTAGGCTTGTCCACAAACAGTGAGATTACAACCATTCAGTTTCCGTCTCACTGACAACTTAAAAGGTCGTAGTCAACCCAAACTGTGCCACTACAGGACCCCCTGTGGGCATTCAGAGCTTCAAGGTCCAAACCAGCTATAAAAGTACATTCCTGCGTTGGCACTTGAATACCTCACTGTGGGCAGAAGTGAGCCCACTGAGGCTCCCCTGGCTGGTGCTGGAGGATAACACTACTGACATGAGCCAGCCTACGTCATCTGGCATCAGAGGGTCGAGAGAGCTGTCATCTCTGACCTCTGATAGATTCCGAGATTTCACTCACTCTTCACTTCTCAACAACCTGTCTCAAGGCTCTTGGCCACAGTACTGCTATGTGTGGTCAGAGACTTTTATCGCAAGTAGGCATTTTTTCTGCTCATTAGGCAGATGAACCGCACAAGCTCCCAACAGCAGAGGGCAGCAATATAGCCTCTTCCAAAGAGTACGTTTTTGTGCCTTATGGAATACTGTCAAACTTCTTCACATGCTCATTGGGTTTGTTTACTTTATATTATTGTTCAAATATGAAGAAGCTGTTCATTCTTTCCTCCTTCCCTCCCTGTGGCTCAACACGTGATTATAACTTTCTAATCCCACAGATGAACCACAAGAGGCTTATGACTGTCTGGCTTCCTTGGCTGGGCTGCAAGAATCGACGCTGTGGCTGGCAAAACACTGCCAGTGCCTCTCCTTTTGCTTCCAACTGATTTTTCCAGAATAACCTGAGCATACTCCGTATTTTTTTTTTTTGGTTGGACAGGTGACGGAGGAAAGAACCATTTGAATCAGACTGGAGTGGAAACAGGGTTTTGTTTCGTACTTCGTCGTTTTATTTTCCCAAATGTCAGTTACAGCTCTCCATGCATCCCGATGAATTCCTGCGGTGCGCTGGGATTGTTCCAGTCACGTATAACTGGAACCAGTCTGCCTTCTTGCTTTCTGGGCATCCAAAATAAACGGTAAGGAACTTCCCCACGTATTGGCACGGATCGCTGGGATAAAGTTCGCCCGTGTTTGTCGCACAGCTGGTGTTTGGTGCAGCTCCAAATTCAGCTTTTTCTCTTCATTTTACAATGCTAAAACTCACCCGAGTGCCTGTGATCACCCAGTGCCTGCGCCCAGGACAGGGATGGGTGTCCCCGGGGCTCCCGCCAGGGCGGGCCGGCGGCGGCCGGGCTTACGTAACACCGCCCGCCGGGCCGGGCCGCGGGGCGGGCCCTCCGCGCGGCCCCCGCGCACCGCGGCCGAGCGGCCCCGACGAGGGCGGGGGGGGGGGGGGGGAGAGAGAGACCGCGGCGCGGGCGGAGCCACCGCAGCCCCTTGGGCTGCCCGCGAGGAGACGGCGGCGGCGGCCGCGCCGGTGAGTGGGGCGCTGCCGGGGGCGCTGCTTGGGGCCCGGTGCCGGAGCTCGTGGAGATGGACGCGGCGGGAATAACGGAGAGGCGGCGGCACCCTGCGACTGCGGCGTCCTGAACCGTCCCGTCCCGCCGGGGAAGGAGGGCGAGCCGCGCAGCGCAGGAAGAGGGGGGGCGCTCGGCTCGGCTCACTGTCAGCCCCTCCGGCGCCCAAAGCCGCCTCCCGTTGCCCTGCGCTGTGCCCTCCGTCTGCTGGAGCGGGGAGACGGGGTGGCACGGCCGACAGCCGCCGTGCTCCGGTGCCCTCCCGGAGCCGCCGCTCGCTGTAACGGGGGCAGCGGGGGCAGCCGGGCGGAGGCAGGGCTTGCGCTCGCCGCAGCTGTGCGAGGGCTCCCTGCGCGCTGCTGATACGTGGAATTAAGTCGCTGCAGGAGCCGCAGCCGCGCCTCCCTGGGCGGTGTGAGCTAAACGGGTAACGTTTTGTACTGAACATCTTTTTAAAGACTGAGTGCCAGCCTGGTAGGAACCTTCACTGCGTTCTGCAGCTCTTCCTTCGCAGGTGTCAGGCTCTTGCCAAAGCCGGTTGCTCTGCCTTACTGTCAAATTGCTTTAGCTCTCGTTTCCCTGCTGCCAGAACTTTACCGCAGTTTGCAAGCTCATTTTTTCTCTTCTTCCCAGCTTTCTCCCCTTCAAATTATAGAATCATAGAACGATTTGCATTGAAAGAGACTTTAAAGATGATCCAATTCCAATCCCCCTGCCATGAGCAGGAACACCTTTCACTGGATCAGGCTGTTCAAAGCCCCATCCAACCTCATCTTGAAGACCTCCAGGAAGGGGGCATCCACGACTTCTCTGAGCAACCTGTGCCAGTGCCTCACCACCCTCACAGTAAAAATTTCTTCCTAATATCTAATCTAAATCTCCCCTCTTTCAGCTTAAAACCATTGGCAGTTGTCCTATGCCTACACTCCCTGATAAAGAACCCCTCTCCAGTTTTTCTGTAGGCCCTCTTTAAGTACTGGAAGGCTGCTATAAGGTCCCCTCAGAGTCTAATCTATTAAATATATCCTAGCTCAACTCTGATTCCCCTTAAGAAGGTCTGACCTTGTCTCCGTTTTCCTTCCTAAACAGTTAGAAGAGTTCCCAGTTTTTCCATGATAAGAGCCACTACCATTATTTTTAGATTCAGTGTGATTTTATATGTAAACACCCCTCGCCTCAAGGTGTAGTAAGGCTTTGGTTTCTCATATTTGTTTTTGCCATATCTTTTATGCTCAAATCCTTATTGGTTTGACATGCATGGATTTAGGTCTTTGTCCAGGAAAACTTCATTTGTAGAAATAGCTCTACTCAAATAGGTTAACAGAATCATAAAATCATTAAGGTTGGAAAAGACCTTTAAGATCATCAAGTCCAACTGTTATCCCAACACCACCATGCCTATTAAACCGTGTCTGGAAGTACCATGTCGACATGTTTTTTGAACACCTCCAGGGATGGTACCTTGGGCAGCTTGTTCCAATGCTTCACTATTCTTTCAGTAAAGAAGATTTTCCTAATACCAAATCTAAACCTCTCCTGATGCAACTTGAGGCCATTTCCTCTCACCCTATTGCTAGATGCTTGGAGAAGACACAAACATTTGCCTCACTACAATCTTCTTCGAGGTGGTTGTAGAGACTGATATGGTCTCCCTTCAGCATCCTCTTCTCCAGACTAAGCAATTTCAGTTCCCTCAACCGATCCTCGTAAGACTTGTTCTCCAAACCCTTCACCAGCTTTGTTGCCCATTGCAGACTGAAATTGGCAGAAATTATGGATGCATATGATGATTAATCGTGAAAATGATGGTTGCAAGACACTGCTTGGTTTTGCAAGTTCATCAGAGCAGGATGCCTGCGTTCTCCTTTGCCTCAAATCCAAGCCTGGCTACCTTAAATGAAAAATAATATCACTATGCTACTCTAACCAGCTCCTTGCTGCTGTTTCTGGATGTTTCTTTTAAGCCCTTGGCACGCTGCGTGCCATTTGAAAATCTTTGTACGCAGTGGTTGTTTTCTGGCGAAAGCATTTAAAAAATGCAACAAAACTTTACAAGCTGATTGGTTGCCATCAAATGTTTTCCTTCTTTTTTCTAAAAGTGTCTCAGAACTGTGGGCTGTTGAAATGCACATCAGCTTGGCACAGTCTCTGTGGCTGCCAAGTGTGTGAGCCAGTTGGATCTCAAGGAAATGTAACTCTCTGCAGTCCTGTGGTGACTTTTATTTCAACAAGAAGCAAACATCTTTTGGTGAGTCATGGGGCATTGTTCCCAACAAACTAGCTGTCAGGAAGTGGACTCTGGCAAAGTTGATGGGCTCTCTATAAAAACAGCTTTCCCCTGCACCCAGTGCTCTTTACATGTTCTTCGTGAATCATCGGGTCTGGAATCCTCTCAAATTTCCAACGAAGGCAGAATTAGCTACCATACAGGATACGGTACTAAGGTACTTGCCTCTCTTTTTGTATTGTTTCTAATAGTTCCAGTTCTTCCCTTTAGCCATGTATTTCACTGTTCCTCCCTTCCCTCCCATTCTGGTCAAGGCTGTTACCGTGCTTCGTAGTCTGTTCCTGGTGTGCATGTCCTCTGTGTGGCCTTCATGCACTGACCTCATTGAAAAGAGTGTCAGCTTTTCACAGAATTACAGAATGATCAGAGTTGGAAGGGACCTCTGGAGATTGTCTAGTACAACCCTCCTGCTACAGCAGGTTCAGCTGCAGCAGTTGTACAGTAACGTGTCCAGGTGAGTTCTGAGTATCTCCAGAGAAGGAGACTCCACAGCCTCTGTTGGCAGCCTGTTCCAGTGCTCTGTCACCCTCACAGTAAAGAAGTTTTTCCTCTTGTCTAAGCTGCTTTTCTGTGCCCTTGCAGTTATCTGTGGCTCCCCAACAATCCTGAAAACCTCTGTGTACACTTGTGGACGCTTTGCCTTGGGATGTGGCTGGACCTGCATTCACATGACTTGAAAAGCAATGGCACTGCCTTGGGGGATACTCCAAGCATAGCATTTGCATCACAGCTTCAAAAAGATAACTAGTCTTCATATTTTAGCATAGCTTCTTTTGGAAATAAGGCTTATGCCATCATTTATTATGTGTATGTGCATGCATCTCAGTATTTGTCCTTTAAATAATATTTTATGTCCATATCCCAGTTTCAACATATGACATAAGGAGAATAGCTCCAAGGTAAACAAGTTCTTGCAGATTTAGTAGAAAGAGACCAATAGGGAAAAGCAAGTCTAACATCAGGCACTTGCCAGTTTTCTGCAGTTTTTAGCTTAGTGACTGAGTGATACATTCATATGTGACTGCCCCATTTGGCAGTAAGATTTTTGGTGTAAATTAAGTTGTAAAGAGAAAAGGGGAAGGATTTTCTTGGTGATTGCCCCTGGACTAGCACCTCCCTCAAAACCTCAAAGAAGATAAATAGCTCTGATTTAATACATTACATTTTGAACATGGAAACAGAAAATGTGAGTACAGTTCACTGTAAACCTTTACTCAACCAAAGAACACGGTTCTGTAGGAGATCTGATTTACTGAGATGTGCTGGTCACAAAGCGCTTTGGTTTTAGGTCACTGCATCTCCAGGGCACAGCTCCTGTCTTTGTTCTGCCAAGCACACACTTGCACAAATACAAGTACAGAAGAGCTCTGATCTCAGCAAGTGTCTTTGGATCTATTTTATTTTGACAGAATTGGCCAACAGTTTCAAGACTATTGAATGTCATCATATAAGCATAAATTCCTTGCAGCCAAGCAAAAGTGATCATCACTCATCCTGACTCAGAATAATGTATTCCTTCCAATGGCTGGTAGGGCACAACCCAGATCATTTGTAGCAATGACAAGGTATTGGAGTTTTGTTTTGGTTTGTTTTTATTTTTTAACTGTTAGTTCTTGTCAACTGTAGATGGGTTTTTTGTGGCACAGCTATGACCTATCCTGGCAAACTTGTTCTGGTGTAGGTACCATATATACAGGTGCAATGATGTCCTTAGGAAGGATCCCTTTGCAACTGCATTGCATATGTCCACTTAAGGATTGTGGGTCAAGTGTGAATTCTGGAAATTGAGGTATGTGGAAGGAAAAATACACGTGGTAAGAGGAAAAATTCTTGAGCTGCAGGGATGTTAATAGGGAGTGTAACTGGCAAAGGAGTTTTTTACTTGGAACAATTGCATGAAGACAGAAGTATTCATGCACCTGAGATCAACAGGAATAAATACCAGTTTCCTAACCACCTCATTTTCTCTGGCTAAAAGTCTCTCCACTGTCTTTGGAGTGTAGGCAGTGGAATACTTTTATTCTTCAATAAAATATCTCTTAAGGTAATGCTTACTGACAGTAATATCTCAGTTTTCTCAGGCTTCATTATACTGCAACTCTGTTGAAATTTAAAAATGCAAGAAATTATTCAGGGTCTTCCTTTAATCATGCAAAGCTGCTCTACAAACAAGCGAATGCCTTTAATATTGGTTAAATGAAAGTACTCTGAAATAAAATTAGAAAATTTGAAAAGTATTTAAAACTCAGTGTTTAAGCTTTAAAAGTCTGCCTGATATTGATTAGTGATAGGCTTCAAACTACTGATCCTTGAATTTTGCTAAAGTTTTGGTCTGAAATGTAATTCCATTGCCTGTAGCTGATATTGGCAGCTTATAAAAAATTTTCCATGGCCAGCTTCATTATTGTCAGTATCAACTGAAATACAATTTTGTTCTTTCTTTTGAAAAATTTACTTTTCTTGTTTGTTCTCCAGTGTTTTTTTAGGGCATAACAGAGCTTGAAAGAAATAAGAGTCCCTTGAAATGAAGATCCTTACATAAGGATCTCTGCTACCACACTCTTCTCCACAGCTGGAGCTTTAAGTCAGTCCTTGCCTTCCAGGAGAACTGACGACTCTACAACATTCTTGCCTCTTAGACTCAAAATAGTGTGAACTGTTGCTTATCATGGTATGTCCCTGTATTGCTAATACACTGAATCACAGGATGGTGCTGCCAGTATTACAATGAAATGACTCACAGAGTTTTGAGACGTGGGGTATTTAGATTCAGCTATCTGAAGTGGCCCCACCTCAATGTTGAGATAAAGATGGAAAATCCAAACTAGACAAACCCAGAGTCCTCAGCTGCTCCTCAAAGGACTTTCCTTCCAGCCCTGTCAGCAGCTTTGTTGCCCTCTTCTGGATACATTTGAGTGCCTTAACATCCTTCCTAAATTGTGGGGCCCAGAATTGCACACAGTACTCAAAGTGAGGCTGGACCAATGCTAAATACATAAGGATAATAAAAAAATGCTAACTATAGCAGGGTATTAATTTTAAAAAAAAGCTGGCTTTAGTAGAAGAGCAGTCACATCTACAAAGACCTTGAGGTTCTTTGAGGCAGGTGTATAATACTGTAGCTATGGGATAGCTGAGCAAAGTGCGGTACATGATACTGTGGTGTTTGCCCAGATGATGCAGGAATGCATTGGCAGAATCAGGAAGAGTGACAGAAGTCTGACTGATAGACCAGTTTGCAGGCTTCCTCTTCCAGGCACTTTCTTCCTACTGTTGAAGATTTACCTTATAACCTCTTTCAGTATTGTGCCTTGTGGTACTAAATAACAGAATATTTGGGAACCTATCTTTGATGGAGAGATTTTCTTCAAAACTCCTCAAAAGTACTTGATTTTCAAGAATGAATGTACCCGTAAGTATTGTTTTGATCCAGGCTGCCATATACAACCAGAGCTCTCATGAATTCTGAAACTGTTTGCGTAGTTCTGTTGAGTAATAAGCATAGGCGTCAAGGCCTTAATCTATGACTCCCAAAAACATACAAGTTGAGTGTGTATTGTTGAGTACTTGGTCATTCTTCTCTTCATGCGTTGGATTGACTCAGAAGAGCTGTATTCCCTGACAGGTTTGCTCTATGATGTCGCAGGAGTGTGTACAATCAGAGGTTTAAAATGGAACTGTTTATACTGGGTGCTTTATACGTTCTTGAGTCTGGCACCATCTGTCGGAAGCTACTTTAGAAAGATAAATGCTGCTGAGAGCATCACTGTCTCCCTCTGTGGAATGGGGACACTAACATTTCCCCTCACAGAGTACATTCAATGTGTGTGGCAACTGTGTTGCAGGTACTAGATTGGAGAGTGTCATGGATGAGACAGAGTGAACTGTCCATAGCGTATCTGGATACTTGGATTTATTTGAAACACAACAATATTGGAGCTTTTACCCTAAAAGATTATCTCACTGGCTGACTCACCTACTCATTCTGCTGGACTGACATAACAGCAGCAAAAAATTAAACTGTGGAAAAAGTGAAAGGGTTACTTTTGGCTGTGTTTTCTCTCCACTTCTCCACCATAGAAGTGGTATGTGATATAGAGCATTGCATGCTTGTCTTTCTTTTTTCTGCCATTAGAATGAGACAATCCTAGCAGAAAAATACACATTGCCTCTTATTGAGGGGTACTTCAAGAGATGTAACAGCTGATCTTTATGCAGGCTCTGTACACTATTGTCAGCACAGCCTGAAGTAGTTCAGGGAAAATATGGAGGTGGAAAATATGGAGGCACTGATGTACCCACTGTGTTTTCAAGTCAGTTAGATGGGGGGGGGGGGGGCAGAATATACCTGCACCTTAAAGGTTGTGTGAGTAAATAACCCCCCCAATCTTTGGAGCTGTCAGTTCTTCTAAAGGCTGTGCATTTCATTTAACTTAAATGACTGCGTTTTCTTAATACAAAAGGCTCTTTGCATGAGCGCTCTTGAGTGTCTGTGGGAATGTGGTAGTGGTTATATGAATGGCATATAACAGGGTTTGACAAATACAGGTGGTATTTCTTTATAAGTCAGCAGAAATGGTCTGTAACTGCAGTGGGTTAAACACAGGCTTTATGTGAAATATGTAGCTAATAACCTTAGTTCAGTAAACACCAGAGAAGCATTTGGGTTAATTTAGATCTCCAGATAAAGAGAGCACCCAAGGAAAAAATTTCTTTTTACTTTGTCTTTTAAGTCCATAGGATTCAAGGTAGAAATCCTGGCTTTGTGACAATATTGCCCTCGGCTTCACCAGAGCCTGGGATTTTTCGCTTGTATTCTCAGATTATAGACCTGCTGACTCCATAAGTTGTTCTTGTCAGTGGGTGAATACTCAGGTGTGAGACACAAATCTAAAGAAAGTATCTTCAACCTGAAAGAAGGGAAAAAATTTCAAGCCTCTCTGTTGGTTTTCTTTTTTTTTTAATATACAAGCTTCAAATCCCTGTGCTGTAGAACTTTTCCAACTCTCCTCACATCCTCGTTCCCTAGTTACTACTTAATTTTTTTAAGACACTTTCAGTGTAGAATTAATTTCTTTACCCAGATTTTCTGAAATCTGACCCCAAGTATGACTGCTTCTCTTCTGAAACACTTCAGTTGGAAAGCAGTGCCATTGGCACCAAGCTCTTGGTCCAGAACTAAAGGTCCTTGCCAGAAAAATGGCCCCATCGTGGACATCCCCAAAGTGGTAGTTCTTTGCCCTGAGAGAAGTATAACTGTGGAATCAATAAATTAATATTAGTGAGACAAAAAAGATGGAAGAAAGAGAATGATGGTTGAGCATTGAAAGGAGTTACTGCAAGGAGGAGAGGGAGCAGGAGTGTGTCCCTGGCATTGACTGGCAACTGCCTGCACCCTACGTTGTGTAAGGTAATAATAGCTGTGTGACATCTGGCTGTCCACAGCATGGCTAGCTTATAACACCACCCATCAGCCTAGACCTCACTGCTCCTTGATTTGCCTACAACACCATGTAGTTTCTGCAGTGCCATAGAAGATGGGTAGGAACATCTGTTCATTTGCAAAATACCCCTCCTTCAGACACTCCATCTTTTGTTGTGATGCTTGTAAACCTTAAACACCTGATTGCATTTGCCTAGGTGTGCTTAGGACAGGGCTATGAGCAACCCTAAAGATATTAGTGCCTTCAGCATTATTTTATATCTAATATCAGCTGTTTGCTTGTCCAGCTGTTTTATATTGTACTTAATGATGGCGGTAGTGTCATTCTGATCTGCAGAGCAAAGTGACATTTGCTGTCTGATCAAAGAGCTGAATATATTTATAAGAAATGCTTTTGTAAGTAATTATGTGAACACATTTAATTGCAATACTTTCTATGTCATGGCTGTTTGTTTTTTTTAAAAGCTCTGCTGGTGTTGAATAGTTGTAGTTAGCCCATGCTGAGGAATTTACCAGGATGCTGACAGGATGCTTTAGTGATCTATGTGTAATTGTTTTCTGCAGTGTGCCCTTCCCATGTCATCTGTCACTCTGGTATTTGTGAAGCACTTTTAGGTTATTGCTACTAGCAGGTTAAACCTTAGTTTGGGGATTTGCAAATATGTGGGTTTCTCAGTTAATATACCATCAGCTAACCTGCATCTTGGTTCTTTTAGTCGTGCTCAAATCAGATCTGACATTTTTCAGGGTTTGGTTTTGAGTGGGGGTTGGGTTTTTGGGTTTTGTTTGGTTTTTTTTTCTAATCGTTAACTGGTGAAGTCAAAACACTTTTTTTCTTGTTGAATGGTACAGAACATAATGACTGCCTTAGGATTTCAATCTTTCAAACGCACACGTTGCAGGTGGGACACTTAAATCATAAGGCTCTGTCTAATGATTAGGTTCTGCATAATGATTCATTGTTTACACAGAGTGAAGTTGTACCAGAAAGAGAGATCAAGAACTTGGCATCTGTGCAACCCCCGCCAGTATCTCCAAGCTCAGTACTTAGTGTGACTTGAATGCTTCGTGTGGGTGTTCCTTTTCTGAATAGTCATTTCAGAGCATTTCCAAACCAGATTCTCTGGGAAGTAGCAATTGCTATCAATGTTATTATAATTCAGAATTAAAATATAGTTAGAAAAATGACCTTTCCCAGAAGATGGCAACTTTGATTCTCGTACCTCCCCACACTGCATTTCCTTTTTTTTTACTGAGGGAACAGGTTCCACTTATGACCAGCCCGTGATTCGGACCTCCACTAATGCTTGGTAGATTTCACCTGAGCTCTTCCATACTTTTTATTCCAATCTTGTCATCACACGTAATCCTTCCCAAATCCATGTCATAACCACTCCTCCTTAAAACTCTTTTGCTGCAATGTCTATGGAAATTTGACTGTGGTTAGGCAGCTGCTGCTCTGCCTGTGGCTTTTCATTATGACTAATACTGCCTTGTTGCTCCTGTGTGTTCCCCTTCTGTATCCATATTCTGCTGCTTCTTTTCTGCCTCAGCAGTAACCTCAACACGCTGGGGATGCCACTGCTCCTCTATATGTGCCACCTGTAGTGTAGTGGAGTGCTGGTTCACAGCTTGGACCTGAGATTCTGCTGAGGAGTTATGCTGCTTCTTGGAAGAAAATCTTTTATACTGGTGCTCTGTTTCCTACCTAAGGGTTTTCATAGCTCTTTATCAGAGCTCAGAGAGAGCTTTATAATTTATCATCCTTTTAACACTACTAGGGTGATAACATCTGTCTCCTAAACAGTTAGCAGTCTTGCTCTGGTACATCACTGCAAAGATGCAGATGATTAGTGGACAATGAGGTTGGTCTGTTCAGAGGATCCCTTAAGCACAGTCAGTTAATTAGTGGAACAATGTAGTCCTTTAACTCCATAGGCTGCACTGGGTTTGCAGAAGTATGTTTCTTTAAAGTACCTACACACAACCAGGTAATCATCCAGCTAGTTTTCTTACAGGTATCATCGAGTCCATATTTGTACATGGAGATGTTAGACCAAAGAAGGGCCATTCAAATGCTTTCCACTACCACAACAGAAATTGTAGTGGGCCTGAAGGGTAGGAAAAACACTGTTCTATCCCTCACTGAAACTGAAAATAATGTCCTTTGTATGGGAAGGAAGGGAACGGTGGCAGATCAGATATTGTGGGAACATTTCATGTGTTTTGCTGAAAGTGCAGTTTCCTTTTAAAATATGGAAAAAATTAAAATCAGATCGGATCTGAAGGGAGTTATGCTCAAGTGATAATCTGGGATTTATATATTTAAAATATGTTTTGGTATTAACTTCCTCAAAGTTTTATGGGCAATGCCACATTTCTGACTATTAGTTTGATCCTTTCATTGCTGTCTCCAGGTTGTAGCTATCTGTGGTCACCAGAAGCTGCTGGGCTCCTTTGCTTTCTAGGTTAGTCATCCAAACAGAACACTTATTTCAGTGTTTTAGAAGCTGGTATGTATATCTGATGTTATTTATATATGCTCTGCTTCCTCAGTACTAGTAGTTTCAGTCCTTTCTTTCTTTTTTTCTTCTTTTAACAGGACTATGAAGTTTACATTGACTATGGGACTTACCATAGGAGAGAGAGAACAGGGGAAGAGTATGTGAAGGGGTTCATATATAGGCATTTTTAACTCCACCATCCCAAAACAGTCCTGATTTGACTTTCAGATAAACAGACTGCTCTCCAGTTTGCGTTCCCCCAGGCACCGTAAATTTTGGGTTGCAGGCTGATGCATTTTGAGATATTCTTGTCATTTCTAAGGATTATTCATGTTAGCACAAGTCTAACAAGGCACCTGGAAAATAGCTGGTGTATCAGTTCCTTCTCTAGAGGCTCTGGCAGCATTGATAACTCCTAAGATGCTCCTCCTCTTCCGTTCCTTGGGTTTTTTTCACCATTGATGGCAAAATTCTGTGCTCAGTTGGCTGCCCTGAGGTCACCACTGCATATGGGGACCACAGCCTAGATAGGGCTACTGATTTTCAGTTAATCCTCTGTATTAGCAACTCCAGTGTTTGCTAATACAATGGTTTCTCTCCTATTGTTGTTCTTCCACCTAGATTGTCATTCCATCTTTGTTCCTCATTTCAGCTTTTCCCCATGCTGTTCTCCTGTGTTGCCTGGTTCTGCCCCTGAAATGAGTGAAGAGGTTCATAGTTTTATCTGTTTGTATATATAACTTAAAATTTGGAAGTAGAATTTGAATGAACTTTTCCCCCTACATTTTTTTTTCATTCTTTTCTCCATCTTTTCTCCATACTTTTATTGTAATCCTAGCAATGCTGCTCAGTGTAATACAAATTATCACATGCAGCAACGGTAAAACTAGAGAGATTTTTTTGCCATATGGACTTGCTTTGAATTTACACTAGTTTGAGTGTAATTGGGATGTGATTCAGTGCTGGAGTATGTTAACTAGATGTGGATTAGAATCATGCAAATAGCAGTGGGTGGGTAGACCAAACCAGTGTGTTTCATTCAATGTCTAACAGCAGATGTACTCAGAGGAATCATAGTTAATCGAGGGAAAACGCTGCTTTATATTTTCCGATAGTTTTGGGGAATCAGGAATGGAGACTTCATCATGTGCTCAGTCACAAGAGACAGCTAACACCTAGGAAGTGTATTTCCTTCAGCCAAATTGTGCAGCTGTGGTATTGCCCAAAAAATATCAGCTAACCTCTTCTTCGCATTGCTTGGTTGTAACTGAGAGCAGAATCTAGATTAGCGTGTTAGTCTGTGAAGGGAATCTCTTGCTAGGATGCTAAGAATAAAAAGAAGTGGAATATAAAGTGGATAGAAAAGGAAGTTGTAATTACATGAGAGGCTGAGCTAATGATTTCTAAAAATCTCAGCTCTGGCATATACCTGTGCACTTTTGCTTCTCGGTGGTTTTCCTGCTGCGTATTCTGGACTAATTCCTGTGCAGCAAACATCTGTCAGGCATAATAATTTCAAGCATTAATCCTTACAGGAATTAACGAGCTTATTAGTTGATGACCTGAACTAGATAGTTTCTGGGGATTACTGCTATTTAAATCTTGCCTACCTTTCAAACAGTGGCAGCACGCCATGCTGGTTTTCTTCTCTTTCTGGGTTTTCTTCTCTTTCTGGGTTTTTTTCTGATCTGGTATATCTTTAGATTGTCATCTTCTCTTTCACTCTTGCCACGCGGTAGGTGGCGGAGAGGAAATCCTGTGCTGCCTCCAACATAAGGAGGAAGCCGCCAGTTTCTCTTCACGCCAAACTTGCTCGTGCTGGCAGCCTTGCCGAACCGCTGTCATAACACCCAGCGGAGGCCAGGCTGAATTGTGCTTGCCGTGCTGGAAACTCATTGGAGATTTGGTGAAATCACCACAGACATTTACCTACCTTTTCCAGAATTCCAAGGATTTCGGTAAGGTTTTTTCAGGGTTTGTTGCTTTTGTTTCATAAGGAAGTGAGATGATGATGACCACACAGCATGTCTGTGTCTTTTGGCTCCTAATAACTTTTGAACTCATTTTCTGACTGCCATTAAATTTTCCAGAGAGACAGAGGCATCAAAGATTAAGTTCCTTGAAATTTCAAGGATTTGAATAATAATAAAAAGGGGATAGAAATTGGTGGCTTTCTGGGGGAGGGCAATAGCCAAGGGCTCCAGCAGCACCCAGCTGGTGACATGCAAAAAGATGAGCCAATTAGAGTATTTGTCTCTAGAGAAAGCCTCACCTCTTGCTTGGTGCCAGCGCCACAGGGCAGTTGCAGAGAGGATGGGAAGATCTGAGGGTGAGGGCTCTCTGCGACAAAATAAGGCCTGGTAAATTGTTTTGTGACACGTACACCGGGATCGGGAACTCCTTCGTATAGGACAGGAAAAAAGAAGTGAAAATATCCCTGCCAAGGTGCTCACCACAAGGGTTGGAGATAAGGGGCAGCCAGTGAAGTTGATAGAAAGAATGTCTGTTGGAAGTGTGGCTGGTACTCAAGACGTGCTTTTACAGCCCCAGAATGTTCACTAAATAGGGACTGCTGAGATCCCTTCCCTAAAGTTTATTATATAGTGTGGGTTTATGGTTCCATAGACAACTGTTGAAATGTGACCCAGATGTATGCAATAAGTTAAAAAAGAGATTAAGTTTTGGGGTTTTTTAATTTTTAAGTAGGGAGTATATTTTCCACAAGTACTACTACTCGTGTTGTGCTCATTGAGTCCTTCGCACAAAACGAGATTTTTGGAGGCTCTGTTGTGCTGCAGCTGAGTTGTGAATCCCTTTCTCAGAGTCGAATTAATTTTCCTCAAGGAAGGTGGTAACCTGCTTCTCCCACTTTATGAATCAACATTTAGCAAGATGCCTGCTGAGCCCTGATGTATAAGTTCAAATGGGAAATAGTGAGGGAAAATTTCAGTGACATGAAATGCCTTTAAAATAAAACATTTGTTATGTGGTGTCTTCAAAAGATGTCCTTGGAGACTACTTAGGAAAGATTAGTATTTCTTTTCTTTTAAGTTTGTGCCATGATGTATATTACTCCTTATAGAAGAAGTATATATTACTTGAGTGATATGAATCTATGTACCTTTTTGTTATTCCGAATGTTGGTTAGTGCTATGACACATTTGTCTGGAAATGTTTGATAAATATGGTAACCTATGTGTGCAAATCCTAAGATGAAAGTATCTCTTCATTCACCTACTGGCAGCCAGCAGCCCCAGAGATACATACCATAATATTTACGGTGGGATTTTCAAAGCTGCTGAGAAGAAGTATGCCCAAGTTCCCCCTGGGGTCTAAATAGAACTGAACTGCCTCATCTTTTCAGATATTTGCAGGAAAAAAGAGCTTTGGGTCCTTACAGCATTCAATTTCCAAAGGTAATTAAAGCTAGATAATGGAAGAGTGAGAAGTATAAGCATCGGCTTTACTCTCGCTGCTCAGCGTGGTAATTAACTGTGATCATAGCTTTAAATAACCCTGTGGTCCTCCTCGCTGGAGGTGGACTGCTGAGAAACACGGCTCACTGCTGTGTCCTGCTGCCACTTTATTCTTGGGTTTGATTTTGATTAATCTCAGTAGGAGGAAGTTCAAATCCCCTTCAGGTTTCTAAACTATAGGACTTCAACCTTCAGTTAGGCTAAAAGTACTACTGAAAAAGCAATGATGCTTCATCTCAGAGGCGTTCTTTATTCCCATTGTGAAATCCTGGGCCACCAGAGCAATGTTGGTCTCTTTACAGAACTGAAAGCATGGTTGCTGGTGGCTGCTAGGGGGGAACTGAAAGCAGAGATGCATCTTGTGTTTTAACCCTCGGTGCCTGGCAAGTACACAGAATGCAAGGTTGATGAAGACATGGAAACTGCCATAATTCAGGCAAAAATGAGTCACGAGAAAGAAGCCGGTTTTATTCATTTCCAGGAATTTTCTCAACTGCTCAAAATTAATTTAGATCTGCTGTTTTGCTGTGGTCTGCTTTGTTTCTGAGCTTGGGGATGAGCTTGCTGCCAGTTCCAATAGTGTATTTTGTTTGAACATAGGCAGGCCTTGTTTACCCATGGGTTTTGTCTGGACACAATCCAGAGTTGTTTTGCAATATAAAGCCTGGCATTACCAGCTTAGTGTAAAATTACTTTAAATTATGTCCAGAGTGCTGACTGTTTAGGTCTAGATTTGCTTACCCCGATGCATGTTTTTATCAGCATTTCAAAGGTTTAGCTCTTGCAGTGGTCATTCTTCTCTTTCTTTATAAAAAGAGATCTTCCTGTTCCATACAAATTAAAATTAATTTTTCAATAATCATTTGCTTTGATTTCATGCATATCACTCATTTATTCTAATCAACAACTTCAGGATTTAAAACTAGTATTTTCCTAATTACTTGCTAACTTTTTTAAAATTCTAGTGATTCTCACTTTTTCCTTATAAATATCTCATTAACATCATCCTAGTGATAATGTTTTGAAAGATAGCTGAGAAATCTTGTGTTTTGGAGAGTTAGTCCTTCTAAAGGGGACAAAAGATATTGTGCCTTTGGATTATACTTGTTAAGTACTTGCAAGTGACTATTTCTAACAAATATTTCTAGTAAATTGGCTTACAAGGTTTATTAGTTTACAATCTGTATTTAGTGCTCCCAGATTGAACACAATTACTCATTCAGAGGCAGAGGTATTTGATTGGTTGTCAATAAGATTTAACATTGGTTTTGTAAGAGGAAAAAAATTGTACACACAAAACCCCCTCGATCCAAATGCGAAAGAGGGAAGAATGTCGAAGAAGAAAGGATGCAGACGAGACAGACTTACATCCCATAGCACCCACATTATCACTGTAGGCCTCTTCAGGACATGGGATTCCTTCAAAAGGCAAGTCCCACCTGTGGCATGGACCCTTGCTTGGAAGCAGTCCTCTCTCTCACTGAGTCCCCAGAGAATCGCAGGTATTGTAGCACACAGTGTCCCCCTGACAGCCTGAGGCTCAGTGCTAGTGAGTCTTAGCATGTTTGCAGGCCCCACTCTGAGGCTGTGCGCTTGAAGATCTCTTTCTGAGAATCTCTGCCTTCAAGGATGGGAGGAGAATGTGGGTGGTGGAACCACCACAGCTTTCACAGAGCACTGAAACTGCAGCTGCAGTCCGTAGCAGCCCTTTCTTCTGTCCGCCGCCCCATGTCCCGAAGTACGTACTGATGTTGTGCTTTCATGGCTGAAATCTCCTCTGTGACCTCTTTGGGACAGAGGTATTACCCTTTTAACCATAAGGCGCTTCTGCTCACTGCAGGGTGCTGCAGGGAAGCACGCTCTTCATATGTGATTTAAAACATTGGGGTCCAGGCGGTGGAAATGGCCCTTGAAAGTTACTGTGTGAGAAACTGCACGTGAAGGAGAGGAGCTGCTGCCAACCAGCTGGGGAAGGCAAACAATTTCTTACCAGAATTGTGATACCAAACCAAAATCAAACAGTATAACTAGTGTATTATGACTCTTAAGGAAGAAATAGTTAGAAATAACCACACCTTTGAGAAATAATACATAATATATGACCAGCAAAAGAGGAACGATTTGTCAGATATATTGTTCACTCTGATTTGTTCACTGATCTTTCTCCAAGAGGCAAATACCACAGAGGTTTATTAGTCAGTATATCAGTGCTGTGACTGGCACCCAGTACTGAAGGATTGTACAGTCTGTGGAGGACAAGTGGGAGATAATTAAATACATAAATTCCAACCTCCGGAGATCATGAGACTAATGCTGTTGGCTTGCAGTGCTTTTTTATTGCCCGACTAATGGTAAAATTCTCAGGAAATTCAGTAAAGTTGAAACCTAGCCTACTTCAACAGCTGGGGACAAGTTCACAAGATGTAGATTGCTGGCAAGCCTGCAGATACCTTTCAAGAGAGGAGATATCCTAGATCGGAAGAATCTCTGCTGAAGCTTTAGACCAGAGGTGTTTAACCTGTAATTTCCCAGACTAAAGAGGCTGTGATCAGTAACTAGGAGAAGCAAGCTTCTTGTCATTAAGTTTAAAGTCACTAAATAGAGATGTGCATCTCTATAGAGACACTTGAAGGAATACCTATTAGAAAAGGTTGAAAATCACTATCCATGGTGTTTATTACTTGAATTATCAGTTTCGTACTTGTCCTTTCAAATATTTCCTTATTGCCTAGAGGCAAGAAACAAAGTGCCTTTGAACCTGAGTGAGGTGTTCACTGTAAAGGGGACAGAGATAGACTTACGCCCCAGGGTGGCTGAATGAATAAGTGCTCTGAAGATTGTTGAATGCCTCAATAATGTGGGGATCAAAATCTAAACCAGACAGATATCGAGTACAGTTATGCTGTCTCCTTGGTGGTGAAAAGGAATTCTAGATGAGTCCTAAACCTTGCATTTTACTTATTTGTGATAGACCATGCTGTCTCCTAGAATGACCTGGAAATGCAGAAATGTGCATGTGAAGTGTGTGGAGTGGGAAGACATTTGAAATTAAGTGTCCTCACCTATAGTTTTTTTACAAATTACTTGAAGATTAAAATATCATAACTAAAAGTGCTGTGGTCAGGTCTACTGATTGTCATTCCTGATAATAAAGGGGAAGATAGACCCAGGACCCAGCTCTGCCTCACTTGCACCTGATGATTTCATTCAGAAACAATTTTTTTCTCTCTGCTTTTCAGGTTTTTGTTTCCAAAAGATAGAAAAATGTCAGATAATGTCTTGCATTTGCCATAGATTTCCTACGGATTGTTTTGTAAGGGAAAGATGATATGCATGAGTGCTGTAGGTACCCATGATCTTAGCATTCCTTGGATGAAGAGGATGCTTGTAACTAGGATATGGTTGTGTTTATTTCAAAAAACCCCTGTTTATTCTCTAGCTCATTAATTAGGGCAAACGATCGCTGACTGCCATAAATATTCACTGCAAATAACACAGGAAAAGGCTGTGTTGGAAGATGGCCAAGGTGACAGGATTAATGTTTTAAGCCTCTGAAAGATTATGCTGGAAATAACTACACCTTTTATTTGCAACCCTGAGGGCTTCTGCACCTAGCGATTCAATTTAATTCTTCCCTGCGTGGGTGTGGCTCTTCTGGAAGCTTTCAGTCCCTCAGCTGGCAACGCATCAGCTATTGGTAACGTGATTCAAAATACCTCCTCGTGGAGCAGACCGCAAACATTCAGCTTTGGAAAGACAACAGTCAGTGCTTCGGCTCTGTGATCTGTACCAACAACTGACCCTTGGCTTCAGCCTGCAACAGGTGTGTCGGAGCTCCCCAGCTCTGCTCCTTCTCAGAGCTCTGCTTCCACACTCATGCATTTGACACAGTCCAGTGTTTTCTTTAAAATCTTTTTTTTCCCACTTTCAATCGCACAACCAAATGGAAAAGGTTATGAAATATTCAAACAATTTCAATAATTGGAAAATGGTCTCCCTGATGGTGGATGATTTGAATTTCCTGGAGCATTTTTGTACTTTTATTTTTGTAAGAACTGGATTCTGGAAACTAATCAAGTAGTACATGAGTATAGGAATCTGAGACATACTGAAACCATTTAAAAGCTTGTGTTCTATAAATATAGAGTTTAAAAGAATGTGTAAAATGGGAGTGTTAGTTAGAAGTAGTTTAATTTTTTTTTTTTGGAAAAGAACAGCAGCATGACTTGGTAGAGAAAAAATAGCGCGTTAGGAAACATTGCAAACTAATAGAATAATTCTAACAAACAGAGACACTGCACTTCCAATATAACTTGAAAAGCTCTCAGTAGTGCATTACAAATATTAGATAAGTAGATCTCACAATGCCCTAGTGAGAGTTATTAGATGCACTGGAAAGATTGCTGAAGTAGCTGTGCTTAAGGAAGAAGAGCTCAGAGAAATTTGGTCCTGCGAGTGTTGGGTGAATCATGAGGAGGATTACCTCTGCCTTTCACAGTGTCAAGATATGGCATGGAGACCCAAGCATCTCCACATTCCTGGATAGTGCTGCTACCATGTAGTGGCTCCAAGAACTATAATGCAGAGCAGTCAGATAATTAATTTATCTGCTCTTTCAGTGAAACTGCTCCAAGACCACAGCTGATACAAGGCTGCCTCTGTGTCTCTTCAGCCCAGCCCAACACAAACAGGACACAGCTCAGGAACTGAGCAGATTTTATAAGCAACACCCACCTTGCTGTTGCTTTAGATCTTTGGGGGAGGGTGATAATATCAGGCTTGCCGGTGACAAGCTGCGGGATGACACGCCAAGGTTAGAGGGTCAAAGTGCTAGCAAGGGCCTTCAGCCTAGTGCTCTGAGGTGTGCTGACTACACTGCAGCATGCTTGAAGTCTTGCAGCAATGAACCAGGGCCTTATGAAGTAATAGGAGACAACCAGCGAAATACCTCAGAGGAATTAAGGGGTATTTCTCTGAAAAGGTGACACAGCTGACAGCCCAGCCGAAGTGCCTCCGCACCACTGCCCACAGCAAGGGAAACAAACAGGAGAAGCTGGAAGCCACCATGCTGCTAGAAAGCTATGAGTCAGTTGCCATTAGTAAAACTTGGTAGGACAAATCTCATAACAGGAGTGTGGCTATTGATGGCTACAGGCTGTTCAGAAGGGACAGACAAGGAAGGAGGGGTCCTCCAAGGAAGATGTTGCCCTCTACATCAAGAAATGGATAGAATTTGAAGTCTCTGAAGAATAGCCATGAGCATGTTGAAAGCTTATAGGTGAGAATCAGCAATCGAGGCAAGAAAAGAAGCTTTGTGGTTGGTGTCTTCTACAGGCCACATGGTCAAGGGAAGTCTATTGACAAAGCCTTCCTACTCCAGCTACAGAAGGCATTGCGCCCACAGGCTCTTATCCTGCTGGGGGACTTCAAGAACTCCAACATCTGCTGAAAAAGTAGACAGCAACCTGTAAGCAATCCAGGAGACTCCTGGAATACATTGAGCATAACTTCTTAAGCCAGGCAACAGAGAGTCTTACCAGAGGGGATATGATACTGGCCATAAGGAAATTCACAGGCAGTGAAAACAGAAACAGATATAGTGGAAAGAGTACAGAGATTGCCTGGTTGTGTAGCAATTTGGTCAGGAATGCCAAGATGCAATTGGAACTGAACTTGGCAAGGGATACGAAGAATAATAAGGGCTTCTACAGGTATGTGAGTCAGAAGAAGTCAAAGAAAGTGTACCCCCTGACAGGCAACACAACTGGCAAACTGCTAACAACAGACAAGGAGTCAGCTGAGGTGCTCAGCATTTTTGCCTCAGTCTTCACCAACAATCTCTCTTACCACCACTCTCGAGTGGACAGACCGGAAGACAGGGACTGGAGGAGAAAAGTCCCACCCACTGCAAGAGCAGGTTTATGACCACCTGAGGAACTTGAACATACATAAGTCTATGGGACCAGACAAGATGCATCCCAGGATCCTGAAGGAATTGGCTGATGTAGTTGCGAAGCCACTCTCCATGATATTTGAAAAATCATGGCTGTCAGATGACATCTCTGGTGACTGGAAAAGTAAACCATTGCAACCATTTTTAGAAAGGATAGAAAGGATGACCAAGGGAACTACTGACCTGTCAGCCTCACCTCTGTGCCAGGGAAGTTCAGGGAACAGATCCTCCTAGAAAGTATGCTAAGGCATATGGAGGACAGAGAGGTGATTCAAGACAGCCTTCACCAAGGCCAGGTCCTGCGTGAGCGATCCATAGAAGTGACCTTCTGTGATGGAGTGACTAACTACAACAGTTGACCAGGGTAAAGAGCATCTTTGACACAGTGTCTAGGTTTCAGGTGTGATAAAGTTAATTTGCTTCCCTGTAGCTGCTGCATTTTGAATTTAGTGGGAGAATAATGTTGATAACACGTATTGTTTTAGTTGTTGCCAGGTAATGTTTATTCTTGACTGGCATGACCTTTAAAGATCCCTTCCAACCCAAAGTATTTTATGGTTCTATAATACCATTAATTCATGTCATGGTATTGAGCCTGTGGTACGTGAGCAAGCTAGGGGGATAGTACATGCCCTGCCAGCTGCCCATTCCATTTGAGAACAGGTGCTGGGTTACAGTCATCTGACTTCCCTTCTCCCTAAATGGTTTTGTGCCCGGATGAGAGAGGGGAGAGGAGTGATGTTGACTTGAGACAAGTGTATATTGCTACAGGAGTTCATCTTTCCCTTTTCCAAAGGAACAGATATCCCATGCATGGAACTGAGCTGCAGGTGGCCCAATACAAACCCTCCTTGTCCCGTGGGCACACAGTGGGTCCCGCCAAGTGACTGGGCAAGGGCTGAGGCACTGTGCACTCTGTGGCACTGAAACGCATATACCTGCCCAGACATTGCTAGCCAATGTTTTATGGTCCATGGAGGGTGATTTAGAGAAGACAGGAAAACTGGCATTGTGGGAGAGGTTCAGCTAAAGGATTTTGGAGCTGATCTGTGTCTTGCATTTTCCTGTTCCTGAAACGTGCCTTTTATATCCTGTGGACACACTGTAGGAGCTGCTGCTGGGTGAGTTATGCTCAGCAACTTGAAATACACGTCTTCCATACCTCTGTGTAGTGACTGCATTATTGCATTTGGACAAATAAAACTTGGGTTTGCTCAGTGTCTCACTATCTGTGCCAGAATTTCTTATACATAGTTATTACCCTCATTCAGTAATATATGTATAGAAGTGCTAAATGCTTTCTTTAGTATAAATACACTTTCCCCAGTATGAATTAATATACAAATTCAAGTGGCATTAAAATGAAAAGCTCTTTTGAACAGCTACATGCATTTTAAAATGACTATGATAAAGTAGTTTTGAGGATCACACCTGTGATTAAGGGGAGGCTTTCCCTGGCAAAGTGGGTCCCAATGACAGAGCCTGAGGCCTGTGACAGGGGTTTTTGCATTTTAGTATAGTTGACCCTAATGTTCTTCTGCTGTTGCTTGTTGGTCCGTGAATGCTGGCTTTGGTCAGCTGAGCTACTCAGGTCTGTTCTAGGAGCAGCTGTATCTCCATTGTATTTCTTGTACTGGTCAGAGACCTATATTTCATGTCTGGAAGTATTGTTCAACTTTAGTCCCAGTAATGCAGCAGAAATGGGGTAAATACTGTTGATTCCTTAGCACTTCTCCAGTAATCATTTATCTCAGCCTTAGGAGAAATTACAGATATTGCCAAATTTCAGATAGAGTCAACAGCATACTTTTTGCTTTCATAGATCAACCCATGCTTTTAATGCCTGGGAAGGGTGAGCAGAACAAAAAGACTCTGGGACAGTGTAGCTGATTGCTACAGCCAGGGTCTGGCTGTCCATCATGGAGAGAAAGGGGGAGGACAGGATACAGTCTCAACAGGCAGCCCAAGCCCATGTCAGGTATTGCAGGTCATAAGGTTACCGCGAAATCTGCCTGAGCATTGGGTCAGTGTTGGTGCTAAATTTAATCATCTTTATGGTGCTAGGGCTACAAATTACTTATTCAACGATGTTATGCAGGCAGCTGGAGTGACAAAGTGTTTCTCTTCCTTTGCAACTTGGTGATCTTAACACTGAAATAACATTTTTCATGGCTTCCTGTGTTGGCTGGTTACATGGAATGCCTGTGTGTGGGATGGGGGTCTTTGTATCTATGGGTTTTGGACAGAAAATCCTTGTGCTCCAAGAAGAGCAGCATGAGGGCAGAGTGTGAATGCGGTTTTCTTCGTGCTAGATGACAGTAAGTTTTCCACTGCTTCTTACCCTATTTGATTGCCCTCTGGTTTTTGTAAGGTATAGAACTAGCATACCATAATGTTCTGTGTTGCCTACTCCATGACTGGAGTTCTGAAACCACTTTGAAATATGATATGGATGTTGCCAGGAATAGAAAACTTTCCTAGGAAATGAATGCCCCTCCTCTTCAGAGACTATCCAGCAAATGTACTGTGAGTTTTTATTTCACAGCAGCGTAACTGAAATCATACAGCTTACACTTGCACATTCAGAAACTAATTGCCAAGAAATTTATAACTGTAACAGAGAAAGTTGTATGGGACAGTCCCTCTATGGCTGCTGGATGTAATAAGAAACATTAATGTGAAAATGAGTTGATCAGGTAATAAGAAACATTAATGTGAAAATGAGTTGATCAGTCAGTTGCAGAGACATGTATGCTCTTTTATGAGGGCTAGATTATTGCACTTCAAAAACCTCAGTTCTGGACTAGTCACAGTTGGAGATGGATACAGCTGTCTAGCAGTCCACTGAAAATACTATTACTCTTTTAGCTGGCTTCATATTTAGGACTCTTGTGATGTAAGTCAATGATTTTAGCTTTAATTATATATTCTGTCTTTTTTTTTTTTATGTTTGAGAGAGGCAGTAGCTGTGCCACACCACCCTCACTAATCCACTACATCCTGTTCTAAAATCTTTTCAAGATGAGGTCACACCTCTTCAAACTGTGCTTTATCTCTGAGAGTTACAGCTTTGGATTCTGTCCCAGCTGACATCTCTTACTTAGGAAAGAATTCACTTTTTCATGTAAACGCAGCTCCACTTGCCTGTGCATGGAGGTCCAACCAATCATCTTCTTCAGTAATCCCTGTGGGTAGTGCAGTAGCTGCTCTGTAAGTGCAGTTTCTCTCGCTCTTTTCTGTGACCTGTTAAGCATAAAGCCTGTTGAAGGTTGGGAAGCAACAAGTTAGATAGTTTCTACTGACAAACTTCAGTGCTGTGACTATCAACGTCTGGTTTCCTCTGGTCTAATATGGAAGAAAATGCACTGGGAGCTGTAGGGGAGGACAAATAATATTGCATGAATCCTTTTATCTCACGAACAAGGGCATTAGTAGCATGGTGGGAAGCTTTCTGCCAATGGGCAGAAGCAGGATGGCTCTTGCCTGTGAAGACTAAGCTGCTGAGAGTGAAGTGGTTACAAAACACCGCTGGTCCAGCTTTGCCAGGAGCTGTACTCTGCCTCTCACACTGAGCACTTTCTTCTACATGAATCGTCTCATGGAAACTGAAGGGGTTGCTAGCTGTGGAGCTGAATTCTGTGCAACAAACTGGGGTTCATTAATTAAGCCTCAAACTTTGTGCTGCAAAAATATTTCAATGTTGAATAATGAAGAGGAATAATAGTTTCATTTACAAAAGACACTGACTGCCTGGCTGGCAGTAGCTGTGGGATGTGATCCAAAACCATTTAATGTCGATGTTCACTTCAGCAGAGCTGACCTACAGGGAGTTTTCATCCTTATTAGTCAAATTTAGTACAACAGTGCCTAACGGCAAGTATAGGATGGCTCTCTTTTATTGTACAGGCACAAAGGAGGCGACCTGGGCAGCAGAGAGCTTACGCTTTAGACAGAGAAGACATAAGAGCACATCAACAGAGTAACCACCCATTCTACCCACCCACTGACTGGGAAGGGGCAACAAGAGAGAGGGACGGGAAAATGAAAAGCTTGGAGCTTGGTATTAAATAAAAGAAAAAAAATCCATCAGTGTAGATATTGCCATGGGCTGGCTTGTAAGTGGCTTATCTTGACAGTTGCTGGCCACTTCCAATTGTCTGTGTATCCTAGGTTCACTGCACATGCATTTGGATAACCTCTCCATGGTCTCAGCAGAACAGGTTAACTGAAGGCCTAACCGTCTGATCCTGAACTCATTAGCTTTAGAGGGTTTATAAACCTTTAAGTTAAGCATGTGCTGAAGTGCTTCACTAGTCTGCTATCAGATGCTCGGTATACGAGCCCAGAAGAGCATAGGGAGAGTTTTGTACTCAGTAGGCTCTATGAAGAAAGAGAAAGTGTTTGTGATTGGTGTAGCCAATCTGGAATACACCACAAACATCAGATTAATCTCATTTGAAAGATTTAAATTAAATCTGTTTACTCTAATGGAGCCTCCCACAGTTCCCCACCTTCTTTTTGTTTCCTGGTGTATTTTCATTTGGGAAATCTGCAGTGTGAATGTGTTCTCTGTGCTCCACTGAGTCGTGATACTGCTATATTTTTTAGCGTTATTATTAAAAAGAAAAGCCACAGCATCATTAGCTTTTCTCCCTTGCTCTTTTACATTGCCTTGAACGCATTCCTGTTTAGGTGTTAACCAAAACCTACTTGCTTCTCTGTTTGTTACCCTTTCAGCTTCTTCGAATGCAATGACTCAGCAGATACAGGATGAATTTTACAGTAGCGTGGAGGATGCAGAAGCTTGGATGAAGGCTATCCAGGAGAGGCTGAGGATCAATGACAATACCAAGGGACCTCGCTCTGCCCTAGAAGCTAGACTGAGAGAGACTGAGGTAAGGGAAGAGTGATGCACCAGTTCAGAGATGATTGTAACTGCTGCCATTGTTACAGCAGTTATTGCTGTGAGCTCTGGAGTTTTCCATTACAAAAGTACCAGCTGCCCCTTCTTTCTGGTATATTAGTCCTGGGTGGGTGGGTTTACATCAGTATCCTTTCTAATTTTTCCCTATGCAGAATGTTTATAAACATTGTAGAAGAAGAGGATGGAAATTTGATATCACTGGCTTTCAAGCTTAAAATTGATTTGGAAGATGAGGAGCAGATTTGGCATGTTAAAATGTTTAGGCTCTCCAATGAGCGTGCTAAAACCTTAAACAATTGAGTCACTGCTTGTAATTACCAGATAGTGATTTGCAAAAGCCCAGCATATAGAAGAGGGAATCAGATCACATTAGTGTTTGTTCTCCTTCAGGACTGGCACTGATAGAGAAAGAGTGCAGTGTCCTCATAATGGGCTATTCTAGAGTAATTTCCTTTTCCATAAGCACTGAGGGTAAGTGGGTTTGCAACTCCTCTTTATAATCTCTCTAATGAAAAGGTAAATGTTTCATTTTTTTTCTGTTCTTAAGTTGTTGTATAACTTCTCACAGAGATCCCATTGCAGATGGTGCCTGCTTTTTTACAGTGATTTCACATTCACTAGCTTCAGTTTCGTTAGATGTTATCTTGTTCTTGTAATGTCAGAGAATGAAACACTCCTGTTTATCCCATCTCTACCATTCATGATTAGAGGGAGTGGTGGTAATTTTATAATTAACATTGAAACTTTTTTTATACTTTTATTACATTTAATTCTAACTGGTCTGTTCTTTAAATTAAATGGGCAGTTCTTTTCCATCATTATTTACCCAAAAGTCTTTCTTTTTGTATGTCTGCTCATGTTTGGATGCCTCTTCCGAAGAGTTTAACAACTCCAAAAAAACCACTGCAGGCTTACATGGATTGCTGCATCACCATGTAAACTACGTCTTCAGCCTTTTTTCCTTAACTGAAGGCTAGATCTTGCCTCTGGCCTAATATAGAGACTGTTGATGGAGTGATAGATGATAGCTAGACTTGCATGTCAATTATGCAAATCTGAAGTATTTCCTCTTGGATTATGGATTTATTTCTGCCCTTTAATTATTTTCACCTTTTCCTTTTATCTGGGAAGCTATGATTTGTACAGTCTCCCAAAACATGCAAAAAATACGGGAACTTAAGTAGGAAGAATGATAGTTTGGCAAATGGAGTACATTCATGTCAGAGATCGCAAAATGCAAGGTTTAGAGGTTCGTGGTGATTTAATATGACCTGAACTGAAGCTTGTTGACTTCTGTGGACTTTCAAGGAGGTTTATAACATGTACAAAATCATGTTAGAAGAGCTTTTTAATTTAGACTTTAGAAATTCATCATCCGAAAGAATAAGAAGTGTCTGTTCTCCCTTCCTGTGGGTACCTTACCCACTTCCTGCTCCCTCATCCTTTCTGGACCTGGCTTCCCTGCCCAGATCACATTCTTTCATGATGTGCTTGCTGCTTCACTTATTGGCTGTTTTCAATTGCAGTGATCATTTTTCAGTTTCTTTTTTGCATCTGGATTGTATTTTTTCTTGCTTCCTTCCTGTGGTTTATTTTCTGTTAATTTGTTAATGTAAATGAGAGCCAAAGATAGACATCATTTAAAAAACAGATTAAATGAAAAAGAAAAATGTACAGCCTGTACAGCCACTGCTTTCTCTCTGGCTGTTGTTTGCTTTCACTTGCTGGAAAAAATGTCAGGCTTAGAATACAACTTTTCCCTTAAATTTTTCCTATCAGGTAATAGCTATGGCTTTCATTGTCTTTCTCTGCCCTATCCTCTGCCCTGCTTTCCTGGATTCTTTTAATCATGCTTTTCATAGTAGACAGTTGGTCCAAATACCATTTTGTACATCACATGCAGATGTGCTGTATACTTGCCAAAAGAACAGTCTTTTCCCAGAATGTGAGACTGGAAATCCAAACGCCTGTGGTTTGGTCTCACCTTTGCAATAACTGACATGATTTTTTTTAACACATCCCATAGGCCTAATCATTCCAAAAGCAGTTGATGATTTTGAACCTCTCTTTTTTCATTACAGAAACCTTTTCATTCAATCTTGAAAGCCTGCAGTTTGGCAGGAGTTTGTGGAAGAACAGCTAGAAAAGCCAATCTGATGGTATCAGAAGTTAGGATAAAGTGATGCTGAAAGCTGACATCCATATTGGGACATAATTAATCTGTTACATTGTACAGAACTTGTATTGATTTTTCTATCTCTGGGTAGAAGCAGAGAGTCTACTAAAAATTAGATGGCTTAACTTTCAGTTCCTGGCATTCCTATTTGTTTAAGGTACACATTATCACCAATTCATAACTTAGCAATTTACAGTCAAAGCAGAATTTGGTAGCCGGCAGAGAATTCCACTAGTTAATTTTTCTTGGCTTGTTTTCTGAGGTAACTTCTATTACCAGTAGGAAGCTTTTTAAATATGTTTCATAATTTTTTATGGCAGAGCTTAAAATTGAGACATTGCAGTGTACCCTTTATGCTTTTTGGCAGGAGGGGGAGAACAACTGGCATGGGGTAACATAACGCTGTACTTTTAGAACAGCAATGGTAACATAGCCACAGATATTTGATAGAAGATGATCTGGTTTTTGTAGCTAACTTAACCATGTAGCAGTTGAGAAACATTTTTCAATTAAATTCACTCTTTTAGGATGTTTAAGAATAAACAAGTCTAAAGAAAACTTCATATTTTCCTTCAAGGAGAAGTTTGCAGCTAGGACTTTATGATTCCTGGGTAAAAACAAAGCTTAGATTTCATCAATTATAATTGCTTTCTTTTCATGCTTTGAGCCACATTTGTTTTTCTCTTAGAAAATATGTGCGTTGGAACCACAAGGCAACTTGAAAATGGACTTGATTCTTTTGAAGGCAGATGCTGCTCTTTGCAGCATCAGTGAGGATAAGAAGCGTGAGATACTGTCTAAACTGAAAGACATTAAAGCATTCTGGGAAGAGACAACCATATACATTACTCACTGTCACAGGTAAGGCAAATGTATGCTTTGCACAAGACTCCTGTCTGGTGTGTTGAGGCAGTTGTCTCATCCAGTGCTTTCATAAAATGCTTCCTGCCTCTCTCTGCTGCCTGGATTGTAGCTATTAATCACTGCTATCCCAGTCCCATGAGCATGTCAGGACTATGTGAGGAGAGAAGGTCAATGAGACCTCAGTGATCTCTGCCTTTACAGCCCAGCCCTCCTCATTGTCCAGAATGATGCGTTTGGCCAGGCGCAAGGACTTTGTACAGAATATTTCCTCCCCAAATCAAGGAGGACCCTAGAAGTCAGTCTGGACCCTCTGAAGTCAGAGCAGCTTAAAATTGCTGCGAACCTTGTCTTTTTGCTTTGAAAGCTTTTTGAGCTTGCCAGTCTCCACTACTCCCATCATAGTTTCATCTAACTCATCTCTCTTGCTCTCCCCAACAGCCGTATTGAGTGGATCTGGCTGCTCTGGAGTGAATACCTGAAAGCCCAAGATGAGTTTTACACATGGATTCACAACATGAGGATGACCTTGGAGCCTGACATTGAGTTGCAGCTCGGCTTAACGGAGAAGCAGTGGCAGCTGAGCCATGCTCAGGTTCTGCTGAATGATGTCTTAAATCAGTCAGTCGTGATGGAAAGGCTGCTAGAGGAAGCTGATTGCTTGTTCAGCAGAATAGGTGACCCCAGTGTTGATGAAAATGTTCAGAAGAAAATAAGGGTGGAATATGAAGGAATCAGAGAAGAAGCTCAGGTATACCTATAAAGAGTGGGAGGTGTTCAGATTTCACCAATATACAGTATAGTTTGCTATCTGTTTCTTGAGTGGTGGGGCTTACCTGGTAGAGCTGCAAAAAGAAACAGAGCTGAGGGCCCCTGTTGAGTGGACTATTGTCAACAGTCATCATTTCCCAAGATAAGCTGTTAATTGCAATGCTCTTACACTGTGGTTTATAGTATGCTGTTGTAAAGTAACTGCAAGCTGCTAGCTGTGACCTAGTGAATATTGGTTTAGGTCATCTCTGTATAAAGTTTGAATTGCTCCTCATCTTTCAGTGTATTAGTGATACTTGTATAACCAAATACAAAGTACCAGTTCCCAGAGCCAGGGAATTTACATGCATGCATTCTTGTTGAAAGATGTAGTGTTGGTCCAGATCAAGAGTTCCACTTCACATCTGGAGAACAGAGAAACACAAAGCTGTGGCCCAACAAGGAATTCAACTAACCAGTTCCAGTGTCTGAAAGATTTTCACTGCACATAGATACTAATCCTTGCCTGATGCTAATCTTTCAGCTTGAGCAGTTGTTAGATAGGCTGGTGTAAGATATCCTAGTTCATCTTTCAGTGCTGGTGATTTCCTTTGACTTTATTCCCGGGTAAAGATTTCATAACAGGTAAAGATAGGATTGAACCATGCGACATGGCTGATGGACAGACATCTGCAGGTTGGCAGAAGAATTCAGTTTCTTACTAGCCTAAGGATATTTGAAATATATATAGATACATCTACCCCAAGCATATAGAGATTAAAATCTAGTCTTTCTCTCATAGTGGCTATATGGCACTATGGCATAGTGCTGTCACACAGCACACACATGACAATCAGATGATCAGGCCCAGTCAACATGGGTTTATGAAAGGCAGGTCCTACCAAACTAACCTGATTTCCTTCTGTGAAAAACTTAAACACTTAACAGATGCGGGGAAAGCTGTGGAAGCAGTGTGCCTGGACTTTCATAAAGCCTTTGACACCGTTTCTCACAGTATTCTGATTGAGAAACTGGGTGCCATTGGCCTGGATGGGCACACCCTCTGCTGGGTAAAAAACTGGCTGGATAGCTGGGCAAGAGTGGTGATAAATGGAGTTACATCCCATTGGAGGCTGTTCTCAACTGGTGTTCCCCACTCAGTGTTGAGTCCAGTTCTGTTCAATATCTTTATCAATGATCTGGATGAGGGGATGGAGTGTACACTTAGTAAATTTGTGGATGACACTAAGCTGGGTAGAAATGTTTATCTGCTTGAGGGTAGGGAGGCTCAAAGGTATTTTGAACCAAACTGTTCTATAATTCTATGATACCTAGTGCAAATACAAATAATTTTCATTACATTTGTTCTGCCTTCTACCTCTTCCATAATGTCACTTTCTATTTGTTCCCACACCTACAGCCCAGCCCAGAACTGCCTGATAGTGATGTATACTCTTCCTCCCCAGGTGCTGTCGTACAGTTAATTTCAGATCTCACTGGAATAAAAACAGCATTGGGATGTTTATGGCATTGCTTGCTTATCTACAGATACTTTTTCTGTTTAAAAAATAGCAAAGAAACAACATCACCCCAAACTCCAAAATAGTCAAAAAAATCCCAAGCCGGCACCTTTCATAGGCGTGAAATTCATATATTTCTTAGCCAGAAAGATAAAACTGCTGCTAATAAGTCTCTCCAAAAACTATAGCACATCTGGAAATTCTGTAACTGCAGCTGCCACAGAGAGGCTGTAATACAATCAGCAGACTTGTGCCTCAAAGTTTTTTATTTATTTTTAAAGTTAGATTTCTTCAGTACAAGGCATCTGGATTTCTGAATAAGAAGGTTCCTGGAAATTTAGGTGTTGTCTATCTAGACTACCACTTACAATTCTTATTCTCTCCCTTCTAACAAAGATTTGTGTTTGGTTTTAAGCAGGAGACAGTCACAAGCTATTTTCATAAGGCACTTCTTTCAAACAAGTAATCTGAATACTCAAAGCCAGAATATGACTTCTCTGAGACTGTTTTTAAATAGTGTGATTTCTCTAACTGACTTGGATATATGCTGGTGTAAATGAGATCAGGAAGTGGCTCATAGTACTTCGATAAAATATGCCTTTATGTCTCCAGCCAACTGAGACACTAGAAAAAGCTTTTCTTTGGCATTGGTTACGAATTCCACATTTCATAGGACAAAGTGAGAGAATCTAGCTGAGAAGTGCCTCTTTTAGGAGGTATGGAACAAAGAAGGGAGTTAGAAAGCCTTGTATTTTGCAGCTGAAGTAAATGGCAACGTTCATTAGCTAATGCCGAGGTTACAGGCACCTTGGGAGTCCTGTTGGAAAGTATAACACTAGTTAGAGAAACACTGCCACCTCTTCCAGCGGGAGGGAGGAATGAATGAAAGAGACTCAGGAATTGTCTCACATGATGAGAGGCCAGGCTAAATGTGATTTGCAGATCGCAACTGAATGCCTGACCTGCCTGCCAGAGGAAGCTCACTGGTGTTTGTAGATTACACTTGTGTTTGAAGAGCATTTTTAGATCAGATGCAGTTGTCCAGCTCTATCAGAAGGCAAGCTCTTGAGTGGTGTTTCTTAGTTTGCCTGTGACATTGCTTCTCTGGTATGAGTAAATGGTGGTTTGCCTTTTTTTTTTCCTTTCTTTGTGCTGATATGTGTCCTTACTCTCAAATTTTAACAGCCCATAATTTTCTTTTAATTACATTGACTGGCATATTTTTAGATGTGGCAGCTATTTCTCATGTGCTTTCTCTTGTCTAGTGAAATAACAATATGCAACAGTAGATGGTTGTGCATTTTATTTTAAATGATGACTGAAGATGATAAGAAAAGTTATATACAGTATGTTGATCTTTAGTCAAATATATCAAATATGTATGAGTGCATCAAATGCATTTCAGTCCATGTTGTCTCTGTTGACTGAAACCTAGATATTTATAGTGCCAAGCCTCATGTACCCTGGAGCTAAGACTAAAAGCACTAGGAAGAGCTACAGGAGCTTTCTGTCCTCTACTTGAGCTGTCACAGAGGGCTTTAAAGCAGGAACTTCCTTTATGTGCTCTAGATGGCCTTCCAGAGGAGGCTTCTTTGTTTTCGAGGCCTGGAAGCGGAGCTTAGGGGAGAGGGTTTCCTATGCCTCTGTCCACCCTTCTTGAGTACCGAGGTCTGATCACATCTTGCCCAGACACATCTCTTCCTCTGCAGACTCGCAAACCCATTCTTTTCCTGTCAGTGCTGTCACTCTTTCCAGGGCCATATCCTTGCTTAATATCTCCTCACATTAACCAAACGCATGTGCAAAATCAAGTTTACCACTGTCCTGCTCCCCAACAGCTAACCTAACCATATTTTCCATCATTAGAAAGCTTCCCTGCTTAACCTCTTGGGGGCAGGGGCCTCAGCCAGCTCTTGGTAAGCCTTTTGTTTGACAGCTGGCACAATCTGTCCATACCCATGGCATCTTTACCTTGGTTTCGTGGACCAGCAGGTTTATCCAAACTGTGCACTCCTTTGTTTTGGCTGATTAACCTGTCGAGGGGGGTCATTTTAACTTCCTTTTTAACTCTCTCTGTATTAGCCTAAGACTTTTGAGTTTAATAATAGCTCCACTTTGTTTTTCTGACTTGCTCCCTTTGCAACTTCTGTCAGTGCAACAGATTAGCATAATTCCCTGAAATCAATAAGCTTAGGTTGACTTGTTTGACTTCAATGTTTGGCCCATTTACACTGGTATAAGGTTGCATTCTTCCAGTCCCTAACTTGAGGCCAAGGTGAGAATCATTCAACCCACGTGCACCTCTGCAGATTTGAGAATCAAAGCAGGAGGATTTGGCAAACAAATGAGGAGTTCTGCTAGATGCCACAGAAGTTGTAATTCTGGTTTTTAGTCTCGTCCAAACCCATGTTTACGTAGCTGGTTCTGTTGAAGGTCCTGCCTTAATAAATGGGCAGCATTTCATTCTCCATGGGACATAGTTGTTCCCTAGCTGTCCCTCTTTTGTCTCAAAGTAAGTCAACTGTGTTCAGGGGAGTCACTCTGGATTTGCACAAGTCAGCAGAGATTGTGGTGGCAGTGTGGAAAACTCAGACTGGTGTGGTGCCACCTGAAGAGCTGGAGCTTTGTACTGCACTGTGGGCATAACGTGTCCCAGAGGTGAAGTGCAAAGTCCCAGAGGGATCATCATCCCACAGCACACGGGAGATCCCATGGGGACTGATGCTCAGGCCACCCTTCTGCTGGCCTGGCTGGAGAAAATCTTACAGGATGGTGATGGCCCACTGCCACCTCAAGCAAGTTGATGGGTGTGGAGACATGCCCAGAGCCTCACAGAGACAAGGGAAACACAGAGGGGTCTTTGAAACTCTGCCCACCATTGCAGCTATCACGCTACTCTCTGTGGAGAGCAGCTGGGATGTAGCTCTGCTCAGAGGCAGAGGATGCGTCCCACATTACACAAAATGAAACTCAGCTCATTGTCTGTGACAGCAAAGCTTTTCAAGGGTGCTGCAAGCCCTAACTGGATTGCACAAGAAGCGATTTTTTTCTAATGTAACCATAGGTTACCTCAATTGCTCTCCATGCCAACTGGTGATGGGCAAGAAAATAATCAGTCTGATATTGTAGGATATAATGTTTAGGTTGGATATTATGCTACTGAAACAACAGAGCAGGACTCCTTGTGATCTGTGTAAAATTTCCTTCAGCAAGGCCTAAAGTTCAGCTGACAAACAAGCATAGTCTGAGCAAATGTGACTCTGTCTTGTTGTGAGAGGTGCCAGACTGGATCAGTGGGAAACAACTCACAACGTGCAGGCCTCTGTAAGTTCAGGAATCATCAGTTATAGGTTCCACACAGTAACACAGAAAATTACTCCTGCTTCCTGTAGGCTTAAATTTTCTTCCAGAGTCTGCGATACCCCCACAGGATAGTTTATGATCTGGTAGCTGAATAAGTATTAATGTTCTTGGGCTACAGGACTGATAACTTTCCATACAGCTTGCTTAAATAATGAACACTTTAAAATAATCTGCATGACTCTAGCACAGTCTCTCTAATTCTTATTTGACAGAGAGGCAAAGTCAATCTGTTGTGTGCTTATCTTTATTTTTAACCAGCATGAGGAATGTAATTGCTTGTCTCTCAAAGTCAAAACGAGAAACAATCTTCTGTCTCTTTTCCTAGGGAGAGAATAGGAATTTTTGAAAAGGAGAGGGTAGAAATTCACCTAAGAGTACCTTGCAGTTTGTCTTCTTGGACATAAGCCATTGAAAGCCTGCAGCATGACCCAGATGAGGATAAATTAAATTTATGTACTTTTGTATTGTGTTTCTTAGGGTGAACTGTGAATTCTCGTAGAGGCCAAGTGCTATCAGGACTCATGGAAAGGGACTGTTTTTATAAATTCTGGGTTACAGCGTAAAGGAAAAGGAGCCAGATAAACACGGTACTGATGGCTTTTAATTCTCTTGTTACAGAGCAGAGTGAAACTACTTGAAATGATAACCAAGGAACATGAGCAGTACAGCGCTAACGTCAATCAGTTCCAATCATGGCTGAATGGTGTGACAGAAAGATTAAACTGCTGCATAGGAGAAGGAACCAAGTCTTCAGCAGAGGACAAGTTAAAGGAACTGAAGGTCCTTAAACAATATAATTCTGATAAGGATGCAGGATTGTGTGTTCTCCATGCCTATCTATGTTTCTGAAACCATGCATCAGTGTACTTGAGAAAAAAATTACACAAACAAACTAAGGTGGTGATTGTAACATGGGCAAGGGGAGAAGAGTTATATCAGGTCCTTAAACAGTACATACTGTTCTCACATCTGTAGCATGAGTCACAGGCTGGTCTGCTTTGTTTTTCTTAAAGCATCCTCTCCTGTGGTTATGTGATTCTTTGAGAATCTTGCTCTTTAAACTTGTTTAAATTAATGATAATTGGTAAACATGATCCAAATAGAATCTGAAGCTCACACAGGTTTTGAGAGTGTAGAACTGGTGATAAAAATACCAGTTTTGAGAACAGTATACATTATTTCTGTGCCACTGCTTAAACTGCTGAGCTTAAATCCTTCAGAGATCTGATTATTGGTATTTCTGCCTTCAGCTCCTGTTTTCTTTGTCAGGGGCCTCAGGTGACAAGCATTTCTGAAAATCAAGCCAATGTTTTCGGAATCATGGCAGTTAATATTACTTAAAAGACAGTCAAATGACCAACTTGGCTTCAGGTCACTTGAAAAAAAAGACATAATTTGAAATAAGGAGTGAAGAAGAAAATATGTACACCCAGGAGAGGTGGTCTTATTTTCCTGCTGCTTTCAGCTTTTTCCCCAACTTCCCATTCCTGCAGCTAATCTTTAACTTCTTTCTGCAGGAGATTGCCAAAAACATTAGGAGTGGTGGAAAGAAATGGAAGCACCTTGAAAATCAATGTGCAGAGGTGATTCAGAATACCTCCCCACTTGGAGCTGAGAGAATGAAGGATGAACTCGAAGAGCTAAGAAAAGCCCTGGAAAAGTTGAAACTGCTCAATAGTGAGGAGGAGGAGAGATTGCTCAAAATCCAACAGTCGGAAAGTGCCTACAAGTCACAAGCCAGACAATTAGAGGCAGATGTTCAGGAGCTGAAGAAAGATCTACAGAGACTAGAAAGTTACCTGGACCCTGGGGAAGGGGAAAAGACTGAAGATGAGTTTGTAAATCTGTGGAGAATGTGCAATGTGAGTTGTTATCTTTTGCATGCCTAATACCAGCAGTCATATACAGAACATGTATAGTCGCATCCAGCAGTTGCCTGTTCCATTTGTTAAAGGTGGTAAGAAAAGCGTATGAGTATGTATAAAACAGACTGAGGAAAATGTCAATAACAGCAATGGAATAACTGTTCTAACCTTCATCTCACCCTCCTTGCACTGTGTAGCCTCTGCTAGGAGTTCCCTGCAGGAACAAAACTGTCACTGAGAAAGTTTTCTGCCTTAGCAAAGTCCATGTTCCTTACAACCAGGAAAAGAGGGGAACTTGTGAATACCCCGAAGACAAGTTTATCTCTTTATTACATAAGATGTGATCTCTTCATTATTTTTATGATTAAGGCAACAAGAACAGCTCTGGCTGCAGAAGAGTCCAAGATTGAGAGGCTGAAGGCTCAGCTTAAGGAACTGGTACGGTTTTCCCAAGATGTGCAGCCACATGTTGAGAGTGTTGTCTCTGCAATACAGCAGTATCAAAGGTAGTGGGAAATCTGTGTATTCCAGGGGAGGGTGGGGGGAGACTTCTCTCAGATATTGCAGGGATTAACAAGGGCCTAAGCAAAAAATTATATGCCATATGATTTAAGAAAGGTTTTGCTAATTACATCCACCTCCGCATTTCAGTAAACCTGTAATTTTAGCCATTTGCTAGGAGCTTTAGTCTGCTGGCCATTTTCAAACAGTCATCTCGCATCATTAATGCTGTGTATGGTTTGAAGAAAATTATATTGTTGGTAGCTAATTTGATCTTCTTAGCATTTTATAATAATAATTTATGTATTTTGCTTGCCTTTCATGACAGCAACCAGAAAATCAGGGCAGGAGCTGTAGTAGTAAATGGTTCAGAAGAATTATGGCCCTTCCTTGTTGAGTTTGTTGTGGTGACTCATCAGCCTTAGCAATTATTTGGCAGAGTTTATTCCCCTTCTCCTGGCAGCATATATGCATGATTCCTGTTTTCAAGTTGGCTTGGTTTGGAAACTCTGAAAGTTTAGCCTCTCCCCAGACTTCAGCGTTTCCGTTTCCAGGCTGCCTGGAATCAGGAAGTAAAGAAGTTACAGCACATTTTGCAAACTAGAAGAAAGGATCTTTTTTTTAAGGAAGAAGAAAGGTCAGTTTTTTTACTGAATCCAAGCTTATTTTCCTCTGTCGAGTGCATTGTACGCTGTCCTGCTGGAAGGGTTATAGGTCATTACGGGAAAGGATTTCAGTTTAAAAACTAACAAGTAAACAGTGTCGAAAGAGGAGCAGGGGACTTGCCTCTGAGCAGAAAATGGCAGCCGCTCTTTTGCCAGCTTCTCTCCAAAGCTTCTTTGTGAAGTCTGGCAGCTTCATGCTGAGTCTGGCAGAGGCAGCAGAGCAAATGGCAAAGGACGTGTAATGTCAGAACTTTCTATTTGCGGAGCTTTTGGCCTCTGCAAGCTTGCCTTTATTTAGTTCTGTAACGTCCCAGTGACACAGGTAAGATTATTGTTTCTGTTTTTATAGCAAGGCAGTATTAATCTTGATTGGCATTGATCTTGCCTGATGGTCTTTTGAATTTGCAGGATACTGTTCTCACATGAAGATATAGTTTGGGCTGCATTTTGCTACCTGAAATAGGATTCTGCAAAGTGGGAGGTCAGGAAAGCTGAGAAAAACAGGAGATAGATGCATGGGATGTGTCACTGCTAGGCCTTGTTACTCAGCTGTATTTTGGATAAGCCTTTATAAGAGAAGCCTGGATATTTAATGAATGTGTGCAGATTTTTTTTAATAGAAATACACACATCTATAGCTGCGCGTGTCTGTATACATATATGTATAAATACAAAGCTTTTATCGGAATGACTCTTGCACACTAATACAAATAGAAGTGGTTCTGCAAAATTGTAAATATATATATATGAAAAAGTATCGTCCTCTTTTTATAGGTAATGTAGCATGATCGAAGATTTCTTAATGTAATTTTTTTAAAGGAACAGAAGTTTGGTAATATGTAAAACAATACAGGCAGTTGCAGTTAAATTCTAGACGCTCCTGGTTTGTTCCTCCCATCGGTCTGTGAAACTGCTCTGATAATACGGTTTATTAAATCATGGGGGTGATAGGAGCCAAGGAAGATCATATACAAAGGGAGATTGCTGGCTGCTAGAAAGGCAAAATAATTCTTGGTACGCAGTTACACAAGAGACAACTGTGTCTTAGTGTCTTATGGTGTCTAAATAAAGTTTTGTTGGCCGTCTCTGATCGACAGAGCAGCTGTCAGTACACAGCACCAGGCTCAGACAGTAAGAAAGACTGAGGCTTTTGTTTGGGTACAGTTTACACACGAATATTGAATTAATTCATGCCTTGATGAATAGGATGTTTGGACTTGGATTTCTTGTAATCCTTCTCTTGGCTCTCACTTTATCCTTGCAGTGTTAGAGGCAAGACATCTAAAATGAGCACTGATACAGAAGCCCAACTGAGAAGACTCTTCCAAAATCCCCTGCAATATTTTGAACAGTGGAAGCCATCAGTTCAGATGATTCTGGAGACTCCGGAGCCCACGCTGGCTCACATTGAGGTAGCAAACCTGTTACTAAGTTCAGAAACTGATATTTGGGTTGTGTTTGCCCAGGCTATGCCAGCAGCTGCCTGCCTACAGGCTGCCAGACACCAGCAGCTGGAAAGGCCTTTCCAATATGGCAAGAAACCCTTCAGGGTGGAGGTCAATATTTAACTCTAGCTGTACCAGAATGTCTTATCTTCTGCCCTTTATTTGGTTACCCGGAGTTGTCAACTGAATAGGCTGAATTAAAGTGTGTCATGGTTTAGGCCTAGCCCAGCCCAGCCAATTTTGGCAGCTAAAACTGAGAAGTTGGGCTACCAATTCCCTTCCTTCCCCTCCAACCCTGGGGAAGGGGAAATGAGAGGAAAAGACTTGCAGGTTGGAAACTGAAACTACAGTTTTAATTAAATAATAAAACCAACAATAATAATAATGATTAAAATAATACAAGAGTAATAAAATATATACAAATATATACAAAATATATATAAATATATATACACCAATCGCGCCCCCACCCCAGCTGTCAAGACTGTACACCACCACAAATGCTGCAGAGCAGACCCGAGGGAAAGGGTCTGAGGCTAGGAAGGAGCTGAGCTCAGAAACTAGATTCAGAGATGCATGGGGCAAACAGGCAGAAAAGGCCCTCACCAGACATCAGCCATCAAAGAAAAGAGACAGGCCCTCATGATCTCTCAGTTTTATACCAAATATGACATATATGGGATGTAATAATCTGTTGGTCAGTTTGGGGCCACCTGTCCTGTCCACCCCTCCCTGCAGGTGTGACCTTTTTCACCCCTGACTTACAGCACTGCACTAGCTCAAGGATGGCCTGGGTTACTATAGAAATAAGTATAAGCACTGGCCTTTCTGCATACCAATGCCCAGTGTTATCACTTCTAGACAGAAACACTGTCTGAAAAACAGGCAATTAACTTTCAGAAAATGAAGTTACTTAGATGAGACTGAGCTGAAGCTAGAAACTGATCCTGCTTTAGTTCAGACCACAACAAAGTGCTAGATGTCTTTAACACTGAAGATAATTTTGTTTAGCATTATCCAAAATCTCCCTGGATCAGAAGTCTGTGGACTGTTAAGAAGTGTGTAGTAATAATAGTTGTGGAATTCAAATGCATGATTTCTGCATGTGTCCAGAAAGGTGTTTGTTACTTTGTCATCCCTGTGATCTCTAGAATAAATGTGTCTGTGAACAGGGATGGAGTTTATTCTTGGGATGAGCATTCAAGCTGTCCTTTCTGTTGGTTGTTTAGGCCTCTCCTCTGCACAGACAACTCTTTCCATAGTACAGCTTTCCTCTATTTCTGTTCACAAAATGGATGCAGCCGTGGTGCTTCTAACATTATCAGGAAGACTTTTCCTTTAACTGGGCACTGTCCAGGTACCTTCTGTTACCCCTTGTTGGCCAGCATGCTGTTTTTACCTGAATTTGTCATACTGCTTTAGTTGTGTGACTTGTTTGAGACTAATATGGTTATCTGATTTTTTTTTTTTGGCATGATTTCACTGGAATAATTTTGCTCCTTCAGGTTGCTCTAGCTGAAAGCTCCCAGTTCAAGGAGAAGTTGATGACATTACGACTGAAGAAAGATTTGCTAAACAATATCCTTGGTGATGAAGAAGCAAAGTCTTTCCTGCAACAAGTAGCTGAAGCTTCAAAGGAGAGAGAAATTCTACACACAAGTCTTCTGCAAAGCAAGAGCAAGCTTGAGGTGAGCTTCAAAGCCCATATACAGTCTTTGCCTGTGACAAAGACAACGATCAATCTTTTACTAAGCCAGTTTTATAGGTATAAATTTAGTACTCATCAGCTGTGCCCAATCCATGTTTTCTACATTGATCAGATATTCAAATAAGTTTGTGGTCTGTTGCATATTGTAGCTTGGTATTTGTTCTGATGCCAAGATGTGTACATTCAATGCTGTTTTTTCTTCTTCTTTCTCCGTCTAGAATTTGATATCACAACATAAAGACTTTAATGCTCGTTTCACACATTTGCAGAAGAAATTATCTGCCATCAAAGCCAAATTAGATCTAGAGAAGGAACCGCAGCCTGATCTCTTAGGTAAAAAGACACAACTCCAGAGACTCCAGGTACACTACAGTGATGTTGACCATGATATCCTCAGTTAATTGTGATCCTGTTTGTGGATATTTCATTGGCACTGGGAATTCAGTACCTCTTCCCCTCAATTGCTAATGTGTTAGATAATGTCATTTGGTCCAGTTTATAGCATGGGGTACATGAAATTGAAGCAATGCATCTGAAGAACTGGCTAAATCTTGAGAGAAGGAACAAGCAGCTGGAAATTGTTGGCGCCATACCTTCTTGGGCTAGTTTTATGGCTAAAGAAAACATATCCTGATGCTTTCCACTGCGAGTGAGACTGCACAAGATCACATGAACCAATTTAACTCCATCCAGAAGTGGGGAGTTCCCATTGTCCCACCTCCTTCAATATCCACCACTTCCTCCTCTTTACCTTGTTGCAACTTTGACACACGCTGGATTTACTCAATGGGCTAATTCAGCTGGCCCAGATAAGAAAAAAAATAATCAACAGAAAAAGATCATTATTTTCTACTTGGTTACTGTTTTGAACTGATTCAGCAAAGGGTCCAACATGTAGTAGGGCCTGTTCAAGGCATGTAGTGGGACTATGTAGCTGGGAAAGCGAACAGAAGAACAAGACAGGGGGAGAGAGGGTATGTGACTCTTCCTTTTCTCTATGGTAAGCAACAGTGCTACTTTATCCCTGGTGACTACAGGGGTGTTATCACCATAGTTCTTTGCAGTACTTAGCTAATTATACTATGTCTCCTCTGGCAGCTTCGTAACAACTTGTATTCTTTGTTATCAACTGGTATCATGTAAGAATGTCCAACCATTTCTTTTGGAAACATTTACTTCTAGACATCAAAAATTTAATTTTCTTAATGACAATGATTGTTCCTTTTTTTTTCCCTCACACTGTCAAATGAAACTCCTGTTAGTGTATGTTTTGTGGAGGTTCATGCCACATCTGGCACATTACACATATGGAATCTATCTTTTCCTCTGCAGATGATCCAAGATGAATTGGCAGAGTTTGCAATTCAAATGGAGGAGGTAGAGAAGCTTGTTCAGTCAAATGCCACACATAGGCACGAAATGAACCAACTTTCATCTGACTATCATGCCCTGAAGAGATCGTTGGAGGTAACATAAGGAAGAGTTTTTAGTTGCCTAAGGAGTTGTCAGTTGCCACTATTTAAAAAAAAAAAATCTTTGAGATTATGAGATTATATGCTTTGACTGACAGGATACTTTAATTTCAGGGGAAGAAGGCACTGAATTCTTATGGCATAACTCATTCTCTGATTATCTGTAATGTGATTTCCCTTTGGGATAGGTTACCATCCACACAGATTTTATATCTGTATAAATTATTTCTGCTGTGAACCTAAGATACTGAGCAAAAGACCTCAGTTGTATTATCATGGAGATGCTTGAACTTCTTCACAGATTCCTGAATAGTGTTTCTGTATCGAACTGTTTGGGTTTTTTATAGCTTTGTGACCTAAAAGTTAGTGAGAGAAAAGTGTTTCAATTGTATAATACCTGAGGCATTTTGTAGCTGTAAACATAGCCAAGGACCTTCCAAAGCAGTCTCAGAAGAGCTTATAAAATTACCTTAGTTATGCAGGTCACCATAAAAATACATCTAATATTACCCTAATACACACTGTAGAATTCTAGTTTCAGTCTCAATAATCCCATGTGTCACTGAACTGGATTTTTACCAAAAAAGTCTTTACAGTCATTTCTGATTCACGGAGTATAAAATGTATTTAATATTGACTGGAGTATATTTAAAAAACCCATATATTTTATTCTGTCTCAGCTGAAAAGGAAGGGACCTATTCTAGTGCTTAATCAAAGTATCACATAATCGCTAGGTTGGAAAAGACCTTTGAGATCATTGGGTCTAACTGTACCTGCCCACTACTAAGTCACATCCCTGAGCACTTCATCTACCCATCTTTTAAATACCTCCAGGGTGGTTATTCAATGACCTCCCTAGGCAGCCTCTGCCAGTGCCTGACAACCCTTTCAGTTAATAAATTTTTCGTGGTATCTCATCTGAATCTCCCCTGATACAACTTCAAGCCATTTTCTGTCACATGGGAGAAGAGACCAACACCTTGCCGCAGCCTGTTTTTAGGGAGTTGTAGACTGAGATAAGGTCTCCCTTCAGCCTCCTTTTCTCCAGGCTAAACAACCCCAGTTCCCTCAGCCACCTCTCGTAAGACTTGTTCTCCAGCCCCTTCACCAGGCTCGTTGCCCTTCTCTGCACGCGCTCCAGCACCTCAGTGTCCTTGTACTGAGGGGCCCAGAACTGACCCCAGTACTTGAGGTGCAGCCTCACCAGTGCCAAGTACAGGGTCACAATCACTTCCCTGGCCCTGCTGGCCACGCTGTTTCTGTTACAGGCCAAGATGCCATTGGCCTCCTTGGCTGCCTGGGTCACTGCTGGGTCATATTCAGCCAGTTGTCAACCAACACGCCCAGGTCCTTCTCCACCAGGCAGCTCTCCAGCCAGTCTTTGCCAAGCCTGTAACGCTGCAGGGGGTTGTTGTGTCCCAAGCACAGGACCTGGACTTGGTCTTGTTGAACCTCATCCTGCTGGTCAAGCCAGTTTTTTACCCAGCAGAGGGTGTGCCTGTCCAGGCCAATGGCAGCCAGTTTCTCAAGCAGAATACTGTGAAAAATGGTGTCAAAGGCTTTACTAAACTTTAGGTACACTACATCCACAGTCTTCCCCTCGTCCATTAAACAGGTAACCTTGTCACAGAAGGAGATCAGGTTGGTTTGGCAGGACTTGCCCTTCATAAACCCATGTTGACTGGGCTGGATTGCCTGGTTGTCTTGTGTGTGCTGTGTGATAGCACTCAAGATGACCTGCTTCATGAACCACCCATGTGGTTGAATTCAGACCTGCAGAAGCTTGTAGGTGTTTTCTCTGCCACTGATGCTAAAGGATCAAGTTTTTTGTGGCTCATTAACAGTTGCTTTTTCCTTTTTGGCTATGAGATTCTGTGCCAGTGTTAGATCTCGTAATGAAACTGCATTTTGTTTGTGTTTAGTTACTGACATTTTTATCATTTGTAGATGATGATACAGCAGAGTGAAGAGCACGTCCAGAAACTTTGGGCGTATAATGACAGACTCTCTGACCTCCAGCAGTGGATCACAGTAACAACGGAACAGATTGACTCCTACCAGGGTGCTGATGGAGAGCAGGACACGGAAAGCAGGGGGACAGACCTTGAGGTGAGAAAACCACCTTAGCTATTCATTTTGTAGCATTCAGATATTAAGGGTAAGGGTCTTTGAGCGAGGGTTTCCTGGTTGTGGAGAGTAATGATGGTTTGTTCCTCCTGCAATAACTGTTGATGGCTAGTGCCTCTCTCCATTGCCCTGTGCTGTGGGATGTGGAGCTAGGTAAAAGACAGTGAGAATCAGCTAGGAACTGTTGAGATGGATAAAGCATTACTAAAGGATAGAAGATTTTAAAAAGAGCTCTTCCTACCAGGGTGATCTTTCTGGACACATCTACTTTTGCTTGTATGTACTCATTAATACGTTGAATGTTATTACCCTATTAGATAACCTTATACTGTGTTGAAATGAGTTGTTCCACAGCTCTTCCCTGTGTAGCAGTATTTTGCATGCTAGGTTCACTCTAGCAGGTTCCTTTAACTGGCATTTTCTGCCTTCATACGGGAAACAAGATATCTCATGGGAAAGCTACAGAAGGCGTGCATTGACAGCTTCCACTCAAATTTTGCCATCAACTCTTTCACCTGTGTTGGCTCTTTGCAAGAATCCACAGAATATTCTTTTTTCCCGCTAGGTGTGTTCTAGCTAGTGCCAACAGAACCAGCATAGTCCTGGACTGAACATGGCCTTCAGTCTGACATAGCCTCTGCTTTACCCAGGATACCTAGAAGTAACTGTAAGGGCTGTACGTTTCAGAGACGGCTGGCTGAGTTTCCAGATAAGGAGATCCAGCTTCAGATTGTGGAAGCTCATGGCCAGCTGGTCATGGAGAATTCTTCCCCAGAAGAGACTGCCCATATCCAGGCAGAGCTGGATCAGCTGAAGGAATCATGGAGATCACTGAAGGAGATGGCAACTAGGTGAGTGTTCATGTACATCTTCCTCATGTCCCTTCAAGGGGATTCTCTTTACTGCTGTATGACCAGACATACTGAGTGCTTTGTCTCTGTGCTGTGAAGGTAAACAGCTGTGTTACAATGCCAGGAGCAAGATGAGATTTTATTTACTAGTTTTTAAACTGGAAATCATTACTTTCAAGAAAACCATTTTAGAGAATCCAGGGGCCAGAGCAGTCTATGATACTGCCTTTATCTCATGCTTGGAGTAGGCAGTGTCTCCTTAAGACTTGGCTCGTCCATGTACTGTCAGTCTGATTCAGAGGAAACTGGACATAGACTGGGTGATTTCTGCTGTTCTGCCTCACCTTCCTGTCCTCCTCACTGTCTGATCTAGAGATATCTCCAAGGAGGCTATACCTGCCCAGGGATTGCTGCCTTTTGCAAACCTGCAAGAGTAGAAACAGAGCTAAAATCCTCTCCTACCTGGCAAACATGGACTTCATTTATTTTGCCTTCACTGTGCAGTGCCAAACTGCTTCTTATATCTGCTAGTCTATATTAAAATTTAATACTGTGCTATATGTGTGAGTATATTCATATGTAGTGTCTGAATAGGTGTGAAAATGGAACGACTAAATTGAGGAAGGCTTGATTGTACTGCCTGCTGTTACCAGACAAGTTATATGTAGTCAATGTAGTCAATGTAGTATTTTTTGGTCCCTCACTTCGCTGAATAAAAGAAAACAAAACACTTTTAGAAATGTTAGAACCAGAGGAGTAGTGCTGCTTTGAGACACTCCTGTCTTGACCTTTTTCTGTTAAGATAATGTTGGATGTTACTTTAACAGTAGTATTGCTATTAATAGTAAGAATAGCTTAATAATAATAGCATTATTTTACCAGAAGTGTTCCCCCATAGCCTGCAGCAAAATGTGAATGTCTGAAGTACTGAGACCTGAGCAATAGGCCCTGAACCAAAGTTGACCTCTATATGAACTCGCAACCAAATGTTATATTAGTTATATCTGATCATTAGCAAAATATGCATGATCATTAGCGAAATATATAGCATAAATAAAACATAATCATTAATGAAGATAAATGTATTTAACTTTCCTCTTTTAGAGGCAGATTGTCAAGGCCATGAAATCAGATCTCTTGCCTTGTTTGTAGATACGTAATCAGGACCAAATAGATAAAGAAACTCCCCTGGTTCTTCCTTGAGCCCTGGTCAGGCTTTGGGTGACATCTAAAGGAAGAGTGAAACCAGATGTTTCCACATTTGAATTTATGTAAGCTTGTTTATTCAATAATATAAAAGCTGGACTTTGGAGACCTCACCTATGAGTGGACACACTGTATAGAACTTCCCAATTGCCAGGAAAGGCTCTCCAAATCCTCGCTGTAACCAGGGCTCCCCAGTGATTGCGGATCTGGATGATGGTAAAGTATTAGGGTAATTGGTGATGTATCTTCCTTACTCACTATAGTTAACCATACGTAATGATTAGGTGGACTACCTCTTTTTGTTTTCATTCTTGTTAGGTGCATTACCTTGTTTTGCTTTATTCTTGCCATATTATTTCACTTATTATTTTATTGCTTTAAACATAAGTAAACATAAGCTCACTTCTTTAACTTGATGTCTGTGTCCTCTGTGTTGATCCTGTCCATGTCTTATCATGCACTGATGTCTCCGGTTTTGTGTTTTCAAGTCTTCTTAAAAAGTGGCAGTTAAGTAGACCAATGACTGATAAGAAGAAAATAGCATTTGTGGACAGCAGATGGACATCTGAACATGCCTTCCATCATTTAGACGTAGATCCCAACCATAAGCAGGTGAGAGACAGATTCTGTCTGCCTTCATATCAGCTTCATAAGAAAAATTTTATTGGCTTCATCTGATATTATGGGTTACAAAGTTGGAGGTTAAGATCTTGCAATCAGGCCTTCAGAGGAAACATTGGCCATAAGAGTCAGGGCTTTTTTTGTTCCTCTTGTTCTGTAACGTAGGAGAAGACAGGAGAAGAGCAAAACACAAGCAGTCATTTGAAGCTCCTAAGTGACTTTGAAGACTGGTTACAAGGAGAAAACACCAAACTGACCAAAATTCTTGCTGTGACTTCATCGTCCACAGAGGAAATCGAGGCACGTCAGAGCAAACTGGAGGTTAGTTTTCAGGGATGAATATGGGAGACAAAGATTGCAATAAGTGCAAATTCTTTCAGAATTAAAAAACCAAACCAAACCAAAAAAAAAACCCCACAAACCACCACCTCCTCAACCAACACAGAAATCCAAACAAAAAAATCTGACAAAACAAACCACTCTCTCCTACCCCCAAAAAAGTACTCCTACCCCCATAACCAAAAAAACCCCTCAAACACTAAATTCTGCTTTCAGAGACTCTAGATTAAATGAATATCAGAAATTTAGGACAAGTATTTCACCCCTTCTGCTAAGAAAGGTCTGCTAGAGCCAGAGTAGTAGAAAGGAAGGGAGCAGCCTGGCATCTAGATGTTTGACTGGACATTTCCTGTGTGGTACGGGAAAAGTGTCCACTAAAAGAAGCTGGTTAAAATCAGTGTCTGGTATTTGGCTCACTTGTTTTCTTTCGTTGAATATAGCCGGATTTAATGACAATGGATGCTATAAGATATTAAACAAACAGAAATATCCAAGGCTACAGGAGTCCTGCAGATGAGCGGACCCCTTTATATCATTTCAGGTCAAAAAACTGATAACAAAAATCAATGTGCTACTCCAGAGTACCCACTAGCTCGATTTAGTCCCACTGTCCTTTCGAATGCTAGATTTAAAAACTGAGGCCTTCTTGAATTCTGAGTTGCTGCTGACCTTGTCTTTGCCTGCAGGAGCTGCAGTCTCGCGTGCCTAGTGGTCAGCATCACTTTGAGGTTCTTCTTCCTGTCATTGGAAACTCTGAAGATATGGAGGACCTGCGTTACAGATGGATGCTCTACAAAGCTCAACTGAAAGAGTCCATGAGTTCATCGGTAGGTGACAGCACTTTTAATTCACAATTGCTGATTTCTGCTGGTGCTCTTTTAGGTCATTTCACATTGCTAGTCGTAATTCAACAGTACGTGTGTGTATCATCTGCTTAATTAAAATCTCCCTTAGTAAATGCCATCACAGACAGAAAAAACCATAACCATTTATTTATAAATATAAGCACAAATATTCTTGTATTAAAATCAGAGTTGTGCACTATCTTTGTCCCTTTGCTCTGCAGAGGGACCTTGATAGGCTGGAGAGATGGGCTGACTCCAACGGGATGAAGTTCAACAAGGTCAAGTGCCGGGTCCTGCACTTTGGCCACAACAACCCCATGAAGCGCTACAGGCTGGGGACAGAGTGACTGGAGAGCAGTCAGGTGGAAAGGGACCTGGGGGTGCTGATTGACAGGAGGCTAAACATGAGCCAGCAGTGTGCCCAGGTGGCCAAGAAGGCCAATGGCATCCTGGCCTGTATCAAGAATAGCATGGCCAGCAGGACGAGGGAAGTGATCCTTCCCCTGTACTTGGCATTGGTGAGGCCACACCTTGAGTATTGTGTTCAGTTCTGGGCCCCTCAGTTCAAGAAAGATATTGAGGTGCTGAAGTGTGTCCAGAGAAGAGCAACAAAACTGGTGAAGGGACTTGAGCACAAATCCTATGAAGAGAGGCTGAGGGAGCTGGGGTTGTTTAGCCTGGAGAAGAGAAGGCTCAGGGGTGACCTCATCCCTCTCTACAACTATCTGAAAGGAGGTTGTAGACAGGTGGGGGTCGGACTCTTCTCCCAGACAACCAGGAAAAGAACAAGAGGGCATGAGCTTAGACTCTGCCAGGGAAGGTTTAGGCTGGATATCAGGAAAAAGTTCTTCACAGAGCGAGTAATCAGGCATTGGAATGGCCTGCCCGGGGGGTTGGTGGATTCACCATCCCTGGAGGTTTTTAAAATAAGACTGGATGTGGCACTTAGTGCCATGATCTAGTAATCATGATAGTGTTGGATTAAGGGTTGGACTTGATGATCTTGGAGGTCTCTTCCAACCCAGATAATTCTATGATTCTATGATTCTTTGGATATTTCTCAAAATGGAATGTTCAAAACAGAATAACAGTTGGCTGTTTTCAAAGATGCACTCAGTTGGGAACTGTGGGATGTTTATGTGTGTGAGAATGTTGGATATACACTTAGCTCTGGCTGCATGGATTTGTAGATTTTTACCCTTTCTCCACACAACATTCTCCACTAAATTATTGTTAAACGGTTCCTGCAGTACGAATATATTTACCGTTCATTATTTGTGTCTCTTGCTGTGAGACACACTGCTCAGAATAGTCACTGATTGAACTGACTCAGAAAGTAAATTGTACAGAGAAGGACCTAGTCCTTTTTGAAACTGTCTTTACGAATAAAGGATTTGGTATGAAATGAAGAGGAAATATTTTAATGCACGAACCAAATGACTAAAGAAGTTACCAAGTTATTACAGATAAGACATGCTAAGGATGGCAGAATTCACCACATGGATAAGATTTTCCAGGGCATGCTAAAGATATTCCTGAGTTCTTAGTATAAACATACGTAATTAAGATTTTTCCACCTGAACTATACTATTTGTTCAACTTCAAGATGTCTTAATCAGAGGATTAGATTTTACAGGTGTGCATTTGGTACTTCCTGTATGCAAGTGCTTTAGAATGTATCTGAACTCAAACAACACCTAAACTCTGAAGCATTTAAAAATTTGAGACATTTGGGAAACCTTGTCTTCAAATCCAAAGCTTACTTAGTTTACAAATCCTTTAAAGTGCATGGAAGTTAAGCATGATCTGTATTAATAAAGAGCATATTTCTAAGAATTGTTTGCCATTAATTGTAATGAGTTATGCTTTGTTGACCAAAAACTTGTGTAAGCATAAATATAGTCAATAGGTGTCAGTAAAGTCAAAGTTATTGTTGGGAAAACCGCTCATCTGATTCAAATGGTCATGAAACTGAAAATATTTCCGCTTTATGCCTAACGTGTGTTAAAAAGCTCATTAAAAAAAAATCTCCTCCTGGTTCACTCTATCCAGGTGACCAGGAATTTGAAAGAAATGTCCCCTGTGAGGTCAATACTCATTTATAGGCACCACTGGGATCTTAAGTTCATGAGGTTTTTTTAGTTGTTTTTTTTCTTACCCCCTTTTTAACAGAGTCTTGGATCTTCCGAAGAACCAGACAGATTCAGAAAGGTATGACAGTTTCTTATTATTAAACTAAAAAGTGTTTGGTCAGACATTTTGCGGAAAATTTATTTTAAATTACCATTTTTCTAAAGGTTTTTGAGATTAGTTTGCTTATTAAGAGCTTGTTTTAAAGAGGCTGCTTATTTTCTCCGCATTAAAAATGGATGTTTTATTCTTGAGTTATGCTTACTCTTTCTTTAGAAGCTAAATATCCATCTTCTCGGAGAGTAGGAGTTTTTATATATTACAAGCTTCATTCATTTTTAAAAAGAGACTATGGAACAGCCCAAATCTCTCTCTAAAGCATTTAGGGACCAAGTGCCTAAAATAATTCTGAAAATAGTTCTCCTAATTCTTTAGACACTTCTGAAAAAATTGCTTTGGATCATTAAGCCCACCTTTTCTTAACACAGAAAAAGAGAGAAAGTCAAGAGATTTGTCTGTTACTAGAGTAAATCTTTATTGTAAGCAGCAGAATTCCTCCTGTGAAGGATTTTCTTTTGGAAGCGATGACATAAGGAACAGAAACGGTACAGGAGACAATACGGCGAAGCTTAAAGGAAACAAAATGCTGCCCGTTTCTTATTAAACCCAAGAAACATTTCTGATCCCATTCTCATAAAGTCAACGAGTTTTTCTGTTGACCTGAGCAGTGCTGAAGAATCTTTTCTCTCTGTCACGGTTTGCTTTGTTTATAAACTCTGTTAGCTTCTACTTTGTACTTTGTCATCGCGCTTTCCGTTTGCTTTCAGAAGGAATAGAATAAGACTTTATTTGCCCAACACAAAGTTCATTGGATAAATAACGTGCTGCAGGAATCTAATCACATAATCATCTTAAACTAAAACTCTTGATTTGTCCTGTTGCTACTTTAGAAGAGACCAATTTTTAAAGGGTTCAGTATAGTGCACTTCTAGTATGGCCAGAAATCAAGACTTCCTCCTTCAGGTGAGATATTCTTCTGGTATTTAAATGTGGAGTAGCTTCTCCAATGTTTTTCCCTAGTGAAATACTGACCAATTTGAGATAGTTTTGACACATCCCCTGAGTAGTTCTGGCCACAGTTCAGCCTTCCTGAAAACCCCCAAAGAGCTTCTGTTCTTGCCTGTCTGACTCAGCATTAATTGTTCGGTTCTGTTGGTAACACAGTAAGGCCACCAGAATTTTTTCATGCTGGAAAAATAATATGAAATTTTAATACTTGGTGTAGAGGCAGCCAGACATTTAGTAGTGCTGCTTTTCCCTAGAAGAGTCCTAAAGGGATAGTCCTGAAAACTGACCAAAGAATTCTCTGCTTTCACGTGATTTGGTTGGGTCAAGTTGTTTATAGAAGAAAACTAAACAGAACAAAACTTTAGGCATAAGCACATCTCGACTGCATAATTAGGTATCATTTTTTAATTTGTCTGTCCCTCCTGCCTTGGGGTAGGTGGTATTCATTCCTCCTCAACTTCTCTGAATCAGACTAAAATCTTCAGTTAATTTTGCAGGATATTGGAATAACAATGGCAGGCAGCCATTTGTTTTGACAAAACATTTGTCAATTAGGCCTACAGCAAGAGGACAAAAAAAGCGTTCTATGAGTTTTTAATAGCTACTGAACACAAATAAAGAGAAACAGCTTGGGGTGGTAAGGAACGAAGAACTGAAATAACCTCATAAGCATGAAGGAAATTGCTCACATTGCACCAACAAGTGATTTGCAGTTTCCCTCCAGCCAGTACAAATGTTGCAGTAACTTAGACCTTGCTTATTTCAGTGTGATTTAACTGACTTCAAGGCATTCATCCTGTATTTAAACAGTGTCACTACAAAGAGAATCCAAGTGATGTAAGAAGAGGTGTTTTTTCATTCAGTCTAAGGCTTTTATCAGGATGTGAGCCTGTGTTTCTGTAAGACTGTTGAGCATCACTTAGAAGAACCAGAAAATAATGCTGATCCCTTTTGGGTGTGTTGTTGTTCAGGCTGAGAGAAGAGGAAATGCAAACCAACTGCAGAATTCATGGCTTTGCAGTTTATTTTAAATTCATATTTAACACCTGAAGTGTGGCTAGAAATGAAAGAAAGATTATGCAATTTTTTTTTTTTAAGTTTTGAATGTCCTTTCAAAGATGTGGTGAAGGAAACCAACTACCCTGAGAGAACGGCTGATCTCAGGTGTTTATATTTGCAGTTCCTTTATATTTTTGGGTGACACAAAATCAACAGAGGTAGCAGAATTTCAGATATTTTTGGACTGATCTCTGCTTTCTGCAGCATGAGGTCGCCAATGACTATACTTGTCTCTCCTGTTTGAATATTCTGCAGCAGCAGCAGATCAACCTGGAGAAGGGGGAGACTCAGCTGCAGCCAGTCTTCTGGTTTTATTCCATTTCTAGCCTGTATGGCCTAATCTTGGGCAGAACTAGACCCTGTTCCATATGCTTTTTTTCTGATCATTCATCCTTTGCTGTGGACATGCCCCTAGCCACTGGTGCCCTTAGGAACAGTACAGGCTAATGATTTTGATGTAAGTGACTTCCTGTTGATTAACAAAAAACAGTTGCAGGAAATTGCACTGCTTGCAATGAATTTTTAGCAGGTGCCAGTAACAGGGCAATGTAGATGGATATTTCTGCAGGGCACCTCATACACCCAAGGACATAATCAAGCAAATGCTTGATAATAACTATGATAAATGTTACTTTCAAAGGTTGTCTCCCAGCTACCTGAAAAAATTCCATGAGCATTTTTAGCATAAATAGGAAGTCAAAGGCTCATTAGTTACAGGTCTAGGTAGGGCTGTTTGATTTATTTTCTTAAGTGTTCAGAGTAATTACATTTCTTTGCTAAACAAATGATTCTGGCTTTATTGTTTGTACAAACAAAATAATTAGGATTCATTACATGAGTGGCCAGCTAATTGCTTCCTTTGAGATTCTGCTAAGAGTAATCTCCTGTAACACAAAGACAGAAGGAATGTGTAATTTAATCTTATTTAAAGACACCATTGATCTGGATTCAATCAAATTAATGCAGTCATTCACGAAAGTGCAAAGCAAGCGCTGCCACAGCTTGCCAGGAAGAAAACACTAATGCATTCTACTTCCCCAAGTGCAGATATGATGGGAATTCTCCATGGCAGAAAGTCACATTACAGAAATGAACAGCAACCTGCGTACATGCCTATGTTAATGGTGCCTTTCTATTCAAAGTATGTGGCCTGTTTGTTTTCCGGAAGTCCTGCTGAGTGTTAGCCTAAGCTGGTTTGAACTAGATTTCCCAAGCTCTCCAACACTCAGTTTAAGCCCCTTTCCCAAAGCTTCCCCTTTTTCCAAGAAAAAAAACTATAGAAAAACCAAAATCACATTAAAAATATATATTTTTTTTTCTAAATATAAAGAACTACATACAGCAAGGATATCATGCAAAAGGGAAGAGGGGAAGGGAAATGGGAAAAAGGACAAAAAGGAACTAAAACAAAACAGGTATGCGCAATTGTAACACCTGGTAACTAACAAAGGAAAGAACCAATGAAATCTCACCACCTACCCTGAGGAGAGCCAGACAACCAAATCCAACCCATTAAAAAATTTTCTGAAGGCTTCAGCAGCAGACAGGACCAATGCAGGGACCTCCTGCTCCCCAGCCTTGCCGGAAGAAGAAGAGCCAGTCGAGCTGAAGAAGCTCTGCCATATAATGAGCTGCCAGATGAAGAGACACGCTATGCCCTTTTCACCGATGGTTCCTGCCGTAATGTAGGGAGGAGCCGGAAGTGGAAAGCAGCTGCTTGGAGTCCTACCCGAGGAGTGGCAGAAGCCACTGAAAGTGAAGGCAAATCGAGTCAGTTTGCAGAGCTCAAAGCTGTCCAATTGGCCCTAGACATTGCAGAAAGAGAAGGATGGCCAAGGCTCTACACATACACTGATTCATGGATGACAGCCAATGCCCTATGGGGATGGCTAGACCGGTGGAAAAGGATGAACTGGAGTCACAGAAGGAAGCCCATCTGGGCTGTTGATCTGTGGCAAGACATCACTGCCAGAGTGAAGAACCTGAATGTGAGAGTCCGCCATATAGATGCCCATGTGCCAAAGGGTCGAGCTAATGAGGAACATGCTAATAACAGAGAGGCAGACCGAGCTGCATAGGTCAAGGTATCACAAGTAGACCTAGACTGGCAGCAGAAGGGAGAATTGTTCCTAGATTGGTGGGCACATGATGCTTCAGGTCTGCAAGGCCAGGATGCCACCTATAGATGGGCATGAGACTGAAGGGTAGATTTAACCATGGACAGGTTATCCATGACTGTGAAACCTGTGCCGTTATCAAATAGATAACAGGTTCCTGCCAACTTGATGACCTTTGAATAATAAGCTGATTCAAGACAACAAAAACCCACTTTGAACCATCTCATAATTGAGAATGAGGTCCTGATGAAAAATGTGCCAGCTGTATTTTGTGCCAGAACAGAGCCTGTCCACTTCAACTCTGAATTCTGGAGCCCTGAACAAAACCAGCTCATAGCCACTCAAAATCCTCTGTGCAATTACACAGAAAAATGGGAAGGACTTATTAAAGGGTATCTTCCCCTCAGTTTTCAACATCTCTTTTATAGATGTAGAGAGTATCTCTCCATATTTTTTTCAACACTGCCTACCTGCTTTAGGAACGGCCCAGCCACAAGAAGAAATGCCATTTGAAATTAGCAGTTAGACTTATTTTCCTTCAGAAGTGATGTCTGCTCAGAAAGAAAACTTAGGCAGAAAAAAGGAAAAAGCTAAAAAATCCTGGCTGCCTCTTTTTGTGACCCACTGCCAAGTATGCTGTGCCAGACAGCATCATCCCCTTCCTTTCCCAGCAGGCCCACAAGCTTCCCTTCACGTTACTGCACCTTGTCTGCCTGGCTGCTCTTACTTCTGTAGGTTTCTTGTTTACCAATCTACATTATAGCTTTCCCAAATGCTAGAAAACAGACACTCTGTCTTTTATGTGGTTCTGCTACTTCTGTGCCTTGCTGATGCTCTTCATCTAAAGCAGTGCTGGTGCAAGTTGAAGAAGACATCTTGCTTCCAAGGACACCTGGTTCTTACTTTCTGTTAACGTTAACATGGTATTAGGTAGAAATACAGTTGGTGTCCCTTGTTTTCTTTGTTGAAAAGATGAGTCCTTTAATAGTTTACCATGTTGTGAAGTATTTGAGGATTTTCAGCAAGGAGGTATCTTAGAATGATTTTCTCAGCAGATATAATTTTATATCCTAATTAAAACGTAACTCAAGAGGCATTTGTTCACCAATAGTAGAATTACACCCTGCTCCTGACCACCAGTACTGTCAGGGCCCAGCCCGACCTGCACAGCTGAAAAGGGAGGGTAAAAAGGGTTCTTTTGATATCTGTGCAGCAAATAACTCGGCGAGGACCGGCCGCAGCAAGCGCAAGTTCAGCAGCCGTGTCCTTGACTGAGGTGGGCAGGCAAAGCCCCGAGGGGCGGAAAGCCCCCGCGGGCGCCCCCGCGCGGGTGACTTTCCCGAAACCCGGAAGCGGCAGCTCCCACGTGAGCGCTGCCGGGGCAGGGGAGCGGTCCCGGCGGCGTTGGCGGGAGATTCAAAGGCGAGCAAGGAGCGCCACGAACAGGAGCAGCGAACAGCCCTGTCAGGAGGGCGTGACGAGCCAAGGCAGTTGGCAAAGGCAGGGCGAGCAGGCAGGACACTGCCAGAAATACCAGATGGTGGACACTCGCTCGAGAAGTAGAGCATCTCTTAGCTTTGCTCCAACCACACCTGAAGCGGCCTCACAAACTGAGCCCCAGTGGGTGCATAGAGCCACACGGATTCCAAGCTGGAGGACATGCCCCCCTCCTGCACTGGCGTTGGGTGCCAGCGGTGAGACCACCTGTGGGGGCTGTGCTCGGATAGAGGAACTCTTCCGCTTGGTGACAGAGCTCAGGGAGGAGGTGACTAGGCGAAGGACTATCAGGGAGTGTGAAAGAGAGAGCGACTTCTGGAGCAACACTCTATGCTCCCTGCTTCAGCCCCAGCAAGCAGACATGCCTTCTGTGACTGAGAACTCCCCATCCTCTATCCGCTCAACCGAGGAGAGTGATTTAGGTGACAGAGGAGAATGGCAGTGGGTTCCTGCTCATCGTAGCCGGCAGTCTCCCCTGTTTCAAAGTTGGCCCTGCAGTTTCCCTTGCAGAATAGATACAATGGTCTGCAAGTGGAGCTGAACCCCATTGTTGACAACTCTCATAGCCTGGAAACGTTTCCCAGGTTAAGAAACCTGAAGCCATCAATTAAAACAGCTTCTGTAGAGAAGAAGAGGAGGTTCATAGTCGTTGGGGCTCCCTCCTGAAAGGAAATGAAGGACTGATATGCAGACCAGACCCATTAATAAGGAAGTCTGCTGCCTACCTGGAGCCTCTGTCAGATATGTGATAAAGAAACCCTCAGATCTTGTTAACTCCACAGATTATTATCCACTGCTCATCTTCCAGGTAGAAAATAATGAAAAAACAACTAGAAACCTTAGGGAGACTAAAAAGGACTTTAGAGCTTTAGGTTGTATGGTAAAGGTTCACATGCGCAGATAGTATTCTCTTCTCTCATAGGCAATGGTGAGGGAAGGAGTGGGAAGAGCCAGGAAATAAATATCTCACTCAAAATGGTCTTCCATATTCTTATAACATGGAACTAAGATATTTTTAGCAATCCATCCTGCCTACCGCTTTACTAATCTTCCACACTACTTCCTAACTTTTATCATGTCAAAAAAGAAAGTAGTTTCCACTGCATATGTGTTGAAGATGAGAACAAATCAGATACTTCTGCTTGCTTAAACCTGGAGAGTTATATAAGTCAATGCGACTTTAAGAGATCAGCCTGTAGCCCTTGTCCTGTGGCATGCTTCTCCTAAAAGCATGTTGTGTTATATATGCAGACAGAAGCTAACCTTTATAAATCCATTTGTGTAGCAGTAGTGTATGGCACAGTACTTCGTTCTAAGTGACTTTGCAGTAGAAATTCTGAAATATCTGCCATATGTGGCTGCTGAAACCTTAGATACAAACTGCTAGCTTTTCCGTGTTTTCTGTTTCTTTTAAATGAAGCCTTCATCAAAGATTCTAGCTTATCATCCAGCCGTTTTGAGGTACTCTAGCATCTCCCCTGAGGGAAAAAACAAAGCCCGTAATTTGTCTGTATACTTACTTATTTACTTGCATACACTTACACTCTTCAGAGTTGAGAAGAACGTTAAGGTTGCAAAGACAAGCAATCTGAAAATAGAAAATGTCAGAGCTAAAATTTCTTTTGTGACCTCAGTTAACCTCCCTTCAGCACATTCACTCTGGTAGTTCTTGATGAGATGGAGAATGATAAGCACAGGACTGCTAGCCATCCTTACTCATTCCTCACTGCCAGATGCTTAATCTGGGCAACATTCGCATTTAGGAGAGTACAGTTCTGAAGCCAGTGGCTCACTATCCTTTTGCTGAGGTCATATAATGGTATTCAGCTCTTAGTTCCTGCTATACTCTATCGGAATGAGCCATACTCCGTTCTATAGCGACAGTAGTATCCCACTCCCCCAAATTACCTCCCTCTTGAAACACCAGCTGTGATTTGCAACATGTTGATTATCTTAAGAAAAAGGTGCTCATGGCTCTGAGTTGAGAACTGATAAGGAGCCCAGCTCCAAATTAGCTTACATTGAGGTGAAAACCCAATTTGCTTTGGTTTGAGAGAGTGGCCTGTGCTCTGCCTGCAATCGATCTCTTCTTGTCGGCAATAAACCACCTCTGAGTGGCAACTGAATTAGTACCCAGTGAGATCTCAGAAACCTAGGTCTCTCAGAGGCAAAATATCACTGATAAGGCAACTGCTTTACCAAAAAAAAGAGATGGTGCTTGATGATGCCATGATGCTATTTACAATGAAAGGGATGTATGGTAAGCTGCTGTTACAGCCTTCCTGGAAGTTTGCTTATTCTCAGAGGAATAATGAAGTGGTAGGATTTATACCTATGTAGGTGATCCTTTCAAAGACCTGTCTATTCTTCCTATTAAGACGTACATCCTCTGTATCTGTTACTGTAGTTTAAGCCCATTATGTTGTGATCTGCCTGTTGTGGAGGCAGGCCTGCATTCATCCTGTCCAAGCATTTAACTTGGGGGTTTACAAAACCACGTGTGGTGCACAGAGCATAGGTGGGAAACCCCCATCTTTTCCACAAGAAAGAACGAGAACCCAAGTTCAAAGCTAACGGAAGGGATTTCTTCTTCACGCCAGTTGGTTGACATGTGTAACTCGTTGCTAAAGGATATCGAGGACTTTTAAAGTTTGTGTAGGTCCAGGGAGAAGCTGGACAAGTAGCTGGAAGAAAGATTCACTGAATGTCAACTAGATGGAAAAGCTACGTCAGTTTCAGGAATCTGGCTGAGCTGAAAGCAGTTGGAGGTTGAGAATATTAAAGAGAAATTATTTATGCATGCCTTAGTACCTACACATCTGCACCAGTTGCTGCAGAATACAGGATACTTGGACTGGGTTCAGCACTGGCATGGAACAGCACGGCTGTTGGTGCCTTCGTGTAGTGTCTGTGAGACACTAGGCCATTTGTCCCTTTATCCATGGGGAGAGCAGGAGTTTTCAAGCAGCAGTGCATTTCCCGGGATAGTCTCTCAGTGAAATGCTCTAAGGTATAAGAGGAATGAATCCTGCCTAAATGTTTTTTCTCTGCTGGATCACTGATTCAATGGGCTAGGTATGATTTTTGTCAGGCATGCTGGTGACATACAAGCAGCAGCAACAACCCACTAATGAGCATGGTGTAAGATGCTATATTCTTCTCTCAAATAACTAGATTAACTGTGTGTTTTCATATATTCTGGAATGTGGTCAATAGCAACCCAGGGAGTGCCGTGATTTTTAGCAAAACACTTAAGCAACTTACATAGGAATGTTATGCAGTGAGTTCTAAAGTGCTTTTCTGCTGTTTCCCATCCAAGTGATTTTTCATGGTGCATTTGTTAAGGAGTTATTAACTACAAACAGATTTAAGTGCTGAGGACTCACTAGATCTGAACCGATGCTTGTCATTTACAAGCCCCAACATGAATCAAGTACAAATGTGAATGTTCACAGACAATGCAGTTCATTTGATAACAAGCATGATTTTAGCATTGCACAAAACACAGTCGTCCACCCTTTGACAATCCTTGCTTGTCCTGGTATTTTGAGGGAGAAGGGAGAAGACATTTATCCTTGATGCTGAACTTTAGAAGTATATTTTCTTTTTAAATATCAACCTATTCCTTTTCCATGTATGTTTCAGCAATGTCTCTGACACTTGGCTCAATACCCAAGTATTCCAGCTGTTATTCTAAGATGGTGGAAATTTAAGTTCTGTTGACTTCACTGGAGCTTTGCCAGTTTTTCTCAGAGGAAGATTTGGTTTCAGAATATTTTGGGAAGCCTAGATCTGAGACACACACTGCAAGCACTGTGGGTGCTGGGTACTAGCTGTCCTCATGCCAGTAGCTGGCGTGACTGGGGAAAGGGAATTCCACTGCCTAGCAAGGGTTGTGGTTCTCAACTTTGATCTCATATGGAAATGAAATGTTCTAACTGTCTTTTGTAAAGGTGAACCTGTGTCAGACTGTGCTTTTGTAACCCAGAATGACGTGCTAAAGGGTTAGGAGTGTGGTCCTGACTTCAAGTAGACTCATACAGCCCTGATCACTCTGAGAGCAGTAGGTCACTCAGGTGACCAGTGACAGAATTAGAGGGCATGGACTCAAGCTTCATCAGGGAAAGTTTAGACTTGATGTTAGGAAAAAGTTCTTCACTGAAAGGGTGATTGGCCATTGGAATGCGCTGCCCAGGGAGGTGGTGGAGTCGCCGACCCTGGAGGTGTTTAAGGGGAGACTGGATGGGGCACTGAGTGCCATGGTTTAGATGATTGTGTTAGTGTTGGTGTTAGTGTTGGGATATAGGTTGGACTCGATGATCTCGGAGGTCCTTTCCAACCTTATGATACTGTGATACTGTAATAGAGGTTTGAACCTTGGCCTCCTGAATTCTCTGTTGGTGCCATAGCCTCAGGTCATCACAACCTGAAAGCATCTCTCTGCCTCAGCACAGACCTAAAAAAAGTACCTCGAGTTAATCTTAGTGAAATTGAAGTGCTGTTTTTCTCACACTGGGAGGGGGAGTCAGTGACCAAAACTTTCCCTGCCCAACTGTATCATCTCTCTTGTTAAAGGTGACTTTGTCTCCTTCAAAATTTTTTATCCTTAAACTATAACAATACTGAAAATGCTGGCAAATAAACTCTCTAAGATTCATTTTGGAGTTTTAGAAAACAAGCATCCTTTGTAACAGCACAGGATGCATGAAGGAATAATTTCCTTGAATCATGTGTAATGAGACAAGAGCTGGTTACAGAATATATGTCCCACTTACATGCATATGCATAAATTTTCCCAGAAATCTTATGCATATTCTATTATTTCCCAAGGACTAATTTTAATGGTGTTATGAACTTCACGACAGCCAAATCTGTGCTATTTGGAGCCAGTTCTCTGTCTGACCTTGCCTTTTTAGATAGAGAAAGACTGCCAACAGAGGTGATTATAGAAGAGAACACATCTGTTCAGCACACATCATACCTAACACAAGATGTTATCATTTCTCAAAGAACAGTATCTGGAAAAACGCTGTTTGAAAAAAACATGCTATAAAAAAATACTATCAGAGGGACATTCTGTCTAACTTTCAAAAAATACAGTTATTTAAATGAAACTTAACTGACATTAGAAAACTAATTCTATAGAAAAGTGGTTCTACTTTAGCTTAAATCAAAATATTCCGCCTTTTGCAGTAGTAACTACTTTTGTATCCATAACACCTTTAGTAGTACTACCACCAAGAAAAAAAATAAATCATATCACCAGTTGTTCCAGCAAGCATAAAGAAAAAGAACTAATGTAGGATTCATGGGCACAAGAACACCAGAACTTGCACATATAAGTAATGAATCTATTTGTAAGAATAGCTGCTGAACTCCATGAATAAGTAGTTCCCAATCCTGACTTTATTTAGTTGTCATTGTGCCTAATCCTGCTGCAGACACTGAAGTTAATAGTAAATCTCCAAGGGATTTTGTTGTGCGCAGATTGGGACCCTCATATATTAAGGGCTTATCATGGCAAATTTGCTGAAAGCTCCAAACCCTCACAGCTCCTGTGTGCTGCATCTTCAGTCCTGCAGAGCCATTATAATACCATGTTTGTGATAGCAAAGTCATTCCCATGGCAACAAATGGAGTCAGAAATAAAAGATTCTGACCTTGCTGTGTGATAAAACAGAGAAACTGGGCAGCAAAGACAAAAGTTCATCAAACACAAATGCCTATAAACCCAGCAAGCAGGTGGGAGAGAAGCACCAGATAAACACAAAATATTTCTCCTTCTCTGAAGTTCTACCCCCAGGCAAATGTCTCTCCACAGATTTTTCTAACACTATGATCTGCTGTGGTTAGCCTGAGTATCTTGCCCTGCAGAAAGCTACAAGGAGAGCAAAAAATAGCTTGTTAATAAGGCCATTTCACATTAATTGTTTCTGGAGGATGAACTTTGAAAAGTAATACTATTTTACAGTTCCTTCCAGTAGATCTAAAAAAAAAGGCACTTAACAAATATCATTTCAGTCGTCCCATTTCTTAGAGTTGCATTATTTGTCTTTGCCTTAGAGATTCAGGGCAGAGTAAGCAATCTACTCTGAATCAAATGCTCAATCAGTAAAAGAATTTGGGTACAAAAAACGTAAGTGACTAATTGGCAGTGTAGTCATCATAGGAAGTCAAAGATAAACCTGAGTGACATAAGGCACCTGCTCCCTCAGCTATGGCAAGAACAGAGATGAGGCATAACTGGAAAAGCCCAGTATTTCTCACCAGTTCATAGACAGAAGGAGATAACTGTGAAGACAAGTGTTTCAGCTGGTCTGACAATAGAACAATAGTTTCAGATTGAAGTAGCTTTCAAAACCAAAGCTAAAGGATTGACAGCTGTAGAGCAGAAGTTTTAGATGCTGCTGGGAGAGCTGGTAGCTCTTCTCACAACTGAGTGTCAGTGAGAGGTGGGCTTCTAATTCTCGTTTGATTTTGTAAGAATATTTTTGATGCTTACAGCCATAACGAACTTTGAGAAGCCAGTCACAGGATCCTTCCTACCCTTTTACAGTATCAGCATTAGCTCTTATTATGTCTTAGTGATACAAGAAAGAGCATGGTTTGAATTGTGTTAAGACGTAAGTCTAGTCTGATCTTCCACTAAAAGAACTACGCCTGTTAATACCTACAAACAAACTTGTCCAAGGCTTCTGGAGCCTGGAAAGGACCTTTTTTTCTTACAGGTGGGACACTGTAATAAATACATTAGTCCTATTGCTGCATCTTATTGATGCTATGGAGAAGTAAGAATGTGATACGGTCAATGAAAACAGAAGCTGTAGGTGACAGTCCATTTGTTTGTACTGATTATAGCAAGAAGTGGCTGTTTCATCAAATTACAAAGCCACGTCCAGAAAGCTCTGACCCAGAGCTGTACCTGCTGCCCTTATGTGTAGTGGTTTTAGCATTGACTGTAAACACAGAAGCCCTGCAGGTTTTGTTCAGCCCGTAGGCTGATGAAATCCAGGGGAGATGAAGGATTTCAGATGTGAGTTCCAGGACTAGGGAAGAGAAAATCATGTTAGTACAGCTATTTACGCCTGGTACTTCGGCTTGTGTTTGAGAACAAGTCACAGTACAAACAGATGAGTCCTGTAACACAACCAGGTTGGTGAAGCTTTGATTTGGAGGGTAAATGCTAGCTGTACCTAGGGAAATTGCCCAAGAGTGCATAAAGTCAGAGTCCCACTTACAACCTGACATTTATTCATCGCCCACTAACTACTGACAGTTCTAGTGTCCAAGGACCTGAGTTTCACAGCAAGCAGGTTAGAACTGAGATACTGCACAAACAGCTGTTGCTCTGCTGACTCCACATCTGCCTGACATAATAATGAAATCTTATCAGCCATTCGACTTAATGGAAGTAAACCAACTGTAACAGAAAGATTTCACTGCAGAACTGTTTTGTGATCTGTAAATGCAGCTTTATGTTTGCATTCATAATTAATTCTGTAAGCATTTATATAGTGCTGCAAGAGACTGAGAAATTTAGAAAGCAGTGGAAGAGACTCTTAAAAACAGCAAAGAGTAATTATTTTACCATCATTCTGTTCCTTGTCTTCTCTGCTGGTGTTTCTCACAGACTATTCATGATGGTGCTCTAGTGGGGCAAAGGCAGAGCTTGTTTAATCAAGCATCCAGAGGAGGCCAGAAGCCCTGATTTTTGCTGCAGCACTGACATCACCTGTGGCTTGAACCCAAGTTAACTTCCCCTTGTGGAAAACATGGGTCCTACTTCACTGGATGTTCTGCACTGGTATTTGTGATGTAGGTTGGTACTTAGCACTGTGGCATTCTGAGTATAAATCTGCATTTCAAGAAATTACTGGGTTGTTGAGCACTTTTTTTCAGGTCTCCCTTACAGATAGGTGGTTTTCGTGTTTTTTTGTGAAATATACGTAATTCAGCTCATTGGCAGGAGATAACCAGGAATCCTCCCCATGGAAAACTCACTTCCTAATTAATCTTTTATGAATTCTGGAGCCCCAAATGTGTTCTCTCCTGTTTGTGCTAATAAATATTAAATTCATGAGGTTAACTAAGCTACTTTAGATTTGCACAAGCATAAAGAAAAATACAATGTGATTTTTTCATGTCTCTTCTGTGACTGCTCAGCAATAAATGCGACTTTAATGTCCTCTTCACTGTCAGTGTTGTATTTTCTCTCATTCTGTTTCATCACATAAACATTTAAGACGTGCATGGTAAAGTACACAAGGTATTGAGGCAAGCTGCATTCCAGGACCTTTCTTCTGGCTTGCAGCCTCATGAACCCCAAAGTCAGGATGCAAAGAGCACATTGTAGCTGGGGAGATGACTGTGAGCTAAATGAGTTGCAAATGAAGCTTGTTTCTGCTGATGGACGGCAGAAGGCTGACTCCTCTCTTCCAGGCATTAGCGCTCTCATTTTACTGACAGGAGAGTTACTAACTTCTGTGCTGTGTGCTGACTGTGAGGAGACCAGTTAGCAGCTTTGGCATGAGCATTTGTAATTACTAATTTGTAGTTGGAAAATGGACTTGGAGGCAATTGTTTTCTTCTGCTAGAAAGTCAGCAGTGTTTTTCTGCTAGAAGACAACGGTTTGCAGCAGTTTAAGAGAGTGAAATATTCTCCTGAAATAAATAGTTCAAGCACAAGCCTTAGCCATTGCAGCATACCAAGCACCAGTCCAGATCCTGGGGCAAGGACTGCATGGGTTTTTCTGCCCCTTGGCAGTTTGATGTGATTGAAATGTACCTACCCAGGACATTTTTTTTTTCTGAGTTGCTCTTTGGGTTTTATTTTTCAGAAGCACTCTGGAGGCGTGTGCTCATTTCTACATCGAGTGTGCTGGGCAGCACTGCCATTGCAACTTCTCCTCTTGCTGCTTCTGCTCCTGGCCTTCCTCCTGCCCCTTGCAGATGAGACCCACAGCTGCAACCTGGCCAACAACTTCGCTCGGTCCTTTAAGTTGATGCTGAGACACAAGGACCGACCTCCAATCTAACTTCTTGGTATGATACAAGGTGATTCTCAGAAATAAAGACTCTTTAAAACAGTTTTAAACAACTGCAAGCAAGTATTGTAATTTTTAGGGCATCTAACGAGGCCATCATATCAACTGGTTACATAAATGCAGCATAAAATTAGTCCACTTTAATCAAGTATTTGAGTAAAATTGCTATTTTAACAATATTTTATTATATTTATAATGTGTATATAGAGATTGTGTAAGTATGTACATATATATGAAAAATGCCTACTGTGGTCAAACTAACATCAACCATCCACTCACCCCCTGTTTAAGGATAATCCTCCAATGTTTCTGTTTCTACCATCTTTCAGCAAGGAATACTGAATGATGATTTTGTTGTGTTTTTTGGGGGTTAATTTTTAAAAATAGATTCTTGTTGTATGCGACTAAAGTCAGAGCAAGTATGAGAAGATATGGGCATGCACCAAAGTGCAAACTGGAGAGCAGGTAGAGTAGAATCACATTTGAATATAGTGGTTGAAATTCAGCCCAAAGAAAATTTGGATGATTCTATTTGAAATCTTGAGCTGTTATTTTTCAGTATCTGGATGCAGAGTTTCCAGAAGGTCATTGAAATCTCTCCACTGACTTCAGTAAGAGTGGGAGTGGACCTTCTCTTGTTCTCATTTCTTTTCCAATTGCTGTATTCTCCAGCCCACCTGAATCAGGAGAGATAGAATACAGTAGGAAGAAAACTGTGAGAAGAAAATATCTTTTTTTAATATCTCAAGAGCAGGATACTTTTAAAATAAGGTCATAATTTTCTGAAAAAAATTATGAGCACTGAACAAAACCTTGTATCAGTGGTCTTATCTTTAAAAAGCAGTGGGTTTTTTTGTTTGTGTTTTTTTTTTGTTTTGGTTTGATTTGGTGTGGTATTTACTTTATAAAGAGGCATTTGGTAATGGATCAGAGAGAATAAACGGCAGGATACAACCTGGCTGAGCATCAGTGAAGCAAAAGTAGGAAGTACTTTGATAAGACAACCCTGGAAACAAGATTGGTTCCAAGGATGTTTTTATATTAATGGTTTGTTAAAACTGGTGTAAATTGATTGTGTCAAAGACAGATAAGCCTAGATTTCTGTGTAAACTGATAACAATTTGTTATTTATTTACCTAACCTTATGCCTGATTCATCAAATTTTTGAATGTACATTTTAACTTTGCCTTTTAATGTAAGAACAATTCTCACTTTACTGTGATGAAACCATTTTTAGTGGTGTTTTACCCAATTGACTCCTGAGAGAAAAGGTACTTTCTAAAATTTTGTGACATTTCTGAAAGCTCTCTCTTATTGTCTCATGTTTTTATCCACAGTAGTAATTATACAAAAAAAATCTAACTGAAGAAATAGTTACTTTTCCCATCCTGGCTATGTTGTGGGAGGAACTTGTTTTCTGAGTACCAATATGGTGCGTTCAGTGTTATTTTCCAAATAAGTTCTAAAATAGTATTAAATCTGTTGTGCAGGTAAATTATTTAGTAGCTGAGGGACTGACAGAGGAAGTCATGCTTCTTTAACAAAAGCATGAAAGTTTTGCTAAAGAAGCAAACTTGGGTAACATAGGGAGGCCTAGCAGCAAGGAGATCATTATAGGCACAGAATGAGAGAGAACAGGCAGATGTGAAAGATGACTAGCTAAAGACAGAGAGTGTCCAACAATTTATAAAGCCTGAGAAAACAAGTCACAAGGAACACAGAAGACAAGAATACAGGCTCTATGGTAGAAAAATCTGAAGCTTTTTGGTTCCCTCTCCCTGCTACAGTATTAGTACTATTGCATATTAAACAGCTTTTCTTCAATAAGCTTTAAAACAGGGCAAGTAACAGGATGTTTTCCAGTGTTCTGACGGGACTCTTCCACCACTGGGACTCCGTCACTATGTTCCTAATAATGCTTCAGATTACACCGGGCTTGCTAGAGTTGAATAAAAATGACAAAACTCTGATAAAAGTGAAAAGGAGAGTGGAAATTGGAGGAGGGAGAGCAGGGATGGTGACAGTATTCACGTGAAGTGGAAGGGGAATGTGAGGAAGAGCTGAACTGATGTGGATTAAAACCTGACAGGGGGTAGCAGAAGAGCTCTAAAGAGCAGGCAGAGGGGGCTGAAAGCAGAAGGGTGAGGAGAGAGGGTGTACGCTGTGCAATAAGATATTCTCATCTTAATGGGAAGCAAAGGGAGGCCTGTGATTTCTTTCATGAAGGACCCAGGTGGAGAAGAGCTATTTGTCAGCGAATGGAGCAAATGAATTCTTTCTTTGTGATGGTTCTGTCTGTCAGCAAAGGAACTACCTCCTTCTCTCCCCTGATTAGCTGTTCAATAACTATGCACGTTTCCCCAGTGCTCCTCTAAAAATTGCTGCCAGTCCTGAGGGACGAAACCTGTCGCTGCGCAGCAAGGAGCTAACCATAACACACATCTGCATTTCAAATTAAATGCTCCAATAGAGAAGACGTGGGGGAAGAGGGGCAGTAACAAACCCTGCTATATGTGATTGTGTGTATGTGTACTTCTGCATGCACTTTTCTGTGACATAGTTCCATTGCAATTCCCTGAGTTTTGCTGAGCCATTCCAGGTAATGAAAGTAAAATGTCAGTGAGAAAGTAAAAATAATGAGGATTAATATAGCAGCAGAGAAAATCGGTGGAGAGGTAGACAAGTTTTTTCTATGAAAGTACAAAATCTCACATGAGATTCTTTCTGCCCTACTTTTCTTATCTAGATGATTTTTAGGGGTTCACAAATGCATTTGACATCACAGGAGTATGGAACTGGCGACATAGAAAACCATAACAAAACTGCATCATCAGCTTGATTTTTCAATGTTGTGGCAGGTTTAAAAAAACCCCACTAAATTAGAAACATTTGTTGCTGGGTTTGCCTTCAATTTATTCTATAAGTCCCTTGTCTGTAATCTTGGGAATTTTTGCTTTAAAACTCAACAAATCCATTCTCATTAACTTAAGTAATCTAAATATCTCATGTAAGTGATGTATCTTTCTACTTCTTTACACTGGGAAACTATCCGAAGCACAGAACTTTGATGCTCATCTCACTCAATAGAATTTTACTCTTGCATATGTCATTGACATATGTCCAACGCAGGTGTGAGATTTTTCTATGAAAGAAAGATTCTTTAAAAAATCACAGGAGTAAGCTTGAAATGTAAATCCAAAATTTACTTTCTTTTGTATTCACTTGTTTTTCTTCTTTTCTTTCCCAAGAAGTGTGTGTAAGTGTTAATCACGGCAGTAGCTGGAACAATGAAAACAAACTGCCCAGTTCAACTTCCAGGAAACTGAACAAAGCTCAGATTTCTCAAAACAGAAACTAAATCATACCATTTCCAAATCAGTCCTTAAAACCTTGAGCACTGTTCTTCATGCCTGAATCTTTGTTCACATATTATTTGGGATTCACATCCTCACTTTTGTGCCTCTAGAATCTCCAGCTCGTACATCTCTGACATCCATACGTAGCTGAGATATGTTATAGCTCAGCTTTGGATTGGAGTTCTGCCTTAAGACGTATCTTGCCAAAAAACTCGGACTCACAAAACAGTTAAGCATCCACAACTGAGGACTTGCACTACTTTAATCCAAATTCAACCACTTTCAGGTGGTGCTAAAAACCCATAAAGCAGATTGAATATGTTTGATATAGTAAATTGTACATCTGGCTCAGGCCACAGCCTATACTGCTCGCACATACCCAGCCTGTTCACAGAGCAGAACTCTTGTACATCTCTCCAAGCTCTTTTGCCTGCGCTATTGGATGCAGAATTTGATTGACCCTTCAGTGTTGAACTGAGCTCCAATGCCCATGCATTGAAGTAAGAATTCTGCACAGCCCCAAAGGCACACTTCAAACCCAGCCTTTGGAGTGAAAGTAAGCCTAATTTATAAATTGTAATTGATTTTGTAGCCAGATGCTTTCAGCAGAATTTTCTGTGACTGCAATACAGTGAAGTAGAAAATTGCTATTCTGCCATATGTCTATTAATAGCCCTTTCTCTGATTCCAGCTAGCAAATTAGATTGTATTAAATGTTATTTATATGTGCCCTCTCCAGAAAACTTTGTATAAAGACCATATTCAGTTCTGAACACACTCATTAAAAACATTGTATTCCCCCGTTAGCACAGAATCTCCAGAGCAATCATGGTTTCTGCTTGTCCTTAATCCTTTTTTTTGAGGTACTTGAAGAGCTCAGAGAGAAAAAAATGCCTCCAAAAAATGGCCATTACCAGACAGGCAGATACTAATCTCTGCATGCCAGAGGAAGCAATACCTTCTCTTTAGTTGCTCTAGAACCTCAGGAGTTTGGTCTGTCTAATCTCCTTTTCAGTTTTAAATAGAAAACATTTTTTTACCTTGATATGTGTGTGCATACACATCTCATTAGCACTAAAAAAATTGAGGAGTAAGTTCGTAGACGGGAATTCTTGTAACTTGGGTCAAGAAGAGAGTACTTTGTCTTCTTTTCTCCATAAGAAATAAAACTGCTGTATGGCAGCTGGAGACATTTGGTCTTCAAAAGGGAGTCTGATATTTTTATGCAAGAGATGAACATGTAGGTTTAGCATGACGAGAGAAACACCGTAACCAGGGGTTTGTTGTCCTGCTCTGCCAGATGTCATTTTGACAGTGGCCATCAGCAATGTGCAATTTCACATCCCTTACTGTGGAAGGAGGCTTCTCTCAGAGTGATTCACACTATCTGAGATCTGAGTCTTGGGAGTATTTTTTTTCTTTTCATTAAATACAAAATTAACTGCTAAATCAACCCCCTCAGTGACAGGTTAATGGTAGGTGGTAGGCACTGATGCTCCAGGAAATGCTACTGTAGGTATAGAGGTAGTCATGAAGGTCTCTGTTGAGTTCTATAGGAATCAGAGATACCTTATACACCTGAAGTAAGAGGGTTTCTGTTCTTATGCAAGTAAACACCTGATATTGCCTTAGTTTTCTGGATTTGAGGAGTGATCTTGTTCAGTGCCTGACTGAAGGCTACGACTTTCTGGCTTCAGAGCTGCTCACAGCAGTGAGTTCCACGTCCTTCCTTACCAGTTGTGTGAAAAAAGGTATTCCCCTGAACTGGTTTTGAATCAGAAACCTTTCGTTTGAGGGGTGGAGGTTGGTTGTTTTTTTCTTCTGTCCTCCCTGTGTGTTGAATCCAAGGAAGAAGAAAGACCAGTGCTACCCTCTCCATACCCTTCTTTGTCATTCCTTCTTTTATCAAAGCAGGGGAGACTTGACTCTGTCTCCTTCCTAAAGTAAATGATTCCAGTCTTCTCTGCTTCTTTTCCTGTTTTAACTCTTCCACACCCTTGGTCATTCCTGTTACTTTTCTCTTAACTGTTTCCAGTGCTAGTTCTTCCTGCGTATGTAAGCAAAAAATCTGGTCCTGTTTCAATATACTGAAATTCAATATTTTTTTCCCATCATCATAGTTCCTCCTGCAGATGCCCTGCCTGTTTCTGTTGTCCCCTGTGACAAAACAGCCTTCATCAATTTCTGAGAGGACTCTGGTCCTTGCCAGCCATCTCTTCCAAGTCTCCTGACCATGTCCTGCTCTCATCTGCCTTCCTTATTGGATCAAGGACTGCCCTTAGTATTGATATCTGCAGATGAGAGTGTAACTGCGTCGCTTAACAAACAATTATTAACAATGAAAGCATTGTTCATAGCCTGTCCAGACCCTTTTCTCTTCTTCTCTCTAAGCAGGTTTTGATGGATAATCCAATTACTGCATGCAGAAAATTACCCATTAATAGCAAAGAGGGCTGGTGTTTCAATTTCAACTCTATTATCTTCACGTTGCCACTGCCTGTATAAGCGCTCCCATGTGTTGCTGGGACTGGGGCTGTGCAGTCCAGGATGTGTGCCCTTGAGCTGCTGGGAGTGTTTGAATGTCAATGTTATACACCCTAATAAGCCAGGAGCCCCTTTTTTTTAGCTGGAAAAACAAAAAGAAAGGAAAAGAATATGGTCACTTTTAACAAACTGATTTCACAACTCATTTATCAAGCCCTCCAGCAAACCATTTATTTTAGCTCGTTTTTTTTTCTCCATGAAAAGCTGTGTGTTAAAAGGGAAAGATGAATATGGAGAGGCTAGAAACTGAAGGCAGGCTGCTGTGCCACCCGCCCTCACCAGCACTTTGCCGGGAGGCCTCCAGTTGGAATTCAGGGGTAGGAGCTGTTATTTTTCCTGAAGTCACTCCCATGTTCAAAATCAAATTATTTCTTTTGTCAAGTCCAATAAGCATTGAACACCACAAACTTGGTTTCACTACAGATATGAATGAACGCCTCTGTACAGTACTTTCCATTGCCATGAAATATATATATGTGTGTATATATGTAATGTAATAGGGAGTGTAATTATTGTTCTACTTAAAGAAAGGTGACATTCCACTTCAATGTAACTTTCAAGTGCAGCTTTTAAAAGAAATTGTGTCTTAAAGGGAAGCTGGAAGAGTTTACAAGTACGTGTTTTAATGAGCTTTAATACGCTTTGGGTTAGGGCTTCAGACTCTTAAGGCAAAAAGCACCCAAGATGATTTTCCCATCACCTGCGCCCTGGGAGTCACAGCTTGAGCACTGGCTATTTCTTGAAAGTATTTGGATGCTGCATGCACTAACTGTGTGTCTGTCCTCAAACCTTCATCTTGAACATATGTTTGCTGGAAGGCAAAAGACACGCCTTTGTCTTGCTCCAAGACCTCGGTGGTCCCTTTTGTCTCAGCAGATGTATTCCTTTTGATCAGTGTCATTCTTCTAATTTGTGCCAATTGAGTCTATCATGTGATTCCAGGAGGGCACACTCCACCTACCCAACCTCAGGGCTTCCCTTCCAGCAACACACTTTCTTCTCATTTATTTACTTGGGTGTACTGAATCACTGTGAAGCAATTGCATGAGCAATAACATGCGTGTTGCGTTTTGCTATCACTGCCTTTTGTAAGATGTAACACTCCACTGATATAGAAATGTGGTAGGAGATCCAGAATCTGCAGTGTTGTTTACTAGCAAAATATCCGATGTACAGTGCTTCTACAGGGGACCTGTCCTTCCTTCTCAAAGCAGCTGACCATCTCTGTCCCAATTTAATTAACAAGGCTGGTTTACAAACAATCTTGGATCCTTTCACCAGCACTCCATCAATCTTGCTTCTATCATTTTTTCTGCTTTTGTTTATTTTCAAGCTAGAAGAAAGTTTAAAGGAATGTGCTGACTCCCATACAGAGTAAATATCCTATATATTTCACAAAAATCACAACAAAATGAAGGGATTTACTCTCACATTAATAAAATTAATTAAATTCATAAAAAGAATGAATTGAAAAGAATTAATACAAATTTACTGTGAGGGTGGTGAGGCACTGGCACAGCTTGTCCAGAGAAGTTGAGTTGCCTCCTCCCTGGAAGTGTTCAAGGCCAGATTGGATGAGGCTTTGAGCAACCTGATCTAGTGGGAGGTGTCCCTGCCCATGGCAGAGGGGTTGGAAACGGATGATCTTTAAGGTCACTTTCAACCCAAACCAATCTATGATTATATGATTAAAAAGATGTTTAAAACCTGGATTGAAGTATCTGCAGTGAAATTGTTCTCTACTTTCAATTTAAAAATCAACAGATATTGAGATATATTTTGCCACCTTCTGCTGGAAGTGACTTGAAACTAAAATCTGAATTCTCTCAAATGGGAGATTTATTCATTTGGATGTAAATTTCACCAGTATGTCCCATGTTAGGTTACTCACCTATGGGCAGAGAAAACCTGAGGCAGTTCACAAGAGAAACTGTGAATGGTTTTAAAATTCTTCAGAGCTCCTCTCTGCTTCCAAATGTCAGTAATGGGGATGGTTGGAAACCTTCCCATGAACCCTATGCCTTTTGCATTTGAAATCCTGGCTTGAATTCAGGTCTCCACCTCAGCTTCTTTTAAATGTTAATATTCAAGTAGAACAAAAATGTTAGGAGCAATTACAGCCTGAACATCCCTTCTTGTTTATGTATAGTAGCTGATAGCAGAGTCTGTGATAATAATCTCTATTTATACATGTGCTGGTCAATGTAACAGTTGGGTACAAAAATACCTTTTAACTGTCACAAGTAACTAACTGGATTGATGTCACTTTTTGCTTGTATGAATATAATTACTTGCCTTGCAGGGAACAGTTCCACTTTTGTCATTTTATTTATGATTTTTAAATACATTTGTGATAAATTAGACTTGTTTCTAAGATAAACAATACTGGAGCCAAGCAGCTTCTCTGTACATGTGCATGTTATCACAACTGATATCAAGTCTAAGTCAGATTCCTTGTCTTGCTTGGACCTTTCCTTAACCTTTCTGGCTTATTCGGGGAAATGCGGACCAGTCTATTTTCTTATTGAAAATGTGGCTTTTGAAAAGCTGAATTTATTTTTTAAATCCTTTCTTTTTACACTTATTGATTCAGAAAGACTGTAACAATCGTATTTTTCTAAACTGCCAATTGCTTTTCTTGGTAAATGCTATATAGGTATATATTTTATTCAACAGATTACCATGTAGTTTTGAAACTCTTTGTTTTCATATATATCTTCCTATTTGCTAGAATTATCTCAAAAAGCTGCAAGCTTCTGTATATTGACTCTATGAAATTGTTTAAAAATGTAGCTGCGTAAAAAGACTGACTTTATTTTTTATTTAAATTGTTGAGAGCTATGTCTTCCCTAGTGTTATGCCACGTAAGATGTAGAGAAAGAAATCAGATTGTCGCTTTGAAAGACTGGACTGCGTTACATGACACTTCCTAAAACGTCTCAACTGAAAGTCAGAATTTATCCTATAAATGGTGCCGTTTTGAGGCCTGATTCTGTAGTTTATTCACACTGTATAGGACATTATTTCACAACTACTCCCATACAATTTCTCGGGAAATATTAAAAATAAGAGATTATGCTGCGTGAATAGAAGTGACAGAATAAGGCTCTTTTCTAATGAAGAACAGGGCCTTTTAACTAGGGAAGAGATTATATTTTGAGTATTTCAGGACAATATTTTGTGTTCCTTGCTGCACTGTGAACTCCTTTGTATTCTGGATTTATTCCGTAGCTGGAATGCCAGATTAAATCAATCAAAGCCCTGTGTGCAAAAGACCATAATAGAAAGCTACAGTGAAATACTGCAGAAAATGGCCTGATTATATTCTTCAGAACGATAATTAAAGTCACTCACAGCCTTGGCTTCTGTGCACCTGTGAAGCAGGGGCATTTGGTGTGTACTTTGGTCGTGGTGTAACATGGAAGGATTTCTGCTCTCTTCCTGGAAAATACTGTCTATTTCTCAACTTTGTCAGAAGCATAATATTTTCTCAAATTAAAAAGAAATAAAAATCTGATTCTGCAAGATTCATCTGGGAGTTATGGGCAACTGGGACCTTCTGTGATCAGGCCATATTGTTCTGAAAGTTTATCCCTCAAAGACAAATAAAATATGATGTGGCTTTGCTGTTTCCAAGTAAGTTAAAGAGACTAGAAATTCATCACCCCAAGCCCTAGCCTTGTGACCATTTTTTGATGCTCCACTGTTACCAATGAACTATGTTGGACTGGATTATAAAATCAGCACATTTTATTGCATGTGTCCTTTTTGTAATGAAAAAAGTTGTATTTGACATTGCTGTCATAATGCAGTAAATAAACACATACGTATTTCTTTTTAAGGACTTAAATTATTCTGGGGGGTGGTTTCACATTTTTGCTGTGCTTATTTCTTATCATCAGAGTATCTGGGCTGACCTAGAAACACCCCGAGCAAGGGAAGCAAGCATAAAATTTGCTGCTGCCTGCCTCTCTGCTCATGTACTGCTGGCAGAAGCTTGTGCTTAATGTACCTACTTCACTCTAGCCCTATAATACTAAATGGAAAATGCCAGCTTTTCTATAAGACTGTGTAGTTGTTTGAATAGGATTCCACCAAACCCAAAGAAAATGTGAATTCACTGAATCATGTTATGATTCAGTGTTTTCTTACAGGAGTGGCCTCCGTCTTTATGGGGTTATCCTCCATCCCAAACCTGCCAAGACAAAGGAGAATTTCTTTGAGAATCTCAGATTTGAAGTTAATGCCAGTCGCATGTAGTGATAGTTTAACCACTGCTAATTCTTCTGAAGAGTAATCACTGCAGCATGTATGCGAGGATGCACAACTCTCATTAGCATCCAAGTTATTGCTGGTTTCTTTCCTGAACTGTTATGAGACAGACTCTGCCGGGATCACTGACTTTAAAGGGCTCCACGGGAAGTACCTTCTGGAAGAGTGGAAAACCACTATGATTTCTTTGTGTATGAACCTGAGGGCTTGGTTGCCTTTTTTATGAGCACACTGAGCTTTATCGAGTCTTTGACTTCTCTCAGGTATTTAGACCATGTGGTCCTGTGCCTTGCTATGCACTGTCTCCCGCTAAGCCCCCAGACATACAAACATGAACACTTCAGCTGGTAATAGCTGTGTCAGGATCAGAACAGCAGCTCGAATCCCTCCCAGAAGAGAACAGAATAAAAAAAGGCCAGGGCTGTAGGAAGCGAAGACTATGCTGGTGGGACATTTACATTCCCACAAGGGCTACAGACAAAGCACAAAAGAAATTTCTGCTCTAATTTATTTCCATTGCAATGCTATTTTTTTCTTCTGGTACTTTTTGTGCAGCCAGAAAGTAGGCTTCTTTGTGTTTACCAGACCTTTTCTTCTGGAACCAGTGCAGAAAACTGGGACTCGATTTTGTCCTAGACACTGTGTATAGATCAGGAAAGACTGCTGTCCAGAAGGGAGAAATGCCTAAGAATAGATAAAACAGTTCACACTGCTACAGTGAATGAATAGTTTATTAACCAGGTTCAGGCTGCAAACAACTGTACAACTGATTGGTGGGAGCTAAGACAGTCAATGAGAATTATTGTAAACACTTTTAGAGGACAATGAAATACTCCAGGCAGTTATAAATCTCTTAAGTCGTATACTACCAGAGAAACACCTGTTTTAGATAGCAACACTGCCACTAGAGGATGAAAGTATCTGTTTAGGTTGTAGCAGCAAAAGGTGGCAAGTTCAATAAATAAAAATAATAGCATAAGACCCTCAAGCGGAGTAAATCAGTGCAACTTCATTGAAGCCGTTGGAACTAAGTCAATTTACAGCAGTAAGAATCTGGCTTGCAGTCAAGAGGGATTTTATAGAAAGCTTAAAACCTCTCCATTTAGAGAATTCTCCTCTGCCTTACGCCTGTACACTAAATCACATCTGCACAAAAGTCCTCCCTAGTATAATGAGGTCATTTTGGTTGTGAGCGTTCATTATATGCTTAGCTAAATTAGCAAAGTCTTAATAAAAAATGGAGCAAGGTTAGAGAGTGAGCACTATTTAAATAAAATAGTTCTCAGTTCTGGAGGGCTAATGGGGACTGGCTTTCTATGGAAAAGGGCTGATGGTTTGTTGATGCTGCACGTAGAAGCTGAATGCTGTGGCCGTGATTGATAGATTAAAAGAAGGGACTAAGGATTTTTCCTAGGTCAATATTTCAAGCTTTCTAAATTTCGTGCTGTGACATACCATGAATGCAGACTTGGTTTCCAACTGCAGAAAAACTCTCTGATAAACACATATTGCTGGAGCAAATGAAACTGAAGGCTCATCCGGTTTTACCGAGCACTCATGGTATTAAGAGGGATTGTAATATAATCCTCTTCAATGAATAACCCTAACAGATGTTATCAGGGTTGCTCTGTGTGAGCTGTGGACCTCTTACTAGAACTCCCTCTGTGGATGTCCAGTTCATAAATTGTCCTAATGGGCTGCCTGCCTCGTCCCACTGCTGCAGCAGCATGAAAGGGAGGTGGTTACTAGCAGCCTTGAAAACCGGCATTATTCCCATCTGGTTTGCATTACAATACTGCTAAATATTTCATGTTTTTTGTTTTACAAACAAATAAGAGCAGAACTAATCTTTTTGTTTAGTGTTTCTTGATTGACAGTTTAGTAGGGGAAAAAAAATTAGAGGGTTTTTTTTTATACTTCAGATCTTAACGTGGCTCTGCAAAAGCTTTTAATGGAAGATCGCCATCAACTTTTCTGGTGGGCTTTTTTTGGTGTCATTGATAACAGGAAAAGATATGGGGGAAATCCAGATGATGAATGTGCTGTTCAATCAGCTGGGATTTCTTTGCTCTCAAGGAGATAACTAGATGAAGTGCAAACAGAGACAGGGAGCAGACATTGACTGCTTGTCAGCTGTGTACAGAACTATCTCTGGCTGGGAATGCTGGAGAACACAGCAGCTATTAGTACCCCTTTGCCCTTTCACAGCGTCCTGTCAGAGGGTCCCCAAGCACTGCAGCCGGAGCCATACATTAAACGGCAGAGCAAAGAGCCTGTTTAATCACCCCCAATTTACATGGAGGGAAACGGCAGCCCTGGGAGGATTCAGCTGGCATTTTAACCTCTGGTTCCCTCAATTCCTGATGAGATGGGTGAGTGACGACATTTCCATGGGCTCTCAGGATCTCTGGCAGCAGGACAGAGGCAGCCCACCTCCACACAGAGACCCTCATCCAGGGGCAAGAGGTGCTGGGGAGGCAGGTGCCCCCTGGGGTGCGCAGCCTCCCCTGAGGCACCTGTCTGTGGAAATGCCGGAGGTTTAGAGTGGTTTCCTTCCAACCTAAAGCAAGTCCTGGCACAGAGCAAGGTCTCTCAGCCAGTACTTTTCTGCTCAATCAGCCACATGGGCTGTTTTATCTGGCATTTGGACAATTATCTCCATTAGGGCACCCACTGGGCTGTGTCAGCTGTGAGGGCTAATCACAGGGTGGGATGGCAGGTGTGAAATGTCACCCAAAAAGGGCTAAATATTGAAAGATAGAATCGTTTGGTTGGAATAGACCTTTGAGGTCATTGAGTCCAACTGTACCCATCCGCTGCATAGAATCATATGATTGAGAATATTCACTCTCTCACCCTGTCACAGCTTGGCCCAGCGACTTGGCGACTGTGTGTTAGTGCAGACAGGTAAATCACTGTACTACAGTTGGCCATGTAGCAATATTTTTTATGTCATTGCACAAACAGAAACTGGTCTGTTCAATTCACTCTTGAGCAAAATTCTCTACAGTTATTGAGGGATTATTTTTTCTCCGATAGCTGATGCAGCAATCATCCCATCTCTTCCTCCTGTAAACATTGGCCTGAATTCAGAGGTAAAAGTGAGTCTTAGGGACTGACCCTCATACTTGCCTGCAGATAGGCTTTATGAATTACGCTGAACAAGATGCTCAAGCAGTAAAATTATATACTGATTTTTGTATTATGTTTCTTATTTTTCTAGCATTTTACTCCTGAGGATCTCAAAGCCCACTGCAAGGTGTAACTAATTCTCAACAGTCTTCTGTGAGTTAAGTTCTTTTTTCTAATTACAGCTGAAATGCTATTGCTGAAGCAAAAGATTGTTGTTCTTGAGCATCTCTACAATAGCACCTGATAGTTTCACTCAGGATTGTAAAAATAAATTGTAACTTGTGACTGCCGCGGTTCCTTGCATTCAATCATTTTGATTGTGGATTTTGACATTCCACTTAAAAAATTTCAAATCCAGGAACAGTAAATGCCAAGTCATAAAAGCTTAGGAAATGGGTTGAATCCAGAGTGCAAGGCAGCATTACAGCGTCTGATCTGCTGTCTCTGATAATACCCTCACAAGACAAGGGTCTCTTTTTTTTTCATCCCTGAACAAATGAATTGCAGCATGTATAAAATCTCCAGAGGCCATCTGTGACTGCAATTCATTTACCCACCGTATTATGGAATAGATTTTTATAGTGAGTTCAAAACTCAGGAAAAGGGGGGAATGGAATAGTATGATGAGAAGGATCTGTGATCCGTATCTAAAAATAAAAATATTATTCAATTGTCATATTTGATGGATAAAGTGTCTGACACACCAGGCAAAACCATAGCAACTAGATAAATATATTTAAAACATTTAATTTTGATACATTAAGAATGAGTTGAACCAGGGGCTTATTGACACTGAAATTAAACAGACATCTCTAAGTTCCTAAAAGCCTCTGATTGTGTTTAGCTTGGAAAAAAAATTGCTGTAGATAACTTGGAAGTTTAATGGGAAGTTGGAGTTGCTGCTCAAAGGAGCAGCTCTGACAGGTCAGGACTAGCAATTACTTTTCTTCTTCATCTGCTATTTTCCAAGCACCAGCAGCCCCTACCTGAATTGTCGTAGACCGCATGAGGTCCCTCGGCAAACCTGCAGACCCTTGGCTTCTGTTTTTAAACTGAAATGAGTATGTTACTTTAACTGCTACAAAAATATTTTTTTATATAAGGGCTCTCAATATTTCTGTAGTGCTGTTAACATTCAGTAATTGTAATTAGGAACACATCCTCATGAACAGCCAATTAGTTATGTGTCTGTAAGCATCAGATTTCCTCTCTGAGTAAGTCCATGGAGGTCACCAAAGTTACAGCAGGAATTAATTCAGCCCATGGTGGCTGGCAGCTTTAGTGTTTACACTGCATGTCATGGTGGTACCAACTGAAGGGTTTTATGTTGGTACCAACTGAAGGGTTTTATGTTTGCTCTAGGTCCTGTGTTTCTTCACAAAATGATAACACATAAAAGAGGAAAACAGTACAAACTTCTAAAAACTGTTTTCTGTAGAAATCTGACCAAGACTTATGGCTAACGGAGGAAAACGTTCACTTCCATGCAGTAATTAGGGGGCCGTGTCAGAGCAGAGAGGGATAGAAAGAAAGGCAAAGAAGGAGCAACATCCTGGAGGAGCATTTTAGCTTGCCATCAGTCTGAAATCAATGAGCAGCACTGCACCAAGAATTTTGCCCCCAGCACCTGGCACTTTGTAAGTGTCACCAGCAACTTTTACCTCCAAATGCATCAGGCCCTGAAATATCTTTATTCTAAGTCAGGGCAGAGGTGAAGAAGACATACTTAATCGCTTTCATTTTCCCCCTTTCCAAAGGATTACAAATGCACTCCTCTCACCTAAGTCACGTGAATGCTGTAGGGCATGAACTGAGATGAGGCTGAGGAACAGCAGGTACAGCTGAGAATTAACAGCCCAGCTTCCAGCCTCTGGAGAAGGATTCATAACTCTTCATTTGTGCAAAGCAAGTCAAGTGTGCCTGCTAAGGGGCTGAATGAGGCATAATACTGCTACATTTCTGCGTTCAACAAGGCCATCACAACCCACTAGGACAGATGTAACTGCAGACTGTATTCCTTTTTCACTCATGCCTTCACATCCGGAGTGGACAAAATGCTTTGCAGAGTGACCATATATGCTGACTATAGCTTTTTGATTGGAATTCTACAACACTGGCAAAACATTCAGTGACAGAATATGGTTTGAAAATGCATCTTTTTAACAACACTATTTATTTTTCCAAAGGAGAACTGACACATATTAGCAGAAATACACTTTTATCGGTACAACTATATCTATGCAACAGTCTTTTTCTTCATATGGGTATATGTATGTGTGTAAAACTCCATGATACTTGTGATCAGCAGCATTGGGCTTGCCTTAGTGAATGCAGACACAATTTAGGTCTGTTCCCTTCTGTCTCAGCTCTGCTCGCCACTCTTCACAAAGCTGGGTAAGAGGATGAGATATGTATCTGCTTTGGTGTTATCACTGAATTTACACAGGGCGGCAATTTGATCCCAGAAAACTGAAATGAAATTCAAAGAAAAACAAAAATCATTCAAAACCCAAACTGTCCAAGGCAAAACTCAGGAAATTAAAATAAAGGAATGATGTGGCAACATTTACGTGTGGAAAATAAAAAGGATAAATGACAAATGAAATGACAGCTGTTAGGGCCCACCTGACCTGCATAGTCAAAAAGGGAGGTTAAAAAGGATTCTTTTGATATCTGCACAGCAAATTGGAGACAGACAAATCTCCCAGAGTAAGTTCAAATGCAGGATTTATTTTGGACACCGTGAAAATCATAAACCAGATACTTGGGTGCACTCTGAGTCGCAACTTCTCAACGTTGCAAAATCAGATCACAATATGTTCAGATCACAGTTTGGTACTCTGAACACGGCCAAGGTCACTAAACAACCTACAACACAATTCATATTTGATCCTATACACCTCAGTGCCAAGGGAAAAGAAGGTACACTAAGATAAGTCAGAGAAGGTGAGAGAAAGAAGTAGTGGGGAAAAAAAGAAAAATAGTCACCACTCCAATGGCGTATGGTGGTTCCTCTGAAAAACATGGTCCATCCAGCAGCAACTTCTCCAGCAGCAACTCTTCATGAACACAGAGTCCAATAGTTCTTCAGGCTAGTCCCTTCTCAGGCCGATTCCATGGGGTGGTGGGCATGCACACCATGCCTTCCTGGCAGGCACCATTTATAGGGCAAATCCATGGCCTTTTAGCATGTGAGGTGTGGTCATGCTGTGAAGGTCCTCGAATCGGGACATGTGCAGAAGCTCATTTAGGAAAGTTCTGGAACTGTGGTTGGTCTGCTCCTATATGTCCCTCTCTCATTATTAACCAGGAGCCACAGAAAAACTCCTGAGGCGCAGGCAGCCCTGCACCTAGAAAATGTTTAAGACACAACAATACAAGTACAGAAGTCAGTCTATACACCAGAATATACTTGAAATATACTTTTTATGCTACTGTAAAAAGCACACTAAGAAAACCTTTGTGAACAATATCTCAAATTTTGTATATATTATTTTTTAGAAGTAAGCCATTACTTTTTAAAATTACTTAAATAAAATGCAAATAACACTTAAATTATATATGGTGACTGCTGAAGTTTAAGAATTTAATTGAGAGAAGTCACTGGTAAAGCAGCTAGAATCATACCTTGTTGATGTGAATAACCAGATTTTGATGCCAGTAGCCAGCTCTTCAGACTCCAGAACATATTGGGTTTATTTAAGTTTTTATTCTTTCTATGCCCAATGTAATTAGATGATTTTGAATTGCAAGGCTCAATGGAAGCTGGAAATCGGGAGACGTCATTTTACTTCTCTGCCTTCCTGAAAAAATGTAGAACACTGATGTCTCCTACTAAATTTCAGATACACTGACTAAAAAGTCATCCAGCTGCTACCTGCCAATAACTCCTGCTCTGATTGTTAACCAGGAGCCATAGAAAAGCCCGTCAGGTGCAGGTAACCCTGCACTATGACGATATTTAAGACACAGCAAACAAGAAAAGTGGGGCAAGACACAGATGGGAATGCTGCCCCAGGGAGAACAGGAGGAATCTGGCAGGGAGTGGGAGCCAGAGCAGGCAGGAAAGAGGGAGCTGCACATGATGCCAAGGTCTGGGCTGGCCCAACAGGAGGGTGACGCAGAGGTAGCAGTGCCACAACGGGCCTTTTGCAGATGGGACAGAGATCTGTGTTCCGCTCCAGCTTGGTCATGGGTGTCCTCTGATCATTGGAGGAACCAGGGTGAAATCCTGTTCTTCCTCGGAGATCACTACCTAAACTCCCCTTGGCTTTCATTGATTTCGTAGTGTAATGGTGATTTCATGCTTAGGGAATGTGGCTCACAAAAGTGGGGAGGAACTGGGAGAGGCTCAATGTTTTCCATGACCAGTTGTGGTTCCTGACTTGCAGAAGACCCATGAGAGGCAGGACTTGGGGGTGTAGGGAAGGCACAGTCTCAGACATAACCATATGCCCCTCTGGGCATGACAGCCTCATCCTGCTGCTGCCAGGGGATGCCAGTCCCATCCATCCCAAACAGATTAGGTGTGGTGAGATCTTCAGGAGCTGATCTGGAAAGAGGGCATAAACCCTGCTCTACAATGCTTCCTATGGGACTGATGAAATTCAGACCCCAGCTACATGCCCTACAGTACTGCTGGGTTTCCCAAAGGGAGAGCAGACAGCAGGAAAGCATTCCAGGAAATCACGTCTCAGCCTCAGCACAGCCTGGAGGGGCATGGCCACATTGGGATCTGCTGCCTGCATTTCAATCTGTTTCCTTAGAGCTGAGCAGAAAAGCAAAATGCTTTCTGCTAAAAGTCATGTCTAGAGATACTTTTCAATAACATTTCTAAACAGGAGTCACATTGCTTATAGTAAAAAAATCCAAACTAATCTTCTTCCACATTGTCACTGTCTTGCTGTGTTTGGCTCTCCAGCTCTCTTTCAGCAGCTAGCAGGGAGGAAGAGGGCTCCTGGCAAAGGAGGATGTCCAATCCACCACAGAGGAGCCAGAGGCTGTGCAGCAGCCATCCCCATTCCTGCTCACTGCAGGCAGGCAGGCTAGCAGGGATTCAGTGAGGCTGGTCTCCATTAGACTTGGCAGAATTAACCCATACCCGCAGGATCCTTATAACTAGCAATTTTCTAATAACTCCATTTTCCCTCCAAAACCATCTTCACAGTGTTGTACTGCAAGGGTGAGGCCAACACAAATCAGTTTCTGACCATGCTCGCTGCCACCTGGCATTCACAAGCCACATCTTTGCCTTCTGGGCTGTCTGCAGCCACCTTAGATGGTCCCAGCCTTTCCTTCAGCCCCTGCCGCAAGGTGCTGGCAAAAGGCAGTGCCAGCAACACAGTCCTCTCTAGAGGGCACCTGGCAAAGCTTGAGAAAGGCTAGAGGGAAAGCATTTTTTCAACAGTAAGGTTAAATTTCTGCATGAATGCAAGCAACTTCTGCTAGTGCCTGCCTGCCTAAGTCTGGGTATCTCCTTCCACTTCAGAGCAGCCCTGAAACTTGAGGTTTCATGCTAGGATGAACAAGCTTGGCTGTTCTTGTCTTGCTGGGGCCAAACTTTGAAAAGAGCTATTCCTGATTTTGTATGCAGTTCACTTTCTAACAGTGATGAGTGGTTTATACTTGTCTTTGATAGAAGCCGTGCCTTGTCTGAGTTGTTGTTACAGTATTTTAACTACCAGTCATCCACCTTGATTTTGCTGTGAGAAGAGCTAATGCAGCAATTAGTAAGAACTGGCACAGTGCCACGATATTTTGTGGTGTTTGGCAGCCCTGCCCCCTACCCACCTGAGATGGCAGAGTGTTACCCTGTGAAATGTCAGGGGTGATGCAGATCGGAATGGCCAACATGTGCATTGCTAGGTGATTCCTCCAGAACGGCAAAAGTGTGTTTAATTTCTTACAACAGAAAACAGGGTCAAGAGAAGAAGACTCATGTTAATCAGGAGGATGAATGTATGCATTTTCTTTGGTGCCACTTTCTTCCCAGCTTTTGAAAATGGAAGTCAATATCCTGGAGAGCTGTGGTATATGAAGTAGATAATCTAAGGTAGCATCATGCTACTATGAATGCAGGATTCATGCTATCAGTAACTGGAGCTGAATGTCACATTGCTCTGGATGTCTTTGCCTAAACTAGGGAAAAACTCAATAAAAGTCAATAGAAGCTTAGCTCAATAAAAAGCTTACACTACATGTGTTAGGGCCTGGGCGGCTCTTTCTTGCATTTGTGCAAATCCATTGATACTAGAGAAAGAAGAAAGCCAGAACATTTCTACTGGCAACTAACGTATATAACATCTAACAAAAATCACGCTCAGGCAGACATGCTGTGCTGCTCACTCTTTGCTCAGATAAGCGCAGGCAGAAATGTCAGGAGCTGACAGAAAAAGAATCATTTTTATTTTTAAACCCCTTTGTGTTAGCATCTTACCTGTGAGGAGCCTGGACACCCAGGCAGCAGTGAGAAAAGCTGGGCAGTTTCACACATGCAGAGAAGTCTGCAAGGTCTGCAGGCTGGGACCATCTGCCCAGGAGCCCAGGACCCTCACAGAGAAGCGTGTTCCCAAAGTGCTGGGGATTCACTCAGCAGCAAGGTGCCAGACGAGAGCAGCTGGAACTGAACTATACTCTGCAGAATGCCTTACTATATGATTTATTTATTTACTTGCTTTTAATTTTTGAGGACTTGTTTAATAATACCTTCCTTGGAGAGCCCGTGTGCTGACTTTGGACCAATCACATTCCTAGTTTATATCTTCAATTTGCACTGGTGCTGTGGGAAGCTCTTTTGGGGAAAATGTGTGTGCATGCAGATGCAAGGCTTTTCAAGGGAAGGGGACAGGCTCCATTTCCTCTTCCCCTTTCATACCACAGCCTGAAACATTTGTGTTTAAATTCCATCACATCATGCAAAACTTCTTCTCTTTCAACTGGTCAAAAACAGCTGCTATTTCTTCTTTTGTTTGAAAAAGGGAACAAAAACAGTGTTTACTTTAATTCTTGAGACTATCACAGATAATCTGTGGGATGGAGTCCTCATTTTCCATGCACTCTGAAATCACTGAGCGTCACGCACAGCTGTCAGTAGTACCAAAAAAAAAAAAAAGAAATCAAGTTGCTCAGCTCAGACAAAAGCAGATAAAAGTTCTGTGTGTGTTTTCCTGTAAGGAAAAAAAGAAGGAAGGGATGAGGAGAAGAATCTTAATATGAAAGAAATGTGAGGATTTTAGAGACTCACAGGAGGATAAAAGAATCTGAAATCTGCCAGTAAAGAGGGATCTGTTGCTTTCCTGAAGCATGGGGATCTAATTACTCTTTCCCCCCCTTCATTATAAAGCAACTCTTGCAGAACATATATGACCTTGTAGACTCACTAGATATTCCTGCCAAAAAGCATATCCATTATCAAGTAATACATTTTCTGCTTGTGTAGTTCTACTGTGCTCTTTTGAAAACCAGTAAGTTACCTTCTGACTCCCTTATCACATTTCAGGATGCCTTTAGTCATGGGACTCGACTTATTCAGTAGTTCATGTCAAATTTAACTCAGTAAGCAAAACAGAGTTCTTTGAGAATTGCTTTCCTCATCTGCAGTGAAGGAGGTGTTGGGCTTGCTTCTTCTCTCACTGAAATACATTTGAGGTTTGCTATTGATTTCTTGGAGGCTACGAAGGCACAAAACAACAGTTCTTGAGACCGACTCCCTTTGGAACCATGCTAATTCACACCATCTGAAGTGTCTTTTTGCAAGAAAGCAGCAGCAAAAAGAAAACTGATGTTTGGGACAAGCACTTCAAATATTTAGAAACTATTATGGGGGACGGTCTAGAGAATTTTAAAATGCATCATAGTTCAGATCATCCTGGCTGGAGGTATTGCTACTCGACTCGAATATCAAGAAACTGAGGTCTCCAATAACCAATAACTTTAGATTGTAGTGAGACAACAATAAATCTTGATTAACAGTCCCAACCTCCCAGTCCCAGAAGCTATCTAAAACAGGACAGCTGCATCCCAGTGCCTCTGGGGGACTGTCAGGGCCAGTCCTCCCTCCTGAGCTGTTCCTAGTAGAAGCTCAAAACTGTTCTATTTGTCACTGTCTGCAACCCATCCATCTCAACAGGTTAACTGCAGAGATGACCATGCAGTGGGAATGGTCAGTGCAAAAAGTACTTAGATACAGTTTAGAGCCTCGAGTTCAGTTAAGTACATTGGCCTTTGATGCCAAAAACCTGGATTTGAGTGCTTTGCTTTATGATACATTAAGTGCCACAATAATAAAAGACTACAGTTTTGTTAAGAGTGAAAAAATATCCATTGCTTTTGGCTTAGAGAGTGAGCCTTTTTTTGCTCAGAATAACTCATAAATGGGAGTTGTGCCTTTAAGAACATAGCTACTTGCTTTCATTTAAGAAAAATTAAAACTGCTATTGTTATTGTGTCCCACATTTCACTCAGCCATAATAGTGCTTGGGTTTTTATTGGTATTGTAAAACACTCGGGTATTTCAGTCCTATAGGGGGTTGAAATGCCAACTGTCCATATAGGATGCATCTTTTAACTGCTGGTTCACGAAAAAAAAAGAAAAAAAACGTGGAGGGGTGGGAAGGGAGGGAGTTTGCAACAAAAGAGTCCCAAAAATGCTGAAAATTATTTTGATTGGGTCTTTCCTGTTATGACCTGTGAGTTATAGCCATGCTGAAATACTGAGCGTCCCACATTCACACCAGGGTCATTAACAGCTGTCCCACATGCCCAGTACACCCAGATGAAGGCACATTATCTCTGTCATTTTTGGTCCCTGAATTCTAGCATGAAGCTGGATGGACTTGTTCAGTTCTGCACATGCAGACATTAGATATTACAGATTTTCTCAGCATAAGAAGTCCATGTCACCATCAGGCTGATGTTCATGGCTCTTCCCAACTCCAGTTTTGCCTTCTACCCATCCTCTTGATACATGGAAAGAAGGCAATATATAAGCATGCTTTAGCACAAGTCCAAGCCACTACTTAACCAGCTAGACAAATGAAGCCTGCTGTGGACAAACTGTCCACTCTGGCAGGAAATACTGCTGAATCCTCCTGCCCCCTGTGCTGCGTTGCAGTCCACGTCTCTCCTTGCTGGGCAAAATGAATGTGATTTCTGGATCACTTGAAGGAATCAAGGGGCAACCTTCATCTTTCTATGATGGCATGACCACAGCAGCAGGTGCAGGAGAAACAATGGATGCAATCTATCTGGACTTCTGTAAAGTCTTTGACATGGTTCCCCACAGAATCCTTCTCTCTAAATTAGAGACATATGGATTCGATAGGTGGACTGTTTGGTGGATTAGGAATTGGTTGCATGGTTGTATTCAGAGAGGTCAACAGCTCAGTGTCCAGATGGAGATCTGTGACAAGCAGTGTCCCTCAGGAGTCCATACTGGGACCGGTATTTTCACTGATGATATAGATAGTGAGATCAAACACCCCCTCAGCAAATCTGCATTTGATATCAAGCTGAGTGGGGCAGTGGTCACATCAGAAGGACAGGAGGTCACCCAGCTGGAGAAGTGGGCCTGTGTGAACTTCATGAGGTTCAACAAGGCCAAGTGCAAGGTCTTACATCTGGGTAGGGGCAATCCACAATTTCAATACAGGGGGAGGATGATGTCTTTGAGAGCAGCCCTGTGGAGAAGGACTTGGGGGTACTGATGGATGAGAAGATCAATGTGAGCTGTCGATGTGCACTTGCAGCCCAGAAGGCCAACTGTGTCCTGGGTTGCATCAAAAAAAGCATGGCCAGCAGGTCAAGAGAGGTGATTCTATCCCTCTGCTCTGCTTTTGTGAGATCCCACCAGGAGTGTTGTGTCCAGTTCTCGAATCCCCAACATAAGAAGGATAAGGAACTGTTTGAATGGTTCTAGAGGAGGTCTACAAAGATGATCAGAGGACTGGAGCACCTCTGCTCTGAGGACAGGCGGTGAGAGTTGGGGTTGTTCAGCCTGGAGAAGAGAAGGCTCAAGGAGACCTCATGGCAGCCTTCCAGTACCTGAAGGGGGTACAGGAAAGCTGAGGAGGGGCTTTTTACAAGGGCTTGTAGTGATAGGGTGAGGGGCAATGATTTTAACCAGAAGGAGGAAGATTTGGATCAGAGATTAGGAAGAAATTCTTCATGATGAGGGAGGTGAGGCACTGGCACAGGTTGCCCAGGGAGGTTGTGGTTGTCTCTCCCCTGGAAGCATTCACAGCCAGGTTGGATGGTGCCTTGAGCAGCCTGGTCCAGTGGGAGGTGGATTGGAACTGAGTGAACTTTAAGGTCTCTTCCAACCCAAGTCATTCTATGATTCTGTGATTCTAAGATCTCTTCTGCAGGAATGGGGCAACCAGTGAAATGTTTGAGAGTCACTGATTTATTGGGCAAAGCAGTCTAACTGCTCATCACAAAGTTCTCCAAGTTGATCTGAATGAAGTGAATAAAAATTAAATACTTACAGTCTCTGTTTTCATTTTTGTTGAACAATTCTAATTGTTCTTTTTGTTTGAAAAATAGACAAATAAACACTTTTTAAATTAGCTTTTTCCCTACAGGTAGAGTGCCAGTAGTTTCATCTGGGTAGATGTGACTCCTGGGATCATTCCAATCTAATGCTGACCTGGGAAAAGTTGGGTCAGATCACATAAAAACTCTAGGCAAGTCAGGGCTATCAGTCTCACTGTGTTCTAGTTTTTTCTTTCCAAGATAAATTATAGTACAGCATTAGACAGTTTCACACTGATAAACATCTTTGTGCTGAAGGAGAAATGATTTTCCAGGTAAGGCAGTGGACTCATTTCATATGGACTGTATTCATTGCCCTGCCATTGACTTCTTAAGTGATCTGGGAAAATCTGCTGGTCCTGTTATACAAATTTTCCCTCTCATAAATAAGGATATTAATACATGTAGCACATCAATCAGAAAAAATCTGTTGGCTTTTTCTTCGAGACTACTAATAAAATAAATGCCATAGAACAGCTTTCCAATTAGCTGTAAGCAAATATCCACATCTGTCAGCATCAGAAGCAGCAGATCCCGGTTTCATGTGAATTTGTATCTTGTAGTTGATTTTTTTTTTTTTTGCAACTGGATTAGGCTAAAACTGCAGCATGTGTTTGTGAGAGGAGAGAGGACTTTATGAATGCCCTTAGCACCAGAAACAACCTAATCAGAACTACCTTTTATTACACACAGGATACATACTTCATCTGGAAAAGACAACGTGAATGATGGGCGGATTTTTATGTCTAATAAAGTATTAACCATGATCTAAACTTTTCCTGCACTTAAAATATTTAGAATGGCTCTTTCCTGTGTGGATTCTCTGATGTCTCTCTCCTCTACCTGCCTGCTTCTTTAACATAGAAACTGCAGGAGCATCCTAGGTTTGTGATTTCTACCTCTCAGTTAAATCTGGTTGAAACTTGTCCATGGGTTCAAAAGTTATTATGGGAAGGGTAGCTAGGGATGCACAAACACACACAGACAGATCACATAAGCATTTTCATCCAAACTAAAAATAAGAAACCAATGAAATACCACAAAATTACTTCAAAAGATGAAGGTCAAGCCAGCAGTATTTTGATGTCTGGCCTAAGTGTGTCTGTACGGTGCATGGTAACCCACTGGCCCTGGCAGTGGTTTTCGTGATGTGAGCACTGGTTGGTTGTACCATAACCTTATTCCCTGAAGAACAAGTACATCAGTGCAATTGTCACTTTGGGGACGAAAAGCTTCTTATCCTGTCCTAGGTAGCTGGATTGCCAAATCTTCCCTTCCACAGAAGCTTCTCTTGGGCTGCATCAAAAGAAGTGTGACCAGCAGGTCAAGGGAGGTGATTCTGCCCCTCTACGCTGCTGTTGTGAGCTGGAGTAATGCGTTCATTTCTGGAGTCCACAGCACAGGAAGGACATGGATCTGTATGAGCAAGTCCAGAGGAGGGACATGAAGATGATGAGAGGGCTGGAGCACCTCTGCTCTGAAGACAGGCTAAGAGAGTTGGGCTTGTTCAGCCTGGAGAAGAGAAGGCTCCAGAAGGACCTCATAGCAGCCTTCCAGTTGAAGGGCGCCTTCAAGAAAGCTGGGGAGGGACTTTTTACAAGGGCTTGCAGTGACAAGATGAGGGGGAACGGCTTTAAATTGGAAGGGGGAAGACTGAGATGAGACATTAGGAAGAAATTCTTCACCATGAGGGTAGTGAGGCACTGGCACAGGTTGCCCAGGAAAGTTATGGATGCCCCCTCCCTGGAAGTGTTTAAGGCCAGGCTGGATGAGGCTTTGAGCAACTGACACAGTTGAAGGTGTCCCTGCCCATAGGATAAGCTTTAAGGTACCTTCCAGACCAAACCATTCAATGATTCTATGAATACCATTGCCCCTAACTATATATTTTGATATCACAAATAAGCAGGGAAATGAGATTAAGCCAAGACTCAGATGGGATTTGCTGTTGGAATTTGGATCAAAACCCTCACAGCGGTGCCCCGGAGGCGCTGTGAGCCTGCAGTATCAGTAGCTTGCTGATGTGCCTGCAAGGGTGTGCCACTCTTTGCCCACAGGACATTCCCCAGGACAACAACAAACCCACCAATATGTAAGACACCGAATCCGTCCCTCTTAATAAAGATGATATAACCTGATGTACCCCAATGGAACATGGCTTATCCCAAGCAAAAATATTGGGTTATTTTATCAAATAATAGTTTTTTGCAGGCATGTTACCTGCTTTTCTTTGTCTACACAAAGCCTAAGTTTTCTCAGTTTTGTGGAGAAGCATTTCCATTCCACCTGCTGCCTGCCACAAAGGTATAGTTGTGCTGCCACACAAAACGGAGACGGCTGCTGAAAAGCACCCTGACAGCCTCAACAAAAGGCCCTAAACGTGAGGGAAACCTCAGAAATAAAAGCAGGAGACATAGCTCAGCCAATGCAAACATGTAAGAAACGGTGCAAGGGCGCAGAAGAGAAACCAGATTGCTGTTGAAATAGCTGGTTAACATTTTGTCTGGAAGCACAGCTTCAATAAAATAGGTAAGGAAACCAGCTAAGGACCCCCAATGGCAAACATATTTATTGGGAATCCAATAAAAGTCTCAGAACAAATAGCCTGAAGGACCTGTAGTCACAGTCTCTGCTGTAATAAAAATGCAATACAAGGCATCAGGGAACTGGTAAGGGAAAAGGGCTGCTCCATGAGAAAACCAAAAGGAATCCCAGAACACAAGGTCTGGAGACACAGGCTGGGATGTAATAAAATAACTGCCATTGGGGAAAAAGAAAGAAAAACAAAACATCTAGCAAAGGCACAAAGAAGCCCCAGATAGCCCAGCTAGTCTAGAAATGAGTTGCCATAAAAACACATGGGAAAATAGGAAAAGAATAATGACTGCAAAGTGATCAACTCTTGCAGGTACCTAAAGGCAGCGCGTAGGCGAAAGTCCACAGGAAGCCATGTCAGTTGCAGTAAACTCTGAGGGTGCCTAGGAGACAAACCTGTAAAAGGTGACAAAACAGCAGCCTTGGAGGGACTGAATCTCTGCATTGGAGAAAGGTAAATGCAAGCACCCACTCTGCACAAAGTTGCAATTTTCGTTTTAGTTATCTAGGTCAGCAAACTTTTCAGTAGGTACAAATAGATGCTAAAGAATTTCTATTAAAAGTGCACAAGAAAATTTTTTTCAGAGACATCTGTTGGCTCACAGGGTTCAATCTGTACCCACTTATCGTGAATTTTCATGTACCGTAAAAGAAGGCAGAAAAATGGACAATTATATACCATTAAAGTCATTGTCATGTTAAGAACTGTTAATGAAAATGACATAAAATAAGGGTTCATACGAATAAGCAAGATTTTTTTATTAAGACAAATGAGTAAATTGAAAAAGAAGGTGATTTTCATTTCCTGGCTTCAATCACACACTGCAGGTCATGGCCATAAAAGAGAAGTTGCCTGTCACAAGGCAAGGACCTGCATTCTTGAGCTGTGCTGCTCCCTGGCCCTGCTAACAGAAAGCATGTACAGACAGGGTAGGTCTAGGCTGGCATCCTAGCCAGCACAACCCCCTGGCTGATGGCAGATTACTGTGCTTTGCTGCAGAGAGATGTTTCAATACAGGTAGGTCTGCCATAGCCATTCCTCATCACTGCCACTGGTTTTACCACCAGTGAACAAGGGCAGTGTACAACAGTTCTGCCTGAGTTTGGGCAAGGATGAATAGACAAGGTGCAGGTGTCACCTGATTTTTCTCCAGTTGAATGTCAGCCTTGAAATGCTGTGGCACATACTCATGCTATGAAAGACAATTCTGCAGTTGGGAATCTTTCAGTCTCTTCAAAAACTCATCCAACCCCTGCCCAGAGGTATTGTTTGTTTGTTTGTTTGTTTGTTTGTTTGTTTGTTTAAAAATAGATATACTTCTTCTGGAACAACAGCAGAGTTAATTTGCTTAGAAAAGCATTAGAAGTTGTCAGTGACAAAGTATTTTCTCTGTTTGCAAGTCTCCAAACTTGGAAACCTAACACTGACAGTGCTAAGTTAGACCCATGAATCCACTTGTCAAGTTTTTCTTTACATTACAGTATCACAGTATTACAAGGTTGGAAAAGACCTCTGAGATCATCCAGTCCAACCTATGACCCATCACCAACACCCACTCGTCATTTAAACCCTGGCACTAAGTGCCTCATCCAATCTGTTTTTAAACACCTCCAGGGACGATGACTCCACCGCCTCCCTGGGAAGTGCATTCCATTGACCAATCACCCTTTCAGTGAAAATTTTTTTCCTAATAACAAGCCTAAACCTCCCCTGATGAAGCTTGAGACCATGTCTTCTTGTTCTGTCGCTGATTGCCTGAGAGAAGAGACCAACACCTGCCTGCCTACAGCTTCCTTTTAGGTAGTTATAGAGAGCAAAAAGGTCTCCCCTGAGCCTCCTCTTCTTCAGGCTAAACAACCCCAGTATGTGCTTTTTCACCAACTGTCCTTCCACTTTTTGGTGAGCTCTGTTACTTACACCAGCTACTTACTGAACTGCCTACACTCCTGATATTGTCCTTCCTGAACTGGGCTTCCTGGGCTGCAGTGGTCTGAGGGTTTGCTGGGCACATGTTTTAATGGTAGAACTTGGTGGTTTTAGGATTTCCGAATGACCCTTCAGCCGAGCAGTAGTGGGCTGTTACAACCTATATCTCTCCATCTGCCATTAATACCTCGGGGTGGATTTTGCCCTCCTCAGGTTATTCAGAGTGTCACTCCCTGCCAAGGAGACTTCAAATTATAGCCACTTCTTTCAGCTGTCAGACCACCTGATCTGGATTTTTCCAGCACTTCCCAAGTAGTTTCCATCTGCTGTTATGCCATGAAGTGCCACAGCAGTGTCTGCAGTTTGCAAAGCCGTACGTGCAGGGGTGCTCTCATCACGCACAGGTCTGGAAGAAAGAAAACCCAGAAAGACCAGTTACACCAAAAAGGTTAAACTGTTACATCTGTGGTGCAAAAGAGTGGTGAGCTGAGCTCATTTCACCAAGTCTCTTGCTAATCTGGTGCTCTCATGGGTGTGAAATATTATCAGCTGTTAGAGTTATTAAGCAGTGTTAACCAGGTAGTGCATGTACTGAGCTATGTTTAAGGTTAACTGTGTCATTAAGGGCTTACAAACTCAATTAAAAATTTTAGTACTCAACATTTAATGGTTAATTTCTGCTAATGTTCTGTTTCCAATTACTATTCACATATAAGGTAAGCAGCATGGCATCACACTTTGACTCAGACAGACTGATTTTTTTTAATATATTTTATACCAGCAGAAGGTTTCACTTAATTGTGTAATACTCAATATTTAGTATTCCTGAAGTGTCTTTGAAATCCCTGTTAAATCCCACGTATTTTCACCTTTCTTTTTCTATTATACTCTTCCCTGCCTCACCTGTGCTCATCCGACCCCAGAAGGGTATGGAAGTGTTCTCTGCGTTGTGCCATGGTCCTGCTGCTCAATGAGGAGGAAGGCATACTGAGAAACGGCCCTCCCACTCCCTGCAACCACAGGGAGACACTTGGAGATTTTATTTTTTTCTGTGTGATTGGAAATGGCATAGGAAGCTCACAACACCCAGAATGTATTGAGGAGCCCAAAGGTAGATTTGAAAACCTACATTTGAGACTGCTGAGTCTGTATAATCTTAAGCAACAAAAAAACCAACTCTGATAAGAAAGTATTTGACTAAATCTTTAGATGCAGTTAACTGGAAAAATTCTGAGTCCTGGAGTTACACCCAGGTGGAAGGAAACCTGCTCCTGTCAGTAAAGAGGAAGAGTGAATATATCAGCTCTCAACTAATGAGGCAAATAAATTCATAACTGAAAGCTATGTTCTTACCAGCCTACCTGTTAGAAAACATCAATTCTTTTCTATACACACAATAGTGATATTCTTCCTGAGAAATGCTCTCAATTTAGTGAACATGAATGCACACCTAACTCTGCACATGCAAGTAAATCTATGCTTATCATGAAATATAAGTTAAGAATATAATTAAGTTGAAATTAAATAAGAAAAGCCTTGGGAATTACTCATGAGCTTGAAATTCAGTTATTTAAATGCAATTTTGAGCTGGGGCCTGTGGGAGAAAATGACACAAGGACGTGCACATCATGTTAGGCTTGCAAAACCCTCTGAGATTGTTTCACAAGCAGTTTCAGCCATCTGATGCTTGTGCTGTTATTAAAAAGGCGTGTCCCACCTCTTGCCCTGACATGCTTCCTCAGTACAGCAATCATCCAGATCCATTGGCTGACTAAATCAGCAAACTGATCCAAACAAGAAACAATCCTACAAAAATACTAATACTTTTCAGATGTGTTCTCCAGTTCATCAAATTGTGTGGCCATGTGACTGCAGGTGCTGGCCTGTGAGACACAGGGCTGAGATGGGGTGATGGCACCTCTTGTGGTGGCTGCACAGTCTTCAGCTGGTCAAGCTGATAAGGAAACGTCATCTGCTCTGAGGGCCTGTTACAAAGTTTTTATTTGGAAAGTCTTTACAGCCACTTCTAATCTATTCTATTACGTGTGAAATCATGGCTCCTCAAGTCGTTCTTTCAGGTAGAGGAGGTTTTTTTGAGGATATCAAAGGAAATTATGTCCTTTGAGATTCACTGAGGTGCAGCATTAGTGCCTCCTATGGCTATACAGGCTATGCAGAAAAAGCGAGAGCCCCTCAATGGTAGAAATACATTTTCTAAAAGGAAGATCAACAGGAGTCATTAACACCAGTGGCCTAAGTGTGCTCCACCACTGTAAACCAGCAAAGCTCATAACAAGAGGTTACCAGAAGAACGATACAACTTCAGTTACTAAATACAAAAGAGTCAATGCTAAATTCATATGATGACATCTAAAAAATACCATGAGCGGAGATACAGACAATCAGGGCCCAGACTTTGTCTAGATGTGTCTAAAGCTTTGAGGCTCCTTCTCAGGTGTACAGACGTTTTAAAGTATGAGGAGAGCTGCTCTGGGTAGAAAACTCCACTCTGATGGTTGTTCAGAATCCACAGGAGAAACTCCAGCAAGATATAAACCCCTTTCTAATGTTCAGTGCTTCTTGCTCCAAATGTTAGGGCACTTTTTAACCTTGTGGTCTCCACCTTTAAATGCCCTGTACCGAGTCCTCAAAGGAGAAAGACCATCTCACCCAAGTCTGTCAATGGAGACCAAGTGAGAAAAGGAATGAAACATTTTTGACAGATAGTCACCATGTCCTTCATGGCACCACTGAATGAGGTTCACATGGGCTGTGCAAGTATAAGCAGTATAGAACAGATCTGAAAACACAGGATTTATCTATTAAAGGCCAATATATGTTCAACTTTTTCCTTCATTTAAGCTAGTGAAAATAGAGTTACAGACAATCCTGCTTAAGGTTGTGTCTCCACTTATTGCTGAGGACCTTACTGAGGATATCTGTTTTTATCAAATATTTATTTTACAATAGCAGTGACACTTCTAACCAAGGCCAGGCCACCAGAATAGAGAATAACTCCACCTCCCTATAAAGAGATGAAATCAACTGACAAATAGAAAGAATTTCTCAGACCTCATGGTATTTTTCTTTGCTTTTTTTTCCCCCCCCCAGTGGAAATGCAGAAAAGCACTCAAATGGATGCTGAAGTGTCTCACAAATACCTTGTATAATTTGGCAACCACCATGTTCTACATCTAATTTCATTACAGCACATTGAAAGTTTGGGGTTTTTTTACAATGGTTTTTGCACCTTTAACAACATGTTGATTATTGCATTTTGAAATAACTCACTTCTTTGAGAATAACGTAAGTGAAAATTTCATTTAGAATTGCAACACCTGGAGAAAATCAACATCATGTGACTTGTAGGCACTTCTAAACAGGAAATACTCCATTTATTTTTTTAGCTGTGTTTGTGTAATAAAGTCTAGCATCCAAGTGCGAGCAACACATTTTCTTGTTTTATTAAACAGCATGAAAGGATTTATTACTTCTCCACTGAATGCACTTCTGGCACCAAATGGAGCTGGACAATTATTGTCAGGCACTGAGTTTAACATTACGAGAAAACACCTTTGGTGGAGTTCAGAGTTTATTGCATAATGAAAAATACACCTAGATGGTGAGGCTTCCTCTGAGAATTTGCTTGGTGAGTGTAATCTCAGGTACTGCTGCTTAATAAATTGGATTCTTTGAAATAGAAATTAAAGTACGGAAATAATATCTAAGAAGGATATTTTTCTTTTCCTCCTCCAGCTATGTGAAGTTCCTTGAGAAGGAAAACAAAAATAGAGGGAATAGAGAATATTTCTCTTACCACTCAACAGGTTAAGGCTGTGAGATGCCCTCAAAGAGCATTGAACCATGATCGGGACTTTTCTCTCCCTCACCTCTGAGCTCTCTCAAGTGCACTGACTGTTCATGTTCCTGTTGTCCCACCCCAGGCTGGAGCCAAGAGTGAAGGACTTTCCTCTCTGTTTTTATTCCCTGTATAGCACGGGAAATATGCCTTGGGCAGAGTAGGAGCCTTGAAGATGGGCTTGGCTACACAGAAGAAGTTTCTGAGTGTTTCGCAGGTGTGCACTGTTCTTGCACTCAGAAACAGACTGAGAAGAAAAGAGAGAGATACGGTTAAATCAAAGTTCTGCTGTTTAGAGGATAAGTAGAATTCTGGACCTCATATAGGCAAACACATCTATGGAAAGAGCTTGACAAAGATGGGTAGCATCTTTATGTCCTCTTGATAGTGCCACAAATGACTGCTAAGGGCTGGAACAAGGAAAAGATCCTGTATATCTCTACAGTCCTGGTCTGACAAATTCTCCCCAAGGTCTCAGTGGAGCATTGCAACACTCAGCATACAATTTGTTTTCCACTGGGAATGGCAGTGCATGTGTTAGAGGTTTCAGGTTAACTACAGGAATGGGAAAATGCTTTACACAATCACCAAATTAGAGGTCCTGACTAATGAAAAATCTCTCCCATTAACTGCCTTCCTCGGTGCAGGACAGCAGACTCTGGGCGCCAGACCATGTCCTGCACTGGGCCTTGTTGCTCCTGTGGGGAAGGAAGATGGGAAGGGGAGCATGGGTGGGCCAAGTCCCCCTGATGTAGGGAAACAACACTGAAAAGCATCTTTCTGAGAATTACCAGTCTTTGTCTATTTAACCCTTAACCCCCCCTCCTCCGTGGTGATCTGTAATGAGTAATTTGGGTTATAACCAGGAAATCTCACTTTTTTTTTTTACTTTTTTTTTTTTCCTCTGCATCGTGCCTCGTGCATCCCAGTGGTGCGTTTTTAGCACTCACACTCCAGAGTGTGACATCTAAAAGTTTGTACCTGGAGCGAGCCGAGATGCTCGCAGAGGCCAGGAGAGGGCAGCGGTGCCCAGGGCTGCAGGAGTTAAAGGAGATTTTTCTTCATCAACCTATGGACTGCAAATTTGCTTCCTTGCTGAGGTTCCTTGTTTCCTTTGATGGTCAGATCATAGGATCATAGAATGGTATGGTTGGGGTTGGAAGGGACCTTAAAGATCATCCAGTTCCAACCCCCATCCATGGACACCTCCCACTGGATCAGGTTGCTCAAAGCCTCATCCAACCTGGCCTTGAATACCTCCAGGGAAGGGGCATCCACAACTTCTCTGGGTAACCTGTTCCACTGCCTCACCACCCACACAATTAAAAAAATCATCCTAATATCTTATCTAAATTTCCCCTCTTTCAGCTTAAAACTGTTAATTCTTTTCCTATCAGTGCATTCCCATCAGTCATATATAAATTCACCTTGCAATTGCTCAGCTGTAATACAGGCAATTTCTTAGGGAGTTACATATTTTAAGGCCAGAAGGGACCTTTACAGTGAGACAGTCCCATCTCTTGTCTGAAACGGGCCTTGGATTTTGATCCCTTCAAACAGTGCTGATCTCTGCAGAGACCTGTCCTGCGCATTTGTAATGCAGACTCTGGTGGATGTGGGGTGGGAACGAGGGGTGCTCTTCTGCTGGCCTCTCCTCTATCCCCCTTAGGGCTCCCAATGGCTTAGCCTTGCCCTTCCTACCCAGGGGTGCACGTGGAGGTGCACAGCAGGGAAAGAAGCACCAAGGGAGGAAAGGAGAAGAAAAGTGACCTTTAGCCAGCATGGAGACCACCCTTCCATGAAAACTACCAGGCTGACAGTCAAAGCAAAATGGGGCGAACAAAACAAAGCTATCTAGTGATCAGGACTGTTGCCAGACTGTTGGGGACTGTTGTTTCCCCCATCTTGTAACATCAGAAAAGAGGGCCTTGCCTGAAAAGTGAAGGTAGGGAAATCATATCAGTCATTCCTCTTCACACAACCAGGCAGCACAAAAGCTGTTCCTTGGACAAATTAGGAAGTTGTCCTAATCGGATCTGTGCAAAGGTAACACTAACACTCAGAACTGCATCAGCTAGCATTGACAAAGGAAAATCAGCAGCAACCTTAAACATAATGGTCAGCTTTTACGCCAATCTCTGTTTAAAGAACTAGGAAGACTTCTAACACAGGGGACAGACTAACTCATGTCTGCTTAACAAGAGGTCTTTGTGTCTTTTGCTTCAACCTGTGCTAGCTACGGTTCCAGAAAGGACACTGGACAAGATGCCCTTCCTGGCTGACCCTGGCTGACCAACCCTATGCTCCCATTTTCCATAGCGAAGAAGAGCTGCCATGTATGTTTTCTTTAAGTAGTGATTATTGGTTACTTTCAGTTGCTTCTTGTGAGTTTAAATGTTTGTTGTTTATTTTTTTTCATTTGTTTTTACTGCAGATCTCATTGGCAATGCATGAGAACCACGGGTAAAGCAAACTGGAAACAAAAGAAAAACCTGTCTATTAGTCTATGCCTCTTGCGCACACTGAAGGAAATACAGAAAATCACAGCCAGTCAATATAATTGAAAGTAAGATAAATCTATAAAATTATTTATACTTACACACACTAATGTCTTGATCCAGAAAGCAGTTTATGATCATAATTAAAGTTACCACCAAGAAAATCATATCATGGCACATTTACTGTAGGTATTTGCAGAAGCTACAGTAAGTTTTTCAATTCTGCCTCAGTTATACAAGTTGCAGGATATTACATCCTTAGGAAGGTGTGGATAAATGACTTTTTGAGGAAAATTATTATAATTAATAGATATTATAGGATCAAAACCTGATTATAAATAACAAGGTCATTGCTAAAACAAGGATGCTTTCCAACCAGTTTTAAAACTGTCTGGCAAAAAATAGGTCAGGCCACCCTAAATGGCATTTGCAGTATGGTTCTAGGCAATTCTGAAATCAGTTTGGAGGAACTGATTTAAAACTTACACGAGATGTATCATATAAATTACAGTCTCAGGAAATTTAGATCACATTTATGTGTTTCTGCTCTGAGCATGAAAGTTTGGATTCACAATGCAGAATAATATCTGAACCAAAGAAATCAAATGTGAGAGGGAGGTGGTCAGAAAAAGTCCTGAAAACAGCCTTTCTCTTATGCTATAAGGTCTGTATGAGAAATGAATTACTGACTTTCGGTGTAGTTCTTAGGACTGTCCTCATAACCTTCATGATCTTTACTTCTCACAAACCATAGCTGTCTCCTTGCAATCCGACCCTGGAGCCACTGATCCAGGGCATCAAGCCTTCATTTGGCTGGGAAATGACTCGTTCTGGTTATTGCAGCTGCACATACAAAGGTACACACTGTATGAGGGTCTGTTCCTATGGAAAAATGCAGCTGGGATTCAAGACATTGCTTATATTTATACTTGCTCTGTTTTTTTCATGAGGTCTATCCTGTGTGATACCGATGATAATTCTTGGTGACTAGACAGCTCCATGCCTGGAAACTGTTTCCACAGACATAAAAACCTACCCTGATAATTCACATTGGTGAAACTGAAGTCTGGTAGAAGTAAAATAATGAAAACCATTTTAAAAAATGTTTCTACATAAAAATCTAAAACTGGCACTCTTACCACGTTTTAACAGACTGGACATTGTTCAACAAATAACTAAGTATGTGCTTCGATGCTTAGGATGGCAGGGATGGAGTGCGGGAGAAGAATATGATCAAATGTACCAGTTCTTCCTGGGTGGGCCTGGACCCTGGAGATATCTTGGGATGAAGAGGTGGTTATTAGGAATAAGGTAATTACATCAGAGTTAGCCAGAAAATGTTACTTCTCAAGAGAAGAGGGAATTGGGAAGACTCACATGGCAAAATACATGACAATCTAAATCCAAACTAATAAATTCTTCATGTCAAGTCCTCTCCAGCATCATCCCCATGAAATGCATGCACGTGGCAATAATTCTGTGATTCCAGTGTCTGGAACCTGTGCAGGAAGAGGTTAATTCCCTCTCAGCCTTTATGGTACAAAGTAAAATCTCCTTATTTTTGTTTTGTTTTTTGTTTGAATTGTGTGGAGAAAAGAAGCAGGTTTCAAATATTTTTGTAGGCTGCTTGGCAACAAATTGCATGTGATCTTTATAAAAACAATGAGTTCTCATAGAATTTACATTGTGTTTGAACTGGGTGCTAATGGGCCCTGACCAGTGCTCAATGGCTGGTTTGTGGGAAGAAACCCAGAGAGAGAGCTGTGTTATATTGTGCATTGTGTGCTGTTGCTCCAGCTTCCTGAGAAAGACAGAGCTGTTAAAAGTTGAGGACGAGGGTGGGATTAAAGCTGTGGCTTTTGCAGTATATAAAATGCATTAGGTGAGACTTGACACTGGTTGTGGTTGTGCACTTAAGGCCCCTGCTATGGGGTGTAATCCACACAGAGAACACAGTGCTCCTGAGCATAACTGATGGCTGCAGGCCTCTCTCCTTTGGTCGCAAGAAATTAGCTGCGTACCCAATATTTTTCCTTCAGAAATGATGCCTACTCATCTGTGGTAAACGCACTACGAAACAGACTGTAATCCTTTCCCTATCAGCTGAGAACTGATTTAAAACTGATATATCATCCGTTCAGCTGTGCAGGAAAGGCAGAGCATCCCTGCACTTGCAGCTGCTCAAAGATCACTAAAACCAACTCAGAAGTCATAAGATTTCTCAAAACAATAAGCACTACTTACGTTTTTTTTTCTTTTTTCTTTATTCCACCCCCCCACCCTGGCTCTATTTCGGTCCTTTCACCTTTCAGGTAGAACTGAAGCATGTTTTCTTAGGTTTCTTCCAAAAGCATACTTCATTCTCCCTAAAATTCTCTTCCTGGCAGGAAGATGGACTTCTAAGCAAATACCATTTGCAATAGCAGTGAGAATAAAATACTGAGGATTTCTGTTACTGGGTTTGCAACTCCTTCCATAATCTGGGGAGGTTACACTATTTCCCTGCACTGATGGCCTTTGATTAGGACCTTTTGAACCATTCATGGTGAGGGTAGAGAGGTTAAGCACGTGCAGTAACAACTGGGTTGCTCTAAAAGAGAATGTAAAAAAAAGGTCTACCTGTAAGATGTATCTGATACTTTACCTTAAAAACTCCACAAATCAAAAATGTTCACTATTGCTTCATTTTTACTAGTCAGATTACAGCCAGTGCTTTCTCTTTACACAGGTAATAAAAATGTGGCTTTCCTCAAACTTCCTCCACATGAACACATGAGAGTGTATTAGCTTACAAGAGCTGGGAGGAGTAGGATATCGTATAAACCCAGCATGTCCTGTAAATAAAAAAATTCAGAGAAGTTAACTGACTTACATATGAACATGTATGCCCTCAGCCAAAGCCAAACTAATGTCCAGATTCTCCAAATTCAGGTGCTCTGAATTCAGTGAATGATGACGATGATAACTTCCTGTAGGTGTGCACTTTTGTGTTTTAAGTCTCTTAACATACCTAAACAGGGAAAAGGAGTTCTCAAAAAGGGTCATCCAGTAGCAGGGCACCCAGTAACTATCTGAGCCTCTCTCTGCAGGTATCACAAATGTTATGAGTCTTCATGAAGTTCCACAAGAGATGCATGAGGCAGTGGCTCCTTGTGCACGGATGTGAGCAACAGGTAGAGATGCTGCTGAACAAACACATATTCACATGTTTGCATGTTCACATTCCACTGCCCATATTCATTAGTTATATTTTTATGTGTATGTACATGTAGATACATATACGATTTTATAGACATCCGTGGCCAAGAGGACATACAGGCTACATAAATATACAGGTATGAAATCTGCTATAGTAAATACCTAACAACATGTGATTTCAAATGTTGCGGCAACAGTTTTGTCTATAAATGCAGGATAACCTTGCAAAAAAACTGTCTGTCTTGTTGAATTGATAGCAGAGGATTAAATTAACACTATCAAACCATTCATCTTTGTCCATGGATCTAATTGCAATCTATTTGATAGAGACAAAAAAATGCTGTCTGACGGTAGCTTTGTAGCTTTGTGAATTAGTTCCCCCTGGCTGAGCACTAACTGCAAACTGTTCTCTCCTCGCAGTTGCTGCTACTACTTTTGCTTTACTCAATGGCTTCATTTTCCTAGGTAGAAATCTGTAAGGAATTGAATTAAACCTCACAAAACTAAAGGCAAAGGACAGTTAGATTCTCTGGTATGGCTTTTATATTACAGGCCATTACACTTTGCACAATTAACCTACTTTTGCATAAACTGTTCTGTGTTTGAGTATGGCACATCTTCTAGAAAGGCATGCTCTCTCTGAAGACAGTGAGAGTTGGCAAATCATCATTTCTTTGGATGACTGACTCGCTATTAAAATCTCATTTGGATTCATCTTGGCTTCAAGATTCTGGTTGACTCGCTATTAAAATCTCATTTGGATTCATCTTGGCTTCAAGATTCTGGTCCTTGGTTTTTGTCTTTGCTGTCCCCAGTGCATTTAAAAAACCCTTGATGTCCAGTGTTTTCTTGTCAAGAAGAAAATTGACTATATGCATGAAGAGTCTTTTGCTTCTTGATGAAAGACTTCAATGGTATTTCAGCAAGCATCATAAGAAAGAGCTCCTGGACAGATACATATTTTTTAAAATCAATTGTGCAATAAAATGCAACAAGATGTGTAAAAGCAGGTAAAAATCACTGAATACAAAAGGCAAAACTCTCCAGCAAGATGGCATGTGGTCATGCTTTCTCTTCATCCTGGAATCTGGAAGAGTTCCCATAAAAGTTTATTTGAATTAAATGGCCATTGACTTGTATCAAAACACGAAATACAACAAAAAAAAAATCATTGATTGTTCAGGTTCTGGGTGACTGGGCAGCCTTACCAGTTCTTACCAAAGCTAAGAGATTTGATAGTTTTTTTCATTGGCAGTTCTACAGTTTTGGATATATTTATCGCTGATGGGACTTCCATTCAAACCTGTCACTCGTTACTGCTTTGGGTTTGGCAGGTAGGAAATTGCACCAAATTTCTTTTTTTTTACCAGTTATTCTATGGGCATTTTCCATTCCCAAACTTTCTTTTCAAATCACACAAGTTGAATTTTGTACTATATGATCTGCCAATTCAAGTCAAGAGAGTTATAACATAAATGGATGTATTCCTGAGCTTTTCTCAGAAGCAAAGTACAAACATTTTCATCAAAGCTGACTTAAGAATATTTGCCAAGTGATGATGCCTCATGTCTTCCTCCTTAAACACTGTTCATTTTTGCAAAGAAGTTATTAAACCAGGGAAAACAATGCATAAGTACATATAAATACATCAATTTCTTAGTCCCTCAACACTCAACTCTGCAATCCAGGCACGACTGGGTGTTGCAGGGGAAGGCTGGACATTGGTAGAGGCAACTTTAATGAAATCCCTATGCTGAATCTTTGTCAAGTTACCACTTCAGCCTACATTTTTCTGTTCATGCACACACAAATCCCTACAAACTGAGCACAGGAAGTTCTTTGTGGTGCCTCACACCCCACAGATACCACTGTTTGTTCTTCCTCCAGAAATTTATTTTTAAAGGATGTGTTTCAAAGGCAGAGCTTGATTCTCATCTGTTCTTATCCCCATTTACCAAAGGCACAGTGAGAGGAAACAAGAAACCACCTCTAACTAAAAACACGTTCTTGCTGGGGTGCTCCAACTCAACACCAAGGACCTAGACGATCCCAGCAAAGCAGGGGTGTCTAAATTTGTTTAAGCAAAGGCCCCACTGTGTATTCTCTAACATGACTTTCAAAGTGATTAGTATGTAATATCATATTGGTTAGAGATTTATAACCCCCAACAGATGCTCACAGTTAACTGTGGTCAGATGGAGTACTGCTAACCATGACTTCTAAATTGCCACCTACAGCAACCACAAGGCCATGTCTGACATTGGTAGGGCTCCTCAAGGTCAAGCTTTGAAACCTGGTAAAGAGAAACTTTCAAAATCATCACCCTCCTTCTGCTAAGAAATCACTACTGGGCTTTGATTCTCTCTGTTTTCAGAGGCTTTTGGCAGGACTGTGACATTAAATATTCAATGAAATACAAGTAAGGCTTGAAAATGCCTGCTCCTGAAGAGCTTGGAACCATTAGTGCATCTCATACTGTAAAAGCCTCCATCTGGCAGGTTATGTATCAGAGTCATCTGCTTTTTACTTCAAAAAATGATCAGCTTCTTTATCATCTAGGGGGGGCCGCCCTTCCAATTGAATCATTTATATATTTATTTGTGTAACTTGCAAAGATAACATTGTTTGGGAAGGCCAGGGAAAGAATCTTCTCAAATGTCTTTCATAGTCAATCTGACTTGACATTGGATGCAAAATTGAAACCACTTTTTCAAATAGAAACAAACAAATAGGGGAAAGATTGAATTACTTCTGAAGGGAGCTGCTTTGACAAGCGGTTTAGCTGAATGTTGCATATTTGAAATCTCCAGTGCTGTGAAAGAGGCCAGGCAGCTTACAAGGAGCCTTCTTGATTGCTTCTTAAGAAACTAATTAATTTTGTTATTATGATGAAGTACACAGCATAAACCACACACAAGTCATACTTCCACAAACATTTTATTGCAAAAATATGCAGGTTGTTTTCTATAATATAAAATATTTCAGGGCTTGTAAATTTTGTTTCAGGAAGGTTAAGCCAGGAAATTTCAGAAATATGCAATATACAAGAGATTTGAGATTTGCAGATGGAAAGCTGTATATAAAACCCAGCAAAGTTATCTCTATTTTAAAGCATCTGCAACTGGAGTGCTTTAACACTATAATAACTACCTGCTGCCCTGCTTCCAGTTCTCACATTCATAGCATAAAAAGTAGACCATGAAATCTCCATTTTCTACTTGAAGCATTCACTTCTAGTTGGTTTTGGAGACGATTTATAATTTGCACTATGTTAAATACTTGTAGTTATGTCCAGAAATAGTCTTTCCCACTGAATATTATTGCAGAGGCCTTGACTTGTACCTGTTGTAAATACAGTTTCTCTAACGAAGCTAATTCTGATAGAAGAAGGTAATCTGGCTAGCTATGGTCACCTGATGCTGAACATTGTGCAGCAGAGTGAGGTGGCCTGCCCTGAGCAACGTTCAGCTGTGGCTGCATTGCTTCTTCCTCCACAACTTCATGAGCTTACAGGCTGTTACTCTCAGGCGTCATCATCTATAGAAATATCCACAATACCAAATCACTGCTCTGTTGTCCATTTCTCCTTCCAGGAACTAAGCCCCTACACAGCACAGGCTCCTCCCTTTCTTTGGTCATTGTTTAAGCTGCTGCTTGCACCAGGCTGGCACCTCTGAAACGGTGACACTGATGTTATGGGAGCAGGTTTTGGAAGAGCTGAAAACTCCTGTGAGACACTCAGATGCTCTCAAAATTAAAGCCTTACTTCATGGGTCCTTTTCCTTGCCTTTAGAGGGCTACACAACATTTACACCTAGAAAAATGGTCCCTTTACTGCTACACACTGCAACCTTTGTTCAGTATCTACTGGGACAACAAATCTTCATAGCGTGCAGGACCATACAGAACAGAGTTGGAAGGTACTGAATTCAGTTGGTCACACATGATTGAGAGCAAGTCAGGCTCAAAGGGGAAGAATTACACAATACTGTCACATGGATGAGACCAGCTGCATCCTGCATCCATCAGAAACAGAGGGAAAATAGGAAGGGGGAAAAAAGGGAAAAATAATGAACAAGTTTTGAAAGACTAGATGGAGGTTTTACTATATCCAGTCCTCTCTGAATCAGGGAAGGGTTTTGCCCTAATAACGGAGAGATTTTGAATGAAAGGCCCATGGCAACAGAAACAAATCAGCTCCACAAGCACATAATATTCAAATGAGTTTTACATAACTATTCTCCTTTTCTTCCAGCCTTCAGACTGCATGAAAGAATGGCAGAAAACCATTAGAAAAACAGCCTGCAGTCCAGGGAAGGACCTTTCCTGTTGCATCTGTCAAATAAAGCATTCATGTTCTTGGTACATCACACCTTAAAACAATCAATACTCACCAAAGCAAATGAAAAAAATAGGAACAGAGGAATCACTGGGTGTGACCTGCACAACCCTGTTGCCATTACAGCAGTTATCCTGGTTAAGAATCAGAAAGACCTCAGCACAGCTCTTGCACATGGAAGCTGTCTGTGAAGTGACACCATCACCCGAAAAGACACAGTCCTGAAAATACAACTGCTCACTAGAAAGTGCATTTTGCTGCTAAGTTGGTACAAGCAAACTTAGCCTTGATAGTAAGCAAGTAAAACAAATTCAGCTGAACTTGCCTAAATTAGAAGCCACTGTAATTACTGGCATTATTTGGAGAGTGTGTGATGAAACTTACTTACAACACACAAAGACTTTCTGGCAAGTACCATAGTCTACTTACCATCATCATGTGGCAACAGTTGTTGTGAATAAGTGTGGCTCATCAGGGTGGCCTATGTGGTAGCCTTCAGGGAGTAAAGGAAGGAGGAGACACAACAAAGCAAAAGAAGGCAGCCTGGTCAATATCCAGAGTTTGTACATATGCTCAGTGGTACATTAAGGCAGGACCTGCAGTTACCACATCTCTTCCTCTCTTAGCATCTGAAAGGGACCAAGAAGAAGACTGGTTAAATGGGGGACAGTGCTCCTGTTTCTCAGCTGGTATACATTTTATTGATTATAACAATTTTGTAAATTAATTCATTGTTTGTTATCAAACTTTGGCTGGAGAAGTAGAACAGACATTTTACTGTACTCTCCCTTGCTTTAAATTCCACAGCTTATTTGGTTTTTTTCACGTGACTTCACATCCTCCAGTTGCTTAATCCTCTCATTACAATGCCTCTCATTCCTTTTGCACCTTTTCCTCAGTGTCTCTTCTTTACCTGGCTGAATTAGACTGTGTCTTTTTCTTCTCCCAGGTTTTCTGGTGTTTTGCTTTGAAAGGCTGTTTTACATGGTACCCCTCCCATGGTTTACATGTGTGTGGGCAGAAGAGCCAGACTAAGGGGTGGCTGCTGTCGGACAGGGTAATAGAAACAAAATCTTGGCTTAGCTATTCATCTGACACAGCTAATGAATCTTTTCTCATGGCTGGCACTCCTTGGTGTTTCAGATATGGGCTAAACAGGGAAAATTAAGTGTTGATGAGACCTACGGTGCATGACTGTTGCTTTGAAATGGAGTCGCCATTCAGGTCAGGTTGCGCTGTATCTGTAAAATATGAGAGTTAAATAAGAATTTGGATTACTTACCTGTATTGCAGACTTCAACTTTCCTCCCTTTTTGTCATTCAGTTATAGAGCAAGAAAGCCTTTGTTTTCAATCCTTTCCCAGGAAGCCTCAAAAAACCACTAAATGTATTAAAAATTGAGTGAGATCCTCACCTTCTCTGCAGCCCCTTTAACAAGCCCTAACAGCATGCAAAGACTACTTGAGTAACACAGAGGCAAGACCTAAATGCCCACCACTTTTCCAGAAATAAAATTTGTCACGGACAGAGGAGAACCTTGCAGGCCTGTGGCATTCAACAAGGATGTTTTGGAAATGTGGGCAGATGGAGGTCTAGCAGTGACCACTGTGGAGTTATTTTTTTAGTCCTTTGACTAGAGCAGCAAGGGACAGCTAAGGCATGGCTGGATAGGAGGTTACACATCTGTGAGGTGGACATATCTATTGCAAGAGAGACAACATCTTTTTCTGATTATCATTGGTCTGGAACTTTTTGAAACAAAGCTATAAAATAATCCATTCCTGGAATGACGGTTCATATGGAGAACTATGTTTATAAAGCCAAAGCCATTTAGCTACAATGGCACAAATATCTTCCTTAATTCCATAAATAGCTTCCTTTGTGTCAGACACCTTCCCTTGTCATTTTAGCAGGAAGCACAAGGCACCCTCCATATGGACAGGCACAAAGCCTAGCCGTAGGTTTTGACGGTTTTGTTGCTACTATCAGGCCATCTTCAAGTATAAATTTTCTTCTCCAACTGAGCATTCAACTCATTAAATCACTCACAGGCAAGGTAGGCAAAGGATAGTAATCTAAAAGGGAACATCTTTATTCTGCATACACTAACAAGAAAGAAGACGAAGGTGATACAGAACAGTGGTAAGTTCCCCATGTGCTTCCTATTAGACTCCCTGCCTTCTCGTATGTGACCAAACTCTTTTTTTAATAAACCTGTTACTACAGTTTAGAGTCTCTGCCAAGTGTTTACAGTGTTGCCCTAAGTAACAAGTCTGAGCCAAGGGACTTAATTAAATGTAACCTGCTTTTTCAGTTATACAATTGTCCTTAAACATCAAAAGCCAAGTGAATTTTAATAATAAAATCTGAAATAACTTTTTGTTTAACAGAAGTTCTTTACTCCTCACTGTATATTATGTTACTTCTTAGAACGCATATAGTATTTTCACAGATAATTTCCCACAAGCATTTACAAATTTTATGACAAGTAACATAACGTTTGGAGTTCTGGCTTTATATGAGAAGCTTAGATTTCATACTTTCTTCTTGAGTTGATTCATAGACCACGTGCTGCAGGGAAGAACGTAAAAACTTGAAGAAAAATGCTTGTAAAGGATGCCCCTTTTGATCTCATAATCTTTTAGTGTCCTGTCAATTTTAGAGGCTTAGCTTTTCATTCTGGAGCACTTAATTCTGCATATATTTCAATTTTCTTTTTATAACCATCTCAGAGGAAATTCTACCCATGAGGTCTTCTGCTAACCACAGAGTTGGTTTGGGGAAGGTGCTCAAGAATTACTGGAAAGTCTTGGACGAAAAACACAGGTGACATGACTGCAGCCTACTTGGACAGAGCTGCACATCTGCTAAGTGAAACTGGACCAGAGTTTTCATTCACAGTAGCTCATGAACCAGTGTATTAACATGCGACTAGATCAGTGCAGCTTCTATTGATATGCTGGACTAGAAACTGAAGTGGCCAAAACTAGCAGATGGGCCTGGACCCCCAGGTTGAGGCCCTGGCTGATTCACCTGCAGGAAGGGCAGGCTGTAATATTGATGCCGTTGCCTCCCATTGGTGCAGGAAGAGTGGGCAGTGCCAGCCTATGTTGCCTGTTGAACCACACTAGCTAGTGCTGGGCTGCAAAGAGCAGACGCTATCTCAGGTAAGAAAGGTTTAATGCCTTTCTCCTCTTCCTAAGCGGAAGTTTTAACTTCCCCATGCCCACAACGTTAATCATTTACAACACCTTAAACCCAGCCTGACCCTGAGACCCAGATTGTGCAGGTCGAATGCAGCTACCTGGCAGGCCTGGATATATCAGAGGCACCAGGGCTGCACGCTCAACCATCCTTTTAGAGAAGGTGGGCATGTCTTACAGGGGCAGCAATCAGGATGAGGGCAGTTATCAGCCCCAGAAAAATGTGCAGAGAGCAATGAATCACAGCTGCAACATCATACATCAGGTGGGGCTGGCAGCAAGGAGTTACTGGATTGCTTCCTCTGACCTTTGCACCTTCTGCAGCACCTCAGTGTCCACCTTCTGTATCAGAAATGCTGACGCCAGCAGGATCAGAGAAGTGGTCATCCACCTGTACTTGGCACTGTGTTCAGTTTTGGGCCCTTCACTACAAGAAAGACATTGAGGTGCTGCAGCATGTCCAGAGAAGGGCAACAAAGCTGGTGAAGGCTTTAGAGCACGAGTCTTACAAGGAACAGCAGATGGAACTGGGGTAGATTAGTCTGGAAAAATGAGGCTGAGGAGAGATCTTATCACCAAGGTTATACAACAACCTGAAAGGAGGTTGTAATGGGGCAGGTGTCGGTCTCTTCTCCTGAGTAACAAGTGAAGTGGACATGGCCTCGAGTTGCACCAGGAGAGGTTTAGGTTAGATATTAGGCAAATCTTCTTCCCTGAAGGGGTTGTCAAGCACTGGAAAAGGCTGCCCAGGGAAGTGGTTGAATCACCATCCCTGGAGGTATTTAGAAGATGTGTAGATATGGCACTTACGGACATGGTATAGTGGTGGACTAAAGTGTTAGGTTTACAGTTGGACTTGATGATCTTAAAGGTCATTTCCAACTTAAATGATTCTGTAATACTACGATTCTACAATTCTGCTGTTGAAGGCTGCAGACTCTTCCACTTCTCATCCATTACCTGCATCTCATAATAACCCCTTTTCCCTATCCGGTGTACTGACCATAGCAAACACCCGCTGGAAAATCTCACAAGCAGGCTAGTGCAGACTGGGCTAGGCTACCTAGAGAGCTCACAAGATCCCAGCTCCTCGTGGGTGCCCACAATGATGAGACAAAGCTGTCCCCATCCAGTGTTGGTAGTAGTCCTGCTTTGAGCAGCAGGGACCGCCAGCTAGCCCTTGTGGACCGTTATTTCACTGACACTGTGAAGCCATTCATCTGCTTTTCCCATAGTCACATCGGCTCAGTTCCCAGCTCAAGCTCTAAACACAGTACTGATGCATTCAGTCCTCTTGGGTATCTCCTGGAAAAAAACCCCAGGTCCTCCCAAGCGCAAAATAAAGTGAAAGCCTGGTATTGTGATTTGTGCGAATCTGGTTGAGTTCAGATGTGTTTTTTTCCTCACACGCTGTTTCTTCTGCTCCTTGAATTCAGGTTTATAAACTCTTCAGCATGGCATTCACTTGTCTTTCCATTTGTGCAAAACTTTTAAGCCTTGACACGTAACCAGTAATAAGGCTGAAGATGGTCCCAGATTCTTGGAGAGTGGATTGTGAGTTAGTTGACTGGTATATGTAATATCAATGACAAATAGTTTATCTATTAGATGCTTTATGGATGATTATGCCTTCTCACCATCTCTATCTGATTTTGAGTTGTAAAAAAAAAAAAATCACCTGAGCAGGCTGTGGGAAGAGCAACACATTCCTGAGCTGGGTGAAACAACTGGTTGCATGGAATAAGCATTTACTTGGGATCACGTAAACACTTCGAACTTGAAAGAGCCACAATATCTAGATCCCAGTTTGTTTATATTTAACTTTGCAGGTCTAGCTTATGTGTTTTGCTAGTCTAACTAGATGCTATACTAGTCCGACTGGATTGTGTCAAAACTTTCTGTTTACATTATACAGTCTTCATGGTTTGAAAAGGAAACAGGCGCAAAAATACAAATAGTGCTCGTTTGTAACAAAATGCCTTGTATATAAAGGAAATGTTCATGTTCTTCACCAAGTTTGTAGAGCACAGATCTTAGTGATACTGAAGAGTACCAAGAAGGGTATGAACGGTATCAATCGTTTTCAAGGCATAATATGATACCAATTACTTGCTAATAATTCCTGTCCAACTCTGATGAAAAAATGTGTAAATGAAGATATTTGATGTGAAAATTCACCACCAAGGCAATTTGACAGCTTAAATAGACAAGAAAGAGCAGGCTAAACAATCATGCAAGTGGCATATTAGTGCTTTTATTTGATAGTGGTGCTTATTTCTTCTCCCACAAGGAGAATCTCTCTGCTGTTCATACTTTCTTCTTCCATTTCTGCCGTGGATGTGTGACATTTCTATTCTGGGGAAAAACACTTCTCCCGTTGCCACACGCAGCAAAGAGAAAACGGGCAAGAGCTCGGTTTCCCTGCAAGAAAACAAACATTTATTTCAGGCGACAAGGGGGCCGCTCTGAGCGGGACGGTTGCGGGCGCGGCGGGGGTGCTGGCAACCCGAGGGGGCGGCCGGGGCGAGGGGGGTCGCTGCGGAAGCCTCGCCGCGGCCGGGTGGAGGGGGCGGCAGGCACGGAGGAGAGGGCGGGGGCCACGACCAACCCCCCCTGCCTCCCCCCACCGCCCCCGCGCCACCGCCCCCGGCCGGGCGCAGGGAGGCGGGAGGGGAGGGAGGGCCGCGGGGCGGGGCGCGGCGCGGAGAGGATCCGCCTTCCCGCCCGCTCCGCTCGGTTCCGCGCCCGCCGTCGGTGCCGGTGCAGGCGGTGGCGGTGCCGCCGGGTCCCGCCGCCCCGGCCCGATGGCCGGGCAGGAGTGGGACTGGTTCCAGCGCGAGGAGCTCATCGGGCACATCAGCGACATCCGCGTGCAGAACCTCCAAGGTAAACCGGCACCCCCGGAGAAGCCCCTCCCTCCGCCCCCTGCCGCTCCTTCTCCCTGTGCCGCTCCTTCCTCCTCCTCCGCCGCCTAGCCCCGTGCCCTGGCGCGACAATGCCGCTGGCTCCCCATCCTTTCCCTCGGTGCGAAGTCCCCATCCCGCTCTTGGTGCGGTATCGCCATCCCGCGGGCTCCCCATCCTTTTCCCCTGTTTGGGTTCCCCGGCTCCCTTGTGCAGGGCCGGTGCGGGTGCGGAGCAGCCCGGGGCGAGGACAGCGGGGCCGAAGTTTGCGCCGAGCGTGGCGCCTTCCCGGGACCGGCGGGCGGGACGGGGCGCGGGAGCTGTGCGGGGCTGGGGATGCCCGTGTCCCTGCCCCGCGGGACGCTGCCACCGGCAGCCGCCTCCCGAGGACCGTCGGGGACGGGGCTGCAGGTTCTGGGTCGTCCCGCTCCATCTCGGGGCAGCTCGGTGCGAAGCGAGCGGTGTCATTTGCCTCTCCCGGAGCCAGTCAGGGGCTCCCCACGGGCTAGGGGGCAGAGCCTGCCCTGCCACCCCTACCTGGAGGCGGCTCCAGGTCCATGTCGGCGCAATCTGAAGAGGAGCCGATGACTATCAGAGACCTGGATTTAATGTACCTTCTCGTAAGCTACTGTTGAGTAAACACAGGGAGAGCTTTTGGATAAATCGTCTACGAGATGCTCTCCCGTTCTGCCACAGGCTGTGCTGGCGAAAGGATGCAAATATCACAGAATGACCTGAGTTGTAAGGGATCCACAAGGATCGTGGAGTCGAACTCCTGTCCCTGCACAGGATAATCCCAACACTCACATGTGTCTGAGGGCATTGTCCAAATGCTTCTTGAATATTGTCAGGTTTGGTGCCGTGACTGCTTACCTGGGGAGCTCTTCAGTGCTTCACCACCATATGGGTGAAGAACCTTTTCCAACTGAAACGTCCGGTGACACATCTTCCTGCTATTCCCTTGTGTTCTATCAGTGGTCACCAGAGAGAAGATATCAGTGCCTGCTCCTCCTCCTTCGCTTGTGAGGAAGCAGTAAACTGCTATGAAGTTCCCCCTTACGTCTCCTTCAGGCTGAACAGACCAAGTGACTTCAGCTGCTCTTTGTATGACTTCCCCTCTAGAATATCTGTGTTTGAATGTAGTTTGGTATCAGTGTAGTAGTTCCTCCAAAGTTGTGTTTGCTCCTCACCAGCTAACTCTTTGTGATTGGCAAGAGCAATAACAGTCGATGAAAGAAGAAAAAACTGTAGTGGTTTATGGGAGAACAATTCAATTAGCGCAACACACCAGTCTTAATCAACAGCTCACATTATACTGCAATGTATCCTCATGTTCCATAAAAAATAATAGACTTGAATTGTAGGTCATTATCTCTTCCTGTTTATGCATAATGATATTAAAGCACTGTCTACTGGCAGAGACAGTGCAGATGCTGGAAATTAGTTTTGGTTTGGCTTGATTACAGAAGACAGATAATTTATCAGAGAAGAGACCCAAATTTATCAGAGAAGAGACCCATTTCAGCTCTGATGTTATACTAATGCCGTTAAATGCTGGTAGGGTCACTCCATAACATTTTGACCAGCATCGTCATAACCTCTGAAATTCAGATTTTGAGTACAGTCAGGGCTGTTGATTCCAGGTTGAACTCCCCTTGGAATCTGACAGTCTCTCATTACAGTGTAATTCTACATCACTAACTCCTGGCACTGTCTCTTTTGAATCCGTGTGTTGGCATGGATGGCCTGCATCTGATCTCTTGTTCCTCAACTATAGTGTCTAAACCAGGCTTGTTCATGGGCATTTTTTGAGAATAAATAGAAAAGAAATCTGTTCTTAAAAGGAATAACATGTTTTTAATTTTCCCCCTCAATCATTTGTGGAAGAAGGAGTTAAACTCATTTCCCTTGCTGGAACTTAAAATGCATTTATACAGATGCACACAACCTTCTCTAAAATTCCTGTAGTCCTGTAGGAGAATGTCATCCTACAGGGCAAATTCCTTTGAATAACATTATGTTCATGAAAAAAAAGCCTGTTCGCTTCTTACTATACAAGAGGAATTTTGAGAAATAGATTAGTTATCACCTTGCTTGCACAACTAAGTGGGGTTTTAAGAAGTTTTTTGCCTGCTGTGGGCTATTATAGGGGAGAAAAGGCATTTGTTCTTGGGTGTTGCTCAAAAGCAGGTGACAGTATCTATCACTTACAGTAATACATGATTTGTAACACATAGTTCTCACATTATCTTCTGGAGATGAAAAACATTTTACAGATGGCAAGTCTGATACTCAGGAGAGTGTGATTTTTGTCACTCAGGAGCTCAGTGGTAAAGCATGTTGCTTCTCTTCAAGATACATTCTTGTAAAATGGCAACATATGCTCTGTGCTCATCCGCAGTAATTAAACTTGTTCCTGCTTTGTAAGTCAAAATTCTTTCCTCACAAAAACAATGTGATCTGAGTCGCTGCTAGTATCATTATCTGTCACTTTCAGAATCAATAACAGTTTTGATGTGCTAGAAAGTCAAGAGTCTAGGATGGAATGCTAGCTGAGGACGATGCAGAGTTTCCAGCAGCACCAGCCAAGCTCCTGCAGGGCCCTGCTGCTCAGGGCCACTGACAAACACTGTGTAGTGAGGGTCCCTGTCTGCTGTGTCTTCTGCTTCTGCAGTGCTCTACCAGCTATGTTTAGGGTAGGTGCTATGAAGCTGATCGTTTGCCTTATTCCAGAACACTTCCTTTCAATGGAAAATTTTCCATATATGAACATGCTTCCTGATCTCAGGGGACTGTATGATATGAATATAGACTCAAGAGGGAGTATGTTGTAAAGAGAGGATTCGACGCAGCAGCTAAATATTTGCAGTTATGAACACTGGCATGTCTGTGTGCAGAGATGGAGACTGACCACCTTCGTCTGCTTGATGCACAAAGCCAGCCAAATATGAGGTCTTTCAGGGCTGGAAGGCAGATAGAGGCGTTACTGTCGTGCTGCATGTGAGCCAACCTGCCCAGCAGCTGATAGAAGAGCCCAAGGAGGTGAGCCCAAGTGGTGATGACCATGAGAAGCAGTACTACTAGCACCTGAGCAGCCTACCTGATATTACAGTTTGTGCAGCCATCATACAGCCATCTGCTATAGCAGTTTTCCATACCCTTTCTGCCTCCTTTTTTAAAAGCTCAACTTATTCATTTCTGTTGAATTCTTCGTTATGCTTTAGCTAGGCTATAGAGCACTGCTGACGTAAAATACTATTTGAAGATGGCATATGCTGTTTCAGACTGTTGCATCTTTCCTCTCTAGTTTGGTAGTTCCACATACAGAAAGGATCCAGGATGCCGGTTACTGGGAAATGTCTGCCCTAATGGGGGTGCTTTTGCAATGGTATGATTCCACCAAATTCAGGAGATGTTCTAGGTGCATGTGGTGCGTGCAGAAGTACTCTCGGGAGCTGTATATTCTGTCACGTAACTGATGGGTGAAATGATGGCATGCGTGGGGTTTTCGGCTTTTTCACAGGGAGACTAAAACTGACAGCCAGGGGTGAAATTTGCTGAACTGACTGGACATATGGGAAAAAAATGGATGGTTTTAAGAATGAAATTATATCTGGATATTTTGACATAGGCATATGATGATGGGCTTTTATTTTTCCTTTCCATCAAGTTTGAACATTTTTCATTTTATGTTTTTGGTGAAGGAAAGGGATAGATCAAATCAGTCGCAGGAAAGTGATGCTAAAAGCCAGGTGCACGGCCTGCACTCTTGACAGAGGTAATTTTAGAGAAAAGAAGCATAAGTGACAATCTGATGGAAGAGCGGTGAGTGGAATGTAAAGAGGGAGTAAGTGCCAGGTATGCTGATGCACAAATAGAGTTCCTCACTCCAGGTCTGTTTGGTTTCTAAATGCATTTAATAAATTGATAATCTTGTGCTCTTTGTTCTGTTGGTATATTCGCCATAGTGAATTTCTCCACATACTGAAAGAGAAAATGGGAAAGCCCGAGCAAAATGTAGGAGCGCATCATCAAGTAGAATGCTTAATAATTAATTTCCTGCCAGGAGGTGGTTTTTTTTGTCTTTCTTTCTTTCATTACAACACCAGCGGGAACATTTTGTTACAACACAAGAATATTTTAAAATCTTCCCTACTGGAAGCTTGATTTAGGATCATCAAAACTGTATTCTCATATGTGGTAAATTGCACTCACTAGAAGGAGGCAATATCCTCAGAAGGAGTTATTCTCTTTTATGTAATATTTTGGTCCTATGCTTTGCAATACTCTGAATGTATATTTAGTAGTACATATCCTTCCTCATGTTGCTTGGAATGAATTATGTGGAGGTGAATTGTTGTGTAGTCAGATGTTTTATCCTTCTCTGGCAAACAAGTGCTGTTACCACCATTTACAAATGATTATGGTTTGAATATTCATTGATTTCATATATATATAAAATAGAATATATGGGCTGGGATGGTAGAAGTCTACCATTCTTCTATCAGAGAACTAGACAGGGAGCCCAAAATCCTGCTACTTGTCATTTCACTACTCTCTAAGAATTTGACGCAGAACTCTCAGAAATCCATAAATGTTTATTCCTTGATTTTAGTAGATTTAAATACTTTACTGAGTCTCAGACTTGCTCTGCTGAGGGTTGCATGGCCTTGGAGGGCTTTACAGGAACATACTTTAGTGTAAAAATAATGGAAAAAAATTGCGGTAGCAGGCTGAAAGGATTAAACTGAGCAATACCAGCCCCACTAGCTCCCCGTTCTTGTTGTAGTTTGTACCTTTGGGTGAATCATTTAGTCATAAACTCCCAGTGCTCCGTGCTTTGCTTGACTTCACAGTTTGGATGCCTAAGATCTAGACTTTTACAGGTTTTGGAAAGTGGTAACTGTAATTGTTACTGATAAGAACCTCAGCTTCCTCTGAGATAACAGGTCCTGAAGTCTATGTCTTAAGAGGTAATATGGGTCCCTAACTAGTAACAGTTAACTTTCTCTGTCAGTGAGAGTGTCTATGAATCTTTACTTTGAGAGGCTTGTGCATCTCTGATGGTCATCCAAAGGCAGGTGCCGCTAGTCAGTCAGGAACTCTTGAAAATTCTTCTTTCTGTGTTTTTGTTTATGTATCAAGCATAATTCTTATGACTGTTGCACTGAACTCCAGAGAGCAGTCTTTTTTTTTAAAAAAAAACAAACAAGATACAGCAGCATTCAACCTGTTTGCTGTAGTTTGACACATCTTTCAAACATGCAGAAATTCTACAAATGGAAAGGAACCGTTTTTAATGTATCTATTCATTCTCAAAAAAGTAAGGTGCTGTAACTGTTCAATATTTTAGGTCTTACATAACCATATCCAGCAGGATTTCATTCTGCCCGTAGACATGTTCATTTCAGTGGATTAAGGTGATGTTTGGAAAGATTAAATTGCCTGGAGAACTTTAGATGATGCCCTATAGAATGATATATTCTATTTTATATTCTATATAAAAGTGAAGTTAAGTAGGCTTGAGAGTTGTAAATGCAAATTGGCAAAATAAAGGTTTAGATCCAGGTATAAAAAAGAAAAGATAATGCTGGAAACATAAGCCTTCTAGTAAGGGTGGTCTCCATAAAGGCACTCTCATACCTCAGCGACCTGCTCCAGATGTAGGAAACCCTGGCAGTGAAATAAAGGAGCAGTGAGAGGTAAGGCAAAGTACAAATTGCCTGTTTCAGAATGCAGTTTTAACAAGGTCAGTGCTTTATTTCTCTAACAGATTAGAAGTCTGGGCTTTCTGTCCCATTGCATGGGTGACATTACACCAAATTCAAATCATGCCCAGTAGCTCTGCAGTCAAATGAACTCTTACACCTGTGTATTAACACATTCATTGTAAGAGTTTGTTTCTATTTGGCATCCAAGCATGGACCTGGCTCAAGGCATGGGTGTGGTCTGCTGTCACTCGCCAACATCCCTTTCTCTTTCTTTCTTTGGCGAACTGTTCAAGCACTGACCAGCCTCAGCATTAGGAGAGCTGGTGACATCTCAGACTGTAACATTTGCCTTAAGTTGAATGGCTGTAGTTTAAAAATGTCAGTCTTCAAAACACTGTGTGAAGACTAATGCCAGTGTAAAAATGTCATGTACTTCTCGCAGTTTTTTCAGCTTGTTTTTTGTTTTGTCCGCTCAGCTTGGACAGAAATTGAAAAAATTTCTTTCTCCTAAAGACAATTTCAAGCTTATGTGTCACTTGCATCCTGAAGTATTTGTAGCATTTACTTTGAAAATATTACAAAGGAATGACTTTGTTTTCTTTTTCTGTTTTTTAAAAAAGACAGCTTTCTGCTGGATTAGATGAAGCAACCTTAGGCATTCTGGCTTGTCAGTGTCCATTTAAACATTATTTGTTTATATCCTGTGCTGTTTAAACTTATTGCAGAATGATTGTTAAGGGCATATGTCTAAAGAGGAAGAGCCAAATGTTATCTGTCTTGTCATGTAGAAGTCAAAAAGATTCTCAAAATCCTGTATTCAGGGGAGGAAACTACCAGGTAAGCAGTTACATCTGTGTCAGTGCTGGGGTGGTGAAGGGCATCACAGGACCTTTCAGTGTCTTTTTCTACGTCTTTTTACCTGCTATTCTATTTTAATCTCTCCTCCACCAGTTAAATACAGAGACTGTAGGTGGAGGATTGCAAGATGGAGGATTTTATTTCATTGTGATTGTGACATATTTCTGTGCAAACAGCTGAGCTGTGTTTTAGCTATATTTTGAGGCTTTGTAGTCCCAAACACAAGTTTAAATTGGCATCTTCTAAGGAGTCTCGTAATAACAACACCCTGGATGTCTACAGAGTAAGTGCCCGTGGACTTGTAACCTGCAAGCAGAAACGTTTTATTTCTAAAACCAGATACTACTGAATCTAAAAAGATGTTATCTAAAACACTTAAAATATAACACTAATCTTTATGCTCATTACTTAGTTCAATGGCATGATTCCAGATGTATTTTTTGAAACAGTGTAATACTTAGAGGGATTCTGTTAACTATTTTCCACGAATTCAGACATATCTAAAAACATATTTTATGCTGTAGTGTCTTGAAGGTTACTTGTGTTATATATATATGTAATTCAAATCCAGTGAATCTATAAAGAAAAAGTTACCCTATTTTTAAACTTTCTGTGTTAGCATCTTATGCTGTTTCTAGTCAGAAATGAGACTTTTCTAGACCAATGTTGTTGATTGTTTCATTATGGAAATTCGAATGTTTTTCTCTTTTGATAGTATAATTCTAGTTTTTTACAAAATAAATGCTCACTAAATATGTGCCACAGGATTAATTTCCAATAGAAGCATTTATATTGCAGTCCTTGCTATCTTTAATGTGTGTATCTGTTTGGATCTTCATTCTATCTTAATGAAGCCTGGGGATAATTTCATTTTGTCATTTTGTAGTGTCCCAAACTGGGCCAAGAAGCCTCTGCTCTTCTGTAATGTCCATTACCAGGAATCACGATTGTTTAGTGGCATGTTCGGATTTGCATGCTAGCCAGAGCCCAGCCCTGCAATGCAGATCCCACAGCCTGTGGGGCTGCTTCACTCACTCCAGTGATGCTCCATATGAGTCCATCCAGAGCCCTGCTAAAGTCAGCATGCTCTACCCATACGCGCCAAATGACCCAAAGAGATCAGATTGCAGCACCAGTGCCTTCATGTCCAGAGGGGTTTTAAGTAGAAGACCAAATCTTATCTGAAGGCAGTAAATCATATTCTGCTTGTCTGTACTGATGAGTTTATGGCTTTTTCAGCAACTAGATTTCTCAGTTTTCTGTTTCACATTTGGGTTGGGTTGGAGACTGTTGTAGTTACCTGGTTGTGAAACAAGTCTCAAGTATCTAATCAATCTTCATCACCATGGATGCTATGATGCTCCAGACTTACAGATTTAGGTCTTGCACCTGAGATTGTCCCTCAGAGGGACTGAAACTTTCTCAAGCAGTAGTTGTCCACAATGGCTTAGCAGTCAGTCTCCAGGTTAACAAAGAGCCCTTAAAAGAAAACATTTTGCATGTTTTACCAGGAAGGTGGTATTTACAGGGGAGAAAATGAACTTCAAATAAACTGCCTACATGCATTTTTTCCCTCCCCACCCAGCTTACTACCATCATTGTCAATGGTAGCACGACAGGTCTTACGGTTTTGGAACTGTCCCTCAGGATAATTTCTTAGTGCTTCTGAAACTGAAAGGTCTCTGATGTGCACTAATCTTGTGAGTGCCTCATAACTCTCAAGTGCTTATGGTAAACTACATTTTTGTTCTTTCTGCCTGTTTTTCCTGTGTTTTCTTAAAGAAAACAGTACAATAAACCCCTCGATGTTCAGTTGTCCATGCATTATTCATATGTTTTGAGAGCTGTATCACAGTCTGAACTGTCCATTTCAAGGGGCTCCAGCTGAAGCTCTGTATTGCTGCCAAAGCACAAGGACTGGCTGTGTGCATGGCCTGTCCTTCTGTTGTGCACTAATGGTCAGAGGTACTTTGCCATTTTGTTCTCGTCTTTTCAAGAAGCCCCTAATATATATCAATAGGTATTTTGGGTATTCAGTCAGAGTAGTTCACAACTAAGGGCTGATTATGCTGCTTTTGGCTCAGTGAAAAATGGGAAGGGCAAGAGAGACCTGGCGCTGGGACAAATGAGAGCTATGCCAACAAAGATAACTTTGTTAAAAACTGATCCTTCATATGACTAAGAGCTTTCTGGCTCTTACTGATGTTCATGATAAACACGAACTGCAGTTATAACTTAATAAAGATATTGTATTTATAAATAACATAGTATGAAAGATCTACTTCAGACTTATTGTCTAGGATATAGGTAAGGAAAGAAACATAAACCTGTCTGGACTCTTTGCTCAAGGAGAATAACCAGGCAACCAGAGGTGGGCAAATGGGGAAGAGCTACATCCCAGCTGCATGGTCCTCTGAATCCTAAGAGAGACTGCAGGCAGCACCTTCATGTGACACTTAAAATTGGTGAGTCATGAAAATCCTACACCCAAACAAGAAGATGAGCTTTCAGAGACAAAATTCTCATTGATTCTCCCTTTTTGACAATGTACTTGATGGAAACATTTCTGTTTCAAACCCTGAATGATTCCAGCAGTTTTTGTTCCGAGTAGCTAGGAAGCATTTGTTCTCTATCCTTGGTCGCAGGTAGGGGACTTTCTGGCCCTGATGATTAATGCCACCGAACAGCTTTTAGTTTCTGTTACTCTCAGGGAGTTTTTTGGTCTTTGGTTTTTTGTTTGCTTTTTTCTTTTTTTAAAAAGATCTCCCTGGATACAGAGCAAGAACTGATTTGAAGATAGAGGGACTCTTGCATGAGTTTTTCCATTTCTACCTGTTCTAAAGAAAAGAGTTTTTAAGCACCCTAATGTTAGTTAAAAGAACTTGTGCTTAGCCTTCTTCCAGAAGTTAATGTGATTGTTGACCTTGGCTGAAAGAAGGCAGAGTATGAAATTTCGCTGACTAAGCTTCATTTCTTCTTTTGAAGGTTGATGGTCTTTTTGATGAATTCGATGTTAGCCTTTCAATACTTTAAAACATTGTGTGTTTATCAGAAGGATCAAAGAACACAGGAGATTTAATTATCTTCAAAAACTACGTGTATCAAGAGGAAGCACTGTGTTTTGGTTGCTAATACAGCTAAGGGATGCCATTGAATCCTTCATCTGTAATGCTGCAGTTGACAGTATCACTCATCATGAGTTTATTTTAATTTAAGAACTTGGAGGTCACACCAGTGTGACTACTCTGAAGTCAGGAAGCAATTGTGACCTTGATGATGGTTGACCTGTGTCTGTGGGAGAAGGACAGCACATGCTTCCCATCCAGTCCTGGACATCACTGAGAGGGGCCATTCTCAGATGCTGAGAGATCCAGATGTAGCTGGGAAGATCTGGAAAGCTGCTATGCATCTGTCTCTCAGGACTGTTTGCAAATAATTAACACAGCTAGTTATACTCATTTTTGGTTTCAACTGGCCAGATCTTGGGTACCTTTCAAATCCTTGACTTCCTTTAATTTGAGGTGGGGGGATGTGTCTAAACATTTTTTCCTTATCTATCCCACAGCTGGCTCTGGAGCAAATTTTTTCATGCATGCGGAGTCGTTCACTTTGATATTGAGACTGACGGCAAAAGCCAGTTGCAGAGGTGGTCTCGATGCCTACAGCAAGCTCAGATGAGACTCGTTCACTGCGTCACTCAGGCCCAGTAGACAACTTTGTCATTCAGGCACTTAATTAGGAACTGAATGTTCACTTGACCTCTTACGTTCTCATTTTACTAATGAACCAAATCTTAAAAAGAGTGACTGACTGCAGAGTCGTTGCAGTTCAAGCTCTATGAGCCAAAGTTTCCGCTCATTTAATTTATCACACTAATGATCAGTTTTGGATCCTAAGGCAACCTCTCAGGAGCTGCATGGAGAACACAGCTTAATGTGCAAAACTGATGTCTATATGATGAAAAGATTGTCATGAGCTGCCCACTGCATTTTGGCTGGCCAATCCTGCTACACGTGTATGTTCTTGCACACTGCATCCTTATAGAAGGATGGGGCTGTTACAGCTGTGGAAGTAGCATTTAATAAGTGTGGTTTTACAGAAAGCATCCAACCTTGAATTCTAGTACTTCAGTAATACTGGTGCCTATATGTTTTCTTTCCTACTGCTTTGTGTTTGTCTTGACTAAATTTGAATGGTTTTTTTAATACGTTCTAGCAGGGATGTATTTCTATTTCTTTAGTATTTGAGTGTCTCATGGTTTCGATGCATTTCGCTATGTTAGTGTTGGGGATCAAAGGCACATGAAAGCTAGAGGATTTGTTTCAAAGTTATCCAGACAGCCTCATGGCATACTGTTCTCAGTGCGAAATTATGAAGTTTTGGTGGAGTAGGCCTTGAACCTTGCATTTCTTTTTTCAAGGTGACCATTACAACTACTGACCAAAATCCTCTCTTCACACCTTTTTTCTCTCCTTCACCATTTGACAGCAAAACCTAGCAACATCATCTAACAATTCACATGAACTCTAAAACATATTTGCTGCCTTGTCTATTGTAAACTTTTAGAACTTGATAATTCCCGTGAGTTGGTGTTCCCCTGTTTGGTGGCAGGCAGTTTCCTTCTGAATTTGCTCGTGCTTCTAATGTTCTCTCCAGCACACACCAGTTGGTGTGAAGGCTAACTGAGTGCAGTCTTACTTCATTTGGCTTGGCTTAGTATTTTTTTAATGCAAGAAGAACAAAATGTTTGTGGAATGAAAGCAACCTGTTTTCTTCTGCTTCCTCCTTTTTGTGAAAATGTATTTTTCAGAGTCTTATGTTGATCATCTTTATGAATTACTATTTATCATCTTCAAGTAAAACCTTTTTTTCTCCAAGTGCTTTGGAATTACCTTAATCAAGATCCAAATCAGGTGTGCTCCCTCTGCTTCTTCTTAGTATGTTTTCAGTTCATTGAATTGTTTCAGGAGTTTGTTTGCTTTGGTTTGAGTATATGTTGCTAGAAAGGAGATTAAGTGGAGCTGGGGAAGGAAGAAGACTTGGTACTAGAGGCTGAAAGAGGGTAATTCATAGTGAATATCTCCAGGAATTATCATTTGATTTCTTTGAGTAATGTATGCTAATAAAAGCTTTCTATTTGCATGCATTAATGAATCTTATTAAATTTTATCCCAGGCTGAACCTGCTGTCAAATCATACTCTTCAGTCCCGTTCTCAGAGTCATCCAAATGTTATTTTAACAGAGCACAGTGCTATATCCACTGTCTTGAGACCCCATCTCCTTTCTGCATGGGTCTGAAAGAGCTCAGTGGGGTAGAGCGGAAGACTAAGGAAGAACTTGCTTCAGGCACAGATGAGACAAAATAATACTTCATGAACATAGAGAGAGATCTGCCTCAAGGTATCTGACTGCCCTGGATGATTATAAGGATATATTCTGCAAGAAAGGGAAGTCAGAAAGTTAACGGAAAACAAAGTTAGAAATAGAGCAATCAGATTCTGTTTTTTCTTTCTGCAAAGGTCATAGAGGAATGAGGCAATTAGCTGCCTCACCTTCAAATGTGGTTTATAATGGAAGCTCTGCAATACCTGGAAGTGTAAGCTGCCTGCACTGGAAGCCAGTTGCAGCCGGTGTCTTGTGGAGTTACAGCTTTATAAATAAGCAATTCTGACCTGCTCCTGGAAGACTCCTTTTCTTCCTTGTTTTCTTTTACCAGTTTCCCAAGCTTTTTGGTATTTGTATGGTGATCTCCATCTAGACTTGGATTCATGGCATAAGCAGAGGAAACATTGCTGTTTAGTCTTGTGATTTGTAGCGATGAGTTATTAATACATAAAGGAATGAATAGATGACAGGTGTTTTGCTGAGCCCTTTCCCCCACTTTCTCAATCTTTCCTCCTACTGGAGCATGGGAAGTGCTGAGACCTCCTAATTGCTGAAATAGCCTCAAGTCTTTCCTGGGCAGAGCCTCCCCACTGCATATGGGTGCTGATTTGTGATCAGCATGTGCGTAGGAGCAGATCCATTGCTTAAGGCTTCTTTGGGAACCCCAAAGAACAATAATATCCTGTTGACTAGGATTTTACTATTTATATCCATCAGCTGAGCAGCCGCCTCCTCTGCCTGCTCCCTAGTTACCAGTCTGTAAATCTCTCATTGGACCACGTTGTCTGTTGCATGGTTGACGATGTGATTTTTAATTTCAAGATTAATTTGTTTGAGGCACTTAGAAAGGCAAATACATTAATGAAGAAAAGCATCAGCTTTTCTTGCTTTGTGAACCTGTTTGCTTTTTGGACATCATGTAAAGAAAATGTCAGGAAGCTAACCTAAAAATAAGGGGTATCATTAACGAACAGTGCAAACTTACATCTATGCAAAGAGGAAAACAGTTAGATCCCTTATAGGTAGGTTTGTGGAGAAGTGCTGACATACACTTGTCAGATTAAAGACTGAATCCTGCCACCCACATACTCTCCCAGCAGTTTATTTTCTTTTTCTTCCTTTCTTTTCTTTCTTTTTTTTTCCCTCATTTTTTTCTGCAGCAGATTTTCAATCTGCTTGAGTAGAAAAGGTGTCATCTTCTTCTAGAAGAACTCTTCCCTGGCTTTGAAACATAGGGAAAACCATGTCATATTTAGCTTAGTATTTTCTAGGCTGCTTTTTTAAAGGTGAACCTTTTAAGAGAAGCTGTACAATTTACTTAGAGGAGAAAAAATACTGTGGGAGTTTTGTGAGGGTGAAGTGAAAAGAAAGCAATTATTTCAATGTGAGCTTTTTATGAAGATTTTTGAGGCCCTGAGCAAAACAAAGGTGTGTTAATAATGGGACTTAATTGTTAAGTCCAATTGCTTTGTCTCCAATATGGATAAACCAAATCACAGGGGGAGAGGGTTAAATCTGATCTGAACCAGAAGCAGCCACTGCTTCTAGTTTGTGCTATTTTTAAGGATATAAACATGGCTCACATAGTTTCCTAGTTTTGCTTCAGTGCCATCCTGCATGCAGGTCTGTGGACATGATGTCAAGAGACCAGATCTTTTTTGAAGACTTTGCTGGTATACCCACCAGGGAAGCAGCGTGTGGCTCTTGTCTTCCTGGTTCCATTTTATCCACACTTTAGGAATGTGATGTGTTATCACTCCCCAGCTCTGTCTTTTGAGATTTTCTAATGCATATATATCTTCCTTGTTAAAGCACTGCACGCAAAATACAGGGCATGCTGAGCATTTAAAAGTGAACTAGGATTACTCAGAGAAACCAGTATATTTTCTGAAACCATTTTTTAATTATAATGAAAGCCTAGTGCTTATAGAAAGTTTGGAGTATTTTTGGTACCATCTGGATACCTAAGCTTGGACAACAAATTACTTCTGACATAATGACGACGGTGTATAATACTGAGTATTCCTAACCCGTGTCTCATTAATGTGGAAGCACATGGATTTTCCTGCAAAATGTTGATTCACCATCTGTGCTAGTATTCTTTATATGAAATGAAGACTGCCCTTTGTGTTGCAATTGAAATGGACCCATTCTGCTTTTAATGGCTTCTCTGTCTTGGACCAAATGAGTATGTCACAGAACAAAATAAAACTACACCAAATGGTATTTACTGCTTATGGGTTTTTATCTTATTTCTAATGTGGGAGCCATTTAAATTTATTAAAAGTGGAACTCACAAGATGAAGTGACATTTTTCTGTTGTTCTTACTTTCCGTTTCCCATGCATTGGCCTTAATTTGCTTATTTGGGCAAACCCCTGATGTCAGGGAAAATGAATTCCTTGTATGTCCCTTGTAGATCTCAAAACCTAAATCAGGTGTAAAGGACAGTAACATTTCTACAGTTGAAATGGTGTAAATAGGTTTGAAATGGTATAGGTGAGATTTGCCCATTGAATGGACTGGAGCTTGGTTGGAGTCAAGTTGTTCCTCAACTATAAAGCAGCTTAGATTTTATTTACCTTCAGAGTAAGTAATTGGCATTCTGAGTTTGGTCTAAGTCTGGGGATCCTCAGCTTCATCGTACTTCTCCATGGATGTTTGAAGTGCTCTTAAAATTCTTCTGCCTTCATTGGGAGGCCTTTTATATCTACATATTAATGGTTCAGTTGTTGCAAAGCAGACTATCTCTTCACTGTCATGTGATTTGAAATACCACAAAAATATTTTACATCCTCAGAAACCTTATTCCACTATCATGTAATTGGTAGCTTCATTCACAGTACTGAGTTTTGCAATCCAGTAATGATGGTTTCCAGATGAAACCCATCAAACCCAGGGATATTTAACCATCTTATTTTTTCTTAATCTCTCCTGAGTCTTCTGCTTTTTCATATTCTTGATACTTAGAAACAGATGGAACATATTAAAGTACGTAAGTAAGCAGTCAAAATTTCATCTACTTCAGTAAATTTCATAGAATCATAGAATCACAGAATGGGACCCACAAGGATCATCGAGTCCAACTCCTGTCCCTGCACAGGACAATTCCGACATTCACACTGTGTGTCTGAGGGCATTGTCCAAATGCTTCTTGAATATTGTTGGGTTTGGCGCTGTGACTGCTTCCCTGGGGAGCTGTGCCAGTGCTCCACCACTCTCTGAGTGAAGAAACTTTTCCTGATATCCAAGCTAAACCTCCCCTGGCACATCTTCCTGCCATTGCCTCAAGTCCTATCATTGATCACAAATTTGTCAGTGTAGTATGACTTAGCACAGAACAATCAAGGGACAGATTCTGTTTTCCTGCACTTTCAGTAGTTTTATTTCTGCAGCCTCATGGAAGTAAGCCACTATATGGAAGATACGGATCTGTATTTTAGTAATGAGTTTTTAAGGTAATTTTGATACAGCACTAAATAATATCAAAGGGGAAGAAAGGGCTTAAAAGAGTTTCTTTCTGATGTGTTGTGAAAGCGATGCAGAGTATCAGTCAAGGGGTTAGACTTCTCTCAGGGCATTGCAAGTAAGATGGTTACTACAGGATAGCAAGAGGAAGGCTTGTCTGAAGGGGCTGGAGAAGGAGAAGCTGGCTGAGCAGGAAGGTGACTGATCCCTGTGTTTTAGAGGCAAGTTCATCTCTCTTGAGATGCAGTGAATGACTAACTGGATTCTGTAACAAATTTGAAACAGCAGTAGTTAAGGCTTTCTCAGCTCCTTGATGCTGCTTTCTGCTGAGGTTTAACAAAGTAGAAGCAGCAGGGGCTGACGGCGGTCAGCAGGATATTGTCAGATAATTGTTTGGCATAGCGTTTTCTGAAACGAGAGAATGAAAATAGGAGAGATGTTAAAATGTAGGTAGATAAAAGCCTATGATTTTGCCTGCTGGCATGAGACAATCCAGTGGTATTTGTTGGGGACATGGAGGAAGAGGTAGATATGGCATAGGAAGCTGAAAGATATTTTGATGTTTTTTTTCATGACTTGGATCCACCACATTATGCACATGTGCAAACCTCTGTAATTATAAGCTGTTACACTTGCCTTTGTTCTCCCTGCATGTCATATTAATATCTTTGCTTGCAACTGGGATCTGATCTTGCAGCCGCTGATTTTTTGGCCACTGAGCTCCGTGGGGCTAAATCAGGCTGCTGCAGTGGAGCAGCTGCTCATCTCTGCCAGTCTCACGTGCCCAGAGTTGCATACTAAGGCTCTGAGCACACAGTGAGTGTCCCCAAGGGCTACAGCATGTCTGCAGGTCGTTTATAGAAATACATTTGTCTGCAGTTTAAAAACCTGAATATGCAGAAATACATACCAGATACTTGGATCAGTCTGATATCCCATATACTTGTCCTTGGTTGTCATGTAGTCAAGCAAGCCAGCAGCGCATCTGTGCAAGAGGGGTGTAGAAGCCCCTAGGTGGATGTTGCAACTGGTTTATGTGTGTATTTGCCTGGATGAAGTTGGCATTAGTATGGCTTCTGCCCTACTTCTCAGTAAAGCAATTAGCAAGCCCAAAAGGTCTTGCCTCAAGGCTCTCACAAACCATGAATTATGCATTTATTCTGTCCATTTCTCTAATATGCTCTTTCAGAAGATCATGTAATGTCTTATTTTCCCCTCATATAAAAAATCAATAGCCTGGTGCCCAGAGAAGGAGAATAGGAAAGCCTTGTCATCATCTCTTCACAACATACAACTCCCTTTTTTTTTTTCCTGTCAGGTGCTGTTTATGAAAGTGCTTGTTGGCAGACAATAGTATCTCAAGGCTGTCCAGTACCTTCCCTGGTGAGAGTCCTGAGAGCTATAGCAACCCGCTGGGCATTCAGCAGCAGCTGCTGCCTGCCTGATATTAAAACAGAGATTTAGAATTTAGTGACAGTACCATAGACCAATGAACCCACTACTTTGTTATGACATAGCTAAGGAATAACATAGAATGTATCTTCATGAGTATATTCAAAAGTTAATCCAAATTAAGTTTCCTGAAAGTCAGTTAACTATAACACACGGCATGCTGGTGTGACGGTTCCTCTGCAAAACAAAAGTGGCTCTACTTTAGCTGTTTATGGTTAAACTGAATTAAGGATGCTATTTTCCAATGAGGGATTACCTCTGCTAGTGTCTTCCTTGAGACAAACTCTCAGTTGTTGTTGGTTCAGATCTGCTGCTGCACATTCGGAGTTTACCAAAGCCCTGGCAGTGGATGTAGATGAAGAGCAGGCAGAGGACTTTGACCTCTGAGTTCGGAGCGATGGGCCAAACGTGTGCTTTGTACCAGGATCAATGCATGTGGAGCTGAGCTCAGTCACAGCTGCCAGCACTGGAGGATGTGCCAGGAGAGGCAGGCAGAGGAGTGGTCTAGCTGGAAAGGCTCCTGTCCTGCTGGAGCGGTGGGACTGAGGCTAATTGGTATGTAATTCTGGCTTTTGCTTTTGTCATTTCCTTGAGACAGTAATGAGGAGCTGTGTAGCTACTCTAAACAAAAATAAGTGAGGAAAAATTAGCATTTGCCTTTCTTTCTCCCTCAACAAGAAGCTCACTGGGGGTGCCTGAGCTCTTCTTAATAACAAGGAAGCTTAGAAAGGGCCAGATATCTCTGTGTGTGGGTATGTTTACTGTGCAGTTGACAAGGCAGAATTATGTAATTAATGTGCTTGTTTCCTGGAAGCGGTTTACTAGTCCTCTCCAGATTTCTGGATGTTCCAGGGAAACCTCTGCTTCCCAAAACTCTCCTGGATATCCCAACACTTCCCCATGGCTATACATTACCTGTTCATCTGCTCATCCGTGAGATACAATTATTCCTCCAGCCCCACGGAAAATGCTAATTAACTGCTATGATGGTGAATGTGGAATGAAGAAAGCTTTCAACCTCTTCAAGAGCTTGCTGCTGCCACTTCTCAGGAGTCCCCGTGGGATCCTGCACGCCTGCAAGGGAGACAGCTTGTCTCTCAGAGCAGTTATTTGGGATACAGACCCACCCACAGTAGCAATGGTAATTCCGGGCAGTGTCAGCTGGGAGGTAATTTGGTCCCAAGGCCCATAGTTTTTCTGCTGGCGATTCTCTGCGGATGCTGGGATTGCAGCATGTGGGGGTGGAGGAACTAGCAGATCCAATGCCCACACTGGCAAAATTAAACAAGTTTTGTTCCCATGCTTTCTTCACCCTTCTGCACTGAAAATCTTGTTTAGTTACAAAAGACAATGATAAACTGAGGCTGGAAGTCTCTGACTTCCTGCAAATGTAAAAATTAATTGATAAAATGAGAGATATTTTGGTAGTGAAGTTGCTGCCATGATTTAAGCAAGGCAAGGTTTGTAGAGAGAGGTAATATCTTTTATTAGCCTGGCTGATAAGTTGCTTTGTTGTTTTTCCAGCTCCTGTTTGTTGGCCTAATAAAAGCTACTACCTCACCTCAGATATTTTTTTTGCATTGTGCTTATCTGAGATACAGAAATCAAGGAAGTTAGTCTAGTGCAAGTGGTCGTGTTTCCAGAATGCAAACTATTAAAGGAACAAATTCAAGGTTAATTTGTATAAATCCAGATTATTTATTGCCTTACCTGTGTCCCTTTGGTTCTCTAATTTGTGACCCCTGAGGAAAAATATGTTCTTTCACTCATACAGAGTAATTTCTTGAAAATACATCATTGCTTCCATAGCATGTCTACAAACGAATGAGATTACAGCAGTTACTGACTGAGAATGACAAGTAACCAAAACGCAAAGCCAGGGCTTAGGCTGACTGCAGTTGCAAATGTGAAATTTTTGGCCTTGATAGGCAGCAAATTAATGAATTAAACTGAAATGATAGACTGGAGAACATTGTTTAGCTATGCTGCCATAGCCTGAGTTTTCCAGGGTCTTCCTGGTCTCTATGAACAGTCGCCCAGCAGTGTTTCATGGTAAAAAACAATGCATAAGCTGCGCCTATCAGTTTGCAGTCTCGTTAGTAATTCCAGCATATATAATGTGTCAAAACAAGAAGTTTCATTGCTTGACATGTAAATATTATAAATCATACATACATTTTATCTAGTTTATTTGACTGTGTAGGGCGAGGCCTATTTGAAGTTTATCCTACTGTAGTTTGTTTATGCATGGAAAGCACTTGAGGAGTACTCCAGGGAGGGGGCACAAGCAAAGGCTGGGATGTGCCTGGGTGTTTCCCAAGCCCTTGCCAGGCTGTCAATGTTGTTCCAGTATCCCAGTAGCAGGGCTGAATTCACTGTTTCTCTTCTTGTGATAGCTGGCAGAGAGAAGGGGGAATGTGCTTTAATTTACTAAAGCAGGATTTGATTTACTAATGAAAGAGCCACACTTGGGAGAGCTTCAGTGTAAACAATAGAGAGGTTGCTTGGACTGCTCACTTCAAAACTATTTTGGCAAACATTTCCTTGATGAAAATATAGTCTACTGCTATCTGCAGTCACTGTAACTGCTAGTATTACACACCTGGAAAGCCCTTTGTAATGACTTAACCCTCATTAAAGCTTATGCATTTCTCATAGCTTTAATTCTTAATGACGAACACCTTGAGTTGTGGCACTTTTTAGTGGCTGGATGTGATTCCTGAGCCTAGCTGTCCTGTCTCATAAAACCCCCTGGGACTGTTTTTACAATTTTGGCTAATGGGTGCCATTTCTCTCTCTTAAGCCCTAGCTGTCTGGAAGTTGGATCTCCTCCGGTAGCTGTGCAGACTTCCTCTGGAGCCATGTTTGCAGTATGTTAGAATGTGAAATGCTGAATGCCAGGCTGGGAAAGTATTCTTATTTGCTGTGAGAGAATTAGGCTCAATTTCTGCCTCTGCTGTAGCTCTACAGACACAGAAAAAAGATTTGGGGCCAGCAATGTAAATGCTGCAAACTACAGTGTAAGCCCTTGCTGCTACTGGGATGGCAGGGGTGGCGGAAGAGAGGCAGAGATCTCCCTGATTTACTTTTGACAGAGTCAGCAAACACTAATCCTTCGCTGCCAAAGGAAAGTTGCCCTGCTTGCTCATGGGAAGTCCTCTGTCACATCAGCCTGTGTTTTTGCCACTGCACACGGTACAAGAGCAAAGAAAAGAGCAGAGTGTTCTCAGCTGAGCCACCTCCCATCCCCCAACCTCCATAACCGCCACTGTGTTTAGGCAGCTTGGTTAGCCATTTTTATTTCATTTTGCCAGCACAATCTCCTTTCCTTTTTCTCCTCTGGTGTTTAGAGACAAGTGTGGTCCATCTATCAATTATGTATGGTCCTTGCTTACTGTGCCTGCCTTGGAAACCTCTAGGTTTGCACATCTGCACTGCCCTGGGTGAAGACTGTAAAATTACCTGGGAGAGTCAGTTCTTCCCTCTGTATATTCTAAATTCAGCTGTATCTGCTTACCCACAGGTTTAGTTTTCTTTCCTAAGGTAAAATGAATATCAAGTGCTCACTTACACACAGGTAAAACTGTTTTTTTATTAGAATTGAGTCAATCAGGTTAATACTGAATTAATAGGACAACCAAGTGAAAGAAAACCCTGGGTATAATTGGAATGTCCATCTCTGGAGCAAGACAGGGTGCGCTGGCTTACTTGACAGAGATCCATTCATGCCCAAATAACATTTGGCTGTGGAAAAGAACAAATGACTCCACCAAATCTCAGTTTCTGTTAATCTAAAAAGAAAGTTGTCATGTGATTTCAGCTTCTCGTCTTTTTTCAGAGTTCTTACTTTGTTCCGTTGTCCTCCTCTTCCTCATCCCACCAGCCTGAAATCATCAAATATAATTGAATAACTTTCAACAAAATTGGAGCTCTGATGGTGGGAAACTTGTCTTTACAGAGCTCGTTGCTTTCATAGCTAGTCACACAAGCATGGAGCAGAAGACAACTCTAGTCATTCCTCTCTGGACAAAAAAAAATCTTTCCCAGATTAAAGAGATTTTTTGAGTGCAGAATTTAAAAAATACTCAAAATGTGACCTTGTTCTAGTGATGTTAATTGTTTTTAAGCAACCGTTGAAGTGGTATTGCAAAAAAAAACCCCAGCAAACAGTGGAAAGCCCCACAACAGCCATCATGTAGGTGCTAAGTCTGTTTAAGAGCCACCTGGCGACAGTCTCCCAGTCACTTCCACCTTAGCATGGTGTGCCACCTAGTACACATCTAAACTGTGTTAAGCTTGTCTGGAAAGAGAGTGGAAGTGCTTCAGGGTAGTAGCTTTGTGTGTATGTGTAGGGCTATGCAGTCTGGATCAGACTCTCTTTCATTTTAAGCTCTGCTAATTATTAACCCTCAGCTTGTAATAACTATCCAGCATAATGATAACTACACTGTTGGCTCTTTTCCACAAGGTTCTTAGCTATGTACTACCCAGCATATTCTTTCCACTCCATGTTTGAGAGCTGATGTCTGTTAAATGTGAATGAATGTGGAAGAGTCTAAATTAGGGACACTTCCCAGAATCTTTTCCCGAGTTCTGTTACTTTATAGGAAGATTTCAGTACATCTGTCCTCTTACCTGGTGTGTCAGGCTTGGAGAGCAGTCTTCTTAGAGAGATTTCATTAAAGCTCTTGAGCACACATTGTGGGCTATGTTCTCATGTTTGTGTTAGTGATGGTGCTTTTTCATGTTAAACTGGTTTGACCATAAACTGTGTGAGATTAAGTCCGCATCTGTTTTATCTAAATAATTTTTCTTCCTTCTTCCATGTTATATGAGGGTGTGTAATCAAAGCAGTAGCTGGATCTCTGTGTTTCTAATTGCTCTTTCTCTCCAGCTCCTTGAGGTGTGGAAGAAACACACAGGTAGCAAGTGTGTTTATTGCTGCCGATCAGCAATGCTTTGGCAGCTCACACAGAAAACATTACTGAGAGGCATAGAACTTAACGTATTTTTTACTTAAAATATCATCTGCTTTAAATATCAGTTGCTCTTTCTTAGCAGGTGCTCATTTCCTTTGGCCTAGCTGCATTCCCTGAACTGATTGTCATCAGAACCGAAACCCTGGCACAGGCAACTCGGCTGCAGAGCTACATGGTTGACTCTCATTCTGGCGGCTGAAACTCGGTGAGGAGAAGCTTTGTTGTTGTAAGCCAGAGGGAGTTCACACAGCCCAGAAAGGGGAAGGGAAGCAGAAAACTTGTCTTGCCCCTGCCTGCTTTCTGACTGGTGCCATGACTCCATGTCTCACTCTGCAGATGGTCCGTCCTGAGTCTCCCAAGTAGCCAATTTACAGCCTCTCCTTAAGTGTGTGAAGGAAGGGGAAAACTGAGCTGTAGTTAATCTTATGTTTCTAAGCAACCAGGTAATTCTCTGTAGCCAATCCCTAAAGGGAAATTCCTGTTTTCCTGCACTCCTGTTCAGCTGCAGCGACGACACCTTCCTCTCTGTGGCCTCCAACTCCTGGGACCCGGAGACCCAGGGTGGTGGAGTCCAGGGACGGTTACAGCTTTTCAACATTTTTCCAGTTGTCATGGGGGAGGGTGAGGGAGCACAAAAAGGCAGCTTTGTTAGTAGTTTGTAATAGGTAAAGGGATGTTCATTGCAAAATCAGTAGAATAGAGGGAGTGTGAAAAGTTTAAATGTTTTACCCAGGGCTGAACTGAAAATCACAGCCACAAGTGAGGGCTTCCTCTGCTCCAAAAAGAATAAAATGTCTGAATAATGTATTTAAAATCCTGTTTGTAGTGAAACCTCTGTTTGCTGTGAAGTTTGATGATAAAAATGACTGAATTCTGTTTTGAGTCTGTTTTAGTCCCTCAAGGTGACTGTAGGGGACCACCCTTTTATTAATAAGATTTCTGAACTTGAAACTGTAGAAATAATAGGAAATAAGAGGAAACAGAGATATGAGCTTCTCTGTTGTCAGAAGAATGTGGATGTCTGGTTGATGCTCCAGAATAATAGTTATTAGAACTTTTTTTTTAAGGAAGCTATATGAACCATACACAAGCAGTTATACTGCAGGGGCCTAAATCTTCTCAGCCTCACTAGTGAAGGTGATGTGTGGTGAACCCAGATGTGTGCTGCAGTGGTGCGAGAAACTGGGCAATTAACCTGAGTCCCAGCTCCAGCCTCAGAGGGGAACCTCAGTGCCTGCTCACTGGAGCGAGGATGGAGAACTTGAGAAATGGCCCTGTGGGTCCAGGAAGATATTTCAGTCTCACTGAAGGCTGCCCATTTTACCAAATGTGAATACTGGTTAGAATGGGAAAAAAAAACCCTGAAAGAATACAATAGTAGTCAACAGGAGGGAGTATAGTTAAGAGAAATGGGCATCCTTGACCACGTAGGACAGATGCGCCACTGACTCAGGGTTTGGGCTTTTTGACTTGCATATTGTTTGATAATCTGAAGCTCAACTGAGAACTGGTCCCTGTTGTCCTTTGTCCTGTGTGTTGACAACAAAGTGCTATCAGCAGATGAGATTCTGGGTCAGATGGACATTTAGGTCTGATCCAGCCTTATTACTATCCAGAAAAATGCACACTAAACCACCCTGCATGAGAGTTTCATTGCTTAGTTAATCAGATGCTGGGAGCATATTTCTTTAGAATAAGTCTGCAAGCCTGATGCATTTAAGCCTGTAACAGGCATGCACTTTTACAGAGTGAAGTATTGGAGCAGGTAAACTTTGGACAATATTGTTTCAAAGTGCTTTGTGTTTTGAGTAGTAGTCTGTTGAGAGGGTACATGTGAGAGGGACATGCTTTTGGCTGAAGTGCCTCATCCTGTGTACGTCCTCAGTGACCCCAGGAGAACCACAGAACCACACTTCTGTAAAAGTCAGGTAGCTTCTTCCCCACATTACCCTGGCACTTGCTGGTTTGTCTATCCTTAACGTAACTGTGGGTTCACCTAGACACGACCAACCAAATGCCTGCCCTGCTCATCATGCAGCCCATGCGCGGGCTTGCCTTGCATAGTGACACATGGAGAAACACCAGCAGGGCTGCCTGGAGCCCGACAGTTCTTATTTCAAGGCAGGAAATGTTGTCAAGGCAGATTATGTGAAATGGCCAGGAAATCTTATAGCAAATTTGTTTTAATCTTGGGTCTGGATATGTTTATCTGTTTTCATGTAGCCATAGAACAGTGTGCATTGCAGGGCAGTGTGATTCACAGGCTTCTGCTCCACATTCAATTATGTGACTACTATCAATTTGGCATGTCCTGTGACATTTTGTGAGGCTGTGGGTAGATACCAAGGAGTACTGGCTGGCTGGTATCTGGCAGCGCATGCAGAATAATAGGAAGCACAATGAGTTTCTTCCTCTCCCATACATTTTTTGAGGATTTGACCATGGGTAAAGGGAAAGATTAATGGGTAGGAAGTGCCTGAGAAGACAGAGAGATTAAAGCTTTTGTAATTTTGGTTTGGGAACACAGCAGAAATATTCTAGCTGACAGCACTGGCGTTGCATTTGAGATAGCTGTTTTCTGTCAAGTGCATCTCGTCTCAGCACCAACATGGGCTTTCATCTGTCCTTAAATTAGTGTTAATTACAAGTCATTATTTTTTCTTAAACAGCAAAATGCAGCTGAAAGCTATTTCCCATAATGGCTAATTTGGGTGCATACACCCAAAATGGTAATCTTTTCATCTGAACATCCAATTCTCACTGGAGTCAGTCGATGTGTTTTGCTACCATTCTTGACTTCAAATTTGAATCGCATGATAGTTATTCTTTTCAGTAGCTTCCCTGGAAGCTACAAAATCTCTTCCTACAAATGCTGTAATGTTCCTGAAAGTGTGACCTTGTTAACTGTTAATAAGGCCACAGGAAAGAGAAGATGTTTTTTGGGTTTGGAAGTAAAGCTTAAATGGCAGTTGTTGACATTAGGAATTACTCAATTTTTGAAAGTTGTGTCTAAAATGCCCTTGAATTTCTTTGGAATCTCTATTTCATCTGTGAACAACATCATCCTTTTTCAGTAAGCCAAAGGCCACACAGGCTGCTATTTGTGTACTGATAAATTCACGGTACAAGTTCAACACTGACCTCTGCAATCCTAGGTCACAGATTGTTTTGGACTTTAAAATTTAATTCAGAAATGTTATGGTTTCTCTTTCCATCTGCGCATTTTCATCCTTGCCAGTGTAAGAAAGGTTCAAACCTGCCAAATTCTGCCAGTGGGAAATGGCCTTTTTGATACTACAAACACAATCTGGTGAAACAGATTGCTAGGTGGGTTGAAAACTGATGGGACCACCTTTGGCTGGACTCCAGAAGATCAAAGGGCTGACATCCAGCTGGCACCAAGTAGAGAGCAGAGTACTCGGGACTTGATGCTGGGGTCCGTGTTGCTTGACATTTTCATCAGCAGACTGGTGAAGACACAGAGTCTACCTTCTCAAATGTGTTCATGTCACTAAATTAGAGGAAGTAACTGACATAGGAAGTAGCAGAACTTAAATCCAGAGGGATAAACCAGAGGACAAGGCCAATATGAAGCTTATGGAGTTCACTAAGAAAAGTGAAATAGTCTGTGCCTTGGCTGGAATAACCGCTTGCATTGGTAGAGGCTGGGAATTGACTGGATGACTTGTAGCCCAGCTGATGTGAGTATTGCTGTGGATGCCAAAAGATGCCAGTAGATGTGGAAGTTGCAAACAACTCAACAGTGTACCCTGATTACGGGTAAAGCAAACCCTCTAGCAGGCTACATTGAGAAGGTCATGACCAGCAGATTGTGGAAAGTTATAGTATACCTCTGCTTGGTTACTGGGGAGGCCGCAGTTGGACTGCTGCATCCAATTTTGCCTGCCTTCCCAAGGTCAAGAGGAATGTGGAGAGGGTCCAGTGGGGGACTACAAAGATTGTAAGATGACTAGAGCATGTCCTAGGAAAAGATACTGTGAGATATGGGCTTCCAGAAGTCCCATCCATCCAGCATGCCTGTAACTGCATGAGGAGTAACTTGCTATGCTTTTGCATTGTCTGTGATTTCACACTGTTCTTCTTGAACTCTGCCTGTTTGCAGTTCCAAAGGAGACCTGAAAAAATATTAATATGCTAAGGCAGGAAAAATGTTAATGGATAATTACTAATCATTAAAACAATAGCTTTTCTTTGTCTAAAATAGCGCAGCTTTTAAAAAGAACTGGAGGAGGAAATTCAAGTGATTTTATGCCACCTAATTTTAGTGATGTCACAGAACCACCTGCTGTGCTTAGAAGAAATACAGTGTTGCAAGTGCTTAGGAATTTCTTTCCAGAGGCCAAAACCTGCGCCTGAGCCCAGTGCCTGCTCTGCATGCTGCCCTTTGGGCTGCTGTTCCCACAGCTGGCAAAGACCAGCTGCAGTGTGGTTGGTCCTCAGAGAATGTTGGTTATGACTGACACTGAAGCACTTCATCGTGTGGTAGCGAGAATGTCTCCCTAAGTGGAGGCAGACAGAGGATTCTTCCATGATCTGTCTTAGATGTTTTAGTTTAGTTTCATAAGCTGAGTATTCAAAGGGACTTGGTCTTCAAAAGCTGTTCTTTGAATTTTCCTGTTCATGTCCTTGGCTCAATTGATAGATCCACCTCTTAGCCTGAGTTATATCCATAGTACTGTTCCTCCCGCTAATAAGGACTGTTCCACTGGCACTTCAAAGCTGTCAGACTGTTATGGAGGAAGGTGCAGCTGCCAGCTCTACCACAGACTTTGCATGTGTCTGTTGGGCAGCAGAGGCAGCCTTCATCACGGGGCTGTAACACAGAGATTTCTGTAGTGGAGAAGCATTTGTTCCACCTCTTGTCCTGCCTGGAATAGGTATGGATCATGCTGTGTGTGCCCAGTCCACCTTGGTGAGCTCTGGCAGCACTGAGTCCCCTTGGAGAGGCTGCCAGGCACCACAGTTAGCAGGAAGCTTTGCAGCTTCAGTGAGAGCAGGGATTTTAGTAGGCTTCACCTATGGAAAGTGATTTTGCAGGCACGGTCTATATTTAGCCAGCTTCTGTTTGTCCAGCATTAAGTCATTGGAACAAGATAAGTTTATTGTTTCGTTTCCACCAATGTGGCATCTTGCAGCTAATGCAAGTCAAATCCCATAGTCTGAACATAGCTCTTGTTTAACCACATGGCATATTTCATCCTGGAACAGCTTGTAAAATGAAACTTAAAAAGAAGGAATCTTCATTTGCCTGTAACATGCCACCAGTGTAGGGAAAACAGGACAGTTGTGTGCAAAGCAGGGACATGCCTGAGCAATGAACACGTTACCCAGCTGAGAGCAAGAGTGACTCAGGATCAGTGGGAGTGCACTTTGCACGTCAGACGTCCTCTGCCAGCCTGCTCTGTGTACGTCTAAGTGATTGGTCTTTGACTCTTCTAAGTTTTTTCTTATATATGAAAGTCTTGATCTATTAGATGTTGTTCCGTTCCTAACTAAAGATTTAATCCTTGTGCAGAATACCTAGTGCCTTTCAATTATTCATTCCTTCAGATATGAAATAACCAATATAGAAGAGCCTTTTATGGTTAGCTGGATTTAAAAGGCAGCGGACCCTTTTGATTCTGATATTTAATGCATGAGCAGGGACTGCATCCTGCTATCAGGCCTCCTGAGATGGTGCATCAGCTGCTGCCTTTGGGCAGCATAATGCATAGATATCTGAGGGGCATTTTGTTCATTTTGTACTGACCTGAAATGTTGTAGCTGAAGTGACTATGTATGTGTAACACCTCTCTAACCACAGCTATCTCAGAGCAGCATCAGAAATGGGTTATTAATTGTTCTGGTTTTCTAATTTGTTGTCAGGTAAGGAAGGGAACTACTTCTGTAGATCTGTGCCACTCTATCTCTGTGAGATGGAAAGAGCAAACGGAGGAGGGAATAGGAACAGGTAACAGTGTACCAAGATTACAGACAAGATCAAAGACGGTGTGGGGAAATCAGCAGTAGCAAAACAGAGGGGCAGGGATGGTAAATGCAAAGTAGGCAAGGAGGAAAGTGGTTTGTGATTTTTAAGTCTTCAGCCACTTGTGCAAAACAAATTCCTCCATTTCCATCATTGGGAGCAAGATTGGGATGAGCAGCTAACAAAATGTGTAATGTAACTGTTGTAAATCAATAGTACGTGTATTTTATTGTGTGGCTTATCATAGGATAGGTAGAGGTAAGGATTAGGGACACAAGGGAGAGAGAAAATGAAGAAACTCTTAGGATAAGGACTTCCTTTCTAGTGCAGGCATGCTGTCTCTGAGCAGCAGCAGGACTGAATGGACAGCCACCCTGTTAACATAATTACACTTATTTGGTTTGTATCACAGTTCTATGTTACATTTTTAAGTGCTTTTAAGAATCTCAAGAATCTCAAGGTTATGTCAATTATTTTTTATAGAAACAGAATCAAAAGATTAGCTCTTGTTTTGAGACCTCACAAAGTGCTTATGAAAGGTGGTGACATGGGCCACGGGGGTGAATTTGTTTGCTTCTCTCATGTTGGTAGCATATCTCAGCAATCCTCTGCTCTAACTACCTGACTAGAAATATTTCTGAAAATACAACCATTTTATATAGCCATTGGATCACTGAATATTTGATTAGACATATGATCATTTTCCACGCTGTGTGAGGACTCATGCTTTGTTTATGAAGTGTCTCCAGTCTGGACAGCAGCAAAAATCTATGTGGTGTATGTGTGACTCAGGAGACTAAATAAAATGGCTCAAGGGCTATTAAGACATACTTTTACATACAGTTTAAATAGAAATAAGCCAGTGCTACTGCCAAGACAGGCAGAGTTGTAACACACCCTTTTCCCCCTTGGCTCATACAGGCACAAGTGTTTGTGTGATCGTGCAGTGAATTGGATCGAGTGACCAAGTTAAAATAAACCCTTTTGTCCACCAGGTTAATTTTAGCTGGCATCAAATCCTACATCTGGTTTCCCACAGAATCGCTAAAGGATTTAAACTGCTCTTCCCTATTTTCCACTTTGTGTGGGCCATTTGAGTTTGTGAACTGCTGGGAGCATTAATCAAATGCTTGCGCAAGGGCCATCTGCATGCCCTGGTCGGGTATGTAAACTGTGAATCTGTGATAAAGGTAGAGAAAAACAGACGTGGCACTACACATTGATTTTAGTGCTACATTTTTCATGTAGCACTAGAGGATGAAAAAGAATGCAAGTTGTCATTCTGTTGGGTCTTTTCGTCCTGTTGAGATATCTGATTGGTATTGAAGACTTGCAGTTGTGAAATGAGATACGTATTATTGTGGCTGATGAAGCCTGATGTAGGCAGTTATTTCTCCATTTCTGCTTTTGATTGCTTCCCGGGATGAAGATTTAAATCCATCTACATTAACATTTCTAATGTTTTAGTTACAACTGCTGTTTCCAAGACCAGGTAATAATGAATGTGATTGAGTTATAAACCTATTTAAATATGATAGTCATATTAAAAGTAGTAGATAAAAATTCGTTGCTTTTAAAGACTGTCTCTCACTACATTCCATGAGAGTATCCCTTCCCTTGTGAATAAGCTCTGACTCAGCCTCTCCCTAGTCAGTATAGTTATGGGTATAAGGGCTTTAGTTTGCTTCCAGACCTTGAGTGTCAAGGAACTGAAGGCAGAGTGGGAGAGGCAGAATCTGCTCTTCTTGCTCTGCATTCGGATACCCTCAGTGTATATAAAAGGAAGTCTGAGACTGTACTGGATTGGATTGCAACTGGCTGTGCTAAAATATAAGATGAACCAGGAGCAGACTTGACATTAATTTTTTTCCCTCCTTCTGCTTGATGCCAGGACATGGTACACAGGCTAGTGGGTGGCAGCCTAACTCGTGAAAGAAGTGCCTCCTAATGCCTCAGCTCATTAAAAGCAGGTGTTATTTTAATACCATCTCGCCCATAGCTGTTTGTATTGAATATATGGTGTTACTATACAATAAAGCAACACAGAGGTGAATGAGATCACATGTGGGCTCACAGTCACAGAATGTTCAATTAAGTTTGGCAGCTCTAGGTTTACGTGCTAGCTGCAGGAGACCAGATAATAGCTGATGTCGTCTAAAAGTTGGTGGTACAAAGTTAACTTGCAACTTGTTTTAAATAATAAAGCTGCTAGGTTAAGTTTATATTGGTTCAGCATTCTGTATGATGTGGATTTTTAAAAGAATCTCGTTCTACAAACTTTAGTACTGTTGAAGAAATATGGTGGTGTTCTTTGCTGCTTATGTTATTAAGTTACTATATTTATCTCTGAAGATAATGAAAGTGAACACAAAATTGACTTTGCTTTGCAAAGCTTTTAGGAGACAAACATTTGGCTAGGGAAACCAGCTTCAACCCAGCATTAAGAGTATCTTTTGAATGGTTTTCTGGAAAAAATGTAAAACCTACATTTGGGACCCAATTACTGTGGGAAATAGAGAAATTGAATACATACTGGGAAAAAAAATCACACTGTCGCTAATTACTTTTCTTGTCATGTGTCTTAGAACATCAATACATTTTTTAGAAAATGACATTTTTATAAATGTAGAAGTGCATTTTTCTGAAAGCATTAAGCGAATACTTAAGCTGTTTAAGAATGCAGCGTAAAAACTAAACTGGCAAAGGAATAAAAGATGATGGGAGTAATCCTACTAAAAAAAACATGTCCAGAAATCAGTGGCAGCTTACTAAAGAAATATCCAGTGAGTCATTTCAACAGTTTGCTGAACAACAGGTATATTGTTTGGGCTTCTAACATGTAGATGACCTGAAACCTCCAAATAATGCTTCAGGCTCCATTGGTGCTCCAGGATATTGGTCCTTTCCCATGAACACCACCAGTTTCCCTGTGGCACCTTCTTATCTCATTCTTTTCCTGCTTCCGTGCCAGGAGAGGAGTCTAAGGTGCTGTCTGCAAATGTGGCTGCAGGGCTTATATACTATTCCCAGTTTAAAGGTATTTGGCAACTAGCAGGATTAGATTTGGGGGTTTGTAATAAGAAAGTTCCTTCTGATAGGGAGAGAATAAACTAGTTAAAAATTCGACAGATCTTTTCTTTCTCTATAATGCAGTAAAACTCAAATTACTTTGCGTTTAAAGAAAAAAAAATGGCCAGGCAGTATAACTAACTAAAACTTACGGAACCTTAATATTTCAATAATTTGAGTTGGATTGGATAATCCTTCTTTGGAGCCACAAAAGTATCTGAGATTCTGACACCAATACAAATATAAGGAGTTGTACCCAAATTGTATGACAGGTGTCAGTGGTCTTTTTGGAAATCTTAACAAATAGCATTTAGTCACCTGAGGAGTAAGGTACTTACTCGTGAGAGAGATGCTTTTCAAAGGATGTGGCAGACATAGCTGTTTCCTAATTGTTGAAAAATTTTAAACTGAAAGCAGTTTAAAACATAACGCTGCTTCTGTGAATGCTTCTGTACAGGAACCTTTCATGTTCCTGAATTATTTACAAAGCTGGGTCTGCTGTGCCTGCTTTTCTACCTGCTTTTCATATGTATGCAGCAAAATGATACATAAAATGCTTGTGATTTGCATCCACACCTTTTCCCTGCTGTTGAATAAAATGAGATGATTTTTTGTCACAATGGTGTAAAGGGGTGTTCTTACAGGAGGTCAAATTATCAAACCTGGAGAAAGAGCCAGAGAAATAGTATGTCTATGAAGAAAAAGAAAGATGAAGTAATTTCCATTCATCTTTGAGGACAAAACAGTTATGGATAGGAGGAATTTGGAGGGCACCCACAAGAGTCTGTGTGCACCTAGTGTGATGGAAGCTGGTTTTAGGATTAGCCCAAGTCTTTCTGAAACCAGCCTTTTCTGTTCTTTTCTGAAACATTATATTTTCTAGTACTTGGTAAGTGTAATAGAGCAATTACACAATAGTCAATTTAACAAACATAAATAATAAATAGAAAGGGAAAGCAAAGCAACAGTAACTGGAAAGACTATTCATCCAGCAGAAACTACCTGGAAGGAGAAGTTTCTTGACAAAAATTGCTTACATGAACAAGGAAGTAAAACCAGAGCCTGGGTGCAGAGAGAAGCATAGGAGAAAAAAAATTAAATGGCCTTAATTTTCTTAATTGTCTAGTGATAGAGTGGGGGAGCAGATGACAAACTGGTGAATCTGCAGTATTTCTTTCTGCTATTTAAAGTATGTTGCATCAATTTTTAATGGAATAAAATGTACTTTTTGGGGAGAGAGAAGTATGCAAGTTGTTTTTTCTTTTCTGACTTGATTCAAGAAGCAGAAGAGGGATGGATGGTGGGATAATCTGTGGAACATGTGACTTATGTCCCAAAGAAAAATTTAGAGGAACAGATTCAACCCTAGATAAATGCCTGTAAATAGCAAAGGCAGCTGAACTCTTGAGAAAAAGGATAAAATAATACCAGCCACTAGTGTGGAAAAAGCTTCCAGGCTGCAATTAATGAAGCTCAAAAAGATTAACAAAGGCAGGATATCCACTGCGCACATAGTGGCATGTGATGTATAAAGATCCCCATCGCAGGCTGGAGTGAGGGAGGAAGGACAGCATCATGTGTATCCCAGGCTGGCAGAAATCCCTAAAGGGCAGCACTGTTTGTTTGCAGGCTTTGGGGAATCTGGCTCTGAGTGAGCGTGGTGCTCCAGCCACGGCGTTGCTGCCCACGGGGGTCCATCCTTCTGCCCTGCTGTACGTGTGGGACCTCCTGTCACAGCACAGCCACTGTGGTTGCACAAGTGGTTTATCAAATGGAGATGATTTTGACGGAACTGGGTTAGCAGTGAGTTTTTCTGCAGTTTTGAGAAGAATTTGAAGGAGGGTACAAATCTGGGACAATGATCTGGGACACTGGTGATAGTGATATGGAGCACAAGGTCACGCATCTACAAATGGACACCCAGAGGACATGTGGATAGTTGATTTAGTCCTCATTGGGCCTGTAACTTCATAATGAGGAAGAAGCGTCCTTTACTGTCTAAAAGGACTGAGTAGAGGACAGAAGTTATCCATTTCCAAGGACCAGTATGCCCAATACTACTCATACCGCCAACTCTATGCAAAGTAGAGAGTATCCCTGTTTTAAAGCAGGAATTACTGTACTGGTTTGTAGAGCTAGCTGGAATACCTGATGTCACTTATGAACCTCTTGAGTACAGACAACTGCAGACATTAACTTGGCTTCATGAGTGTTTTGGTACAATTTGAAGCAAGAATTAGAAGGCATCTAAGGGAGAAGCATGAGCTGGTGTTTTCAAACTGAAAGTGAAAATTCAGGTGTGCCATACTGGCCATTGATCCATGTTACAACCTGAGAAACTATAAGCCGTTAAATAAATGTCTTCTTCCATATATGTGGATTTTTAACAGTGTTACTCAATGCATAACGATTCTACCTTCTCACCTCCATGTCTGAAGTGGATATGGAGTCTCAAAGCTGGACCAATGCAGGTCATTTGAGGTTTAAGGACTACAGTGTGAGAAGTTTCTGCCAAGAAGCTGCAGATAGTCTGAAGAGGACACGTCCTTGGGAGTACAGGTGGCTTTATGGAAAAAGTGCTTAGATAGGCACCTTATGTGAAGGTCATGAGACAGGTACTTGCGGTGCTTGGGGACTGAACTGCTTCCTCAGTAAGAACACACAGTCCTTTTTGATAACTGTGGGGTTCTCTTTTGCTCCAGGTGCAATTCCTGAAAAAACACCAGTTAAGAAATACTTCTTTTTCCCTCAGGAAAGACAGAGGCAGCAATGACATGCTTTGAATTAAGAACATTCTCATATAGTACCACAGCAGCAGAATTTATCAGAGTAAAATAACTAGCTTGGTATTTGCCTGATAACTTCTCTGCCCAGAGCTTATTCTGGAATCTCAGGATGCTTTCATGGGCCAAAGGCAAGTACGTTGGTCAATAGGTGCTGGCACTTGTGGAAGCTTCATGTTTATTTAAAAGCATTCAGTTGATATTGTAATGTTTTGCTTTTAAAGCAAGTTTGTACAATGGTGACCGTGTCTGACAAGCAATTACATTGTTAGGAAAACCTTTAGAAGCAGCATTTTCCATATCTGTAGCTGTTCAACAAACCTACACTTCAGTACAAGAAGCTCTCCTGAGGAAGGAAGGGGAAGAAGATGATTGTTCATATAGTCTAGTCAACCCAAGGCAAAGCAGGTAAAAGTGGCATTTTCTGATCTCCAAGATGTAATTAGGGGGCAAGCTGAACTAAACAGATCGCAATGGAACGGGGAGATAAATCACCAGAGGATGCTGGCATCAGTGAATTAGTGCTTATTATAAGGGTAAGAGAAAGAACTGATCTTGGCATTCTAGTCCACATCAAGCAGACTGGTCTAAAAATATTCTCTGTGGTGACCTGTCTGAGAATAATTTTATATCACCTTCCTGATTTTATTTCTGGCTTTTGATTTCCCATAGAGATCTGGAGTCTGACTGATTAGACCTGTTTCTGGGAGTAATTGGAGCAGCCCTGTCTCAGCAAGGAGGGGCTGTGTATCTGGAATGTGCTTTCCTTGGCAAGCACTGAGTGGTGGCAACCTTCCGGGTGTGACAGGAGACCTATTTGTTTACTTTAATTCTTATGCTTACCGTAGGGATTTTTCTGTGTGTGTCCAACTTCAAATGCCAATATCTCTCTCCCACCCATGGGCTCAGTGATAGCTACGCCCTGTGAGACGTGCGCTGCGGAAATTTTTCATGGCTGTTTTATTAACAGTCAGGCTGGCTTAACAGTCAGGCTAAAATAAGGCCAGCTGTTTTATAAATAGGGTAATACATTTTAGATTAATAAAGTCATTTGTTAAAGCAGTTGACTTTAACAAGGGGTGTTACTTTTTACCAGTGGAAGTGAGTGAAAAGCTCTTAGAACAGGTAGCCAAAAGGGTTGTCTTATCCAGGTACTTCCTCCTCCTCGCCTTTTTTCCGATGCTTTTGCCCATCTGAGGGTGGGACCATCCAAGATCACTCAAAGAAGACTGTAAATTAATGTTAAGAATGGTAACAGTCATCTACGTATCTGCAGTGGTGAAAGTCCTACTGTAGATTGGACAGAGTGGACAACAGTAAAAAAAGAAAACAAAGCCCAAACCTCTCACCTTCCCAAGAGCATATGGATTGCTATACGAGAATGAAACTACAAAAGTTTCTCACTTCTGTAGCTCCCAGGGCCTTCTATCCAAAGTGATCTTTAGCTTCAGCCTAGCAATATGACTGAGTGTCCTCAGCCCTGGTTCTCTCTGTCTTGTCCTGCAGTTGAGACTTGTCCACTGTAATACCTAATGGAAGAATGTACTGGAGAACGTGTAGTCACGTCAAAGGTCTGCCTAGCCAGCTATCTCTGTCTGACAGTGGCCGAAAAGAGGTACCTAGTGTAAGAACAGGACAAGAGTTTTCACAATTTCCTTACCTAGTATGCAACCATTTGCAAACCAGGGACTTCCAGAGCCAGAAGGGTGTTCAATGTAGTTAATAAACATGTGTGGATTTCCCTTTTGTGAATGTGCCTCCCCTGGAGCCCTCGCTGAATGTGTTGAATCCACAGTATCCGGCTATGAAGACTTCCACAAAGCAACTATGTTGCATGGGTAGAGGCAATTTTCTTAACTTTGTTTTTTAAACCTGCAGGCTGACGTTTTCATATGATGTTCCCTGGATCTTTTCCTGGGAGAGAGAACAACAAATTAGTCTCTGTCAGTGCCACTCATGAGAGACCTCACACAAAGAGAAAGAAGCGTTCTGTCAAATTTGAAGTCTTGCTTTCTTCAGATCAAATTATCTTTGTGTTGCCACCACTCTTGTATCAAAAGATAAAACAATTGTTTGTCACTGAAAAAATCCATCTGCTAGGTAATTAGTCACAAAAGATTAGTGTGATGTCTTCCAGCACCTCTATTCTGGTATAGCATAAAGACTACAAGGCAAAGCATAAAGACTACTTTTTTTCAGAGCTGGCTGTTCCTAGGCAGAGACACAAAAAGCACTCTGCCAAACTCACTGCAACTTGGAGATTTTGTTAGGTTATATGCTAAGACCAGCGCTGCCTCCTGGTTGTAGGTGGATATTGGCAAGAACTTCAATGCAGGGTAACCAGAAGGGCTACTGGAAATATGCAGCTCCTTCTTTTTCTTGCACTCTCACAGTGAAGAATTCGCCAGCATTTATGCTTTATCCTCAAAGAAACTAAGACTAATGCTTACATTAGTGCCTGGGCAAGAGGAGAACACAAAGGACCATGGTGACTTCACAGATTTCCTCCACCGGTTCCCAGGAGTTCTTCAGAAACATGTATTTCACCATAGCTTAACTGGGACAGCTCTAGATACTTCTTTCATGAGTGACTGGTGCTCCAGAGTGCCAGGCATTGTATGAAGTCAGGGTACGGTCCCTTTCCTGGAGTGCCCACGATGCCTGTTCAAGCACCAGCTGTATCAGGTTTGAAGACTGTTTAGCAGTAGTGCGTCTCTATTTTTATGCCAGAGGTCAAAAATGCATTAGTGCTCCTTCTAATGCATGAGGTCTTGCACCTGCTGATTTTTGGAAGTATCTTGGACCACAAGTTACTGTTGCACTCTCTGTTATTAAAAAGAGATGGATCCTGAGAAATTATGAGATTTGACTAGAGCAGGCAGGTTTCAGGGATACTAACTTAACACTAATTAGCCTGTCTTTGTACTTGAAGAACAAATTGTTAGTGCAAAATATGAGTGGAGCAACTGTATTTAGAAACACGTTTCCAGGGAAACATTAGTTTCTCTGGAAGACAACCCTGAGACATGAAATTTCATGTGACTCTTGGGACAAATGTAAGTTTGAAGACTTCTTTTTTTCCCCTTACTTTTTATAGCGAGTACATTCTGCTCCAGATTTATTCACTTCAGACCTGTATGGTAAAACCTATTTTAACTGTTGAGTCCAGTATCTCAGTGGATTTCATTAAGAAAAAGGCCCACACAAGCTGCAGTTTAAAGATCTGTTGCTTGCATAGCAACTAAAATCAAATCATCACCTTCTAAGCATGTCCTTACATACCATGCAAAGTGTGATTTCAAGAGCAAGGCTCAAATTTAACTCAGCTTCTTGTGTGACATAAGACAAGTCAATTAACTTGTTTGTAAAATCAGTATAGTAATAATTTCGTACCTTTCCTGCTAAAATTGCAAGGCTCAACTTCTTAAGCTTCTAGAATTCCAGAGAAAAAAGGACAGTTTATATTGACTAAAAGTTTTTCTTTAGCTAGTTCTTACTCCTGAAACCAGACAGTTTCAGCTCTTAACCCCTTGGCGGCTTCCTTACCTGACATGTTCTCCAGAAAACTATTAACTCTTACTTAGAGAGCAAAGTTTATGTTCTTTACCAAGGAGGTTTCTGTTGAAAGTGCAAATACTGTGAACTTGTGTAATTACTTTTTGTCATTGTTTTGTAAATTGTAATTTATTCAGAAACACATATTTTTCTTGCCTGCATGTTGTTTGTGACAAAATTATGTCCTTTGTTATATAGTTGTGCTTCTACACTAGATTCTATCTTTTCAATTTTTTTAATGGATAGAGTAATGTGGTAATATATAAGTGGAAGGAATTATATAATTAAGGTTTAAAATCCTGTGTTCAGTGGACACAGAAGTAAATCATTCAGTTATTATTTTTCCAGCAGAGACATACGAGGCAATAGTGGCATTTGTAAAAAGTCAGCATTTATTTCTATTTTTTGTTTTCTGGCCGAGGTAGGAGAGGGCAAATACAGTTTGTCTTGGGAGTCTGAAAGGCCCATGGTCCTTGCTTCTCATCAGTTAATGTCAGAGTCTTTGCTGTCTCACACGTATGAGGTTTAATGTCAATGTCCATAAAACAGCTATAAAAATAAACCGTTTCAGTGTTGAAAGAACAGAGTAATTCTAATTTATGTTGTCATAAAATGGACTAAGGATTAAATCTGTTTGTTTTAGCAGACAATAAAAACCTAAATCCTGATGCCTATCTTTAACTGTGAGTACTGTCAAGGAAGAGTCTCTGTGGGACACTGCTGTGCCCAGAGCCCCACAGGATGTGAGATGAATGGGGGGTGAAGGCTCCTCAGACCTTAAAGAGGTGTGCAGCATGTAGTGGTGTCATAGCATCAAATCCTGATTAAATTACACACATAGGGATTTCTGTCAAGCTTTTCCTACTTAGTTGCCACCCACATGTTTCATCTGGCATAGAACTGTAAGCAATTATATTGCTGGTTTTGGTCCATACTTGCTTTCTTTGCTTTTATCACCTGCTGATCTCCAGCAAAGTAGGAAAAACCCTCTTCTGATGACCTGCCTCCAGTCAGATGGTTTCCACTTACTCTGCAGACAGCACAGAATGCGAAAATGAAGAGTGTGCATGTTATTGGTATTGCTGTTGCTGACCATTTGAAAACAAACAAAAAGTGAAATAACTGGTCTGGCAGCCAGACACAGCTGTAGTCAATAGTGTGAGCTGACTGGCAGTAAAGCAATATGGATTGAAATTATTTTTCAATCAAGTTAGACTTTACCATACTAATCCACTGAAACTGCAAAGGCTGTTTTCAGTAAACTCGTCACTTTATTAAATGGGAGCCAAAGCCAAAGGAAATCCACTTAAGAAAGAAAAGTTAAACAATGTAATTCTGCAGCTGTAGAAATAAATTGAAATAGAGAAGGTAGATTTTCAAAGCCATTCTTACAACTAAATTGCAGTCATTATCGTTAATGGAGAAATAAACTAAAAGATAATCATGAAAACTTTCACTTTCTTCTTCCAAGGGAAGTTACAACAAACAAAAGTCCCATCCTGACTTTTCCGGTGACTTGCTTATGAATGTAATGTTTATAGACAAGGGAAGAATGGTCTGTGTATAAAGTTCACTTTTAAGTTTTTACCCGTGGTTACTTCCAGTATCATAGGTAAAAGGTGTTGCTGTCTTTACAACTTTCCTGCACTGGGATTGAATTTTATATAGATGCAAACAAAACTCGCCCGAGAGTGACACACTGTCCTTTCGGCATTCGTTTCCTGGCTGGGTAAATGATGTTACTGATCCGCAGTTGTGACATTGTTAGACAGATGCATCACAAAAATTGTCTTCCAAATTGCTTACTTTCTAAATATTAGGGCCTGACTCTGTAGTTGTCACTGAAGTATCTGACTGCTTTTGCACTGCTTTTGTGGGTTTAATTTCAGGATCCTTTCAAAGCATGAATGATTCCACTGTTCTAAAAGAGATGCACAGAGATCATGGAAATTTGCCCAAGGTCTGAAAGAGATTCCTTCAGTCATTTAAGACTTTGAGCCTTCTCCTCTCCATCTTCTACATAATATTTTTAATAGAGGTCATAATCTGGTATCCACAAACTTCTGAACAGTATGTTAAAGCAGAGTTTAAATGCTGTTTGGCTTTGAGAGTCCTTTCATTTTTTTTGTAATGATACCTCAGTTTCCAAGTAGTATCTTTTACTTAAAGACTTACTGTTTCCCTGTTGCCATGCAAGAGGCTGCAATCAGGTAGTTGCGTTCCTGATTTTTTTTTCTATGAAGATTTCATTGTGTTTCTAATCCTGAGGGGAACTGACTGTATGATCATGTTTTAGTCATGATTACTCAGTTCTCTGGTCTGACTTTGCTTGTACCCTGTGCTTTAATGAAGCTCATTGCCATGCACACTTTAAGACTGCCAGAGTCCTCGAAATAATTACTAATTTCTTTCTGTGACACCAGAATGACAGACACTGGGGATAAATGGCTGTTGAAACCCATGAGTCAGGTCTCTTATTCCTGAAATATTTGTTTTGCCTTATGTCATTTCATACAGCTGTAAAGACTAGAAACTGTTTGCAAGAGTTAAGCTTCTCACCTTAAAACCAGGCTCTCAAAACCGAGCAGTTGCTGAATGGTGTGAGCAAGGCAAGGCACTGGCTGCTGCTGCTTTACCACCAGCAAAAGCTTCTCAGCATAAAGTCTTTAGGTCTAACCGCAAGCATGGCCTTAGTGCAGAAGACATCTCGTCATCCTCTGTCACTTCAGTTTCGATGCCCGTGGTTGTACTAGCTCAGCTGATCTCAGTGTTGTTGACAAGAAGGTGGTGTTGGCATCAGAGGTTGTGAACAAGGCAGCCTTCCTGGTGCTTTTCCTATTTTACTGCATTGTTCAGCTGAGTTGCCATAAGAAACTGGAGTGTGTAGTCCTGAAAGTAGCAGTGGCCTCACTGTCCTCTTCCATTGCTCATCCATCCATCTCACGTCCTACAGATAAAGGAAAATGGAGTCTGAATAGCATTTTTTTTGTTGGAGAACACGCACGTTCCAGCTCTGTAAATACCTGCAGGCCTAAAGAATGTGGATGTATGACCTATTGACCATATCCAGCATATACCAGCGATCCTCTGTGGTGAAGTTGGCAGGTGTGCCTGTCAGTGAGAAAAAGAGGCAGAACAGGAGCTGACTGATTAGAACTCCTCTGATTCCTATGGCAGTAAGAATGCTGTCAGTCCTCATGCTCTGCTTTATTCCCATCACACAACATTTACGATTTGATGTGGCAAATAGATAAAAAATGTGAGGAACACAAATTAAACAGAATCCTGTAATTTAGGCTTGAGGCGAGTGATGCCAGGCAGTGCAAGAGCAATAAGATCAGGGAGAGGAGAGTGAGCTAATCTGATAGTGTTTAGGCATATGAATGCTCTCAGGACAAGGGTTGATGTACACAGTAGGCCAGCTCTACTGCCAAAACACTGTTTGACACCCTCCCTTGTGCTGGCCAAAGTGTTTGCTAAGCCTGTTAGTGGCAGCGCAGATCTGTACTAGGTTAAAGGGTGCATGCAGCTACGGTTCTGCGTGGTGCAGCTTTGAAGTCCCACCAAGAAGGCTTCAGGAACTGAACTGTTCCTTGTCTTCATCCCTCTAATAGAATTGGGGAGTAGCCAAAAGCACCAGGAAGCTGGGGAAAAAATCATTTTAATTGGCATTAAAAGAAAAATAGATGTAGAGAACTGATTCAAAGGGCTGTAGAAACCAGATGCTCTGACACAAGCTCCCTCTCTTTCCAACTTCCTTTTATTCCTCTTGTGCTATGGTCTATGACATATATTTGAAGGTCCACCTTTCTCTGGAATGTCTGATTACCGTTCTTTTGAGCACAAGCTGACAGTAAATAAAACGGCTTACATTCCGTTTGAAGTATATCTTTTAAATCCATCTCAGCAGGGATCGTTATGTGTGTTGAACACAGTTCAAAGGAATAAAATACGTGTTCTTTCCGTGAGCTTTTTTTTTTTAAAAAAATCTTATCTCTTGAAATGATGTGGTGCAATATGAGAACCATTGAGTGTATTAAAGGAAGGGCTTGTTACTTCTGTGATAATTAGACCCTGACGTTCTTGGTGCTCTCATCTTCTCCTTTGTAACGGGAGACAATGCTTTGTCTTGTCCCCAAGAATGTGAAAGTCTGATAAGGAGGATCACAGAGCTCATCGGTTGAAGGTACTGTTCAAAGACTGAGTATAGCTATGTAGTAACAGGGTTTTGCTTGGAAGAAGATTGTCTTGCTATGAATAATACTGTACATCAGGAATATCTCTCTGCTAAGTTTTGTTTCTGGAAATATCCACAAATAACACAAATATTTGCTTGTCACTTAGGTCCAAATTCTTTTGTTTGCTTTTTTCTGGGTGGTGTTCCCTGGGGGCTCATGAAGAAGAAAAGGTAGGTTTTCATGCTTCAAGCCATGTTCACAGTCAATTTTTTTAAAATACAGCTAAAAATGCAGAGCTCCATCAAGAACTTCAGTCAGTCACTTGAGGGCTGCATTTCCACATTCTGGGAGACTTAAGAACTGGGATCCTGAGTGGCATTAAGATCATTAAGACAAATGGTAGCTCCTCAGGGGTATCCACTGGTCCTTGCTAGACTGCTGCATTTTATAATGCATCTTAAAAAAGTCCTCTACTGTAATTCAGCTTTTTAGCCATTTTAATCTAACTTGGGCAGCTTACACTCTGCCTTCATCCATTTTTAAATGGCAGTCACCTTGCTCTGCAACACAGCACTTTACAGTGTAGCTGCCATTCTCTTAAGTTGTGTTTCTGCTCTCGTTTTCCTCTCCATCCCTCCAGTAATGGTCTTGTATTTGCTACTTCAGATCATGTGTCTGGTCCACAGTGGACAAAGTATTGCTTATTCCTCCAAAGCCATGGGATTTCGTGCTAGTTAATATTAATCTCCATAAATCTCTTCAATCTTTTGCTCTTAAGAGGTGCATGTGTTTCTGCATGTTTCTAATACTCATCTGACTGCCATGCTCCTCACTCTATTTCTTCTGTGCTGCTTAGTGGCTTTGAGATATTAAAGGGATGGATAAGTCAGAGACAGGCAGAATGCAGTGTGATTCTGTATATTTTTCACTAGGGAGACACATCTGAGGCCCCCTTCCCTTTCTTAAGCATACCAGTAGGTTTTGGTGGTCCATACAGTTGGTTATTCTTTCTGGCTTTTAATACTGTTTTTGCAGTACTGCACAGGTATGATTGGTTTACTTCTGAATCTTTTCTAGTGTTGCAGTGTCCTGTTCAAAAGGCTTCATAAGCTTTTCTTGGTTTGGATAATGCACTGACTGGGTAGTGTCCCAGAGCTGTTTGAGGACAATAAGGGAAGCAGAAAAGAGAAATCCTGAAGCCACAGGCACCCCAACGGGCAATTCTTTGTGATTTCATGGCTTCTGCAATGTACTTCTGTGCCACATCATGTTTGTGGTTGCCTTTCCTTACCTGATTTTAGACAGTGAAACTACTGTCTTCTAAGTACAGGTTTTCCAGAGGTAAAGGCAAATTCCAAACAAGATTATATGTCTCTGGAGGTTGCGTCCTCAGCCCTTCTGTACCATCTTCTAGTTCTTTGAAGGTCCTGGTTACTAATTGCAAGAGTTCAAATTTTGCATTAAAGACTGACTCCTGTAAAAGACCTTGGGAAGCGGATGTGTTGCTGGTCTCCTGCACCTGCATTTTCTTCCTTCTATTCACAGATACATTTACAAAGTTTCCAAATGCAGAAAAGTACGCTTAACCACCAACCTCTCAACATTAACTGGAGAATAGAGGAAGCAGTGGGAATCTGGGCACGCATTAGTTCACATCTGACTCTGAATGTCAAGAAATAACCCTGACATGTAGTGTGGGTTTTGTTGGGCTTTTTTGGTCATCTCAAATTATTCAGCCTTTAGCACTCTTGTCAGAACTGATGTAAAGCAGAATATCTTGTTGCAATTCAGTTTTCTATGTCTCAACACAATTAACCAGCCAAAAGGATTTTTTTCCCTCTTTGGAAGAAAAAAACATAGACAATAAGGAGTGTTTTGCAGTTTAGGCTTTCTAGGTTTACCACAACAAATAAGGGTAAATGCAGAGCAGTGGAGATGAAACAGACAGAACTTTGTGACTAGCCCTTACTTGGTTAAGGCAGGAAGGCTTCTGGAAGCTGCTCTTTCCTTCTTGAATGCTACAGGATGAGCACCAAGATCTTCAGTTAGGAGTGATACATAGATACTAATGCAGATATTGGCCATTCTTCTCTGTATCAGTGGGAGGGAAAAGGCTGGACTAGTGCTAGTAAAACCATGTTAGTGTGAAGCTGGTTCAAGAATCATTCCTCTAAGATAGTGTTGACTGCTACCTGACTGAATGCAGTGACTACAATTCTGTTATTTTCAGAATAATTTTATTTTAGAGCAAGTAAGGAGAATCAGGTGTGCTATACTCAAGTACGTAGAAATGTTGCAAGAAGAGGCTGAAACTGAACTTCAGCATTGCCCTTTGAAGCAGAGTTCAGCACACTGGCAACAGCAAAGGTTGGATGTTTTGCCCACTGCAGAGATGGGGACCTAAATATTCTGAAGAAACATCAGGAATCCCGTTTGTAGAAACTAGTACTGGTGCAGCAAACAGCACTGGAACACAGTTAACTCTGGGCTAGGAGCAACTATTGAACTAAGATGATGTAAATCTGCATTGCTCCTAATGGCCATTGCTGGTAGTAGCAAATCCTGTTTATTTTCATGTATAGAAGGAGATATTATGCTCCTTGTAAAGTACGTAATATACCACAAGAGGTGGTGTGCACAATCTGAAACCCCCTTGCTGGATCAACAAATACATTACATGTTAGATCAATTCCAAACCCACTGGATTTAACCCACTTACTACTTTGTTAAGTCCAGTAGCCTCCTAGTAAACAGTGATGTTTGTTTCATTCATAGTGTTCAGAACAGAATTGTATTTATATTTGTCAGTTTTTTTCCCTAAGAACACTCCTGGTAAGTAAATCAGATATTTTATTAATCTGCTCAATAACATTTTCCGTGTGTGTGTAAAAAGTCATGAGAAAAAAAGATGTTTGCTTTGTGATTGAAGGGTACAGGAAGGAGAATCTTTACCATCTGCCACTACCAAATTACTTTTCAAGGGGGAAAAATGAATCCCTCGCATTGGAAGCTATTTTGATCAGCTCTAATAGTGATATTTTATATAGGATTTCTCTTCCAGAGCCCAGTAGAATTTACAAGTAAATTCATCTTTCTAGTGGTTTGGTAAGAGGGAACATCTGTCTCAGACATTATGAGGATTGAAGCACTAAGAGTTTTTTAGAAATCTCATATTCATCCTGCAGTATTTGTCTGGTGTATGTAATCTTAATATAGTAATTGTAGCAGTAAATCTTTTGTTATAACCAGACATTGAACTCAAAAGAAACCTGTTTAGCTGCAGTTAATGAAAATGTAATGCCTGTGATCTTGTGATGTTTGTGTTCTGCAGGACCAGCCTGAGTTTTGAAGAATTTTGAACCAGTAAGACTCAGACTCTGCAACTTTGATGGAATGAAAAAGCCTCAAGCTTTCAACACCTGCCATAGAAATTTAATAAAGACCCTAATAAACGAGTCAGTTTCAACAAACAATTAACTTAACAACTTCATCTGGAAGTCTTAGAGGCCCTGTTTCGAAGAAAGTAACTTGAGAGCAGTCTCGTGTTATATAGTGCAGTTAATGTTTCCTTTAGAAAACCAGAGTTTTTAAGATTTAATGTTTCATGAGCTCCAAATTATATCAAACTGGCATTTGGTACAAAACAAAGGCTTCAACCCCCGTTCAAGCTCAAAAAGAAATTTTATATTAACCTTCTAAGCTGTTTGGGGGTTTCTTAAGCACAAGGAAAATATACAGTTCCCAGGAATTCAGAAGCTTATAAAATGAATTTTGTGGGCAATTTGGATAAAATTATTCTTTATACTTTGGTTTTTCCATTAAAATTCACACTCCTACAAATATGGTGGTTTTCTTGTAAATATTAAGTACTCATTGGGCAGTGTAGCTGTGCTGCACCATATAGACTTGAGAGGAATGTGTTTTCCTATATGTTGTCGTATGTTATGAGCTACTTTTTCAGCCTCTTGTAAAAATATATAATAGAGATTAAGTCTCTGAGGGTTCAATGTGTTTAATGTAACTTTGTGTTGAGAGAAAACAAAAGTAGAAAATTTAATTATATTTTTCCCTGCCCTGCTTCACACATTTCATCTTAAACTCTCTGTTTATTTTGCTGGTGGCTGTCCCCCACCCAGTCTCTCTCACCCTCCTTTTTTTTTTCTTCTGTTACAGCTCACCTCTAATCACTCTTCCCGGGTCAGATGTGTTGCTCGCATGTGGCCTGTCTTTTGTCTTTGCATCTGAACTTTGTCCCATGTGTTGTGTTTGAACAGTAAAGGGTCTCCTGGACAAGGATCTGTGCTTCCGTCCAGCTGTCAATATTCTGTATCCAACATCAGCATCTTGTATCTAATGCCTGACCGCTTATTGGAACAAATGGCATGACCTTTATGTGCCCTTATGGTGTAAGCAATTACTTGCATCTATATAGGCAAAAAAAGGTAGAACAGCATGCCAGGATTCATGTGATCCAGCTGCTTTGTATACAGAAGCTTATTGAGGCAGATCTTAGCCAGACATCACCCTCTTTTTGCTGGTTAGACACCAAAATTCAACCTGGCGACTCAGTACCATCAGTTTGGGTCTTTGAAAAGATAGAACCACCTAATTAAAACAAACATCTAAGAAGTTCTCTTTGGGCAATAGGCTGGCAGCCTTGTAACGGTCTCTACAAACAACGTGGTCTTTCAGGTCTGGAAACACAGTCTTTGGTGTTTGAGACATAATAGCACGAGCATGGAACATTGTGGGAAGCAAATGAGCATATCTGGCTGGCTTCCTTCATGAACGCCAGGTTTGCAGAGAAAACAGTATTAAAACTTGATACTCTCATGACTAGTAATCAGAAATACCTAGACAGAACCACAACGTAGGAACACCATGAAGCCCAGTTTAAAATCCAGTTCTTATTTTATTTGATGGCCTGGAGTTTGGGTGGTTCAAAAGTAGATTGTTCAGTGTGTGTTCTTTAGAGGCTGATCTGTATGAGTTTGTCTGTATGAGCTGAAGTTTAGGGGTGAGGAGGGTGGAAGCATAGGAATTTGCATTTCCCAAGACTTAGGGTGTCTAAACCACGTATTTCATTTTGGAGTTAGGCTGTACTATTTAAATATCATGCATTTTCCTGTATATTTTTATTGTTTAATAAAAAGTGCCATTTCCTCCTGATCTAAGAGTTCAGCAGATACTCGGATACCTCTAGAGACGTAAAGGTTACAAGCTGGTTCCGTGGGGGCCATTGGTGACTGCTAAAGTGAATATGGGATGATTCCTCTGGCAAGTTATTGTGCCCGAAGCCACAGGCAGTCAGAGCATCCTCTTTCCCAGTTAGGTGGCCACCACCACCATTTCTATCTTGAAAACTTGCTTAATATTAATAACAAGTATATCTTGTATCTATAGAGATTATAACCTGTGGTAGAAATGAGGAAACTGGCTTTTGCACATGTTATAAAACTGGTAGTTAATGAGATGTCTTGAAGGTAAATTGCAAGTGGATCTCAAAGCAAGCTTGGCCTGTTGTGGAGGTTGTAATGTCATCTGCTGATGATATCCTGGATGAAATGCTAATAGCTTTGGAAACAAATTTAAATGATCTTCTGCTTTCCTTTGGAAGTAATATCCATACATGCAAATTAAGCAGTTTTCTGAAGCCATGTAATTACACACTGCCAACTGGTCCACTCAAATCAGCTTCTACATTTCATAGTTCCTTCATATGCCCAGCCCCATGGTGGTGTGCCTCAGAAAATTATTCATAACTGGTTCTACAACAACAGAATAAGTAGTATTTAAAAGCAAATTGATATTTGCTATCTCCAGCTTGCTGTTGAACGTAGAGGCTGTTAAGGGATTGGCTTCTTGTAGGTATTGCAACAGTCGTGGCCTTTGAGGAGATCTGAAGGAGGAAGAAATGGCATTAGCAGTAAATGCCTGAGGAATTTCTAGGCTGGTGGGGAAGGAAACGGTACCACAAAGGGAAGCACTCCAACTCTCTTGTCCGTAACAGCTTAACTTTGAATTTACCCAAGTAGTTTTTGAACTAGCTTAGCTTTACCCTGTGACAAATTAGTTGCCTTTGCCGTCAGATTTGACACATCAGAATATATATCTCTGTGAATATTTGTTTGCAAACTGACTACCTGCACTTTGATACAAATACTGTGCCTCGGCAACATCTTAGCCCCCACTTTGAAAGCATGTTGCAGTTCAGCTTGTTGGATGAGTACAGAAGACCCAACATCTGTGTGAGGATCAGAATTTCTCTTTATCATTTTTCTCTTGTGTCAAGGTCTAAGCTGAACCAAAATGAGAATTCCTAACTTTTTATTACCATCCAGCATTACATCTCACAACAGGCATCCTTTTTTTCCAGCATAGGATTTGTGCACAGGCCAGCCATATGGTGTGTGTAATTATTATTTTATAATGGTGTTATTGCTCTCTAGCTGCCCAGTAAACCCACTGCAGTATAAGTAAATTATATACATAAGCACATGACCTTTAGACTTGAATGATTTTCTTCACATTTATACAATAGTAGGTGCAAAGGAGGAAAAAAAGATTCTATTTAATTTATAGAAACTGTATAAAGTTTATAGAGTCTCTACAATCATCTAAAATGAAAAGCTTGTGGAAAAGAGGGGCTGGACCAAAACTGGGAGGTCCACAAAGCTGGAGAAGAATAACAGTTAAAGGCACACATCAGTAAATACCTATGCTGAACTTTTCCCATTAACTGTACTGTCGAGCATATGGACTGCATTAGGGGTTTGTCTGCCTTAGGAAATTTTAAAAACATTTCCTTCCTTTCGTCTTCCTCCTCCAGTTGCTGTTGCTTTAGACTATTACAGAATCAAATAGTGACCATTCTGGGGTCATAATTCTTTTTAGAAATAGGCTGTTTACTGTAGAAATGTCCACTGGTCAGTGGCAGAAACCTGTGCATATAGGCAAGTGCTTTCATGAATGTGCTTGGTGGGTGAGTTTCCTGAAGCAGTAATAGCAGCTTGGCTCATCCATCCTTTCGGGCATATGTGCAACTCTCATTTGCATCTATGGCAGAATTTCTGCAGCAAAATTAGGAGCCAGTGTGTGCTTAGTTTTATGGATGGTCTGTAAATAAACATAGCTCTCTTTTGCATCCTTATTTCCCCTGACAATGAGAGTTACCAAAGTGACTGGTGAAAAGTGGGACGTGAAACCAAGAAACCACACCTCAGATGATGAAACAGAAGACATTAATTTTGTTTCTGGGTACCCTTCTACGTTTCCTCTTTGATTTGGTCAACATTGGCAGTCTGTATATGTAACCCATTTGATAAGGTCTCCTGTCCTCCCTGAAACTTGGCGCTGCCCATCTGACCATTCCTGAGCATTTCAGACAAGCTTAAGAAAGAGCTGACCGTGTGTCCTGCCGCTAGCTTCTGTGTGCCTGTTCTGCTTTCCCCTTTGCACCAACACATGTATTTAAACAAAAAGAAGCGTATCTGGGAACGAATCTGGCTTAGCATTAACCTCCACCCACCCTCAAAAGTTAATTTTAACAGATTGATTGTGGAGATTACAGTGTAGGTGACACATAGCACTTCTGCTGCGCAGACGTTGTTGTGTGAGTGCTTGGAAAGCCAGTTCTGGGGTTGAGGTGCTGAAGGAAGGGAAGCCCTAGAAAGATGTGACACATCTCTTAGTTTGTTGTACTTTGAGACTTGTAGGTGGTAAATACTGTGGGTTTTTTACAGATATTCTTGAACCCTTGTAAAATTTACAGTTTCATTTGTAGAGAGCTGTTTTGAATCTGTGCATATTCTTCCAAGATATTTTAAAAGAAAAGCCAACAGCAATAATTAGTTTGGCATTTTCTATATTTCCTAAAGCACTTAAGGGGTAATCACTTTTTTTTGCCAATCTTACATAAAATCAGGTTTTACAGGAATAAGAGGACTTAAAAGGCCGGGATGGCCATCACTGACAGCTGTAATTCATGCTGAAAGCTCTATTCCAATACATCAAAATAAGGAAAACAATTTTACATATGATTAGAGGCTTCTGACCCTTCAGTTAAAATGATCAAAAAGAACAATATTAAAATTTGATTTACAGAAGCTACTACTTAGCCTATAATTAGTCTGACCAATAGAAACAAACTAGACTTTTACAGAATATGATTTCCCAGTAGATAGGTTAGCTATTTTTGCAGGGCTGAAGAAACACATAATGGTTTTAAAATATATTTGATATGCTCTATGAGTAAATTGAAATACAGCATATAACTAGTTTTAATATTTTTTCTCCATAAATTGCCAGATTTCCTTCATTCAAGAGAAATTTGAGAAGCACTTAAGAATAATTGTCTCTAAAATGAAATATTACTCTCTCAGTATACTTTATTTGTATTAAATATATGGTTCACTTTTTTAATATTAGAAGGAATATGAAAGTTGGTCAGTAATATGATTCCCCTTACACTTTTGCTGTAGTTCTCTATGAAAATGGATTCCGGATATGGCAGATGTGATTAAAAACTCTTCAGCTGGCTGAAGAGCTGTTTGTACAGCACCTAGCATACAACACTTCTGGCAAGGAACAAGAACTATTCCTCTTATTGCATTATAAATAAAATGATTCTTCAATGTAGGGACTTGGAATTTTGATTTTAAATGCACTAGTTAGGAGGTGGGGAAGATGAGATTTGATGAGGCTTTTCCTGTCATAAGAATGAAGACAAAATTGTTGCGCTGGCTAACGCAGTCCTCTTGCCTTGTGCATGCAATTAAATGCATTGGAATCCACACCAGACCAGTTTGCTTATGGGTGTCAGAGCAATAATCCTATAAATTGACATACAAGGGTCAAGCTGCTGGCTCAGAGTCTAACATCACTGGAGAGCTGTGCACGGCACATAACTATTCACCTCTCAAAAGCTACACTGAAGATTGCAGAACTAAGAGAGGCTTCTTAAGTACTCATGTCTGGGCAAAGAAATTGAATAAACACCACAGCTCAACCTTATATCTCCTGATTGGAATACCTTTATTTTATGCACAGGGCTCTGATAATTCCAACTCTTTTGTGCATCAGTTTTTGCTGAAAACTTAAGTGTTGTTTTTTGTTTATGATATTTCTAGTGGAACGAGAAAATGTACAGAAGAGGACCTTCACCAGATGGATGAATCTACATTTGGGAAAGGTAAGACTGACAGTCTTGATACTGAGATATGAGGAGACAACAGTAGACAGATTGCAGTTAATTTCCTTTAAATAGTTAGAATTTAGAAGCAAAGTTGTCTTCGGTGTATATGGGAAGGTTTGGAAGAGAATGAGAGGAAGCTGAAAGCATGTTTCTGGGTAAATGAAAATGACTTTTCAGGTGCAACAAATGCTTGGCTGTCTTTAGTCCATTTCAGGTGCATTTTAGTCTTTAGTACTACTGACTGTTATTATAAGGCTAGAATTTTCCCACAGAACATACCCACATAAAATCAAATGCGGTTTAGGCTGCTCTGAGGTGATGATGACTGTGTTCTTCCCTGGACCAGAAGTTTGAACACCATGAGGCATCATGAACTTAGCTTCATCACAGATCTGCAGATGGGAAATATTAATTCCTTGTCAGTCATATTGGGGGGGGGGGTTGTCTGATGAGATCTTTGCAAAATGCACTCATGTTAGAGAACTCATTTTTTAACATCATTCTATATTTTTAAGATCGGTTGTTCCTTAATCACACCATAATAATGACTATTAAAACCAATTTACTTTTCCTATTGATAGTAGATAAGTACTAACTCTACTGAGTAGTCTGCCATCCAGAAAGCGATTCTTCTGCTGTTGAGGATGAAAAGTGAAAAAATATTCTTAATATTACTGAAACAGCAGCAATGCTTAGTGCAGGATCAAGGAATGAGACCAGCTTCCTGATCTAGACAAAGTCCTAACTTGAACTGGAGGTTAAGCGCCACAGTGCTTTTAGTATCTGTGGCTAAATTTCATTAAGTACTGACTGGGACTAAGTTTGGGCTACAAGCTGCTTTCAGTCTAGCTCCTGTAGTTCTTGGGAAGTGATTCCGTGTCAGATATAGTAAAGGGTTTTAGAAGAAAGGCATCACGTATATAGATGCTTAACGCCACTACTCTTCAGTGAGCGTTGCTGAAGGAATAACGGGAACCTCTTAAATCTCACTGGAAAATCAGAAGAAGGCTAGTTTGAAATGTTTTGACTAGCAATTGCTCCCAAAGGGGTCTCAGAACTAAGACAGCGTTACGTGATTACTTTGTGAATCAGGCCCTAGGGTTTTAAATTAACTGCACTTTTGGAAGTTGTCAAATATGTTGCTGTGGAGAGGGTCTTTGATTTACAGAAGGAATTAGATCATGAAAAAGGCTGTCGGGTGCTGTTAATTCTGCTGTGCCAAGCATATGAAGTCTTAGAAACTTTGTGGGCAGGTGAACTGTTTTCACTGGAGTGCATACAAAATTTTTCCTCTCTGAGTCAACTAAAAAAAATGCTTTTCTGAAGGGAGGGCAGAAGTCTAGAGCTATGTTAATGTTTTTCCTGGAAGTGGCATAATAAACATAATGAGAGCGTCACTAAAGCTTTCTGTAATTACAAGTGATTCCCTGAGGACACCCACTGAGAAAACTGACTTCTGCCTTTATCCTCAAAGAAGAAACACTTCTTTGCAGAGTAGCTTCTTTCTTTTAAAGGCAATAGTGAAGTCTTCTTTTTATACTTCTTCAGGCAACTTATGGTGTGATGTGTCCCTTTTTGGAGCAGACTATCCCATTTGGGTCATCTTTTGAGAGGAGCTGGCTCTGCTGGTCGTTGGATAACTGGGAGTAGTCTGCATTTTCGGATTTCTTGTCTTTAACTACTGCGAGAATAAAACAGGTTTGGGTTTCAGGCTTACAGATACATTACGTAATTTTGAAATGAACAATACTTTGCTTTCTTTCAGTCTGGAGCATTGTTGAGTACTCTTGGCTAGATTAAAGACTGGTAATGAAAATATAATGTCCCAGTTTGCCAGAAGCAGCGCTCACCTGAACAGTAGCGCATTGCCCAAACAAGTAAAAAAAGATTTGGCTCTTTAGGAACATGTGAGTGATGTGAGTGAGTGACACCCAAACAGAGTGTAATTGCTGCAGCTGAGACTACCCTTAAGGGCTGAGCTGAATTGGCTGTGTGCCTCACAGCACACACATCATCAGACACCTTGGTGAAATGAGGAGACAGATCCCTTTGGAGGAGTTTGCTGAAAAGAGACAGACACAATACAAGAAGTTGCTATTTAAAGTACTTGGAAAAGACTGGGAAACGGAATGGCACCACCAGAAACCTCACAGAGGATACAGGACGTTGTGGCCGGCTGGATTGTGGGTTTATTTCAGCATCGTGGGATTTGCTTCTGCTGAACTTGTCTTAGTCTAAGGCAGACATTTCAAACTCACAGCTCCTGCAGTTCTCCTGCTCCCGCAGCGTCACGCGTGTCACATGCTGCACACGTGACCAGCACTGGCAGGAGCGCAGGGACAAGGAGCTCGGCACTGCTCCCGGGAAGAAACAAGGTGCTGGGCTGGATAAAATGAGGTGGAGATCCGGATTCAGCCCACAGGCTGTGAGTTTCACATCTCTGATCTAAGAGATCATCACCCAACCTTTAGGTGAGCACTTCCTAGGCAGAGTCTTTAGGATGAGAGTCTGTTATGGGACATCTGGAAAGACTCCTTGTCTGATTTCAATTACATGAGTACTATATGTGTTTTAGCTCAGACAGTCCTAGGACAGAATTGCCACTGGTGAGCAGAATAGTCGGCCCTTCCTTCCCTAAGGCTGAGACTTATGCTTTATTTCTATTACCTTTGTCTTGTAAAATGCTCCTTCTTAGTCTCTGAAATCCTGATGGCTTACCAAGCAGTACTGCTTTAAAATCTACCTGTTTGGGTTTTTTTTGTTTTCTTCACAGCACAAGCCTCCTTTGAAAGTGAAAGACTTGTTTATTGATATACAAGATGGCAAAATCTTGATGGCACTACTGGAAGTCTTATCAGGACAAAAGCTGGTATGTATACAAGAGGGAAAAACCTCCATAGGTATGGAGCTACGGACATCCAAAGAATAAGGGAGAATTTGGTCTTGTGTCTTGAGTATAGTAATAAGCATTTCAGCAACTTTGTTTTCAATTCCTTGTGTTACAGGTTGATGTCTTGAGTTATAACTTAGATTTCAAGGAAGTATATAACAATGAGGTGTAAATGGTGTGTGGTGAGTGCAAATGTTCCAACGCCTTAGGTTTTTTAAGGCTTCAATACATTGATGCTCACATTTTCCATTTGGAGATCACCCAAGTCACATTACCTAGAAGAGACATATGTGCTGTATTATTTTTTTAATCTATAAATTATTTTTCTATTTTGTCTGTGATCATTATGACACTTCAAAGATGTGATGATGCTTGGTGTAGTTGTGAGTTTATTTCTTGTATCCTGGTTCATGTTTCATTATGGTCTAAATCAGAAGGGTAAAGTTTCACTTATCAGAATTTTTTTTCTCCTCCTTTCTTTGTAAGAACTGTATAAAGTTCCACATGCCAGAAATGGAAACACCCAGTGCAAATATAAATGACACATTACCATTGCTTTAATGTTTTTTTTTTACTGCATCAATCTTGTCAGCAAGTACTCTCTTCTGTGTGGGTATCACTTTTGAGTAAGAGGAGAGAGCTGTTCTGCAGCTGTCTCACCACTACAGCTGCACTTGCGGTATCCTGGTGATGCTCTGTAGTGACTGAACAATCTGCATACTGCAGCATGAATGACCACTGCCACCACACAGAACTGGCTATTCTTTTAGTATTCTTGCAGCTTTGGGGAGCTGTAGCAGAAGCAGCAGTGTCTGTGTGTGTATTCAAACAAATTGCATAGAGAGCCAGGCTAGGAAGGAACTGAAGGGGGAATCACATCTCTAGACTATGCCCTGGGAGGTCAGGGAGAAGGGCAAGGAAGGATGTAAGGTCATCTGGCCAGACTTGTTGCTCTGGCAATTCAGAGTTCCTGCACACATGTGATAAAAACAGTGTGCCAAAGTGGAACTGCAGGGAGAAACTCATGCAACAAATCTGTTTCAGCCCTGCCAAAGGTAAGGAAGGTTTCTGCCTCCCACATGCCTTTGGCTGCTATGAAAACTGCTCATGCTTTCTTATTAGGATATTTAACTTATTTTATGATTTCATCATTTATTTTGCCTCTTTGTTTTTGTTTTTTTTACGCTTTGTGTGTAGTGGTGAATAATTCCACCGTTTCTCAAAACAGCATTGCTCTTATTTTTCTAGATGCATGAATACAAATCTTCAACCCATCGCATTTTTCGTTTGAACAACATTGCCAAAGCACTTAAGTTCTTGGAGGACAGTAATGTAAGTATTTTCATAGGCTGGCTTTAATATCTTCTCATGATGTCTATTGCAAATTGAAATTGTTGTAACTAGTCTGATGTACAGCATGTACACAAGAGGAATGTGCTATGTAAAGGCACTGTGACTTACCTTAGCAGCAAGGCTAAAAAGCCACATAAAAATGCACAACAGGAACACCTACAGAGTCTAAAACAAGGAGTATTTGTTCATTTTATAATGTAAAAGTTCAACAGGATTAAAGGATCAGGAACACAATATTAAAAGAAAATAAAAAGAAATGCAAGAAATCTTTATGAGTTGGGTCTTAGTGGCATTACTTCAGTTACACTGAAGGCAGATGACTTTCATCAGAAATACTGGCGGTATTACAAATCATGTATTTATCTGTAAACTGCTGCAGCAGCTGATCATGAGTCAAAGGCAATAGAAAATTAAATCTGTGAACATGACATAAATGCTTAATTCCAGGAATCAAAACCTTATAAGAATGTAAGGGTCCATGTAGTCAGTGAGGCACTACTGCCAAATCACTTTCTAAAGTTGTAAGTGATAAAGCAAGATCAGACTCTGTAGCTTGAAATTATTAATTCCTTTTTTTTTTATTTTTCCCATTAGGGCTTTATTCCAAAGCCCTATGGATGCGGTCTGTGTCTTGAAAACTCTCTGCTCTTGAAAAATGTTGAGAAGTAATGGGGTCAAGAGAAGTCCCAGCCATGTAACAACTCATATACATGGTATACTTAGATCTTTCAGAAAAAAAAGAACAAATATTGGACTATGTCCTATAAAGGACTGCAGCATTCTTGCTGTACTTAAGATCTTTTTATCAACTTCTCCACTGTACCATCTGGGAGGAAAATGTCGTTGATCATCCTATTGACTCCAGAGTGCAAGTACTCTGGGGTTTAAACTGTATGGGTGAGGAGGGGTCCAGTGTGTGCACCAGGACAAAACCCTTACTTGCATGGAATGCCACAATAGCAACTGATGTCACTTTGCTGCTTCCCTGCAATGAGCTTAGCTCCAGAGATCCTGCAGCAGTGCTAGTCATGCAGGAGAGTCACTGCAACCTCAGTGCAGGAATGAGCATCGTGTGAGGCCTCAGTGGATCTCTTATGACCTGGTAGATGTGGAAGTTTTAACCTCCTTTGCCTTTTTCCCCAGGAAATGATGTGAAAGGTCAAGAACTTGTCCAGTAGCTTCCAGGTATTCCAATCTCCTTTTGAAAACTCCACCAAAAGGGGCTGCTCTGACCCTAAATCTGCATGTCTACGTGTCCTCCTATAGAACTGCTAAGAAATAATCTGCAAATTCTCAGATTACTTAACAGTTTCCCAGTTGATTTCTACCCAAATCCAGTTAAGACCTACTGGCAGTTCTCCTTCTCTCTGTTGACATTAAGACATTGCAGAGCTGCAACTGAAGCATACACCTGGTTGCCAGGAGCTCAATAGGAGACAATCTAGAACCTCAGTGAGCAAGGCCTGGCAGGAGGAGCCTTGGACACAGGCAGCCTTTTAACTAATAGTGCTAAAACATCTACTTTTCAATGGATTTCTCATTTCCTTAAGAGTAAGCAGCCAGTATCTTCTGGCTGGGTATCTCTGTTGGGCTGGGTGACAAACATAAGCAGCAGTAATAGGACACAGCTGACACTGAAAGCAGTCTAATGATGAATGCCATTTGCTCCTTATTTTGGAGAAACTGCTCTTAAAATGTTCTACATTTTAAAGGTTTTCCCATGTCAAATACCTTGGAGCTAGAGAGAAATCTGAGTCGTGAAATGTGACAGCTAAAGGTGTCTTCTTGCTAAGATTGAAAACTGTTGTGCGAACCACTAGATAAGTGGTTATTTTACTTTCCTTTTTTCAGTTTAACCAGACCGGTTAGTGAAGGTTGGTGATGAAAGTGTTGGCAAAATGCCTTGGCTGCCAAGAGCTTCAGGGTTAGATATTAAACCACAATGGGTGGAACCCGTCAGCATATGCTTCTGTGGAACTGGGGCAGCAGGGTAAAGCGCTGCTAAGTGATTGATCATACACAGAATTTCTCAGTGATAAATGGGCTGTATGCTAACTTTGTCTGGGTGCCATCAGTAGTACTGACAGCTTACTCCCCCCTCCCTGACCTTCACCCAAACCAAGTCTGTGTTTTCTAAAAGAATAACATCCTGGTGTTATCAAGTGGAAGAAACCACAGTGTGGAAAAATCTAGAGCTTGCTTGGATTAGGCAACCCTATCCTTTGCAAACTGATTTAATCAGAACTCTGTGACAAGCTGTTTAAGGTGAGATAGGGAAGGAGAAACAAGGTGCACAGCAAAACAGAAGTAAGCAGATCTTACTAGGATTTTAATTTTTATATGAGAATTGACTCTCTACTTTTTAAGAATAGGACTGGAGGGGTCACCATCTTGTTCCATTTTTGTATGGAGGAAACACAGTTGTGGTCCTGCTGATGCAGAATTGGGCTCAGTTCTGTTCTACAGACTATGCTGGGGGCTTGAGATAAGAGTTCTATGGGCAGATGGTTGCGATCAGGGCAAATTATCACTAACACAAGGTTTCAGTCTTGCTTTTTGGCTGGCCAGTCTGTGGCAGAAGTGTTCTGAACACATCCAGTAGTCTCAGTTCAAAACAGTGCATTTTTTACACTTATCTTGTTTTATTTGAATTTGGCTCTGAATTTGTGATCTCTTCTACAGGTAAAGCTTGTTAGCATCGATGCAGCAGAAATAGCAGATGGAAATTCCTCCCTCGTACTTGGACTAATATGGAATATAATCTTGTTTTTTCAGGTAATAAAGCTTGAATACTTTAATCATAAGTGAATAATCTTCGTGGCATCAATTTATTCCATCTGAATACTGATTTTTAAATAGATTTTTAATCCTAAGGAACATAATTAAGCCTGCTAAACTTGAGCTTTTCCATCTTAATATACACTAATTTTATACCTGCAGCTGCTTTCATTTTACTTCAGTGGACCTATCTTGGTGTAAAAAGGAGACAGTTTAAGCCCTTGTTTGATTTGGACCGGAGTTAGAGCTTCACATTACTACTTTCCCTTCTCTCTTGTGACTTCTCAGTGCTTCAGATTCCCTGGATCTGAACCAATGTCTCGGGTTTGGTTCCAGGTCACAGTTTATTTTCATTAAACTTTTCTGGATTTGATCCAATGTGGAGGGAAATTCCATGTAGAATCACTGATTTCCAGAAACTTACTCAGCATGGCAAAAATTCACAACTGAAGTAGAGGGCCTGATGAAAGATCTTGAAGGACCTGGAACTGATAAAACTGATTTGAGCCTGAAAACTGATTTAGCCCCTCACTTAGTTTAAAACTTTTCCCTAATGTATTTTGAAAATGTCTTTCTAGCCAATACCAAACTCTAATAAACAGAGAGAGATGGAAGGAGGGATTCTGCAACTCATGTAAGACTGTGAGGTGCTTTTTTTCTCTTGGGTTCATTTCTAAACAGGCTACAAGTATAAAAATAATCTGTCTCAGATGTTGCATTGGGGTTTCTCTCTCTCTGAGAGGCTGAGCTCCTCAAACTGAACCGTGGTGCACAGTAACACTTCAGCCAGAAGGACCTGAAGGCAGAGATGGTGTGACCAGAAACTGTCTCTCCAGGAACAGAGGGCATGGGAGGCCTAAAAGTAGCAGAGTGGATAATCTGGACTCAAATAACAATGCTGGCCATGACAGGAGTGCTGCTGCAGGTCACCATTTCTTGACTAAAAATATTTCACTCCAGCAAGTCTTGTGAAGAGAAAGAACAATTTCAGTTAAACTAACTTTTCTTTTAAGGACATATTTCATTGCTTTTTGTTTAATATGAATTTGTTTAGTTCAGCCTTAATTTACAACTTACCCTTTCAGTTTCCTGGGGTTGCCAGCTGGGCTGCTGCTGGCTGTCACACCTGTGCAATACAAGTCGAGAATTATAATGGACAGATTTATAATTAGCGCTGAAAATTCAATTATGGTGCTGTTATCTTTAAATTTTGCATGAAAACAAGCACTGAGTTCTCCGTGCAGCCATTGTTAAACCAGAGCACTGCATGTTTCACCTTTTATTACAGATTAAGGAGCTGACAGGTAACCTCAACAGGAATTCCTCCTCCTCCAGCCTGTCTTCTGGGCCCAGCGGTCCGGAATCAGACACATCCCACCCCAGCACTCCCAGTGTGGAGAGAAACATGTCTGTTACAGTGAAGGATCAGCGGAAAGCCATCAGAGCCCTTTTAATCTGGGTTCAGAGGAAAACCAGAAAGTAAGCTCACAAGCCCTCATGTACACCTGCCCTTTTTAAGTTGAATCTCTTTCATCTCCCACATTGTGTGTGCATTACTGTACGCTGTGGCTTCTGCTTTCCAAGTCTGCAGGCACAAGGTCTCTGCAGGGGGGAATATCACTACAGCCACGTGTCTACGGTGACTGTCTGACCTTGAAGCCGTGTGCATTGCTGGCTTCATGATTCAAGTGTTAAATGTTAACTTGCACTAAACTGCTCGGTGCTGTTTAAAACAGGATTGTTCCCTCCTACCCCCTGGCTTTTGTGAAGTTGATTTGATATCTTTTGTTAATTAAAGGTAGGCATAAACAAGAGGTGAACTGAAAAAATAAATTTATCAAAAGACTTTAGCAACGGCCTTTTAAATTAAGCAGAAGCCCTGAAGGAGCTTCTCTGTGTGCTGCAGAGTGCTTGAACGACAGACCCCGTGTTAGGGTCCCTGTTTTCTCAGAATTAAAGAGGGGAAGGGGGTGAATCTTAGGTCATGAATGTGTAACATTTGGGTCCATTTCCATTGCTCAGCATATGTGTCTCCTCCTTAATTAAAAAGGGGTGGCTGAATATTGGCATTTTTTGCCCGGTGATGGATTTGTATGTTCAAATCTGCCTGTAAATACAGTTGTTCCTTATCTAGTGTTGAAGATTCAAATTTACATCTTCACTACTTGGTCCTATGGGCCACGTCATCGTTTGGTTATCTCTAGTGAAGCTAAGGATGCTTTTTTTGCAGATAAACCTGTCCCATTGAGATCCATAGTTCACTGCTGGCAGTGCAGACCACAGAGGAAGCACACTTTTACTCCCCAATTAATGCAGATCATGTCACTAACAGGGAAGTGTCACAAGGAAAGTGAAGACAAGAGAAGTAAAGGCCATAGACTTTTCAGTTCAGTCAAAGAGTACAAACTGAAAACATCTAATCGAAAAAAATTTTCTTGCAACTGCAGTATTAAAAACGTAATAGTGTCGTTTTAATCCTGTTATCCAATGACCTGTGCAGAATTTTCTGTACTGGGGCTGTATTTCATTGCAAGTTTGATGGCTGTTTTTTTCTCCAAAACTTTGGGCATAACACATCCATGGTTTATACATACACTGTCACCATTTGTGTCTGGCAAAGCCAAATTTTCTGCTATAGCAGGACAAGTACACAGGAATGTGAATTGTTTATGCTTATGTTTTTAAATACTTAAAGCATTGGTAGTCTTCCCAAGCTATGACATTAAAATGCTGGAGAGCAACAGAAACAGGAATCACAGAGACCTTTGATTTTGCAGACGTTATACACTGCTGAGTTCTTGAGGGCTTTGTTTTTACTAACTACTTCTTACAAGCAAGTTGATATCAGCTGTTAGCCACACCAATCCAGTTTGTTAATCCTTGTGTTTTATGGACTTACTTTGTGCATCCAAAAAGATGGCAAACATGACTAGTGCAACTCAGCAACCTTACTTTTAACTTTCAGGAAAAGGATGCCTTTACTCACCCATGGAAAATGTATGTAATTCTGTTTAGGTACGGTGTTGCAGTTCAGGACTTTGCCAGCAGTTGGAGGAGTGGCCTTGCTTTCCTAGCTGTCATAAAAGCAATAGACTCTACTTTGGTAGACATGAAGCAAGCACTGGAGAAGTCGGCTCGAGAAAACCTGGAGGATGCTTTCAGCATAGCACAAAATAAGCTGGGTGTTCCTCGGCTCCTAGAACCAGAAGGTAAAAGGCCTACATCAACTTTGTTGAGTAACATTTGAACTATAATGAATTAATGAGTATAATATTGTGATACCTACCAAAAACCTCCCTGTGACTGGGCTGTCAATGTGCGCTCACATCCCAGAAGGCCAACCGTGTGCCGGGCTGCATCAAAAGAAGCCTGACGAGCAGGTCGAGGGAAGTGATTCTCCCTCTCTACACTGCTCTCATGAGACCCCACCTGGAGTGCTGTGTCCAGTTCTGGAATCCCCAACATAAAAAGGATATGGAACTGTTGGAGCGGGTCAGGGCCACGAAGATGATCAAAAGGCTGGAGCACCTCTGCTATGAGGACAGGCTGAGGAAGTTGGGGTTTTTTAGCCTGAAGAAGATAAGACTTGGGGGAGACCTCACAGCGGCCTTCCAGTACCTAAAGGGGCTACAGGAAAGCTGGGGAGGGGCTTTTTACAAGGGCAAGTAGTGATAGGACAAGGGGAACGGCTTTAAATTGGAAGGGGGAAGATTTTAGATTAGACATTAGGAAGAAATTCTTCACGGTGAGAGTGGTGAGGCACTGGCACAGGTTACCCAGGGAAGCTATGGATACCCCCTCCCTGGAAGTGTTCAAGGCCGGGCTGGATGGGAGGTGTCCCTGCCCATGGCAGGGGGTTGGAATTGGATGATCTTTAAAGTCCCTTCCAACCCAAACCATTCCATGATTCTGTGATTGATAAGAAAAGTAAAAAATTATTTGGTCACTGACTTGTAGTCGTATGCTTCCAGTCACATTCCAGTCTCCTGGGGCAGAGATCTTAACATAGTTTTAGCTATGTACACTGGTTCTGAATAGAAACTTCACATCTCCTGATTTTTCCTTTACAATGCATAATGCACATATGTTTTTACATACATAAATGCAAGTGTATATGTTAGTATATAAATGTATTTATATAAATAGAGCTTCTCCTTGCAGTATTTTTTACTGAACTCTACAAGGCAGGTATTAGGCCTTGATTTTATGATTGAAAGCACAGATTGATTATTTTTGCTTTCATGGGTCACCTGTTAGAAGACTAGGTCATCCTGCTAAAAATAAACCTGTGCTGTCACTCAGCAACCTCCCTGTCTAATGACTGTATGAAGGTGAATGCAAAGGGACACTGATCAGAATTCAGTGCGTGTTTCGAAATAAGAAAAAATTAATGTGAGTTGTTGAGAACTGTTTTGAGTACCATCAACAGTGAAGAGGAGTCTACTCTCTCTGATCTGCTGTGAGAAAAAGCATTTGGAGATGTTGTTTCTTTCATCATAAAGGTGGGATAAATGTCTGGGGGTCTGTTCCCCTGGAAGAGCATTTCAAAGCTGTGTGTGCTTAAGCTCCTTGCATCTGTCTCCTTAGATATCATGGTGGAATCACCTGATGAACAGTCAATTGTGACATATGTGGCGCAATTTCTGGAACACTTTCCGGAGCTGGAAGGGGTATGTGTTTACTCCTATGACACATCTTTTTTTTTTTTAATTTGCTTTGGCGTAGTTAAAGTCAGATATTTCTGTATTTATCTTCTAGGTTTCTTTCTAAACTTTTTAAAATAAACTACTAGTTTTAATTTTTTTTTTTTAGCGATTGTTAAAAAAGCTTAGGTAGAATTGTGCTTTTAAACATTTGCATCCAGTCATATCTTTCAGAGGTTAGAACTGGTTACACAGGGCTGTACTACTTTGCTATATTACTCTCAGAACAAGACTGAAATTTATCCCTTCATCAATGATTACACATTGGACCCTGAATTTCATTTTGACTTCTGTCTTCTCAAGTTTGACGGCCACAACCAGTATGGCAGCAGGCATCAGAGACAAGATTCCTAAGGCTGATTCTTATCAATGCAGCTACAGGATCTGGACTTTAATACAGGTTTTATAAAAAATAAAAAATTGAAGAGCAAGCAGGGACTGACTGTGTCAGAGACTGGCAAAGATCTTTTGGAGAAAGAGAGGTTAAACTTATAAAGGAATTAAGGGATAGGAGAAAGATGAATCAAGGAAAAAATGGGGCAGTCCCAGGAACTCGAGACGAGGTGCGTAAGGTGAAGGACTGTTATGGAGGCTGCTCATGCTTCCAACTAAACCTAGTTCAACATAGTCTTTTTGGTTTGAAAGGGTTGCCAAAATAGTCAGCATCCTTCAAGTATCTGGTAAGTTTTTGTGCTACAGTATAGGAACGTAAATGATGGTTCCCACATGAAAGGCATTCCCTTTCATTTGTTGACTGAATGTTCCAGTTGGTATGTACTTTGTAGCTTATAAAATTGGTGAGCATTGCTAAATTCACTGGAATTAAGATTATTATAATAATCACGATTATTAGATTAGATGAGCATTAAGATTTGTTGGCATTTTAATGGACAAAGAAAAAGCTTACTGGTTTGGGGTTTTTTTTATACAGTTTGTGGGAACTGAATGATCTAGTATATTAATATATTTCACAGTGATCTTGGTGGACTTATTAGATTTATCTTATCCCCAGAGTTTGGGATTGTGTTAAAAAGCCAAGTCAGTTGTCTCCACAGGTGCAGCAGGGAGAGCTGAATACGTTAATGACTGAGGACTAGTCTTGTCTGCATTCTAATCTCCCTTTGCAGGTGGCTTCTTGACATTGAGTTTTGTTCAACTCACTTGACTTGCCAAATTGGTTTCTCTACTTTCAAAATAAGTGAGTCATTAATTGGTTGTTCACGAGGTAATGAGGTGATGGGCTAGGTAGTTACTTTTCCGGTAGTGTTTGGGAAAAGTAAAATGGTATTTGAGGTATGATTTGTCTTTTAATGGTGTATCATGACTTACAGGAAGATTTTACAGATCCTGAGAAGGAGCTTCCAATTGAGTCCACGTATGTCCACATCAAAGACACACCTTCAGAAAAGGAAAGCAAAATCTTGATTTTAAGTGAAAGTGAGGAAAACTTGTATACTGTTAATCATGAAAGGAGACATCCTGCTCCTCCAAAGGTTCATATTCATGACTCACCTGAGAGAATCCCATCAGAAACTGTTCCTGAACAATGTAATGGGAAATTGAGTGAAGTGTTAGGTGATGCACAGGTAATATCTGAAGAGGAGCCTCAGAGGCCTACCTCACTGAAAATTAAAGGATCTGTCAGTTTTGAATCCAGTTCCTCTTGGGAGGTTCTAAGTGATAAATTCATGTCAGGTGAAGAGGGCATATGTGATGATCCACTGAAACAGAATGATGGCCTTTCTCCAGCTGTTCTGACAGATCAGAAAAATTCTGTCGACTCTTTTGAAGACTATTCTGAAGAATTAACTAAAGAAACCTCTACTGAATATGACAACGAAACTAAGAGCCTTTCAGCCAATACTTCTTCTTTGAGTCCATTATCCTGGACTTCAGGTATACTTACAGATGAATCTATAAATAAAGTAGAAGAGAGCAAACCCCAAACCTCAGTTCTTTTACCAGGAGATACCTCGAAAGAAGAAGATACGCATAAGTATGTTCTTTGTCTTCTGAATGAGGAAATATTGAACCTTCCACAAAATGACCATACAGAGCAATTGCCTGTCTTTGAGACAATAGAAACTAACCATTGTTCACTAAATGGTTCTAATCTCAAAAGCCAAGAACTATCAACACAGCAGGGAACATCTGATGACTCTCTCTCAGATGTACCTAAAAATCCAGAGGACCTCGACAGCTGTGATGAAGCTGAGTCTTCAGCTGAAGTGCAGCCCAGTTCTTCAAAAATATCTGTAATACCCCATGATCTCTTTTATTATCCACATTATAATGTTCCCATATCAGCAGTTTTAGATGCTTACCTTGAGCCCTGTATTGAAAGTTATGATAGTGGAAATGACAAATCTTCTTCTGAAACGCTAATGGATGTTTTACATGAGAAGAGCTTACCAGAACAGAACTACAAGGAAGATGCTCCAGAGCCAGACTCAGGGAATAAGCTAGGTATCCCTCCATCAAACATGGATACTGAGAATGGCGAGGAGGAAACAACAGATATTAACAGTCACGTAAATCCTTCCAATGAAAAAGAAGTGCCATTACTGGTAGAAGAGCTGGAAATTCAAGATGGCAAAAAGGCCACCAACCATCGAGATTCCACTATTCCGCAACATCCTGAGGTATTTTATTTTTTATTATCAGAATTTCTTTGTGTATATATAGAAGATAAGCCCTGATCAATGATTTTCATTAACTTTTGTTTTGCAATGCTTCAGAGAAATATGCAGAATGTACTTGGTTTCCTGTCCAGTAATAGTTTGCCACAGCCCCCTACTGGAATGAATGGGATTGCAGATCTCTAAGAAGTTGTGACATTAAAAGAGAGCATAAGCCCTAATATTAATAGTACTGCAAAAATGTGAATTTTAATTATATTTTAAACTAGTTTGAGGCTCCTGTATAATCTTGTAATGAGAAAACCAGAAAGTAGTATTGCTGATATAAAAGGATACAGACAAAGATAATTTTTGTGAGACTCCAAATAAGTTTGCCTACAAAAACTTAAACCAATTTGAGTAGGACAAGTTACGTAGATAAAATGAAGGCTTGTCTACACTGGAGGAGGAGAAAGGGGAGGATTTTTTTGTAATTATTCTGTGTATTGGATTTAGGCAGTTTGCTACTGCATCTCTTCTTGCAGACACTGCTTTTTAATTGTTTTACATGTTTTCCAGCACAGTAATTTTAGTGTTTTTCAGGAATGAGTGTCCATTTCATGTTAATCTATATGTTGCTTAGACGAGTTGCTTGAACATGTTTTGTTTATAACAGTTTACTAGACTAATGAAGTCATTTTGCTGTTAGCTTCAAAGACTAATTGGGGATAGATTAAAAAAAGTCTTAGCAGATTGCTTCAAAGAGCCATGTCATGTCATGTCATGACTTCTCATATAAAAAGAACTAACAACTAATTGTATATATGTTGAACTGATGATAATTTATAGCTCAATGTATCCAAAATTATTCTCAAGAAATTAATTGCTTTTTATGCTCTTTAGTGAGGCTTTCAATCTTGTACTACATGCAATTTAGGTTACACCACTAAGATATTTAGAAGGGTAAGGAAACAGCCTTGTTGTCCAATGCGAAATGTTTCTTGATTTCAACAGGCCGTAGTAGGACATCTAGAGGATTTATCAATAGCCATTGGAGAGATACCCAGTAGTAATGGAGAGGAAGAAGGGGAAAATATGATCAAAGCAGAAGACCTGCAAATCTCAGAAGTTGCCGCTACTGCTCTGTCACAAGATAAACTAGAAGAATTTGCTGATTATCAGGAATTTACCAGGTATTTCACATTTACTTGGTCTTAAAAACACCTAACTGGTATGAATGATCTTTTGAAGCTTGCCTGTCACGGTCCACTCGGTGGACTTGTGATGATTCATTTACCGTGATCTCAAAGCACGAAAATTCAGGTGACCAAAATGCCAAGGGGTTATACTTCAGTCAAACAATGTAACTTCATTATTTTGCCCATGAAGCGGCACGTGATACACAGAGTGGTGAAAAGGGAAAGAAAAGGTAAAGTAAAAGGGAGGAAAGAGGATTATAGCTACCACCATGAGTCCAAGGTGTCCCTATGGTCCCAGGTCCCGAATAGCATCCTGCCGTTCCTCGTCGTGATCCTTTGTTGGGCAGATCTCCCTGAGGTTCGCTTAGGAGCCATCTTTTATGCTAAGCAACAGCACCTCACACCTCCTCTCCCCCATGGATTGTGGCCAAACTCTGCCTTCATTTTGCAATCCGGACTTAACTGCGCAGTTCCAAAAAGTTCCCGCTTAACTTGCCAAAACTTACCTGCGCCACCTCACATTTGGGGGTCTTTTACTTCCTCACATCATCTTCCTCTCATGTTCGCTGGGTGACCTCAAGATCCTCTGCGAGCCTCTGCGTGTGCTCCTCTTCGTTGGCCTCAGAGGCAGGGCAAGTTTGGCTGAGGCAGCAGGTGAAGTCCATCTACTGGACAGCAGCCATGCAGCCTTATCATGGTTGTTCAATCCAGTCACAGCATTCCTCGTTCCATGCGTTTTTTTCCTCAGGGCATTTACTCTTGGTATCTCTCCAAGTACCCTGGTGGTGATGTTGAGCCCAATACTGTTCTTCGGACCAACTCTTACCGTACCCTGTCCATTTGATGTTTCTTGTATACTTTTTTTAGGACCAGTGTATTGGGACTCATTGGCTTCTTCCTCTGTTTATTTTAAACATGTTAAGTGATTTTGTACCAATGGGACATGATTTGACTTTGCTATACAAACTTTGCTACGCAAAACCCAGCTGGAACCCCACTGCATTTTGAACAGAGCAGTGTTATAACTGGTTTTGTTACAGAAAGAGTATTTTATAACGTAGATGAAATAATTCATGTGCATTGTGTCACTATTTGGAAGTGTAACACTGCTTCGTTCCAACAGATATTTGTTCTGTCTCTGAAAAAGTAAATGAGATTGTAGTAGGTTGACCTTGGCTGTCCAGGAGGTGCCCACCAAGCTTCTCTCACTCCCCAACTTCAGCAGGATGGGGGGAGAAAATAAGATTAAAACCTCATGAGTCAAGGTAAAGGCAGTTCAATGAAAAAAAGGCAAAGGCCTCATGTGGAAGCAAAGCAAAAGGAGACAAAAAAAAATTTATTTTCTACTTCCCATCAGCAGGTGATGTTCAGCCACATCCTAGGAAGCATGGTGGTTGCTTCAGAATACAAATGCCTTAATAATGAGTGTGTGTGTGTTCCTCTGCCACCTTCCTCCTTTCTATTAGTTTTTATTCCTGAGCACAACATCATATTATATGGAATATCCCTTTGGTCAGTTTGGGTAAGTTGTTCCAGCTGTGTCCCAACCTCTTGCCCAGCCCCAGTCTACTGGAGCGAGGGGGTTGGTACACAGCCTTGGTGCTGTGCTAGCACTGCTCAGCCATAACCAAAACACCGGTGCATTCTGAGCACCGTTCCAGCTACAAATACAAAGCACAGCACTACAGGGGATGCTGTAGGGAAAGTGAACTGCCCCCCAGCCAGCCCCAGTACAGAGACGTTCAGCTAATTTTATTCCAATCATTTCTGTTCCCTTTTATGTTCTAATTCAGTTTTTAGGTAATGCATTTTGAGCGAAAATGAACTGCAATTTGATGATGCTTATCACTATAGCACTCTAATGAATTTGAATGAGTTTGCTTAGAAAAACTCATTGTCTCCATCAAGCTTTCTGTTCCCTGTAAGGTCTGTCAATGTTGTATTTATCTAGACAGCGATAAAACCTCAGGTATACTCTCACTTAAATGTCAATGATGTCAAAAGTGCAAGAACCCCATCAGATGCCATTTTTCAGAAAAGATTTCAATTTGAGCATATGGGGTTTTCTTATTGTTGGTCAGATTTTCCCAAAGCTATTTTTTATAATGTTACTGATAAATGCAAGCCCATATTCTAATATATGCAACAATGCATACTTGCAGTTTTGCATACCTTAAAACTAGCTTGTGTAATTGCAGTGGCTTTGTTCGAAATCAAAACAAAACTTAGCTTTATGAATTTAAAAACTTTCCTTTTACATACCTTTCAGCAGCAGTGATGGTGAGTCCAACATTTATCTCCGAAAAAGAGCACATAATACTTCTGAAGAGGTAAGTATGTGGAGATCTACCTATTGCTGTTTCTGTTTCTCTTAAACAAAAGGTCACGTACTGTAAAAGGGTCTACTCTTATATATAGAACTCTGTGATTGTAAAGAATCCCTGTGACTTCTAAGAGTTTTAGTGCCAAAACCAGGCATAACTGAAAAGCTTTACTGAACTCTCCTAAATATATATGGAACTGAACCTTGAACAAACCCACAAAAGGAGTACCTAATACTACAATTAAATCTATTGTAACTTTGAGGCTTACTTTGTCATAACTGTATAGCTGCAACATTTCACTTCTTTAACACTACCTTTATTTGCTGCTCCAGTTTCTTTTCCTCTGTGCATTCTCTGTGTGCACACTTTCATTTGGTTTGAGCAAAAGTTATATATACTCTGTATAGAATACACACACAATTACCACCTTTGTGAGATGCTGAATTTTAATTTTTTTATATAATCTATTCCTGGTTTGTTTAAGGGAACCTATGGTGTAAATGAGCAGAAGATGACAGATGTGGGTGAAGATCCATTAATCATCAGGTGCGTTGCTCTTACTTGGACAAAGCCTTTTGCAAGAAATCTATAACTCCTAGGTACTTGTGACAATGTTGCAAAGGGAAATGAAAATTCATTATAATGGTAGAGACTGACTGAATGTCTTGTGTAATGGCTTGGAGTCTGTATTTCACAAAGGTTTAAGATAAAAAACTCTTGCTCAATCTTTCCTTTGACTAAAATGTTTTTTTTTTACCTGAGCCGCCTAAGCAGGACTGTGAGTACGTCCCCACATGGTGGATATTTCACACTAAAAAAAGAGTGGGAGGGCTTCAAATACGATGCTCTCTGGCAGCTATGACTCTTTCCAGATTTGGAAGACTGTCAAGAGAATGTTTAGTGTGGTCAGTGCTAGGGACAGACGATACTTCAGCGGAGTTCTGGCATCTGTTAAAGCATCCATGAGCAATTTGTATGTGTTTAGTTTAGACTTAGGGTGATGGATCCTGAACACAGAGTGTCTATTCCTTTCGTATTTGAGATTAAGCATCTATAAGAAACAAGGACTGCTTCAGGTTTTGCCTCTTGGTTGATAATGAAAAGTACCTCCTGGAACTTCTAGTTATAGTGATGGTTGCATTTAAATGCAGAAAACACAAAAAATACTATCAGGACCCAATGTCCTGGTCTCACACATCTATTAAAAAATACATGAATGGCTGTCACAGTTATGCATGTTTGCAGACTGCTGATATTGAGCAAATTTGTGAGTGTTGGTTGACAACCAGCTGAATATGGTGCAGTTGGACTCGATGATCTCAAAGGTCTTTTCCAACCAGAAGATTCTATGATTCTATGAGCCAGCAGTGTGCCCAGGTGGCCAAGGCGGCCAATGGCATCTTGGCCTGTATCAGAAACAGCGTGGCCAGCAGGACCAGGACAGTGATTGCGCACCTGTACTCGGCACTGGTGAGGCTGCATCTCGAGTACTGGGGTCAGTTCTGGGCCCCTCAGTACAAGAAAGACATTGAGGTGTTGGAGCGTGTCCAGAGAAGGGCAACAAGGCTGGTGAAGGGGCTGGAGAACACGTCCTGTGAGGAGCAGCTGAAGGAACTGGGGTTGTTTAGCCTTAGAGAAGAGAAGCCTGAAGGAGACCTCATCACTGTCTACAACTCCCTGAAAGGAGGTTGTGGCGAGGTGGGTGTTGGTCTCTTCTCGCAAGTGACAGGTGACAGGACAAGAGGAAATGGCCATAGGTTGCGCCAGAGGAGGTTCAGACTGGATGTTAGGAAGAATTTCTTCACTGAAAGGCTGGTCAGACACTAGAATGGCTGCCCAAGGAGGTGGCAGAGTCGCCATCCCTGGAGGTGTTTAAAAGGCAGGTAGATGAGTTTCTTAGGGACAGGGTTTAGTAAGGGGACTGGTTGGACTTAATGATCTCAGAGGTGTTTTCCAACCAGATGATTCTATGATCAAATTTTGTGTAATACTCAGGTATATATCCAGTGTAATATGTGAGGAAGAAGGATGCCCCAAGCCAGAAAGAGGACACATTAAAACAGGCCAAAATCCAGTTTTATCTAAAAGTAGATTAAAAACAAGTCTACCAGAGGGTGAGTCATATAGTATTAAAAAACTATGAAATTAGTATACAATCTTATGCCTTTTAAAACATGACCTTTTCTTGTCTTTATGAATGCTAAATGGTGCTCTTAGAGTCCATCCGGCTTTGCCCTTATGAACCACATCTGGAATTTTGGAGTTGTCCTACAAAACCCCAACCACTAGTTGGTTTGTGAAGTCTTGGGCTTTTCCTGTTTAACGTTGTGGTGTCTGACATGAGAAGCTTTGAAAGCAGAAGATCTGGGAAAGTATATCAAGTCAGATACAGTGCATAAGTAAAACTGTGAAAGTCATATGCGTTGCTCAGATCTATGATTACTGTTTTGAATATAAAATGGCATCCTTTTGACTGAAGGAAATCACCTTACATCAAGGGACTGTACTGTAATGTCATGTATTTATAAACTACCTGAGAATTTGTCCAGAGTTTTCAGAATATTAACTGCTATGTACATTGAATCCTAAGGAAACATACTGCTAAAGCCTGTTACACATCTCATAGCTTGGACTTCAATTAACTAGAAATGGTTCATTAGACTGCTGTCTTTTAGTTTACCCTCTGATCTTTACCGTAAATATTAACAGTGAGGTTTTTTTCTTCTTTTTCCTGCCACTTATTTTGTTTTCTTCTGTTTTCAGCAACAAAAAGGAGTTGGAAGCAAGTGACACTCCAGCATCAACTCATGAGATGACAACTGTTGAGCAGCCAGAGCTCTTCTACTTCATCATTTTCTTCTGGGTGCTGGTCTACTGCCTTTTACTGCTTCCACAGCTTCTTAGCAAGAAAGTTTGATCTCTGTGAGGAGTGGAAAAATAAAGGGCGGTGTGGCTGGATTGCTTTGTGTATCTGCGTATGAATATGTACCTTCAGGTGAAGCACAGACAGAAATATAGGTCCTGGTACTTGTGTTTATTATCAGGTTGTCCTCAATTCCTCTACTGTTGTGCTATGACAGTGTCTAAGCACATTTTATTTTATGGTAATTGTGTAAATATATATAAAAAAATGACCTGATTTAGTAGATGCGATTTTGTACATTTGTGCCTTGCTTTATAAGATGCTAAATAAAACCAGATAATTATCAGTAGAAATATGAACAATTCAGAGCTCTAGTCTTCAAAAATAACTCTACTGGCTTCATTTACTTCCATAAGGATACAGGGCCTGACAGCTGTGGAAGAGGGGTGGTGTTTACTTGCCCATGAATCTGGCCCACCTGCAAAGGCAAGGCTTGAAATGCTTTTTCACTTTTTTCCATGGAAGGGCTGGAGCAAGAACAGAGCAGCAGATGGTGGAACGTGCTGACCCCGGGAATTCATTACAATTCTAATGGCAATACAGTGGAGGAACAAAGTCAGGTTGAGGGTTTATTTGGGTGGAGGAGTGTGTTTTCTTAGGATTTCTGAGGATTTTTTTTAAAAAATACCTCACTGCTTCTGAGGCTGAATCTACTTCCTTTTCTCTGCAGCTTTTACTTACCAGATCATTGGAAGATTTCTCTTTTTTTTAAAAAAAAATAGATCACGTACTTTGCTGAGGCTGCTGTTAACGCCCAAGTGCACAATAAAAGAATTAGAAATATCCTTTAAGTGCCTAAATCAGTAGAGAAAGAAATGATAAATATACAACTAAATACATAGTAATGTTGACAGCTAGTATTGACTTTCTGTTGCAGCTGAAGAGACTTCTGTGGCTTGTCCATAGACACAGTGGAACCCCTTCTGCATCTTGTAATTTTTGTCTACATCAGTGAACATTTCAAGATATTTGCTTTAGGATTTTTGCCAAAGGAGGTGTAGCTGTGATTACAGGATAAAAGAGAAGTCTTCAAATTCAATTTAATAGCAGTAACTTTTCTCTGTGTGACTTTTTGTGAAATCACTATTTTTCATCAGCACGTTTTTAGTTTCATAGTATGCTTCATGAGACTACGTCATTTTGCTCCTTCCACTTGAAAATTAGTAAGGTTGACTGTAATGTGCTTCATAAAATGATGGGTTTCATGACTTACAAATCAAAATCATTATTTACATTGAGTGAAAGTTACAACACGTGGCTGTAAGGGGTTTTTTTAGCATAAGATGTATCTATCCATTTTCAAATAGATATATGCCTCCCACTGATGAACAGTAACTGGAACAGTGAAATGAGCAGTTTAAATGTCAAACAGCATCCAGCAGTTGTCTTGATCATCTCACTCAATGTTTAAACTGATATACAGTTACCAGCCTATCCCATTAAGAGATGGAGATTGCCTCTTCCATGCAAAACAGATGAAAAAGATACTAAATTAGTCCATGATACTTGTTATTAAGCTGCTTTCTATATCTGGGTTTTTACTATAGCAGAAACAGTCTAACTTACTCAGCCATTCCATATGCAAGAAGATCCAGGGTAAAGAGTTAAGAGGGATTATACTGGTATGGTCAACTGTGCATGAAACTCGTCAGGAGTTTTGCCCTTAATTGGAACTGCAAAAAATGACATCTGCATAAGCTTCCCCCACTTAAATTGACTTGTAAGCCTGCATCTCTTCTTCCACAGCGCAAAATCCAGTCCCTCAATGCAAGTGCCCTATTCTGAAAACATAATTTGCTGTTAGGCTTTGTGTCCTACTCTGAGCTTGCAGTCGAAAAAACTGATTGTGAAACATTCGCTATGGTAAGGCTTCTTTTAACTTGCTGGCTAGAGGACTGGCTTGAAGTAGCAGAGGTTTTCAAGCCTGGTGGGTAATCTAACATCTATCCATTTTCCAACAGATATATGCACTGTCTGAGTAAGGACATTTTTCCTGAATTTTTGCACGTTTTTTTTAAAAATGCTAAGTTTGAACTGATTGCATTTGGTTGTTTTCATTTAGCAGCAGAATTCAGATACGCAAGGGTACCAATCTGTTAAGATCATTCTGAAAGCCGCTGTTGTTGAACAGATGTGTAGGTAGCAGAGTATTGTGAAGTGTAAGTAAGTGTCAGGAAGTGCTTGAGGATTACCGGATAAAGGAGGTTAGGTGTGCATGGAAGCATCATTAAAGACTGAGAGACACCTATAACAGGATGGTCCCATTCTAGTGTAGTCATGTGACAATTGCAAAGTGTTTCACTGTGATTTTGAAGAAAGTGCAAGGAAGGATGCTATTAAAGACAGAATCCCACTAAATTTTTATGGGGCAGGTGTCTTAAGAGTTGAATAAATGAGTTGAACAGTCACATAATCTACAAACTGAATTGAATATAGCCTTTGCCAAACTGTAAGATAGGGCAAGCACAGATTATGGTAAAAATATGACAATCACTTTTCAATGCCATGAATATTTTTGATGGATTGAGCTCTAAAATGTATTTTTATTGAGTTTCTAGATTGTAATGAATGTCTACAGAATTTTACGCAGAGCTTGGGAGTTCAGCTGTTTTAAAATGATTTTTTAATATAGCAGTGATTATTTTATCTATATATTTAATAGAATTGTAAAACCATTTTAAGAGTACCTGTAAACTTCTATGTATGTGATATGATTATTTATTAATTATGACTCATGAGAATGAACATTAAGCTATGCATCAATTGCGTCATCCATTTTAAAACTGGAAAATGCAAACAGAAATGTTTTTAATGAACAGTAGACTTGAAAAACATGGGAAAAGATTGAATGCGATTGTGTGATTCTTAAAGCTGCATAGCAATATGTTATTTTTGTGATGTTAAACTTTCAGCTAAAGTTGCAAAATATACTGAGTGATTAAGCCATTTTCTTCCATTAAAACTTCCTGAGGCTGAAATTTCTACATGTTGATATCTGGTGTGTAAATACACTTACATCCTCTTCATCTTCTGGAGGTTCAATTTATTCCAGCTCAGTATGCCTGTAACTTCTTTATTCAAGTAGTGCTCCATTGAATTTATGGGGATACCATGCAATACCCAGCAGGTTTTTTTAGGTTTTTATGCACCAATCCCCACAGAATCAGAGCTTTAGAGGATTAATTTGGCCGGTGTATGTGGTATCATATTCAAACATCTAACAAGTATAATAGTGCATTATCATTTACACTGGCTATAAGTACTTGGAGTCCCTTCTTGCCAAGCGCAAACTTGAATGCATCCAGTGGAAGTCAGTGCAACACATCTGTGTGCTAAGCACACACTACAGGATCTGGCTCTAAAGGGACTTAAATCAACATGAGTCACATAGGCCAGGAAACATCTGAAGCCTATGCATTTCCCTTAGCACTGGATCCCCTCAAATCCAATGTACACAAACAATGCCACTGACTTCAGTTAACCCCATTTTACACATTTGTTTGCCCAAATTCTACAGGATCAATCCTGTCTTTCTTTTAGGAAGTTAATGTCTACTTACATTTTTGTTTAACAGAACAGCAGCGGGTAACGAATGTCTGGAAGACGAGGGTGAGGTTACAGGCTGAAAGCTCTTACCCTCACAATAGATTGCCAATTATTTTCCCATGAGCTAATAGATCTCAATGGAGGTAAAAAAACCCTAAGTTTTTATATTTCCACACTGTGCATTTTTTTTTTGTCTGGTAGATAACATAAAATTCTTCCCTCAGAGTTCTAGGTTTGTATCTAAGGAGGACTTGCAATATGACTTGTTCCCAGCCACACTGCCCCAAGATTGTGAAGGTATTCATGCAGGAGGATGGGAGGTATAGGGAAATTAAATGGTGTGGAAAAATAATATTCTGAATGGGGCAGCTTGTTTACTCTGTCCATTGCTTGACACAACTCTAGAGCTCACCAAGGGTGAAAAATTAACTCTTTTATTCTCAAGTGCCCTGTACATTTCACAGTTATCTTAACTGAAATTGTGGAACATCAAAGTATTTCTTTCCTCCTCTTAATGTGAAATGTGAAAAACCTCTTCCACATCAGCGGCACTTCTGATGACTCCTTTCCAGGCAGTTGCTACTGCTGATATTGGAAAACAAGAACTGTGTTATTTTCTCCCCATGAGCGAAATGTCTTAACTTTATGTCTCTGGAACATAAAATTGGCCCATGGGTGATTAATATATTTCTTCCTGCATGAAAAGGTTAGAAGGGGCAATAACAATAAATAATTTTACCTCGGTGAGAAATACCAAAACCTACCATTCCAAGAAAGGCTAGATCTTGGCTTTCGTTGCTGTGTTCAGGTCAGGTAATACCTTTATTCCCAAAGTAGTTTCATTACTTTCACTGCGCCCACCTGGAATTTTTGATTCACAGAATGGATTTGCACTGTGTCCAAGGACCAATTCATACAGAGCGGTTGTCACGGGACCATAACAGGGGTCCTAATCCATGGCCATTTTTACACTAGAACAGATAACCACCATTGTTCAGTTAGAAATGACTGGTCTGATTTAAATGAAGTAACTTTCTATTAATATGCTGCTTATTTTTTGAAAGAAATAATGCAGTCATTTTTTAATGCCAAATAATAACTTATGCAAGTCAAATAAGTCTATTTTTATTGTAATAAAGAAATTCAACTTCTGCTTTTGTCTTGAACAAAACATATTCTAGTAGGCACAGCAATCTAGGCTATTGTAGTCTGCTGTGTAAAAAGCTGAAGAAAGTGTTTTACTCTTCTTGTTAGTTCTCCAGTTTAAAATATAATCTGTAAAGTGCTAGTTTGCTAAAGAGCTAATGAAGGACTTCTATCCTGAAAGAATCCTTTTTAAGTTAGGAATGTAATATTTAAAATACTTGTTTCTCTTTGGCAAGTGGTGAGGAATAATGGTTATTTAAAAGAGAACAAATGCTAGGAGGATTTGAGTGGTATCAAAAGATATACTGAAGGAGATTCATTTTTCTGTACTTTCAAACACATTTCTTCTGAATGCTATCAATCAGTAGTATGTATTGAATATTTGCACTTGCTGCTCAAAGCTAATTTTTGTGAGACAGAAACATTCTTCTGTATAGTTGGTACACTAGAAAAGAAAATGTTTTTAGAAACTGTTACACTATAATAATAGTATTTACTAGTGACTAGTTCAACTTTATTTTATAAAATCTCTAATTTTGAAATAAATGGACAAGCTTCCTGTATATAACCTGTAATCTGTGAGTTTGTCCCTTTCCTCCCAAGAAAATATCTTCAATAATTTCAGGAAAGATCACCATTTTGTTCTTGTTTTATTTATTTATTCACTATTACTGTATATATTGTATAGATTATATATATTATATATTATTTATTTATTCATTTTCATGCTCATAAATTATATTAGCTTTTTAGCAGAGAAAATCTCAGTAAGCACAGCAAACTCATAAAGTGCATTGTTTCCCTGCCTACCCAAGAAATTGCTTTTAATTTTGGAGGAAGAAGCTAAACTTTTATTCCAGTCAGTGAACAGAATGAATTTAAAATTTTTATAAAGGTGAAGATTTATTAATTTATTAATGCATAGAAATTGGCATTATAAAGGCAAGCCATAGGAAAGCTTACAAAACCAGTTGTGCTTAATTATTCTTACAATGCAGTTTATCTGGCCTGTTTCTATGTAAACGTTTAGACTAGTGGACTAGTAAATTAGTAGGTGCAGTAATGATTCACATTTTATTTTCCTCCCCTTACACCTTAATTTCCTTTGCTGAAAAAAGGAAAATAAAGTACACTAGAGATGCAATACAGTTCATACAGCCCCCAATCTGTCTCCTGAAAAACATATCTAAAATGGATAAACACAGAAAAATGGCACATGGGGAATGGAGCAGTAGTGCTTCTTCTCTACATAAAGTTTGGTGATTATCATGTTTTATTAATTATATATGATCCTCTATTCCTTCTACAAAATCAAATGAGTTTCTCAGCATCTCTGCTGTAGCTGATACCTGCCCTCCCCTACACCTAATCCTTGTAGGTAGTAAAAGTGTATTCATAATGCTGTTGAGAACTTGGGATATTGCGTAAGTCAGTCCTGAACTTTAAAATATGTAGTTACAATTTGAGACACTAGCTTTTATTGGTGTCATGAATAATGCTTAAATAATAACGTTGTGATTTTTTTTTTAATTGGGTTATATTTTTACAACTGACACTGTGATTAGGATTAGGACATCTGAAAGTAGACTGGGGGTGAGGTTCAAATATGCAAGTTAGGTCATCTCAGAATATGCGACTAGAGTAAGTTTTTACAAGAGTATGGTATCCAAACATTGGTTCAAACTCAAGCACAGTAAGAACAGGAATTGTTGGAGTTAATTTCTTTTCACTGCTCTGGGATAAAAGTAATTCTGATAGAAACCGCAACAATAATCTCCCTTATCATTGCTGTGTAAACGCAATTTCTGTAGCTTAAAGAAGAGGCAAGTGCAGCATAGGAAATATACCCATCTGGATCATGGTTGCAACGAAGTACATTTCATTTCAGATGAGGAACCATATGCAAGTATGCATACTGAGTACGTACCCTTTAGTTGTGCAGGAGCCCAGACCTCCTACGGATAACCTGTGGATATCATGTATATATTCTGTTTTCTAGTGTATGCTGAAACCTTTGTTCTCTCATTACTGCTTACTTTATGTGTTTGGTAAACAGAAGCCAGCAGGGGCAGGAGCACCTTCCACTTGCTGGGCTGATGCAACAAAACCTTAGACTTGAGCTGTGACTGCTATTGAGACAGCAATATACAGCAATAATCTTTTCTTGAGTTGCTATTTCTATTGATATTACAAGGATTATTTACTGGAGAGTTAATTGTAATATTTTATGGAATGCCTTTTAGTGACTTAACTCCGTTCTGTGGTTAGATGGTACTGCAGTTTTTGTCTCTGCCAACCTGCACACTTTACCTCGAAGTATCATGTAACATATGATCAAAGCAAAATGTATAGCTCCATCTGCTGTAAATACTTTGAATTGATTGGTTTCACATTGCTTTTTTTTATGACTGATCCGTACCCTGGGGAACTGATTTATCACTTTGCTGATACATATTTTCTGCATATTAGCAAAAATCAGCATAAACAGAGCAGCTAAGTACATTTATACATTACAAAGTGATATTTCTAAGTTCTCAGGGGAAAAAAAGGAGCACAAGAAGTTCTGTAGACATTAAGAACTTTTGTAATAGCCCTCCCTCCCCTCTCTCCCTCCCTCCCTCCCTTCCTTCCATCCTGCTGTCTTTCCTTCTGTCCTTCCTTCTTTCCTAAATGTTTGCAACTGTTCTTTTCTGCAGTGATTAAAACCTGGTAGCCCCACTAGGAGCTCTTTAAGAGGCAACTCTCAAGCTACACACATCATTTCTTGGCCAGAAAACTGAATGCAATGCTTCAGCCCATATTTTCTCAATAACTGCCAGCTTGTTTCAAAGTGCATTATTGAAATAGTGTGTGTGATGCAATGACAAAATAGTATCATGGCTGGTATCAAGAAGAGGGACAACAGAAGACACCATTGTCTTGCGGGAAGGAATCTCCTCAGTCTCCATTTTAGAACCTGATGAGACACACAGAGCCAAAAAGCACAACGCTTGGTTTCCACTGGCACGAATACACAGTTCTATAGCAGGAACAAAGACAAGTATGTGTGACACAGTGATTTAAAAAAATGCAATTTTCCTCTTTTCTAAGCCAAACACAATTTTCTTGTATTCTTACCCAACAGGAAAAAACCCCAGACACTCCCCCCCCATTCCTTACTGATACAATTTTTTAAGAAGGGGAAAGGAGATAATTGTTTTCTTGTAGTCTCGTAACAGTTATCCTAAAAGTAAAACATCAGTATTTCCAGTACTAAAGATATGGGGAAAGCTGTAATTCAGTATATTATTACTTATTCTGTTCTAGATTTTAATTAGTTGGGCTTTTCTATTGTTTCCATCTGACAGCCTGTTTGCTTTGTTTTTATGGCTGGTTGTGTGTTTTTTACCAAACATTGAATGCCAAGCAGTTTGAAATATGTGAATTTTTTTAGAGTTGAGTAGCACGCTGATGAGTTCATCTGACTTTAAAAATCTTTGTAAGAAATTTGGGAAATCAACATAGAAATCAATTTTTTATTTAGGCTTAAACTCTGAAGTTTAGCTGTCTTTATACAAGCATATGACATAAGACACCCATTTCTTACACTGGAGAGAGGATAGTGGTGATAGAATAATAAGGAATAGCCCAAATTTTATCCTAACTGTGCTTTTAAATCAAAAACTCCTGTCAGCAGGCAGGCTCAAGGATGAAGCAGCTGTGGAGAAAGACACCCTTTTTTTCTGTGAAAATTACTTCCAGAATTCTCCTGGCATTTGTGTTTTTTCTGAGTTTTAAGTATTCTGCTTGCCTTCTCTTTGAACCTACTTGAACTGGATAAAATTCATTATTTAATCATGGCTTGCAGAGGATTAAGGAGGGTTTCCTTCTGCTCTATTTTATGTTAGAAATAATCAAAAATGCCAATTTCCTCCAGTACTTCAGCTAAAATTGGTAAAATAGACCCATATGTTCTGACAGCTCCCACTGGATAAGACTGAACAGCTGGGCCTCTTCCTAAGCTTTTGACACAGGATATAATTATCTTTCCATCCGTAAAAAAAACAGAAGGATGCCCATTCAATGCTATAAAAATATGTAATACTGTAATATTTAATAACATGGGCATTACAAAAGATGAGCTGTAAATAGCAATAGAAATTTAAGAAAATACTTAAGTTGATAATTCCTTAGGCCTCTGTGTCACATTTAATCTGAAATAGTTTTGATAATGTTGGTTTAAATGAACCATAGAAGTGTACCAATTAGCTTTATCTTCTCATACTGATTTTGTAGGCACAGTTCTATTAAGGAAGATGGTAAGTCCCTGACAGAGGAAAGCTGGCCTCCAGTGACAGATCTTCTGTTCCACACACACTGCCTTCAGCATAATTTAAAAGGGGAGCGGCTGGCTGGCAGTGACTTTGCATTGTATTTATGGTCTTCTTCTTTATTAGGGAACAAGGATGATCTCCAGTCCTTATGTGAGTGTATGGGATCTTAGGAGGCTCCTGACTTGGTATCCTGGCCTAACACGAGTGTAACTGGTGCTGTACCTACACACCTGACGCACCTTGCGGGTTTTGCAACAGTACAAACAGGATGAGCAAAATAATCCATCAAATCCATCCACCCTGGAAAGGAGGTAGGCTGGCACCAGCAATGTACATTTACATATTTAAAGATTTCCTTTCACAAGAGCAACCACATTGCCCACATGTGGCTGTATCTCTACACTTTTGGTGTGGTGATTTGTAGAGCAGATAGTCTGTAGATCCTACCACTCATCACCACTATACTTAGGCTTGTTCTTCTGAGTTTTAAGTTTGTATATTCCATAACAACGGACTTATTATGGTAAAATATAGTATATTTTTTCTTGCAGAAAAAGAAAACTACTGAAAAGTAATAGAGCTTTTGGATGTGTGAGGGGAGTGAAGGACAAAGAGGAACAGTTCAGCTTCAAAACTGAACTGCACACCTAGCAGTTAAAATGACACCAAATAAACTGTGGAACCTAACAGCAAAGATTTTCAACACATATGCCCGTCTTTTGGCACAATTCTTTTTTCCAGACTCGGGAAAAAAATAAAACACCAACCCACAACCAAACCCTTCTTTGTTGGTTGGCAATTTCATTTATCCATAATGTAAATGAAACCCTGGGAGGAAGGGCATCAAGGTAAAAAAGACAAGCTGTTAACTCCATGGGAAGTAACAGGGATAACCTCAACAGCTGAACACCTGACACTGACAAACATTCACTGACATTACAAAAGATTCATGCAATGTGTTCAAGAACAGGTACGGTGACTTGAGCCAAATGCAGCTTTTTTACAGTCACTTCCAGGCATAGCTCTTCATAGTTCTTTGTGCTCCACCGCTATTCTAAATGATTGACGACTCGATATTCAGCAGAACCATTCCTCTCCAGTTCCATAAAACTGACATTTATTTGGGAATGTGACCAGGATGGGATTATTGCCCTCAGCTCTCTGACGAGCCATCAGGACATATTTTAGGCCAAATTTGAATTTACAAATTCCAAATTTGAATTTACAAGAGCTATTCTTTTCACTACTTGTCCTAAGAATCTACTGATCCAGGGTGTGGCTATCGATCCAAGTCATACAGTAATTAAGCTTCTGGTTATTAGCTACATCTCCGTGAGGAAGGCTCAGTCTTCTCAACAGTCACAAAGAGAATGTTGTTGGCAAGCAATGTCACGGGAGGTGGGAACCAGGGAACTGATTGAAACTGGAATTAAAACATACTGTAAGGTAGCTCCAAACAGGCTAGTTCTTGTAAACTGACACACCTCAGCTCTGTGTCCTACCTTACCAACCAGCTCCTTACACTTAAAACTGAACCTTCTACTGAACCTGGCACCGTACGGCAGTCTTGTTGCGCTACAGCCCAGTTGAGGTCAATAAATTGTTCAAAGCTTTTTCACTCTTACAAGTTTTTCCACAACTTTCCAAGGATATAGCTTGCAGATTTTGTCAATTGTCATGGAAATAAACACTGGAAAATCACAGCACGGCGAGGCACAAGAGAAACTTCCTGTGTTTCAGCACCATGCATTTCCCTTCACGGCTTCATTGGTGGCTGGAGTTTTTTGATGGTGGAAAAGTTACTCTGTATCATCTGCTTAATCCAATAAATTCCAGGACACTTTGAAAGAAATTTATTAGTAGGTAGTAACATCACTCAAGCAAGTCTACATAGACAAGAAAGTGGAGTGAGACCAGTCATCCAGCTAGGCAACAATTGGCAAAAAAAATGGCAAAAAAAGATGCTGCTTCGGGAGTACACACAAACCCAGCCACCTCCGGTGGTCCTTTCTTCTTCCACCTTCCAGGCCTCACACCAGCAAGGGCTGAGGGTGCCAGTTCCTTAGTGATAAAGTCACAGAATCACAGAATCGCTTGTTGGAAAAGACCTTTGATATCATAGAGTCTAGCCATACCTGCCCACTACTAAATCATATCCCTGAGAAATTTGTCTACCTATCTTTTAAATATTTCCAGGGATGGTGACTCAACCACCTCCCTTGGAAGCCATTCCAGCCTGACAGACCTTTCAGTGAAGTTTTTCCTAATGTCTAGTCGGAAGCTCCCCTGGCGCAACCTGGGGCCGTTTCTTCTCATCCTATCACGAGTCACTTGTGAGACAAACGCCCACCTTGCTACAACCTCCTTTCAGGGAGCTGTAGACAGTGATGAGGTCTCCCCTCGGCCTCCCCTTCTCTAGGCTAAAGCAGAAGAGGCTGAGGGGTGACCTCACCACTGCACCACCTGCTTTTTGCAGGAAGGACACGCCTGATGGCGATCACTGCCCGCGTGTATGATAAGGTGGGATTTCAGTATACAGCAATGAGCACTCAACGCCGCTCTGCACAGACACGTGCCAAAGTCACCCAGCGCTAGTCACTGCTCCCAAAAGCATCGTCTTATTCCCATGGCGTGCCTGGCACCCTACGACACCATAGCTCCATTTTTGAGTGATCGGGCCTCCTTCAGAAGGAAGAGAGGCGCCCCTCAGGCGGCCCCGGTCACCCCACGCGCCTCCTTCCCCCTTCTACAAGATGGCAGGCACCGCCCCCGCCTCAGCACCACCGCCTCCCGCGCGCGCGAGACCCGCCCAAAGCGCGTGCGCCAGCGGGGCGGGGGGGGGACGAGCGCCGAGAGTCCTCCGGTGGGGGGGGGAGGAGGGGAGCGCGCGCGCGCGCACACACACGCACACACACACACACACACACACACACACACACACGTGAGCACCGGGACCACCCGGCGGCTCCACGGCTGTTACCGTTGTGTCCCCCCGTCGCATTGGCTGTCTGGTGAACGTTTCACCTTTACCCGGCTTTCTCCGCCAATCGCCGCGCTTCTTTCACAGCGCCGAGATGTGGCGCGCGTGAGCTTGCGCAGGGTGGGATTCTCGGAGCGGGCTTGCGCCGCGCGCGTTGGGCGGCCCCCGTTGGTACGGGCGGGGGGGGTGGGGGTGGGGGCGGTGCTCTATTTGCGTAGGGCCGGCGGCTCGGGGGGAAGGGAGGGGGAGGAGGCTGTTCCGGGCCCAGGTGAATGGAGGAACCTGACAGTTGGGACTGAGGCGGCGACGGCGGTGAAATGGCGGCGGCGGCGGCACAATGAGGCGCGGCCTGTAGCGCGGGTAAGCGCCAGGCCGGGTCCCGTCCGAGCAGGTAGGAGATAGCGGCCCAGGGGCTGCGTGGCGGCCGAGTGCGGGGGTCGGAGCCACCGTAGCGGGGCGGCATGGCGGCAGCGGGTGCCTCCCCGCCCTCCCGCCAAGGGAGCCCCGCCGCCGCCGCCGCCGTCCCGCCTCCGTCCCCATGGGGCCGCCGGCCTCTGAGCCCCGCGAGCTGCCCAGCGGCATCGGCAGGGCCCGCGCCCCGCTTGTGGGTGCGGCGGGGCGGGGGGGGGGCCGGGCCCCTCGCGGCTTTGTCTCCCTCGGTTTTGGGCCTGCGGAAGGGGGAGCGCGGTGGTCGCTCTCTGCTTCCCGGGCCGGGGCTCTGGGTTGCGATGGAGTGGGAAAGTGGTGCAGGGCGCTAAAGGAGTTTCCATTCTGAGGGGCTTGTAAAGGCGGTGTGAGAAACTCTTGGCTCTTTGCTTCTCCGTCCTCTTCCAGTCCAAATGAAGGCAGCACATGGAGTGATAACGCGTAGCGGCAGCGTGATTTGAGCAGAGCCTCTGCTCTGTGGTCTCAGGTTGAAAAACAAAAATTAAAAAGACAAATATTTCAGTGGTGGAGTTTGCTGTGTTGGGTAATGGAAGAAAACCCAAATGAGTAGAAAATGGATTATGATACTAACATCTGAAAAAAATCTTTCGTATGTTGTCGTTAACCAGAAAGTGTTTTAAAAGTATTTAGTGTTTTGAGAAAGTGACTCTCTTGGTGGTTGCAGCTAAAAGACTGGAGTATGTCTGGCGTTTCAGATGATCAGTTATGAGTGTTTTTGATGTTAAGATTTTGAGCTCCAAGTTACGTGGTGGGTTTGAGTGGTGAAAGTGTGTAGGCTGGGAAGTGGTTACCATTTTTAGAGAAACAACACAAAATGGAAAACCAGAATTTTCAGACACTCAGTTTACACTGCGTTGTATTAAGTTTTATACTTTTACTTCTTATAAGCCAGTTTGGATGCTCTGTTGAAGTGTAAACTGCAGGTGTATGTTTAGTAAAGTTATGTGGTGGTTGTTCTACAAGTTGGTATAGATACAATCTGAAACTGATATATATTATGCTAGAATTATTGCCCTGAATCCCTCTCTTAAGAGAGCACTCCCCATTGGCTGTATCTACTAGATAACTTGTAGCCAATTTAAAAGCTTTGGAGATGCTACTAGAAATTTTCAGCTGGAATGTGCTTTTACATGTATAGTCACTGGACTGTTACGTCATTATTTACCTATATACAGGATTAAAAATATATATATTTATTTGGAAGTGCTGAACTCTGTGTTATTGCTGTTCTTGAAATCACCTTAATACAGTTCTGTGAAAGTGGCAGGTCAGTACCTGACACTCAAAAGGTGAATAATGCTAGAATTAACTATTAATTGAGAAGAAAATGGCATCAATATGCAGTTCTATTAATCCTTTTGGGGGCCATATATTTCATATTAAATGGAGTTTGAGTGTTTTCCCTTTATTTCTCTTCTGCCTCAAAAAGATTGTATTAGGCTAAGAGAAGGGTAAATCGAAAATTCCCCCCCCAGAAAAGAGATACCAGGTGGAGGGATAAGAGACGCAATGAAAAGTAGAGTCATGAAGGAAGTAGATAGGGAGATGTTATTGGTTTGTTTGTTTGTTTCCAGTGGTTTTTGAAAGATTAATGTATTTTGCAGATTCAAAGCAAATGAGGTACTTCTTTATACCATGTGTAACTAACATACCTGATACAGCCGCATATTGGGAATGGCAAAAGTTTGCAATGAAGTTGAAACAATTAATTTGTATGGGAAAATCATCCGAGACTTATCAGGAATAACTTCTCAGGCTCGGTACGCATCAGTGGAAGCTTGTCCTGCAATTATAGTAATTCGATTAGGTTCTCCTTTGGTTACTGGTAGAGAAAAGCCAACAAGCTAGAAAGCTGTTTTGTCTGATATAATATTATACTAACGTTTTTATACAAGGTACATTTTTTGAGAAATTCTTTGATCTTCTGTAGCCTATGAGAAGGAAAGCGGAACCTGAAGATCAAAAAACTGTTCTCATGGGTTTTGTGTACTCCATAGATGTTTCTCACTTCCCATTTCAAAAATTTGTAGTTTTCTTGTTTTTTTCCTGAAAGTTTAATGGTTTGCACAAAGTTACTTTAGCACAGCTGATTAGAGTCTGAGTATTACTACTTCACCCGTGTTCTCTTTCACTATGGACTGATGAAACGTGCAGTGGTCTGTGACTGAGTGCAAATTACTGACAAAAACAAATACAAAATCATTTGCATCCCTCTCAGAAGAGCAAGGAACCATTTAGTAAAATGAATATGGTAGGCTCGGAGTTGAAATACTCTGATTTCTCTTTGAATAAGCTGTACAGTGTCAGTGAGAGCAAGAGATCAGGAGATTTTGAAAAGAATTGTAAACTTTAGGGATGACAAGCATTATAGTACGTGCTGAGACTTAAGACAGAAGTTTTATTTCAGTCAATAATCTAGTCTATTAGGCAACAGGTAGAACATCAAAACGTTCTTTGAAATGGATTGTTCCATTATTCCATAGTTCTCCATGAGGAAATCCAGTTGGTTTTTTTCTCTCAGGTAGGTGGTACAAACTAGGGAGTATCCTCAGTTTAAGAGATTGTTGGTAGAACAATGAGATGCTTTGTGTTATGCTTCCCTCCTGTCCAGTGCTTAGCTGTGTAACCACTGACTGTATGTATCCTGTCACTTTCATATATTCAACAGTAATTTTTTCAGACTGATAGCACAGAAGTTTGTGGTGGTTTTGTGTTAGGTTTGGTTTGTGGGTTTTGGTTTTTTTTTTGTTTGCTTGTTTGTTTGTTTTCCCAGGAAGTGGCTCCCTTTAAAGAAACTGAAAGAGTAATTATAATATTGTGTAGAACAGGAGGCTCTATATGGTGCTGTGCAAGGTGCTTTTAGAATGCTCTACCCTGAAGGCTAAGAATGGTTGGAGTAGAGGAGAAAGCGTGGTTTTCCTTTACGCAATCCAGACATCTTTCTTCTTCCTTGAGCCCAGGGGTGTCACACTCACAGCTCCTGCCTTTCTCCTGCTCCTGCAGCGCAATGGGTGTCACATACACTGCACACATGACCAATGCACTGCCAGGAGTGTAGGGGCAAGGAGCTTGGCACTGCCACTGGGTAGAAACAAGGTGTCGGGCCAGATAAAATCAGGTGGACGGCTGAATTCGGCACGCGGGCCATGAGTTTGACACCCCTGCTTTAGCCTTTCATATATCATGATAAACCAAAAGAGAAGAAACCTAATATGTAGTGAAAACTAGAAGTTCGGGTTTTTTAGCAGAATTTACTCCAGTCTTTGTTTGGGATTTGAACATTCATTGTTCAAAGTGTTGTTCAGTTTGGGGGGATGGACAGATGTACGAATGTCATTAAAATAACCATTCTAAAAGACTTAATCTACAGGACAAAGCAGTGCTATTATGTTAGGTTATTATGTTAGGTGAACTCTTGGTTTTGGAAGTTCTTGCATGCCTTACCTAGTAATGTCATAATTTTTCAAGTTTGAATGTTGAGCAGTATATCTCATATTCTCTTGTTGTTTTTGCTTTAGATTGTAGACTGCATTAGTTACGTAAATTTTCTGTGACATTTGTCAACTTCAAATTCCTGCAGCTTTTGGAATCATGAAACAAGGAACTGAATCTACTGTCAAGGAATGTACTTGCTGGAGGTGTTGTAATGTTCTTCTCTGGTGGGGGTAAAAAAGGAAGAGCAACATTTTCCAGCTTCTGCTTGTATACTACTCCTGCATCCAAGAGGCTTTAGTACCTCTTGTCATGGCTTTTACTTAAGTGCAGGACATTCGTGAATCTGTGAGCCTTATTTTGGTTAGCACAGAAAAAAGAATCAATAGTGTGCTTTCTTGATCCTTTCTAATACAATAGTATTGTAGAAAAACTTGGTTTGCTGGGCTTTTTTTCTCTTTATGTCCCTGGCTCAGTATTTACACTATGTAAGCTGCTGTGACAGTTTCTCTCCATGGTTTCCATCTTCTATTACCCTTTGTAAAGGAACAGTTTTTTGGATTTGCCAAGTAAGTGTGAATTTATATCTGAGATGCAGCAAAGAGGCTGCTGACTTGAGGGACTGTTTGCTGGAAACAGAGGTGGTCATGTTTGGACTACTTTACCTGGCATTGGGATTTTTGTTTTGTTTTAAATTGCTCATCATTATCCTTGTGTTCTTTTCATTTGTCCACAAAAACACCCCCCGAATCCAAATTCCTTGCTATAGTTATTAAAACCTAGTTTCCAGTGCCTAGCTCTTCTTTTGGAATCTGATTCCTGATAAATTGTCAAGCCATGTAGCAGCCTTTTCCTCAGCAGAGATGCTGTTAGGTAGCTGGGTAGTGGTAAAAAAAAAAAAAATTAGTCTCCTTGAAAACTTAAGAGCTCATGATTTTTTTTCTAAAACCTTTTATTTTTGAAAACTGTTCTGGAGTTTTAGACCTGCCCAGTTACTGACAGCATAAATTTACTTTCCTTAGGAAGTGAGGCAAATACAGCTTGCTTTTTAAAGTTCATTTGTTTGACTTCATTGAGATGATTTGGCTATGCAAGCATGTCTTAGCTGGCTAACTTTGCAATTCATAGGTCTCATTTGTTTGCAAAGTTTGCTTTGTTTCTAGTCTAGATCAAGTTCCTTATGGTTTTCTTGCAACTGTTACTAGCTCTTTACCATGACTTTTGACTGTATATTTTCAAGGCTTAATGGTATAAAGGTGAAGTTGCTTCATAGTTGACAGTGAAATCTTCTAGAAGTGGTCTAGTGGTTAGGATGTTGTCTAGGACTCAGAACTAACTTCACGCACTGACTCTGAGTTCAGATGTATCTCTGTTGCCCCTTTTTTGAGTTTAACTTTCAAGTGCTTAAATAAAAGCTTTTAGATGTTCATGTTCTGCCTCTGTAGAATGAGACATGTAAGCTGACTTATTAACTATGGCTTTATGAATTTGTAATGTTTGATTATATTTTATCATGTTGTAGCAAGTTATAAGGGCCTGGAATCAATCTCAAGTAAGGCGTTTAGTTGCTCACTTAAGCTTTGTATTTTTGAGCAAACCTGTCTGTCTTGCTGTCTTTGTGGTCAATAGCTAGTAGGTTTTCCTTTTTGGTAGAGGATATAAAATGAGAGAACGTGCTTACAATACAACTAAAAGCTTCAGCCTTTCATTTTTTTCAGTGACTTACAACCTTTTGCCATCTTTCCAGTAAAGTTAAATGGCTGTATTGTGAATTTGATATGTAAAGTTATTAAGTAGTGATATGAAGTCCGTCAAAAATTTTTTTGGGAAAAAAAAAAGATATGCCTCCCCCACCATCCCCCCCAGTTGCTGAAGAAAGTTTTTAGTTACTCTTTCTCTCTAACGGGGTGCTATCTCGGTGATCGCTAAGACCTTCATAACCCAGTGAGGATAAGATGTGGATTAAGTGCATGAAAAAGTGCACTATTTTTAATAAGTAAACAAATAAATTTGAGCCTCTGTTTCTGCTGTGTGTTCTGTGAGTTCCCAGGAAGACGGGTGTGTTCTTTATGTATTTTTCTTGCTACTTACACTTGCCTGTTCCTGTGAAGCAAAATAACAGAAAAATTGACCCGAGTAAGGGAATAGTTTCTACCAGTGTAGTGAACTGTCGGCATGAATGGCAGAGACTGTTAAGAGGAAAGTGAAAGAACCATGTTAATAAGAGCCATGGGGTTATGACAGAAACATGTTAATGAGAGCCGTAGGGTTATCCTTCTCTCTTTCTAAGTATTTCTACAGTTATTGTAAGCAAGGTGTGCATTTTTTGTTAGGTTATGCCAATTAAACAAAATCCCATGGACCACCTTAAAATTTTTTGCTTCTTGTAAAAAAGAGTGGGAGGAAAAAAATTTCTTCATTGTTTCCGAAGATTATTAAATTTTGTCAGCATCTGCCTCCTGAGTTGACATTTTTGGCACTAAAGAAATACATCAAGCTGGAACTGATAGGGCAAGGAAAAGCTGTATAGTTTCAAAGATTCTAGATAGAATGTAGAAATGTATACCCAGGTATTCAAGTCCAAGGGTTTATATCCTGAATAGATCAGTTGATTCATTTACTGTGTAATTAGAAGGACTATGATTTAGTGCAGTCTTCCTCTGAAGAAATGTGACTGTACTGTGTGCTGAGGAATTTATCCTGGGATTTGAGAGGAAAGAGTTTTGAGCTGTGACAGATGACAGAGTGCTGGAGGAGGAGGTGTAGGTTTTGTGAAGGTAATGGGCAACGTGGGCCTGCATTTTTATTACACCTTGAAGTACTTCATTGAAAAAAAGACTGGGAGAATGCCAAAACCAGTTATGAGCTCCATGGGTCTTTGAAAGACACACAGTCAAGGAGATGAGTAATTTTTCCTGTGGTAATCTTTGCATGGTTAATGCTCTGCTGTGTAAAAATTGAGAAGTGAAACCTGCCTTGATTAATACTGGGTTGTCTGGAAAATGATCTTCTCAAGACTATGTGTTACTTACACTGAACAGAAGGCGAGTTTTCAGTGACAAAACTAATGAGTTGTGAAAATGGTCTACTGACCGTTTATTGTCTTAGTGGATGAGGGTTTACAAGGAATTTAGGGCATGTAGTGACTGGCATAATGATGAAACAGGTGCTGATTTTTGGCAGGCATTTTTAGTAGCATGCCAATAATACTGCTAATGTATACATTGACTGCCAGCTATTGAGTTGTTGAAGTCTTTTATCGGTTCATCCTGTTACTGCTATCTGCTGCCACAAGGTGTTTCCTTTTCCTGCAATCAATTAGTTTTGGACTAGACAGCAAGAAGTCTTGTTTCTGGAATTTTTAGGTTTATTGTCACTAGTGTTCACAGTTCAGCAACAGTTGGCAATAGGGAAGAAAAGCTGGTGTTTAGTTTTCAGTGGCAGTCAAAAACCTGTTGAATCCAATTTGCTTGTTTTCTGTAATGTAGGCAGTTTAGTGGTTGTCACAATGGATGACAATTGTCTCCTCATGCCAGCACTAATACTCATCTGATCCCCACCAGGTACTTAATTTAGCATGCTGAATTAGCAGAAAACTTGCCTAGGTCAAGAAAAAAATCACCTGGTTAGTGTGCTGAACTACTTTTTTCCCCGAAGAGTCGTGCAAGTGTCAAAGCTGATAAGAGGGAAGGAGCAGTGAGAGTCGGGTTGCTTCATCTAGCATTAGGTCGCCATGGGATTGGATCCGCAGTCTTGTGAAATCTAATCTCAAAATACTACTTTCTGCTTGATTGTCTTCCTTACTGTAAGAAAATTGATTTCTCACCTATTAATTCATTGTTTCATATTTTTCTCAACCTTCCACTTTCTCACTTATTGTTAATAGCTGCTGTTGTAAACAGATGTGTTATTAATCTTGTGGGTTTTTTTATATGAAAATCATCTGTTGTAAATCCAGGATACGAATCAAAGTGTGAGGAAAAAAGCTTATGGTGTGTTTTATGAAAATGGAATAAAAATTTCATTAGATTTAAGTACATTTTAGTGAATAATCTTCTGAGGTGTTAACAGCTTTTTAACAACTATCAGAAAGTGCAACAATCAAGATGGTACACTTAGACTTTAGCAATTAGCTTGGGAAATTCTAATCCAAAGTTATGCCTAGCTTAAAACAGTTCATATTTACCTAGTGGTGATTTGTAGTCATAACTCCATTATTAGGCAGCTGTGCAAGGAACTGCTTTAAATTTTGAGGAAAACTGGAAAATATGTCCTAAATGTAATTATTATGTATTCCAAAATAGTAATATATTAAAATAAAAATCAAAGCCTAATAACCGAGTGGTTAGGTTTCAGTGAGGGAGAGGCAAATCACTGTTCTGATTAAAAAAAAACCTGAACAACAGCAGACTCCCCCAGTCCCCCAAAAAGTAAACAAAGTTCCCCATGCACAGAAACCAAAGTAAAACCAGAACTGAACAAACAACTCCCTAGTTTGTTTACCACTAACATGGCACAGATATGTAACCCTTAATTTGAAATCAATGCCTTAGGACCACATGCTATTGACAATAGAGGTCTTGAAATAACTGTGGGAAGTTCAAAAGCAAGAAGTTGAACTAGTTGAGAGAGGCACGTCACCTTTGTAAATCAGGAAGACTTGTAAATTTTTCTTCTTTTCCCAGTCTGAGTGAGGTTCTGTTTCTCCCCATGCCATAAATTTGGTTTCAGAGTAGAACCTGGGGATGGGGTTAGACTGTACAGATTTTTCAGACCATTGTTTTTTTCTGATAGGCTAAGCTTGATTTTATGGTGAAAACAGACTGCAAGTTTTTTTTTGTTAAACTGTATTATTACTATTCAATTACATATAAGATACGTTAAATCTTCTGAGCAAGACTATCCAAAATGTAAAAAATGTGCCTTTCAGTGCCTCAGCTCTTAAAGTGTGGGCTAAACTTTTATATCCCATTGGATTTATTGGTTAAACAATATTTACAAGTTTTAATTTACAGGAATACTTCTTAGAATATCAGTTGACTGTGTGCGTAACTGATATTAAGTAGTAGTGAATACTTAATACAGAGTATTTGTAATTGATGCTGTGATACTGTCTAGAGAGTTAATTAAAAAGACAAAAGCGGAAAAGTTGAACGTAAAATATTAATATTCTTTAACAGTTTGTATTCTACTTAGGGATATATGATCATGTAGGTACTACTCAAAAGAGTAAATCCTTTTTCCTGTTAAGCGTCTGAGGTGCATAGACTGTATTTTGGGCTGTAGTTTGACATGCACATTAGATGGCATTTCTGCCTGGAAAGAAACTGCCTGTGTGTCCCCAGCTTAGAGGTATTTGTTGTTGAGCTGTGGTAAAGTGGATTAAGGAGACCAATTCATCTAATAAACAATTGTATTCTGTGTAATTTATTTGTTCTGTTATGTTCTGTCTCTTGTGCTCACAAATTACCTGGAAATAGTTGTGCTAGTGTAAGAGAGGGTTTGAGTCAGCATGTAGGTTGAAAAGTGAATATGTATGTACATATATGTGTATGTATATTTACATATATTTGTATGTAGAGCAATGCCATGTTAAATGCATGTTAAACTGTGATTTGGAAGCCGTTATCACACAGCATTTTGTCTTGCTGCTGCTGAAAATGAAAGAAAAATGACAAAATACAAAGTGACTTTTCTGTATTTTGTCTATGCCAGAGGTATCATATTTCTTCTGTGACTGTTTTAGAAAAGTTTGACTGTACAACCAGGCACAGATTTTTATGAGCATACTTGAGAGAGCTAAAATAAAATACCAGTCTGGTGAATTTATAGTATGTTAAACTTCTGCGTATGCTCTGTGTTTAATCCTACTAGAAGATGAAGAAGGTCACTCTTCCCAGTGACACCTTGCTCATAAGTACTTAGCACACTTTTACTTTTTAAGTGAACTTCATTGCCTTATTTGATTAGTCTCAGTTCCTCTAAGCTCTTGTCTGTGCAGTGAAGTCAAACTTTTAAAAGTAATATACCTTTAAAATTTCATTTAAAAACAATTCTTAAATTGCAAGTCTTAAATGCCTAGACTTATAGCCTGGGATTTTTGTTTGATTTGGGTTCGTTTTCTTCATCAGTATGTTTGAAAGATGCTACAGTAGATTGAATTGTAAGTTATGAATGGGACCATTTTAAAATTAATTATATGTAGTTATGGAGAAAAGGAAAGTTCCTGAGTGTCAAAATTGTGCCCTACCTTCAGTAATTACCTGTGTATTTAGTCTTTAAAATTCTGAAAACTAACTATGCATATTTCCAAAGAGTACTACTCTGATTTTTTTTTTTTTGTGCCAGAATGGTGTTGTAATTGATCTGTTAACTAGAGAGAAGATAGAGACTTCCTCTTGTTTAGGATTGAGTAAGCAGTACTGAGGAAGAAGTGGAGAGTCCTTCAAATCTCCATCAAAGAATGTTAGGCATGTAGTCTGCTTAAATCATTCTGAAAGTCATACCAATCAATTATCTGCCTCTTTAGGCATATTAGTGCATCTGTTTATGCCTACTCAATCAAGTCAGCTCATGAACTATAGCCGATAAAAGCATGATTAGTCCAAGAAATTGAAAGCCAGAGGTATTTAAATATTTACTTTGCATAATATAAAGTTTATTATAATTTTAAGATATATTTCCTTTAATTGAGTTGTAAATTCTTTCCAAATAAATGGTTATGCATAAAAGGCACAGGGAGGGGAAATTACTCTACATAATGGAATATACCAACTAATAAGTGATATAATTACTTGAATGTTTATAATGGCTGTGACACTACCCTCCTAATTAATTAGATACCTGTATTTGATAGTTGCAAATCAAATTAAATAATATCAATGTGGAAGCACTTTTTTCTATAGAAAAATACCAAACCAAAATCTGTTTCTAACTGATAGGTTAGTTATATAAGAAAACTTATATGTAAGTTTTCCCGATAGAAATCAAGATTAAATTGAAAAATGCCTTCAATTTACTCAAACTTGCTGTATTGGGATGTTACGGTGGAGTAATTTACCTTAAAATGCTTGATTATTATCCCACCTTTAAACAAAAGTATTTGGTATCTTAAGACTTTTAGTAAGGTTGTTTGTTTTAAGAAGAAGTATCTCTACTTTTCCAAGACTTCTGTTGTATTAATGTTTTTGTGGTTTGCTTCTAGAAACTTGCTTCTTTTATTCCCTCATAGCTACGTTGAGTTCTTTGTCGTTTAAATGCTGGCAGATTATCTTATGTTCCTGTCTAAAAGGTTATGTATTTATTACAGCTGCTTTGCTCTCTGTCCCCTTCTGTGCTGCTTCTTGGATGCCTTCAGAGGGTCTGGACTTGATTGACCTCTGGAGGACTATGTATTCAGTCAGTATGACCTGTTGGAACTGGTCATCTGCAGGGTTCTGTGAGGATAAATGAGGGCAAGAAAGTACTCTTAATCCAGTATTCATTGCTAAGGGAAAGTCTTGAAGAATTTGCAGAGCTGCCCAACAGAAATGTGTCTAGGAACGTTTCCACAATGTACCTGCCCTAGAAAGAGGTGTAAGATGTCATACACTGGATTTTCTCAAATTGATCCAGATTGGAAGAATGGTGTGGTGATAATTTCAAAAGACCGTGTGTGAATCTGTATTTTCGCAAATACAAAACGGTGGAGATGTGTTTTACCAGTTACCCGATTCTCCTGTCACTTCCTAGTCTTTCAATGTCAATCACCAGGATTTCTGCAGTGAATGTACCTGCTAGGCTGTCAGTTCTTGGGTTTTTTTTGTGAGTCATAATGTATCCAAGAGTAGAAGCTTAGGATACAATCAGAAACAGGAGATAGTCCAGGCTTTAATGATGCAGCTGTCAGATGGGCCTCACAGAACCCAAACTGGTGTCAGAAACCTTCAACTGCACCATCTACAGGGATTTAACTCCTTTAAAACATTATTTTTCAGCCCTGAGTGATTTATAGGTAATAATATAAAAAAGTGGATTTGCTTATTCTTATATCTTTTCTTCTAACCTGCCTCAGTAATTATTAAACGAGATGCATTATTTAATAAACCACAAGTACTTTGATGTCTGGAACCATCCTTTCATTTGCATAGCTGGGAATGCTTTTGCTTCTGTACAGAAAGAGCTTTCACTCCATTTTGAGAAACAAAAGTTAAAAAAATTAGCTTATTTTCCCCCGCCCCACCCTTTTTTTAATTATGACTGTAGCAAAACAGCTTATTTCAGGTTTTGAAGCTTTTTTTAATCATTCAACAAGAAGGAACAACCTGGATACTTTTTTCATAGCCACACGTGACTATCCATTGCTATCTATGTAATGTGCGGAGTGATGTGAAAAATTGGACTAATTCTGCACTGCACTGAAAAGATTCTTAACTGTCTTGTAGACTTGGCATTAGGCAAAGAAACCTATTAATATACTTTCAAAGAAATCTCAAGGATACCCATATTCCCTCCAGTTATTCTTCACCTTGTATTCATTCTTCTACTATGGAAGATTGAGAGATGGTTGAGTCAAGAGTAGGGTCCGTTCTCCAATTTGTGTCTGTGCACTGAGAGTGTTACTGGTGCTTATTTGCATCAGTATTGGAGCTAAGGGACCTGTCTGAATGGGTTACTTCAAAACTGTTTGTCTGGTTGACCTTGTTTCGTAGATGATCATTATGTGAAAACCTTTCAAAGGAGAAAAAGCCTTAAAATAGAAAGCTTCTCAGTCAGTGTTTAGACACCTAGGATCCTACGTAGTGAGGAGAGGAAGCTGTTCCAGGTGTATTTTGTGGATCTTTTATGGATCTTGTATTTTTTAAAGTCAATCTTGATTCAATATTTACTTTTAAACCTAAGATTTCCATTGAAGGCATCTGTTAAGTTTTCTTTGAAGAAGAAAAACGTTTATTTTTAAGTTATGTAGCACAAATGAAGTCCAAATCTTTGCGAACTAGTCCAGGTTTTCTTACATATATTTCAGGACCTAGAACACACAAAACAAGCATGTCTTGTCACATACTGTTACTTTTTGCCACTTAATCTCGATAAGAACTTCATCTCTCCCATTGCTACCTTCACCCCCCCCCCTTATGTTGAATAGATCTGAATCAGTTTCAATGTCATGTCAGGTGTTCTTGAAGGTCAACAGTGCTACAAATAGCCTGTGATATGAAAATATTTTAAGTAGAACTTAAGTATTTATAAAGCTTTTAGATTTATCCTGTTAAAATGTAATATTTGTGTCTTCTCACCAGTTTTGAGCCCTAGTCAGTCTTCAAATCTCTGTGCTTTATTGGACAATATTGAAGAGTGAAATTTGCATTAAATAAAAAACTGTTAATTCATATAACCTTCTGAATGTAAAGCAATGATCGTGTTCTGTTACAAGTACAAATTTACATGGAGAGAAATAAAAAGCTACAGCATTTTATAGATGTTAATGTGATGTTCATTGTATTCAGCTGGGCTTGTATGATCCAAGACCTGCTTCTATGCTGAAACCTAATGCTTCAGGAGGATATAAAAGCCTTTACCTTAAAGATTTATTTCAATTTTATAAATAGAAAATACAAAATGCCTGGAATCTTATGTATGCGCAAAGCACTGATTCATTAATGCTACAGAATGCAGTGCTCTTGTTAAGTAGAGATTATCATCACACAGATAATTAACGCTGGCCTGATTCTCAACTCTTAAGTGATCCAACATAAAAGCCTCTTCTGACTACTCTGTGTAATAAGTTGGTTAGTGAGTTATGTAGGTATAAGATACTAAAAATTTCCTTTTCTAGAGACCTTTTCCATTTTGCAGTTAATTCAGATCATTTTACAATCAGACATGTATATTCTTTTCTTGCAATCATAACATCTGGTGTGAGAGCCCTTTCAACACTGTATTCCACAGAGTATTTTCATCTACAGCTGTAGCCATTCTCATGTATTCCAAGAAGAAATTGGTAGGCCCGTGGAAATGTCTTAACAATGATCACTGAATCACAGAATGACATGAGTTGGAAGACACTCGTAAGAGTCATCGATTCCAACTCCTGTCTCTGCATAGGACAATACTAACATTCACACCGTGAATGTCTGAGGGCATTGTCCAAATGCCTCTTGAGTATTATTAGGTTTGGTGCCTTAACTGCTTCCCTGGGGAGCTATTCAGTGCTCCACCACCTTATGGGTGAAGAACCTTTTCCTAATATCCAACCAAAACCTACCCTGGCACATCATCCTGCCATTCCCTTGTGTCCTATCAGTGGTCACCAGAGAGAAGAGATCAATGCCTGTTCCTCCTTCTTCCCTTGTAAGGAAGCAGTAAACTGCTATGAAGTCCCCCTTCAGTCTCCTCCAGGCTGAACAGACCAAGTGACTTCAGCTGCTCTTCATATGACTTCCCCTCTTAGACTCTTCAACTTTGTGGCCCTCCTCTGGATGCTTTATAGTAACTTTGTCTTTTGTAATATACAGCTTTCTTCAGTGAACTGAAAGAATTTGGGAGCAAAAATAGTCACTTTATACTACATATTTTTATGAACTTAACCTTGACTTCATCCCATCTTCACATGAAAGAAAATTCCAGTATTGTGCCCACAAGTTCTTTGTAGTGAAAGAATATCTGCAGATGTGTAACTGGTGAGAAGCCTTTCTTTTTTAGGAAGACTGAATAAAACCTACAAAGCCCCAAATGTATTAGTGTAAATAATGTGCTAACCAATACATAATATAATAATTACGTATTTTAAGGTTGCATTAGGATGAGTTAATTTGGTACACTGTTAATAAAAAATACATTCTTTTTTGAAAATATGCCAAATGTTTGTACACTGTTTCTTGGGTGATACATAAATTGATATTATGGCCAACTATTTGAACACTCATTTTAATCTTAGTGGAAATTCCAGAGGATGACCTGAACCCCAAATGTCTGCCAGGTCTTTCATCATACAATTAATGACTTCAGGGAAAGCCTTTTGTAATGTAGGACTCACAGTAATTCTGGCACAGAGATAATAGAAAACTCTCAAAACATCTGTGTTTTGAGGAGGTTGACTTTTTGCAATGTGGAGAAAAAGAATTTATGTTTATGCAAATATGAGATTGAAATCCTCACATGGGGTTACTTTCAGAGGGCAGCTGCTGCTTTTACTTATCATAAGCAAGAATAATTGGTGCTTTGGAACTGTACTTGCCTCACAGCTTGCACCTGGATTGGGGAAGAGAGAAATCCTTGCCCTCATGTCTGCTTAATTGCCTTCCTGTTGAATGTAACCTTTAAATAAACTAATCACAAGTAAACAATTTGGTACCCAAGAAAAAAATCATAAAGAAATTCACAGAAATGGTCGGTTATCCTTTCTTGTGATGATATGATAGTACAATTACCTATGTAAATTAGGATCTACAAACTTAACTGATTTTTCTGTGGGTTAGTTTTCAAGCTTTAAAAAAAATTAGTTAAATATTTTATGGAATAATTTAATTCTAATTGCTGTTAAAGGTATTACATTTGTTTCATAGTGTTCACATAGCTCAGATTTTTTTATTGAGATGAGTCCTGAATGTAAACTTTTTCCTGGACTTTGTGGAGAAGACTTAGTTCCTTGGATGATAAGAGTATTTTGTTTTGGAGTTAATCTGAAGTGGTAGGGAGTTTTGTACTGTGGTTTCTGACTACCCTGATTGTATGTACTGTAATAATCCAAACAAAAATATTTGAAATACAAGGTTGCTGGAATAGCACATGGAAGAGAAGGATAACTCCTGTTTTATAGTTGTCCTTTCACCACCACTCCCACCAGCATCTGTGACCAGCTGCAATTATAGGGAGACTGGATGCTGTCCCAGATGGGAATTTCTCCTCCCAGTCACAGTGGTAGTTTTTACCTTACCCCTCTGATGCTGCATGAGTTTGCTTCATGCTGGAACTAATTTTTACTTGCATGAAGGTAATTTGCTTCATAGTTCTATTGTGACTTTGAGTGCAGTTGCATCTTGCAAGATAAGAACTTAATTTTCAAGTTGTTAATGGTATGAATAATGCTTTGATTAAATAGTAACATAGTTTTGGAATGAAGGGAATAGTTGTTCAATTTCAAAGTGTAGATGGTGTTGAAGAGTGGGAATGTTTATAGTCTGTTTCAGATTCAGCTGTTCCCTGTAGTGTGTCAATAGGTCTTCTAAAATTTCAATCCTCCTTTTTCTTACCATTCTTTTTTAATATCAATAATCAGGTATCACATTAACATGATTATTTTCGAATACTGAATTATAAAATTAGAAAATAAAAATAAAATCTGTTAATATGTTCATCTGATTACTCTTTGATAAATTTGGATCTTGAATTTTGTGTTAGCAAATGTTTGACTAGCAAATAGCTGAGATACTTGAAGATCTTGGCTGAGATTTGGAGAAACGGTCACTTGCGTGTTGCTAGAGCGCTGGAGATTTCCAGAAGTGGCGAGTGTCACTTCTTGGATGCTTCTCCTGATGTCTTTGTAGGAAACGATTTTTTTTTAATGTGACTGTTACTGTTTGAGTATTTGATGTGTTTGTGATGTGTCTAGTTATACACTTTCACCTTCTGCCTTTGGATGAAATGTGAATGTTGAACTCTTAACAGAAAATGCCTTTAAAAAAAAAGTTGGTGTTATTTTCCATAGAAGACATTCTAGAAGTCTTAATCTTTAGCAATGACAATATGAATAATTCTTCCTTTTTGTCCCTTTTGCTTTCTTTTAACACGGTCCCCAATCACTGTAATTTGAGATACATGTATAATTTTCTTTTGTGATGTGGTAAAAAAATCGTATCACATTGTACTCCACTGTTACAGCTAACAAAACCAACCCCTCCAGCATTTGTTCACTGTGGTAGTAGCCCTTAGCTGTGTCCATTGTCTGGCTGGGATACTTGGCAAGCTGCAGATGCCTTTGGCCTGCAGACCTGAAGAATTGGCCTCTACCGCAACAGGCTTTTTTGTCTAAGTCTGTGCACCAACAGCATTTAGATGCTAATGTGATATAAGCTCACTGTTTTGTACTAGAACTTGACGGCATCTCAGGAATGTGGCCTGTCTGGTTTTATGTTGGTTTCCGCATTAAAAGGGCCTTCTGTAGTTAATGTCTGCCAGTCTATTAAAGCTCCAGTCTTCTGATTTAGGGCTTTGATGTGCCAAAGGAAATCGTTGGGGTTGGTGGAGAACTAAATACCTTTGGTTTTGGTTCTCCCAGATCATACCTGCTGATCTGTATGGTTTTTGTTTGCAATTTACAATGATCAGGGAATAAAGCAGATTGGTTATGTGAAGCCATATATGGCATTAGCTTTACTGACAGAGTCGAACCTTCTTTTTTCTCTTCTTGTTTGTTATATGTTGGAGTAACTAAATGCTATGTTGTTCCTTTCTGCTTTTCTTGCAAATGTGGAGTATGTTTCTGTATTTTTACTGGAGATGGTATAGTTTTCTGTTGTTAGGATATTTTCTGGTTCATGTTTTAGAGGCAGTGAATAAATGAATACTCTAGGCATAGCAAGGACGTGTTACCAAAAATTTAAGTTCTAGTTGTTGCATCTTAGCAGCATTTTGCTGTGTTCTGTGCAGGGAAAAAAAAAGTGTATATGGTACAAATGAATTTGAAAAGTAGTCCTGGGAATAAAATTTTTGTATGCGAATGCAGTGCTCATGAGATTTTCTGTGCTACACTCTCTATGTATTCCTATTCTAAAATAAAGCACTAACTATTTGTTTATGTTTTTTTGAATCACATACATTCTTTAAGATATTTTTAAAAATATGTTGAATGATAAGTTTCTTCAGTATTTTATTACTGTACGAGATGAAACATGTGGAGGGAAGCACAGAGGAGGAAAACTGTAAATCTGGTTGATCTCAGCTAGCAATTTCTTTAGCAGATAAAACAAAATATGCAAATATCTCCTTAGCACTCTAAGGCAGATCTTTCAGACACTGACTGTCTGAATCCCTAGCCAAAAATAGACAGATGATAATTAGATTTTGAAGGACCATGTGCTGTTGCTACAGAGCTAAATATTAAAATGCAAGAAAGCAGACTACCACATGGCACAATTGATTTTTATGGCAGTTCATGTTAAAATGCTCTCTTTTTATATTGCCTTTTAGGTTACCTAGGGTGAAACAAAATTACAGGCTTGGAGACTCTGGAAAAGCTCAGCATCAGCATTTGAGGTAAAAATGAACATACTGAAGTAATCTTGGGAGTGTCCTTGTTAACTTCATGGAACTGATTGGAATAGAAATTTTCATCAAGATCTATTTTGCATTTAAGTTTTCAGTATTGATTTTAAAAAAATTGACTTCAGAGTCTCTTTTTAGGTCTGGGGAAACTCATACTTTAGATGAATATATCGTGTACGTTTTCTATTTTAGAGCTTTGAAAAGCTCTAAAATGAACATCTAAGAATTTCTTAAATATGGTATCTTTGTTTTAATTTGTAGTTTTATAGAACAGCCAATACATCTATGAAATTCTGTGTCATGAATGACTATCTTAATTCTACGTAATTCTAGCACAATATTTTTACTTTTATTAAAAAACATGTGTTAATGTACTTAGGGAAAAAGTGCTTGTTGCTTTATTGTGAATTTACTGTATTATTTGTGGCTTCAAATTGAAAGTTGAACTCTAGTGAAATGGAAATACTTCTGCCTGGAAAAAGCGGTACACTTTTATGTATGTAGGACATAGTACAACATAGAACATATTCTGTGATTCTACGATACTACTATTGTATTTTTCACATGCACCAATTATTGACATTAATCATAGTAAACTGTTAAATAAGGCTAGGAAAGTACACTTTACTTGTGCATTTAAACTACCAAAAAAAAGCTTTTAATTCTCTCTTTTTAAAATTTTTATTTCCAATAATAAATTACTAGCTCATGTTCAGGATGGACTTAAATAGTTCACTTTCTGTCAGGATGTTATAGTGTAGGGTTGATGCATTTAAATCTTTGTAAACAACTGAATTGCCACAATTTACTGTGTTGTAGTTCCCTTTTTAAACTGTTTTTATACTTCATAGGTTTTGTTGTTGTTTTTAAGAGTCGAAGCTTGCAAATTATGTGATTAATCAACAAGCTGATATCATGATGTCAAAATGCAGTTTGGGAAGCATAAACTCAGAGACTGCGGAAATTGAAACGGTAAGACTATACTTGCTACTATGGGAGAAGCAGATTTTTATGTATTGCTTCACCATATTCTCCTATTTTATATTTAAAGCTTTTTTAGGACCACAGAATAAAAAGTGAGGTTGTTGAAATTTACTCTGAATGTCTTTGGAAAGAATAAAGAAAGTAACTATTTTATGCATAGATGGTTAGATGCAGCAATGGCATAGATAAAAAAGATGCATGTCATGTACACGTGCTTTGATATTCAGCTTCATATGAAATATTACAAATGCGTTCATTTTTTTAAAAGGGGGTATGTGTTTAAATATTTCTTGTTAGTTTGTATTCATATGTGGTTGTGTTGGTGAAATACAGCCAATTTTTTTTAAAAAAAAAAGTGGGAAGAGGAAAGATTTGAAGGGTTAAATTAGAATTGAATTAACACGTTTTTCCAAACAGAAGATACAAAGTAAATGGTGAGGAGAGTGAACAGTAGGTAAATTGTTAAGGCTTTAGTTTCATTAGCAAGCTTCAGTTTGAATTACAAGTTCAGAAAAAACAAGAGAAGAGGATATGCAATTAAAACTATGTAGAAGAAAAATTGGTATGTAGTTTGGTAACATAGTGAAGATAGAAACTGATGGTTTTTCACTGGTTCGCACCTTGCCTTGCATCTTAGGTGCCACGCCCTTCACATCTTATCTTTTGTCCTTGTCTTAGTTTAAAGGAAAACTTAAGATGTCTGTTGGGGCTCCCACAAGAAAATCACACAACCCTTTTGCAATTTAATAACTTTAATTGGGGGAAAAAAAATAGGAAAAGATAACAGTTCTCAACTGCAAATATATATATATATATAACCAAACACAGAACGAACAGATAGCAATGCTGTAACCCAACCGTTCAAATGAGTTAAGTCCTGTCTTTGCTCCTACAGTGCAGTTACATTTCAAGGACAGTAGAGGTCGCTGCTGCACCCCAGAGGGGATTCGAGGGGGGATGAAAAGTCACTCTGTGATCCGGTTGAGTTCCAAAAAAAAAAAAAACCTGTGATTTAAAGAGAGAGGTGATGATCCTGAGGGAGAACAAGACTCACGTGGGGGAAGGGCTGTCGCAAGGGATGGGTTGGAAATCCTTCTTCTGGGCAGTGTGGAGACTTTCCTCATCTTCCTATCCAATAAGGGCGCCAGGGCAGGAAGGGAAGGGAAGTCCAGAAAGTCCGCAGAGAAATGCAGCTGGCACTGACCGCACTCCTTCTCTCTCTCTCTCGGCGCAGTGCGTGTGGAGTGGGGGTAACGATCCAAAACCAGCTCTCCCCAACCACTGCACGTGAACTGAGAGTTTCTCCTTTCTGCCGCCTAAGCATGACAGGAAGTGCCTGTCCCGCAAGCTACCCCTCTTCCCAATGTGTCCCCAGTAATGCTGCTCCCCCAGAACTTGCGGCCCCAGCGGTCCCCATCCCCCACCAGTCCCAATGTTGGCAATTTCTTCCATGCCAACACCTCCATCGAACTCAAGCTTTTAACTATATGTACTCTTACAGGTATGTACATACAGGTACATTAGTATGGGCGGCTTACCCAAAGATAAGGTCTGTTTGTGGTATGCATCGTGTTTCTCCATCTTCCTGAATCACCCACCAGGTGCAACCAGTTCCTTGAACAAAGACAATCCCAGGAATGGGTTTGCCTTTGCTTCAGGCAGGGTTAATCGAAACCTTTTTCCCTAACATACCTCTCAGGTGTATTACAGGGGCTTTTTTCTCCATCTGCCGTGTGAAGGGATTCTAACTGGGCAGGGCAGGTCTGATTGACGGAGCCCCTAGTGTTGACTAACCAGGTGGCCTTTGCTAGATGCTGGTCCCAGCATTTAGAATTCCCTTCACCCAGTGCCTTCAAAGTGGTTTTCAACAGTCCGTTACACCATTCAACCTTCCTGGCAACTGGTGCGCAGTAGGAGATATGATACATCCACTCAGTGCTGTGTTCTTTTGCCCAGATTGTAACTAAGCTGTTCTTGAAATGAGTTCCATTATCTGACTCAATTCGCTCCAGGGTGCCATGTCGCCACAGGACTTATTTTTCCAGGCCTAGGATGGTGTTTCAGGCAGTGGCGTGGGGCACCAGGTGTGTCTCCAGCCATCTGGTGGTTGCTTCCACTATGGTGAGCCCATAGCACTTACCTTGGCGGGTCTGCGGCAATGTGATGTAGTCAACCTGCCAGGCCTCTCTGTACTTATATTTATCCCAGTGTCCACCATACCACTCTCTTCGCCTGCTTAATGGCAGCACATCTCACAGTCATGAATAACCTGAGAGATAATGTCTGTGGCTAAATCCACCCCTCGGTCCTGTGCCCATCTATAGGTGGCATCTCTGCCCTGATGGCCTGAGGCATCATGGGCCCATTGATCCAGGGACAGTTCTCCTTTATACTGCCAATGTAAGTCCATCTGTGACGCTTTGGCACATGCCACGGTCTGCGTGCTCATTGTTACGATGGTCCTCGTTAGCTCGACTCTTAGGCATGTGTGCGTCCATGTTGCAGACCCTCATAGTCAACATCTCCACTTGGATGGCAATGTCCCACCACACATCGGCAGCCCAGATTGGTTTCCCTCTGCGTTCCCAATTGGCCTTCTTCCATTGGTCTAACCATTCCCACAGTGCATTGGCTACCATCTGTGAGCCAGTGTAGAGGTAAAGCCTTGGCCACTTCTCTCATTCAGCAGTGTCCAGTGCTGGCTGGACGGCTTTGAGCTCTGCAAATTGACTCGACCCACCCTTCTCCTTCAGTAGCTTCTATAACTTGTCGTATGGGACTCTTGTACAGCTGCTTTCCACTTTTGGTTTGTCCCTATGATACAGCAGTGAAAAGGTTGTAGCATATATCCTCTTTCAGCAGTTGATTGTATGGTGGAGCTTCCTCTGCACGTGCCACCTGCTCGTCTTCCTCTTCATCTGCTAGACCAAAGTTCTCACCTTCAGGCCTATGGTACCCAGAAAGCTTCTCCCTCCTTCTTGCTGGTTGGTGGAGACATTGCCATGATCTTGTCGATGACTTCTATAGGAATCTAACAACATCCGTCCTGCAACTTCACTCCCAGGAACTGAATCTCTCAGGCAGGTCCCTTTACCTTACTCCGTTTGGTGGCAAAACTGACTCCCAGGAGAATCTGGATGATTTTCTTCCCTTTCTCAAAGACCTCTTCTGCTGTGTCCCCCCATATGATGATGTCTTCAATGTACTGTAGATGTTCTGAAGCCTCTCCCTTCTCTAGTGCTGCTTCCATCAGTCCGTGACAGAGAGTGTTTCCCTGGGGCAGTCAATTCCAAGTGTACTGCATGCTCCTCCAGGTGAAGGTGAACTGTGACCTACACTCTGCTGCTATGGGAACGGAGAAGAATGCATTAGAAATGTCAATAGTGGCAAGACCACTTTGCCGCCTTGGATTCCAACTCATACTCAAGTTCCAACATATCTGGCACAGTGGCACCGAGCCGTGGAGTAACCTCATTCAAGACACTATAGTCCACAGTCAATCTCCAAACGGGCCAAATGGGTCTGTTGAAGGGTGAGTGGTGTTATATTTCCTTTTTTGGATGGGGGCAGCTTCCATTGGCTTGGACTGTTCTCTAGGTTCCGCCATGTCCTGAGTCACCATGACGTCGGGCGTTTTATTCTCTTCCTTCTCTCCCTGAGTGTGCTTCTGGGTGCATTCTCGAGAGACTCTGGCCCTAGCTTCCTACACAAGATAGGCCATAATGGCACAAACTTGCAGGCAAACTACGAAAAATAAGATACCTCTGGCATCTCGGGAGAATTTGAGCTTTTCAAAAGCTGTCGTAACACTATTGAAAATACTGCCCTGTGTTCCCCCCCCAAGGATAGATATCATTATCATTAAACCCCCAGAGGTATCAGCTCAGACTAGGGCAGGAGTACAACCTTGAAAACATATTCCCAATGAGACTCATGGGCATTGAGTTCATAACACTATAAATCCAAAATAAGAACTTGATAACAATCAGAACTCGATAATAATCACAACTGCCTGAGTTCTACCAATGGATGTGCTAAGATGGGTTAAGCCTGCCAGGCCTTTTGGCATGATTCTGTACCAAGAATATATTACAGTATGGTCCGTGTGGACCCTAAACTCAATACACACTTGATGGTACGGGAACTGTAAGGCAGCAATTTTGATACTTTTAAAGTATTCTAGATATTGACTGCTAAATGCAGGAGGGAAAAAACCTTTTCCCATGAATTGAGGATTTTGACTTGTTTTTGAGATGTTTGAGTTTTGAACTTTTATTTTTCTCTAATAAAAACTGTGTGTTTGGGTTTTTTTAAGTTCTCTAAGAGAACTGAAGTTACAGGACTAATTCACAAAATGTATTTTTGTGATGCTTTTGGACTATCACAGGAAAAGTCAAATAGTTTTAAAAAGTATGTTTTTTAAAAACAGGTTTAGAAACCAGGCTACGTAGGAATCTTGTGTGTCAGCCTTCACTTGGGCAAAAACAATTTTTGCCGCTGAATGCTTAGAATGTAAGCATAAGTCACTTCACTGCAGTCTTCTGCAGTAACTGGTATGGAACAGCCTCAGTGAATATTTTACATTTTGTAAATTGTCTACATTCATTTTCTACTCCATATTTTATATTTGTAATATTTTATGTTTTTATTTTATTTGTTCCTCTATTATCCAAGAAAGAATTTTCTGTATCTTTATCTTTCAGAAGCTTATGTTTCATGTAGCATTCAGACAGAAAACTTACTATAAAGAATGTGGTATTCGGACTCCTTATGTGTCCATGTAAGAGAATATTCAGGCAGCAAGATTCTAGAAATAATGTAGCAAAATTCTATAGCAGTAGTAATTTTTTGTTGTTAATAGGAGATAGTTTTGCATTAACTTGGTATGAATGTAACGCATAGTATACACGCAAATAGTGGTACAAACTTGAAAGATGTGTCCCCGGGGCTCTAGTCTCTTCTCTGTTTACTTCAGAGTGTCATTCCATAAATGTTTTAAATAGTCCTTGGAGCAGGACTAGATCCAGGTTGTCTTATTCCAGAGAAGTGCCCTACTCGGTTTTGCTGTATTCCATAGTGCAGTAAACCTTGGGGACTTTTTGGGCACCAAGGGACTGCTTCATCATAGTCCTGTGACTGAAAAACTTGCACCACAATTCCAGAATTGGAAAAAACTGTCATTGATTTTTCATGCCCAAACTCATGCCCTTCTGAAATAAAGTTCTTTAAATGGTAGAAAAGGGGTTAGTTTTAGGTCTCAGTTTATGGTTTAGTGAGGGACAGGTACGATTGGACTTGGTGGTCTCCAAGGTCTTTTCCAACCAAATGATTCTATGATTCACTGTTCAGATAAATGTGCATTAAAGTAGGGATATCAAGTTGTGGATTTTGCTCTTAAATCTCAAGATTGATCACCATAAAACTGGACCTTTCAGTATTGTTTTAGTAGAATAGATGAGCTTGGGCACTGCTGCTTTGTCGGTCCTCTGTAACCTAGTCTAAAGCCACATGAAGCAGGACTTGTTTCCTGTTTCTCCCTCCATATTCATCTTCAACAAGCTTGTACAGTTTCTTGTTCTATCAATTTTCGAAATAATACAGTAGGTAAAGATGCAGCATCTCAACAGGTGTCACTTACTCTGAGTGGCTGAGCAGGTCTAGTTTGTTTTCTTTATGCTTCCCTGCTAGCAAGTTACAGTTAGCTAAGTTCAGTTGAATTCTGTCCGCAATTCTGAACACATGTTCTTCAAGTAGATGTGTGTTTTTTCGCTTTTTATTTGTAGATTGTCCTATACTACTTTTCTTTTATTGGACAACTTGATATTTTTCCTTGCTATTGAAATAAAGTGACACAATTGCTTTATTATTCTGCCTTACTCCCTTAATAACATTGACATTGATCTTGTCAGATCTTACGTACTTCCAGTACAAATAAAGCAAATGAAGGACAGGACTAGCAAACTAGCACAGCAGGAAGTAGCATTGATGGTTTAGGGAGGAGAGCTACTTCTTTTTACATTAGTTAGCATACAGTGAGACAGCATTTGAGCTATTTCAAGCGTGTTCTGCTTCATGCAAACAAAACTCTGTTGTTTTGCTAATTAATCATGCAGTTTATGACAGCTACATTCTCCCTTTTTTTAGTTCAGATTGCAGGGTAATAATGGTGTGGTTAACAGTGACAGGCAGCATTTTACTTGTGCTTACTTTTGTAGTTACGAGTATGCATGCGTGTCTTTGCGCTTCAGAGGTTTTTCTGAGAATGCCTTTTGATCTCAGTGAGATGATTATGCTTTAGGGCAGGTCTTTTATGAAGGTAAACAGAAACAGAAATTGCGGTTTAGAGTATGTTTTTTTCACAGCTCTTCCAGATCGAGCTGGAACCATACATAAGTACAAATGCCATTGCTTCTTGTAGTGGGGTGGTTAACGTATCATCGGTGTCATGAAGTGTGTAGCAAAGCAGATATGTTTATTTGTTAATATTAGATCCTATGCTTGTTTTCTTTTATTAGCAGCCTTCTCAAATAAGATTCTTTCCTTAATTTCGTCCTGGTGATGTGACCTAGCTATTTTCTATGTTCCCATAGTTGTATTTGGGATTTGGAAAAAAAAATAGGTAGAATAGTAAACAAAGAGGAGACACTGCTCATCTAAAATGATTTATAAAACTGAAGTGGTTGGACTTAGATACAGGAATGACTGGGGAATTAGCTTTAGCCTTTATTATGCAAAAGGTTTGGGTTTTATTCCTGCTCTCTCTAGCCTTGAGCAGTTATGATGACTGTGACCAGGTCTCATTTTAAACAAAGCAGACACTAATGGTGTTTCCACGAGTTGCTATATATAGGTAGAGAAACATGCCTGAGACCATTTCAAATAAATATTGTAGGCATGATAAAGATCTCACATTCTTCGAAGTATTTTTTAATGTGTTACCAGCTAGAATGATACTTATTCCAATATAAAAAGAGAAGCTAAAGGGGGGGAGTTGCATCTGTAAGCTGAGAGGGGTTGAGGGGAATGTTGATGACACAGCTTTCCCTGTTTTCTCCCTTCTCCCCTGTTTTCGTACATCTAAACTCTGAGTTCATACAAAAGCTTCACTTAAGTTAGCACTGCCCAGAGTATCCAGATGCTTTCTATCAGTAGATGAGGAAGATTGTATATCATGCTACTGTCCTTGCCATGTGACTGATTTAATTTGATTAGTTACATCATGATTAATATCGGTACATTTTATGCACAGATGCTCAGTAGATCAGAATGCCAAGGATGATCATCATTGCTATATTAAGTGTATGGCACATATGCTTCTTTCTTGCTGGTTCTCTCCCATGACCCTGAGCTGTGGAGGAACAGCCATGAAGCCACTCGTTTCCAAAGAGGATTTGAACCAAAACATCTTTTAGTTGTGCCAGATTTGAATGCTTTATAAAATTATTAGTTGAATTGATAGAACAGGACCTGCATGAGCTTGTGTGCTTGGTTTGAAATGTATAAAACCAATTTAAAAATCTACAGGAGTCTTTTTGTATTATAACTGAAATGAATAACAACGTATTACTGATTTTATTATGTGTGTAGACTGTTGTTTTCTATTTGCAGCTAAATAAAGCAATATCATATTGATGCATTTTATCATCATTTTGTCTGAAATGGTAGCTTAGGTTACAGGACTGAAAAAGTAAAAGAAGATATGCATGAGTTCGGAGATTACGAAAAATGAAGATGACATATCAAGAGCGTTCTTTAGTATGTCCAGTGGGAACATACATTAATTCTTCTTTTGAAAAAAAGAAAAACAAACCCAACATTTGAATACATCTTTTCTTTCTGTAGTCTTTTTCCCCCAGCACTTTCTGTGAAACTCAAATTGAAATGTTAGACAAGATTCCAGCAATATTAACACAGTTCTCTTAGTGAAGAAATACTGGTTTCGATAGCAGAAGTACTGATAGCATTTACTACTGAATGTTTGTCTTCAAAAGAGAAATAGTTATTTGTAGTGGAACAGAACAGTGTTACCTTAACTTAGCCATGCTGTCCTTCAGAACTCCTTGTTGCAACTCAAACTGGATTCTCCAAGTGTAACCGGGGTGATACCCTGAGCCTCCCAGGCAACTTTGTGGGGTGCCCTTGGGATAAATTAAGGTGAAGTGACACCAAACTATCTGTTTAAAAGGAATTTGTTTACACAGGCAATCTTAGGAATAAGAGAGATGTTGCCTTGTTAAATCTGTAGTACGAAAGAGAGAAGAAGAAAGAAAGGACAAAAAGGAGAGAGAGACAAAAGTTTAAGAAAATTACCACCCCAGGTTCTAGCATTGTCTTCAGAATCCCAGGATGGCAGGCCTGCTCCTGTGCTATCTCAAGAGTGTTATTTATAGATTGGGGTCCTTCAGGGGAGGGGTTTTTGGTGCACTTGCGCAGTGCACCTTCTGGAAGGCTCTGGAAATGAGTCCAGAGTCATTGGTGATCGTTCTGCCCTTGTTTCCTCTGCCAGCAGGATTGTGATATGACCACGCAAATGCAGTCATTCTGCTTATAAGCAGGGAAAGAGTCACTACCTAGTTTTCCCTTGACCTGCCTGTTCCCTGCAGTTTAACAGAAACAGTTGATCTAAGGCATACCATTTTCATCACAGAATTAGTCTCTGGCATTCCCCCCATGACTTAAACAGTTGTTTTCAGGCTTGATGACTCCTCCCATTCTTTTTCAATTTCTCTTTGAGGGTGGTGATCTCTACATGGCAAGAAAGAGGGAAGGAGTAAAGAAAGGAGATAGAGAAGATATTAAGCATGTCATCATCTAATAAACAATTATTTGTAAACCACTAGTCCAATGAATAACATCAACCCAATTTGCATTAACCATTTTCTGTCTTGTAGCTATAAAATCCAATTGTAGCTCCAGGCACTCAGGTGTCATGGTCTTCAAGTAGATTTGGAGACAGCTGTAATGAGTGGGACATCAAACGGGTATATGTTAGCTAGGAATAACAAATAGGTTTTTGTCATGCTGTAGACTTTTACAGATAATAAAACATATTAAGAGTAGCCTTAGGAGAAGAACAGCAGGATAAAGCACTCTTATCAGTAATGCCTGTAGCAGTGGATGACCATCTGAAGAGGATATGCCACTGTGAGTGTTCCACATCCTTCTTCATCTGTTACAGGATATGGTGTATTTCTTTTGTATCATAATGTATGGTGACCAAGGTTTTTTGTCCATTTTGGAAAAAGGTGAGACAAAGCCTTATATCTCTGACTACTTTATGTAAAGTGGCATTACTTCTGCATGAGTCTGCAAGAGGAGTGATCATGCACCTCAATGTATCTTCTGCTCTATATTGTACAAGATATACCCGAGATGGAAAAACTAGAGAGAACTGGTTTGATCTCTTTTGTCAGAGCTTCCCATAGTTCTTTAATATTAATTAAGTTAGAATATAAATCAATGTTTTGACATAGCCCAAATTATAATATTTAACTTAAAAATGTCAATATACAACAAAAAGCTACAATGTGTTATTAGTTAAAGACTGTTAAATAAAATTAAATTTCATCTTTGTACAAAAATAAATGAATACTTTTTATAAATTGTACTGATTTATTTGTAATTTCTCATACCCATTAGTGTTTAATACATTTTATTGGATAACATATCATACTTTTCTCTTTTTTTCTTCCCTGTTGTACATTTGCAAAACTTAACCAAATTTTCTGTTATAGAGAAAAGCAGGGACATTTCTGTGCGATGGGAAGATTAGCTTTTCCTCATGTGTCCCTAATGAATGGTTAAAGTTGAAAGTGTTGTCAATTTAATGCATTTCTGATTTTGAGATTGATACTAAAATGAACATAGAGCATCCAGGAATTTTGAAGAAAACCAGCTTTTGAAAATATTGTTTTGTTGAACAGTGTATGTGTATGATTACTATTCAGAATTTCTTAGATTTTACGCACTGTGTTTTATACTTCAGTAATATTCTTCTGTATCATCAGGCCTTAATCAGTTTCCTGGGCAAGGTAGAATTGCTTGTTTTGTGTGAGTTTTTTTGGTTAGTTGGTTGGTTTTTTTTCGCCTTGATCGTTCCTGACACATAGCAAACATTTTAAAGATAAAAAAACAGTGATGAAGACTTCATATGCTTGGTAGGAAAGTGTTTTCCAGTACGTAATTGAAATCAAGTTGTGAATAGCTTGTTTGTTTATCAATTAGAGTATCTTGCTGGTAACTGGTAGTTAACCTGATAAGGGTCCCTTTTTCTATTAGTCTTTATTAGAGTTATCGGCTATTATTTATGATAGTTCTGCCTGTTTCTTAAGAAGATAACCGTATTAGAATCTACTTATTTGAAAGTACTGAAATTCTTGTGTACTTCCTCTTCCTTTCCCATTGATTAGATTCAAGTTCCTGTTGCATGTGTGTATGTAAAGCTTTAACTGCTTTTGCTGTGTTTGGCTGGGTAGAGTTAATTTTCTTCTTGGTAGCTAGTATGTGGCTACGTTTTGGATTTGTGCTGGTAATAGTGCTCATGGCACACAGATGTTTCAGTTACTGCTGAGCAGTGTTTATACAGAGCCTATGCCTTTTCTGCTTCTCACACTGCCCCACCAGCAAATAGGCTGGGAGGATGGGGAAGGCACAAGAAGTTGGGAAGAGGATACGGCTGGGACAGATGACCCCAGATGACCAAAGGGATATTCTATACCATATGGCTTCATGCTCAGCATATAAAGCTGGGAAAAGAAGAAAGAACGTGAGACATCTGGAACAATGGTGTTTATCTTCACAAGTAGCCGCTAGGCATGATGGAGCCCTGCTTTCCTGGAGGTAGCTGAGCACCTGCCTGACAGTGGAAGTAGTGAATGAATTCCTTGTTTTGCTTTGCTTATGTGTGCAGCTTTTTTTGCTTTACCTATTAAAACGGCCATATCTCAACCCCTGACTTGTCTGTTTTTTACTCTTCCAGTTCTCTCCCCAGTTCCACTGGCGGGAGTGAGTGAGCAGCTCTGTTGTGCTTACTTGCTGTTAAAACATGACTCTGGTCTTAGGGACTTTCTGGTTGGAAAGAGAAATGGAAAACATGGTATTTGTGCCTCTGCTCTAGAAACGGAATCTTTTTCTTTCTTGAACTAAAGCAAAACCAGCTCGTTTGTTTGTTTGTTTTTTTAAATTGTTCCAAAAGATATTTAAATGGGATTCTGTCAAAACAGAAATGGAACTTTATTCTGAAATCTATGTGTGTAAATCCAAAAACCTAGAATGAACTTCGCTCCATAAAGTACAGCTTCTTTTGAATTTTTTCAGTAAACACATCCTTAAATGGAAAAGTGTCAGTGTATTTCAAATTTACATTTTCTGCTGAAAATAGAATGAGGTTTAGCACTTACAGGAAGTAAAATCAAATAATGGTCTGTCCTTGGAATGTATTTTCTCTCCTTGCTTTATTTTATGACTATATCTAATGCTGTTTCTTTTTCTTCTTGTAGTAGGCTGTGCTGGGACAAAAATGCAAGTAAAGAAACACTGGATGAATGAATGAAAAGCCCTGCTTTGCAATCCCTCAGCATGGCAGGACTGCAGCTCATGACCCCTGCTTCCTCCCCAATGGGTCCGTTTTTTGGACTACCATGGCAACAAGAAGCAATTCACGATAACATTTACACGCCAAGAAAATATCAGGTACTAGTGACTATACTAATAAAGTAATATCAGAAAAACGTACAGTTAAATCCATTAATTTAATAGAAGAAGAACCAGAACAGCTGGAGAACTTACAGCATTGTAGACAGTCTCGGCATGTCTCTCTCACAGCTCCATGTGTTGGCAGTTAACTGTGTCTCTCTGTGGCATGACTGTCTTCTACATTTGTAGTATCCCCCATTCTGTTGTCTCACTTTGCTTTAACAAGCAGAATAACTTTTACACCGAGTTTTCTCTTTTTGCGCTCTGCAAAATGCTGTTGGGAACAAATACAGTAAACATTACACTCTGCATCTGTATTGTGTGCATCCGATTGTGTCTTCTTCCTCCTGACCTTCTGTCTCCTGTATAGTAAATTTTGATATTTAGTTCGCGTACTGGTTAAAGCATCTGAGTAACATCAGAAACCCCATCAGGGAACTTTTCATTTTGTTAAGGAAACCTGTTTCTGAGTTCTAGAATTTCAGTTCTCTCTCCAATGCAGAGGTGCCTCGAAGCTAGCGTTTGGTTAGTATTGCTGAAAAGCTTAGATCACTTTGAGGTAATATACTTTATTATTTGGCTGAATTAATGTATGCAGCTAGATTTAAAAGCTCTAGCTTCTTTGTTCACATAATGTGTCCAGCAAGTGTCATCTATTGAAAAGATACAGTTAGAAAGTACTTAAAATAGCAAATTATGATGCTAAAGGATTTTGGATTTAGAAGATAGAGATCTTTCCAGATCTTTAGTCTAGAGATGCTACTGACTTATGAGTAGTTTATTTACCATGTGTGTTATGTTTTTGTCAGCTTTTTCACTGCATTGCTGCAACTAAGAACATTATTATTTTTTAACCTAGGTTGAACTGCTTGAAGCAGCTTTGGATCATAATACAATAGTCTGCTTAAACACTGGCTCAGGGAAGACTTTTATTGCAGTACTACTCACTAAAGAGCTGTCCTATCAGATCAGGGGAGATTTCAATAAAAATGGAAAAAGAACTGTGTTCTTGGTCAACTCAGGTAAGAGGAAAAACATACTAAGTTCCTAAACATTCTGCTAATATTTCCATGGAATATTCCTTAGTAGAAGTTGTGTGAAAATAGGGATGGGAGGACCTTATGCATAAATTCTTCAGCAGCAAGCATGATTAAAGAATGTGATACCTTTCTTCTTTTGCTTCTAATCCATTTAATACAACCTGTTTATCTCTCGTATCTTCTCTTTCCTGGTTTAAAATAAAGACATTGAATCTAAAGTTCAGGTTAATTACCCATCTGGATTTTTGCTGTGGTTTTTCATGGAGGCAGTTACCAAATACACTTGTTCAACATTAGTCTGAGCAAAAGATCATGTTATAAAATGTGATACTAGGTAATATCATATGCATTTGGAAAATGAATGTATGAAAAGATGTTTTATGTGATTAATTTTTTTTAATTTTTTCTTAAGCAAATCAAGTTGCTCAACAAGTGTCAGCTGTCAGGACGCATTCAGATCTTAAAGTGGGAGAGTATTCAAGTTTAGAGATAATTGAATCATGGACAAAAGAGAGGTGGAATCAGGAATTCTCTAAGCATCAGGTAATGTATTAAGTATGAAGTATAAATATAAGCAGAGGCTACAGTAAGTTAGGCTTGATGAAATCTTATACTTTTCTCATACTAATACTTCTCTTTCAATCTAGGTTGTGGTTATGACATGTCATGTTGCATTGACTGTTTTGAGAAATGAGTATTTATCCCTATCAAATATTAATCTTCTGGTGTTTGATGAGTGCCATCTTGCAATCCAGGATCACCCATACTGTGAAATCATGAAGGTGGGTTTGTGTTGTATGACTGTTTTAGTACTTGGTTGAGGAGGAGCCCAGGTGGGAGGGCTACAGAAGTGGAACCACTTAAGGCAACGTTTGCTACCAAGGAAAAATATCAGCGGAACCATATTTTAGCATGTTCTGGGACTGAAATTACTGTAATTAATTAAGAATTTAGTGACATTGGTGGATATGCAGTAATTACACTATTTTTCTTTTACAGTGGAGATTGAGAAAAAAAACCCCAAAGCTGGCATTATCAGAGAAGTGAGGCTAAATTTGTGGAATTAAGGGGAATTTTGTAAATTCATTAGTAAAATACTTGAGTTTGGGAATGGGATGTACTAATGAGTTTTTATTATTTTTAACATACTGATTTCTAAAGATGTTTGTAGGGATCTTTGGAGATATTCTTGGCTCCATGTGGTATTTGGCTACACAGTATGAAAAACCTGTATATCAGGTGTTTTTCCGAATTTCTCTTCAAGTTTAACCAGAGCATGTGTCTTACTTTTTAGATGATACTTCAATTTTTAAATGATGTGGAAGTATTATGATGCGTATGTTGTAAATATGGCAAGGATATTTTATGCAATGCTGTTTATTCCTTTGTAGTTTTCCACACTGTAAATATTTACCTTTAAAGATGATTACTGTTAAATGTTACATAATTACTAGTTTAACCTCCAGTCGATAGATCAGAAAATAGCATTCAATGTTTGATTTCTTTTCCAACACCTGCTATTAAAATACTAGTTTCCAGCTAAGCATCTAAGTTTGCAGTCTGCTAACTTCATGGTAGATTTGCAGAATAATTGTCATAAGGTATTTCATTCTCTTTTACTTCACAGATATGTGAGGATTATCCATCATGTCCTCGAATCTTGGGATTAACAGCTTCCATTTTAAATGGGAAATGTGATCCTGCTGAGTTAGAGGAGAAGATCCAGAAACTAGAGAAAATTTTAAAGAGCAATGCTGAAACCGCAACTGATTTGGTGGTCTTAGACAGGTATATTGTACAATCAAGGCTGTTAAATTGATGCTTGCGTATTCATTTTGGATAGAGGAATAAATAATTCTGTAGAAATACTTCCTCTTTTAAATTTTAGGAACATTTGTGTGTATGTGATGCCATTTCTTCTGTCTGGGGTGAGGAGGGAATGTTAAATTGCTTTTTGAAATACGTCTTTCCTTAAAGCTAAGGAGAAAGGCAGATTGACCTTGATATTTTCTGTAGTTGTTAAAAAAGCAAACCAAAAAAGACCCAACAAAACAACTGAAAATCAAAAAACACCAAACAAAAATCCCAGCCAAGCAACTAGCTGAAAAAAAAACCCAGCACATCACCGACCTATAAAATTTATATTCCACAATGTGTTTTTGAACTTGTAAAATGCACTGTCTTATGTTTGGGAAGCAAGTGTTTTTTGTTAGTGTATGCCATAATGTTGCTATTTAATTTAGAAAAATGTTGAAACATCCACAATACAAGGTATTCTTAACGCCAGAGAAGTTGCATGATTATTTTTTTTTTTAATGAGTAGCCTGTGTTTAGAGTCTGAAAAGAAGTGAGTGACATTAGCCTCCTCTTAGGGCAGTGTATTAGATAGAAAAGTAATTCAGAATGCAGTAGTTTAGTATTTGGGATGGTGGAGGGTATTTGTTCTAAAGTATTTAACTATAATTATTCACCATTGCTAATTCATTGTGGAAAAAAGAAGTTACTCGAGTACACTTCATGTTATACAGCAAATAACAGCAACCTTAACAGGCTGAAATAGCTCCGACTTTCAGAAACTGTTTAACTTGGTCTTTGCCCTCAATTAAGATATACTTCTCAGCCATGTGAGATTGTTGTAGACTGTGGACCATATATTGACAAAAGTGGCTTGTATGGAAGATTATTAAAGGAATTGGATGAAGCACTTACATTTCTAAATGACTGCAACATATCTGTACATTCAAAAGAAAGAGATTCTACATTGATTTCTAAGCAGGTAAGGACATTAAACTATATGAAAAAAAGCCAGGGAATAGAAATCAGACTACTGTTTTTCTTTGCCATGTGTTATGCTACTGAAACTTGCTGAGCTTGCCTGCCTAGAGTATCTGAGCAAAAAAAAAGACTTCTGATTTTTGTACTCACAGTGCAGGTCCTTTCGTAATTGAGTGGGGCTTGAATGTCAGACACTGATTAGAAGTCCATTTGGTTTGAAAATCTTGTATTCACATTTGTTTAAGGCAGTTGAATAATTCGGTACCCTGATGTTGTGGGTTCTGATTTCTGAAGTCAAGAATTTGACATCTTCGTCGACTTTCATGACCTTTGAATAATTCAGTACAGAAGAAGAAAAAACAATGCCTCCAGAAGTATTTGGAAAAACTGTACCCAGGTGTATTAAAAGATGATAAAGTAAGAATTTAGACAAAAATTGCAGCCATAGATCTACACCTTCCTGGAATGGAATTTGAACCTCAAGCTTGCCCTGCCTTTCTATGTGTTTTCCCCTATGCTGTCATGCAAGATGGCAGAGTGGAGTCCAGAGGCACAGTGTATATAGAGCAGAGACCTGTGACATGTGGGGTCTGGGGTCCAGACAGCTTTTTTTACCTCTTGGGCTTTGTGATTTAGAATTGCCTCCTGAGGTACAACTATATAGGTATGTCAGTCTTTTCTTAACAAGAAGTCAGTACGGAGTCATGTTTCTTCAGCCCAGAGTATTCTGGTTTCCCTTAAGGTTCTTAGAAACCCAGCACTGTGACGCCGTCCGGAAAAAGATTGTTTGGGCCAGAGGGAAGGATGATACATCAGGCGGCTTATCATAGCCTCATGGGGAAAGGAAGTCCTGGTTACTTTTGTGCTAAACTTGAAATGTAAAAGCCTAAAATATATAAAGAATGCTGGCAGTGGGGATCATCCCCAGGATTTGTATAGGGCAGAAGAGTGGATTAATTGCTGTATTGCTAGAGCATGGAACCCTCTGTGCTTATTTTCTGATCCTGTAGCTCTCCAAGAAGATGGAGGCACCCATAGTAAGAAGAAGAAATCAGCTTTCAGCCTGAGGCGCCCTTCTTTTTTGTAGTAGTAGTACATCCAAATCATGAGTCTTTTTAACCATTTCTGGATTCATAGTTTATTGTTTGGCTCTTCAGGAGGATAAGATAAGATGTTGATGGTATTCGAGTGCCTATGTTGTGCTCTCTGAGTAGGGTATAGTTCGCTCTGGTTTTCTTATTCCACCCAGACATACAATCCCCTGGTTTTTTTCCTTTGAGAGGCTAGACTTGATGAGGTTACCCTAAGGCCCCTGTACAACTTTCTAATTAGATACTTTTGAAATCCTGGCAAGTATCAGTAACAAATAAAGTAAAAATGCCCAGTATTTGTTATGTTAAATATAAAGGATAATAATTTCTGCTTTGGTTATGTAGCTACCTCAAGAAGTATTCTCCTTTTTAGCACAATTATTTTAAGGTAAATTTTAAGTTTTAAATCCACACAATTATGTAATATTCTTTAAAATTGTTTTTTTGAGATTCAGAAATATACAAAGTTGAAAGTTTAGTTGTAGTGATTTAGGGGGAGGAAGAAACTTGCTTCTTTAGAAACATCAAAGTTCCTAAGGTCATCTATATAACAAAAGCAGAGTTCCACATACTTTTATAATAGAACAGTTGTCATAATCCATACAAAGATTGTGCTACATGGGAAACAAGATCCCAGTCTTAAATGAATAGTTCATGAATGTACTCTTTGAACTGATATTTGAATTCATTTCTTGTAGATACTGTCAGACTGTCGAGCTGTGTTGGTTGTTCTGGGACCCTGGTGTGCAGATAAGGTAGCTGGAATGATGGTGAGGGAGCTACAGAAGTATATCAAACACGAACAAGAGGAGCTGCACAGGAAATTTTTATTGTTTACAGACACTTTCCTTAGGAAAATACATGCACTCTGTGAAGAACACTTCTCGCCTGCCTCACTTGACCTGAAATTTGTAACCCCAAAAGTAGTAAAGCTGCTTGAAATATTGCGCAAATATAAACCATATGAACGGCAGCAGTTTGAAAGTGTTGAATGGTATAACAATAGGAATCAGGATAATTACGTATCTTGGAGTGATTCTGAAGATGATGATGAGGATGAAGAAATTGAGGAAAAAGAGAAGCCAGAGACTAATTTCCCATCTCCCTTTACTAATATTTTATGTGGAATTATTTTTGTGGAAAGAAGATACACAGCAGTTGTTCTAAATAGGTAAAGCTTTTTATTTTAAAAAACAATCATTTTAAAAAGATAAAAAGGCAGACTAGCTGCTAGTACACGGATGGTTAACATTATGAATATGTAGGGAATTGTCTTGTATTTTCAGAACTCTTATTTTAAATTTGCTTCAAGAAATAATAATGGACCTATATAAAGAATAACAAAGGAATGATAACCCAGGCTATGTGTATGAGGTGGATGGGAAGAACATGTGTCTTTGAAAATGGTATTTAAGGGCTTTTTTTGCCCTGATTTTGTAATCTGATTTCTTTAGAGGGCAAAATGTGAAATGCCGTACTTATCCTATAAAATAGTCATATACTGATTTGTCTTAATCTTTAAATTTATACTTGCAATGGGTGATGGAAACTTCTCTAACCTACTGAGTGCAATAGTTCTGGAAAATCTACCATTACCTTACTAAATCACAATATTATATGATCCAAGTCCACAGAAAATCAAATTTGGCTTTACAGAAATATCTCTTCAGATTTACCAGTGCTATTTTAACAGCTGGTATTTATAAAACGCCTATTCAGTCAAACACTAAGCACTTTCTTACATTCTTCACCAAGAAAAATATGACCCCTGGAATACTTGCCAAGATATACTTTGCAATACTCTCATTCCTTATCAGTTCTTATTCCTGAATGTGATCCGTGTTAGTTATACAGAATGCTTGATTGTTAAATGCTGTTTGCTGCAAACCATGAATGACATCTGATTTATTCAGCTATCTTGATTTTGGTATTTTTTTGATAGTGTGCTGAATGTCCTGTGCAGTTTGTTTATTGCATTCTGAATACCTGTGAATTTGACCCTTTTGTTGTTATGTCTTTGCCTGAGTCAGTAGTTTGAGTGCATAATATATTCTTTGATCTACAGACTTGCCTCTGTGATTTTTTTGTGAACTCCCATCTCTTTTTCTTTGCCTCTTTTTGCGTTTTTAAGTATGTTGACATAAAAACGCAGTATGAGGCAAAGTAAGCCATATGAATATGTTCTGCTAATAACTCCTGAAGAAGTAGTATTACCAGATTTTGATCAATTTTTGCTGAGCTGAGTATTTAACTGTCCTATTGTTATGAATGTGTTTTAAATTATGCTTTTTCCACTGTGTGTTCTTGTAGAGTGATTTATGCCTTGTACTATATATCCTAACTGCTGTTGAATCTGACAGCAAATGGTAACCAAATAGGTAACCCAATTCTGCCATCTTTAATCTTTAGGCACCTTTGGTACAGGTTATTGGCCACAAGAAATAAAACTATAGGAACTTCTTATCCACTTTGAAAACTAGAACAGACTCTCAAAATGCTCCTTTACCTCATGTTACATACCTGGTCTCAAAATACCTGGATGATCAGCAGACCTGAGCTGTGGGAATTAAGACTGAAAGCCTTCAGTGGAGAACCTCACTGTAGAGTCACTTTAATTGACTCAATTTAGTTCAAGGGCCTCTGCTGATTGTAGTTATGCTGTATATACAGGTGGAATGACTGTCTGCTGAATAAAGAAGTCATGAATGTTTGAATTAGTGTATCAAAACCACTTCAGCTTCAGTAATCCAGTATGGATCATTAAACAGACCTAAGTTAAAGCAGAAATATATTTTTCTTCATATTTATTAGGGTAATATTTAGAGACTAGAGTCGTATCTGATTTAGTCTGTAGTTCATGATGACAGAGGAAAGGCAAAATTTATTGAAGTGGTGTACTTTCTAAGAGAAATGGGTAGAAACCTTCTCTGAAGCAGCAATTACAGCTTATATCTTCAGAGAACTTTAGCAACACCGATGTGCATATTGTAAATACTACATATTAGAAAAAAAAAGAAAACCCCAAACCCTAGCTTATTCTTTTGCTATTATTACACACAGCTGATGAAGTGGCTTACTTACTGTCTTATTTGGTCTGTAGAGTTGAGTTCTGGTTCCTATAAGCTCTAAGAAGATAAAATATTTTCTAAAGCCCAGCTTCCATTTTCATTGTGGTGCTCCTCCGCTGCCTTAGGAAGGGGTCTGAAAGCAGAAGTTTTGGTACCCATTTGAAAAACAATATCTGTTATCTACCACTAATAATACTTCTTAACCACAAGTCTGAAGTCTTGATTGTTTCTTAAGAACTTGCCAAAGATGTGCACAGTTATAATAAGTGAGATAAAGTTAGAATGTTTTCTTAGTAGGTACTCAAACTGAAGCTATATATGACTTGAAAGAAATTCCTCATTGAAAAAAGAAATTAAAAAAGTTAGGGTTTTTGTCTAGTTATTAACCCATACTTTCTTAGTATGTCTAAGCCTAAAGTGCGCACAGAAACGTGAATCCATTTAGCCTTAAATTAACATCACATGCATTTTAGTACAGGAGGATCCTTATAAGTGTGTCTCTGTGAGGATACCAAGCTGTTTGTACTCTTCTGTTCTCTTACCTGTTACTCCCTGTCTATTCCAGTTTTAACAGATTGCAAAAGAAGGACGTTTTATGTTTCTATAAATCTTGTTTAAAATAGCGACCAGGTAAAGGGGAGAAACTTCATTAGTTTTCCAAGGGTAAAAGGAGCAGGGAGAACTTTACTTTTTTCCATCTGGTTTGGCAGCAGCTTGCAGGGCAGATGGTAGACCTGGAGCTGGGGACTGGTGTAGCAGCCATCTTGTGCACAAGGCAGAACTGCTGAAGTGTAATGGGGAAAGGTTTGAATTACTGTTGGAGCTATATAAAGGCAGACTGTCTTCTGGATATGAGGAACACCTGGTAATGGGCATGGTGGATGTGAGCAAATTGGTACTGGGATGGCTATAGCGAGACATGCAAGGAATGTGATTTTGTATATAGGATCCCTTAATTTTTATTGACATGCTGCTCAAAAACCTGTCATGGTTGGAAATACCGGGTTCTGTCCATGCTGAAAACAGACCAACTAATGATGCTACAGCATAAATAATTACTTTCATTACACAATGCAGTGATTGTTTTAAATCCATTAATGCCCAATTCTAGATTTAGTGCGTTATTTATATGAGCGCTCTTCTATATTGTCTGTAAAATCAGAACACTGCAGAAGCCAGCCTTTTCTGCTTCTGTAACCTAAAGAAGAACATAGGGGAGTAAACTGAGAGCATGGGTAATCCTCACTGTTAGTTTTTCTTTTAAAGAACTGGATGAAATACTCTTGATTGTACATACATTTGGGTCAATTTCAAAAATGGTTTAAGTGTCTCACTGAGTAGGCTGAGCATCGCTGTTTAGAAAAACAGGTCAAAATTTTGTCATTGGTATGCCTGAACGTAATATGTATTTTAATATTAAAAGAGAATTATAATCTATGGTTTAACCTAAAAATTAACACCTCATATTGAGGAAGCGTGCTTTCTTGAGTGAGCAGTTACAGGTCTTTCTGCTGAAATCAGTCATCATTTACAGAAAATGAGATTAACTAAAGTAGTTGTGAGTAAGGTACTTCAACAACAAGGAGATTTAGAGTAAAAGATAGGTTTAAAAATAGTCAGTTTTGCCATGGTAGGTGTGAAACGCACATGATACATGCACAATCATGCTGTGTATCTATGCAGTCTGTCTTTTCTTAGCCTTACAGAGATTTTCAGTGGAACTAGTGTTTTTAGTCAGTTTATCATGGCTTAATTGTCACACTTCCATTTTTTCTTTTAATGTAGGTCTTACCAATAAAAGATTATCTTCCCTTTTCTGGGTTTTGTGACTTCTAAAAACACATATAAATTTTTTTAGGTTGATAAAAGAGGCTGGCAAGCAAGATCCAGAACTGGCTTACATCAGTAGCAATTTTATAACTGGACATGGCATTGGCAAGAACCAGCCTCGTAACAAGCAGATGGAAGTGGAATTCAGAAAACAGGAAGAGGTAACTTCAAGAAATATTTGAAACCAATAGAACCTTTTGTTTTCTTTTTTGTGTGTGTGTCTTTAAAAACAAAACAAACCAACAGGCAGAGTCTGGAGCGTAATTATTAGAAGTACAGGGAATACCATTGATTTAATAAATACGCATACTTCTTGGAGATACAGATGTTCTTCATCAAAAAAAAGAACAACCAATGTTTAGAGACGCTTCTATGTCAAACAAAACTTCATCTTAAATCATGTTTTTGTCTAGTCAGATCATCAACAATCTTTTTTCTATATATGAAACCTCACGATTTTGACCTCGCTTAAAGCATATGAAGTATTTTGAAAGCATTTATCCTTCACCCCCAGCTGGGTTGTCTTTGTACCCCCCGACCGCAGCCCCCAAACCTTTCCTTAGTGTTGCTTAGTAAATCGTATAAATATCAGAAGTACCAGCTCTAGAACATACTTCCCCTCTTGAGGATGTTTCAACCTCAGAAATGGTTGGAAAAGATGCTGTTTAGAAAGCAAAGGCTTTTTTGTACTATGGCTGAAAAGTTGTAAATAAATAGATGGGATCCTGTCCAGCTAGTGGCTGTAGTAGCTTCTTTATCTCATACAATTCCACATTTGATTCCCAGAAATCTACCCATTCTGATAGATAGTCTTGCTGTGTTTCTGAAAATACTTTTTTGTATTAGTTTTATATCTGCATATTTAGGTAAGTGTTTGGTCCACTCTTCTTGTTTTTATTGGCTTTTCATGAATCTGATGATGGAAATAGGTCTCAGACTTATCTCTCAGGTTTGTCTTTATTACTTTTGCAGGTTCTTAGAAAATTTCGAGCACACGAGACCAACCTGCTTATTGCTACTAGTATTGTAGAAGAGGGTGTTGACATACCAAAATGCAACTTGGTGGTGCGTTTTGATTTGCCCACAGAATACCGTTCCTATGTGCAGTCAAAAGGAAGAGCTAGAGCACCAATTTCCAATTACATCATGTTAGCAGATACAGACAAAATCAAAAGTTTTGAAGAAGATCTTAAGACATACAAAGCAATTGAGAAGGTATGATGTCAAAGGAATGTACCTGATTTTGTTAAATTTATCATAGTATTTTTCAAGGGAAAAATCTCTCATCATTCTGTTCTTGAAATGTTAAGATCCTCAGAAACAAATGCTCAAAATCTGTTGATACCAATGAAACTGAAACTGAACCTATTGTTGATGACGATGATGTATTTCCACCCTATGTGTTGAGGCCAGATGAGAACAGTCCAAGAGTCACCATTAACACTGCTATTGGACACATAAATAGGTAAGAAGCATATTCATTTTTTATTCCTTGTCTTTGAATAAAGAGTTTATTAGTCTGCAGTATGGAAGCATGGGCTGGGACACTGTGGACTTTTACTCGTAGGAATCCTGACAGGATCTTCTCTCCTCAAGGAAGTGGTCACAATTGTTTGAAGGGATAATTTGCTTTCTGTCTCATTATCCTGCAGAGGTTCTAGCTCTGATAATAAATTTAGGGATATTGATTCCTGATTAATTAAAAGCTACCCTGAACACCTTCTGTTAGGGTAGTAAGATAGGGGGGTTTGTTGCTCTTGACAATCCAGCTTTAAAAAAAAAAGTGGCTTGTTAAAACCATAATCAAATCTTGCAGTTCTTGCATATTTGTAATCGCGACCTGTTCTCATGTTTAAAAACAAGCACAGTGAGTAAGTTGAACATAATACAAATCTGCAAGACAAGATGGTACACTTTGAAGGGAGCTCACCAAATACCATTTTTGTAAGGCCACGGCAATCAGAGGACGTCCTCAGAGACAAGAAAAAGGTAAATGTTACAGCACTTTAAAAGAGACAAGGAAGAAGATCCATGAAACTATAGAGTGATCAATTTTACTTCAGTCATATGGAACATAATGGACTACGTCCTCATGGAAGCTGTTTCCAGGCACAAAAAGAGAAAGGGGTTTGGCAACAGCCAACAGAGTTTTATTGAAGGCAGGTTTTGGCTGACCAACATTTTTGTCTCCTATTTGATGAAGTGATTGACTGTATGAACAGTGGAAAAGCGATGAATGTCATTTACTTAACTAAAGCCTTCAGTGCAATTGTTGTAGTACTGTAGTAGCCCAATTGCATGAACTGCCTGGTGAATAAAGCCTGGCAAAGCAGTCAAATTCAGAGGATGTAACGATAGACAGTTCGAAGGCTAACTGGCAGCTGGTTGTGTGTGTGGTCCAATACAGTTTTACATCAGCATATTTGTGTTCCGACATCAAGTTGGAAGAGGCAGACCTGAGTGCAGTGGAGGTATGGCTGCCATTCAAGAGGGAAACCATGACAAATAGGGAGAACAGGCGATCAAGCTCAGGAGATCAAAGACAAATGCAAACTGGTACCTGAGATGGGATACTCTTGGGCATCTTTACAACCTTGGAACCACCTTGCTGGAGACTAGCTTTGTAGTAAAGGACCTGGAGGTCTTCTGCTTAGTAGGTGTTTGAATATGGGTCAGCAGTGCTCAGTATGGCCTGAAATTGTCTCTGTAGTGTTTACACTTGATGATTCGTTAAATGTTTTGTCAACGTAGGTACTGCGCTAGATTACCAAGTGATCCATTCACACACCTAGCTCCCAAGTGTAAAACCCGAGAACTACCTGATCGTACGTTTTACTCTACCCTCTACCTGCCAATCAACTCACCTCTTCGAGCTTCAATTGTTGTAGGTATTTGGGGAAAGCAAAACAAGGATAAGTGAATGTGTTGGTATAGATGTATCTGTATCATTTCTAGAATTAGTTTTATTTCTTTTCCTGTGTTGTTCTCTGTAAATGTATCATATCCTGGTTGTTAATTTTCCAGCAGTTACTGTTTATTCCAAAAGATAAAAAATTAGATATGCTTTGAAGTGTCTTTTCACACATTTGTGTGTCATTTGTAGGAAAACGTCATTTAATGGTTTTGATCAATAATACGAGTTCAAAAACTTGTCATTTTGGCTTCTCTGGAAAAACAGCATAACCCTGTATATCTTCACATCAATATAATTTTTTTACAAAGCTTTGCTTGCTTACCTAATACATTTGTGTTAAATTAATTTGTAACATGTATAATGAGGAATGTGCTAATCAACAAAAGTTTTAAAGAATTATTTTAATGTTTATAGGGTCCTCCAATGAGTTGTGCAAGACTGGCTGAAAGAGTTGTAGCTCTTATTTGCTGTGAAAAACTGCACAAAATTGGTAAGAACTGGAAAATCAACACCTCTTTGGTAAAGAATATTTTATAATTGAGAAGTTGAACATAGTACAGATGATATGCATATACATGCACTTCTGTTGTAGCCATCTACTATAGCTATCTTTTTCTTGCCTTGTTTTGTCATACGGTCATGTACTTGTGTTACACCTTGAAAACTAAAATTAAATTTTCCAGGGAAATCTGTCTTGTTATTTTATGTATTTTGTCTTAAACAGCAAATGCAACAGTAATACAAGACACAGATTTTAACACTGAACATATTTAATAAAGGGGAAGAGAGTCTTGCTCTCTAGAAGAGTTTAATTGTAGGTCAGGGACTACATCCTACAACCAAAAAATAACTTGTTTTTTAAAATGAATTGTAACAAATTAAAACATAAAATACACGGCGCAAAATTTTTTGTAGTCTCTGTATCATAAGTCATGTTCCAAAAATAGGACAATGCAGGGTTATTTCAGCTGTCATGTCTATAGTAGGTATAATGAACCATATTCTTTATTGAGGAATGTTTTAAATAGAATTCTGTGTTATGGGTGCTTTGAAGTACAAAAGTGTTTATCTTTTAAGCAAAAAAATTTGTAGGTCTTGGGTTACTATATTTTTTTTCTGAGTTAAACCTTTTAATCTCTGAATTCTTACCAATAACGGTATTCAAGAATAACACTGAGATAGCTCAACTCAATGTTGTGAGTGCACATTGAACAGTAGTAATTCCCTTTTTAGAATGATAAAGAAATAAAACTGTTCTCTCTTTCTTGGCATAATTCCATGTGAGTGATTTTTTTAATGAATATTTCAATTGCCAGTTGTTTTTTATGGGCAAAAAGAGTTTATTTTCATTATAGAATTAATTTTTTAATTAAAATTTCAGAGATTTTTACTATAAGTAAAAATTCAACCTTTATCACTCTTTCCTCAAAGTTAGACTTTTGGAACCTTGTAGTAGTAAACGTATTTTGAAAACTTAGGTGAGGTATTTTCAAGAGCAACCATATCTACTGCTTAGTATCGGAAGGAACCAAGATTTGATGTTCATAATGCTATTTCTTTATACTCTTATAATATTCAGGTGAACTGGATGATCATTTGATGCCAGTTGGTAAAGAAACGGTTAAATATGAGGAGGAGCTTGATTTACATGATGAAGAAGAAACCAGTGTTCCAGGAAGGCCAGGCTCTACAAAACGAAGACAGTGCTATCCTAAAGCTGTTAGTATCACTCAGTGCTGTCCACGTCTGATCAGATGTCAAGGGGTAATGGTTTGGGGCCAGAAGAAAGTAGAGTTAGATTAGGTATTGGGGAGAACTTTTTATTGTGAGGGTGGTGAGGCACTGGCACAAGTTGCCCAGAGAAGTAGTGGATGCCATTCCCTGGTGGTGTTCAGGGCCAGGTTGGATGAGGATATGAACAACCTGATTCAGTGGAATGAACTCCAATGGCAGGGGGGTTAGAACTGGAACCCTTCTGACCTAAACCATTCTATGATTCTGTGTACTGAACAAGAACACAGAATTACCAAGGAAGAGTTTCTGACTTTTTAGACAAATGATTGAAGATTGACGTAGATGCCCAGGGGGTCAAAGTTATCTATCAGGTGCTAAACAAAGAAATTTTTTTTATGTGCTTCGTTTAGTTTGGTGACTCTCTTGGTCAAAACCAGAATTTCCTAAGTTTTTATTTAAATCTCACAGTAGCAAATAAATACACCTTTTATATATTTCTCTTTTAAAATAGTTCTAAATATGTTACCTCTTTAGCATATTAAGTATAAAATAGTTACTCTGCGTTATTAAGTAATGTCTATAGATCTGTTACAACAAGTTCCAGCCACATCAGTTGGTAGAATTGAACTTCTTAGTATTTTTGGGGGAATGTCAAATACTTTAAAATAAAGAGTAAATGGAGAAATGTTATCAGAGTATTTTGCAGCTACTCTGCAACCTTCCTTCTTCCCCTGCAGCTGCAGGTTCTCCCTGAAGTCCTTCAAATAGGACAGTTAACTTGTTCAGAATAGATTGCATATTAACTTCTGATAATCTTTATATTTCATGAAGAAACCCATAGCTCTTGGTCACGTGTAGGAGTGTCAGCATGTACACTCACAGAGGCAGGTTGCAGTGCTGTGTTGTACTTTCATGTGGGGCCTCCAGTTACGGCAATAGCCTTTAAGTAAACCCATTCTTGGCATTCTTCATGTGACCAGTTTTATTAGTAGTTTAAATAATTGGCCATTAGGACAGCTTAGGAAAGAGTACCATGGCATCACAGAGTATATTACAGAGGGTATGACAGATCAGACTTTTTATTGCAAGACTTCCCATTTTGACTCTTTGCACGGTGTTTTTTGTTGCTTCTTGTTACAACTGTCTTTCTTAGTCCTCTTACCTCACTGGTGATTTTTTTGAAATAGGGGTGACTCATAAAATGCACAATTGTGGTATCTCATTCAGAGGAATTTTCAGAGGAGTTGATTTGGCAAGTGATGCATCATTTTTTCTTGGTGTTTGCTTGTGTTGGTTTTTTTTTTTTTTGGTACAGAATCCAAGAATACTTACCCTTGCTTTTGTCCCAACTTTTCACATCTGGAAAAGAAGCTTTGGCAAATATTTAAGGTCTACAAGATTCTCTTGGGCTTAAAATAGCTATTAAACTTACAAGTAATTTTCCATTAAGCTAAGGCCATAGTTTTGTTACAATATAACTTTAAAATCGAAGGCTGCATGTATTGCAATTTAGTTTCAGACAAACAGGAGGATCATTTTTGAGACCTACAAAGTAATGAACTCCGTCCACGCATAAAGCATGATTTCTTAAGGCCTGTGATAAATACGAGTGGCAGAGATAAAAACGCTTGTCACTCTTATATAAGTATTCACATCTACAAGCTAACACTATTATTACAAAGCTTCTGTAGTGTTGTGCCTGGGTGAAGGGGCAGTGTACCAGATTTTGCGTGTTTGTCCCAAGTGCATAAAAAACATTTTTGATATTTTTAAGCAGTTCTGCTAGGAAAGAGAACCGTTGTTAATAAAGCTGTAGTTTCGACTAAACTTATATAAAAATTGAATTACAGGATGTAGGGTTTTTTCTGTGCGTGCACATTTTTCTCCCTCGCCCCACCCCCTTTTTTTTCACCTGCTGTTGAGGCCTACAAACCTTGGATATAAAGTGCGCTTCAGAGTTACTGGCTAAATATAGAAATTAGCATCAGAACTTTAGTTGTGTTTATCATTAAATGATCTCAGTGTTCTACAGTTAGACTTGGATTTCTATTACAGAGTGGAAATGGAGGACATTTAGGGATGTAATGGAATTTGTCTCTTGGAAATACGAAGATCTGGGAGCACTGTGATCCCTTGATGCAGGTGTTTGGACCTATCTCATGGCTGCCAGGCGAGGATGCTCACCAAATATTTTTGCTTAAGAAAGAAAAAAATTACTTAAATTGAGATGGATTTGGGGTTTATTCCTTGTTTTTAGGAATACCTTTCCAAATAAACATGTGAAGGCTTTTTCAAAGTCTTTGATTTTTGCTTATTTTTATCATGTTAAGATTTTCTTTCTTTTTTTTTTAAATTTTTAGATTCCAGAGTGTTTGAGGGATAGTTATCCCAAACCTGATCAGCCCTGTTACCTATATGTAATAGGAATGGTCTTAACAACTCCTCTACCTGATGAGCTCAATTTCAGGAGGCGAAAGCTATATCCTCCTGAGGATACAACAAGGTGTTTTGGCATATTGACAGCCAAACCTATACCTCAGGTAATGAATCTAGCTCCTTTCCTTATTCTGCATGCCTTGCGGCTTGTCATTTTCCACTTATTCCCTGCCCCAGACTGAAGAGTTGGAAATGACCATAAGTGCTGCTTGTATCAAGTAACCTCCAGAAAATAAGCAATAATGTCCATCGAGTCCAGTCACTGCTTTATTTTCTGTCTTTAGTAACGGAATAATCTGTTATATTTTTGCAGAAGTGTTGGTTTACAACTTTATTTTTTATTACCTTGCAGTGCCAAATTCAAAATGTTCTTCCTTTTTTGTGTGATGTATGATAGGAGTGGCGTATTGGCTACAGCGATGGCCTGCAGCTCTATCTTTTTTTATCTGAAGGGTATAGTAACAAGTGCCCTCAGCGTTCCTGCAAAAAAAGTAGGCCATGTTATTTGAAACTGGCACCTCTAACTCAGGAAAAATTTTAATAGAAAGACATTTTCTGTGAATGAGACTCAGCTCAGGAGGTTTTTTTCAAATTGTATTTTCTATTGTCTGCAGAAGAAAACCTTACAGGAAACCTTTCTCCATAATGGAAAAGACTTTCATTTTTACTTGATCTTATGTAGAGAAGAGGTGTAAAACACAAGGAAAATTATTATAAAAAAGACCCAAACAGAACAAACAATAGTTACTATTTATGCTTCCAAATTTTGTACATAATTAAAGATCATTAAAGGTCAAAAATCCGATCCACTTTGATCCAGGTTGCTGTGGCATCAGACAAGTTCTACCTCAGCATCTGAACTAAACAACTGTTAACTCTACAGAGGAATCTTACTCTGGTCTTTCTCTCTTGATTTCTTTTGGATTTTTGGATTTTTTTTCTTATTTAGATTCCTCACTTTCCTGTGTATACTCGCTCTGGAGAGGTTACAATATCTATTGAGCTTAAGAAATCTGGTTTTACTCTCTCTCTGCAAATGCTTGAGCTGATAACTCGACTCCACCAGTACATTTTTTCACATATTCTTCGTCTTGAGAAACCTGCACTAGAGTTCAAACCCACAGAAGCTGATTCAGCCTATTGTGTTCTACCTCTTAATGTTGGTAAGACCAGAGCTCTTGTTTGTTAAATATTCACGTGAATTCCTTTAGCAACACATTTGTTAATGTTTATGTTAAATCTCAGGTGTTAGCTGTAGAAATAATACTATATGTAGTAGTATGAGAATTTGTCAGTTATTTTTATTACTTTTTCACAATTCCAAATTAGTTTTAACTTGGTGATGTGAGTTGATTTATAGTAGGTTTCAGCTGACTCCATAAGGGTCTAAAATCATATATATATGCTTTGAATTTTTTTGCAAATGATCAAATATGTGTATAGAATAAGAAAAAAGTTATTTGCAGCTACCTAGAAAAGTTCAGCCTGGAGAACTCTCCCTTGAATAACTGAGTTATGCATTTTCCTTTTTTAAGTTGATGACTCCAGCACTTTGGACATTGACTTTAAGTTTATGGAAGACATTGAGAAATCTGAGGCACGAACAGGCATTCCCAGTACACAATATACAAAAGAAATGCCTTTTATTTTTAAGTTAGAGGATTACCAGGATGCGGTTATCATTCCACGGTAAGTACCGTATACATACTTTAGGTATGTACCTATTGTATTTATACAAACACTTGTAATAAGGAAATTTTTTTAATCTGCAACAGATTGCTTGGAAGAAATGTGTGCTATTAATATGAAGGTCTCCGGTGGTATCTCAAATAATGTAAAGTGGGTTTTTTAGTCAATACTTATATATATAAGGATTTAGGTGTTCAGGCCTCCCAAGACTCATTACCTTTTTATTAGGAATAGTAGAGTACCCCACAAAACTTGTGTAGTATTCTGATAAGGCACTGCAGCTTCATCGAAAGCTGACCTACTGAAATGAATTTTAATTTGGAAGATTGAGTGGGAGTCCTGTTCTCTGGTTACTGCTTATTCACACCAAAGACGTAGTAAAGGAAGGTTTGCTATTGGTAGATGGAAAAATGAACAAGTGAAAAAGACCAGTTTAAAAATCTTTCTATTGAGTGGTATTTAGAGGAGAAGTTAACATCATTTTATGTGTGAGATATGCAAAGTTTCTCCAGAGTTGGTAGGTTTTGCAGAGACTTAGTTATTCCCTGGTGTTACATTTGGCATGATATGAAAGAGGAAAATGGTCTGACTGGCTTTTACCTAGTATATTGTATACAATAGTAGCTGCAGAATGGTGTAAGGAAGACTTGATATTAAAACTTTGTTTCAGCCTGATCTGTGTTAGACTTTTTTTTTAATCTTCTCCTTTTAAATATTTTTCTACCTAAGCTGGTGACTACTTGTGGTATAAACTGGTGTAAAAAAGCAGTGACAGATCATCGCTATGTATAAGCCTTACTTCATGTGATTAGAGTTAACGCCATAGAAGCAGCTCATATATGGTGCGAGTTAGCGCAGTTGCTGACTTCAGTGAAGCTATAGTATTTCACCTGTCTGAAAATCTGGCCATAGCACCTAAACCAGTATTATTCTACCCCCCTTGCCTCTCCTCTATTACCATGATGATGATGATAATGATGATAGGAAGAGGCTGGTGCAGATGGCTGTACATCTCTTATGAGAATTATTAGTTGACATCTGATAATGTTCAGGCTTGGGAGAAGCCAAAAAATTTGACCGTTTCATACATTAAGAAATCTCAGAATTTCAAGTATACTGCTCACTTCAGTCACCGAAAAAATGGTGGAAATATGTGCCTTCTCTGTCCTGCTTGGTTTTAAGATCCTTAGGGGAAGCGTAATACAATGAGTATGTTTTGGTACAGTTCAGAATACGCATAACTGTGAGAGAGATAAGAAAAAGGGATTTCATGAAAGGTCCTTTCATGAAACATGTTCTTCGATGAAGAAGTTTAGACAGAAGTTTAGGAGGAATAGATTTTCTTTACTTTTCTTCCAAAGAGAAAAATAAAAAAATTGTTAATAGTGTGTTGATTTTATTTGGAGATGTCTATTTAGATATTTGAATAGAAACTTAAAATGATAGATGCAGCAGATCAAAATAAGAAATAAGCTAATATGTTAATCTAAATACTAAATGTTGATTGCATGATTTTTTCATTATTATTATTTACCTGTGCGTGTTTAGCATGAAAGTATCCAATGACATTGTGAGTTTGCCTTACTGGATACTTGAATCTTTGTATTTTAACTTTATTTCGAGGATGACTGGTAAAAATGCTAGTTTAGACATGAGGTACTACAATCTGTATGGTGTAGAACTCCATTTCTACTGATGATGGCACACAGGAGACTAGATATTAAAAAGACAAATTATCAAGTTTAATTGTTAAGTGTTTGCACATAAAGAATTCCAAAAAGAGAAGATTGTTTTCTAGAGCTTGATTTTATATAAATCTTACTGTTTCTGTAAAGGGAATTCTGTAGATTATAGATTGACTTTATTCTTCCTTATCTTGTCAAATTTGCCTTATTTACTATTTCAGTTAGGTTAAAAAATGGTTTCTAAAACACAAAAACCCACCAACCAAAATCCTCAAGTGAAATATTTAATGACTTAGCACCTGACCATGTTCAAATGTGAGGAAGTTAGCGCAAGCTTTACTGTAAGGTCATAAAATATGCCAAAATATTTACTTTTTTTAGGTATCGAAATTTTGACCAGCCTCATCGATTCTATGTAGCTGATGTGTACACTGATCTTACTCCACTCAGTAAATTCCCTTCCCCTGAATATGAAACTTTTGCTGAATATTATAAAACAAAATATAATCTTGACTTGACCAATCTTAACCAGCCACTGCTGGATGTGGACCACACATCTTCAAGGTAACAACAGTCATATTTGTGTCTGGTGTTTGTAGTTTGACAATGAAGTGTCTTTTTTGTTGTTGTTTTTTTAATTATGAGACAAAGCTAAGGGCATGTTTTCCAAAATATTTACTCAAATTTTTCTGGAGGGGTACTTAACTTATGTTATGACAACTGTAACTTGAGTTAATTTTTTTTTCCAGGGGTTGCTGTGCTGTTGTTTCACAATGCGTTAAGGTTGAGTACTAAGTATAAGTCATCAGTTTAGGAAGTTCAGGCTAGTAAGTTCTATTCATTAATTATGTACTTACGTTAAAGTATTTTCACATGGTTTTTAGACTTAATCTTTTGACTCCTCGCCATTTGAATCAGAAGGGGAAAGCACTTCCACTAAGCAGTGCTGAGAAGAGGAAAGCAAAATGGGAAAGTTTGCAGAATAAGCAGGTAAAATAGAAGTATCTAATTCAAGTTGTCTCTCTGTTAACAGTGATCTGATTATCACCTATACAGGTCGAATTATTTTCTTCCCTGCTCCTCTCCCCAGATTTTGGTTCCAGAGCTCTGTGCTATACATCCTATTCCAGCATCATTGTGGAGAAAAGCAGTTTGCCTCCCCAGCATACTTTATCGCCTGCACTGCCTTTTGACAGCAGAGGAGCTAAGAGCTCAAACAGCCACAGATGCTGGTGTAGGGGTTAAATCGCTTCCTGCAGATTTCAGGCATGTATTTTTTCAATATGTATTTTTCAGTATGATACCTCATTGGAAAACAAGGTGGAAACTTTACCATTACTGCATGAGTTAAAAACCAGTACCCTTTGTTTAACTCATGCCAGTTTTCAGTGAAACAGAATTTAAAAAGACTTAATTGTGAATGGTGAAGGTGTGTGCCGCAGTCACTGTTCTTCTCAGAAGAACATAGCATTTTTTAAATTCGTATGCACATGAAGAGTTGTCGTGTGGTAGTATTTTTTTTTTAACAAAATCAGCATGTGTCTTTACAGATATCCTAACTTGGACTTCGGATGGAAAAAGTCTATAGACAGCAAATCCTTCATCTCTGTTCCTAACTCCTCTTTAGTAGAGAATGAAAATTATTGTAAGCACAGCACAATTCTAGTCCCTGAAAATGCTGCACATCAAGGTGCTAATAGAACCTCCTCTGCAGAAAACCATGACCAAATGTCTGTGAGTTACAGAACATTGCTCAATGAGTCACCCAGTAAACTCCAAATTGATGTCTCGGCAGAACTTGCAGCAATTAATGGTGTTTCTTATAATAAAAATCTTGCCAATGGCAATTGTGATTTAGTTAACAGAGACTTTTGCCAAGGAAATCAGCTGAATTACTGCAGGCAGGAAATACCTGTACAACCAACTACCTCATATCCCATTCAGAATTTATACAGCAGTGAGAACCAGCCCAAGCCCAGCAATGAATGTACTCTACTGAGTAATAAATACCTTGATGGAAATGCTAACAGATCTACCTCAGATGGATGCCCCAAAATGGCAGTGACCACCAGTACTTCAAAAGCTATTAATCTTTCGAAAGACAGAGCAGATTCTGAAAACAACCCTTCCAGTGGGTACTCCTCAAAAACTCTTGGTCCTAATCCTGGTCTCATTCTTCAAGCTTTGACTCTTTCAAATGCTAGTGATGGATTTAATTTGGAGCGGCTAGAAATGCTTGGTGATTCATTTTTAAAGCATGCCATCACTACGTACTTGTTTTGCACTTACCCTGATGCTCATGAGGGACGGCTGTCATATATGAGAAGCAAAAAAGTAAGTAGTAACAATCCAATCATAGTAAGTAAAAGACATGCTGTAACAAGCAATATATATAAAAACTTTACTAGAAGATTGAGTGGCAACAGATTGATTTAATTTCACAGCTTTACTGATTATACATTAGGTTGCATGCGTATTAGGAATAAAAATACAGGCAGACAGGATTAAAGTTGCCATAATTGTGATTGATTGAAACTGTTTTCTGCAGTTCATTTTGAAATCTAAACCAGCTGATTACCAGCCTAAGAAGGGACAGGACTGGATAGAAGTAGAAGTTCTGAATTAGTGAGGACATTTGATGGACTGAACACTAGAGCTGTATTGAGTAGAAACTCTTAACAGGAATGCCTGAATGAAGGCATGAGAATTAGCAGCAGAGAGCCTTAGGTTGTAGCTTTATTTGACCTTTCCTTTTTTTTTCCTCAATAAGCTACTGTCCTTGAAAAATTTTAGCATGATCTTACAGGAACACTAAAAATAAAAACTCAAATAATCTCATGTAATGGTTGTATCAAAACTTGTAAACAGTGTATATGTAAACAGTAGTGAGCAGAGTCCTCAGTACTATTGCTGCTGATTTTAGGTTCTGGAATAATTAAACATGAAATTTTTGTGGTTTTTTTTTTTTCCCCTCACATAATGTGGTAACTTGAGTTAAATGCTAACGATTTGATTGTCTGCCTCTAATAAAATGCATCCGTAAGAGTTAAGTGATTAAGTGTTAAATGATTAATCTTGGAAAATGGTTAATCTTGGAAAATAAGGAGGGCTAAATAAATTGTACGGTTAGAGAAAGTGATTGAATATTCTAATTCAAATTGCAGGTCTTTAAAAAGAAACATAGAAAGCGTGTTTACAATAAGAAAAAAGTTTAAAAAGTAAAAGGAAGTATATTTGTGTATATGAAAGTGCTTTTTTCCCTTTTAAAATATTTATAAGAATTTTAGAGGCTATTAAAATAAGATCTGGATTATGACTTTAAGATTTGTTGTACAGAACTGTTCTAATACTTTCTACTGCAAAGATTTAGGTCAAACTACTCATAACAGCAAGTATTTTTCATTCCAAATCTAGTCTGGATGTTAATAATTAATACTGGTAATTAATGACATTTGTACAGGTTATACTCAGTGTTATTTTAAAAGTAGCACTAATTTTATTTTGCAAAGAGTATTTAATGTATCAGACTTCTTTAACTGAAATTGTCATACCTAATATGCTTGGCCTTAAAAAAATAAATTAAAAATCTGTACCTTGCTGTGTACTGGTTGTACTGTGTTAAGAAAGTTGAAACTCCCTTTTGAGAACTAGAGAAATTGTGTAATCGTACAAGATCTGGCTTGACATGTAAAATTGCTTTGCTGCTTTTGCATTTTAACATATTTTTACATCCAGAGTTTTATCAGAATGTTTTTCTTGAAGGTCAGCAACTGTAACTTGTATCGCCTCGGGAAAAAGAAAGGACTGCCTAGTCGAATGGTGGTATCAATTTTTGATCCCCCAGTCAATTGGCTTCCTCCTGGTTACATAGTAAACCAGGACAAGAGCAACGCTGATAAGTGGGAGAAAGATGAAATGGTAAGATTTCATTTAACTATGTTGAGGAATACTTATTGGTGTGTCTGTATTCTCTCACCCCGCCTCCTCCCATCACCCAGAAATTTTGCTATGAGTTCAGCAAAGAAAAAGTAAATCTGTATCTTTGTTTCCTTTCTGAAACTTCATTGTAACTTACAGAAGATGAAAGAATGATCCTGAATAGAACCCAAAGTAAGGAAATTAATATCATCCAATAATGAGCATATATTGTAATAGAGAAGCAGAAAAGAAAAACTTTTTTTGGTTGCAGTTATTATGCTTTTAGGAGTTTTTCTGAAATTTCTCTTGGATATTTTACACACAACTATCGTTACTGGTTTTGCTGTAATATGTATGGGCGGTAAACTTGCTGATTTTTAATAAATAATTATTTCATCTTTAAAAAATATGTGAAAAGGAGACGCTGTTTTTCATAGTGTTGAAGCAAAATGAAGATTAGAACTGTCTTGAGAAAATGTTCAGTATTGGGTCTTGTTAGCTATAGACCGTGGGTATGACTAAGCTTCTTTTCATCCAAAATACAGTGCTGGCTTAGACACTATCACTGTCTATCACCAAAAGCTTCAGAATGACAAATCTTAATGAGGAAAGATTCAAATTATTTTCTGACTAAACTCGTATGTTGAGAGTAGAAGTGCAGATGTAAGAAATGTCACTGATGGCAGCTGTCAGTAATGTAATCCTTTAGTATCTGAGACGAGGTTGGGACATAAGGGGTGGAGGAATTTTTTTCCTTTTCCCAATTCTTAGGACCACACTCGGGTTGTAGAACCACCAGAGGGCACATGAGAGGACTGTTAGGTAGATGTACAGTGCAAATAAATGTTTATTACAGAATAAAACAACCTGATTGTTGTCATTCTGTATTGTGCCAAGATTTCATTTCAAAGGGACTTACTGCTGTACCTTTCTAAAAATAAAATAGCTTGTTTGGGACAGGAGCTAATCATTGTTTTTAAAATGTTTTCAGTTCTCTATAACTTTTCAGTGGCCTCTTCCTCTTTGCTAGTCACTGTTTATTTGTGAATGAAACACACAATTTGAGACCCAAATGCAGACACTGATGCAACTAAGAAGAGGAGGTTTTGTGCCAAGTAGATATTTTGCTGTTTTGAATGTAGATTTCATTCTCCTGTCCATGGGTTAATGGTCTATAATTGGAGCTAGAAATCTGGTAACGTTATGACAGATTATTACTAAAACATCCTAGTCAAGTGCTGATTGTGTTGGTGTAATTGAGTTTTATTAAAGGGAAATATCTTCCTTTGTTCATTTGATTAAATAGGTGATTTCTGAAAAATATGAAAAAAAGCACTTGCATGTATTTATTTTCAGCTTGGAAGTGGCCAAAACATTATTCAAAATCAACCAATCTTTCTTCAAGAAAAGGTTCTTTCTTGTGGGGTTCATTATTGATTTATTTATTTAGTACTGTCAACGATGAAAAAAATCAACGATCAGATTTGCTTCCTGGCTCCCTTTACTATTGTTCATTCTCATAAATTATTTTTTTTGAAGTATGAAACAATATGTGGACATTGTTAGAAGAGTTCATGTAGCCATTCTGCTAGTTAAAATTAATTTTAATTTAAACTCATGAATGAAATTGTACTAAAAATGAAATTTATATTTGTTCTTAGTGAAAATGGACATCGAAATTTGTTTCGAATCATCCATTTAGACGTGTCTCAGAGAGTTTAATTTCAGTGATGGATATGACAGGTGGTGTGTAATAAGAAAAAATCACCACTAGCTCTAATTGGGACTGGTTAAATTACTCTTATTTTGAGGACTATACTGCAACTAGTATCCAAAAGAACTGTTTCAAATCAAATTTTGCTGTCTCTGATCAATGAAAGTTACAGAAGTATATTGTTTGCTTGTATATATGAGATGGGTAAATACAGTAGCAGAATTTCTTCTGGCAAAATGTCTAAACTATGAATTTCTACAGCCACTTTTTTTCCTCTTCTTGTTACTAAACCTTCCTAAGCCTGTTCCATCTTTATAAGGAGTACTGTGATCTCTTTGATCTGTAGATGGTTTCAAGCGCTGCCTAGTGCACCTTAAAGCTACCACCCGTCCCCACTTTTACAGTTGTGCATTGAGCCCAGAGGGAGAGATTCCCATGGTAGCATGGTTCACAGATTTGCAAGTTTAAGTGGCTGAGACCTACAATATGACATACATGGATTGAGGGCAGATACAGGCTGTTTCATATGATTCAAAATAGTGTTGGTTTTCAGGACCTATTCCAGAACAGCACTTTGAATCTGATCTTGCTCCTATCAAATTCAGTGGCAGAATTCCCATTGACATCAGTGATGCTGGGTTGAGCCTGCGAATAGTCCTTTTGATGTTAGGAGGATGACTTGTGCATTTAGCTAATATGTTAAAATGCTTTTCTGGATTGAGGCCATGGCAGATTATACAGCATTGTGTAGTTTGGGCATATCTGTGTTCAGTTTATAATTTACATTGGTCCATACCAATTTGCTTAGTATGGATATGTATGTAAGTATTAAAAAATTGGTGGCAACTTTAACTTTTCTTTTAATTAGTTAAGGCTTATAAGGATAGCCTGAAAAAACCCTAAAACTATAAACAAATATGTACTTGTTAAAAAGATGGGATTAATACTAGTTGCCTGAGTTATTCTACTTCACGATTTAATGTGTGTGTTAATAGTTTATAAACAAGCAAACAATAAAAATCTATATTATAGAAGTGTGTTATTTTTTCTGCTTTTTCGTTTTTAGACCTGCTATATTGAACTACTGGTGATATTAAATGTATGACAAACTGGAGGGATTTTGTATTTGTTAAAATTAAGAATTATTAACTTGTTATTATATAACCAAAAATTGGCCTCTATCTAATGTCCTTATTGGACATGCAGCAAGATCATTTACTGAATCCCCAACACATGCAGACAAGACTGTCACCCACATAAGCATTAAACTCTTGCCAGCTGGCAGGTATTAACGCTCTTGGTTGTGATCTAAAATCACCTACACTGATTCACTAAACTTTTTCTGCTGGTTTGTGAAGTAGACCAATTTGGTTTGCTGCTGTGTTAGAGATAAATAGATGGATGTATTTTGTTTCTTCAGGTGGTGATTATTGAAGTACTAGGATAAAGAAGTCCTTGTGGTTGTTTCATTGAATGTGTTTCCCATTTGTATGTCCCAAAACTGAGATTGTCGTGATTAAGACTGTAGTAAACCCTGTGAGCCTCTTAATATTCATCATAGAACGATGAAGAAATAATTTTCAAAATTTCATTGATTCAACATTTGTGCTAGCCTTACTTAGCAGCTAGAAAGAAGGATGCCCCCAAAACTGTTTCTTGTACTTTTGTATTTTTTTGATTTAGAATTCTTTCTTTTGTTTACTTTGTTGTGCAAGTATACTGTTCAGTGTATTTAAAATTAATTGTACATGTATCGTGTTCAAGTGTAAGCATGAATTCCTATAATACACAGCATGTGTTAGATGTAAAACATATGCTATTATAGGATGATAATAATAAAGGATTTGTAATCAAAGGCAATTATTCTAGGCTTAAGAGAGTTAGTGTTAATTGAGTTTTTACTGTGCATCTGATCAGATAATGTGAATAGGAACATGCAAAAAATCAGTCATCTTATTAGCAGGCATTACTCAAATTCTACACTTCTGACAGTTCTGGAAAAGTTGCTCGTTTCCTGTTCAGTATCAATTTTTTTTTGTTCTTTCCATAGACAAAGGAGAACTTATTGGCTAATGGTAAACTTGATGATTATGATGATGAAGAGGATGAAAATCTAATGTGGAGATTACCTAAGGAAGAAACAGACTTTGAAGATGATTTTCTGGAGTACGATCAGGAGCATATCAAATTCATTGATAATATGTTAATGGGATCAGGGGCTTTTGTGAAGAAAATCTCTCTCTCTCACTTTTCAACCACTGATTCAAACTATGAATGGAAAGCGCCCAAAAAATCATCCCTGGGTAATGTTCAGTTTTCATCAGATCTTGATGATTTTGACTATAGCTCTTGGGATGCTATGTGCTATCTGGACCCTAGCAAGGCTGTTGAAGAGGACGATTTCGTAGTGGGCTTCTGGAATCCATCAGAAGAAAACTGTGGTGTTGATGCAGGAAAACAGTCAATCTCCTACGACTTGCATACAGAGCAGTGCATTGCTGACAAGAGCATTGCAGACTGTGTGGAAGCCCTGTTGGGCTGCTATCTGACCAGCTGTGGTGAAAGAGCTGCTCAGCTTTTCCTGTGTTCATTGGGGCTGAAGGTGCTCCCTGTAATTAAGAAGACTGAATGGGAAGGCACTTTGTGTGCTACAAGAGAGAATTGTAACAGTGAGCAGAAAAATCTTTCACCAAACTCTGTTTCTGCTTCTGTAGCTAATTCAGAGCCTTCTCTGTATAAAGACCTGGAGTATGGCTGTTTGAAGATTCCACCAAGGTGTATGTTTGATCACCCAGATGCTGAAAAAACCTTAAATCACCTTATTTCTGGTTTCGAAAACTTTGAGAGGAAAATAAACTACAGTTTTAAGAACAAGGCTTATCTTCTTCAGGCATTTACTCATGCCTCATACCATTATAATACCATAACTGGTAAGTCTTAAAGAAACTGGGGGGGGGTCCCATATTGTAAATATAAGAGAAACTATATGTTGTATTCCCATAAGTAGTCTTTTTTAAGACTTCACGTTACTTTAATAGTCAGTAGTCTGAATACAAAGTCTTAGAAAATACTGTCTTGCCCCTTATTTAGAGGTTGATACTTGTTGAAACTATATCTCAAACATTATTTGTATTTTGACTTGATACAGATACAAGATTTACTGAAGCCTAACCAAGTTTTGGGGGAGAGCACTGTTTTTCGTCTTTGATCCCGTATCACTAGGTGTACGTAACTGATAGTAGATCCTCATTTAGCTGAAATAAGTTCTAGTAGCACTTTGGAAAATTGCAGTTTACTTCTAGAAGTAGCAATTATGTTTTGCAAAAATATTTAGCAAATTTGTTTCATAATTTAATCCCACGAATATTACCCTTTGATTGCATTTCTGCGGATTAAAAGTAGACTATACATCTTCTAGCTAAATAGTCTGAAGGACAGAAAAATATGGAGACTTCCATTTGAAGTTGTGAATTGGAAAGCTTAATTTAAGTCTGGGCATTTTATTGTGTAAAATTTAAAGTCAGTTTGAAACAATTGACTAAATCAGACTAAATATTAATTTCAGGTTAACTGCTTAATGTTTCTGTACATGATCTTATAAAAGATTTTACAGCTGTAGACGTTTGTATTTCTGTAATCATTTTGAATTACTTTTGCTTATACTAATTAATTTAGTATTCTAAAACTTTCAGTGTTTTCCTATGTTAATATGCAATTGGAAACAAACCATGGTAAAATTCCAACCCTATTTGAAGTGAATGGCAAATTCCTGTGCAGTCAGCAGTCTGGATTTTTCCCCATAGTGAATTGGTTCCTTATTCCAAGGAGTAAGAAAGCTCTGCTTTGGTTAAAGAAATAAGTCATTTTGCAATGTTGGTATGTTGAGAAACAGTTCTAACAAAACACTGAAACGCTCCTTTGGTTTTTCATGCTAGGCAATATTGCCCACATATATATTTACTTTTTACAAATATTTCACAAAACTTATAGAAGGTAGAGGATTCCTTTTCCTATATGTATTTCTCTGTAAATTAATAGAAACCTTGAGCCGAGGTGTCTAGACGAAATTACATTGTTGGTAGCAGAAGCTTTTGATTCCATTTCTGTTTACCAAGTAAAACAATTGTGAGTTGCTGTTAGCTGTAACTCTTAAGGAGTTGAGGTCTGGCAGCATCTTAGGCTCAGCTGCTATAAAAGCAACTTAGTACTAGCCATTTCACTTTCATGTTACTTCTGATGTAATTTTGTCTCCCTTCCTTCCTGTCATCTATTCCTGTTTACTTTCAAGGGTTTTTTTTGCTTTTGTTTATATTCTAAAAATAGACCTTCATATCACTCCATTCCCAAGTTGTCTCCTGTCCATTTTCCAAACAGCAAAAGATTGTCAATTTTAGTTTCCAGTTTTAAAGATCCATTCTCAATTAGGAAACTTTGTGCAGGGCTTTTTTGAGAAATCTAGATTTGTGGCAAATTAGATGAAAAATCTCAGATTGGATGTTCCCCTTGTTTTTAATGAATTGATTTCTTTACTTTTTTTGAGGTTTAATTGTTATAATTTTCAGATAAGGTTGCTGGTAGAATCTTTTAATTTCACTGTTTTGTTGTCTCTCAGCACAATGTGAAGATCTTGAGTAAAAAAATTAGTTGATTATAAACACAAGTGTTCTCCTAGCCTGATAAATGAACATTTAGGTCAAAATGGGCTTTATTATTAGGTATAACTCCTTTTTTTCCTGTTTTGTTTTGTTTTTTAATTCAGTAACAATTTCTTGAAACACAAAGATAGCTATTTTAAAAAAGAAGATTGTCTTGTCTGACCATTGGTTAGTTTGTGGGATTTATGTGGCAGTCTACCGAACATCCTATCCAGAAAGGCCTGGAAAGAACATGTGTGTTAAATTTAATTATGTAATTATGTTTTTGTATGTTCTTTTATTTCCAATGTTTTAAGATTGTTACCAGCGCTTAGAATTCCTGGGAGATGCAATTTTGGACTACCTCATAACCAAGCACCTTTATGAAGACCCACGACAGCATTCTCCAGGAGTTCTGACTGACCTGCGATCTGCTCTAGTCAATAATACCATTTTTGCATCGTTAGCTGTGAAGTATGACTACCACAAGTACTTCAAAGCTGTCTCTCCTGAACTGTTTCATGTTATCGATGACTTTGTGCAGTTTCAAATGGAAAAGAATGAAATGCAAGGAATGGATTCTGAGGTTAGTGGAAGTAGAAGAAATGTGTTCAGTATCTGATTTAAAGCAACACATCACTGGATTTTAGTGTGATGTTGTAATGTCTTAGTTTTATGCATAAGCAGCCAAAGCAACAGGCTCTCAGTAATAAAGCAGTCAATCTGCAAAGCAGAATACAATCTTCAGAAGGTATAGAGTCAATAGGAACATTCAGAAAATAATTAAATTGAGACCAGTTTGCCTCTAGATTTTTCTGTGATGCTTTATTGAAGTCACTGTTTTACTTGTGTAATGTTAGAACAACATGGTGGTGGGAATCACTTAGCTTGCTTTCTTCACCAACTAATCAGAAGCACTACCTCAAATTGAGATTAAGAGCTGCTAAGTCACATAATGCTGACTCAGGATAGGAAATCTGTGGAACATCATGAACTGTACAACCTTGGCACGGTGCTGGGATTATTTAATGTAGCATGCTGACAGAGATTTCCACTGGTTTTCTTCTGATGTTTTCTGCTGGAGGAGGTAGTCATTTGACTGTACTCAGATGTGTTTGACATGCTGCTAGGGGCTTTCTATCTGCTAGTGAGGGAAATGTATGCATCTTTCGAATAAGCCGCTTGAGAAATCATTTAGCTGAAGACTTGGAAACACAGATTATATGTGTGCTATGCTGCAAAGCTAATGATAATGAACATCTATTTCCTGGAGAATGGATTAAAAGACAGCAAGAGCCTTGTGAGTTGAAATCTGATCATGGTCCTGGAAGAGATGAACTTTATTATCCTTTCTTTAAAAGTGTTATCCAGTAGATAGCCCTAATAGTTTGTCTTCTGAAAAACTGTGACCAATCTCTTAGAAAATATGCTGTCAGAGAGTACTCTAGCACTAAATAAATACATTGTCTTTGTTTTTGATAATTTCTTCTTCCCGATACACCATTTAAAAGCTTGGGGGTCAAAATATTTTGGTTACATGCATGTCTGTTTAGAGCCCTTGCACTCTGTTGCAGAGTGAAATCCATGTTTTATGGGAAGATTCAGAAAACATTGACTAAGAAATTTGTCACTGAAATTTAGAGAATAGAAATTATTTTACATGAGAGAATCCAACTGTTATGTGTCTTCCTTTCTTCGCAGTATGAGTGAAAAGGTTAAAGACTTATTTTTAAGAGCTCATAGTGATTTTTAGCTTTGTTCAGTTTTTGCTAGTGTGTAAAAAGATTGCCTAGAAACTTCCACCAAATTGTGTGATAGCTGTTTCGAATAAAATCCTTGTTTCACTCTGTACGCCTGCTACCTATCTTGGTCTGGCACTGAATTACTGAAACTCTTATTTCATCAGAGTTAATGTAAGAGTCTTTGTTTCTGCAGTTCATGCCAGCTAGACTGGTTTCCATGTGTGTGTCTCCACGTCATCTGCTTTTCTTTTTTTTCAAATCTCACTCCCGAAACATCTGTTGTCCCTTGCCTTATGGCTCTTAAATTCTCTCGCCTTCTGTTATTTCAGTATAATTCAAAAGTGCTTCAGTTTGGATTTGGTATGAAATGTTTATAATAGTTGAATTTGGGTTTTAATATCAAAATTCCCGTTTGGTGTGTATACATCAGGTCTGATTTTTTTGTTGGATTTGTTTTGTTTAGAAGTATCAGGTGGGACTAGTTTATGAAGTATAGCGGTCCTTACAAGGACTGAATCAGGTTTTAAACACCAAATAGGGCAAATGGAGAGGAGGGTAGTTGCTGAGGGAAAGGAGTGACAGAAATTTATTTCTCTTTAAGCAAAGGAGAGTAATGGCCAAAACCTTTGTTTTCAGGTTATTTTGTTTGGGCTTAAGTGAATGTATATGATATGTATTTGAAGTATTTTTAGTAAAGGGTTAGGTAAACTCTTAACATTTAAGATACATACTGAAAGTGTAGATTAAGTAATGAGAATTTAGTGGCATAGAAGAAAACATTGCCTGCTACATTTAGAAAATACCTAAGAATGCCTGTTAGCTCAGGCTGATGTTACTGGTTATCAGTTATTAATGGCTTGGTTTATTAATGCTTGTTTCGTACTGGTCTTCTGGGGTAGATGAGGTAAGGAGAAGTACATCCGACTTTCATCCAGAGATTAGACTTAATGTATTTTAAACTCTCCTTCCAGGAGGTGTTTAATGTATGAACTCTTCTTTGTTGTAAGCAACTTACTAGTATTAACTGATGGAGCTAAGTCTGTTTCTTATTGGAAAAAACAGACTCATGGTGAAATCCTACAGAATTATTGCAAGAGGAATTTACAAAGCGTATGAGGTCTCTGTATGCATAGTGTTGGAGATTTTTTTCACATTTGAAAAATGATATATCCAGCAACTTGGTTTCATTGGGGAATAAAAGAACAATTTCACTGTGGAAAGTTGTCAGTGAAAAACTTAATGGAAGCAACTCAGGATAAGAATGTAAGAAAGCTTGCATTCTGAAGATCTTTGTTTTATTTTAAAAGAAGCAATCATTTTTCTCTTTTCTCCTCCCCTTCTCCCCTCTCCTCCCCCCCCCCCGCTTTTTTTAATTGCAAACAGCTCAGAAGATCTGAAGAAGATGAAGAAAAAGAGGAAGACATTGAAGTACCAAAAGCCATGGGGGATATATTTGAGTCCCTTGCTGGTGCCATTTATATGGATAGTGGAATGTCTTTGGAAATGGTTTGGCAAGTGTACTATCCAATGATGAGGCCATTAATAGGTATTGTCAGCTTTCAGAAAAAAAATAATAGTTTAGTGCCATCTGCTATGAAGAGAACAAAACTATTTTTTTTCTTTTTTTTTAAAATAGAAAAATTTTCTGCTAATGTGCCCCGTTCCCCAGTGCGAGAGCTGCTGGAGATGGAGCCAGAGACAGCCAAATTTAGGTAAGAATATACTTTTTGTACACACTGCCACAAAATGTGTTTAAGCTGTGCTTCATAAACTACTGAGGATTTTTAAATGTCATGAATTAATTTCAATTTATTTTGCACTAAGCAGCTAGGATGATCATTGTGTTCATTGATGTTAATTTTTTTCCTTGCATAACTTTCTTGAGAAAATGATTTCTGTTTAACTGTATGGCTTTAATTTCTGTAGAAAAGATGTCGGTCTCTTAATTTCACTTTAACTTGCCTACGCAGTAAGTAATTCTTGTGTATATTTTTGCAGTCCTGCAGAAAGAACTTACGATGGAAAGGTCAGAGTAACAGTGGAAGTAGTAGGAAAGGGAAAGTTTAAAGGTGTTGGCAGAAGCTACAGGATTGCCAAATCTGCAGCTGCGAGAAGAGCACTACGAAGCCTCAAAGCAAATCAACCTCAGGTCCCAAACAGCTGACTCCTCTTAAAAAATAAATAAAACAAGGGGAAAAACACATACAAATAAAGCAAATTTTTAAAAATTTTGATGTTGAGAGGAACAAATTGGAAGACAGAATTTAAAGTTTGTTTGATAACAGAATAGATAACAAAACATTTAACGTGTATAAAATTTTGGAACTAATTGTAGTTATAGTTTTTTGCGCAAACACAATCTTGTCTTCTTTCCTCACTTCTGCTTCGTTTAATCACGAGAGTGCTTTAATGATGACATTTAGCAAGTGTTCAGAATAATTGTTGTCAGGTCTTTTTGGTTTACTATCAGTACAGCTTTGCTTAGTGTTAGAAGGCCAGGGAGCTTATGCCTAATGCAGTTGATAGATTTATATATAGTAATCTTGAAATTCTTCAATCTGTGCACTAGTGCCAGTCATAAAGCAGTTGATAAACTGTACTGGATGATTTGGTATAAGAAAGAATAAGTGTGCCAGTATTCTTTTGTTTTTCTTCTTTTTTTTTTCCCCCTCTCCATGTCATCTTTTTACATTAAGATGGCATTCCCAGTCATTATTGCACTTATTTGTTAGGGACAGATTTTAATTGAAGTGGCTGGCATACTGGTAGAATGAAACTTCAGTTTCCTTATGCCACAGTCTTGCATAAAAAAAGGTTCTTGCCTTAAAATTAAATAAACCCTCATTAATAATCTTTAATTTCTGATCTTTTTGGAGCAAACTGTTTTACATTCCCTTCATTTTGTTATGCATTTTACAATGATACAGTCTATATTTACAGTACAACTCATTACTATGGCTGTAACTTATTACAGGATTATAATAGAAATTTTATTCATATATATGTAACTAGGTTACTTTTAACAATTCAGAGGAAGTGGTTAGTCTACAGTTTTTTTTATACCATAATCAAAATATGGTCTTTGGCTAAAATTCCAATTTTACACAAACCTGCAATCTAGATGGTTCCAATACTGGAAACAGTAACGAATAATTGCACAGTGCAAACTCTCACTCTAACAACATAACCTTAGACATATCACACCTAAAATATGCTGCAGATTTTATAGTCAATTGGTTACGTATTTAACAAACAGAGCACCTTTACTCTTAGAGATATTTCCATGTAAATTTCTTACTGTACTTTTTGGAGTTGCATGCATGTTTCACCTACCAAAGCTGTGCTGTTAAATAACAAGACAGTTGATGTTTGAGATATAACTGCCGTACTTTTGATACATCTGTGATTTAGGTCCTTAATTTAGAGAAGCTAGCTCATTGGTGTTTTGGTCTACTAGGGGTGGGGGGGAAAACATATTTTCATTTTTTAGGCTTTGCCTATACTTCTTTAATTAGAGTTTTGTAGGCACTCTTCACTTAAATACCTCAGTTCTTTTTTTTCTTTTCTTTTCCTTCTTTTTTTTGCATGCATTGTTTTTTTCTGTTTTGGTGCTATGTTTATATATTATGCTTGAAATTTTAATTTTTTGCACTGTAACTATAATACCTCTTAATTTACCATTTTAAAAAGCTGTGGGTCTTGAGTTCCCACCAATATCAGTAGAGGTTTGCTGCAATTTTGCCCTGTTAATTATGCTTGAAGTTTGAGAAAGCAGAGCAAGGTGTTTTAACGTTTTCCAGCACAATAGTTTGATCTTGATGCTGTGTCTTATGTATTAAATTACAAATAAATACTGTATTTCCTGCTTTTAAACCCTATTCCTTTCCTCACAAATGCACACTAAAACTAAACAAAAACTGTCAGCTCTTGCTTTCTTAAAAGAAAAAAAATAAATGCCTTAGTGACAAGGGGTGGACATTAAGCTTTTCTGAAATACAGTTTTCCAAAGTTCATAAATTTTCTATCTCAGTCATTTTTCTGCAAATAAAGACCATTCTTGTATTTGAAAGCAGCATTGTTGTAGTAATCAGACTGAGAATTAAAATACTAACTTACGGAAGTACAATACGTGCAAGTGTTGATGTGTATAAAACAAATGTAAATGAGATGGAGCAGTAAAAACCTGTAGTCTACATTTTCAAAGGTAAATTGCTTTGTGTTAGCTGTTTTAAAAAAAACCGAAACGTCACTAATTTAAGTTACAGCTCTTTCTTCGTGGTAGGAGCGAAGTTTCTTAGGGAAAATACACGACCACTGATGTTAACAATTCTGTGTTTCTGGCCAGACGTTAATCAGCAGATAAAATCAGATCATATAGAAAGTCTTAAGTAGTTTTAACTGCATTATGAAAAACTTAAGTTTAAGGTAGTCTTCGAATGTATAACGTTTCATTCTGGTTGTTACAAGGTTATAGATTCTCAGGGGTTTCAGGTAGTTGTTGGCAGTAAAGTGCTACAGAGTGTTTTGTTGAAAAGAAAATTAACTGAACTTGTTCTGTGTTTCAGAATAGTTTAATGATCGCTTTGTTACTAGATAAAGCCTATGAATTGGAAATCTGAAATGTGTAGTGGCTGACTATAAAGTAGTTTCTGATGATGATGCGTTTTTAAATGTTTTAAATGCCGTAATGTTTTCCAGTGTGACCTCATTGAAATATTTTTTATCATTTGAGATAGAAAATTCATATTAGTTTCCATGTTATACATCTGTGTGTTTTACCCTACAGTTGATACGATTTTGATATTGGACAGTGTATGCTATTAAAGACCTAAATCTGATCATTTGAAGGTTGGGATAGAAATCACTTGGCATGCTATAAGCACAAGTGTAAGCGGACTGTTGCAACCCATCTTCAAAAGCAACCACACAGGCTCATCATAAATAGTGTGGGGGTTAGTTGGCACGAACCTTGAGTTTTTTATCTAAGTCCTGTTATACTGTACTTTAAAACAGTCCTCTTAACTATGCTGCGTTTTTATTTTTATGGCTTTTTTTTTGCGCTGTTCTGTTCATGTAGCACAAATAAGCATTGCACTTGGTACCATGCTTTACCTCATTTCAAGAAAAAAAATGCTTAACAGAGAGGAAAAATGTGGTTTGGCCTTGCTGCTGTTCTGATTTACTGAATCTGAAAAAGATAATTGTAATGCCTGCAATGTGTCATTTACTTGCACAACTTAAATAGGTCATTTGTAATGTCTGTGGCATTTTTACTGTATGTGAAAAATACAACAAAGATGTGTAACAACTCTTGATTGTATTTTAAAGCTGTTGTTTTTCTACTACATCGTTTTACTGTTATGTGAACTAATTAAAAATAGAATGACCTCTGACACTCCAGTAATTATCTCTGAACAAACCAACATATTATGCGTATAATGTAGTTTTTGCAAGAAGACAGCCCCTAGTAATTTGGTCAACCTTAACTAAATCTCTGCTCAGTCTGAATATTGAGTGCCCAGTAGCAACTTCTGAAGTGTTTGTTCAGCTTGATGCTGCTAAAGTCCGTACAGAAAAAAAAGCCTACTATTTTTAAGTCTCATTACACAATGGTATGTTGTGACTGGAGAGTACAGAACTCTGTGCTGGGGAGGAATGCAGTGGTGGCCGAGGGATGAGGGGCCAGATCCTCATCTGGTGCAAATTGATGTGGTATAATTTAATCAATAAAACTGCATTCTTTTACATACCTGAAGATCTTGTGCTTATATGTATGTTGCAGAGTTTGGGTTTTCCTCCTTGTAAGCAAATATAGAACCATAAACTGGAAAATGTGGGGTTTATGTTGCTGCATATGACATAACTATGCTACATGCATTTACCTGTATAGAGAGTGAACTCTTTGTATCTCACGGCAGCACACGTATTCCAAAAATGACAAACGGTGGTGTGGTCTGCTGTGATGCTACACTTGCCTCTGACAGTATTCTGGGTTTGTATGCTTTGGCTGGGGTTCTCTACAAAAACATACTCATGGAAATATCTGTATTTATTGTATGAGTAAAGCGAGAGGGATTTTGATTTTTGGTACTATTTACTGACATTGATCCTTTTCCAATTGCTCTAATTTTCAAGAATTTAAAGTTGTTTTCTTTGCTTTCATATTCAGTTTAAAATTTAAAACACTACAGTTCATGACCATGAAATGTAATCTAAATACCAACTATAACTCAATCTGAATTATGGTAGCAAATATCTACAGGTCATTGTAGTATACTCCACTAGCAGTTAAAGTTAACTTCTGTCAAAGCTACTACACTTCTAAAATAAATTCTATCCAGTGAAGTCCTTGGGTTTGTTCCCCTCTTTTATTTGAATGGCAACCACAGACGACTTTAATTGCTTTGTAGATGCACTCAGAATTTACTGCAGCAGCAAGTTGGAGAGAAAAATGTTTGTGAACAAGAATTGGAAATTGCAGGCCTTTTTATTGTAAATATTTGGACTGAAAAGATGGTTAAAATCAAATAGAATGAATAACAAATATAATTTGATGGACAATAAAATATTTACCATCACATGCTGCAGCTGTCTTTAAGGGACATAAAATGTAATTCATTCATACTGTAATCATGCTGCAGAAGTTTGCAATCTGCACCTTATGGATCACAATTACTTTTAATAGTTTTTTGTAATAATTGTAGCTGAGTATATCTCCAATAAAGTTATGGTCTGTTCACCTTATATTGTCTTTTTGCTTTTGTTTCCACCTCTTAATCTTTCCATAAATATTTTAAAGTTTACTCTAAAAAATTACTTTTCAATCCCGGTCTAAATAAAAAAGAAATTGTGAAAGCATTATTTCTTGACCTTGTTTAAAGACTGCTTGTCTCCTTCCTCTGATGAATGAACTGTCTTCATAGCTGTGTGAAGACTCTTAAGGGACACTCAGGTTAAAAATGATGATGTACGTGCTATAATTTGATCTCTGTGTTGACCGTTATACCTGCAGAATTTCTGTTGGAGCTGGGAGGCCCCAGAGCACAGGGGTTCAGTAACGCAGGCTTGCACAATCTGGCACATGTTTTAAGAATAACATGTTAATCTTTGCTAATAGCCTCAACATTAATAAAATTTATTTTATTTTTTTTCTGTTAGCATTTTTGACATCCTGAATACTGAAAACACATTTGTAGAGTGTTCTGACTGGCACACAAGCATCATGTCTGTGATTTACAGAGATGAGACAGACCTATGGTCAAAGACCACGAGTCTTCCTTTTTGAAAACTTCCCAATGCAGTGGTCAGTTTCTAGACATCTGCGATGGGCAACGTCTGCTACACATTTTGTCTTAGGCTATAGAGAAAATCCTACCAGATTGCTGAATAAGTATGGTAGTATCTTTTTCTGGGACCTGGGAGAGGGCCAAATCACTGAAGTCTTTCAACAGTGTCAGTTTGTTCCTTGTCTCAGCTGTAATGAAGCAACCAATTTTCGGCTGAGAATCCTAAGGAACTTTGTGGGTCTTCTATGGCTTTCTAGCTCTTCCCAGCCTTCCCCCCCCTCCTCCCCCCCGGTTCTACTCTAACGCTGATAGCACTGGTAGATTTGTCCCTTTAAAGCTTCAACATATAGGCTAGTAAGCTGCAGGAGGGAGTGACAATACAGCCCCCACCCCTGGAGTTCTAGCAAGTGGATCAAATCAGAAAACTTACTTTCCACAAATTTTCTACAGGAAAATAGGCCTGAAAATAATTAAAAAAAATTAGTTGAAGATGCCATTATCTTTCTGTTTATTGCGGAGGAATGAAATGACAATGCCTAATGTCTAAACTTGAGTCCCAAAAGGCAGTGGTCCATCCCTTGTTGAGTAGTAACATGAAGCACCCAGAGCTCTCCAGAAAGTCCAGGTGTAAAATTAATGATGGCTCTGCATCAAAGACAGGTGGCTGCTTTTTTTCATGTATGGGAGAATCACAGACTTACTGCAGATTTTGAGTACAGCTTCTTAGCAATGGTTATGAAACTGCATAATGTAAGATAAAGATCCTTTTATTTTTTTCAATTTAAGCTACTTAGAGTGCAGCAAGGACTGGTTTCTTCATGGGGCAGGAAGGAACATCAGGCTTGACTTTAAAGGAGGAATTAGTAAAGCTAGAACATCAAGACACAAGTTTTCAGGATATTCATCACTTGTCATCCTGACAAATGTCAGTGGCCACTCCTTTGGAATCGAGAAGAGAACGCTTCTGTCTATCTGAAGAAGAGTTTACAGGTACTGATTTCATCTCATTATAAAAATAAATGTTGTGTCAATAGATTTAAGGCGTATTTGATTAGCTGCTATTCTTCTTAACTAAAACCATACAGAAAAAGGAAAAGAGTGAGAAATTGAGTGAAAACTGAAGGGAATAAGTATTTTAATATGCTTGCCCTGAAAATAGGTAATAACAAAGCTAATCATAACTTCCAAGTACACTAAGCAGAGGAACGAGCAGATTTGGTGCTTGACTGGGCTTCCCTTAACAGTTCTGCTAGAGTCCAGGTGCAAGAACTTTTCCTTAGAGGAAATCTCTATGTCAGAGGACACAGGCAGTACTAACATACAAGTGGCTTTTTTTATACTCCTTTTTTAACATTACTTTTAATATATATTTTATAGCAAGCCTCATGCTAACTCTTAAATTGAAGTAATTTTCTTCTGTTAACTAGAACATTTCCTTTAGTTTGAGTTCCTGTCCAGCTCCCGCCAAAGTCACTGGGAAGATATCCACTTGGGCTCTGTAATTTGTGAGCATTTGAGCTTAATACAATAAGTTCTTCAGATATAATAAATTGATATAATATATAATAAATGTAAATTCCAGGCATCAAGTAAAAGTTGAGAAATTCAGCAATATGCAAAGGCAGCCCCTTCTGCTTTACTTCTGTTTTTCAAGCTCTTAAGTAAAAAGAGAGGTATATTAGCCAGCTACTTCCTTTTGAGCCCGCTGCTTGTGCCATTTTCTTTTGCCAAGTGCGCAAGATTTAAAGGGAAGGAATGAGGACCATCTTCCTGAAAGCTTTATAGCTGGGATGCTTCAGCTTATTTTAGGTGTGTGCTCTGCAGACAGCTGCACCTGGGCTGACTCCCACCTATTTCTTTTGCTGTTGGTGGAGCCAAGTCAGCAGCTACAGGGCACATCTGGGTTTTCCAGCCCTTGGGTCACCCTCTTGCAATGAGGCGAGCTGAATGAGAGGCTTCTTCATTCTCACCAAGGGCTGATGCTCAGCTGATGAGATGGATCCCACACTGCAGCTTGAAGCTGGAAATGTTTGTTCAAATGGTGGGGCAAGGAGAAGAGGAGATGTCATCTATCTGCAACACAGCCAGTAAGTCACTAGTTACTCCAGGGTCATGCTTGTCTCTTGCTGAGGTGAGGATGATCCTTCTTTACTGTCACTTGGCCTGAAGCAGGAGAGTGAGTATGCACTGTTGCGACTGTTCCAGGCATTTATAGTAAACTGATACTAATCTTGCAAGCTTCATTCACCAAACCCTGAAGTACTGAGCTCACTGATGGGTCTGCTGATCCAATCCAGTCCTCAACTATATATTGCTTTAAGAAAGTATTTTTCACAGAAAAATTGAGTGGCACTTTGGCACAGATTTTAGGAGACGAGTTTAAATTTGTTTTGTAAGTGAGATTCTAAATAACAGAGAAGCAGTGCTGTGGTCACCTATGTACAACTACCAGCATTAGCACAAACATCAGTGAACACGTATCATTAAGCATAGACACCTGCTTCTACCTTCTTATACCATAGCCATCCCCACCAGCTATTTTGCTTTCATGTATGCACTCTCCAATCACCTGAATTTAGGCAAGACCCTGGTGTCAGAACAAAACCTTTTACTGTCAAGCCTCAGTATCTTGATAGAGAAGCTCTGACCTATTCTTACACATCTACAGAAATTAATAGCATTTTGCAGCACCAGTTTGAAGTTCTGAAGTTATTGCTTTCAGGGTGATTCTAGCTGGAATAGCAGGGCATTATGTTCCTGCCAGCAGCACTCATCACTTTCCTCCTAACTTTACATAGTACATGTGCTCCAGGTGAGAGAGATCTCATTATACAAACAAGCATGACAGGCAGCGGTATTCCCTGTCTGGCCAACTGGCTGCTGTGCAGGGCTGTGCCAGCAAAAAGCGCCCTTAAAAGAAGGGCAAAAATTCTGAAGACTCTGTTGAAGTTGCTGGTGGTAGAGATGCAAAGGGGTCTGTGGAAGACGTAATAACCACTTTTCCTGGACCAGTGCTTTTGCTGGCCTTTAAAACTTTGCCATTTCTATGGAATCCATCAGTTAGAAGGGTTCCTGCATGAAGCACTGCCTGCTGTGGAAGGCTGAATTCCCAGAGAGTACCAGTGTCCCCAACAGGTGCAGCAAGGCAGAGGAGAAGGGCAGTTCAAATCTTGCAGAACAGAATCACACACACATCCTTGTGCGTGTGCATTGCGAGGATACTCCTTATTTTACTTAATGTTTGGTTGCAAACCACTAAATTAGTGTCACATAATCACACCGCAACCTCTGTGGAAGCTTTCTTGTGAAGTAATGTTGGTTTATTGTCAGTTTAGCTAAGGTGAGGGGTTACTTAATGCAGCAGCTAAATAATCACAACAGAGCCTATGGTACATAGGCTACAGGAACTAAACTAAACATGAGTGTATAATTTATGTTAGATATATAGCAGCTGCTTTTTGTATAGGATGTAGTGAGTTGTTGTGTCAGAAACTGCAGAGACTGAGGCAAGGAGTGATGGGGGACCTGCATAAACCTCTGAGTCATATCAACACATAAGGAAAGTTACAGGCTGGAAATATTTCAGAAGAAATGCCAGAAACACCTCAAATACAGAGAGGAGAGGTAACAGACCTGGGCAACTCTGCTCTTAAACCAGCTCCCTAGAAAGGGATGAACATTGTGGAGAAGGGATGGGCAGTGGTGGAAAGAGGTGGAGCCAAAGTTTGCTTATTCCAGTGTCAGGTTTTAAGATGAGAGTGGAACATGTGGAAGGGACTGAGAAGAAGAGATCAACTGAAGGAGTGCCTTACAAGAGGCAGAGGTTGAGCTTGGCCACCAAATACTGCAGAAGTCACTTATCAGTTTTTGCTACTTCTAATAAAGCCTCAGGTATTCCTGAACCTAGTCCTCTGAGGTCCAAAACAAGTCTTGTGGCCTAGGGGCCATTTTACCCTGAATGTTGCCTCCTCCTGCAACAGTTTAGAGCTTCTGCCTCTTTGCATGTCACCCCTGTGATGAATCTAACTGTGATAGTGAAAACTCTGCCTTGCATCCGAAGCAAGCCTGTGGTGAGAGGAGCCATGACCTGTCTGCTGTGCCAACAGTAAAGGTACAGTTCCTAAGCCAGCCTTGCCACAGGCAGCAGGCACAGTAGAGTTGCGTTTGTTAGATGAGAAACTGTTTTGCTGTTAGGCATAAGACTTTAGTTGTGGCCTTCTTGCATCAGTCGACTTAAAAACCCCTGCTGTTTTTCACCTCGTCATGACTGCTCACACTGAGAGCTACATTTGCTCATTCCCTACATTGGCACAGTCTTCCATCTTTTTTGAAAAAGCATCTCTGTCCTGAGCCTTCACCAAGATAACATATCTCAAACTAGAAGCACCTGCAGCTTAGGGTTTCAGCTGTCTGGTTGAAGCCTAATAGGCAGGAGTAAGCCCATTGGTAATGATTTTCAGGGGACAGTTTTAAGATTTCAACTGGTTTTCTTGTAAAATCTAACCTCATGTTCAGAAGTTGATTCCTTACTGTGATTAAAGAGGCTCTGAGAAGGTCCTGAGTGAGATCATACTGGAGAGATTTGGGACTGAAGTGAAGCCACAGGAGACTACTTAGGCAATTACGGCAAATATGAAGAAGCAGATGAAGCCGAGATTGCAATCAACCGAAGAACACAAACATTTTTCAGTGGTGTGCGTAACAGCAGTCTTTCATGGCCAGATTCTAACTGGGTCAATGGCTTAGTCATAAATCTATGCATCTGCCTCATTTTTCTCCTGATTGACCACCACAGAGGTCTCTGGTCAGTGGGACTCCACTGTCCAGTGACTTTCTGGAAGCACAGCTGGGGTTGTCTTTGTGGAGTGTGAGCAATGTAGAGTGACAATGGTGGAGATGGAGTCTTCAGCTCAACTTCCTCAGAAGCCAGGGGCTGTTGCATGGGGAGGCTCATCTTGTTTCTGACCACTACCTGAGGGCTGGAGCTGAAGACTGCAGTTTGGCCCTGGGACTGAGAATGCTCACGAGTGACAGTTACTGCAAGCGCATGTCCTGCCACAGGTTGCCTATGCACCTCCCTCACCTGCAGCTGGGTTATGCCTTTTATATTTTATTCCTGAGCCTTTGGTGTAGTTTTCTTCACTACTCACCCCCAACCATCCCTCTTGACTGTCAGTGTTTATAAGCACTGTGCACCATTACTGTCTTCCCCTAACCCCCGCTCACCCCACTGGCAGCTGTATTTCCACAGCGAATGAAGCAATTCCTGTGTGTATGATTTTAAAGTGCTTCAGGACCCTCTGGGAGGGAAGGTGCTGTTGTACAAGTACAAGATATTATTAAAACAGGAATCTGTGTAATGGGTGATAAATTTTGGTACTGTACGCTTAATATAATACGACGGTTGTAAATCCAGTGAATTACCATATGTATTTGCTGTGCAGTGTGTTTATGAATTGTTTGGGCAGGTGTTTTTTAAGTTCCAGTTTTTCACACAAAATGTGAATTATAGGACAATTTAAGAATATTCCTTACTGGTCTCCAATATGCCACATATTAGTTGCAGAAATATTATCACTTGGTGGCTGAGCTTGGCTAATGATTAAATTAATGTACAAGAAGGTAAATGAAAAAAGCAGCGTGGAGAAAAGAGATCTGCAGAAGTAAATGTTTAGATCTGTCTTTGATCTCTTACAAGAAGTATCCTTTAAGGCTGCAGAAACCAATAGTTTTGGTATTGTCCAACTGTATTTTACATGTGCTTCCATATAGGTTAGAAGCAGTTTATTTTGATTGTTATAATGACATAGTTCTCTAAAAATTTATATTCAATAGTTATACTTTTAGTATTTATTGATGTGAAGGGATATCTGTACTGCACATGTTATTTGAATCAAACCTTGCTGGATAGTTTTTAAATTGTATCCAAAATAATGTAATTCAGGATTATAGAGGGTTGGAATTTCTTATTTTTATTTTTTACTGACTTCCACATAAAAAAGACTTATAAGACCTTAAAAAAATGCTTCCTTTCTCTGAAGAAGAGAGAAGTGCTCTATTTTGATCTTCCATCTGCTTTTGTACTACAAGCTGAATCCAACCCTGAGCTGATGTTGCACCAAGCGCACAGTATTAAACTCTCTAGAGGTAGCACTGGGTAGAGATTTTACAACTCAGTGACTGAAGAACACATCTTCTCTAGCACTACAGGATTCTGTGAGTGTAAATGCAACTTGCGCTAGTTTTATTGAGGACTATCACCACCATTCTTCGGGGTGTGGAGCCCTTTGCTTTTCACATAGGTGTTTGCAGCTCCTGGGAGTTTGCCGTGACTTATGCACCTCCGTAGTCATTGGTGGCACCTTCCAGATGAGTGAGGCTCAGGACCAGGTTTCAGAGGTGTTGCGTTCCACCACTCCAGGCTGGCTGAAGGTGCTGGACGCCACCACCCACCTCCCCGATCCCCAACCCGTCACAGCTTGTGCATTCCTGAGCATCCGGGAGCTCAACACTACCAGGATCAGGCCCATCGTTGAATGTAGCTGGATCTCACCAACGTGAGGTTACAAGCTGATAGCTTGGATGGAGGTTTACTTAAACGTTTTGATTCCACTTGACTGGTGTAATGAAAGCGTTTGCAGGCTGCCCCTTGTCCCGTGCTGTGCCTTGTGTATGTGTAAAAGCTGCCCTTGGCTCCAGATGATAAGTTTGCATTTCATAATTAATGCTGAACTCGACTTGAGGCAGATACCAAAGGACAATTTTTTAAACAGATGTTGCAGGTCACTTGGAAGTTATTTGTCAAATAAGTTTCAGAGCGCAAGCCGCTGCTTTTGCCATTGTAACCAAAGGCGTATGCTGTTCAGCAGCAGTAATTACAAAGCCAGGGCAATGGAGAGAAAATTCATCTTATTTAAAAGTGTTTTAATGTCACCAAACATCTTGCTATGCCATCAGGCAAGTTTTGCTAGACACGTTCGAGTCGAGGGTTTTAATTTGTTTGAAGTATTCTCTAAAACAGAATTATGTTGGAGTTTACATAAAATGAGAGAATGACATGAAAAGTTTTAACTTAAGCAGCAAAATATAAAGGCTAATCTTATTTAAAAGTAATATGTGTGTCTTGATTGAGTGCCCAGATACTCTCAACTGGGACATTTTAGTGGAATCGGTTCTAAGTTGTTACACTGAGTTATACAGAGTAGGTTTTCCTGAGCTCACTTTGCCAGACCTGAAATACTCTTGTGGCTGCATTTAATAAAGAAACGAAAGTCTTGGGTAAGGGGATATGATTTTTTATGACAGAAGGAATGCAAATAACTTTTAGTCTCATTGCCTAGACCCGGCTTGGTCTGATTTGATGGAGTTTAATAATGACTTATAACCTGTGCTGACAATGTGCAGACCCGCACAACGTCATTTAACTCATTTATTCTGCTTGCTGTAAAAACAAAGAGATGGCAAATAAATATATGGAAAGTTCATTGTTTGTCAGAGGGCCCAAGCCAAAAGTTTTCAGTGACCTTTTAAAATATGGTCCCAGGCTAGTACTAAAATGTCTGTCACTCAGCGCACACACTTGCACAATTTGGCCTTTTAACCCGTGCATCTTGTTTTTCTCTCTTTCAACTGGTTGTATGAATTTCAAATCAGCTGCAGCTATTTAAGTTTTTGCATTGGAGGATTACTGTAAATTGCAGTCTGACAATTACAATGTACAGCGCACAGGAGAGTTATTAATGGATAGGCCTACTGATGGCCTTTCAGCGCTGACGAGGGCCTGGTGTTCCTCACTCATAATTAGATCCAGTGGTCGGGGTCTGCGCAGATGAGGCAGGGGAGGGGGTCGGCCGTGGAGCGCTGCTTTATCAGAGGAAGATATCAATTGATCAGAGATAGTTACTATCGGCAACGTCTAAATCTCTAATTCACCTTCTTCTTAATGACTTGTATTGGCTTAAGAAGCTAAGTTATTTGACAGCACAAAGCTCAGCTGACAAAGCCACGCAGGTGGTTTTAATAGAGGATTTCTGTTGCTTGAGATTTCACTAAAGACGGAGCAACAGTTCAACAGACACAACAGAGGCCAGTAAAAACCCCAGTCTGCTGCTCTGCTGGCCGAGGATACCAGTGGGGCTCGGGCTGAGGCAAACCACTACTCCCATTCACACAGCACTTTTTCCTTTGCAAACCCCGCGCAAGGGTTTTCTCTGAAGTTTCAGTATTTATTTTAAGGAATGAATCTTATGTGGGTACAAGTTATATTTGACAAATGCAAACCTGGGCGTGGGGGAGGATGTATTTATTTTTTTTTGCTTATTGCCCTTTAAAAAATATTTTCCAGAACACAATGTTCCTGAAAAATTAAATGTGCTTTTTAGGATGAAGAGAAAGATCAATGCCCAGGAAGAACCAGTAATCTTTGTAAAAGTTGAAGAAAATTGGTCATTTACTGTCAATAAATCTAGAAAATAAACTGACTGCAAGAAAAGTGATTAGATTAGACATGGCATCACAAAGCAAAATTTCAGCTTTTCAATGAAGTAACCCAAGATGCAACAGTTTTGTACTTAGATTATCACAGTGTAAATCCAACAAGAGATGGACACCGAACTGCCCGAGGCACTGCTGATCCAGTCCTGATCCTTTCTAGAAGGATTACAACCACCTGCTGGGAAGTTTTCCATGCAGTAAAGCTTGTAGCCAATCTGATGTTCACAGTATGTCCCAGAGGTTCTTTATTATTATTATTCAGATTATGTATACCCATAGCGAATATAGGTTTGAGTCTGTTAAGTTTTTTCAGGGTAAACATTAGTTTAAAATCTTGTTTCAATCTCTTAACACACATTGAAGTAAAATCTAATTGAGTAGATCACTGGCATAGGCAGAAATTTGTGGTGTTGTTCTTGAGGGAGGGCTCAACAGAAAAGCAGTTCTGTGAGACTTCGTGTTTTAGCCTTAAATGGAAACATATTTATTAGTACAAAGTGTACTTTTTTTAAACCGTTCTGGAATGAGCAAAGCTGATGGACCTGTCTTCTGGTTTCACTACCAGGTTCATGACCTCACTCCCAATAGCACTTTTGGATTCGTGTCATGTTTTCTACTTGTGAGCCCTAATTTTGCATTTGTACTTCCATTGGGTTTGTAACTCATCCCTGTAAGCAATGGCTTTGCAGCTCCTAGGTCAGTGTCAGTGTGTAAGAATACATTGTGCACCTGTAGTGCACCTTATCTCAAGATCTCAAAGTGCCTTTGAAACTTGCTAATTATTGTTTTATAAAGCTCAGAGTGTTATCCATGTCAGAGGAGAAAACAAAGGCAGAGGGAAATGAGTAACCCTCCCAAAAGCAATAAATTGCTAAACGGCTCATGAAGAGATTTGCCCAGCCAGGGCCATAGACTGAGCTAGAGTATGGATTGAAATTATGATCCTTTGATGCTGATGATGAGTCTTGTCACGAGCTCACTGATACATTTTTCTGCTTTGCATGAGGAGAGGACCCAGGAGCCTGAGACACAGATGAGTTATCACATAATTGTAAACTCATTCAAACGAGAGCTGACATTGTGGAGCTGTCTGAGCTAACTAGCTAGGGTGAAGGTAACATGGATGTACCAGCAGAATCCTAACTGGAGAATGGTGGAGGGCTGCTTCTCTGTACTATGAAGCAAAGAATGGTGATAGCAGTTGTCTTCAGCCCAAGATGTAGCTATTCTGTCATGGACAATGAGAGATGTCCAACACGTTCTTTTTGGAACAGGTGTGTAGGTCAACCATTTATTATAAAATGTGGTTTTATTTTATAGTTATGCGTGCTTATACCTTTAGACTTCTGGGGTTTTTGTGTTTGAAATTACATTGTGCAAAGAAGGTTTCTTCACTCATGTTTGTAGAGTAATCTGCACAGTGAAAAGTTGTTATTGATATCTTTGGATGTTTCTATTTATTCACAAATGACTAGCAATGATGGGCACAATAAGGAACGTAGCTCTGCAAGATCCCAATGTACCACAGAAACAAGTTGCCCTCTTATCCCATGTCTTGAGTGAGCTGCCAGTTATTGGTGTTGGGGCAGGTCTGATGCTCTGCTGGTCTGTGTGAAATTTTATTTTCCAAATAGACATGTTAAGCTTCCCACTGAGGAAGACTTCGGCATCAAGAATCAAGCACAATTAGTTCTCTTTCTGTAAGTCTGGTTTTTTTATTATTTAATTTTCTTTTAGGTATGAATTGGAAGGTTTCAATTACTTCATTTTACTTTACCTGTGTTCAAGGACTTGCTGAAAGAATCCTTTTGGACGCAAAGAGCAAACCTTGATCACTCAGCCCTCGCAGGTGACAGTTTTGGCACGTTTGGAGGGTTCAAAGCAGGGGTGGGGGCACATTCTTTGCTCTTATAAAAACGGGGGCCTCTGCTGACTCAGTCAAACTGTTCATTTACAACAGAGAAGATAGGGCCCAACGGTTTGCTCCATAATGGTTTCCATAAGAGACTTCTCAGCTCAGTCCCTGTAATAATCTGTGTGGTGTGAATAACCGCCAAGCTGTTAGCAATTTTGAGCAAGCCTGTTAGTACCATGATCTGATCAGCTGAGTTTTATAGAGAGACGTTGCAGAGCCGTTCTATTTCTCACAGCCACATTGCTCTTGCAGTTCATGTCTTCCTACAAGGCCACATAACACAGGAGCTGCTGGTATTAGGTTACTCCATTTTGCTCCAGTGATGGCTGTGCCTCACCATGTAATATTTCAGCTCAAACACCCTTATTCAGTTCAATGACTTTGAAGGTAGCTGCTTTCTTGCTTAATGCCCGTTAGCTAATGACATTGGGATAAGCTGGTACATGGTAGTGACGTTATGCTATGAGTGTGCCCATGAACCAAGAACGTAAAATGATTTTTTGGGCATCGGAACATTTATCTATACCTGATTCCTCTTCCCTGAGTAAAAAATTCACTAATTCAATCTTTACTGTACATCTCTCTATCTGATCTTCTTAGATTCTTGATTGATTCTAAAAATAGTCCCCTCCTGTCCATTAAGATAAGACTGAAACACTGGTGACATTAAGCACGGCAAATATCTTTGGTGTTCTGGTCTGCAAAAAAATGTCCATCCTGTCTAGTGGGGCATTGTGTCTGTCTGGTCTCTCAGACCTGGGTGAGAGGCTCCAATCTATGAAGCGTCACCTCCCACCATGTCCTAGTAGCTACTGTTCCCAGAGGGAGGAACACAGTGAACATTTTATGATTCAGAGCTCTTGTGATAAAGCTTTTATACCCTGGAAGACAAATCTGGTTCTGCCTTACTTTGTCCTTTTCATATTTCACGTCCCTGACCCCTCTGTGCTGTTTGTTTTCATTTTCTTTGCAAGGGTCCCTTTATCTGGACTCCTGCTGGATCTCACACATTTTGCCGCTGCACTGGGGAGGGTACATGCGAGTAATGCCGCATGTGTTGGGGAGCCCCCAGCCTCACCGACAGACTGGTATCTGTGTGCAAAGTGCTGTGTTAACCCAAGGCTGCTGGCTATGTCAGAAGCATGATCAGAGCTTCACAAATATAAGGACTAAAATGTAAAAAAAAATACGATTTTTCAGTCCTGGTAAGCTAACCACTGTGTAGATTGACACCCAGTCTTGATTTCTTGTCATGCTTTGCCCTCCCAGTGCTGCATTCCTGCCTCTTCCCCAGCACTAGCAACAGTGTTTGCAGAATGCACGTCGAGCTGGGTGAGGGAACTATCCCCATCCTGATGTATTTTTGTTTTATGGTCACATTACCTTTCAGTTGGACCAGGTTCCTTATCTGACCTACTGCATAAATTCAGGAGCACAGGCATCAACACAAGGAAGAAAGCTGGGCTGCTGAAGGTGGAAGCACGAGCTGACGCCAGTCTCTACTTCCTCTGGTTGCAAGCTGCTACGAGACCACTGACTAGGTACTCCCAGCCCTTATCTCCCATCACACCAAACATGGGACAGTCACCAGGACCAGCTCCTGACCTGGTGTTCAGGTTACTTGATGATCTTACGTGTCTGCATGTGGCCATGAAGTCCCAGCACAAAGAAAGTGTTGGAAATGGGTGATGATGGACAGGAGAGACAGACCTGGGCCTCTACTCTTGGGAGCAGCTGGCTGCTGGGTCAGACTTGATGTGGTGTGAAACCAAGCTCACGCGGAGCTGTGGATCAAAGCATCATCTCAACATGTTCATGTCAGACACAGCATGCGTTTAGCAGTTTAGTTTGGCGGGGAGAATAATTTTATTTGATTTTTCTGGAAGATATCGATCTGTGCGCTGTGGCTTGCTTCCACCAACTTCTTCCCCTTCTGCTACACGCACGAACATGCTCACAAGCACACAGACATGAGTGCATACACAACAGCTTCTTTGTTGGCATGGAAAAATTGACCACAGGGAGCTGCACATCCCAGAACGCAGCTCTATTTGCATCTCAAGTCATGATGGATCACTGTGGGGAGCCTCAAATCTCTGCAGGTCTCAGATCTCTACCAAAAATGGGGGGCATCTGGAGTATGCTCCATTTAATGTAAACTACATGCATGGCTGGATTCCTTACTACCTTTTCAATGCCACCCTCAACTGCCAAGGTCTGGGAGCCCTTGAGTCTATTGAAACCAAAAGGAGGTGAGGATTTTCTTTGACTTGGATGCAGGTTTTTTAAAGGGAACTTGGGAAATAATTAACACATAATTAACCTGTGGAACTTTCTGCCAGGAAGTATTACTGAGGCCAACCACTCTGCAGGGTTAGGAATTTATATGAATAATAAGAGATCCAAAGTGGAAAAGGTATCAGCCTTCAAAGCAAGGAGGACATTATTAACAAAAATGAGTAAAGGAGATGGTTTTCTTATGGATAAGTTATTTCCTAGTGGTCTATTATGGGATGTCTTACGCCTTTCTGTGAAGCCTCTGGGAATAGCTACTGATGAAGACAGTAGAAACTGGTCTGATCCACTCTAGCAAATATGTTTCCCATTAAATATTCAGTATTGCAGATGTTGTGCTCTAGAGCTAATGGAGCTGCACTCACTCTGCTTCCTACTGTGTTCTGGGAAATAATTGCTCGTTCAACTTATTTAAAGAATATATCTTATTTGATCTGTCACTGTTGTAGATTTCCATTATTTGAATGATTTATTGTCAATTCATCTCACTAGCAAGTTGTTCATTAGAAATGAAAAAATACACATGGATGAAGCCAATCTGTTTGAGGAGAGAACTACGTAATGGGGTGACAAAATGGTTAGAACAAGTCAGACTGAAAGGCCACCCAGGCCAAGACCTTTACAGTGGTCTGTAGGTGTCTGAGGAAAGAATATAAACCATGGAGTGGGTGTAGAGCTATTCTTTCCTTGGTAAACCATCTGATTGTGACACTTCATGGCTTGTGGACTCCTGGAACTTGAGGCTGTCCCCTCACCACAGGGGTTAATGACAACTGAAGTTTTTCATTACTTCTTATAACATCTTTATATTTCAGCCTTGATCACATGCTCTGGCAGTGACATCCAGTGTTGTTATATCCTGGGTGAGAAGGCGCCTCATTTTGCTTGTTCTTAGCCTATTCGGCTCATTCCCTCAGCTCCTATGGGGTGGGACAAGAGTGAACAGTCCTTCCTGCAAGTTGTTATGGCCCCAGGAGCATGTCTCATACCTTCTGCTTCCTGTCTGTTCCAAGCTTATCACCCAGCAGATCCTGAGACATCTCAGAGCCTTTGGGCTCTCCCTTATTGTTCTCTTCCAAAGAAGAGCTGAATGGGTTCAGCAAGAGACACTGGAGCTGATGGTCTCAAGCTCCATCAGGGGAGGTTTAGGCTTGATATTAGGAAAAAATTTTTCACTCAAAGGGTGATTGGCCAATGGAATGCACTGCCCAGGGTGGTGGGGGGGTCATCGTCCCTGGAGGTGTTTAAAACCAGGTTGTATGAGGCGCTTAGTGCCATGGTTTAAATGATGAGTAGGTGTTGGTGTTGGGTCATAGGTTGGACTAGATGATCTCAGGAGTCTTTTCCAACCTTGTGATACTGTGTAATATTTATCTCTATTTTGCACCCTGCAGTAGGTTTTATTTCCTTTTTTCCTATCCTTACAAACGATCTAAGCTTTCACTATCTACTTTCTCTGTAGCGTTTGCGATTTTACATACTTCTACTGTATCTCAATATCCTCCCTAAACCCAAAACAGCCATTTCTTTTCAATCCAAGTACCTTTCCTGCTGACTGGTTCCATGTATGAAAGTTCAATACATCCTTGTCTTTTACTACCCTCAATGGACTTCCCTCCAATATGTGTGTTGCCTTTCCCTTTTGCAGTTCTGCTGCATCCTGATGGAGACTGGGCAGCTGAAACAGCATCGGGGATTCATGACGTGGGGGCACCATGCATTTACACAATGAGGTGGAGAGCACTGCAGTTGTGTTCTAACTCTAACTCTAAGATCATGTTTGCTGTGAATCCCAGAACTGATATTTTCAGAGGACCAACAGCAATGAAACTCAGAACTCCTTCCCAAACAATTCTTTAGCCTGCTTAAGGGGAATGGTTCTAGGAACAACTTCTTAATCCCCTCTTTGTGGGTATTTTCTCTCAATTGGGGAAATGAAAAATGATTCTAGATTTTTCACAAGAATGAAACTACAGCCTTTTTGGATCAGACTGGAAGTGCATCTTTCTCACAGCCCTGTTTCTCTGATGGGGATGCTTAGGGAAAGAATCAGATGTTATACTGTGATATTTTCTGTATCTGTTTTCTCTATTATGCTGGTCTGTGGCTTGGAAATTTCTTGACCAGGAGATTGCATCTGTTTTGGTTCTCACAGACCTTGGGGGACATTTTCTCAGTTCGATCTCATATGGATCTTTTAACAACTTTTATTTCAGCCATTTATTAACCTGCGAGACAAACTTGCCCCTATCTTTGAAGACCCTAGATCTGAGAGTAAGAGCTCTTGGTTTCTGAGTGGTTTTTGAAACAAAACCAGACTCTATCATCTGACAGCCATAATAGCTACTAACATAATTACTTTGAAAGACACCCTTTTCATTTGTCCATCCTTGTCTGTTTGTCCATTTCAGAAACCCAAGGGGACTGTAGCTCATGAAAGCCTTCCAACCTAGGTTGGCACTGGCAGCCTAGAGTGCTTGGAGACCATGGCAAGGTGCACAGTGCTCGAAGGGTTATTCGGCCTTCTGCTGCCATGATTGCATTGTTATCAATACCCAGAAAGCCAGATGAAAGCTAATTCCACTGTCTGCTCAAGCTGCAGTCACGCCTCCAGGTTGCAGTGTAGACATCCCCCGTGTCTGAGAATGTTACACTTCATGAGTTCTTCCATTTATAATAAATTTATAGTGAAGTATTAAACACCAGCATATACTATTTTCTTGGCAAAGAGAAGCAAAAGTTGGAATCTGAATTTTAAGCTCTAATGCAACAAGTGAACACACAGATTTATTGGCTTAACAAACACATACAACTTTTGAGACAGGCGTAGCAGACATCATGCTTATAAAATGTCACAGTTCATGTAGCTGTCACTTCAAACACTAAGGAAACTGGCACTCCCAAAGTGCTAGCAAGCTCTGGCTGGACAGTAACAAGACTCAGAGTTCTAAAATTAAAAACTGTCCAAGAAAATGTATAACTTCTTAGAGACCTTATTCTGAATGTTTTATACCACACTCCAGTTTGCAAAAAAATGGCTGTGTGATTAGTTAAATAGAAATGTTTCCACCACACCTTTAAGTAGAGGAAACAGAGCTGTTTGTAATGAAGCAGCTTCCATGGGGAGCGTTATGAGCAGTGCTGTTTGAAGAATGCCTTCTCCTATGAGATTTACTTGCCTTTCTCTAGCAGATGTCTGATCCATGATGCTGAGGTGTTTTACACAGTGGCCCATCTGAATGTCACTGATGCATAGGATGCATTCTAGTTCTGCAGCTATCAAAAGCCTCACTTCCTCACTTCTGCTCACAAGTCAGATAATTTTTCTTTCCGTTACAGCGCTTTAGTAATGTCAGCTTTGAAATCTCATTGCAGCCTGATTCGGTAAACGAGGTACACTGACCTAATTAAGACCTCTAAGATAAACAGGCAAAACTCCCCGGGTTTTGAGACCTGCTGCCCTTCTCCTCCTAACAGCAACAGACAGACACTCCTATGGAAGCATATTTCTCCCATTGAAATTCACCAAATAATTAGATAAATGAACCTTCTTATTCTGGTGCTCCAGAAAGTTAAAATAAATATCAGAACCCAGAATACAAGATCAAGTATTATGAATTCCAAGCAGAATTCACGCTTCAAAGAAACATGTTTGTGTTTAATTTGGGAATTTAAAAATACAAATTTTCTGTCCAACTGAGACAGGAGAACTCTGTACTGAATTTATTTTCTGCAAACAGAATATTCTACTGATGCACACACTAAGTAATCATAGATCAGATGTTTTAAATGTTATTTTCCATATACCTGGGTGTAGCTTTACAACCAGCTGCCCCCTCCCCCTTGTCCCAGAGGCATACTGCTTGTACTGGATTTTCCTGTCCTTTCCCTTAGGGTTAGTGATCAGCCATATTAAGTCCCTCATTCAATTGACCTCAGCTCCTCAAGTCCTGCTATGAACACAGTGAGGGACAGGTATATGTGGTTGAGCATAATGAAAGAACATCTCACATCCTTTCAGCTGCAGGCTCAACGTTACCTTTTCAAAACCTCTCATGCAGCTGTTGGACACTAATCGGGGCACCGATTGCCTCGTTCCACTGAATTTCTTGTTTCCCATGATGGCCTTGGTCACGCTTCCAAGCCAAAGATTTCTATTGAGTATGGTGGGATTTTGCACTTTGGCTTAATTAAAGCACGTTATAGAAGCACTGCTCAGTCTCATCTATAAATGTGGAGCCATGCTTGAAACACATTACAGCAGACAGTTTTGTTGTCGTTTCCTCTTCGAAGAAGGGTTCCTTTTGTGAGGCAAATGGAAATAAAATTTAATGGAAAATAAATATTCTTCCTTATGAGGATGAAGATTTAAAGCAAGGAAGTCCATTAAAGTCTTAGGACTGAACAAAAAAAGACAGGAAAAGAAACAATTCCTGCATTGCCAACAAGGGACACAGCAAAAATGAGTGTTGTCTCTCACTGCTGGTGAAGTTCCTTTTCTTGTCTCCCATTAAAGAACTGAAGACAGCAGCAAGAACTGCAATACCATTACACTTCTTAGGTTTACTGATCTCTATTCTTTCCTCTACCAAACTGCCAGATTCCTCAAAAAAGCCTTTTAGTTAATGAAAAGTTCAAGAATTGCTAACTTGTACATAAAAGAGCTGAAATAAGAGATTTTAACTGAATTCCAGACTTATTATCAAGTTAGAGTATTGTCACAACAGACTATTTTGTTTTGGAGATTTTTTTTTAACATGCAGCACAACATCAGGTAGGGCAAAAAGAAACTTCTTCAAGAAAATGGGGATAAGAGGCATCTCCAGTTTCTGGGGTATTAGATACGTTTTGCTCAGAGTTTGTAACATCAGGCACGTGGTGGGATACAATGCATTACAGTGCATTTTGAACAACACTAGACAAACCTGATCTAGTGGAAAGTGTCTCTGCCCACGGCAGGGGTATTGGAACTGGATAATCTTTAAGGTCCCTTCCAACTCAGACTGTTCTATGATTCTATGGTAAAAACGTATTTCTTGCTCTCATGGATAACCATCTCATTTGAGTGGGTACATCTCGTTGCTTGTGACTGCAGCTGGAGGGTTACCGCCCAAAACATGATAACAATTTTATCAACTGGGGACAAAATGTACACAATCTTGGCTTAACTCAAGGATTTATCTTTCCTGAAGTAGTTACCAGGAGAGTGCACCACAGGCTTTATAACATGCTTCCAGCATTTTTGGCCATTTTTCTCAGACTGAGTCTCATGATTAGATCCTTGGGAACACAGCTGCCAAAACCAGGAATTCTCAATGTATGACCACATGTCCTGCTTGTCTTTCCCCTTCCAGTGCCTGCATATCACAAGCCTCCTGCTTCTACCCAGGATGATTAGGTGTGTGGCTGGAGTTGACTAGCTATTTGGGATGATTTCTTTAATTACTCTACTGGGAAGACTAAACTATTATTTCCCTAGCTGTGTACTTGACACCCTCTATTTACAAGGAGATGACAAGGCAAAACATTTGGTATTGGGTGTGATGGATGGTTGGATTATGCAGAAATTTAGGGGAAGAAAAAGCAAAACATTTGAGAGGTACAAATGTGTAGATTGAAATGCTTAGATTAAAAGCCTATTAAAAGTTTGAGTCCTTTTATTCTTGTGCTAGCCTAGCAGTCAACACTAGAGTGGAATGAGAGAGTAACTCATCAAGTGCTTTGGGTTTCTGGACTATCTTCCCACAGTCCCAACACACCTGCCAGCATTGAATGCTGTGCTCACATCAACCCCCCCTAAAAGTGTTCAAAATAAGCTGATTCTCACCAAAGCTTTTGTCTTTGGCTAAGGGAATTAAGAAGAAAGATGCTGAGAAGGAAGGCCAAATGCCTGGTGGGACAGTGTGGTATGGGCAGCTGGCGTGGTGACTGCCTCTCCCCTGGGATGCCACAAGTCTGCCTGGGCAGATCTAACAGGGGATCTGTTACTCTCTGCTTGGCAATGTACAATTGTCACCATAAGACATTACGTATTTAATATCTCACAGAACTTGTACAACTTCCAAGGTCCATATGCCATAAATGAGATGAAATATTTGTCAAAGTGTAAAGAAACCCTTTAATCCTAGAGACAGCAGCCCTGGATTTTTACATTTCTACTGTCATACTCTTTTCCTGAGTGCAGAAGTAGTCTGTGGTTTCTGTGTTTTTTCTATTAAACTCTTCCATAGCTTTCTAGAGGCTGTCTAAGAGAGCTTGATCCTGCTATACCAGGTGAAGAGGCTGCAGATCCTGCTGCCTGTGCTCACTGAGATAAACGCAGAGATCTGTTCACACTATCTTGAGTTTTAAGCTCTCCCATAACAAAAAAATAGATTTATGGAGAGGAGATATTTGTGTGGTATATTGGTAATAGCTTTCTCCTTGTAGAAACATATATTCAAAAAGATATAGAAATGTTGAGCTGTCAAAAAAGTGATTGAAGCAGCTACCTATTATCTTCCGGGGAAAAAAATGCTCGTTTGTCACTGACCATCTTCTCTTGATGTGGTTATCCCCAATTAGTCTAAAAGTGCCAGAATTACAATATTGTGTCTGCTAATTTAGCTTTACAATGGCTTGATAATTATAGAGCAGGAAAATAGTATGTCTGGAAGAGTGTTAACTGAAGAGCAGGGAGCTGTGTAAATAAAGTTGACAATGATATAGAAAGGCAAGAAAAAGACACTACGGGATAATAGCGTTATGGTGTGCAGGAGTTATTTACATGCAAACAAGAGCTTGTAACAAATAATGAGAATTAGGGCCCTTGCATGCCGTGGAACCTCTTCGCCTCAAAAATGCAAACATGGGAGTTAAATTTCTTTCTGTGTTGCACAATGCAGAAAATCAAAAATTATGTCTTCTGACTGGGCCTAAAGTGTGGTCAAAGTGTCAGCCTCCACTTACCAGCTCTGCAGGCAAGTTGCTGTTCAGAGGTCAATCAGATCCAGAGAAAAGTAGAAAGAACACAGGGCATGGAGAAGTGTGGGTTTTTTGTACAGACCATGGGGTCTGGGTGGTACAGGAACTTCAAAGAGTAGTAAATCCTCGTGGTAAATACACAAGAGTTAGCAACACTAGACTCTACTCTGGTCTTCCCTTCATCACCCAGTAGTGCTTACAGAAAGATCAGACAAAAATTCTACTGATTTCTGCGGATTCTACCAGAGACCTGTGTGGCTTCAGAAAGACTTTAGAGTCTTTTAAAAGGAAAGAATACTTAATTGCAGCACAAAATCCTGCATCCTTCACCTACTTAAACTAACAGACTCTGCAAGCCACTTGTAGAGTTCATCTATATGTGAACTTTAGTTTGCCCATTTTCTGAAGTAGTTTAATCTTGTTCCGATTAAATTCAAGCCTTCTCTGCTATGGTCTGTCTTGACCAGAAGTTATACTTAGTGCAACTCTATTAATTATTAGAAAAGTAGATTAGAATAGATACAACACAGTGCTGACATGACACCATTGTTTTCAGCCTGCTCTGAACATGTGCAGTGAGTTGATGTTTGCCTGGAGAACACTGTAAATATTCTTTTCCTTAAATTAAAATGAAGTCTTGTTCAGTACCCAGCAGAAAGTCCTGCTCTGTTACAAGGTCTTTTATCAGCAGTGAAAAATAAACGAGGATTTTATCTGTAACTAATAAATATCTTCAGAATTTGGCCCATAAGAACAATAAATGGGACAGGTCTGTCAGATTATGAGGTGTACGTAAGATTTCTTTTATTTTCTAACTGTGGCTGTACATTAATGGGGACACTATGCCAAAAACTACCCAGTGTTGTAATGTCCAGTACATTGCATAATACCCCACTTTGATGGTAAGAAAAAAAGGACAAAACTAAACAAAAATTATTCCTTCTCCTCTGAATAAAGAAATGTAAATTATAAATATCATGTTGACACAGAAATCTTAAAAACAGGAAGCAAGCTTGCTTTTCAGGGCTGAAGAGCAGGAGAGCAGGAAGCAGTTGCCCTGGATTTTTAAGTAAATCAATTGCATGGATTATTTTTAAGTCACTCTCCTGTGTTTCTGAGGCTGCATTGCTGTTCTTGCACAGAGAGGATGTCAGCAGGCAACAGATGCCCACAGATGCCCATGGCCAGTGCCATGAAGCATGGTTGGGTTCTCACCTAGGGATGTTTCAGCATCCTGCAGTGTTAAACATTCTATGTGAGAAAAGCTCTACCATGCTCTTCAACAGCCATTTGCCTGCTAAGTAAGTCTCATACTGACAGTTCTCAAGAAAACTGCAGTTCTCCAGTTCACACCATTAAGAAGTGTTTTCCATCAAAGTGGTCACTGCTCAACATCTAACCAAGGCTGCTGCTTGCATTGCTGGTGAAGCACTGCAGGTGCACTGCAAGTGTATGCAGTAGTGTTGCAGTAGAGTGGTTGACTGTATTACTGAAGTTCAGCCTAGCTAGTGGCTTCACCACCCCACCCAATCTCTGATTCATGTCCTCTCTTTGTACAATCCTCCTCAACTGCATTTCCAGGGCTGCCCATGTGGTTGCTTTGGTCTTGAACAAAGTTAACTGATGTGGATAACAGCAAAGTTTTGGCATTAGTTTTCATCTGGTTTGTGTGCCAGTAGAGCCCACTACAAATGTGCTACTTTGAGTGTCTTCCAAACTTTCCCTCTAGTCAGGTTTCATATCTTTATCTAGGAATAAATAAATATATCTGAATCAAGATTTAAGTGGTGAAGGTGCCTCAATACAACCTATTTTTTTCTGAAACAGGCCATGTTCTTCCTGACGCTTTCATTCTGAAGTAACATTGCTGAGCATCCATTGCTGAGACAGAGTGCACCTTCAGCAAGTTTGCAGATGACATTAAGCTGAGTGGGGCAGTGGTCACACCAGAAGGACAGGAGGTCATCCAGAGGGACCTGAACAAGCTGGAGAAATGGGCCTATATTAACCTCATGAGGTTCAACAAGGCCAAGTGCAAAGTCCTGCATCTAGGTCAGGGCAATCAACGATTTGAATACAGGATGGGGGATGATGTGACCGAGAGAAGTCCTGTGGAGAAGGACTTGGCAGTGCTGATTGATGAGAAGGTCAACATGAGCTGGCAATGTGCGCTTGCAGCCCAGAAGGCCAACTGTGTCCTGGGCTACATCAAAAGAAGCACGGCGAACATGTTGAGTGAGGTGATTCTCCCTCCCTACTCTGTTCTCATGAGACCCAACCTGGAGTATTGTGTCCAGTTCTGAAATCCCCAATATAAAAAGGATACAGAACTGTTGGAACAAGTTCAGATGAGGGCTATGAAGATGATTAGTGGGCTGGAGCACCTCTGCTAAGTGGACTGAGAGAGTTGGGCTTGTTCAGCCTGGAGAAGAGAACGCTCCAGGGATACCTTATAGTGACCTTCCAGTATCTGAAAGGGACCTACAATAAATCTGGAGAGGGACTTTTTACAAGGGCAAGTAGTAATAGGATGAGGGGCAATGGCTTTAAATTGAAAGGGGGAAGATTTAGATTAAGCATTAGGAAGAAACTTTTCAAGAGGAGGGTGGTGAGGCACTGGGACAGGTTGCTCAGGGAAGTTGTAGATGCCCCCCCCGGAAGTGTTCAAGGTTGATGGGGCCTTGAGAAGCCTGATCTAGTGGGAAGGGTCACTGCTTATGGCAGGGGGCTTGGAATGAGATGATCTTTAAGGTCTTTTCCAATCCAATACCTTCTATGATTCTATGTGAAGATAAAAATTTTAAAGGTGCCAATAGGGCAAAGTTTGGAGAAAGAGACAAACTGTTAAGGGGATTTTTTTAAAGTGCCCAGATGCCTGGCTCCCTCAGGTCATGGGAGCTCAGTGGTTTTAGGTATGCCTCTGTTTTCCATGTCAAAGACTCAGAGCTGATAGAAAACTCATCACATACATTCATGCTCTCTATGAAATGAACCTGAGTTTCCTATTTTTTATGTCTAAAGGCATACTGTGTGTTTCATATTTCACATTGACTAGCCCTCAGAATGCTATATCAGCCTTATTTCTGGCCTTCATGATGCAGTCACCCATAAAACTGACATGGCTTTTTAGAGATTTCTGCCTCTTGCAGCATACCTCAGTGAATGGTGCAAAGCCAGGGCAGTGCAAAGCCAGGGCAGGGAAGTGCCCCTTCCTTCCCCAGCACAGAAAGGTATAACACAGAGAGCTGTGAAAAAGGATTCAAGACCAGAACATCCTGCGCTTCCCTGTGGAAGGGAGCATGGGGACCATAGAGAATGGGGAGAGCACTAGAGTAGGGGTGATGCAGTTTCCCTTTCGGCCAAGCAGTTCAGAGTTACCTTTCTGTTCCCTCCTTATCACACCCTCCTCTGCTGTTGTGAGCCTATTGTGTCAGATCCCAAGGATCTATCCTGAAATATTTAGTTCATTTTGTATATTTTACCTTCGAGTAATCATACACTACTGAGTCATACATCATGGCATTAACAATCCGACACATGGTATAAACAGAACCGAAATAAAATCACAGAAAAAGGATATTGCCTTTTAAATAAGTCCTGACAGCTGTGGAAAATATTATGCCCTAATACAATCCTCCCACATGACATAGATTACTATGAAGAGAACCCCAAACTATTCCTCTGGATATTTTGTAAGGTTTTATTTTATTACGGATTGGACATTTTGAAGTAAGACTGTAATCTTATTGTACTCTGACCTGTGTTTTTACTGTGCTGTATAAACAACAGTTACTATGTTAGATGGAGAAATGTTTACAGAAAGAAGAAATAAAAACAAACGGATTTATTGTGTTGCAGAAATTTGAAACATGTCCGAAAGTCTGCCCATGTGTTTTGTGCTCATAAGACTTTTCCCTGATGGAAACAGTCGCCTTAGACATGACAGAAGCACAGAGGTCCTGCATTATCTAAAATAACATGTAATATTTGCACAGCACCCTTTCTCCAGCCAGCCTTGCCTACAATCAAAGCCCTTGATATGGCTTTTGCTGTTGTCTGTTCATATACAGCAGGTTTGGGATCTAATATTTATAACAGAGTTTGAAATTGGTTTTAAATGCTAATGAAAAGTGCCAGATTGACAGTGTTGGAGTTTCTTATTAACCACAGAAAGAGTACAACATGGAAAACAGCAAAACAAACTTCCTTCTCCAGTGCTAGGAAGGAAGCACAGTGTGTTATCCTCCCACCACCAGCCCAACCACCAGCCTTCACAGGCTCTGGGGCAAGAAGCCACCCAAGGCACCCACAAAACCAGTCCAGGTGCACAAAGCACTGGGGAAAGCAAGATTCTGTTTGGGGAAAACTTTTCTCTCCTTTCTTTGAAAAATTGACTTTTTCTCAAGATAAAGATCATTAGGGAAAACTGGAGATTTTCACATGTCATGGTTTGGCTTCTTTTTTCTGTTAACATTTTTATTGACAAGCATTATCAAGATCAATGCCAGCATGATCATTTAGATTTTTCTTTTTTCCAAATTCTGTGGTTTTGGCAGAAAATAATGCTAATAAACATGTCAGTGATATTCTTGATAAGAGAGTTGATTAAAAACATAATATGCAAGATCGCCAGCTATAAAACACTGAATTGAAAAACTGGCTTATTTTCAACTCTACAAAATGGAAACAATTTTGAAATTTTTTAGGGTTTTTTTTGTGTTTTACATTTCAACCAGCCGTGTGATCCTCCAAGTCAAATCTCCACAGGCTGCTCAAAAAGGAAAAAAAAAAGTATCTTAAAATGAAACCCTGGCCCCATTGAAGTAATCTGCAAAACTCCGGTTGAATTCAGCCCAGCTAGAATTTCACCCCTTATTTGTATACTGAGAAAATCTGATCTGGAGTCGGTAACACATAATAAACATGGGACCCTAGGATGCCATTTTTAGTCATTTTTCAGGGGAGAGCTGTGCTTTAATTTATTTTGTCAACTGTTTCCACTTAGGGTTTTCCTATTAATGCTTCTGCTACCCACTGCACAGTAAGGTTATACCTCATATAAGTTCTTCGTCTCCCTTAATAGTTGTGGTACTTTTGTAAATGTTACTCTCTTTAATATGTGATTTCAGAATAATGAATGCTTGTCAAACTGATTTTTTGCTGTCTTAAAATGAGTGGATGTGTTAAGCAATTTGCGCTAAAAAACAGGCATGATATGACTTAAAAATAACAGTGGGACCACAGAACAGGCTGAATTATCCAGAGCATCTTCCCAATAATCAGATGTCATCTATTTGGCTGCTAAAATGTTTCAGAATTTGTGATACTCCAGATGAATCCTGTCCCTTTCTAATGTCCATTGTACAATGTCTGTGTTCAGAAGAAAAATTAATTTCTGAGATTAACTCTATATGAGATAAAATCCTGTAAAATTCTTTCAGCCACGAAGTAGAAGAGGAAATCACAGTCCAGGCTCTATTCTTAGTAACACCCAGAATAGTTTGTAACAATAAATAAACCAGGAATGTGAGGGGATTATCCTGAAACAAGAATTACTCAGAAAACAGGGGGAAAAAAGTGATAAAGCTTCCTGTTTTGTTTTTTTTTCTCTTTTAACATTGAACAGTAGAAATGTTCCCCTCGTTCACAACTCCTTCAGAAGACAAAGGCTAGGTGTTCTGAAAAATCCCATTGACAAATACTACTTTTTGTGGGAACTTTTTCTATGTAAAAATAAAACAAACAACTCTATCAAAATCAGCTTTTCTAAAGTTAAAACCATTCTGATTTTACTGTCTAATCCCTGGATAGTTTCAGGGCTGGGACAAGTACTGTTTCTCTCTTCCATGCTCCAGCCCCATCCATTCTTCCAGCAGTACAAGCCTTCAGCATCCCACCCTGCAAACTTTGAGCTTTCAGCCTTTCAGTTTATGGTAGTTCTACATAGGGAAGTGGTGTTCCTAAATCACATTAAACATTGAGAAGGGTAGATGTCAAGAAATATCCATATAGAACCCTAAATTTTGGAGGAAAGAAAGGATTTTTCTAACAGCTTAAAATCGCTGTTTGAAATTTCTTAAGAGATTGGGAAAACTTAGATATATGCCTAAATCACTGACTGTAGGTGATGGTAGGCAAATAAACATTAATTATAGAGCCTTGAGTTTTAGACTCACTAAAAATTGGGCTGGAAAGAAACTCAGGGTGATAGCCATTCCAACTTTCTTCTCTGAGGTGGGATTGTCTTTATTTGTTGTGCAGAGTCTAATCTTAATCTTCCTAGCTAGGTGAAAACTTTGGAGTCAGCAGAAGTTCATGATCCATGCAGATTGCCATCTGACCTTGATTTCAGGCAGCAGAGCTCACGTGTTACTGCCATATAGGTAGGAGTTAAGTGATTTACCTTGATGCTGAAAATGCTTCTTTGACCCTGCATTGAGAATACTTGCAACACCACTTCCAGTAAGGCTGTTAGTGGACTATGAGAAATATTCAGAAATGTATGGGTTGATGAGGTCTTCTTATTCTGCTTTATAGCAAAAATTGAAAGAAATGTAACCTATTCATATTCATGTGAGGTCTTTTCCAATCAGATGATTCTATTTATTTTGTCAGACAGAAACAGGGACATGACTGTAGGTCATAGAGAAAAAACTTCAACAGCTCACTGCTGGCACAGATGCATGCCCTCTACTCTAGGGTCACCTGCATATCCAAAATCCTTTGTGTAGAGCAGAGTTTGAACATCAGATAGGTCTTGCTTTTATCAGTGCAAAGGTAATAAAAATCAGTGGCTGAAATGGGAAACTTTAAAAGGCAGTGATGTTTTCTCCACAAAAAAAGAGACCAGTTACATCTGACTGCTTGAACAACTTCTCCAAGGCCGTAGTGGAACACTCAAAATGGAGATCTCTGTTAACATTCTCCAGCTGAATCAGAAAGTATTGGTTTGGTTCAGGCATCGCTTCTTGGCCTTTATTATATCATGGTCTTTATTACATCAAAAGTCAGACTAGATGAGCGTAACAGCCCCTTTCAGCCAACAGATCTTTACATCTATCATACAATTTTAGAAAACCCCTACCCTGGCTCCAACAAGTTACATGTGGTATCAGTGAAAGTCAGTGGAGAATATTGCCTGTGGAGGTACGTGTGCTCTCGATGTACTATTGTGCAATTAGGTACTGTGTGCAAAGAGAAAGATAGGTAAGCATTTGTGTGAGCATGTGAATGAAACAAGATGATGCACTACAGAGCAAAGGAAAACTTGATAAAATGAATCTCTATGTAAAACCAGCCATCTAATGGAAAAAGAGAGAACAGATGGTGAAATAACTCTCTAAACCAGCTGCTGCTTTAGACTGGCCTTCCACAAACAAGTTGCAAGTATTTCTGATCCATGGTCCAGTGATTAAAGAGATGAAATTCAAAGGAAAAAGTGGGGAAATCAAAGAGGGGGGAAAAAGAATGCATAAAACCCCAACCCAGTTTAAGTTTCATAGTGGAATATCAAAGGCAATATTGAAATATAGGAATATCAAATACCAATCCTTTATTTCTATGTTTTGCATTTGCCGAATCAGTTTCAATTGTACGAAGCCCTCTGCCCTTAAGCTCTATGATATAAATTTTATTGGATTTAAAGGAAACAGATTGGGAATCTGGGACAGAAATATATATTTTTACCAGTACAGATTTTATGGTTTTGCTAGAGGAATCTTCAAAACTGTTTGAAGTGCTGCTTGTTTTGTAATACTAAAATATTTAGGACTTTGGGATAGGAAGAAAAAAAAGTGTAAGAGAAGGCACAGACCACATAACAGTTTCCACCCTGGAAGAAATAAAGGGATTAGAGGCTGCAAGTGTGCCTGGGGATGTGTAAGAGAGTGAAGGAGGTGGAGATGGTGGGTAGATGTGGCTTTTACTTCTAGCAAGGCTAAATAATGTTTCCACCTAATTTTGTCTTTCTCAGTCTGAGGGTGAATGCTCTAACCTCATCATCAGACAGTCAGCTGAGATGAGGATGGCTGTTAACACCCCACTGCTGAATGCCCGCTGGCAGAAGGGCAGCCAGATACCCCTTTACAGGTCCTGCCCAGGAGATTTTATCCTTCATAGCTCAGGGCAGAGTGACTATCTGGCACCTTCTTTGTAACCAGTTAGCAAGTCCTAGCCCAGCACTTCCCTAACACCGGGGACAGAGAGTGGAGGTTAAGAGGGCATTAACCAACACTTGAGTTGCTTATTTCTGTCTCACAGTCAGTAATCAAGTGAGAGGAGAAGAGTACAACACCATCTCTAACTGAAACTTTGCTCTACATTTAGTATTGCAGAGGACCCTCACACTTTACTCTGGTAGAGGTCTTGCATGGGTTTCACCTTCAAGTCATCCTGAGCCCAGGAGAGGTATGGGACAAAGAAAGGGGGTTGGCTACCCTCTTTGCCCCCCAAATATTTCCTAAGTCTCTGAAGGATAGGTATCACTACCATGGACTTCCACGGGCAGACTTTGGCCTGTTCAGGACACTGGTTTCTGGTTGAGAGAGTCTCTTGGGAGGATAATCCTGAAGAGCAAAGGTGCCTAGGAAGGCTGGACATTCTTCAAGAAGGAAGACTCAAAAGCGCAGGAGCAGGCTGTACCCAAGCTCCATAAGACAAACAGGAGGGGAAGATAGCAGGCCTGGCTGAAGAGGGAGCTTTTGCTGGGACTCAAGGAAAACAGGAGAGTTTACCATTGTTGGAAGAAGGGGCAGAAAACTCAAGAAGAGTACAGGGATCTCATTTAGGTCATGCAGGAAGAAAACTAGAAAGGTAAACACCCAGATTAAACTCAATTTGGCCATTGTTGTAAGAGATAACAAAAAATTATTTTAGAAATAACTCTTCTATGTGAGAAGGTAGGAAAGAGAAAACTTCTTCCTGGAAAATATAAGGGAAGGTGAAAGAATGTGCAGAAGGTAGGGGAAGCTCTAATATTTCACAAAAGTTTGGACTATGTCCGTGCCTCCTGGCTAAGTGGAAGCTGAGGAATCACACGCTCCTGACTTCCAGAGTTGAGGCAGGTATAGGCAAGAAGATGAAGTCTGCAGTCATCATGGTGTCAGCTGCTGATCTTGGGCACTGAGGATTTCAAGCATCTCCATTACCATTGCTTAAGTAAGGGGCCACAAATGCCTACCATGCAGCAGGAGAAATGGATTAGTTTCTGAGGGAGGGGAAGGTACTTGGAGGTAACTGAAACCGAATGCAGACAGGGTGTCAAGCTGCCTTTCTTGAAACTTGTGGGGCTGGTTATTTAGTTCTGGTGGTTGCTGACTGGTTTCATTCAAACAGGAGTAGCTCTGTGTTTCCTGAGCCACTCCAGGCACAGGGTGAAAAAAGGGAGTCAGAATAGCTGTTGGAAAATGAAGACTGTGGAGTCTTGCTTGCAGCCTCCACCTATATTACTCTAATATATCCCAGAAACTCTGGCAGAAGAGGTAGGATGAGACGATGAAATCCTCTACAATGAATGGGAGGTCATGCAGCTCTGAAATGTAAGGTTCATGGCTGAATTAAATGCCTTAAATTCACCAAAATGACTATTTGTATAAACATATCTACTGCAGAGTAATCTGATTTATTCAAGCATTGATCATCGCAAGTGTCTACTAATGTCTGTTTACATTGCCATCATGAGGTACTGTGTTAAGTCACTGTGTCCTCAGAGTTTACACTCACACGAATGTGTCACCACTAATTTGCCACTAAATTACTGTTTATATATGTAATGTCTTTAATAAGAGATAGTCCCAGCAAATAATTTTTAGAAAAATGTATTTTTAAGCCAAGTCCTGAGTTCGCTTCAGCTGTGTTTGTCTTCTGTGAATATTGTAAAGAGCAACTTTGCTAAAGTCATGTTTTCTGGAAAAATGGATGCTGAACGGACAGTAGGAAATATCATTGGAAAGTAAACTATAGCTACCTAAGAGTGTGCATTAGCACCTATCTGGTGGTAATCCAAACAGAGGCAGAAACATGTCATGTGATCAACAAATTCTATGTTGGATAATTCTAACTGGTCACCAGAAATATTTTTTGTAGTGATTTTTTTTTTCCAAGAGAAAAGACATTTGGAATTTAAAAAGTTAATTTTAGATTTTAAAAAGCTCTTTCTCCTTCTTCTGAATGAAACTCTATCAACTAAGAAATGGTTGTTCTTCTGGCTTTTCTTTCCTATTTCAGAACCCAAACATCCTGTATAATGTGCTTAAAAATCTGGAAGAATTCTTATGAGATTTTGTGTAGGACCTGAAAATCTAGTGATCAAGAGTTACATTAATTTATCTGAATAAAAATACTAAATAAAAGAATTTATTTGCCAATTATCAAATTTGAGAACTAAAAATATTTTGCTGAATGATCTGGAACAAAAAGAAAAGGGTAACTGAGACATAGCTATTAGTGGGATTTCTCAAAACCACACTGAACATCCCCCACAGGCTTCACGATAATGTGAAGCCAGAATTAAAAAAAAAAGTCTTCCAGTGATAAAATATTTTCCTTCTTTTTGAACTCAAGGAAAACTTTAATTGAATTCACTGGACTATAGTATCTGGTCTCTGAAAAGAAGATTATTGCTCTCCAATGTGGAAAATGTCATCTTAGAGGAGAGGGGGGATAACCATAACACCAGTAATGCTGGACAAAAATCATTCATGTGGCTGCTGAAGGAAGACAACTATGGCATTAAAACATTTTTTTTACTATTAGATTACAATGTGTACTAAATCTTATACCCTGAAACAGACTTTCTTGCGCATAATCCTGGTTATTAAAACGGTTGAAGCATTTGAATATTTTTTAGCTGATGGTTCTGACAAGTTAAGACTAAATATACATTGCGGCAACCACCGTTATATATGCGTTTCATGCACAAATGGAGAAAATAACATGTTGACTGTAATTTCATAAGACCAGAGAGATCAGTCTCAGATTCATATCTTAAGATAAAATGGTGCAATTACCACTGCAGTCCATCTTTCTGGAATATCTTCAGTCAAAGAAAAGTCAACCATAATTGTGGATTTCAATGGGATATAGATGTAGCAAAAATGTTTCAGACCACTGTGATTACATCATCTGCATCTTGAAGATACTGTACTGTTCATTCCCAAACCCAGCACAGCCAAAGCTCACTCAGCGCATTGTAAAGATCAGCAATACTGTATAGATGAAGACAAAAGAAGTAAAACCCAAACGGGTTTGCTAACAAGCCCTGGGAGGGGAGGGTGAGGCTCAGGGATCTTGTCCGTGGTCCCACCCTGCAAGTTTTGCTCAAGCTCATGATGTGTGCCGGAGGAACTAGAGCTGATGCCGTTGCCCATCTGTGGGTCCCTCTAATGAGACTGTCAAGCCAGAAGAGACTGCCTCTTTCAGTGAACAGTGACATCAGTCTCGAATACCTGGAAGTCTCACAAGAAAGACCTTCTCATCCTCGGGTATGAGAGTAAATAAAAACAGACCAGATAAATGAATCCCCATGTTAGTAGGGCAGGCTTAAGACACATGTCCTTTTTTTCTCTCTTGAAGTGTGGATAGACCTCGCTGGGATGCTCTTGTTCTGGAACCTCCTGCAGAAGACTTCTGCCTGCTCCAAGGCACAGACAGCTGGACCCATTGTCTGCAGAACTCTCAGGTCCATGATGGATGGGAGGGGGACGAATATGGGAGGGAGCAAGGGAGAGGGCAAGAAGGATCCCCTAACACCATTACACCCCTGAGCTTTTGGTTTCTTTTCTGTCCCAAAAGGCACTGTGTATACATTGTGTATCCTGCTTCTCAGTCATAATAGACCAATGTGACATGCCACATATGGTGCCATGGACCCCGTTTATTTAATCCACCTTTGAAAAAAATACAGTTCCACCGCCATCTCACAGACTTACGCAAGTTATAATAATCACCATTTTAATTTTTCCCATAACTTTGAGGCTTAATAGCTTTAAAATCTTACAAGTTGTAAAAACAATTAAAGCAATAATTGTAAAAATAAGCAGAATGGGACCTTCAAAAGAATGTGAACCTTTAACACTTCATGGTTAAATAAGGGCCTTGTGATACAGTCACTTGAAGGCCAGCCCTGAGAAAACGCAGAAGCATCCTGTGAATTTGTTGATGCTAGTTCAGACAGACTGTTTATTTTCATGATTTCATGGAAGAATTTTAATTTAATGAGTGTTTTATACACTAATGTAAAGCATAGTTTCAACCCTATAATTATAGTGTCAAAATATTTCTGCTTAAACAGCAGCAGCTGACTACAGAAACGTGATTTACATCTGAATTGTATCACAGGGACACTGCTAAAAATAATCGGCATGTGCCTCTTAATTGAATAAAAAAAATTAACAAAGAATATCAATGTATCTCTCAGCCTAAGTCCTCCTGCCTTTCATTTAAATGATCTGTTTATTTGATTGTTGCCTTTTTAGGGCTAAAGTTTCCAGAAAAAGTATATGCAGAGAATGGCTGTGTGTCATTTTACCCACCCATTTCTCCCTATTGCACACACAGCGATGGGAAATTGCATGAGCAAATTGTCGGTTCCTGTCATTGGGAGTCCACATTTTTTGAAAATCTCACCATTAATCTTTCAGCTCAGTTTTAAAATAACCAACTGCCATCATGAAACAGGTTTCTCATACTGCTTAAAGCTGTCAGCAGTTTTTGACCAGTTCAGACCGCATTTTGCTCTTGGAATGAGGTTAGAAATCTCTTTTTGTTGTAGTTGTTGGAGAATTCATCTTTTGAGGTAATGCCTAGGGTGGCTTCAGATGAGAGAAATCTTAGTTATGCACTCCCAATCTGTTTACACCACACACGATTGAAGATGAGAACGCAGCCCTGCCGCAGCTCTCCTGATCTTTGTCTAGGCCTTGTTCATCAGAAAAATCAGGATTATTCTCCATTTGTCCTACAGTACCTTATAGAGGCCCTGGATGAAATGGCATGCCATTGTGCTGGATGGTTTATGCACTTTCCAGTGAGAGACTGTATCTTTCCGAAAGAAACTACCATCTACAAGCCAAGACACACGGAGGAAGGACCTTTGTCCTTATTTTGGAAACAGGTGACTGATTTTGAAGTGACATCCACACTTACTGTGGATGGAAGGACATGAGATCCTTCTGAACACACACCTCTACCTACTGGGGAAGGCCCACAACTGTCCTCTAAAATCTCCTGCTCTCTCAGTTTGCATCGTAAGAGAGGGTGAGGCAGTAAAAGGAGCCAAGGGCAATTAGGTCAGCCAAGGAACACAAACCCAGGAACTCATCATAATGTACACCTGCTGTACCATCTAGGAAACCTCCAGGATTACGTTAACTTTCAAATCCAACCAGGAAATCTGTGGTGAAGCAGCAGCTCTTTGCCCAAGACATTCTGTTTGCAGAAGAATTTGGGAGGAAGAGAAGCTCAGGATGTACGCCATTTATACAAGTATATCCATGTTTGTCTTGTCTTCAGCAGATGTGACAGCCTGCTCGTCTTCAGCACTGCCTGAGTTTTAGTGGGTTTAGGTTAAGCAAGTTTGTCTGCCTTGTTCAAAGAGGGTTTAAGATAGCTAGCTAGTCTGCAGGAGATCCTCGCTCTCTTCTCTCAGCTTTCAGCTTTGGGCCAGCTCCCTCGCACATAACAGAACTTATAACCAGCACTTTCTTTTCTCACCAGGACAGCCTTAACGGGCCATCCCAGCAATAATGCAGCCAGAGTCAGCAGCCCAGTATTCACCAAGAAGCAACACAGTGCAGTCCCAGAGAGTTACTGGGATCTCCACAGTGTGGACGTACAGACAAACGCTGTCTAAATCTGGTTTGTGGTCTTTGGTTGCTAACCAAGCTAAGAATGTATGATTATGGCCTTGTATAACCAGTACGTGATCATGAATGCATCTGCAAGTTAGAAGGAGGTTTCTATTATATAAGGCTAAACTGTATGAACATTGCATACATGCATTATGTATTCCATGTGGACATAGTGGCAGATGCATACATGCACCCACGGATATGTATAAATATGTTTCCACATTTGATGAAACACAAATTTCGGGTCCCCTGGAATTCAAGGGCTGATCCAGATTCCCATGCATGCATTAGCTTTAGTGCACTCTATTTCTGAAGCACCAGAGGGTCTCCAATGCCAGCAATGTGATATGAAACCTTTCACACAGAGCAAGATCCAGAAGTTTTGCTATGGCCTTTTATGACACGAAGATCAACTTGTATGGATGAATCTGGTATTTGTATAGATTTCAATGTCTCTGTGGAAACTGCATATGCTTTTTTTATTTTATACTAAGATTCCACTAAATCGTCCTTTGTATTTATTTCAAAGAAGGAAAAGGGGAAAAAAAGGCAGTAAAAATTTCTCTTCTTATGCTTTAGTTGTTTTTTTAACTCAATTATATTTTGACAATTCTGTATGAAACTTTGGAGTATGTCTTTGTTTAAGCAGTGTACCTTCCATAGGAATAGTCAGTTAAATGTGTATGGCTAGTTTCAGGCATAACAAGCTTTGACAAGGGCATTTAGTGGTTGTAATTCAAATCTAATTCAGAACATCTTAGCGCTGGACCTGTCAAGCACTTGAAATGCACTGTAGCTGCAAAACCAAAGGATATGGTCCCAGTCGTGCTCTGTGTGGCATCAAGCTGATGTGTCAACAAGAGCAGTTACAATTACAGGTTCTTTCAAGCATACTAAACTAATTTACAGTACTCTGAGAATGTGGGAAAAGGCCTTGCTAGCATTAAGATATACAGGACTTTCAGACTGCAAAGTTAAGGCAAATGGCATGGCCATTTCATTCAGGAGTTTAAATATTGTGCAGTATCTGTACCACCTTTGGTGGGGGGTAGATTTGTAACTAGATATTTTGTAGATAATAACAGATTTGCCTTGCAGCCATCAAATACCCTTGTCAAATCCCATTAGACTGACATCGCATATTTATTCGAAACCTCGATCTAAAATGCATGCATTTGCTAAGGGAGGATGAGGTCTGAATTGTACTGACAATGACTGGTCCTTTTTGTTTGTCTCTCTTGCTTACCTGATAAATACTATTTACACCGGCTGCGACCCACTTAGGGGTCTTCTGCTTACAGGGATTAGAAAACTTAGTGCAAAGTGAGAGGTCTTCCCAGAAGCAGATCTCATTCAAGGATGTCCCACAAAAAGCAAGACAGAATTACAGTAACCAACATGTAATTTTAACATCAAGATATAAAAAGACTTGATTTTAAAGTGCACCAGTGATTTAAAGCAGCTGCACACATTTAGAGGGCATTGCTTTAATGTGCACACAAAGGCTAATGGAAGCTTTTACAAAAGAAAAAAAAAATCAGGTTTTATGATTTATCTACTTTTTATGTACAACATTATAGGCCCTCCCCCTAGGGACTCATAAATGTGATTTTTACTTCCCAAATTACAAAGCTAGTCAATTATTTGGGAATGAGTCATTCATTCAAAAGTGTCTGTAATGGGATGTGTTAACCATCAGGAAATTTTACACCAATTGGAATTATAAACACCAGGGTAAAAAAAAAAACAAACCAACTTTTGGCCAACCAGCTATGTCTATTTATGAAACCTTGAGTATGGAAAGCAGTGCAATGCATGCTGGAAAAATTCTGAGAAGCTGATTTGGAGGGGAGGGAGCCAAGGGGGAGGGTTTTTTTTCCTTTCAATTATATAAAACGTGTTTATTTTATTCTGAAATAATGTAGTTAGCAAGTCTGCAGCAACTTGCAGCCAACGCTCCTAAAGCACCTTATAAACCTTCCTTGATTAAGCCTTGCAGCCATGTATAGGGTAAGGAATTATTGGCCCCATTTTATGAAAGGGGAAGCCAAGGACCAGAGGTGGCTGCTGGTGGGCAGACACTCGGGAGTTTCCTTCAGTGGCCCAAGCCACTCCTTCCCATATTGCAACTCCATCAAGGCCAACAAGAACTAAATGAAATGATTTTTATTTGCATTTGCTTTCCTCTATACCTGCCTGTGGGCCCCAAGGACTTGCTCATCCAAATCTGGGTCTAAGAAAATTTTCTACAGCCAACTATTTACAATCACCTCTCTGTGGTGACAACTCTACATGGAGAACTCCTAACCCAAATCCTAACTTAACCCTTACCTTAACCCTAACCCCAATCCCAACCTTATCCCTGCACAGTGGGCTTTCCCAGTGGAAAGTCAGTCATGTAAATTTGTCCCGCAGAGAGTTGTCCCACAGAGAATTGTCTCTTTCTGCCCATAACTCGTCCCTGGAGTTAATGGTGAGCTCTGAGCATGGATGCCACTGATAGCTTGTAGCTAAACTGGTTGCCAAAGGATGCATTGTTGAAATACTGAATTATTCTTTTGACTATTTTAAACTCCAGTTGCATCCAAAATTGTAAAACCTGGGGATCTCCATTAGACACCAGTCCTCCCAAGACAGCACCAACCTGATAATAGAGAAAGAGGAGAAGTATGTATGAATAAAGAGGTATGTCTCTGCTGACATTTCCTCTGCTCCTGCTTAATAAGGGAGCAATCTATTAAGGCTCTCCTTGCTGTGAGTATCCCTGATCACGTGTGCTTGTCCCTACACTTGTCTGCTAGGCTTTTAAGTAACATAATGGAGATGATAACCTGTCCAAGCCTCAATAAATATTAAATCACCTGTAATTCAATTTCTGTTTCTGTTAAACAAAACTACAGAGGCATCTTTGTAATGTTCAAAAACTTTTTCTCTTGCCCCTTTGCCCTTCTGCTTAGCACTCATGCCTCCAAAAACTGCAAAATGGAGTCTGTTACATGACGAATAGCATTTCTTTCCAAATCACATGCCCACTGTCTTGCCCTGGTAGAATCACTCATGAATCTTTGATCACTGATGTTGTTTTTTCCTCAGGAAGACACTCAGTCTTTGTTCCTAGAAAAAGAAAATCATACATGTACTTCCAAATATGTCAATGGAAAATGAAGGGTAGAAAATTAGGGATAGTGTATATATGTTACTACTGCTCTTTAAAGTATCGTTAGGACCTGAGGATTTTGATCTGCTTTTGTTCTCCATCAATTCCAGTGATGGAAATGTTTGACATTGTTTTGTGCAGTAAGCATAGCAAAGAACTGTCGCACTCCTTGTGTGGCATCTTGGCTTCTCTACGACAACTTCTGAAGTGTATATTATTACAAAGCAGACTTAATTACTGTGTGCAGCCTTACTACATAGCACTACTGTAGCAGTGCATGCTACTCTATGCAGTCCCAGCACGGTAACATCCGAAATTTAAATCTCATATCCTCATACCCAGAGGGGCTACTGATTCCACATGCAGAATACATTAATACCAAGGTAGGGTCAGAAATAGAGCTGTGAAAAGCTTAGAAAGGAGTCATCATGTAGTAGTGTCAAGATGAGGTCACACACAGTAGGTACTTTAGAGATAAGCTGTACAAAGGGTAACTCAGACTGGAAGAAATGGCCCACAGGGCCTTGGATAAATGTTGTCAAGGATGGAGGGAGCTTCGGGTACAGGAGCAACTGCCACAGATCTCTCCTGCAGGCAGACACAGAACAGTGAGAGATGTCATAGGACCTATAGTAGACAGGTGTGTAACAGGGGCTGTACTGATGCCTTATGGGCTAGAGAAAAAAGCGTATTGCGACTCTTACTTCCACTTAGACCATTCCATAAGGTTCTTCTTCTGAGGCTTTGCACAATGTGTTGTTTTCTTTTCTTCTGCTTAAATATAGACCATAGGAGTACATAACCAGGTACTTTGCATCAGGTATTTTCTTAGAGCTGCTTTTCTGCTGGCTGTGTTGTAAATACTGCAAAGGCACAATTGCCATGGTAAGCTCTTGCTTTCTTTTCTCTGGAAACGGGAGCAAACCAAAACAGCACCTTGTGAATCCTCTAAAATTTGGGGGTTCAGAATCTGCATCCAGATTTGGATTGTGTGATACAAACCCATCACAATGATAGAGAAATATAGGTTGTTTCAAGACAGTAATAAAATCAAAGCATGCTTCTAAGTAATCAAGTTCATTCCATGTTGTATTTGCAGGTAATGCCATTATCCAAACAAAGACTGGATCCTAAAAGGACTTAAGAATGGTGTTACCATTAAGTGTATGAGCAGACACATTGCCTTCAGAAAAGCGATACGTAACATAAAAACCAAAAATATATTTAGGTGTTCACAGAACTAATTTCTAATAAAGCCAGTTTTGGGTTGCTGAATCAGGCCCTAAACAGTCTGGCAGTGCATGATGAAATCTTTCATTCTGTAAATTACTTTCTGTGAAACACTTTAACTGAGTTCCAGACAAGTGGGAAGATTAAGAAAGGTAGAAAATTTAAGAGAAAAATAGATTTCCTGAAGTCTTAGTTAATACTTCAAGAACTTATCTGCTACATGAAGCTAAAGGGTGGATTGTTAAATATTGAAGTATTTTCCTGACGTGTATTTTTCCAAAGAAATCTAAAAAATGTTAAGTAGCTTGGTCTTAGGTATTATTTACAGTGCAAATTAAAAATTCTTTTTTTTTCCACCAAACTCACATGCCAGGAATCTGACACAGGATCTGAACCACAGCGATTGAAAATTAAAGAAAGTAAAGGCTATTCTCTTTGTCATCACACTTCCTCTTATAGTGATATGCTCTTTTGTTATTAAGCAGGCCCAATCAAAACAAAAGGGATACTGTTTCTTTTATGAGTAATGACTAACCCACCAACAGAAAAAAGTTCACATAAAATGTATGGGTTCAGACAGCGCAAGATTTATTACGATAGCTACAAAAATTATTCCTTTTTAACTGCACTTAAATTGTCTAATTATTCACAGCTGTTTTCAGTTTGGTTCAGGTTCTTAATTAGGGGGCAGGGTCCTCTGCCCAAGTCCTAAATTAGCACTGCAAAAAGCTAAGAATAGCTCCATGCTAAACCAGCCCAGCCCTGGGGTTGATTAGTGGAATCCGCTGTAAGATAATTTGTTATTCATACTTATCCATCCACCTCCTGCTGGGCTGAGATAAAGATTGTGGAGAGACACAATTTCCTTCTTGTTTGTGTAATTATTTTGATCCATCAAGGCAATCACGGTCTCAATTGAAAAAAAAAAGTAGTGTTTGCTGTTCTTTTACAGGACCAGTGAAGGGTAAACAGATATGTTTAGGAGCCAGCATCTGATAATCTTAATTAATCTCTGGATTTGAGGTTCGAGAATCCTTGTTAAAATTTAGTGTAGCAGCAGGAGGCTGCATGCCTGAGGGGCTCTTAGGGAGCAAATAGATGTGAAACCGGCACATAGGAGTGACTCCTGAGGGTGTTAGACTTCCAGCAAAGGCAACTTTCAGATATTAAACCAGGGCACAGCTGGTCTCTGCTGATTTTGGATAGGGAGCTAATAGTTTATTGCTGAGAACATGACAGTTCTCTTTATATAGATAGACTGGAAGATTATGTCATATTTAGAAAGATGAATCAATTGTTCTTTTCAGGTTGCCTCAGATTGTGGTATACATTTTCTTTCCTTTGAATAGTGTCCATGCTTCGAGCATAACAGCATAAAGAAGTCAAAAGCCAGTGAGACTCCTTGTCCTCCCTCTACCTGTGGAATCATTCTGCATTTTGCATCAGCAGCCTATGTGTAGTTGCAATTCCTGCCCTTGTGTGCAAGAATTTGTACTTGGGTCAGATGTCTGACTGGGCACATTCAGCAAAGGGAGCTCGAGCCAGTTCCAAATTAAATCTTACTGGTTTAAATGGGAGTGAGACCAGAACCTAAATAAATCTTTCAGGTCACCAGCTGCACTTGGTTGGCCTCATTAAAATTCAGGTCCTCAATATCTGTGGGTGACTGTATGAAAAGGGGTTATAGGGTGAATTGATCAACAGATTTGAGGTTTGTTTGTGCTCCCTGTGGGCTCCCCTACTGAAAAAGTCCTAAAGAGTTTAATAGGAAAAAGAACCTATGTTATTTTTTTGTAAGTATCCTGTAGAATTTAATAGGGAATTATATCCTGACTATGAACATTTTTTTATGGTTCAGATAACTGTAGGCAAGACTGATTTGTGCATTAATGCATTTTTCTAGTGTGTCTCAATTATAGAAACATCTGCACTAAGTGAACTTGAAACCTCTTTGATTCCCTGTGCAAATTCATGCTATTCAAAAGTCCTCATGTTTTCCTATTCCTTGCCTTTAGCTTAATAGTTTCAGAGTGGGTTGCAACAGTATGTAACTGTGTAGCCTACAAAGTGAGGAGAGTGTTTTTAATACAACTACTTAAACCCTTCTAAGGCTGTATTCAAAAAACATACCTAGCTCGGCACTGACTGATCTCCTGGAAGTTATTAGCAACATCTCTTATCTCTGGTAGAGACAAAGATTTTCAAACTAAACAAGACTACTTAACCTATGCAGCACTTTATTGGGCTGGGGAGGTTATATGAATATCCTCTTACAGTCATGGTTGTTTAATGAAAGAGTGGAGTTTTGGCTGTTTTTCAGCCTGGTACACGATGTGAATTTCTATTACTCCCTTCTGTCATTTACACCAGTGCAAAATTAGAGAAAGCTTCAACCTCCCAGCCCTTAAGTGGGCTATTTCACAAGGTGCAGGACAGCGAGATGATTTTTTCAGCTAATTGGAAAATTAAATACTACTATCTTAAAACACATCGTTAAGTTTGTAAAGTCCTTCTCCAGGTTCATATAACAAGTTTATGGCAAGTTTGTCTTGTTCTGGGTGTTTTGGACAGCCCAGGCAAACTTTTGCAGGTCTGTTCAGTGGTGAACGGTTTCACCATTCACTGCACTGTACCTCCAAAGCATGGTTGATACAAGGTCCACACTACCAACAGCCACTCCCTCTGGTGAGACAACATGAGGCCAGTTTTGGCTCTGTCTCTGAGTAGAGTCCAGGGGCAGTGTCTGCTCCACAGCCGTTCCTCTGCAACCAAAAAGCCCCATCCCACACCTTGAGTTTTGTCCCTGGTTTGTTTGCCCACCTCAGGAGGTGCCAGTCCCCTGCCTTCCAGCAGGCAGTGGGCTGCAGGCGAAGGGTCTTTACTGTCACCTCACTTGGTAAAAGGCTGTACAGTTCCTGGAAAGTTTTCTTTCCTAACAAGCCCCAAAACGCACTAACGAACAGCCACAGAAACAAAGACTCCAAAGTCAGTTACTGTCATTACTGCAACTAAGAGTCACAGTTGGCAAAGGCTGGGTCCTGTGGCTTTCCCCTTTGAAAGAAGTGAAGAAGAAGGTGGAGAATCTGGGGACAAACTAAGAGATATGCTCTGTATCACCAAGGAGTCTGTGGTAGATTTCAGAATTGAACTGGAGGTTGATATCTCATGTGTAACTTCTCTGGGATTTGTTTGTTGTTCTTTTTTTTTAAAAAAACCTCTCTGAAATAGTAATGCTTAAGCCTTTCCACCTAGATTATACATGTTGACAAAGCTTTCTTACAAATCTATGCAGGGTCAATGTACGTTGGATGTGACAGTTCTGTGTTTATAAGGGTCAATTCCCACTGAAATCTACTGAATATATTGAAAGTCTATTAGCAATATCACTGACCTTTGCCTCAGACTTTGAGTTAAAGATTCTGCACACATATTGTTGTACTGTGACCGTTGCTATTTTTTGTCCTCTGCCCATGCTTGGCATCAGATGAATTGTGAATGGAGAAATGGCACTGACAGCTTTGAGATCCATGATATCCAAGCTTCGAGGAGGTTCAGTCCTGTTTTGAACTTTTGTGATAGCAGCCTGAAATCTGTCCGTTAAATTCAAAACAATCTGGAGAGACTTCAGAAATACTTGGACCGATATAATTTTATACTTGTATGAATCATCCTAGTGTTTTATTAAGTCTTAACATAGTTTACATTTTAGTCGATCACAGGGACAACAATAAGAAAGAAATACCCTTAAAGAAAAAACATCTGGTGACTCAATATCAAATCCTGCTAATATTTATCTCTCAATAAAACTGGTATCACTGATATGAAGGCAAATTCTTTACATTACATATAATACAATATACTATAATACATAATAGAATATATATGCACACATAAAACCCTAATGCTTTAAGAGTTAGGATTTAGAAAACATAGGGAAACAAAATTACAGTCACTGCTGAGCACTGGAAGGACTTCAAAGAGGAGATGTTAAAGTGACTGTGAATCCAGGAGAATTGAATTATGAAGAAGAATTAAAGCACCTAAAACCTGTATCTAGGATTAAATGAGGAGGTGACTCAGGGTTCTAACTGTCATCAGAACTGGCACCATTTTCAGCTGTCATCTGAAGGTAAATTGAAGCTGGAGCTGGTTTACAATGGGCTGTGAACTGTCATGGTTTTTATGCAGCAGGGGTGGGTGCTTGAAATGCAGGGCTAGAAGGGGCAGGCAGAGGTTGAAATGCAGCAGGAAAATACAACTATCCTGCAAATAGCTAACTGAGATGGGGGAGGAATGGAGTCATCTGCCCATGGACACACAGTTTCCAAAAGAGCAGGGATCCAGCCCTTACCCTAAGGTTTAGGTACATAAACAAGACAAAGAATTCCCTTCCCTTGCAGCACAGCCAGATTAGAAGAAATACCAGGAACATATTATACACACAAAATCAGGAAAACAGGAATAACATCAAGAAAAAATCTTAATTGTAAGACCTTGTGCATGGAGAACTTGCTCTTTTCCTCATTTTCAAATTTTATTTTTTTTAAAGCACACATTTTTGCAGTAATACATTTATAAACTTTCTCCGTGCCCCCTTTGGAAGATTCTTCTTGTATTCCTGTTACATGATATTTTTTACACTTAGATGCAGCGAAATCCTGTTAAAGGAAATAACATGTTTGCTATGTTTATTTTGTCCTCTCAGTCAGTTTGGTCGATTTAACACACGTTTTTTCACTCCAAACAAAAATTATTTCCTTTTGGGTATTATCTGACAAATTAGGATGTATTTTCATAATGAAATCCTACTTTTTATTTTAATCAGTCACAAAATGAGATCTACTCATGCAAGAACATCAAAAAATTACTTAAAGGTCAAGATATTGATATTATATTGTCATTTTAGGTATCAGAAGATCCATTTCATGATCAGAACTGTATTAATAAGGAACTCTGATGCAAATCTGGGCACATAAGACAGCACATCAAATGCTGATACTATTTCACTGTAATGTGCCTTTTATGGGAACTGACTGATCAACTTTTCAAAAAGTAATGGACTGTATATAAATCCTTACTGAATTAGATCACCAATTACTTCTGTTTCTCTCATATTTTGAACTTCCTCTTTTTATTTTGTTTAGAGAAAGGTGTACTTGTCCCACTTCCTTTTTCCTCTTTGCAAAGTGGAAAAACAGAGATGTGAATTAGTAAACATAAAAGCGATACATCTGCTGCAAAAACTTATCATGGGAAATCTTGAATCCTAATTAAGGGAAAGAAGAGACCTGACCTTTGGAAAGCGATAATGTAATATTTTACATATATGAGCATTTGGAGAACTGCAACCGCTTTTGTGTTTAAAGTTATAAGTGAAAGGTAGAATATAATTAATGTAAGTGAAACATGCTTCAAGCAAAGAATAAAGCCATGAATCATGTTAAATGAATTTTTAAAGAATGTGCAAAGAATGTGTTCTTATTTGGGAATGGTTAGTTTCTTGCAAACAGGCTGTTAGGTTGAAACTGTATCTGTGCTCTGCTGTTTAATGAAAGAGCAAGATAAACTGGGGAGATTACAACAATAATGAAAAAACAGAAATCCATGAGACAGGTTTTGTAGAGCACTTCCTCAGGGAGAGGAAGGGCAGGAGGGATGGATTGCTAATGACTAGAAGTAGAATGTTTGATGGCATTACCAGGCAATGTAAATATGGGTTAATGGCCTCATCCTGCAACACCTCTTCTGAGGTGCTGAGTGAGCAGCCGTAAAACTGAACACAGCCAGCAGAAGCCTAGACTGTTTTAGGATAAAATCTGAAGGTACTGGGAATATAGAGTGGGATTTCAGTCCCTATCAGTATTGCTGGTGGGAATATGGGATCTGGTTCTCAGAACACACAAACTCCATGTGTCATCATTCCATTCACATTTCTGTAGTCTGAATTTCATGGGCTTCTGTACTGATTTATGCTTTAAACTCTCCATAGGGAGACATTCAGGTCCTTAAATATATGTAGCTTCCAACCATCACTCCATAAGGGCACCAATCTCTTGTAGATGTCTGTTGCCATAGAATCATAGAACAGTTTGAGTTGGAAGGGACCTTTAAAGGTCATCCAGTCCAAACCCTTTGCAGTGAGCAGCAACATCTTTAACTCAATCTGGTTGTCCAGAGCCTCGTCCAACCTGACCTTGAATGTTTCTAGTGATGGGATACCTACCACCTCTGGGCAACATCTTCCAGTGTTTCATTACCCTCATTATAAAAAATGTCTTCATTATATCTATTCTAAATCTACCCTGATTTAGTTTACAACCATTACCACTTGTCCTATCACTACAGAACCTACTAAAAATTCTATCCTTACCTTTCTTATAGGCCCCTTTAAGTATTGAAACGTCACAACAAGGTGTCCCCAAAGAATTCTCTTCTCCGGGCTGAACAAACCCACCTTTCTCAGCCTTTCTTCATAGGAGAAGTGTTTCATCTCTCTGACAATTTTTGCAGCCCTCCTCTAGACCCTCTCCAACAGGTCCAGAACTGGATGCAGTATTCCAGGTGGGGTCTCACCAGAGCAGAGTAGAGGAACAGAATAAATTCTCTCGAACCTGCTGGCCATGGTTCTTTTGATGCAGCTCGGGATAAGATTGGCCTTCTGTGCTGCAAGTGCACACTGTTGGCTCTTGTCCAGCTTTTCATGCACTACCACCGCCACAGGGCTGCTCTCAATCCCTTCATGCCTCAGCCTGTATTGATGCAGGGGGCTGCCCCACCCCAAGTGCAAGACATTGCACTTGGCCTTGTTGCACCTTATGAGGTTTGTATGGTCCCATGTCTCCAGCTTGTCCAGGTCCCTCTGGATGACATCCTGTCCCTCAGGCAAGTCAACTGCATCGTTGATCTTGGTGTCATCTGCAAACTTGCTGAGGGTGCACTCAATCCCACTGCCTACGTCACTGATGAAGATATTAAAGAGTACTGCTCCCAATACAGATCCCTGTGTGAGACAACTTGTCATTGGGAATTTGAGCCGCTGACCACTATACTTTGTATGCAACTATCCAACCAATTTCTTGACAACTGAAAACTCTACCCATCAAATCTATATTTCTCCAACTTATAGAAAAGGCCATTGTTGGGGACCTTGTCAAAAGCCTTACAGAAGTCCACACAGATGACATTCTTCCCTTGTCCACTGATGTAATTATTCAGCCATCGAAAACCACTAGTCTGGTTGTGCAGGACAGTCTCAAATCACTTCCCTGTCCTCCATGTGCCCTAGCATATCTTCTAGGAGGATTTGTTCCATGATCATCCCAAGCACAGAGGTGAAGCTGAGAGGTCAGTAGTTCCCAGGGTCCTCCTTTCTATCCTGTTTAAAAATGAGTGTGATATTTTACTTTTCCAGTCACCAGAGATGTCATCAGACTGCCATGACTTTTCAAATATCATCAAGAGTTGTCTTGGCATTTACATCAACCAGCTCCCTCAGGAGTCTGGGATGCATCTCATTCGGTCCCATAGTCTCGTGTATGCTTAGTTTCCTCAGGTGGTCTCAGATCTGACTTTCTTTTACTGTGGGAGTTCCTCCAGTCCCTGCCTTGTGGTTGATCGATTTGAGAACTGTGAGAAGAGAGGCTGCCAGTGAAGGCTGAGACAAAAATGTTGTTGAATATTTCAGCCTTCTCCACGTCTGTTGATATTAGGTCTCCATTCTTGTTCATTATGGGAGGATGCTTTCCTTGACCTTCTTTTTCTGGCTTACATACCTGTAGAAGCAGTTATTATTATTGTTTGCATCCCTTGCCAAGTTCAGTTTCAGTTGTACATTGGCCTTCCTGACCCCATCCCTACACCACCAGGCAGCCTGCCTATACTCTCCCAGGATATCTATCCCCACTTCCACTGCCTGTGTGTTTCCTTCTTGCCCCTTAGTTTGACCAGCAGACGTCAGCTCTCTAGCTTTCCTTTCCCGTAACTAGAGTAAGAAGGCTTCATCAACAGGTGCCCCTTGAACTGATTGCCTGTAGGAGACACCAGCCACAAGTTTCCCTTTGTTGTCCATAAGCTTTAAACCTGCTTGTGGCTGTTCTTCAGAGACAGCTCTTCACTCTGTATCCATTTCTTGATGTAGGGTGCAATGTTTCTCCCCTTCCTTCCTCACTTGTTCCTCCTGAACAACCTGTGGCTATGACAGCCATGCTCCTGTCGTGGGATTTGTCTCAACAAGCTTCATCAATGGTGACTATGTCTTACCTTTCTTGCAGCACAGTGGCTGCTCCTGTTTGTTGCCCATGCTGCGTGCGCTGGTGTAGAGGCACTTCAGCTGGACTGTTGGCTGTCTCACCTGATTAGAGAAACACCTCTTAATTCCTTTGAGGTATTTTGGTGTTTCTCTGTTGGTTTATGTTACCTCAGGAGCCCCTGGCTCATCTCCATAAGACTTCAAGTGTGCTGCAGTGTAGCTGATGCATCTCAGAGCAATGGGCGGAGGGCCGTCACTAGCACCCTCTAACCTCAGTGTACCATCCCTCACCTTGTGCCGGGCAAGCCTGATATTATGCCCCTCACCTACCAAGTCTAGTTTAAAGCTCTGTCAATGAGGCCTGCTAGCTCATGAACAAAGACCCTCTTCGCCCTTTGAGAAAGGTGAATCCCATCTGGCACCAGCAAGCCTGATGCTGTGTAGGCCATCCCATCACATCCCCCAAAACTGTGTCAGTGAAACTAGCCTTGGAGCCATGTATTAATAGGCTAGGTCCATCTGTTTTTTCTAATGTCACTGCCTGCAACTGAAAGGAGAGAAGGAAAAATAACCTGTGTGCAGACTCCATTACCAACTGTCCCAAGGCCCGGAAGTCTCTTTTGATCACTCTTGGATAACACATTGTGGCTTCATGGCTACCACATGGAAGAGCAGTAATGGGTAATGATATGAGGGCTGTACCAAGCCTTAGAGATGTTCTTATCTCAGGCTCCATGGAGGCAGCAGACTTCCATAGGAGGAGGATCTGTCCAGCATATTGAGCTCTCTGTTCCACCCAGGTGGGAGTCACCTACAACTATAATCCATCTTTTGTTCCTCACAGAGGTGGTTGGGTTGCAGGGGGTAGGCCTTTCTGACACTGGCGACACCTCTGGTATTGATGGACCTTCACCCGCATCATCTATTAACTGGGCTTCTGCATCCAGAGCCTCATACCTTTTGTACAGAGGCACCTGGGAACTTGAGATGGGAAAAGTGGGGGGGGTTCATCTGTTACCCTGAATGTGGACTTGCCTCCATTCACTTCTTTCCTTTGAGCTATTGCTTTCCATCTCATGGATGGAGTATACAGGATCCCTTTGATCTTGGGTCTTTTTTCCTGGCGGCTCCTGTTTCTCTCTCAAGGAGGGCAGAGCAGGGTTCCACCAGTCTATCTCTTCCTCAAACTGCCTCATACTCCTTAACTCTTCTACTTCCTCTCTTAGCTATGCCACCAAATTAAGCAGATCATCCACCTGGTCAGACCCCACACAGCTGTTCTCACTACTGCCATCCAGTTCCAGTGAGAGGCTTTGGCCACTCCCTGCAACCTGAAACCTGAATGGCTGTGTGTTTTTGTAGGAGCTCTGTCTGGATTGTCATCTCTGTTGGTAGTGTTCTCAAGTCTGGACCCTCAGAGGTTAAGGACGACACTCAATACCTACAGCTAGGCACTAGCACTGCTCCCTTAGTTCCAACAGTACATCAGGATGGAAGAGGTAGATTTTAATGTATTTCAGTAATTTCTCTCTGATGTACCCTCTGCATTTCTGCAGGTGGACTGTTCCTGGTTTAGTCTGCGGCGGGCTGGAATTCTCTCCCGGTAAAGATCTGTTTGGATGTAGCTACTTTTTACACAAGTATAATGAATCTTAGGTGCTGCAAGTCTATGCAGAGAAGAGTACTTATGGTTGCTATGGTTGTCTAAAAAAAAACCCAACCAAAACTGCTAATGTGCATTGGAAAAGAAAAGCAGTGGTTCTGGCACAGTAACAGTATTATATAAAAGTCTTCCTTATTGGTCTTGGGCCAAATTCAGCTATTGTTTACATGCATGTTCTCCTTTTGAGTGGCTGGTGCTCTTCACACAGAAGCAGGAGCACATTTGCTCTTGCTATTTTCCCTTCAGCTGCACAACTCCTTCTTCAGGTACGGCAGCTTTAAAACAACAAAAAGCACTCTTTAACCTGCCTGACCTTTAAGCACATGGCCTGTGAAAACATCGTCTTCTTTATATCTACCATACTCTGTATATCCAAGCACACATTTGACATGTTTTCCTGAGGCAGTAAATTTTCCTTCTGCTGACATTGAAGTAAATGCTTTAATCAGAATAAATCTGACTCTTTAAATCAGCTAACTACATCTATAGCAAATTAATTACTAAAAATGACTGTGTTTAGGGAGGCTGGATATTTCTGGTATTTGTTGAGCATGATTTTTTTCTACAGTTTCTCAAGAGATTTAATCTCTGTGCAAGTGAATAATTCCAGTTCGCTTCAATAGGGCTACTATGTGGTTTAGGTGTTATTAGATTGAGCCCTAAAATTAATTTGAGAGCTACTGCAGGCGGCAAACTTTTTTGGTCCCGAGGGAAAACCAGTGTTGGACAAGTATGAAGTGAGTCATCTTTGACTCACATTGTCTACAAAATGGATGTCCCTGGGAACAAATGATGTTCAAGCTCTTGTAGAAAGGGCTTTTTGGTCAGCCTGAGGTTGGAGACAGGGTATTGTCATATCAAGCACCGAGCTCGAGGCACGGGTTCTGGTGGAGCATCTCTCTCTGCTGCCAGCCTCACACCAGATTTTACTCTAGGCAGGCATTGGGCTTAGCCCCAGGTCTGACCTAATCCTAAAATACTCTAAAGATAACAATTGAGCCCAAACAGAAAACTACAAAAAAGCTTCCTGCAGTTTTTAACAAGAAATGTTAATCCAACCTCCATAACAACAATAATTGTCAAAAGACACTCTTTAAAATTTCATTTTGTTGACGAGGGAAGTTTTGGCTGTTTGAAGGAAATGCCAGTCCAAATCCTTTTTGTGAAAGGAGCCTTTAATGACTTTCAAAACCTGCTGCAACTGTCTAGGATAACATTTAAATCCAAACTTTTGAAGATCTCTTGTCTTACATGTAGATGACCAAAGCTCCTTCTTTTTCTGTTTTCATGTCTTTCACAAATTTCTGTAAATTATATTGAAACCCAGGCAAACACTTTAGCTCATACTTTGTTATGAAAGAATGTATTGTTCAATTATTTCCAGAATTTTCACAATATCTTTCCCCAAAGTATGACTGCTTTTGCTCAGAAAACAGTAAGTTTAACCAAACCTCTTTCATAGATGCAAACTATAATGGGAAATAAGAGCTTCCCTGAGGGACTCCCATTATTTAGTCCTTTGTTTCTTTCCCAAAATATGAGCAGAACAGGTTCTATTCAAATCCATCTACCCTGGCACCACCTGCAGCTTGGCATCGGGCTGTTTCCTAAGACACTATTGAACATCCAGTTTGTGGTGGGAGCACCTTCCTGTCACGTTCGCTTTTTTAAAATGATGACCCTTATTGGTGGTAGGCGAAGGGACGTTTGTCCGTGACGCCCTGCAGCCCTGCAAGGGTGTGAGAGGCTGGCATGGTGTGGAAGGGCTGGCTATGGGCCGTGCAGGAGGGAGAGTGGGATCCCACTGCCCTAACATGATGCAAATTCTGGGAGAGAATCTCCTGGGTTTTCCAACTGCTATGTCTGCGAGAGGCACTACCAACCAAAATTTTGGAGCATTCGCTGTAAAGCTGGTATTTACCATGTGGAAAAATACCAAGTCACTGCTTGAATGGTGCAAAGGTGGAAAGAGAACACCACGAGGCATTTCTCTTTGCCATATTTTATATGGGAAAAGTGAAGTGCGTCTGAATCCATACCAGGGTGACCCATGCTTGCTGCTAGATAAGTCTGAAAGGTTTGGACCAGCACAAAAGCCTAGCATCACTGGAGGATCAATGTGCACAGTAACTCTAGGGACTTCTTTCCCTGTCCAAACTGGAGATCTTCCTGCTAAAGTCAGTGACGTGGCTTATGTTTCAAATGGGCATAATTCAACTGAAAGTGCTGGCTCTGGTGTTTTCAGCTCTTGTGGAGTCTGGCTAAGGGTGTGTTTCTGGGGTAAAAGTATCATTCTCTCAGAACTCAGGGGGAACGTATGTAATTCCTCACTCCACTCAAAACAAAAACCAAATACAAAAATGAATCATAAGCCAACCAGGTAAAGAACAGATCTTAACTGGATAAAAACAAGAGCAGATGCAAACTCCTTATAAGCCTGATGAATGACTGATTTGAAACTTGCTTGCGAATTCCTGCAAAATTATTGACGTTTCCCCCTCACTTTTACAATAAAAAACAAGTCAGAGATTAAGCTGCTGATCCACCGAAGAGTTCAAACTCCACTGAAGGGTGGAAGCCAACAGTGCTGCCAGATTCATGAGGTCATGTTCAGAGTGAGATAACTCTATCCAAATCTTATTCTGAACATGAGTTTTCTTTCTGGTATGTATGTGAAACCTTTCAGTTTCTCCATTGACCTGAATTTTCAGTCGTTCTAAGCGTGCTAGACTGGTAGCTTGGACTAGGTATAAAACAAACAAACAAATAAATAAATAAAAGAGCCTGTTTGCCAAAGGTATCATTTTCTGACTTTCTCTACTCAGACAAAAACTGCTAAAACCCCCTGCATTGAACCAGACAATACTGAAATGTGATTAACAAAGATGAAACTGAACTGATGTTAAGCATTTAGCATCTATAAATGCAAGAGGGTCCACAAGCTGCTGTGAATTGCATCACTAGCTTGTTTCCTTTTCTTAAAAGTTTCATCCATACCCTCAATAAAAGCAAATTATGGGTAATATTAGTCTTGAACTCTTTAAAATGGCATCTAGCCTATAGATTAACACTAAGCCACAAAATAATGCAATAAATTGGAAATATAAATGAATGAATGCCATAAGTTTCTAAGGATGTTAGAAACAGAGCAAATAGTAATCACAGCTACTGATTGAAAGATAATTATTAGAATCCCAGATTTTTCCCTTGTTTTTCACCTGTCTGTCTCATACTATGTAGTGAAATACCTGCATTTTATCATGCCTATTTGATAAATTATGAGATTGAGGCACCGAGAGGGTCTCATGCCCAGAGTGAACTCAACAAAAAACCCAAGTGCTCCAAGATGTGTCCCTGTGCTGGGTTATGAGGGTCACTGACTGCATTCAGCTCTTCCTGCAGGTGACCGAGGGGCAAGTGCCCTGTGCTGAGTCGTGGTGTGGACATCCCCACTCAACTCTGTCCCAGGGCACAGTCAGATGGGCTAATGCTTTTCGAGATAGCAGGATTTTCTGTGTGGTCTGTGACACAGCCCATGGACAGCCCGTTGCCCCAGCATCATCCTTGAAGACCGTGCTTGGGTTTCCCAGAGCAAAGGGGAAGAGAAAAGGGTAAAATATAGTAACAGAGGCACAGGAATTGGTGAAGGACATCTGAATAGTACCTAAGATGACAGCTGGTTTTAACTTTGCATTAACTGAATATCATGTTAATTGAACTTCTGAGGACAGAAGTAGGTTGTTCTCAGTAAATAATTTGAGGCATTTGCATTATCCAGCAGTTTGCAAAAGCACAGGTTTGGCAACTGACTTTGCAAGTAACCCCTGCTATGGCAGAGTGTGCAGTGAGTCTCTTCTAGATTAAGGCAGGGTGAGAGTCATACAATAACAGCTTCAGAGAGGCTGTGCTGATCTGAAGCATTTGCAACTTAAAGATTTACTGAGTAACTCTGAGGACTTCTCTTGGCATATTTAATCCTGAAATGTACTGGGATACTATAACACATTGATATAGTTTTTATGTACCAGTAAGACACACACCTAGGTATTCAAGTACCAGAAATCTACTGAAAACATGTAAATCTGGCATTTAAATATCTTAGAAGATCTAAACCTGAATCCTGAAGTCTTAACTGAACAAAAGACCTTCCACTGACAGCAACAGGAGTTTTTCCAGAGTAAGGATTGAAGGGTTTAGTCTTAAACTAGAAGGCAAATAGTTTTAAAGCCACTGGTAACTGGATGAAAGTGCTCAGAACCACTTTTGTATAGCAGTAACATAAATGTTAACGCCATTTTTTTTGGTAGATCAGTGACAGAATCAGAAGTATTAAAAAATCAGTTTTTGAATCAGTTACCTATGAATTAAATAACTCAGTGTAGATTTGTGGGCATGCAGAATTTACCTGTCTGTAATCATTATTAGATAATAAAAGACTTTAAGGTAACTATTTGGGTTAAAAATGATAACTTTCCAGTGATAATCCGCATGCTGTCATTTTGATTTCTTAAGCCTAAAGTTTACAGTGCCTCAGGCAAAAATATTACTGTTACCATACCTCAGATAAGATGCGGCCTTTTTTTTTTGTACATAATATTTATTGTGTATTGGGCATTGCTAAAGGAATCTTATTTTAACTGAAGCCAGATTTTCTGTAGTTAATAGAGTTAGGAATGGTGTATTATTTTCCAACTTGGACAGGTTATTAATACTTATAAGTTGTGAACATTGAAAGAATTCCCATAAATCTGTGCAGTGCACTGCAGTTTACAGCAGAAGAGATAAAGATGTATAAAAAGCTGCTGAGTGCCTGCATGTTATGTTCAGCCCCTGTTCAAGGGCTCTGCTTTGTGGCTTTGTGGTGTCCTGGAGGACAGGACACCTACGTGGGGCTGCCAGTGTATTCCAGGGCTGGCTAGACGAGGGGTCAGCCCTTCTCCCCAAATGCTGCTCTCCAGCTCTGTGTGTTTTCTGCAGTCCTCTGTCTCCCCAAAGGTTGTGTTTCAGCCAAAAATGGCAGGATTTAGCAGAACAATGCAGAAATGTTAAAGGATTGATGACTGATTATTTCCTCCCCCTGTATTTTAACAAGCAGAGTGGGTGATATATTTCTTCTGGTTTGGTTTAAAGGGACAAACGTCATTCTCAGGCTGAAAGGTCTCACTCCAGTAAACCAGAGATACCATATTCAGACCTTAGTGCCCTATATCAGACTTTGGATCTAAAGAAAGTTATATACACGTGTACGTGTAAAGCTGTCCTTTTTCCCCTACTGTGCCATATATAATTAGGGGTCATTTTTATTCAGGCTTCTTTTTCAGTAGTGCACATGCCTCCCTTGCATGTACAAGCCTGGCATTCATGCAAACCAGGTGCATGCAGTAAAGAATTTTGCACTGAATATGTATTTAGGCAGCAGTAACTAAGCTCTCCAAATTCTTCTCTTGGTGTGCACAGGGCTATGTGTAAAACCTGGGACAGACTCCCATTCTTATCTTTAGTTTCTTAGTCATCCTGTTCAAGAATACAGAGGAGATATTCTCATGATACAGCCACTATGCTGCTGCTGCTTTGCTGCATGACTTTGGGCAACACAGGGAGTGCAAATCCCTATGAGGTGCTGAGGTCTCTGGCCCCCTTCCAACAAAACACTTAAGGTTGTTATTGAAATCAAAGGAAGAACTCACTAACTTCAGTGTAATCAGTGCTTGTGCTTTGCTCCAACAGGACTGGAGGATTCAGTACCTTATTGGATCCAGGCTTTGATGTTTTGATTCCTGCTCTTTCTTTCCCTCGCTGTAAAAATGCAGGTAATGGTACTCAACTTGCAAGGATTTCGTGAGGCTATGCCTTAGGCAAAAGAAAAACTCAGAAAAGTGAATTATAAATGTCAGTGTATTATATTGACATAGTATAATAACATAAAACATAAACAAATGTGATATATCCAGTCTACTTGCACAATAACAGTTGCCATCAATTTTTTGCATCTGTTGTGTATTTATTCTCACTGCCACTGGACAAGGTCACACTGGTATCCCTAGTTTTCTGGGTATACAGCTAAGGGAAGCTGAATTACTTCAACTGTTCACAAAAAAAAAGAACACTAATGGCCATGAAAGACTGAGGTATCCTAGTCAGGTTGTAACTTCTGAATTACCTTAACTCACTGCTATAAATAACCTGGGTCCAATTCTGCTTCCACCTAAATGCCTGTAAGTCCATCTCATCAATTTACATGTCACAGCTCTATATCCCTTGTAGGAAAGCTTACAATTCAGCTTCAGGTTCTCAGCTGCCTTATCTCATGTTTGATAAAGAGATGATAGATTAGATCACTAAAGCTGAGGTTAGGTAACTAAAATAAGGCTTACAGCAGATGTAAGTAAAAAGGTAAACAGCCTTCTCTCAGGGAGTTATGGTTGTATTCTCTACTTTCTGCAAGTGGGCTTATACGTGTCTGCATACACATTAAGCACTGATCATATCTAAGAGAAAAAGCAAAAATGGAAACCTCTCCTAAGGCAAGATCCCCAAATGCATAATTAAAAAAATGAATATGTGGATGGTTGCATTGCTTTCACTGGGTGCTGTGGGACATACAACTGCAGTTTTCTCCCTCTCAGCACTGACAGCTTATGATATGTGGTGGCAGAGTAGGGGAGAAGTTGTACTTTGCACCTTCTTAATGTACTCTGCAACAAACTGAAAAATCATTTTCAATTAAAAAAGTTCTAACCTTTTTTTTTATGAAAAATGTAACTGGCCTGTGTTAAAGACAGGGCACATGTCTGCCTGGACCTTTGGACCTGATGATTTTGAAAAATAATGAATGTTTCCAGTTTGTACCACATCGAAGATGTAAACACTCGTCTTTAATTTTGTCAAAAGTACAGCAGCTTTCTAGGAGATGCTATTGAAATATTTGTTCTCAGCACAGCTGGGACATCCATACACCTATGCAACTTTGGTCACTGGGGGATCTCAGTGTGACAACCTTGTTGACATCAACTATGCTGAACCTTCCCCTCCAAGGAAGTCTTAAAAGACAGAATTCCATTCAAGGTCTCTGACTCACAAGCGCTGTTATGTTAAGATATGGTGACTGAAGAAGTTAGTTGGATGTTGCCTTCATCAGCCAGAACAGCTACACCTGATGTGGAATTTTAGTTTACAGACCAGTACAGTCACTTAAACTGAAATATATGCTCATCTTTTTTGTATGTATACCATGCTGTCAACATTGAAGGTTTCTGAACAGGCAGGCTGCTTGTATTCCTACATTCGTGTAGGTACTATAACTTGGGTAGATAGATAGACTAGTCAGGTGGGGAGGAGAAACTTCTATCCATCACAGCTTGAATTGGCAGAACTTGTGAACCACAGACTGCTCCTCTTCTTATTAAATCTTATCTCATCTGCATGGGTGCAACAAAGGAAAAGGCCTCTGAGTGTCTGGAAGCACATTGTAAAAGTGCACTTCAAAGAAGACAGTGTTATGAACTGAATGTGTTTTGATTAAGGGAGGTCCTTACGAGAGGTTTTCAAGGCATCTGGATAGTTACTTCATTGTTTTAGTAACAAACCAGACTACTCCAAAGGACTGTCCACATGTAGGGCTTTGGAAACTTGCTTTCAATGGGCATTTTTTATGGAGTGGATTTGTCTTCCTTACTAGATGTGTTTTTGTCCTGCAGAGTGCTCAACTATGTGCTCTGAGTGTGGGGTTAATAAGTTTGACAAGGCGAGTGTTAGAAGATGGGTAACAGTGTAGCTGGGAGGGTACCTGTCAGTGTAGTTTGCAGCAAGCTCAGTGAGCTGTAGAGGCATGCGTTGAACTACCAAGAGTAAAAGACATGATCTCAGCTTGCCGAGAAGGCTTTAGTAACTTGCCAGCACTTACCAAAGGAAACAGAGAGTATCTATACGTGGAGGAGTCACTCACTGCAAGCGCTGAGACAGAAGGTTAGCTTTTTCAAAAACGCCCGCATGACTACAGTTTATAATATGTCAGACTTTTACAGTTGCAATTGTTTTCTACTGGAGCTGGAGTTAATTTGCAAAGATGCTGAGTATCTATCTGTAAAAGAAAATCTTACGAGTCTAACTCACATGTAGCAATGGCTTCGAATCATACCTCTGCGACGGATGACTGCCACAAGTGCTTATTGCACAGTGCTAGGGGAAGTTGCTGCTTTTTCACGAAGGACAGACAGAAAGCTTGCAAAGAAGTTTGTGAATCTTCTTCCTTTTTGTTCTGACATACTATACTAAGCATCATTTCAAATGGTAAGTGGAAGGACACCCATTATGTAGCAATATCATCTACCGAACACAATGGACTTCATAGTAAACCTCACCAGAAACAGAGCTGGCTCAGTGTAGGTGTTCCTTGACCACAGACACAGGAGCTATATGTCTGATTTTGGGAAGATGTATGTGAGGCAAAGAGAGTGGGATGTGGGAAGGTAGAGACAGGAAAGCCAGCAGAAAGCAAGCAAAGGGGTTATTGCTTCATCCCTGAAGCGGGGTGTGACACTGAACTGACTCCAGGGCATGTTTGTAAATTTTAAGCAAGGGTAATGCATGCTCTTTGCCTCTTCATTGTTCCGAGAAACGGAAATTTATGTACAGTCACATAAATGAACCAGACTGTAGCAAAATGTCCCTGAATTTATCTTTCTTTTTTTTCTCTAATAATTGCTTCAGGATCTCAAACCCCAGCAGATATGTATATGATTAAACTTTTATCCCCAGTAGTTAGTCAGTTTTTAAAAAAAGATACTAAATATTGAAAGGCTGTTGTGTACACACGTACATGCTGTCTTGAAGATCTTGTGTATGTACGTGCATTTTCCAAACTCATTCCCACAGAGAATGGTGTTACTCCACAAGCTGTACAATGGCTTAGTTATTGGGAAAGGCAATCCCATTGTGATTTGAATTGCGCCCGAAGTTATTAAAAAAAATATCAAACATGGTTTTAATTGCTACAAAGGTTTTAGTTGCTTATAGCCAGGAATTTAGCTCAAAATGTCTGCACTCCTGAGTTTAATTTGTGCAAACTTTAATATCTTCATACAACAAACCACTGAGGTATTTCTGGTTTTAGAACAATATACTAAATCGTTCCGACATTTCCATGCATGATCAGTTTAAAGATTTGATTACCTAAGCTTTAAATCCTTAATCTGTGCTTGGAAAAGACAGGGGAGGGCAGTTAGTGGAGAGGGACAGGATTTGCTGAATGTCCAGCCAAATATTTCCTAGCAAAGCCAAACCAGATTTTCTGTGGCACAGATACACTTGAATTTGCCCATGATAAAAATGCACCAGTACGCTGATTTGATGGGTAGATGCATGTGTGGCACATGCGTGGCCTCTGAAGCTCTGGACAAGTGCCTGTGCTCCGCAGCCCTTGCCCCTTTTACCCCTCGCAGCCATGTGCGAGTAAATCACGGCTGTCAGTGTGGTAGCAGCTTGATTAAAGTTCAGGGGTTTAATAGATCATTTTAAAAAACCCAAATTACTCCCACTCCCTAGTCGATCCACCTGGACCCTTGCCCTAGGTGCATGGCAGTTTTCAACCAGTGCTGGAGAAGCCAAGTCTGGGCCCGAGGTTCCTGCTTATTCCCCGAGGATCCTAACTGCAGACCTAGACCAACATTCTCAGCTGTATTTAATCTGCTCTGAGACAAGCTGGCTATGAGAAAATGCAAAGGAAAAGGCGCATAAGCAAAGACATGGAAAAACTTGGACAGTTGGCCTGCTTTGTTCACTTGGTAAACTGGAGGCTGGCCAGTAACAGCGGAGCTCCCTTGGCGATACAAGTCTGTTCCAATTAATCGTGTTTAACCATTCTAATCACACTTTAGCACATTAATCCTATTTTCAATCCAAAACACATCTGAAAGAGCGGCATGTGGGCCTTTTTATAGCAACCGCAAATCAGATGTAACTGAGAGACATAGGGCCCTAGTTTACTCTGCACTTTCACTGAACTTAAACTTAATAAAATATGTGACTGAGTTGTGGTTGGATTTACTGCATGATGTTGATGCTTCCACATATAAATAGATCCCTTAAGTAACCTAAAAACCTGTCAGAAAGGGCAGTGAAAATTTGATTATAAGGTAACCAGTGCGTGTGTTTTCTAACAATGACATTGCTCCTCTGGTCAGTGATATTGAGAGAACTTTTAAAATTTAATCTTCTTATGGATATAAATAATGCTACACTTGGAATGGTGGGGCTGTGTTTTTGTGTTTCAGCCACTCTCAGTTACAAAAATTTTATGCTTTGCTTTAACTATGAAAATAAGATAAAGCTATTATCTTCTCCCAGGTGTGCTTTCTTTTGGCATTTAAAGTAAGTTTTAAAACAGCAAAAAATTTATATTTCTTCTATTAACCGTGTACAAAGTGAAATAATATTTTTTGATTTGTACTCCTAATAAAATTGAACTGCTTTGCATTTCTCCTGTGTTAAAACCCTTCCTTTCAGTGAGAGATGATCTTATTACAGCATAGATCCATGATGCTGCTTTTTACTCTACTCTGTGGTTTTGCTTTAAACTGAACAACAGCAAAAAGCAAAAATCTCACATCCATATATGTCCACCCACAAATCTCTTGATGTTTTTAGTGTCTGAATCCATGTTTATAGGCAGGCTCAAAAGAGGTGCATTGAACCGTAAATTATGCAGGAGAGTATGTGTTTGAGCCTTGAATTTAGTTGTGGAGTGGGAATGAAGTTATCAAGTCACGATGAATGAAATGCTTAGCAGTACAGAATATGGCAAAAAAAGGTATCTAAGAAAGTTCACTCTTGAAACGGAAAATCTTGGAAAATTTCCAGGATTATTCTTGGTGTTTGGTTTTCTAAGTAAACATTTCTATCCTTTTATGTTACAAATAATAATCTGGAAAGATGCATTAGGGGAACCTAAATGCAAACTAGAAATGAGTTTATCCAGGTAACTAAGGTTTTATTAAACAATTTAATTCATTCCAGTTCTTTTGGAAGAAATTACAGGTTATGGTTAATGTAGTGTATCAGACAGGAATAGCATTCACAGAGCCACCTGCATTTAATATACAACTGTCAGAAATCTCTACTCAATACCACTTACCCAGAAAGAAATATGCAACAATTTGGTCTACGTTGGACTTTTATTATTAAAAAAAGTAATCTTTTTTTTTTTAAAATACATGAAAATATTTATGGGATTTTGCTCTTCAGTAGAATCTGTGTAGGTTTTTTGAGCTCAGTGAATTATCTGTCATTTTGCCCGCTTCTGTATGCTTTAGTAGGCACTGGAAAACACCATACACTGGGACTGTGACCAAGTAGAGAATTAAGACAATGCATTCAAAGAAAGTCTGATAAATAATCTTTTCCAAGTATCATGAAAAAATGTTCTGAAGATATAGGTTAGTGCTAGTGATGCCAAAACCTGAAAATCCTTGGGTTAAAGAGGCCAATTGATGAATGGAATATTAAAAAATTCCATGAACTTCTAATGGAAACAGCTCATATAGTAAGTATTTCTAATATTCTTCAAAAAGGAGTCTGCTAGTGGTGAAAAAAGGCAATTAGGTGACTTAGTGTCTGTGGTGGTAGAACACAAAACAACGATTGACAGGTTCGGCTTCTCCCCCATCACTAACCGAGGGCATGACCTGAAAAATCTGAAGATCTTTTGCTTTCTGTTTTCACTGCATAATTGAGACAACGTAAGGAAGGCCGTGAAGGTTGATTTTACCAAGACAGGAGCTTTAAGATGTCTGCTACACCAGACTGCCTTCACAGGGAGATGACGGGGAAAGACTGCTCTAACAGGAAGAATTATTTATTTTTCCCTATCTCTACCATTTCATGCAAAAACTCGGCACAGTGGAGTGAGTTCACTTTAGATTTTAAGGGGGAGCTAGGAGGCAAAGGGGTAGAGTGGCAAGTACACATCCTAGAAATAAACTACAGCTAGCAAAAGCTTGTTCGCCTGTGCGTCAAGGAAGCGGAGATTCTCTGTCTTCTATAAAGCAGAACCATTACGGGACAAGGGGTTTAAAGTATTAGTCTTTCCCCTCCCAAAGTTCAGCAAGGTTTTCACCATCTACTTCAACAGAGCCACGATTAAATCAAAACCTACCTAGGTTCCATTTCAGCCACAAACTTTAACAAGTGTCATGGGACTCTGCTGAACAGAGAGGCTGATGGATTTATTTCCCCTTCCTTTATTAGGAAACCTTTCCATTTGTAATAACTCGTCTTCTGAAGGGAAGCTCTGCAGCAGACAGGGAGTTGTCTGGGGCATGCTGGCCAAGCAGCAGCAGGAAAGCTCTGTGGCTCCGCACCCCACAGTCTGCTTTTCAGCACCCCTCTTCACTACTCACCTGCCAAACTACAATATAGATCCACAGCAGCTTGGAAAACCTCGGAGACCAAGGAAATCACATATGTATCAACAGAGGGTACCCTCTCATCCCTAATATCAGAGCATACTCACTGTGTCCACGCCTTCTTTTCATTTGCCTCCAGAAGTAAATCTTCTATGGGTTGATCACAGAACTGTGGCCTCTGGTAGATCTTAAACCACACCTTGAATTTCAGTCCAGAACTGTTTGGTTGTTTTAGGCTAGGGTTTATCATTGTACTACAGTACAGCAGCTCCTCACATGTTGCCGAAGACTTCATGTGTTCATCAAGGAAAGGAGGCAGCAAAGGTAAGGGTATTGTAAATTGGTATGTGTTTAAGTATTTTGACATTATAACAAAAATATTTCCCAGAGAAACAGGTTAAGAAATTAGAATTTGGCCAGATTTTTAGAGGGGATATTCTGGTTGCTTTAAAATTAATTTATTTTTAATCGTCATTTCAGATAAAGGCAAGGTCAGAATATAAACAAAGTAAATGTGAAAATGGAAGTAATAAAGCAAGAAACAAAGGTGTAAGTGTAGTTACTTGTCCACCTTCTGGATTATATGATGCAGTGGGTTCCTTAGGCTCGGCATTATACTCTGGGGCTCCATGGGGGATTGGGATAGGAAGGCCTAGATTATTTGCTTAGTTTTACTGGTATGGAACTGGAGTAACTCCAACAGTTCATATTTGAATCCCTATTACAGTATTTTAAATCCTATAGTAATATTATTATCCTCTAGGCAGCCTCTGGAGCTTATCCTGATTAATACCCATGAAAATAAGATCACAGCCTAACTTCCAGAATCAGTTTAGAAAATTTTTATAATGCTAATTTTAATTCATATTTATTTGGTCTCTATTCTCCTCCAAGCTCCTGTTTCAGCAGTACATGCAGATGGAGCCAGAGCTGCAGTGGAAGTTCCCTAATTCCACTTCAAGAAGGGTGTAATCCCTTTGTTCCATGTTCTTCAAGAAGAAAGTCCCTTTTAAAAGAGATACTTTTATCTATACAAGACTTTTGCATCCAAGTCAGTTCTCGAAATCAGAAAAAAACTTGAATTCATATCTAACCTCTTGGAATGGCTGAGAAACTCCTGTTTCAGACACAGTCATGTATTACACAGAGGAATGAAGGGGATACCATGTCATGGTCCTGTCGACTATGAGGTAAATGCTCTGTGAAAATTTGGTGTTGAAGGCACCCATATGACTCAGTTTGCTATTGTGCCTGTTCATTTGAACTGAAGAGGTAGCCAACAATGAACTATGTTGTGTTGGGCACAATAGAGACCTATAGTCCCAAAGCACCCAGAGGTTACAGCTCAAGCTTAAGGCATGGTTGCTCATTATGTTAGATGGGCTTTCAACAACTTTCTTTTCAAAACTTTTCGATTAGCAGACCACTACCAATCCTCAGTCCTTCTCACAGCCCATCTTCATAGCAAAACTTTTAGCTGAAACATGATTAAATCCCTTGCTTAGTGCTGCTCAGCCATGGATCTCTTCACGTGGTCTCATGATGTCGTCTCATGAAACAAGGTGTGGCAGGTTGAACTTTGCTGGACAACACATGCCCACTCTATCACTCCCTCCTCAACAGGACAGGGCAGGGAGAAAATAAGATGGAAAAACTCATGTGTAAATATAAAGGAAGTTTAATAAAGCAAAGGTAAAGGCCACAAATGGAGGCCAAGGAAAACCAAAGATTATTCTCTTCTTCCCATCAATCTGGCCGCTACCCAGGAAGCAGGGCTTCAGTATGAGTAGCTGTTGCTCTGGAAGACATATGTTGTAATAATGAATGCTCTCCTTCCTTCTCCTTTTTCTTAACCTTCTTTACTGAGAAGACATTGTATGGTATGGAATACCCCTTTGGTCAGTTTGGGTCAGCTGTCCTGACTACGTCTTCTCCTAAGGTCTTGTCCACCCTCAACCTGTTGGTGAAGGGACAGTGTTGGAGAGAGATAGCCTTGATGCTGTGCAAGTACTGATGAGCAGTAGCCAAAACACTGGTGTGTTATCATCATCTTTCTAGCTACCAATACAAAGTAGGCCAGGCTGTATGATGGATGCCTGTTGGCTTGGACTGAGATGTGTACATAGTAAGTGTCAAACACTAGCAGGAGCTTACGTACCACCTAGAAACAAATGCTGTAACCTTCATCCTAAGAGGAAACAGTATACAACCTGTATGAATGGAAGTACATGCAGGTACCACCTGGTGTCAAGATGCCACATCTTAAAACACAAAACTGAATTTCCCAAGTGTATACGTGTGCCAGACTTCAGCCCAGGAAAATTCTCAATTTGTCAAGAATATTATAAACTTGGCAAGAGAACTTCTTTCCTGACACAATACTTATTCTGTGAGATGGCTACAGCCCTAGGGAGTAAAGGGGACAAGGCATGTAGTTTTTAGACATGAGAACTTCAAATTGGCCAGGAAGTGACTATAAGGAGAGGTCAGTAAAGGAAACTGAGACCAGTTCCAGGATTTTGCTTGTGGCAGTGCTTTACATTTGAACAAATTACATATTTAATTGTACTGGAGTCACACAGTTTTGCAGGCTGAGTGGTACTAACACATACTTTTCAAATATGCTTTTCAAATAGGTAAGTATCTGTGTTTATATTTCTCAGTAACAGTATTGTAGTTCAATACTGTGCAATAACAATACTGCAATGCTTAGGCATCCCAGATGTGGACAAGAACTACAAGGTACTGAATAAAGTACAGAACAAAGTGATGGACCTTGCCCTAAAGACATGGTCCTGGGAGCAAATGGACAGCAGATGTGAGAAAATTTAGGAGATCAATCAGATCTTATTAGTCTGAGTGGTTATTGGACGGTACATTGGTAAATTAATTTTATATCTACTTAATGCTATACTCTATAGAAATGGATTGTATTTCTTATTCAGAATTGAGATTTCTCTTTACAAATATTTTAACTCATTTTATAAATTGCTGGGAGGTGTTAGCAAAGTCTCTGTAACTCTTTATACAGAACAATATGAAGAATAGAGAGTTCCTTTTAGTTTCTTGTGCACATCACGTTTTTAATGCACATGCGTGCATTAAAAAAAAAAGAAAATAATGTTAATTTCTGTAACAGATTTGTGTTTAGACCAAACCAAAGAGACATGCCTTGTAATCAGCCAGTCATTATAGGTGCAAGCTTGCAGCCTTAGGGGTTTTGGATAGAGGGAACTATCATAATCCCATCCCTAGAAGGGACGTTCCTTTATGCTTGTTTCTTTAGTGATGCCATGTGCTGATCACATATATCTCAGCATACTTCAATTTGTGGTACCCTTAAGGATCTGCTGCTGCACTATGTGCTCCTCTTTGATCAAACCTAGACAGAATGACAGCCCAAAGAGAAATGTAAGAGGCTGTTGGACAGCCAGTCCTGTGTCAAAGTCACCGTGTCACTGAAATTGCACATAGTGTTTTCACTTTGGGTGAGAATATCAGCCAGTTGCATTTGGCCTTTTCATGTGTGTCTGCAGAGGCATAAATACTTTGGTGCGTTTGCACATTATCTCAAACACAGCCGAGGCTGTCTGTGGAGCTCAGAGTCCTGCTATTTTAAAAAAAAAGGAAAGCAAACACTGCACATTATTATTATGGATGTAGTTAAAATTAGAAATAGGTCCAAGTGGAAATATGGGGAATGAATCCAAGTTGAAACACAGCTGAAATCCAGTTAAATACACCCGAATATTCACCCTGCTTACATCTGCAGCTCCAAGAAGAGAGTCTGGGGTGTGTTTGAAATACACAAAGGAGATTTGGGGCAGGCCCATCCCTAACTGCAGTTAGCAATGGTCCCCGCAGGGCAAAATGCAGACTCACATCTATATTTTCAGCATTTCATTTCATTTCATTCAGTCATTTCATTTAGGCATTATCAAAAAAAGGGTGCAGTGAATTTGGTGGTAGGGCCGTCTGTTTGAGATTTAGAAAGAGAGGACTCCATACCCTACTGCACAGGTATAAAGATTTGGTCTCCAGCTCTGTACCTCGGTCCTTGTTCTCACCTGGCTGTGAACCAGCAGGGTGTTTGCAGTAGATTTAGAGCTATGCAGACTTCGTCCAACATTGCTACACTTCCCACAAGCGCAGCATCCCAAGGGGGCTGTAAGGGCAGCCACATGCCCTCTCCTAACCTTCTTCCAAAGTACAATTTTAACAAAGCTGCAGCAAGCTTGTTTTTTTTTTCTTTTCAGTCTAGCTGTGTCTGATGAACAAGACTGAGAAACCCAGGACAAACTCACTGTTAATTTAGAGCGTTCAAGAGAGTGAGGATACTTCTTGCCTATGCTACAGCCTTTGGGGAGCAGTTCAACAGCTGAGGTCCTCCATGAATCTCTCTGAGCAGCAGACAATTGCTACTGGTGCCTGAGGAAGCTGAGGTTCATCTCTGCCATGCTGCACTGCATCCTCTACCTGCAATTGCAGCAGCCTGGGCAGTGCTAGTCTCTGGAAAGAAAAATGATGCCCGCAACCACTTCTTTCCATCCCATCCAGTCTCCATGCAAGCAGGTTCTTGGATAATGGGACTATTCTGCATTTTCAAAGGGACATGAGAAATGTGTGTCTTTTTGAAGACAGAGCATGGGCTCAGATGTCACTGCTGAGGTGTGTTTGTGTTTGACAAATTTGGGTTTTCCTTTGCAAGCCTGAACCTTCCTTTTGAAAGTGTTTGCATTCCATCTTTGAATTCCAGCTGCCTCAATTTCAGGCAGGCAGATTTTGAGTCAGATCCCTGTGGTTTTGGTTTAGGTTTATATCCACAACTGAAATGGGCCTTAATTTAGCCAGTTCCTCTTGGGAAGAGGGCCAAAATACTGAGGTTTCTGCCATCTTGAGCACAACCTTTGTAAGAAATGTTCCTGAAGTTTCGTTGTTGTCAAATTCAAGCCCTTCACACTGCTTCAACAGGACAATCCAGGCTAAAATCTAAGCAGAACAGATCACAGCCTGAATCTTTGAACTTTTGTGGATGTTGGGCAGGCAGGGAATACAGCAAACAGTGTTCACCCAGAACTTTGCTTCCTCATCACTAGTTGAGACTTGACACTGCTGCAGTTCTCAATCCTTCCTGCTGTTCTGGCCTTGGAGATTTTGGTTAAGAAAAGAAATAGAAATGACGGCAAAATGAGTGGAGAGAAGAGGAAATTGCCAAAACCCAGCTGCCTTGGGGCATATCCCAACCAAAGTGGTACAAGAGAAGAAAAGCTGTATCCCTTTTGTGTTAATATTTTTGGTCTCGCACCTCCCCAGGAGAAACAGAAATGTGGCATAGGCAGGGGAACACATGCTTTCATCCCTCATTTGATTATGTTTGTCCTGGTAGACAAGCAAACTGTCTCATGCACTCTTGTGAAGCCCTGCTTCGTGTCTATGAGATAAAACCTGTCCTAGTGACCACAGCGGGGACTGGTTCAGGGATTCCAGAGCCAAAAGCTGAATATTCCTGGAGTTGCCCTGTGGCTCGTGGGCCCTGGGCGGAAATCGAGAGTACTTGTGGGGCACAGAAAGATGTTAAATAAAGGATATGAACCTCTTGGGGCTGGCATAGGACAATGGTGAGAGAGAGCCATTGGTGATGTATGACAGAATAATCTCTGTAACTCTGAATCAAAAATTTAGGGGCTCTTCCTTCAGACTGTGTTGCTTAGAGGAGGTTTTTCAAACCAGTTTGACAAGATAAATCTACTGGTGTTCATCACCAGATATATTATTATATAACAGCAGCTCTTTCACTTGAAATAGATTCACAAGGCCTCCTTGCCCTGATGAATAGCAACATCTTCTAGCTCAGGAGCGCCTTGGTGAGAGGAATGTTTTCCCAAAAGGCTGTTCTGGGTATTGGCTCCTTAAATAGAGCGAAGTGTGGCTGCAGCAGCCCAGAAGCAACTGTAAGCCATTTTAGGTCCTGTCATCACTCACTCTGTCTCCTCTTCCAGCTGGTAGCTCTTGTCACGTCTTTCTTTCCTTGTTCCAGAGGAATCTCTGGGTGTTCATAACTATTCCTTATTGCTTCTAATTATTCAGTCAGTCCTAACATTTTCTTCCCTTTTTCCTGTGTCTGGCAGGGATGGGTTGCTGCTTTTTCTCCAGTAACTTCAGAGAGGAGTGCCTTGGGAAGGCAGATAGGAGAAATATCTATATTTAGCAGTGTTACTGCTGACGGCAAAATCCCCACTGTGTCTGTGTTGGGAACCCTGCAGTGAACCTTTGCTCTGAACCTGTGGTGACTTTCCCTCTTGTGGTTTATAGCTTTACCTGCTTGCACGGGACAAACCTCCTTATGCTCTCTGGATCAACTGCAGGCTCAGAGAGGGACCACAGGAGGAAAGCGGATCGCCTCGCCTTTGAACTACACATTTGTTATTGTTTCACTTTAATTGTCCCTAGTAAATCTAGACTGCAAACTGCTCTGTGTATCTGGGGACAAAAGCTTCTCTTTTTTTTTTTGAAGTATTTTCCCTTTTATTAATTCTTCACCTTTTATTTTTCCTGAATCTTCTCTTTTTAATATTATCATCTTTACAAAAACATTACCTTTCTTCTTTTTCTTCTAAGCTATCATTTACTTTTTTTTTGTTGAAACGGGGAGCACAGGAAATGGTAATTATTACTACTTTTCACATTACATAAGGATACTGCTCTGTCACAGCTGCTGGCCATATGACCAGCCTTCCTTTGGGGAAATCCTGTTTGCTTTCATTGTGTAATTCTGCACTCATCCAAAACTCACCCTTGTGCTGCTATGGGTTCTTGTAAAATGGACATTTTTTTATGAACTAGGTGTAAATGTTGCAGAAAAGTTTAAAAATAGTGAAGGTCCTGACATCAAAAGCGGATATTGTTTTGCCAGGATTGCAGAGGTAATTGTTCTAGCGCGTAGCATCTTTCAATGTTTTAAGAGTTTGAACTAAGCAGAAAACCAGCATTGGTTTTGAATCCCATTCTTTAAGAGAAAATAGGATATGATTTAGTTTAAGGAGGAATACAAGGTTTGGGTTGCAACATTGGCTCTATACTCACAACGCTGTGAGACGGTTTCTAAAAATCTGCCAGTATATTGTTGCACAGAGAAAGTTCCTGAAATATAGGTATTATGGAGCTATGGAAAATAATGGAGATATGTGGATTTTTATGTTTCACATACCCCTTTGATATCTTCTGAAGCTCCCAGAGAAGTGGGTAGAGTTGCACACTCCTGTCACTTACAACTGTGTTGCAGAAATATCTGCCATGTGGAGGGGACATTCTGGGGACCAGGGAAGATATGGGCAAGGCTGGGACAGGACAGCCTACTCCGGCAAAGTGGCCCCAGCACAGGGAGCCATGCCAGTCCCTGGGCCAAGTGAGCATTGCAAGGAGGAGGACAGCCAGCACCAGCGAGGGGAAAACCACCAACAGTTTTGGACTTCTGTATTTCCTGCTCTGCTTGTGTACTCTTTACGAGGGTATTTTCAAATATAAATACACAGGCAGGGGCCAGAATCTGTCGTTTCTTCAGAGCCCAACCCTAAGGATCACATTGTTGTAAGGGAAGAAAGGTGGGTCTAAACCTTCAGCTTGACAAGGACTCCAGAGCAGGTCTCCTGCTTTATGTGCAGATTTCATGGCCATTGGATCATTTTGGGAAGACTGGCTCCTATTGCTTCAACCCTGGTTTTGACTGGTCATGTTCTCACCTTGATGCTGCCAGTGTGTGATTAACCTGCTAGCTGGAGGTGCTCATCAGTAAAGCAAATGCTGATTCGTTTGCCTCAGGTGAATTTGTCTTTTCCAAGTGCTTTTAAAAACTCAAGTTGTCCTTGATTGATGTGCATCTGGGCTTATTGGATAGCTTTGGTTTCCTGAAAGTTGTGGTTAAAATGAAAGTTTCTTCAGGCAATGAGGCATCCAAGCAGCTAGGTTGGTTTGCTGAGCTTACCTGGTTGGGTTGCCAAATTGCACCCGAGGGATGCAGGTGTTCAGATATTTCCTTTACATGGTTTCTTCTCTGCCTCTGCACTCCCTCCTCTGTTCTGATATGACCTATGCAAAATGCTAGGGGATCTCCTCTGAGGGTGAGGGTTATCCGACATGGTCCTCCCACAGCATGAAAGGCAGCATGGCTGTGTAGTGCAGATGTGAGGACACATCTTAGGAGCTTCAGGGGCACTGAGAAGCTGTACAGGAGAATGAACACCATCCAAGGTTGTGGTAAGTGAGAGCTTCTTCAACTACTGTAGACAAAATCTTTGTCTGCTTTAGTCCTCTGATGAATCAGCCTTGATGTCTGTCAAACAGCGTTGTGCATTTGTCAGTGGGTAGTTGTTTCTCCTTGGCTGATGGACAGAGAATGCCTGTGGGTAGGCAGACACGTGACATCCTGAATACAAGAGTCATTTTTTTTTCTTTTCCAAGAAATGAGAGAATCGCCTGTCTTTGTACTGGGAGCAATAAACCACTTGCTGAATGCAAGTCTCCAGGCCTGAATTACAAATAGCTCTGCTGTCATTATCAAGCTTTCTTTTTTTTTTTTTTTTCAGTGAAACACTTGAAGAATATTCAAGAAAATGTAAAATGAGAATAAAAGCATAATGCCCAGGTTTTGTCTCTCTGGATACAAAGCTCCTGCTGACTTACATTATACCCCCAAAAGCAATTTTGGGATCACACTGGGGTGTTAAGGAGTGATATAGAACATATATCAAGGGGGAGAAATGGGGATGATTACCTTAAAAGTAAAATTTACTGTTAGGCTAATAAAACAGTACGATACATCTGGGTTGATTTTCTCCTTGGTGATAGAGGGTTGGTCTAACATCTAAGCCTTGGTCATGGCTGACTTAAACATACTTTAAACTCTTTGATAGAGTTCTCATATCTCTCTCTCTTTTTCTAAAATCATGACAAGAGGAAAGCATTTATTACAAGGAAGTCTGCACCCCTAGGCAAAAACTAGTCATCTTTGATTTAACTTTTAAATGAAGTTGCTGAATTAAATGTAGTTTTGTTTTTATCTGTTTGCATGGAAAGTTTCCAGATAAAACAACCGCTTTAGTGACCTGTGCTCTTGTATCATGTCAATTAGGTTTGAAAACTCATATATTGTTTTCATAAGGCTATTACATTTTCTGTAATTAAATCAAGCAAAAATAAGGATGCATGGCAATAATATTTATTATTAATACCAGACTCAAAAGGCTTACAACATGTGAATTGAAGGTAAGGGTCTTGAAGACAGCCTGAACTTCAAAACAGTGTCAAATAGCCTAGTTTTTCAGCAAGTTGTTACTACATGTGTTTAAAGAAAGCATTGATAGAGTGAGAAATAACCCACTGAACAAACAGGCTTCTGGTACCCTTAGAAACCGGGTAGTTCCTGGGATCTTTACTGGCTGAATGAGAACAAAGATTTAACCCCAATTAAATGGAATAGAGATGTGATCTTGTGCTGTGTCATGTGTCCGAGCTGAGGAGATGGCCTGGGAGGCTGCCAGCATGGTCGCCTTTCCTGGGAGTCAGGGAGGAAAGGGGATGGTATGGGAGCACATGAAGGGGTATTTCAGTGGGCAATTCAGGTGGACTAGCTGCATGAATCCTGCATCTTAGCTCAGTATAGGAACAGTCATATTCTCTCAGACCTATGCCAGGTACCTATCCTTCTCGGTATCCCATTGTTGGGAGTCACTAGCCGTAGATGCCTAGGAAGGAGTACAAATATACAAACAAGGCAAAGATACTCCCCAGAATAGAATCTCATCTTCCAGCGATATTTGGTCGAGGCATTTTTTGAAGCAGAAGCTGCCTTTTATGATAGCTGTGAATGTGTTTTCTCTTTTATCCAGTTGCTATCTGAATTTGAGCTAACTTTTGGCAGTTACTTAACTGCAGGTTGTATGAGCATGATTTCCTTTGGTTTGCTCTGAATCTTTCCCCTCTTGCTCTGTGCCTCTGAGAAATATGTGTCACTCCTGGTGAAAAGCATCTTAGTGTGTGTCCAGTCCTACACACGCAGGGTGGCAGGAGGTGAGCTTGTGTCAATCAATTTCCTAGCTTCTGCCAAGTGGTGAGAACAAAATTTTCCTTCAAAAGATGTTTAAAATAAGTAGACATTAAAATACACCCATGCTGTGGTTCTGACCACAGAGATGAGAGCCAGACTAGCTGACACACTGTTTGGGAGCAGAAGTCATGTATTGGTCTTGATGGGCTGGAAAGCCACTGGGCTCCAGCTGCAGCTTAGCACAGCTGGACTATCCCACAAGACCAGGCTCTGACACCAGTACCAGGGTGGTCAGCGGCTTACATTTCATAAGTTTCCTGGCATTTCAACCAAGCGCAAAGGCAAAGTGCTGCCCATGGGAAGGCAGAAGCCTGGCAGGGATCCAGGCTGGCACGGCCTGGCTGGGCAGCTCTGCGGGAAAGGCCCTGTAGGGGTGGTGGGCAGAAAGACAAGAACAGACCAACCGAGGAGGGGCTGTGGGATCAGGGTTTGTTCAACCAGGAGGAACAACAGCTTCAGGGGGACAACAGCAGCCCCCTAGTACCTACAGAGAGATCCTGAAGAAGGTGGAGTCAAACTCTGCTTAGCACTGCATGGTGGGATAACAAGAAGCAGCAGGCAGACATTGAAACCAGAGGGATTCAAACTGGGTACAGGGAAACACTTTCTCCCTGCGAGGACAATATGTGGCAGGACAAGCTGTGCAGCCTCCAGCCTTGGAGGTTCTGCAGACCTGTGTGGACAAAGCCCTGAGCAATCTGTTCTGACCTCATGGCTTTGCCCAAGGTATTGGACAAAAGCCCTCCTGGGGTCCTGGACAGCCTGAAATACGCAATGATCCTGTGAAATATTTCTTGTGACTGAGGGTGTTAACATTATCTTTCTTAAGTAGGTTTGCTGGTGTCCAATGCTGCAGCTTTTCTCATAGTGGAGATTATACTAGAGTTTGTCTTCTCCAGAAGATTGAATGAAAAATGGGGAAGTAGAACCTTAGAGACCTTCTGCCTCTGTGAAGCTCAGCTGAACTTTGCTGAAGGGATTAAAATTTCCAAGACAAGGACATGCAGATAAACAGGTGCAGATACACACAGAAACAAGGTGACTGCAAAAGCCTCATTTTCTTGGGTAAGTAGGCTGATATCCACCCTAGTTAATTTCTAAAAATGGACAAAAGTTTGAGTGAAATATAATAATTGCTAAACGAGTTCACCTGGCACTGTAATGTAAAGATACTTAATATAGGTAGTCCTTCCCTGAAAATAAATTAATGGTAGTTAATTGTGGCTGAGGTATGCTACAGTACAAGCAGAATTCACATGCCTTGCAAGCAGGATGTGCTGAACTGGCTTGAATGTATACACATCAATCAACCAGAATTAATCTCATGATAAGCGTATACTGTACAACAGCAAAACCCATCACTTGGATCCTCTAAAGTTTAATTAAAAACCTATGAGAGATTTTTAAACACTAAATGAGATTGGCTATCAAATGTGGTCATGGCTGTAGCAATGATATTTGTGATCTTAGACTGTGTCCTTTAACACTGCATGTCTTATAACAGTATAAGTCTGGAGACTCATAAATTTGTTATGGAGTACTTTCAGCTGGTTCTTACAACAGTGTCTTTACTACTTGGGCCCTAGCTGTTGGTGGAAATATATTGCTTGAATTATACTACTTTGCATGTTTACAACAGAATTTGGAAAGATATGCCAAGCAGCTGTATTTTAAAGCCTCTCAAAACAGCTGTCCTGTAATATTACTGTTAAAGGCATGTTTATGAACCAGAGACAGAGGTTCCTTATAAGGAAAGGTCTATCTCTTGCCTTAGCTCTGAAAGTCTTTGCTATCTCTTGACCAAGATCTTCTCTCCAGTTGTTCTGCAAAATCCTTTCCTTCTCCCTGAGCTACTGGTCCCCAGTCCCACAGACTCCGCTCCATCTGCAGGCTGCTGTTCCTCTGTGCCACACAGCCACGTAATCCCATGCAGCGGAACCACCTGCACTGCTCCCAAAACCTCTACTCAGGCATTATTTGGCTGAGTCTTTGAAGCTCTTTCAGTAGTGACCCACAGATCAGGTGAACTCTGCTCAGATGTTTGGTTTTACGAAACACAGTGTTGCCATCCCTTACCTTTGCCTAAGGATAAACCACTGGCTGGAGAATGACCCAAGATCTACTCCTACTTCTCTCCTGTCTTACAAAAGGAATAAGCAGTAGTCACAAGATGAGTGTCTGTGGTTTTGTTCTCCTGTCCATAGGAAGAACAAATTACTTCAGTAAAATTCTTTAATTTTCTCATGCTGCTGAAGTTGTGCTTTGAAAGGTTTCTAAAGAAAACAATCAGTGACCTCACTTGGGACAGATGCCAGCTCTTTGGAAATTGTTTTGGTGTAAGGATGGCACATAAACCAAAATGTTTTTTTTCTTTCGGGCGTCAGCTGCTGGCAGTAGATGAAAACAGCTTCTCACACCATACCACTTACTTACATTTTCCATATGCTGGATTTTAAGATTATAGGGTTTTAGATTCTCAGTTTGCATGTTGCATTTTACATAATAATGAGTTTGTGTCTGAGGCTGAGTTGATACATGACAAAGCAGAACCACCACCACCACCCAGAAAGGAGGGAAGCAACAATGCACATCTTGGAAAGAAGCCCTCAGTGAGCTCTTCACAGTTTTTCCAGGAAGCATCTTCAAGTTCTGTTTTCTGCCATGAAATTGATATCTGATTTTGGGTTGCATGGTAGGAGTCTGTCTTCCTGCTTTGTGGATCTGTTTCCAGCAACTTCCTGGTAAAGAGTTTCCAAAGCATTATCAGTAAGATTTTTCATCATAAGTTAATTATTCTACTACAAACCATTCACCCCAATAAACTCTTGATTCAGTCCTGGACTGCAGCACTTTTGCACATCCTTGTCATCATGAAGTGGCCTTTTACTGCCTATTTTAACTGTAAAAACATCACTCCAGCCAAAGGGAATCCTTGGGTAATGCTATGCTTTTAAGTATTTATTTCCCCATTATAAAGTGTTTCTCTGTGTAAAAGGCGGAACACGTGCAGTAGGGATATTACTGGGAGGCTGGATTAGATGACTTCCCGAGGTCTCTTCCAAACCAAATTAACTTATGATCCTACATGAATTTTTAAAAAGTCTCCCTGATCTCCTTCTGAAAATGAACTCAAGGTTAGAATTTCTTCTGATTCTTCCCGCTTGACATCTTTTTGTCACTAAGTTCTTGCAGATAAGATATCTGCAGATGGCCACACCAGGAATTACAGTACCTGGGTGTGCATGGGGAAATGGTCCTTTAGCGTTTGCGCAGAATGGCATTGTTCTGCAAACTTTTGTTTCCTCCTGGTCTCCTTACTTTCACTTACAGTAAATATGAAGTAATTGATCTTTGCCAAACATGAGAGCCCATTTGTGGATAGATCCAGACATTGAAGTTGTTTCTTTCTCTGAAAAACCCTTTGACATTTTCAGCGACACTTTCTAGTCATTTCTGCACTTACAATGCAGCTATCATCAAACGCTTCCTTGAACACACTGCTGTGCAGATCCAGTATAGATCCTGTATAGTTCCACTCTGCTTAGTCCCGGCCTCCTCTTACCCCAGTACTTCTGCTTTGCATTGTGTAGCAGAGGCCTTGCAAAGATCAGTGTTATATTAAGCAGAGAGTGTAAAACTCGTGAAAGAATCCACATTTTACACCCCAGGCTCAATGATCAGTCCTGCTTAACTTGGATTCGTGCATTTTCGCTGCTTGTGTATATAGACATTGTCAGTTGGTCTAGGAGGAAGATTTATTTTTATTTTTTGTGTGTTCTCAAAGGAAAGAGTCTTATAAGCATTTGCCAAGCATTTCATGGTAGAAAACACTTAATATTTATATTTATGGTGTGTTAATAATGAAGACAGAACATCTCTAAATAGCAATCTCTGACTCTGAGCTTTGGACAGATATCCGCAGATGGATCTTGCACAGATTCCTGGTAACTTGGAGTGAATGGACAACTCAAACATCTTCAGTAGCACTGGTTTCTCTCATTTCTGGCAATAGAAAAAGAGGAGTATAACAGCACAAGACACTGCAGAACATCTTATTACTACCATGGCATTGACATAAATGAACATGGAACTGTTGTTACAAAGGGCTACAGTAAAACTTCAGAGTCGTGATACACGTCTGAATTCTTCAGCTTAAGGACAGCTGTAATTATAATGAGCTTGATAAATAAGGTTGCAAGAGTAGCCTGTTTTCTTCCCCTGTCCAGGATTAAATATAAATGACTCATAGTGAAACGTAATACTTCTTTTCCATTAAGAGGATTGTCAGTTCTCCAGCTATATGATAAATCATTGCATGTTTATTAGGCAATGGAAAATGAGAGGAATGATCTTCCATTATATGTTTACCAATTTGTGTCCAGCTGCTTTAAGAACACCCTATTCCTATTTAGTATCTTAGCAGCCTTTGCTAAATCCATCTGTTCTAAAGCAGTATTGTGTTAAGCACATAATAAAGAACCCAAAGCAGGCACCAGCTGCAGTTACCAACAAGCAGGCTATTGAAATCCACTTACTCTAGTTTACTAAACACTCATGAGAAAGAAAGACCATCCTAACATATTTAAGGCTAGAACAAGTTTGTGTCTCCTCAGCAGAGACAAGCAGCCCTGATGATCATAGCTGGTGGTCTGGACAGCAAGAAAAGGCAGGACAGTCTAGGAAAAGCTCCTTTGATTTCAATGGCAATATGTATTTGGCCCTGTGCAAACAATGGGAGTATGTGAAACTAATTATCCACCCACTGAGGTTTTCTCCTTCACCTTCCCCCTTTCTAATTTCTAATGAATGTAGATAATTGCTACGTTCCCACTAACACACAGATTAGGCCTCTGGGATTAGTCTGTGTGATTGATTAGCTAATACCAAGGGTAAACGCCTCTGGTGTCCCTGCTAAATGCATTCTTTCTAGTAAGTTAAATAATCACTCTTCTGAGGCATTACTAAAAGATTTAAATACTTGTTTTGGAGATTTCTAGTAGATTTCAATAGTTTCTGACTTACTGTGACATGCTTCAGAATGTTCATTTATATACAGTTTGATTTCTTTTGATGATTGTCAACTTAAGTTACTGAAAAAGGAGAGTGTTTTGTACAGAGAAGGGAAGGGGGTGGAGGGAAAGCAATATATTAGAAACATGAGTAGGTGCTCTGCCTTGTCCATCAGTCTTGGCATCATTTTATTTATACATTTTCTAAAGGATTAGAAGTAATCAGTTCCAGGGGATGTGCTCTGGAGTATTGGCAGCGTCTATTTTCTTGGCAATCATTGCAAATATTTTATACAGTTTCATATTGTCTTGTGTAGTACCAAGCACTGGCAGTTTGACGTAAACAGTGTTAATGTTCTATAGCAGTGACATTTTTCCCCCTGCAGGGCCCTGCTCTCACTAAAGGCTCAGCATCAGTGGGCTCTGTTTGGTATGGTGGAAGTGCTCTTCTGGGAGGAGGGGCAGGATCCCATCCATCCCTGGAGGCAAGGTGTTGTGCAGCTCTGTCTATCACAGCAGCACATCAGAGCTATCAGAGCATCTTGTTCCCACCTCCCAGCAGGATGAAGGTCTTGTCTGCAGGCAGCAGCACTGGGACGTTCACCATGCAGGATGTACTCATTTTGCTCTCATTTACAGTTCTACTTTACTCACCTGGCGACAAATAGCAAAGCCCTCCCCAACCCATTTGTTTTATCATTTGCACGTAAATAACTCGTAAGATGCAAACTTCATCACACAGTTATAGATAGTCCAGGCAGACCTCACCTCCACTGATCCATTGAGGTTGCATCTGGAAGCAAGTTTAGGAGCCAACCATGACCAACTGATAAAGAATGCCTGAGAACTGATTGAGCCCAATGTGAGTACCTGTCCTCATCTACTGAGGCTGGAGGGGCTGGATTTTCCTGATGTGAGATGATTATAAGAGGAGTAAACCAACGTGTTAATGCAATAACTAGAACTAAGAAACTGTAGAAAAAGTGAGAGAGGAATATGGCTTAGAGTCTCTTAGATGAAAAATATAACATTAATAAAAAAAAAGCTCTGTATTCCTGGAGGGTTGACTCTGTACTATTGGCAGAAAGAGCAAGGACGTATTGGAATATCAGCAAACGATTTTCAGAAATGACTGGCAAAGCTCTGGTATTTAATAAAATCTGGGTAACACTGTGAAAAGAAACACAAGAAATAATCGTTTCTTAACATGATATTTGCCTAAAGTAATATTGATGTTGACTGAAGTAATGTAATTTTCATATCTAAAATGTTGCAATGGAGAGTGTGTCTATTTCATTTATGTTTGCAGAAACTTAATCTACAGGAAAAGATTTTATAACAGAATTGGAGGTTAAATTTCATTTGCTGATTTAATAAAAGCTAACAGGATAGATTTGGGGATATTTCATTAAACTTTCTTTCCTTTCAGTGAAAAGGAAATTAAGTTCAATCTAGTTCAAATTTTGCTTCACTATTATACAAAAGACCGCCTATATCCATGTTCTCTCTGACAAGTTAAAACCTAATTAGTCACAGAAAATTCTTCCTTCATCCTGTCACTGTGAGGCAGGAAAAGCCTGCTGCAGACAAAGAATTCAGATGCACTCGATGCTTTGCTGCGGCTCTTTATTAATGTCCGTACTTTACTATATAACATGCAGTGACGTAACCAAAAGCAGCATGTTTTCTCTTCCATGCAATGAGAACAGATATAAACCACCTTTTCAAAATATAAATAAAAAGCTTTTAATATGAATCAGTGCAAAAATAGTGCTGCTATTGATGCTCTCCTTATTTCTGCCCATTTTTTAGAGTGGTGGGAGTGGATGGTTGGGTGCCGGTTTTATACAGAGAGCGAGATGATCAGCTGGGGGCAGCTGGGCTGGGTAGGGGCAGAAGTTTGTGCCTGGTTGCAGCTCGTTCAATCTCCCCCCTCAAGACCCGTCTCTCAGCTGAGCCCTCCTGCTGGGCCTGCTGCAAATTTGCCCTGGATACAGGGTCACAGGCACCATGGGAGCAGGGGAGCTGCCCCTGCTCTGCTGAGCACTGGCAGTAGCAAGGAATGTGCAACCACTCCCACTGCACCTTGTGTCTTAGACCTGCCCAGTTCATGAACTGCAATTTCATATTTCAACCTTTTAGAATTTTGACGAAAGAGGTCAACTGATAAAATTAATTTAGAAGTAACACAGTATCAGTCACTTCCCTTATCGCTTATATAAAATAACACTTGTTCTTTCAACACTCTTGATTACACCTAATAAAAAATAATTAACTATTCTTATACCTGCCCTTTCTTTTCCTAGGCTTATTTCTAACAATCACCATAGAATTATTGTGGGGTTGTATTTGACCCCTCTGACATCTATGTTTTCTCATAGTATATTGATCAGTATCACTATCTGATGGAATTTTTATGGCATAAATTGAACACCAGCTGGGAGAGTGTTCTGGTCTGAGTGGTTAAACTGTGACAGAGAGGTGAGATTGCATTGCATAATTGGTATAAAGGAGAGCATTGTTTTTTCCTCGACTGCTTTTGGTAGCTGGGTCACAAGTGAAGCACCAAATTAGTTGGAGGGATGATCTGTTGTGATTTGCATTTCAAACGAGATTTCAAAAGCACTTAGGGGCACTGTCATCTCATACAACTTCTCTGAAAATCCCAGCTGTTGCTGCAACAGCTCTGCAGTGAGCTTTATAGGGGCAAAAAGCCTTCTGTGGTGCGATCAGTAGTAATACCATTTCTTTCTGAAATTCAACAACAAAGCATGAATGTTAGGAAGAATTTTAGCTTTCCCTTCTTACCATGTCCTCAGACAGGATGTCTGGTGGCAGCCTTTTTTCTCCCAGAATATGTGGGGAAGAAATAGCTGAGCAAGTTTGCCATCCTGCTTTCCAGCAGTTATGCTCCTCAGAATAGCAAGTGACTAAAGCAATGGAGGTATGGTACTCTAGGCAGAGGATTATCGCAAGGAAATCCTGTAGGATTTGTTTAATGAAGACTTCTCTTTTCTGGTTTTTTTTTTTTTTCCTTTTGCTCCAGCAGTGGGGCTTTGTGGAACTGGAAAGTGACCCAGCCTCTGTGATTTCCCTTACGGACTGAGGGTGGGATGAACTTGAACATCCCCAGTGACTGCTGCTCTTGCCCAGTGTGCGTCAACCCCTGTTCCCTGCCCTTAGACGTCCTTGGAGGAGATGTCCTAGCAAGGAGGGGAGGTGGGTGTCCTGGAAGATTAGCCCTTCAGTGCTCCTGCCAGAGACAGAAAAAACCCTGGTATCCAGCATGTGTTTACAGCCTCAGCCCATGTTCTCTTGGTTTCTGTGAAAGCCACAAGCGGAATAAATCTTAGGCTCAGCCCGAGATCTGTGTGCATTTTTTGGATGCAGCCTGAATGTGAACTGACTGGAAAGCCACCTCTGAAGTCTGTTCAACCTCCCTTTATCCTCTCCAGGCTATGCAGCACTTTGCTCTGCTCTGAACCACTCCTCTCTTTCAGTGCTGGTGCATTTAAGGGCCTCCTAATTGGAAGAATTAATCCACCAGTGGGCGGAAAGAAGAGATCCACGCTGTCCCTGGGTAAAACTTGGGCAGATCTGGCGATATGGATGCTGGAGAACGGCCCTCTCCATTCCAGGATGGATGTCCTGGCTAGTGCTGGGAGAGATTTCTCCAGAGCTGCTGTGTTAGTCATCTGCACTCCATAGGCTTATGAGTAATTCACTATAGTGAGCCATGGCTTACTTACAACATTACACTGTTGAAACAGAAAAGTGGAGATAAAATAATAACTTGAGCTTAAACACATAGGCTGCAGCAAGTCAAGAATTCATTATGCCATTTATCTGCTACTGTGGAACAGAATTTTAAATGGATATGTCATGTCAGAGCTTTCATTTTTAATGACTGTTTAAGAATACACTACTGTGGAAGATATCAGCATTCCAGGCTTCTCCTATATTTGATTATAGCTGATAGCAATCAAAGTAATTTTACTACCAATAATAATGCTGGCAGCAGCTTAATTTAATAGCATCTTAGATCTTATTTATGTCATTCCTCAAATGTTGATAACTTTAAATGTAACTACAAAATATTTTTGCAATGAAAACTAAAAATATGAGATATTTGATTTAGTGCCCTGGCCTCACTGCTTAAAAATGTTCCGATTACACAAACGCAATCTTACATCCGTTGTTTTAAATACGACGTTTCCATGAAACGTAGGCCTTTTTCTTGATATTCTGAGAAATGCCAATCATCACTTTTATCACTGTGAGGCATGCCAATACCTGAAAAAAAAAATCAATCTTTTTTGAATAAATCTTCAGTTTGCCAAAAGTAAATGACTAATCACTAGAAAAATAAATTCATTAACCAGTTTTTTTTCCCCACACATCCTGTCTTCTTTCCTTACCTTGGTAGACATAGAATTTAGTGCTACGTCACTTTAGTACTACCAGCTCTGATAGTTACGTCAGAGTTGCAACACAAGAAAGCAGCAAATGTTCTTCTCATTGTAATTATGGGATTTTTGCCACAGTCTTGAATGGAGTGGGTTGGCTTATAGAAAACATCAGGGTTTCACCCATGGACTGTGCCATCAGTGAAATGGATGCTGTAGCTGCTGGCAACGTGATGCATGGCTGCTGGTTTTGTTCAGCCCCTTGTTTAAAAATATTTATACACATACTTACTGGCAACACAGTATTTTTTACTATGAATGTCTTACTGACATGTCCATTGCTGTATTCAGCACTTCCAAGACTGGAACAGGTGAGGCAGGGTATGGATGGGAGCTACCGTAAATTGCTATGCTTTCCCCTTGGTCTGCTAAAGTCTCCCGAGGGCTGATCAGATTAGCACTGAAATGGCTTCCTGCCTCTCATAGTTTCTCAACCTCCAAAGGCTAATTTTCTGGAAAGTTTTGTTCAAAGAGTGGCATCAGGTTTAAATGTTGAATAGGAAAACGTGATTTTTTCATACTTTCAGACACAGCTGGTTAATTCTGTGATAGGAAAGTAATGTTATCCTCTATTACAGAAGCAGCAACAAAGTCAGAGACATTGTAAGCGAACTGTACAGGGACAAACTGAGCACCAGTTGACTCTAAGACTCCAGACTGCCCATGGGTCTGGTGCCATGTTCAGGCAGCCAAACCAGGCTTCCTGTCCTGGAGGAAGAAGCGCTCAGGGAAAAGAGCAACCATGCTTCCCCATGTGGGATCAGGAGGGTCTCACAGGTTACGTGATATAGTGACGTGGCCAAGGTTACCTCTGCTTGCTGATATGAGGAAAGCCGTACCAGTCCAGATAATTACCATCCCTCTGTCCTGTCTGTTTCTACTCATCTCGTGAGGAGATTCTGTAAATCAGATAAAGGAAAAGGCTCTTCTTTTTTTAAAACCTGTTCCTTCACCATCCTTTTCCCTCAATATTTGTTTTAAGATGATGTTTTTAAGGTGACCTGCCTACAGCGCCACCTGACAAACACACGGACAGTCAATGGCCGAACTGAGGAAAGCAAAGGAGAGGGACTGGTCTGGGACTGGGATGGAATGGGAAGAAGAGTTTGTTACACAAATATTGCCAACAGTACAGAGAGAGATTTTCTGAGAAGCAGTTTGGCAGCCTCTAGCTAGGACCTGAATGTTAGCTTCTTATGCTAAAACCACTTTGGCTGCTAAAACCAGACAAAGGATCTCAAAAAACTGGCAGGGGTGGGTCAGGGTGCACAGGGAATCATGAACAAGGGACAGAGAGGCTGGAAATCTCAGGGCAATCACTGCACCTTTCTATAGGGAGTCATCTCCCCTGCCTTCAGCTTCAGAAGACACAGACAAAGTGCAACTAGGTCTGCATTCCCTGCTCAGGAGAGAAGTTCTCACCTGTGCCCATCTCTCCACCAGGATGATACATTCGAGATGGAACGGTTAGAACGTCCTAGCTCTCTCACTCTCAGGAAGCTCTGCTACTCAGCTGAATGCTGTATTCAAAAGTCTCACCAGGTTAAGTTAAAAACAAATAATGAAAAAAATCAGTCCTCTCGCTATGGAGTGAATTGCCTCTCTGCTTTAATAAACTTTGTGATAAAAGAGAGAAATAATTGTGTATTTACTTCTAAGATTATTAAATTACATATAGAGTATGCTTCCTGAGTATTAGGAGAGTTTATAACTGAATTAATCTTATCCATGCTCTGGTTACATCTAATGAGGATAATTATTACGTGGCTTAACTATAATTCGGTATTGACTCTTTCACTCATGAAATGCTTTTGTTGGCAAGCATCAATGGAGAGCTTCAAAAAAAGACATCTTTAGCCTGTGTAAACATTGTTATTTCGAGGTCTCACCCTAACCTGCTTTAGGCTAAGTACTTTCTCCTCAATTGAGTTAATACAGCCAAAATGATATAAGGATGGGATTAGATACTGGTTTACACCACAGGGAAAAAAATGAAAGCTGGACAGGGAAAAATGCAGTTAATTCCATCCTGTCAGCAGTGGATATTAAAGATTGTTAGTTGGCACACTCAGTTATGTGTGAATCACAATAGTGATACTGTTACTTTTCTATTCAATTTTACAGGGGCAGGTAAAAGCACAGGTTTAGTATTATCTCCAGTGACTATTTGTTACTTGCAGGGATTTGAGGTTATATTAAAGTGTTTCACAGGTTCAAAAGAAAGATCTCTGTGTAACAAAATGTCCCATTTTTTCATGGCCTTAGTCAATGGGTAGAAATGAATGAATCTGTCTGTCAGGAGGCAGTGTCTGTCTTTTATGAATATATTTCTTTAGGTGGTAACTAGTTATTCTATTTGGACATTGTTAAAATGATAAATCAACAAATATGGCTCTCTTTTTGCTGCTTCCCTCTGCTGGATAGAGCTAGTAGTGTTCATTTGAGAGTCATTGGCTCATTAACACCAACAAACACAAAAGACTTCTCTACTATTTTAGGATCTGGACTTTCATGGCACACAGAATAAATCTTAATCTTATTCCGACTCTCATAGTGAATCTCAAGTCTTCTGGTCAGCCAGCAGTCACAGAATACACAACAAAATAAAGTTCTTGGCTCAAGTAAATGGCCCCAATCTGAGGTTTTGATACTTTAAGCTTTTCTGTCAAGTTGGGAATGTGTGTTGAGCTGGAGCAGGGTGCTGGGCATGCCTCTCATCCCTTGACTCTAAGATCGACTAACAGTAGGGTAAGGAGATGTACTACAAAAGAAGTCCAATTAATTATTGGATGTAGCTATTGAAATTGTTGGGGTTTAACAACAATTAAATTTTAGACAATTTGTTTAAACCTCTAGAGCATTGTTCATATTTTGCTTATTTTCATAGATTTCCATAGCCAAAAGGGACCACTGTAATAACGCACTTTGACTGCTTGAGTGCCATTCCAAGACCAGTAACAACACTAGTTGATCTAGAGTATATATTTTGGGAAAGAAAACCAAACCCAACCTTCTAATCTTTGTTTCCACTTTCCAACGTCAGAGAGCCTCCCACAGCATGGTGATGTTGCCATGTCTCCTTGCACAGTTTACATCCCCTCAAAAGGAAAATGGGTCTGATTTGAAGATTTAAATGTCAGGATTAATTTTGTTCTGCTGGATCTTGTATGAATTTTTCTCTCCAAAACTGACAAAACTGTTGGTCATATGTGTGTGGTCTGTATGGGTACTTGACGAGAAGAATCTTGAACAGTTTTGTAGCTGTCTGAGTGCCCAGACATAGGCTTTTACAACCTCTAATTCAGTTGTCCCATCAGTACCCTCTCCAGAAGACTAGACCTTTAGAGTCAGTGGTGGCAATGATGTTAGTCTGAATATCTGCAAATGTCCCCATATCCCTTCAGAGATGCCATTTCCCAGGCTCATAAATGGAACCTACTCACTTTGCGCTTGGATGTCTGACTTTTCAAGCTGACTGTACTGAAATGTGTCATTTAGGCTGAATTTACCAAGAAATTTAGAGTACTGCTCCATGGGGTTTTTTTAAGAAATGTTTGTGTTAGGGTTCACAGTCTAAGCAAAAAATTCTAAAGCATTCTTATTGCACATTTTTGTCACACAGTCCTTCTACCAGTAGTTTATTGAGGCTGGAGTCATCTTCAGCCACCTCTACTACTGCTACTGCTTATCCTCTGAAAAAGAGGGTTTTTTTCTATTCTGCATGTTAATCCAGTGTCTTTAGCCTAGAGATGTGCAGAGCACCCTTTGATCATTGAGTCAAGACCCTCAACCACAGCCAGCTATTGTCTATTCAATGTGGGCTGTAATAAACTTGAGACTTGTTGTACAGAATGAATGAAAATCATAGCTGGAAGAAAGACCATTACCAGTAGCTTTTGTCTCTTTGGTTATAAGAGAACTGAAGCTCCTGGATGATTCTGGGATGTGGACGATGCTCTGCAGGAAGATTAAGAAAAACAAATTTTCCATTAATCCTGCAGTATAGATCTCAGGAAGAAATGACCTTTTGGTATAAGGTTCATATGAACACTAGTGCTCTTCGCTTGTGTATTGTACTTTGCAATCACTACATTCAGTGCTTCAAAGGTAGGGGGAAAAAAACCAGCAATCATCTAGAAAAAAATTGTCCACCACAAAAGTGGGAAAAAATGTTTCCAGGTCTCCCAACATATCAACAAAACTCCTAGAATATTGCTTCAGTATTGCATAATATAAATGCATTACATATCTGCTACCACTTAATTCCCTCTCAACAACCCCTTTAGTAACTGGACATCCAGGAGATCCTGCTGTACATTTAATTCTCTGGTTCAGGGAACTGTCTGGTTCTGTCAGTTGGTGGGGTTATTGCATTTCTTCTTAAAACTTTTAATGTAACTTTTCCTCAATACTTTGTTTGGAAAACTTATTCCAAGAATGAAGTCTGCAGATTGTTAGGAAGGAACTTTTCTTTAGGTTTAACACCCTCAAGACTTTTGCTTAACTACTCTCCTCAGGCATCAGCAGGTCTCCAGTCTCATATCTCATTATGTCACATTGTCACTCTGCCCTTCAGGGAACCATTTCAAGATGCTGGGACATCACTGTTGACAACCCCCAGAGAGAGGACAGAGAACACACCAGGACAGCGTGGACACTAATAAGCAAATAGAACAAAGGTAGAGTATTGAGCGAATGGACCACGTGCTTTGTACCATGTTCACGCTGTGATTCAGGGTCCACATGAATCAGGTGTACCATGCTGTTGTGTAGATTAGATGAATGAGAATATACACTTGAAATTTAATAAATTGGCCAGAGAACCCCAGACTGCTATCTCCTGGGTAGTTCTGTGCATGATTTTAAGTGTCTGGTGTTGGTGTCCCAGCAGTGTGCAGTCTTCACTTTTCAGAAGGTCTGTGGTTGCTTACAGATTAGGTAGGAAAACCAAGAGCTTTTATGTCCCAACAAGGGCTTTTGCAAAAGTCAGACGCTGAGAAGGGAGAGTTTCTCAGCAGGTGCAAGTATTGCTTTCTGTTGGCACAGCAGTTTTGGCTCGGCTGAAATGTATATTTACTTTATGCAACTACAACTGTAGTAAGAATGTTAGTAAAAACCATTTGGAGAAGGAAAAAAGGAAACGTTAAACCTTAACTCTGCATTCTCAGTTAAATGATTACTCCGTCAGGATTAAATTGCTCTTGATTCTTATAGTAAACCTTTCAATTTCTTGCATAAATAACATGGCTATATTTACATAAATAGTTGCACCCTGGAGTACAACAATCCTATTGTACACAAAAATCCTATTAGAATTTCCTGAGAGAAGAACAAATCTTGAGCAATGATCTGTTACGCATAAAAGCTGACGTCCTTACTTTTTTCTTCATTAAGAGCCAAACCATGCTTTTAGATGCACACACCCAAGTGCAGAATTGATCCCTTAGAATTCAGTCATAGACTCCAATATAGAAAAGTACATTCATAACTGAACTGATATTTCAAGGCAATATAATGTACTGATGGAATTTCTGCAAGCTGATTATGTGCATTAGGGGAGATGATAGCAAGTTTACCCAGAAGTATCTGATCATCTTTGAATGAAGGAGCTGTAACCTTGTCTTCTACCTAAAGTAAATATAAACCCAGTATCTAAGCACAAAGGAGTTAATGTCTCAGTTAATCTCTCTTCAGCTTTTTGCCACTCTAAATTTGACAAACTTTAGATGGGTATTCCCCTTCTCCACAGAAGAACGACTACATATAAAGCTCGGGTCTTCAAAATTAGATATAAAGTAAAATATAGCCCAATGTGCTCTCAGCCACCTGGATAAGGAGGTAGGAATCCATGGTTGACCCTAATTCTAATTGCAAAACAAATCTTTACAAAAACAGTTTTAAATACACAAATATCTTTAGATCAGTAGCTGTTTATTGAATCAGAGTATCCACACCATAGAATTATGAACACTGTGAAACTGTGACTGTGGGAAGGAGGTGGCCATTGATCCTGCTACTGCTAGAGCTTGTGCACATTTCTGATATGAGCGGACAATAAAACACTTATGGGTTTGCAAAATGAAAGATTAGCTGAAGGTTATAAATAAGTGCTATGAGTAGAACTTCAGAAGTAATTGATAATAGGTTTGATTGCTGAAGTACAAAACTAAATGAAAACAAAAAAAATAAATTGAGAGTTTGACTAGAAAAGACCTTTCTAATTCCCTGTGTATGAACATGTGCACTCCTGCACACATCCCACTACTTTTCTTTCGAAGTAAGAAAGATACAGAATTCTTTTAATAAGAAGCAAATGTATCTTTTATTTTCAGTTCTTTCTTTCAAAAACTATATTTAGCTAATACCCCCTGAAAACATTGTTTTTAAAAAAGAAGTCAAAATGTTTAGGAAGTACAAAAATGAGCTGTGTCATTTCCACATTAAAAAAAAGAACCAAAAAGAAGGAATACCACCCTGAAAACTTTTTCCAATTTTACCTAAACCTCTGATAATTTTTCTTTTCACTAATACTACAAATTTGGCAATCAGTAACTAACCGAGAAATGTAATGTTTTGAAACCAAGCAGTTGTGTGCACAGGAAGAAAACTAAATGAAGCAAAGATGGTTAGAAACACTTGCAATTTGAAAATGCAGCGAATGAGAAGTGCTGCAGTCAGTAACCATGGCAGGTGAGTAGACATAATATCCCATGCTATTGCAAGCTGGGCATGACATTTGATTGAGCGCTGACAAATCTTTGATTTTGAGATTGATGACTATTGACAATTATTTTGTACTTCTTGATGCAGTGTGAATATAAGAATGTTTTTTATTTCATATGGGAATGATTTCAGGATGCTAGTAACATAACATTCAAGGAATGAGCAGTCTAAAATTTCTATAAACACCAGAATCAAGGCATTTATGAGTTTTAGTAAAAATTTTATTGAAGTCAGGTCATGTTGGCATATTGTGCATTTTAAATGTAAATTAGATTACTGGCAGTAGATTCAATTTAGTGGTAAAAATGTGAAGAAAACAGTTGGGCTGCAGATGAAACAATAACATAGCTGTTCTTTAGTTAAGAGAACAGTGAAATCCAGAAAAAGATAGTGTTTGGGAATATTTATGGTAGAGGAAACATGCTGCATACGATTAACTTTGTCAATTTTATGCAGCACAGTAGTTTTTGTTCAGCTTTGAAGAGCAGTTTCTGATAGGGTAAATGGATGGCTTGAGGATTTCCAATGGGAGCAGAAAACCTTTGATCTTTAGCTCACTTGCTAAAATGCAGCCCAGGTTGTAAGCGATCAATGACGATTACTTTGTGTGTACAACACTTTTTGACATGACACCGGGTCTCCTCCTTCCCTTATTACACTGTTTCATATCCAAAACCATACAGCTTGGCTCTGCATTGGGGCTCTAGGGGAAAATCCACTGCCGGGGTGCAAGCATCTGTCTGCTTCTTACACTGGCTTGTCCCATAGTCCTGATGGTGGAATGAGTTGGTCTTCACTGCAGTGTTCTCCAGATCACACTTCTGCCTATCAGACCTGTCATCTGGCACATTTCAAAAGCTTTCAAATCTCCTGAAAAACGCCAAGAATTTAAATAAAAAATTCAGGTAAATTTTTAGATATGTAGAGGAGTATTTAAAATAAAAAGAATTTTAGAGTGTGGAAAAAGAGCTTTTATATCGAACTATCAATAAGCTTCAAAATATGTTGGAAAGAAAAACTCATTTGCCTCACAGATGCAGCTGTACTGAAGTGTGATGTTTTTTTACAGCCATGGCTGCAGCTTGCAAGTGGCCAAACTGGTGCAGAGAAGTGAAAGTAATAATATCGTTGTTTAGTTAAGCCAAATCTGTTGCAGATATAAAGCTATTAAAACAGATATAATTCTTTCTACACACTTAGGACATGCCCCATTGCCCCAGTGTTGCTTCTGTTCCTAATTATGAAAAGGTAGGAAAAGGGAGTGAAATCAGTGAGAAATCCCTCTACCATACCAAATAAGCAGGATGCCAGGCTAAGTGCAAGGGTCAGAGTACCATCTTGCAGGTAACGGACATCAGGGTTAAAATCCTGTTCTGCAGTGAACTCCACTTCATACACTACTGCTGCAGTAGTGAAGTAAAGTTCACTTCAGAAATGAATGTGGACAAAGATTGCTAAAACTATGCTTGGACCAGGAGGGGGATGGCCCAGAGTGCTGAGAGTCAGTTCTGTATTTAGGAAGAAACATCAGGAAAAATCACCTAAGACATAAATGTCCAGGGCTATGTCAGCCAAAGGGAGTATCAGAGTAAGGTCTGTGAGAAGCAAAGATGGAGGAAGTTTTCAGCTAAGCACCGATTGGACAATGGTCTTGAAAGCTGGCTCCTGCCCTGCTGGCCTCCTGAAGAGTGGCTAATTTACAAGTTCCTCAGGCTGGTCAAGAAAACACCTGACAACTGCTGATTTCTTCTTATGGAAATACCTACAATACCGTAAGTACTTGTTTAGCTACTTGGGTAAGAAAGGAAAATACTGTTTTGTCTTCTTGTCATCATTGGATCTAATTTATCATAAGACCTCTCGAGTACTGCCAATTTCTATGTGTTGGCATAGCTAGCTCAACCTCTGCTGAAGGTTTTGTGTAGCAAACTGCTTCAGCAGAAACTTAAAAATGAGTACATTTTCCAGCTGTTTGTGAGGGTGGACCTGGGACAGGGGGTTTAAATTGTACCTTGGATGGGAGTTGTTTGGGTACTGCAGTAACCAACAGTGTTAAGATTGAAGCCATATAGAGGCACAAGTAAAGCTGGAGTGAAAATAAATTGAAATTGCTGGTTGCTGATTTTCTGATTGGAATAAGAGTAATTGCATGTGATACTGAACTTCTGAGATCACAGTGTTCAGTTTATTGGCTAAGTCGTCTGGCTGCTACCAGACCCTGGTCTTGAAGGACATGTCTGTAGTCCTCCTGTATTTGTGCTCTGTCCAGGGGACCACAAGACACAGTTGAAGTAAAGGCTTGGCCTGACTGAAAACACCAAGGGGTTTGCCAGTTCATCACTAGGGCCAAAATTTGTATCTGTTGTAGATGCTCAGCTGCTTTGTATTCTCAAATATTTAAAAGCCATGAGGGAGGAGAAGGGGCCTGAGGAGTGTTACGGCAAGAAGTTATGTTGTGTGCTGAGAACAGCAGCCATTGTGTAGCTAGAGGACTGTCTTTGAAGGGCTTCTCTTGCCATTAACAGCCCTTAGAAGAAGTTGACATCTTTTTACCATAACTTTTGAATCAAGCTTTTTGCGTCTTCACATTTTGTAATGAGAAGTCATGATTTTAGGTACTTTTAAAATTAGATTTTTTTAGGTGTTTTTAAAATTTAGATTTAAAAATCTGAATGGTGGTGTAAGACATCTTTTAAGAAAAGAATATTTCTGCTTAAGTTCCTTTAAAAGCTTTGTCCTTATAAGATTCAGAATTCATTGGTGGGAGAACGGTTTCCTGATTGAATAAGAAACAAATATAAGATGTCATGAAATATTGAAAACTGGTGGAATTTTCAACTGAAACAGAAATTTTTAATACAAATGATATTCTTTGTACTATTTTGTAAGAGCTATTCCTTCATGTGCCTCAATAAATATATCAGTGGTAGAAAGAAGGGTGGCAGCGACCTCCACTCCTTGTTGGATGTGGAGGGAAATATAGTAACCAAAGATGCAGAGAAGGCTGAGGTACTTAATGCCTTCTTTGCCTCAGTTTTCAACAGTAAGGAAGTCTGTTCGCTTGACAGTTGGTCCTCCGAAGTGGTTGATGGGGGCAGGGTGCAATATGGCCCTCCTGCAATCCATGAGGAGGAAGTTAGAGATCTGTTGAGCCACTTGGACCCTCATAAGTCTATGGGACCGGATGGGATCCATCCTAGGGTGATGAGAGAGCTGGCAGATGAGCTTGCTAAGCCGCTCTCCATCATCTTTCAACAGTCCTGGCTCACTGGAGAGGTCCCCGAAGACTGAAAGTTGGCCGTAAAGATGATCCAGGTAATTACAGACCTGTCAGCCTGACCTCGGTCCCAGGTAAAATTATGTAGCAGATAATACTGAGTGCAATCATGCAGCACCTGCAGAATGGCCAAGAGATCAGGCCCAGCCAGCATGGGTTTAGGAGGGGCAGGTCCTGCCTGACCAACCTGATCTCCTTTTATGACCATGTGACTCGCCTGGTGGACGAGAGGAAGGCTGTGGATGTGGTATACCTGGGCTTCAAGCAAGGCCTTTGACACTGTCTCCCACAGTAGACTCCTAGAGAAGCTGGCAGCCCGTGGCTTAGATGGGAGCACTCTGTGCTGGGTTAGGAATTGGTTGGGTGGCCGAGCCCAGAGAGTGGTGTTTCATCCAGTTGGCGGCCAGTCACTAGTGGTGTCCCCCAGGGATTGGTGTTGGGTCCGGTCCTGTTTAATATCTTTATTGATGATCTGGATGAGGGGATTGAGTCCATCATCAGCAAGTTTGTGGACGATACCAAGCTGGGAGGAAGGGTTGATCTGTTAGAGGGTAGGATGGCCCTACAGAGGGACCTGGACAGACTGGACTGATTCCAATGGGATGACGTTTAATAAGTCCAAATGTCGGGTACTTCATTTTGGACACAACAATCCCATGCATAACTACAGACTGGGGACAGAGTGGCTGGAGAGTAGTCAGGCAGAAGGGGACCTGGGAGTGCTGGTTGACAGGAAGCTCAACATGAGCCAGCAGTGTGCCCAGGTGGCCAAGAAGGCCAATGGCATTCTGGCCTGCATCAGGAATAGTGTGGTGAGCAGGAACAGAGAAGTTATCGTCCCCCTGTACTCAGCACTGGTCAGGCCTCACCTTGAATACTGTGTGTAGTCCTGGGCCCCTCAGTTTGGGAAAGATGTCAGGATGCTGGAATGTGTCCAGAGGAGGGCAACGAAGATGGTGAAGGGGCTGGAGCACAAGCCCTACGAGGAGCAACTGAGGGAGCTAGGGCTGTTTAGTCTGAAGAAGAGGAGGCTCAGGGAAGACCTCATTGCTCTCTACAACTACCTAAAAGGAGGTTGTAGTCAGGCAGGGGTTGGTCTCTTCTCTCAGGTGACCAGTGACAGAACTAGAGGGCATGGACTCAAGCTTCGTCAGGGGAGGGTTAGGCTTGATGTGAGGAAGAAGTTCTTCACTGAAAGGGTGATTGGCCATTGGAATGCGCTGCCCAAGGAGGTGGTAGAGTCTCCGACCCTGGAGGTGCTTAAGGGGAGACTGGATGAGGCACTGAGGACCATGGTTTAGATGATGGGTTGGTGTTAGTGTTGGATTATAGGTTGGACTTGATGATCTCAGGGGTCCTTTCCAACCTTGTGACACTGTGAAACTGTGAAATTAAATGTCTAATATGAGTTTGCTGTCTGTGCTCCATTTGTGGTCAAAAGAGAGTGACGAGTTCCTCCAAGGACTGACTCAGCCCTTTTAGAGGTGTGTGCTCTCTCCAGTGGCTATAGGAATATCAGGAAACTAGTTGAGATTCACACACCTTATTTTCAGATGCCTGAAACGAGTCAAATTGAGTCCCACTCTTAGTCTCTGGTTTATGGTTACTACATAAAAATGAAATCCACTAAGGCCATTAAAAAAGACATGATGCTACGGCTATTCCAATTTGCTCAAAACCAAAGCAAATTTGGAAAGCATTGGTTGATTTCCAGACCAGGCCTTTTAAAGATACTTAAGACTCTAAAGGTGTAGAAAGGATCCTCTTGAGATTTTAACATCTCGTAACTCCTACAAAAGTCTTACTAAATTCTCATCTATGTTTTGAGGTATTTAAACAGCTACACAACTCTGTCCCCAGTCTTATTAGGGAGAGCACCATACTAAACTGCATCCAGGTCTCCAAGTAGCATTTTCCCTGGCTTCTGTTCCTCTGGCCACCCCTGCTTCAGTACTCCACTGCTCCTACCCCTGGCAGCAGAGGTACACTTGGATGAGGATTATGTGTGACACGTAGCGCTCTAGCTCTTCCCTGCTGGTGGATAATTCATCAGGGCGAGAGCTGTGGCTGAGCTGGGGAGAGAATCAGTGATTCATAGCCTCCTTCCCACTTCATCTGAACTGTGTAGAAATTGTCATGGTGGAGAATCTTGCACATAAACCATATTTTATTACTTGGAGCCGACAATTCATCTGTGACCATAGAATTGGCAAGTTAGAGACACAATACAGAATATATAAACTGAATTTGTACTTTGGTTTGAGCTGCTTTCCAACTGTCATTCCTTGTTGTGTGTTTCCATAAAGACCAGCATGATAAGAGTTAATGCATGATCTGGGAATGAATGTATGTGTGGTGGGACTCTTCCTCCCTTCAGATTCTCCCTTTACTTTCCTTTATGAGAACAGACTTGCTCACCATCCCCAAGAGTGCTAACGGCAAAGGTGAGGGAAAAGCTGACAAACAAGGAAAATAATCCCTTTGCCCACCCCTAGCGGAAACTCTGTTAGCTACAACATGGCAGCTGAGACAGAATGACTTAACTCAACCAGATCTCTTTTATTATGTTCCTGTGTTTATTTTTCCTCTGTATTTATGACTTAGCATGATGGTTTTGGTGTGGAAAGGACTCTAAAGCTGTAGATATGTGTTGTAATTATACAAATTCCTCTGCATGGAGTCTGTTAAAAAGATTGATCTGTTTTTATGAGGACACACACAAATACTCATTTTGATGGACCTCATTGGCATTTATTACAGGCCTGCCACTACTAAAATTTAAAGCCAACCTTGTAAATTTTATGGAAACTACATGCTGCAATTATTAGCCTGAAGACCTCCTGTCTCGCAGGAATGAGTCAGATTTTGCTTTCCACGTACACTGTGGTTTACACCTGAAAGAGATTAGTGGGGACCACCAGTAGCTTGAAAACCTAATCTCCAGTATTTTGTTTCCAGTTTACCTCTGAAAGATAGTCCAGGTGTTCTCATTAATTAGGCATTGTAAGTCACTGTGTCACTATTGTGCATGGAACAGCTGTTTTCCTGGTGCATTTTTTTCTACAGGGCTGTTTTAAATTAGAAGTTAGTTTATACAGTTTTAATGTTTAGAAACAAATCTCGTGACTAGTGAAAATTAACAAAAACAATCTTTAACAAATCAGCTTAGGAGGACAAATTCTTGAACTTGAATGTTTCCTGTAATGGTAACTTTATGGAGTTTCACCTGAGTGCCTGTGGAGTATCCAGTTAAGCGTCATAAGAAGCTCCAGCTATTTTTTTCTGCAGCAAAATTCCCACTAATATCAGGAATTGTCTATAAGCCTTACAGACCACGCAGTAGATCATGTTGTTCTCCTCTCATTGTCTTACAGCCACAGAAAGTGAGACAGACAGACATCAAGTGGATTAAACCTACCAATCCAACAAATCAACAGGAAAAAATGAGAATAAAGATAGACAGATGATACTTCTTAAAGTATGAAAAGTATAAATATCAGTTTGTGTGGCTGTATACTGTCCTGCAGACAGTCTTTGCTAAATCTTTATTCATTGCTTAGGACTGAAAGTGAGATGGTTTGTTACAAAGGACAGTACATTTGACAGCAGGCAAAACATTGTTAAAAAGGAGAACTTGGGTGGGATCTAAAACCAGGAGTTATATTTATTATGTGGCACATTATGGTGAGGCTTTAGGAAAAAAGATATTAATGTGAAGCCTTCTTATCCTTTGTTTCAAAATAAATCTTTGTTTTGGTCAGATCATTGAACCCCAATGAGGAAAGAAGGAAATATATTTGTGAATTCCTCGCTTGGCGGGATCCTGTCTCTCTCCCTTGCAGAGACCTGAAGAGTCCCAAGAGGGACCTTCAGGACTGAACAGGTGTCTGTATTCTGGAGCTTCAGACAGTGCACCTCCTGGTTACCAGCATGCTAGCCTTGGGCTTGTGCACAGCAGCATCCTTTGCTGCTGGCTATCCCAGCATTTTGGGATTGCTTTGCAATGGCATAACCATGCAGAGGCACGGCTTGATCCTCTCTGAGCATCAAGCACCTAAAGTCAAATCCCCTTATTTCAGCAAGTAGACTCAGAACTGCTGTGTGCTTGAGGTCTGATTGTGAAACTTGCACCTGTGAGGTACCAAAGAAAGGTAAACAACTGCATTTAGTGAGGTTTAAAATAAAAAAGAGTTGATAACTTTAATTTTTTGCGTCACATAAGCTCAATGAGGAAAAAAATCACTCTAAGTATAGTATGAGAGCAATACAAACTTTACACACTTTGCAGCATAGAGTTCTGGTTGGTCTCATAAAAAGTATCAGAAGAAATAAGTTATTCCAACATTCACTCCTCTTATTAAAGACTTGTGACAAGATATTGTGCTTTTCACTACTACTTGAATCCCAGTCAAAAGCAGGAACTCAAAAGAATTGACTTGAGTTGACCAGAGAAATGACAGGGAAGTTTCTCTGTTAGAGGTAACTTGAGTGACAAGGAGAAACAATGACCATTGGACATTGATGGAATTATCAGAGAAGTGTTTGAAAAGGTTTCTTAGCAATCTGGAGTAGTGAGAGAATATGTCAGGATTAGAAAGGGACTGTAGTAATGTCTCTCTACTTTGAGGAAGAAGAATAATTTAGCAAAGCATTAGTCTGTGTATCATATCTTGAAAATATATTTGCTGAAGATCTCACCTATGGGATACAAGAATACCAGGGGTGACAGGCTGTAGCCATGTTGTTGCAGTTTCACATGAGGATGTAGGCATCCTGATCTGGTTTTTAGGCTAAGGGAAACAAAAAAAAGACCTTGAAAAGACATCTTCAGAGTCCCAGGCAAAGTGTAGGTCTATGTATCATCATGAAAGCGCTTTAGATTAACTGAAATAATCGCTAAGGAAAAAGTGCTTAAAGTAAAAAGTTGAAACAGAGATGAGCCCTTGAGAGAATGTTATTTACTGTTGTCACAAGATCTGTAAGAAGTTCGTCAAGAAAATGAGACCTAAAATGATGTACTTTCCTGGCCATGATGGTTTATAGTAGACTGACAATAAAGGACATGGCCTCCCAAAAGGAGAAGGTAGGCCTGAATCTACACAAGACTTCCAGTCTTTGGTGGGTGATGAAAGAATGGTGAACAGTGTAGAAGTGACATTATTTTAAGAGGGTAAGTTCTGCATCTCCATGGGAAACCCATTCCCACCCAGGTCTTGCTTTGCAGTCTGAAGAGAAGTGCCAAAGGCCTCAACAACCATGTGGTTTCAGATATAGCCTGTTCTTGGGTCAGGGTGGGTGAGCAAGAGACAGCTGTCCTCAGGGAGTGCTCTGCAGCGGGTGTTCCTGCAGTCCAGGCATTCCATGCCTCACATTCACCCTGAGCCCTGTTCTGAGTCCTCAGAAGTCTTCAACACATATGTATATATACACACAAAAAATATCCACATATACATACAGGTTGATGGGTATGGATGTACATGCTTTCCAGTTCTTCACTCTTTTGACTACCAAGGCTGGACTTTAAGGGGAACTATGTACTGTTATGTCAATATGGAAGATTCCAGAGCATATATTGATACAATTGCTCTTTTTTTTCTCTTGCAGAAGGTGTGAGACTGTTTTGTTTTCATTTGGTTTGGTTTGTTTGTTTTGTTTTTCTGTGGGGTCTCTTGCAGATGAGGTGTGACTAATGGAACCTCTTGTCCTCTATCCACAATGCACACAAATCCATGCTGGTTGACCCTGTGTCCCAACCCATCATATTAGTTGCTCCTCTTAGATCAGAGAGTGCAGGCATCAACTCACCGACACAAGGAGTTGATCCCTCTTGCCTGTAAGCTTGTCTATGCCTATGTGTCACTGCACGAACTACTTGAGACATGCACTTTAGCTTTTCCTCACAGTAACATGAAGTATAAAGATTTCATTAAATACTGCTGATTTTTCACTTTGCAAAATGGCAACTCAGAGATGGCATCAGATTCATTAAATTTCTTGCACAATGAAACAAATAAGCAGAGACTTAACCCTTTTAATTTGGAATGCAAGAAGACATTACAAGAGCAGCCTTTCGCACATTTTAATAAGAAAGTATATGACAAAAGTATTAACTCCACATACTCTTTCTTTAAAGAGAGGGATACTTTCTTCTGATCTATAGAGATATATTGTGCTGATCTATAGTGTTTAACAATATTTGCTTTCTTTTCTTCCTGTAATGATGAATATTTAAAGCCTTTTAATGTACAGGCAGGACTTCTGTACATTAATTTTTTTCTCAGCAGTTTCAGAGTTTTCATTTCACCTTGAATAATCTTTGTCTGAGATCTGATAAACCCTTCTTTAACAAAGAAATGTTTTAATAAAGAAAGGGACAGGGAATCTCTTTGTAATGAGCACTCTTCTAATGTAACAAATTTTAAAAGTATCCTAGTTTTAACAGAATACATCATAGTTGCTTGTGAAATGAAGCAAGTCCATTGTGCTTTTTCTTTGAATTCAGAAGTAGCTGCACCTAAGTGGAACGTTGTCTCTTTAGCTCATAAATAGTCCAAGTATTAAGATGTGCAAAATGCAAATAGAATTTGCACCATAATATGCTTTAATTTGATTTGACGTTAGATTTCAGCTCCTCGTCTTTTCATGATAGCTATTGAAAAGATGTAATTTTATTTTGAAGTCTTAAATTTTACCTTTGGTATATTCCAATACATGGAAATTGAGGAGGGAAAAGTTGTAGTGCAGAGTTGTGGACACATGCAAATTAAGGTTTGACTTTGATTATATTTTTGCAATTGCTATTTGAGATGTGCACTCATCCTATTTTTCTTTTAGGTGAATATTTGTCCTGATGGCTATCACTAAATAATTGCTTGATGTCTAAAGCTCTTTTCATATGATAGGCAATTCAAAACCTTGATCAAGGTCAATTGTTAAGGTGTCGAAATCTGAAAATTTAATCATCACCAAGAGTAAAATCATACTCAGAATTATGCCTTTAAGAAAACCCACTATTTACCAAGGGAAGTGTTTTTTATATTCAGTGATCATAGTAATTTCTGAAGTGGAGCATCTTAGAACCTGCTTTGATTTATTCACTTGAGAAAAATGACGGCTATTCATTCACTCAGGGAATTCTGGACAGCTAGTTAGAAAAACGAACAAAATCCACTCTAATCAACACCTACTCAGGTTTTGTCTACAACTTAAAGAAACTTGGTGCAGTAACCACATTTTGGTCTGCCTCATACACTTGCAATGCACTGCAAGTCCTTGGTCTCAAATTGACCCCCAACTGAAAACAAGAATTCACAATCATTTTTGATAAGAGTGTTCTGAAATTATACTGGCTGGACTGTGGATTCCCTGGAACCAGGATCTCCTCCTAGATCCAGCAACAGGTCATCTGAGGCTGTAAAGGCATCTAGTGAAGCCAATAGTTCCTGTAAACGAGACACTTTTAGTTGTTTTTTCTGATAATTTTTGAATTCTCTGCTCTCAAGAGACACCACCTGGAGTAGTATGTCCAGTTCTGGAATCCCCAATGTAAGAAGGATATGGAACTGTTTGAATGGGTCCAGAGGAGGGACACAAAGATGATCAGAGGGCTGGAGAACCACTGCCATGAGGACAGATTGAGGGAGTTGAGGTTGTTCAGCCTGGAGAAGAGAAGGCTCCAGGGAGACCTTACAACAGCCTTCCAGTACCCGAAGAGGTTACAGGAAAGCTGGGGAGGGGCTTTTTACAAGGGCAAGTAGTGACAGGGGGAATGGCTTTAAACTGGAAGGGGGAAGATTTTGGATTAGACATTACAAATAAATTCTTCACAATGAGGGTGATGAGACATTGGCACAGGTTGCCCAGGGAGGTTTTGCATGCCCCTGCCCGGAAGAGTTCAAAGCCAAGTTGGATGGGAAATTGAGCCGCCTGGTCTGGTGGGAGGTGTCCCTGCTGATGGCAGTGGGGGTTAGAACTAGATGATTCTTAAGGTCCCTTCCAACCCAAACCATTCTATGATTCTATGACTCTATGATTCTATGATTCTAATTGTTGAGATGCAAATCCAGTACTCCATCCAGTGGAAACGCAAGGATTGGCATATCTAGAGGGTGTGTATTATTTTGGCAATAATAACAGCAATTTGCTGAACTGGCTAGTCCAGAGCAATCCCCACCACCTTTCTGAAACAATTTCAGCTGCTTAGTGAGGCATCTGAAATTCTCCAGGTGTTTTTGTATATTTTTCTTTGTTTTTTTTCTTAGCATTTTAAAAGATATTCTTCCTGATGGCCATATCAAGAACTTAACTGTGGAATGCACACACTTCGTTTCTCAGTGGAAACTGAGTCTTTGCCCACAGCTCCTGGGCTTCTGAAGACTCCTGAGAAGACACCTCTCAAATCTTTTGATACCTCAGAGAAGGCAGGACAGCAGAGTGTCATCATGGTGACTGCAATCACACATGTAAACATAGCCAAAACAGATAGCTTAGACACTATGCATAGTTTTGGAAGCATGCAAAATAATCAATTTGCAAAACCTAGCATCATAAATTACATCAAATATTCGAGGAATGAGTTCAATAGCTCTGTGTTGTTGCAACTATTCTGTTAGCAGGTCTTCGCTATGGTAGATTAAAGCTTGGTTGTGTATATCTGTAGAAAACACCATCAAACCCTGGGCTGCAGTGAAGGCAGCACATTGAATTCACTAGTAACACTTACAGTAAATACCATCATGATGTTTCTGAAGGAAAAAAAAAAAGTAAAATTTAGATTGATCTAATGGCATAGAATTAAAGACAAAACATTCAACAAACCACAAATCCCACAAATCCCTATGTTGGGAGTGAAAAGGAGACTGTTAATCATAATTACATGTAATCTAACACCCCACTCAAGGTAGGGGCAGTATTTTTCCTCAGTTCTTTGTCAGGTTTTGAAGATCTTCAGGTATGCAGATGTCACAATCTCTCTGGGCAGTATGTTTCACTCTTTTGAGAGGAATTTTTTCTTACATGTAACATAGATTTTCTTTACTGTAAGTTATTTTTATTGTCTTTTGGTCTTTTCTGTGCACCTCTGAGAAGACTCTGGGTCTATCTCCTTTAGAACCACCAACTATGAAGGTGAAGAAAGCAATCAGATCTCCTTTTAGCCTTCTCCAGTTTAAATAAATCCATTTATTTCAGCCTTCCATTGTACATCACGTGCTTCACCTCCCTAACCATCTTGGCGGCTGTCCACTGGACTAGTTCCAATGCCTTGCTCATACTGAGGAGCGTCAAAGAGGACACAGCACTCTGTGTGCAGTCACACTTGTGCCTAATGCAGAGGAATAATCACATCCATTTTACTTGCACGCAGCCTGGTATGTGGTTATCATTTCTTGTCCAGAGAGTGTCCCTTGTCTCACCGCTTAGGATCTTTGCCTTCCTGGAACATCCCATTAAATACCTATCAGTGGGAGTGAGGAGAAAAAGGAAGGACAAGGAAATAACAGATTTTTTTTGAAGTACGGTTTCCTCTAAGGGCACAAAGGAAATACTAGAATAGAAAGCATCAGATCTCTTCTCTAAACAGAAGTATATTATCTGTTTGCAAATATGGAAAATTTGGAAAATACTAAATCACTTGACTTGTCCAAAGTCACAATAGGAATTTATCAAACCAAGAGCCCCAATTACCTTGTTCAGTTCTCAGTTTAGACTACAAAGTCACCCTTCATTTAAAAGTAATTCAAGCCAGACTATTTGAAATGCTTCTGTGACTGTTTTTTTTTTTACTTATTGTCCCACTACTAAAATGTTGCTACAAATATTTTTAGCTTGGAACCTAAAAACACATCAACAGCCATGAAAGCTTTTCTTCTGAAAAAAGTGTTTCATTTTCTTTTGGGTTATTTGTTTTTTTCCCTTTGGTAGGCATTCAGCCATTTTTAATAGGTCTCTTCTTGCCACCTTAAATTAAATTCATAAAAATGTCAGAACTCAAGTGATCAAAATCATTTTCTCATCCACACTGTGGTTCTATTGGGAATTTTTCCCCAGATGATGCTATATGAAACTGAATATTGACAATAAATTTATTGCCTGTAGAGCTCCAAATGTGTAATGTCTTTTCCTTCACTTTCCTGACTTGCTGCTTCCAACTTTTTTCCCTTTCTGGGAAATATTGCCACCCACAAAGCGCTTTTCTTCATTTAGAAGAAGTTCCATGGTCCATACCGTATAAGGGTCATGTAAGGTTTCAAGATGAGTTTCAAGATGAAAAGCCAGATTGAATCCATAGTAAGAAGTGACAAGAATTATATTCAAGAAAAGTAGTCCATTTCCTTTCCTTGATCTTTGATATATTTTTCATTTTTAACAACTGAAGTTTGTTGTTATGGCCCTTCAAATTGCTGTGGTATGAAAAAACAACCATGCGACCTTCAGCCTAACAGTGTAAGCACAAAATGTAGAGGTATTAATGTGAAAAACTGGTTTAGCATGCACTATTTTGTATTGTACAAGGATCATTGTATTCTGAAAGCAAAAATACAACAGTGCTTGCAATGCTCATGATTTTATTACAAGTCTCATGAAATCTGGCCTTTTTCCTCAAAACGCCAAACTCCTGGAGACATCTCATTACCTGTGATTTTCAGCTTTCATTGAAAAGCAATGCTTTCAGCTTTTGTTGTTGCAGCAAAGAACATGGAAGTCAGAGCCATAAAAACTTAAAAATCATAAGACAAAAGTAAAGGCCAAAAAACTTTTTAAATCCCAATTTTAAGCTAATCTTAACTAGGTCGACGGTAGATCTCCTATAAAGTTGGTGGAATAAAAAGAACTGAAATTAATTTAAATATATTAACCATATATGCATGACTAAACATAGTTATAACTATAACTAAAAGGCACAGAGGTTTAGATCTTTATGTTTGCTGCTCCAGATTTAAGTCCTATACTGTTGACTTCAAAGTTGGAAGCCTCCACAAAAATAGAGGTGAGCTAGGGGAACAGAGTATTGATATGATCCTGGAGTATTTCTGTATCTTTGTATTACATACAAAAATATTAGATGAACATTGCATAATATTCTTTTGATAATTTGAACCTAATATGTGTTTGCAGCACTTTTTTTATAAAATAGGAAAATTCTAAAGTCAAATGTCACAATAGGAAAATCTAGTTTTGGCTGAGTGTGTAGAGATGTTTAGGAATAGCAAAGGAATTGGTGGGGAGAGGAGATGGGTATAATACATTCACTTTGAGGATGTTTTGAAATGTTTTAATTCATTTTGAAAAATTTTTAAAATCATTTGTGTTAATGAGAGGCTTTACAAAAAAAATGAATGTGTTAGAAATCTAATTGACTATTCCTGCAGGATTCATTTTCTGTTCTCCAACAAGAGAATAAAAACAATACCATGTGTCTAAGGTGGTTTGTCATGAAAGAAACACAGAAAAGCGCACATCTTGCAAGTGGTAAACATATAGGAATGTATTTTTCTTCAAATAAAAAATAGTTCAGAAATAACTTTTGATTGGAAAATTCATAAATTAATACAGTGTGTTATTATTTTAACATTTATTTATCTGTACATGTTCATATTTTACCAATCAATATTTAACTCAGCTCATAACCCCACCACATTCTATTTATGCTTAAATATCTGAATCAGATAAAGTTTTTACAACTGTGTGGTAAATTCCAGTCATGCAGTTCTGACTTTTTTGTGACTTGCTTGAAGAAACAAGCAAGCCAAGCAGCTGAACTGAAATTAAAAAAAAAAGTCTAAGAACAATTTCTTGCTAAAAAATGAAAAATCCAAATATCTGAGTAGAATTGGCTCCAAAAGAAATGCATTTCTTCTTTTTTACTAGGACTTTCCTACCAATATAATTATAGCTTGTTTTTAAAATTGAAGTTGTAGTGTAGGCAATGCCAAACCAAACAGAGCTGGCTACTGGGTTTTGATCATTTTCTCTGGCCCACACAAAGGCCTGCTTACTGTATTTGTTACATTAGTTCCTCAGGGTGAGTCAGAAACAGTGGTCGTTAAGTTTCACAAACACCAATCAGACTTTCAATTCGCACCACCCCTCTACCTCCTCCCTCTGTGAGTTTTGCATCTTAAGTAAAATGGTCAAGGGAAAAACTGTAGGAGAAAACTTTCTCTCACACACATGCATACATGCATGTATACCCCTGTGTGTATATCCATTTCAGAAAAGCTGTGTTGCACCTCTGTAACCCCACTGTCTCCTGACTACAACAGAAATGTCAAGGATCCCAGCACAGCTGGCCACTGGTACCAATGAAGATGCGCCGTGTGTCACGCTGCCACCATGGCTCTGCCCAAGATGGTCGGGCCACCTTCTTCAGCAAGGGCAGAAAAGCATCTTGCGGTGTAATCTGTTTGGTGCAACTGTGAGGAAGATTTTTCCTGTGCTGGGATTCAACTGCAGAGCCAGGGTCACCCTGGCTCTCCCTTGTGGGGGAATCAGGGGCTCCAGCACCCCTAGGCTGTTTTGGAGCCTTACCTGAGGGCTCTGCATGGAGCATGGCTTGCAGTTATTGCTTACAAGTAACCACACTTCAGGATCACATTCTTACCCAGCCACTTGCATCCAGGTGGAAGAATTGCTTCTTTATCTCTCTGTTATTTTTATTCTATCTCTGTTTATATTTCTTATCTATTTCTCTGCATTCCATTTCCCCTTACTGTGTTTTGCACTCTTAATACATTAACATACTGGGTTTTGCTCTATTAAACTGAACCGTTCAACTAAATTTCCAAGAAGTTAATCCCATTAAGTTTTTTATTGGATTTGAACAGATTTGTCAAGGAAACAATATTGCTGCAATTTATGAATGAACTGCAGCGCCTTTAGGAGACAACTATCTCCGCTTTTGGAACAGGAAATGTTAGATGGAAATTGAGAGAGAATTTTCAAGATTTATTTTCCACTACTACAAGCCTTCAAGAGCTTGATCTGAAAAATAGATTATTCCTTTTCTCCTTGTGTCCAGAATACAGTGCTATAAATTTTTAATAAAGATCTTATAGCCTTGGAAAGCCATTTAACAAGATTCCTTGGGATATTAGAGTGCAAGAAAAGTTTCTATCAAAATTTCTTGAATGTGGAAAATAATTTTAAATTTTGGACCAGCTGTGGTTCACGTATTTGATTTTTTTTTATGAAGTTACAAAATAGATGTTGTCCCCAAATACCCTGATCTTCAATGATTAAACTCAGTCTTGTATGGATGTCTGGCACAAATCCTTTGCATCATAGCTTAACGATTTATTTTGCTTGGAAAGTAACTGTGGTCCTGAACTGGTCCCTGTTTAAGTCCAAATGACTTCCATGGGAGCTGGTTTGGGCCTTCTAGTTTGTGTGTGATAAAAAAATTTAAATCTCCTTTGAATAATGGTGCTGGGTCCAGGGCACAGTAGGGCATGGCTGTGTGGGCATGATGTGAAACACATTTTTATTCTTGGATAGGGTAGCTGGAAGATACCTTGAGGTAGATCCCAGTCCCATTGCCTGCTGCCAGAAGACTGCAAGAACAGGCAGAAAGGAGCCTGGCCGCTCCTGGGCAAATGCTTCTCACTTCCACCTATTTGTGTAGAAACCCCTTGTGGGAAAAATACGTGGTACATGGCTGCTGGGGAGAGCGGGAGGGAGGAAGGAGAGAGGGTGGCTCTGTGAAACCCCAGTAGTGCTGTGGCTGTGCGACAGAGTAAAGTTCAGCCAGGCAGACACATGGGTTGCTGTGCAGGACATGTGAGGCCCCCATGCAAGAGCCAGGCACTGCTTAAGGGACTTTCAGGGGGAATCCAATCTTTGAGGTCTCCTGACTCCCTCCATGGGCTCCAACAGGGCCGTGAGCTATGCACTGATTTGCTGTTCACAACATGTTTCTTCATTCCCTGTCCCTTGGGTTGGATTATGTCATCATGCCAGGGCATTAACCTAGGGCTTGTGCATCTAAATTTATTTTGGTTTATGTTTTTCTCCCTTCTAATATTACAATTTTGCCTCTAGTTTATAAATATTCCATTTAAGGAGCTATTTAGCAGTAACAACATTCCTGAGCTCAATCCAAGAATTGAGCTAATTATGGCTCCCCTTAAAAAATCCATCTCCACTCCTCATCCCATGGCTTCCTCTTCCCTGTGGTAAGAGAGATTGAAGATAATAAAGTGCAAAAAACTCCTACCTAAATAAACACATTAATTAATTGGATACACTGTCTCTGACAGATTAGTAAATCCCAGTCTTGAAATCCTTACTTATGTGAGCCATATTGCTGAGTGGAAGTATTTGTGTAAGCAATACTTTGATTTTTAAGAATTACATTCAAAACTCATAAAATGCAGGAGGTTTTTTCCAGCTTCTCCCATAAATGGGAAAAGGAAGAGTGGCAAGTAATCTGTTTTGGCTACTCACTGGCTCATTAAAGTAATTGGTGATGAAGGTGCTAAAGAAAGTTCCTTCTTTTGGAACTATGTAACTCTTGCATTAATTTTTCACTTTTGCATCCAAGAAAAGGCATGTCTTAAAGTACCCTTGGAAAAAAACCTTCTCTGTTTATAGGCAGCGCAGTCCTGCATTCTTGGTATATGGAACACCAAATGTCCTGGGATAGCCAGTGTCCTGGCAGAGAGCCATGTATCTTATTATATGGTAGGAGAGCCAAATTTCCTCCTGCACACTATGTCTATAAATAAAGTGCTTCTTCCACAAGCAATTAAATGGAAGCAATTTTCCAACCAGCATGCAAATATAGTTTTTGTTTCTTACTGCAAGTAATGGCCAATTTGTGATATTAGTTTAAGGTCAGAATTATTTTAATGACGATGTGAAAATGCCTTCTCCTTGACTTGCACAGTGATGTAAAAAAAATACTTTTTCTTTAAACAACATTTCTTCACTTCTAAAGGATCTGGCATAAAGAAGGCATCCTTCAAATGTCTGTGATTAAACTGTTACATGTATATCCCAGCAGGAATTCAGAGTTAAATGTTAAGAGTTGCCACTAATTCTGAGACTGCAGTCAACCTGCAACTTTTTGGGGGCATTTGTGCAGTTTATTTGCACAGCACCTAGCAAAGTAATCTCACAATTTTTGCTGATGCCTCTAAGGAGATACTAGAAAGAAAATTAATCTTATACAATTCTTGAACTAAAATCTGGATATCAGCAAGCTGACACTGAACTGCTCTTATCAGCCACTCTTGTTCAGAACACATGGTTGAATGGGATTGATGAAGTAATGCAAAGAAAAGGCTAAGGCATCTTCATCGGATTGCTTTGTTAGTTTAAATTTAGAGCCAACACTAAGTCTTAGAATGTTTCTCTGCTTTTCAGTCAGGCTGGCATTGTGCCACATCACCTGGTTTATGAATGAGGACTAAAAAATTAGAATGCCACTGTCTGGTTGAGCTTCAAATATTGACAGAATCAGAACAGACCAACATGCAAAATCTGTCTTGTTACATGAAAGACTTTGTTTTATTACAAATGGAATGGCTTAGAAACCATTGGGAGACAAGGGCTCTCTTCTTTTCTTCCCAAATCTCTAGACATCACCTAGAGTAATTAGATGATGTATATACAATTTTTTAGCTTCTTTCTTCACCTTATATTCTCAAAGGAAAGATCTCTGTTTCTTGTTGTTGTTGAGAAGGCTTGATTTCAAGCTACCTTTTTCCTTTTTCTCCTATAATAAAATCTGTGTGACTCCAATTTTCAGCTTCCTTTCTCCTCCATTACAAAAGCTCTATGATTGCAAATGGTATCTCCCACACAGAACTGCTTCCAGAAGGAAATGCTTGCTGCAGTGACATCCCACTTGGTAAGAAGGATGAAAAACTTATGATATTTCATCAGAATTGGAAATTAGATTCTTTGCATTACAACTAGAGGCAGTATTTAAAACAAGGCCTTTGCCAAAATGTTGACTGTATTATTGAACAGTGGAAGCAGTAAATAATTTTCTTGTGATTACTTTTTCATGAAAAGCCACTATTTTTTAATGAATTTTGACTTCGTGCATGTGTAATCATTTCTCTGTAGCTTCGTCTGTGCCTCCCACTTTGAATGACAGCCAGAAAGGTGTCATGCACACACCTAAGTGGGGCCATCTTTCCTTAAGACAAAGTATGTTCTTAAATAATACATGATCTTGGCAAGTTGTTTATTACCAGCAGTTAATGATCTGTTTATTAGTTAAAGTCTGTGGCTGTTAACACTCTAACAAATCAGTTCACTCTGTTAAACATCAATTTTGAGTATGTTATTGGTATTAACCATAGAATGAAATAAAACTGTTACAGACAGTTGATTTTATTGCTATGTCAGAATTTTATACTAGGAGGCAAAGGTGTTTGATAGGATACCAGCATTCTTGAAAAGGAAAATATATTAGGTTACTTTTGCTTGTATTGGTTAACAACTCACTTTTATTCACAATGAATGTGTAATCTCCTTTCCCAAATGTCTTTCCAGCAAGTTGAGTTTAAAGTCCTACTTTCTGTAATTTCTATGTTGTTAAGAGTGGAATGATTGCTTTTGTTTGCATGTATTCAGTTTGGAAAAAAAATCATTTGGCTTAAAAATTAACTTCTGAAAGGTGTGTGGGATAAATAGTTTGCTTAAAAATGAAATGCTCAGAAACAAAATGGTGCTGACGGTGCTTGTTTGCCTGAATAATTGCCACTAGATAAACTTTTTTTCAAGACTAGTTGCAGCTACTGGGAGGAATAAGCAGAGACAGAGTTTGGAAATCCTAGTGATCCTAGCCTCTGCATTAAGCTGTGCTTCACTTACATCCTGTTCAAATCCCACAAGTGTCTTCAACAAAATGAAGGTCTAAATTGCAGACATGGAATATTAGGTGATCTTGAGATGAGAATACTTTGTCTTGAGTGGAATGGTGCCCTGCGAGGTTTTGGCTCTGCCTAGTCCCAAACCATAAAATACATGAACTGCAATTTTGCACCTGATCAGGAAACAAAGCTGTAAAAGGAGGTTCACTCCTAGGGCTCAAGTAGTGGTAATAAGTCTGGTAAGGCTGGAAAAATAGGTATGAGAATTACATTTCAACCCACAGATCTGAGAGTTCAATTTTGGTCCACTTCTCATAAAAGGTAGCTCTGATACTTTCAGCATTTAGAAATAATCCACTGATGGACTACAAGAAGTAATCCCTAAAAACTTTTCTCTAAAATGTACCAAAATCACTTTTTATAAATCTGCTTGACAACTGAAATTGTCTTGGTGTTTTTTCTACGTTGGATTAATTGAATTGATGCAGATCCTTATATGGGTCCAGTATTATTTCTATCAGTTCTAGAATGGCTTGCTCTGGTTCAATTTGAATCTTTCTTACACAGCTGAATTCAACTAAAATAAACAGAGTTAAAACAATGACCAGTAGTTCATAGCACTCAGTTAGTGCAAAGGCTATCTCAAACAAAGTTTTTAAATTAAATCACTCTAACTTTATAGCGATAATCTACAACTTGCCTGAGGTAGAACAAATTACAGGGAAATGTGTTGTACTACCACTACTGTAGATGTAGTCTAAAAGGTCAGCACAGAACAAGAATTCAATAATAAAAGTGACATTTTGGACCCTGAACAGTGGGATGTCTAGCAGAGCTTTCTGTAATGGTATTAAAAGTGTCGGGCTCTTTTCAAGTTTGCCAACCTATTTACTGTGCTGTTGAAGGAGGAACTGGAGGAACTGTGGTTTTCACCCAATGTCAACAGCAAGATAATTTCCCTAAGAGCAAGTACTGCTTTCTAGAGAGTTTTAATTACCCCAGAGGTCTTGTGGTTTTCATCTATCCCTCAATTAGCCTGTTATACCATAGGAAGGTATTTGCAATGTAATCTGAATAAAAACCTAATCCAACTCATGTTAAAACCAGAGCTGCTGAAGATTTGCTGAAATTCTCTTGCTGTCAGTTTATCGTCAGTGTAGCTTGTTTAGGGGCTTGAGCTTCTCCCCCATGCAACTTACCTGTCACGCAGGGGTCTTCTAACCTGGTTCAGAGCAGTCCAAGAAAATGAAGTGACAACAAGGGGAAAGGAGGAGAACTCAGTTCTCACCTTTGCAAGGTAGTGGCACAAACTTCCCCACTTGCCTCTGGGAGCACCAGATCACATTTTAATCTTTCAAATGATATGGAAGTAGTCTTAGCTGAAGTCACGTCGCCTACTGTAGCCCTTGAGGATTACTGACTGCATTTGAAAGTTTCTGCAGTTGGCATTCTGAATTGCTTAATTCACAGGGTGCACTGTAAGCACAGCATGATTACGCAAAGTCAGAATCATCCAAGGAAGAAATCTGTGGCGGTTGCTGTTAGAGTTGATTGTTAGTGCTATAAATTTGAATGCACTGACACTTGCTTCTTGCCTGAAACATAATGATCTCTTGTTTGTGTATGTTTATATGTGTTTATATTTTAAAACCCTATGTCTGATGGCATAAATGTTTAACGTGTTTTTCTTCCCTGTCCTGAACAGATTTTACTGCTGCTTACTCTACCTTGTGTATACTGTGCCACATAGGAATGTGTATTTTTCGATAGATAAACCTGAGTTGTGTTTTGCAGTACATATTTTTTCTTATCAATGTATGCATCACTATGCAACATGCAGTCAAGTGCCAAAATGATAGCCTCTTTCTGTACTTTTATTTTCCTTCAAACAGTAAGAGTAAGGGTCCATTCAAATTCCACTAAATGAACATTGTAAATGACACATCAGAGAAAAGCATCTATTTTACCAGTCAGGCTTGAGAGTGTTTGAAATCAGTCCTCAGTTTCAAGCGATCAGTATGCAGCAGCAGAACAGAGGGAGGGTAAGAGGGGAGTTGTATAGGCTGAAGTGGCTGCTATGACTTGAGCAATCTACAGGATAAGGAAATTTAAAAAGTATACAACTTTATGTCCTATGATTCTTTCTCTTTATAAGCAGCATCTTTATAAATGCAGTCACTCTCAGCACAGAATTGTTCCATATTCTTTGAACAGGCAGAAAATTCAGCTGCAGGTTCTGAATTAATGGTGTTAAATTTGTAATTGCTAGATTTTCTCTTCTGGATTTCCAGAGAGAAATGCCAACAATTTAGAATTATTCTAGAATATATGTACTGGTGAAATTGCTGTACATAGACTAACTCCTGGATTGCCTGAGAAGAGTAAATGCTTTTGGTTTTTTCCTTGAGATTTCTTTCTTGAGACTTCACAACACGCAGCACAACTAAGTGTGGTATACAGTCCAGAAAAGACATAATCTGAAGACTGTCTGTATATCACTCTCTCTTTGAGAACAGGGCAAGCAAACGGCATGCTAAAGTAACATTTGTGTTAACCACAGCCAGTTCTGAAGTCAAGGCATTCAGGGCACAAGAAAGTCAGCTTTCTTCCAACATAGCTCTTTCAAGAGCTTGATGTTCATATTTAAATCATCTAAGAATTAAGAATTCAGTTCTTGGGGCAAGAATATAGGCTAGGGAATATTTTTAAAGTTATTCTTTGGTTTCACTGGATCCTACTAATATTTCAATATGGGCCAGTCTCCTTTTGCTGAATTAGGGTAGGCCAAGGTTAGGCAAACCTAAAATTAGCAGGATTTAAACTCTAATTGCTAGACTGAAGCATTAGTCATCTGGAGACTGATGCCTTAAGAGGTCTTTGTAAAGAAAATATTTTTTAATCAAAGGAAAACAAAACAGCACACTACCTGCTGTAGTATGAGGATATGTATATTGGAAAATTTTTTGGATTGCAAAGGCTCTGATGGTTCCCCCAAAATTTTAATGTTTTGTCTAATATATATAACAAAATATATACACACTGAAACTGGGATTTGCAATGCTTTGCAGTATACAAGCAGATAACTTTTCAGATAAATGCCCAAATTAGCAAAGAAAACAGGTAGACGTTGCTGCCATCAACGGCTGTTTCAAATTTGTCTTCGTGCCCTGTTCCAAACACAAATTTTGTACCTAACATGAAGTTCAAAGGTCTGGAGTAACAAAACCTAAGTACAGACAGTGACTGTGACAGCTGTTACTGGGCTACAAGTCAGAATTCTGAAGAGACCCGTAGCCTCAGTAATACCTTTGCTCTTGAACTGCATGCCTTTCCTTATCTTTAAGTCACTTCCATACATGAAGTGAAAGCCCACAGTTTAATTTAAGGTAAGTTGGCTATGTGAAATTGTGGGCTTTCTTTAGGAGCATGCCTGAGGCAGAGTACAACTCTGCAACTCACTGTCTTTTTCAAGCTAGCTGTGCAAATGCTCATGGTAAACACTATGTGGTGGCTGCAAGGCTCAGAGTACTCTCAAGTTTAAAAAGCTTTCCCATGTGCAGATTTAGTGTAGACCAAGAGTGCTCTTTAAATTCATACTCTTTGTGCACTGACTTTCTTGGTTAGATCTGTCCCAAACTGTCTTGTGCCTGCTGCTAATGCATCTTTTCCACCCCAAAGTTAAAGCACAATGAAGAAATGGCTCAGGAAATGCTGATATCCATCTGTCAAAGTTTTTAGCATGTTTAGTGCTCAAATCAGTTGCCGATGTATGTTGACGTATTTACTGCAAGAAGCACAGCGGGGAAAGAGTCATTATTTCCTCTCTCTGAGAATACTTTATCAATGGCAAAAGTCATGTAGCGATTCATCCTCACTCTCAAAGCCATGTTATGCTATGTCAGCACATAAACAAAGAAGCTGTCGTTGATAAAAGTTCTAGAAGAGGTACTATCCCTGACTTTTGGTTCTTGTGTCACATTCTCAGCTCAGTTCCTGGACCAGAATTATATCTAACTGCACAGCACACTGACCGTCTGAAACAGGCATCGGGCCCAGCCCATAATCTTGCATATCTTTTGGAAACTTTGGAACAAATCCACAAAGAAAACTCAGAATTCACTTATCATAAAAGAACAGAGTTTCCTTCCAAACCAAAAGGTTGAAGACCAAACTACATGGAAGCAGTGCATAAGAATTAGGAAGACAGGTTATATTAAATGGCAAAGTCATGTATTGCAGGACTTAAAAAATCTAGTCCTAGTTTGAGGATGGTTAGTCAGGAAGGGATTAGCAATAAATTAATCTAGAATTCAAGATAATCATATCTAATTGAAAAGTTTTTTGATGACTTTCAGAAAGGTATCAAAACTTTTAAATGTATCAACATTACAAATTAAAATGACTTTAAAAACAGAAAAAAAAAAGCAAACCCAAGATTTATAATACCATATAAACATAATTTTTTGTCTCTTCTAGTGGTTTGGGGTCTTGTGTTCGATGGCCTTTCCTGTAAATAGGCTGTTCTGTTTTCCCCATAATGCAGAAATTAGAATCCAAAAGGGGATACAGTTGACTGACACTGGTGTGGTTCAATCTAGAGACCTAGAATAAGGTTGAGATCATTAGTAGGTAAGTATAATTTTTCCACCTCAGATGCTTCACTGGACGATCCTGTTTTTTCTGTGCTATGTAACCATTGTACATTGAAACTGATTATAGTGATATTATTTATTGCAGTGCAAAATACCATCTAACCAAGGTAGTAATTTAGCAATTCCTTCAGCATATTTACTTTGCTTTCTTTAAATCTGTTACCCTTCATTATATATGTCCTTAATACAATTATACTTTTTTTTTTACTTTTGATCTTTATTTTTAATATAATTTTATTTATTATTTCATGTATTAAACTATAAACCTCCATGACCTGTATCTGGCATACTCCACCCCAAAAAAGTCTATTAGGTTTCAGTCATATCATGTTTGGGAATGTCAACTCAAGTTTTATCTAGAAGTTCCATCCCTATGTTTCTGTTCCGATAAAAAATCGCTGACCATTACCAACCAGACTTCCTCAGGTGTGGGATTGGACCTTAATTCTAGTTCTACTAGAGTAAAAACTGTTATACTACAGTGATATTCATAAGCACTAAAGCTTCTAAAAAGCATCAAAGTTTAAGAAATACATCATATGTACATTACAGAAAATAATGCAATAACTGTCTTTGCACAGTTAACTTCTTTATTTATTTTTAAAGTTGATTTGTTGCTCTAACTCCCTAGAAAAGCCTTTTGAGGCTCTTTGCATGACAAATAAAAGGCTCTTTGGGGTGTAATCTCCCAGGATCTTTTCAGAGAGAGGAGAGGTTCTGGTGGCATTAAGTATGTACTGTTGATACTACAAAGAAGAGCTTTAGTCAATGTATGACCACACACAACTTCTGTTGGCTTGACTTGTAACTGTGTGTGCTCAGAATCTCTTGTGGTTTAAAATCCAGTGTGCTACATGGTGATCCAGAAACTTAGTTCAGTCATTGGAAAAAGGCCAATCAACAACAGAGGTCTTATGTTTGCTTTATGTTTGTCAACAAGGAAAGCAATCTTGTCTTTTTTTTTTTAATTGCACTACTTACATAAATATAAACCCTGGCACAGAAAGAAATCTAATAACATAATGATGCATGGTTGATGCACATTATATATAGAGACTAGGTACACAAACATCTACCTATGTACCACTATATATGACTGTGTGTATAACATGGGGAATGAGAATTACTCACCACTACAAATAAAAATTAAAGCACTAAAAAGTTAGTGTGAAGACCTTGTCTTGGAAACTTGTAACAGTGTGGTTCAATTTGCAGGAGAAATTTTTGCTGTTGGCTGTACTGTGATAGAGAGCCACTTCTAAAACGTTAGTCATGCATGTGCAGCAGATTTCTGCTGTGTCGGCCTCTACAGCAAACCCTTTGCAGAAAACTTTTTTCTCAATGTAGATGTCCAAATCATCCCATTTTACTGAGCATAAACACATTTGATCACAACATCTTTGAGTAAAGAATTTCACTCATACTACATTTGATGGAAAACAAAATTACCAAGGAGCAGAGCATTCTCTTGTTGACTCCTGTAAGTGCAGACAATGAGGACCTGAAGTGTTTTCCCTTGAAAACATGCCTTTACAAGATTCTTCTTTGCAATGTTCTGCATAGTTTAGATGCTGTATCACTAAAATTATACCTCTTTGTCTGCTAAGCATGTCCTGTATTGGAAATCCACAAAAAAAAAAACCCAAACCAAAGCACAAAACCACTTTCACCTTCGCTCACATTCATGGAAATCTTTAAGAGATTCTACTTTCTTCATTACATCAGTCTGAATTCGTAACAGCTTTCAGATTGCTACATTGCGTCTGAATTGTCTAGAACAGAATGTGTCTATGTTGACTTGTTACAATTCTGAAAAAAATCACCTCTGACCATTAACAAAAGGGGTAGTGTATCTTGAGAGCTCTGTGTATGACAAACTGACATATACAATAAATATAAATGTTACTACAGTAACAAATCGAAATTATATAGTTCATTTAAACCTTTTTTCCAGCTTCAGCTTAGTCCCAGCTAAAGCACACAGGAAATAAACACATTGAGCTGTCTGGCACCAGGCAACTATCCAGGTCCTTTTCTGTCTAGCACTGGGCTAGGCTTATCCACCCAATCAACATTAGGAGGTGTATTTATGTGAGACAGATATATTAGTAATAAATGGATTTATTCAGTAGCTTGGTGGATTTATACACGTACAAAACCATTTTAGCTTAAAGAAACTTAAAACTGAGTGCTTCCACTACTTTTATGGGCTGTGTCCTGAAGCCCTTAGCGAGATCTATTCTCCTCTTCACAAGGAAAAAAAAAAACAAACCAAAAAACCACCATCAAACCAACTACTAATTGAAGTCAGTGGGATGTTTGCTAGTGCAAAAACTGCAAAATACTTAGGAATTGGTGAAATGCAAGTGCACGTGCAGGTAACTAAGTGGCAATTCAAAGAGTTATAGAAAATTCATATACATTTTATGGAATATAGCATATATAAAAGTCAGTTTGAATTTTTACAGACCAAGATATTTCGTAAAAGAGAAACAACTTCTAGAATTCAGAGGAAGTATCTAGATTTTCTTTGTCACATCTATTTGTACTTCAGGTAGATTTTGTTTTAAGGCATTAATTTGACATCCAAGTCGGATCTATGCCACGTTGAAGCTTTTTTTCACTGGTCCGTCTGTTGTTTTTTAGAAAACAAGACAGACTCTGAATGCTATGGTTTATCCGTTTCAATCAGATAGTGAGTGGCACATTCTCACCTCATTTGCAGTTTTTAATTCCAATTGGACATTGCTTTTGAAATGTCCCTTCTCTTTTCCCCCTTTATGCTGCCACTTGAAAGCTGAAATGTAGCAAGAATGTAATGTTAGGTGCCAGTTTTCTGAATTACAGCGTGACTGCTTTAGCTGATCCCAAAAAGCAAGTGTCTTTTAATACCGCATAAAAGCCTGAAATGTTTACATATCAAAAGGCTATAGGCCAATTTATGTCAAAATTATACATGAAGTTAAGCAGTACAAGCAATTTATTTAAACACTAGTCATTGTAGAAATATTCAAAACCATATGCTCTTTTAGCAGTTTTTCACAAATGCATTTGACCCATGACTTGGCAAGACACACATGCTTCATAATTTACTCTAAATTTCAAATCCCCTTGACATTTAAATAAAACATCTTAATTAATAAAGTTTATATGAACGAAAACTTTAGAAGCTGATATTGTTAGAGGGAAGCTGTAGGGGGGAAAAAAAATGCAAACCAACGCGTTTCTGCCTCGTTTTCTGCCTTTCCTAATCAGTTCAAGACAAGTTTATTCTGAGAACAACTTACTGTAATTTCACATTGTAGGGTTTTGTTGTGGTTTATTTATTTATTTATTTATTAAGTAATGATGTAATCAATTTGAAACAAACGTAGGGAATGCTGAGAGATGATGGCAACCGTTCACGAGAGATGTGCTGCTAATTGCCGTTTCTGAGAGGTGTTCCACCAAAAACTTTGACTCATCCCCGCTTTACCCATCTCATCAGGCGGAAGCCTGAGCCGGGGGCCCAGGGGCATCCTCAGCAGGGCTGGGAACGCAAGGTTGATGCTCCTCGGTTCCGTTCCCACTGTCAGGCCGGGCAGAGCCAGAGCCGGCAAGGCTGTGCGTTTCGCATCCCCGGAATTATTCCTTAATACCTTAAAATAAAAAAAACCCGGACGATTTCTCAACAAGCGCATTTTCATAGACTTGTGTATGATGATTGCTTTGTATGAAATCGTGTTTGAGTAATAATATTGAAAATCAGTGCAGCGTTTACTTTATTCCGTACCTAACAGCTTGTTCTGCCCGGTGCTATACTCGTCTTTAGATCTCTCTTTCAACCCATGCTGTGACTACCCTCCAGTAACAAACAATTGCTTAGCAACACTATGCAGCACAATTTGCTTGCGTTTCATTTGTTATTACAATTTCATCCAGAGATTGTGTTACAACTGATTGTTTGTTTAACGCGATTTTACGTTTGCAAAGTTAGCGCAGGGTGGATGTGAAATGAGAAACTCCGAGAGCGGATTTTGCGAAGCGGGTATCAGAACTGGGGGTTTGACGACCAGAATTCTAAGATTAATGCAAAACATGATAAAATAAAACAAAAAAATCATTTCCTCACGGGGTGACAAGTTATTTGAAAAAAAACCCCAAACCAAAACAAAAAAACCTCTCTCACACACACAAAAAACAAACCAAAGCAAAAACCCGCAACTCTAAATTGGCAATAAAGTTAAAAGTTGCAGCGTGGATCGTCCTTCTGCAGAACCTTTCCCTATCGAAAATATCCTTGGGAAGCCGAGCGCTGGCACAGCCCGAGCTCCGTGTGCCCTGCCGGTGCCGCGGCTGCCCCAGGGGCTGTCGCAGCCCCCCTGGTCTCCACTATGCTGCTTTCGCCTGGGAGAAGCCGAAGACTTACGGAGGTGAAATCCTGCTCTGCAAGTGATGCTCAGTACCCAGGGAACCGTCTCCGGTAGTCCCCACCGCAGGCCTCCGCGACAGCGGGACTTCAGCTGTTCCTCAAGGGGCAGCAGTAGTGGGATAAAATGCTGTCCCCCCGCCCTCCCGTGGCCAGGCCTCCGCGGAGCTCCGCGGAGAGTCCCGCGGAGGCACCCGGGTCACCGGCGGAGGAGGTGCTTCTCTCCCCGCTCTCTGCATGCCCTAGGGCCTGGCTTTTCCGGGGGCTCCCAGCCCGGCTCTGCCGAAACCCCGCTCCCCGCTGGGAGCTGCAAAGGCCACTGGAGAGATGCTCCCGCGCCTTGCGGCAGAGCCGCTGAGGACGTGAAGGAGCATCCCGATGGCGGAATTAAGCAGCGCTGCTCTGCGTGCAGCCTGACCAGGGAATTACCTACCAAAGCCCCCCAACAAACTAGCCCCAAACTGCCCAACCTCAAACAAATAGTCAAAAAAAAAAAAAGAAAAAAAAAGAAAATCCCCCAATCAACAACAGACTCTCCAAATCTAACAGCAACAGCCTCTCTGCTGAATACTTAATTTTTATATCAAATTCGCAAATTTTGCATGAGGCTCAGATCTAAATGCTAAAGGCAGAAAGAAATTGATCGGCAAATTAACCGAAGTAAAAGAGACAATACTAGTAATTAGTCACACCGCGATGCATTAAGAAAGTGAGAATTAAGTCATAGGGTTCTTTTTCTCTAACGTTAATACAAGTCTTTGGCTAGAAATAGAGTTTTGGTTGAGATCGTTCTCAGATGCCGTTTTAAATCGTGGAATGTGGAGGAAAGGAAGGATAACGTGTGAATAAGCGCTAACGAGGATATTCTTTGTTGAGGAAAAATAATGTGTTCCTCGTAAGCGGACCCTAATGGCTTGTTTTCATTTCATGCGTACAATTTCCTACCTTCTTTGATGGAGGGTTGATGGTGTAAATAGTCTAATCTTATTCAGTTCACCTCCTGTGGATTCCCAGACACAGCCGTGACAGACGAAGTATTCCGCAAATCACAAACGCCAGCTACCAAGAAAGCCAAACATCGTAATAGAAAGAGTTTTAGGGACTTAAAACTGCTCCATTTTAAATTCACGGAACATGCAAAATACAAAGTTTTCTGTTACATTGCGACTCTATAGGCTTCGTTTTCTAAACTAGAAAGGGAAAGAATCCTCCTTTAAAAAGACACCAGGATGGAGCAGAATCAAGTCGGAATACCTACAGACCCGGGGAATTGAGATGGAACTGGTCTTTAACATTCCCACCTCCTGGCTTGTTTAAAAATAAAAAGTGATACCTGTCTGGATTGGAATCTCTTAAGAAAAAAAATGTTTACAGCATTCACGCGTCCTAGTTTCCCCCGGTGATTTAGGAAAAGACAAAAAAAATTAATTTACTGAGTGAAGAGGTCGTTGCTTCACTGTTACATAAAGATTAAATCAGAGGGACGTATACTCTGCAATGCCCCTTCAGTTCTTCGAGCTGAGGGATGCCAGATTCAAACCCTGCTACGAGGGGGGGAGTAGCATCATTGTACCGCAGTTTATTTTTTTTAAAAAGTGCTTCTTAATCGGTTCGAAGCATAAATAATGAATCTGAGGTTCAGACAGAGGAAATCGCACCCACTAATGTGAACTAACACGAGCAAAGTAGGTGCATAATAGTCAAGGCTAGGAGCTGCTAACCACTTCTGCACAATGGCATTAATAAGATTAACCTGGGCAATTAGCCGCTGCAGCAGAGATCAAGCTTAAATCTGAGGCCTTTCAAAAAAAGTCCACTAATGGAAAGGATTACGTTAATTTCATTAATTCTCAATACACAGACCCGGGGTCCTTTCACTCCTTTGTGTAACCCCCACGTCTTGCCCACCAAAAAAAGGGGAAGAGAAAAAAAAATCAAATCTGGTTTTGTTTGTCATCTGCATATTACCAGGAACTAAATCCAGGATGACGTCGCCTGGGTATAAAAAAGGGAAGAGGTTCAGATGGATTATACTCCGAGCAGCCCTCTGGGTTGAGATCAGTCAACAGGCGAGAGTTGAGGGGGGAAAGTTCCAGGGGTGGATCCTGCGTGCACACACACACATGCACAGGCACACACGCTCGCACAGACACACACGCACACTCTGCCCGCAAGCTGCCCTCGGAAAAAGCTCCTTTCTTTTCTCTCCTTTTTAAAATTTCTCTGAAAAGTTTCGATTCCGTGTCTTTCCAGCCTTCCCCCCTCCCCCTTTCCCCACTTCCACCACAACCACCGCCACCCTCCTTCCGTCCCTCCCTCCCTGCCGCGGCCGGTCCCCGCCGCCCTGCCCCAGCACGGCTTGGGGCATGCCTGTGAGTATGTTCAGCATCGACAACATCCTGGCGGCCAGACCTCGCTGCAAGGACTCGGTGCTGCTGCCCCCGAGCGCTGCCGCTCCCGTCGTCTTCCCCGGCCTCCACGGGGACCCGCTCTACGGCAGTGCCTCCGACTACGGCGGGTTCTACTCGCGGGCGGTGGCACCCGCCTCCGCGCTGCCGCCGGCCGTCACCGGCTCTCGCCTCGGCTACAACAACTACTACTACGGGCAGTTGCATGTGCCCGCGTCCCCCGTGGGCCCTTCGTGCTGCGGGGCCGTGCCGCCCCTAGGCGCCCAGCAGTGTTCCTGCGTCCCCCCCGCAGGTAAGGAGATGCGTGGGGTTCTCTTTGTTCCCGCAGCCGTGGGGCAGGAGGGGGTGGCGGGGCGGGGTGTGTGTGTGGGGGGGGGAGGTGGTGGGAGAGGGTCCTTTTTTTTTTCCGAGGGGTGGGGGGGACGGGACACGGCAGCAGCGATCTCATGCAAAGCCTGTCGTCGTCTCGTCTGTCTGTCCGTAGGTTACGAGGGCACTGGGTCAGTGCTGATGTCCCCTGTTCCCCATCAGATGTTGCCCTACATGAACGTGGGCACTTTGTCCCGTACGGAGCTGCAGTTACTGAACCAGCTGCACTGCCGGCGAAAAAGACGACATCGGACTATTTTCACTGACGAGCAGCTAGAAGCGCTGGAAAACCTCTTCCAGGAAACGAAATACCCAGATGTGGGCACCAGAGAACAGCTGGCCAGAAGGGTGCACTTAAGAGAGGAGAAAGTGGAGGTACTTTGCTCCCCTTTAACCCTTTCCACGCTCTCCCTTTCGTATTTAAAAGCGCTCGGGCTGGAGGGACCTCAGTGCGCCGCGGCGAGCGGGTGGAGCGGGCAGCAACAGGTTTGCGGGAGAGAGCTAGACAACGTTTTTTTAATATGCTGCTCTCGAAAATGTCTGACTTTCAAAAATACTGCTATTTAGATAGTGCTTAACTGAAGTTAGTTAGGAATACAACTCTAGAGAAAACCAACTGTACTTAAATAAAAAAAGTCCACTCTCTGCTACAGCAACCATTTATTTCACCAATATAATTTCCAAGCTGCCTTCTGGAGCCGACCATAGGGCTGTAAGCGAGTGTCGAGGGTGGTCGTGCCTCCTCAAGGCGCTCAGCCTTTCCCACTGCTTTCCCTCCGCCTCCCTCCGTCCACGGCTTCGCCGGGGCTGCCGGAGGCTCCGGGTGAAACGGGGCTACGCCAGGGCGGAGGACCTTCTTTGGTTTTGCATATTTGGGGGTTTCTTTTCCTAATAATGTAAATTCTTAACGCAACAGGTTTGGTTCAAAAACCGCCGGGCGAAATGGAGGAGGCAAAAGCGATCGTCTTCGGAGGAGTCAGAAAACGCGCAAAAATGGAATAAAGCATCTAAAACGTCCCCGGAGAAGAGACAAGAGGAAGGGAAAAGTGACTTGGACTCTGATAGCTGATAGCTCGCAGTGGGGACGCTTCCCGTGGACTGTCGGATACGCTCCGTAGGATGCTATCTTGCACAAGCTCCGCCCTGTTGGAGAGGGAAAATATCTGTATATAATGTATCATGCCCCGGTTTGATTTCGTGTAAATAAAACGTGTTGCAGAGGTGTTGCACAGGTAGACGGCGGCGCGTTTGTTCATCTTAGCGCGGCGGGAAGGGGGGACGGGAGAGCGGCGCTTCCCGGAGTTCAGGGACCGCCTGGTTGCCCCATGACTTTATTTAACGAGGTTTTACATTGTTTGAGAGTAGGCGGAGGGCAGCACGCCCAGAAGAGGATGTTTCTACCCAAGGGGAAGCGGCGGGCGCCCGGCCGGGCGAGTCGCGTGCCCGACGGCAGAGCCCGGGGCAGTCCCGCTGGATTCGAGCCGGGCGGAGTGATGCGGGACTGGGAGCAAACCTCTCTCCTCCTCCCCGAGCTCCTCGCTGGGCCGCCCGTCGCGATACCGACCTGTCCCCGCTCATCGGGCCCCCAGTCCAAGCGCTTCTGCCCTTGGGGAGTCCCCATCCCGCTACCCCTGCCGTCCCGCTGCTCCAGTCAAGCTGGAGGCGATGCCCTTAGGGAATATTTTCACGCAAAGCAAATCCGGCCTCACACTTGTTGCTCTACCTTGTTTCCCTGCGCTTTTCTCTCCCATTCTCTGTAGTTATACCTTGTTGAGTATCCAAAGAGCTTGTCTTTGATCTCCCTTTAGAAAAGCTAGCTTGCTCCATCAGCATTTGAAACTGCTATTAATAAATTTCAGCCATCACCAGATAAACTAGGCATAAGGGGAGCACAAAGCCTCGTGTTCTGCTCCAGAGAATGTTTCAGAGGAAGTTGCTAATGGATGTTTTCTTCTTTTTGAGACAGCACCTTTGCAATTAGGAAGGCTGTGATAGCCTGGTCTCATTTTAACTCTTCCCTCTGTGAGGGCCTTGTGAAAGAGACGTCTGTTCTCCCACTAAAATTCCCGTTCATTTTCCTTTTTTTTTTCTGTGACTCTTCAGTTCTTAGTGCTTGTCTATTCAGAGCAGAAACACTATGGTTTCCCCATGTCATCTCGGTTTAGAAAGACCTGTCAGTCTCCCACGACTCTCTAAATTTTAAACGAATGACCTGAAGCTGTAAAGGCAATGCTGATAATCTCTAGCCGGAAATCTTTGTGCTGTGCCTTTCATTCAGAAGTTAAAGGGTAGTGAGTTAATTTTCCCTAAGTACATCCAATGTTTAAACTCACCTGTATCAATGCAGCTCATGTACTTTAGAAAAGAAATTGGTTGATCTAAATGTGCTCGGCATTGCTTCCAGTGACACTAGAAAAGGTCAGCTGCTGTGTTACTTGTCCTTGTGCCTTTCCTTCCTTTCCTGGTACATCCAGCTTTCTATGGGTGGTATAGCGTGTTGTGTATTGCAGGTGTTAGTGCAATATAGTCAATCTCAGTATATGACTGCTCAAATAACATTTCCTAATGAACCCATGTTTTCACATAAATATGGTATCTCTCTCTGAGCAACCTCTCCCCACTCCAAAATGCAGGAACAGCTGTTGTGGAAGAAATCAAGTGTGGTTTTGTAGGAGTTGGCTTAAGGTTTCATAGCTACCACTCACCTGAAGAGAAGTTGTTTAGCTTCTTGTTCCTTAGCGCAGCAGAGGAGGAAAAGGAGAAGCAAATGGATTATTCTTCCTCTAGGATATATATCACAGTTTGGTGCTACTGAGGTATTGCATTTTGGAGATGCTACCTTATTGCTACAGATGTGTAGTTGATCTCTGTAAAATGTGTTGAATTGCAACCCTGAAAACTAATTCTCAAATTACTGAAAACTAGTTTTCAAAAGGAGTGTTTTGTTATGTTATATGCAGGAAGTCTCAGTAACTGGAATTTTAATGTCATCTCCTCTGTATTTAGTCATTGTTAGGTTTTAAAGTGCATACTTGATTTGCAAATAAAAGCCAGGTCTAAGGATAATATTGCCTAGGATTTTGCAAATGCTTATATATTTTCTTTACTTCCCGTGTATAAATATCGTTACTGCCACATCGGGAGCTTGGAAGGGTTTCATTTTGTTTTGGTTTGCATTTTTGTGTGTGGAGTAGTAGTTTTGGAAGTCACTGTTAAGGATTTTGCCCTGTATAGTTCAATGCGGGAATTAAACTGGGTCTGGATTTGTAAGCAGTGGCCTTTAAATATGTTTTTGATAACCAGTACTAGTTACTTAAGGTTGTAGTCCACATCTTCAGAGATTTTTAGACTTTCAATGGGAGCAACTGCTTGAGAACCACAGAAGATCCAGGTCACCACACGTGACAATTTATGGATTTATTTAAAACTTTTTTTTTGGTGGGAGTATGGGATGTGACAGAAGAATTAAAACTTTGTGTTCCAAAACATGCTTTCTGTTCATGGGATTGTGATGAAGCCACCTCTGATTGCTTCAAAATTGCACTGTACCTTAGTCTGAGTTAATTTTTTTAGTTGACTATAAATTACCATAAGCTTGATCTTGCAGTCACTGGTATCTACTCTTAACAGTACATGTTGATGTAGATCTGTTGGAGTTAATGATATCACTTTAAAACCTAATTGAAAAGCAATTTAGTTTCCTTACTAAAAGAGGTTTACTTTCCTTACTAAAAATTGCATTAGTGCCATTGGACAGTAGTAGTATCTATCCCACTCTTTTTCTCAGTAGTATTTGCTGAAAACCTAAAGGTTCTGCCTTTTTTTACACTACAAAATCTGATGCTATACTGTCTGGAAGAATCTGGTAACTGAAAAGTAGTGAGAAGATGACATCAAAAAGATCAAGAAACTGGAAAATTAAATAATTGAAAGCATGAGAACATCTGTAATAAGAAGATCTCTCATTCACTTGTACTGTTTGGTTGGCATAATCTGCCTTTAGACGTTTGTCTGGATTTTTATTTTAGAATTCTTACATTTCAAAAGCAAATGTCATGTAACAGCTTTCATTATTTTCTCTTTCTGACGGGGCATTAGAGGAAAGGCAAAGGGAGGGACCTGAACATGTGCTATGTTCCAACACGTTTGTTCTAACAAAGCGACTTTGGAAGAGTTGGTTGCAGTGGTGTTTGTTAACACTTGGCTAAGTAGGAGACCAAAAGAGTTTTCTTTTTTAAAAAAATACATTGTTTTGTTTTGTTTGTGTCTCCTCCACTGCAATTTAGAACCTTGTATCTTGGTGCAAACTCCTTCTCAGAAGATTTAACATAACTGAAAACCCTGCATTGCTATTTCTGAAACATGATGTATGGTTCATGACACTGTGTGCTCTCTAGGCTTTACAACATGAGTTTGATTTCTTGCCATCTCACTGTTTTTCTGTGAAATGTTGGACTTCTTTCTTTCTACATTTCTGTCTGTAGAATGACTAGTGCTCCTTTCAGATCTCACCAGAAATGTGGGGTGAGGGGAGGATTATAAGAAGAAACATAAGCTACTTTGGAGGCTCACTGTTGTAGCGAATAATTATTCCAGATCATGCTATGCATTACAGGAGTAATAACTGAATAATTACACAAAAGGAGAATACACCAAATAAATCTTCCTGACACCAAGCTGGTTTAGGTTATGAAATTCTCTTGCGAGGGAAAGCTAGAGAGCGCAACATGTAGTAAGGGGACAATGCAGAACATTTCTGCTATGTAGAGGCAGACTGAGAACTCTGATGCATATCTTCATTGTGCCATCTGCCTTTATGTGGCCAAAATTTACATTTCTATTTAGCATCCTATTTACCATATGTGTTTCTGTAGTCTTGTTGTAATAAGTAATACTGGAAAGCAGAGGTCAGATTTTTTTTCCTTGACTTAGAGTGATTTATTACCATCTGGGCTCTTTTTTTTTTTTTTTTTTTTTCCTTTCAGCTTTGCTGATACTTGAGTGAACTGGTTTCAAGCTTTGCCATAATGGAATCCTGGGAATATAAACCATGCAAACTCTTTCTTACACATGACTTGTGAGGGAAACATTTGGATTAGTGGAAGTTGTAAAAAAAAAAAAAGCAACATTAAGGTGAGTGCATATTTTTTGTGCTCCATCTGCATTTATTGGTTCTCTGGGCTTATACACCATGGAGCATAAATGAACAAAAACCTAAAGAGTTTTTGTTTTGTATTCTACCCCCTTAGGGTTTCATTTCATTTATACTTTATGTTTTCCTACTTTGGAGACCTGGTGACTCTTGACTAAAGGTAGACAGAGAAGTCTAGTCAAATTACTCTGTCTCTCTGCAGTTGCCACTTTCCCTGATTTGATTAGAGTCTGTTATGCAAAGGTAATAGCTGTAGCAGCAATATGTTAGGTTGTAGGCAATTAATACTAACTTTATCTGTCTAAAGTATCTGATAACTTTAAATGTAGGAAGTTGTGTTAAAATATTATGGATTGGACTGAAATTATCCAAAGTTGGAGAATTCAAATGTAAAATAAAAATATAGTAAAGAAGATTTCTTTCACTTTTTGCTTTCATGATAGAATATATGCCTACAGACAGAGACTATATCACTCAGGACATATGGCAAAACTTAAAGCACAACTAAATGGAATAGTACAGAGCATAAGCAAGGCCAGAAATCTTGTTATAACTTAAAAGTACCCATGCAGTTGAAAATTGAAAGTTATTTCACCTCTGTCTTCTAAATGATATTTGAATGCTGGTGTTTGCATTTCTTTTCTACTCCTTGTCCAGACAAAGATGCATGTTTATCTTGGAGATTCAGAGGTTCACCTTATTATTATATCCCAAAACATGTCAAATACATGTGCCAACATAGAAGTTATCATTGTACCTTTGCATTATGTCTAGAAAAAGGGCCTTTCCTCAAAACTCTGAACTACGCATTGAATCCCCACCAAAGTCTGCCTGTGTTCATGTATGGAAGTGCAATGATAATAGATCTTTATGCTGTTCTATCTTTGAGGGGATTTATTCAGTGTTTGCTACTTAGTGACTGGAGAGTCCTTTACTAACATTGTTTGTTGGGTACACTTGGATACACCCTGACAAAAGAGACTACTTTGGTGTATAGAGCCCCCTTCCCCTGGGCTGAACCATCTTCTTCAACAGGACAGCTGCCTGCAGGGCATCTGCTTTGCTTTCTGTCCAAGGTGGTGGACCTGTGGACATGGCAGAACTAATACGTTCTTTTCCTAGGAAGAAAATGAGGAATTGGGAGCCAGGCACTGGCAGCATCATTGCAGCAAATGGGTTTATAGGGTAACATCACAAACAGATGGATCTGTGCTGCAAACTACAGTGCTGGAACGAGCTGCTGGGAACAAGGATGAGAACTTCTGAAGCTGGCATTCCTCTTGGCTCCAAGGTGTTACGAGTGTTGAACCTGAATATAACTGTATTTATTTCCTTTATTTATGGTTTTTGGCGAACTGTCAAAGAACTTAGTTGTGAATTTTTAGAGTGATCCTGAGGTGGGGAACTACTGTTACTCCATTTTATGGTTGGAAAAGCTTAGGTACCTCTTCCTCAGGGGGACACACAGGAAGTCTTTGGCATAGTGAGGGGAAGCAGAAGTTATGCTGTATTTTTGGTGATGAATTTTAGTGCCATCACCATGTTTTCCTGTTATCCTGGTGGAAATTTGACTTTTATGGTGAAAATAAGGCCTTCATGCTTATGTTTCATTTAATTTCTCCTGGTTCATTAACAAATTATGCATATTATTTCCAGGCAAGTGAACACAAAATGACGGCAAAATTAATGGAAGGTAAGTTAAAGTAGGACAATATGGTTTTGGTGTATGAAAGATATATTTTTTTAAGCCACAAAATGAGAGTCCTGACCTGCTTTTCTTGCACACCCAGAAAATCTTGCTGAGTGTTGCATGTGCAAGGAACAAACTGCCAGCAGAGAGTGAGTAGCTTTCTATTAGCAGGAGAGAATTGAAAAGAGTTATTTTTATGCCAAATTTTAACCCACAGTGGATAATTACAGCCAAGTTGTAAACCCCTTAAAAGCTAGAAGGCACCAGTATAATGAAACACATAACTGAAATTTACTGTACATGTGTAGGTTGCAAGCTTACTCTTGAATACTTAGTCTTTAACTTCTTAAATTTGTAGTTTCCACAGAGGGCTTATAAGTGCTAGATTTTTGATTAACTGTCTCAAATAAACTACTGCTATTGTTATCACTGTAAATCTCCCTAACTTAAGAGTCTCAAGCAGATTGATATTTTCTATGGAAACTGTAATGATTTAGAAGGGCATGAACCCAGTACCCTTTATTTGGAGCTTCCTGACTTTGTATAGAAAAGTCTCAGGCTTCGTTTACATCAGTTGTTAGGTCTTATTTGTTTGATATTACTTTTTCATTGGTTTTATACTGTGTGTATCATGCACATTTTTAGAACATATTGTATTTTTCTTTTAGTTGGCCCTAATGCCATGGAGACAGCTCTTCACAGCAAAACTTACACTGTGGCTCCTTTAGCCTGGTTGAAAGGGTACTGTGGAGACCTGACTCAAAGCCTTTGTGAATTAATGAAAAACTTTCTTCTTGAGCTGGTAATATTTCCCTGTTTACATTAATGGACAGGACTATTTTACAATATATTCAGTGAAGATAAGGCACTAATCCCTGGTCAAAAGGGGTAATGATTATGGGACAGAACCATGCCAGAAGAGATCATTAGTAATCCCAAGGAAACTATCCTTTTAAAATTCTCAAACTGTTCTACTCTGACCCGTTTAGCTAAAATGATCCTATCCACCTTGTAGAGGTGCAATTTTATTGGTAGAAATGTGCTTGTATTACTAAAGTCACTGCAGTCAATACTGCTATTGATGGAATAAGCTTTAAGGAGATATCCATATTCATGTTAAAAGTTTTAGTGGGATAGCTTTTAAGATAAAAGCTGTTCTTCTATGCTGAAATAATTATACTAGTACAACACAGTCTTTAAATGACTAAATTATTGCTGCTTTACAGAGGCAGTAATATTGTTTGCAAGTGTATCTTTGACATAGAAGTAGGTATCAACTATGCAGGAGGACTTGACTTGATTCAACATTAGACTCACAGACCTTGTGTGAGGCTTATCTCTACCTGCAGAAATGCAAGATAAAAGCTTACAGGTAATGATCATGCTTTGCCTTACAGGAACATATGATTTACCAGATGTTTAGAAAAATCCAGAACAGCGTTCCTGAATAGGAGAAGGCCCAGCCAGCAGTGTTCCAGACTAAAGTCTTGCTGAGATAGACTAGCCAGAGAATTTTTAATGAAAAAAAAATAGGCAGGATTTACAGCACAAACTGAGAATGAGTATTACAGATCACTAGATTGGATATTGTGTGGAAGTAACTGAGGAGATATTACCTGAAGTTCTGCTGTTGGTAAAAACTTTTGGTCGCCTAACATCTCAGCTAGGCCAGATATGTTTCCATCTGTAAAATAAAACCATTCAACGTGATATACACAGATACCAAGGACTATTTCTCAATCAGAGTATCTTCTGGATGAGTATTTTTATCTGTTTACTGCAGATAGAGCCATGTTTTTATGATGGGAAGTAAAAATATTTAGAAGGATTTATAATACCAGATCAAAGATGTTCTTGAGAATGAAAATGCTGCAATACCTGTCTTAACCTCAGTAGTTTCACCAGCAGCAGGCTGATAGATTTGTAAACTAAAGCTCACTTTCTCCTCTGAGATCTTTTAAAAATCTATCCTGCAGGAGGGATAAAACAACTTTAGATCTCATCAAGGAGGCATCTGAGCAAGTGTGAGATGTGAAGGAAAGAATACGTTGGCCCTCTGCCACGTGTTCTACACTTCTAGGGGAAGCATACAGTGTACAGCCCATAGAAAACAAGATTACAAGAGTAAGGAGAGAATAGAAGTGTGTGAGTCCATGGGCTTTTCCCAGTGAGAGCTTGCAGAAGTTTTCAATGAACTGTTAAAGAGAGGGGTTGGATCTAAAGGGTTAATCACTTGGAGTGGCGGCAGAAGATGGAACTGCCCTAGCCAGGCAAAGCAGAAATTGGTTTATCAGTTTGACAGCTTTTTGATCTGTATCTGAGTGTGATATTTTTACTGGTTCTTGTATTGTATATGCCTATATTTGCATTTGCAAGCAGAATAGCTTTTCTTTCACTATTGTCAGCATCCCATTGAGAGGTTTTACAGTGCACAGTTCTCAAATGTGCTTGCAGCCACTAACAGCAAGTTAAATGTGATCATTACACATCGTAATTAAATTAAGATGATGGCATCTTTTCTGGCTTGTCACTTACTCCCTATCAAAATAAATTACAAGGCCATAATGCTCTGCTGTGCTAAGGTTGATAACCACTTCATGGGAGGTGTTGAGCTGAGCCAAAAATTATTACAAGCTACTATTTGGAACATTGAGGTTTAATCTATTAGTACGTGGAATAGTGTAGAGGCTTTGCCCCAAAATCAACAGTGTATTTTATCCAGGAAGGAGAATTCTTACTTCAGGGATGGTTCATTATTGACCAATACTTTCCTCATCCCTCCCCTTCTCCCAAAGAAAACAACAGCTAAGAGTAGAAGGGTTGTAAAGGTACTAAGCCCTTTGGACTGGCTACAGGTCAGCTCTGTGAAATGGATGAAATCTTGCAAGGCTGTCTGAATGAGACTTTCCAGTTAACTGCGCTCTGGAACAGCCAGATTCTTGATCTAGGGCAGGAGACACAGCAGCTGGGAGTTGGCCAAATGTTGCAGCTTGCTGACCCTGCTTGTGCCATTAGTGTGACCTTCACAGCAATAGCAGGAGATCAGCTCCATTCCACATGGGAACTTCCCCATGCCAGAGCAATCCCTAAGGAAGTAATTAAACTGCAACAAGATTCATAGTAACTTTTTAGCGTATGATTTAACTTCATAACTCATGATTGAAAAGTAGGTAGGATACTGTTGTTTTCCTCCATTACAGTTATGAGATTTACTTGGTTAATTTTTTTTTTTCTAGGTCTTGAGGCAGTACTTTATACACATTGTAAAAGTAAGAGATGAGAACTGTAAACATTAATTATTTATGCAAAAATATGGAAATATATGCCTGTATGAAGTCAACTGGTTAAAATAAAATAACACTTATGCTTGTTATTTGAGTTTATGAAGTGACCTACACCTCTTACAGATCAAACACAGTAAAGAAATTTATTCTTGACATGTTGCTGCTCTTTGGGAATTCAGTGTCTTACCGAACTGTACGCATTTCCATTGCATGGTAACTGAGGTGCCTCAGCTGAAGGCTTGCAGCATCTCCTGAGCATGCCTTTTCTCTTAATGTCTTGTGTGCATGAATAATATCAGTGGAAAGAATAACCTGTTCTTTGAGTTTGTAGATATTTTCGTGGCCAGAAGGATGATTTCAATTTGACAAAGAATGCTCTTGTGCATTTATAGAACATAGTTCATAGGAGAATTTTATTTGGAGACATGTTTGTTGAATGTACCACTTCTGCTACCAGCAGTTGTATGCCTGAGCTATGGGAATGTGGTTGGGGGAGGCAAGGATACACCAGAAAAAGAAATCTTAGTGTCTCCATGGCAGGTATCTTCTGGTGGAAGACACACTGCCCATATCAACTTTCATCAAGAAAGTGGAAAAATTGGAATATCCGGAGTGCTTCGTACTTTCACGATCAGTAGCACATAACTGCAGTTGGATGTTTGGGCCATTTCATGTTTCAGGTCATTTCTGGTTTGTAGCACTTAAGTCCTTGCATATGTAAAGTAATGTCACAGATTTGCTGCAGGCCTTTACTTTTTGCTGTCTGGTGAGGTTTACAGTGCTTTTTTTCCCTGTTCATTCTAGAGCTATACCTGTTTGTTCTAAATCAACATATAAAGTTTTGTTCTGTCTGTAAGTCTGGCAAGAGAAGAGCTGAGCTTCAAATAAAAAAGTAATTAGCGATCTAGGATGCAGATATCTGGTAAGATCAGCACCGTTCGAACTTTTCTTATATCCAGACAGTTGGAAGTGAAAGGGTAGAATTATTAATGCACAGCTTTACCTCCTCTGAGAGTTGAGCTTTGTATGTTTGTTCTCAGAATGATAATACTTATGTTAATTTATAGGCATTTCTTTTCTATAGCTGTATTTTATTGCGGCATGTGCTGGAAATCTAGTATTGGTTTCAGTCAAGGACCCGTTCTTTTAGTGGGACAAGAATATGTTTGGTGCAGTACTTTGCTCAGTTAATTTCTTCTGTCCCAAACCATTTCATTGAGATTCACTTATCTCAAGCAAGATATTCTGTCCCTGTGATGGAGAAATTTACCCACATCTGATGTGGAAAAGATACAGAAAGCCAACGGCCAACGTGTTTGTATACATATAGTGAGATAGTGATTCCTTTGTAACCATACATTCTCGAGAACCTTGTTGGATTTTGAAAGCTCCTTGGAGTACACAAGGAAGAATCTTTAACACAACTCTAACTTGAAGACAAACAGTCCAAGCACAGATACAGTTTTTGATACTTTAAGGGAAATTGCACTGTTTACCTTGCCCCAAGATTTTAGGTGGCACAAAAAATTCAACAACATGACATCTCAACAATGATTCAACAGCACGGCAATATGTATTTTATTGGAGCAGGTGTAGGTAATTTTTAAAATTTTCAGTGGAATTTTGAAACTCAGGTATTTTAGTTTATCATCTTAGTTGATAGTTAGGTCACAATGACAGTCTGATTTGGTTTTCAGAAGTACTGAACATCTCCCATGTAGGTCACTGGGACTGTCAAAGTTCTTCATTTCTATAAATTATCTCAAATTAATGCATTACAACATGTCTGTTGGTGGTCTTTAGAGTCAGATTCTGCTCAAGCTTCAGCAGAGGCAGAGGATATCAATGGTGCACTAGAACTCTTTCTTGAATGACATACTTTCTGTGGTAAAGGAACAACTATAGTAACTGATACATTCAGTTGGTACACAATTAATATACTCAGAATTTGCAGTAATGGCATGGTTTTAGAGCTTTCAAGAGCTAGTATGGACTAAAGCTTGTTTGAAAACACATGTTAAAATTCTAGTAGCATCACAGCAGTTACATATCAACATATGTGTCAACTCAGCTGACACCACAGAGATACTCTAGTGCATGGTTATTGTCGCTTTCTGCTGGTCCTGGAGACCTCTTGATTAAATCTTGACCTGCCAGCGTTTCAGATCTGATGCGATGAAAGCAAAATGAAAGGAATATTTGGTATGCATAGTATTTGTGCATTTACCATATGATTTTAAACCTGAGGGAGAAAAGGGGAATATCACATTAGACACTGGAGTTGAAACCAACAAAATCATCACTTCCTTGTTGCTGTTCAGGCCATTACACTTCAGAGTGCTTTTGCCAGCCTGAGCAAACGCACAGGTTCATTATGGAACCATACTGTGGCTACTTTATTTTTGTTTTACTTTTCACTTTTCTGTAAAGGGTAAAGGGACCATGACTGTTTTTTGTTTAAGGTGAGGAGGGCTGATGGTTGGACTTGATGATCTTAGAAGTCTTTTCCAACCTTAATGAGTCTATGCTTCTTTGATTCAGATGTTGAAAACTGAGGTCTGATTCATGGTGGAGGCTCTAAAACTGTTTTCTGTTCATGTCGCAGTTAGCATTCAGCAGGTGCAGATCACAGCGGACAAAGTCAGACTCCTGCAACATCGAAGCAGAATGAAAGCAGGAGAACTAAGAAGTAGAATTTTGGCATGGAGCCCGGTGGTATGTTTTTTTCCTTTTTTTCTGAAAAAAAAAATGGCATTTTAAAACTGACTCGTGCAGCTTCAAATAAAGATGTTGTCCAAATATCAACCTCTTTTGGTGGTGAAGATAATGCTCACATATGCTAACGTTAAAATGTGTGCATGTGATTGTATTGTAGTATAATAAGAGTGTATGTTTTAAAGGGTGGTAATGGGAACTTACATAGCATAAATGAGAACATTTCCACCTGTAGGTTACAGACACAGGGCATAAACTACATAAACTCATGCAGGTAATATCTCATATGCACAATTTCGTGGCCATGTGCTTGGAGATACAGTGGGTATCCATGTTAATACCTGCTTGTCTCTAATCTGGGTTTCTCAAATGATTAAACTTTGTCTGTGATACAAACCTGAAAAGAGGAATTCTACTAAGAAAAGAAAGTCCGACGAATTATTAAAGTTGAAGTGAAACTCAAATAATAGATTTTTTTTTAACCCACATACACTTTTAGAAGGTGTACTAGAACAATCTTGTATGTATCATCTGAAATAGCAAAATTTTTCTTGTTAACTGGAGAATAACCACTGTGTTTGCATTGTGTGGGATGGAGGTCAGTGTAAGAGCAAAATGAGTGCTGTGCCTTGGAATCAATTACAGTTTTGAGGGGTAGGTCCTGTATTCTCATTTTTGGTTTTGGCATTTAATGCCTTCCTCCCATTCAAATATGTGGGAGGAATCAAAAGTTAAGATCTTCACTATGTATGATACGTAATTTCTCGCTTGTGTATCGGTGGGAGGAACATCAGACCCAAAAATGTTTATATGCATACTGGTGAAGGATACATCACTGCATATGTTAATCCCAGTTGTGGGAATTGCAGAAGGGGTAAAATACTGTTATCACCTTTCCTCTTCCGAATTTCTACTTGTTTTTTTATGTACTGTTACAGAATTCTGGCAATACCAGAACTTTAGTTCTGTGTCCTGAGCGCTGGTCTCAGCCAAAGCAAAACTCTAAGCATGAACATGTCCCACTTCTTCAAAATCCCAGATCTAGGTTCAAAGAATTAAACCTAGCATTTGTAAGTAGAGTTTTATATACTTGAAAAATTTTCTAGACATGTTGAAAATTCCCCAACATGCGCAGTAATAACATGCCTATTTTACAGTTGGAGGAATAGTCACTGGGAGGCTAAAGGCCTACTCACACTTTAAACTGAGTCACTGGCAAAATTTAGGGGACCTCAGGACTCCACAGCTCTCTGATTCTTAAAAATAACTGATATTCAAGGATTTATAATCTTTTTGTTTAGTTATATTCTCAAATAAGATATTGGTTTAAATTTTGTTATCATTTACAGAGTGAATCCTGAAGTCACAGAAAATAGAGGAAGTATGTGGTGTGTGGGAGACACCGAGTTGGATATGAGACAATCTTTCTACACCCCAGCAACACACACTGTAGACAAGTAGCAGATGCTTTTCTGAGGTTCCTCTGGCTAAATTTTGTGTAGACCTTGGCAGGGTGTGGTCAAAACCTTGTCCAGCAAACAATGCCAGAGAGGCTGGGGTCCATGGTACAGTTTGGATGAGCTCCTACGTCTGTTCACATTGCTCCTGATGCTGGAGAAGGCACAGAGAAGCAGAATGGAGCGGGGAAAATGGCAGCCTTCTTCTTGTGGGCTCTGGGATTTACACTATGCCTTGTTCAGGCTTAGTTCACTTCCACACTGTGCTGCCTTGTGGTTGCTCTTTGTATGCTTGGTTTTAGACACAAACATCATTCACAGCCCCGTCAAGACAAGGCCAGACCCTAGGCTGCACCCACAGTTTGTCATGGGTGACCTAAGCCATACAGAAACCTCCATCTGTCGGCAGCATGAAGCAGGACAGAAATCTGCTCCGTACCTCTTGATGTCTCAAAACAGCAATTCTAAATGTGTTTTGTGGATGGGGCCTGATCCAAAGCCTATTAGAAAGGAATGAAAGCCCTACATCAACTTCAGTGGGGTTTGGATCAGACCTTATGTCTCTGTTCGTACTCCTAGTGCAGTCTCTGGGATTTTTGCCAGGGATTCATTGGGAATCATTTGACTTCACTGATCAGGACTGGGTCCAAGATGAGCAGACACAAGGGGAATGAACAGTCTTCTTGACTGTTTCTAGTTCTCTCTCAAGGCTCCACAACAACGAAAAATGGTGTAAAGCAGCAGAAATAATTAGGTATCCTAGAACAGTGATGAGAATTCTAAGCGTATGCAGTTTTATTGAATGCTATTAAGGTTCCCTAGTAGTTAATTTGATTAAACAGTTCTCCCTGAATACTTCTTCTCTAAAAGTGATTTACAAAGTGTTTTAATATGAAGAGCTTCCAAAGGCTCTTAGATGTCAAAGAAGAGCTATTAATATTTATATTAGCATTTAAAAAAAATAGCTCGTGTTCCTTGATTAGCTGATATTTATTTGCATTTTTCTTTTCTACAGAGATTATCATTTTGACCTTTCCTAGCATATTGTGGCTCTTTTACATATAGGAGCAAAATCTTTCCATGTTTACAAACTGGAGTTAATCTTGCTTTTCATTGGTGTAAATAGGTGCTGAAGCCTATAAAGAATACTGAAAATCCTCAAATATGAGTTTTAATATTCTTTATCTCATGAAACATATTATTGATCTAGCTAACAGACCATAGGTATGACCATGCTGGACAAGGCAAAGAGACGCCAACCCTGCCTAGTTGTCACCCAGGACTTCAGCAGGACTGATCACGTGAGATGAAGGATTTCTGCCTGCTGCTTTTGTTAACAAGAAACTCTTCTTAGTTCAAAGAAAGCAGAGGAGACAGAATCGGTCTGGTGGGTAAATCAGAGGGTTTGCCTTGCAATGCAGATATACTTCTTTCATGATTTTAAGTAACTGTAAAGCATGCTCTCTAAACAGAAAAGTAATAGACACTACTTAATGTGCTGTATACTATTGGAATTGCTTGTGTATCATGGTGTGTTTTTTACTATGGGTTGGGAGAGTGTGTGTGTGTGTGTGCGCAACAAAAAAAAAGTCCTGTATGTTAACACAGCATGAAACTGATGACACTTTCAGCTGCTTAGGGCTGAAAGCTGTAAACAGTAAAGGAACTGTGCACTGTCAACCAGAAGCAAAAGAAGTATCATAAAGATTAATTAAAAAAGGGCGTATCTGATGAGACTGCAGCAGGAAGTGTGAGACAATGTCACAGAAATTAGGAGCAAAGTGAGAGTCCAGGGTTCCTCATATACACTTGTTCTAAAATAACTTTCAAAAGTATCATGCTTGGTCACCATGACTAGGGTTGTTGACTCGTTGCTTTGAGATTTTTAGTGTTACTACTATGGTTCTATATTGACAGACAAGAAGGCCTAGATTAAACATTGATTTGGATTTTCTCATAGTATTTATGCTAGGAATAAAAGAAGAAATAAACCACTCAGTTAAGGATCTGATGCCCATTATAATTCTGACGTCACATGAAAGAAGACATTGCAGATACATTGCCTCTTTCATTAAACAATATTATTTGGATTCTAGAGAGCCCAGTCATGATGGAGGCCTCAGTAGAACAGCTGTGTCTTCGCTTGCTGCTGAGCACCTGATCCCTGGCTGTCCCCAGTGAGTTGTCTCATGTCATCAGAGCTGCAGCTGGAAATAGTCAGTGCCTGCAACTAGGCTTGCAGAGGGTGACCAGGTGGGGCCTTTGCTGACAGGTAGCCCATGACTGGTAGCTCCATCTTTGAGTCTGTAAGGGAACCCTACCAGATGCTTCGCATTCTTTAGCATATTTTTGATTGCATTTCGGGTTTCTGTTGTATAAGTCTACTTCCTGTTCTCATTTTTGTCTGCACAGTAATGCTCCTTGGTGTGTGAATTTTTGAGTACTGTGCCTTCCTGTTCAAACGTTGGTTGACGCTAGTCTTCTCTGTCCTAAGTTCTGGCTTCTTGCCATCTCAGCTCTTGTGCTCTCTTCTGACCCTCTTTCATGTCCCTAAGCCATAATTGTATTTCTTTCTGAACTTCCCTGCCTTCCCATCTTCATCCTCAAATATTGGATATGTAAAATTTGCATATGAATTTATGCTTGCAAATAAATCAGGAAGATAAATGATTATTAGAGTGTGGAACTTGAAAATAAATAACATATGCTCTTTTCTCACCCTTGTAGGGAAATTTAGGTGGTTTGTGTTAGCACACTAGCTTATATTTGGTTAAAATAAGCACTTTACCTAACCCATCAACACTAGTCCCAATCTTTTTTCCCTTGAAGATTCAGGCTTGGCTCAGCAAACATCATATAAAGGGGTAATCTGCTCCCCTCTGCCAGCAGAGTGCTATCTGATAGTCATCTACTTAACTGGCTTTTTTAAAGTGCAGAAATGTATGTTGGGTTGGGCCTGCTAATGATGCACAGAGTTTTTCCTGTAGTAAGCCCTGAAACATTTCTCAACAAAGCTTGAGGACTGTCATTTTTACAGAGTGTTTGTGCAGACTACTAAGTAATGTTGGGTGAATTCCCACATCCCCAAATTTAGGCTGGAGTTTTCTACACTCAAAAACCTTTGGATCAGCCACAAGGCAATAATACACCACTCACAACTAGTGTTGTAGACTCTCGAAAACTTTTGGGATGCTGCCACAGATCCCATAGTCTTTTGGCTGACCCATCACTGGCTATGTACAGCAGGGAAAGCCAGCTTTTGTATGGGAGTCACTGTATTCCCAAAGAAGTATTTTGGGCAAACCAGATACAGCCATGTTCATGTACTTCATTTTCAAAAACCTTCCAGTCTCAATCTGCACTCCCTTTCCCCTTTCCTGTCCCTCTCCAAATAACAACATGCAGCCATGCTTGCCATATGGTTGGTCTAATTGAGACCGGATACAAATGGGTTGTGGGCTATCTCTTCCCACTGGGCTGCCACTTGGCATTCCTGATCCATATTAGCTGTTCTTACAGGGTGTCCATAGCTGCTGGATGCAAAAGCTTTCTCTTGCGACTAGATTTAGTCCAGTGTGACAAAAAGCCTAATGACATATGGGATTTTCATTCACTGTAGGAATTTTTTAGTGTCCTATCTGCCACTTAATTAGCTGTTATTTATTTTAATAGAATGAATAATGCAAAGGCTTATTTTTGTTGTGTAAGGGACTTCAGTTGACATTACATCCATAGGGAAGAGGAAAAAATACACATCTACAAGAAGAAATAAAGTGCTTTATTTTCACTAAAATTATTACTATTTGAAGTCTGATATGCCAGACCTGGTGTATTGCAGTAAAGGTTGCACTGGTACTTAACAGTTATTTACTAGGTGATTATTTAGATTCATGTTCTTTTTAGTTGATCGTAACATTTTACATTTTGGGACTTGACTGGGATACATCATTACACTTGGTTCTAGCTGTATTGCAATAATAATCTGTGTGACATGGAGCCAGAAAGACCTAAAAAAGTGGCTGCTTCTTTCATTAAAACCATTAAAAAGATCTAGTTTCGGTGTCCCCAGTAATAATTCTGATAATTGGTTGTTAATTTTAATTACTCACTGGTTGAATATCTTGATAGGAGAAACAAGTAGGCAAGTTCAATCCACCAAAATAAATGTATATTCAGTAAAACCTGACCATTTGGGTAACATGCAAAATGGAGTAATACTGTGCAGTGATGAGTAATTTATAATCTTCATTAATTCAGTGGGAGTAGGATGTAGTTAGTGTGATATCATCGTTTAGCTAGCCTCTTTTAATGTCTTATTTATATACATATGTTCTGTGTTACAAGGTGGTGAGCCCACATTTTTCATTACTGTGCAGGCTGTGTGCTCCACTTGTGAAGCTGTTTTTCAAGCAGAAGGTGCATAATGCCTTCAAACTCCTGTTTCACACTCATATCTAGGCCTTCGGGATGATCAGAGCAGTAGCAAGCTACTTAGTTTTTTCCATATTGTGAGGTACAGCAATCACTTAGTGCATGGCTGTCAAGTTTTAACAGAAATAAAAGATAACCAGAAAAGTTGGGGGCACAGTGTGGACACAAGAGGCAACACTGAATAGAAAAGACTTTGCCACTGGTTATCCACTGTGGGGTGCTGTCATCAAGACTCAGGAGGCATTGAAAGAGCATTGTTGAAGGGAGCAAGGTTGTAAGGGTATTTAGTTAGCAAAAATTCGTCTTTGGAAGCTACCTGCTGGAATTTCCTAATAATTGGATAAAAAAAGTGTACTTTCATTTCTCTTCATTTTTACCTTTTTTTTTCTTTTGAGAGTCCTGTCTTTCACAGCACTGAAATTAGTGAAAAATGCTTTGTTTAAGTCAGCATTGAATAATGGCGGTAGGGTGGTAGGTAAGGACTGCTCTGTACAGCTCTACTTTGGCCCTCTCTTTGACGGAATTAAACTCAGCTGGGTATGGCATGTCTCAGCCTACAAACAAAAATGTTTTTTATGTCAAGTGGTGAGAAGCAAGAAGATGAGGGCACTACGTTGCTATAGTATTCATAAATGATCACATATTTGTCACCATATGAATATGAAACAGAAGAAACGAAATATCTGCTTTGGCTCTTTAAGTAGCGTTGCACTATTGGGGATGAGGTTTCTTTTCTTTGCTCCAATTTATAATGGTATGCAACAAACACTAATGTCAAAAAGTAGAAATACAATTAATTCATAATTATAGGCAGGCAGATAAGTCAGGTTGTAGAATGCCTGTAATACATAGACAAATAACAGAACTGGTTTCTCATGAGCTGGTTTCAGTTTTCCTAAGCATTTTATCTTGTATCAGCTTGATCAACTGTCCTTTGCAGTCAACAGAATTCTTCTCCATATACTCTCATTCTTATCAAACCTCTTTCAACCTTTTTTATCCTTGGCTGGGATATTCCAGACCCTTCCCAGTCCTTCTATACAAATGACAATAATTACGTGAGCTGATCACAAAGAAGGTCAAAATTTATTTCCTGTTTTAAAGTAAAAACATAGATAAACATAAAGCACAAAAAAAATCTAAACTTAGCAGTAACTTTATTCTCTTTGTTTCTGTTGTACATCTTTATGCTTTGAAGTTCAGACAAATAGATGGAGGCTGTGGCAAGAAAGATACAAAGATATTTTTGAGAATGAAAGTTACTAATAAAAGGCATTTTACAAAGTCTGGATTCCATGCATGGAATGCTAACAGTACCTTTAATATGCTGATTGGGTTTCAGTTCAAAATGTGCTAAACATGAGTGAGGTCACCTATCAGTTAAGAAAATCACAACTGCTTAGGATGACCTAACCTAAATATTTTGAGGTTCAATGCTGTTAAAGGGGAGAATCATTAGTCTTATGTTCTAACTGAGATGTGAGTTGGAGAGAGTTCAGTGGTGAATATGAGTGTAGAAGTTAAAGCCCTTCCACTTGACCATCCTGGGCCAAGAGGATATCTAATTCAGGTGGAAACACATTATGTTGGAGTAACATATTTCCCCACTTCCTTGAATTGCTGAAATTCAAATCTAACTTTTTACTGAAAAATGAGTGCTCTCAGTCTAGTTCCCACTTTAAAGTTTTGGTCATACGTGGACTTTTAATTATTGATTTTATATGTTCTACTTGTCTATTACAACGTGGAAAAAAAAGTCACAACAGGAGACATGCACTCTCAGCAATTAAATTGTATTTTTTTTAATAAAATACCTGTATCTTGCAAATATTGTACATGGCGCAGGTTTGAAAAGAGGAGTCTGAACACGGTTTTGGGTTGCAGACAGTACAGTCATGTTCTTCTAGAATAAATGAGGTGTCACTGCAGAATACCAGCTACAACAACCACGGCCACTTCTAGCTCTGTCTGGTGCCTATTGCATGGTCAGAAATAATTCATATGAATATTCTTACAGAGCATGCAAACAGTGGAGGTTACTGCTGACAGATATTTGAGCCTGCTGCTGTTGTACATTAATCTAAGCACACTTCTTTATCTATACTTATCTAATATGTAAAGTAGCTACAAGATCCTTTCAGCACAGATCTCTTGCAATCACTGCACACTTTCATATTTTCAGTAACAGCATTTTTTTGTGATGAAATTGTATTTAAAATGTAAAGATTAAATATAAGCAGATAGATTTTTTAGCTCAGTGTGCAGAGATTTAACTGCACACTTTAACTTTCTTATTGATGCTAATGCAAGTCAGGTGGCTAATACCCGGTACAGCTCACTGAAGATTCGCCCCAAGATGCCTTATAAATTCCTTTTCATTGAAAGCACATTCAAAATTCACTTTTCTGTATATGGTTATTGCCACAGCAGTCTTAGAATAGATATTAAGCTTGTCACTGCAGAGAAATCGTAAACTCAAACAGGGCTCTTAAACAAAATCTCATGCAATAAAGTTTTAAACTCTAGTTGATCTCTTGAACTGCAGCACTTCTGCACTGAAGGTCATGGCTGGTGTGCATTACAGTTGGCTCTGCACCTAGACTGCTTTGTCCTTTCAGTTGCCACAACCCAAATTTATCTGCATTTGCAGCCAGGAGTATTACGGGATGAAATTTGTTACTCCCATTAAAAAGAAAAAAAAATCTTTATGCAGAAATAAATAACATCCCAGACTAGAAGGCTTTATTAGAAAGAAGTTTGTTTATCAGCTGGTCAGTACGTTAAGCCATATAGCAATTTCTTTTCTTTCTTCTTTCAAGCATACTGTTCTATGGAAGTTCCCTATCTTTGTGTAATTACTGTTTCTGAAGGTTGTGCTCTGATGAATGTAGCTCTACAGCTTTCTTGCAACTGTGTTGATGGTTGAGAGGTGTAAAAGGATTGTTAACTTAGAGCCAGTAGACCAGTAATACGGTGCTGTTGATGACATAACAGAGGTTGGCTTAGGTGCCTCTTCACAGAAGGCATTAGAACACATATTTCTGTGGTTTCTTTATAACTTGAAAAATTTTCTGGCTTTGGAAATAAGATCCTTCTTTCTGAAGCACCCTGAGTCATTTTTTTGGGTAACAATAAGGCTACAAATGATATGATGCAAATGGGTTTTAAGTTCTTTATCACAGCCCTTTTATATTTATACTCCTAAGCTTTCTGCAAGTCTTGTCTGGGTTTGTATTTTTCTGGGGGAGAGTATTATTGACTATTCTGCAAAGCAGAGGTGCTGCTTGGGTTGGTTGTTAAGAACAATGGATTGGCAGCTACAGTCTGCTATTACCTATTTTTTCAGTAAAGACAGAGAAATCAGCATCCATCTGTGTCGCACTTGATTTAACAGAGCCACTTCTGAGTTTTAAGGGGAGGACCCTGCTGTGATTTATGGTGTTGAATTTTATGATGTGAAGCATGGGGGATGGAAAAGAGAAAGAAGTAAGCATATGAATTTCTTCTAGGAAGTTAAATCTATGGATGATGGAACACTGCTCATTTGAAGTTATCATCTTGATCATGTGTATTTGCCAGGTCCATGCACAGCACTCAGCCAGTATTTGTGTAGGTTCAGCTGAGGAAGGCTTAGTCACCTTGGCCGTTAGGCCAGAAGTTACTTGAGAGTTAGTGAGGCTTTCTGCCTGGTTTCTGCAATTCAGTTGCTTCTGTGATTTTCTGCGTTCTCTGTTTCGACAGGCATTGAAATACGTATGAGTCCTTGCTCTTCCCTGGATAACTTTTCTTTTTCAGTAGCGAACTCTTCAAAGATATGAGAACATCTCCTCAACTGTAATCTAACTCTGATGGATCATAGAGAGTAATGGTAGAAGAGACCTTGAAAAGTTGCCTGGCTACTCCTCCTGGCTCAGGTTGGGCTCAGCTATATTAAAGTGTCAGGGATATTTTTGCATTTGTGCCAAGGTATTAAAGACCCACAGCTTTCAAAGTGAAAAGGCTATGAAGTCTAGTTTGACTGGAGTTGTTTCTCACCTAATAATTTCCCTCCCCCCGAGAATGTGTATTAGAACTGCTTACTCAAGCACCTTATGCTATTTGCTTGCAAGGTAAGGATATCTCTCAATACCTATTAAATAAATCCTAGCAGTCAACTGTGACTGAGAAGGTAGAATCAAATGAGTGAAGATCTGGAAATTCAGCTCATGGATAGCCTCATTGGCTTATGTGCCCACAGCAAATTTTCATGTATGTGTCAGATGTCCACTTTCTCCCACACACTTTGTTTCTAAAGCTGCTGTGGTGGATTAATCCTCCTCTGTGCATTTCAAGACTCGGACTGGACTGTATTGACTATCAGTTTTTCTGTCTACTGTGTAAACTTATCAGTTGGTTGAGGTCAGTACAGTAGTACAATAAAAAAGTCTATTTTCACTTTTAAAAGATATTTCTCCTTGCCTGTCCAACTAAAATCATACTTTCTTGTTACACAGCTATGCAAGAAAATAAGATAGGTCAGGAGACCAATTCCAAATACAGAACTTTGCAGGAAGGTTTCATTTTTCAGTGAAATTTTTTTTTTTCTTATTTGGATGAAGAAGAAATAAATATTGTCTTGTCTACATCTTTTCCAAAAATGCAGGTAATGATTTTGTATGATAACAGGCACTTCAAAAGAATAGAGCAGATTACTCGCTCTGTTAGTGAGCTTTTTCATTTTTTTAGACTAATTCTGGGACTGTCTGATTTTTTTAGAGAAAAAATAAATTTTATTTTGAAAAATGAAGTTACACGGATAGAAGCCTACATATCCATATTTTAATAAAGGCATACTTCTCATGCTTGAACTTGTTTAAACCCACCATTGAAGTCTGGATTTGTTAGATCGATGCTGGAACGGAAACTAGGAATAAACCTTTGCCATGATGTAACCAAATATCATGGATTTCAGGGAAAAAAATCTCCTCTAAATTTGGGCTATAGTAAGTCCACTGTGAGCCAATATATATATATACACAATATTAATGTGAACTTTCCTGCTAACTGGGGGACTTATAAGTGGTAACAGTATACTTGGCCACTGTCTTTTTCAGTGCTACATAAGACAAATTAACTTACACACATGTGTTCTTGAGTTATTTTTCCTGTGTAAACATTTGAATATGGTTTCCCTCCTCCTAACTGAAGTTCATTTTCGCATATGCTTGTTAACTAATCAACAGTTATAGGATTAATTCTATGTTACCTCCATTATATGGCCTGTCAGTGTTTTTCCTACTGGCAGCTCTCTCGAAGGGATGTTCCAATGCATAGAGGAGAGCATCAGGTTAGGTCATGTGGTTTACACCTTTGGTGGCTGTTGAGTGGAGATGGAATGGTCTTTCAGCAAGGAATATAGTTTTCTTCCTCCTCATATACCTTGAACACCACAGTCCTATATGTTAGATATGCTGAATGCTTGCAACCTTTATCTTTAGGGGGAGTTTTTGTGTGTCAGCATCTCCAAAAATGAGGACTTCAAATCTGCAATGCTGTATGCTGCCCAGTGTTTGTACACAGTGTTTGTACATAGTGTGCGTTGCACACTTCATAATAATAATTTTTAATAAAGGAGTCAGGGACAAGGAAAGGTACCAGGCGTATCCTCATTGTTCAGGAAAAAGGGCTTTGAATAGCTATACTCTACAATTAAACTAGTGTTGTGAATTTTTTCCTTTCCAGAACGTCATTCAAAATGTCACTGGCTCACATTTCAATTCCACTGTGATTTGTCATTAACACTCTCTGAGGGGAAAAAAACCCCAAAGGCTACAAGAGTCTGAAAAGTCCTGTCCTATGCATATGTTAATGATGAATTTGTAGTTGGTCCATAATTCTACATGAGAAGATATTGCTGAGCTGTAGTTACTATGAGAACCAGGGCTCGGAATTTTCAGTTCTCAAGGATAATACGGAATTAGTGTGTTTGTTTGCACTGAATTTTAAGTATGCAGGCAACTGCTCTTCCTTTATACTGGTGGAAATAGTCAACTATATATAATTAGTAACATTAAGCCCACTCTCTAAACTACCAGAGCTTGCCTGCATCTCAGATTGACAAGGTTTATTGCAGGCAGTCCAAGACCAGAGAGTTCAATTAGAAAATTAACTTATAAGTTATTTTACCATATTAGAGAGTTGATTTGCTTCCAATTTGAAACAGACGATACATTGTTTTAAAGGGCTGGAGTTGCACTTAATATTTTCCTATAAAAGAGGTAAAGACATACAAGACTTTTCCGCTACATTGGGTTAGGGTTTTAAAAATAATATGCTTTTTACAAGCCTAACTGCAGTCTTTATTCCTCTGAGTCATGTGTGCTTGGTGAAAACCATGTACTTTCAGTGCTTGTCAAAGTATAAAATGTCCAATAAATTTTTTTAAAAACAATTTGTACTCCATTCAGCTTTGCAAGGGAAAAAAATCTAGTAAGTTTAATTTAATGTCAATAAATGTTGTGGAAAATTAACTGGGATTACATTTTGTGGGACTAAATATTGAGTATTAAAATATTTTTACTTTCAGTAAAGTGGTGTGACTGTTGGCTCACCAAATATCTAAACTGAACCTATACCTTTCCAAATGTTTGAATAATAAATTAGATAAAATGGACTTCCCACCTAGGTGACCCTGCTTCTGTAGATGGCACCAGGTAGGAACACGTGAAGGGAAAGGAACTCTTGGGCAGAAACCACACTAGAGGGAAGTTCAACAGGAGTTGCTTAGGACAATATACTATCCAGAAACATTTTTTCAGAGAATAGTCAGGACAGGAGCAGTTCTCTTAGATTGCAGTGTGTTTGCCCATATGGTTTCCTTTTTCAGAAGCAAGTTATTACTTCTACTGGGGTTCATGTGAGCAGGAGACCATGAATATGAGATGTGATCTAATTGGTTTTATGGGTTTTTTTTGAGGGGAGGAAGATTGAAGGTGTGTCAGCTTTTACTGCTCTTCTACAATGTGGCATGTCAGCCAGTACAAACAATTCTCTGATTCATTAAGAATATAAATAGACTGATTGTTGAAGGTTTACTGTAGGAAGCAATGACACCCATAAGGGTCCAAACGGATGCTTAGAGGGTATAATTAGAAAAGATAGAGAAACCTCTTTCTTGAGGCCTTAATACAAATAAGGCCAGCTGTGCTTATAAAGTAGCCAAGTGGATGAGCTATTTGTGGGTATGTGCCAGCAGTGTTACCTTTTGGGGATAGAATAAAAAGATATTTCAAATAGGAGGCAGATGAATAGACTCATGAGCCTTTGTGGAACCCCTCCAGAACAATTTCTTTGAATCTTTTAGAGTTTTCCTCATCATTGCTTCCCAAGGGTGAATTCAATACCCAAGTAAACCATGATAGAGAGCATACAACACCTGGTGGCATATTATGAAAATAAAAATAACTTCATATTTAAATCTTTCTCCTTATAATCTCCCATAAAAACAATATCTGTCTGCAAGTTTTACTTCATTTGGGGAGTTCACATTACCAACTTTCCAGCACTTTTTACCAGTTCTATCCAAAAACAATCCTGGGGTTTATAAGTTAATAAATGGATAGAGTAGTTTTAATAAGGTACCCTGAGAAGCCAAAAAAGCTGGAAAAGGAGATCAGGGAAAATTATCAATCTGTTGAGTGCATGATGTTGCCAAATCCAAAGAAGAAAATAAGTCTTGATGCCCAGCATCCACCTTTTGGACAAGCAGTTGCAGTCTGATGGAATTCTGAGTAATCCCTCTGCAGGAATTACTCGAATTCAATTTGGTGCTTTCCACTTCTGATACATGTTGGAAGCAGGCAGTTTTAAATAACAGACTTGAAGCATGCACTGTTACCACTCCAACCAGTTACACACTCACATCAAAATAAAGGAAAATATATGTTACCACAGCTTTGCATCCAGGAGGGAAAAATTAAATATTTTTATATGATGTTAGAATGGCATAACTGCAGGGATTTTGTTTAGGTTCTTTTTTTTTTTCCTGTCAAAAAAACCACATACAGGACTGTTAAATAAGGGAATGGTGTTTCCCTAAGTACTCATATAGTCATTCTTTCTAGTTTTCTTGGTGAGGTTCACATTTTCTAGTAAGAAAAGCAGCAAGGTCTGGTGGTAAAGTATATAACCAGAGAACGTTAGAGCTTGGTGACAGAAACATTTCACGGAACTCTATGTAATGTTTCATATATAGAAAGGAGGGCAGAATTTGTGCATTTCTGTTTTTCACAAGGAATCCTGTTGTCCCTTACGTATGTGAGCCCCTAGAAAATAATACACCCATCATTAAAAGAGCTAAAAGGAAAGTACTGCAAGCTTGGTAAGGTCCCATGCTCTCTTCTTGGTTTGCAATAACCAGTCTTTCCTTGGCCTCCTGCAAGGGGGTGACTGAAGATAGAGATGTTTCCCTGCAGAGGAATGTGAAGGGAATTAATCCAGTTGTCTCAAAGTAAATTGTTACGGAGAGGTTTGGGAAAACCCTAATCCATAGTTCCCTGTTTTCCATTACTTAAAAGTCACTACAAATGAAACACAAATCCATGACTCAGGAGAGGGCTTCACACAAGAAAAGGCTATAAGCTCTTCACTAGTGGGATCTGTAACTTCAGACTGCCAAACAATAAGTGGAGAAAGCTTCAGTTTACAGTTGTTCCTCCAGAAAAGATGATTTTCCATGATGATTTATCAGTAAATGCTCTAGCTTCTCTGATATCTTGCAGTCTCAGTCTGACTCTCCTTTCATGACAAAACTGTGGTCTTAGGCTGGAGTCTGGCACTTGGGTAAGTGCAGTCCTTTGAAAAATCTGCGTGAGACTTCAAGTAGATATACTGTTCTATTTCCCCTCATCTTAATATTTTAAGGCCTATGGATGTAATCAGTTACTCTGGGACCAGAAGATGAGATTGGCTGAGGAGACTTACACTTGGATTTATTTCACTCTCTGATGAATACCAAAATCATCTGAGAGCTTCAGTGGGTCTTAACAAAGGTATGGAAGTTTTGGAGGGCAAAATTTTCTGTATTCTGTGGTTAGCAGGTATTATTGGCCTGGCTGTTGTTGAAAGGTGTGGTTTGTGGGTTTTGTACCCTTGTGTATTTTTATATCAGGCTGCAGAAAAATCAGTGCCTCGGCCAGGTGCTGAACCTTGGTATTCCACCACATAACTGGAGAAACAGCTCCACTAGAACTTATACTGATGTCACACTTCTTGAAGCCAGATCTTAGACCAGTACACGTTGGTGTTACCACAGAATGAAAACCACAGACAGCAATCAATCAGCATAAAAGCCCAAACTCTTGAATGGTATCTGAAATCAAGTTTTACTTAACTTGTTAAAACAAGAAAGATCACAAATTATTAGTAGTGACTAACAACAAGTTAACGATAACAGCTTTAAACGCAATGCTTCTAAACATTATGGCAAGAGAATAAGTATTGTAATGAAGAAACATACATCACCAATTGCCCTATCATCAGCATCAGCATCATCATCTGCATCCACAGTTGCCAGGGAGCCCCCTTTTGCAGCGAAGATTTGGAGAGTCTGTTCTTGGATGACTGGGGCGCCCTACGCAGTGCGTCTACTCATAGGTGGGGTCTCCAAAGCTCACTCCAGAGGGCCCAGCTTTTATATTGTGAAATAAACAACTTGCATCATACTAAAAATGCAGGAACTCTCATCTCAGCTGCTTTGTTGCCCCTTCTCCTGGAGTGTGACCAAGACTATGGAAAGGTGGGAGCTGGATTGCTCTTGTCTTTAAACTAAGAAGGCTGTTTAAAGCGCAGCATTCCTACAGTGCTCGGGCTCCTGAAACTACAGTTAAGGTAGCACAGCCCAATTCTACACTTTGTGTATTAAGAATAGGACAGTACAATCTTACTGATAATACAACCGTGAGACGTTACATATTAAACAGTACACACAACAATGCAACACAAATGATTTGTGTCATGCAGTGTACAATCTGTTTATTGCTACTTTGCATTCTTAATCATCCAAAATAGTGTGGCTTCCACCCGCATTTATGACATCTTCTTTGCTATCTGCCGGATTTTAACAGAACAAAATGACAGTTACAAGTTTAGCTTTTTGTTTAATGTTTCTTTAACACTATAAGACAGATTTCATATTTACTTTAAAAAGAGATTTTTTTTAAATAGGTGGGAACACCATCCTCCTAGTATAGAGGTTGTGTATAGGTGTCACAAAGAGAAAAAGGTAGCTAATGAGAGAGCTAGTAAAGGAGAGTACTGTTCCTATTCAAATAGATTCTAACTTGACATGCCTTGACATAAGATAAATATTATAATTTTTTTTACCTTTTATACTTCTAAGAGTTAGCAATTAGAATCTATACTATAATAAATATTTTCGGCATAGAACTATCCTCATGTCGATTAAATTATGGGTGTGTTTTTAGTAAATGTGGGAGTTAGCTGGTTAAGTGTGTGCTAGCGAAAAGAAAAACTTTACTACACATTTGTTGTACTAAAGAGAATATTTCTTCAGAGCATATTTCCTAGTATTTCATGAACCAAATGTTGAACAGATGTCCTTAAAGTGTGGAAAAATTAAATAAAAGGCACACTTAGGATTTATAGACCTGAAAACCAAAAAAAAAACAATGGAAATTAGAACTTTGATGAACAGAAACTATGCTGTTAATGTAGAAGTTTTTACTCTAAGTTAAAAAAAAAATTGGCTTCCAGATCCCTGAACTGCAATCTGGAATCATATAAATTATGGTTAGAAAATGATGCAACACTTGTTCTGAAAAAGGTAATTTAGCTCTAAAATATGTTTTTACATTCATTTTAAATTAACAGCAACTAGTGCAGCTCCATAAAATTGTACTTCTTCCCAGAATCATGGAAATCCACAGAAGTCTGAGAGCTACAAAACTGTAAACCATTTTTTTCACATTTTGAAATCGTGCAATGAGGACTACAGATGACAAGAAAAAGTCAAAGATTTTTAATTCACCAACAATCCCTCATCACAGCTTTTTCCCTGAGGAGTAAACCCAGTGGGTAAACTGCTCGTCTGAAATGTATTCCCTTCACCCAGGCATGGCAGTGTAACAGTGCATCATTTATTTCAGTAAGACAGGCACATATTTCTAAAACGAGCTGTGGCCTTCATTCAGAAAAAACACCCCTGTTCTGGAAAGCAATGTCTTTAGATGATCACAGTTACAACAACTCTACTGCGGAAAGCATTTAAGCCTGGGACTTTGGGAATTAAACATATGCTTAAGTACTTTTCCTTATAGAGATACATTTAGACATGTGAATTGAAGCTTGCATAGAGTAGTAAACAAGAGAATTTTTCAAACAGTTATCAGTCATCTGTAGTAAGTAATCCACATAATGAGTGAAGTTTTGGAGATTTTTATCGACTGTATCTTATACTGGGAAAGAGGTTCTGAAATTAGGTTCTTCATTAAAACAACCATGCAATCCAACAATGTATGTTGTGACTCGTCTGGTGGATGAGAGGAAGGCTGTGGATGGACTTCAGCAAGGCCTTTGACACTGTCTCCCACAGTAGACTCCTAGGGAAGCTGGCAGCTCGTGGCTTAGATGGGAGCACTTTGTGCTGGGTTAGGAATTGGCTGGAAGGCTGAGCCCAGAGAGTGGTGGTGAATGGTGTCTCATCCAGTTGGCGGCCGGTCACCAGTGGTGTCCCTCAGGGATCGGTATTCAGCAAGTTTGCAGATGATACCAAGCTGGGAGGAAGGGTTGATCCGTTAGAGGGTAGGATGGCCCTACAGAGGGACCTGGACAGACTGGAGAGATGGGCTGATTCTAATGGGTTGATATTTAATAAGTCCAAATGTCGGGTACTTCATTTTGGACACAACAATCCCATGCATAACTACAGACTGGGAACAGAGTGGCTGGAGAGTAGTCAGGCAGAAGGGGACCTGGGAGTGCTGGTTGACAGGAAGCTCAACATGAGCCAGCAGTGTGACCAGGTGGCCAAGAAGGCCAATGGCATTCTGGCCTGCATCAGGAATAGTGTGGTGAGCAGGAACAGAGAAGTTATCGTCCCCCTGTACTCAGCACTGGTCAGGCCTCATCTTGAATATTGTGTACAGTTCTGGGCCCCCCAGTTTGGGAAAGATGTTAGGATACTGGAATGTGTTCAGAGGAGGGCAACAAAGAAGGTGAAGGGGCTGGAGCACAAGCCCTACGAGGAGCGACTGAGGGAGTTGGGGCTGTTTAGTCTAAAGAAGAGGAGGCTCAGGGGAGACCTCATTGCTCTCTACAACTACCTAAAAGGAGGTTGTAGTCAGGCAGGGGTTGGTCTCTTCTCTCAGGTGACCAGCGACAGAACTAGAGGGCATGGACTCAAGCTTTGTCAGGGAAAGTTTAGGCTTGATGTTAGGAAAAAGTTCTTCACTGAAAGGGTGATTGGCCATTGGAATGTGCTGCCCAGGGAGGTGGTGGAGTCGCCGACCCTGGAGGTGTTTAAGGGGAGACTGGGTGAGGCACTGAGTGCCATGGTTTAGACGATGGTTGGTGTTAGTGTTGGTGTTGGTGTTAGTGTTGGGTTATAGGTTGGACTTGATGATCTCAGAGGTCCTTTCCAACCTTATGATACTGTGATACTGTGATGTTGTGCTCAGGTGAAATGCTGCTGAATATTACCCTATATTTTGTTTTCCTAGCTCATGCACTTCAGATGATTACATCAAGAGGCAAAACTATTTGAGAGATGAGAACTGGAGCAGACTTTGATAATTATTTGGATTCTGGATTGTCCGTTAGACCAATCACTTCTGACCAAGTCAAATTTATGTACTCTAAGTGATTTGATATTTCTTGAAGTGCTGAAGAACTTTGTGCAACTGCTATTATTTTGATAGATTTACCAATATGATTAAGATAGATTATATTGCTAATAGAGATTTACAGTTTCAAGCCTTTTTTTTCTATAATTTAGGTTTTGTAGATGCTCAGTGGGGTGGGTAAAAGATGAATTTTGTTCTGCCTTCACCATCTGTTGCACCACATCAGACTAAACAGACAGCAAGCCTGTATTTGTAGCTCTATTTGTTTAAGTCTTCTTTTTCTAAGTTAGACTGTTCAGCAGATAAGTCTCTATGAGAAACACAGGGTCTGATAAAATTAACCTGGGAGAAGATACTCTGTGTCTAATGATGCCTGAGTAGTCACCATGCCGGTGCTACTGACAGAAATTGCACCAGACTTCCCAGCTGCTGTGTAGCTGCCTATCTGATCACTGCAGAGCTGGGAAAGAAGGATCTTACTCTATTTATTCCTTAGCCTCTGGTATCTCTCTTCAGTACTTGTAACTATATTCTTACAAGCCAGATGCTCCAGAATTGTACTGAAATGATATCTGATTTCAATTCTGTTTACCTTTGATTACGTGTTGATTTTACTAGTAAGGATATCTGCAAAGCTTGCCTTTAGGAAAGACTGATGAGATATACTTTGGTTAACATTCAGTGTAATGGCAGCCATACTCCTTTGAGGTTTCTAATCCCTCTTGTAAGGGTGGTGATATTGCATCGATACAATGCTAAGCTGTGCTATCCACTCATAGCCATATCTATAGTGTGCTGAACGATGATAGAGACAGGTTGCCAAGCTGGACAGATGCCCTGAATGGAAAAGATCTCATCCTTCTTGTAGACAGAATGGGAGGCAGGCAGTCAGCTCACCTAGCTCTGCAGCATTGACTCCCAGAATGTTCTGTATTTGAAGTTAAAATGCTGTATGTGGGAAGAGGGAGGTAACAACAGTATTGGAAGACGAACACATTGTAAGCTGTGCTGAGTATTGTGCCTCTTTTCTTCATTGGAACAGTCAAGAGAAGTGGTGAGAAAGATATTCCTGGGGATATTGCACCAAAGACAATTTTATGCCAGCAACCTTGGAGGTCTACTGTGGAGGAGAGCCGCAGTGTCTGTTGAAGAAGCACTGGGCTACAGATTACGTAGTTGTGCTTCTACAGAGTTACTAAAGTCTGCAGTGGCAGGAGTAGAAAAGAGAACGGAGTTCCCTGTGTACATTATTCTTATTGGAACAATCATAAATCTACTTGTCTGTCTGTCTCTCTGCAGGTAATGGGTATAAGACTCTCTGTATATATGTTAAGGCTCATTTTCCTAAAAGGATACTGTTTTGAAGACATGATCTCTGTCATTTTTAATATCATAACTGATAGCCATTTACTTCCCCAAATAATAAATTAGCTGGCCAAACTAAAAACCATATTGTGCTGTCAAAAGGAAGACACAGTGATGACTTTTTGAAGGCTCCAAAAATTAAAAACCTCAATGCTTCTCCTCCCTTCACTTAATTACGTATTTATTTTTAAAATGTCAGTATTCATTGTTGCTGTATTTCCATTCATTTTGAAAAGCATCCTTTTCAGAGAGACATGTCAGGTGGATGTATTATAAAAACACATAATTTAACATACCCAGGCACCAACTTCACAGAGCATTCAGTATTCAGACTGGATTATTTCTTAAAATCATAGAAAAAATACTAATTTGAAGATATTCAGATGCTGGTGGTACTCACAGTATAGCCTGTATAGACATATCGTTCCTTTTATGGAACCATCTCTTTCTATTTATTATTACAACTCCATATCATTTCTACTTTCACTGGGTAATGTCTATTTGCAAAGATCTCTGTCCAAACAGACCTTTCTACTTGTTCAAAATCTGAATTAAATCATTAGGATTATATGCAAGCATAAGTGAACAGAGTGAGTTCTTTGTCTTTATGATCTGCAAGATCAGGAACTTTCTCAGGTGTCTGCCCAGCCTTTTGTATAATATGGAGCAGAAGAAGGCTACAGTCCTCATTTTTGCTTCTGCACAATGTTAGTGCAAATGACTGAACAAGTCAATAATCAGAGGCTTTTGTTAAGGCACCCAGAGAAACTGGAATTCAAATGCTTTTTTCTATGAAGGATCAAGAAGTTTCATTAAGTGTACTTATCACACTGAGGAGCCTGACGTGATGCAACAAGTGGAATCCTTAGCTCCAGAATTCACATTTCACATGAGCTTTGTTATTGTTGTACGTGACTGGTACAAATTTGTTTTGTTTTATAGTTCTAGTAGCAGACATCATTGAAAAGGTTCAATGTCAAATAAAGAATTTACTTGCTGACTGTGTCAGTTCAGTACAAGGTCATCAAAATGCTCATATTCAAAGCTTAAGCATTTAAGTGGTCCAGAGTACAAAATTATTCTCTTTATGATTGCTTCGTAGAAGTTATGTTACTCTGTTTGAGTAAGGTTTGACATTAATTTCTTCAACAATTTATAACTTTACCTGAAATACTGTTTAAAATTAAGATAAATTTTGGTTTATATGCTACATTTATTTTAAAAATAATTGAAGCTTATTTAAAGCAGTTATAACTGCATCCATTTGCAAAGTACTAGTTTAACTTGGGGCAAGTGAAATATTTTACACTGAAATTTATATGTAGGTTGTGTTGTCCTACCAGTGATGCCGTCACTTGGAAAAGTCATTGCTGTATCTAGTATTCTTTCTCTATAAAATGGGATAAAAAAGTTGGTGACTGGTATCTAGGTTCAGTGGTTAATACTCAAAGTCTTTGGAAATGTGCTGTCTGAGAGGAATATACTTTAATGAGTATAGGTCGAATCAGTAAGAAGTTGACGCACCAGCATCATGTCTCTTTTCTACATTTCCAATCAATATTTTTTTCATCTATTCCATACCTAGGTCATTTATTTGGAAGAAGCATTGTTGTCTTGTGAAAGAAATATGTAATACCTAATGCTTGAAGTAGAAATTCCAACATTCTGGTATAGGATGTCCCAGTACGCGTCACTCTTGTCTCCTTCCAAGATGAAGGACTGGTAGTCCTCTTTAAAGTACTACTATGGCACTGCCATACATCAGCCCATTTATAGTAAAAGTGGGACAAGGAAAATGGATTGCTGGAATTAGGTGTTTTTTGCATTAAAAGAAGAAATCATGACTTTAAATGGAAAATCATATGTTGAAAAGCAGAATTATCTACCCTCCCTTGTGATTTTGAGATATGTGTTTAAGTCTATTCTTCCTTCTGCCAGGTGAACCTCATGAAAGTATCTTATTTTCCTTCTCTTTCATTTTGGGCCAGCTGATCATTGGCACCAGTACTGTGTCTGCTGGGTGGAACTCACCACTACCTTTCTATTACCTTAATGTATATGAAAGCCTATTTGGTATCATGGGAATGTATGTATTGGACAAGAGAATAGTAGTGTGAAGATCTGTCAAACAGATCAGAGAGGTGAAATTAGTTCCTGAATTACATTTTAATTCCTTTCTGTACGTAGGCTGATAACTTAGCCTGGATAGTCCTTCAGTGCATTCTTCCTAATACTTCATATACTAAGTACTGAACAGATGTACTTATAGTCTGGATAAATTAAGAGACACACATTGCAATATCAGTATATCACAAATATAGAGAACCCAGGTGTCCAGTGATCTGGACACGACCATCACCACCCCTCCTTGTACTCCCAGGCTTATGCATTTGTCTAGACTGAAAGTATAATTCTCTTCTGAGTCAACACAAGGTACCATCAACAGCCATGGAAGCTGGTTTGGCCAAGAATCAGGATTGTACAACTTTTTGTACAAACTGGGTACAAAACCTCCCATTAGTAGCTATTTTCAGTCTCTTACTCTCCATGGGCACTCTTGGAATGTCTTCCACTTACTACTCCAGAACAAATGTTTCTTCCAGAGCAGGGAGTGCTTGTCCCAGGTTTATTTTGGAGGAAAGGTCCTATAAATGAAGGTGCATCCAAGATTTGACATCCCTCATAGCATTATTGGAATTTGAGCTATTCTGTAGTCAACATTGCATTGAAAAGGCTAGATTTGCAAATCTCCCAAAATCCACTACTGCATGAAATCTTTGTACAAAAAAGCAACAAAACTGCAGCAGTGTGATACAAAGCTGACAACAGAAATTAAGATAACGTGGCTGGGTTCAGGGAAACAAAACAATATCTCTCACTGGGTCAGTCATATTACAGACATCTGTATTTCATGTGCCCTCATGAATGCATCTCCATGGTCACACGACGAGAGGATCACGTCATGAAGATGAGGAATGTTCAGAGTGCTAAGCTACTGCAGGCTTTCTTTCAGTAGCGCTCACAATATCATAGGGTAGCTGCAGTTGTAAGGGATTGCAGGAGGCTACCTAGGTAAAAGTCAGTGACAAAATATCCAAGGATTGACTTGAAATGCGGAAATGCAAATTCATGATCCAGTTAAAGCATGATTTGAAGTTGTGAGGTATATTAGATAGAGAGTAAGTCTGCTGTAAAGAGAATCGTCAGAGCCGGACTCCTTTCAGCATGGTGCTCTGTAACCTTTCTCCTAGCACACAGCACTTGTCACTAAAGGCTCTTAGTTATGTGTGATATCAGGCTGCCCAGTGGTACTGCCACGTGCTGTATCATTTTAGGGCTGGAAAGCTAACTTGCAGATGTGCAAATTGTATATAGAGTAATTGAACAAGTTTTGAGGATGGGGCACAATATCTTAGTAAATGATAGCATTGAAAAGATAATAGTTCAGGCCATTGAATATTATCATAGTGTAGTAAATGGAATTGTGTCCTGATACTAAACAAATAACATTATTTTGATGGACTATCAGACCACTTAATGTGCATAGAAATACGATTTTGGCATGATTAGCAAAAGAAAAACACATTTGAGAAAGCTATCTAATCCTACTTCCTCACTTTAATGCTGGAGAACCAGAGAAACGGTAGCATTTGAAATTGTGATTTCCTCTTTCGTCTAATTATTATGGGAGCTGGAATGATTAACAAAACAGAAAACAGGCACTTAAAGGACACATAAAATCTGTTAAATAAGACACAAAACCCACTTGTGCTCCGTATTTGCTCTGCTGTTAGTGGTGCAATTACAGAGACACTGCTTCCGCATTACTATTTAACACACGGGTTTTAAGGATTCAAACAAGAGCAGACAGGTTTCATTAACCTAGGAGGTCCCTGAAGAAATAAATATTTATTAAACTTTCAGTAATGTAAAAAAGTGGGGTTTTAACCACACTTCAAGTGTTGGTGTACTGCTTGCCAAGTACATGCCTGGTGAGCTATTTAGGAACTTCCTGTTCCACATACTAATTAACAGTCTATGAATTTTAACTTAAATCAGAGTCACATAGCTGAAATGTATTTCAGAGGAGCCCTGCATTTGTCATTCAAAGGCATTGCCAAGGTTTTAAGGCCTTACTATAAAGTGGATTTCACAGCTTGAAAAACTAGTTCTCCAATAACAACTGGGTCAAAACTGGGAGGAACCCTTATGCACCGAGTCACATGAAGTGCATTAGATATACTTACATTTGAAATCAGAGTTAATCCAAAACTGGAACATGTAACACAAATCTTTTTGAATTCTTGTGGGCATTGTGGCTTAGGATTCAGATCCCTCCATCAGCTTGTGTTCCTCTGTTTTAAGATCCAATGAGATTCATTGCACAGGTAGCAACATTCTTAGGCAAAAATGCTCCTCTTCCATCAGTGGATCTGGCCAGGTTTTTTTGGGGAGCTTTTTTTTTGGGAGCTAAGATGACTGTGATGTCTCTCACATATGCTCAGTGCAGCATGGTCAGTATCATACCCAAAGCAGTGGAGCGGCAGCACAAACCTCTCTTCCTACTACCACTGACTCAGCTGGATCTTACAATGAAACAGCTTCTTGATATGCAGATGTCTTGATTAGATTGTCTTTAGAAAATATTTTAAACAGTTTTCTAGCTGGTGGTGTCTGGTTTTCAGATGCTTTTCTTTTTCACTCTACCTTTTTTTCTTTACTCTCAAGTAGAATTAGCTCTGATGTAATTACATTACAGTTTTCTGATCAAGGATTTACTGGATCCTTTGACATAACCTACCTATACATATTTTAGTGTCTTTGCATCTTAATAATCTAAAAAATGTATTATTTCTTACTTTTATAATTGATTTGGAAGATGAGATTCCCTGATTATTAGTAAATGCACATATAAACCCACAATCGTTGTTTACTCAGTTTTGGGCTCCTCGATACAAGAAAGACATTGAGGTACTGGAGCATGCACAAAGAAGGGCAATGAATCTCATGAAGGGGTGGAACAAAAGTCTTATGAGGAGTAGCTGAGGGAACAGGGGTCACTTAGTCTGGAGAAAAGAAGGCTGAGGAGAGACCTTATCACTCTCTACAACTACCTGAAAGGACATTGTAGTGAGGTGGGTGTTGGTCATTTTCCTAAGTAATAAGTGACAGGATGAGAGGAAATAGCTTCAAGTTGTGCCAGGGGAGGTTTAGGCTAGATTTTAGGAAATAACTCTTCACCAAAAGGGCTGTCAAACACTGTAACAGGCTGCCCAGGGAACAGGCTAAGTCACTACCCCTGAAGGTAATTATAAAGATGTGTAGATGTGGCACTTAGGGACATGTCTTAGTGGTGGACTCAGCTGTACTAGGTTTCTGGTTAGATTTGATGATCTTTTCCAACCTAAATGATTCTGTGATTTTGTGCTTAAGGAAGCAGTCTGAAAAAGAAAGTGGTTTCCCTGATCATCACTCACTGGATCTGGATCTGCAAGGTTTTAGCCAAAATGCATACCGTATTTCTTCAAGATGCTTTCATTTCCAAACAATTGGGAATGCTATGGAGCAAGTTGCCATTTGGAATTCAAATTGGAGAAATGGGTCAAACGGCAAGGGAGCAAAGAGCCTGTAGAGTAACCAAGGAAAGAGGCCTTTTCTGTAGTGGTTGGACAAACCCTGTGTTGTAATTGTGGATTTTAGGAATGAAAAAAACCCCAGCTTTTATTTTTGGCCTCAAATATATACTCAACACAAGAGAAAAATCTAGTGACTTTCGTAAGATTAGTGTTTGGCTGACTGCTATTATCAGGCCTTGGCTATGTTTCTGGATGTTCACCTCTAGTACTGATATGTCTAGACTGACTTGAGAGTCCCTGATAGAGAAGGAAAATGGATCAGTGCAACTTTCAGTGTTTTGTTGTTTTTTTTTTTTAATATGCAGTTTTGTAATCTGTAGTTTGTTCAGTTTATATGCAGCCCAAGCAGTGTTTTCTCTAGCATAACATTCAAGGACTGTTTTTCCGGGTGATATGAGCAGTCTGTTTAGGTCAGGATCTTGTCCTTGTTATTTAGGGAAACTATTAACAGTGAGATTTTTAGAGTAAACCTTCCCTAGTAGATGTTCCTTGCATCGGATATTTGGTGACTTTTAAACTGCATGAGATAGAGGTTGTGTATGTGCCATCATGTTATGCAGTCGTGGCTGGACCTGTCTTCCATGAAGTTGTCTAATCCTTTTAAAATTCTTTTGTACTTTCTGTCTCCATGATGGCAATAAGTTCCACACTGTAGCTGATTACCATGTGAAAAAATATTTGGTTTTATTCACTTTAAACCCAATTTCCCACTGATTCCAAAACGATGAGAAATGCAGAGTAATCTATTTCTGTTCATATTATCCATACTGCTCATGATTTTAAAGCTCTCTGTTATATCTTCTCTCCATTGTCTCCTTTCCAAGCTGAAGGTTCATAGTCTAATGGATCTGTCCTCAAATGGACACAGTTTCATATACCTGCTCATCTCTGGAAATGTTGTACAATTTCTGATTTTATTGTATTTTCATTTGTCATTTGATGTATTGGTCACAATGATATTTTCTATTTTTTTGTATACTTTTCCTTTGTTCCTTGGGTTTGGCTGTTTATGGTTTGTGGGTTTTGTTTTTTGTGTTTCTTTCTGTGTTTTGAACTGCTAAGCACAGAGCAGATGATTTCAGAGAATCATTTGCAATATGCTCCTGTCTCTTTATGAATGTCTAAGTAGTTGTTCCCCCTCCCACACCTTCATTGCATGTACTGACATTGAGTTACATTTGCTGCTCATTCGTTCAGCTATTCTGTTTTTTTTTGCAGTCAAGTTCATGCTCTGTGACCTTCTGCAACACCAAATGAAGAATCAAAAAGAGATCAGGGATAGAGAAATTAATTTGTTAAACAGAATTCCAGCCAAAAGATTACACTGTGTGTCTGCATCCATTTTTGTGGGTGCTCATGCACTTCTCAAGGGATGAGGCTGAAGTTCAGGAGTGTTTTCAAAGGAGTTTTCTTTAAGTCAGGTCCAGGACTGATCATGGTTTACTTTTAGGGATAAGCATTCAGAATGTTTCTGAAAAATCCTGGCATGTTGTTGTAGCATCCAAGCTCACAAGAAATATTTTGAATAGTCAGGGGAGGAAAAGCAACAGAACTGCAAGGCTAGGAGTATGTAAAATATAAGATGGAAAAAAGTAGCTCCTCCTGGTACAGTTCCAGGTGATTTGTGCAGTTTCTTTCTTCAGGTCAAAGTTTGTAGATACTTGCCAACTTCCTCCCAGTCTCCTAATATTATCCTGTGTATTGAATGAATTCTTCTAGTGAAGGCAGAGCTGGAAAGACTCTAGATATCTATGTTGTTCAGATAAGTAAACAAACATCCTAGGGCAAATGTTATCTGGAGGTGATGTATGGACTCCGTCAAAAGGAGAGATGTGCCCCAAACAGGTCTTGGAGAAGAAATGCTGCAATGTAGTTTTGTGAAAAGGTGGGCTGTAAAGTACTACACTCAAGAGAAAGGAAAACTCCTGTTGTTTTTCTTTCTCTTATTTTGTATTGTTGCTCCATTTATTCCCATTTTTTAATATGATTTTAAACTATTGCTTGATTTTGAATTCATGCCGTAGTTTTCAGTGACTTTCATTACCGGAGGGAAGAAATACTATTTCCTGTGCTGCCACCTAGTGCTTACAGGTGCTGCTTTGACTTTTTTTTCTTTCTGCCTTGCAGAATTCTCTTTCTCATGGAACAGCACTGAACATACAAATCAAGCCTTTCTTTTAGTTTGAAAAACGTAAGTGCAACTTCACTTGATTATCTTCTGCTGAGAATTTGGAAGACACACAATGAAGAGTTGGTCGTCATAAAAGAAGAAACTCAAAGATATCCTTTCGCAGATGATAGTGCGGTTAATGGTGGACAAACCCTACAATCCTGCAGGAAGTCTTTTATTCTGAAGAGCTGGGGCTTGTCTGCTGTTTTCTTTCCAGAATTCTTCAGTCTAATGTCTACTGACATTCATTTGGTGGACAAAGAAACATCCTAGGTGCCTAAAGAAGCAACCAAAAGTGTGCTTAAAGACTTTTTTGTGTGTAGCAGATATGGTACAAACTAGAGTTAAACTGCTCCCTGAGGTTAAATAGACTTGCAGAGAAAAAATTATAGAAGGGATGTATAGCATATAACATACAGCAGAGTGCAGTGTTAATACAGTTTCCATTGTGGTCTGTTCTCTTTCCAGGTTTTAATATAGTTATGATTTAGGATAGGCAAATGGAGTCAGAAAAAAAATGAACGTGAGCCTGACTTGTTCCCCATCTCCAGAGCCAGATCTTTTGGGATGCCTCTGAAGGCTGTATGTACACACTTGTAAGACCCAGTAAATCCTGCTGAACTATCTCTTTAAAATTTAAAAATACACCACGGTCCAGCTGCAGTTTACACCCCCTTCAGAACTGTAAAATCTTGGATCGTGTAAGATTTGTTCTGCTTCTTTCCTGAGGGGTTGGCAGATTTTGCAGAAAGAAAAGGTGGGATCTATACATGTTGTAGGTTTTTATAGTCCCACAGCACTTGCTAGGGCTGGCTCAAGTTTGGAGATTGCCCTTGAGTTCTGCTAAACTTCCCATGGAAATTCTCTAGAGCTTAATGGGAGGACTTGTGGCTACTGCCTGTTGTGTTGAAATGTGGGAATGGGCCAGTCATGCTCCTCATTGGAAAGAAGCATGTCAGGTCACCTTCTTCTTCAGTAAAAAAGAGAGAAAAGTGTTTTAATCCTCGTGAAAGGTTTAGCAGTGTTCTTGCCATGTCCAATGGATCTGTGATGATTTTGAATGCACTGTCTGTTCTACTGGTAGCACACTCCTTCATGCTTTACCTGTATTTTGTGCACTGACTCCTTATTCACGTGACTCTTTCTGTTAGATCTGAACCCACATTCTTTCTACATAGCAGCTGGAGATACATGGGAAGACCCAGGCATAGGGGCTTAAGGGATAGTTTTGTATCTATACAACACTTGCTGTATTTCTCTGCTCATCGGCAGAGAAATGCACTTAGAGAGAAATGTTTCTTTGATACTTTAAAACAAAATGTTGCTTTTATTGCCCCCATCCTTTTTTTGAAAGGAATGGCGATATAAAGGCAACATATTTCTGTCTGTAATACATAGTTGCTTCAGACATGTATCTATTCTATTATGCTTTAAAAATTAAATAAAATTAAACTTAAAGTAGGAAAAGTGAGAAGAAGGCAGTTGAAAGACAAAACCTTTATCAGGTCGTTCTCTACAGTCTGAGCAATTTGTGCACTCTGCTAAGGGGATGGACAGGAAAAAATAAGACTCAAGCAGAAAAGAAATTATATGACTTTAACAGTTAATTAATTGCCAATATTTACACATTAAACTTTAAATAGTTAAGCCCCACCCCTAACCTCAGGACCTGACTTCTGCTGCATGTGAACTTTCAAATCTAAAGGAAAGGAAACATCTGGTGTATCATCTGGCCAAAAAGGCCATACACATTGCACCGCAATAAGTCATGACAATATATTTGATGTTTTTATTGCATATATGAATAATGTATATTGCTTTGTCTCTATATTTGTCATTATAATTTTCCTGCTATAATTAATCCACAAATCAAGCTGCAGAAATATATGGATGACTGAATTAGTCAGGTGCCCTACTAATAGTTTGACATCTGAACATGCGAGTTGAGGATGACTGTGTATGGAAAGTATTGTGCCTTAATAATCGTTAGTGTATCTCAGAAGATAAATATGAATGTATCCCTTAATGTTTTTTTGCATATCATCTGCATTCTTTACTATATAACTTTTATGTCTTCTCTAACATTTAAACTACCTCATCCAATGTTACTTCTCTGGAAATTGTTAGTCATAGGAGAGAGGAAAATTTGTCCTTCACAGTCTTGTGGATAAAGAGGGGTACTGAGATTTAGGAAACTGCACTTTTTTCTCCTTCTAGCTCTATGAACACTCACAACCTGGCCCAACAAACTGAATTGCCTAAGCAAGGGCTGATTTGTGTATGTTTATTAACTATGTTTCCAGCCTTGGGGCATGTAAAGTGTGCACGATGCTGGTCTGCATCTATTTCTGCTGATGTGGTGTGTTTCTTATAGCGACTGGAAATAAACTTAGCAGTGTGAGGCACAACTTTAGCATGTTATGGGATAGACCTGAGTAAGCATTTCTATTAAAATAAATAAATAAAAAAGACAGACCTACTGAAAATATTTATGGCAATACAAAAAGTCATGAGGTCCAGGCTTTTGGGCATCTACCCTCCATCTTAACTGGCTGGGCACTTGCATAAATACACAACTCTTCATAAAAGCAGTCTGTGCTACATGGCCAGTAAAGCATATTCTTTGTGGCCAGAAGGTCCACAAAGGTAATTCTATAATTAATGAAAATATAGGTGCTAAAACATCAAGGTGACAGCAAAACCTTGAAGCGATTTTTACTGATGCAGACAGATGCAGCCAATTCTTTCATGTTCCAAAGTCATAATTAATCATCAAAGTAGCACCATTCCATTGTATTTAAGACTTTTAGTTTGTTTAGTATTCTCCTTGAAAGTGAAATATTACATTCTGTATATTTTTGCAGTATTTAACAGCAATCTCAGAAAACAGTCACATCCAACCCCTATTTATAAGACTTGCAGAGGTCTGCCAGATCAAGACAGCTAAAGTAAACATGACAAATGTCATTTTGTAGTTCTTAATACCGTTAATCCTTAAAGCATGGAACCAAGAAAGCCTTAGTCGTAGTGGTATTTGAAACCTGTAAGCAATCTCATGTTTCGAATGCTGATTTTCTTTTTATTCCACAAAGAAAACAGTATGAAGGCCCTTTTCATGGAATATTACTTGAGGCTATTCAGAAAAAAAAACACAACAGGAAATTTGGCTCTTTAGCCCTAATAATGGTCTCTTTATTGAACGGAGACTTGCTTTTTTTGTTAAATAGATTTTCTTATGAAAGGGTTAGAAGTGAATAAACGACAAGTTCAAGGTCATCTGATTTCTTTTGATTTATGTTGACCTTGAAAGAGAGAGAGGTCATGCTGTTGGCAGGCAATAAGAACTAATCTGTTACTAAGTGAGTAATTAAAAGTGAGGCCTTATATATTTTTGTAATGAGTTGACAGCAATTCCATCCTCATGTCATACAGTTGCTGTAATCAACATGGTCACTGCATTTAGTGCCAAATGAGAAGTTTACAAGAAGTCAGATGACAAACTCTGCAATGTGCAGTTCTTTCAGAGGTACATATGAATAGACTGACTATACTGTATATGAAAAAAAACTCCAATAAAAATTAATGTCAAGCTGACTTATGTAATTAGGAATTTTACATTTCTATAATGAATTAGAGTGGATGGTTATTAGTATGTTCAACTTGAAAGATCTAAAATTATGTTTAATAAAAGAATATTCCTAGTTTTAGTAGCTAAGGCTTCTGTAGGCTTCTTCTGTTTAACTAGTGTTAGACTTGTGACATCAGACATTACAGTATTGACTCCCATGTCACCAAATAACCTAAAGAACTGTCCATTTTTCAGAATGCATTAAGACTGTTTCCAGAGTATTTTTCAAGTTGATTCAGGGCCTGGATACTCCTGCAAAGCACTCAATGCCTTGTCCCCAGTGCAGCAAAATGTAGCAGCAATGTCTTCATTGTCTTTTAAGATTGACCTGAACGCCAGGCTTAAAGCCAAATTTACTGATCACCCATACCTTTCACTGATAGGATCTCACTAAAGTCAGGGTTGGACTCAACTGGGAAGAGAACCTCAAGTTTGTTGTCTGTGTAACCCATCTGGTCTTGCAAGGAGATTACAGAGGTGGTGTTGGACAGGCAGGATGTCCTAGGGGGTGGTCAGGACAAAGTCATGGATGAGATGTCCCATAGGAGAATTCTACCACTGCCTGCTGTGAAGGCAAGTAGGATTTACAAGCAGTTGAAATTGATGTAAGAACAAAATAGACTGATGGATCATCTTGGGTCTCTGACATCTGTCAGAATCATTCATCTGACTGTAGTTGCTCCCTTAAACACCTGTTTAGCTATTTTTTTTCTTTTTAAGATAGCAGGACTTCCATGCATAATGTGCCCTGAGTTTTCAGACACGTACCCAAATACTTTTCCAAATTAGGGTGACCCCTAGCAAGAGTGAGCCTCCAGAATAAGAGGTTTCTGTAAAAATGAGCTAATGTAACCTCAGCTGGTGACTGTTGGCTTGTGCTACAGGAAGATCATGAAAGTAGTCAGCAGTTGTGCTGAAAGCATATCCGTTATTTTTCCGCTATACCCCGTTGTCTAATTAAGGTGTTACCTGACTTGATAAGTTTTGCCTTATAAAAAAGAAGGAAGAGTGATGTCTCCCAGAGAAATGATATAAAAAATCTTCCACTTTTTATCCTATGTAAGGATCTGGTTTATATTTATCAGACATCTGTTCTCTTCTATTTAAGAAAACACTTAAAGGGAAAACTTTAATGAACCATAAAAGTCAAGTATGTGGAGTTTTTTAGCATCGCTGTCAAATTTGGAGTTACATCTGCCTGTCTTTCAAAGAAAAGGCAACACTAGTCTTGTTCACATATTTGCTGTCAAGTTTTATTAAAATATAATTGTGAGTCTCTCTTCAGTAATTTAGGTTTGATTTGTATTTACTATGCTTTCATTAAGAAGACTCCATCCTATAGGTGCATGCAACTTTGATTTTAAAGTAAATAATCATAGAGCTCACGGATTGTTTCCATCTTATTTACAGCTGCTTGAGATGAAAATATTTGAACTTAAAATCTAAAGTTTCTGAAGGTGGTATTAGCTGAGTATCACTACTCATCAGTCAACAAAAGTTGAGGCCACTTCTTTGCCCAGCTTCCTTAGACAACCGAGCTGCTTTTACTACAAAACACCAGAGCTACAAGTGCCTATAAAGCACTTTTCCCATTATACAATCATTGCTCAATTTGGCTGTAAGTTCTGTTACGTGTGATAAAATCTACAGAAATATGTGAGATCAGTGCAATTGGCATCACAGTCAGGCAAAAGATATTTCCTGTGAGTGGCAACAGCACGATGGATATCTCAGCCAGCATTCACTTGGGTCCGAAACTATTGTAAAACAGGCTGGAACTGTTTGTGAATGGGTGATTCTGCCTAACAGATGGTCATATGTAAAGGCAGCCAAGAGACTGCGTATGAGGACTCTGTGCTTATGGGGGCATGAGCTGTAGCCGGAAATGTCTATAAAGAATCTGCCCTAAGCTTTCTGGTCCAAGATTAAGCAGATATGTCATTTCTAATCCAGTTTGGGGTAAACATCTGAAGTATTAAAAACGAATGTTTCTGCAGCTGTGTCTGCACCATATATATGTATATATATCTCCAAAAGAACTCTGCAACATGCATCAGGGAGCTTGAAAGTGTTGGGTTTTTTTTAGAACTGCATTTTTATATTTCCTAGTTAGACCTTTGGACTCCAGCCAGCTTTCTGCTGAGTAGATTGACAGGGCACAAGAGTCAGATACACAGCAGCCTGCTGGCTTCCATGAGCCCCCTCCACATGTAGTGTTGCTGCTGCATAAAGCCATTAGTGACCAGATTACGGAAAACCCAGGGTTTTGTTTCATAGCTTTTATTTGTTGTTCCATTTCCTGCTTCATTCCTATTTAACCTCTGTGCTTTCAAGTTCATACGTAGTATCAAAGTGAATTTGGAAATTAACTTCATATGGATGAGAATGAATTGTAATGTATACACGCTATATCCAATATCATTTTTTTTAAAAAAAGCCTTGTAATTATTTTTTAATAACTAGAATGCTTTTTATTAATCGATGAAGTTTTAATAACAGTACATTTCCCTCTCCTTCCTATATTTCTTCCATCAAAATGATCCTCGAAATTAAACAAGAGCTGTATATTTGTTGCAAAGTCTTTCTGGGGAAGATGGCTCTGAACTGCATAGATAGAGCCTGCAATGGACTGGGGAACTCAACACTTTGATTGTTATTTAAGGTATTTTACCATCATAAATATATCTCTGTATATGACTGTCTATAATATCTGAAAATCACCTTGAATTAGACGGAAGTGAGCCTTTCAAGAATTGTTGTATTGAAGAGTAATACATAGAAAGATTGTCTCTGAATATGATCAGAAGGAAATACAGCTACCCTTCACATGAAAAATCTTCTTGAAGTGTTCCTTTTTTTGCAAAGGTGAATTAAATGTGCTTGTTAAATTGGTGTTATAGTTTTATGAAGCTGTCTGTTCGTGATTTTAGGAGTTTCCATACTGGTTCCAACTTTGAGTCCAGGGTGATGGAACTGAGAGCACTGAGTTCCAGATGTTTCAGAGAGCAAGAGGAACACCCTGAAGTGGGCAGAAATGATGCTGTCTGCCCTGTCACTAGATTTTATTTTATTTAGTAGCACTGAAGAGATGGCTTACAGCCTGGTGCACATTGTCTAAGATGTTCTCTACACATTTTTTTAGGGTTGTGTTAGGGAACTGTTGTTACGTATATAAACACCTAGCTGCTTTTTCATCTAACTTCTCAGCCTCATTATCCTTCTGTAGGAAAGAGTCTGCAAATCAGTCATTGTATGTGTATATATTTTCCTCTACTGTATTTGTATGTCCCAGTTTTCAGTTTGCTTGGGTTTTTAAAAGTATGTTTTTATATTATTGAAATAATTTTCCTTTTGTAGAACACGACACAAAGACCCTGGGTATCTGCTACTTTATTATGTTTCTGCTTGTTTGTCTCCTTTTGAAGTTAAAAAAAAATCCCACTCTTTTCCAGCTCTTTTCATAGGTTATCTAGGCCCAAGCTTATTGCTCATATTCTTTGCCCTCCTCTTTGAAATTTTCAAGCCTGTCCCTTTTTGTCCTTTCCCTTTTCACTTGTATGTTCTCCAAGATCCTTTGAGCTGCATGTTCAACATATCTAGGATGAGACCTTACTATCCTTTCACACACAGAGAATCACACACAGAATGGTCAGAGTTGGAAGGGACCTCTGGAGATCGTTAATTCCTACGCCCCTGCTAAAGCATGGTCACCCAGAACAGGCAATGTGTCCAGGTGGGTTTTGAATATCTCCAGAGAATGAGATTCCACAGCCTGTCTGGGCAGCCTATAAAGATTCAGTACGTTGTCCCATTCCTTGTACAAAACAGTATCTTTATAACTTCTTGTCTGCAATTGAATTTTGTACAGTGAGTCAAAGTCCTTTTTCTCAGTCACTTGCATTTAAAAAACTGTAAATATAAAAAATTCAAATATAAAGAATCTATGTTTTTATTTCAGAGCATGTTACATGTGCATATTAAAACTGAAATAACTTCTGCTGCATGTTGTTTGAAAGTTGAGTATTTTCAAGGTAAAAGATGAAGACATTGCACTTCAATGCAGCAAACTAATAAAGCCAGTGAAGAGAAGGGAGGATGAGTGTAATATTTGTATGGTAAATTGTGCTGTTCATAGCATTTTCTGTAGCATTTCGTGCATTTGGAGTTCCTAAATAAAGCTATAGTTTCATACCAAATATAAAGAACTGGAAAGACAATTAGCTCGTGTGACTTTGGAAGTGATGGTTGTAACAATGAGTTCAGTGTTCATTGACATTTATCGTTAGGTGTCTTCAGAATGAAGAAGTCCAATCACTCTAGGAGAACTACCTGGACTGCTCATCTTTTTCAGATGTTTGAGTAGTATTTCACATTGAGCTACATATAATGAATCCTGTGTACCATTATGGGAAGAGATAAAGCCTCACTGTCACAAAATGTCATTTACTTTTCCTGGACTTGCATTCAGATTGTGCTCTATGTGAGGTATAATCTCACTTAAGTAATTCTGAATACAGTTCAGGGATAGCTTTTCTAAAAGCTTGCTCCGGAGTGAAAGCTTTGGACTATCATAGCAAGGAATAGTTTCTTCTATGTTTCTTTGGCTGTTGTACCTTTGAAGGATGGAAAGTCTTTTCTGACAGACTTGTTGGCTGTTTCAAGACCTGACTAGCGCTGGACTACTTACTTTGAGTTTATGGGTGATGAAGGAGACGGGTTGGATTCACAGTGCTTGCATCATGAATTCTTCATATTGTTACATTCAGCTGCATAAAAAAATGTGATCCATTAGGTGTATATTTTCTTGCGAGTGCCAGGGACACAATGATTACCAGCTTCATTGGAGGATGATAAGACATTTTCTCTGGCAAACTAAATTACACATTTTTAAGAATTAACTGTATTTTATTGTGGCTTTTTCATCTCTTGTTCTCTTCCATTAGCAATTGAATATGACCAATTTTCTTCAGCTGGCACACACCTTTGTGAATGATGAGGAGGAATGGAGCATTTGGGACCCAGTCTGTATAGCTTGTACACAACAATAATGATTCATCAAATCATCATCTCTTTGTTTTATGGATTCTGCATTCCTATCCTTTAAATTAAGAGTCAGTGTCTTCCACTCTTTGTCATGTCTATAGTGTTTCACTTTCCTTCAAATGAGCTTTAAAAAGTTACAGAGTACATAAAACTTTACTAGAATTAGATTCTTGAAAGTTACTTGCTGGACAAGAGTTGATTCCTTAGTGCCGCCTATTAATGCAGCCTTTTCCTAGAATAGCAAGAAAAATCAGAGTTTATGGATTTGAATTTAATCAAGATGAAACTCGTGCACAGAAAAAAACTATGAGAAAACTAAGAGATAGTAATATTCTAATGCCAACTGATTCTCATCATTTGAAGAAACAGCTTGAATGGAATATGCTGCAACTGAGTAAGAATAGTGAGAAATCTTACATTTAGGTCAGAGAAAATCCTACTCAGAGATATAACAGGAAGCTTAACAGAAGAGGCCTCAGTAGAATAGAAGGGACACTGTGATTAGTGTTTCAGAGCTTAAATTTAAGTCAAGTGTGTGATGCCCTTCCAAAACCACCAAAAGTAATTCCGGAATACATTTAACAGAAAGGTATATGTAAGAATAGGAAATATTTATTTTCCTAATTTGGCATTGCTGAGGCGTCTGGAGTACTATGCAATGCAGAGCACAATTCTTCAACAATGACTAGAAAAATTTCAGGGTGCTCAGAGGTTAAAATAAAATAAATGAAAATTCTAATCTAAAATTATACCCTATGCAAGTCTAAGAAAGTGAAAAATTATGAAAGACATCTCTATTCTTAAATATTATGACAAGAAGGCCAACAGTAAACTGATACCAGTGTTGGCTGAGGTAAGGCCAGAGGTAACCAGCTGAAACAGACAAAGAATATCCAAATTAAGTATCAGAAAAGTATTTTTGTAGGATATTTGATCAGTGGGACAGGTGAGATTTTTGTGGGCTGTGGAATACCCATCATTAGAATTTTTAAGAACAGATGAATGTCAGGGATAATCTAAGTTTATTTGCTCCTTTTTCATACGTAGGACTTAAAATAGATCTCCTTGTGGTCCCTTCTCATCTAACATATCTGTGATTTGGTCTTTATCATCTTTAAGTCTTAAAGGCCTATGAAAGCTGTGCTTGAGATGTAGCATTGGCAAATGGCGCAGATGTGAAAGACTTCATGAGCTGGACTAGAGGTGGCTTCTGAAGGTAAGAGGGAGAGAAGTGAACTTTGGAGTTTAGACATCTGCCTGTGATAATGTGTGTGTTGAACTTGCCCAGAATTACAGATCGTTCTTGAGTATCCCCATTAATGTAGCACTGGCCTAGACTTTAGATTATTTATTTTATGTGGCTTACATTGAATGTTTCTGTTGCAAAGTAAATGGAGCCACTGTTATTTGTCTTGCATAAGGCACCTATCCTTTCAAATGTGATGTTTGTGGAGAAGATAGATAGTGTGCTGGGAGACAACTTACTGCCTGTGTTTGGGGTGGAGAATAGGTTGATTAGTACAAGGCTTGAAATGTTATCAGGCTGGATCTCGGTGATGTAAGCTACAGCGGATGACTTCTTGCTAATGACTCAGATGTTGTTTGCTGTTGGCAGGTCTTCCACTGGGTATCATGTTTTGGTTTTTTTTTTTCTTACTCGATTCTCTTCCAGATTTGTTTCCATTTTCCTTCACCATTGTACATGATCTTCATTTTCTGGGCTTTTTGTCTAACTATTTACCAAAACCTTCTCTTTGGAATAATTTTTATCCCTTTTTGTGTTTTCTCTTTACTGTTGACATACATAAAATTATAAGCTCTTCTACTTAGTGGCTCAGGTTTTACTTGAACTGTAAGTAATATGTATTAAATAGCTTAGGAAAACCCAACCTTTTTAAAACCTGCTGTTCCAAATTGCAATAGCTTTGTATCCAATGTGAGAGCTTCTCTCAGCAGAATGTGGCTGCTTTTGTAGTGAATGTCTCATTAGAAACTAACTGCTGCTTCACCTTAAAAAAGCAGTACTTTATTAATGATTTTGCAAGGGTCTGGGAAGAAATGGGCAGGTAGAGCGGGGAGGTGTCTTGTTTAAGGACATCAACGGGACTTCAAGGAGTCTGTCTTGTGTAAAGAAACTGAATGTTTGAACTCTGACCCAGATCTGAAACTACTATAATATAGTAATAAGCAAATATTAACCAATATTCCAGTGGCATAAAATATACTTGCTAGGAAGATGCTAAAATCAATTCAGACTGATTTTGAATTGATCTTCCTGATTTCAGATCTGTCTGTTCTCTCACTGTAGCTGCGTTGTTTTCATACACTCACAGAGTTTCATAAGTAGCTTAGGTAAGGCCATGCTGCCTGCGGTATGAATGCCCAGCTTTACCCTGGACATGTGCTCCTTTCTCCTTCTTCACATCAGTTCTAGCACTTAAGGCCAAGGAAGAAGTTGCTCATCCAGCTGAAATTTAGTTGAAAATGAAGAAGTGATGTTTTAAATCATATTAGTGATATGATCTGTTTTGCAATGAAACTGAATAATTGCTAGGGCTGAAACAAAGTATGGGCCAGGACTGCAACCGGACCTACAGAAAGGGTAGGACTGATTCTTTTGCAGGTAGATCAATTTCAGGCAGTTGTGAATTTATTATGCCTATGGTGTTCTTAGTAACTTGCATAATGCACTTGGTAAATGGCAAAAATTTTGTTTGAATTTCATTTATACACGGGTGATGTAATTGTAGAGTTCCTCTGAAGGATTTTGCATATTTTTATAAAATTAATCTTGCAGTTTGAAAATAATGTTGTTTGGTTTTTTTATCAGATAGGTATATCTCTCATCATACTCATTGTGCTAAATGGAATTATTTAAGTTTACCTTGTTTTGAATCTCACTTCCCTCCTTTTTTCCTCCTATTACTTCTGTTTAATAAAGCTTATTGTCTGGGTTAGTATTTTTCTTTCAGGTAATAATGAAACTTGAGACTTTTTGTGAGGAATTGCCCCAGTTCATCACGTAATGAGTGGGAGCTCAGCCCACTATTGTTTCTTCCTTTTTCTAGCGTGTCAACTAGGATTCATAGCTTGGTCTAGAAAGTAATTGTATCACAGCTTATGCCTATTATACTTCCCTACTCTTCTAATTAGCTGCTCTGCAAATAAACACCAAAACACAGGAGCCTAAATAATAAGTGCTGTGTCTTGGTAGCTCCTAAATTCTAGTCATGGTTTGCCAAAATAACTTAGTGACTCAAATTGCTTTCAGCTCTCTCTTCTACATTAAATGTTAAATATCAATGACATTGTTCTTGTCTGCTGTACTTGATGTTTTAGTAGCTAAAAATGCTGGCACCATGAGGTTTTAAAGATGAAAAATGCCATTATTATTACTCATCATTGCTTTTTAAGGATTTAAAGATATGTAATCATTGATGCAAACATTTTTTTGTCTAAGTTTCATTCTTCTGCTTACTTTAAAATCTTTCGCCTTAGACCAAAGGAAAAGTTATAAGCATAAAGTTAGGTCCTATTAGTATCAGTAGCACTAGGGGAGGTAATAAAAACTCTTTGCTGAGGAGGGTTTTTGCTTGAGTTTTGCAATTCAGCCATACAAATGCTTATGGAGGAGACAGTCCCTTTGCATGGATCTGGGAAACATCATGTTGAATTCCTCAGCCAGGTGATTAAGACAACCTAGAATGCTCCAGATGAGAACAGTATGTTTAATAGAATTCAAAGTTGCATTTCATAGATCTGGTTATTTTAATTCAGAGTGAGGTCATCAATGTGAATATTTCTTTCAGTATGATGATGACTAGAAGCCATTGCCTATTGTACTCTGATTGGCTTTGGCCATTTGTGGCTTTAAACAAATTCCACTGTTTCTTGTATATATTCTTGTTCTTCTTTATATCAAATACTACAGCAGAAATAGTTTAGTGGTAATATCTGCTCAGTTAGAAGAAGAAAAGCTCTGGACATTTTGAAAGGAAAAGTATGGGCTCATTTTTGTATCTCCTTTCCAACCTTCAGCAAGCTTAGTAATGCATGTGAATTATCCACAATATCATTGTACTCAAGCATCTTCTGGTATCCATTTAGCACCTCATTTCATGGTAAAGATTTTGAATAACCGGTAATAGAAATCAGCTGAAATAGAGCTAGCTTTTAAAGACATCCAAGCTTAAAGCCAGGAACCCTATGAACATTGATTTTTACAGTGTTTTTTAAGTGAGAACACAAGTAAAGATGAATTACAATAATTTCGTTATTTGGAAGTATTATAATGTACTTGGATCTGTACTCATATGGTTCCTGGAATGGTTGCTTATGACCCTCTTCGACAGTGTTCTTTAGCAATTTCTAAGGACTTGGCACTCCTTGTGAGTGCAGTCAAAAGAACCAGGAAAGAACATTCAGAACTCTTTTGAGATGATTTACAGAACTTACTAATCTTTTCTGAAACAATTTATTTCCAAAAGGTAGAAGAGACTTCAGCTTTTTCTAACAGGAAGAGAGTAGATGAGACCGGACCTGGAAGCCATGTCTGCAAGAAAAATGGGTACTGTTGATTAAATGTTAGGCATGAATAATTTGTTTTGCAGAAAGGTTTTGGAGACTGATGTTCTTGAGATGGGAACCTGAAATAACTACTACCTCTTAGTAAAAGTGGAAGTTGTTCTGTCTAAGCAGAGAAGCCTTTCAGTGTGCAAAGAATCGTGGCAAGTGTAAGAAACCAAACAACCTGTTAGATTTTCAATTTGCTTTGCTTGTGAGACAGAGCATAAAAGATTTTTCCTATTGCATTCATTTGAGAATTTGCCTATATTCCTAATATAGGTGGTCTTTCTTCTGTTTTTTTTTCTCAATGACCTAACCAATGGTCTTCTGCTCTTCCATTTAAACGACATATGGTTGACTAAGTGTATCTAAGTCTACAGCAATATCTGTATCACAGGATTACCACTAAACCTCTGTATCCAGTGAATAGGTTACAAGACTTCATTATAACTGAAGCTATTTTGTTGCTTATTTGGAAAGTATTTTGGACATGTTTATTTCCACCCATGTTAGGAAATGTAAAAAAGAGTAGCTGCTACAGGAATATCATCTGTGTCAGTTATGGGGACAGTCCTTTCAAATAGTACCAAAGGAATAAAATTGAGAGATGAAAACATTCATGGTATTTCAGACATTTAAAAATGGATTATTTAAAACTATTGCATAGTTCGGGAGATTGTTTATTCATCTGTGAGAAAGCAAGCTTTCAACTGCCTAGAATTAACTTTTCCTCCAAATCTCACATAATGAATAAAAGCACATTTTTCTCTCCAAGTATGGAACCCCTCCTGACATCTGCACTCTAGCTTCGCCTTTGCTAAGAATGAGGCTTGGGTCCCTGGTTGACAGCTGACATGAGCCCACCTGTGTCTTTGGAAGCTCACAGTGACCAGAAGCTCCAAGTCTGAGCTATCACTGCCTTCTTTAGATACCAGCAGAGAAAATGTTCTGCTCTTGCACAGCAATAATTGCATGTCTTTACCACTATTTGCCAGATCCCAGCTGAAACATAGACTGTATGTTTCTAAGAAGAGGGAGGATGGAGAACTGGCACTGTCATGTCATGTAGCTTGTTGGCCTGAGTTCTAGTTTGCTGTATATCTCTCAGTTAATTTCCTTGGGTGTTGCCCTGACAGTGCTTAAACAACAGACAGAAATGTAGGGCTGCTAGCAGCTTGCATTCACTTTCTTAAATTTAAGTGTATTCATACTAATTTTGATCAATGAAAAGTGTGCAGTTTAGGTAGTCCTTCTTGCTCCCTGGCAGTCACAGGCATATACGCCAAGCTCAGTTGCCATAGAATTTTTCCAGAAACATGTTAACTTTCTCTGGCAAACCCCATCAACCATTTTGTTGGCAGCTACTCAGTAGCCTCTGGAACTCTAATGCAGGAAGGTTGCTGATGGACTTCTGATCTATAAATTTATCTGGAAGCAATTTCTTTTGACCTGCCTTTCAGTTCAACAAACGCTCTTTGCTTTATATTTCTCTATTTGATTCCAAAGCCCTCGTAAGTCTCTCAATGCATATACATCCACTTAGAGTTGAAAAAAAGATTCATGTGCAAGAAATCCACACTGTCCCTTGCCCGTCCATTTTCCACTTGTACATCACCTTTTTGTTGTATATCTGTAAAAGCTCTGGGTTCTCCAGAATTAATGTCCTGAGTCCCTTTCTTGCTTTGTTAGGATACATGAAAATGATGGGCTAGATGCTGGCTACTTTTGGATACTGGCTTGAGGTCTCAGTATGGTCCTTCACCTTTTCTTGTGCTTATACGATGGCAAGCCAGATATTCCCCATGAGTACTAACACAGCTAGCAATGACTAGAAGAGATGTACCAAGCATGCCAAGAGATATTCTGTCTGGCCAGTGCTGACAGAATTGAGCCTGATGGCACTGTGCCCGTCTAGCAAGATGTGAGTTGTTGCATTTCATACCCTTTCTCAGGAAATGCTTTGCTGTCCTCTTCTTGACAGGGGGAATGCAAATGAAAAGCTAACTGCCCAACTCTTTTAAGTGCTGACACTTGCACAATTCCATCAACTTGCATTTCTTGATGGCTCTACTCTATGCTTTTGTTCATCTTTTCACAAGACAGTCTCTCCATGGCTGTCTGCTCCTTAGAAAGCAATGTGAATTAAATCTCAAAATATTTCAGTGACTTAATGAAAATAACCCTATGTTACCTATAAGGGAAGACGAAGATGGTATGGAGGCACAAAATCTGTAATAGGCAGTTGTTCCTGCCTGCTAGAATAAATTTCTCTCTGAGCAGAGCAGTGTTGTCTCTGTTTTCTTGTACTAGATTTTGAAGAAAGAAGAAAATGAGGATGACAGGTAACAAATTTTTCACTGTCTCTGTTGATCCTAGCACACTGACAAACATTCTTATCAAAACCCTGCTGTACTTTGTCTTACACCAGTAAGTGGAGTACTTTCTGTGTGTTTTTCTAACAACTGTAGAAGCTCTTCCAGAAATCATAAGTAAGTCCTGAATGCCTTGAATGAGGAAAAGATTTATCCCAAACACAGGTTCAGTGCTAATCTCTGGGACAAAGTTTGCTCCTAGTTATTCTTCCATAACTTCTTTGAAGGCAAAAGTGTGTTTTTGGGTGAAAGTGTGAGCAGAATTTTTCCCCAAAGTTCCATTAAGTATTGCAAGTTTTAACATCAATAGCTATAGATGGAATGTTTCTCCTTTCTTTCAATTTTGACTGTATGCTGGGAAAAGGGAACATGTGGTTCAAAAAGGCATGTACATATGGGAGAAAATGGGACATAAATGGAAAAAACCCCACAACTTTCCTTAGAATCAGGTGTTTGGATGGAAATTACTGCATCTTTCAAACACAGATTTTCAGGTGAATAAAGGTAAATAATGCCATGCCAGAATTTTTAGAGTTATTGCACTCCTGCTATTCACTTTTTGCATGCACTTAGTAGAAAGGAAGACAGCTTTCCATCAGCTTTTCATGAGTTTTAGACATGTCATAAGCAAAAAGCATATGTTTCATATCTTTCATCCACCAATGTGCAACTTCAGTTCTGTAGCAAATCACAGTGTAATGTGATGTCTTTTAATGCAATGTTGCCAATAAAATACTTCCATTTGGAGCAGTTAGTTTCCTGAATAAGCTTTGGATTCCCATTTTATCTTCCCTATCACCATTTTTTTTGCTGGCTTGAATGAAAATACCAGTATTATCACCCAAGTGTTTTTACTCAAGTTGAGTATACTTTAGTGAGGCACAAAGTTTAATTTCTTATGATGCAGAAGAAGTGTGCAACAGCAAGATTTCTCCAGTGGTGAAACCCACTGAAGAAAACCCAGTCATCAAGTTCCCAGCTGTATCTGTTTTTATAACCTGTATAGATGGGAGCACTGTGGGCCTTTATGTGCTTTGAACTGGTGCTTGCAAACACTGTGCAGATACTGTGGCTACAGGGGGAGGTGGCTGCAGCTCAGCACACTACAAGTACGAGTGCTTTCCACTTTGATGCTGACTGAACATTATGTAAATGTACAATCACAGCATAAAAGCACTTTCTCCAGGTCATTAGGAATCTTAACCTTCCTCCCCAATCCTGAAAAATTGCTGCTCTTCATGTATTTGGCTGGAGATCAGCAGCGCCTACCAAGCAAAATTACTGGAAATTAATTATCCAGAGCCTGATCCAGAAGTTTTGGCTCACCTCTTCAGTAGGATGGTTCAACCCAATATGAGTATTTGAATCTGTACGAATTTAGAAATGGAGCCCTTACTTTGTCAAGTTCTGCTGCTCTGTGTGGTGTACAGCCTCACGTATCTTCACACTCCAGCTGGGTTTCTTCCCATTTAAAACATGATTAAGAACATGTAAGGCTAGAGAATTTTATAGCTTTCAGGCTCATATTGAATGTATAGAAGTTACCATCAAGCACACCTCTCATTGACAGGAATCCTCTCATTGTCACTCACTCACAGACACTGTTGCTTCATATATACATAAAACAGTTGCTTCATGTACTTGTAAGTACAGACTGTCCATGTTAGATGGCTCAAGGAAAGTTTTAACCTCTATCTGTGGAGCTGTTATTTAGAATGTTTTTCCTCTCTGCATGCAGAAATTTTCTGACATTGTCTAAATTAAGTAAATGCTGAAAGAGGGATTTGTCCGTGAAACTATCTTCAGAAAACTGTGTTGGAATACTGAAATTATGTAGTGGATATTTCATAATGTTTGTCAGTACATTAGCATCTGCATTGTGCTCAGTGCTGTTTTATTCTTTTTTATTCAAAATTGTGGATGCACTCAACAACTATGGCAGCAAAGACTCAAAATACATATCATGTATCTCTGTAAAGAACTGAGTGCTCTCTGCAGACATATCCCACTATGTTTCTGCTGATGAATAGTTTAGCCTGTTCTTATCATTGCAGCATTCTTTTTCTCGTCTGCGCTCTCAAGTTGTGATTTTCCAGAACCTGTGTTGGTTGTTTTTTTAAGACAAAGAGCTGCAACAGCAAGTATCCAGGATTGTTACTGATGAGATTTAAGCTACCACGTTTTTCCTCACATATGCAAAAAGGTAGAAGCACAAAATCAGGTAGCATTGCTGAGTGGTAAGTTGTTAAACTGAAATAATTCAATTGCTTTTGATACTTTGGCTACACCCCAATATTACAGGGTCTTAATATATAATGCAGAAAGCAATATAATTCAATTAGTGGTAAAAAGTGATTTATTAGTGGAATAAAGATGTGCAAAGTTAGCATTGGAGTCATCAGAAAACTGTCTGTAAAATGAAACTTGGGTTTCTTTCACAACGAAAAAGATAAAAACTCCTGTACTTTTCCCTCTTTTTGCAGTTCCAGGGAAGTTTAAAAAGCAAGTGAGGTACAATATGGGAAGCTGCTGTTACTATGATCATAGTGTGCGAGTGAAACTAGTGGTTTAAGTATGTGTTAACTAGCAATTATCCAGGCTTAAGTTAATATTCTTCCATTCAAAATAGAGGGAGATCACAGCTGTACATTTCTTGTATTGATCTACACACGTGCAAGCATCCCTGGCACAGCCCACTTTGCAAATGGCACTATCAGTCTTCTAGGTTACTGTAGTACTAAAGACCAAGAAAACCATCCAATAACAGCCATATCTAAGCTGTGGAAGGAAAATCAAATTAAGCTGAGAAAGATGTCAAAAAGTGTCTGCATGTTAATGTCGTGAAATCTATTACTAAAAGTATGAGGAGGTAGTGAAGTATTTTCCAGAATCTCATCCCAAAAGGTATTTTAAATTAAAAAAAATCATGCTACAGAATGTTTAGTAGAGAAAGAAAGAGAGGAAAAAGAGGAAGTGAGAAAAGGTGCAGGACGTACTGATGGGAATCAGATATCTTATGCTTGAAATTATGAACCTGTTTAGGGAAGTGACATATCCTTCTACCACTGGAGGGAACAGAACATTCACCGTGTGGCTTATTAGGTTTAGTCTTGAAATTATTTCAAATGTGTTTGTATTTAAATTTGAGCATATTGCAGTGTGGTTTTGTTTCTTCACTTGGCTGGTTTTTGTTTATTTTTTAAGGGCAAGAAGTGAGAAGCAAGACAGAGAAAAGATTTTATGAATTCCTAAATAAAGATGTTTGAGGTTTTTTTAAGAATCTGTAGACCATTAACAGAAGCTAGTTTATCATATTATCTAAAAAAACCCAAACAAGCAACAATTCAGATATTGATGTAATCTAAAATATAAGTCAACAATCCAAACAAATAATAGTAAGCTATGACTTTTCTGGGAAGGCTATCTGAAGAAAGAGTACATCAGCAGAAATTTTTACCTGTTTTTTACGTGGTGATATAGTGCTATGCAAAAAGTTTAGAGTTTGCTTCAGGACACACTGTGTATTATCAATTGTTATAGGGTATGGCATACTATACACCTGCATTGAGGGAGGAAAAAAGACTGAGTTACAGAACCTTTTTGAAAACCCAATTGGGAGAACTCTTGCATCCTGGTTCTTACCTATGTTATATTTCCCAGTGGCATCTCCTTTGTCAAGTCTGAAGGGCTGGAAATAGAAACCCAGCAGGAAGGACTGCTGATATTTTGAAGGTTTTTGCAGTTTGTGTAATTAACTCATCAAAAATCAAAAGATATACCTGCCTTGTTTCTAAAGAGTGTTCCCCAGAGGCTAAGACTAGTTTGGCATTTAAGTATTCATTCATTTTATTGCCCTGTGTGGCTCTGTCTGTGGGGGGTGTTCACCTTTGGGTAAAATATTAGGATCCAAATTCTGCTTGTAGTAGTTTCCCTGCTAAGCTCAGTGGGACTTTCTTGACCCCACTCACTTTCCTTGGGTAAGAAGTAAGTTTACATATTCACGTGACAGAGAGTTACTGGCAAAGGACCTCCTCTAGAGCCAGTTTTCTTCCTTCCCAAATTACTCTACTCTGTGTGGAAAGTACAGCTGGACACACCAGAGGAATGTTTTCATGAGATGCCTGATTGATTGTTCTTTCGATATTTTCTGGCTGTTGAATAGAGTCCAGCCAGACCAAACATCTCCAAACAGCAAATCCTTCCAAAAATGGGAAGATCAGCTAAATATAATTTGAAATTGTATTAGGCTGTCTTTTTTGTATTTCCACTTTTTTTCAGATTTAAATACGATTCACTTGGACATCTGAACGAACTAGTTCAAGAATGTTGACATTTTCCTGCTTCAGAAAAACAAAATGAAATTGTTCTCAGAGGATCCTCGTAAAAGCCTTTTGCCGTATGCTTAAACGCAGGCAGCAAGAGGTGCAGAATTCCAGCAAGGTGCCTGGGGAGCTGCACGTGTCACGTTTCCTCTGCCTTTTGTACATGGACTCACAGGCACAAACACTTCCATATCGGTTCCTGAGCACCAGACTGCACTGCTACTTCATTATACTCAAATTGCCTCAGCAGAAGCTAAGGAGAGTGAAAGAGCAACCAGAGAAAGGCAGAGGGTTGTTCTTAATGGTATCAGCTGATAGACTTAATTGTATGTTTTCTTGAGAACTGAATTTTTCAAAAGGGGCTTGCAGTTTTGGGTCCTGAGTTCGAAAGGCTTACAGCTTTTTTCTTTTATTCAGAGGTTATCCAGTGTTTGCTGTTTCTATGAATCAGAGCTGGAAGTCTGGGGGTTCAGCCAAGTCCCTCTAAGTACCTTTTTAAGCAGGACATCATTGAAGTTTAACAGCAGCTATCCAATGTCTGCAGATACTGGGTCATGTCTCTGATCTATTAGCCTTTTTGTGTTTCATTTGTATGGAATCATACAAATTAAAAGCCACATGAGGTCCTTTAGAAATAAAACATTGTCTTTTACTAAGCTAATTCTATTGCAAATCATACTTAAAGTGACTTCCGCACCCCCTTTTTTTGTGTTGTGGTGATTTTGTTAAACATGACAGATGATAATTACATTTTAGTTGATACCTTGTCTTTTGCCCTTAAAAATGGTTGGTTTTGCTTAATTCACTTTTAATTCACCAGTCACCTGAAGCCTACCATAAAAATGAATTCAAACTATGTTTAAAAGCTTTAGAAGGCAGATCTGACAAATGCAACATAGGATTTAGAGACAAAAGTCAATTGGCCACCTCTACCAAATCATATCCCAACTAATGAGAGGGTTTGGGATCGGCAGAACCCTTCAGTAATTTGGAGCCTTCTGACAGGCAGCTAAATCTACTGCTGTCAAAAACTGGGCACCATGTTGAAGTTAAAGCAGAGGAACATTCTGGGAAGTATGGGAACAGAGGGCTAGAAGGGATTGCCTGGGTCATCAAGTCTAGTTTTCTCCTGCTATAGCCATCCATGTTTCATAATCCCTTTCATTAAGTTACCAAGATCTATCTTAAAATTAGTTAGGTTGTTTGCCCCCACCGCTCCCCTTGGCTTGCTGTCATAGAACCTCTTTCTTCTGATGGTTAGAAGCCTTCTAATTTCCAATCTAAATATACCCATGGTGAGCTGACGCCCAATTGTCCTTTTGCCAAAACTGTCCTGAAGCTGAAAAAAAACCTCTTCTCACTCCTTCGCTTCAATCCTTTGATGCAGGACACAGCTTGCCCCATTTATTCATTCTGCTACACTATTCAAGCTAAGGATGTTGTTTTTTTCTCTTGTAAGGGCTTCTTCATTCTTTAGGGATGCCCTTCTCTGAGCAAGCTGGTCAGGGTTTGTATTCAGCCTTTTTCTCTATGAATAGAAACAATTGGCCACAGTATGCCAGCGGGAGATCTCACCAGTGCCTTGTACAAAAAGGGCAGCCCAGTCATGACTCTGTTATGAACACCTCAGTCCAGAATAGTGACTCAAATTAAACTAGTAACTCCAATGTGAAAGAGCATATTTGCAGTCATCACAATATGAACACTGCAGTTCATAAGCAAAAAAGATAATGGGTACTAAGAATTAGGTTTTAGCCAGTATCCAGGCTTACTTTATGAATTTAAAAATATGTCTTTGAGATTTTTCAATAGACTCATAATAATGCCACTCTAATTAAAGCTGCCCATGAGTTGATTTGTCTTATATGATACTGCTGAACATACCTCAACAATGTGAACAGTCTTCTTTATTACACAGGGCATATATGAGATTGCTTGTAATGAACTAATACATTTGTGTAGGGTGAATAATAAACTGAAACAGACTTAAAAATAAACTAGTTCTGTCATAGATTTAAAGTGCTTAGGATTTGGAAAGCCTTGCTTTACCAGTAGATGGCACAAATCAGCTTGATTTGGTTTCAGAACATGTATAAAGAATACGCTCAAACTCCAACAAATTGCACCTGTCATCTAATTCCCTTATACATGGTAACTAGATGACACAAAAATTACTAACAGGAGAGTAACAGTCATATTTTACATTATATTTCCCCAGTGGGCTTTTTGGTTAAAATAATTTATCTGCCAGTGTACTAAACTCTACATCTCAAGGGATTTTGACCCAATTTTGGCCACAGCAGAAATGCCAAGGCAGTCGCTGGGTTTGGATCTGGTCCTGATTTCATGAGTGCAAGTCTTTTTAATTTTTTTTTTCCCTCTGGACACTGCCTTGCACAGAGTGCGGATTTGAGTTTATTAATTTCATTGGTATGGTATTTTGTTTTTTCTTTTGAAAGAGAGTACACTCTCAAACTAAAACTTTCATTCCAGCTGTTTAAATACCAGCTGGCAAAGAGTTTCGTCCATGAAACTGGCAACGCTTTTTAATTGAGCTTATTTTAGCCCAGGGCACTTGATGCTTTGGAGGACAGCTCTGCATCTTTGAAGGCACATCCTACACTGAGATGTGGAGGAGTGATTCTGACAAAACTCTTGCCTCATCCTTCACCCCTCCCTTTCCAACCACGTGGCTGTGTTTTTCATGGGGAACCCCAGCCCTGGTGACTGGACAGATTGACTCCTTACTTTACAAAACAGGGCCATGTTACCGAGCAACGAGGCAATCCTAGATCAGCCAGCTACCTCCCTGTCCTCTGAGGTGTTACCTCCACCCTGCCGGCACCCAGGGAATCATGGCCCATATTCTCTCCATCTTTCTGTGTCCCCCTCTTTTATTCTACCAGGTCTCTGCACTGTAGGTTCCAAACTCACATTTGCTTCAGAGTTTGTGAGGATAGATTTTTCCTTACAAGACTGCAACTTCTGCAAGACTTAGTTGAAAACTTTTCTTGCAACAGGAGCAAGTGCAAGAAAGGAAAAAATGGATACGTTAACTGAAGAGCTGATCAGTAGTTAATCATTGTTGGTGTAAAAAACCCCTCCTAACCACTTTCTTCCCTCATAAATAAAATTACAAAAATCTCCTTTGAACTGTAGTGAGTCAATGTAACTTGGACAGACATTTATCCAGCTATGTGCTCTCAAATGAATAGGTTTCCTTACCAGGGAAAATAGCATATCATGATGTAAAAAAAAAAAAAAATCCCAAAATAACTGACTTTCTCCCATATCTGTTTAATTCTCTACATATAATGATTATATCACACCTTGGTCAAGGAAGTCAGTGGGCAAAGCAGGATTCAGCCAACAGCATGAAAGCTGGATTTGAGTTGTGTTCTAGCTTGAAAACTCTTTTCTTTTTAAGTACTAGAGAGAGCTGTGTTAGGAACTCTGCCAGTTGTGTGTCACTGCAAAACACTGTCCTGGAGGAGCTTAGGTGTCAAAGAAGAGATGCTCAGGAGCTGTGTTCATCCTCAAGAGACTTAAAAATCCCTAAAAGACACAATACAGAGGTGAGTATGCTACTAATGATAACAGCCTGCAGCTGGTGATTTGGCGCTTCACAGCTCTTAGAAGATGACTTCAACTTTGTTCAGGTGTAGAGGATTGGGCCTTGAATTAAAAAAGAGATTTGAAATCCAAGAGGAACAAGGAAATGTTTTAGGAGCTTGCAAAAGCAGGTAGGCAGAAAAAGGTGCTTTTCTTTGGTGATGTGAGTGTCTTGGGTGGCTGTCAGATGGCACTAGCACTTGCTTATGTCACGGAGGTGATGTGTATCTGTGCAGGAAGATTTCTTCTGAGACTCCTGCCTGGCTCATTCTGAAAGCACCATGAGGCTATGACTGCTTATATCCCAAGACAGGCCTCATCCCTACTTTTGTGATTGGATTTTAAGGATGGAAAATTACTTTCCCTTCATGCAAACTTGAGTCTGTTCTCTTTATGATTCTTTAGGAGTGAAGGGTTTTGTGCAAATTGTTGTGATATTGCCTAGAGTCTGCACAGCATAAAATCCTGCACGGGCAAGGCTGGGCTTAAACATTAGAACAGACCTTTTGTGCCTATCTTTGGATATTTTTATTGATGAGACTCTTTTTTAAACACTCATAGCGAACAGAGAAAATGAAATCAAGTCTTATGAGATTTACTGCTTAAATAGAGAGAGGAAACTCATAAAAACCATCCTGGATGATCATCAAAGCTTGATAATTATTTTTATTAGTTGTGTAGCACCATTTCTGATTGCATTGGCAAGCTCAGTAAAAGGCAGTGCATGCTTTAGAAGGGATTAGAGTGAAAAGAGGGTGTCTACGTTCCCCTGTCCATGAGCTAGAATGAGTTTCATGTATAAGGAGCGGGCGGGAATTGGAGGTAGAGGACGTTAATTAGGAAGCAGTAGTGCCAGAGGCACTGACATAATAATGGAAATGAAGAATAGGAGGAATTAACAGCGGGGGTGTGGGCAGGGATGGACTTGTGAAGAGTCTAGAATATTCCCTATTGCCTCTGGTATTTTCTAAACAAATGCTTACTCATCTAATCTTTGCTATGGCAAGTGAATATCACATTTAAAAATTCTGAGTATATCTAAAAGTAGCATCTTCATTCTCCTTCTCCATGACCAAAAATTAAGACTGGACTGCCCAGATTAGATACTAACGTCCTTTTAAAGCTGCTGCTGAGCCCTCACATAATTTTTACACACTAGTTATGTATATGCACACCCTACACATGAAAGGGGAACCCATGATATACATGGCTCCCTCTAATATTATTACAGCACTCTGTGTAGTGTTATATTCATAGGGTAAATCCAGATATTAGCAGTCTAGTTACTATAAAGATGTATATTTAGAGGGATGTATGGTCTTACAGGGATAAGGAACTTAATCGTGGTCTTTCCCAGATACTGACAGGGCAACTGGTTTAGAGGGTTGTATGAGATCAGTGATAAGTTACCTTTTGGAGAGGTTTTACCTTTGATGCTTCAGTCAAAAGAAAGGATTAAAAATGGAACTTCCTGAGAGTCCAAATACCATTTAGAAAACTCTAAAGAATAATCAAAGTGTTTGCCTCTCAAGGTATTGTTGTCTCAACTGTGCTTTAATGCCTCTGAATACCTGCTGTCCAGGCTTCTGCCACAGGGCAAATCTGGAGAAACAGGGTATCTTCTAGAACTGCTAAACTTGTAGCTCAAGGCTGGCTGCATGATTTTGAGTCAGGTTTACAGTAGTTGTAAATGACAGCCCTTGTAAAGATACTTTAAAGATCAAGGTGCTGGTTATGTGAGCATGATAGGATGGGTTTCTACAGACCGGGTGCTTTTAACAGAGAACTGGTTTGTGATTTTTCAGTGAAGTTATTTTGTTGCTGCTATTGCTTAAACACACGTCTAAGAGTAAATAGCAATTTCTTCATTAAAGATGGAATATCTGGTCTGAAATTCTCTGTATCGGATTAGCCAGCCAGCTAATACTGACCTTAGCAACTTCACCATAGTTCTTCCTGGGAACAGAGAAATGCAATTTGTGAAATGATTTTCTAGGACCTGCCTACAGCACCTGTTCCATGTCTGTTTGTTCACTATCGTTTGTTTTAAACTGGGCTCTACCAGGGCCTGTTACACTCAAGTACTGGTTTTCTATATGGTTTCTCTCTTCTATCTGCCATCAAAATGAGAGGTTTGTAAGGAACTGGCACTTAGCAAAGGGTTCTCTTCATTCACCTTGTAAGAAGAGACAGGGAACACAGGGCACTGTGTTTTAAGGCACTGATAGGAGGCATTAGTTTATAACTGTGATCAAAACATTGGAGGGGAAAACCAAACATAACTTCAGAAGACAAAACACAGTTGTATAGATAATAGACAGTTCGTAAGTTTGCTTCCAAAATATTTACCAAATACTTTGAGTTTTCTGCATTTAGGTATCATGTTTCCTTCATATTTTCCTTTTTTTTTCAGTTAGTGTAGTAAGGCAAGTACTGTCAAAAATATGTGAGCTTGTTTTCGGTCTTTTCCCTTCTCCTTTTTTTCCCCTTTGTTTCTCTTTTCATTTCAGTTTTCTTCTTCTGGAACATTCTAAAATGTTTAAAAAATCTTTAAAAGTTTTTTCTGATTTAAGAAAGACTACAAGGTAGTAAGAGGGATTATTAATATTATGATACTAATTCTGTGACTTTTTGCAGTTCAAATGCCTTTTAAAATGTGTTTCTATTTTACTTAAGTGTTTGGGTTTTTCTTTTAAAGTTTCCAAACTGACAAAGTATTCAAATTTTATTGGTATGAAAAGAAAAAATGGAAGGATGAATACCCAAACCTCATTTGTTTCATTCAATAAGAAAAAAAGAAGGATGGAGAAAAAATGAAAGGTCAACAACCTTTCTGAAATAAAGCTGAAGAATTTTGTGGAAGTGAATTATTTTCAGAGATGCAGTATTTTTTTGAAATTTTGTTTTAATGTTTAGTTTGTTTAATTGTATCATCTCTATCACTCTGAGGTTTAATCTATATATAATACTTCTAGAGTTATACTAGTTATAATTCAGAAAAAATAAATAATGGTAAAATTTGTGCTAGTGGATTTCAAGTGAGAATTTTCTTAAAGCAACATAAATATATACTACACTTGTACAGCCTCTTACACAATTGTGACCAATCTGGGTGCATTCAGAGGCTCTACCAGTATATTTGAAGATAGACAAGTTTATATTGTGAAACAAATCTTCTGTTAGACATGCTCTGAATGTTCCCATGGTGTGAGCACACAAAATGCTTCTGCATAGCTTAGCTATTATGTACACACCTGGTCTATTATTGATATCTATTCTCCACAAACAATTTTGCCTAATTATTATCTAATCTTAATCTATCTAATCATCAATTGTATTTGATTTTTTTGTGGAAGTGGACATCTGTGATGCATAACTCAATGTTCTAGAAAGGACATTGGTAAACACATAGCTACTATCACACTGGACTCTATCTTTGAGAATAATTTCAGCTGTGTTTTTTAAAGTGGTTAGATTGCATCATCATTTTTACCTATTTTTTTCTGCTCAACAAAGCCAATGAAGAAGAACTTCAAACATAGGAAAAAGGGAAAAAGCTGTCCTTATGAAAAAGTCTGTTGGGAGTACTGTTTTTTTTTCTGGTTTTACTAATGGTTGTGATGGAAGATCACTGTTAAGTTTTTATTGCCTAGCATCAAGAAAATTTGGTTACTCAAAATGAGGTCACTTGTCCCACATATGAGTGACATCGTTTATGAAAAATTTACTATCCTTCAAAAAGCATGATGGTTGTTCAACAGCATACCACTTCTACAAACATCTTTAGGATGGATTTAAATGAAAACAAATATAATGAAAGAAAGATGGGTTATATAGGAGGAGCACATGGAACTGAGAAGGAGAGAGAGAAAGAGCAGGTCAAGGGAGCTGGTTCCTCCGCTCTAGTGAGTACTAGTGAAACCACACCTGGAGAATAGTGTCAAGTGCTGGGATCACAAGTACAAGAGAGATGTGCATATGCTAGAGAGTGTCCAGTAAAGGGTTGCATAGATGATGAAGAGACTGGAGCATCTCTCATATGAGGAAAGGCTGAACGGCTTAGGCATGTTTAGCCTGGAGAAGAGGAGGCTCGGGAGGGGATCTTATGTACTTTAAGAGTAGCTATGAAGAAGATGCTGGAGATATTTTGCAGATATTCAAAAGACATCTGCGCATGGTCCTTGGCAACCTACTCCAGGTGACCCTTCTTGAGCAGAGGTGTTGGACAAGATGACCTCCAGCGATCTCTTCCAGACTGTGATTCTGAGTAGAGGAACAGTGCACGCGTATGGAAGGAGGGCTTATTGAGCTTGAGATATGAAGAACGTCAGGCTGGGAAGTGAAGCAAGCTAACAGGCAGTCCTGGATACAGGGAACCTCTAAAGTCAGATGTGCAGAAAGCACCCTTTGTATTTTCTGAATCACCTCGGTCCCTTGGTACCAGAAATAAGCTTGCCTGTGGTTATGCCTATCAGACCAAAAGTTTTCTTATTTTAGGAGCTGGCTCCTCCTTGACATTGTCTTTCTCCCAGAATGTATCCAGGGAGCAATACATTGGTTCCTAGTGCCCCTAAACTGGTGAAGTAAGGTCAAAGAGTGCTTGACTTTCTGGTTAGAAGGTTTATACAGCAGAACACTGAGGAACCAGCAGTGACATGTATGCAAGTTATCTTCAGATGAGCAATATCAGAGTTCAGGAACAGCATGATAAAACCTTGTAGATAACCAGAGATGGGACTACGCCTAAAGTAGAAGAGAAAAGAGGAGGTACTGCTGCCAACAGTGTTGCTCCACCCAAAAGTTCCAGTTGAACAGGATATCTGCAAGTCACTTCTGTGCTGCTTACAGCAAAAAGGTTTGCAGAATGGAGTATGAAGGAAGGTATCACAGAAATACTCAGCAGAACTCATAGGAAGTTCTGTAGGATGTATGTATACATCTATATGTAGACATGCATGCACATGCATGTATGTACTGTACGGAAGATACAGAGAAATCTTCAGCAAAACTGGGCAGCATGGGTATGCCTGTGTACCAGAGTCTGTTGCAAGATTCATAAAAGTAGACCATTCAGAATATTTTTTTTCTGTGAGCACCATGAGGCAAGTTATTGCAGTGATAAGAGCTGCATAAATGTTCTACGGTGCTCTGTACATCCTTCTCTCATGAACTTCAAAAACAGTGCATAGGTGGCTATGTGACAATGGTATCACATGTTTCTGCTTCCCAGCAGGCTGTTAGGAACAAACTGAGAGACGTGTGGGTGACAAGTAAGATTCCTCATGTGCAGCCCAGCTCTGTATAGTGTGGTTGTTCAAATGGCAATCGAACTACCCATGTGTGATCAGCATCTTCATTATTATCTCTGTGTTTGAGTTACAGTCTAAATTCTCCTACCTGATCAGATATAGGTTTCACAAACCCTATGTATCACACATGAAATGAGCGGATCTTGATTTTCAGCATCCATCTCTTTTAAAGTTTACTTTTTTGGTTGGATTGCTTTCTGGGCTTCTGTTTATTAAGATCGGCTTACTCACTAGGCCACTGCTGTACCACTTCATCACCTAAAGTTTGAAGTTCATTCATCAAATTATTACAGGAAAACTTTTTAACTGATGAAGACTGATGTAGCTCAGTTGTTCTTATCATAGCAGTATCTAACTTCTAAAACTGAGGCTGGCTATCATCTGTTCACCTGATAATGGCTGGATGTAGTTGCATCTTCTTTCATCATCTGAGGAGTAAAAGGAACCTTCAGAAAATGGTAAGATGTTTGGAAAGTGGCCAGATACCTTCTCATACTGAAGGAAAGAACTGAGAGCAAGGAAAAAGGCAAATGTTTCCATTGAAACTGCCTTACAGATCACCTTTTTTCCTGTTGTCTCCCAGCACAGCTCTCTCACACAGGAGTCCATAGAAAAATGACTACCACCAATATGTACTGAATTTTTACAATCCCTGAAGCTAGGGAGGTGGTGAAGCAGTATGAGAAGTAGAGCAAACCAGCATAGAGAGAGGCATATACATTACAAACTGCAAACAAATTAGTCTTCAGTTGTTTTCATGCACAAATGAAACTCTGATGCATTTATATTCAGTCAGTTCATTTTTTTTATGGTAGACAGAGGGTATTAATAAGATTTGGGTTTTTTCAGTAGGTACATGTAAAATATATAACTCAGTTTTGTGTAGTTAGCTCAAAAGGTCTTGTTGCTTAAGTAATTTTGGTGTGCCCAGGGTAAACATCAATTGGTGATGGTAGTGATTTGGTGTTTTGATAACTGTATGATGCTTCGTTAGTGATGAGCATAGCTCTTTTTGTATTGCATGGCTTTTGATGATAATATCAGCAATTTGGATGGTGACACTTGCAAGGTTTTTCAAGTGGTGTTGTCCTAAGTGTTTGATGCAAGATTTCAACATTAGTGAAAATGTATTCCTTTTCTCCAACAGTGTTTATTGTCTTTTTTCCCCCCTAAATCACTACATATTTTGCAGCCAATCAGTAAAGAACTACACAGAATAGATTAAATTTTAGGGAGCCAGTGATAGCAAGGTTTTAACTTTTTCTTAAATCTCTGAATGTTTTTCTATTTGAACGACCAGAAAGAAAGGTCTAATAACAGAACTACAGGTCATACATAGGGATCCTGCAAAATTGCACCATGGGAATCTTCGTTTGTATTAGGAGCAGCCCGGAGAGGGTACACATTGCTTGCTTAGAGATTTCAGCTTGCTCTTCTCTGGGAGAGGAGAAGAAATGTATCAGGAGAAAACTAAAGGCAGGTAAACTGTGAAACTTCTGTTTGACATTTTTTTTGAAGCTGTGGTGTGTTAAAACAGCGTCAGGACCCCTAATCATCCTAGAGGATCACTCTAGCCACAAGGGATACTCAGAAGCTGCTATAATGGCTTTAGGTATTTTTTTTTTCTTAACTCCAACAGTTTAAGGCATAACACAGAGTTTAGCCCATGGCTTATAGGCATAAGGGTATTTCCTAAGGTTCGACAGGTTTACATCTATATGCTTTTGATGGATGGGTTAGGAAACAGGGCATGTCAGCCACTTATGCACACAAGTACCTTCACTGGGCAGACATGCAGCTCCTATGCCTGTTATGTCAGGGTTTCTTAGCAAAGTTGGTGTAACTGGGAGGTTTGCACATAAGTAACTGTGCATTGGCATGATTTAGTTTGTCTGTGACACTGAAAAAAAAGAAATCTTTGTAGAGGAAACCTTTTTTGTAGCAGCACAGTAGCATGACCTTCCTTGGCATCTGTGTAATCATGCATATGCTGAACATGAGGATAGCGTACAATGCGGTGACAACAGAACTGGCAGTGTTATTCCCTAATGCAGACTATATAATTTGTATTGGTGAGAAATCAGGAACTGAATCATTCCTGTTCTCTGAACTTTTGCAGTATTCTGTGTTTGTAGTTGTTACATCAGAGATATGACTAACATAGACTTTCAGGAGGTAGCACAGTGTCAGTAGACAATACACACTCGTGCCATGGAGTGTATTGCTTCTGGAGACTGTGGTGCTCTAAGTAGATGATTATATTAATTTCTATTTGATATAACCTAATCAGCTATACATGGCTAATGCAATCAGCTTTGTAACTAAAGAGCCTGTTTTTTAAAAAGTGATAGACTCATCTTCTTGTTAATTGCTCAGCTTCTAACCGCCTAAGGGAAAAGGTACATAAGAAAGAACTTCCTGGCAGAGATGATCATCAGTAGTCTGTGGTTAACAGAAAGGGAATAACTGATCTGTTTTCTGGGCATTTCCAAGCACACAGTAGATTTGTTGTATGTTCTTAATGACAGTGACTCTGTATCCCTATGATGTGTTCTACTTACAATAGTCAATCTGTAGATCCCTGTATGTTGTCCCTATGTTTATGAAAGGCTAAAACAGCTGAACCTTCCAGTGTTGTCCAGACAACAGTTCCTTTAGATATATAGTTGTTGCCAGCAAGATCTCTGTTAATTTCCTGTGTTCCTCACAATTCTGCATGGACTTGGTGCTGCCATAAGATTCTGTGCTTAAACAATATTTTCATTCCATTGTTTGAAATGACAATAGGTACTTTCTTGGAATCATGAATGCCTTCATTATGTTGGTAGCCCCATCACTGTTAAGAGCAGCCTGGGCTTGGCTAATTATGACATTGTCATTCAGCCTCAATTAATTAACTAAAGTATTTGTAGCCTGGGTGGTTGGGGGGAAGTCCTACATAAGTTCTGACTGTTACTATTTTGAGGGAATAGCTCCTGGGAGCAGCATTTAATTTATATTTATTAGTATTATGGTGATGAATGATGTTTACCATTTGTATAGAATTTGCACAAAGCACTTGGCAAAAGAGGTGCAAAATGCATGACCCAGTGAATCTGTAATCTAATTTTAGGTAGATGCCACAGTGAATTAGAAAAGCAAGAACTGAAAGGAATATAAAGATGAAGCTTCATGTAATAAGACCATGTATTAAGCAAGCTTTACCATGCATACTTCTTGTTCCTTCTTTCAGTTTACTTCCTTTAATAGTTGGAAAATGTGGGGCTAGAGGAAAGATCTAATTGAGCAAACTACTGTGTGGAACAAGGACCTGATGGCATCCCATCTACATGCACAATGTGTAAAACAGTGAAAATGCAATATAGAATCAACGAAATATTTAGCGAACTACAGAGGAAGAGAAAGTGCCCAGGGGTTGGGGTCCTTTAAACTCCTGCAGTGCACTGCCAGAGTCATGTTCATGTTTCCTTTGACTGTCTTTCACTTGCAGCCAAGCTTCCGTGAGGATGGAATTCTTACTAACATTTGACAGAGAAGATGATAATGAAAATAGTTGCCTGTCATATTCTTTATCAACAGGTAGGTAGGAATGAATCACGAAGATGCTTGCTCATCTGGATGTTGTTGCTGCTTTCGAGTGTTTAAGGATGCCATCTTGCAATATCGGTATCTGTAATTTCCCTTTCTATCTTCAGTGAAATCAGACGTGGTTCTTGTGCCACATGTATTTATCATACTTGCTCAAATTAGTTGCTCCTCAGGCCTTGCATCTTGCACTGTACACTGGTATCTCATCGCTGTTGTGGTTTTGGCTTTGCTAATCGCAAATACACACAAAAGACTGTGCCTAGGAACTTCCAGTTTAATTAGACAAGAGAGGAAAGATGAATGTAGGCAGTCTGATGAGCAGCAGCGGCAGCAATGAGATAATACTGACCTGTGCGATTTGCAGCATACTCACTAAATGAATGTCACAACTATATGAACAATGTAATTTCTTCTCCCTGCCATAGAAGCACCATAACAAAAGGAAGTATGGGATTTAAAAGATAACAACTGAATGGCTGTGACAATAGTTGTATGGATCTCTCTCAAAACTTTTGTGCTGGAATGGAACAATATATCAAAATTTTTGTTTGAAAATGTAATATGGGAATTATGGGAGTGGCATAAGGGGCAAGAGTTGTCCTTTAACACTGAATGAATGATTTAGGGAGTAGAAAGTTCAGAAAAGACTGAAAAGAAGATAAAGAGTTCATGTTTAGCATAATTAAAAGGAAGAGAAAGTGAAGAGATGTATGGGGAAGGACAGTGTGACATTTTTGAAAAATCCTTGCAGAAGTACATTTGTCAGGAACAGGAAAGGACTTAGTGGTATACTTGGGTAAAATTTTTGCTGTGTACATGGGCACCAATGACTATAGATGTTACGGAAAAAAAAAAAAAGATAGCCAGGACATAAATTAGACTGCTTTTGAAAACTTTAAAGAGATGTGAGGAAAAGAAGCAGCTTATGAGTCTTTCAATCAAACAAAATTATAGTGCTATTCAGGCATGTATTTCCTGGGAGGAAAGACTAGGGCAGTTTTAATCTCTGCGTTAGTTTTAATTGATATGGTTTCTGCTTCCATATCTCCCAGTAGTATCATGTTCTCAAGGCTGTGCAGACATTTCAGGCTACAGCTGCACCTGCTCTGATATTTGCATGGTAAGCAGTAGTGAAAATTCCTTTAGAGGAATATGTAAGACTTTTTATTTTGCTGTGCTGAGCCAGCTTTGGAGTCTAGGCAATGAACAGATGACAGAGAGACAGACTGAGATTTTAGCTTCACTGCAAGGGTAGGACCTGAGATTCAGTAAAAGCGTAGTTCTCTTTTTCTCCCAGGATGAAGCACAGAGGAAAATAAAAACTAAAGCCGATATTCCATAAAATCCCCATCAGCAACTGGAAGAGTGACAGTATAAATTTCCAGACAAGTTCTTTAAGACAAGGTATTTTCTTTCCATCATGAAGTCTCTATATTTGTATCTGAGATTACAAGCTTTCTTTTTAGCTTAGTGGTGATCATGATCTTCCTGGATTCCTATGGGGCTGAAGTTCTTTAGGGTGATGGCACGAACATAGTGGATGGTTAGAAAGAGTTAATATTGACACGTCCTGTACAGTGAACCAGATCTTCTAAATGAGAATTTATTTCTGAAGAGACCAATCTCTCAAGAGAACAAAATTTCTTAAACATGCTGCAGGAGAAGATTTTAGAACACTGAGTCACCTGTAAGATACTGTAAAACAAGTGGGGATAATAAAGGGGAACATTACTACACCTTGGGTCCAAATGTGATCCAAATCTTCTTTAAAGGGTTTTATGTAGGGGAAAATTTAGGGAGGTTTGCACCACCAAGTGCAAACTCTGGAGGCAATTTCTAGCTCAGGAAGTCGGTACAGTATCGATTGGTACCAGGTGATAGGGCAGTGTCAGCCTTTAGTTAACCACATTCCTATATTTTATCCCCAAAGAACCACTGCTAATCATAGTTAGAGATAGAATAGAGAGTTACCTTTGACCTTACAAAATGTCAGTTGCATATTCTTAAGAAAAGCAAACTCAAGGATATTACAAAGAAAAAATAACAAGAAAAAATGCAGCTGCTTGCTTTCCTTGTTTATTCACAAGTTCTGACTAGAGGAGGAATTGCTCAGACTCTCACTGCAGAAGTAAGAAACAGTTTTGCTGAGTACAGAATCTCTGGCTTTCCCAAAGAAAGTGAGAATTAGCGAAGAGGTATTATACTTGGGAAGTTTTCCTTACTATTTGTGACCTCTGGATTTTGCCTGCTATGCAAAATAATGATGATGTGCAAGAGCTCTGAAAAACACTCCTGTCTTGTTTATCTTGTGCCTTTGGAGTTCAACTGTAAACACAAATGTCTGTACATCCCCTTAGAGTTTGGAAAACACTGTCCTTAAGTCACAGGATTTTAAAGGCATATACATTTGGGACAGGCTAATGAACTGGGGGACGGACGGACACCAGCATTACACAGGTTTGCCTAAAGACCCAGAACTGAAGTGTAAAGCATTGACTAGATACCTCAAAGGTTTCTTTAGCCAAATAGCAAGTGTCTGCTACTTCAGCTATCAGTTCAGTGAGTAGCTCAAAAGCATATATTCAGCTAGACTTTGTTGCAGGGTGTTGTCTTCGAGGGACATATTGAAGGAATTATTAGAGCAGTCAGAAATGAATCAGAAAAAATCACAGATAGGCAAAGAGAACAAGACTGTCTTTTGCCCTCAAGCCTTTGGATACCCTGCCCCTCACATTTTGCTTAATTTGTATTAATTTAGGGCTATACTCCTGCAGCTAATGTCACTCTATCCAGCCTCTTATTCTGATTTTTTTCCTTGAAGGTCTGATTTCCTTTGTTCCACTCTGCATTTCATGCAGGGTAATTATTCAGATGGTTTCGTTAGACTTCTTCCAACTAGTTGTACCAGAGCTCTTTGAATAGGTGATCATTAAAGTTATAACAACCCATTATTGTGCTTTGTCTGGGAAGGATGTGATGCAGCCTTTGTAAACAAATGATGGATTCCCCATATAATGAGGCCTTTCATGATTCAAGGGTTTCATAGTAACTGTATAACATCAACTAGAATGCATAAGTAGTGCACAGTTTCCCCCCACCTCCCTTCCCATAAATCACAGGTTACTGATGTACTTGTTTGCTATGGAAGTATTATTAAACATTCTGGTAGAAACTACTTCAGTTGCAGAGGGAAGGCACCACACAAGGAGAGAAGCTCCAACGAGAAACTATAAAGATTGCGTTCAAAGAGTTTCAGAATGAAAAGTAGATGGAGTGATGTAAATGAAACAAGTTGGCTCAGGGTGGGACATTTTTATAATGGGAGTGGTCAAAGCAAACTCATGTGAGGGAATAATCCGAGGGAGAGTGAGAAATTACATGTGGTGAAAGGGAAGAGATGAGGAAGTATATGATGGAGATCAGGAAAGACCATACTATAAAAGCAAATGGATCTTGGAGCATAGAGGAAGAGGGAGCACTGCCTCCTCAACAGTTTGCTTGTTACAAACTGACCTGAACAGTCTTGCTGTTCGTGCTTTTGGAGTAGCACCCCTTTCTCTCCAGATGTACATCAGTCTCCACCAGAGTCTTATTGGTCTGGAGTTACTGCTTGTAAGAACCTTGCAGTTCTGTGTTCCTTTGCATGTTAGGAAGCATGTAACATACTTCTGCTGTTACCACAGTGCCAACAGGGGCGTTTGCTGCACCAGGCAATATCTTTGTTCCTGATATTGTTTGCATCTTGTATTACTTCATCAACTTTGAACTTGATTTTGGCATGTATTTTTGCCATTTGTTTCTGTCCTGAGGTTTATCTTGTGGCTTGACCTCTTTTTGTGCTCCTAGTTCTGTGTCTTCCCCCATGACAAGGGTGTGGGCAGACCTGTTAACTTCTGCCATAAACACATTCCTTCCTTCAGGGTGGTACTGAGGATGAAGCAAGAGTTTAATAGGAACGTCTCCAAATAGCTATGGAGTTTTGTCTAGAGGGATACATACTATGCTGTTGCATCTACCCTGCTGTACTGGCCCTGCATGCCTCACTTAAGTAAATCTCTCTCCAGTCATTGATGTGGGTGTGCCTGTCATTGCTGCATCAGGACAGAGTTACAGCTGAGCCCTTCATCTATGCATAGGGATTGCCTGTCTAACAGTAGAGCTTGAACCTAGTTTTATACTTGTTGCTTTATGCCCTTGTATTGTCACAAAGCAGATGATTGTGGCTTTTGTTGAGGTCATGGCAGGTTTTGTTCTCTTTGGCCTTCCATGCTGCTGATCTTCACGTAGTTCAGAGTGGTTATTGTGTTGATGTGTCATGAAGCTTCCTGATTGACCAGACATCTGTTTGCTTTTCAAGCCTCAAAATTCCACCCCAAAAAGAGAGAATTCTTGGAACATACAAAACTAATTCACATGGAAAGAAGTCAAGCTAGCAAGTGAAGGCAGGCAGTGATGTAGTTAGTCAGCCAATTTAAGACTGTGTGGGCTGGAAGATTCAGACATTCAAATAAACACTCTTTTACTTTTCTGCTAATCCCTCTGTGCTCTGTCTTACTTTTTTTCCCTGACCTCCTTCTCATCTTAGCTATTAATTGGTTTAATACTGTAAAGGGTATGTCTTTGATCTAAGATGTATATTGAGTAAGAAGAGTGAATAAAACATAGTAACACATCATCCCCAAACCATTTTGTTTTCTATTTGGTGCTTCTACTCTGTTTTCTACCTAAAAATATCTTTTAAAATGTAAGATGATTCCTGCAACACTTAGCTGAGGTAGTTACTTTCTCAAGGGCAAAACCTATCTGAAGAGGAACTACACACTGTCAAAAGCCTGGCCACAGGATTTCAATCTTTAACGCTAAAAAGAGCAGTGGCTTAGTACTAAATACCAACTGAATAAAACTTGTGTCAACAAAACATGTCTGCAAGTAAACTCCATGAGTCTAGTACAACTGTCTATGGCTGGCTCTCTGTGGGACATCTCTACATGTTCGAGACTCTGGGGACAACTCTATGCAGAGAGCCTGCTGATGTTCGAGAGCTTTGTGGAGGTGTGATCCAGCTAGGGAGGACTGGCAGAATCTGCCAGACCACTCACTGCCTGTTGCTCAGGGCTCCCTGAGTAGAGTTGCCACTGCGGAGAGTGTGCCTGGTGGAGTGGCTCCCCGGAGAACTGGGCGCAGTAGAGAGTTGGCTGCAGAGTTCTCTCTTTTCTAGTTCAACTGCAAAGTGAGTTTAGTACACAGAAAAATGGACATATTTACTGATAAACATGCTATTTTTTGTGCATGGCAGTGTTGATTTTGTGATGCTTCACTTAAAACACAGTTACATTTGAAAAAAAGAGCCCTCTTTAGATTCATAAATTTTAGTAAAAATCAGAAACAGAACCCCAAATCCCAGGCAAAGAAAACACACCCTCTCAGTGTTTTGTCTTCAGCTCATTTATGCAACAAAATAAATATACAAATCATAAGAAAAATGAAAAAATATATAGTTGACCTAGTTAACAGAGTACTTGATCATACACTGACTTTACTACAGAATTTAGTGTTTGGTCATTCAGGGTATAACTTTGTCTCATTTTTGAGAGGGTTAGTACCATAGTCCTTGCTCGTCTCAGCTCTTTTCCATGAAACTTCTAAGTTCATACAAGATTTCAAAATCAAACATTTACTTTGGAAAACCGGACTATGGATTTCTATAAGAAACTTTCTGCTGAAAACTATATTTTCAAATATGGATTCTAACTTTTCAGTTATTTGCAACAGGGACGTATATCACACTTCCTTTAAACATTTCATTTTGTCTTCATGAGGTACAGTTTCCTTGTTTTCTTTGAAGAGGGAAAGAATACCCATCACCAGGCAACCTGAGGGATACTTGCATGGACAAATTACCATGAGGCAAGCTGGGGTGTGGATTTACAGCATGTTACCTACTCCACCCAATGGCTTCTCTTTATGGTACATGTAAGGCCTTTGCCACGCATCCGTTGAGGTGCAAAATACATCACACTCAATAGGGCTAAGATTACATGGACATCCAAGCAGTTGCTGCTAATGTACCATAATTTCACAATCTGTGTTATCTCTTAGCAACTTGTTTGAGAGGAATGCATTTACCATGGTAAAATGTTGTACACAAACAGAAAGGGACCTTAAAAAGGTATTACTTGCAATCCTGTATTCAGTAAGAGGCAATGTATATTTGTATTTATGTGTAGTGCAGCGTATTTGTTATTGAGAAACTCCTTTGTCCACTAGGAGTACTTTGGAAAGAGATTAGTATTTTATGTTGACTTTTTTGTTGAAATATTTTTCTATATGCAGGTTACAGACATTGATTTATTCAGTTATTGCAGGAAGACAAAGAATGTAGTTAATAGACCTCATAGCAGCCTTCCAGAACTTAAAAGGGGCTACAGAAAAGCTTGAGGAGGGGCTCTTTGTTCAGGAGTGCAGGGGTAGGATGAGGGGTAACAGTTTCCGACTGAAAGAGGGAAGACTTGGTAGCAGGTTTGGAACTAGATGATCTTTGAGGTTCCTTCCATCCCAAACCTATGAATATTATACTTCATGCTTTAATGAGAGATTTGGAGTTACTTCTGTCTCTAAAATAAAGAACGATATTTTTATTTTTATCTCCTTTAACAAAGCCCTACATTGGATTTTTTTAAAGAAACTAACAGGGCTATGAATAGTTTGATATTATTTTGTATAGATATAAAACTGACTGTATGAAGTGTGGCTAATATAAACCGTATTTTTAGAAGTCCCCTGTCTTCCTTTCTTCTAACTTTTTCCTTGTTTCCCTATTATCTAACTTACTAGGACTCATGTTTTCAGTTGTTCTCTTTGTTTTCTCTTAAGATGTGTTTATATGACTTGCTCAGTATTGTTTCGTTCATCAAGCAAGAGAGCTGAAATTCTATACTATAGTAAAATAAACCTGATTAAAACCATACCTATAGTGGTTAGTGCTGAAATATCTGTATCTATGGCTTAATTATTAAACTCTATGCTCTGTGGATATCTAATTACTAGAACTGTGACTGTAGTTTCAGATTTCCAGTCTCTTTTTATTTCTTTGTCCTCCTTAATTTCAGAAAGCAAAATCTCAATACAAATATTTTAGTATTTGATAATCCAATTCTTTAAAGCATTGGATCTGTAACTTTCAAGGAATGGTCATGCACATTAAAATAACTGTCCTTTGCTTTTAAAGTGCTCAAATTGGTTATAAGCCTGCATATATGCTGATGAATATTCAAAATTATTTGTGTGTTAAATTCTTTTGAAGATCTGACTCATTAGAGCCTCGTTGGCTTTTCAAAATGGGACATTATGGCATTTCTGAAAATGTTACCTTATGCCTTCCCATAAACGTTTATCATGTTGAGCCAAACTGCAGAGACTGTTGACAATGGTTGCTCTATCTGAGAATGTGTACTTTGGCAAGAACAGCTTTTCTTTTAGAGAAGTGCAAAAATTGGAATGGTATTTTTAGAAGAGCTATGAAGAGAATCCCATCAGGCTTCCAAACCCATCGGATAAGTACCTTAAAAGTGGCAGGAGTGAAGAACAAAATGTGTCTTTTAATGTTTGAAGTTATTTAGAAATGTAAATTAATTATGACTTGATGTGAAAAATAGCACTGCCATACCTTTTTTATGTGTAATATACAGCCCATTTTCTCAAGAAGCTGGTAAAAACTAAGCCAGTAATCCTGGAACTGATCTCACAACAAAAACAGTAGCTGTCTGATTTTTTTTTCTGTGTTATATCGTATGCATTGGAGTATGAAAGCCACCTTGTTGGACACTGTCCTACTTATACTTGCTTAAGTGGCCACTGTTACCCGCAGTAAATGAAAGGTGACCTGCTCCTACATGAAAGAAAATTAGGTTAGTGCGTTTTTACTGCAGGATTTGAACATGCATACAGGGACTTTTCAGAGACTATCTGGTACCCACAAACTCCAAACCTTACTGATCTTTGCAGTAACCTGTTGTAATTCCCGTAGGTTCAGGAAACTATTGCAACAGGCAATATTGCAAGGAGCACTGGCACAGCTCCCCAGGGAAGCAGTCGTGGTGCCAAGCTTGACAATATTCAAGACGCATTTGGACAATGCCCTCAGACACACATTGTGAATGTTGGGGTTGCCCTAAACAGGGACAGGAGTTGGACTCGGTGGTCCTTGTGGGTCCTTTCCAACTCAGGTCATTCTGTGTTTGTGTGATTCTGTGAAAGCTTGTGATATAAGAAAGAAACTCCAATAGATTGAAACAATTCTGAAAAGCCTTGAAAAAGCGGCAACAGTCAGTGTTTGCTCTGCTGACTTCAGATGGATTAGGATTAGGCCTCATTTTTGTCCTTCAGCAACAAAGCATGCTGCTGCAATCTTGCAGAAGTTCAGTGATAATGTCTTGAAATTGTGACAGGTTGTGAATATTTGAGGCAAAATAAAATCTTGACATCATTTTGCCATTTCATGAACCATTTGTGAATCTGCAGTTTGCCCTGTAGATGGGTGAGGAAGCCTTGTGGAGCCCAGTAAGTGCTACAGCAGGGACCTGATCCAGATCCTGCTGAAATCAGGGAGGAGGGCCCCTGTGGTCATTAGCTGGTTTGGATGAGGCCCTCTGCAGGAAGCAAAAGCCACAGCTCCTCCTGCTTTAGTAGCTGCTGTAGTGTCTCTTCAATTAGCAACAGTTGCTCAAGAGTTGTTTTTTTAATTTCCTTTCATGCCATAGTCCACTATTAAGCAACTTTTAAAATATATACATATATACATGGATCTATAACATATACTCTTCAATGCATGGCTTATGCATTGATTGAAGTGGTAGAAGGGACCTCTGTCTGTGGGAGGTTTCAGTCTTGTTATTGTTTTCTTTCTCTAGAAGCTATGTCTCTCCCTTTGTGATGCTTTGGAATTTTTGCTAGCAAATTCACATTTCTTGTATCCACATGTGTTAATCTTTTCCATAGAGGGAAGGATTGCTTGCTGGGCTGCTCAGGCACATGCTTGGCAGATAGAGGAGGTGACAGAAAAAAATAGCCCAGCATGATGAGGTGATGCCTATGTGTGCAGGATCTGAAAAGAGGTAAGCTGTATGTGGAGCAATGGATATGCCCAGAGTAAAGAAACTGAATCCTTTTTGCAGCAGTGAAGTGGGAAGCACAGCAGCTATGCTGCGCTGCTGATCTGCCATCACGTCTCTATAGAGTATCCTGAGTCAAGCAGTTTTCCCATGGCCGGTGCCAATGGAGTTATAATCTCTCTGCTTCTGATCAGATTTAAAGGCATGTTTAGCTTTTGAATATTTTCATAGATTGCTGCCAAATAAAAGGCATTCATGGAACAATTGTGCTGAGTTTTTTTTTGTGTTACATAGCAATTATAATGAAGTCAGTTGTCTTTTCATTTAATGCCGCAGTTGGAACTCACGCAGCTTCTTCAGTGATGCACCCCACAATTTCTGTGTCCACCAAGTCAAGCCATTATACGTATGATTTTCATCGCTAGACCTTTTCTCCTCACCTCAGACGTATTAGCGATGCAACAATGTTGCAAACAGTTCCAGTCATGCAGAAGCAGTTTACTAGTTGCCCTGACCAACCAAGTTCAGTACAGCTCTGAGGTCTTTTCCTTTTGGATGTGCTCACTCCTCTGCTACCATTACTATTGATTCCCTTTGTTTATTGTACTAGAGTTCATTTTCTTTGGGCCATTGTCAACATTGCCTAACAGAAGCCTTTTCAGGAAGAGCAGGAACTCCTATGTCCTTTGTCTGTCTGTTTTTCAGATTTGGAGGCATTGTTTAATCCTTAGCATGTATGTCTGTCCTTGTGTGATGATCTCCATTGACCACTAAACAAATACACATTGTGATAAGTAGTTCTTTTATAGGTGTGATTTTCCTCATGATCATAAAGTGACAGGCACACCCAAATAAATGATGGCATTTCTTTAGAGTTGTGCAGGCCTACAGTTCCCTTGGCTGTAGCTTAAAGACATTAAAGGCATTCAGATTGTGTTCCGATAAATTAAATATCTGCACATGACCAATCTCATTTTGCTCATTTATTTGCTTGTTGCTGAACACTGCAAAGTCGATAAGAATTTACTTTTTAGCCTGTTGGAGTTGAGATAATAGAGTCTTGCCTTCTAAATAATAACTGCAAATAGTTGCAATAGGGTAGCTGAGAACAGTGTCTATACTGAACAGTGGGTTTGTGCAATGGACCAATAGAACAATCACAAGTGCAGCTGTGATATTTCATCCTAAGGTTGTTTTGCAGGAGTGAAAATAATAACTTGAAGAAAAATACATATTATTTTTTCCAGCTAGTGTGAATAGATTTTCACCTGCAACTTTCTGGAGGAGGAGTTAGTTCTTGCTGAAGCAGGAAGTGTGCCCTGTTAAGTAGTATGTTCATTTAAATCCAAAGTAGATCCCATTGAGAGGTCACCTCTTGCATGTAATCTGCATTCCAGGGAATGTTTTGCTCAAGGATACCTGCCTAATTTTTTTTCTCAGTTGTTGTGTATCATTTCACTTTCTAGTGAGTTCATTGCCCTGAGTCTGGAGAGTAAGGGTATAATACGTTTTTACAGACCCTGCTTTCAGAAAGGAGTACAATCTTTCCAAGGCCTCACTGCATGTCTAGCAGACATAGTTTGAGAAAGTATTACACTGCAGTACAGGTTAATCTGTCATGTTTCTGCCACCCTTCATAAGAAGTGCTAATGGATAAAACAATTTGAAAAACACCTAAGGAGACTAGTTGGTAACTTAATTCTTACACCTATTTCCAGAGCATTTAGATAATTGGTACTCAAGAGTACTCAAGTAACTCAGGATTTAACCAAACACAACAGAACTTGAGCTTATCCAAAAAAAGATCTCTTGTGGCAAATGTCAGCCCCTTCCCCAGTTTCTGTTGTTTGCCCTGACAGAATTAGCTGCTGTCTGCATGTTCTCTACAAAATAACTCTTTGTGTTTCTTTGATGATATGAAGCAGCTTGAGAATTATAGCTGAAAAACGTGCTACTGTCTGGTGCATGAGTAACCAGTCTTCTTGATCAGGTCCATGTTTCTATTGTCATTGAAGAGTACTACAGTCTGGGATTGACATGAGTCTGACTACATGTGCAGAAGGGAAGTGATATCTGGAGAGGGGAATTAAGAGAAAGGAATCAAGATATTCTTGGGATGGTTGTCTACGTATAGTTTATTAATTCAATATTAAGAGTTTTCTCTTTGTGGTCAGTTGTGAATCTCATTTTGAATATGGGGGACTTTCTTCCCTGTAATGTTTTTGCCTCCTTATTTATTTAAAATGTCAAGAGCTGGTGATAAGGACTGAAAGTGGAAAGTCACTAACTTTGGTATTGCTCTCAAAGTGTTAGTGTTTGGGAACAATGAAATTTTTGAAACTAAGAGGAAAACAGTGCTTCATGGATTTTCTCAACAGACAGAAATTTAAAAGCTGTAACATTTCATCAAAGGCAGATCAAAGAAAATTTGAAAAGGTAACCATTAAAATTGCAGAAGATATGAAGTGTGGAACAGTGATTCACAGACTGCTTGGGAAAAGAAGATGGAGTTTCCTTTTGTAGCAGGAAAGTTGTATTTAACTGAAGGATGTACTGAGGAAGAAAGGAGCTGATTTCATGGGAGAAAAAAATGCATAGTTTTGAGGAGAAGCCGTAAGCAGTAAACCAATACCAGTTCTTCAATATGATGGTTCTTCAGCTTTCTTAAGGGAAACTGGTACCTACTACTTGTAAATACTTTTTCGTTGTGTAACACCGAGGCTAAAGGAGATGCTGAAGGTGAGGGCAAAAGGTGTTAGTGGAGCCACAGAGGATTTGGTGGTGAGTCATTTGGGGAGATGGTGACTGAAATGGTATTGGTGCTTGGAGGGTTTGTGGTACTGGGTAAGGGATTTAATGGGGCATTGTAATAGAGGGCTGGGAGGACATTGACTTACAAGGGACAACTGTGTATGTGAGATGGAGTGAGATTTGGTCTCTGACTTGACAGAATTGTAGAGAGGAGGCCTATCCTATCTAACATTTCTTCCTTATTTTTCCTGCCTCCTATTCTGGCACTCTTACTTCTGGCTAGGAAAGCAAGAACAGAAAAAAAGAGGAGAGAGGACTCAGAGGTACTGTATGGCTCTATTGAATTTTAAGCAGAAGAAGGGACGTCAGAATAAGGTGGATGGGATCGTTCTCTCCAGGGAAAGCAAGGTGGGGAGCTGGGTAGGAGGGAGAAGAGCTGCCAAGTCAAAGCCATTTCTGCGCTATTCCTGAAAAGTCTTCTCATTTCTGACCAAACCCTACTGGGTTTAGAACACTGACCAAATTAAAAAAAAAAAAAAAAGCTTTTGATGTTGTTACAAGAGAGTTGCATGTCTTTACGTGTCAGCTGGAAGTTGATGGGGTTCCTCGGTCACAGAAGGCAAAGAGCATCTTTGGTCAGAGACTTGCCAAGCTGTTGAAGGAGGAGAACCTCAGTCCATCCCACTCCTACCAGTTTGATACTAGAGCAGCAATAGATACCCAGAGCCTGGAGGAGGATCACGAGTCAGCAGGAAAGTACCTGAATAGAAGCTCAAAGCAATTCCAGCCCCTCCAGCCAGTAGACCATCTTCATTGGGGACCCAACTTACTTGAATACCTCTGTGCAAACATGCATAGCACGGGGAATAAACAAGAAGAGTTAGAAATGTGCACGCCTGCAGGGCTATGATCTCATTGGCATCACAGAAATGTGGTGGAATGGCTTCTACGACTGGAGTGTTGGAGTGGAAGGATACAGGCACTTTAGGAAGGACAGGCTGGCGAGATGAGATGTATTGCTCTCTATGTCAACCAGCTGGAGTGCATGGAGTTCTGGCTGGGGGTGGATGAGAAGCCAACCAGGAGCTTATGGGTCAGGATTAAAGAGAGGGCAGGGATAGCTGACGTTGCAACAGCGGTCCACTACAGGCCACCCAACCAGGAAGACTGAGTGGATGAGGCCCTCTATAGACAGATAGGAGCAGCCTCACATTCACAAGCTCTGGTTTTCATGAAGGACTCCAACCACCCCAATATTTGTTGGAGGGACAACGCAGCAGGGCACAAGCAATCCAGGAGCTTTCTGGAATGGTTTGATGATAACTTCCTTCTCCAAGTGATAGAGGAGCCAACTAGGAGAGGGAGATGTGTTATGCTAGACTTTGTTCTCACCAACAAAGAGGGGCTGGTGAGGAACATGAAGCTCAAGGGCAGCCTTGGCTGCAGTGACCATAGAGTTCAATATCCTTAGGGCAGCAAAGAGGACATGCAGCAAGCTCGCTACCCTGCAGAGCAGAATTTGAAGAGCAGAATACGGCCTCTTCAGAGATCTGCTTGTTAGACTACTATGAAGTAAAGCCCTGTAGGGGAGAGGTGCCCAGGAAAGCTAGTTAATACTCAAGGATCACCTCACAGTATCACAGTATCACAGTATCACAGTATCACAGTATCACAGTATCACAGTATCACAGTATCACAAGGTTGGAAAGGACCTCTGAGATCATCAAGTCCAACCTATAACCCAACACTAACACCAACCATCATCTAAACCATGGCACTCAGTGCCACATCCAATCTCCCCTTAAACACCTCCAGGGTCGGCGACTCCACCACCTCCCTGGGCAACGCATTCCAATGGCCAATCACCCTTTCAGTAAAGAACTTCTTCCTCACATCAAGCCTAAACTTTCCCTGACGTAGCTTGAGTCCATGCCCTCTAGTTCTGTCACTGGTCACCTGAGAGAAGAGACCAACCCCTGACCGACTACAACCTCCTTTCAGGTAGCTGTAGAGAGCAATGAGGTCTCCCCTGAGCCTCCTCTTCTTTAGACTAAACAGCCCCAACTCGCTCAGTCGCTCCTCATAGGGCTTATGCTCCAGCCCCTTTACCATCTTCGTTGCCCTCCTCTGAACACATTCCAGTATCCTGACATCTTTCCCAAACTGGGGGGCCCAGAACTGTACACAGTATTCCAGATGAGTTCTGACTAGTGCCGAGTACAGGGGGACGATAACTTCTCTGGTCCTGCTCACCACACTATTCCTGATGCAGGCCAGAATGCCATTGGCCTTCTTGGCCACCTGGGCACACTGCTGGCTCATGTTGAGCTTCCTGTCAACCAGCACTCCCAGGTCCCTTTCTGCCTCACTACTCTCCAGCCACTCTGTCCCCAGTCCTCCTCCAAGCTCAGGAGCGATGTATTCCAATAAAGAGGAAGTGGGGCAAAACCACGGGAGGACCTGATTGGATGAACGAGGAGCTCCTTGATCAACTCAGACACAAAAGGGAAGCTTACAGAGGATGTGAGCAAGCCGGGTAGCCTGGGAGGAGTACAGAGAAATTGTCTGAACAGCCAGGGATCAGGTTAGGAAAGTTAAAGGCCAGATAGAATTTAATCTGGCCAAGAACAACAAGAAAAGGTTCTATAAGTACTTGGGTGGTAAAAGGAAGACTAGGGAGAATGTGGGTCCTCTCCAGAAGGAAAGGGAAGACATAGTTACTGAGGATATGGAGAAGGCTGAGGTACTCAATGGCTTTTTTGCTTCAGACTTCACTGGCAAGTGCTTAAGCCACACAATCCATGTCACAGAAGGCAAAGACAGGGACTGGGAGATCAAAGAACTACCCGTTGTAGGAGGTCAGGTTTGAAACCATCTAAAGAATCTAAATTGCACAAGCCCATGGGACCCGATGAGATGCATCCACAGGTCCTGAGGGAACAGGCAGATGAAGTTGCTAAGCCACTATCCATAGTATTGGAGAAGTCATGGCAGTCTGTTGAAGTTCCCACTGAGTGGAAAAGTGGAAAAATAGCCACTATTTTTAGAAAAGGAAAAAAAGAAAAAACTAGGGAACTCTAGAGAGCTGGAGCACTTCTCCAATGAAGGTAGTCTGAGAGAGTTGGGGCTTTTCAACTTGGAGAAGAGAGGGCTCCACGGAGATCTCATAACAGCTTTCCTGTACCTAAAGGGAGCCTACAGGAAAGCTGGAAAGGGACTTTTTACCAGGGCCTGTAGTGATAGTACAAGCGGTAATGATTTTAAGCTGAAAGAGGGTGGGTTTAGATTAGATAATAAGGAAGAAATTTTTTACCGTGAGGGTTACTTCTTCACTTGAAAAGTGAATGTAGGCAAATGTAGACTTTGAATCTGGGGTTCTGGAGAAAAAGTTAGGGGAATCATCGACCATGATGCTGGGGACAGAAGATGCGTGGGCTCCTGTCTGTTCCGTTGACTCATGAGAGGGAAGACTGAGCGACTTTGAAAAATCTTTGGAAATAAAAATGAGACACTGAAGAAAGAGAACACTTCAGCCTTTAGGAGGGTGGTGTTTGTTTGTCAATTGTTTGGGTCTGTTTTCCCTGTAATTTCTTTTAAGGGAGCTTAATATAGGCACATACATGATGAGCCTCTAGTCCATGTGGTGCTGTCAGGGTGATGCTGCCGGGTAGAGAAATGTTTCAGACAGTTTTGGGACTAAGAAAGCACCGCTGTGTCCTTTCTGGAGATGCCAGTCCACTCCATGCTATCTCAGTCAAGGATAGTTTAGTGACTTCTTCAACTTGCTTGTTGTGTGGTATTATGGATTTACTGACAGGATGTCCTGGGACTAAAGGAATTGTAAAAAGACCCAAAACTAAACAGAGATGCCTTGGAGTGCTTTCTATCTCTGTAGGTAATCTCTAACAGTGGTCTACCTACTAAGCAATAATTTTTGAGAAATTCTTCAAGATCTGATCCATTTACAAAAGAATTATTATTGTTGTTGTAGGGAAACAGGTCTCCTAGGTCAGATGCATCACACCTTACAGCCTACACAGGCTGTACGCCTTCCTCCGCTTATATTTTCAGGAGGAAGTACTGCCAGCTCTAGAAAAGCATAAGTTAACATAAATTTGTTCTCCAGCCCCGTTGCCTCCCTTTTTAATTATGGTTATGAGGAAGTGCTTTAGTTTCAATGGGACAACAAATTAAGAGATTCTTCCATCTCTTTGAAGGTACCTACACACCTGGTATCTGTGGTTTAGCACAGGCTAAGGAGAGGCTCTGGGGCCTTGTTTATGCAATGGAATTCCCTGCTTCTGCTACCAATGGTTAATGGGTATAGCAAAGAGAAGAACCTTGCATAAACAAACCTCTTTCAAACTCTTTGCTCAAAGCAGATGTATTTACATTAAATTTTGCCAGCTGGGGCTTAAGCACCTATGAACAATACAGTGCTAGCTGTGTTAATATTTGTGGGAACTTCCAGAGAAGTCCCTAGGGTAGGCAAAGTAATTTCCTGCTCGCTATCATATCTTCAACAACATGCAATGTTACTCTGGAATATTCCAGTCTCCAAAATTGAACAAAATGGCTGAAGAATTTTCTAAATCAGTATATTCCTTATAGTTATGATATAAATAACTGTATGTAGTTGCTAAATATTTCTCAACAAATACAGAAATTATGCAGTTGAGTCAGGAGCTATTACCTTTTCCTTTATATTCCTTCTTCTCATGGCTTGACACTGGAAGGACATGAAAGACATATTTGGACTCTCTTCAATACTACTGTCCAGAAATTTACATTATTCATGTAAATATATCCTGCTTTTCTCTGTTTTCTTTCCAGTCGCAGGGCATACAGTGCTTTTCCATGCTCAGTTGCAGGCTTTCTCCTGCAACTGTCCTGAGGTGTGGTCTAGGTGTGTTCAGATCTAACTTAGTCATTCATCCGTCACCTTGTCATTAGCATGGCGTCTGTATTTAATTGGGCTTCCTTCCTTCATCAGAAATCAGGTTTTATATACCATGAAAACTGCAGATTATTATTAAAAGTTAGCCCCAAGTGAGAGTCTTGGCTTTTATTTATACAAGAAGCAGTGAAATTAGTATCACAAATACTCTTTCAGGTAAGTGCTATACATGAAAGACACATTATGTGTGGGTACAGTATACTGCCTCATAGCCTTCTGTTTCTCAAGATTTAGTTCATAAGCAATTGGTTTGTGTTTTTTTGTAATCTATTGAGTCGCTTGATAGGTCATAATCATCAACAACTTTCGCTGGTTGCATATTTTCCTCCCAGAAAATGTTGCTGAGTTATCATTGTGATTAGTATTTCAACTGTGCCAGCACTGAGATCGACACTTGATTTGTGTATAGTAAAGCTAGGTTCCTCCTTGAAAATGTTTGTATTCTGAAGGGAATTTGAGAGAAAATGTTATCCTGATTTTAGAATTGAAGACACCAGACGCTGTGCTTGAGGTTCTGGGGCTCCTGGTGGACGTCAAGTTGACCATGAGCCAGCAATAAACTCTTGCAGAAACACAATCAACAACATCTTGATCTGCATTTAAAGCATTGCCAGCAGGCCAAGAAGAGTGATCCTTCCTCTCTACTCATCCCTGGTGTCTGCATCTTGTGTGCTGCATCCAATGCCGGGCTCCCCAGTGCACAAAGGCCATGGCCCTACTGGAGTAGTTCCAGTGAAACGCCATTAAGGTGACTGAGGTGCAACAGCATCTAATGTGTGAGGAGAGGCCAAAAGAACTGGAACTGTTTAGCCCAGAGATGAAAAGGCCTGTGGAGGGTCTTACCAATGTGTATAAATTCCTGATTCTGGTGGAAGGAATAAAGAAAGAGACAGACTTTTCTCAGTGGCATCCTGTGACAGGACAGGGAGCAAGGAACACAAATTAAAATACAAGAAATTCCTTTTAAACCCATACAAAACTTGTTTTAATGTCAGTGTTGTTGAACACTGATAGAGGTTGCCTAGAGAGACTGTGGAGTTTCCATTGTTGGAGGAACTCAATACCCATCCTGAGCAACTCGCTAGACCTGACCCTGCTTTGAGCAAGGGCTGCAGCTACATGGTCTCCAGAGTTCCATTCTTCAATAGAATTCTGTGCCCACCAGCTTGCCCCAGGAGATACAGGAGTTTATTGTAGTGAGTAGAGCTGAGCACAGGATACCAGGCTGTATGATCTGACTGATCTAAACTTGGCAGACGATCAGAGGGGCCTGCTCCCTAGATCATAAGTTAGTAAGCTGGTCTACATGCTCTATTTAACACCCACATCCCTAGGCTTCCGCCCCCTGCCCCCAGGCCATGCTTGTAACAGGGATCACCTGCATGCAATGGCATCCCAGCTGCATTCCTTCTTCCTCAGGCACAGGGCCCTGTGAGAGGCCCAGGAGTCACTATCACAGCTCTTGCTGCCAATGGTTTGTCCATGGAGGAGTGGATAGTCAGGCACATTTATGACAGCATTTGCTAACGTATGAAAACAGTGTTTTAAGCCCCGCACTTATTAGAATCAGCACTAGCTTTACCTGGAGACAATCAAGCCCAGACATGAATATGCAGGAGACAAGCAGGGTAGGTCACAAAAATTCAGATTTTTCCAGTGCATCAAGCCTTGACATCCTGTGTTAGTGGCAGCAATTCTATAGCCACTGGAAATTATATTTAGAATATTTCTCTGTAGTTACTACTTCTGATGACTCTATTGTTCATAAAATAGTAGATTCGGGTGACTGAAATGTGTGTGAATATTTGATATTATGAAGCAGTATATTCAGTTTGAGGAAAATTGGTTTGGATCTAACCAGGCCAATCAGATAGTCATGAATAATAAAAAGTCACGTGTGAGCCATTTATTCAGCAAAGTTAGGTGTCCAGTAAAACTAGTTTCAACATTGTTTGCACTACCTAATCTCTAAAATTATAATGGGTGAGTCACAGCCCTTAGATGATCTTAACATTTACTAGAGGATACCCTGCTTTGTGTTCAGTAGCATAAACAACTGAGCAAGGACCTGTGCAGACCTGGTGAATACAATAGGACCCTTTTGACAGTACTGTAAGTAGTGCATTATTTTTCTGTGAAAAAAATTGTCAAATGTTGTATACAGGACAACAGTTTCTGAATAATCAATTGAGAAATTACCATGTTCATATGCAAGGTGCAATTTAAAATTTTTGTATTGTTTTTGGTGGTTTTGGGTTATTAAATAAAAAAGTTAAGAGTTCTGTGAGATAGACATACTTGTATAGCACGACTCTCTTCAGGAAAACTACATCTCTGAATGTTTTAGAGAGTTAAATATAATGGTGCTAATAACAAATGTAGGGCATGAAATGAAGTGGAAGCAGGGAATTACGGATTGCTCTCTAAATCTTCTAGAGGGTTTGGAAAAAACCAAGCTGTGGACAGAGGTAAAGGCTAAAAGAATTAGAGTGGTGGTAGAGCAAGTCACAACCAAATCGAAGAGCTCAAACTTAAATATGTTCTAGATATGAAAGTGAACTTTCTGAAAGTGGTTTGTCAAGGGGCTCAGGCCCTTCCTAGCAATTGTAGTATTGCTATAACCACGACATTCCACGGGTGTGAATTAAGGAATATTTATAGCATATATTATTAAGACAGAGATCAGCATTCTGAGCTCACTGAATTTTGGAAAACCAAGACACTGGAAAGTGAAGAACACAGATGCAGGGTCATCATGGGAGCAAAGATTCAACGATTTCACAAGGCATAAGAGTCTGAATACTACTTTTCACTGCAAGTCAAAAAGCTAAGGTATTTTTTCCTTTTGAAAATCCTTACACTTCCCTCTACAGAGTACTTCATTTTATAAAAGATTCTGTAGGTAAAGTAATCATATACCAGAGGAGGATGATTTGGATTTCCAGATGTTCCTTCTCTCTTTTAACCAAAGTTATTGAACCAAGTGTGGTACAGTTAAATTTCTAGAGGTAAAACTTTTACCACTGATATGGAAAGGTGACTTCCAAGCTGTTATGGAAAAGGTTTTCCTGTTCTATCGGTATCTTTTACTATCGTTTTCCTCCAGAATTTACTCATTTATCTTCACATTTTACCATGCATCCTTCTCTGCCAAAATCATCCTTTACTGTCTTTCTGATAATAAAGACCGTGATTGTTCTAGAGTTTCCCTTTTTTTTTTTTTTTATTTTAGGCAATTTGGTTCAGTCACTGGACTGGATGTGCCTCTGCATGCAGCAGGCACGCTTGTTTCCATTTGCTATGATGTGTACATACTCATTTCCACTTTCTTAATAGGCAACAGAATATTTCCAGGGTCTTGTTAACTTCCTAATTGCTCAAAGCATATTTCTCTCTTTTGTTCGTTATGTGACATTTTTTAAGATGGTTTTCAACTGTTCAGGTTTTGTAGAATCACTGCAAATCATTATCAAGTGCATCTACTTTCTCTCTGGTTCTTACTTATATATTTATGTGCACCCCATTAAAAAATGTATAATATTCTAATTCTCACAGGGGAGGAATACCATACATTTCTTCTGCTTTGATTTTTTTCATCTTGCTAAATTTAACTGACTAGCTTTGAGTGGCTACATTCTGCTCTATAGACCTGTGCTCTTGACTTACACTTTATTATTATTTAAAATCACATTAAAAACAGAATATTGGAAACAAAACAGTTTCAAAGGAATTGTAACCTACCCCTAATGAGGATGTCTTTGGTATTACTTCATCCCTCTTTGACTGTAATTTTTATTCTTTCATAACTTCTTTGGTAAATTGAGTAATTTTCTGGGAGTCTGTTTCCTTGAAATGGAAAGCTGGTATACCTGAATTCAAATGGCTTGGAATCACTGATACCAAGCCAGCTCTGTACAGTGAAGAGATTGTCTTATTGCTGAGCACAAGCTAAAGAAGATTTGTAAGCCAAGTGTAATTTTTCTTTTCTTGTTTTACAGAGTTATAGAAACATGAAGATGTTGGTTTTCCTGTGTCTTTTAGTTGTTGCAATGAATTCTAACAGTTATTGCTATGATCCTAATCATCGAGGTGTAAGAAACCAAAATCAAAGAGACCAAGAAAACCAAAATATGCCACAGCAGATTGTAGGGAACAGTGTTTGTCAGTTTGCGTGTTGTTTTTACAAAGAGATTTCTTCTCGTGAAAACAGTGGGAATGTTTTCTTCTCTCCTTTGAGCATCTCTACTGCCTTTTCAATGCTGACCCTTGGTGCCAGATCAGACACCCTGGCACAGATTCTTAGGGTCCTTAGCTTTAACCCACGTGAGATTTCTGAAAATGAAATACATGAAGGTTATCGTCAACTCATGCAAATAGTAAACAGAAAAAATGAGGTGTTACAGCTGAATATGGGAAATGTTCTATATGTCCTTGACCGACTGAAGCCACAAGATAAATTTTTAAGTAATCTCAGAAACTTCTATGAAGGAGAAGCTTATCCTATGAACTTCAAGAGGGCTGATCAAGCTCAGATAAAAATCAACGAATATGTAGCAAGAAGAACCAATGGGAAAATCAAAGACCTCATAAATAACCTTGATCCACTTACTGAAATTCTACTTATTAGCTACATTTATTTTAATGGTAAGATATATATATATCGTATTCTCCTACTTCATATATTATTTCCTCAGGTTAGTCTTGGACTTCATCATATTTTTTTGCTATTTGGTTTTGTATATGAACTCGAATCTTGGTTTCATTTTGGTCGTCAATTTGACTTGATTATTAGAAATTACTTTCTGCTTGACATTGACTATAATTCCTAGCAAAATTTATGGCAAATTTTTCTATATATTTTAATATATACATTTATTTTCTGCTGAAGTTTAAGTGAAATATACTTTGAGAAAGGCGTCTCTATTAGTAAAGCATCTAGTTGTATGAAATCTAGTAGAATTTAAGCATGTTCTCAAATTTTTTTGGCCTGGAATTATTTTGAAATCCATTTTAGCTGGGTTGTCTTTGTTTACATGTTCAGAGTTAAATGCAGAGAACACCGTTGAAGTAAAATTTAACACCTTACCTAAAAAAAATATGTTTACTCAATAGTTTTTCTATTATTGAGTATGCTCATTCGTTCTTTTTTTCCTACTTACTATGCCTTTACTGATAATAAGCCTGATGTGTCTGATGTGTCTACAGGTATAGGTTTTCAACTTTTTTTTGATTTACAGATTCTAATATTTTCCAGTGAAGAGATGGAGACATCAGTATCAAATACAAGCCTAATGACAATAAGCTTGTTTGTCTTAATTAAGTTGTGTGGTCTGCTTAGATACAGTCTACAGATTTTCCCAGAGCTTTTATGACTGCTGATCTGAGGAGGAGGAGCAAGGCAGTAAGGCTCAATCAGTGGTCTAATAATGGATATTGTATCTTCTTTTAAACCTTCTCTCTTACTTGTTTGGTAGGATTCTGAAAACAAAGCAATTATATTCAGAAAAATAATATTTTGTAATTGATAAAAATATCATTAAGCTTTAATTGAAACAGAGATGACATTAGAAAAACTATTCTTTAAAAAGAAGTGCTATTCTTTTAAAACTATTAACCCAGATGTTTCCAGTCTCCTACTCAATATGAAGCTTTCTCTGATATTAATTCAAAACTATAGTTTTGTTTTGGTTTCTTTTCATCTGTGTCTCTACTCCTTGTGTTAATCTCTAAAGATTTGGCCAGAGCTAAATTGATAGTTCTTTTGAACACATACTTGTTTTTAACAAGTACTAAGCTTTTACTTAGCATCAGGCACGTTTTTCGAAATAGGGAAGAAAAACGTTGATTTTTCTTTTACTGAAAACTGTTTGAAGAAGGAAAAATATACATATAGTAGCACAACAGGGAAAAAAGCCTGAGAAACCTTGTATTAAACACAACTTTATATTACTGGTAATTTTACGTGTTCTAAAAGTAAATTTTGTTTAAAATTAGATGTTCATTATTACTGAAGTTATTGCCCAGGTTCTCCAAAGACAGTGGAAAGCTAGGTTTAGGTTTTCAATTTTAAAGAAAATAGATTAAATTATAGCATTAGTAATAATAATGAGTAGGTTAATTCTAATTGATCTAAAGGCTAGGTTTAAGCTGGAGAGGACATCTAAAGCTCAGATACCTCTGTAACCAATATATACTTTGAGGCTCTTGTCCACTATCCATATATTACAACTGTCCTTGCACAGTACTGGTGATTCTCTCCCTTTTCGTGGTGTAGCATAGTATAGAAGTCCTTCCCTGAGGAGAAATGTCTGGTAATAATTTCCTGGTTCTCCGCTAGCGGGCACGTTATTCCACTACAGTACAACAGTGCTTTACCATGCCCTAGCTGAGCTGGTCGCCACAAAGCATCATTCTTTGAGCTTCATTTTTCCACTTGAGCGCTGTGAAACTTTAAAGAAATGTGTCATCCCTAGAAGACAGCCTCCTAAGAAAGAGGAGAGCACAAGAATAAGATTTCCTCTGAAACAGGATTAAAGGTTTGGTGAATACCATTTCTGTTTAATCTGTGTGCTAAATCCTAACATCATGTTGAGTTTTTAATCAAATAAAGCTCTTTCTGAAATCAGGAGGTGTTTTCCTTCAGTTAAGCAGTAGCTAAAGGTTGTCTGAGGGTTTCAGGACTTGTCATTCATCATTCAGAAGTCCTATCTGTGAGATATCTGATGATAGAAGAAGTCACTGTCTTCCATCTTCAGAGTATTGGCAGTGGTGAATTTATATTTTTAGAGCTCCAGACATGCACTAATTTAAGTCTAATTTCACACTTTCCAAATACTAAATAAATGCTGTTTATGTCTATTCCACAGTTGGTGGAAACAGCAGACCATGTTTTCATTATTCGTACCAAGTTGCCTAGTAATTATTGTTGGAGAAGAAATCAGAAGTCAAACTTTGTTGCGTCTTGTTTCGTGGTTTTCTTAATGGCACTTAATCTACTTAACTTTGTGGCCTTGTTTTTGTCCATTAAATTTGACAAAAAAATTAAATCTGTTCTAGAAGGCAAAACTTAACTACAGAGAAACCCTACTTTCTTTAAAAAAAAAACAAAACAATCCCCCCCCCCCCAACCTTTCCCCTCTTTCTTAATCTGCTCAACCTCTGAAATGGATGAGGTGGATAGTTGGAATTTGGTTTAGAAATTCCTCTCTGCTAAGGATAAGAATATTTCAGAATTTCTGTGTAGACAGTTTGTTTCACCGTAAGTAAGTGAGGAGCCTTTGGAAATCTAATATTGTGAACATGACAGCACAATATATTTCTAAGATTTATGTTGTTTTGTTTTTTAACCCAGCCATCTGGTAGAATTAAATTCTTCATGACTTTATTTGCCATCAACTAAAATCGCATATAAACCCCTTTCTTTCTGCAAGTAAGCTGAATCCTTTCATTTCTCTGGAGAATTCATCCCTCATGTTACCCTTCATAAGCCTGTCTTCATGTGGAAATAAGGAAAATAGAGAATCTTCCTTCTTCTGAGCTCTAATTTAAAGAACGCATAATATCAGGGCTTTTTAGGTTCCTTGAGACTGTTATCATGAAGAACAAGCACATCTTAGAACCCTTGGTATCTCACCTAAATGAGAAGGATATTGAGGCCTGCTCTGAAATCTGAGGAAGTTTTACACACCACATGCTACCCACTGTGTGTTGCTATTGAATTATTCTGACTATTCAGTAAAATGGAGTGATCATTGCAAACTGGTTTGTCTTTGAAGCTGATCCAGCAGTACCAGTCTGTCATCCACAAATGTGTCCTGTGGTGACGTACTCTATGGTTTCATGTTGTCAAAATATCCTATAACTCTGTCTCTTATATTTCAAGCTGAATGGGAAAAACCATTTGATCCAAAAAACACTAAAACCAGCAAATTCTTTGTGGATGGGAGCAAGGCTGTTGAAGTCCCAATGATGTTTGGAATGGGCGTTTTCAAGCATGGCTATGATGAACAACTCTCTTCCACTGTGGTACAAATGGATTACAAGGGAGGTGCCTCGGCATTTTTTGTATTGCCTGATCAAGGGAAAATGAGGAAGCTTGAGAAAAAACTGTCTTGTCAACGTATGTCAAGATGGAACACATTAGTCTCAAAAAGGTAAAATTCTGCAGTTCTTGCTTCACATCATAGGGAAGGAGACACATCAGTTTCAATTGATTGGGCTATAACACAGAATCAGGGTACTATTTTTACTTTGTTTTAATCTACAGAAGAATTCCCACTGACCAAAGTTGAAATTGGGCTCTCTGGTATCCCTGTGTTTTCACATTTGGTACTGTATGAAGTAAAATCCTTCACAGCTTTAGTACTTTTGCCATTTCTACATTTTGTTTCTTATCTTCAACTCTCCATAGCCATCAGTTTTCTGTGTTAAGACCTTTTCTCACTTTTTTGGGGGGCAAGTCTTCTGCCTGTTCCTATTTACAAGTAAATTCCCTCTATTTTTCTTCAGTCTTATTCCTTGTCTCTTACTTCCTTTCTGCCTACCATTATATGTACATTTAATGCTGAAATAACAGCTTTCGTTTGGCAATTGTGAGGGCAAAGCTCAATGATAAGGGTATAGACCAGCTGACACATTGCAGAGCCAGTATATTCAGGCTCTCAAGATGTAGGAAAGCAAATTCATAATAAGGTACACTTGCTTTAAGGTAACTTTGAAACTAGAAGGCAGAAAGTTTCTATGCTTTCTAAAACCGGCTTTTGACTCCTTCTGTTTAGTATTTGTGTAGTAGTAGCCTTTGATGGGACAAAATATGTGTGCAAGCATAGTCACAACATGTTTACGGGATCAGGCCCTTGTGTTTATTCATGAATTGGACATGTCATGTTAGAGCCCCTTAGGTAATCAATTGTCAAGACAAATGCGACATCTTAATGCAGAAAATTGAAACCAGTGTTATGCTCTTAACTCCATTTCACTGTTATATCTTACCAAAAGAATCTAAATCTTTTTCTATTAAAATAAAAAAGACAGAAAGAAGGACGTAATCCTTTGTGGACCTTCACACTTCTGAAACTTCTGGGAGCAGTTATGTGAATGGTGATTAAAATTGCTATCTGATAAATAAGGTGATGAATCAAGATATTTATAAATAATTTTTTTATCAAAGAAACACAATTTCCTTTAAAATCAGCAAGAAAAACACTAAATAAGATTGAGTGGATTTATCTTTTCTCTCCCCATTCTCTATCCCCCCCTCCCAAACTAGAATAATCTACCTAAAAGCCATGAATGGGAGATGTAAAATACCTGATATAAAAGGGTATCACTGTCAAAGACAAGCTTGTTTCACGTAACTCATTTTTTTCATCATGACCATTCTCTTCCATAAACTAATGACAGAAACTCCTTTTCTTCCTTCTAGTTTTCAAAGGAACTGATTGTTTTTTCTATTACTTGGAGTCTCTGGGAGGTCTTAATAAATGGAATTGAGGTAGAGTATGGAATAATTTAAAGACTGTGAACAAGCTATTTTTGTCCTTGCTTATCTGCAGACTGATGTTGCCACAAAGTGCAGAAGCAACATTTCCTGTTGGAACATTACTGTTGGCTGCTGAACAGGAGATAATATTAAAGTGTTGTTAGTACAGGCAGCTGGAATCTCTCTAATGGCTGAACTGTGGAGAAAACATCACTTTCTATTCTGGAAAGTGTATCCCAGTGCTTCCTGCTTGGTCACGTCGTTGCTGTGAGCCTACCTCTTTCCCTTTCCTGCATGTTGAAAGCAAGTGGGGGCTTGTGAATGAGTATCCTTATGTAATAGCAAGATTGATGATTCAATGATAGTTACATTCTCACTTGAGATGACAATCGGCACAGTTAGAAATTAAGCAGAAGTAAGAGATTGGTAACCTGTTGTGAATCCACTAGGCCTGTCGTTTTTGAGTACTAACCAGATTTGGCATTAGATACCATGCTGTGCTGGAGGTATGGGCCCTTTCCTTCACGTTCGGCCAATGAATACCTTGCCCTTTGGCCAGCTTCATTAAGTGCTCCACATTTCCCTGATGTGGAGCTTGGCCAGTTGTCTTGGTTTCTCACCAGAAAACAGTACCTACTGACAGTATTATCACTAACCTCTGTCCCATTGTGCTACCTCTGGCTGTAAATGTTTTTTACTTTGTCATCTATACAATCACCACCACATATTGTCTTGATCTTTTGGTATATCTTTTTGTCTTTTCTGTCCTGACTTACATGATAAACACACAAAGCCAACTTTTTTTTCTATAAAAGTAAACGGTTAACTTAGATGAGTTGACTTTTTTTGTACCCAGCCTGAGACACCTAAAAGGACCACTTTTTCACAAGGCAAATCCTCTGCATCCTCAGTCATGGGACAAGATTAAAATGTTTCTAGCAGAAAGCATAAAATATCAATAACTTCTGAAAACATCAGATGAATATTTAGTATTGTGCTAAGTCCTCTCTGGCTCAATCTCAATGTTCATATGTTGGCTCAATGCAGACCATGAGCCAGCAACCTATAACCCTAGCCTCTCAACAAGCCTTCCAACGTTGTTATAAACCTTCTTTTCTGCTCCCCAAACTAATGTCACTGTATGTCTCCCACATAGGCTAGCGAGTGCCTGGAAGCAAAATGTCTCTGGGGAGAAAGCAAAATGAGTTTGTCTCTTAAGAGTCAGTGTCATACTGGGATATCTGATTAAAAGCGTCACCATATTCTTGCACTTCTTTTTTAGTGGCTCAGTAAATCTGTATCTTCCGAAATTCACTCTTTATGGGACATACGACCTAAAAGATATATTATATAAAATGGGCATCATGGATGTATTCACTGACAAGGCTGACCTGTCTGGGATCACTGGGCAGCCCCAGCACAGAGTTTCCCAGGTAAGTCATACTTCTTTTTGTCTCAAGGGTCCATGATTACTGATACTTACATAATTTTCTTTGTAACTATTCATGATGCGAAACTGTAAAGAGGCTTTCCTTCACATGAAAAGGGAGCTGCCGGCATACAGACGATTTAATAGAATCATAGAATCTTCTGATTAGAAAAGACCTTTGAGATCATTGAGTCCAACCACACCCATCCTCTGCTAAACCATGTCCTTCAAAAAACTCATCTACCTGTTTTTCAAACTCCTCCAGGGATGGTGACTCAACCACCTCCCTGGGCAGCTGTTGGAGTGCCTGACCATCCTTTTCCTAATACCTAGTCTGAACCTCCCCCGGCACAACTTATGGCCATTTCCCCTTGTCCTATCACCTGTCACTTGAGAGAAGAGATCAACACTCCCTCTGCCACAGCCTCCTTTCAGGCAGCTGTAGACAGTGATGAGGTCTCCCTTCATCCATGTTACTTCCACCATCAGTGCAACTTAGTTGGAGTGGGTTACAAGTCTGTCATTTTTTAATCTAGGAGGCCTTTTTGAGGCCTTTTTAATCTAGGAGGCAACCTTATAAACCAGACACGACCAAAACATTCTTTCTCCACACCTTGATACCCTCCTATGGCATGTTATTATGGTCGTTACATTGCTGCTTCTGTTTATCTTCCTTCTTTAGCCTGCCTGTGGGCAAGAGAAGAGCTGTAGGATGTATTATTGCTTATGTTTTATGGAGGGGAGAGGAAAAACAGTGTTTGCTTTTAAACTGTTTGGGAGAAAGGAAAATGCAGTTATTAAAACATTTGGCTTCAAGTGTGTGAGCAATGAGTCTCGTTAGCACCAGGCTGAGGCAAAGCTGCCAATAAGTCATACTTCAATAAACCTCGAGTTTAAAGCTGACAGACAGTGCAAATTTCATTGTTGAATATGAACAAAACAACTACCCTCATGATCTCAGGTGGAAGATGGTGAATTAGGGTCTATAAATGTCTTGGTTTTATAAGGTAAAACTTACATGTTTTTCTGCTCTAGCCCTCCATTTCTAGCCTTTATCCTTTGCTCCCATTTTCTCCAAAATGTTAAGGAACTTGGGAAACATAATTTCAGGATACTATTTTTTGTGATAATCTGCATGTTATTTCTTAAGATGTATGAACTTGTGATAGACCGTTAAATGTGATTGTATGCTCTTAACCTTTAGTCCAGCTCTGCGGATCTGCATGAGTGGGAGCAGGGAATAAGAAAAGAAACAAAGCAAATGTTTTCCCTTGCAGGAACATTCCCCTGTGCAGGGGATGAGCTTTTCCTCTCTGGGGCTAGGAAAGCTATGCTTCACGTAGCTTTCTGTTTGTTTTTTTTTTCCAGCTTTGCTGTCTTTGTGCAGTGGACTCACCTCTGTCCATGTGATGCTTGTTTCTTACCAATGATTACTTCAGATACTTTTAGCCCGAATTACTGTTTAGGTGACTAGTTTTGTACCCCATTGACTTGTAACATCTCTCTGTTCACAGGCTGTTCATAAGGCTGTGGTAAAGGTGGATGAGACAGGCACCGAAGCAGCAGCTGCCACAGGCATGGAAATAGTGCCTATGTCCGTCCCAGTTACCATTTCATTCAACAGACCCTTCCTAACAGTCATAACTATGGATCAAACTATACTCTTCATGGGAAAAATAGTGAACCCTTTGAAAAGGGATTAAGTTGATGTACACATTAGGTATGCGGTGATCACCACTGTTAAAGGAAGTGTTTGACCTGTAGTGAATATGGCATGGCTATAGAGGGCTCTCCACCACTTAACTGATGTTATTCACTTTTTTTGGTAGATGAAACTCAATTTAAGTTGTCATTGCTGTGTGTTTGTTTGGGCCTTGTTTGCTATTGTTGGGTTTTTTGTGGTTTTGTTTTTGATTTTTTTTATAAGGAAGATTGCATACAGGCAGAACTGTCATTAGATCCGGGACAAAATAGGCCTGTGTGATACTGACAACATAGATATGTCTTCTATCAAGGAAGATTAGGAGCATGTGGGTGGAGAGGGTTGTGTAAGCCTGTTTCTTCCCTCATGGTTGTCTTCTCATCTTTTTTTTGGCGTTGACTGACAAATTAGTACAAGTTATGGCACTTTACTACTTGTGTTCATTTTTCTACCAATGCGAAGTTCATATCTAACATAAATCTTAACATATATAAAGCTTACTACTTTGCATAGTACCATTGTTGTCCAGTAAGTCTATTCCATCCTTGCCTTTCAGCTGTTGTCCCAGGTAGACTGCTGCAAAGGTGTCACAGAGGGTGTGTATTTTTCCCCTGCGAATTTATACTGGCCTGTCCACTGTGTCTGTGAGAGTTTGCAATCCAGACTCACTCAAGGAAAAATGTTAGAGGGTCTAAGAAAAGACCAGATCTCTACCATTCAGTGCCCTGGACCCAACCTTCGTGAGTCACATATACAGCTCATAGCAGCCAGAAGACTGCTTCTAGCCTATGCCTGCACATAAAACAGATTCTTGAAGCCCACCAACAGCAGAAAACACAATCCATCTCCCCTCAGTGCCAGTGCCTGTACCATTATCCTCTGCTCAATAGTAAGCACCGTTCCAGTATTGTTTGTAGGATCAAGCACCCTGCTGATCACACCTATACCCCACCAGTGACACTTTCCATGTCTATTGACATATGAACCCTTCTGTTCCCAGACTGTCCAGTAATATGACATTGGTACTCAATTTCTCATCTGCTTTATGGTTAGTATAGCCACAATAATATAAAGGTCTATTTTCACTATTAAAATACACAATATTACAAGTCACATTCATAATGCGCATGCTTATTTATTTTTTCTTGTTTACCATCTATTTTTTCTTCTATTTTTCACAACAGCTGTCATTATTTTAATTCTTTGCTCATGTTCATGGTATATATCTGATCTCTGGTTGCAGGAGGGGTAAATTATTGACTAAAATGTATTAGTCTGTTAATAGTTATTAAGCATTAACATCAGTCTTTGTACAGCCTTGAAATATGCAGGCTATTGTACTACAGTAGAAGTAAAACAAAGAATAAACATGGCTTTTAAAAGTTTCTAATTTTGCAATTTTATTTCTGTAATTCAGAATTAAGACTTAAGTATGATTCAAGCAGGTTTTTTTGAACGATGTCAACAAATAGTTATTAATATACCGCTCATATACATTAGGTCAGCACAGTGATGCCACTAATGAGCTTCAGAAAGCCTTGGACCTGATCAGTAAGTCCTTGTTCAACATATAGTATGCTATCTTTGTTAGGAGTAGAACTTTTTCGGAATGTTGGGCATTTCTTTGATGCAGAGATATTTGTTTCAAAGACTACAGATCACATACTGCTTCTGGTCTAAGTGTGTAGTTCTGAGTGTCTCTCACGTCTCTTCTAAAAAACTCCCTCAAATAACTACGTTAGCAGCCTTGACATGTTTTGAGCTGTGGATCCTATTATCCCATAAACAAAATACGGGCCATCTACATTATACCTTTTTTAAAGACAGGAAAACAAGAAAAGCACTTAGAAGCTATAATTTCTTTTTGTAGAGGAATCCATTTCCAAATTAAAATTACAGTGAAAAAAACCTTATTGTGTGGCACTGAAAATCAATCAATAAGTAAGAATAAATTTTACATTTCCCAAAATGAAATGTAGATGTAATAAATTTGTTTTCATTTGTCTTTGACTACATCACTCGATCCATGGCAAACCTTCACAGAGGGTACATTTCTACAGTTTCTTACAGAATGTTGTAATTTATGTTGATCTATAGGCACTGCAGATCTTGCTGGTCTCAAAGAGTTTTTTGACATAACCATACCTTGCAGCTTGCTTTCCTGTGTAACAATGCATTTGGTTGTATATCAAAAAAAATTGCATAAATTAAAAAAAATTGCAGATTTACACAACAAAGTAAATGACAATTATGAGGAAAATCTTCAGAAAATGAAAGTTATGGTCAAATGACGAAATACCTACCACCAAAAAGAACAACCCCACAACAATAAATCTAAAACTTTAACAAGCAAGGACAAGCACAACTCTGAGTAAAAAAAAAACAGCTTGAAAAAGTCATAGTATATAATAATATATCCTTTTCAAAGACATCAGAAACCTGCCAGAGTGCCTCAAGGACAGGTACATGTTCAAAGTGTAAAAGAAGTGCTTGGGGGGAGGGGTAATGGCAAAGCAGAAAAGCTCAATCCGTTGCACATATAATCCCTTTGCAGTGGTTGAGTCTGAGCAACTCGTTCAAGTTGAACTAAGAAGAGAAGACTTTTTGGAAAAAAATAGAAGAGCAAATCACAACGAGTTGCCAAGACTCTTTAGTATGCATGCAAGAGCTCTTAGCTGTCTCAAGAGCAAAAACGTAAAGCTTTACGCTATGATACATCAGTTAGACTGGTCTGTGTATCAGAGTAATAAAAAGCGAAAAATGTGACATAAGTATTTTAAAAAGATACAAGTGAGAACAGTTAGTCCAACTTTGGTATTTTGGAAACTGTAGAATTTGTAGTTGTATGGATAGATATGACAAAATATTGAAGAAGCAATCCAGCTTTATCAAAGGATTCTTTAAAAGAGTTGATATGTGTATGGTTTGATTGATACATGACACATAGTTCAGGAAAAAGATGAGATTCCTGACCAAAGGATATAAAAAACCCCTAAGCTAGTAGGGAGGGAATATCCTTTATAAGAAATAAATTCATGCATGTATTATAGAGAGAAGTCAGAGATCATGTGGGAATCTAATGGATTGTGAGGTGACATATTTTGCTGGTGGTCCCATCTCGTTCAAGGGTGAAGAACTCATGGTAGTCAGTGACTGGCTGATAAAAGGGCAGAGGAAAATCACTGCCAATAAGTATAAAGCAAAGAACACAGGAAAGAAGCCCTTGTTTTATATACAGTGTGGTGTTCTCTTAATTAGGTGTTTATCTCAGGATAAAGATTGTGCAGCGATGCCAGATAAACCACTGAATATGTCATCTCCATGCTCAGTGTTAATCAAAAAGGAAACCAAGCAGTGGAAGATATAAAGAAATGAAGAGAGAGAAAGGAAATATCAATGTGCTTCTGTGCAACGGTGTTCTCACACTGTAAAGACCAGGTGCAGTGCTGGATCCTTAACTAGATGAACCTTTAGTTTAAGCTAGGTCTGGCCATTTATATGGCTTATAGGATAGTGCTCTTTGTGCATGTACTGCATATCTGTGGTCTCAATTCGGAACTAAATCTTAAGTGGTTTTTTCCTTTTGCTATCCCCAACTATGTCTCAGCCAACAGTATGGGGCTGGCACTTAAGATCATTTTTATTTCATCAATTAACAGCAACACTTCTATCAGTCAACTCAGTGGTTCAGTAGGAAATAACTAGAAGTCAAAGGCAGCTTATACGAATAAGTAGTTTAGGTGCGTTCATTATTAAAAAAAAGTAGTGCATTTTTGGCGTAGTTTACAAGGGTCTTTTAGCACTTCTTTGAACGCTTGAAGCAGGAGAATTTATGTTTGTATGCTTACAGTTTTGGCCCTTTTACAATCATTGATCTTGCTTTTCACAATCTCATGAGTGCATTACTATTTACCAACGTGCCTTCAGAAAGACTCCAAACAGATCTATCGTATCTCTTATTTAATGTTTCTGGTGTTTGTTCTGTTATTTCTCTATTTACTTTTTTAATGGGAATATCTCATTACTATCTTGTTTTTCCTATACGATTCACACCAAACATTCCTGTTTAATATTTTCTTAATGTGAATTAGGTCTCAGTATATATTAAAAACTATTTTTCCTCTACATCTGTGGCCTAACGGTATATGACAAATCTATTTTTAGTCCATGAAAAAAGACAAATGAGAATAAAACTTTTAGTGTCAAAATAATTCCTGTTATTGTGCAGATCCCCTACAACTGATGCAGAAGATTTTTTCATCCAGTCTTGAAGAAATAAGTGTTTGATCTAAACTTTATTGTAAAAAAATGCTTTGTTTGCAGTCAGCGTTCTCCTACAATAGCCTTTAAATAATGTCCATAGTCTCATATTAGCATTATCTTTACATTCAATAAATGACATATCTCTCTCAAAACAAGTTTCAAGATGTTGATTTTTCCAATGTTGTGACAAAAATTTAAAATCTCAAAAGATTTCTTGAAAATTATTTTGAAATTTTCTTCCATTTTTTTGGTAAATGGTGGAACATTTTATCTCTTGATAGCATCTTAAAAAATAAAAGTTAGCTTGGAATATTTTCATAATTTCTATTTGAAAATCCTGACAAAAACAATATGTTCTTGAAAATGCTCTGATTTCACTGACTCTGCTTTCTTACACGGAAATTTCTCCTTTGGAAAACTTCCAGGTAGTTTTTCTGCAAAAATATATTTACAGGGGACAATAAGGGCTATAGGAAGAGTCTAGGTACTTGCGCAATCTGGACAAGTTTCTCAGATGAAAAAAAAATTGAAGTGAACAATTGTGAAATAGTTTCTAAGTAATACAATGCTGAATTTGCAGCTCAGTTGTAAGCCTACCAATTATCAAAGATGAAGTGGGATGGAGTGGGACCCTCAGCTCAAAGGATTTATGAACTGCTTAGCTTTGACCGTATACTGAATGCCCATGGAGCAGTAGTAGAAATAACTGATTTTAAAGTAAACTATGAAGGGAAGTATGTTTTGAACGTGCTGGCAAAAAAAATACCTCTTCTTTAGACAGTGAATCCTTTTACATTTATTCCTGGCTTGCAAAATGCTATTTCTGGTGAGGAAATCCTATTCGTTGTGCTTCACAAATTACCTCAGGAGGCATCCCAATAGTTCAGAGGTCTCCAAAGAGCAGGGGATGCTAAGTGTCATCTGTGCTATAATATTTGGGTGTTAGGTTTTGAGTTATACTAATTATGAGTGTGGAGGCGAAGTAGAAAAACAAATGTGTTTGTTAAAGGATTAATTCAATCACCATTAGTAGGAGTACTGGAGCATTCACAAAGGCTGGAGACCAGTTCAAACTGGTTTTCATAATCTCCACCCACCTAAGTTCTACCAAAGGCATTAATTTAAAAACATTGCATCATTGAGGAAAAAAAAATACTCTCACTGGATGATCAATGAACCTGAGCACAGGACATCATCACCTAGAAGTTCTTGTGACCTGATTAACCTTTCTGTTCTTTGTGGCTGAGCCCCATTCTTGCTGACCCCAGCCCTAGGAGTGGCCAAATGCTCCACTGCTCTACTGAAGAAGACACCTGGGTATTCTGTGAAAATCAGACTGTGGTCCCTAAAGGTTGACTTTCGTTGAAGGATCTTGCTGTGGTTCTTTTGGGAAAGCCTTCCTCCATGATTCTTCAACAAGTTTTATTGGTCACTGCTTTCCAGGCTGATGGAGGGAGCAGCGCCAATGAGATGAAAGTGGTCTGCAAGTGACAGTGGGTGGTGTGAAGGAAAGCAGAAAATGTCAAGATGTAGGAGCCAACACCAGACAAGGTATTGACTACTTTTGGGTAGGGAAGTTTGGATCTGTACTGAAATAGTCACAATTCCAGGAGTTTTCTGTTAAAGCTAACATATCAGAGATGCTTGTGTAATGGCTGATTACATGGAAAAATGGGGTTTTTTACTGATCTGCGTATTGATCTGGGTTGATCCAGGATTTTTAAAACCTGTGTGGTGTTGACCTAAATCACCTGCCAACATAGTTAATAGCAGTGGCCAGAAGAAAGTTTAATCTATGTTGCATCTATTCAAAATAAAGTTCAAATTTGTCTTCCTTCTGCATTTTTTCCCTGGTGGACTCCTATGTTTGTACCATCATTTTCAACAGAGCTGTTCTATGTAAGTAGAGAGAGTGATAGGGAATAATAAACAAGGTAAATTGCCTCTGTGGTTTGCAAGACTACTTTCTGGGTCTCTTCTTTGAGTACTAGCAAAAATCCATATTGTGTGCTTGGACAGCTGAGCTTCTGAGTCACAGAATAATGTCATTATTGTTTACTTCAATCCACTTTGATCAGTCTTACTTGATCAGTTGCATGATTAAAGGCAGGTGCTTGATTTGGTATCACCCATGAGTACAGAGGAGGTAAAGAAAGCAGTTCAGATGAGATGGTCCCAGATAGTAGGGCTAGTGGACCAAATGGGAAGGTGAGGAAGAACTTTTTAATGAAGGCTTTCAAAATAATGTTAGTTGCTTAAGTCTTGAATTACTCACTGGGATAGTTCTGGTTACCTATATTTTCATGTTGTATAGACACATATTTATTACGATTTTAAGTAGTATATTGCTGTTGGAAACCCATAATTAATTGATTAATTTCTTTCTTTCATTCTTTCTTAAATGCAAGAACTTTATTAGGAAAGAAGGATGGGCCAGCAGTTACACAGCACTGGGCTGGGACTTGGGAGTTTCTGCTTTTTTTCCTGCTCAGTCACAGGTTCACTTTATATAAAGTTAGCTTCCTGTCTGCTTATAGCTATCCAACTGAGGATGATCATCCTTCCTTACTTTGTTTACCAGGACTCAGGTACCTTACCATACCTAAAGAGTATGAATTTTAAGATCAACCCAGATGAAGTTCAAGTGAAATGATCCCTGCTGCCATGGTGCTTGAGTCAAACTGGAAGGTGAAAAAGAATTTTTTAGTAAACACAAAGATCTTATGCTTCTCCATTTTCCTGTAAGAGATTCTTGTGTTATAGGTACTGGCAATAGGTATTTGCATTTTCTAGTCATAAAAGAAAAAAATTCTGGTAGAAGAGTTGGCTTGGGCTGTGTCCTGTGGTGCATGCAGATAATGTTTCATAGAATCATAGAACTGTTTGGGTTGGAAGGAACATTAAAGGTCATGCAGTTCCAACCCTCCTGCCAAGGGCAAGGACACCTTCCAATGGACCATGTTGCTCAAAGCCTCATCCAACCTGGCCTTGAACACCTCCAAGAAGGAAGCACCCACTACTTTCTGGACAACTTATTCCAGTGTCTCATCACCCTCACAGTACAAAATTTTTCCTAGTATCTAATCTAAATCTACCCTCTTTCAGCTTAAAACTATTGCCTTTCTTCCTATACTATACTGCCTTATACCTCCTCACCTTTCCTGTACGTCCTCTTTAAGTATTGGAAAGCTGCTATAACGCCTCTCTGAGCCTTCTCTTCTCTCGAGAAACAAGCCCACCTCTCTCGGCCTGTCCTCATATGGGAGGTCCATGTCTTTCATGTGCTGATGACTCCAAAACTGAATGTAGCGCTCCAGGTTGAGGTCTCTTGAGAGCAGAGTAGAGGGGCAGAATCACCTCCTTCAACCTGCTGATCACACTTTTTTTGATGCAGTCTGGGATACAGTGGTGTCCGGGGTTGCAAGCACGCATTGCATGCTCATGTTGGACTTTTCATCCACTAGCATGTCCAAGTCCTTCTCTTCAGCCCTACTTTCAATCCCTCAGTCTGTAATTGTGCTTGGGTTTTCCCCTACCTGGGTGCAGGACCTTGCACTTAGTCTTGTTGAACATTATGAGGTTTGCACATGCCTAATTCTCAAACCTTCGCAGGTCCCTCTGAATGGCATTCCTTCCCTCCAGTATGTTGACTGTATCATATAGCTTGGTGTTATCAGCAAACTTGCTGAGAGTACACTCAATCTCACTGTCTGTATCTCTGACAAAGATGTTAAACAACACTAGTCCCAACCAACCCCTGTGGAACACCTCTTATCAACAGTCTCCACTCAGATATTGACCATTGACCACAACTGTTTGAGTGGAATCATCCAGCCAATTCCTTATCAAGTGAGTGATTCATCCATCAGATCCATGTCTCTCCAATATAGAGACAAAAATGTTATGTGGGATAGTGTCATATGCTTTGCACGAGTCCAGATAGATGATGCCGTTTATTCTGACAGCATCCACCAATGCTGTAGCCCCATTGTAGAAGGCCACCAAATCCGTCAGATACGGCCAGCCACCTCCTTATTTTCCATGTGCCTCAGCAGAGTTTCCTGGAGCATCTGCTCCATGACCTTGCTGTGACACAGAGGTAAGATTGACATGCCTCTAGTTTCCCAGGTCTTTGTTTTTTCCCTTTTTAAAAATAGGTGTTACGTTTGCCCTTTTCCAGGGAACTTCACCGGACCGCCTCGACTTCTCAAATATAATGGATAGTGGCTTAGCAACTTCATCTGACAGTTCCCTTAGGGCTCACAGACACATCTCATCAGATACCATGGCTTTACCAAAGGTAAGTCCTGCCTGACAAACCTAGTCACTTTCTATGATGAGATGACCACATCAGTGGACATGGAAAAAACCATGGAGGTAAACTATCTAGACTTCTGTGAAACCTTTGACGTGGTCCCCTACAACATCCTTCTCTCCAAATTGGAGAGATATGGATGAGATGCGTGGACTGTTTGGTGGATAAGGAATTGGTTATAAGGTCTCCTTCAGAGAGTAGTAGTCAATGACTCTTTGACCTTTAAGGTCTCTTCCAACTCGAACCTTCCGTGATACTATGATTCTCTGACTTGTTCAGTTATGTGTGCTTAATCACCTCTCTCCATGTATATAGGTAGTACATCTTGGATGCAAGCACTAGGCACACTGGGAAGGAAGAACCTTTCTGTAAAGTCCAGAGGACTTTATATGGAAGCTTGTAACTAAGGAATGTTTCCAGTTTCACTTTGAAGCTATAAAAAGTGGCATCCTGCAAGCCACAGATTTTTAAATTCTGTATTACTGTTACCAAGGGAGTTTCCATGAGGGACCAGTTCTGTGATGGACTCAACTTCCAGTGGCATGGTATCAAACTGATGAAAAATTATATTGACCTCATGAAATTCCTGTAAAAACTGAAATGATGCTCAAAGAAATTGAAAGTAACTTTTTATTTTCATGTCATCTTATTTCAATGAGGAAGTTAGATGTATCATTTATATCTTACAGATATGAAAACTGAAGCCCAGCAGACAGTGTTAGTGGCGTTCCCAAGTTCAAAGCAGAGATGCTCCACAGAGCTAGCAATCTATCCTGAATTTTAAGGTCAGCAGTTCCCTCATCAAGCAGTCCATCCCATCCCAAAAGTCATTCCAATATCCTGAGAAGTATTTGGGCAATAGAAAATACTGTTGGAGATCTTTATAGTCAATAAGATTGCAACATGGATATTTTGTCAACTATTTTGAGAGTTAGAGACTCTCTGTTGAAAGTCATTCAGAGATGAAAATCTCAGGAACTAATTTTGTTACTAATATTATGGGATTAGTTCTTTTCAGACTCGAGTATGAAAAGAAAGCCCATGGTAAAGCTGTTAGATGCAGAAATAATAAAAACTGGACCTTCTTTTGAAAGATTCTGGACTGTAAATAAAGGTTTCTAGTGCTAGAGCATCTGTCTTCTCTCCTGACCATTTTTCAGGAGGGCTCGAGTCTGTTATTGGTCCTGCGTCCTATCTTCCAACCAGCAGACTTCTAAAGCAACAGTAGTTTAGTTTTTAATGATGCACGACGCAGGTAATACACGCTACGCTTTAGTAGGTAATTTGTACCGGGTGTTGGTTTTCCAAAAAAATGTTGATGTGTGCTAGCTATTGGTATAGTATGTTTTTTTAAATTACAGTCTGTGCTTACTACTTAGTTCATGCACATTATTAGTAACAATAACTCAAATGAAAAACAGTTCTGTGAGCAGAATTTCCGCCACCTAATTAATGTTCTCATCACTATATACAGACTGTACACACTCTCTGCACACACAGTGAAGGAGGATAGCAGGAGTGGTCTGGTGGCTGATTCTGTTGTGGTGGAAAGGAGAACAGCTGGTGACGACCTTCCCACAGGCTGGTGCTGCCAGGCCTTGACTCAGGCAGGACTCTCTTTGGCAAGAGCAAGGAGAGTGGCAGGCTGCCCCCTTCTTGTCGAGTTGTCAGCTGGAGGTTGTTTTGCTTTGTGTGCTTGCAGGTGATCCACAGAGCAGTGCTAAATGTTCAGAAAATGGCACTGAAGCAGCAGGGGCCACAGTGATGGAAGTTACCTGGAGATCTGGAGATTTTCCTCAACCACCTCGAGTCAGGTGCAACAGACCTTTTCTCCTCATCATTTGGGATAAATACACCCGCACTGTCCTCTTCATAGGGAAAATTGTAAACCCTCTGAAAAATGAATGGCTGACGAGAAGACATAGACTTAGGCACATTGCTGGCTAAATTCCTGTGATCCAGCAAAACATTTACATGCACATATCACTACGCAGTAGTGCTCATCTTTCAGCCATTATCCTTGTATACATTGTCAATCCTCTAAAACACAAAACAGTTTTACCATGTCCAAAAGCCACTGCTCTTCCCCCCCACCCCGCCAGCCTACAGCCAGGTATAGCCTGTAACATTAATTAATTGCTTTTCACAATTTTTGTAAGAAGCCCTTCATACCCCTGCGAGGTACCTGGAGTGGTTTAAAGTCTCCAGATAATGTAGCTGTTGCTGTACACTCCTGGTGTGTGTAAAGGAGAGCAGAAGAAAGGAAATGGGAGGAATAATTCCTTTCTGTTTAATCCACTAACTTTTGATGACTCATCCTAAATGCAGATTCACAATATTGGAGTGAATTTCGGAGTAATTGCTTTGGTTTTTAACCAAGTATGGTGCGAAGCTGCAGGTGCAGTGTCTGGAACACTGGGGGACACACCAATGTAAAGGGATGAGTGAAGCTGTTTCGGCTTGCCTCCCTCTGATTCCTCCTCAGTGAAAGGCCTCCACATGAAGACAAGAAGGTTGGTTTTGCTTTACCAACAATGTTTATTCTGCTAAGGAAGGAAGTCACACCAGCAAAAATATTTTGTGTTCTATCTTGCTAAGAGGAGGAACATAAAATTTCAACATCAGAGAATCTGTGTTCCCTCAGGTGGAAGAGCAGAGCCTTCCTAGGGACTGTTAATCTGCTTTAATCGACCATACACTCATATACAAAAGTCATGCAATATTTGAGCAGTCACATTTCTAAATATTAATAGTGCATTACTGTTATAGAGTAAAAACATACTATAACTTGACATTCATGACTTTTCTCTTACTGTTTCTTGTGTTTGACTTATTGCTATTGTGTTGTTTTATAGTGACTCAATTGACTGGATTTCAACGTACCAGATACACTAGTTGGTTGTACAATTACAAAAGGAAAGAAACACTAATCAGTAAACATAAATTATTTTCAGTTTAATTTTTTAAACCCACATACTTAGCATGTCTTATTAAAATGCAGAAAGTCAATTGAATGAATTGGCTTGAATTACAGAAAGATTAAATCTTTTTCTATGCAACTTTTCAAACTCGTATAAAAAAAATAAAATACAAATGACAACTTTATAGGCTTTGACTCTTAAAATGTCTGTGAAATACATGACTAAATTATTATAGTGAATATTTCTATATTAGAATTGTCTTGATTGATGATCTTCAAAATCAGGTAAACAAATGACAAGTTTCTAACTCATAACTGTATTTAGTCTGATCGATATTTAGTAACAAACAATTGGTTTCATATCTCTAAACTTGCCCTTGGTGTAAAACAGATAAACTGATTCTACATATCGCTTAAAAATTATTGGCAAATCTCAGGGTTAATTCAGGACTTTATGTTAAAGTCCAGTTTTGCAATGACAAATGACTCAACAGGTGAATGCCAAGAGACTTTATGTTTGTTGGTCTTCATGGAATTCAGATCAATAGTCTCTGTTTTTCAGAAGGAAAAAAATATCCAAATGGCATTTTGACAACTAGCTCTCACTTTGAGAAGTAAACTTGCTGCTTGACTGAAATGAGTGGATGAAAATTCGGCTCAATTAAGAACTGGATAACTAAATATATCAAGAAACTATTGGCAGGAAATCATCTTCAAATGGGAGCAGGCACTTTATGGATCTGTCTTGCCTTGTTTTTCTTTCTTTTTTGCCAAAAATCAAGGAATGCCCCTCAACTGAAAAGTGCCTCAGGCAATAAATCCTTGCTGTGTATAGTTGTGTATATATAGAAATACACATACTTTGTTGTGGTTAGGTTGATTTTTTTTTCTAAGTTTTTTATAGATTTTTTTTCCTTTCCCTGAGGGGGAAGTGGGGAGGGGGCTTTCGCTGAGCGTTGGAGAGCGCAGTGGGAAGCTAGCTCAAACTTGCTCAGGTTGTCACAAATTCAGTGTAGTCATGGATTGTTCAGAACAGTGTTTCTTCATGCAATCTACTGGTTATTTGTTTCTTCTTTCCTGGATTGTTGTTTCTTTGTTTGTTTGCTGTCTGTAAATTGTGTGACCAAGAAGCTTCAGTGGAACAGAGGAAGGACTTTCCCTTTCAGGTAGTCAAGATTTTCTGCTGCGATGTGCAACTACTGCAGTGTGCCATTTTAGTGCAGTGACATTGGTGGACTGTATTTCATCCCCTTTTCTCATTCCCCTAAATTAATGAATTTTGCATTCCTGGCAGGACAGTAGATGAGATTCCCCAACAAGTACTGAAAGCATGGCATGATCACTCTGTGCAGACTGGGCCTTTTTTTCTTTATATACCTCATCCATACTAGAATAACCATAGTTCATTAGACATGCATACATCTTCTCTCTTAACAATTTTCCCTGCACTCTGACTGCCTGATACTCCCCAACAACTATTAAATAACTCAAAATTATTTGGGGGGGGGGGAGGAGAGTATGGCAATGTCCATTTTCTTTCTAATTCCACACTCCATCTTAATTATTAGAAGTAATAAACCACAATTTCTTTATTTTAGTACTTTAGTCTTCTATTGCTCTTAAAAATAGGTAGTAGAGAGCCAAGATAATGAATGACCAGTATGAACCTGGTTAACATGGTTTCATGGCATAATTTTAGAGTTGAAATTATGGTCAGCAGAGAGGTGGGACTGCAAATGGCTCTTGTCAGCATGTGGTACACCTGGCACATCTGCATCTGTTCGTCCTTTCAGTTTAAAGATGACGTAGCACCTTATTGCTGCTGCTATCATGAAATGCTAGGGAAACGCTTTGTTAAAGTGTAGCTTAATGTTAATAAAAACAAAACAATAATTAAAAGGCCTCACAAATGAAAAAGAAAACAAGCAGCTTGTAACCATTTTGTAACGCAGTTCGTCCTTGACCACCATGACCTATCATTTACCTGCACTTTGATGAGTAAAATAATCTCTGTGTTTGTGACCTTTTAAAGCTAGAATTAGAAAGAAGAAGTAAATGGGAAAAGGGAGAAAGAAACAAAATGGAAAACAAAGAAGGGAAATGTCAAGACAAAATTTATCTATATTCTTGTCTCCATGTTATACCCACACACGTGGGTATACGAGTACAAGGGAAAAAGAGTCATCACAAATGGAAAAATGTGTTTCAAGTCACCACTTAGTCATAGCCTTTGTTGTTAACTGAAAAAAAATTGGCCAGTTTGGTCCATTTTATTTCTATTGGAAAAAGTTAGGACAAACAAGAGGCACTTTTTTTCATTCCAACAATTTCAGTTTGTGCAAGAGGGGGAAGGAGAAGAAGTGGGTGCACACATAGCACACGTGTGAAAGAAGAGAAAAGAACATTGGAAATTAAGCAGAAGATGATGTAGCAGTATAAGTAACAGCACGGAGAACAGCATGGTCAGCTCAATGCAGTATGGCTTCTGATTTTGTAAGTAAGTACTGTACATGCATTTTTCTTAGAGACTTGTAAGTGATGATTTCTGTGGTTGGTGAAATTTTCATGTTAGGTTAGTTCCTTCTGTCTGGTTGCGACTTGGTTGTGTGAGGATGTTTCCGTGAAACATTAACCAAGGCAAACAAGCAAGGGACCAGTGGGAGTGGTTCTGGGGGAATATGCTTAGTCTGAAATTAGAATGAAATAATTTTTGAAGTCATGTGGACTTATTAATTAGTTGTTAAAGCAGAATACTGATGAAATAATCTATTAGATTGGAAACAACCTTCACAGTGACTTGAAATTATCATAATCCCACTAGTGACTGAACAACAAGTCCAATTTATAAACTCTTCTATTGACTTTATGTATAAAGCAACCACTGAATTGCTAAGGCCAGGCTCTCTAATTAGGACTGTGTGAGTGTAAGGGGTGGGTGGAAAGCCACAATTTAAATTTAATTGCCCCTTTTATTCCTATAGCCAAACTAATCTGTGGTTTGGCAGAGAATTATTTTCTGGTTTTCCAATATGCATATTAAAACTACAGCCCAGATTTAATAAAGACTTTCCAGTTTCCTTAGCTTTGAAGGGAAAAGTATGTAGGGAAAACCTGATGGCAATATTCGGTGTTTTCCACCTTCTGATAGAAGTACTTGTTTAATACTTCTATAGATATATTGAGAGAAGTTTTTTAACAGATCAGTTATAGCAGAAGTTGAAAACAGATCCATTCTTACTATAAGTTTGCTGCAGAAAAAACACATTGGTTTTTTTCAGATATTCTTTGAAATTCAGGCTAAGCTCTGTTTGGACACAGGAAGCGGTCAGGAACAGACAAAATTTTTCTTCTTTTTCACTTAAGTGTGCAATATCTCAGATAACTAGAGAAAAACAGTCTATGAAATGTTGAACAGCAAGTATTTTTGAAATACCCTCCTTAATACATGGTTGCTTCATTTGTCTGCAGTACATAAGGGGGGTGCATTTGGCTGGGAAGAGGAGGAAGAACTCTGCTTAAAAGAGATTTAAATGTCGTATTCCCATCTAGGGCCATACCTCATCTCTTGGCTTGAAGACATTAAAATTTTGCTCTTAGTGCAAGTCAGTGCAATGATCAATGACTGCTGTCACCCAGCATACTCAGATCCAGGCAAATATGAGAACACACAGCTCGTGTGTATGTTTGCTATAAAACCAAGAAAGACCAACATATCAATAAAATCACCAAGAATCCTGGAATACGGGCTACCTTCAGAAGCTCTACATAAAGCTTGTCTAGATAGTAGATAGTGTCATCTTTCATATCTGGGAATGAATATGGGACTGAGAGAACTTCACCTTGGCAGGACACGGAAAAATTCATTCCTGGAAAAGAAAGACACAAACAGGCTGTGTTGGTTGGAAGTCAGAAAAGGAAGAACCATACAGTAGGAAAGTTCTAGAAATGTTTTCATAAGGAAGCTGCAAGGGCAAAAATCTTGTTTTCATAGTTTGTTACATCTCTGAAGAGGGTTTGTACGAGATGCCTCCCCAGAAGAGTAGGCAACTGAATTCAGGAAACTAGAGACCTGTTCCAGCTTCCATGGAGGGTGGGAGGCTCATGTGTAGTATACTGTGTCAACATTAGGAGAACAAGCACAAGCAAGAAACCCATCGTCTCCAAAGGGATTCACCTGAGTGTCCTTTGGTTTCAAAATCAGACCTGTGCTCCTCTTTACCTCTTGGACCCAAGTCCTTCCTGTGTCTATGGAGGGAGCTACACATGCCATGCAGGTTAACCCACAGTGAGGGGCAAACCACCATTTAACAAGTTACAAACACTTGTTTCAGCCCCCAGAAGAGGATTCTCTTCATTCCACACATGCACCTCATCATCTGGTGCAAATCTACTGCTTTCCATAAATCTTTATGCCCAGTTTTGAGAGCCCTGCTGCCATGGCACAGGATACTCTAGATTTTGCCTTGAGTTTTGCCTTGAAGTTTATTTAGATGACTTTCATCGATCATTCATCAGCTGTGGCCAATGACTGGCCATGTGAGTAACCATGAAGTAAATAGGGGTGTGAATTTAACGATCACCGGGTAGTCCATGATAGCTATCTGTTCGTGTGCTGCTGCCTGATGAAAGAGGGCTTTTATCCCACCTCCAGTGAGAAGTGAGCTGCCTCACATTTCCTCACATTTACCAAATTACATTTGGGCAAGTACTGTGGAGTATTTGATGTCTTTGAAAGCCACACCCTGTCTTACCTCACAGTAACCTGTTTGTTCAGATGTACCCTATAGGAGAAAAAGATCCAGGGAAGATAATATCATTGGTAACAGAGATTATTATGGACTTTGGCTTTGTACTTTCATTTCCAATGGGTAAGACAATTGCCTTTTCAGGTCAGCTGCAATGGAATATTATGGTTTTATTATGCCTGACATTTTAATTTATAATACGGTTGAATTTCTTAATGATGTTTGACATTTATTTCTTACTATCAAGCTTATCATCAACATCTGCTCATCTAATGACTGTTTGTTTTGTGACAGAATAATTTGAAAAGAAGATGAAGTATCTCCTGTGCCTGTGTTTACTTCTTGATGTTCTTTGGGCTGACATTTGTAATGAAGTGAATAATACGAAGCTGCCTGATGGAACAGAAAATTTATTAACATATAAGTGTGACCAGCAAGGCTCTAACTATGCAGATTTTGTATTTAGATTTTACAAACAGGTTATGTCAGAAGAAGCTGATAAAAATGTTTTCTTTTCTCCCATGAGCATCTCCACTGCTTTTGCTATGCTGGCTCTTGGTGCTTAGACAACCACCTTGTCTCAGATTTTTGAAGGACTGGGCTTTAACGATCTGACTGAGACTCGTATACATGATATACACGAAAGTTTTCATAAAGTTTTAGCAGCATTGAACTGTACTGATGCTAACATCACACTAAGTATAGGGAATGCCCTTTTTACTGCTGTTGGGTATGAACTACAGGAGACATTTTTTCAAAATGCCAAGCAGTTTTATGATGCAGAATTTCAGTCTAGCAATTTCCATAACCCAGAAGAAGCTACGAATCAAATCAATACGTATGTAAAGGAGAAAACTATGGGGAAAATTCCCAAATTAGTTGGCCAGCTAGATCCAACAACTGTATTGGTTCTTGTTAACTACATTTATTTTAAAGGTAAGATATTTAGCATAGTATTCCAATAGATTATTCTGATGGAATACAAAAATTATAGAAAACACTTGATGATTTATTAACAAAGTGACTATTTAGGACTATTTAGGAAAGAGCTAAACTGTGCAGGACTTTCAAAGTGAAGATTAGATCTAGCCAGAAGCAGGGTATCTTAGTGTTGAGAAATATTGATTGGTTGGGTTTTGTTGTTTGGCTGAAAGCTGTGGACGGAGAAATCCCACTCTGGTTGACTGCCATGTAGCCAGGGACTCAAGTGCACGCCATCTCACAAGTCCAAGGGTATAATGACTAAGGATGTTCCTAAGATCTCTCTGTGAGTGTATGTGCCAGTCAAATCTTTAGTGAACTGATATCCTTGCACCTCCAGGGTTCCCGGTGTTATGGTAGATATACTAGACACACTGTGTGAAAACTTGGCACAGAGTATTCTGAGGGCCTGTCCTTCTGGACCCCTGCTGAATGCTAGAATCCTTTGTTCTGTTCATGAATTCCTCACCAGGGTGAGTGCAGTCAGCTTGCATCAATATGGCTCAACAGGAAAAGTATAACGAGATGGCTGAATGTTTAAGTCTCTGAATTTAAATGACATAAAAGGCACAACCAACGGGAACATATGACTATGATAGAAGCAAGATTCTCTCAGTTAGTCCTAATGGACCTTTGATCGTTTTTCAGCAAGACAGGACTTACTCTAACAATGCAGAACTTACTGCTCATCTAAAATGTTTTATTTTTTGCTATGCAGGAGGTTGAAATGATTTAGCGGTAGTCCTCTCCCATAAAAAGCCCTCCAGGGTCCTAATATATAAGTTTGTCTGATTTATACCAGCCATTTTTTGATGACCTTCACATGTTTGAGTGCAACATCTTCTCTTTCCCCCATTAGCTGCCTGGGAAAAGTCTTTTGATCCCTTGCATACGTATGAGGATGATTTTTTTGTGAACACAAATGAATCTGTTAGAGTCAACATGATGCAGCGTGACAGCAACTATGACAATTACTATGACCAGGATCTCTCTTGTGAGGTGGTAGAACTGCCTTACCAAGGCACCACACGAGCATTGCTCATTCTGCCTGATGACGGAAAGATGAAGCAAGTGGAAGACGCTCTGTCCAAGGAAACTATTTGTAAATGGGATAACAGACTTAAGAGCAGGTAACTCTATGGAAATCGATTGCTGTGTTTGAGGGCATATTATTATTTTTTAAAAGAAAGCATTCATTTCAGATCTCTTCCTCCCAGATATAATGTTCCAAATTTTGTTCTATGTGATTCCCAAGATGAGTCAGAGCAAAATATAATCAATAAGCAACTGCGGGCTCTCTGATGTGACAGAAGCAGACAGCATTGTAGCAACTGCCTCAAGACTTGCTTGGCTGCCATACCCCTCCTCTCATGCTACTAACATAATTCATTTTCTTTACAGTGTCTTCATTTTTGTCCTCCTTTTCCCTTCTGTTAGCCTTACCAAAATTGGTCTGTAGCCCTCTAGCCACAAAACTCTACTAGATGTGCATATCGTGGCATTGGGATGCAAGAGTGGCAACGAATAAATTAGGGTTTTTTTTTCCAGAATAAAAAAGACAATGTAGGTATAAGAAGATGTCATATCTCTCTGGATGCCAAAATGTCTCTGGGTATATGAATGCTACTATCAAACACATTAGCAGTCAAAGGAATATTTTCAAGTGTCACTGAATTGCATATTATCCAGCCCATTTGGTGAAACAAGGCTGCAATGCTTCACTGTTGTTTCATTTTCTTTATTCAACAGGATATTAAATCTACAGTTACCAAAGATTTCTATCAGTGGATCTTACGGTGTTAAAAACCTGTTAAAGGAAATGGGCATTACTGAAGTGTTCTCTGGTAATGCTGATCTATCTGGACTTACTGGCAGCCGTGATCTTCAGGTTTCACAAGTAAGAGAACAGACAGACCTGGTGATGGGCGGTGGTTGGTTGCTCTGATCAATTACATCTGTGTTTTTTAAAGACTTGCTTTCCCTCCTCATCTTATTAAATTTATAAGTAAAACTCACAATGGCACGTAGGGACTTACTTTTCTACAGAGCGAGTTTGCTGTCTCACGTTTCTACTATTTTAATATTGTTATTAAAAGGTTGGATATTAAATGCATGGAAAAGTTGGACAAGATTTTAAATGAGTTCTTGGCACTGGAATATGATTGTTTACATGTGAGTGTGTCAGGTGAATTATAAATGAGAGATATATTATTATATTAATGTTGAAATTTAATATTTTAATATTCTCAAAGTTTCAAGGAAACTTCCAGTTTGCAGTAGCAGAATTTGACTGTCGGTTTAAACTATGATTTAATGTGGCAGGGTTGCCAAATACTGCCCTTGTATTAACATTTAAATATCTGTCTTCTATTAACCTTGGAATAACTTAGAAAATGTCGCTAGTGTAAATCCAAACCATCTAAGAAAATAAACCAGCTGGTGCATGGACTGTTAATATCCTCCTCCTACTCCAGCACCGGTGAGGCTGCATCTACAGTGTGTCCATTTTTATTTTTGGCCCTCCCCATTCAGTCCTGACACGCAGAACCCTCAGCTCTTGGAGATTTACCATACATGAAAATTTCATCCATTGGGTTTTATCACTTCTTTCTTCTCCTCAATATTTCATAAGGAGATTGTATATCTTCACCTCCTGTTTGCTGTCCCATATATAAACCACAGTATTTGTTCTTTTTCCCTGCAGGCAATTCACAAGGCTCTGCTGGAAGTTGATGAGGCTGGAACTGAAGCTGCAGGAGCCACAGGCATAATCCTCACCAGAGGTCTCCGTCCTTCTGTTACCATCAGATTCAACAGACCCTTCCTTATACTGATAACTGACAAAGCAACTGATACTGCACTTTTCATGGGGAAAATTGTTGATCCTACTAAGAAGTAATTGCTGAGTTATTGGGCTTGCGAATTTTCAGCATGAGTTATAATGGCTACAAGGTTTGTGCATGTGGGCTAATTAGTGCTACTAACTACTCTGATTGAAGGATATTCAGAAGTGAATGAGGAATTTCTTTATCAAACTAAAAAGCAAAAAAAAACCCAAGTAAAAAACAGTTTTAAAATGTAACTTTTTCCCAATTCAGTAATTCAAGTTAATAACATATTTTCCAGATTTTCCTTGGAAGTCTACTGTTACTTTTACAAGTGTATTCTCTCTGCTAAGCATTTTTGTCCAAACTGCTTTCAGTTCTGGCTTACTGACTAGAAGCTTTATCCCAACAGGTAACAAGCACCGTACAATTCTATTATGTGTTCTCTGGGACTTGCTGGTGACCAATGTTCACTTGAGCCAGTCTCTGCGGAGTCCTTTCTTCCTTACATAGCTCTTTGCTGCTCAGGTTGTTGATGTTTACCCTCAATTAACCTGCTCTTTCTCGCATCTTCCTACTCTTTCCTTGGACATCTTTAAAAAACATTGACAAAGAAGGGAAAATCCCTGAGATGACAGATTTCCCTTGCTCTAGCACCCACTGTAAGTGACTTTTTGCAGTCCTTAGAGTCAGCAAAAATCGTTGAGAAACAGTTGCACTAGGCATAAACTGAGAAAGAATTGTCCTGCTACAGTGTCATCCGTGAATTATCGCTATGTCTGATAAATAAAATAAGCACTGTCATTTAAAAACATCACTTAAGGACTGGCTCTTAGTCTCCCTACCGCCTTCCTATCCTGTTTTAAATTTTTTAAAATCAACAAAAAATTTCAGTCATTCTTATTAACATAGCAAGGTGTGTGTAAAATATGTTTTGAAGACTATTAAATGAGCTCATACGGAGATGGAGATTCTTTGCATTCTCTTCCTATGTGCCTACTCGGGTAAAACCTGTCTTCAAGAAACACATAAACACTCTCTTGCTGTTGTGTGTCTGCAGATCACGCACTCTTCCTGCAGTGAAGCACTATGGCCCAGTGCTCAGCCTTGCTGAAGTCTCTAGCAAACCCTTTACCGCGCAGGTGCTGCACCAATCAGAGACAAACTCTGTAGTCGGCAGTTTTGACAGCTACTCTCCCACTGCCCTATTTTGGCTCATGCCATGACATGCTGACTCTGGTTACATTTTTTGCAAGTGGAGTTTAGTCCCTCTTACCGGGAAGACGATGGTCCTGAATATGAAGACATTGCTCATTACTACGGTGATCCTGGCAATGTGCCGCAAGCACTGCAAAGGAGATGCAAGCCCTGAATCAAAAAATAAGCTCCCTACCCTTGACATCCCTGTGGTCTTCTGACCCATTTCCTCAAATTTGGTCCACCTTTCACAAAGGTGCTTTACTGAGATCCACCAGTGCTTGTAGCATGGGTGTGGTGTATGGAAGGGCTATGCTTCTGACTCAGAGGGGCTTGGAGACTTCTGCCTTGTATGACTCTCTTTGCTCCAAGCAGCTGGAACTTAGTGGAAGCCCTGAGCTCTTGCACCTGCTGGGGCAAGATACCACCACTCAGTAGACTGGGAGATATTCACCTCTGTACAAAGCAGCAGCTTTTACAGAGTTGAGCTCAGTGATAACTTGCTGTGGTGTGAGGCAGCCTGCTCTGAGGTGGCTGTATGAACTCAACAAGGGCTGCAAGCAACTCCAGTGAGATCCTACCCTGATAAAGAGGTGTACCAGTACTGATTAGAAGGTAGGATGGAGAGATTTTTATCAGAGAGAGGTAGCAGAAAAACAGGTTCTCAGCCTGTGGCTGAAGGGAAAGAGGTTAAGAAAAAAATCTCACGGTGTCAGGACACTGTAGAGACTTTGGGAAATAACAACATGGAGCAACTTCTTGCCCCATCTAAATCCCAGGCTTTGGCTTTTGAGAGTGGAAGCAAGAAACTGCAGAAAGAGAGCTGCACTGGGAATTTTCACACAGGAGTGTGAGGAGTGTTTTCTCCTGGCAAAAGTATCAGACAGGGCTCCTTTGAATGCTGAGTGGGCTTAGGAGGTATCTACCAGGATATGGGGCATCAACACAGATGACCTCCAATTGAGGTCTTTGTTCTCCAGACTTCAAGCTCCAACTCCATGTTGATCTGAGTTGTGGCAGGGACCTGCAGCAGGAAGAAGGATCATCCCAAATATCTCTGGAAGGGAGGATGTAGAGAGGACAGGAAAGAAAATAATCTTGTGCCAGACACGTCTAGGACGCACAAAAACGCCTATGGCTCACGCTACAGAGATCCATAGAGCAGGGGCCTAAATACACATATCTGGCTGATATTACTCTCAGCATAACGCTGACAATGTTCTTTAAGAACTAGACAATTCTGCAAGGTTTTCGTGGAGACAGGGCACATTTTCTCCTAATTCCAAGAAAAATGTGTCAGTTTGCCTTTCGTTATTTGTCTATGTTCCTCTTCATGCTAGCTAGTTGTATTAATGAAATAGAAGGAAAGGAAGGATTCTGATAGGCATAGAATGTTATTTATGTACTGTGTCTTCATTTTGTCTATGGTAAACACATGTATTTTTATGGTGTATTTCATTCATCTGTAGGTGATTTTATTAACACTCTTCAACCTTTCACTACAACAAAACCAGATCTATTTAAGGCAGGTTAATCCCATACATGTGTTCTCTCAGTCTATAGGACAGCTAGATCCAAACTAAACCCTGAAAGAGAGCTAGAGCTTCTTCAGTACCCTGTTGGCATAGTTTAGCCCCCCCACCAGCCAGGTCAGCAGCTAAACAGAGTCTCTGCCCCCACTCCCAGGGAAAGGGTAATGAGGGAGAGACTTGTGGCTTGGAAACTAAAACTAAAACAGCTTTATGTAAACAATAATAACAAAAAGGAAAATAGTATTATTAAGAAAATAATAACATATATATAAATATACAAGCTCAACACCCTCCCTCAACCCCTCATCCCCACATACGCTGCAGAGCGGGCATGGGGAAAAGTCCAAGGCTAGACTCAGCAGCAGATGGGAACTGCATTCAGGAACACACAAATCTGGGATCAGGAGGCAGAAAGGCAGATGAAGATCTTAATAGATGCTGACCATTGAAGAAGAGGGCCTGACCCTCGTGATCCATCGGTTTTATACTGAGTATGACGTATGTGGAATGAAATACTTCGTTGGTTAGTTTTGGGTCACCTGTCTTGTCTGCTCCTCCCTGCAGGTACCAGCCTTTTTCACTCCTTTGGTTTACAGCATTTCACCAACTCAAGAGTAACATTGGCATCCATAGAAATAGGTGTAAGCAATGGCCTTTCTGCATACCAGTGCCCCATCAGTTTGGTGATAATCACAAATTTTAAGTGTTACCACTTCTAGAGATAGACACTATCTGAAAACATGTAGTTAACTTTCAGAAAATGAAGTTACTTAGATGAGGTTTAGCTAAAAAGTTAGAAAATTAATTTTGCTTTAGCTCAAACCAGAACACTTGTGAAGTGTTGTCCACTTGACTTCCTGCAGCAACGGTCAACAGAAGGGGACAACGCGGCTTACAGTGGAGTATTTGACCCCCTGTCACAACCATCCAAAATAAATGACCTGCTGTGGGTCATGCTGACCTAACGTATTTACAGGAAGCTCTGAGGAAAAGGCTTTACCTAATGAGAGCATACCTCAGCTGAGAACCCCTGAAAGGGAAGATGGGCTCACTGGAACAGGTCCCCAAAGGGCAGCCTAGCTGTGCCCCAGCAGATCTGAGTGTCCGACTTCTCTTGGCAGACTCTGAGCCATGTGGGAGATTGTAAGTTTGTTCCGTCTGACCTTGTTTATGGTCCACCGGAACTCCGTTTGCTAGTGGGATAGCTTCTATCGGTAAAGCTCTGTTTGCTTTGCCCCATGGCAGAGTCCATGTAGTATGTTGTCACAAACCATGAAGGAGTTGGATCTCAGGGCTAATGCAGTACCTGTTCAATGCATTTTACCTTTCATCAATAAGCAAAGGGGCTGACTCAGTACCACAAGGCATAGATCAGACATAGTCACAGAAACCCCAGTTGCTCACATAAGCCCTACCATTCAGATGCTACCAATAGTTTACAGTATCCTTTCTTGTTCTCAACTATGTGATTTGAGCCCAAACCCTGGTATCTGGAGAACTCACAACAGCCTACTCCTCACAAGCTCTATCATCTGTTCAGCCCTTGATCACTGATAGGATGAGTGCAAATTCCCAGAAGGCAAAAGAGCATGAAGACCACCACGGGCTATGTATCTCTGAACCCTGTAACACATCCTCCTAATAGTACCCATCCATCCAGAATTCCTTGTTGGGTAGAGTACCTCTGCCCTTGCCCACACAGAGCTGCTTTGATTAAATTTTAAATGAGCACAAGTATGCAACGGGGATATCATTCATCCCTTTTAAACTGTTAGCCAGCAAAGACTGATCCGGAAATATCCATTGTAAGTTCCCAGTCCTAGGTTTAACAGAGAAACCATTTTTAAATAAGTTGGTGACTGTGTTTTACTGAGACTAACAGTTTTAAAGAAAACAACATCATTCTTTCATTTCACGTCTACGTCCCAGAGAATGATTAATACTCTGCTTACACAAACTCAGCTCAGCACTGATGCTGCAAAGGACTCTGCTGGCTTCTTGTAGAAGAGAATTCTTATGACAAAAGTATATTTTCAGTTCAATCCTACCCTGGAGATGAATTTATTCTAAGTGAATTAACTTGATTTGTACAAACGAGGCTTTATTTCTCTTACATTTGCCTGCATTCAGTTTCTCTTCCATAGGCCATTTGGAAATAAAATACTTATAATGTATTACTTTACTAAACAAGAATTTATCCTTTGTGGTTGGAAAACTTCTGTAAATATCAATGTGATGCTCATGTGGAAGCTTTGAAGAAGGTTTTGCCTGACTTGTGCAAATATCTTATTAAGGAAAAGTTGCTACATTGTTTACTATGTCTCGTGTAGGAAAAACAAACTGTGTGGAAGATGCTCTGCTGAGGAAAATACTTGAAAGGAAAAAACAACATAGAATAAGGTAATTCATTATGCGTTGTAGTTGTCATAAGAACTTTGGTTGCAGCCAGGAAAGAATTTCAGAGCAAAAGAAAACGTATGTGCACAGAAGAGATGAAAGATGTAATGGAAAGTAGATCCCAAAATGAAAATAAATGCAAAAGAGAACATATGCCTAGACCTCATTTGGATTTGCTGTTCACAAAGACGCAGAGTCTCTAGTCATCAGAAAAGCTATACCATAACTCACATACCCAAGGCACAGATACTGTAATGTACAACTTGAATTTATTTTCTCTCCCAGTATCTTCTGTCTTTCAAGTCTGTGTTCTATCCCTCTGGTACATCTTATGGAAGAAATTTTAAGATCTTTTGGGCCCCAGCTGGCCCAGCCATGAATTGTTGCCTTGTAATCGTGTCTCTCATTGTGCTGTGTGTCACAGTCTTGACATATTAACAGTTGTATCAAGGTTCACTGAAAAAAGTCATCTAATAGGGGTAAACACACCACGGTCCTTTTAGCCACTTCTAGGTTGGCGGGGGTTGTAAATATGGTGCAGCAATCATGATGGAAAACCTATGTAGGTACAACCAGAACACCAAAGTGTCTTGTAGGGGCTTGTTAATTTAGGTCATTGATGGAAATGTGATTGTGCTAACCTGCCAGAATGTGGGCCACCACACAGCCTCTTCTTTTGCCTTCGTTGAAACAAGGCAGAAAACTGTAGCACTAAACCATCTCAGTGACATGTCAGAATCCTCAATATTCCAAATGCTTACAGCATCAAATACATGTTTAAGAAAAGGGAAATGAGCAATGGAATCATAACGTAAACTTCATTTCATTGACTATGCTAATTCAGCCAGCTGATCTGCCTTCTGCTTCTTCATTATAGCCAACGATATTAATCTGTTAAAAGATTATGGATGACAACACTTTGCAAAGTTTAAACCTAAATGCTTTTATCTATCTTTGGGAGAAAAAACTTCTACTATAATTCTAAAATATCTACATATGGAATTATCTTAGTGCTTGTTTCAGACCATGTCTGCAACTGAAAGATAAATAATGTAAGGCATCAATTTAAATCTAAATAGTAATACCAAGAGGTTTGTCTGTGTGGACAACTTCATTCCAAAATAAGAACTTTTATTCTCTGGTGAACTTGCCACTCTAAAAGTTGCTTGCATAAGAAGGGTGCCTTTAAATCAAGAGAAGAAGGCCTGTATGGCAAATTCTGCTAATAAAATCTCATCATTGTATTATACCAGTTATGAGTAGTAAGACCCTTGAAAGAAGGCAAGCTTTTAGTGTGATTCTGCCACACTGCTTTCTGCAGGTAAAACTGGAGCCCCAGGTTCTGGGGTTTAGGAAAAGGAGCCCTGTGCCACCATCTTCTGGTAAAATCAAGGAATGGACATGAAAATTTTAAAACCAGAAAGAAGAAAAGAGATTCTGGCTTGCTCTTTGTTTTTCAGTGGGAATTTTGATTTTCTTGTTCTGCTTTAGCCGCAGTATCAGTGAAATACTATACCTGAACTGACTGCTGTCACTCAGGAACAAGGATTTGATGTTATCGTTGGTAGTTCATGATTAGGTCAGTAGTGGGGAAGGAGACAGTATTGGAAAACATTAAGAAGTAAAGAACAGGAACAAAAATTATAAACATATAAATCTCTGGATCATCCACATCTGGATTAGAACAGGTAGTTCTCGTCCTGTAATAACAGAAAGGATAAACGAGATAAAGCACAATATGACTCGATGATCTCAGAGGTCCTTCCCAACCTTGTGATACTGTGATACTGTGACGTTGGGTCCTTCTCCCATTATGTATCTCACTGGCCTGAGATAAACCTAACCTATAAGCAGGTGCTTTCTACCTTAAAAAGGTATTTCTGCATGGGCAAAGCGAATACTTAGTGCTGAACCATAACTGAACCTTGTGTACTGAGTGTAAAGTGGTGGAAACTTAGGTCAGCTGCATTTCTTTGGTAAGCAAACCACTTTCAGTCCAAGGCATACAATAAACAACAGGTCAAAGATGTGCAATTCCATCATTTTCCAGTTCTATAATTCACTCTCCATGCTTGGAAAAACCTTTCCAAAGTGTTTCTGCAAGGTTCTAGTTTAAGGCTCAAATCTCTCATTTAGAATCAGAAAATAATTCAAGTTTGAAGGAGTGCTGGGCTGCTCTGCCCCAGATTGGTTACATGTGGAGGCAGAGCCTGTCTGCTTTCCCAAGGTGGAGTCTAGATCATAGTGCTTCCTAGTCACCGTTACTTCATCCGAGCAAATGTCTTTTGTATCTCAGTCTTCTACATGGACTTCATGGATTTAATAACTGAATATTTGCTCAAACTAATTTAATAACCATTCTTCAGTAGGTTTGATCAGGTAACTAGAATAAAGCTTAGATTCAAGAGTTTTATGCTTTTAGGATATGATATTTAAGGTTCTCTCCTCCAATAGTACCCATTAATGAATGACAGAGAATCTCAGTTGAAGTATAAGGTGATCTGGAACATCCAGTCTGGTTGTAAAATATTATTTAAAAGTTATAGCATTTACCAAATCTTATCTTCCTCCACCTTGTACTGATAAATCACGCCACCAAGTGTTGGAATATCTACAAGCTTTTACTGGAGAGGACGCAAAAAAAGGCTAATTATGGTAAGAATGGAAATACATGGTTATTAAAAGGTAATACATAATAAATTGATTTTTTCATAAATAAATATAAGGATGATGAAAATATTTACGATAGCTAGTGAGAAATGCAGTCACGTGAACTGTGAACACTGAGAAAGTATAACTCATACGACCTCAGATGCGAAGAAAATAAAACAATCACCTTGATTTCCAAAGGAAACAGCATCAAATTTTCATGTTTGTAGCCACCTGCCTTCTCTTAACAGGCCTCTGTAGCGTTTCAGCTTACTGGCATTTTTCAGTTAGGCTTAACAGAGACCTAGAAGACTGAAAAGCTATTATGCTACTCTGTGAAAATCAGTGAAACCCAGGTCTGTACCTTGTTGTGGGGAAGGCAGGCAGGACTCAGCTGCTTTAAATTCTGATGGTCGCAGCAAGGAATGATCAGGTGGTAGGGAGCCCCAGCCCTAGTCCTAGCCCTGGTCCTAACCCTAACCTTAACCTAACCCTAGCCTCAGACCTATTCCTAACCCTATTCCTCTGCCTGATAGGAGTTGTCCTGGAGGCTGTGCAGTAAATCTGTACTTATTGTGATTAGGAAACCCGTAAATACTTAGTAGACTAGGCTTTACGGATTCCACTGCTTACAGAACAGTTTGTAAAATATTCTGCTTTGCCTTGTCTCAATCAGAGTGTAGTGAGTGCCAGTGTATTCCCTGAGCCACTTTGAGGGGTTTTTTTCTTTATTCTTCAAGTACAGTTAAAAAAAAGGAAAGTCCATGAATGTTTATGCAATGAAAATTTCATGTGTAATGTGAATCAGCAGCATGCATTGACATTGTGCTCTTGATCTTGTCCCATCCACAAGTAGGGCCGGAGGTAATTACAGATCTGTCAGTCTGACCTCGGTTCCAGGTAAAATTATGGAGCAGATAATCCTGGGTGCAATCATGCGGCATCTGCAGAATGACCGAGAGATCAGGCCCAGCCAGCATGGATTTAGGAGGGGCAGGTCCTGCCTGACCAACCTGATCTCCTTTTATGACCATGTGACTCGGTTGGTGGACAAGGGGAAGGCTGAGGATGTGGTATACCTGGACTTCAGCAAGTACTATGACACCGTTCCTCATAGTAGACTCCTGAAGAAGCTGGCAGCCCGTGGCTTGGACAGGAGTGCTCTGTGCTGGGTTAGGAATTGGTTGGTTGGCCAAGCCCAGAGAGCAAAGGTGAACGGTGTCTCATCCAGTTGGCGGCCAGTCACTAGTGGTGACCCCAGGGGTCGCTGTTGGGCCCGGTCCTGTTTAACAGTTTTGTTGATGATCTGGATGAGGGGATTGAGTCCATCATTAACAAGTTTGCAGACAATACCAAGCTGGGAGGAAGTGTTGATCTGCTGAAGGGTAGGATGGCCCTACAGAGGGACCTTGACAGACTGGAGAGAAGGGCTGATTACAATGGGATGAAGTTTAACAAGTCCAAGTGCCGGGTTCTACACTTTGGACACAACAACCCCATGCAGAACTATAGGCTGGGGACAGAGTGACCAGAGAGTAGTCAAGTGGAAAGAGACTTGGGAGTGACGGTGGACAGGAAACTCAACATGAACCAGCAGCGTGCCCAAGTGGCCAAGAGGGCCAATGGTATCTTGGTCTGCATCATGAATGGTGTGGTCAGCAGGACTAGAGAAGTTATCATCCCCTTATACTGGGCACTGGTTCAGACCATACCTTGAGTACTGTGTCCTGTTCTGGGCCCTTCAGTTTAAGAGAGATGTCGAGCTGCTGGAGTGTGTCCAGAGGAGAGCAACGAAGACGGTGAAGGGGCTGGAGCACAAGCCTTATGAAGAGCGACTGAGGGAGGTGGGGTTGTTTAGCCTGGAGAAGAGGAGGCTCGGGGGAGACCTCATTGCTCTCTACAACTACCTAAAAGGAGGTTGTAGGCAAGCAGGGGTTGGTCTCTTCTCTCAGGCGATCAGTGACAGAACAAGAGGACATGGTCTCAAGCTTCTTCAGGGGAGGTTTAGGCTTGATATTAGGAAAAACTTTTTCACTGAAAGGGTGATTGGCCATTGGAATGCGCTGCCCAGGGAGGTGGTAGAGTCATCATCCCTGGAGATGTTTAAAAAAGGACTGGATGAGGCGCTTAGTGCCATGGTTTAAATGACGAGTGGGTGCTAGTGTTGGGTCATAGGTTGAACTAGATGGTCTCAGAGGTCCTCTCCAACCTTGTCATACTGTGATACTGTGAAACTGTGATACTGTGATCTGTGTTAGACTAGAACAGAGGGATAGGCTGAGACTTTTAATTTCCTCAGTTTCTTCAGGCCAGGTTATTAGTTGGATGCTACCGGAGCTGATGACGGGATAATTTGTCTCTAGAGGTGTTAGATACTAAACCATCATAATACTTCAAGATTATGTAAAGACAGGAGCTTCTACCTCACCACATCTTACTGGAAGGAGTCTAATCTAACTAAAAATAAAATAATAAAATATTGATAACTAAAGCCATATTCTGTTCTGATATCTCTCAGCCTAATGAATTTATTTAATTTATTTATTTATTTATTTACAGCCTAATGAATTTATTTAATTGCCTTACTTTTAATATTCTATGAGGTTTTTTTCACCTTTCATTTACACTTGACCATACTTTGGGGTTTTTTCAACAAAGTCTGGATAAATAAACAAAGCTTTTTTGCATTACTTCATATCGGATGGAAAAAATCTCATTTTTATCAACTTTTAGCAAAATTTTTTTTAAATGTGGCAATTACTACATGTAAAATCTAGTAAGTGTGCAATTCTTCAGAACTCTTAAAATGTTTTGAATTTATTGTTATGTTAGTGAAATATTAATTTGAGATAGCATATTTTCAGGGTTTTTTTCAATTCAAATCCTAACGCATTAAATATTGCCACAGGTTGTGACTTGGCAAAGATAACGATTATCTTAAGCAGGACTACTAACACACTACTCATACATCTAGAATCAGTAACACTTGCACGTCTTCTGCAATCAGGCATCACGTTCAAAAACAATTCCTAGGGCCTTTGTTTCTTCTAATTGAATTGTCCTTTGATGGAAACCTAAATACCCTACCTCCCAGGCTTGTGCTTGCATTATTAATTTAACACATCATACTAGCTGATCTTTCTCCAGTACTATGAACACTTAGAGGTGTGTGTGTATTTGCATACAGAAATATTTAATGTCTTTCACAGGTCGATGAAAATATGTACAATAATCTTCACACAATTATCTATACATCCCACATAAGTAGTTTTTATAATTTAATTAATTTTTAAGCAGGAAATACTTGAAGAAAGGCTGGGAACTGTCTTTCCCTTCACTTTCTTGTCAGCCTCTTGCAGCCCAAAGATGAGATATTCCTTTGCGAAGTGGAAGATTTTGGTCTGATTATCTCAGGTTGAGTGGTTTGTAAGAGTTAAGGGTCTCGTACCCAGATCAAGTGATGAAGTGCTCCAGTCACTAAGTTAGGAAGCAAAAAATTAGTACTGCTGAGTTCAAAAAGAAAATGGTGTGCCCTGCCTTGTTTTGCTGCTTGACTATGCAGCCACATAAGACAACCAGTGTAGGAAGTATTTTAGAAGAATCAGGGCATTTTGTGATCCCTGAAGCCTGTATGCACAACCCTGCCTACGCACAGTGGCCTTGGCATGTCATGAGAAAGCGGAATGTTAGCTGATAGATAAGAAAGAAAATGTGAAACAGGAGGTTTCAGCTGCAGGAGAAGGGGGACTGCAGGGTATCAGGTAACAGCACCCTAACAGCCCTCATTGACCAATGATGATGTGACAAATGGTACCGTAAAAGCATATGTATTCGCTGTAAAGAATGCAATAAACATCTGCTTCAGCTAGCTCATATTGAGTCATCCGATGCTTTTCGCAAGTCCCTCTCCTGTAAATCAGAGCCTTGATTTAAATTAGAGGAGAAAAGGTGCAATTCCCTCTTCAGTGTTGCCTCCAGGCTCCTAAATGCAGCCTCCCACTATTCAGAATTGTTGAACACTTCATGTGGGGCATTTCGACACCTGCCATAGCCTGGGGCTCCTACTCAGGAGCAAGATGCTTGGGAGCTTGTAGAAAGGAATGTGTGTGTTGGCCTGGCCACTACTCTTCGCTATGTATTACTACAGTTCTGCCTTCTGGCAGAGGCTCTGATCTATACTAATTCTCTTTACTTGAGAAAATGGTGAAATTCTTCACCAATGCAGTCCAAAATTATTAGTATCTTTGTAATTTACACTTTACTCCTTTTGAAGTTTGTATTTGATAACCCGACATTCCTCTGTGTATGGTTCAGCACTGTAACAAAGCAAAGGCGAGCAGGCCACATTGACATGAAAAAACCCTGCTGGACTACAATGCATGTTGTGTGCACTTTTCCTCAGCTTTTATACTTAAAAATCAATTATTAATATTTGTACATGAAGATATAATTTCTTGAAGACCGATGAAGCGAAACTGACGTGAAGGAATGAGCACATCTGAGTTCCCTAATGGAGACAAGTGAGTTAAAATGGAGGGTAAAGTTAATGGAAAATGAGAAGTATCTTCTAAGTTGGTCTATGTGCTGATTTTGGCTAGGATAGACTTAATTTTCTTCATAGAAGCTGGTATGGGGGTGTGTTTTGGAGGTGTGCTGAAAACGGTGTTGATAATACAGTTGTAGGCTGGAGGTGCCTAAGAAGTTGGAAAGGGACGTAGGCAGGGCAGCTGACCCCAAGTAACCGAAGGCGTATTCCATGCTATATGACGTCACACTCAGCATGTAAACCTGGGGGATGAAGAAGGAAAGGAACATTTGAAGTAATGGCATTTGTCTTCCCAAGTAACTGTTACATGTGATGGAGCCTTGCTTTCCTGGGAATGGCTGAACACTGCCTGCCAGTGGGAAGTAGTGAATGAATTCCTTGTTTTGCTTAGCTTGTGTATTTGGTTTTTGCTTTAAGTATTAAAAGGGCTCTATCTCAACCTACGAGTTACCTTACTTTTAATTTTCCAATTCTCTCCTCCATACTATCAGGAGGGAGAGAGTGAGAGGCTTTGTGGTGCCTGGTGGCCTGCTGGTGGTAAACTATGACAGTCCTTTAGCAAAACTTATTGTCAGCTTGACTATTTAGTGTCATTCTAGGGAGCTTTAAAAGAATTGTCAGTATTGAAAACCTGAAGTTTAACATTGTTGAGAAAAGTGGGCTCTATTTTTCGAGAACATTGACATTTTTAATTAGTGGGGTATTTCACTTTTTTTTATTTTCTTCTTCTAATGTCATGGAAAGGTAGAAAGTTATATTAAAAATGAAATAAAATACAAAGTTATAGAAACAGGAAGACACAGAAAATACAAAAGAATAAGCATTGCTTGTCTTGGAGAGCAAGTAAGAAATTACATGCGTTACCATATATATATATATATTAATTTTTTTGCATAGTGGAACATGGAAAAGGAAGTCCTCTGGATGTATTAACTACTTGGTGGGCAACACGGCACCACTGAATTATTAACCCCTGATACAGCCAAGCTGTAAATCACAGTCCCATGATACTCTCCAAGCTATAGACCAAAATAAAAGTGTTTTTGTTATTGCAAGCCGCATAAACATTTTCTGCTTTGTGTGGTTTTGGATAACATCAGAAGATAGCTTGAAACAGACCCAACTTCCAGAACCTCTGAGGTTTTTAAATATACCTTTAGTTAGATAGTGAAGAAAATCAGAAGGAACAATAAGTAAGGTAGAAAGAACTTTGATTCTCAACAGAAGTTATGTTTTTCTATGTTCTTCTTTAAAGGTGAGCTACATTCCAACATTTCATTACAGCTGTGAGCTTCTGGTAACAGACTGAGACTGAAGGTGCAAAATTGTTATACTGCAAAGAAGGACATTAGCATAGTTTTGTGGTTGTAAGGCCAAATGTTCAGTCTTTGGGAAGTACCAGAATTAGTATTGTCAAGCCTTGATGTAATGAAAATGCTGTAATAATGGGAATAGGCATGACATGTTTTGCCAGGGATTTAATGACACAGCTGTCACAACACTCGGAAGTCCTGGTCTCTTGTCTCACTTCTGGGACTGGATACATTCTAATGACTCCTGTGTTTCTCTCCTGTACTAACATCTGCCATTTTTGTCCTCCTTATTGTCTCTCCAGGCACTTACACCCCAGCTCTCATCCCCACCTTCCCTTCCTTCACTCTGTAAAATGCTTAATTCTCAGAGCCACCATCATTTCTTCCCTGAAGTTTTGGTTATGGAAGGGGAGCATTTCCAGCAGACCCTGCATTGTCCTTCTCAGCTGCAGTGCCTTCCCCGTGTCTTTCCCCTTGATGGAAAATTAAATATGGATAAATACCATCAATTGCATGGCAGAGTTTAAAGATCCTCCTTGAACTGGATAACAGTGACGTTCAGTAACACTCAGTCTTACAGGAAACAGCTCTGTTTTGGTGCTCTGAGGATAAATACAATGGTGAGAAGAATGAACGCAAAGGGATATGCGCTGTCTTTTGTTACTTGATTGCTTTTCAGAGTGCCCTTACAGGTTCTGATCTTGGACTGCATGTTAAAAATCTCAATAATATTTCAGTGTCAGGATGAGCTAAACCCATCTGCATTAGTATCGATGTCCTCACATGCATCTCAATTTAAAAAGGAGTTACCCTTCTGGCCATCCATCCACTTGCCTGGCTCACTGCTAATAGACAAGCTGATCTCTATTAATGAAGATTTAGGATGATTGGAGCTTGCTAAACCAGAAATACTTACGCTCCTGTTTTCTATGCTGTAAATCTTATTGAATGTTTTATAAGCTGTAATAGGCTGGTGACCACATGCATTGCTGGCTATTTTTTGACAGTTCATAATCCACTTGAACTCAGCAATGGTTCGGTGATTTATGGATTTTGGGTACTACCTCCACTTTGAAATTTGATGATTGGCACCTTGGGGTGTTTTGAAAATGTGGAATCAACAGGATGCAGGTTGTTTGTTTCACATCTGCGTTATGGGAATGATACTAAAACTGCTATGTGGAGTGACAATATCATCCTATACAGTGGATAGGAGTGCCACAGGGGCAGACAAATCTATTACAAAATCATTTCCTGCCTCAGTTTGTTCTCGAGTGTTCTGTCAATATATGATATTCAATTCTGAATATCATTCAGTGACGTCACCATGTCTTCCTTAGCACTGACTGAAAGGTGAATTAGCAGCCTGGTTTGTGTGCTGCTGGGGTCTTTTTCAGTTGCATATGATACAGCAACTAACCTAAGGAATGTAGGTATTCGCTGGTCACGTGTGTCTCTTCGCAGTTGGTTTCTGGAACTGTCTAATATGATGTTGTTTCTTAGTGGTGGAGGTTTTGTTCTGTATTTTTAAAAAGCCAGGAGAAAAGTCTTCACCAAATACCCAGTCACAGGCAATGGCCAACAGCAATGATTGAAGAGCTGTAGTGACAGTAAACGTCTCACTAAGGTGGTAAAGTCACACATTGTTTTCTAAAGACATCTAGAGACAATTCATCAGTCACATGCTGTCTGTTTGCCTTAGGAGAAGACTCAAAACCATTAAATGTGGTGCCAAAGGTTGTGACTGAGTTATAGAGTAAGGCAGAAGGGCTTTCTAAATCTGAGGGTGGCTTGACCTGTTTAGAAATCTTGATAGAGGTTGCGACTCTGTCAGTGTCCCCATCCCATTTATCGGTCCCCCAGGACCAAGCTAAGAGGGGCAGTCTGGCAGGGAGGCTGAACTTCCTGGTGAGCTGTGCTGACAACTTCGTCTCCCACAGCCAGACCCAGGTAAGGGGTGACGTTCATGTGAACTCGCAATATTCAGCTCCGACCATGAAGGGTACGGCTCACCAGCAAAGCATCCACTGCTGTGGATGCAGACTTCCAATGTCAATCAGTAAGTATGGAAGCAGCAGGAGATATAGTCCCTGCTCCATTCCCTCTTGTCTACAGCCCCACTACCAAGCACTGTTCGCTTGTTCTGGGTTGGACAAACTGTCCAATTTAGTGTCATTACTGATGTGCATCCTTGCTGGCAATTTTTATCTGAATTAATTAATAATTAATGGGGGCGCTTGGCTTAACCCGGTTCAGTATTACCGAAGAGAAGAAGGAGCAGACAACACCCAATGTACACAGCAAGACCATTTTTATAGCACTGTAAGTACCCTTTTAGCTTTCCCTTGGATTGTTTGAATATTACATCCCGGGGGATCATGTTGTTGCTTGGAAAGGGTGCCTTTTTACATGTAAACAAAGGGACTTGTTGCTAAAAATAAAAACATGTCAAAAGCCATAAAAACTGGATGCTAGTGAAGATAATTAAATAAAGAACTGTTTTGGCAATAACGTGAGCAAAGTATCAGGAGGGATATCCTTTCTGGGGCTCATTGGTATGTATCAGGAACGCGAAATAACCAAATGTGGGATTTTGGAGAACAAGTGTGTTCTGAGAGCTTCATTTTACTTGGCTGGAGCACATAGCATGAAGAAGTTCATTTCCATGTACTGCTTTGCATGTCTATCTCTTTTCCAGCTAAAAGGAAAATGAAGCCCACCTCCTTCTTTTGTTTGTTGCTGGCTGGTTTGCGTTCTGTTGCTCAGTGTCATCAGTATCCTCGTTGCCACAATAAGCAGGGTGATTGTAAAGGGACATACTACCCAGGATGCAGTTCTCATGGGGAAGAAGTTTATCTATTTAAGAACAAAACCTTTGTCAAACTTGTTCCCGGCAACGCTGACTTTGCGTTTTCATTTTATAAGCTGGTCGCTTCCCAAGAAATCGATCAAAATATTTTCTTTTCACCCATAAGCATCTCTGCTTCTTTTGCAATGCTGGCACTCGGTGCCAGGTCAGCAACACTGACGCAGATTCTGGAAGGGCTTGCCTTTAACCTGGAGAAGATTCAGGAAGACGAAATATATGGAGGTTTTTACCAGCTCCTCCACTTGCTGAACCGTTCAGACAGCGAGCTCCAGCTGAGACTGGGCAATGCCCTTTTTATAGAAGAGACGATAAAACCACTACAGAAGTTCTTGGATGATATCGAAGGCTTTTATGAATCTGAAGCATTTTTTACTGACTTTAACAACTCCTCTGGTGCTGAGAACCAGATCAACAGTTACATTGAGGAAAAGACAAATGGGAAAATTGTTAAACTAGTGGAAAACCTTGATCCTCTGACTGCAATGGTTCTTGTTAACTATGTCTTCTTTAAAGGTAAGAAATATCAAAGCGTGTGAAGGTTGTAACTTACGTGCTTACTGTTTATTATGGGGAATGAAAACCTAAGAGAAAGAAAAGGTAGTTTAAATATTTCAAATTGAGAAAACCATGTTCAGTATTTGTAAAATATTTCTATAAAGTCATGTATATTTGTTGTCAGTATAAATGTTTTTGTCCTCATCTGGTTAAGTGAAAGACTGGATTTTTTTTTTTAACAAATATCTCTGTTGAGTTTGGCAAATCCTTTCAAGTGATTCTAAGATTCGTGCTGTAGTAAAAGATGGTGTTTTCAGTATTATGTGTCTTTAATTGTCTTCAAGCACTTGGAAGAAAAAAATTGCTGCAATGTTGTAACACCTGAAGGTGCAGTAACTTGAATAAATATTTGTTCTAATCAAAGGACGGCTGTGGGACTGGATCCTCTTATTCACCGTGACCATTCCTCTTTGTATTACACTGAATTATTTTTCTTTTTGTCCTAAGCCCATTGGGAGAAACCCTTCAGTACTCTGTAGACAAAACTGGAGAATTTTTTTGTGGGTAAGAAAACATCCGTAAAATTTGACATGATGTATCAAAAGGGTTACTACAGAAGTTACTTTGATGAAGAGCTGTCCTGTTGGCTGGTTCAGATACCTTACAATAGAAATGCTGCAGCATTATTTATTTTGCCTGATGAAGGGAAGATGAAGCAAGTGGAAGATGCCCTCTTGAAAAAGACTGTGTCTAAATGGGAAAAGTCCCTCCGAGACAGGTAAATGTTTTAGCTAAGGTGAGAGGTGGCCATGTTATAGACTAGTAGTGTTCATCTCACCAAGATAAAACACTGAAGGCCAAGTTATATTACTGAACTCTGTTCATTTAGTGGTTCTTCTCTGTGCACAAACTCCCTTTTCTTACTTGGAAAATGAAAAAGAGCTGTCAGTACTGAACAAACAGGGCATTGAACTCGGGCTCTTATCTGGGGTTAAGTTCCTGACTCAACCACTGTTTGTTAGGGTGTTGAGGGCATTATATACAAAAGCGGAAATTTTTTTCACATAGTGACCTAAGTCCAGTTGTACATTCAAACAGCCTTAGGACATTTGAACAAAACCTGCTACCTGATAGCAGTGCCTCTGTTTGCCACAGAGCTGGCAGAGTCATGTCTTCCACCCTACTCCATTTTGGAGTCAGAGGATAACATTGGCTCATGCTGCTTCAACACTCCACATTAGATAGCTAACCTAGTCAGAAGTGCTATCTGAACCCTGAAAGCAGACTTTCAGCATTCAGAAAAACAAATGTAAAATGTCATTATACTGAAGTCTTTGAGGAGTGTTACGTAGATGACAATTTGTCCCTCTTTGTGTTATTTGTTACAGAAAAATACACCTGCACATTCCAAAATTTCTATTTCTGGTACCTGTGATGTGAAAAGGACAGTCAAGCAAGTGGGTATGATTGATCTGTTCACTGAACACTCTGATCTGTCTGGGATTACTGAGAAGCCTGGACTGATGGTTTCAAAAGTAAGTTAGCACATGAAACACAGTGACCACAGGATTTGCCTGTTCCCTGAAACCTGACATTACTATTCAATGAAAAGCTTACCCTCATCTCTCTGAAGCATCTCTCAGTCATCAATAGCTACCAGTCTGAAAGCAAGGCAAGACCTATCTTTCCTAAACTTGAAGCCAAACATGACAAAGGGTTATACATACATGGTTCAAGGATGAGGTAGGAGACATACATGTAATGAAATGCTCTTTTGGCTACTAAACAAAACTATTTAAAGGTAGCACATTAGCTTTGGTAAAATTCTCTCTAATTCCATCTACAGAGGGCAAAAGGCTGTTACTCCTGCCCTTCTAGTGGTCTCAAAAAGTTATTTTTTTTCAACTAGCTGATAGGGTAAATTCACAAGAATACATGAAGCTGTCAAAGGTTGTGTAGCCTACACTAAGTGTAGGCTAAATTACCAGGCTTTTTACTTCCAGAATTTCTTGCAATCAGTCATCTCAAGAATTCTTTGGCTGTCTGCTGTTCAGAGGTTACTCTCTGCACACACAGTGAAGGAGGATAGCAGGAGTGGTCTGGTGGCTGATTCTGTTGTGGTGGAAAGGAGAACAGCTGGTGACGACCTTCCCACAGGCTGGTGCTGCCAGGCCTTGCCTCTTTGGCAAGAGCAAGGAGAGTGGCAGGCTGCCCCCTTCTTGTCGAGTTGTCAGCTGGAGGTTGTTTTGCTTCGTGTGCTTGCAGGTGATCCACAGAGCAGTGCTAAATGTTCAGAAAATGGCACTGAAGCAGCAGGGGCCACAGTGATGGAAGTTATCTGGAGATTTTCCTCAACCACCTCGAGTCAGGTGCAACAGACCTTTTCTCCTCGTCATTTGGGATAAATACACCCGCACTGTCCTCTTCAAAGGGAAAATTGTAAACCCTCTGAAAAATGAATGACTGACAAGAAGACGTAGACTTAGGCACATTGCTGGCTAAATTCCTGTGATCCAGCAAAACATTTACATGCACATATCACTACGCAGTAGTGCTCATCTTTCAGCGATTATCCTTGCATACATTATCAATCCTCTAAAACACAAACCCAATTTTGCCATGTCCAAAAGCCACTGCTCTTCCCCCCCACCCCGCCAGCCTACAGCCAGGTATAGCCTGTAACATTAATTAATTGCTTTTCACAATTTTTGTAAGAAGCCCTTCATACCCCTGCGAGGTACCTGGAGTGGTTTAAAGTCTCCAGATAATGTAGCTGTTGCTGTACACTCCTGGTGTGTGTAAAGGAGAGCAGAGGAAAGGAAATGGGAGGAATAATTCCTGTCTGTTTAATCCACTAACTTTTGATGACTCATCCTAAATGCAGATTCACAATATTGGAGTGAATTTCGGAGTAATTGCTTTGGTTTTTAACCAAGTATGGTGCGAAGCTGCAGGTGCAGTGTCTGGAACACTGGGGGACACACCAATGTAAAGGGATGAGTGAAGCTGTTTCGGCTTGCCTCCCTCTGATTCCTCCTCAGTGAAAGGCCTCCACATGAAGACAAGAAGGTTGGTTTTGCTTTACCAACAATGTTTATTCTGCTAAGGAAGGAAGTCACACCAGCAAAAATATTTTGTGTTCTATCTTGCTAAGAGGAGGAACATAAAATTTCAACATCAGAGAATCTGTGTTCCCTCAGGTGGAACAGCAGAGCCTTCCTAGGGACTGTTAATCTGCTTTAATCGACCATACACTCATATACAAAAGTCATGCAATATTTGAGCAGTCACATTTCTAAATATTAATAGTGCATTACTGTTATAGAGTAAAAACATACTATAACTTGACATTCATGACTTTTCTCTTACTGTTTCTTGTGTTTGACTTATTGCTATTGTGTTGTTTTATAGTGACTCAATTGACTGGATTTCAACGTACCAGATACACTAGTTGGTTGTACAGTTACAAAAGGAAAGAAACACTAATCAGTAAACATAAATTATTTTCAGTTTAATTTTTTAAACCCACATACTTAGCATGTCTTATTAAAATGCAGAAAGTCAATTGAATGAATTGGCTTGAATTACAGAAAGATTAAATCTTTTTCTATGCAACTTTTCAAACTCGTATAAAAAAATAAAATACAAATGACAACTTTATAGGCTTTGACTCTTAAAATGTCTGTGAAATACATGACTAAATTATTATAGTGAATATTTCTATATTAGAATTGTCTTGATTGATGATCTTCAAAATCAGGTAAACAAATGACAAGTTTCTAACTCATAACTGTATTTAGTCTGATCGATATTTAGTAACAAACAATTGGTTTCATATCTCTAAACTTGCCCTTGGTGTAATACAGATAAACTGATTCTACATATCGCTTAAAAATTATTGGCAAATCTCAGGGTTAATTCAGGACTTTATGTTAAAGTCCAGTTTTGCAATGACAAATGACTCAACAGGTGAATGCCAAGAGACTTTATGTTTGTTGGTCTTCATGGAATTCAGATCAATAGTCTCTGTTTTTCAGAAGGAAAAAATATCCAAATGGCATTTTGACAACTAGCTCTCACTTTGAGAAGTAAACTTGCTGCTTGACTGAAATGAGTGGATGAAAATTCGGCTCAATTAAGAACTGGATAACTAAATATATCAAGAAACTATTGGCAGGAAATCATCTTCAAATGGAAGCAGGCACTTTATGGATCTGTCTTGCCTTGTTTTTCTTTCTTTTTTGCCAAAAATCAAGGAATGCCCCTCAACTGAAAAGTGCCTCAGGCAATAAATCCTTGCTGTGTATAGTTGTGTATATATAGAAATACACATACTTTGTTGTGGTTAGGTTGATTTTTTTTTCTAAGTTTTTTATAGATTTTTTTTCCTTTCCCTGAGGGGGAAGTGGGGAGGGGGCTTTCGCTGAGCGTTGGAGAGCGCAGTGGGAAGCTAGCTCAAACTTGCTCAGGTTGTCACAAATTCAGTGTAGTCATGGATTGTTCAGAACAGTGTTTCTTCATGCAATCTACTGGTTATTTGTTTCTTCTTTCCTGGATTGTTGTTTCTTTGTTTGTTTGCTGTCTGTAAATTGTGTGACCAAGAAGCTTCAGTGGAACAGAGGAAGGACTTTCCCTTTCAGGTAGTCAAGATTTTCTGCTGCGATGTGCAACTACTGCAGTGTGCCATTTTAGTGCAGTGACATTGGTGGACTGTATTTCATCCCCTTTTCTCATTCCCCTAAATTAATGAATTTTGCATTCCTGGCAGGACAGTAGATGAGATTCCCCAACAAGTACTGAAAGCATGGCATGATCACTCTGTGCAGACTGGGCCTTTTTTTCTTTATATACCTCATCCATACTAGAATAACCATAGTTCATTAGACATGCATACATCTTCTCTCTTAACAATTTTCCCTGCACTCTGACTGCCTGATACTCCCCAACAACTATTAAATAACTCAAAATTATTTGGGGGGGGGGAGGAGAGTATGGCAATGTCCATTTTCTTTCTAATTCCACACTCCATCTTAATTATTAGAAGTAATAAACCACAATTTCTTTATTTTAGTACTTTAGTCTTCTATTGCTCTTAAAAATAGGTAGTAGAGAGCCAAGATAATGAATGACCAGTATGAACCTGGTTAACATGGTTTCATGGCATAATTTTAGAGTTGAAATTATGGTCAGCAGAGAGGTGGGACTGCAAATGGCTCTTGTCAGCATGTGGTACACCTGGCACATCTGCATCTGTTCGTCCTTTCAGTTTAAAGATGACGTAGCACCTTATTGCTGCTGCTATCATGAAATGCTAGGGAAACGCTTTGTTAAAGTGTAGCTTAATGTTAATAAAAACAAAACAATAATTAAAAGGCCTCACAAATGAAAAAGAAAACAAGCAGCTTGTAACCATTTTGTAACGCAGTTCGTCCTTGACCACCATGACCTATCATTTACCTGCGCTTTGATGAGTAAAATAATCTCTGTGTTTGTGACCTTTTAAAGCTAGAATTAGAAAGAAGAAGTAAATGGGAAAAGGGAGAAAGAAACAAAATGGAAAACAAAGAAGGGAAATGTCAAGACAAAATTTATCTACATTCTTGTCTCCATGTTATACCCACACACGTGGGTATACGAGTACAAGGGAAAAAGAGTCATCACAAATGGAAAAATGTGTTTCAAGTCACCACTTAGTCATAGCCTTTGTTGTTAACTGAAAAAAAATTGGCCAGTTTGGTCCATTTTATTTCTATTGGAAAAAGTTAGGACAAACAAGAGGCACTTTTTTTCATTCCAACAATTTCAGTTTGTGCAAGAGGGGGAAGGAGAAGAAGTGGGTGCACACATAGCACACGTGTGAAAGAAGAGAAAAGAACTTGTTCCTTGTATTCCCACCACTTTCCTGGGGTGGTAACTCAGACTCACACATAACTGAGATATATGAAGGGACCACATCTATCAGAGCAGGAAACCCATCAGGAAATCACGTCTACTGCACATCCTCTCCATGGCATGCAATTACTGTCAGATTTAGAAGGTACAGGCTGAGAGTCCATACTCAGGCTGATGGTCAGGAGGAACATTTGACTCTGGTCAGACTTTGAGAGAGCCCTGAGCTGCTGTGATGTGTGGCTCTCAGCTCCATGTCTGCTCCAGCATGACACAGAAAGTTTGACTTCTGGCACAAGGAGTTAGTGTCTGTTTCAAGTGATTCCAGACACAACCTCCTGGTTTCCAGTAGTGTCTTAATTACACAACGTTTATGGTGAGTCCCTCCACAGGGTCAGAGGGAACAGACAGAAAGTCACAGCTCCTATTAAAAAGCTGAAGATTGTCAGCTCCGTTGGCTGAATTGTGGAGATGATCCTCAGAAAACTTATTTCATCAATATTTGTTCTGTTTCCTCCTTTTTTTTTGGTTGGCTCTAGTTTTTATCAGGTCTGTTTAATGTTTAACAGTGGAAATTAAGCAGAAGATGATGTAGCAGTATAAATAACAGCACGGAGAACAGCATGGTCAGCTGAATGCAGTATGGCTTCTGATTTTGTAAGTAAGTACTGTACATGCATTTTTCTTAGAGACTTGTAAGTGATGATTTCTGTGGTTGGTGAAATTTTCATGTTAAGTTAATTCCTTCTGTCTGGTTGCGACTTGGTTTTGTGAGGATGTTTCCTTCTGTCTGGTTGCGACTTGGTTGTGTGAGGATGTTTCCGTGAAACATTAACCAAGGCAAACAAGCAAGGGACCAGTGGGAGTGGTTCTGGGGGAATATGCTTAGTCTGAAATTAGAATGAAATAATTTTTGAAGTCATGTGGACTTATTAATTAGTTGTTAAAGCAGAATACTGATGAAATAATCTATTAGATTGGAAACAACCTTCACAGTGACTTGAAATTATCATAATCCCACTAGTGACTGAACAACAAGTCCAATTTATAAACTCTTCTATTGACTTTATGTATAAAGCAACCACTGAATTGCTAAGGCCAGGCTCTCTAATTAGGACTGTGTGAGTGTAAGGGGTGGGTGGAAAGCCACAATTTAAATTTAATTACCCCATTTATTCCTATAGCCTCCACATGAAGACAAGAAGGTTGGTTTTGCTTTACCAACGATGTTTATTCTTCTGAGGAAGTCACACCATCAAAAATATTTTGTGTTCTGTCTTGCTAACATAGCTATTATTGCAAATGCCCTGAGATAAAAGTATTGTGGAACATTCTATAACATAGCATCAGTCTCCTTTCTATGGATTTCTTTGTCACAATCATTTCTCTTTTCTCCTACTGATGCCACCTTCACCGTCACACTTTCCAGCTACACTTGTCAGACTATGGTAGAGGAGGAATGTAAAATTTCAACATCAGAGAGTCTGTGTTCCCTCAGGTGGAACAGCAGAGCTTTCCTATGGACTGTTAATCTGCTTTAAATGACCATAGACGCATATACAAATGTCAGGTAATATTTAATCTTCAAGTATGAGTGTAAATCTTCAGATGCAGGTTTATCTGGTGGACATTAATCTGGACTATATTAATATATCCTCTCTGAAATAAGCATTCTTTCTTTTTAATTTTAAGCCTACTGGGAAAATCCTTTCAATATTAAGAGGAATGACAGATTATTTCCATGGGAATGTGAAGACCTCAGTTGAAGTGAAGATAATGACTCAAGATGGATTTTAGAAGGCATACTCTGACAGGAAACTGTCTTTTGAGGTGAAGCAGATCCTTTACAAGAAAGATTTAGCACTGTTATTTATCCTGCCCAATATAGGAAGAATGAAAAAAGTGGAAAGTTTTCTTGACAAAAGACACTGTGTCTAAATGGGAAAAATCACTAGAAAGATGAGGCATACAGAATTTTGGTTTGATGATTCCAGGTAGTCAGAATCCAAAGGCTGAATATTACGATTAGGTTTAAAGTCACTAAGTTTTGCTGTTGGCTGGAGATTTCAGCAATAGAATAGATACGAAGGGAAAGACTAAATGTTCTAACGGTTTGATACTTTCAACACAAATTGGAATCTGCATTACCTGTGGTGAGGGAAGGGATCTGTGAGCTGGGAAATTAAATTTTTTCCCCACGTATTTTCTATTTGATATAGTGTCTCCATTTCCTTTGTCTCAATCACAATGTGTAAAGATTGGTAATACTGTGACAGAAAAATCAGATCACTCAATGGGAATGAGGTGTGAATTCCAAAAGAAAAATATTCAATGCTAGAAAGAGATTGCAAACTTACTTCCAGAAATGCTGGTACCACTCCTGCTTCCTCTCCCATCAAGGGATTGTGTTGCATAATCACACAAGAAAGCCCAACTGATGTCGATCTCCTTTCCTGTCTCTAGATCATCATCTTCATATCTTCTTTTTGTAGACAACTTTTTCAGATGAAAAGACTAACATTTTAGCACAGAAGAACAACCAGGAAGTTTGGAGTCTTCAGTCCAAAGCATGCTTTGGTTGCACAAACTACCGTAATATTCTTTTGAATGTAACAGGAGGATAAAAGTGTATATTCCAAAACTATCAATTTCAGGCACCTATGACTTGAAGAAGATGTTCATGAATCTGGGTGTAACTAATGTGTTTTCTGACCAAGTTGATCTGTTTGGAATCACTGGAAACCCTAATGTGAATGTTTCAAATGTAAGTTCATCAGCAGAAGCAAAGGTCTGTGGATCCCTTGGTACCCTTGTCTTGCCCTAAAATGTGAAATTTTACTTGTTTCTAGGGCTGGCTGATATTCTGAACTAGAACATTTAGATGAAAAAGTAACTTTAAAGTCTCTCAGACTTCTCTAAGATCTGGAGATAAAGGTACTGTCTTCCATTCGACAGGCAAAAGTTGGGAGGGATGTAGCTTTTGTCCCAGAAACTAAACGTAGCCTACTTCCTGCATGTGAAAGGTGTGCCCACAGATACCTGTGTTGGGAATTCCTTACAGAAAAAAGTGGTCTTTTCCTAACAAGTGCATTCTGTAATATTAAAGGATTTAGAAACTTCTGCTGCCTTGATGACTTCTTATCATATAAGATTGACTAGGCTTGAGGAACACATCCAATTTCCTGAAAATAATATGAAGAGAAACAGATAAAGTGAAGAGAAAGGCTACTATTGTTACAGCTATTCTGAAAGCAGCAATTAAATGTTCTAACATTTTGGGGGCTAGAGAATTAAAAATATTAAAAATGCCCAACAATATTTTTTTAAAAATTTAGTATCAAGGTTGAATTTCTACTGTCTAAACTGTAATGCATGTGTTATTAGAGATAGATAGAAAGCAGTTCTGGAACCCACCTTCCTTTTCCCCTGAAACTGTCATTCCTTCTGAATTTGCTTGAATAGTCTACTTTCAACTAGTTGCATAAGCTGTGCAATCCCTAAGATCTGTGTTGAGTAAATTTGTGTTGAGAAATTCTAAATGTGAGAATATTTGCTTATTGAGATAAAGTTGCTAAAAACCCACACCTCAGGAAATAGTGGTCTTCTTACTGGGTCCTGGCCAAACAACAATTTTGGTGAAAGGGAGTAGCTAAATTAACTTAGTTCTAATTTTAATCATTTCACAATCCATCCTCCACATACATTATTTCTTGCCATATTTCATTGTAGGCTGCTCACAAGTACCTGCTAAAGATTCATGGGAACGACACAGATGCTGCAGCAACCACTGACACAGATTTTCTTCCTCATCCTATTGCTCCTGCTGATAGATTCAGCCATCCATTTTTGCTGATGATTGTTGACCAATATAGTCAGAGTATCCTCTTCTTCGGAAAAACTGTACTGGTCAATAGTTGCTCTTATTAAATCAAATTGCATTCTTCACACTTCTATAGTTCAACATGATTAACACTATATTGAAACAGCTACTAGAAGTTCTCAAAGACATAAGGCAAGAGCGTGGTCATTCTTAAAAACACTATTCTTTCTTCCTCCTCCAGTAGAATGTAACCACTGAGGTACAGCTGTTCATCAATAATGAAGAATTTTTTTAATTAGCCTTCTGATGATGAGTGTAAGCCATTTTTGAAAAACAAGGTGAGTATCCAGCTGAGAGAACCAGTTTAAAGCATTTTAAGCAAATAAAGACTGAACAAAGAGGCCAATCCTGATGTGTGTAGGAAGGAAAGAAAATGTGGTTTTGTTCAGCTGCTGCCAACTGTCACCAGGTTGAGGTGTTGGGGGGCTGATGTGTGGAAATTTAAAATACAAACACGGTCATCTCAGGGATATCTTAGTTTTTCTCTGACACATGGATGTCACTGATGGAGAAAGATTGTTTATTTCCACAAGAAAATAATTGCTAACCTCTCTGGGTATGCCCATGCCAATTTGACATCTCTTTCCTCATACAGCCTTATAGATCCAAGGTAGTATCAAAATCCAGAACCAAGGCTTGGCACTTGTTCCCTATTACATCCTGTGGGTTCAACAGCAGATGTTTAACAGTGATAAATGTATCTAACTGCTCAGGAGTACAGCAGCTTAGAGTCATGTTAAAGAAATCCAGACCCTTCTCAATGTGTTTATTCTCCTTCACTTTCTTTATACATAATGAGTTAGGTGATTAGGAGTTTAGTTTTATAAATCAGAAATTTGAGTTTATAGAGTCATGAGGTCAATTTGATAATAGATAAAGAAGAACCTGAGAAGGAGTTACTCTTTAGAGTCCAACGTCTCCAAGGCAACTGTTAGCTGCCCACATCAGTCTGCATAGTTGGAGCATTTGCCTTGGGTACAGGATATTCAGCAATACCCATGTTCAGTGTCCTCAATTTCCTGAAGGCAGACAGTCCTGTATCTCCAGCATCCTAAAGCCCAGGCTGGTCAGGCTGATCCCTGCAAAAAGCAAGCTAGTATTAGAGAGGGAGTGATGGCGAGGATATTTGCTTGGAAGACGGAAATCCAGGTCTGCCCTGGTTGGAGAATGGGCTTGGCAGATAAATCATAAAGAAGTCTCTGCACACTACACTGTTAAGTGGGTGGTGACTGAAGCAATGGTATTTTGACACACTGGTAGGGCTTCTAGGAAAAGGAATGCATAACTTTAAATGACACTTTGGGGAAAGTCAGTCACTTTCAGATCAGGCCCAGGCATTTCCTTTGAAGGCCACATCTTTTGCCATACTCTCCTTCACAACATAGTATTGGTTTCTTTGAGTTCTCCTTCAAGGTAACAAACTCCCCACAGGCATCCTATATGGAAACGGCGGCTAAATCAGAGCTGGGGAATATTTCAGTTGACTAGATATCCAAAAGGTGCTACTGTCATTGCTTTATAGATTTAATATTGTGCTTCATCAACAAATAGAAGTTCAGAAGTGATAGGGTACGAATACCTGGAAAGAGGTAAAGCAAACATTTAGATTAATTTTATATCCAGAGCTTACACCTGTGCCAGTAAATACAGTTCCAAGGTCTGTTCTCTAGCAGTAAGGTCAACTGGCTCATCAGAGTTCTTATCTGTGTTGCTTAATTCTGATCCTGCAACATCTGGGTTATTTATTGAAAATATACCCTGTTCTGTGCTAACTCCAAAACCAGGCTTAACACTTGTTTGGAAGAACGGTAGCATGGTATTTAGTACTGAAACTGTACTAAAGCTGCAAGAAGATGAGTGACTATGGGCTGGTGCTCAGGTCTGCGCTCCAGAATGGTTAAGAGTGACCGACAGAGGAATGGGAAACTGTCCTTCTGTCATTTAGCCCTGTAAGATCCCCCTCTGCTGGCAATCTGCCTTTTTTGTAGGGCATGAAGTTCCAGGTCCTGCTGATAGGCCTGCACCAGCTACTCCCCAAAAATGAGGGAACTGGAGATCCTTTGCTCTTCTGTAGAATAAGATCAGCCAGTCAGGAAGCCCTTCAAAACTACTGCAAGTCACAGACTGTGAGACTGCCATGTTCTTCCCAGGGATGTCTTTTGGTAGTTTCTTCTGATCACTCCTGTGCAATTGCACCTTCATTTTTCAAAAGGCTACTTTTCATTATGGATTTGTGCCCATCCCCAGAAATATTTTGACAATGCAGATACCTGAAACACTTCAGAGATGAGTGCATAGAAACTATCATGAAGTGTAAAATATATTTAATTCTACTACATTGTAAAGTAAATTAAATTAATACAGTCTAAAATGTGATACAACTTACAGTGGAGGCACAGCCACTGTCCATTGTCCATGTACCACAACCCTCCTTAAAATTATTGAAACCAAGATTTTTGTCATGAACCAGAAGGTCTACCACTGATTCAGGAACCTGACAGATTTTTGACAGCTGTGCCAGCTGCTTACTAGATGCTGTCCTGAATCTGCAAAGTGGAATGATCTGGCATGAGAAAGCCATTGGAGAGTCTCCCTTGACAGCTGAATACCCACACTGAGAAAGGATCAGAACCTAAGGTTGATGTCACGCAGTTGTCCTTCCAAAGACTGCGCAAAGGCAGGCAGAGATGAATATGATGAAGTGCTCTTCCCTCTGCTCCTCAAATCTGACAGTGATGCAAAATAGAGCAGACTACGGCTGCAGTAATACCACTGCCAAACTAGTGCTGAATCAGACAGATGTAACCAGGTCCCCTGTGATCAGTTCATTCTTATAGACAGTGCCAGACCAAAGGGAAACTCGTATTTTTGTATTGCTAAAAATTTTTAGAAAAGGTTTTATTGACTGATCAGAAAGACAAATGTTGCTATAACCTGATAAGGTAATAACTACAGAAGATCTCAAAGGGTCAGATGGATGAATTTAGGAGTTGTTTCTAACATGGTACCCAGATATGAAAATTATTTACAATTAGATCGAGACACCTTAGATTGACTTTATTTGTCTTTACCCATTTGTCTTGGGTTTGACTGAGATAGAGTTAATTTTCTTCAGCTTCTCACACTGGCTAGCCAACAAGAAGATAGGGAGTGCACAAGAAGCTGAGAGGGGGAACAGTCAGGACCCAAACTGGCCAAACGGGTGTTCAATACCAGGTCAAGTCACGCTCAGTATAAAAACTAGAGGAGTTGGCTGGCAGGTGGGGGGATTGCTATTTGGGAAGGGGCTGGGAATCGGTTTCTGAGCAGTGAGTAATTGCTCTGTGCATTACTTTCTTTGTATATTCTTCTACTATTTTTATTATTATTATTATTATTATTATTATTATTATTATTATTATTATTATTATTATTATTATTATTATTATTATTATTATTATTATTCTCTCCTTTTGCTGTGTTATTTAACTGCCTTCATCCAAATCCATGAGTTTTATCTCCCGGAGGAGGGGGAGGAGTGAACGAGAAGCTGCATCATACTTAGTTGCTGGCTGAGGCTAAACCATAACACCATGACTGCATTCAATGGTCCTTTGCTGCACTTCAGACTGTTGTCCCTGGCTGTCAGCAGTACAATGACCACAAGTAGAATAAGAAAACTAAACATCACAGTGGCAGCATAGCCATGAGGGAGCTCCTTTTGCATCTTTTCAATCGATAGTCCACAGCATACAGGCTTTTCCTTTCAGATTTAAAGGCAAGTGACTGCCCAAGGACCTGGCAACGGCATTTTTTTCTCCCTGGACTGCATCTCTGCTGTGTTTGTCCCTTTGATGCTGGGCTCCAGGGCCAGCAGTCAGGCTCAGGTGCTGAAAGAGCTGGCCACTAACCTCACTGATGCTCAGGAGGACCCACCACTTTCCTCTACTGTCATTTATTTTAATTCTGGAAGTTATACACACTATCTCTAAGGTCTTGTACCATTGTGCTTAATTAAGGTTTTTGGTCTGTAGTCATAACTACTTGAGATTGATGTATCTTTTGGAAAAAGATATTCAAGCTATGATTCAATTTAAGAGCAAAATTTTGGTCTTGCAGTTTATCTGCTATCACCTATTCACCCCTCTTTTTATTCTAGCACTTTTTAAAGTACTTGTACCAACTAGTTTTATAAAGCCTTGGCAGTGTCAAGCAGCTGTACAATTCTGATGTCTTCATCTGGGAACTTTATGGCAAATATATCAGTAAAACCTGAGAGAAGTTCTCAGTGAGAGATCACATATCTTGAACATTAAAATGCTTACTGATTGACTCCAGTGGAATCCACATCAGGCCTTAAATGCTTGTATGCTCTTAGAAACACATTTCCTTTCAGCGCTAGGTGATTAGGCACACACAAAGCAGAAAGCTTACAATATTGTTTTCTGCAAATTGATGAAAGTGATAATCTGACGTGAAATGTCTTTTCTGAGAAATGGAATCACAAACTGGTTATAAAAGAAATTTATTTCTTTTCTTATAACATAGAAGAAAATAATATTATTTGGTTCTGTTTATATAGCTTTCATCTAGAAAACTATGAGCTCATATGAAATGTTAGTTCAGAGATTCCTATTACACTGGTGAAAGAAGCTAAAAACAAAGTAGAAAAGGTCTCGTTTCTGTTCTCAGTCACAGAATTTTTGCTTTCCACCAGTCATGCTGGTTTTTGAAATGGAACCAGAAGAACTTTCCTTAACCAAGGAGAAAAAGATGAATATTTGTAAGACATGACGATCCTAGTTGGGATGTCCTCTGGAAAACATATAAAGATACAGAGAAGGCTTGATTTTTATTCTATTTACAGCAGTTTTGTAATAATGCCAATCACCTAGTTTTAATGGACTTTTATTTGTGTCAAGAAGTTTATTTATGTGAATTTTTGCAGAGAAACCTTGAGTGATGCAAGGAATTCCTGCATGAGGATTTGTAATGCAAAGTGTACATTTCACTTGCTCAGTCCTTATCATTTTGATGATGTTTTGTTTCTACAGTCAGAAATCCTTTGCCCTAGAAAACCCAGAAATATAACTTGCAAGTTGACATATGATAATCTGACAACCAAGCAGCAACAGGAGTAAGTTAATGACATGGAATGAAACTCCTCCTGTAAGGAGGAACTGAGATACGTTGCATAACTGAACAGTCACAGGCAGACAGTATGGAAAGATATAATTAAATTATTCCTTGATTCCTCCCATATAGACCATTATCAAGCCAATGGGAAAATCATGTCTGTCAGTCCTTTATATGACACCCTGGCTCCTGGAGAAGAAGTCTCTCTGTCCCAGCCACTGATTATCTAGAAGCATCCAGGAACTTCGTACCCGCTTTTGTAAAATTCCTCTGGGTGGATCTCCTTCCTACAAACTCTGCACAAGCTTTACAGTTTAGCCTCACATTTTACAGTGACATCTACTCTGGAGATACGGCCACTTGCATCCTTAGGTATGTGCAGAGAAGTAACAAATTGCTTTCCCCTTCTCACGTTCTCATAGATGCTGCCATCTGGCAGGCATGCTGGTGATACCCACATGTGGTGATTCACCCTCATTTTCCACTGCATTCAACAGGAGAGAGTTGTGTTTTCCAGGAGTCTCTATTTCTGGTACCCATGACCTAAGGGAGATTTTCAAAGGACTAAGAGTGACTGATACGTTCATTAACCATGCTGATCTATCTGGAATTGTGGAGAAGCTGGTTGTTTCGAAGTTTGTGGACAGAAATGGTCATTTGTAGGTCTAATGTAACTCCTGATCTTAACCTTGCCTGGGAAGAGACTTGGGCCGAGATCAGAGGAGCTGGTGCCTGGGAGTGGTGAACAGGGACAGCAACAACTTTCCACTCCCTGACATGCTGAGGGTTGTTGCATGTCCTGAGAGAAAGGAGAAGAATCACTAGGGAAACTCTACTGATCTCAGCAGTTCCTCCCTGAAAACCGTAGCATCCTTCAGACAGCCAAGATTTAGGGCTGGGCTGAAAGCTTCAGGCTATCTATGTAGGCAGGCCTAGACTTGAGAAAAACAGTTTGTCTTTTCTGAAGTTAAGCTTGCTCCTGCAGAACCTTGGTCATTTTACATAATACTGCAATAAATTTTCTAAGTACTTGCACACATCACAAAAAAAGACCTCTGTCTGGAAATACATTCTGAACAACTCTGCCTGTATCTTGTAAGAGATTGTAGTTATATAGCAATAACTATATTGGGTAGATTCCTAAGTGTAGATAAATGGTAGATTTACCTGGAGTGAAATCATGTGCATTCAGTGGGAAAAATTAGTCATTGTTAATTAGGATGAGTACTCTACGTCTGAACCTTAAATAACCTTCTAAAGAACAGAATTGTTCCTATTTCTTTCAGCTCCATCTGAGAAGGATCCTAATGTAAGTAACATACACAATATATATTAATCATGCCTGTCTTATGCATATGTAGCAAGGAGTTGAGAAGATCTCCACTCTTTTCCCCGTTAATATTTTGCCATGGTAAATAATGCCCATTTCATTTTTCTATCTTTCTTTTTTGGCTGTTTTTCAAGTCATACCAATGCTTTGTTTTCCTGTTTAGCGGTTTCTAAAATACTCATCAAAAGCCTCTCAGAAAGCTAACCAGTGCCCTCTACTTCCCTGTATCTAATAATTTAATGAGCCCTTCAAATAATGCCAGTTTGAATATGCTTGTAGTGTGCACTGCAGGGCAATGCAGGGGTACGGACCTATTCCAGAACAAACTTGCTCCTGCCTCGAGGTACTGAATTAGATGGTGTCCTTTCATCAGGATACTCCATGCAGGGACTTAAATGGGACACATAATCCTTTTTATAAATGGGCATTTCTCTGGCCCTATCTTAGGTTTCCAGTTCTCTCAATATTCTGTTTCCTAAAGCTCATTTACCAAAATTATGCCAGACCACCTTGCAAAACTTTTCCCACAGTTCACTTCAAGTCCAAGAGAGTAGCAAGGTCTCTGCTCTTTGTCTCCCCTCAGAGCCCTAGGTTGTGGCATCATTCTGTCTATATGACAAGAAAATAAACTTACAGTGTTTGATGTCCAGAAAAAAGTTGCTTACTCAGTCTTTGCTTTGTAAGTAAATCTTGTTTGCTTTGTTTAATATTTACCAGTGGACGTGAATTTAAATAGCAGCCAGCAAAATGAAGAACAGGGAAGAGGCACTGTGAAAGAGAAGTCCAGCACTGTAAGTACTCTATTATACTTTCTCAGAAGTCTTTGAATTCATGTTGTCCATGATCTTTGCCATCTATTGCATAATAATTAATTCTGAGATTAATTTACTTTGTACAGTAATTGGAAATTATTTTAGCTTCTGTACACACATTCTAAAAGTTGGAAGAAGAATTCAGTCAGGGATCCAGCTTCTAGCTATAGTGGCGAATGATCAGGAGATGAGGACCAAAATGAGTACTTAACAGTCAATATCAAGGTGAAGAACTAAACCTGCTCCCACAGTAGTAAATTTAGTTGCAATCTCAATGTCCTGACTACCCCGATATTAACGCAGGTCTAATGACAGTAGTGTCCTTGTACCTCGGGTGTTCTTAAAGATGAGGCTACTTTCAGCCAAGTGGCCTGAAAGAGAAATAAATCTCTCTCTAAAGCAGATTTAAGAAATTAGAAAAAGAGTACTTACCAGACCAAAAAAAATGACCTTCATTTAAAATGCCTTTTTTTTCAGAGTTGAAGTTTTCATCCAGCATTTTAGATATGCTGAGCTCAGCTTGCATGCTCATCACTTCCACAGTTTATATCTCCATTGTTTCAAACTGGGCTGCGAGAAAAGGAGAACCCAGAATTAACTACTCCCCGTGAAAAGTTTGATGTAATACCTAAACCTGTTATTAGACAGATAGCCTGAGGTAGACCCTGAGGCAGAATCCCTTGCTCCAGAATAAATATACAGCTGCTATGAACAATATTCAGAATGTCTCTATTGTCCTGCAGGCCACTGTCTACTTCATGTTTTTGAGTTTCTGTCATTTGAGGTAATTTTGGCAAAACACTCCATGGAGAATATTCTTCTCCAGTAATTTTCATGGCTCTTCCCTGAAAAGAGAGAAATGTAGAATTTGCTTGTGTCAGTTAAAGGAGGAGGAAAGGTCATTGAATTGTGCATACACAGCAAGGCAGATTCCGCTACAGCTTTTCCTAAGCTCTTGAGACTTATGGAGAGCTTATGCACAATAAAGAGCACAGAAAAACTTTCTTGATTTATTCGCAATTTGATGAAACACTTAAGGTAACGTTTTGAAATAATACAGTGCTTGAGTTCAGAGCTGCTACACAAGAGGCAGAAAGATATAAACAGTTTTAGGGGTGAGCATTTAGAAGGATTTTATTCACAGCTATAACTGACATCTCTGTATCACTGCAGTGCTTGAAAATGCAAGTCATAAAAAGACCATGGGTACTGCAGAAACATATCAGCAAAAGTCATTCCTGTTGCCAAAGTTCTTACCAAATACTGAACTCAACCATGCACCCAAAGGAGCTTAGGAGTGCAATGAGGCCCTAATGGTCACAGGCAAGAACAATTTCAAGTGTAATACCTCACAAAATCTTGATTATTTCCCTGTAATATCACATTAATATATTCCTTCTCTTGCTAATAAGTCAGAAACCAGTAGAACTGACCAGAAATAGACTATCCAGGAAGCTAGGCAGAAGATTATTTCTAAATAGACCAGTAATCCTAAAGACTGATATCTGAAAATCAGCACCTAGAATACAAACACTATTTTTGTGCAGAAAAGGTAATATTCTCTAAGTCTAAATGTTGCTGTATTCTTTCTTAAAACAGAACTGTTCAGAAGAAAAAATGAAGTCTGCATTGTATTTGTGTTTGTTGCTTCTTGGACTTCAAGTCCAGGGTTACTGTACATTCAGCCTCAATGTTGAACAGCAGGAACAGAAAACACCACGTTCCCCAAAAGACGATTCCCAGGCTGAAGGTGAAAATTTGGCTCTTGTCAAGATAGTCTCCAGCAACACTGACTTTGCATTTCAGTTTTACAAGCAGGTCAGAGAGGAGGAGGGCAACAAGAATATTTTCTTCTCTCCTTTGAGCATCTCCACTGCCTTTGCAATGCTCTCTCTGGGTGCCAGTTCAAACACACTCAGTCAACTGCACACAGGTCTTGCCTTCAACTTGACAGAGACGGAGGAGCAAGAGATCCATGAGGGATTTCAGCATGTCCTCCAGCTGCTGAACAATCCTCACCAGGAAGTCCAGTTGAGCATAGGCAATGCTCTGTTCATAGATAATCGACTGAAACTATTCCAAAAATTTTTGGACGACGTCATGAAATTTTATTACTCTGAAGCTGTTTCTAGTAACTTCCAGAATTCTGGACAGGCTACAAAGGAAATCAATAACTACATAGAAACAAAAACCCATGGAAAAATTGTAGATTTACTTGAGAGTCTTGAGCCAGACACTGTGATGGTTCTGGTTAACTACATTTTCTTTAAAGGTGAGTGAAAAATGTGGATAGCAATTATAGACGTGAGCTCTGATCTAGATCTAAGAAATGTAACTTTTTTTCACACTGAACCCACTCTATCATCTAATTTAAAAGATGTCTTTCTACTTTTAAATGACGTAAGGAAGAGTTTGAAACCGGGCATGAAGAATCATTTTTCATATGAGTGAAAAAAAAAGAAAAAAATGACCCACAGAAGTACTGATCAATGTCGTATCATTCAGTTCATGGCTGAAAATATTCAAAAACCATGAGATTGGGAATTTACGATCGTTCATTGAAAGGCACGGGGGTTTGGCTCGGCAGAACATGGTCAATCACGGATGATCCTTGTATGAACGGAATAAGCCTGGAGCCTGTATAAAGACATTCTGTGGAAGTTTTACCTCAGCATCCCTCAGCCTATATTTTTCTTGTGTGGTTTTTATTAGAACCATTGAAAGGACTTAGAGTGTCTTTCGTGGCCAGGGAACTAGAATCCTTAAACTGAGATAGGTTTGTTATTGTCTTTACAGCTTGAATACCGTATCTTAAGCATTAACTAATGTGACATGCCTTTATTAGTCTCTTTTTCAGTTTATCGAATTCTATACTCATTCTTTTGTCAAAAGGTTACTGGGAAAGCCCTTTCAACACTCTGGTCACCAGAGACGATGACTTCTTGTTGGATGCCGATAATTCTATTAAGGTCAAAATGATGCATGCAAATAAAGCCTTTAAGATCCATAGGGATGAAAAGTTGTCTTGCTGGATAGTAGAAATCCCATACAAAGGAAATGCTGCTGCATTGTTCATTCTGCCTGATGAAGGGACAATGGAGCAGGTGGAGGATGCTCTGCTAAAAGAAACAGTGTCTGACTGGATTCAATCACTTGAAAAAAGGTAATCCTTTAACTGCTGTTTTGTTTAAATATCAAAAAGGCAAAAAATACTCATCCAGGCAAAGTAAAACCTAGGATGCCCCAATTAGTTGCTGAGCACAACTCTGAGGAACAAGCATTGCACAGTTTCTTTAAATCAGGCGAGGTATTGGGTGGTTTTTTACCTAAGGGAAACCTTGTCCTCATCTCCTCCAGTCACAGCAGTGGGAGTGCTACAAGCTGTGAGGATCCTCCACATGGGTATATTGCACCGAGAAGCCTGTCTCGAGAAGGAAGAATCCAATTCAAAAGAAAATAAAATTTCTTTTTCTCCAGACTGGATGATGCTTTCCAGCCAGTCGCTTTCACAAGCCAGCACTGTGTCCCTGCATGGCTGATCAGATTGTGGCTGGTGGGAGGGGTAGCTCAACTTCTCCTTTTCTAACATGGGATTTATCACTGTCTTAGAAAGCCAAGTCTTGGCTCCATGGGTATTAGGGACGTGTATATACCTGCAACAGCTATTACATCAAGGGATCTTACAATAATAAACCCACATTTTTCATTTATTTTTTTAAAAGGAAGATCTACTTGGACCTTCCAAGATTCTCCATCTCTGGCTCCTATGATGTGAAGAGCTTGTTTGAGAAAATGGGTGTGATAGAGGTATTCAGTGACCAGGCTGATCTCTCTGGAGTGGCAGAAAATACTCTTCTGAAGGTTTCCAAAGTAAGTATATAAGTAGAGATGGTGATCAAGAGTTCAGTCTGCCTCACTCGCATGTGTGTTTGATCTCCACAAACAGGCTGATCCCTCTTCCGGAGGGTAGTCATGGCTCACTGATGGTAATAAAGGAAGGAGAAGGTTAGGAATTAAATGGCTTTTGTTCCTAAGGTTTAATATTAAATTGTCCACTGCATAGCAATCCTGCAAGGTCTCTGAAGATGAAAACAGCTCCAGAAAGAACAACAGGAATGACTTCACAAAAAAGTTGTTGTAAAATAATTAATGCGTGACAAGAGTCATAGATATGACACGATTTTGGGGATGGTCATTCTTACCCTATGTCTACATCTTTCATTACTGAACTACCTGACAATCTTAGAACTTACATGGACAACAGAGCTGTGCGACAGGAATAGCCCTGCAGGAGACGGGCTTGCGGAAATCATCAGATGACTCAATATGAGCTAGCTGAAGCAGATGTTTATTTCCTTCTTTACAGCGAATACATATGCTTTTACGGTATCATTTGTATCATCATTGGTCAATGAGGGCTGTTAGGGTGCTGTTACCTGACACCCTGCAGCCCCCCTTCTCCTGCAGTTAAAACCTCCTGTTCCACATTCTCTTTCTTATCTATCAGCTAACATTCCCCTTTCTCACAACATGCCAAGGTCACTGCATATAGGCAGGGTTGTGCACACAGACCTCAAGGATCACAAAATGCCCTGATTCTTCTAAAATACTTCCTACATAGCCCCATTTCACAACCAAGAAATGGACACAGAGACAAGTAGAGTGGTTTCCCTAGCATCCCAGGGAATATATGCTTTGTGCCATGAGGGAAGTAAACTTTCTCTTCTATTTTGCACTTGTAAGACCACCTCTGCAGCATCACACCCACTTTAGGGCTCCCCTGTGCAAAGGAGGTGTGGACATATTTGAGCAGAGAGAGTCCAGTGGAGGGTGAGCAAGATGGCCGTGTGGTTGGAGCATGGGGTGTATGAGGAGAGACTAGAACACCTGGAGCTGTTCAGCCAGTAGAAGGAAAGGTGAAGGAAAGTTCTTAGTGCTGTCTACAGATACCTGTCAGGAGGGTGCAGAGAAGATGGACCCAGACTCTCTTGCAGGTGTACAGTGGTAGGACAAGAGGCAATGCACACAAGAAAAAATAGGAAATTCCCATTAGATGTTATGAATAAAAACTCAACGTGAAAGTGATCAAAAACTTGGATGGGTTACTTAGTCTATGAAATGTCCATCCTTGGAAATATTCAAATCCTGAATGAATGGAACCCTGAGCAATCTTCTCTAGTATCAGTTAACTTAGTATAGAGTGGCTGATTGCACTGGATAACCTCTAGAGGTCCTTCCAACCTATATTATTTACTGAGTTTTTGATTCCTCACACTGAATTATCACATGCGTGAACACCTGGATTACAGATATAGGATAAGTGAGTAGAGGAAGGGTAGCAGGATCTCACAAGAGGATTTTTCAGATGTGTTATGAACAGGAATTAAAAACATGGAAGGCTGACCAAAGACAACGAAATAAGAGCACATGATTCTAGAAATGTGAATTTACTATACCTACTATAGAAAGCCCTGAAAAGTAAGGCTGTATCAGTGGGCTGTCTTACAGAAAAATGACATTATGAACCTTGTCACTATTGTGTCTTTTTGGAAAGATTTTTTTTTTTGCATACACAGAAACTGACTCAAAATTATAAAATGTTCTCCTTCTGTGTTAAATATTAAAGACAAAATCTTACTCTGAGAAATAACAGAAAAATAAATGTACTCTATGCTGCTCTGTCTCCACAAGCAACCAAGACTGACTGTGCTAGAGCTGTTGAAGAAAACTCTCCCTGAACTCAGAGCAAACTTTGTTTGTGTTGGAAAGGCCGGACACAAATATCTTTTTCACACCATTTCTAGATTTCTTCTGTGCCTTCTTTTAAGAACTACCTTCTCAAAGTGTTAAAGCAAGCAAGTTTGTCCCCAGTTGCTTCTCACTCTTCTGTACCTCGTTTTTAATCTGTGCTTCCTTTGCAGGCAATTCATAAGGCCACGGTGGACGTTAGGGAGAACGGCACAGAGGCTGCTGCAGTGACAGTGATAGAAATGGTACCACTGTCCGCAGAGATTCCTCCTCCTCCTCATATAAAGTTCAACAGGCCTTTCCTGATGATAATTTTTGATAATACCACCAGAAGCATCCTCTTCATGGGAAAAATTATGAACCCAGCTGCCGAGGAACACTAGGACAGAACAATAATGCTTCCCAATGCAGGGAACAGAGCTTGTGTACATCCCAAAGACTACTCTGCAATAAGGGACTAGAAGGGATTTTTAATTCTCAAACAAATAAATAAATAAATATTATACGAGGCTATTCTTCACTTACAAACAGACAGCTAGGGACAAGTATGAGTGGATCATGTTTACAAAATATCCCAGGCCAAATAGGCTACTGTGACATCTTCAACAGAAAAATATTTCCCTACATCAGAACCTGCAAGGAGCCTGCTCCAGGATGGACTCTCCACAGGCTGCAGTTTCTTTCAGGGTATTATCCACTTGCTCGTATTATTCACTTGCTCTGGCGTGGGGTCCTTCTCAGGCTGCAATGTGGGTAACAGCCCCACTGGGGTCCTGCATGGGCTGCAGGGGGACAACCTGCCTCACCATGGTCTTTTCCACAGGCTGCAGTGGAAGCAACTCCAGTACTGGAGCACCTCCTCCCTACCTTCCTCAATGACCTATGGGGCTGCAAGGCTGCTTCTCTCACATTTTTTTTCTCCTCCTTCTCATAGCTGATATTCAGATTTTACCATTTCTTGAACAGATGTTCCTAGGGGCACCACCAGCTTGGCTGAGGGGTCCAGCTTTGTCCCGTGGTAGGGAAATTGGAGCCAGCTGTATCTAACTGAAACGGTGTGTGCCTGGCATTGTGCAGCCCCGGTCTCTCTTCACAGAGCCTGTCCCGTGACTCCCTGCTGTCAGCACCTGGGCATGGACACCCAATACACAGAAATGCAATCCTAGGTAAGAGAACAGTAAAGTCACTAAGAACATTTAAATTTGATGGTACTACTGAACATTCAGGAGCCATCCTTTCACAGCATCATCTCAGCATCAAGAACTGGTGGGCCTCTACACACTTCACAAAAACAACATGAGATAAGCAATATCACCTACTCCAAACCCTCCCAGTTACAGCTCTGCTTTCTACCTTAGGAGGGGCCAGAATCAAAACTTAACTTGAGAGGGCCAGGGGCTCCCCACTAATATTGGAGAGTTTTGGCTTCTGGCTAGGCTGGGTCAGAAGTGCTAGATGTTGTTGTGGCTTGGTTTGGGAAAATCCTGACAGGCTGTGTGGATGAGAGAAAACCAGAGAGTGGATTTGCAGTGAGAGATAATAGGACCTTTCATTTGGGCAAGCGTGGGTGTTTTCACAGAGCTACAGGAATAAAAATCCAACCCCTACTCATCTTACTCACACAGACCTAAAGGTTTGCTTAATGTTAAATATTTTCTCTCTAATCAACCCCTTGTCCCCAGATTTTAAAGAAAGAAAACCAACAGTGCCTGAAAAATTCTCTGTGAAAAATCTTGGTGAGCTACACCTGTCTAACTCATTTTCTGTCCCAGAAAAATGAAATCAATAGTTTCAGGAGTGCTGGAAGGGGAAAACCTCTGCTGCTGGAGCCAGGCCAAGGATTTCAGCTCTGCACAGGCTGCCAAACTACAAGTCTCTTTATCCACAGCTACTAATACAGCTGCACAGTCATTGCTCCCCTGCCTTGGGAGTGAGCAAGGCACCTAAAGGTGAGCAGTTAGCTGTGCTATATTTGGGAAAGTTTAAAGGGAAGGAAAGAATGAGAATAAAAAAGGAAACTGTTCGTATTACCTCATTTAGTCTCCCTCCCCTCATCCACTTCTGGAAAATGAAAAAAATAAACAATCTCAGTCTTTTGGTCTAGTTGTAAGTATTAAGTATCTGAATTAGAAACCTTCATAAAAATTCTGGATTCTATTCTTACCAGAACAGTGAGAACTTATGGAATATAGTGCAAGTCCCCTTGGTGACCTGTGGGTTAAAAGGAGTTATTTGAGGGTAGAAAAATTATTTCAGAAGAGAGAATAGTTCCCAGCAATGATTTTGTAACTTACCTACAACTACAAATAAGAACAACCACCCAAAAAAGCTCTGAAAGTGAGGCCAGTGATCTCTCAAATAAGCAGTTAAATTCAAAGACTTAGTTGAAGAGTGATATGGGTTTTGTAAAAGGGCTTAAGGAGTTGGAAGAGAGTGTTGAGCTGATTTGCTAAGCGATTTTAGCTCAATGGTGGAACTAGGGGGAGTACAGCAAGAATATGATGATTTAAAAGAAAAAAATGAAACTTTACAGACGTTCAGAAAGCCTGCCATAAAATCAAAGGCAACACAGTGGTCCAGTTGTAGATACCCTGAATCAGCTCTGGTTGAAACAGAAATTCTACCAACACAAAAACATATCACCCCAGGACAAGATAACAGTAACAAACTACAGCGCCTTCACATTTTTAGGAGCAACATGGTAAAAAGGGGACTAGGAGGGCACGAGGGACCCTTAGCCACACTTCAGCATATTGATGCTCCTTGCAGATAAGGAATACTGACCCAAGCAAGAGAAAACCTGGAACCAGCACACGGAGTTGTTGTTTATTTAACAGAAATGAAAATGAAAGAGATGTAGAAGGACCATTGGAATGAAATGCTATATAAACTCTCTCCATAGCAAAACCCCTTTTTGCCTCTAAAGGTCTACTCTGTAGAGGAGAAGTGCTCCTTCCTGACCACTTGCAGCTGGATGGCATGTATTGGATGCAAGATTTTTCCTCCTAGGACACTCCTCCCCAGGGTCTATGATGTCAAGGTTTGTAGTTCCTCACAGGTGATAACTTCAGCACTTTGCACAGCTGGTGGGAAGGGGCAGTGGGAATAATTCCTTTAGCATTTTCCCCAAAGCTCTCATGTTGAAGGAGCCATCAACACCCAACTAAAATAAGACCATTTCCCTCTCTTCCCACCAAACAGAGCTTGCATACTCCTACTCCGTTACAGAAAGTTATAAATCCTCCCATACAGCTCCTTCAAGAGTACATGGAGTAGTGTATTGATGAAATAGTAATGTTTAGGGAGTTCTATGTTCAAGGAAGACTTTTAAGGAGTGTTTAGAGAGATTATCTTAAAATAGGTTTGTGGACCAGTGAATAAGCAGTGGAAAGTAAAATATTTGTGTGGCAGTACAAATGGAAATTATCAAAAAGAGCAAATCAGAAATGGGAGTTGTCCTCTTCATGCTGAGGCAGAGACAACAGAAAAGGCACAGAGAGTTTGCAAAGAGCTTGGAAACAAAAGAGAAGCAATTACTAATGCAGGAATAGCAAAGAAAAGCACCCAAAATCTTCAAAGGGTCAAAGCTTCAGGGCAAATGTGTATTTGTCAAACAGAGAAATGGGTGCTTCTCATCTACTGTTGGTTTATTCATTTTCACAATAGCCAAGATGACAGTTCAGGCTCCAACTGGGTAAACACTTCCACACAGTGAATATCAAACCAGCAAGCATATTAACATGGTTGTCAGACTTGGAAAACAGAAAGACAATGCAAAGGTATACACTAACTCCAGCATGATTTAGGTCACATTTTTAATACAGCTGAATTCCCTATCATTCATACACATGGACACCCAGATTTTCCAGTCACATACTGAGCTCACTGTAATTAAGAACTCTGTGCTCTTCTACCTCGGTATCTGACACAAAGTTCTTTACAATGTCTTGTGTTCTTATCCAGTAAGTACCTGGCAAACAGTTAAGCCAGCTGCTCCTTTGCCTACTCCTTTTTACTTTCTCTGTCCAAGAGAAGCTGTGTGAAAATCCCATTGCCCTTCATTTCTGGCATGAACCTTAGGAGACAGCAAGAAACAGCGGAGCCATTGGAATACAGGAGTGCTTAGTAAGTCCTGGGTTTGTTCTCTGCCCTGGCATGCATCATACATTTATGTGTGTCCGGAAGAGCACTGTTGTGCTCTACAGCTACTGCAATAACTTCATTTGCTCTGTTCAACATACAGCTGTATGCTCACTGTTTAAGCCTGTTCAAACAATGTAAAAGCAGTGAAAAAAGCGGTAAAGGTCAGATGAATATGATGAGCTCCTTCTGAAAGTGCTGTGGATATTGTTAGAGATTAGTAAGTGGGAACGTTAAAATTGTATTAGCTATATCTGCTCATAAATGAACTCATTCAATAGATAAATTCATTCATGCACAGCTGATGCAGCTGACTATGGCAATGACAATCTACTGTGTACAAAAAATACAGTTATGAAAAAGATTTTTGAATAAAACTTTAAAAGAAATACAATACGACAAACAGGAATAACTGAGCAAAAATTACAGAAAGCTGCAGGAGCCGCTCAGGAAAGGGAGGAGCTTCTTCTCTTGGGACATCTTCCCAAGTTTTCTGCTACAGCTAAGGACTCCTGCCACACTCCAGCTTTCACCCACTCCCTGTCTGCCTAAACACACAAACTGATGCACATATTGTAGTTCATAATACCTCCACCTTTATGTTTTTCTTGTGTTCAGATCCACCAGCCGAACCAATTTTCTTTCTGACCACATCTCTCAGCTCTCTTCTTTTTCATATCTAACTCAGAGGCATCTATCCTGAAACACTTCTGTCTTCAGGATGAAAAAGGAAACCTGCTTATCAATAACTGCACTTTTCTGGAACAATTTTGCATATATACATTCATTTTCCACTCTCTCAAATTCTTTCTTCATGTATTTGGGATCATTAGCTGAGAAGAATTGAGACCATATGGGATACTTGATTGTACATATACTCATCATACATACAGGACATTGCCAAGACAAAAGTCTCAAGAGATTCTGTGATTGTGCCTGAGGATATTACTGATACCTGCTTCCTTTACTGTTGTTAACTAAACAGAAAATAGGAAATAACACAGAGCACCCTCACTGGCATCATAATGTGCTGGAACAAACATATGAAAATTCCTACTGGAGTTCAAGGCAAAAAGGTTAACTTTGTAGTATTCTCAATACCTATAAATGGTACCAGGATGTCACATTTAGCAATTATTCTTACTTCTTGAGATTCTGGCAGGGGATAAAGTTGGTGTAAGTAAAAAGCTCCTACAGGAGGATGAGGGTTTTGCAACAGAGGCAGCCCTCTAACCCCAAACCAGTGCAATGCGACCACCCTGGAATGGCTGAAAAAGCTCTTCTCTTAGACACAAGAAACAAAAGGAAATTAGGACCTTCCATCAGATTCTAGTGCAGGTTTACGGAAGGCTTTCCAGTGAAATCCTGAGGAACAGAGACTTAAGAAGCTACAAATGGATTTGAAAGGGCAGTCCATTTCCTTATTCTAAATGCTTGTTATTAATCATTTTAGATAACAGCCACTTCAGAGACAATGAAGAACATCCCTGCCCAGTGTCAATGAGCCGCCACTCCGAACAACAGCTCACTAAAAGCACCTTATTTCAGTTCTGAAGCCGCTGCCACCCACAATCCTTGATTTGAGAGGAAAAAAGAAAAAGAAGCTATGCTCAGCCTTTCTCTGCACTGCCTGTGCTACTAAAACTATTTGCCCATTTCCTTTCAGTGGAAAAGATCCACCAGCCTTTGACCATCATTTCCCCTCATCTTCCTCCCTGCTGCTGTGTCAACTTACAAGGATTGGGTTGCCAGGTAAGAAGGCACTGAGTGTCCAAAATGTTTTTAGTACAAGGGCAAGGCAGTACCACATGAACCACAGTCCCACTGGCTCTTCCCTCCCTTTCTCTATTGCTCACAACTCATCTACAGGAGTTCTTGCAGAAACACTACCAGCTGGTCATTACCAAGGAGTACTTGGGATCTTTAACAAAGTGATATGTTTCAGGTCTAAAGACAAAATGGCCTATAAATGGCATGCTTTATACACCTGCAGATTTCACGTTGCAGTTCATAATCTCATGGGCTATCTGCGGTTTCATGTTGGTTTTCTTCCATTTTCATTTTACTGGGCATTTCCTGTCTTGATCCTGACCAGAACCACAGATTTCTTCTTGAACTGAGTTCACAAATGTGAATTAAATTTATTGAGCAAATAAATATACATTTCACCTTGCTAAATCACCCTCCTCTACTTATACTGATTGAGTCCAAAAGTCACAGGGCTTTTTCTGACTGACTGGGGTGATAGATTGCTATCTCAGACCTGGAACCAGCTGTTCTCTCACTCTCATCAATATTGTTCTTCTCAAATACACCTGAAGGAAGAAGGAAAAAAAAAACAAAACTCAAACATATTTCTTAAAAGCAATGCTATTAATAATAATTCGGAGCGATTGATTATCATCAGAATTTTCAATAATCATTTCTGTCATCTATTCCTTGTGCTTTCATGGCATTAAGGAGATTCAGTCACCAGAAGCAGGGCTGCTGAAGTGTGTGTGGGATGGGAGTCTTTCCCCTTTGAGGCAGGCTGGTGCCTGTTCATAATCTTCCACACCCTTCTCTAATCCCCACCAGTCTCATCCCCAGATCTGCTCCAAGTGAATCAAACACCATGCCAGAACAGTGTTAACAACCAGTTTCAAATTTACCCTTTGAATGAAAAACATCATTGTTAGAAAATCACATTTAATTTTCTCAGTAAATGAGCCAAAAGGTTCTCCAAGAAAGTTTTTGTGTGACCTCAGCTGAAAAGCTGCACATTAGTGAGCTGGGGGACATATTGCAAGAGTCAGATAAAATTTGATAGAGGATTTTTAAAATAATTCCCCAATTCAAAACCTGTCAAAACTACACGCTTTATATTTTCATCTAGAAACTATTTGGGGAGAAACTATTCAGTAGATTCAGGAAAAGTTTCAGGAGTTTCTCCAGGCAACCTGACACATGTTTGGATTCAGGCGAGTTTTGACAGAAAGATGTCACTCTGCCAGAACCTCTTCTCTTTTCATCATTCAGCTGACCTCCTTCTGAGTGGAAAGTCATTCGGTATTTGTGAAAAAAAAGAAACATGGGTAACAGCTACATTATTTGCTGTTCCTCGGGAATGATTATCTGTCTTTGGTCTGGTTAATGTTTATGATACAATCTGGGTTTGTTACACCGGTCAACAGCAGAAGGAATAAGAAGAACATAATGAACTCAAAGAGCTCTGCTTCTCTGACCTTCTCACTGTGACCTGGAAATTATTGACTAGAGAAGGAGCAAATGTCTCTAACAAATGGCCAAATTTAGAAACAGCTACTGAGCATCAGATCTCCCAAAAACTGAAACCTACAGGGGCTCAAAAGGCATCACAAGTAGCGATGCCTATCTGTTCCTTTTAGCTAGACATCTCCAGTCACTTCCATAGTCACCATCCTCCAACAGCTGGGTGAGTTGCTGAGCTGTCAAAAAGAAAAGTAGAAAGTATAAAGTCAGGAGAGTGAATAGAACCACACAAGTATTTTCAATGTAAGTAAAACAAGGCTAACAATTAAAGTAGGCATGAAAACACATTTTTGCTGAATAAGATATATTTCAGACCATTCTTTTTCATCAGAAGACATAGAGCAACTCTTGCCTGCTATTATCAGTGTTCAACATATCTGTATAGGCCCAGGTTACTTGTGCTGATGGTCAAGATGGGTCTGCTTGTCTACATGACTGATCACCATCTTGCAGACAGCAGTAAACAAAACACAATCAATGTCAACTAAAAATGGAGCTAAATCAACAATGGAATTGCACAATTGTTTAGGCATTAGGAAATGGAAAAGTTAATGTAGCACTGACAAACATGGCCCCCTTGTGCAGATACCCTCTATTATTTTTACATTTGCTTTTGTGGAGGAACTTTTGTTTTTATTCGGGAAAAAAAAATGCTGGATATTGCTTATCTTAAGTATTTGAATACCTGTGGTTGGAAGTGAGACTGAGTTCTCAGAGTGGGGATTTTTTCCAGCTTGTATCCATACAACTTAGAGTCACAATTTAGATTATGCTGGAAAAACAAGAGTCATGGGTTGCACAGGCAGCTGATAACATGGCAGAGGAATATATAAACAGCAGGACAAACATTTTTCCTCAGGCCTAGGTAGGCACCTAGCCAAAAGCACCTCTAGAGGGGAGTGAATTACTTCTATCCCACAACAGGACTAGACCTAAGAAAAGAAAGCAAAATCATGGTTGAATAGCACACTCGCTCCTCGCCTTGGCCTGTGAGCTCAGAAACTCTGGTGTGTCTACAATGCTCTTTGCCTTCATGGAACCCTACACTTCTACCTACCCTACTGCTCAGTAGCTCAGGTGCAGATGATCATCACAATGATACTGACCAGCCTGATGACACACACTAAATCAAACAACAATAATTTCTGAAAAATTTTCTTCTCACCATGAGTACTTTTTGCTATTGCAGAGTTAGTGTTGGGTAAGAGATCTGCCATGATGAGCTGAACAGCAAAAGATTTCTTCTTTAATTTGCCAGAAAGCTGAGGAAAAGGAGATACGCATAAGCTTTTGTCAACTCATTAAGATGCTAAGGGTGATCCTCCCCCACTACTCTGCACTCATGAGACCCCACCTGGAGTATTGTGTCCAGTTCTGGAATACCCAACATAAGAAGGATATGGAACTGTTGGAATGGGTCTGGAGCACCTCTGCTATGAGACAGGTTGAGAGAGTTGGGCTTGTACAGCCTGGAGAAGAGAAGGCTCCAGGGAGACCTCATAGCAGCTTTCCAGTACCTGTAGGGGCTACAGGAGAGATGGGGAGGGACTTTCTAAAAGATCTTAATTTGCAGACGTACAAATATAAATTAAATGGCTATATGGTTCTGAGCTCTACTGATGCTAGTAATACCTACAATCCACCAAACCAGAAAAGCCTGAACACTTTCAATGCTACCTGTAGTCTCAACACTAAAAGTTTTCACTGTTGCCTAAAGACTCTTGAAGCAGGAAAGTTTTTCCCAGAAAAGTATCTGGAATTCTAGTGGCTGATCACCTTAAAACAGTTTAGTGCAAACAATATTTTAAGTAACTTGTAAAGACATAATTAAACTGTTTTAAGAATGTTGAGAAATTCATTGAAGAGCTATTGAAGAATGCATGGGTATTTTACTGTCAGATACTTGCACAACAAGACCCAGCAAGGGATTATACGCAGAGACTTCCCAAGAGAATTCATAATGCACAATCACCATGGAGGTTTTAGAGTTGTATTGCATGCATCTGATAGAATTAGAATTCTATTGTTACATTCTGCACCTGTAGTTGTGTACAGTGTTTAGCATGTGCTGTCAAGGCCCACTGGTCAAACTAAAGGGCAAGAAGGAAACATACAGGCAGTGGAAGAAGGGACAAGTATACTGGGAAGAGTATATAGGAATGTCACCCAGTTGTGTAGGGATGGAGTCAGGAAGACCAAGGCGCGGATGGCAGCTGAACTTTGCCAGAGATGCAAAGAATAATAAGAAAGGCTTCTGTGGGTATGTCAGCCAAAAAAAGGAAGGTCACAGAAAGCATCCTCCCACAATGAACAAGACAGGCAAACTGGAAACAACAGAGAAGGAGAAGGCTGAGGTACTCAAGAATATTTTGCCTCAGTCTCCATCAGCAACCTCTCTTACCACACCTTCTTCTCACATCTCTCAGGTGAATGAACTGCAAGGCAGGGACTAGGAGAGCTAAGTCCCTCCCACTGTAAGAGAAGAGCTGGTCTGTGACCACCTGAGGAACCTGAACATACATAAGTCTATGGGACCAGACGAGATGAATCCGAGAATGCTGAGGGAACTGGCTGATTTAGTCACCAAAGCACTCTCCATGATATTTGACCAGTCATGGCAGTCAGGCGAAGTCCCTGGTGACTGGAAGAAGGGTAACACTTCACCCATTTTTATAAAGGTAGAAAGGAGGATCCTGGGAACTACTGACCTGTCAGCCTCACCTCTGTACCAGGGAAGATCATGGAACACACTCTCCTAGAAAACACGTCACAATGGAGAAGCTGCAGTACATACACAGCTTTCAAGTTTGTGCAATGATCCCAAATACAACTCTGCAATCTCCAAATGTAGTCCAGATGCCAATAAAAATACCAGTGGCCAAGTGAAAAAGATTTAAGTTAAAACATTCTTTTCAGCAAAACCAGTATAATTATGTCAAAACTTATAACGGCTATGGGTATAAGCTGGTAAAGGCTTTGCTCATAAAACATTTCCTCTGTTATCATTTGGCAGGAAGTTTCTGCATCCATTTGAACAAGTGCTCTGCATCCCGTGAGCTGCGGTACCCAGAGAAGGTCTCACACACCTTGCACACCACTGCCAAGGCATAGCAGCTCCCCTTGGCCCCTTTTGAAGCCAGGTTACCTCCAGGCACGAGGATGCAGAGCAGGCTAGCTGAAACTTGGATGGGAAGTAAGGATTCCTCAGAGGGCTATGAACAGCTCACACTGAAATGAAGACTTGCTTGGTCTGTGCAAATCAAAACTCAGCATCCTGTTCTGGAAAGATTAAGTATGTTTATTTTCAGTACACATTGTTTTAACAAAATATACATTTCCTGACTCTTCTTTCAGTTTTCATTCTAAAGAGAAAGTGTGAAAAAGTGACATTTGGTTCTCTTTGGAGATAAAGACACACATCTACACACTGAAAAGACGAGCTTTTCTCTTTGGTCTTCAATTTATAGAAGCCAACTGGAGAAAAGGTTTGCTGAACTCCCTAGAAAGAGGACTTTCCTGCAGATAACTAGACTTTTGCATTATCTGTGGGAGGGAAATGTATTTTATGTGAACACCCTGGACGAGATTGATTGGCTGCTGGGCTTTCCTCCATGGTTATCTTCCCTGGGAAATGCCAATGGGTCTTTCAACCCACCTGATAAAGTAAAACTGAAGAGAGGAATCGGAAGATAACTGGCCAGAAGAAGTTCTGAGTCATGGGGAAAAACAATTTCACAAGTAACCCTTCAGGTACTCCTTTCTCCATGGATACTTTAGATGGGGATAAAGTACTGAATTATGAACCATAGCTGGATTTTCCCTTGACTGGAGGACTAAGCAATAACGAAAAAAAACCCTGCAAGTCAGAAATGTGGGATGCTTTTAGGGAAGGAATAAAACGCTTCATGGACACCAGTGCCCCAGAGCTAGAAGTGGCACCCTCTGAGTGAAGCTGGATCATAGAATCATAGAATCTTCCAGTTGGAAAAGACCTTTGAGATCATCGAGTCCAACTGTACCCATCATCCGCTAAATCATGTCCCTCAAAAACTCATCTACACATTTTTCAAACACTTCCAGGAATGGTGACTCAACAACCCCCCTGGGCAGCCTGTTCCAGTGCCTGACCACCCTTTCAGTAAAGAAATCCTTCCTAATATCCAGTTTGAACCTCCCCTGGTGCAACTTATGGCCATTTCCCCTTGTCCTGTCACCTGTCACTTGAGAGAAGAGATCAACACTCCCTCTGCCACAGCCTCCTTTTTCAGATGGGGCAATGTATTCCAGGATCTCCCAGCACATCTGCTCAGTGCTGGGAGACACCTAGTCTAAAGGGAAACTCCCCTCCTGAAACAAGTCTAGTGGAGACAATGGGTCCTCAGTACTAACAGGTTTGCTGTGCAGCCATAAAATAGCCCCATAATAATGTTGTGCTTACTAAAGAAAAAAAGATTAAGACTAAACTATCTGGCAAAAATAGTTTTGAAAAAACTGTGTTTCCTTTTTTTGAATGCTATAAATCACCCAGTTCACCTTCTTCCCAGAGAGATGTCTCTTTTCTATTTACCACTTATGTGCTGGGAGAAGTCTTATGTACGACAAGGAAATGGAATAGGTACTAATGTTCAGTCATCAGTCACTATTTAGGTTTCCAGTAAGTATTCATACTGAACCCTCTCCATACTCAATTTCACTGAAACTATTCACACATCTTTCAAACTGAACCTTGATATTTTTCTCCCCTGTGTGTTTCCATTTTTTTCCCATGGATTTAACGGATCACTACAGCATGTTTTAAGCTTGAAATTGAGCATAGAGAACTAATAACTTTCACTGCATTGTATTGCTAGAGCAGATGGGTGATTTTGTAGTGTGTGTAAGCTGATAGTGGTTTGAGCATTAGAAATATAAAGAAGTAAAACTAAACTTGTGCCAAATCAGTTACCCTAATTATGTATACAAGTGCCAGATATTGCCACCAGTGTCCTGTCCTTATCAATGTAAACGGCAGCTTTTAGTTGTCATGAATAAAGATTGTCTAAATGCATGCAAAGTATTTTAAACAATATAGTCACATAAATGCTTAATGTTTACTGTAGTTTTCTTTTTCTGAGCAGCAACAAAAGTTTGTGTGGTTCAATAATGTCCAATTGGCATGAGCTAATGGACCTCCTCAGGAAAACAAATGGATTCAAAGTCGTCCATGCTTGCTGGGAATTACTGGAAAGCAAAACTGTACTCTTCCAAGCAGGTGAGCAATGCCTGTTGTACCTCTGGGTATGGCTCATACAAACTTTAGGAAGGATACCTGCCTACATGCAAGATATTACATCAGCCCAGACCTAAGCAATTCCTTCTTGTTTTGATGTAAAATAAGTTAATAATTCATCATTCCTAGCCAACAACCCGGGGCAAACTCGGCGAGGATCGGCAGCAGGAACTGTAAGTTCTGCAGCTGAGTGCTTGTTCGAGGTGGGCAGCGACTCCCCCGAGAGCGGGAAGGCCCAAGAAAGAGGCGCGGCACCGCCACCCTCCGCAAACCCATAAGCAGCAGCTGTCCCGCGGGTGGTGACGGCGCAGGGGGGCGGTCCCCGCAGCAGCCGCCGGAGATTTAACTTCTCCTTGGGAGCGCCGCTCATCACAAGAGCGCAGTTCAGCAGTTTATTAAGGCGAAGAACCTGAGCGCGGTGAACAGGAGCGGGCAAACAGGGTTGCAGAGAGGCAGTTCGCGCAGGCAGGGTGAGCAGGTGCTCTTCCGTTAGGGGTGGTTGGTTGGTGGGTTTTTTAGTTGTTGTTTTTTGGGGTTTTATTCTTTGGTTTTTCCTGCTCCCCTGATCAGCAATTGAGACCAGGTGAACCAAAACCATCGCTACCAGGAGTGTGTCTATTCAAACAGTGCCTCCATTGAGGGATGCAAGTGTCCAAACTGTGGACTGCAGGGAATGCCTTAGCCTGCTCATGGTACCTGAGGACAACCCAAAACACACCTGCATGAGTTGTGAACAGATCAGCGATCTGCTGCTTATGGTTGCAGAGCTTAAGGATCAGGTGGAGAGGCTGAGAAACATTCACGATAGCAAGAGGGAGATAGACTGGCGGAGTCGCACCCTTTCTGCCCCCAGTAATACTTCCCAGGAGACAGAGAAACTGTGTATTTCTCACAGACAGGATGAGTGGAGAGACATAGTTGTTGAGGAAGAATGGGAGCAGATCTACTCTCATGGGAGTAATAGATTTCCCTCCCATCCTCTGACTCCCTTCAAGATGTCACCTTTCCAGTTGCCCTTACAAAACAAGTTTGGGGTTCTGGAATTTGGGGTTTGGGTTGATGATATTGATGAAGACAATCTGACTGGGGAACCTCTCGATTTTGCTCCATCTGTCAGGTGGGTCAGAACTTCAAGTATTAAAAAGAAAAGGAGAGTAGTTGTAATAAGTGACTTCCTTTTGAAAGGAACAGAGGGTCCTATATGTAGGCCAGACCCATCCCACAGGGAAGTCTGCTGCCTTCCTCAAGCCCAGGTACAGGATATAGCTAAGAGACTCTCACATTTAATTCAACCCTCAGATTATTATCCCCTGTAGGTTGTTCAAGCTGGCAGTGACGAACTTGATAAGAGGGCCTCCACAGTAATTAAAAAGGAGTTTAAGGAGCTAGGTCGATTAATGGATGGGGCAAGAGCACAGGTGGTGTTCTGCTCAATTCTTCCAGTGTCAGAGATGTTATACTGTAAGGCATAAGAGAGTCCATGCTGTCAAGGGCTGGTGCCGACAGAAAAATTTTGGTTTCTATGATCATGGGGAAACTTTTACTGCACCTGGCCTGCTAGATCCAGATGGGTCCCATCTAAGCAAAAGGGGCAAAAGGATTCTAGCCTGGCAGTTGGCAGGTCTCATTAAGAGGGCTTTAAACTAGGCCTGAAGGGGGAGGGGGATGTAACCAGGCCCACCAGTGATGTGACTGTAGGGAGTGAGTCATCATCAAGGGTGAAGTCAGTAACCCAACTTAAGTGCATATACACTAATGCACGCAGTATGGGTAACAAGCAGAGGAGCTGGAAATCCTGGTCCAGCAGGAGAGCTATGATATAGTTGCTATCACAGAAACGTGGTGGAACAACTCTCATAACTGGAGTGCTGCCTTGGAAGGGTACAAACTCTTCAGGAGAGACAGGCGTGAGAGAAGGAGTGGAGGGGTGGCCTTGTATATAAAGGAAACTCTTGATGCCGTAGAAGTTGAGATTAGTGATGACCAGATTGAGTGCCTATGGGTAAGAGTCAGCGTGGCAATCAAGATTGACATCCTGGTTGGAGTATGTTACAGACCACCCGATCAGGAGGAAGAGGTGGATCTATTGTTGTTTAAGCAGCTGGAAGTTGCCTCGTGATCAGCTGTCCTTGTTCTTCTAGGAGACTTTAATCTCCCAGTTATCTGCTGGGAACTTAACACAGCCAAGAGGAGGCAGTCCAGAACGTTCTTGGAATGTATTGAGGATTGTTTTCTGTCACAGCTGGTGAGTGAGCCTACCAGGGGTGAGACTCTCCTTGACCTGCTGTTTACAAATAGAGAACGGCTGGTGGGTGATGTTGTGGTTGAAGGTTGTCTGGGGTACAGTGACCATGAGATAATTGAGTTCTCCATAAACAATGAAACAAGGAAGAGCATGAACAGGATGTCCATGCTGGACTTTTGGTGGGCAGATTTCGGTTTATTTAAGGAACAGTCAGGGGAGTACCCTGGTAAATAGCCCTTAAAAACAAGGGGTCCAGGAAGGCTGGAGGTACTTCAAGAACGAAATCCTGAAGGCGCAGGAGCAGGCTGTCTTGATGTGCCGTAAGACGAGCCGTAGGGGCAGAGAGCCAGCCTGGATGAGTAAGGAGATTGTGAAGGAGCTAAGCGAGAAAAAGAGTGTGTATCGCCTTTGGAAAGAAGGGCTGGTGAATCAGGTTATGTTCAAAGATATTATTAAGTCGTGTAGGAGGAAAATTAGGGAGGCAAAAGCCCAGATGGAACTCAAATTGGCCACTTCTGTTAAGGACAACAAGAAGTGTTTTTACAAATATATTAATGGAAGAAAGAAGGGCAGCAACAACCTCCACTCCTTATTGGACGTCGAGGGAAATATAGTAACTAAAGATAAGGAAAAGGCTGAGGTTCTTAATGCCTCCTTTACCTCCGTTTTCAACACTAAGACAGATTGTTCACTGGACAACTGGTCTTCTGAAGTGGTGAACAGGGTCAGGATGGAGTATAGCTCTCCTGTAATCCAGGAGGAAGAAGTTAGAGACCTGCTGAGACACTTGGATCCTCATTAAGTCTATGGGGCTGGATGGGATCCATCCTAGGGTGATGAGAGAGCAGGCAGATGAGATTGCTAAGCCGTTTTCGATCATTTATCAACAGTCCTGACTCACTGGAGAGGTCCTGAATGACTGGAAGTTGGCTAATGTGACGCCCATCCACAAGAAGGGCCATAAAGAGTATCCAGGTAATTAGAGACCTGTCAGTCTGACCTTGGTTCCAAGTAAAATTATGGAGAAGATAATCCTGGGTGCAATCATGCGACACCTGCAGAATGACCGAGAGATCAGGCCCAGCCAGCATGAATTTAGGAGGGGCAGGTCCTGCCTGACCAACCTGATCTCCTTTTATGACCATGTGACTCGCCTGGTGGACGAGAAGAAGGCTGAGGATGTGGACTTCAGCAAGGCCTTAGACACCGTTCCTCATAGTAGACTCCTGAAGAAGCTGACAGCCCATGGCTTGGACAGGAGTGCTCTGTGCTGGGTTAGGAATTGGTTGGTTGGCCAAGCCCAGAGAGTGATAGTGAACGGTGTCTCATCCAGTTGGCGGCCAGTCACTAGTGGTGTCCCCCAGGGGTCGCTGTTGGGCCCGGTCCTGTTTCACATCTTTGATGATGATCTGGATGAGGGACCTTGACAGACTGGAGAGAAGGGCTGATTACAATGGGATGAAGTTTAACAAGTCCAAGTGCCGGGTTCTACACTTTGGACACAACAACCCCATGCAGAACTATAGGCTGGGGACAGAGTGACTGGAGAGTAGTCAAGTGGAAAGGGACTTGGGAATGATGGTGGACAGGAAACTCAACATGAACCAGCAGCGTGCCCAAGTGGCCAAGAGGGCCAGTGGTATCCTGGCCTGCATCATGAATGGTGTGGTCAGCAGGACTAGAGAAGTTATCATCTCATTATACTGGGCACTGCTCAGGCCGTACCTTGAGTACTGTGTCCAGTTCTGGGCCCTTCAGTTTAAGAGAGATGTCGAGATGCTGGAGTGTGTCCAGAGGAGAGCAACGAAGATGGTGAAGGGGCTGGAGCACAAGCCCTATGAAGAGCGACTGAGGGAGGTGGGGTTGTTTAGCCTGGAGAAGAGGAGGCTCGGGGGAGACCTCATTGCTCTTTACAACTACCTAAAAGGAGGTTGTAGGCAGGCAGGGGTTGGTCTCTTCTCTCAGGTGACCAGTGACAGAACAAGAGGACGTGGTCTCAAGCTTCTTCAGGGGAGGTTTAGGCTTGATATTAGGAAAAAACTTTTTCACTGAAAGGGTGATTGGCCATTGGAATGCGCTGCCCAGGGAGGTGGTGGAGTCATCATCCCTGGAGATGTTTAATAAAGGATTGGATGAGGCACTTAGTGCCATGGTTTAAATGACGAGTGGGTGCTAGTGTTGGGTCATAGGTTGGACTGGATGTTCTAAGAGGTCTTCTCCAACCTTGTAGTACTGTGAAGAACCTTCATAAACTCCAGGGACAACTACAACCGCTCTCTCTCTGCCTGCTTGATAATGAGCCACAGCACTGGCTCGCACCTCATCTCAACGAGGCAATTGCTGCTCTGCTACATCCCTGCAATCCACAGGGCCACCTCATGGGTTGCTTGGATTAGACTAGGGACAGACAACTGCCTGCCAGAATGAGATTTATTTTATTTTATTTTTTTTTTTTTTTTAAAGATGAGAGCAAACCACTATTCCTATTGGGACAGTGATGCACAAGTAAGGCCTGCCAGTCTACTTGGACTTCCTGATGTTGCCTGGTCTTTCCACCATCTTTCCACAACGTACTGAGACATGTTTTCCTGTGCCAAGAGTATAAGAATAGCTCTGATTGCTCTGTGAAAAGTGTCAATGATTTGTCTGTTCCAGGTACAATGCTCTTATGAACAGCTCATATCTACAAGCATTTCCTCATAAGCTGCTTCTCACATTCAGAAGATAGAGTTACTTATTATTTCACTGCAAACTTTTCCTAGGGCTGTGCTCCACTGCTGCAGGAGATCTTCACATATATGTAGGAGCAGAATTATTTCCCTCTTTAGCACAGCTCATCATTCTTAGCCTCTCTCTGTTGATAGGCCAAGCAGCAACACCTTTGACCTGAGAGAAAGTCTAAATGCTTCGGAAAACTTGATATTCAGCAGTACAACACATACTGTTTACCTTTGATTCGTTGATTATAGTGGGTCAGTAAAGCGTGTTTACATCAACAACAAATGTCATTATTAAGGTGTGTTTCCATGTTGGCAAATCTACTACTAATTAAAAACCTTCACCTGGTGGAGTTAACAGAGCCAGCATTGATTATAATCAGTTCTACATAAACAAAATCTGTGTAATTCCTACTCAAGCAATAGTTTAGGGAAGAGTAGAGAAAAAGTGTGTATGTGAAGGTCACCATCACAAAAACCTCCCTGCACTTAAGCTTTGCCTACTTCCCACCCTTGTTATGGACACGCCTTAACCCCTCTGAACTCCCCAGGTCCCTCCCAGAGGCTGTGGAGTGACTGCAGAGGAGATTGTGTGCTTTTAAGTGAAAAGCAGCCAATATTAAAAAATATTAAAAAAAAAAAAAGAAATTTTCAGAGCATTGGAAAAGAATAAAAAATAGTAGAAGAAGATAAAAAACCAGAGAATTATAGGCTACTCAATCCAACTCCGGATTGGAAAAATGATGGAAATATTAGTAAAGCATCTACAAAATAACAACATGATAAATAGCAAGAAAGAAAACAAGATGACAAAATGAAAATGGTTTTGTCAAAAACAAACCACATCAGACCAGCCTAATCCCCTCCAATGGCAGAGCAGAAAGCCTTGTCATTAGGAAACAGTTGAGATAAAGTACAGCTTAGCTGAGGAATAGCTAGGTTATATTTAGACTGTGTAGGGCATTATTGTCTTATATGACATATTCTTACATAGGGTACAGAAATGCGTTCTGCAAGATTGGTGTGAGATTGGAAACCACCTGCAGAAGTTTTAGCAATCCAGCATTAAGGAGAAATTTGTCTTCCTTGGGGGTGTGCTCTGAATGTAGGCTGATTCAATATTCTCTTCACCCATATAAAGACCCCAGGCACCATAGAAGCAGGAGGCAGAGTGCAGCCCAGAGCAGGATGCGGCAGCTACGGACAGGAACAGGAGGGTCCAGTTTTGCCTCTGGAGAAAGGTAATGTCAAATCAGTGTCAGCAGAGCAGAGCTCCAGCAGTCCCATCTCTGGCCAAAAAGCACAGCACAGTCACCTTTGTCCTGGAATTTCCTAACTCTAGGAGTCTGCAGTTAATGTGTCTCACCAAGGCTCCTGGCATGTGACAGCCCATCCAAAAGTCCTAGATTTTATCATCTGCTGTATCGAGTACATAGTATCCTGTACTACCTGATTCCAAGGTGTCTAAGTACATAATAATCATTACAGATGATGGATGGGACAAAAATGAGATTGTGGGGAAGGGAAGGGAAGGGAAGGGAAGGGAAGGGAAGGGAAGGGAAGGGAAGGGAAGGGAAGGGAAGGGAAGGGAAGGGAAGGGAAGGGAAGGGAAGGGAAGGGAAGGGAAGGGAAGGGAAGGGAAGGGAAGGGAAGGGAAGGGAAGGGAAGGGAAGGGAAGGGAAGGGAAGGGAAGGGAAGGGAAGGGAAGGGAAATGATGGAGCAATCAGCCTAACACATGGGTGACAGTTTACTTGCGAGGTTTAAAATCAACCTAATTAATAAGCTTGTTTTCAGTCTGCTGAGTATTTCTCTAATTGGTCGGTCCCCAGTTTCCTATTAATTTCAGAAAGATCTAGGGCATCTTGGTAGAGGTGATGTGCTTTTTAAGGAGGGATTTAAAAGTAGAAAATGTTTCCACAGATGCTGGCAGAGATTGGCACCCCCCAGACAGCTTCCAGCATTTAAATCTCTTGCGGAACATCTGTCTCACTGCATGGGGCTAGAAATGTGCAGACATATTAAATGAGCAGAAACTTAAAGCTATCCTTTGGCAAAAGAACCAGCCATGATCAAAATAAAGTATAACACTGGGTATGTTCAGATCATATAATTTTAGAGCACAGAAGTAACAGGATCACTGAAGCTTCCTATTCCCTGTGGTTCTACAGAGGCAATAACTGCAAATAGGCATGGAGAGGGATGAAATTTGCCCAGATAAAACATAGACAACTGTCAACATTTGTTCTCAGACCTACTCACATATATTATTTATTCATGGCGCAAGAAAACAGAACATAGCTACTCAGATAATAAAAAGCTGTAAATGTACAAAACAAATTAGCATGCATTTGAACATTTTCCAAACGCTGTTCTTCTGTGCTAAAGGATTTTGTCAATACTCAGAGACAGCTCTCCCCACTGCAAACAGTCAAGTTCATCTTTGGAGATGCTTTATCTTGTCCTGAGGCTAGACAGCAAAGAATCAGATCTGTTCAGACAGCCACAGTCATGCTTCTTTCACCTCTAAGGAAGCAAACGGAGTTAAATCTCAACTTCTTGTATGCCCCACTAAGGACATATCTGAAAAATTACCATCTTAATGGAGACACGTGAATGAAAATGACAGTATCAACTGTTTCTTTGGCAGCATCTTACTTCTAACTTTGATATAGCTCATTCAAATTTGCCTATTCCAAGGTTCACCTCTCCCTCCTTCTCCTCTCCCATACAGGCATATGAAAAAAAACGTATCATTAGCAGGTCTTAATTACAGGCAGATCTAGAGAAATCGAGGCAGCTACATGACTCCCTACTGAGATCATGATTAGTACTGGAAAATTTCCAAGTCTCCAAGGAGAAAAGCACAGTCCTGTGCAGTTCTGCAAGCCTGAGCTCAGGCGGAGTCACAAAGGGGTGCATGTTGCTTGCCACAGTCGTGGCTTGCTAAGAGCACGGCAGATGGTCCACCAGATTTGTTTTTTTCCCATTGAGCATATTTTGCGCTGTGCTCTGGCAGAACCTGTGTCAAGGCAGTCTGGGGGGAGGCTGCTTGCCTTGTTTTGGCTCTGCTGCATATCAGAGGAGGAGGGAGATGACATCTTCGTCGGGGAGGTGACTGTTTCAGGGAAAAGTCTCTGGAGTCATGCAGTGAGCAGCAGAAGGAGGTTTCTCTGCAGGGTGATATGCAAACTTGCAGTGTGACTGGCGAGAGAGGCTCCTGAGATCATGGTTTCATGGTCATTTTTATTAGAAAAGTAGGATAATTTAGGTTGGAAGGTCATCCAATCTCACCACCTACTCACAGAAACACCAGTCTTGAATCTAGCTCAGGTTGCTCAGGGCCATGTTTTGGATGCCTCCAAGGACGGCAATTTCACAGCATCGCAGGTTAACTTGCCCTTGTGTTTCGCCTCTGCGTGAACATCACTTCCTTATATCTCATTTGCATTTACCCTGCTACAGCTTGCATCCCCTCCCTTGTACACTACCTCTGTGCACATCTGGCTCCATCTTATTTCTAGTATAGCCCATTACATAGAGGAGGACCTGCCCCTTCACTTTCTCTTCTCCAGGCTGAACCTGGCTCCAGCCCCTTGACCATCCTAGAGAGACAGGAGGAAGATGCAACACCTCTGGCAACAGCATCTTGCACTTCGGGCAGGTTAAAGCAATTGTGAAACCACAGCCTGAGAAGTGGAGGAAGCAGACTCAAAGTCAAAATTCAGAAGTGATGGAAAGCAAGAGCCTCCTTTGGACCTGGAGTGTCTTTTCTTGCAGAAAGAATCTAACGCTAGAGTGAAAGCAAGGGTAGGGACCCACTGCAGGGCCTCAGAGGAGAGTGCTGTATGCATTCCCTTATTGGGCTGGAGTTACAACTAAGCAAGACACTCTCCCATTGGAGTGAGCCTGGACCTACTGTGTGGGGCTGACAGGGGGCAAGACCAGTGTGCAGCATGAAATCAAGGGAAAAGCAACTTAAAGGTGAAGAACTGCCGCATCTTTGCTTGGAAGAACTGGAGCAGACACTTGACAGATTTGTACCTGATATGTACTGGTGGTGTGGGTAACTTGGTCCAGCAGGTCACAGCTGAAGTGTTGATGTAACTATGTGTATGTTTCACCTTGAAACACAGTGAGAGGCAGAGCTCCAAATATTAAACATAATCTGGTAGTGGAGAGAAAGACACAGCCTTCTCCAGCTCCATGCTGACATTTAATCTCAGCACTGCCATAGGAGGGACTTGTGTCCTCTCTGTACTCGAGGGCATCATCAGAATGACAACAACCCATCGTGTTTTAAAATGGCTTTCAGGATAATTAGTTAAATATTTTAAAAAGATGAAAGTGTTTCTCTGCCAGAGAAGCAAGCCTACAGTTTCTGTAATATAAATAATTAATTCTTTTTGGACTACAGTCAGCTTGTTTCCAAAGGAATTCACACTGAGTGACTCTTGTTAATTTTGCCATTTTACGGAAAATGAAATAGTATTATTAAGAGCTTATAATAACAGTAATTTTAAAAACTCAAAGCAACTTGGGGTTCGAAGTCATAAGATATCTAACATAGGGCATTAGCAGTTTGATTCAGACCTAGAGGAGTAAATACAAGGATTCCTTCTTGCACTCCCATAGAAATGTCAGCAGGTAGAGGACTAAACTGCTCTTAAATGAAGTCTTGTTGAGTCAATTAGGTTTTTTCTTCACTTTTCTCTATAGCTTCTCTCAGAGCTGCATTTTTTTCCTCTTCTTGTGTTCTCATTTGTCTCTTGGTGTACATATATTATTTATCTTCGGTCTGCACATGTTTTAGGTAGACTCTGTAACTTTAAAGGCTGTTTTCATTTTGTATTTTAAAAAGACATAGTCTGCATGTGCCCAGCTGCTGTTTTAACAGCTGATAAATGATCCAAACACATGTTCTAGCAGCCTGAATCAAAACTCATACTGAACTGCTCTGCGTACGTTTGGGTGGATGAAAGGGACCTGCACAGGAGAAAGAAAGGAGAAACTGGACAAGAATGAATTTGAAGCAGCTCTCCTAGCCCTGCATGCATAGGGCCCTCCACACTGTGCCTAATGGTAGTTTCACATGGGCAAGAGTACATGCTGGAAAACAGGGTAAAAAATGCTTCCGTTTGCTCCTAACCACTGAGGAATGGCCTACAGGAAAAGCCAACCAAAACAGTTAATCACATTACTATAAAGCTTGTCTTTCTGAAAGAATTTTCCCGTGAACTATAGCACACTGTCTCCTACAATCTCCTGCCTCCCAAGAGGATGCTCCTTCTGAGTGGAAAATGTTCATCTAGGTACTGAACTGTGAGCTTTTTCCACTCTCTCTGTTATACCCACATTAGCACACAGCCCTGTGGTTGCCCCTCCTCAGGTGCTGTAGGAACACAGCCTTCTTCATGGAGTTTTTTTTAAGGGGATATCACATAAAACACAGGTGGCCTGACTGCATGGGTCCACCTCCATGTGAATACATGCTCTGTTGTACTGGCTCAGTGCTTCCTTGCCTACATTTCAGCAGCTCCTCCACCTTGTGCCAGCCCACACTTGCAGAGCACAGGACAACAATTTGTTCTTCCACTCATTGCTGCTTGAGGTACCGGGTGATGCCAATCCAGCGGGAGTGTGCTGGATACCATGGACTCCTGAGTGCCCATCCCTGCTATCATGTCACCGTCCCTACGGTAACCCTCAGCCACTGCAAACACCAGTAGTACTATTTTAAGTTTACTAGTGATGTCCCCAGAAAATTACCTTTATTAATGCCAATGTATGTAATTAAGAAATAGAGGACCATTTAAAAAAAAAAAAAACAAATAAAACTATTGAATGGTGTAGAGGAAATAAAATATCTCTGTGAAAAATACTAAGATGAGATTTGGCTGTAGCATGTATCCAGCTGTCTTTTCCTTAATGTCTTAGCTAGTATTATCCATGTGTTTAATTTTACTCGCTTCAGTACTTCTACTGGATGCAGTTTACAGAAGTCAATGATGCATGTGAAGTAATTGCTACAGTGAGAGATCGGATCCCCAGCAAGAGGATCTACAGAAATACAAGAGCACTCTTTTGATTGTTGTAAGCAAAGGCAGGGTCTGGCCATGCGTATACAGCAAAAATCAGATGCCTCCTCCAAAAATTGTCTTCACTGTTTACTCTGCACCATTTCTAAAGTAATAACATTTGTCTGACCTGGTTAATGTTTTCTAGAGGACGCTTTGCTTTCATAATGTTATTTAACAGTATAAATAAGAGAGGGAGCTGCAAGATAGTCCTAGCGAAGACAGCAGAACCCTTGTAAACTGGTGTAAGTAGTGATTTTTTGCTTCCTATAGAGATTTTAAAGTGTTTCCTCGCATTACATACAATTGATTTTAAGTTTATCCTATGGTTATATTTTCCTGTACTTACATTGAAATCTGTCTTAGCAATTCTTCCACTGATAAAGAGGCTTTTATTGGGCCAGCTGGATATAAAGGATATAGGCTTTACAATTTAGGCATGGAATTACCTGCACATTATCAGGTAGCTAGCAGGAGGAGTAAGAATCTACAAGTCAGAGGGAAGTGTCTAGTTGCCTTGTGGGGAAGCAAGGCGATTTCTGGAGCCAGCAAAACCTAAGGACCTCAAAGTGAGTCTTTCCCAGATATATCTCCTGCTAGAGGAAATGAGCTCTCCTCCATTCAAAGCCTGAGGATGGGTGCTTAGAAGTTTTTTTTTAATTTTTTTTAATTGATGATTCTTTTGAAGTAATTCTGCTGATTTTCATTTTCGAGGTCTACAACAAATACCTCTACTTAGAAAATAGGGTGTCTAAGGTCTGCTTCTCTTTTAGATGAGACATCTAATCATCAGATTACAGGATCATTGAGAGAGAAGGAGAAAAAACGGTGTTCTCCACATGCTCACAGCTAAGATCATAGTGAGGCCAACACGTTCATGGAGCCAGACACTGGGCAATGTTCTTGTGCACATTGGCAAGTAGAAATTGTGGACTTGGTCTGATCTGTTCTTGGGACTGCTGCTGCTTTTCAGAGAGAAGAAAATCTCCTTTGTCCCACCTGACTGCCCTAACTACAGCACTGGTTCTTTTTTACCTTCTTTTTTTATCCTCTGGCCTCATTGATGCTTCAGTAACTCAGGTTCAACAGAAAATACTGATGATTGCCTTGTAGAAGATTGAAAGCTCATGTTCACCTGTTTCCAGATAAAAGGAGGCCTACAAGGAGGTGATAGCACTCTTTGAGTGTGTGATTCCCGGGTGAGCTCTCAGTGCTAAGCTGTCTTTGAGAAGATAGATGACACTAAGAACAGTTCAGTGAACAGTCATAAGCATTTCTAAAGGACAGTGTAAACCTGACTTCTATGTTTCTGCTTTTAATGAAGTAGTCACAGCAGCTGCATTCTCTGCAGAATGCAGTGCCCTTAGACTGTTCTTGTAATCTTCTCAGGATCCTCAGGCACAGGGGCATCAAAACTCTGAATCATAAGACAAGTAAATCTGTAGCTGATCAGTTTGGAAAAGCCCCTGAACATGCCCATGTTCATACAATGAGGTATGGGGAGAACTTGCTGGACAGCCAGGAAAGCACATTGAGTTTGTGGTGCTCCTGTGAGTAGACAGTCCTGGACAACTGGCTCCTGAGATCATTTTCTTACACAGATTTGATTAGTCAAGGCTTGCTCTTGTGACTTTTATTGTGTGTTTGTGTGACCTTTTTTCGTGTAACGCCCTGGGTAGCTGAGATTAGTTCAGCAGAGACTCCTGGCCATGTTGATGTGCCTCACAGTGCAGATTTCAGGAAACAGGTTTCTCAGATTTCCTCATTTAGACACAATCAAGAGGGAAGTAGCACCATCTGGTGAGCAAACAGCTTTTCTGCTTCATGCCTGCATGTTTTTCAGCAGTGCAAATTTTCATCTTGTCTAAAATGAAATTATCAGTGAGGACCCCTTAAGGGAGTAACACGGGATGAATATTCATCCCTATTACATGGGACTCTAAAGGCAGAAAGAAGTTTTCAGAATTATCTCTCCAAATCACAGAGATAAAAATTAGCCCCAAAGTGGACAAATTAGCAGTATCTGCCAAGAAGCAAGTTCCATCAGACAGTAAACAGTTTGGCTCGCTTCCAGATTTTCTAGTGGAATTATTCTAGGGAAACTTCAGCTAATCCCAGTTTTCCCCATTTTCTTTCTAAGATATACTATCCAAAACAAATACTGTCAATCTGGGTTTTATAGTAGTAAAGATTGTGTGATAGGGAAGACATAATACGTTCAACAAGTGTTATCACCAAATCCATTACAGATAAACTGCTTAAAGGAACACTGTCCTTTATGTGTTGGCATGCTCTTGTGCCTCCGTCTGGTTTGATAGAAACCTCTTCATCAAAGCAAATTTTCTTGAATACCTCACATACATTATCATTGTGTAACATAGACAAAGGGAATAAAAGAGGTAGAGAGGTAAATGGGTTTTCTTCCATGCTATTCAATGAGTCAGTGTAGATTTGGAATTAGAACTGAAGAGCTTTTGACTTCTACTCCCATATTTATGGACACAATTTTTCTGAAGATTATACTAGTAAATGTCTTTAGACAGGAAGCTTCCTGCAAAGTAGCCCCTTCATATAAGGAATTCCCTAAGGGCTTTTTAGCACAGGTTCTCAGCTATTTGCTTTTTTAATAAATTGTTAGCAAGTATGCTTGGTAGGAAAATCCCCTAATCATTAGGACCATATGAGAATCTGCATCTTCTGCTTCAGGCTGAAAGACTCTGTTAGTTTATTACTGGGTAATCACTTGTTAACCTAGAAGCCACAATAACATCAAATGCAACAGTAAATATCAAGTATGAAGTAAGTGTCCAATTGTATTCTAAAGGCTTGCAGGATGCAAATTCTACTGTTTCAAAGAAGGGCCTAATAGAGTGGAACAGTTCTATTTTGAAGGTTGAAACAACAAAAACACCCTATACTAACTGCAGCTACTGCATCTTTTCTAATCCCATGATTTTTAAATCAACCGTTGAAAAGATTTTTGTGAGGGCTGACTCACGAGTCTTGACTGGTTGTGATTGGCCAGTACTCAGTAACAGATGGATGATTCAGATTCAGATTGTATTTAATTATCTGTGAATTCAGAGCTGTAATAAAATGAAATTAATTCCATAAAAGTACATATATTAACCAGAAAATGCAAACATGTCCTAACTACATAGAGCAAAAATATCAGGATAGATAAAAGCCCTTTAGAAAACTAAACAATATTTTACAGAACCATTGTAGCAAAACCATGCTATATCCATTAGCCATAATTTTGAGGTCATGTCAAATTCCATGTATACTTTGCACTCCAAATAAATAGGAATTGGTAGTTCAATGTGTATATAGAGAAGTCCATCTGTCTCTTGTGTTCTGTAATAAATATTAAATGTGATGAGATAGGGAACAGGTGGTGACTCATGCTTTAAATGATATGTTTCTTTCTTTAGTATGCGTGTTATTCTTAATAAATTATGACTGCAGCTGAGTAAACAGTTCACAGTGAATAATTTATCTAGAGGCAGCTTCTGAATTGGCCTGCTGGATATGTGGAAATCGATTAGGCCTAGCTCTGATGCTTTTGTTTGAAAGTTGATTTCTTTTCAAAGTCTGACTAATACACTGGCTCAGTGATAGCAGTTTTAAATATTCAGAACTGGAGTTCTTATGTTGAGTTACAAGTAGCTAGATATATTGAGAGGTATCATTTCAATGACAAAATCAGGGGAGGAGGCCAAATTACAATTTAAGACTGCTGTGCATAGTAATTGAAAATGTAGTCACCAAGAACCCTTATGGTTCTTCCATTTGTCAGTAACACAGCAGGTGTCATTGCAAACAGGCCTGCTTTTTAGAAATACTTATATGAAACACCTAAATGTTTGAATATTTTATTATAGCACAAAAAAGCTTTGCTGTTCTTACCAGATCTAACTGTAACTAGATATCCAACAACTAATACAAATTGCTCCCTCTGATGTTATGGAGAAAGTAGGACCGTAAGCATAGCACTTTCTGATAACAGTTTCTCACACTGATTTATACTGGAACAGCAAGGTGCAATTGGTTTAATATGCTTCAGCTTGCACAAGTTTTGGCAAATCTAGCTCATTATCTCCTCAAATCCTTTGCAACTTTCTCTCTGCTTCTTTGGCCTTGATTCCTTCCCAGAAATGAGGCCCACTGGGACATTCACATCCACACTTCCAAGGTCCCTTTGTAAAAGCTTATACAGTGCAGAGTGCCAGCTCCAAAAAGGAATGTAGATACCACAGCTGAGCATAGCAGGTTAAGATAAATGTATTGCCCTTTGACCAGCAGAGCATGTGATAAAATTAAGGCTTTGTTTTTGTTAATGATATTGACTCCTTCTGCTGTTCTGAAAATGAACCCATTCTGATGGTTTGTCTCGTCTATTAAGAGACAAAACATTACTTCAGGTTTTTATTTAAAGGATCACATCATTTTTATTCAGAAAGAAAGAATACCTGTTCCTCAGATACACGGAGTTTGTATTGGGTTTGCTACTGAAAAACAGCCGCTGCCATTTGTCCTCTCTTGAAATACAGTGCCTTATCAATCTGACCAAAAGTTTAGTTTTTTAAAGATCTCCTTCATGCCTGTTTGCTCAAATTCTGTTTGTATGTTGCTATTGATTTCTACCCACTTGCATGAATTTCCTCTTTCTTCCTTTACTTGTAAAAAAAAATCCAAACATCTTCTGTGATGTGCTTTCTGGGAATTCTCTTAGACCACTAGTGTTAAAAGCACAGTGCTATCACAGCTCTCCAATTATTAGCCATGGTGCATATTCTAATGGGATATTCTCCATTCTCTGGTCTGCTGAGGGTGTCGTGTATTCAGCTAATCCATGCTGAATTTTGCCTCTACCAGTATATAGGGTGAGGGCAGCAGAAAGAATTGGTGGAGACTTGCCAGGAGGCCTGGGAAAATAAAACAAAAAAATCTGGCAAGAGTTGGAGAACAAGGTAACTGAGGACGAAACAAAGACTTAAGATATATTAATCAGTGGGAATGGCAGAATAACTATTTCTAATTAATTATTTTTTTTTACCTTAGTAATAGCTTCTCCTTTTTTCCACAGGCTTTTAACAATAAGATGATGAAGACCACATTCTACATAAGTTTGCTACTAGCTGGGCTTCGTGCTGATGCCTACAGTCAGCTCCCACCCAACCAGCACAAAGGACATGATCCCAATGAGCCTAAAGACCACATGCATCATGAAGGTGAAGCAGTTGCTTGCCTCAAACTAGTGCCAAACAATGCTGAATTTGCATTTCATTTTTTTAAAGAGATTGCACTGGAAACACCTAATAAGAACGTTTTCTTCTCTCCTGTAAGCATCTCCACTGCATTTGCAATGTTGGCCTTAGGGGCCAGATCAACCACTCAGACTCAGATCCTGGAAGGACTTGCCTTCAACCTTACAGAGATTCAGGAGAAAGAGATACATGAAGGCTTCCACAACCTTATCCACATGCTGAGCCATCCTGAGAGGGGGGTCCAGCTCAACATGGGAAATGCCATCTTTCTGACAGAGAAGCTGAAACCTCTAAAGCAGTTTTCAGATGATGCTGAAGATCTGTATCAGCTGGAGGCTTTTACCACTGACTTTAACAATCCCATGGAGGCTGAGAAGCAGATCAATGATTATATAGAGAGAAAAACACATGGGAAAATTACTAATTTGGTCAAGGACATGGATCCACAGACTGTAATTCTTCTGGCCAGCTTTGTTTTCTTTAAAGGTAAGTCCTGTTACGTTGTTTGGAAATTGCTCTGGGGAATATTCCAGATGCTCTTTTCTGGGTCAGAAAAGCCCCTAATGGCATCCTGGAATTTGTGGAGCTGTGACAGGATCCTGATAGACACAGGGAGGCAGCCAGGGCCTACACAAGCCTGGCCGTGCTTGTGGTAGCCGTGGGAGCTCTGCTGCAAGCTGCAGCCTCCCATGTAGACTGAGCTCACTTTCATAGGCTTGGCCATAACTCCAATTCCCCCATGTTCTTCTACTTTTTAGTGAAGTCACTGAGATGCAAGTGGGTATATATTCTGAAGAAGGTAGTGATGAACAGGGGAGGACATTTTAAGGAACAAAGTGAAAACACAGTGCAGTTCTGATGTGGATTAGATCATGTGCTCTTAAGCATGAGACAACTGCACTGAGATATGGGATCATAAACTAATATTTTCTACAAATTGAGGCTTATGATTAAACTAAATAGAAATGAAATGTATATAGTATATGAGTACACAGATGATGTTAAGTAAGCCCTTAAATGACAACTTACAAAAAGATCATTTATATGACCTGAACAGAAAAGTAATGGAAGGAACAAAGAAAATGCTAATTAGTTTGTTACTAGCATCTGAAAAATAAAGTGAAATTGGAATCTAATGCACTCTTTTTACAAGGTAAAGGACTCTTGCATTACTGTGTTACACATTTTAAAATGTTATGTTTGAAAATTCTGAATTTAACAAATAAAGGAATAGGTGAATATTATTACTAGCTATACAAAATTCAGTTTATGATGGGATGGTTCGTGAGATATTCAGTTGCATTCTCCTTCTCTGTATCAGGCAAATGGGAAAAACCTTTTAATCCAGAGCATACTGAAGTAAGGGAGTTCTTTGTGGATGCTGAAACTACTGTGAAAGTCCCTATGATGCACCAGACGGGCAGATTCGACTTCTATTTTGATGGGGAACTGTCATGCACTGTGGTACGGCTTCATTATAATGGAAGTGCTACTGCATTTCTGGTTCTGCCAGCAAAAGGGAAAATGAAGCAGTTAGAGCAAACTCTGGTCAAGGAAATCGTCCAGAAATGGTCAGACCATCTCTTCCAGAGGTAATCTTCTGCCTGTCAGCTGCAGCAGCACCTAGATTTATAGTCGTCTTCTTTTTTTGACTTCAAACACTATGAACTTGATGATTCTGGGAACTGGGTGGAGTATTTTTGGTTTGTGTGCCCTAGTTGTAAAAATCTTGCAGCTGGTTTGTATTTAACTATTCATTTGTGGATGCTTGAGTGACCTGATGCTCCCACCACCACAGCAAAGAATATCCTGATGACCTCCCAGAAGTCTCTAATAGCAAGCCCAGACTGGTGTTTTTAAAACAGCCCTTCCTTTGACTGGGTGGGAAGGAAGCATGGCAATTCGAAGGCAATCTCCTATACTGAGGTTTCAGCTCAGACATATGTCTAGAACTTAAATAAACCATAACTTAACAGTTCGTAGTAATGCTTAAGTACACGATATGCCCTACACAAATAGCTTCCTTATAAGAACGATTGCAGTACACAGTGGTTGTTAAAACAGAGCAGTGAGTAATTCTGGGTGTCCTGATTTTCTGGCATTTTGATTTTGGACCTATAAAAATCTAATGAGGCTCTGTTAGCTCCTCCCATTGACACTAACATCAGCTGACACATTTTACAACCTTGTTTGTCTGGGAAGGAAAAGCTCTTAGCACCATTAGATGAATAATATCAAGTTAAAGCGTGCCTAATTTACCAAGCTCTCCCCTGATTCACAACTAACAAGGCTGTGCAGTTTTAACCCGTGATTCTTGGTGCACCATTACAGAAATGCCAGCACAGTTAAAAAAAATGTAATGGGCAGCAAATTAGATAAGAGCTAATAATGTGATACCTCAAATATGAATAATAAAAATCTATAATTATCAGCCGCAAAATCAGGAAAAACCTTATCTGAATGAATTCTTGAAGCAAGTTCCTTCAAGATCAACACAGGAATAAGTTCTTCATGGGAGAGGCTGTGAGAACCAAATGGCAATTTCAGTTCTCCTACTGTGCTGATGGCAGTGCTAACAGTCTTGGTCCCATCGTCTTCTAGTGCACTGAGCAGTATCACATAAAGGTTTCAGCAGAGGGCTTTGGATCCTCTTCATTTCACTCTTCAAAGCAAGCTATCCCTGGGCAAGACAGCAAGACTTGCGCTACCTGAAGGGTAATCATTGCACTAGGTGGCTTGGAGGCTCTGAGGATCCCTAGAGAGTGCATTGAGGGAAATCTAACAGAAAGTATACTAAGCAGGAACTGCCTACAGATAGCTCACAGCCAAAGGCAAACTGGATCATGGCCAACCAATGGGACAAAGATGATTAGAGGATAGGATATCCAAAGGTGCAGGCAGCAGGGCACAGACCTTCGCTGGAGCCATGCCAAATGTTATAGTTCTGCTGAAAACACTGCTTTTCTTTGAAATGCTGAGGTTTGTCACACTTCTGTGTGTGCCTCACTTCAGGTCTCCACCTGCTTGAGCAACAGGGGCTGTTAAATCTGAACCTCATCTTCTCTGGCTGTGAAGCGGGGTTGTCATTAGTGTCGTCCTTTGCAGACTGATCTCTGATTTGCTGAAGCAAAACATCAGATAGGTATTATTAATTTCAGTGCCTGTATCACCATGAAAAGCACCAGCAATTGAATTAGTGCCCATTGTACATTCAGGGCTGCTCCCTGTGATTTTATATTAATGGGATTTACACAGTTTTCTTATCATTTACCTCAGTGAAAGATTCTTCTCACCAGCTTCTGTGTTTCTCTTCTACCTAACAGACTGGTAAGCCTCTACTTCCCGAAATTTTCTGTTTCTGGGAGCTATGAAATAACAAACACCCTTAGCAGGATGGGAATTGTGGATGTGTTCACTGACCAGGCAGATCTCTCTGGCATCACTGGTGTCCCAAATTTGAAGGTTTCTAAAGTAAGTCCATGGCTGTCAGCTCTCTCCTTTCTTTTGTGAACATGTAGGAAAACCACTCTATGGTAGCATTAAGGAACACCAGCTAAATATAACTCCCAGCTTCCCAGCTTGCCTGCCGCTGGTCTCACTCTGGTCTCAGCCTGCAAGCTTACATAAGGAGTTTGGCCCTCAGTGACAGCAGAGATCAGTTTAGTTTGTTGCGTATCTGTTTTTTCCAAGACTGCTGTCAGCTGAGATCTCTTCAGGGTATTTGGAACACGTGAGGAACATCAACCCTGGCTCCGTGCTGATGCTCCCGGGCACAGCACAGCCTGTCTTCTTACCCTTAACAGTGGATTCTCCAAAGCAGGGATGCTTTAAAAGGGGGCTTATTCATTTCTCAGCTGGCTATTGCCTGCCTAGAATGACTGTCTGTTTTCTTTCTTCCTAGGTTGTTCATAAGGCTGCTCTGGATGTTGATGAGAGTGGTACTGAGGCAGCAGCAGCAACTGCTGCTGAAATAGTAACAATGTCTCTTCCTCTAACCATTGAGTTCAACCATCCCTTCCTTATGTTGATTTTCGATAGAGATACGAACAGTACACTCTTCATAGGAAAAATAGTTAACCCAAGTATCACTACCTGAATTGACATACGAATTCTGCTTGCTATTACTGATTAAAGAAGATACGAAACTGCATGATGTGATTTATTTCCTTGTGTACCACCTTAGTATATAGTTCCCTTTTATTAGGAGTTTTCATTCTATGTCATAATCAAAAACTATTGGTATTGACCATGAGGAAACAAAGAAATTGTTTTAAATTCAGCTAGCAAAGAACACCTTTTTTTACTTAACTGAAAGCTAAGGAAAGACCTAAGATTTGTAAGCATTCAGAGACAAACACAGAGCAGGAGGATCAAATCTGCCCTTGAAACCAAAGACTTTCAACCTTATATTGCCAAGTCAACAGACTTAGATAGCCCATGTGAGTAGCTGACTTCTCACATACGTATCCATCAGTGGCTGGAAGAAGCACATAGCCAGAATGGCAGGAGAGGTATCTGGATGGCAATTACAAAGTATACTCTCAACTGAGACTTGTGGAAAATGTAAAATGAGTGTCTAGATAATTGTAGATATTTCAAATGCTGTCTTGTTACAGCCAACTAAGTAGATAAGTAGCACCCAATAAGCAGATTGCCTGACCCAGGGGGTGGTGGCAGGCACCCAGGTAGGAGGACATAGGGCAGCTTGAGGGCTAGCTGGTAACCATTTTCAGCAGACCTGCCCTGGAAACACATACCAGAAAGAGCACAGATTTTGCTTTCTTCACTACAGTTGTGTTTTTTGGAAGAAGCTGAAATGGTGTCACAACGTCAGGAAGCATGTTAGGAGCAGTCAAATGGCTTGGGAACTTAACAGCCCAGAAATGTCCTGCATGCCCTTTGTGAAATTAGACCAAGTGTGATTTTTATCAGTCTGGTGTAAAAGCACTGCCTCCCCTTTCACAGTCAAAAAGAAAGACCCCTTTCTGCTCTGCGGTTCTAGTAAAAGCTGACGTTAATTCTTGTACTTGATGCTTGGTTATGCTTTTTTGACTTGATATTTTGTTTTTTTTTTTTAATAGAGAGACACTACAGAGCCTCTCTATAGACAAGCATCAATGGCAGGACTCCCAGTGAGAGAGATGCATGTGCGTTACATCATTTTCCTGGCTCCTTCCTGCACTCACCTCCATCTGTTTGGGTGGTTTTGTCGCCCAATGTACACAAAGTGATAATTCATAAAACACCCTATATGACTGTGCAGGTTTCTTGTCTTCCTGAAATATAACTGCAGAGTGCAACATCAATAGGTTCAGTCTTAGCCATTATCACTCCTACTGTTAAGTGCTGTTAAAGAACAGGCATTCAGCACAGGAAGTGTAAACCCCTTAGGAATGAGAGAGATAAAAGAGTTGAGATCCTTAGCTATGTATTGAATTCCCTAGAGCTGCACCAATTTGCACCAGGTGAAAAACTGACATGATTGATTTTATTAGAGTGATCCTCAGTTTACATCTGAAATGTGGAATGTGAATGCAGAAAAAACAGAGGTCCCAGATGCACATTAACCTGTGGCAGCTGCAAGACTAATTGTTGCTCACTGGTAAACTATTTTGTGGTTGATGGAGACAAACACATAGAAATACAGCATAGTAGGAGGAAAGTTGTCTCCGTGTGGTTCTGGGAGAGATATGAAAATCAAGAGAATCCCTTGCATCAGCTCCATCCACTTTCACAGGATGTTAATCCATAACTTGGAAAGGAAACTCCTTTTGTCCCTGCCCTCATTATCTCAGTGCTCTCGCAAACGTGTCCCATTCAGAAGCAGGATGTGAGAATTCTGTTTTCTTTCCATATTCCAAGAAAATGAGCCCACAGGGCCACAGAAGGGAGGTGCAGGAGCAAACATGCTGCCACACAGAACTGGTACTTTACAGCTTGTCCTTTGCTCTTGCTGCATCTGCTGTATGATCTCTCTGTGTTTGTAAAACATGTTGGGGAGGTCACAGGGACAGCAGGTGAGGTGGTACCTGTGTGCCAGCCACAGGAAGACAGAGCAGTGGTAACAAAGGGTGTCTGCTGTTCCCATAGAGGATTTCCTGCCAATGCCAAGATCAGCATCCAAGAGCTGTCTGCCAGGCTTGCTTCATCAGGCAATAGCTCCTGGTGTATTGACATCATGCTGTGATTTTCCATTGCAGGATTTGCCAGAGACAGTGTTGAAGAAGAGGCAGGCACCACACTAAGCACAAAAGAGCAGCAGACAGCTTGCTCCCTGCCTACATTCGTGCTGTGCTGTTTGTTATGTAGCATGTTCTCAAGTCTCCTCACCATCCACCAAGTCCTACTCTCCTAATCCCGTGCTCATCATCGCAAGAAACACCAAACAGATTTTCCCTATTACACCCGTTCTTTGCATTTCCTCTCTGCACCAGATCATTTTCACAGCCTCCCACTCTCCCTCCTGCAGACTAACAATTTATCCCTCCCACCCACCGGCACCGTTTGTTCGTGCTTGAGGTAGACAGCCAGCTCAGTTGTAGCACCTGCTTCACCAGCTGATCCTGCTCTCCTCCTTCCCAAGAAATGGTGGAAGGCAACAGGGCTCCTTATCTTCTGCAGACCACCTTGAGGGCACTCACAGCGGAGCAGGAAAGGCTGGGCAGAAAGGCAGGGTTTCAGGCCACTAAGCTATTCCCATTCAATGTATTGGGAAATGCGTAGATATAAATGAGACAGGCATCTTGGGAGCAATTAATGACCAGGTCTATTAGCCACTGACATAGTTGGCACAGTAATTGAGCATGGGAATGGGATTCTCAGCTGCACTTGTGGTCATCCCAGGTTTGGGTGACCTGTTTTTCCCCTGGCCAGGCATAAAGCTCTGTTTCATTGGCTGCACCAGGTCCATGCCATCAGCTGTAGCCTGACAGTGTCCAAGTGCCACAAGTACCATGGTCCAAGAATGTAACAGCCTTCCCAGCTCACACAATGTTTCTGGAAGGAGGAGTTTAGGTATGTTTTGTTCTTTTCTCACCATCATCCAAGGCTGTGCCTGGAAGAAGGGAACCAGAACTCCCCTCATCTCCTAACCTACATCCTTCATCCTCCCTACAAAGCAAGGGAGAAACTTCCCATTTACACTTCAAGCAAATGTAATCTGATAGCTCTTGTTCAGCATGAAGACAGACATAAGTCAGCATAACCCACAGCCCAGAGACTTTCTGGGTGACCATTCTGAGGCTACCAGGCTCCCCTCCTCTCTGTTGAGGTGGTCTGGGGAGGCTTGTCCCATGGACAGTATTTCCAACAGCTTCATTAGTTTGGAAAACGAGGAAGGCACTACAACAGTACAAGTCCTTTTTCTCTGACTCCTTATCTTATCTGATATATTTATACTCTGTTACTCAGTCACTAGATATTTAGCAACTTGACCAAAAGCACCTTTTTTTTTTCTTGGATGGGCATAAGAAATAATAAGATTTCATCATTGTTTATTCTGTCTTATCTTGCAGATAAGCTGTCAGATACAGATCAGTGGAAGGTAACATCATGCTTATACTCACTGATATGGCACAGCAACTCACCAAGAGGAGGTGAAATCACAGCTAAAAATTCTAGTAGGTTGCTTTCTTCACAGTTACATGGGAAAAGTATTTAAAAACAGAGCTTGCCAGATGTAAATGACTGCAACTGTCCTTCTGGGACAGCTTCACAGACGCTGTTGTGGCAAAAGCCCTGTGTGCTCATTCATGTGCCAAAATCACCACTCCCAGATTACCCAGCCTCTAGCCAGTATGATGAAACATACAATCTTGTTGTTGCTGGAGCATTGCTGACAGCCAGGATTTTTAAGGACAGCTTGTTGCAGGTCAGGTGTGGATGTGGTTGTGCAGGTTATTGGAAGAAACTAGCATGAGAATCTGGTTGCGTTTGTGGTTGCTCTCTAGGCAGCCTGAAGACAGGAATTTGAAGTACTTGTGTGACAGCTTGATCTAGTTCTATCCATTATTTTATGAACCGAGTTCACTATGGATCTTTACACAGAAAAGTTATTTCCCTGCTAAATGATGCAGCTGAGAGATTACCAGACTACCTAGTGTGTTGAAATAGCTGTCTTTGAGTGAGTGAGATATAACTGTTTAACTAAAGTAACGTGTTTGGCCATAGGTAAAAGTCTAGCATGTTTTAGTATTTGTATAACATACAAAACCTTTAGAAACATACACGAGAGCGATTTGTTTTTTCATATATTCTCAAAATATATCCTGAGTTACTCATGCAGTAGTGGGGAAAAGATACATTTCTGGCATAGCTTTGCAGTGGAAATGAGCTCAGCCTGTCATGCTGGGCAGTGAGGGTGATGCCATCCCATGAATCCTGCCAGCATCAGTCAGGGAAGCCTGGCTGACTCAGCAGTCTTCCCAAACAGGCAGATCTTGTAGGCTTGTTTTTTTTTTTTTGTGAAGTCAGCTTCTTCTAGTCACAGATTTTAAAGAAATATAAATGTAAGATTCTAGAAACAAAGGGCATGTCTAATCCAGGGGCCACAGAAAAAGTCTGAAGTCAGGACTATAAGTGTGCTTGCTGTCACATTCAGAGGCATGATCTCCTGTGCAAAAGAAGGTATACAGTATCACAGTATCACAAGGTTGGAAAGGACCTCTGAGATCAAGTCCAACCTATAACCCAACACTAACACCAACCATCATCTAAACCATGGCACTCAGTGCCTCATCCAATCTCCCTTTAAACACCTCCAGGGTCGGCGACTCCACCACCTCCCTGGGCAGCGCATTCCAAAGGCCAATCACCCTTTCAGTGAAGAACTTCTTCCTCACATCAAGTCTAAACTTTCCCTGACGAAGCTTGAGTTCATGCCCTCTAGTTCTGTCACTGGTCACCTGAGAGAAGAGACCAACCCCTGCCCGACTACAACCTCCTTTTAGGTAGTTGTAGAGAGCAATGAGGTCTTCCCTGAGCCTCCTCTTCTTTAGACTAAACAGCCCCAACTCCCTCAGTTGCTCCTCATAGGGCTTGTGCTCCAGTCCCTTCACCATCTTCGTTGCCCTCCTCTGAACACATTCCAGTATCCTAACATCTTTCCCAAACTGGGGGGGCCCAGAACTGTACACAATATTCAAGATGAGGCCTGACTAGTGCCGAGTACAGGGGGACGATAACTTCTCTGTTCCTGCTCGCCACACTATTCCTGATGCAGGCCAGAATGCCATTGGCCTTCTTGGCCACCTGGGCACACTGCTGGCTCATGTTGAGCTTCCTGTCAACCAGCACTCCCAGGTCCTTTTCTGCCTGACTACTCTCCAGCCACTCTGTCCCCAGTCTATAGCTATGCATGGGATTGTTGTGTCCAAAATGAAGTACCCGACATTTGGACTTATTAAACATCATCCCATTAGAATCAGCCCATCTCTCCAATCTGTCCAGGTCCCTCTGTAGGGCCATCCTACCCTCTAACAGATCAACCCTTCTTCCCAGCTTGGTATCATCTGCAAACTTGCTGATGATGGACTCAATCCCCTCATCCAGATCACCAATAAAGATATTAAACAGGACCGGACCCAACACCGATCTCTGGAGGACACCACTGGTGACCGGCCGCCAACTGGATGAGACACCATTCACCACCACTCTCTGGGCTCGGCCATCCAGCCAATTCCTAACCCAGCACAGAGCACTCCTGTCCAAGCCACGGGCTGCCAGCTTCTCTAGGAGTCTACTGTGGGGGACAGTGTCAAAGGCCTTGCTAAAGTCCAGGTATACCACATCCACAGCCTTCCTCTCATCCACCAGGCGAGTCACATGGTCATAAAAGGAGATCGGGTTGGTCAGGCAGGACCTACCCCTCCTAAACCCATCCTGGCTGGGCCTGATCTCTTGACCGTTCTGCAGTTGCCGCATATTCCCTTTAACTCAATAAGAGCAAATCCCATATTTTTAGGATATGACAACTGGGATCATTATATTATTGCAGAATCAAAACCAGATACTCAAGAGAGCCACCACGTTTTGTATCAACTTAGTTCTCCCTACCATGGATATCATAGTGTAACCAACACAAGTTACATCTACCAGCACAGGGCATATCTCAACAGCTCATTAAGTGCTTCAAGAAGAGGTGAGTCCCACACTCCATGTACATGGGGAAGTGACCAAGACCATACAACAAGGTAGCTTGAAATCCGGACATTTTTGAGACTACTGGGAGTCCTTGATAACAGCAATTTGTAACAGAGGTTTCTCCATCACTCAAATGCATCACTGTGCCAGCTGGGACTTGTTGGATGGAGTGTGGTCCACCAAGACATGCTTTCTTCTCAGCTCCCTTTCTCAGATCTTCTATCAGGTGACTGCAGTTTGCTACCATTCCTGAGCAAACCCTGGCTAACATGCAAAGCTATGCTCAGTGTCATTGGATTTCTTTTCTACAGATGCATTCACGTACAAATGAACACACGCATGCACACAAACACTCACACACACTCGCATCTTTATGTGTATTTTGACATCACAAAAGAGTTAAATGGTGTTATTATAATAAAACCAAATAACTGTAGACAAGATTGTGGCTAAGGCACTCCAAATGCACAGCAGAAATCCTATGAGAAGATTCTTTGCTAGGTTATATCTTTGTTTTCTGGTCTCTCAGAGTACATTTAAGATAACCCCTATGTTTGCTTTGCGGTGAGCATGCTGACTTCGCACACTTCTTTCACCCCTATGCCCTATTGCTTGATTTTAAACTAGGAGATAAAATTCTGGGCAAAGACTCCATTGCACAGTTAATTTTTCATTTCAGCAGAACTGAAAAAGGGAAGAGGCATTTAGATTTCACAGAGCTTAGGACTACATTTCCAGCCTGGCTTCAACTTTTGATTGTGTAACCTCACCTGTTTGAGCTTGTTTGCTTGCAGGCTTCAGTATCATGCTGCAGACCGGCTTCAACACCTGCATCTATCACATCTACTTGAACTATACGTGCTATTACCAACATAAGCAGTAGCATGTGTATAATCAATCACTAAATCAGTCTTTGCCTGTGCAAGGACAGTTAAAACCACAGCCTGCTCAATGAAGTAATAAAGTTACATTATTATACAACTGCTTCATATTGGAGACTGTTGGTGCCACATCCCCTGAGCAGCACGAGATGTCCTGCCATAAGCACAGTTGTACCAGTATAATTGTTCCTACAGGGTCTCTCACAGGCTCAGCTCTCAGTGAGAACTCAAAACCCACCACACCATGGCTGGTCTGGGCATGAAAGTCAAGTAAGTATGGGAGTCACAGAGACACAGAGGGGTAACACATCTACTCCTGTGGTGCTAGCAACCAGTGGAAGCTGTGAGTTTCGCAAGGGTTCACGGGTTTAATTTTGGTCAAAAAGGCAGAAACAGTTGCATTCATTTCCAAAAAGGTTATTTGATAATAATTCCACCTTCATATTAACATTGTATGCACACAAGAACATGGTTCTGCTATGATGTAAGGGATTAGTTTAGAGCAATATAATTCTAGAGGGAAAATTTTCTGTACAGCAACTTTTGTTCTGGCATAAAAAAATACTTTTTCATTTGTCACTTGGGAAAGAGTCTAAACATAACCAAGAAGTCACTCCAGCCGGAATGAAAAGCGATACAAGGATTTAGAGTAATAACATTTTCTCATCGCAGTTCCACTGCATTACCTCTTCACATAGACAGCTCTGTATCAGTTAAATTTGACTGATAACAATGATAAAACATATCCACACTGAAAAAACTGTTAATTTTCCTCTCTTTATTATTGTAATGGTCGGTATCTTACAGGTTTCTTTCTTCAGATGAAAAATGTCAGTTCTCTGGTTTTCATGTTCTCTTTAGTGTTTCTGATGTGTCTGCTAGCAGATTTGATCTGGTACACAATAGCAGGAGTCTGAGCACCTGAGCACATCGTGACCGATTGTACATATTACTCATATACAAGTCTAAGGAGGAGTTGAGAGATGACATCTGGACTGTATTAGAAGCAAAGACAATTGCCTACACAGTCCAAGCTGTATGAAGTACAGACAAGGTGAATTATCACTGAGTCTGACCTACCACAAGTATCATATAGGTCCAATGACTATATTCTTACTATAGAAAGGGACTGCAGAACCCCTTGCCGCCAAGCTTAGATCTTCCAATGCATATTATGGATATAATGTGCCTAAGTTATAAGATAGCTACAGTCAACCTGAAGATATGAGTTTGGCTGGCAAGTGTATGAACTATGATGCCAAAGACTAAAGTCTATTATCAAGAGCCCTCTTAATACAGAGTCTTAATTTCATGCTATTACTGTGCTAGCATTCACAAAAGCACTTGTTTTCCTGTTTGTCGGAAAGAGCAAACTGTTGTTAAACATAGGCACTCACTCAATGAGATGTAGCTGAAATATCATATTCATCCTACATTTATCTTCTACTAAATAGAAATGTTAGCTGACAAGAAGTCTGACCACAGGACTGGCTGTCCTTTAGAAGGACAATGACTGGAACTTGAAGACACCACTGCTCACTGAAGAAGAATGGCTGGTGAATCATAATTTAAACCTCCTGTCAATGCAAAAGCTTCCATGATCATTAAACTGTCAAAAAGAAAAATGAATACCCCTGCCAAAGGCAAATTATATGATGCAGAAATCTCACATTCATTCTATAATCAGCCTCTGACCAAGGTTACTATCATTCAGTGAGATCAGTGGGATCCAAAAATTGTTTTGTTATACAGGGAGCAAAATGAGTGCTTTCGATCAAAAATGACTAAGAAGGAAGAACTGAAGATGCTGGATGAGGCTTTCTGGGAAGTAAGAAGGATGTCTTGGATGTGTTCAGTGACTTATTCTGATCTGGCCACAGACCCAGAAAGTATCTGAAGTTAGACTGCTCCCACACCGGAGACACCACTCTCTTTAAAGGAATATATAATACAATGTATTATAGGCTTTTAAATGCTTCAGTTTGGCACAAAAATCTTGACCGTAGAGGACTGGGAATCTTTCCAAGAAAAGGCATACAGATCAGTGCTGATATTGTGCTTACGGCTGCAGCACAGAAAAGCAAGACAACCCTACAGCTGAATCCTCACAGAGTCCCTGACAATGAACGTGTTTTAAGCTGGTCCATGGTCCATGTCCTCTGGAAACATACCTTTCTACTCCAAGTGAGTCAGCATTCAAAGAGACTGTATTGCCAGTGCCAACCATGTGGCAAAATGCTGTCACTAGCCAAGGAACAGACCTTGAACGGTCACTTATACTTTATGAACTGATGAAATCTTGGGCCAGGTTTTGAGTATCTCAAGGAAAGTTACCATTTCTGAGCATCGTTCAATAAATTCTCAGCTTCCTGCTGCCTCGACCACCTTCTTTTTATTCCCTTGTCCTTCACCTGTCCTATCACTCTCTAGGAGTGAATACTTACATAAAAACTGTTACCTAGCAAGTGAATATATTTAGGTTGCATTCAACTCCATCACACTGATGGGCCTAACTTACCATCATAAAAATAAATATCCAAAAGCAAACTCATGCACTATTGTTTGTGTATATAAACACTTACCTGGCCTACAGAATCAGTGAAACCTAGTTTCCCTAGCTGTTCTACTGTGGATTCTCTGATGTCTAGTAAAGACAAGCTCACCGGCTCCTCCCACAGTGCAGGCTGTAAAAGTGTCTCTGTCTTAGATCAGGTCATTCAACTTAATGAAATCTGTATGCATTTGGTATGTTTCAGACCCATAATGTTTTGTCAAACTGGATGTAAAAAGAGAATACTTTCAAAATATATAAAATTCAATGGAGAGATGGCAGAGACAGCAAGAGAGGGAGAATGGACAGAGAAAGTATGACCTGAATTTCCTTAAAAAAAGAAACAAGAAAAAAAAAACAAGCTGGAAATTCACCTAGTCACAGTTCCAAAGTTGGATGGCATGTTAACTAGAAAATATCAGGAACTGGGAAGAGCAACCAAGTGCTGTAGTGCACTAAGGAAGCTTCTCAAAAGAACTGTAAACTTTTAACCTGGTTTGAATCAGGAGTGAAAGAGATTCATGGATTTGTTCCGTTTCCCAAATAATTTTTCTAAAATAAATTTCATTCTCACTAGCAATGTATGTGCATCCTTAGAAAGTTCCATTCCAAAGAAGAGGAAGGTTGCTTAGTGATGTTAGCACTTAAATCAAGGAAACGAATAATTAACATGTCACATTTGGCACTGCCCACATATGAAATCAAATATTCTTATGAAACATAAAGAAAAACATATCTGAGACCCCATACAGCTCATAGACAGACGTTGTTGTCCATTGATCTATTTCACTGTGAAAATATTTTTCCTTATGGGAAATATTTGTTACAAATTTTGAACTGATAGCAGATCTTGAGCATAATATGTCTATTTCTTGAAAATTAATATCATATATATATATCATTGAGTGAGAGACAAAAGTATCTAATATATCTGGCCTGACATTTGAGACTGATCATTACAGATGTCTCTTGTATGTGGCAACATATAACCTATTATCCTTTTAACTCAAAAGAACTATACCATTGCCATTTGACAGCTTCATACTATGAGGAAAATTTTCATGTCTTCTTAAAGATTTATTTGCTCTTCCTTCTCCACTTTAACTTTACAGTTTTCAGGCAAATTCAGATATTATCTTTACAAATCTCAAGAGGTTATCCCTAAGATGAGCAACAGAGGACTGGGGAGATGAATACAGATACTGACTTGTCTTGTTGAAGACCAGGCAGAGTGCAGTGCTGAAGCAGTTTAAACAAAGACACTAAGACCTGTATGAAAATCAACCCTGCTCAAATACTTTGTGACAGCACAGCCAGGTAGATAAATACTTCCTCTAGGAAGAAAAGTTGCTTTTGAATACAGACCCCGTGCAGCCTACAGGAAGTCCACATGCAAGCCATGAGAACTGGCACCAGACCTGTAGCAGGTTACTTACTCTATTGATGCCCATGTTTAAAAGGGGCAAACAAACAAACCAACCCAACCCAACAAGAGTTCTTTGCCAGCTGCTCTGGGTAATGTGGATAACACTGACTTGCATTCATTTGGTAGTCAGTAAACCTCAGTGGGAATTTTTTTGCTAGGCTGAACTGCAGAGATTTCTTCCTTATATCAGGTAATTTCTTCAGGCCAGACAGCCAAAGACTGCAAGACACAAGACCTGAACTTAATTATCGCAGCAGTAAGGAGGTGCATGTACAGTGCATGTAAACATGGAATTTGGATAAGGAATAGTGGGCAAATACATTACATTCCAAGTTTAGGTGATCAGAAGTCATTGCTGTCAATATTTTCTGACACATTGAAGATTCAATAATAACTTCTGTTTCCTCTTAGAAATACCAGTCTCTTAAACACTTCGTAATTCCTGTCTTTAAATTTGATTTTTTTTCTTCAAGAATTTAGAAATTAACTTGCATTTCACATCTACTAGAGAAAGCTTGACACACACCCCCAGGAGAAGAGAAATATCTTCCAGTGCTGGTTGCTTAAATTTGTATCTCCTGCCTGCTTAAGCCCTGCCTCACCATACTAAATTAGCAAAGCACAGGGAAGGGCAGATGCCCAAGCACGAAAAATTGTCCTTCCCATAAGAGAAATAACGGTTCTGATGACACCTGCTGGCTCCATAGGGACTACGCAAACACCAACCAACCCCTGCTGCAGCTCTTGAACCCTAGTATGTAGAAAGTGCAGGTAATATAAATTATTGAGAAGGAAAATGTCTCTGCTGAGTCAGAAATTCTCAGGAAACAAGGCTGAGAATGACTTTAGAAGGAATTTACTTCATCCCTTAGAGAAAAAGCAGGATTAATATTACTTCTATCATATTTCATGGATGATTGTTTCACCTGTTACTGAAAAATGAGAGTACATCTCTAGACATGCTATTAAAGTGTTTCATTATTTCTGTATTCCCTGTAGAATCTTTCATAGTCAGATGCCCTACTAACAAACAATTATCATAGAATCATAGAATCACAGAATGGGTTGGATTGGAAGGCACTTTAAAAATCATCTAGATCCAATCCCCCTCCCATGGACAGTGGTATCTTCCACTAGACCAGGTTGCTCAAAGTCCCACCCAATATAGCTTTGAACACTTCCAGGGATGAGGCATTCACAACTTCTCAGAGTAGTCTCTTCCAGCACCTGACCACCCCCACAGTTTAGAATTTCTTTCTTATAGATAATTATAATTTTATTTGTGTGTTCCAGAGCAATTAGAGAGTGCTTGAATGGGAGTGCTGAAAATATAAAGGATATACTTCAGCCCTATGTTCTGATTCCCTACAGCTTTACTGCTCTGTCCAGCCCACTCCAGGAGAGAAGAGATGCACAAACACCTACCTTTCAAGAATGCTTTCACTACAGTAAAGCTCCCTTATGAACAATTCATAGGCTTAACTCTCTGCAAAAGGAGTTGGGCTTATAAACAGTGTAGGTATGGACCCATTAGGCTGTCCGCATCCAGGTGATTTCAATTATAATGTGCATTCTGAGTGGGAGAAGCATCAACCACCTTGATGAATCGTTGACGAACTAACTATGTTCAAGAGACTGTACAAAGAGCTAGTTTATAACTTAGAGCATGTTAGTTTACATGTCATGAGTAATTTCACAGTGAGACTTCAGAAGAAATATAGCTTCTTGGAAATTATCTCTGCATATCTCCTGCATTACTCCTGGTACACTTGTATTTAGTCTAAAAACCATGGAAGAGCTTAGATCATATTCAGCCCAAACGTTTTCCTAAACTAACAATTTCAGCCTTAATTTGTCTCATCAAACTCCAGCCTCGACAGTATTTCTACCTGCTCTCAACTAGCTCCACCAAAACAGGTGTAAATATCTTGTGCCTGCCCTTGTGAAATTGAATGGGTAATCACTAGCTGGGGACAGAAATTCGCAAGGCCTTGGGTGAAATATATTTATCTGGTTACTACCTTGTCTGAGCAAGGCAAGAAACTCAGTTCCAAAGAATCGCTTACTAGGAACTTGGTACAGATACGTTTAATTAAACCACCAGCTGGTAACTGGAAGGAACCATAGTTAGGACAGGGAACTTAAGCCCAAAACAAACTAAATATTTAAGATCACTGGTTTCTCCATGGTCACTGAAGGTTTCCTTAAACCAGACTAGGGAAAGTAAAAGGAGAGGCAGGCATTAAAACAGAGTCGTTTCCAGCCTCACAGTCAGAACTGCAGAAAGATGAAAGAGGCTTGTAACAGAAATCCTCTGAATACTTGGAACATGCTGCTGAGCGTGCCTCTGCATTATCTTCCCCCAGGTACCCAAGAGGCACAGAGACTTTGATGAACAGATTGGTGAGAAGCTGGACTACATAACAACTGCCAGTTTTGCAGAGTTGTATATGCATCCAAAAACACTTGCCTATTAGAGAACAGACAGTCTTTGGCTCAACTGCTGACATACCAGTTGCCTGTTGCCCAGCTTCAGCATCATGCTGGCACAAGTTCCCAGCAGAGATGCAACTGGGAAGCAATGCACGTGTGTTTGTCTTCTTGCTTGTTCTCGTCTCAGGGTAGTTTTGTCTTAAACTGTGAAAAAGTGCAATTTTGGCAGTGTGACACACCAGTAACCCTCTCCCAGTAAATCACGCTGCGAATACGTATAGTTTGGCAGAGTGCTACCCATATGCTGTGTGGTGTTGTACTCTCAGAAAGCTCGGTTGAATCCAAGGGGTGACTGACAATATAAATAGTAGCTGGTGGGAAGAATATGTTACTCCCAACAGACTGTGGAGAATACTCTCAGCGAGGTGTTACCCAGCATGAAAAACTAGCAAGGGCTTCATGAGTAACTAGAGAGGAAGATAATTACCTCAGACCTCTGTACGCAGCCAATACATCTCATAGCAGCCCTTTTTTCTTCCAGATAAAATAGGACCAATGTGGGGTTTCGTGGTCCAGAAAAGATTTACCTGAGAGATTCAAAAACTTTAATATTCCTTCAAACCCTTCTTTTCACTACTTTCTATATGCAAGACTTCAGTTTTTGAATATTAAATATCAATATTGTTGTATCTTAACTCTGGTAGAGTTTCCACTGGTGACCATGCACATCAAAGTCCTGGTTCAAGAGCTAGGAAGATGCTTAGTTGCTATTACAATTGCTAAAAACAATGCCAATTTTGCTGAGCTCAAAAGTTGCGTATGTTTTTGTAGACATCAGGTTTTCCTTGTATTGTCTTCTCAGGCCACAACCACAGCATTTTCCAGAAGACACACACATCCAGAAGCACATTGCAGTAATGCAGCTTTGTTCAACCATATCAGATGCAAATTTCTTCCACATAATAAGAAGACATCTGAATTTCAAATCCAACTGAATTAACTGGAAATAAATACAGACTAGCAAGTAGAAAAAAAAAGTCCAGTCATCTGGACAGAGAACTGAAATTACAGAGTCACTGGGGCATTCACAGAGGTGTTTTACATAGGGAATAGGGTGTGTGATGTTAGGGCAGGGCCTTCATTCAGTAACCCCATCTTATGTTCCCTTGTTCTTTAATACAATGCCTATACCTGGGGCCTGCTATGACTGGGATGGTTTCTAAAAGAAAGAATATTTTGAAAAAATTTAAACTAAGGAAGAATTTAGGTACCTACAGCCTGCAACTCTTCACAACCCCTCTGTTGAACTTCAGAAGTGCATAAATCCCACAAGTGCTCTCCAATAACATGTCCTTGCAATGTTAACATAAACCTGGTCAGACCATGGAGGGGCTATGTGCAGGTCCTAAGCCAATCTTGCACTTTGTAAGCAAACCCTGTTTTCACTATTATAGAAGTAATACTCATCAGCAACAAACAAAAGCCTTTTTGCATTAATTCCTGTATGAACAAGTCCTTTATGGACTTTTAAAAATTTCCTTCTTTTCTCTGGCAATGCTTCCAATTAGACTGCAAATAATAATTCTTTTAGTTCAGTTGAAAAACAAACACTAACAATCTTATCTCAAGTTTTAAAGCCAAATTCTTTTTCTTTTACAAGTCAAATCAGAAAGAAATGTTTTATTTCATTTGAGAGTACTTTAAAAAGTAATTTAGGAGCATGAGAGGAAGATACAGAGTTCCATGTTTATATTTTATTCAGAACCAGGTCAATGATCAAAATACTAAAGAGTTTAGATCTTGCCCATACTATAGAAATTGCTGAGTAAACTATCTGTCTTAAAGTATGTGCCTTGCCCAACTAACTCAAGACCCAAAACTGGCCTGTCAAATCTCTTCAAGCAAGAACCAAGTGGAAATTCAAAATGTTTATTCTTATATCTCATAGCTCTGCACAACTTTTGCAGAAATATCAGCTTCTCTCATTTCATCTTTTACAGGAGAAACATCACTCAGTGCTTACCAGTCAGACAATTTTGGGAAACCAATAAGCTACTGAATAGCTGGCTTGCTCCTGGAACAGGGAGTGGGGCCCTGCACTCTTCTCTGAAATAAATGGCTGAATTATGGGCTGAGGGAGATGATAACAGCCCTACAGATGTTCTGTACCTTATCCCTCGCTCCCTTCTCTTCCTTCCCTGCCTTGGTGAAGTGACCTGTATCTTATCAAAGGGAGTACTTTAAGCAGGATTGGATAGCGTTTCCAGCACTGAGTAGCTCAGAGCCTGCCTGTAAAATAATTCTCATGGGTGATTAGATGTGTGGGGTCAAACACTACTGGGGTGTCAAAGGGCTGGAGGCAGAGAGCTGACTGTTCTCTTGTTTCTCATGAAAGATTTGACGTATTAACTGGAACATAACCCTCCCTCATTATGCCATTTATGGGAAACACAATACTTGGTGTTTATAAAGCAGTTAATTTTTAACAGACAAAACCAGATTATCACTCTTTGGAAGACCAAATATTTGTTGAAAAGATTCTGTGTGGGACAGACAACTTCATCTTGGTTTTAAGCATATTTGATCGAGAAAAGTAACCAAGGAGCTACCTAATAGGTAAGACAAGATTTATATGAGGCATTTAGATTGCAAAGGGAAGGATTATTATATTTTTTATATATATATACACATAATTTTATATATTTGTCAGCTTTCCTCTAGATGTGAAGTTTTAAATGGTTCTAAATCTTAATGAGCATTCTAATTTGATTTTTCTCTTGCTCTAATGCCTTCAGAAGAAAAATGCATTTGAGCAAACTTCTTTCTTTCATATCAGAGACTATTAGGAACAAACATATCTCAAAATGGAAACGTTAACTTTGTTCTAACACTTATGAGTCTATCAATGAACTGTCTATGCGTAAAGTGAATTCTCTAAAAGTAGCAAGAAACTTCACTCAGGTCTAAAACCACAAGGCTATAATGTGCAAAATATCACTTTAAGTATTGTTTTCAGAACTGTTTTCCCTCGTTCAAGAGGACAGGTTTTATTTCTGTTACTAACGGTGAACGATAAAGCTGCTGTAACACTAACTTTAAATTTTTTGGATCTCAGACTTGCAGTGAATGTTTAGTGTAACTGTGAGGTTTTTATTCCTGTGATGTTCGTAACACCCAAAGCAGAGGTACGCCTGAGGATGCAGGACTCTTCTCTTGCATGTTGAATGGTCTGGGATATACCTGCAAACAAGAGCTTCTGCCTTTGCCCTGTCCTTTCAGTCTGAAACCCACATATGCTAGGAAGGCAGAGACCTCTGGAAAGCAGCTCACTACTTTTCCCATTCAATACCATCACGTCTCCCAGAGAGGAACTGGTGGCCCTCCTGAGCCAAGCACTGCCCCAACCTCTCATAGAGAGACACAACGAGATCTGCAAAGCACAACACTGGCAGATTTTGCACAGGAATACTATCCACAGAAAAGACAGGGAAAAGCTGGTGCTCTGCAATGTCTAGTGAGAAATTAGGCCTGATGCTCTTTTGGAGGGACTGCTGCTGTTGCAGAAAGCCCTTTTTCTGTGATGAAATACAACCAAAAGCAAAATCTTTCCAATCCATCTCTCTGCTAGAGCTGACTCTGCAGTGTCCAAGGGTATCTCTTTGAAGTACAGATGGAAGTAGGGATGACACACAGGGGAAAGGACTTCCTTCTTGACTGCCAGGGCAGGCATAGCATTGTATCGAGAACAATACCTTGGTCCCTATGTTACTTCCCACAGAAATGAGTCACTACCTAAGGAGCAGAAATGCCTTTCATTTACTGTAATAGCTCTTAACAGCTCTGATTACAGTCTCTCAGAGGAAAATAAGTATCCCAACCTTGCAGAAGTCAGCTGCATCATTTGGCCAGCAAGACAGGAGCTGAATGCAAGTCATCCCTTTCTCTATTTCAGTCCTGCAGAATCCAGACACTAGGAATCTCATTGAAAATAAAGCAAGAGTTAATGGGAAAAAAATGAAAAAAATATTCACAAGCACAGTGTGCTGCATATTTTACTCTGTTCCCTGGATGCCATGCACTTCTGATGAGGCATAACATTCAGGGATTTCACTGCCTCCCGATTAAGTCATTACAGCCCATCTGTGTTGCACCAAGTACAGAACGTGACCTGTTATCTCAAAAGGAAATAGCACAACACCTGACTACAGAAAGCACCCTGTGACTTGGTACCTAAATGTCTCAATACTCACATCAACATACCTTTTCAGGACAAACTCCCACAGCCTGAATCAAGCAACTGTGAAATTCAGCTGAATTCTGAACAAATGGCAATCAAATATAAGCAACTTTCCTATATGCCAAATCACATATTATACAATGAACATAATTTTCTGTTACAGATACTTAACTTAAAAAGAATAGTTAATACTTGCCATGTCTTCCAGGCTGTCAAATCACTTACTACTTCAATGATGGACCATATAATCCATCTCGTATATCCATTTGTATGCCACTACTATATAAAAGCATTCTGCGCAGGCTTGGTTGTCTTAAACCTCCTGTTTGATTTACAACAGGAAAATGTGTCTCCAAAGATTATGGCCATTCAATATTTTTCCATAAGGTGTAATTCCATATTGCTGTATGGGACAGAAATTCATACACTGCTTTGATGGAAAGATGAATGATAAGCATACTTGCATTTTATGCTTGAAAAGTGTGTTTGCATATGCAAATTCACACAAGCAATGTTTGACACTAAAATTTGCCTGAGGCCTTCTGTAAGATGTGTCTAGTTGTCTCCAAACATTTTGTTGGACAGATGAGAGACCTTTATTAACTTTGCTCAGAAGTCATAACTTGTGTAAAACAGTATTTTTAATTACAGAACAACTGTTTCATTCTTGTACTATTTGATATTGAAATGTGGTATTTTCAGGGGGGAGACAGCACTGACGAACCTGCTTCAGCGTTGCTTGACACTGAAGTATAAAAGAACAGGGAATCCTACGGCATGCAATCAGGAAAATGATCCAAATGGAGCAATAAACAATCTATAGCAGAAGGATGAAAATGGAAATGAAATTATGAAAGGCAAGCATTCCTTCCAATGACATATTTTCAGTCCCCAGCCCCATAATCTTTTCAGTGCTTGGTAAATAGGGGCAGTAAACTAGAAATTTCACATGAACTTACTAGAAACAGTACACACCAGGCTCTCAATAGAAGTATATAAGCAGCTGCAAACCCTTGCTCTGTATAGATACTGAGGTTAGAACATCAACCTTGTTCTGAGCGATAGGCTGGGTCTCTTCATGCCGCTATGTATCAGGATGCTATCCGAGGGATTCAAACGCAGTAGCAGTACCTTCTTGACCACTGCTGCACACAAAACCTGGTATGTCTTAACATTTACCTCGGCTTTCACAGAACTTTGACCTTCTTTCTGAGGTTGCTTTTGGCACTGGAGTGTTGATCAGGTCTAATGGCAAAAAATTCCTATGTCTAAATCATTCCTATTTCTCCAGGGCTGCATCAGTACTCTCCTTCAGATTTGCAGAACTGTTTCACCTATTGCTTCTCTACCAAGCACCAGATGTTTTACGGATACAAAAAATTAACTAGGTAGCAGGTTTTTTATACTTGTCATGAGAGTATCTGAAGCTCAGCTCCAACAGTCTATGAACACCACATATCAAAGGACGAGTTCACTGGGCAAGAGGTATGATAACAGACACCATTAAAATCTGCACTCTGTCTCATTTTTTACCCAAATAAACCTTTCTGTAAGTGAACAGAAAGCAAGATAAAGTATAAAAGCACTCACCTTTGGGTTCCTTTGGGCAGAACAACCTTTCAATAATAGTATCCCTCAAAGAATATTTGCTTGACAAAGAGCTACTGGTGCCACATTAACATTAAGATCTTTGTTTTACTTCACATATGGGAAAATAGCTCACCTTGGCTAGGTGTCATTACTGTGTAGTTCCTGTTGTGCTACAGCTACCATTTCAAGACTGTTTTTTATTTGGTTGTATGAATGAATGGGTAAAAGTCCCAGAGGCACAGATTCTGCCTTGCCTAGACCAGCTTTGTGCAATCTATATGTCAATGGAGTTAATCCTGATTTATTCTGGTGAGTTTAACTTAAGGTAGCCTCTTAAAGATAGACTGGTTTTGCCTGAGTTTAATGTTCTACATAACCGCACAAATAAATCTTTCTAAAAAATTTCCTGGGAAAATAAGGCATAGGTTATATGGTGAAACTCTGTTTATCAAAGTTTGTAAAACTGATTTGCAGTGTAAAACTCCAGCATTCTCTGAGTCATATCTGAAATATTTAAAAAATATTTACATAAACAAATATTTTTATGCATGGCTTCTAGAAGTTACCCTTTCTGGACCAAATCTAGTTCATTTTTTGTTTATAACATACAGGTATTTCAGTGTATGTTTTAAAAAGACAATTTTTAATATAATGATCTCTAAGTCTCAAAACCAGATTGGTTTCTGAGTTGGCATTTATCATACCAGAAAATTAGACACTTTTTGTACTTCTCAAGTGTTTTTTTCCTAAGGAGTTGAAATTTGTTGAAATAGCATCCCACTATATAAAACATGTAAGGTAACAAATATTAAGGGTCAACATTTCTACAGAACGGATGGTAACTGTCAGGACACTACCAGTATCCCAGAAAATATGAATCCAATAGGAAAGGCTATCACAATTAAAACATATATCACAGAGAACACAATCTACCTGCCAGTGCTAATGAAGTGCAGAAAGGGAGCTACTTGTCTCTCAGCTTTCAGTAAGTCATTATCCAAATTTTCTAGGATTATTCATTCTGTCAGGACTCTCCAGGGAAAATGTCATTTCCATCACAAGCGGCCTCGAATTCTTATGCTTATAGATTACATCAATTTCAATCTCTTAGGTTTAGACTATATACACTTAAGATGTAGAAAGATAACCTTGCTACATCTTTTGAATTGTGAATGGATGATCAAACTAAAAAGTCATTGTATTGCCTCTTTTTTTCCTTTCTCCATTTTCTGTAATAGGAAAAAAAAAGCGCTCGTTACTGGATGTCAGCATGAATACAGCAATTTACCTACTTCTGTTAAGTGAAATATGTGTGGAAATCAGCAAGGCTGGCATCAAACCTAAAAGTCCAAAGAAGGATAGAGAGACTAAGTTCTTGGAAGGAAATGAAAATGTCAATATTTCTGAAGAGTGGCATCATCATAAAAATATATCGAAGCCTTTTGAAGAGCGAGGTCTTGAAGAGCTCACTCTTTACAATTTCACTGAAAAGACTGCAAATTTTGGATTTAACCTCTACAGAAAAATTGCAATGACACATGATAACAATGTAATCATCTCCCCCCTTTCCGTATCAGCTATCATGGCTGCATATATGATGGCAGCCAAAGGGGAAACACACAGACAAATAGTAAAAGGTCTAAATCTCCACGCTTTGAGGGACAGAGTGGATCGCCATCATTTACCAGCTTTGTTTAAACAACTGAAAGACAACATCACAATGAATGAAGAACTTCTCCTTGTGGAAGGTATACTTTCTTTTATCCAGAAGGACTTCAGACTCAAGGAGTCATTCCTGAATTTATCCAAGCAGTACTTTGATATGGAATTCCTGAGAGTGGACTTTCAAAACTTCACACAGACAAAATTTGTCATAAATCAAAATATAAACAAAAGGACCAAGGGAAAAATCCCAGAGCTTTTTGAAGAGCTTGACCGCCATAATAAACTGCTACTTGTGGACTACATTGTCTTTAAAGGTAACTGTTTTTATTTTGTAAAATGATCATTTATTAGAAGAATCAGGACTCTAACTTCAGCTAAATTAGGGGAAGTCTAAATAAATTCAGATGTCCTGTTTTCTCTGCATCTTTATCTAGGTTTACTTTCTTCTATTAGGTTTATTTAATAGGAAATGATCTTTCATGATAGGGAATCACAATTCTATACAAAAGTCTTAAAGAGAACAAAAAGCGCTGCATCTATCTCAAGTTGCCTCCAAATGATCACTCTTTTTGGTTAAAAAGGATGTTAAATTTTCACTCACCAATTAAAACCCTTAATTATGACAGTCTTTCGCGTGCTCAATACTGGGACAGTACACAAAATCATGAAAACAAAAATAATTTTTCATTTCAGACAAGAATCTTTTTGACCAAAAATGACAATGCACCCCACTATATTACCTTCCAGGGTGAGGGAAAGAAATAGCTGTGACAGGCAGAGACTGTCTGTGGAGAGGTGTTCTACTACCAAATGTCTTATGCTCCTTTTCCTGTTGTCTGGATCTTTCTGATTGTTGGCTTAGAAGATAGGGAAGAGATTGAAAAAGGAGGTCCTGGCAATAACAGCGTACCACAGCACACCCCTTACTCTGAAACAGCTGTACAGAGGCCAAAGACACCCAATTAGGCAAAAAGCAAAGACCAAGAGCTAAGGTGATAAAGGAGACAAGAGGAATGCTGTGCCATACAGCACAGCACATGCCTTCAGCCATAGTCTCCCTGCACACTTGTTTTACTCTTTTGTATTTACAAAACTGCACTTTGCTCAATGCCAAGGCTACTTTCCCTCATAGAAAATCAAAAAAGGGAGAAATGGCTGTGGATATGTTTGAAAGCAATGCTAGAGATCAGAATCCTTAGTATAGAAGAGGTTGTATTCCAGTGCACCTTATAAGTCTGTTGAATCTCCAACCGAAAGAGCAAACAATTAATTTAAAAACATGATATTGAACAGCTGGTAGAGAATTTCAGAGAAGGTGACATTAATAACAGAAGGATGCTCATATGGCATTCAATAAACAAAAAGGATATAAGTTCTGAACTCGTCTGCCAGCTCATCAACCTTAAAAAGAGTTCACTTCTTTCCCTGCAAATGGATATTATTTTGTGGATTACTTCCTTTTCCTACTGTAAAAAAAATGTAAAGAACATATACTAAACATACTGCAATTACCATGCTCTTACCCCAGACAGAACTGACATCCACTTCAACTAGATACAGAAAATACCGCATATTTTTTTATAGGATTTTCTCAACAAATCTGAATGCACATAATTATTTAATTTCTTTCTTTAGGCAAGTGGGTCTATCCATTTAATTCCAAATTCACAGAAATGGAGACTTTCCACATAAACAAATACAGAAGCGTACAGGTACCCATGATGTTCAAGTCAGATAAAGTTAATTCAACTTTTGATGAGAACTTAAGATGCACAGTGATAAAGCTACCCTACAAAGGGAAAGCCCACATGCTGATTGTCATCCCAGAAAAGGAGGGAGATTACATTTCACTTGAAGACCATTTGACTACAGAGCTTGTGGAATCCTGGCTTGGAAACATGAAGATCAGGTACTGCATTGACATCCATCGGCTTTAATGTCTTTTATGTCTTGCAGCAAAGCAACAAAGCACAACAAAGATTATCTGGTCTTCTGAACCCTTTTCACATGGTGGTGTCTCTGTGGCATTAGGTGTCTACAAAGCAAAGGTCCTTTAACGGCCTACCCACAGCCCAAGCAGCATGTGAAAGCTTCTACTCTGAGCTGACAAGCTTTCCTGTAGGCCCTCTTCAGATACTGGAAGGCTGCTATAAGGTCTCCCTAGAGCCTTCTCTTCTCCAGGCTCAACAAGCCCAACTCTCTCAGCCTGTTCTCATAGCAGAGGTGTTCCAGCCCTCTGATCATCTTCGTAGCCCCTCTCTGTACCCTTTCCAACAGTTCCATATCTTTCTTATGTTGGGGATTCCAGAACTGAACACAGTACTCCAGGTGGGGTCCCATGACAGAGTAAAGGAAGAGAATCACCTCCCTCACCCTGCTGGCCACACTTCTTTTGATGCAGCCCAGGACACCGTTGACCTTCTGGACTGCAAGCACACATTGCCAGCCCATGTTGAGTTTCTCATCAATTAGCACCCCCAAGTCCTTCTCCACAGAGCTGCTCTCAATCATGTTGTCCCCGTTCTGTATTGAAGCCACAGATTGCCCTGACGCAGGTGTAGGACCTTGCACTTGGCCATGTCGAACCTCATGAGGTTCCTGAGTGGTAAGCATTTCAGCAGTCCAGCGATCTACTTTACAGACCAAGTTTGCTCTGATTTTCTTTTTTTCCAAATAGGAAAGTGGATATTTCAATTCCAAAGTTCAAACTAGAACAGAAATACAAAATGAAGAAATTGCTTTATGCTCTTGGAATCAGAAGTCTCTTTACACGTACAGCGGATCTCAGCCATCTCACAGATCAAGGATATATAGCAGTTTCACAGGTAAGCCTTCTAAAATTATTTGCTGTTATTTGGATTATAACTGGCTAAAAAGGGCACAGCCAAGAGGCTACATCATATATGCTTATAAGGACACTACCAGGAAAAGACCTCTTCTGCCAAGTATATGTAACCTACAGACCTTAATCAGTTTGGATCCCACTTCAGGTAGGAGGTGTACAGAAGTAAGGGGCAGCTACACTTCATATGTGCTCAACACCTTCCAAAGCTACATTATTACAGGAGGAAAACTCTGCCTCAAGAATAGTATTGTTGGGGAGAAGGAGTACCAATTAAACAAAAACTATGAACAAGAAAAACACTGTAAATAACAGTCAAATGGCAAAAGTCAGAGAAAGGAAGGAAATCCAGAGAAGGATTCTCTCACACACAGTTCAAGAACAGTTCAAGTTCTTCTTAACAAATAATGGACTTCTTTAGAGAGCTCAAATAATATCTCAAAAAGTAATGTTGAGTTATGAAGAAATCACACTTGAATAGTAGCTGCCAACTGACATCAGAAGCAGTATGTGCAACAGCTATAAACTGACAGAGATGCATCCTGTCCCTGTGATTCATGATAGCCAGCTTCATGATTTAAGAATGTTTAGCAGAGAGGTCAACACTGCTGAAGTCCTTCAAGTGTCTTCACATAAGTTATTCCTAGAATTAGGAAGCTGGGAGTTGGGAATGTGCTTGCTCCCTAGGCAGTTTGCCAATACAGACCCCAATACACAAGTACTCAGATAGTACGCAGGCTGATAGAACTAAAGGAATCAGATCCTGCTGGGATGAAATTTCAATGGGAGGAGAAGGTGTTCAGACGAATCCAGGATTGTGCCTTACTGCTGTACATACTTACCCTGTGCTAACTAATGTACAAAATAGAAACATACAGGGGAAAAAAAGGTAAGTTTGGTGCACTTCCCTAAGCTTTCACAAAATCACCTGTGGGTGACCCATGCAGCCAGTCAGCGTTTGTGACAGACGAAAACACACCTCCTACTTTTGAGAAACTCTCCCTTGTATAGTTAGGTGTCAAAGCGAAGCACTCTACAAATGCAATGGTTGCTTCATGCTACCAGCTGCAAGAAGTGAGGCCTATGGTCAGAGTTTATTATTTAAATATTTAAAATTATTTACTTTTCTTTTATTTCTGTCACATATTTTATTTCTATATTGTATTTCAGGTTGTGCAAAAGGCAGTAATTGAAGTGGATGAAGAAGGAACTGAGGCCACAGCAGCTAGTGGGTCAGAAATAACTGCATTCACAGCACCTCCTGTCATCAAAGTGAATCGACCATTCCTTTTTATGATTTTTGAAGAAACGTTTAAAACATTACTGTTCATTGGTAGGGTGGTTGATCCAACAGAAATGTGAATAAAGGTAACAGTTTCTATTCTGGGGTATGTAAGAGTTTTTATTTCTATTCTATTAATTTACATTAGAATAAAGAAAGTGAAATATGTAAACGTGAAAACCTATTTTGTCTCTCCAGCTAGAAGTAGCTGATCTTATTAATATTTTATTAATTCCCAAGTAACAAGCTAACCTCACTAAGGAAAAAAGTGACAAAAATGCATCTTGTAAAACCTACCACGCATATTAAAAAACAATAACAGAACTGAACTTTCAAAATTTGCATTTTAATGATGTCTGAAAGTAAACCAAAATATTCAGGAAACTCATTCCCAGAACACTGCAGGCTTGATCTTCCTCAATGTTGTCTTCTGTTGCAATGAGACTTAAGAGCCTACAGACCTCAATGATAGCAGAATTTTCCCACTTAAAAACAGAGGCAGGATGAGCCCTAAAAGAGACTTTCCAGCCTCTGTCTAGAAATATTTATTTTATTACTGTAGAAATTGTCCTGAGTCTACTGTGAAGTCTGCATCATCTGGGAGTATGATCTATTTCAAAAATATTTCCATGATCTAAATACAATTCATTTTATTCAAGTATTGTAGTGATTCTAACAGCAACATCTTTTAAGATTCAGGAAATTTTAATTAGCAGCAGAGTCCTATACAGAAACTATGAAACAATGCAAAAAGCTACCTCTAGCTATATACAACAGATCTAAGCATTACTCTACCTTCTCATTCAGAGTACCAAATCATCTAATTTTCCAAGGGTACATGATATGCCTGCTTTTAAAATATTCTTTCTATTAACAATACAATAATTCTGAAAAAATAACTTAGATATTCTGAACCTGGAAAATCTGAATCTATACTACTCAGAACACCAAAGTAGGTCTCTCCTAAAACCAGAATTTCTGCATCTATTATCATCTAGATATCAGAGTGAGCTACGTAAAAGGACTCTGCCTGAACAAAGACAGGCTTTGGCAGGAAAAAAATACCTCCACAAAATTGGAATAAATCTGTTCACAGAGCTTATTCTATAATCCAAAAGATGTTGCCAAAATTTTTCAGAAAAATATTTCCATGATCTAAATACAATTCATTTTATTCAAGTATTGTAGTGATTCCAACAGCAATATCTTTTAAAATTCAGTAAATTTAAATTAGCAGCAGTCCTATACGTAAACTATGAAACGATGCAAAAAGCTACTACTAGCTATATATAACAGCTCTAAGCATTACTCTACCTCCTCATACAGGCTTCACAAAATAGCTTCCAAAAAGGGGGAAAAAGAGTTTTCAAAATCATTTGGCACAGAAGCTTCAAAAACGTCTATCAGTAAACATACACGGACAGATGCACTTGCGAGAGAAGATACAAAAGACACATTACAGGGTAAAGCTGGTAAACACCTCTAAAAATCACCTCAGTTACCATGCGATGCCAACCCACAGCAGACCAGACACTGGTGCAAGCCACTCACAAAAGGCTTTAGTAGGCAGACTGCTACCTGGCAGACTACAAAGGTACATCTAAACTAACTCCCCATTGCAGTGGGGAGAAAGAAGGAGAATCCCTCCTTCCTGTCTCTGAATGATTAATAGGAGGAACACTGACATAAAGAACCACCCCAATAATCACTGTACAGTTAACCTCCCGCTGTTGCTCTGAGTTGCAGGTAAAAGCAATGCGACAAAGAGTTCAGAAGTATTGGTGCTGTTTGACAGAAGTAACCTAGAAGGAAGCAGCCCCATAAAAGATTGCTGGAGGTCTGTAGTGTCAAGGACTGACGAAAGTACACACGAGACATCAGGAGCATTGTACAAGGAAGATGTGCAGACTAAAAAATGTTTAAATAGAGCATGTAAAGATTACATATCAGGAATTTAATGGATAGTAGGGTTATCGAGTGGAGCATGTGTTACCAGCATTAAATAAATCAATCTGCTGCAAACAGACAAATGACAGCCAATAAGAAACAAATGACAGACTGTATACAGAACTCATTACATACTTATTAAGGGGAGGAAGAGCTTGGATTCAAGTTTCTGAACTTCCTGGCTGTTATGCATTAATTTAGTAAAGGCATCTGAGGGTCAAACCCAGTTTTGAGTCCTGTTCTGCAGCTGGATACTGTTGATCTGAGTTTAGTCAGACTGTGAACAGACCAAGCAGACTCCTGTGGCCCATGGGCGAGCAGCTGCAGCTGGCATGTTGAGTTAGTCGTCTGGGGGGAACAGGGAGAATCTGCCTTCATTAATGAGACAAAAGCAGAACCCAGGAGGAGCCAGTATAGGTCATCTCTATATCTGTATCAATACTGCATGTTAAACATCATAAAACTTAAAGGAGCTTTTAAAGAAATCTGTGATTTACAAGATCCTACATCAGGCTGCAGAACAAACTGAAAACTTGAGTGTTTCCACAGAATCCAAACAATGTCTGATCCTAAAGACAGAGAATACACTTAAATCCAATCGCAGTGTAAGAAGTTCAAGAATTTAGACAGTAAACACTACTAAATCCAAAGACAGTGTAAGTACTTCACACAAGACAGCACACATCTAGCATTATTACTATTCAAAATAAATACCTTCTATAGTTAAATGCTTTTATTTATTTCAATTATAAAAGATGCCCTGAGAATTTTTCTTTCAAGAACATGCATGTACAGCATTGTCCTAAGTTTTATTTTGAGTAAATCATCATTTGTATTTTTATATCATAAAAAGTAACCACACACGCATATGCATTCACAAACCAGATCATCTTTATCATACACCAACAGATTTAAAAAAACACATACTTCTGATATCAATATATTTATGCTGCTTCAATTTTGAAATAGAGAAGCTGACAATAGCTTCATAGGCCTTCTCTGAATTATTGACATAAATAGAACTTTTTAAAATAGAATTGCATGTATTTTCACAGACAATTTTGATAGAAACATTAGCATAATACAAACAAATGCAGATGACACCACTGAAGCACGATAGCTTAAAATAGCAGCTGATTAAAAACTAGATTCATCATTATAAATTATTGAAGTGAAAATACAATCTGAAATACTAAAAATTAAAACAGGTATTTATACAGCAAAACTTATAAAATAAAACATTTTTTAATGTCATCTGGAGACATATGCTTTCAGATTGCTTTGAAACTTACACAGGATTTTTATGAACTTAAGTTAGTACTTGCAAAAACATTATATCCAAATTCACAGCACAATGCTACTGAAGTTTATGTTTTTTTATGAACTGAACAATGGTTCTGGACTTTGGTCTTAAACTAAGTCTGAAGGTTCTTTTCATATTTGTAACAATTCCTTCTATTTCTCACATAAAGCATGGGTGCTACTAATTGCCAAAATTGTAAATAAGCCAATTAAGTAATGAATATGTGCATTCTAAATCCAGGAATTTGGACTACAAACGCATAATTGAAGAAAACAAAATCCTCCCTTTAGCTGCAGCAGTTAGGAGCACATAGCTGAAGTTATATTTTGTAACATTTCACTACAATGTTAAAAATTCTGCAACCATTACATTACTTATCAGAACATATTTTACAGCTCGGGATTTTATTTAAAAGATAAAAGGTTTTAACATTACAAGATGCATTTTATTAATTCCAGACATTAGAGAGTCCCATCTGCTGTTCCCAATATATCGCACCAGAAAGTTGCTTCTGCCAGTCTCTGGTTCCCGTCTTCTTCTGTCCGAATATCTAAGAGTTTGATTTTCTGTTTTTTCTTCATACAAAAGAATAAACACACATAATAATGTTGTTGCTATATTATTAAACAACATAAAATAATAAACTGCTATTCCATGCAATATTTTAATACAACTCTTTAGTTCCTGTACTTCAAAATATCACCACCTGCTCCACTGCCCCCAGTGACAAAGCCAAACTGACACACTCTAAAAGCATTCTTCACAAGAAGGCTGTATTTCTCCTTTGGTTTATCTACACAAGGTCATGTAGCATTCCTTCTAAAAGAAATAGATAGGCAATGCATCCAACCTACTCATGGCTACAAACAATGTCATGAAAAAATCTGGGTAAAGTGGAGACAGGGAAGAGAGAGAAACTTGGACCTCTTTACAGTGTTATTTCTAGGTTTTCCATTGATCACAATGTCATTTGGGCAATTTCATAGCCTTAATTTTTTAATCTTTAAAAATACTATTCTTCAACTTCACAGAGTTGTAGCTACATCAACTAACAAGTTTTTGTAATGGTCAGAAATACTTTCAGGATCAGAGCTTACCTTTTAGAACTCCATGGAAATATTAATTTCCATCAATATTTTACAATATCGTTTACAAATAACTCAAGACATTGTTCTGCTTCACCCTTTTAAAATTGCTGATGGAATCTATCCTGACATTATATCAGTGTCAGGATACCTCCTAGCTTCTTTTTAGAAATGGGACCCAAATAAATCACATGCCAGTCACACTGGACCACAGAACTCCTACCATCTTAAACAGCAGGATGAAAATATGATTAGAAGCCTTAAGTAATCAACTCAGTATAGTAAGTCAGCAGCAGAACTACTTCACATTGTGCTCAGCTTCCTAAGCAATTAGGACTGGATGAAAGACATATTACTTTAAAATACTTATGCATATAAATAAAATCAAATATTTTAATTGGCACACACATCTCTGAAATGGGACAAACAAAATGTTTGAACTCATGACTATGGTAAGTAAAGACCTCGTTCTGCACTAATGCAACTTTGGGTTTAGAAAAGTTCCTGAAGCAACATGAATATATGAAATCAGAAATTATTCATCCATGTAAACTGCACTATATTGTCAAACTTCTCCATCTTTCAAGTCAGAAAATAATGCTTCCTTGAAGCTGACTTTTTTTTTTAAGTATGTATATATTTATCACCAGAACTGACTTTATGAACCAAAGAAAGATAAAAAAGGTACACCTATACCTATCCGTGATCAACAACGTTATGTGGAGAAATGCATCTACCACCAACCATTCCTGTATCTGTATTTCTTAATATCTCTTTATAGAGCTGCTCCATTTCTTTTTATGAAAACAATTAAGCATTGGGCTAGATTACAACAGACAAATTGAACCTATAGTGCAGCAGATATTATACCAACCTGAGAGATGTATTTTCCCATAAGAACACAGAACATTAAGACTCTTATTGAGAGCTAAAGGTAGGTCATCCTACGCCTGTTCTTCTTTCTCAAAAGTATTTTTCTTTCGCTAGTATATCCTCTTGGCTACTGACGCTATGCAGTTTAGGGACTTTCTGAACCAGAGAGAGGACCTAGATCATTGTGTTTCATCCGATACCTACTTTCAAATAGTTTGCTGTTAAAGTATACACTTGGGAATGGTACATTGAGACTTGAGCGGAGTCTCTTACATTCCACTTTCCTGCCTGAAGATAAAGGTACAAACTGCTCTGCGTGAGTCTTTCCATCACTTTGTAATCAAACAAAAGATATCAGTTTTATTTTAAGTGACAGATAGAAAAACCTATGAAATTTGGAAAATATTAATATAAATTAAAAAATATGTCTACCTAACCTATGTGAGTAACTGCATTGTGACTATTAATCTATTTATTTACCCCAAATCCTTGTGAGACAGAGGAGTAATTGGAATTTCTACAATTCTTGATAAAAATCTACAACATCTGCATTAATTTTTTTGGTTTTAAAGAGAGGGAACAGAGATATACAGTGACAAGGGTGAAAGCACATGGGTTTTTGGGGCACACCAAATTTTTGAAAGTATCTAGCACTGTATGTCATTTTATGTACTCAAGATACATGTCCCTCTTATTTTACAGATAGCTGAAAAAGTCAGCATGACTACTAATCTAACTTGTGCTTGAAATCACGCTCTTTGGAATAGGTGACCACCTAACAATCACACATAAAAAGCCTGAAGCCGGTACTGTGGGTAATATTTAAGAGAAGGCATTATACTCTGGCAAAGACAGGGGTAGAAGACCATTTGACTTGGCACCTTAAGGTACTTCTGCTATGTGTCCACTGACTCAACACATACAGTCCTCCTTCACTCACTACCTTCCAGCTTTTTCCTCAAAGAAAATGCAGTTTTAAAAACAACAGGACACTATGCAAGCTTGATTTCATACCATTACAAATTTATCTTGTACAGTGAAATTGGTAAAATTCCAGCAGAACAAATCCTGTATCATGACATACAATGCATACAAGAAGTTGAATGCAAGCTTTTCGGATAACTTCCTTTTACATTTGCTAAACTTTTGACTCCTCTACTGTACAATTCAGGAATTTTATTAACCTATATCTGTGAGTGAAGTTGGGGGAGGTGTTTTGGTTCATTTTCTAAAGGAACCTGAAAACACGGAAGTGGAAAAATACGAGTACATACAGATACTTAAACCACCATAAAAGACCACTCAAGAGAGATCACTGTCACTATTGTTTCCTCTTCATAGCTGGCAAACCAGTGTAAGGTGTCTCCTCTTTCCTATCTGGTGCAGACTTCAAATATCAGCTCGATTGTCTTTGATCAGCAATTCATAGTCTTACAATCTGGACACTCCTTTCATTCTTGGTCTCTCACACCTATTAAGATTTTCAAGGCCCAGCTTGCACTTCCCCATACTTTTAAGCTTCTAGATCTAGTTTTTACTACGCTTAACCACACTTTCCCAAACAATGTCCCTTTCTTGCTATAGGTGCTCCTTTCCTTTCTCCATTCTGCCTTGGCTAAGAAAAGAAATCTCTGACAGCAAAAAAAAATTTCAGTTTGAGCACCCAAAATTACAGCTATTCCAATGACAGTAATTTAGAACTACAAGTTACAGTGTAAAAGGAACCTGCAGGGAATTAGCTGCCAGAGTCTACAGAGATTTGACTGAGTAAGTACACATCCCAGCGATTTTCTAATACTCTTACACTTTTATCACAGGAGCAAACAAATTCATCTTTTATTTTGTTCTTGCACAATTTTAAACAGTTTAGGCTGAAATTTAAAGAAATGCTCAGCATTGATTTTTTTTATCTAAATGGTTAAGATAAAGCAGAGAAGGCAGCCTTAATAACATGTAATAGTACCAGTTCATCATAACTCTCAAAATTCATAATGAAATTGTTACATAATAATAAAAAATCCATATTTAATCACATAAAAAGAAGAAAAATGAAAAATCAAATAATCTAACACATACATTCTATTTCTCCAGTTATGGGCAGCTAAATCACTGTGACTGTACTTATTCTATATCAAATGCACTAACTTTCACTTTGTCCCATTCCATCCTCCCCATAACGTACCAGCTGAATGCAAATGTGCGGCAGAAACAATGTCAAAGACTAATTAAAAGCAAATGCAATCTTAAAAACACTTGTAATTGCACACATCACCCTGTTATTCTGGTGTTTAAAAATCTGAGTGCAGAAGTATCATAAATAAAGGCTTAATTTTAAATGGCACTTTTGAGTTCCCCTTGAAAATGTTACTCATATGCTTGATTTAACCTCTTGTCAGCTACTTACAAGCTTGTCTTTCGGGACTGACTGTCCTTATTTCCATTGTTCTTGTGGTCAGCTGAGTTAAATACATTGCGAGAAGAACTGGAGGGGAAGGCAGCATTCCCACTATTAACAGTAGAATGAGGACGGAATGAATCATCTGAAATAAAGAGTTGCAGTTTAGACAAGAGAATTTTGTCTGAAAAAAGTATAAGAGAGTAAACAGAATGAGCTGTTTCTCCTCTGGCGACAGTGGCATATTTCCTAAGGCAAAATCCAAAAGTTTAACTTTTCGTAAGGGAATAATTTCAACTTAATATTGCTTCAAGTGTTTTAATAAAAAAATGCTAAATAAAAATAATTAGAAGATACACTTTGGAAGAGAAGATTAATACATTTAATATATTAAAATAGTGGGATTTAATCGGCCAATCTATAGCTGCTTGAAACTTATCTATTTTATCTAATTGTCTAGTGTCTATTGGTAGTAAATGGAAAAAGCCAGGTTCCTCTGGGAAGCAATTAATCTTATTCTACTCTCTAATCATCCAAACTCTTCAACAGCAAATGGAGAAAGTGGCACTTCCAGACAGCAGTTTCTCTCCCCTAATTCAGCAGAAATTATACATAATATGTCTTTCCACATGTAACACGATTAAAGGCATATTGCAAAACCAACCTTTTCACAATATCCAAAACACCAATCAAGAAATGCCAAACTCATTTTACTTTTACTACTTTTAAATGTAACTTTAAACTAATGTGTAATTAAAAAAGTATCTATTATTCTACATACTTCAGGGGAACGATACCTTACAGTATGTCTGTTTAATAAAAATATTCAGCACCTACAACAAAAAATAATGTAAAATATAATCCACTTACCATTAAAGGATAACATACAACTCTTGCCTATTCCTGATACTGAAGATGTATATCCTGTAGCAGAGGTTTTACTTAAAAAAACCAAAAAAAAACAAATAGCTTATTACTGAAAACTGCTGTTTAATAATAATTGAGGTTATTTCTGAGATTAAATGAAAAATGAGAAAGTTATGCTGAAATTTCTTTAATACAAATTTAGATTTAGCAATTGCTATTGAGAAATATTTTTGACAGATCATAAAAGGTGACATACTAATTTAAAAGGAATTCAAAACAATTTGTAGGCTCAGTATGCCTCAAAATGTTATTTGTTCCCTCAATTCAAAACTACATACTGTAATCAATTAAACAGAAAGCTGAAAATTTAGGTCACTATTCAGTGAGCACATCACTACTTTCATAGATTCATGCATATAAGTTCATAGCAGTTGTCTATTAGGTAAACAGCTGCATATGAGATAAGCAATGAAGGTAATAAAGATACTTAGGACACTTGTCTATGTTGCTGTATTTTGGATGTAGTGCTTGAGTATTGAAAGACTGGCTTCGAACCAACTTGGATTTCTTGTCTTCTTTGCCTAGAATTATAAGTAGCAAATTTTTTAATGTAGATATCATCGCATTTCCTCATTAATTAAGAAAAATTTTTAACATAATTTTCTGTCAACCTATACTAGCCGAAGGAAGCAATTTAAATACTTCAATATATTTTATTACATAAATAGGTGATATAAAGAATAAAATAAAACTAAAACCACAGAAAATAAATTCATTTCTAGCAGGGGAATCTTCTCCTATGTGCAGTAGGTGAACCTTTGGCCCACAAATGCCAACAGTACCTTTGTTAGGTTTTAATCGTGAGATCAAAGCATGCTAGAAGAGTTTTTAAAGATTTCTTACCTACTGATGTACCAGAAGAGCTTCCAGGAACAGTGAGCGTGATACTTTTGGTCAACACTGATGATGTTTTACTATCTCTACCTAAAAAAAGTCCAGTATAAATACTTCTCTCTTTAAGCTTAACTTTAAAAAAAGAAAAAGGACATAACGTATCACAGTCCTGGGATGAACAGTACTAATTTCAGTGCTGCTAACAATTAAGTAATACCACAGACAAGTACTTTACATACCAAAATGAAAAATACCAGACAACTAGAACTGTCATGTATTTTATTAATAAAGCCAAAAGTCTTCCTTCTAATAATGATGCCAGTTTTCATAAACATCTTTAGAAATACGCAGAAAAAAGTTTTATTGCCACTTTCTAAAACTGCCCTATTCACTGTATAAAGTTATCTCTTTTCTGCTCCCTTTTCTCCTACCTTTGGAGAAGTCATATATCCACAAACAATATGTACACAGATAAAAAAACTTACGCTTCTTTTCAAACATTTTATCATTGATATTTGTAGATCTTCCTTCATTTTGCTGCTTCTCTTTTTCTAACTGCTCCTAAAAAATCGAATAAATTTCTTAGGTATTACTCAGAAAATAAATAAATAAATTGTGGTTTAGCTAGGGATTGCTCCCAAATCACCAAATTAACAGTTAATTCCTACTCTCTCCTACTATTAGCACAACCCCTAATGAATAACCAGAGAACCAATTAAATAGTACAGAACAAAATTAGGGTTGTATCCTGTATAAAAATTCTACCAAAAAAACCTTACTTTAATTATGAAGGAATCTCAGAGCTGAAGTTTCCATTTATAACTTAATGTTAAAATTATGCCTAGCCTTTTATTTTTTAAATTAAATAGATACAGAAATAGTCAGCTAACAATATACAATTTTTACGCTACTCAGATAATCTGATAATAGAACTGGGAATTTTTTAATTCAAACATACAATTCAATGAAAATGTTTTCCTCAAATGGTAGGATTTGTTACATGTGCTCAAACTTTTAAAAGGTCTAAAATTCACATCTATAGTTGATAAGGCTTTATGTAAAACTAAACCAAATATTGCAATTCTTCATGTTTAAATAATTTATTTGCCTTTCTGTAATATTCACTAGCCTTTGAATACCTTTTGAGAGCACATCCATAGACAGAAGATAGTGTTAACACAGCTACATCAATAATTTCAAAAGACAACACTTGCTTTAAGATTCTTGGTGAATAGGTATCACTCCAGCTTCAAAACCTATATAATAGCTTATTTTCTGTACTATGTTTATAAGAAAAAGTGCCAAGTGAACCATAATTGTTCAACTCTGTTTTTTTTTTCTTTTCACTGTAATTACTACACAAGTTAAAAAAAGAAAAAAAAATAGAGGTCATTAATTCAGGTCAAGGTCGCTGGAATATAGCTCCTACTAAGTGAATTACTAAAATTAAGAAAACTTATTAGCGTGTTCAGTATTAAAATATGTAGCAATCAGATCCATCTAACTGGGTAAAAATGGCTTCTCATCTATTTGGGACAGCAACATGTCACAATTTACAGTGTACATCTCCAGTTCCCCAAAAGCACACCATTCAGGCAATGCTTAATGAGTTCTTGGCAATACAGAAAGTATGCCCATATCAACAGGATAGACCATAAAAATACAGGTGCTCTTCTAAAGTCTAGCTGTAAACAGGGTAAAAATTAAAGGTATTAAACCATACATGATAGAACAGAGCGCACTGGAGGCTATTTTATCACAGCCCCAAATGCTTTCACTATAAGATGTTATGTCGACCCTAAGGCTAAGTTCAAGTCTTTGCATATGTGTATGCAGGTCCTGAGAACAAACCTTGAAGCTCTGGCTTGAGTTAATGGGAGGTGGCAAGAAGTACGTGAGACAGGTTATCATGAACTGAAAAAATCAGCTGCCCAAGAGAAGACCTGCTGTACCTATCGACATCAAAATGGGCCACAAATGTAGGCTCCATAGCAACCCTAAAGAGGAAAAAGTGATGTTTTGGTCAGTATTGAACCTGTTCTGGTTCACTAGAGAGGAGCCCAATTAGTACAAGTCAGATGAACCATGTTAATGAAATTCGACCTCTTCTAAATTCTGTCAGCTTCTTCACTTCTCCCACCTTAGGCTGGAGTGGAGGCAGAAGAACTGCACTAATCTAACACAGGCTTCAGGAAGATGCAGTAGGCTATGTTGGAAAGCGCCTGTCACAGCTTTTGCTTACAGTCATGACTGAAGACAAATGGTTTTACAAGTTGGAAAAGCATTCTGCAGACTTCTCTCCCCAATCGAAAGTAATTTGTAGCTCCTTTTGCTCAATACAACCTGCACTAAGTCTGCCTCCTGCCAGGCTAAAGATATTAATGGTCTTTCTTTCACACAGAGCCTCCTTCAGCTTCCTTGGCACAAAAGAACTTATGACATTAATTTCTCTGCCTATGAAAAATTCAATTTTTTACATTCTACACATCTGACAAATTGCTAAACTCCTTCAAAAATGACTTCATAAAGTTGTACTGAAGGGCTTGGGATTTTAGAACTACAGTGGCATCAAGTCAATAATTATGAGTATATTTCAAATAATCCCATCTTGCCTTTTGAATTTATATAGCAAAATTTAGATAGAAAAGGATGTTGCGTGTTACTTTGAAGTACTCAACCCTATTGTAAACTGTAAAATTAAACCACACACAGATTATGAACCAACCAGGTCTCTCCATAATATGCACTTCTTCTACCTTAGAACTGCCTCACTAATATTAAGCTACTAACTATTAAAAAAAGGACAGATTGTACGGATAGAATATACCATTTCCAAAAGGAGATGTTCTTGTCTCTCTTTTTCTTGATCCAATAAATCATTTTCGTAAAATCTTTTCTGAAACTTCAAAATAAAACCAATAAAAATAACACATCACTACATGAAAATGGGAATTAGTAGTTGGTAAGCATTAAAGTTAGTAAGTACTTACAGCATCTACAGACATCTCCATTCTATCCAATTCTAAAAGTGTCTATAAAGAAAATCAAAATATTGTTACTCAACAGTACACCATTCTTTTAACTAAAACTGTCCAGATAAGAGAGCGAGAATACTCAGTATTCAAAATTCATACTGCCTTTTGCTTCCCAAACATTTGAAGCTTATGCTTGCATTTCTGTGGTACAAACATAGCTAAAAAGTATCACAGAGTATTCTCAGAACCCTGCTGGGACTCACAACAAAGGACTAATAGACTATCTATGTATAACTCAAACACGCTCAAGGACAGCACAGAAGCGTGAATGACTGGAGCACCATCCTAGGAACCAAGACTGAAACAACAACTTGGGAACCTGAATAAGCCAAGATTCAAAACCATTAAAAGACATTTGTAATATTTCAAAATCCTGCAAACCATTTATCTGTATACTGTAAAATAAATAGATTAACAACATATCTCCACCTCAAAGATTTCATAATTTTTACTAGGGTTAACCTTTAATCTTATCTTTAGTCATCCGCTACTTTTTCACAAATGGTCATCGAGCCAAAATTCTGAATCCCAGTCACTAGAAAATGATTGCAATATAGGTAACTAAGGTAACACTAGCTCTCTCATATCTGGCAGAATGCACTGCATCTTCTCTTAATTGCTCAAAATTACATAACAGACAACAGAATTTTTTAGCTTCCTGTTCTTACATTAAGAGAATCAATAGAAAGCATAACTTTGATCATCTTGACTTCTAATGATAACCTCAAGATAAAATGCTGCTGGAAAAGAAAAATGCTTACTTTTTTTACAATAGTCAGGACATCTTTGTCCTTCTCTTGACACAGAAGTTTCCTTATACATAATTCCAACTGTTGAAGTAAATGTTTATCAGTGGGGATCTTCAGAGTAGATTTAACTTTTGGCAACAAATAGCATAACTTCATTCTACAAAAAAAAAAAGGTAAGTATTCACGATTTGATGCAGACATTTAATAGACATTATTTTTATTTTCATGCTAGAATTTGACATGAAATAATTAGGTTAGTATATCTGATTTTTCAGAAATTATTGCTGCTTATGTGTTGTTTCCAAACATACTGTAACATTTTCAAAAAATTCTCCATAAATCAGGACTAAAGACCTGTATCTGAAAGTCAATAAAAGTCAATAAAGATTTCTTCTTGGTTTGGGTATTTTGTTTGTTTGGTTTGGTTTTTTTGACCTAGAAAGACAAACAGACCTTTAGATTTTCAATGTGATCTATACACCTAACTGTCAGATACCTAAATGCCCTGGAAATCTAGTCTATCAGTACAAAGGAGCATAAGTCTCAACAAAAATCATCTGACTGCAGTTCCATACAACTATAAGGATGAAGGTATATCAGATAGACTAAAAGGATTTAACTATTTGCTGGCTCATAAAAGAAAAAAGCCCTCTAACCGCTACCCTGTTCTCCCTGCTTCTGTCTGGAGGCCCCCCTTGACTGTGCTGTCTCTGCTACTGACCAGACTTTTCATCAGCTCAGACAGCCCAACCCTCAAAATAGACTAACATAGCAGTTGGCTTAACAACTTCCTTGAGAGGGGGAGGGCACAAAAAAGTGGTCATTTTTCTGATGGCTTAGTGAGTTCAATCAACCTAGCCAAATGTCCAATAAGCACTTCTCAAAGCAATGGAAGAAGTGAACGGAGCGCTTAGGAATCAGGATGAAAGAAAATCTAGTAACAGGCTATGACGCTTTCAAAAGCTGTGAGGTGCTCTACTAAGAATGTAATTTCAAATGCAGTAAATTCAGGGAGAAAAATTATTCATAGAAAATAACCTAGAACAGAAACTTCAAGCTTAATATTTTTCTTTTCAGACACTTTATCTGTTATCAGTGTCTCTGTGAAGCTCAATTTTGTCTGCTTTCAAAGTGAACAGTATAAAGTACTTTGCTGAACTTAACCACGTCTTTTCTGTACTAAGGACTGAAATTGTTCTCAGAGTACCCAGCTCACAGAGCTGGAAGGGAGAGACAAGGAGCAGAATGAAGCCCCCGTGACCCAAGAGGAAATTGTTAGTGACCTGCTACACCACTGAGTCACACATCTGTGGTGTCAGATGGGATCCACACAAGGGTACTGAGGGAGCTCGTGGAAGTGCTCACCAAGCCACTTTCAATCATTTATCAGCAGTCCTGACTAACTGGGGAGGCCCCACTTGACAGGAGATTAGGAAATGTGATGATGGTCTACAAGAAGAGCTAGAAAAAACATCTGGGGACCTACAGATCTGTCAGTCTGACCTCAGTGCCAGGGAAGGTCATGGAGCAGATCGTCTTGAGTGCCATTGCACGGAACATAGAGGATAGCCAGGTGATCAGTGTGGGTTTATGAAAGGCAGGTCCTGCTTAGTGGATGTGGGAAAGGCTGTGGATTTTTCTACCTAGAATTTAATAAAGTCTTTGACACTTTCCCACAGTGTTATCTGTGATCACCCAGAGTAAAGTGATTGTCCTCTTGTACTCAGCACTGGTAAGGCTGCACCTTGAATATTGTGTTCAGTTCTGGGCCCCTCGGTACAAGAAGGACATTGAGGTGCTGGAGTGTGTCCAGAGAAAAGTAATGAAGTTGGCAAAGGGTCTGGAGCAAAAGACTTATGAGGAGTAGCTGAGCGAACTGGGGTTGTTTATCTTGGAGAAAAGGAAGATGAGGGGAAACCTTATCAGTCTCTGCAACTACCTGAGAGGAGGTTGTAGCAAGGTGGGTATCAGTCTTTTCCAAGTAACATGTGATAGGATGAGAAGAAATGGCCTCAAATTGTGCCAGGGAGGTTTATATTGGATTTTAGGAAATATTAGTTCACTGAAAGGGTTGTCAAGCACTACAACGGGCTGCTCAGGGAAGTGGTCCAGTCAACATCCCTAGAGGTGTTCAGATGTAGCATTTAAGGACATGGTTTAGTGGTGGACTTGGCAGTGTCAGAATTATGGTTGGACTCAACGATCTTAAGTGCCTTTTCCAATCTAAATGATCCTACGATTCTATAATAATTGATTTGCCTTGATTCCTATATATTGTCTCTGAACTGGTTATGTAAAAAATGTGTTCATTGTTTTTTATATTATTAGCACCAAAATACTCTGCAGATTGAATAAAACATCTTCCATACACTTAAGAAAATAAAAATTACTGATTCAATCAGATTGCAATAGCATATAACAGTGAATAGTTTTAATGTATAGGAATAGATTAAAAAAACTCAAGAACAACACACGGTGATATTCTCTGCTGTTCTCAGATTGCACTAGTTTGTGATCAGAGAAAATCTTGTGTTAGAGTCGGTAACCTTGTGATTAATAACATTCAAAAAATAGCCTTATACAAATTCATCTTACTGTTCTTATAGCTTCGAAACACTTCACAACTTCCCATCAGAAAGCATTATACTACTCTGTAGAAAGATACAATAGCTCCCTAATTGTCTTAAAATCATGAGCTGACAACTATGTCTGACTTCTAAACTTCAGTACACTACAGACAGTGTATTCCTTTTGAAAAAGTGTTAGGGAACAATCCAGAATAAAATTTTTTCGTAATTCTTAAGGCAGTTAATGGATTGCAAAGTATTTCAAATTTCCATTAAATTTTAATATTGTATCAATAGAGCTTTTAATTAGAAGTTTGTTTAAAGCAATAAGCTATTTCAGGTTGTATCGAAATTTAGTTTATTGTTTTAATATAATACTCTTAAGGGCATGAGACATGAATGCTAACCTACACCCACAAAATGGTTCAGCTTTTAGGTTTGGGCCCCTGCTGAATTGAGATGTTGGAGACATACTGAACACAGGGTCTATTTAAACAGTTTCACTTGGTAATAAACTGTGCTTAGTGAATCGTACTGAATTCACACGTGTACGGGCAAATTATTCTTAAATCTCTCTGCAGCATTAGTATTAGATATTCAAACATGGTAATGACGACATGAATTACATACATCAGAAACAAGAGGGTGTAAAATCACACAAAATAAGTGACTGAAAAAAGGGAAATGTTTTCATATTGGTAATAATTGTCTGGTTCCTATCTGTTTAGTGAAGAAAAAAATTGTCTACAAAAATAACAAACACTGTATAAAAACAAAAAACATACCAAATTCCCTTATAATTTTTGCTTCTTTTTCAATTTACTTTAACAATGAAGCAGAAAACTTCTACATAAAGTAAGACCTATGCTAACTTGCTAAGTTCAGACCACTGAAAGAATTGCTTGTGTGCTTTACTTTATATATAGTGATGCTGAAATGGATGCACGTTAATGGAGACTGTGAAGTTAATGTTTCTTTCTCTACACCCACAAAACAGTATATTACTTTCATCTATTGCTGTCTCCTCTGCATCCTTTCACTTCCAAAATTTGACACTTTCATTCGATCTCCCAAACACTCAGACTGACCTGCTTCTGTAGTTTTCCAACATCATTTCCACAGTCCCCTACACCTTTAACACCAGTCACCCTTTTTACTCAAGTCCCATTGTTTAAACTAGTCATAAAACCTGTAACAATATTTCTCAATATATTATATAAAGCATTTTTGCTTTACACTACTACATACTCTTTTCACAGTACCTCACATTTGCCACTGGATCATGTGTAAGTTCAAGCAGAGGTAGAAAGAAGTATTTGCAGAAGAATGATTTTGAAAACAGTTCCATGATGAATTCACAAGTATCTAAAAAACGAAGTCTGTTCCAATAACTTTTTCCTTGGCCCAGTTCTGAAAAATAACAGTGCACAGATAAAAGTTTGCAATGACAGCTAGAAAACACTTCAAAGGTTAATCTTGGACTCAAACATGAGAATCACACTTATCACAAGGCACAGTTTCTCAGCATATCTATCTCAATTGTTTCAGTGAAAACCTAACCGTCTGAATTCAATGACCATTTCTGTCAGTGAGCATTTTTTTCAGAAATGTCCCTTTAACAATTTAAAAAAGCAAAAATTGCAAGCAAACTAGTTACTGTGTTGAACAAAGCTCTGCGTGTCTTTTAAACCATGTCACAGGTGTATCAAAATCATCATGTAAACATTAAGGATTCCTAATAGAAACAATTGAAACCTCTAACCTATGTTTAAAACACAGTGTAGACCAGAAAGTCAACTGAGGTGACTCACTCATTCATAAATTAATTTCTGAGAAGATTTATTCAGCACTTCTTATGCTGAAGCCTCTAGAGAATTTTACTTATATAGAGGAACTGCGCTTTGTATACTGCAGCACCTATAGTTAAGCAATCTTGATTCAATAAGTAGGGTTGGAGGAATCTTGGCATACGATCAGTTTCTCATATTGCCTCTTTCCCAATTCCTTTGTATAAGCTCCAGAAACATTCTTCTCATATGCACAATATGTTTTGCCTGGTGAAAAATATGAGTAACTTTATGTCTTCTAAGTGTAACCCCAACAATGATGGCAGGAAGCTACACTGAACAAATGCAACAATAAATAGATCTTCAGTCAAAACTAACTTGCATCCCTTAAATACTCAGGGAAAAATTATCTTACGTTCAATCAGTTTCTGAATAACCTCGTGCCTCTGTTCTTGTTTGCGATTATAACGTAAATAAACACAGAGAGTTCGAGCAGCTGCTTTTTGGACTGGCAGGACATTCTTGAAAGAAATAAAGGGAACACAATTAAACATACCTGAAGAAACATGATTAAAAATCTAAAAAAATTCTTGAAGTAGAAAAAGTAGCTAAAAATTAGCCTAACTTCATAAATTTTGAAATAACTGACAATGTAAAGGAGAATAAGGAAGTCTGGAAAATTCAGGAGACACCGACATCTTTATGCTGTCTCAACAATTTCATAAACGCCTTAAGGTAGTCCACCTCTAGAACACATGTTCTATATTTTAAGTGTTAGCAAATAAAACTCAATGTCTTCTCTTACATCAGATAGTTGTACTCTTTATTTAATTCCATAAAAATTCCTACTGGGAGCTCTAAATCATCATTCATTTTCACAATAAATTGTCCTTTCATAAAGAACAGAATATAATGCAAAGTAATGTATGGAATCAGGAAAAGAGAGGCATATCTCAGAGGAAAAAAGTTGTGATTTACCTGGAAGCAAACTGATAATGAGTGCAAGGAAATGAAAAAAATCTTGGGTAGAGGGAAAAAATGACAAACTCAATTCAAAATTTGCTCCTCACATGGAGAGGAGTTCTCAGAGTAGTTTCTCAGTCTCATATTAAAAAAAAAACCCACAGCCTGATATATCATATGCAAGGAGAAATAGTACTTTAAGTTCAATATGCTGTATAAAGTACTACATACAGCAAATATCTGATGGCCATTGTTCTAATTAGCGTAAAGATATAAAAAACAACGGAAAAGAGACAGACAGGCTCACATTTGTCAAAATGATTGTCAACATTCTGTGAAGAAAACGGTAATAAATCTGATCACTTGATATGATATGAGGGAGACATGCATATTTTTGTAGTAACTTCTCGTGAGTTCTCCATTTTAAAGAAGCTGCTGCTCTCTGTTCTGCTGTTGTTAGTGCAGGAATCAAGTCAGGAATAGACAATAACTAGAAACAAAAATATAAACATTAAGATAATTTATATCTTCTAGTTCTATGTCATGTTACTATGCTGAAAAAGCACATCACAACAATGTAAGAAGGAAAGAGATTTTAAGGGGTCAATTAATTCCACTCCTCAGACAGCATCAGCTACACTGTGACCATGTCCAGTACATATTAGTCTAACTTGTTCTTAAAAAAATTTAATCATTGAGATTAAACAAACTCTCCTAAGCAGTAAATTTCACTTAACTCCAAAAACCTATTCCAGTGCCTAAACAGACTTTCATTTCCAACCCCTCCTCCTGACAAAGAAAAACTAATCACTGTTCTTTGTAATAATCTTTTGCAGATATGCAGACCATTACGATAACCCTTCTCGGTCTTCTTGTTCTCAAGCTAAATAAATCCCATTCTCCTTTTAGCACCTTAATCTTTGCAGTTATTCTTCTCAGCTCTCTAATGAAATTTAGTAGGAATTATACACCATTTTCCAGTAGGAGGCAAAAACTTTATAGTAGCCAAGCTAAACTCCCTTTAGCACTAATGAAACAAGCTGCCACACTTAACATCGCACTCATACACATTTACAGCTGTAAACATCTGACAAGTTCACATTTGAAATAATACTCTCAATTTTTTCCATACAGGAAAATAATTTTATTCAGTTCTTAATTGTTAGGTTATCTCAATTTTTCTAAACATTTAGGAAGAATGCTCAAAACAGCATCTTGAAGCAGGCGACACTCTTTTATGTTGCATTTTACAGGTGAGAGGTCACTGAATAAACCATCATCCAGAGCCACATACAATTAAACTGGCAAAGCTGGGAGCTTAATATAGATCTCCTAAATCCTAACTCAGTGACTTTACTCTAGGAAACAGGTTTCCTTCTAGCAAAAACTGTGTCTGAAAAGTGCAACCACGGGCAACTGTCACATCGATATTAAAAATATATATTAATTAGGTATTAGCTATTGCTCTTCTAGCATGAAACCAAGTTTTGTTTTAACTTAATCACTAATTCCAAATTTGATCTATTTCAGGAAATCTGTGGTTAATCAGAAAAAGAACATGGGCACACTCATTTTTATATTGTCTACTCTTTCAAAACCTGTTCTTTTTTTATTATTTTAAAGTTTATAATTTCAACAAGCAATCTTAAAACCACAGAAACTTTATATCTCTCCAAAGCAGAAACTAACCATGAAAGTCTTTACACACAATATATGCCTGAACAACTTTGCTACCATCTTAATTTAGAAAGTAAATTAAAAAACCATCAGAATACCCACCTTGCTTTCTGATCCATTGTTTTCTCCTCCATTCGTCATTAGTTCAAGAATTTCAGGAAGGTGACCTACCAGGGCATCTAATACCTAATTAAAGAAAGGCTGCCTTAATAAGGTCTCTAAATTACAATAATTTGACTCAATTTTTATCTCTCACTGACATACCCCTGCTGATATCTCTTATCTTACAACCATGGTTTGTAAAGAGATGCAATGTATTCACATTGATGAGGACTGGGATTTAAAATTGATGTATTAATGTAGCTCATACATAAATAAAAGTCTCACAAAAATACAGGTATTATTTTTTTGTCAGATGAGTCTTAAAAGCAGTTTCTCCTGTTTTAAGAAAAACTGCACCTGCTAAACTAAAATAGAATATATAGCCTATATTGATAGAATAACCTTACTTTCAAATGTTGTGATGTACATGACAGTAGACTAGAAAAGTACATAATCAAATAATTTTGGCACTAATTATGACTGAGTTGGTATAATACATAAGATAAAGCACAAAATATTTTTTATTATTTAGACAACTCTACAGGGACCAAACCAAGGAATTTTCCAAAATAACCAGCTGCTTCTGAGTCTCAACTTAAGAAAAAAAACCTCACTATATCATCTGCAATACAGCTAAGTGATTCATATTTTACACAGGTTGCGAGAAAGGTACACTAAACTAAATTGTTTCATAAACACTCACAGATTCTGTACCAGACCTTGGACTGAAACTCTTTCTACAAATCTTGATCTTTGAATCATACACAACTTCATCTCCTCCCCAATTGGAGAAATGAAAATAAAACAAAGCGAAAACCTTGAACACTATGATTATTTTAATACAGTATCAAAACCTAATCTTTCCACAGAATTTTTAAGGTAATAAATAATACAGCAACTAAAACAATTTAGAATGAATAGTTTTACAAGCTAATAAATTCAGTGTGGGTTTACTAAATCCAAACACCTTGCTATTTTCCCCTTTTTTATTCACAGAAGGTTGACATCTTTAGGAAGCATCTGTGAAACAGAAGTAAAAGATGTTGATCATTTCAGTTACTTTACTGTCTTATTGTGGGGTTATTAAAAATCAAAATAAACTGCTTCAATGTAACAAGCAAAAGAAAATGCCAATAAAAATACATTACCTCCAGTGACTCATCCTGTAATAGAGTAACCAGCTCTTTATGTATTGCATACACACCAGAATTTAAAAGCTTAGCAACCTAAAAAATGACAGTAAGATAGCAACATGAAACATTCTTTAGTTCCATGGCACTACACCATGTATACTACACATGCTTACTTTACAGCAAGCATGAAGAAGGGATGCAGAACAATTGTTTAATATCAGCCTTCTAAAGTTGTGTACTTTCCCATTTACCAGTTAAAAATATGCTTATATTGAGAATGAGTCAAGAAACAGGTCTATTAACTAAACACGAAACATGCCTTTAGAATTAACTCTATTTTGCATTTACCAATAATTTTTAAGACTGCACTGCAAGCCTATACAAATTCCTTCTGGAATATTTAAATTTTGTACTTCATGCTTCTTAGGAGATTTAACAGTCAGTCTGGTATATAATTTACAAAAGATAAAATATAAAAATTGTCTTAGCCAGTGTTGAATTTTAAGCTTCCCTAACACTTCCATCTGAAGTTTTCACTCCTTACTTCTTTGGATGTTTTTACTATGAATCATAAGTTACATATGAATTTCTAAAAAACCATCAGCAGTCCATCTCCATTCTGTTAGAAAGGTTTTATAGCAAACATGAGGAAAACTTGAGGAATGAGATTTTTGCCATTTAGAATATTCAGGCAATGCTTTTTAAGGGTTTTCTTTGTTTAAATAAACCAAGTGAAAATATAAGCCCACCTCCAAACAAGATGAGGCTTTAAGAAAATAGATACAGGGAGTTTATTTAAAAAAAACATAAATCACTTAGCAGTGAATGCTGAAAAATTACTCACTTTTGACTGTCACATGATTGCCTAGTTATGGAATTAGAATTAGATTGACCAGCACTCAGTGTACATTCAGACCAAGGTGTAACTTTACAGGGTTTTTTATTTAAAATGAACTAAAATACTTTCCTTATATTTAGGCAGTATCTTAAATGTGTTATACCTATAACACAAAATCTTATGTATAAGTAGATGCTAATTTTACAACTTCAACAATTATCCTGGATTATCATTTGTTAAGAAAAGGTATCAATAAGTAATAAGACCTGGAACTCCATCTATCTTTCCTACAATGGTGGAAATAAAGTGACCTTAGTTTCATTTATGTCTCTACTAGTGACTTCAGCGATTTCAGCAAGCTGCTTGACTTATCTTCCCCAGTAGCAAAATGGGATAAAACTCTAGCTTGAGGTCGTAAACACAAGGATTCTCTGTAAAACACTATTAAAACCTTGAAGATCTACCTATATGGGTTACTACAATCAGGAGAGATTGTATTTTCATTTCTGTTATTCACCCCATACAGCATAGGTACATAATACCTATGCAGTTGTACATTTTTTTTATCTTTTATGAAAATAATATAGTGGAACTTCCGTAAACTGATTGGGATAATAAGAACACATACGCTTTTACATCTGCCTATATTTCCAGGAAGTTTCATATTAAATTGAGCATTCAGGTTAGGTTTGATCCTTATAAATATTCTCCACAGAACACCAGCATAGTAGCAAACTGTTCAGTTCTAAAGAAAGCTTTCAGGACCAGCAGTACCAATTTTCTTTCTCCTGTCTGTCTCATTATTTTCTAACAGTATTGAAAACTGTCAAATATTGTAATTACCATAGTTGCTTAAATTGGTGGTACTAGACCATTAAAAGCTCCTTCTAGCTTTTTCTCCTTAAAATCTCACCTAGTAGTAGTCTCATGTAGCCAAATGTCACACAACTTAAATAGATTGAGAGGTGTACACATTTTCTATATACAGGTTAGAAAGGACTTAACAGCTTTGACCAACTACATAATTTCAGCAAGTTTTCTCAAGTCTTTTTATCTTGGTTGAAAAGTCACAAATGTAAGCTTAAAGAAGAAAATAAGATAAAATAAAACCACGTACTAACAAAGAATCATCACAGACTTACTTCATAGAAGCATATCGCCATAGTATATCTGACAGGAACTTCAGGGTCATGACAAAGGCAGAAGAATATAGAATATAGTTCTAAATGGAAGTTCTTTGGATCCACAAAAACAATCATGGCCTGTGGAAAGATAAAGTCTTTTATTAACTCTATAGCTAAAGTACCACACTATCAGAGATTATCTAAGGAAAACATCGAGTTACGAACAGCAAGACACTTGGGGAGATAAGACGTTGTGATTTTAAAGAGGATTGTGGCATTTTTGATGGCCCTGTCAAAACACAGGCACCAGACAAGTTCTGGAGTTGAGAACTAAACTGGATTTACATATCTTCCAGACATGCTGCAGGCTTTTTTCCTGAAGACACAGATTAAAACCACAAGATATAAAACCTTAGTTTTATAAATATTGTTAAAGCTTCCATACACTAGTAGAAGCTGCAACTGTCTCCAAAGCAAGCATCTGAATTTCTACATAACTGTGCATGTACATACCTTGTTTTTGCTCTAATAAGCCAACAGATATCTACCTACATACAAGATGCTTGTCCTTAAAAGGCAGAGTAAAAATAAATGCCTACTGGCTCTTGGTTCAAACGTATTTTCTTTAAATATAAATGCAGAATGTCAAAATATGAAGTAGATTTACAAAAACACGAATGGTAAGCTTAAAGACCTCACTGAAACTTGAAAAGACTTTCTGTATTCAGGCAGAAACATGACTAAAACATGAATCTAACCATTCAGACTCAATCTTCAGCTCCCCGGAACGCCGTGAGACACAGGAAATGCAAAAAAACCCTAGTTTTGAATGGTTTGAAACTGAAGACTCTGTTTCACAACCATTTTCTCAAAGCCTTTGTGCTATGGCTTTGGAGAAAATGTGTAGGAAAGAATGAGATCAGTAACCTCTTAGAACAGCATTCTCTCAGTTAAAACTTGTCAATAATTTTCTGAGGCTGTGCAAAGAGGAATCTTTCCTGGTAACTCTTCCAGACAACCTCTATTTAAGTCATTAACTTCACCTTTTCAGGAGACAGCAAGAATCTAGTTAACTGTGCAATTTGGAAATAACTTCTCTATCACTCAAGCAGTCATATTTAGTGAAAAAAATGCCACTAATTATTTAACCTTAAATTGATATTACTTACTGGAAAATTATAAGCACAGTTCTTTCTCACTGAAATATACTTCTTTTCCTGCTCCAGAGTTTGCAGTTGTAGTTGATTATCATTGTGTCCGTTTTCCTGCTGTAAACCCAGCATGGAAAGCTTCTTATAAAATTCCAGAAACCGTAAGTGCTGTTCAGGAGTAAAAATGCCTCGAAAAAACAAAAAAGTTAACTTTCCTCACTAGAAATGCTATTAATAATATCTATTGTACAAATAAATCTATTGTACAAATGAATCAAATATTTTTATTATCATCCCTTCCTTCCCTCACCTTGAGTCTAGCAGAGTATCATCAGTAGATATTAAACAGAAAATGCGTTTACAGAAAAATGACAGCTAACTATAACAGAGTGAATTACTATTTCTGTTTACATAATTCTTGAAATATTCAGGACTTTAACTGCAGTTGAAAAATTAGACCATGATGCTACAGATAATAAAGGGGTATAAAAATAAAATTAGAAATATCAGAACAAATTGGAATGCAGCTAGCAAGATGACGACAAATTTACAAGTAATTTTGTAAGTACATTAGCAATAAGAGAACAATCAAGAAAAGGCTCAGTTTTCTGCTCAAGAGAGATGAAAGCTATCAGTGATTGCTACCCAGAAGTCCAAAATGCTTAATGCTTTTATTTTCTTTCTCAAGTTCCACTAGTATCATCAGGCTCAGTACAATTGATAAAGATTCAAGTTTCAAGTAGAGAAGAAACAGGTCAATGAAAAATATGTTCCAAAATGTGCAGGGTCAGACAAGCTTCATTCTAGTATTCAAATTATTTGAAGTACTAGCTGCTGAAATCTTAAAATAAGTAAGATATCAGAATGGAAAAGGGCAGAAGTGGTACTGATATTTAACAGTCGGAGAGGGGAAGGGCAAGTCATATAATTACAGATCAGTCCAATTATTTTTACATTTTTGAAAAAATTGAAACAAGACCTAAAAAAATCTACTTGTAAATACTGAAAAGAAACGAGAAAATAAGTAACAGCCAACATGCCAAAAGCAAAACTTGTCAAACTGATTCCATTTCCTTCTAGTATTCTATATCAGGGACTCTGAAGACAAAAGATGCAGTAAAAGTCATGTTTTTCACAAGCAAAATAAGGGATCAGGAAAGAGACATGTAAAATTATAAAGGTGCTGCAAAACTGTTTTGAAAAAACAGTTAAAGTTACTCATGGCAAGATGTATGAAAAAGGTTTCTCCTTAGTTCTGGTACTATTCACTATTTTCATTGGTTTTGTTTGATGTTGGATTAGAGACTTCACCTCTTAAATACTCCGATAACATCAAACTAGGAGGTTGACTGCTTATTCTTCAGAAGACAGTTTAAAATGATCTTCAGAAACTGGACATACAGTCTTAAAACTTTAGACTACTATTCCATTAGGACAGGCGTAAGGTACAGTGCCTAGCCAGATCCACATCACCTCCAATTGCCAGGAAAGAGAAAGACTAACTAGCTGCAGATTTATATTAAACAAAAAAACAAACAAATAAAAAAAGGCTTCAGAGGCTGCACTTGAAAAAATAATGTCAAACTATTGAAGACTGCTGCAAAAACCAAAAAAAGGCCAGTTTTTCATATTGAAAAATGTAAACAGCAATATAGCTTGCAAAACACATGAAGTAACTCTTTCACTTTGATCAGCTCTCCTAAGGGGTAATACTTCAAGAAAAAGATGAACTTGCCAGGCAGAGTTTAGAGGTGAAGAGAGATCAGCAATTAAAATCACTCAACCTAGAAACAAGCAGAGACGGGGAAGACAGGATAAAAACAGGATAGATTGTCCTAGCTCTACGTTTCTGTAAATAACAGTTTGACACTGCAGAACATTCGTACTGAGTTATTTGCAGTAAATGAACAACCACTTTGATAGTCTCCAACACAATCATAAAGGATAATTTTAAAGGTTTGTAAGAAAAATGAAAGGATTGAATAGTCTACGAGGAAATCCTCTATAATATAAAACCACAATTCTCTGCTGCAACCCCCAGGTAAGCTCTGTGTAGTGGGTATATGATGGCAGAATGATCAAGGACAGGTCTGCTGTGTTCAAGTGTCAGCCAGTAAAAAGACAGACAGCCAAAGAGGAAACGCACAAAATCCAGTAGTCACGCAATAGAGGATTTCAGACATTAACTTCCATATCTCCTCTCCTAACTATCATTGCACTTGATATACTCAAATCTGGACATTTTTCAAGGACTTCAAATTCTCCAATCTTCCCTCACTCTGAAGACGGAAAAAACCCAAAATTAAATCATAGAATCTTCCAGTTGGAAAAGACCTTTAAGATCATCGACTCCAACCGCACCCATCATCTGCTAAACCACATCCCTCAAAAACTCATCTACCTGTTTTTTAAACACCTCCAGGGATGGTGACTCAACTACCTCCCTGGGCAGCCGTTCCAGTGCCTGATCACCCTTTCGGTAAAGAAATTCTTCCTAATATCCAGTCTGAACCTCCCCTGTTCATATTGTACTATATAATATTCATACATACAGTTCAAATCATACCATATAATCCATTACACAGTTTTCCTAAATGGAAAGATAAAGAAACTAGGATAGATTCATCTGCTTTGAAGGATTTTTCACAGAATGATTTCACTAAAGGGAGCACAGTTTGACTCCTATCATCTGAAAAAGAAAAGAAATTTTTAAAGTTAGCCATTTGTCAACATCTGAAAAAGAGCACAGAGATTGGACTACCATAATAAGTTATGAAAAATCTCATTTAGCATGCTCAGGAAAATTTTTGGCAGACACTCACTGGAAGCAGAAAAACAAGAGGTATAGATCACAAAAATACTTTCACAATACAGGTCCTAAATTTTAATACCTTACCTGTTTTGTTCAGTTGTTTTTAGGGAAAGGGTATGCCCTAGTAAAGGATGAGACAGAGAATAACTAAACAGTCACTAATTTCTCCATTCACCAAGCATATAGAGAGAGAAAGAATATATGGGGATCAAGATTAAACATGACCCTGACAGTAAAAAGAAAAACCTGGATATGCTGGAAGTGAAATTTTTTAACCTATTGGGAAGATTAAGTTGAAAAATCTTTTGGTAAACAATAAAATCACAGAGAATCAAAACAATTAAGGGCAGAGGAAAGAACTTAAATAATTTAGAAATTAAAATCAAATTCAAGAGCTCTACCTCCTTACAAAGCAAAGGAGTAAATGTTCAAAGCAATTCATGTGTTGTGACCTGTTTTAAATAAAACTATTTTATTTCAAAATGTTCAAATTTCAAAGTGATTTGTTAATGGTAGATCAACGTCAAAATTCAGCAAATAACTATGGCTGAACAAAATATTTAGGTTGACTTGAAGAAATATTTTCATTTTGCTGAAAATAAACCCTGGGATACAATTTTGGGTTTTCTACCTTCAAAATGTTCATTTTGTAGTTCAGCCACGAAACAAGAGACTACACAAGCCAAATTTCTAGAAAAACATGCCCTACGAACATGTAAATAATCCTTGATTGCTTTCTCTAAGCTTTTTTCAATACCTAAAAGCAGTAGTTGGGGGGAGGGATGAGAGAGGGAGAGCGAAGACTGAGACGTGCAAAGAGAAGCACCAACTTGACAGCATCAATGCCAAGGCTCAATAATTTGAAAATTAATCTACTATCATACTTACTGATATAAGCAATAACTGCTAAAAAGTCAATTTATGGTGTTCACCCCAAAGCTACCTTATTTTTTTATGTACTCCTCCATATGGCTTATATGCAATCACATATTTTAGTAATTCATCACCACGTTCTGGTACAGTAAATATTTGTTCCTCACTTATGTATCAGAAAGGGGTAGCAGAGTCAGTAAGATGGGAATGAGAGTGGGAAAAGTGATACAAAACACAGAGCTGCTAACGAAGACAAACAACTGAATAGTTTGGAAAAAGTATAAAGAGCAAAGTGACAAATAATTAGCAGTGATCAACAACATAAAATATTTTTAAATATACTATAGCAATGATCCAGTTGAAAAAAAAAACAGCAGATAGTCCAATTGACAAAGAGCCAGAAAAACTGGTTGTTATTGTCTTTTACATCCCCTGAAAATATCAAGACAGAGCAGTTGACTGGAGGACAAGGCACAGCAGTTACCCAGAATGTCCACCTATACTGGAGTAGTGACAATAGCTCTCTGTAAAGTTTGCCCTAATAAATGTTGAACTGAACTTGTGATGAAAACCAAAGAACCATGGGTGTAGGTAACTCATCACCATCACACCAGAAGAACTAGATACACACTTTCTCACTGCAAACAAGAAAGCTTTCAGTGCCAAACAGTCACAAGTTTCAAGGAATTTGAATAGCTATTCCTGATGTGCAGTATCCCCAAAACTGATCAGCTGTGTATACTATACAAATACTTTCTGTTCCGAAATTTACAAATGTATTTGATACATTGGTACATTTGATACATTGATACATTTGATACACTGGATGTTAAAACCTGGAAGGCTTACTGATACACATACAAATATCATATTATTGCCTCAGTCTGGGTTCTTCGGCTCAGAAGGCAGGCTGCAGTCTCCATCTAGAACTAGCTTTGCTTCAGTTAAAAGGCAAAAAGCAGTAAACAGCAAAAAAATAAAAAAAGGACAAGCCATGGTATCTATTGAGCTAACATTGCGTATTGAGTGGATTGATAGCATTAAGTAAATACTAACAACCCAACATTCCTATCATTTCTATTCATGCCATTTAGTAACATTACATCAGAAACTTGGAATAAGATAACTGATTTTGTGGACAACTGGTTCACCTTCCTTAAAAATTGCATAAAGTACTGCAAGACATAAAATACATAAAGGATAAAACAATAAACAGAATAAAATCATAAATATCTGAAGAATACAGATAGAACAAAAAATATTTTAATACATTTATAAGCTGCATTAACTGCGCAAGTAAGCCTAAATTGAATTCTTACCCGCATCAAACATATCCAGCAGATTCACTAATGTCTCAAAAGCTGCAAGGCGTACACTATTGCCCTCATCTCTTGCCAGTTCTACTAACTGAGGAAGCACCACAGTTTTTGTCAGTTCTGTCCTGCAAAGCGAGGCAAGCAGTCAAAAGAAAACATACAATGAAACAATATTGCCGCAGCAAAACAAAATTCTTCCTTGAAATACTCATTTAGATATTTTTTGAGTAGTCAAGAAGGAAAAATGACAAACTTGTAAGGATATGAAAATTAAATAAAAGCTTCCAGTCCATCTCAGGACTTTTTTCTTTGTGGGCCAAAGAAACATGCAAGTTTAAAATGTGAAACTTCTTCACTAAAAAAGCATTCAAATAAGCTCAAAATAAATCAGAGAAAATGCATTCTGAACAAATTCATAGGAGTTCAGCTACATCACTATGTCACAAAGAAAACTCTTCTGATCAAATATGCCGAACCTGGTATCGTCCAATCCAATCGTCCTAAGCCAAAAATTATTAAATGTGAATCACGTTGGACTGAAGTGCCTGGAAATCGTATGCTTCAAAGACGAGCCTTCTTTACAGGGGGTGAGCAACTGCTGCTTAGAGAAAACAGAGTTTCTCAACTAGCCCAAACACTGCCTTTTAGGCTTTCTAAATATAGTAAAGAAAGAGTTCTGCTTCTCTCTTCTTGCCTTGGTAATTCCTAGCACCATCTCTGTGTGTGATGGCCCTGACAACTTGAATCTATACATTGGCAGGACATTGTTGTATTAGAGACTGATTTAGAAATCAGAGTTTAATCACAGAGGTGACTAAGGAGGAGTGAAATACTCTTGACAAACAAACATCTGTGCAGCATGGTGACTGGTAGAGAGTGCTTCTTGGAGTAAAAGTCCACATTTTGTAGAAGCTACCAACCATTATAATTTCCCATGTCCAAGTATGTAATGGATTACTGACTGCTCTAAGAGATTTGAAAGGTCTTTTCTGCAGCCCTACTGTCAACAAGAACTGGGAAAGCATACCCAGTATTTCCACTCTTCTTATAGTCATGCTTATTTTTCATTTATAGAAGTCGAGATTCCTAGTGCCTTCATTTGAGTTAAGAAGCCCATTTTGTCCTTTTCTCATGTATGAGCCCTTGGACTGCTCATCAATTAATGAAAGCTATTGTAAGCACCAAATCTCAAGAACAGGACCTCAGCAATTTATAGTAACCAGAGATATGGCCCTCAACAATTATACCGCCCAAAATATGAAACTGTAGGGAAACACTCTGATGGAACTACACCACAGGAGCATAATCAAGACTGACAACTGACAAAACTGAGACCTTTTTTTGACACTTCGAGCAACTGTGTATGAAAAGTTTAGATTCTGTCATTTCAATCACAATTTATTAATACAGAACTAATCATAACCTCCAGCATGCCAGATTTTTACTGAAACAAAAATGCCCCAAAATACACCTTTCGATCTGACTAACAACTAACAACTGTCCTTTTTGTAAGTCAATATGAACAATAACACTTTCAAATGTTTATAATCAGAAAAGTGATCTGCATTTTACAGAATCTATTATTGTTACCAGCAAAGCACGACAAAGCTTAACAGTATTCTTCCAAGCAGATGATTAAACATTCATATAAAAGTATTAGAAAATGACATGATATCATTTAGTAGTAACATCACTAAATAGTAAAAATAAGCATTGGAACTGTTGTCACATTATGTCTTCACCATTTACCTGAAAAGATGCTTATTTCTGTTTATTTTCCTACTACCTATTCATCCTTAACCTGAAACACCACAACAGATTACATACCAAAAATACTGACAGCCCACTGCTTGTTATGAGAAAATCATTGGGAAAGGACTACACAAAAACCTGAGAGAGCAAGCAGTGTATATGGATACATAAGGGCTAAAAATAAATGTTGGGGAGGAAAGAAACATATACAGAACAGACTACTAATGCATAACTATGTATTTAGCCCTGATATTCTAAGGCTGGGTAAATCGTCAGCAATACTGTCATTTGCCACTGCATAACACCTATCTCGCTTTAAGACTCTCAGCTCCCAGGTATAATACATTGAGTTTAGTTAACAAACAAAACTGCTGAAAGCAGATTCACACAAACTTGGTCCTCAACAGACTGAGCAACAGAGCAAGGCATTCTGTGCAGCTGTACATTTTTAAAACATATAAAATATTTCAAGTTATATATGAAAGTAATATTACTTAACCACATGGATATCCTAGATAAGTTATTTTATTCAGTATACAAACAAATTTTTTTTAAAAAAGTATTTGCTGTATAACATGTCAGAAGTCATTTTCAAAGCCAAATTCATGTGATTGTATGTCAGTTGTTGAGTACAGCAGAGGTTAACTGAGAAGGTTAGAGGAATCCATTGAAATGCAGACTGTATCTCAAATAAGACACAAAAAGCCATCTCATGAGATTGAGAAAGGAGGAAGGAAGGTGATTGAGACAGAGAAGAACACACAGCCTGGGAAGGGTTAGGGGAGTTGGAGGACAGGACTACATCCTAAAATCAAGAGCCAGAAACCAGGAATCAAAAAAAAGGGTAAAAAATAGTAAATGCTTTGGAAATATGTTGCTTTGGATTACCATTTTGGTGGCATCAAAAAACAACAAAATAATACAACAGTCAGAACTGCCCCTCCCTTAAAAACTCAGTACCTATGGAAAAAAAAAACCTGGTCACTCTCTGAAGACAAATAGAATCCTCTTTTCCACTCATCTTTAATCTCCACTATACAGAACTCAATTTTAAGACACATAAAGATACTTGAGATACATGCATATAGTAAAAATAAATACAAGCTCAAATTATTCAGTAGTTCAGTTTAATAAAATGTGTATTAGATTTTCAGTTTTACAAATATCAACAATATTGACAATACTGTCTTTCTTTTCTGTAATCACAAGTTCTTTTAAATCCAAAGCCATTCAATATGGAAAATGCTAAAATGAATTACCATGCTAACCTTGGGTAGTTAATATGTCATATTTATTAAAATAAAAATTCCAGACTTTTTCTATTCCTATATGTGCAATATTAACAGTTTTCAAGCTTTGAGTAAAAATTTATATTGAACTGAAATTTGCTTAGAAAACACATCCTCTTTTTAAATGTCAATGACATCAATGAATAATTGAAATTATTTCAAGAAGCTATAGATTAAATCATTATTTATAAAAAATGTTGTTTGTAAGGTTCAGCAACTTTACTATCAGAGAGAAACACAAATCTGAAAATGGAAAAGAGCCAACTACCAACAGGCAAATCCTAAGAACACATCTGTACGCTCCATATTCATTACTGAGCACACAAAAATTAAGTTATAAATTTTAAAAGGAGTTTTTAGGTTACCATTAAATATTTTAGAGAATTATTTTGCATTTAGAAGCAGTTATGCAAATTGTACTCACCCTATTCCTTGAGCAATATGTTCCAGTTGCTGACACATGCAAGTTCTCACTTCATACTCCACATCCTGGCACAGTGATTTTACCAAAGGAAGAATCTCTCTTTTAAAACTAAAACCAGAAATGTTTATATTAATATACAGATCAAGAATATATAAAGTCCATCCTGCAGTACTCAAATTTTACCTATATATTACTTCTAATAACAATTTCTGTGAAACTGATTTATCACACATGGCAAATTATTTTCCTGAAAACTTGAAATTATAAAAGAATGCTGTATGTCAGACACAAATGTGTGCTATAAAGAAACAAAAAATTATTATTTACAGTCATTATAACTTGCTCATATTTAATCTATTTTTTTAACTATGAAAATGTAGGTAAGCTTAGAGATGCTGTCCTCACTTAATAACCACCTTGAATACAATTTTTGAACAGCCAGTGTAAGAATACAAACAATTATATAAATGGAACTGCAAATCACAGTTAATTGTTTCTAATACTTCATCTTTGGTGTGCACGTAGTACCAAAGATATATTTGGAAAGAAAGAAAGAAAGAAAGAAAGAAGAAAAATAATTTAAGATTAAAAGTTTCAGGACTGCAACGCCTTTAAGCAAGTAGAACCAAGTACTCATGTTAAATCAGTTTCAGATACAAAATAACTATTTTTAATTCTATTTAAGCAAAAACACATATTACAACTTGGCAGAATCAGCCACAGTATTTCCTTTCACATCTCAAGATGTTGTAATGAGTTTTCATAAACTATCTCTATCCAAATCCTTATGATGTTGCAAAACTCGAGAGAAATAATACGAAGCCGCAGGCAAATTTTCAAGCCAGCTTGTACAGCCTCCACTCAACCCAGTGAAAATTAATTTCCTTCTTACAGCAAAATATGGCCTCAAGTTTCAAAAACTGCACTAAATCTTTTGAGTTTGGCATTTTAGAATAGCCTGAAGTAGAGACTAATTAAAAAAAAAAACGTGTTTTTAACTAGTTGTTGGAACACATGGTAGAAAAAACAATGTTCTATCCTAAGGTCAGGACTTTTTCTATACTCTGAAAAATAACCTTGGAGGCATGTGACATATGAAAGGAATATTTTTAATTATAGTACAAATTTTATGAGGAAAAAAATGGTGTCATTCTGAAAAAGAAAGTGAAGACATGCTTATATACTGACTACTCCTGAGGCCAGACGTGTCTCCTGGGCCTATCCTAAGACCCCTCGTGGAAGAGGAATGAGAGGGTGTCATGAATCTCACTCAGCCTATCACATTCTGAACCTTGGATCCATGCCTCTTTTCGGTCCTCTGACCTGCACTTAAGAGCCCATTACCAGAGGATCAATACGTCCCTGAAAATTCTCAGCCATCTTCTTAATGTGTAGCTTCCACACAGAAATGGTGCTATCTGTTCACTGAAATGAGAACTGCAAGGAATCATATTAAAGAAACCGAATTTAAAAAGTATGATTATTTGAACTTGTTATGGCTAGCACTACTATAATTTCTCATAAGATTCCAAGTGATCTGGAAATTCATTTTATTTTCATGAAAATGTAACGTCAAATAAATAAAAGCAATTTTGATTCTGCCAGAATTCTATGAACACTAAAGATAAAGATTTAAAGAGCTTGGTAGCATACTCAAAAAATACTGTTTTACCATGCTCATTAACTTTGTCGAATAACTGTAGTCTACATAGTAAATGAAGGTGTACATATCCTCCTTTTGGTTGCTTCTAGCAAGAAAGATGTCATAATTTAAAGAAATTTATTCCTAACGTCTTGTTACATGGTCCTATTGTTCATCTTTTATGCTATGCTGAATTCTTGCATTTCGGGGCAGATCAAAATCATTATAAGAGAGGACTTCCTCAGCTAGACATGGTTTCTGTGCACTTAGTAGCCCACGGTGGATTCTTTTGTAATGCAAAATCACACATGGCCAATTGCCTGGATAGGAAACATATTTGGTGAAATGGTCCTACTATCAGAAGACTGGAAAAACTGTCCAAAGAATGCACCATATCAACTGCTTTGGGCAGATAAGTTACTCAGATTTATTTCCATCATTGCTTCCTTGTTCTACACCACTGTCCAAACCCATAGACACTGCATCTAAGACCTGATGGTATCAGGCATCAACAGTGGCTCCTCATACAAATGCATATAATGAGTCAGAAAAAACCCACATCTACTTGTTAAAATTGATGACACAAATAAAAAGTTAGGAACAGGATTCTTTATGACAACAAACTCTATGATGAAGTTATGTTTTGTCTTCATAAATTGCAGAGAAATCCATTGTTTGGCTTATTTCCTAGTAAGAAAAGCAATATGAATGAATGGCATGAAAATGGTATCCATTCAAACCTGTGGAAGAACATACAAACTGAAGTTATAAACTGATGAACATCAGCAAGTCTGAATATGCCAGTTACATAATTAACATTTTTATTATTAATTAGCATCCATATAAAGATCTGTAAAAAGAAAGTATTTTAATTTTTGCAATAGTGGGATTTTTGCCCACTAACAAAGAAATACTGGTATGTACTGTGAAATGAAAACAGTTTACTTACATATGAGCTTCAAATTTGTTAGCTAATTTTCCTATGATTTTACAACGAACTAAGCGGGACTGAAGTGTCTGAGAAAGCTGTGCTTTAGATACAAGTGGATTCAGGATCTATATGAAAGAAAAAAGAAACGTGAAGAGAAGAAATGTAAGCAGTAATAATGTATTCCCCTTCTTATAAAAAAAATTCTAGAAAAACATATCCTGAATGTCATCTACCCCTTTTGAGGAATTAATCAGTACTAACAATAATGATGCCTATGTACATTATTAGTCTATTGGTTACTAAGAAGATTAAGTGCAGTGGAAGCACTACAGTAAATAGCCTTTGTTTGCTGAAAAACACTAACTTTCTCACAGTGACCTTCCTGTCCCGCTTTTTATCACGTTCGTCTCTTACAAAATGTTCTTATAGTATGTTCCACAAGCATCACTGTTTTCGCAGGCATAGAACTGCCACAATTCTTACTGAAGTGAATGAGACTTGTAAGGAAATACAATATTACAAAATACTACTAATTTGTTGTTAGCATAAGTGGAAGAATATTATTACCTCATGTCTGACAGTCTCTTTTGGTAAAGCTTCTATTACAGCGAGAAGAGTTTCTAGCCATGCATTGCTGACACCTGTTAGAAAGAAATGGATTATCTCTTATGTTGTACCTACACACACCCATTTTACACAATTATTTCTCACTTTTTACATGCACCTATTCAAGGAGCTACGTATCTAAAGCCCACTAAATTAACATTCAAGACTTCAAACTAAGTAGGGTAAGAGAGAAGCAAATTCTGTTCCCATTTCTTTTACTTTTCAACTCCTGTAACAAAAATAACGATCCTGTTTGTTTTGTAAAGATAATTTCACTCATTTAGAATCATATTCTTTTCTTATGCCCAATGAAACTTTCTTGTCTTACAAGAGGTAATTTTATTTTATACTGAAAATAGCGTCAAAGAAGTTAAGAGAAACTGATCATGACTGACAAAACATCACCCATTCTCCCTCTGTTTTATCAGCCACAAAACTTGAGTACTTCAGTAGAAACTTGGACTCAGTAACAACTTTGGGACTGAGTCCTTCAGTCCAAGGGGTTTTGCTTGCTTCAATCAGAATTGCATTTAAATACCAATATGTAAGTTTTCAGCACGCAAAAATCTTTTCATTCATTCAAGTCTAGACACAAAGTCACAGTGATTGCACTCACTGCTTTACACAGTCACTAAGGAAACAAAACATACAGAAGTAACCAGTCATCAGTATAGCTGCACAACCCTGACCTGCATCTCTGTGTTCCAAGTTCTGGAGAATGATGTGTAGGAAGGAGTGGGAGTACGTATGAATGGACACCAACTCCTCTTGCAGAACCGTCAAAAATGAAACAGCAGCTGTTAATTGCATTTCTACTCCTGCAACATGCAGCACTTCCTGTATAATTACAAATCATATCAATTTAGAGCATAAGGCAGAAATGTACTAAAAGAACATTCAAATTTTTACACTCGAGTGAATATGCAACAACCTGGGTAAACTACAAAATTGGCTGCAAAATTCTTTTAACAGCAATTAACTGGAGAAACTGAAATCTCTTATATTGTAACACGAACCTTTCAAGAAAAATAAAGTTAATTACAATATTTTTTGTGACTTTCAGTTTCATCAATATATATGTGTGAATGTTTCTGCTTTACAAAATGAGGTAAAAACACATCAGCCAACAACAGAATTTCTGCTGTTTATGCACATGAATTAAAAAGAAATATACATCCAGTGAGAGTTACTAAAACAGCAGAAGGCAATTTAAATTTCACCTCTTGCCAACTGACAGAACACAGATTAAAATGTATGTTTATGTGTACAGTGTTAAGAATAAAGCAGGAGGTACCAGTATACTTATCTAGGTAACTCATTATCTACTAGTACTTAGCTTAACATATAAGAATATAACTAATTAGGCTGTCTTTAAAAGCATCAACTCAAAAGTTAAAAAAAGTTAATACAGGTATGAAATATTACTAAATTTCTGAATGAAACAAAAGGCAATTTAAATTTCAGATTTATGAACATGTCGAAGAGCTTGCAGGATGCAATCTATGACATATATACATTCGTATAATGAATGCTATCTATCAGCTAGGCGAACATTCCATTTGTTTGCTTCTTTAAATGTGGATTTTCTCATGAGATAGAAAGTGCATTATTCTACTAAGAAAACACCATACTCATTTTACAAGTGATTTCAAACTCAGTAAGAGTTGAAAGTTCATACTTCCTATTTAATACTTTATATATGTAGTTTTGTTTCTTTTTCTAAAGTGCTTGAAATGAACAGTGTTTTCTCAGATCACATATCAAACAATGATAAACTGGTACTCTAACTGAAAAAAAAATCAGCCTAGATCAGATTAAGCAGAGGATTGTAGCAGAGGATTTTTGCAGAGAACATCGGAGAAATATTTAGTAAATTTTACTTACTTCAAAATAAAATGAGAAATTTTCATCACACAAATGTCAAAAAATTTGTGTGTGCAAATGAATAATTTTTGGTTTATCTGATTTCAAAGAGAACCATCACCTATCTCAGTTTACAGTCCTGTATATTTGTAAAAGCATTTTCTGTGCCCCTGCTACCCAAAAAGAAAAACAGAAACAGCATTGCACAGCTCACCCAGCAAAATGTGATAAAATATTTGCTTTCAATAGCTATGGAAATTGCCCTCTTGTTATCTCCACAGCCCCTCTCTATCCTTGCTCCTGCATTGTTATTACAATAGCCACAGCCAAGAACAAGGACACCTAACAATTCTGTCATTGAATGCTCATGGAATCAGAATACCCTTGCACACTGTTCTGGAATTTTTGCTTACACTTCTTAAAAAAAATCCCCAAAATATGCCAAAGAACCATCTACAGACTGTAGATGCCAAGACATCACTGCAGACTAGAACATTAATGGAGCTGAACTCAATTTTATGTACGTATTTACTTTGTACACAATGCAAACAAGATTACTTACCATCAAATAAAGTTTCCAAATAAGACTCCTCCACAGATCCACACAACTCTGGATAATCATGTGTGAGAACACATTCTCTGGATGTGCCTCCTCATGGACCTCGGGAGACATTGAAATGTAAATTTCTAGATTGCTTAGATACTTGCCTGCATTGCTGTTTACACTCAGAACTGTACTGTTCCACTTATGAAAATGTATGGGTCTCCTCATTCCAATTTCACTGAAATTGAGTGGCTTAAATTTCCTTACTATAAATTTATTTATTTAGAAAGCAATGCATTGTTCTACATATGGATCTGCCATAGATTCTCACTCTGGAGGAAAAACTCTTTTCCTGTCTATCGTATTCAGGCAAGCATATTTAATGGAATTTAATGGCAGTAACATGTTCTTGAACTACCCTAATCTGTACAAGTTAAACTCAGGCATCAAAGCTTGCAAAATTTAGTAAGGCTGGCTTATTCCATTAACTAGAAAACAGAAAATTCACCTCTAATTACTGCACTTTATGTTCTGCAGCAACAGAATTCTCTTGAAAGAATGCTGCAAGAAGAAACATAGTCCATCATTTTAGTAAGTGTGTTGATATGACAGAAATTTTCATTTGGGACTGGAAAGACATAGAGATAACGGAGAGAACAGAAGCTCAAAAAATACAATGAGGATGGACTTTAAAATCAATGTTAGGTATAAGACAGGGGGAAATCACCCCACCTCTTCTTGAGCTATAAAATCAACTAGGAAAAAGAAAAACTTTCAAGGGGAAACTGATATATTAGGAAAATAAGTAACTTTGAAAACGAGTTTGGATCTAATCAGACAGCACTGAACAGCGCTTGATGTATACACTTCGAAAAGATTAGCCACAGTTTTCTGCAACCACAGCATTTGGAAAAATCTCTTACTAGTCAATCAGACAGACACCTGCAATCTCCCTTCATGGCTTTTCAAAGGAGTTGCACAAGGACAGAAAACAGGGAAAATGCTACTAATGTATTTTGAAAGGAGCCATTTGGTGCACAACAAGAAATGCTGAGAAGAATGTCTAAGCTTTCCCTAAATCTGCATTTCAACGACTTCCAAGGTTCACGAGGTGGTGCATGCAGAAATCCAGAGAGTGGGGATCTCTATGCAAAAGAATCCACACAAAGATGCCACTTAATTTCAACAGTAGAATTTTTAAAAGTATTTCACAATTTCACTCCTATGTTAATATCTAAATGATATAAAATATATGTATTCATTAGCATAATCAAAATACTGACATTCAATTTGATCATTACTTAGATCTGGCATATTTATTGGCATATTGTATGTTTGATTTTACTCATCTCTGACTGAAAACAATTATGTTAAATAAGTCAATGGTACCAGTAGAAGACTTAAAATACATTGATCCAATGAAAAAAAAAACCACTCCGACATTTTTTGTTACCAAAATAAACTGTCAGATATTTTGATAGCCAAAACTAACCTTTAAAATCACTGAAGATCACTTTAACAAGCAAATTAATGTAATCAAAGTCTTAACTTCAGTTGTAGCCTTACATAGAGTTATCAGAGTTATTTACAGTCATTAGGCTTTGCATTTGTGAGGTAGTTTGTTCTAACTTGGCTGAAGCTGCTCCTTAAACCACACCTTAAATCATTTTTTTCATTTCTTCTAGGCATGGGATCATACTGGGGCAGAGCAGAAACAGAGATATTTATCCTCCTTAAAAATCAAAGGCTCATAGAGTCATTTGGTTTGTAAGGGACTTTAAAGCTCATCTATAAACACCCCCCCCCTTCCAACAAGTAAGAACATCTTCAATGAAATCCAGTTGCTTAGATCTCTTTCCAACCCGACCTTGAATGTTTCCAGGGACTGGCTACCTACCACCTCTGAGCAACCTCTTCCAGTACCTTACCACCCTTATCATAAAAAATTTCTTCCTTATATGTATTCTAATTCTACCTTCTTTTAGTTTGAAACTGTTACCCCTTGTCCTATCGCTACAGGACCTACTATAAAAGTTTGTCCCTCTCTTTCTTATAAGCCTCCTTCAAGTACTGAAAGGCTGCAGCAAGGTCTCCCTGAAGCCTTCTCTTCTCCAGGCCAAATAAACCAACTGACCTTTATACAAACATATCTGTATATAAAATTACCATATAATATTACATGTCAGCATACACCTACCACAAGCTAGCAGTGACTTCCTAAAAATGTGGAAGGCAGCACATGAAACTTCAAACATCTAAAAGTAAGGTATACTTTTCTGGATAGTAGCATGAAAATGTTTGGATGGAAGGAGACTGAGAACGTCAAAATGAACCATTATGACTGGCTGGTCCTCAAAAAGAGTTCTCAAATAGTGTTCTCAAAAAGCTGTCAATACACTGATAAAATTTCAGAATATGTAAATAGTATTAATTTATTTTCCTGTCGCAATATTTTTCAAAAAACATGAAGCCTGCAATATTTCGTAAACTCAGTGAATTAACGTGGAAGACCTTGTGTGCATAACTGTCCTAGAGAGTGAGTTTGCAATAAAAGCAGCATTTTTTTGCCTTTGTTAAAATAGTTATATTGACAGAAAAAGATACATTGAAACCTCATTACACACAACTTACTTACTCTGATCTTTGGTACAACTCGCCGAAGTGTTTCTGCAGGATTCTGTCGCATCAGGACTGGAAGATTTGCCACCACACTTGTTCCTTGGATATCCTGGCCAGAACTTACAAAAAAATACACATATACAATACATTACTTTCTACGACGACTAGAAGCTCACAGATGTCATTTAAAAAATAACAAACATAATCAATGAATGCACACTACTCAAGTTATGCATATAAGCTGTCAAGAGATGCGATACTTCTTCAGATAATAAGTAGTAGAAAACACCATTAAAAAATATCAACTGCAAAAGCTGTTATGTATAATCTCTGATATTGAATGTTCTAATTTTAATGTAGCTTCTGGAAAAAAATATAAAATATTTTAAAGATCCTTTCAGACCGGATGATCAAGGCAGTGGCTTTTTGGAAGCTTTTATATTGTAACAAGACAAGTGATAAAGCATAGGAAGGGGACAAACATAGGATACAAATGAAAACTACACTCAATGTACAATATTTTAAGGGAAAACAGATGTATACTGACAAACATGACAGAAGAAGGATGCAAAACTTGTTTACATTACAGATCTTGTACATTTCTCCTCATCTTGTTTCTCTCAATGGTACCCCACAATTGAAAAAGTAAAAGAAAAACAAAGCAATGGGAGGGAAACAGGCAGCAATGAAGAAAAGGCATGAGACGAAAACAAAAAGGATCCAAGTGGATAAAACTCTAGAACAGACTCAGAAAGTGTCTTGATGCCAAAATTAAAAATAGAACTATAAACACCAACACATCCTTTTTCCTGTTTAAATGCATAAAATCCATTTTGCTAAACAAATCCAGATTTGTTCTAATAGCTAAGCAGCTCATTTTTAAGTAAGCACGTAAAGCTCAACTGTACACATACAAGCATTTTTTCTTAGTGTGACACTACAATGAAATGTACAAGATGATTATACACATAATTTTAGAAGAAATTCATAGTAAAGATACTTTTAAATTCTTCCATATACCACGCCCCATTCCATGATCATTCCAAGTTTTCTTACTGAAACACAGGAGCTCAGAAGCAGGACCAGGTACCTAAATTGGTCACAGGACAGTAGATTGCACAACCCCCTTCCATTTTTGTTCTGCCCTCTAAACTATATTAGGGAACTCACAGTTAAGATAAAAGCCTTTCTGCAGCAGTTAGGGCTCTAAAGATCTTTACACATTCAATTAATGCTCTACATCATCCTCAACACTCACGTCTTTCAGAAGATGAAATTAAATTATAGGTATAGTCAAGCAGGCCAATTTAGATCTATTTTGTTAAATGCATACAAATGTGCTTGTAAAAAGGAGGATATGTTTGTATAGTAAGTGAGAAGCAAAAGTAAATGCTTTGGTTAAAATCAACAGACTAAAATACCTCAAGAGAAATACTGTAATATCCCACAGGATTTTTTTTTCTTTGCACTCTATAATTTCCAATGAAAATATTCAAACAACAATTAGGTATCACCAACACTAACTTAATCATGTTTAGCAAACTGCAATTTCAGTGTATTTTTGAAATAAAGTATTCTTCACTATACACGCAAAGATAATTTTCCATGTTAGAAGGCAGTATGTTCTGGAAGATTAAATATAGGCTGGAAGGCAGGAATTCAGGAATTCCAGTCCTCTAGGCAAGACAGGCACACACACACCTGTTCACTTCATTGTTAGGTTTCTATTCTGCAGACAGGTGTAATTACCTAACTCACCAGCTACAAACTATCAGTCTGTTTAAGGGTCTTAACGTGCCCCAACCAAACCTTCCCCCCTCCAGAAAGAGCAAACCTTGCTACGGCAGATGCGTCTCATTGTTTGTACAGAATAACACAAACTGTCTGCAGTCTGAAAGCACATCTAAAGTACATACGATTGGAATTAACTCAATCTTGCATTGTGTGTGTCTGCCTCTAAGACAACTTTCCTTTCAAATCAATGGAGATAAACAGTAAAGAGCAATTTATCTCAGCCTAAAGAGATGAGAGGGCCAGCATCCCTGATGTGCCTGTTTCCCTCAACCACCCATAAGGCAGACACAAAGAGCAGCTCTCCTGCACGCACCTGCACTGTAAGGAAACGATGGCTCCTGCCCACAGAAACATATTACAAGCCTTAGTCCTACAGGCATTCACGTTTATGCTTAACTTCACCATTGCAAGTAATCCCTTTGATTTCTCAATAATATATTGGAATCATAGAATGTCAGAATATCTCAAACTGGAAAGGAACCATGCGGATTATTGAGTCCAACACTATGCTCCTCACAGGGCTAACTAAAATTACATGAATAACAGCATCATCCAGACATTCCTTGAACTCTTGACAGGCTTGGTGCCATGACCACTTCCCTGGGAAGCCTGTGAAGAATTGAAAGAACCTTTTCCTAGTGATCAACCTGAACTTGAATTAACATCTTTAGAAATGCTCGTGTGATTGTAGCATCTAACTAATATAACTAATTTGTGACAAAATAAAATATTCCTACTTCCCTGAGTCCCAGAGTAATCAAGCAGGATCTGCCACAAACTTAGTCATGGCAATAAATGTTTTAAATGGTGTTACACACCACAAATGCCAGGAACCAGTAATTTTTGTCTTTTTTAATGGTCCATATACACCTTAAATATTAGAAAGATAAGAACCCAAACAGAAGATTTATAATAAAATCTAAGACAACCAACAAACAAGCAGAAAGCTATGAACACTGTACTGAGGTTATGACATATTGCTGTCATCAGGGCTGCAAAATTCTGACCTGCTGAGAAAAATCTGGGAATTATTCCCAGAGCAGAGACTTCACCTTTGTTGTGCCTATAGCTCTACAACAATAAAGAGCAAACAAAAATCTGGGAATGGAACCCAACACAGATGTGGAAAAAAAAAATACACTGAAATTCACAATATCAGAGTGCAATAATAGAAATATTAAATAAAAAACCCTCAACAGGCTGAAATTTCAAGGTCAAGAGAAAAAAACTTGACAGAGCATAGAAACAATCCCTATTTCCTGTATTTTTTTGAATATGGGTTATCTTTTTCTCTTGGCATATACATAAATATACTAATCCTTCATGTTTTTTTAAAATACAGTGTGTATTCCAACTGAGAAAGTGTATCAGTATTTTTTTAGTTCTTAATCTTCTGTTAAGACTACTACTGATGTAAAATTAAGCTGATGCGATTTTCTTAAAAAGTATTAGGAACTAATATTCTGACTGGTTACCATATACACCCTTTTATATTTTTAACTGTAGACTCTAAACACAAAAATGTTGACATGTTTTGACAGGGCAAAGCCACACCAAAGCTCCTTGCTGTTCCAAAACAGCAAGAATGGTTGAGAGTGCAGATTTTCAGATCGATTTTAATATTAGCATCCCTGCAGTCTTATTTGGTAAACAGGTATGAGCACTCTCAACAAAAACATGTCTCCCAGTAACACCTAAAATCATTGAAAGGACAGTTTTCTGTCAACTACAGAAAATATACAAAGTAATGATTAATAACTGAACTATTTACAGCATGCAACATTTTTTGCATTATTCAAAACCATTTATTACCTAATTCAAAGCCACGAATACTAAAGACTCTCACATTTATGGCAGATTTCTCTGAGTACCACATACAAATTCTAACAAAGCTTCAAAGCACAACTGAGAAATTTAGAGCTCCCAGAATGGAAAAGGGTCACAGGATGGATGGATGTTCTTATGATACAACTTGCAAGGAAAAGATTCTGCCTTTGTATTATCCAGCAATAATGCAAAAGGTCAAGGTAACTCAGAGAAGCTACTTAATTGAAAATTTTATTCATTTTGTACCAAGATGGAAGAAATGTGAACTGCTAAAAAATGCAACCTTTAGCCAACAGAAATGTAAAGAAAAGGGGAGTGTTTCCCTTTAAAACAGAAATGCTTAGTATCTGGCTTGCTGCCAATTAAGAATGTGAAGCAGGAGGCATTTCAACACCTACACAGCCTGTAATTTTCCAACTGTGGAAGATTTTTCTTCTATTTCTACCAAAGAAGCTGCATCATATATTTCTCTCTAAATATTAGAGACTTCAGGATTATAGTGAATTATTGCTAAATGCTCAGATTTAGACATTTTTGTATTAATAAATACGTTAAACAACATGCTGAATCTTTTCTTCAGAGTCACAGAAAGCTCAATACAATGAAGGTGCTATTTGGTCATTAACAGTGTTAACTACAAAAGAACTCAACAGAGCCCTATACTTAGAAGCAATTTAGCTCAACCTCTTTCGTGATAGCAAAATTCACGTAGATAATATAATTTGAATATAAAACTTGAGGGCTCATCTTCTGGGTTCATCTTACAGAAGATTCCAGTGACTTTACAATGCTGGGAAGCGGGAAAGGTCTCATGCTGAACACTTCTGTCCTAATACGTACTGCCTCTGCAACACCAGCTGCTCGCTGCCAGCCAGCAGTAGAAGAGCTGGTCTAGCTACAAGGCTTCAAGAACCCGCATAGCACTAAGCCTCTCCCTTGAGCCCCTGCATTTGGTGTTACTTGTTTTTTCTGCCCTCATAAAATGAAATCTAGGTTACATTTGACTGCTTTGAGACTGAAGCAAATCCTCCTAGAGTCAACTTGCAAACATACAAAGGACAAAAAAGTGACTGGGAGTAGTCAGCCTGGATTCTTGAAGGGAAATCATGCCTGACCAATCAACTTGACAGCCTTCTACAATGGGATGACTGGCTTGGATGGTGGAAGTTGTTTAATTTATTTTAGCAAGGCTTTTGACATCATCTCCCATAATATGCTCTGAAGTGCAAGCTAGACGAATGGGAAGTCATGTGGACTGAGGACTGGCTGAATAATTGAGCTCAAAGGGTTGTGATCAATGGCAAGGCAGCCAGTCCCTAGTGGTTTTCCTCAGATGTCTACATGGGAGGCAACACTGTTTAACATTTCATTAATGACCTAGATGATGGGACAGAGTGCACCCTCAGCCAGTATGCAGATGACACAAAACCAGGAGGAGGGGTTGATAGACCAGATGGTTGTGCTGCCTCAACAAGCTGCAGAAACAACATTAGATATTTTACAAAGCCCAACAGCAGGAAACACGAGTCCTGCAGCTGTGGAGGAACAGCCTCATGCACCGGAACAGTCTGGAGGCCAGCCAACTGGAAACTATCTTGGCAGAAAGAACCTAGAGGTCCAAATGGACGCCAAGCTGACCAGAAGATAGCAAAGCATCCTTGTTGCAAAGGTGCTGACAGCACTGGGAGGAGCATCACCATCAGCTCAAGGGAGGCAATTATTCCTCTCTATTCAGCACAATTTTGCTGAAACTAAGATAGAATAAAATGAACCTGAAAATGTAACACCTGATTAATACCCATTTCCAAGAAGTCAGAAGTCCTCAAAATATCACAGTATGAACACGTCTGTGCAATTGACGTTGTAATCCTTTCCTATTAAAATCATATTTTCAAAACCACATTCTCATCCATCTTGTACTTCAGATATATGTGTCCATGGTCATTTTATAGCACATCTGAATAAAATATACATCACTATACCTTACAAAATTAACCTGGCCTATCTGAACATGCGCTACTCCACGTGAAACTTCTAGTGCAATTAAAGAATAGAAAATACAGATTTTGCTGCACAGTAGTTTTGTATTCATATTAACCTTGTTTATCAATATCAGTGTGATCAACTGAAACTTCTTATTTCTGTTTTCTTGCTGAACAACTGTCAAAGATAGAAAGGATTTCTAATTCATTCAAATACTCCTTTCTGTTCCTTAGTCAAAACAAATGTACTATAATGACATAACTTCAGTCTTCCTAATATCATCAGTTTCTGTGAGTTTAGACACCACTTACCATGAGGAAACATTAAGCTTTTTCCCCTTGAATTTTAAGAAAAGGTTCAATAATATAAAACATGCCTCAAAGGAACACATTTTTCCTCTCAAATATTACTCTAGTATCAACATTACTATCTCCTAGAAGATAAATATTTCCTCTTCCTTAGATGACTTTCAACACATATTGCATTTTATATGGTCTCTGTGTAGAATTCATCCTGGTGTTTTTTATTCTGAGTCTAAATTTGAAGAAATAAACCCTTTTTTTCACTCCAAGATCAAGATAATGCAATTTACAGTTCTTAGGTGATAGAAGAAAAATGAGCTAGTAGCTGATATTATTTTTCCTTCTGCTCAGTCCTCATTCACTAACTCAGAATTTATAATTTTCACTTTCAACAAGATTTGTCACTTCACAGCATACATTATATGATACAAGAAGTCTTTTCAAAAAGCAGATAGGCCTGTAATTTTTCTACATAGAGTGAGAAAAAATTAAATCACAGATGCTTTCCAAATTCTTGAAGAGTAAATTACTTCTGCAGACCTAAATTTATCTTTATAGGCTAGTTTAGGCAGAGGATTGCTTTTCATTCTCCAGTCTTCTTTGTTGTATCAGTATATTACCGACAGCTATTTGTTGCATGAAAAGGAGCTAACAAGTACTAAAAGTTACTTAAGTCTTCTTCAACTCATGGGTCTCACAGGTGTGAGGCACTATACGCAATAGATCCAAAAGCTCCCACTTTACTATTTATCTGTGTGTCTTTCTATCATGCATTCTCATCCTTTCTGACCATAATATACTCCATATTTTATCAATCCCATATTTTTTTCATAGCATCTCTAATCTAATAGTTATGGAAGTTGATGAGAATTTTCCTAGAAATATTCAGAAGTTCTTGATCAAGAAAGTTGTATTTGTGCTTTTCATCCTTTCATTTAGAAAATGGACTTGCAGGTCTAAAAAGTATTGTCCTTTTTTCAAGATTTATTAACTGCTCTACCAGAAGATACCACTTCCCATCACCCTCAACCTTTGCTATGAGTCTCTTTAACCACTTAAAACCGAACTATGCTATGCTATTCCTAGTAGGAATTCCTTTGCATATCACTGGGAAAAGTACATCAAAGATTAAGAAAGCAACAGTTACCAGCCTATTTATCTGTATCCCCCTCACTTCATAAAAAAAGTCTTTTCTGTATAAGCAAGAGTTTATTTTCTATTGATCATGGTGAAAACCTGAAATAACCATAACTTTCTAAGATTTAAAGCACAAGTAGGACTTCAGAGCCATCTTCCAAAAAAATTCAAACTTTTTTTGGCTTATAAGATCCAGAACAACAAAATCTAAGCTGAGGCATCAACCCTTATAACATAGACAAATGGTACATAAACATACTTTACACGAGTTGACTATCCATTTTCAATATCACACAGAATGGAACAAAAGAAAATGCAAATGTAAAAGACCAGTAGTGACACTGAAGAGAACACTCAGTATAGAATAAACGACAGAATAGAGTATGAGTAAAATCAATGAATGAAAAGTCACAAGGAAAATAAAAATTTAAAATAGTAAAGATATTGAACCCCAGGTTTTGAAGCTATTGCTCACAGCGTTCTCCTCCATATCCAAGTGAAATATATCTATAGAACTATAGATATTGTAACTAGATAGATACCATATATAACATAAGCTGAGTCTATGTTTCAATTTTAAAAACAAGAGAGTAAAACTGTGAGCACTGACAAATACATCTGAAATTTTAGAAACTCTTTTGAAGCTTTAGCTGTAGAAGTATTTCTTCTTTTTCCCAACCAAGGAAACATGAATGTGACCTCCATGACTTCAAACAGTTAACAATAAATTTCCACCAAATTACTGCTGTCATACTCAAAGAGTCTGGTGACTCAAAAGAGAAACATAATTAGAAAACTAAAACAAAACTGTGAACTTCTCATACAAGCTGGCTTTTAGACAACTTAGAAGTGGAAAGCTTTGCTTTGTTCACCTTCTGTTTATTAGTCAGGTGTTTTCAAGTACTATTGGAAATCTACTTCAGACTGAAGCAGTTACATGCATCAGCAATACACCGTCAGACAGCTAACTCTAGTGATGTTTCCTCATCCATCAGAAGCAACCACAGATCAAAGGCAGCTTTCTGAGGTAAATACGCAAATAACTAAATATTACTTCAATTCCAAGCTGTTGGTGATTCACGTTCTGTCAAACAAAAAAGTGCTTTAATTGATTCATGCTCACTTTGGAAAGTAGGATGAAATTCAACTACTTAATTAAAATGCAGAAAGAGTCAGAGTGATGGCTTTCAGAAACAAATGAGATTTGTTCCATTGACATTATACAGCTTGGAGTGGGCAGATAATCAAAGCAGATAATACAACTAGCATAATAAACAAACTGAGGTGAAGACACAAGTCCTGCAGATTTCCTGCTCTCTAGCAGAAAAATTTCAAACAATGGATAAAAAATTAGTATTATATGTACAGGTAATTCACCTATATTTACATTTCTGTTAAAATCATCATGAGCACACCATGAGAATAGTCCAGCCTTCCCAACTAGGTTTCCGTAATTATAATCCTAACAACGTTCCCTATCTTCAAAATCACTACTATGCTCTTAAACAGCCTTTTGTTAGACTATTTTTTCTTCACATACTCATACTTTACATTATTTCTAACTGTACAATTATCCCGAAAAGAGTCTGACATTCTGCAATAGAAAGAATAAATAAAGCATTTACCAGTAATTCCACCCACATTTACTAAAATTACTTCAGAATCATCTCTGGCAGAAAAAAATATTCCTTTCCTTCGAATGCATGTCAAATACACTTGGCTGCATAGATCCTTCACAGCATACTAGTGTTAACCACAGTATCTGGTCTATCTATTTACTACGTTAGCATCAATATCAAAGTAACATGGAAAAAGAAAAAATACAGTAAGATACAACTATGATACTTGTTCGCACACGGCTTCCTCCCTCCTTTGCTTTGTTTATTACTGAAAATGAACAGAACTAAATGATCGCTGACAGGTGTGAGGCACTAAATTTTTAGTCTAAACTCATTGTGGAATAGTAACGCAATGTATTATCTTAATGAATAATACTTTTATTAGGTATCTGATATGGTAGCCATGCAAACGGATATCTACAGGTAGAACTTACTTTAAAAACAGCACACAGTGCTTAGAATACCAATGATATTTCAGCACATCCAGAACTCCAAACTTCTGTATGAGTAACACAACACCAACATGGTCTTTATAGGTGTCACACAAACCATCTCAACCGTTATTCAGTGTGTGGTCAATCCCTCAGTCATAGGGATAATGGCAAAGAAGAGGAAAATAGGATGTATGTGCTTGCAGGGGAAGCAATAGAACTTCAGGAAAAATAAAATGTCTGCTGTATGTTGGACTCAAAAACAGAAGCAACAAAATAAAAAAATTTCGAGTACTTCCATCTTTCACCAAAAAGCATGTAAAGTGAATAATGAACACCTCAAATGGCCTAACAGGTACTAAAATCTCCTTAGAATCTTCTTCAGCTCATGGGTCTCATAGGTGTAAGGCATTATAAACAATAAATCCAAAAGGCGTCACTTCCCAATGGTTCATTAAAAAAAATCATCATCTCCATTTAACCGGAAAGTAAGGTGAGGCAAGGGAAAAGTAACTATTTAAAGCCTTTAGAACTGGCAATAAACAAGTATGATACAAAGGTCTGGATATTCATTTTATTGATCTATCTACTCTCTAACACATCACCTTCAAACAGGTGGGACAGTTCAAGTGATTGAAGCACAAGTGTACTTATGTACCCTTTGGAGCTGACTTTCCATACCAGTATGCACTTAATCATGTATTACAAACTCATGGTGCAAGTATATTTCCTTTGTGCACAACACAACAGACGTACAACGATCAAAAGAAGTTACAAGTAACCCTTAAAATGCACTTACAGTTGGCCTTACTTGGTGAAAAGAATAAAGAAACAGACATATTCTTGGGTTAAAACCTGTGCTGAAGAAGCAGGTTAATTTTAAGTAGTTGTCATTCTTTTCTCCATTGATTTAGTAGTTAGCACTTGATGCAGTTGTGAAAAGCAAAATAAAAATCTTACCTTGAAGACTAAATAAATTCTAGCTTCCAAAATGGCAGAAAAACAGGTACCCTAATCCTGAGCTTTTAAATGAAATTACATAAAGGAGATTAACTGTTTCTAACAGAAGAATATTGGTGCAAGCAGCAATGAGGCTGTGACTCATGTTTTGCTATTTAATAGGGACATGAATCCTCCTCCTCCTCCTCAAAAATCTCAGTTACAATTTCAGCAGTGAAAATGGCATCTTCTCTGCTTCTCCCTTTAAAGCCAGCATTTTTATCTCTAGGCCGGCAAAACACTGTAAGTAATATAACCATGTAAATATGTATATTAAAGCTGATGCTCTTCACATTTCTCTTTTACATATGTTTATTTTGCCAGAGGCAATACAATCAATTCATATTTACAATGAAAATATAGCTAGCATTTTTAAAGCATTTCCTTCCTCTTTCTAGTCTCCTCTTCTCAATGTACTCTTGGTAACAGAAGTTATCAAACAATTGCAAAGGCAGAGGGAGGAAAAAGGCAGAGAGCTGGGGAAGAGCATATATATACTGTTTTGGAAAGTCAGACCATAAGGTGGTCAGCCGCATTTCTCATGCAGCGCAGGCAACCAGTAAATCAACCCTTCTTGTGGACATAACCCCTTCCAAGCAAAATGTATTGGTATTATTGAGAGCAACAGTGCTTTTTCTACTGTGCAGTTCTGTTTATTTCAATTAAATCATCAATGCTCTGACCCAGCCTGAATCTCACTTTCTTGCTCCTCTCCAGCTGGTAAAGAGAAATGTGTTGGAGTTACACAGGCAACTTTGAACGACTATTTAATCCTGGCATAAACTGATGGCTCCAGCACTTCACGTAGTTCACTGTTGCTCAACAATAGTCATCAGGAGGGAAAGCTAAGTACCCAAATTAATACTTTGTTTTTACTTCAAGAAATAGTGACTCAAAGCCTTTTACTAAGGGCATAATTGACAATTTGTAGGTCAATCTAGTCTCATAAGCAAAAAAGATGGGCTCCAAGACTTTCTGCTTATACCCTTCCTCATGCTCCTGGACTGTTACAGAAAACCCTGTGGCAACTTTTGCAATTTTACTCAAAGTTACAGTGCACTGCTGTTTAAAATATATATATATATATATATATATATATATAATTCTGATTTAAGATACACTGGGGAAAGAAAAAAATACCTATGGGGTTTCTTTCCATAACCAGGTGGAAGATTTAACTTTATAAGCTTATGAGAAAAATGCCTTAGGAAAAAATGCCTGTATTGCTCTACCTGCAAAGCCAGAATTCTCTTAAAGTGGATAACTATTGAAAAATGGATAAGGACAAGAAGAATGGATAAATTACTTTTTTTCCCCATTACAAATACTACAAGACTATACTCTTTGAGGCTTCATTCTTTCTTCACCATTCTAAGTTATTTTGACTTCATGATGCCAGTCACCTTAATTTTTCTGTCAGATTGTATAAATAAAGTTTAATAAAATGTCTGAAGACCTACAAATACCTAACTAGCTACTCTAAGTAGATAAAGTCAATAAAATAAGACCCCTGGTTAATATTCTCACTTAAAATGATGCAGTGCCATTCATGTCAGTTCATCTATCCTTGCTTACACACAGCTTGAATCTGACTTTCTTATGCTATAGTAAATTTAAGAACAGTGGAAAAACAGGAAAGCAGGAATTGCGAAGAAACACAAGTGTGTAATTTTGATATTATGCAACGACTGAGAAGTGTTGTCTCTCTGGGGGTTTGTTAGGAAAGGGGTGGGTATCTAAAACTTGTCAGTATGCAAGGAGTAGACAGGCCAAACGCTATCTATCATTGGAAACGAGTTCAAGAAAGCATAGCAATTCCCCTCACTCCTGCTGTGAATTGATACGACTGACAAGGAATGACTCAGCTCATCTACACATGAGAGTTGTACACATTCTCGGAATGCACAGCCATGCAAGAAAATGGAATAAATAAAACTGCTCCTGCAACAACCACTACCAAGATACAGAGGATATTCTATTCCTTAACATTACTTTTATTCCTTAACATTAACCCTTCATAGGGTAATGCTTTTCAAAAAGAAACATGCAGAAATATTTATTTGAATGCAAAAGCAGCCAAAAGGTAGAATATAAATAAGAATACCTACACCATCAAGAGTCCATTCAAATAATAACATGGATATGAAAGGCCTGGTACATTCTCCTGCTTGTATTATCAGCCAGCAGCAATAAAGCATGCCTTGGAGAGATGTATCCATGAGATCTACCAGAATTTTCCAAATGGTTGTCTCTTGTAATTCTGTTCATCATGACTCATAAGACAGAAAGACATTTTTATTTTGTAGACAGAGTTGTTCAACTGATAGGCTACAGACAATTAACATTCAATGAGAAAGACTCCATCTTGTCAAAAAGTGTTTCCGTGAAATCAGCAAGGTTATTCAAGGAGAGAGGAACAAATTCAAGAACTGCAGTGAACACAATAGCCATGTAGAACTAATTTTAACAGACTGAGGTATGAGTTAGACAACCTTTATTTTCAAAGCCTTCTAAGGAAACTGTTACTGTTGAGACTGGAAAGACCCATACACACCATACACAACCCTATCTAGGAAGGTAATTATACATCAAGTGAGGTATACGAGAGAATCAAGATATAAAAATGCTAGTGACATGTTAATTCTCAAAAGTGTGAGTTTCAAGAAAAATTCAGTTACTCAGAATGCTACAATTCAGTAGCATTCCCATCACTATCATGTTCAACTGAAAAGATTCTTGCTACTTTTGCATCACAACCCTACCTTTAAAAACCTTTCCCTGAAGGCATAACTCTGTCTTTGGCTAGAGATGCCATTTATGGCATCAGTTTTGGAATTTGAAGTGACAGCCTTATCACTGTGTATAATTTAAACAGCTGGTTCTTTAGCTCCAAAATAGGTTTTACCAGATGTCACGACCCAACATGGACAGTCCAGGGGTCACCAGGGTAACTGGGTAAAATTTATGGGTTCAGTACCCACTCGTCTAAATAAAGACAAAACAATGCCAAACAATTGGTCCAACAAGAAATTTATTTGTACAGGCATTCTTAGGAATAGCTTGCTAAATCTGTGTTAAGTGAAAAGAAAGAAAGAGAAAAGGGAAGAAAGGGAGAGAGAGAAAAGTGCAAGAACACTACCTGGGCTCCGGTCCCCTCCTTCTCCCAGGATGGTGGGTATGTGCAAATGGCCCCTCTTGAAAAGTGTTATTTATAGTTTTCAGTGGGCCTGCGCAATGCTGCTTCTAGGAAAGTTCTGGAACTGAATTTGGGGGGGCTTAGGAGGACTCTGAGGCCTGAGGTATTCTTCTTTCCCTGCTCTTCCTACTGGCAAGAGTGCAAGCATGACCTCTCTGGGCAGCAAGCACAGCTGGTCTGCTTGTGAGAGTGGGATAAGGCTGAAGGACACTGCCTCCATTACAGCCTCAGCATTCAAAAACAAGTTTTAAAGCGAAAAAAAGAATCAGTCCCTTTCACTAAACTATGACAATAGAAATCCTCACTTATAGAATCATTTGCAATTTCTTTTTCATTTTGTTTTCCAGACTAAAAAGAGAATTCCTTATACAAAAACCTGCCCCTGAGAGATTAAGTAAGCCCCTAACAAACTAGGAGAACTTCTCAATGAATAATGGAGACCTCCTTGAATCACTTTCTCTTAAGAACTATCTATGTACTCAGTCTGTTTTCCTGGTGCAAAAATGTCTGTTTAAGTGATGAAATAATCCTGGTTTCTTCCCTGTGATGTAAAGCTTTGGACTCGGAGCCTTGGTGACGATTCAGTGTAACTTTAACATAGTGTTGGCATTTAGACTATCTGCTGGCAGAACAAAGACAAAAACATTAATGTTACTAAAGTTAACTCTGAAAATAGCTAAAAACAGTTATACAAGTATACTCCAGAGAACAGGATTAATATTAAATCTCAGTGAAGCTATTTCTTGTCTCATTCCAAAGTATTTCTGTCACAGCATATCAGCGGAGGCACAGACACAGGCCCAAGTCCACAATCAGTTCTCAAAGTAATCATTCCTAAAGTCCTTAAAGTATAAACAGGATTTGACCTCAGTTAAATAACCTCCCTTCATACCAAGTTTACAAAGCATAGCAATGTGAAATAAATAATGCAGTGTCATCGGCCTCACTTTGTGGAGATTCAGAGGAGTATCTGAGAGAACTCTGAATGTAAAAATATATGGTGTATCAGCATAAAGAATCCTTATTCAGAAGAGTCTGAACGTGCTCAGACTTTTGGGACAGGTAATGGCCTATTCTACCATCCTGATACTCACAAAACTGAAATACATACTCCTGCTTTTAGGGGAAGGGAAGCTGGACCAGTACCAGCTGCCACTTCTTCACCCTGTCAGCAACAAACGAAGCAGAGTCAGAGTGCAGGGCCATGGAAGCATCACACTATGACATGTGAAGAGCTCCCTATGCCTACAATAACGTAGCCCTCAAAACACCAGGAGTCTGCAAGAAAATCGACTAGATGCTTGTTTCAGTCACTAGCATATGACAGTCATTATAATACAGAGCACTATCATGCGCAAGTGTTCTCAGATTTGCCATAAATTGACAGCTTGCCCTAATCTTTGAGTAGTTTGCATCTTTGCTATATACTAAAACAAAACACTACATTTTCCCATCCACATCCTCAAGCAGTTTCCAGTGGATGCGCCTCCAGCTCCTGACAATACTATTGCAATACTATTATCTCCTGACAAATGAAGCAAAGGATACAAACGTAAATTAGTAATATTTAACAAGCACAAGGACAAAAGCTCCTTACAAGTGCAAAATATTGTTATAAACACTTGGAGCTTTCTAAGGAAAGTGATATAAAGTAGAATTATTATACTTAGACATTAATTATGTGCCATCTCAAAATGAGCTGTGCAGCTGTTATTTATTAAATGCCAGTGCTCATCTAAACAAAAACAAAACAAACTCACTCTCCTGCTGGGATTTGTCATGAATAAAGAAAGAAACATTGTAAATATTTAGCTGGATATTCCTATGTAGGTCTTTTCTAGGAGAGCATGATAAGATCTTCCCAGGGCAACACAGCAATTTTTAGAAGTTAAGAAAACCCACAGTTCTTTCAAATGCCTTTACTTAAAGTTTTACTAACATGCAGATATGGCACTTCGGGACGTGATTTAGAAGGCATGGTGGTGTTGAGCTGATGGTTGGACTGGATGATTTTAGGTCCTTTTCAACATTAATGATTGTGTACTATTAAAAAAAGGAATCCATATGGCAACCTTGTTCCTCCTTTTTATGTCATGCTCAAAGATGCTCTGAAACATAATCAACATCTCCAGAGGAGAATCTGACAATGCAAAAGGAAGAGCTACCACTGATCTCACTCATTGCAGCACCCACGTAGACTTCCAGCAGTCCATTTAATGTCAAAGGGCTCATTAAATACGGTAGAGTTAATACTCTCTCATGATTTCAACCAGTACTTGACTTTGCAGATTCAAAGTATAGGTTCAACATTACCATAACCTGAACTAAGTTTAGTGGTGCACTTGGCAGTGGTAAGTTTATAGTTGCACTCGATGATTTTAAAGGTCTTTCCCATTCTAAACGATTCCATGAATCTGTGATTCTGTAAATCCGTTCTGCTACTGATGAAACAGTGATCTACCAGCTGTGACACCTTCTCTGCTCACGCTTATATTATAGTAGCATGAGCAGTCATGCGGTTGCACATTTTGATGGAAGTAAGTACCTAAAAACCTTCCCTAATCTGACCGAGACCACATGGCTGCATTAGCATCAGCGCTGGCACAGAAAAAAAACATATCAAACACGCAGTCACATTAAGAAAGCAGACAGCAGCTACCCTTTCTGATATACGAAGAGCTGCATTCAGCTTAATTTGATTATGAAACTATACACTAGGAAACCTGCACACTCCTCTTCTGGTGGCAAAGGGCTTTTTTCAGTGCACAAAGCCCTGGATCACATAATTGAACTGTTTTAAAACTAACCTTTATTTTCAGGGTTTGCCTCAAATAAATTCCCCAACGTGCTGTGAGGGCACAAGGGCAAATGTAGCACAAACGCTAGAACTGGGTGAGGACTGGCACTGCCATCTTCCTGCACTGACTGTGTCCTGAAAAAGAAAACTGAAATGAATATTTTTCTCTAGCAACTTTTTTTGAGGACTTTTTGAGGTTTCTCAGACCACCATATTAACTCTGATCTGTATATTGACAGCTGGTTGTAGTTGCAGCTCATCAAATATGATCAACAGAAGTATCTACACAAATCTGAATTTTAATTAAAGCATGTCACAACATCATTTCCAAGGACCACAGCTACACCTCACTTTAAGGTGAAAGAATTCATTTATATTTCATATATATTAGCTGCATAACAGAGTCAAGGTCAAGCAACTAATTTATTGATCCAACTAAGAAAATCAGGAATGGAACTTTTACAAAATTTAAGTTGCAATTTTCAAAATAAAAGACACTATTAAATCATGCCCAGGAAAAAAAAAGAAAGCTGAAGAAATACTTTTTATTTTAGCATTTATTAATTTTTTAAATCGTTCTATAATTTACAACTTGCCAGTAAAGCTGGAAGAATTATCTTTCAATATGCTTAGCATACAAGCTGGATCTTTCAGTAGAGTATGTATGCTTCAGGATTATAAACTCAGATGCTATATAATCTGAATAGAGTGACCAGTTCATAGAATGTTTTAGTTTAGAAGGAACCTTAAAGATCACGTAGTTTCAAACCCGCTGCCACTGGCAGGGACACCTCCCACCAGACCAGGCTGCTCAAGGCCCCATCCAACCTGGTCTTGAACACTTCCAGGGAGGGGGCATCCACAGCTACCCTAGGCAACCTGTGCCAGCGCCTCACCCACCTTATTGTGAAGAATTTCTTCCTAATGTCTAATCTAAACCTCGCCTCTTCTTCCAGTTTAAAGCCATCGTCCCTTGTCCTGTCACTACTTGCCCTTGAAAAAAGTCCCTCCCAGCTTTCCAGCAGGCCACCTTCAGGTACCTTCTCTCCAGAGTCTTCTCTTCTCCAGGCTGAACAACCCCAACTCTCTCAGCCTGTACTCACAGCAGAGGATCTCCAGCCCTCTGATCATCTTCATGTCCCTCCTCTGGACCCGTTCCAACAGTTCCATATCCTTCAGGTGACACAATGTTTATATTAGAAAATCAGCTCCTAAAGTTACATTTAAATGAAAGCTTTCATTTAAATTCAAAAGTGAGTTACTAGCATCTACAGAGAAAAGAAAATCTCCAAAACTAACACAATGAAGACTAAAAAACTAAAAGGAAAATTAAATCTTTTAAATAGTAGTGGTTTTGACCCTCAAAATTAACAGCATATACTGTATAAAAACATGATTTGCATTTGAGACTACTCTCGCTACTCAAAAGGTGGCTACAATAAAGCCCTAGTCACTGAATTCTTTCCAAACTAGAAAACGTATCCATTGTGTCTTCAAAAACTGTGCAAAATGTTTTGGAGGGCAGTTGTGTTGTTTGTTAAACTAACAGATAGGATCACTTCAAAACCAAAGTATGCTCTGTTCCCAAAAGGGGGCATAATTCAATCTTCCACCTTGATAACTCATTGTTATCCACTTATTTTGAGTATGACAGAAATGTCAAGGCCTAGAAGTGTTAAAACTAGAGTAGGCACAAATAAAAAAAATAATTAAAAAAGCTGAATACAAAATAATGCAGTACATGCAACAATGTAAAACCCCTAGGGAAATCTATCAGAAAATCCTCAGAAAATAAACCATGTTGCAAAGTGCATACCAGTAAAGCATCCCTGTATCCAAACCAGATTCACATGAGGCAAAGAATACCTGTTTTGCTACTGTCTGTATGCCATAAAAGGGTGAGGTACAGTAAGAGAAATAAAAATAAGTAACAACATCAATCAAACACCAGCAAAGATGGAAACTAAGGCCATAGGCAAAAGTTCAGAGTAGAAATAGAAATTACCGTCCCTGAGCTTCCTATTGCCACTGCCCTGTTGACGGTCACGATGCCCTGAAGTGGAATGCCAACTATTCAGTTGCATCAGTGCAAGTCTGGCAGCTTATCTTAATCTGCCAATGGGTTTATGATAAGCCATTAATCTTGACACCGACATGGCTGAAATGAACATAGCTATTTTGCTCTCCTTGTTATTCTGTTGTGCCAGCAACATCCATATTATGATCAAAATACAACTCCTCAGTGATTCCAAATAGACCCTCCAGAAACCCCCAAGCACTCAGAATGACAGTCTAAAACATAGATCCTAGATACCTGGATGCCTCTCCCTCTATTTAGATACCTAAAGCCATTTGATTTCCATGGTAAGTTCATAAACATCCCTAACGATATGATCTAAGGAAGCCCAGTTCTTCAACCAGAATCAAGGTTAACTGATATTACAGCAAATGACAGTCCAATTTGCTACTGTATACTTAGTAAACTAGAACTTGCTCAGACTAATTGCAGTACGTTACCCAATTTAAACTGAGTACTCTGGGTGACAATGATCTAAAGCTGAAGTTCACTCATTCTGATGTCATAGCAAAGCAAGTCTGGCCACGAGGAGAGCTACCGAGTCCTTTCCTTTTCCTTTGCACAATTGTTTCTATATCCACACGATAAGCCAAATCAAGGAGTTGATTTAGCTGAAAACTAATCTGACTAAAAATTACCAGCTTTAGCTAGTTCACCTTGCTATCTACCTCGTTACGTAGTTATTTGAATAGTACTGGTAGAAAATGGGAGACAAAGCAAAGTCATGCCCTAAAAATAATAATTTATGTTTTATATTTTAATTTTATACAATATGGTATATATATATATAAATAAAAGCTTGTTAGAAGATTATCAAAATTACAATTAGCACTTCAAAACATAGAACTTAACTATGACAAGTAACAATAAAAGAAAAAACAATTAAAATGAAGCCACATTCCTGTGAAAGTAAGATTTCAAACAGAATTAATGCGTCAATGTACTCACCATGAACTAAGAACATTTGCAGATATATACTTACATCATACTTACCTGAAGACAATGAACAGAAATTTGTAAAACCTATGGTAACACATCATGGCTACAGACAAAGACATTGCATAAATACAAAATAGTAAGATGGATACGAATACACACCAGATGAGCAAAACAAGTAACTTTACAATATCAAGAAGTTAAAAGAGAATGCCAGAAACTCCATAGTACTACTGCCAAAAGAGAAGTAATACAAGAAGTGAATAAAGAATAAGAACAAACTGATGAAACTGATGAGACTTGGGAAATTAATACCTCCACACATAACATTGTATAGCAAGAATCAGTGACAGAAAAAAAGAAACCACCACCAAAAAAACCCAAACAAACAAAAAACTATTCAGGCCCAAAAAACCCTTGGACAGTAAAAGGTGGTACTATTCCCTCCAAACAGGATGTAAATGTACCTTTTTCTGACTATAATAGTAAAAGACTTCAGAAGCAGAAACCAAAATAGAGCAAGTGTCTACTAAACATACAACAACACAACATATAAGCAGACCAGGTCACTTAAGTTCAAGGATGGGGAGAAGTTAGGAAAAGGTTTTGGAGGGAAAGGACAATGCAAAAAGAGAAGAAGGTGGTCGGGCTTTTTTGTTCAGAATGAAAGCCATTAAAATGCTGGGATTTTCACAGAAAGCAATTACTAAGCATTAGCTTTGCTGTATTATACAAATGTTTCACTCAGTCAGCTCCATGCTACTGTACAAGTAACACTAAAAATACCCTCCTCAGTAAATTACATAAAAAAGTGACAATATAAAAGACAACGTTACATAATATTAAGTATTTTAATACTATTTGTAGATATTTAAGGTAAGAGGCTTGCTTTCTGTTCTTGTTCTTGCACTTTTTTTAATGTATATGGAGATAGCATCATCCTTTCCAAAAGAAGCATAACACAGACATCATTAACAATTGCAATTTCTATAGTGGGATTTTCAGAAAAGGCAGTGTCTCTTTGGAAAACATCAGGGAGAGTCCCGCATAAGGGACAACCCAAAGGACAGCAAATAATACATTCGTGTGAGAAAACGAGGCACAAGGCATGAGAAAACTAGACTATTGTCAAAGAGGAACAGGCAGGGGTACTCTATTATAATAGATTAAAAAATGCCAGACAAGCCAAAAACACATACCCTTGTACCTTACATAAAAGGATACGATCTGTGTTCCAGGGAGCTTTTCAACTCTGTTTGCTTATACCTCACTCAATATAGAGAAGGCACTTGAACAGCAGAAGCTTCCATTGGATTTTTGTATTAACGTGCTTAGACAATCCCAGCAAGTGATTGCCATACAAAAAACTTATCAAGCAGAGATGAAGGTCCCTTTCAGCAATGTGGACAATGCAGCGACAAAACCAAAAACTTCCATCACTAGGAAAAGAATATTATGTCCTCAGAACAGCTGGTCAAGTAGAAGGAAAGTTGATGAAGATGTCAGAAGTTCAAGGCAAGGTTGAAAAGCAATTGGTAAGATGAAAGATATTAACTGGAACCTTTTATTGTTTAATAAGGCAATGACCCAGTAAAGACATACTGCTGGAAACATGATCTTTAATTGGGAAAAGAGCAAAGAAATCTGCTGCCACACCAGGATATAAAAAAAGTAAACTATTGCTGATTGCTTGAAGGTAAAAAACCAAAACTGCTATGCATGTTTTACAATAATATGCACCACGTGCAAACTTGTTTCCTCTGAATTTCCCTAGAGTCAAAAGACTGCTTTGATTGCAGGAACTATTTGCAAAGCAAGTTTTAAAATCAACTATTCAATAAAGTTCAGCATTAAAAAAAAATAAACAAAATTCAATATCAAAAGAAGTATCAGAGGACAAAAATGCTCACCTAAAAATAATGCCATATGCCCCAAAAAGATAAAATTAAGGCACTGAGAACATGTACTCTAAATATCGAGGACCGGCATAGACTAGAAGAGCACTTAAAATAGCAGAATAAACAAACTGAGAGGGAGCTGCAGCTGGTTCTCCAATTACTAGGTATTGTTTAAAAATGCATATTCTAATCAAAATCCCTCAAAACACTTTTACACTCAAAGATGACTTACACAGTAATTGAAAGATCTGTATTTTAAGTAGCTGCAAATAACTAAATAAAGAAGAGGGAGGTAAAATAAAAAAAACCCACAGAAGTACTAATATAGTATTTTCTAGAGTATTTCCTAAGGACTATAAAACTAATCTCTCAAATTTTCTCTTCTGAAAGCCCAGGCATATACAGCATGCTTGAACAGTTCTGTTATCACTCTGTGGCAACTGCTCAAGCCATAGAATGAATACGAAGTCACTAAATGATTGGTGTTACGAATTTTAACACTCAGAGAATCTTGGAAAATCAACTGCAGGGGAAAAGAAGATGCATTACAACACAGAGTTGGTGAGGGCCATGTTAGAAACTCAGAAATGTTTATACATGTACATAGGCATACTATTCTATGCATTTTTTTTAATTACAGTATTTATTTCTATCCTGTCTATATGCAGGAAATAAAAAAACTACTATTGAATGACAGAAAATAAAAGGAGTGAAGAGTAAAGCAATACAAAAGCTGTATATAAGCACAATGGTCAGCAAGGTTTAACAATATTATTTTAGGAAATACCTGAGTAGATAAACAGCCCTTTCAATATCACTGAGCTCTTCATCAACTGTCAATCTTTCTATTTCTTCCGGTGTCTGTCAAGCATAAAATAGAGATTATGAGTTTACAATACGAAACTATTTCCTCATTTTAATTTTCTGGAAACAGCACCTTCCTCCCCACATCCAGCGACAGTTGCACAAGTAATTTGAATTTAATCCTTGAAATCTTTAGATAACATCCCAAATTCAATGAAATAAATCTTTCACCAGGAAAAGATAGGATGTAATAGAAGTAGAGTTCCATGTCAGACAAAATCACTATTAATAACTTGATATATAAACAAATTGCATATAAATTAACCTAAGTCAGCCTATTTTTTCCCAGTTCAATATCTTAGACTGAAAAACAAGTCCATGCTATAAGGAATTCGAGGTTGCTTATTCCAAAATTACTAAAAACAATTTGTAGCATCCTGGTTCTGTAAGGAATAACCTGCCTATTCGGTTACCCGTGCATCCACACAACCGACACAATTTCAAGCGGATTTCAAAGCATGTACCTTCAGGCTCCTGCGAACTGGCCTCTCTATAATAGTTAGTTCCTGCAGATCTTCTATGTATCCAAACAAATTGCACTGACTAAAATCCATCTTGGAGCAGAAGACGATGGGACGCAAGCAACACCTAGAGGCTCCGGCAACTGCGGCTCTCCCGGAGCCTCACTCGCATCGCGCCGGGCGCCACGCACACCCCCGAACCGCGGCGCTCACTGCGGCAGCGCCCGCTACCCCCCGCCGAGCCTCCTGCCGGGAAACTTTCTCCGCGGGGCCCGGGCGGGGCGGGCGGGCGCGCGCAGCCCCCGGCGCGGGGCGCGGGGGGGGAGTTCCCAGCCAAGTTTCCCCTCCCCGGGCGGCAGCCGGGCTGCCGGGCTCGCTCCGCGCTGACGGGGCAGAGCCAGCCCCCGCCCCGGGAGGAGGGACGGCCGCTGCGGTGCGGTGACGCTGCCCGCCCCCGTCCCGCGGCGCGGCCCCCCCGGGCGAATGTGCGGGGGCGAGGGCCGCGGCACCGCGCCCGGGGCTGGGGCGGCCCCGCAGGGCACCGGCCCCCGCCGCGGGGCCGCCCCAGCGCCGCCGCGCCTGTCGCCGGGGCAACGCGGCGCTGCGGCGGCCTCCGCGGTGCGAAGCGGCGCCCGAGCGCGCGGGGAGGCGCCACTGCCGCCTTCAGCCGCCGTTCCCCGCCGCCGCTTCCCGCAGCGCAACGCAGCCCAACCCGTCCCGCCGGACCCCCCCGGCTCCTCTTCCACAGCGCGGGCCCCCACGGGCTCTGCCTCCCACAGCCTGCACTGCTGCGGCCTCCCCCGTGGGGCTCTCGTCGCTGCTGCGGTCCGCTCAGCCCGGGGAGCGTCCCCTTGCAGCTGTCCCGAGACACCCCACCGACGCCACTGTCACAGCTGTTTCACAGCAGAATTGCACAGAAGTCTATAAACGTGCTGGTTTTAATGAAAAGTCCAGAGCAGGGTCCTCCCCCAATAAATGCAGGACAGGCTGAGGGAGTTGGTCTTGTTCAGCCTGGAGAAGACAAAGCTCCGGGGAGACCTCATAACGGCTTTCCAGTACCTGAAGGGGATACAGGAAAGCTGGGGAGGAACTTTTTACAAGGGCAACTAGTGATAGGACGAGGGGGAATGGCTTTAAACTGGAAGGAGGAAGATTTAGATTGGACATTAGGAAGAAATTTCTTCATGAGGGTGGTGAGACAGTGGCACAGGTTGCCCAGGGAAGCTGTGGATGCTCCCTCTCTGGAAGTGTTTAAAGCCAAGCTGGACGGGACCTTGAGCAGCCTGGTCTGGTGGGAGGTATCCCGGCCCATAGCAGGAGGCATTTGGACCTGGAGGATCTTTAAGGTCCTTTCCAACCCAAACCATTCTATGATTCTATATTGATCTAAAAAACCACCCAAATAAAACCTTTGACATTCTCAGCAGTGAATTGTGAACCTATACCAAATGCATCCCTTCCACTCTTCATAACTTTTTATTCTTCACCTTTATGGTCCTTTCTCTCAACGCAGGTCACGCATTGCTCATACAATAGGCCAGACTTCAGTAGGGATATTCAGATACACCTTTGATGCTGTAGCATTTTTCATTCTGTCTCACAGATACAGAGTACACTGGGGATAGAAGGGATCTTATGTTTGAAAATAAAGCTGTGCCATTTTTACTCCAACTGGTGAACAAATAAGCATGGAGAATGCTCTTGCTATTAAAAATTTAGTAAGGCAGCTTCTTTTGGGTTGGGTTAGTGATGCAAAATGCATGCAGGACAAGAATCAGCACATACAGTTCCACTTAGCATTTACTGAGCTAAGTAATTCTCCAGGCCTCAAGACAGTGGCCTTTGCAATCATCATATGGAATACAACTAAACAATCACACACCAGGAGTGAAAAACAACCCTGTAAATATTGTACAAGGGCTTAGTTGGGTGGATGCAACATTTTGCTATTACTGTGAAATGCCCGCATGACCCTGGAAGTCTTGTTGATAAAGTATAAAAGTAATCCCAGAAATTTTAAGGAGTAGATAATATGATGTAGTGTATTGCCCAGAATTTGACTGACTTGTATTTTTATTTGATTGGTAAGTGCCTCAACTTTTATTTAGCAAAAAAAATAAACACAATCGTTTGTGTGTTACTTCACTGTGTACCATGTAGGCTACCCTATGCTCAGTTAAACCAGTAAAACAGTAAAAAATTAAAGCATCTCCATTAATTTCAAATGTACAACAGAATTACTAGCAGAAAAATCCATTCCAAAGTATATATAAATAATTAAACCGTTATGTAATAGAAAACCAAAACCTTTTGGAGTTTTCAAGGCATGATGAATTAAAAGGCATCAAGGATGATGAATTAAAATGAGAAACGCTATTTTGAACATCTCCTATGCATTATCCTTTTAACCAGAAAACATCATCGTACAGCAAATATAATACTTATAGCTGAACCTAAGTACTATCAGAGTCGTTACCTAACTAGTTCCACAAGGGAAAACAAAGTATTTTATAAAATGTTCTCTTCTCAGATTCAGAATTCTGACATGCAGACTTCTGCCAATGATAAGTATTAGGAAAACAAACTGAAATCCTAATATCCATTACTTAGGAAAGTCCTTTTGCAAGTTCTTTTGTGGTTATTCTACGTTGCAAATAGTTCTCATGAATCTTAAAGATCAAGTGGGACCAAAGATATTTTCTTTTGTTGAATTAGGAACACATTGCAGTTTTGAAATCAGGTGTTTCATAGCTCAGTTTTAAAGACTGAAGAATGTGGAGTTTAGGTATACAATTAGATTGATTTATCATATTATGTTGTACATAATTTTCTGAACCACTAAAGAAGAGGGGGGTTTATAAGCATGTAAACAGCTCCCTTACTGCCTTTAAAAATCTGTCCTTATAACTCAATCTGGGAAACACTGTGCAGGAATGACTCCCATTAATTTTAAAATCAGTAGATATGTCAAAGAGATCTACAAATGACCTGGAAATGTGAAAAGCAGACTGGAATAAAGATCATGGAATTTTGAATCTTGCACAGATTCAATATAAACTTTTCTCCTTTTGACCCACACATTTGCCAGACAGGAAAACAAAGCTTCCCTATTTTGTTCCAAACCCACATATATAAAAATGAATCCCCTCTGATAGTAAATCTGCAAGCATGTTCGCTCCAAGTGGTCTGTCATTCTCATGTGAGGAAAGTCACACATGACTTCCCTTCCACTGCTGCTGCTTTCAGCTCCTCCCATTTCTACTACTTTTTTCTCACAAATAAAGCTCTACTTTCAGCTTCATTCTAACCTTGTCATAGCTATTGTAATAGAAAGAAGAGCTATTTCATACAGCTTTTGTGAAATGCACAGCAAATTGTAACTTCCATTTTAACCCTGGGGCTTTGTAAGCTTGTGAAGCCAAAACAGAGCTGATTTTAAATAACCCTTCATTGATGGAGACAACTGCAGAGCACCTGGGAAAATGGCACTCATACCTCATGGAAGAAGAGAAATAGTGTTACTCATGCCTTCTAAAGCAATGAAATCTAAATGCAATACAGACTCATATTACAAAAAAAAAAAAAAAGACAAAATAGATGGGGAGATTTTGTACCCGAAGGATTCTTCAGATACACTGACTCAACCAAAGGATTTCTAGGTGAAGAGATTTGTCATGTTGCACAGATGCACAGTTCTACTTTGCTACTCAGCAGTTAAGCATCTGCCTTCAGGGAACTGCTCTGACAAGGTTGTGATTCTTACTTTACCTGTTACATGTTCCCAAAGAATTCACCTGTAAATCAAATTATTCACAGAGAAATCGAACATTTTGGAAGTCTCAGCATGTATTGCAATGCCTGAATCAGCTGGAATATGACGGAACTGGTTTGAGGGATACAGAAGGACATGCCAAGAAATGTTTTCAGGCACACTATATGTGCACTCCAGATTAAAAGCCAGAATTTCTTAGGCAATGGCCAAACCAATAAAGGAGGAAAAAAGCAGCAGAATATTTTTGGATTAAGTTGAGGGGGAGAGGGGGGAGCAATACATTTTGGGTCAACTTGAAAGCAATGCTTTCTTTCATAATGTACTCTGTAGATTATGCAGTGTGTAATCACAGTTCTTCTCAGGACTCAGCGCCTGAACTGCGTAGAAGTTCAATTCAGTCTGTTCTCCACCACTGAGAGACGGACAGAGCTGTATGAACTGTCACTCACCATTTCCAAATGAGCAACCTCTGACTGGAATGGTTTGCTTTTTTTTTTTTACAGTTCACTAAACCCTTAAAACGCACCACTTAATGCCTTAGCCTTAGAAAACAAGATTTTTTATTCCATTCATACTCCAAGTAAGAATGTCTCCATGAACAGAAGTTCTTCACAAAAAACTCCATGTCAAGGCAAACCTGTAAGAACATTAACTTAAAAGAACCATGCACAAAAATCTGGGTCTACTTCAGAACAATGTTTGGAAAGTTGCATACACAAACCTCAGCAGGAAAAAAAATTATTTAGCATATTTTCCAGTTTGTTGCTAAGAAACTGTTCCTTCATTTTCCTATTGTCATTTGTAGAAAATTGCTGATTGTTCTTTTGCCAATTCGGTCATCTCATTGTAACAAGTATATAATTAAAAGGAGTATAAAGGAAAAAACACTGGAATGTACTCATGCTTTCATATTCTCCCATATTCTCCCCTGTAAATTAGTACCCTTCAATAAGATCTAAAAAAACAAAAAGATTATTTTACAATAACACACAAAAGATCCTTAAATTTGGTTTCGCTACATTCTTCATGTCTTTCTATAAGAAACAGCAATTTTCTCCTCCTACAGTGTCCACTCTGCTATCCTCTCTCCAAAAGCAGTTAATAGCCCATACATAATGACAGAATATAACAGAGCCACAAAAACAGAGTGCTGTTTTCCCTCATACCATCTGGCTGTTTGTCGGATTTTTGACCTGCAAGTAGAATCTAATAGCAAATCACTTTATGAAGTTTAAGCTAATAATGGTAAAAAACCTCAGCGGCATCAGTATTTCAGTAGGGAGGTCTACACCATATTCTACCAGGAATTTTCTCAAACCTGCACAATTGGCAAGAAAGGGAAAACATCTCTGGAACGAGTAACAGATTAAGGAATTGGGCCTCCAACTTTCAGACAGTGCGGTCCCCATGGCCAACCTGCACATTTCCACATCGTTCCCTGGGTTAGCGCCAACCCAGACACTTCCCCAAAGGCAGAAAAGATACAAGTGTGCTGATTCAGGACGTTAAAAGAGTTTACCAGCATGGAGGTGGTCAAACCAAACCAGTCTGCCTCAGAGCCAAAGCTGACACTTTCATATTCATAACACTGATGTAGATGATGAGTCCAGTTCCTTGCTATGACAACCATGAACACTGTCATACACATGTCAAACTTGATATTAAAACTAACAACTTTTTGCTTTCAAGTATTCTTTACTCATTGGTTGCTATAGAAACTTCAGATTTCCTACCTAAAATTACTCTTGGCCAGTTTACCGAGTTTCTTCTTGTGCCAGTGTTGTCCTCTACTTTAAATTATTCTTTCTTTCCCAGTATTTAAAGACTGCAGTCATACCTGCTCTAATCCTGGATTAAACAAGCTAAGCTTACCATTGAATCTTCACTCCTAAAACAGGCTCTTTATTCTCTTGATCACTTTAGCAGTCCTCTCGGCATCTGCCACAGCTTGACTTCACGTCTCTTGAATTAAAGTGATTAGAATATAGTATTGCAAATAAAAATTTCAGGAAAGTGATGCCTTCTTGTGAAGAATGAATGTCTGTACAGGAATTCATTTACCAAATGTACTGTATTGGCTGCTCACAGTTATCAAGTGATCAATTAATGCTCTCATCCACAGTGATCTAAAACTAATTATCTCCCATTTGATTAGTATAAATTCTCAGTATTAGACTTAGCTAAATAGAGCTGCACTATGTATGAGTAAATTCATCCAATTGTTCTAGTCCTTGAGGTCCTTTCAATCTGCCTTATCATAATTCCCCTCTGTTTTAATAACTGTGTCATCGGAAAATTTAATATTGTAGCACAGTTATTAATAAAATAAGATTAGTCCACAAGATTTGAAGAAACACTCCAATATACCTGATAGGTTAATCTATCGATATACATATCAATGTGCTCCCTCAAAAGAAACATGTATTTCCCTTCTTCTTTACCCAATTCCTTTCACCTCAAAGTTCGCTCCTATTCCTTCTTATTAATCATTTCTCACATAGAAAATATTTTGAGGATATCCAGACAGATCTGATTAACTAAGACTTACTCTGTCAAGTGATATGACCTGATTTCCCATTTCCCCTTGGTTAACCCATACAGCCTTTTAGTTCATTCCTTGTTACCTTTGGAACTTCCTTTATCATTCTTCCCGTCAAAATACATTCTGAAATATCTATTGCACCTGACTGCATTTGCAACCATTGCAAATGTTTTCCTCAGCTTAAATGAAAGTGTCTTTGCTGTTCTTCAGTCACACACACAAATCTTCACCTTATTGTATCTGTACTTGGAAAAGTCTTTGCTATTGTAACTGGAGTTAAATGTGCCAATATTCTTAAGCTCATGCCTGGTGATTATCTTGTTCTCCTGGTCTTTAACAAAGCATACTAGAGACCAAAAATGCTTCACAGAGATAAATAAGCAACTCATCTGTGAAGTTAGAAGGAAGAAAAAGTTAAAAAAAAAACCAGCAGTGCAGGCAAAGAAGTGTAAGTTTTCAAATGAGGTTTAACAACAGAGAACTAATAAATTGGAGAAACATAGGAAAAATTATCTGGAATGCTGCAGAAGGCAGAAACAAGAATCCAACCTAAAACTCTCCTCCAGTTAGCAACCCATCTCTCACAGTTATTATTTTTTATGGTGCCATGTCTTAAGATCTTATCAGTCCTGGAATGATAGTCCAGAACTTCTGAATATAAGAACAAAGGCCTTGAGCCAGAAACAACCAAGATTTTACCTTCCCACTTCAGGGCCAGGACAACAGGCTTCATCTGGCATGCCAGAAAAGACAAAAGGGCATGTTCTAGAGCCTGCAAACACAGGAGGCTTCAAGTACACATGCCAGTGGCAGCATATTTTTCATGTACAAAATGCACAATAAAATGAGTATCAATATAAATCATGGTATGGTAACGTTCTTTTATTATCAGTAATGACTATTAAAATCTGTAGTTAAGCTGATTGGGATTTACATGTAAGAGACAAATTAAAAAACAAGAAGCCACAGAATTTGATTAATAAGTGAAAGCCTACATCAGTTGCTCACATGCGGATTCTACTGTTCTTGGCACTAAATTCAGCCACTTGAATCCCAAAATTAAAGATGTCAGTCAAAATGATCTCTGGCTTGACCTACCTTAGGAGAAGTCTTTTATATATTACAAAACATCAAAATACTCACTGACAAAACAAGTAATATCTAATATATAATACTGCACAGTAGGGATCAAACCATAATCTCTGAGCTGCTGATCTGCAGGACTGTAATTTTACAACTGGGAAGGACAGAGAGATTTGTTTTCTACTAAAGTTCTGTAATAAAGACATCAAATCACTCAATTTCTCTTGGGCCCTCAGACATATTGGTATAAATCCTTTGGAAATTATTGATAAAATAATCAAAAATATATGTACTGGCACAAGCTATGCAAGTATACAAATGGCATGATTCCTTAACTATTATTAATACACATTATTATCTTCAATTCATAATTTCCTAGTATTTCAATAATGATCTAAAGAAGTTTTGGCGTTACAAAAGCAGACATCTGCTTTATTTGGCATTGGCATTTTATCCATAAGCTTGCTTTGTACTGTCAGTGATGGAATTGTATTTACCAAGACTGTAACAGCCAACTCTGGTAGGACACAAATGCACACTTGTTGACAAAACCTTGTCACAGCACAGCAAAGCTGTGTTGCTTTCAGGTTACAAATGCGCAGGAAGATTAATGTTACTCTAAAACTAAGCAAATGTTTACTTCCCTTGGTTATCCCTTTTCAAAGCAACTCAGAAAATTAATGCCTCTTGTACAATCAGTTCAAACCATGGCAGTTGCCTCTAGGTAAGTAAAACCATTTTGAACCTCCATGCTCATTGCAAATAGGCATGTATCTTCTTTCAAATTAAGATTTAGGGCCTTTAATTCAGTCTTTTAGTCTATAAATAGTATATAGAGCTCAATACTGGGTCAAGAAGAAAAGACACTTGAATCCACAAATGGGTTCTTGAGAAAAAAATCAGAATACTCCAATGGCCTGTAAAAATGTCTGTAATTACATTAAAAAGCATAATTCAATGTAATTTGGCAAGTCATTTTACTGTTAAATATTACTTTCAGGACAGAGCTGCAAACTCTGAAACTATGTAAGGACATATTTATGGCTGAGAACTCTCCTGTCCATGTTTTTTTTTCACTCTTTTGGTAGGGAGCAGCATTAAGTCAGCAACACCATAATTTAGAGAAATCAACTTCTTTTGCTTCTGCAAATTTGATTTTGATAATATCCAGTTAAAAAAAAAAAAGAAAAAAGAGATAAAGTGGAAAGACTGTAAACTAGCAAAATTGTCACTTCTAAATTTGAATCTACACATCCTAGAAGAAAATATACTTTCAGGGAATGAATGTATAAAGACTGCTGAGACCCCTCCTGTCGTGGAGCTGTCTCCAGATCAGTAGATGTAGATAAATAAAGTTTGCTGTTTGAAGTGTTAAAGTCACCATATCAAATCCTGCTCCCTGAACACACTCTGGGACTCTCACTGATTTCAACTTATTTCTTACAGATCTTGAGGACAAAGCATTAAATGCTCTTCAGCCTTATTCACATGAGGACATGAATTGGAAGCAATTCCTCATATTGTGCATTGGAAGATCATTAATGATGATAACCTGGAAATGAGACTGTCCTTCAAAACATGTAATATGCTTATTTCTGCCCTTGGCCTTAACGCATTTTTTTTAAAAAATAAAACAACAATGCTTCATTTTTCTGTCTTACAGAACCAAGAAGTACCTACAGATACCACAGAGATGAAATAATGGTAATAGTTGCTGTAATTGCACCTTAATCTACTGTCCTGGTCTCCATCACCTAGAAACCTCCAGGTTTTTCCTCTCTTCCCCATGTCTGATAGCAAGAGAAGCTGTTCAGAGCGTGCATCAATCTTTTAGCAGAAATAAAAATCTTCCTTTATCATAGTATGTAATTTATGATGTCCTCTTCCTACACCAAGACGAAACTGCAAAGAGCACTTGATCACACAGGAGGAGAAAAAAACATGCTGTGACTTCAGTGGTATGCTTTCTTCTACAGCTATTTGCAACTTTTCTACAAATTGCATTACTTTACCCACAATACTCTTCCAAACAGGGAATAATAAAGAACACATTAACACATAAGCAAGCATGAATAATTAGTTTTTTATTGAATGAGCAATACTCATGACCTTAGCTGCTAACTTTAGAGTTGAAATTTAAGAGACCCTTTATGCATTCTTTCTTGAATGAGATGCATGATGCACACAATAATATACAAACCATCTCTAGGGATGCTGATTTTATTTTGGAAGCAAATTTTCAGTTGCAGGAAGGTAAACAAGTTCTCCTATTCCTTCTTTGCCAGGGCTGCATCAGTGTGTCTGATCTACACTTTACTATTATTTATGCAAATAGCACCACAGTGACGAATTTAGTTGTGAAGGATAAAGGAAGTGCCTGATGAGAAAAAAGGTTCATACTCTTCCAGGCTGGTGAAGCAGCTGCCACGATAAGCACTGCCTGTCCAAGGGAACTGCAACCACAGCTTGCCTGCTCTACTCTGCACTGGTGCAGCCCCACCTCGAGTACAGTCGTGTGTGGTTTTGAGCGCTACAGTATAAAAAGTACATAAAACTACCAGAGTGTGTCCAGAAGAGGCCACAAGGCTGGTGAAGGGTCCGGAGGGGAAGTCATATAAGGAGCAACTGAAGTTACTTGGTCAGTTCAGCCTGGAGGACACTGAGAGGAGATCTCATAGCTGTTTACTGCCTTCTCACAAGGTCTCTCTCGTGACCTACGATAGGACTAGATGTAGTGGCAGGCAGGTGTGCCAGGGGAGGTTTAGATTGGATATTAGGAAGATGTTCTTCACCCAGCAGGTGGTGGAACAGGTTCTCCAGGGAAGCAGTCATGGCACCAAATCTGCCAGCCTTCAAGAAGCACTTGGACAATGCCCTCAGACACATGGTGTGAATGATGGGAGTGTCCTACGAAGGGATAAGAGTTGGACTCGATGGATGATCCTTTTGGGTCCCTTCCAACTCGGGTGATTCTATGCTGTTTGCTTTTTTTCACATGTAGGTTGCATTAACAAGGTGATAGTAACACCAGCAAGACGTCACTCTCCAGTGACCAAAAACTTGAAAAAAGTATCCTCATTCCTTCCCATTAGTTGCTCATACCTTGGAAAGCCTGACTCCTGAAGCTCATCGGTAGGACTGAATCATTTTATAGGTCTTTTCCAACCTTAATGATGATTCTGTGATTCTATGATAACCCAGCCAAACGCAGAGCGACCCCAGAGTAATCTGAGAGGCCGCGTTCCAGCACCCAAGGCCTTCCTGAAAACAATCCCGCCCCGACCAGCGGAGCCAGCGGCTGCACAGCGCCTCTCGGCACGGTCCCGCCCGCGCCTCCCCGGGCAGCGGCCGCGCTGAGACACAGCCCCGCGCGGCCGAAGCGCGGGGCCACGCGGCGTGTGAAGCGGGGCAACCGGGGCCCTCCCGCAGGGGCGGATGGCGGTGGGCCGGGTCGTGGAACGGCGCCTCCCGCCGCGCTCTGGCAAGCGGCTCCCCACACGACCCCCTCCGGCACCGCCGCGCTCCGGCATCCAGCGCTCCACACCGCCCCCTCCTTCCCCTCCCGCCCGGCCTCGCGCCCTGCGCGCGCCGCGGTCGCGCCGCAGTAACGTCACGCGGCAATGGCGGCGCCCGCGGGCACACGAGGAGGGCGGAGGTGGTAGTGGTGCCGGCAGGTCGTGCGTGGAGGTTCCTTTCTGTCCCCGTGCTGCAGAGCGTGGTAAGCGTCGGAGAGAGCCCCTGGTGCTTTGCCCCAGTGCTGCAGGCCGGTGAGGTCCCTCCGACGTCCAGCGGGGCCCGGCCAGGCCGTCCCGGGCCGTACCCGGGGTAGGCCGGGTCGGGAGCGCCCGGCGGTGTGTGCCTGGATTTCTCCCCGCAGCTGTTTCAGGGGCGAGGCTGTAGGTCTGGCCGGCTGTAGTTGTACTTGAGGCCATCCGTGTTTTTTTCCCCCAAAACCAAAGAATTGTGCATTGGGTTCCCGTGTGCATGAATGTCATCAAAGTTAATCCTCATTCTTTTGACCTGATGCCGTGCTTTTTTACTCGCCCCCGAGTTTCTTCCAGGTAAAAATGAAGACCAAAAAAGGACGGAGATTTACTTCTTCCTTTAAATTGAAACAGAAAGGCATTGAAGTAACAGGAAAATGGAAAACTGTGCAGATCGACCCCAATCTATTTGCTGATGAGGAGTTTAGAGATATAGTATGCTTGGAGGAACTTACAGACTACAGACTAGTAAGTTCTTCTGAAGTAGGGAAGGTAAAAGAGAAGAAGAGAAAGGCAGAGAGTGATTCAAAAGAAGTCAATGATGAGGAACCTGTCATCCCACCCAAAAAGAAAAAGAAAAACAAAGATTTGAGAAGCAAAACAGATAAAAGTGGTGATCCTGATGCATCAGAAGCTCATGAGCTCGTTGATAAAGAGTCAAAGTGTAACAAAATAATCAAAGCAGCAAATAGTGAGGACCATGGATGTGTGGCTAAGAGCACTTCAAGCACAGAATATAAGAAGAAGAAAAAGAAGGTAGCTGAAAATAAGGCTGCTGGACCTCAAGAAGCTCTTTTATCAGTAAACAGTTCTAAAAAAGTTAAAAACTGGACAACCGAAGTTTTGTCTGCCTCAAAAGATTACAAAGCTGATGTGTCTGCATGGAAAGACCTGTTTGTTCCTGAACCAGTGTTGCGGGCCTTGAGCTACCTGGGGTTTAGTGCTCCAACTCCTATTCAAGCCTTAGCCTTGCCTTCTGCCATCCGGGATAATATGGATGTTCTTGGTGCTGCAGAAACAGGTATGAATCTTTTTAATAGTTGTATATACTGGGAGCTTCCTGTCTCCCCTTATTAAATGCTGCTCATTGTTATGAGTTTTTATACATAACAGAAGCAGCTTTTATATGTAGAAAACTTCCATCTTTACCAAGTATGATGTGCAAAACTTTGAAGTCTCTTGAGTTTTTATGCTTTTGACAGAAGTCTCAGGAAGCTGTCTGAGAAACAGTTTTGGGAACAGACGATACACTGAGGGGCAGAATTATTGAAACAGAGTTGTGTTCCAACAGCCTAACTTCTTTGCCTTGGCACAGGGCCTTCCACAGCAGAGAATTCAGTTCCTCTGAAGAGGATGCAGTGCTAGCTTGGAGTGGTAAATAAATACAAGGCACAGTGAGGCATTGTGAATATGGCCTGGGCCTTCAGCATAGCAAAAACGGCCCACCCTGTGCCCTGTCTCTGGACTTGGCCTGTACTTTTTCACCAGCCCTTCTCACGGCTTGTGCTTCAAGTATTGCATTGATACATTAACTGGAGAGGTACTCTCTGGTCCAGCTGGTGATGAATTTATGCGTTTGTCTTCAAGCATTGCTAGCCTTTGTGAAATTTGTTACAGCTTCTTTTTTATGTAAACAATGCAGTGAAGTCTCAGAGTGTTACTTTCCTTCTAATTTTTTTGCTGCTCATACATTTGAAGTTTTGTCTTCTTTAGCAGTGCAGTGCTTTTTCCCTCTATAAAAACTAAAAATGGGAAGGACAGTTGGAAGCTGCATTGGTTTAAAGGCTTCCTTTGCATTCTTTTCATCTGTTCCAGTTGCCTTATCTCCCTGCTTGTCTTGCAAAGCCATTTACTGCTCTTGAACAAGAATAGTAACTAATAAGATATGCAGTCATTTGCTTTTTTTATTTTAATTAGAAGCTAGGCTGGTACTATTAGCTTTAATAAGATTAGAAAACCCCGCAGGAGTGTTTCTGAAAGTGGAACTGAAAATTTGAACCTTTTTTTTGTGCTACAAACAAGTGCCGATTTGGTGGTGCTGGAAAGCAAATTCCTCTCTAGCTGCAGGATGGGAAGCACAGTTGGTGGCAGGTTGTGTTTTTGCTGTCTAATTTTGCATAACCCTAAGGTAGCAGGACTGTGTTTTGCTCTTTGATTTTCTTCTTTTATGAAAGCAAGCCATGTTCTCTCCAGAGAGCCCAGCGGGTAATTGGTATTCCTGTAGAAACTTGAGAAAAGATGCGGACAATTTTCTGTTAGGAAGTGCTGCAGCTGGGAGAGACTGAAACTCTGCAGTTCTTTTTTCTGCATCCTACAGCTTCCATTAGCATTGAGCCAGAGGGAAGAAGGTGGCAGGTGAAATAGCTATTCATCTGCCATTTTTGGTAGCAACGTAGGGGAGAATGGCAAGATTCTAACATGGCAGTAAGTAAATCCTTATGGAGATCAGATGCAGGGAATGTTGGTTATGCAGTGAGTGGATCTAACCAGTTCTGTTCATTACCATGTAGAACTAGTGAAGTTTTTTAAGGAGCTAAATTTTGTCTGTGTAAAATCTTACAATCAAAACCGTTTAGAAGAGCATGAATTATTATATTTTGAGCTTTGGTATTTGGGGGGACCATGATGTCCTTTTCTCCTGGTTCTGCAGGCCTGGCTATGGTATGTGATGAGTGTGTTGTGAAGATAACATGCCCCATGATGCAATCATTAGTTTTAATTTGTGGATGAATCTAGTGCCTGCAGAATAGTTCTGATGATCACAGCCATAGACTAGCTGGGTGCAGCACTGACATTTGCACCAGCAAAATTACATTATATTTCACTGAAGTTTAGCAACGTTCTTCACCTTAAAATCAGACATTCTAGTAATATAGAATCTTATTGCATAAGTGCTCTGCAAATGCAGATTTGAAACAGTTACTGCTTCAAGTGCAGAAGTCAGAGGAGACCTCCCAGACATACAGAAAGGTGAGGAAGTGGATACGAGGAGGCACTGCAGCAGTATTGGTCAGGATGCTGGGCTTAATTTAAGATTCTCCTTTAAGCAGGCAAAATTCTGTGTTGCTGAATTTGGAAAATCATTATGGGTTTATGATACGGACAAATGGTGCTGAAGGCATTGAAATGAGATTTCCAGAGGACTGCTTACCAGCAGTGGCCTATTACTAGAATGGCGTAATAGTGTCTTGTGCTCTAGATGCTGCTTTTGTGATCAATGAGCTGATATTTACAAGACCTTTACTGAGGTGGGTGTTTTACCAGACTTCTCCCAGCATCGTCATTAATGGAAGTTCAGAAAGGAATATGTGGCAGGGATGTGATTTGCAGTTTAGTGTAGTGAACCCCTGAAATTAAAGTTAGGGGAGCATTTTTGTACTGGACAATGCCCTTCTCTCCAAAGTGAATTAACTGTTTTAAATCAGATTTATGTGTTTTGATTATAAAACTGTGAGCTGGTGATCAGGAAGTTTGACAGTGGAGTATGTCAAAATACAATTTCTTAGAAATGCGTAAACAAAGTACTGTAAATTAAAGATGGACGCGAACCCTTCAAGTACATTCCACTTTGTCCATGGCCTCGTTTTTTATTCTCTTATTTGGAGAACATTGATCGGAACTGTCAATTAGGGCATGGTATTCTCCTTACGGGCATACAGTTCTTTAAAAATATCTTGGCTGCAACTGCTTTGAGAACAAATGAATCTGCATGACCTGCTAGAGACTGGAAAAATACCTGTTCCCTAGGAATTAAGCTACTGGTGACCTTAAGATATGTATAAAGGGAACAGGAGAAAAGATGCTATTACTGCAAGTTTCTGGTCTTTTAAAGATCAGGAGTGTGTGACTGTTACAACTATATCTTTTAAGAATAGTGTGTGATTGGCAGTTGCTTTTCTCATCTTTTCCAATAAATGATGTGCCGGTACTATTATTTGTGTTTGGTTTTTAGGAAGTGGCAAAACACTTGCATTTGCAATTCCAATGATTCACTCTGTGCTGCAGTGGCAAAAATCGAAAAGCTCAACAACCAGAAATGACAGTGCTTCTGAAGAGCCCCATCAGCATCATGATGAAACAAGATGGGAAAATGAGGATGAAGCACAAAAACTAACCCATCAGCAGATTGAAGATAGTGGAGATGAAGATTATGCATCTTTCACAATAGGCTCTGCGAAGGTGCTGGAAAATTTTGAATTTGATTCCAGTGCTGAGACACATAGTATTGGCTCACACAAAAAGAGACCTCTTTTAGGACTGGTCCTTACTCCCACAAGAGAATTAGCTGTGCAAGTAAAACACCACATTGATGCAGTTGCAAGGTTTACAGGTACGTAGACCCCCATGGGCCATGTCTCAGATGATACTGGGTTTGGATCTTGTCATTGGTGTTGAGCCAGAATGTGTTCCACGTTTTTTTATGTATCAGAAGTCTGCAGTGGGTTTTGAAGGATTAGGGTTCATAATAATTAATATTTGAAAATCATTAAGATTCTTCAAAAGATGCACGTGGAAGAAAACAGTTAATGTGGGGTATTTTGCTTTAAAATGTTCTTTTCCTTCAAATAGCTATTGACTTGTGCTTTAGCAACACAGAATCAGTACTAGATACCCAGCCACACCTAACTTTGTCCTGGTTTTAGGTAATGTAGGTTATATATAAAAATAATTTCCGTGTGTGTATATATATATATATACAATTTTTTAAAAATATGTATCATTGTTTCCCTTTTTTTTGGCAGGTATATCAGTCTATGTTGATAATATGGTATAGGTATATCTGTCTATCTAAAAAGAAATTATGGGCATAAATTTTAAGGGTAGAAAGCATTGTTGGATTGGCTGACTTATCTCCTACAGCTCTCAGGCCACGGGATATTGCTGGGTAACGTGCTTGCTGAAAGCAGTTCAATCCTGCTTCCAAACCAGAGGTCATCTGTTAATATCTGAAACTGTTAAATATGCGGAGAGCTGGGAAACTCCCAGCTTCTCCAGTAGTAGTAATTGTTTTATTTATTGAAGAGTATATGTAGTGCAGTGAACTACTTCTAAGCACTTCTTCCTTTGGTGCCTATATGCCCTGCTGGGCTCATCAGTCTTCAGCTGATTACAAGGCTAATTTTAACTCCTACCCTGAAATAATCAATTTATGTCAGTACAGTTCTAATAGGAGCATTGCTGTTTGTGTGTAAAAGATCTGCTGTCCAAGTGACAAAAAGCTGCTGCAGCGGGAGAGGGAATATATTTTGATGTGAGCTTTCTTTGTTGTCTCACTCATTTTGAAAAAAGAGCCTACCTGGAAGCATGGGATTCCACAAGTAGTAGGGAAGAGAGATCTGTGGTAGCTTAGATACTAGATAATGCACAGTAGCATTGAGTTTCTCATGGGCCAGTGTATTCTTTGAAGAAGTAGAGTGAAATAAACCATGTGTGGAGTCCATACTTCTAAAGCTGCACTCCTTTTAGTACCTGAGTAAATTGCTTAAAGCTGGCTTAGGGTCCCTGTGCTACTGTGCAGTCAAGGGAATCATAATTGGTAGGGAGCATTCATGTTAGGATTATTCCATAGCAAGTGAGCAGTTACTAGCAAGACAAGCATTTCTCAGTCTTATTCTTGGAGGGATCTGCTGATTATTCATAACAGGAGCATGTCTGTTCATGCAGTTATAATTGACAAAACGTGAGATTCTGAAGTACGGGTAAACAAAGCTACAGAGGATGTACGTGATTCTTCCTGCTATTGGAAGATAGGTGCACTAAAAGAAAGACTACTTTATTTCTGGCACCTAACCATAATGAGGTTTTTTTTGTAAAATTGAGAGCATTACTGTGTGTTCAGTGTTATATAAAACCCCTGAAGTTTCTTGGCTAAAATGCTTGCTGAAATTTGCGCTAAAGGCTTTTTAAAATACTTCTTTGAGTGGATGTGTATAAAGACATTCACTGATAGTTTTTACCTCACAAATTTGTTATTTGTGTGTTCTAGGCATTAAGACTGCAATTTTAGTTGGAGGCATGGCTGCACAGAAGCAAGAACGTGTACTGAATCAAAAGCCAGAAATTGTGATTGCAACCCCAGGCCGTCTGTGGGAGTTAGTTAAAGAGAGACACCCACATCTTTCGGATCTTCGGCAGCTCAGGTAAATGAGTCTTTTAGATTAATTGCTGGATACTGAGCTGAGCATTGCTGCATACTGATGATGTTTACTAACTGATTAAATAATTTAGTCTACAAAAGATAGCTTATTTATTTGCAAGAGCATTTTATTGAAGTGCGCAGTGGTTATATTGATGGGGGGAAATGTAAATTAAAGACAGTAGCAAGACCCTCAGTTTTCCTTTAAAAAACATATTTTTCAAAAATAAATATGGAAGGTTACTGTAGGTACCCCAGCATACCTGGTGTTCCTTTGGGTTTTACATGCAGAACTTCTCTTGTGTTTAGCAGGAAAAGTTGAAGTGTACTGAATTTTTATTTCTCTGAACAACTGTCTTTTTCTTGTGTGTTTTATATTTGACAGGTGCCTTGTGATTGATGAAGCAGACCGAATGGTGGAGAAGGGTCACTTTTTAGAGCTGTCGCAGTTGCTGGAGATCTTAAATGATTCACAGTATAATCCTCAACGACAGACTTTCGTTTTTTCTGCCACTTTGACTTTAGTTCATCAGACTCCCATAAGAGTTTTACAGAAAAAGAATGCTAAAAAGATGGACAAGAAGACCAAACTAGAATTGTTAATGGAAAAAGTAGGAATAAAGGGCAAACCCAAAGTGATAGACTTAACAAGAAAAGAGGCTACTGTTGAGACTCTGACAGAAACCAGAATCCACTGTAATACAAATGAGAAGGACTATTATCTCTATTACTTTCTTCTCCAGTATCCGGGAAGAACCATGGTCTTTGCGAACAGCATAGACTGTGTAAAACGCCTCAGTTCTCTCCTCACAATCTTAAATTGCGATCCTCTCCCATTGCATGCCAACATGCACCAAAAGCAAAGGCTGAAAAACCTGGAAAGGTTTGCTGAGCGAGAGAGGTGAGTTGCTTTTCTATTTCCTAATAGAGAGGAAAAGAAATTGTGTAAAATGTAGTGGGGAGAGCAAACGGCTCTGTTAGAACAGGAGCAGGTTGGGGGAGTTAGCTGGGGATGCGAGTCCACTGTTCGTGAGGTTGTTAACGCTTAAGGATGAGATTTCATCAGATGGTTGACGTGATGAACTGGAGAGAATTCAGTAGAAGGCCACCAAGATGGTGAAGAAGCAGTTGCTCTGCAAGGGGAGAGGCTGAGGGCACTGGGGTTGTATCACCTGGGTAAAAGATGTTGTGGGGACCTAATGGCAGCTCTCCGATATCGTAAAATAAGTTTATCAAGAAAAGCCAGAGTTTTCATAGTGGTGCATGGTTAGGAGGATGAGGGATAACAGGTGCAAATCAAAACTGGAGGTTCAGGGTGGAGGTAAGCAGAAGCTTTTTCTCCATCAGGACAGTCAGTTATTGAAACAGGCTGCTCGTTCTTGAGATTTTTCAAGGCTCAGTTGAATAAAGCCCTGAGCAACCTGATCCAGCCTTATAGCTTATACTGTTTTGAGGAGGAGTTTGGACAAGAGACCTTCTGCGGTCCTTTGGAGCCTGAATTACTTGTGATCTGGCATCTCATTGCTGCTGAAGGAGCTGTTACTTGCCCTGTTTTCAGCTCTATGCTTTTATAATGATAATCCACACCTCTGCCCTGTGCCCCGGCTCTGCAGCTCTTCTGATACTTCTCGAAGTTGTTTCGTTTCACTAAGCCACTAACCACTTTTTGCTGGGTTAGGGTTTTGCAGGTTTAGTTTGTTGAATTAGTTTCTTGAGGCTCAAGGTATCGTAAAGCAATGCAAGGTGCAGTCATGCCTTTCAGCAGGAGCAGGCCGTCAGGTTTACCCAGGCAGGCCTGTCCTGCCATTCTGAGAATTACTTTTTCCTGCTGGCTTTGGGATGGCCTTTGCGGCGAGGTTGGTGGTCTCAGTATTTTCATAATTCGGAAGCCTCACAGTTTAGTCTTGCTGTGAAGTGCTGTGTGCTGTCTGACTGTGTTCAAATTTGTATCTTGGTAATAGCCTCAGGCAGGAAAAACAGAGGTTGAATTGCTGTGATAGATCTGCAGTATCGCTTGGCAAAATGTAGTGCCGATAGCATTGGCCTAGGCCAGATGAGGTGTTCTCACCTCAGAGGCTGCAGATTTTCAAGGCAAGAAGAAATCTATAAGACCATCTGTCACAGCCTCTTGCAGATTGCAAACCATAGAATTTTCTCTGGTTATTTCTGCTTTAAACCTTGTAGCAATAGAGATTGCGGTCAGACACTATAAAATCTTAACACATTCTTGTTACCTGCTAGTAACTCCTTTCAGTTGCTGGGAGATTTCTTTTAAACTAATGGTTCCTAAGGAGATTTTACTCACTGTAGTAGACTGTTTATGTATAAGAATGACTTTTTTGAGTAGTTCTTGACTTCTAGGGATAAGGAGAAATGTTAACTGTCAGAAGAGATTCCCACCTTCCACCTTTATTTGTGTCTTTTAATTTACTGAGAGAACTTGTTTCAGTGCAACTTGGTAGAAGCAATTTCAACCCTAAAAAGCTGTTATTTAAATCTGTAATGTTAATGCAATTTTTTTCTGGACTAGTGAAACTTATCTGTCCTGCCAAAAGATCAGCTGTGGTGTTAATGGTATGGTCACATGAAGCCAAAGATAATGTTAAACTCATGCTGGGCAAAGCACTGAAAAATCTGATGAAGGGGAGCATACCACCTTTCCAAGTGGTTGGATTAGGTCATTTACTAGTGATTTGCACTAGCATTCCTGTCAGTTGGGAGAGAATAACAGTATAGGAAAACGGGATCCAGCAAGATAATTAATTTCTTTATTGGAAACAGAATAGATGTGCTGAAGGTAACATTTGCATTTTTTTTTTAATTTAAGAATTACTGTTTCCAGACTGACTCTGATGTAATATTGGGTATTGTTTTCTGTAAGGACAAACAAAGAGCTTATTTCCACCAGATGATATAGTACAAATCTGTTCCTTAAATTGTTGTGGTACAATTCTAGGTCGTATTTTATGTTCCTTGACAGATGGTTTACTCTTCAAATTTATGTTCATTAAATGTTATTACTTTCTCAGCTGTGTCCTCCTGACAACAGATGTTGCAGCTCGTGGTCTCGATATTCCCAACGTGCAGCATGTCATCCATTACCAGGTTAAATAGTTTTGATGTTTTTGCTTTCACTGTTTAGGTTTTGAAATAATGTTTTGCTGATTCAAACCCTGAACACTGTAAAGTTGTGATTCTCAGTCCTGTATATAGTGTAATCCTGAGTATAGAGACTTAATCATCATTAATTTAACTGTCTTGAGTGTTTTATACTTAGGGATCTCTTTGCTGCAGTGACTGTGTTAGATAGCACTTCATGAATGTGCTATTATATATGAGAAATGAGATAACAGAGATGTGCTATTATATATGAGAAATGAGATAACAGAGATGATTCTCCTTGCTTTTTGGTTAATATTGATACCCAAAGGTGTTAAATGATTCAACCTTATAACTCTTCTCTGAGGACACATAGAATTTTTTCCTGCTTTGTGAATGAAGTAACAGAGGGTCCGAAGTTAGAGAGACTCAGATTATGCAAGGAAGAATACTGGACCAGAGAACAAAAAGTGTCTCTAGACATCATCTTGTACTTTACCTTCAGCTGTGTTACATGCAATGTACAATGTATATATGAAAAAAAAAATACTCTCTGGCAACCTCTTGGCCAAAGCATGACCAGCTGCTGCTAGTTTTCTATGGCCAGCTTCATTTCTGAATATTTGCAGGTCCCTCGTACTTCAGAGTTGTACGTACACAGAAGTGGCAGAACAGCCCGAGCTGCCAGTGAAGGCCTTAGCCTATTGCTGATCGGCCCTGATGACTTGATCAATTTCAGGAAAATTTATAAAACCTTGGAGAAGAGTGAAGAGCTGCCATTTTTCCCAGTTGAAACCAAGTGCATGACTTCTATCAAGGTAAAGAAACAACAACCTCCTTGCATTTTGAGTAGTTGCCTGCTTACTTATATTACTGCATTGCCCATGACCTTCTTTCCAGGTTTCAGATGAAATTTGCCTTTCCAGGACTTGGATTTGAAAATGAAGTTAATCAACACTTTATCTTCTTTTTAAGCAGTATTTGTAATTTCTCCTCACTAACTGGCCCAAGAAAGGTGATCAAACATAAAGATTACTTTCATTTTTCTTTCACGTAGTTATGTAGAGCTGCTTCAATCATCAAATTTCTTGTGATGATCGAAGAAGTGACTGACCAGTTTTATTAGTCAACTGTGCATTTAATTTCCTTTCTCTCCCTCCATCTTAGTTATCTTGGCAGTTGGACTGGTGCCGTTACTGTGTAGCATCAGACGTTATTTAGTGTGGTCAGATGTACTGCACAGGTTTTGTTTTGTGCAACCACAGGCGCATTCCAGACTGCAGAACTTGCTGCTCGGTTGTTTATTATTTACTGTCAGTGCAGATTTTCTTTCCATAATGAATTCGTTATTTAAGACAGCTTGGCCCAGCTGAGAGGCTGCAGGTCAAGTTAGGTTTGCTGGACGTCTTTTTTTCCACCTGTGGGCAGCTACGAAGAAGGTCAGGACACCTTGTCTGGTGCCTACACAACATCCAGGTGCATTTCTGAAAACATGAGTACCTCCTTATGGCCTGTGAGAGCTTACTTCTTCAGAGTGGGGTGAAGCTAGTGGCTGCCCCTCGTTGCTGAGTCAACTAACTTGAAGATCCAGCTGTACTGTGTAAATATGTAACTTGGAAAGGATTGGTATCTGACTTGTGTTTTATCCTTTATATAATGATTCATTTAAAGAATGAGGAGTTAACATTCATTCCTGTTTAGTAGTTGAGATGTTTTACAAGTCAGATCCTATCATGAATCTGAAGAAGGAAAACACTTCAGCAAACTATGAGTATTTAAATTACACGGGGCATATGCTGGGACACTGGTAGAAAACGGAAGTGTCTCTGCAGCTCAGATGCATTGTAACCCACACTCTCAAACACCGATTCTGCTGAAATGCCTCCCATCTAAACCTGATCATAATGTCTAACGTGTACTTTTGTTGCAGGAGCGGGTGAATTTGGCACGGCAGATTGAGAAGGCAGAATTTTTCAACAGTCGGGCAAAGCAACATGACTCCTGGCTCCAGCAAGCTGCAGAGGCTCTTGAGATTGATCTTGATGATGACATGTTTATGGGCAAGTAGAAGTACTTGTTTATGAGTATGCTCAGTTGGTGCCACATCACTGATGTCTGGAAGAAGTCCCACCATGGCAGAGAAACTCTTAAAACCTGTAGGGCAGAAGAGGAAGGAAAGGAATGTCATTAGTTAGTACATGGTGGTGCTGGTGTTTTCAGGATGATTGTGCAGTAGGTAGTACTGGAGCTGAGGAGTTGGGTGTGATAGTTCTGGCAAGTTGCAGACAAGTCATGTTGTAGGTCAGGAACGTTTAGCTTATGGCAAACGTTTTAGGTTAGTCTAACAGCCAAGTATGTCCTGCTTGAGTCTTGTACCCGCTGTGTCAAAGATAAAGCTGGTTTTCCACTTCTGCTTACTTCTTCCAGCCCCCTGTAGTCAAGCAGCGGGACAGGATACTGACAGCTCTGTGTGGGAATACACGGGAAGCACTAGCAAACACCAAAAATTACATGGTTGAGTTGTGTAGGCTAAATGGCCAATACCTATATTCAAGTTGCTGAGTGTTTTGATGTTGTGTTAGAAGTAAATAATTTCTTGTATTTTTAAAATTATATGTTGAGGAGGCTGTGCTTGAGAGATTGTGTAGGGCTGTGCAACTACAGGTGCTTATTAGTGCAATGCCATGAAGCTTTGCAGTGCTTAAATGCATCGTAAAATGCCACATTTTGTTCAGATTTTAGGAGCTGAGGGTGTAATTTCTGATCAGTTCTTTTGAAGGCATGCTGAATAGGGGTACTGTCTGGGTCACTTCAACTTAAGCTTTCTCTGACCTGTTAGCTGCGAAATGTGCGGATGCCTTAATTTTGAAGCATATTTGGATTATATTTTTCTTTATTCATTGCTGGGCTAGCTTGTTCTCAACCACTTTGCAATCAAACATTAATCGTCTGTCTTCCAACCTGTTCAGGAGCGCTCTCAGATAATTAATGCTCTGCTGTCTTGTTTTGACATAATCTGAGTATGTTGTCTCTGAAAAGAGTTTCAAAATAACACATCCAGTCCAAGTAAGTTGTGGCTCTCGAGTGAAGCATTTTGTAATTGTCACCCAGAATCTTGCCAGATTCTGCTTTAAAATATATTTAGTCCCTTGTTCTTCCATAGCTTATTGGAAACCAATTAAAATCTCAGTCATTCCTTCCATAAATGAAATGCCTCTTACACTATTAAAAAGAATTTAGTAATGTTCTTTCAATTTACGTTACAGCAACTTTAGCTTCATTTATTTTCTCCAGTTCAGGCCTCTGGCCCCGCTATCTCCAATCCTTTCTCTGCACTTTTTTCACCTGTGTTATTAAGTCTGAGCACTTTATTGTTTTCTATGTATAAAGAGGAAAGAGCTTCCTGGTTTACAGGTACTGAAATGGTGTGCATAAAGTAATAAAAACCACAGCAGCAGCTTCTGCCTGAGCTAGAAGCCATGAGTTAATACTGTATCTTCTGGGCCCCTTTTCCTTTTCTTCCCAAGTGCATTCTGGGTTGAGAGCCAACTGAATACTTCAGCAGAATGATAGCTGGGCTATAGTTACTCAGTAGTCAGGATTCTTCTAGATCTTGTTATCTTGTGGACAGCCTGGGTGATTTGAGAGTGTCACAGATGACTGGAATACTGTATGGGAGTTGAGTGGCGTTGTTAGAGAACCATGAGATTAGTGTCTGCCCCAGCACTACAGAAACCTAGCGGAAGAAGCTGTTAAAAGTTCTTCTCTTGTTGTAATGTATTTTATCTTTGATTTCTGCCCCAAGGAAAAAAAGCTAGTGAGCAAGAAGAAAGCCAGAAGCAAAAGATGCTGAAGGGGATGAAAAAACAACTAAAGCATATGTTGTCCCAGCCACTGTTTAAAGTCCTTATGAAAACCAAGTACCCCACACAGTCTGGAAAACTACTTCTGCCTCAGACATCAGTGTGTGTTTCAGAATCTGCTCTGGGTACCGTGTCCAAAAAACAAGCCAAGAAGAAGAAATCAATAAAATCAAATTAGAAAACTGAACAAGATCACTCAACGCAACAGAAGCAAGGACAATCCTTATCAAGGCTGTCAGTGCTTATGGAGGAACTCAGCTAGAAGACACGTAGTATTGGAGGATGTTGTCCATGTTTTGGTTGTGCAGGCACAAAGTAAAATGTTCATTTAAAGGCCTCTTGTTAACGTGCAGTTAGTTTCTGTTTACTTGTCTTGGATCTTGTTTTCTTACATTCTCGTTTTTTCTTACTCTGTGTATTAAAAGTTAGTTCATTTTTAAATAGTTCTGTTTATTACTCTTTTTTGTGAGATGGATAAAAGTTACAAGGTAAAATTTGCTGTGGGCATGCTCTAATGATAAAACTTGATTTGAATTTCAGTGTTCTTAAAGGAAAGGGAAAGGTAGGCAGTATAAATCTGAGTGCAGTCTGAGCTGGTGGTAATGGCAGGTTTGGCTTTTACTGCAGCCAGTTTATTGAGAAAGGCAGCAAATGTAAGGAGTGTTACCAGCAGGTCTGCAATTCTGGTTATGGGAATCTCTCCCATTTTCTTTCTCTTATAAAATTTCTGTTATCTGTTCTTCGATGGGTCTAATTCTCTTAGTCCTGTGTTAATATGTTTTAGAATGTGCAAAAAAAAAAGTCGAGGTGGCAGTGGGCCAGGGATGACCTTCAGAGATGTGTAGATTTTTTGAGCAGTAAGTGTTGCTGCTTAGTGTTTTATTAATATTTGAAATCTGTATTTGAATACGTTAGAACCATGACCTTTGCTGTATTGGAAAACATGATGTGAAATGTCACTTTTGAAGAGGGCTTTCTCATAATTTTGTTCCTAAATCATTTTAACCTGACCTGAGCAAATAATTTTTAAAACTATTTTTAAAAATATGTCAGAAAATGTATTTTGAATTTTTGTTAAATTATATCTATAAAACCCAAAGCTTTTGTCTGTTTTCAATGACGGGATTTCTAAATTCCTCATAGCTGATGCCCTTTGCACTTAGCATGCAAAGAGGAGGGAAGAGCGCCCAAAGGTAAGACATAGCAGTGGGATATTTATGGATGGGAACACAGGAAACCTTCATCTGCCAGCTCTAGATCGGGCTGAGGTTTTGTGTCTCATACACTCTTTCAACTATGTAAATAATTGAAGGCTTTTCTCTTACTTCCTTGCATTACTGAAGAAGAGCTGTAACAATTTAATCATAAGCATACAGAGCTTATCAATTATGTACAAAATGTTCCTTGTAACATAATGTTTGTCTCATGCCCTTTGGAGTAGAGGGGGAGAAATCCTAAGGGGGGTTCTGTTTCTGGACCCATGTGAGAAGATAACATCTTTGGAGTTAATGTCACGTCTGAAAAATAAAAACAAGAATTTAAGGAAAGTTCCTTGTAAGGAAAGCTGGAAAAAAGGAACCGAGCAAAGGCAAACATGCCCTCATTCCTTTTCTGTGTCATTATAATCACATTATTACATTACGTAAAGAAACTTGCATTGATTTTTGCATCCCTGAAGGGACTGAAGACCAGGTGGGCCTTTTTTCTGCATCTTCTGATATATTTATGCTTACAATTCATTGGCAAACTCAAGGCTGCATCCTGACATTAGAGCTCTACCTCTCCTTCCTTGTCTGAAAATCTTCATGAGGTAGAATAGTTTTGGAAATTTTTCAATTCCATGTGATCACGAGGAGAATTGAATTGAGGGACTGAGTGTTGTATTTTCTGTCTCATTACTGTGAAGTTTTTCAGCTGCTTCTGTTTCCTTGTGTGTAGCAGTGTAGTTTGCACACTCCCACCCCACTGTCTTGCTATGGAGCATGACACTTCTGCTCTCCTTCCCACCTTCATGCTCGCCTGTGGTGTACTCTGCTGCTGATTTTCTCCTGCAGCCTGTGATGTGCTCAGCATGTGCTCTCAGTTCTTAATCTGCTGAAGCTGTACTCCCACAGGAGCTCGGGCTGAGCCTGGTCCCTAAAAATATCTTAATGGCTTGAAAAGAATACTTGTCTAGCGCTCTGAAAGCTCTCTTGTGGCTGCCTGCTTTGCCTTGTCCTTGTCTTACCAGGATACCCTGAATCCTCTTCCTGGAGGAAAAAAACGTTACACTTGCTTTAGCTAATTTAAACCAATTATTAAACAGTAACTGGAAAATATTACCACTTAGCTGCACTCCCCCAATGTAAAATAGGATACTGCAGGAAGAGTGGAAGTCAGAGGATTATGTTTTCTCCAGCACTGATTATTTGCTTGTGTATTACTGGTGCAAACTAGACATAAGGAGTTTTACATCAAGTGAATGGGCAATTTAATTTCAGTATTTGATGTTTTCTGTAATGCCCTGCTGGCGCAGCAGTTACACTAACTCTTCAAACAAGTACTCTTTTATTTTGTGACAAAGTATATTTGCAATAATGTTAATTAAATGACTAATTAAGTCTGTTTTGGCTTTAACAGCAACTTCCAAGTAGACTAATAAAAGCGTGAGTTCAGCAGAGTGTTGGTAGGGGCCAAGCTGTTACAGAGCAACTAGTACTACATAACAGAAAAACTGAAACCGTAATAGCTTCTAAGCCTTTATTTTTATTTTGCAAATACATAGGGCAAGTTGACCTCATCCTTGCCACACAGTTTCTGAACTGGCATAGGCCTGTCAAGACAAGGAAGAGTCCCTGTAGTTTATGTCATCTGCTGAGGAGATAGTTTGGACAGAATTTCACATATTGGACAGCAAAATTTCCTGGCATTCCCGTAGCCTTTTCTTTCCCTCCTCCCTTGTATGTTAATAAAACAGCAAGTTAGCAAAGCAAAAGCTGGAGCGCTGCCTTGCCATATGCCAGCAGCCCAGGCACGCAGCTGGTGATGGGGAAAACGGAGGTAATTGGCACCTAACTGAGAAAGGGCCAGGTACTGCACGCTTACCAGTCAGTCTGTGTATCCAGATCCATAAGAGGGAAAGAAGGAAGGGATAGGACATTTTCTGATGGTCTCACCTCATATTGCCTGATCCCAGGGGAAAAATCTGGTAAGAATTAGGCTTTCTTGGGTGTTACAATACCCACTACTTTGTCCTGTGCTAGCAGGATGTGTTTTGGATGCCTGAGTGATTCCAGTGTTTCATGAGTGGCTTGATGAAGGAGGAGGTCAAGAAGACCATGAGTTGAGTGAGTTGAGTGACTAATAACAGACTGATAATGTAGCAAGCAAAAATATGAAAGTAATAGCCAATAGTCCTTGCAGAAGAGTGGGATGTTATCAGAGGTCTTAGGATTGGGGAGAAGAAGGGAGGCACCAGACAGAAGGGCTATCTTAGGAAATCTTAAAATCATAGAACAGTTTGGGTTGGAAGGGATCTTAAAGACCATCCAGTTCCAACCATGCTACCGCGGACAGGGACACCTGCCACTATACCAGGCTGATCAAATGGTCCTGGTTCTGTAATCCTCTATAGATCCCTTCCCTCAGACCTGTTCTAATGTCTGGTATTTTTCTGGCCCATGTGAGATTTCCTATTGCAACTTCCTTTTGTGAAAAGTGCTTCAGGACTTTGGTGTTTTCTCAAATCAATCAAAACCTCCTGACGTGGTTTGCCTCAGACAGTAGGTGAGACTCCTCAGGCAAGTTAATCGGCCTGGAGAAGCAAGTGAACAGAGTTGCTACAATTGTTTGGTTTGGAGTTCAGCAGTTCTTGCTGTGAAGCTGGAAGAAATTGTAGCCTGTTTCCAGAGCAACCAACTTTAGAAGGTAAAAATTGCCAAATTTCAGTAGGTGAGGGCTGCAGTTACAGGACATAGACCCAAATCCTAGGCTGGAAAAGGAGAAAGGGCACTGCAAAGTAAACACAGTCTTTGGTACCACTGGGCTAGTTAGAAGTGTGATGTTCTTTTATTATTGATGTAATTATATCAGTCTAATCAGTAGTGTGGATGTATTTATAGGAGTAGAGCTTATTTTTCTTTCCTCATGATAACAGTCACACCAGTATAAGCCATTTTAGTATTGACGGATGTTATGGATTTCCTTACACCGGCCACCATAACAGGGTCTGATCCTGGAATCCCAATGATTAATGTAAAGTCCAAGTGAAGGTTTCCAATTCCTCTTTTATTCTCAGGTTACAACTTGAGCTGTGTGCCTCTGCCCCAGATTACACCCCTCAATTATAGCTGTATCACCCAGCACTTGATCCCCAGATCCAATCACATAATTCTGGTTGGTGGTCTCTTGATTTCTTGTTGGTTTTCACCGTCACTAGGCTGGCCTTCTGAAGTTACCTCATTCTCTCGGAATTGTTTCCTTGGTAGAAAAGGAACCAAAACATCTATACAAACAGAGTTAATACCAGAACTAGGTAACCACTCTACTTTTGTGTGAAGAAGGTATAGAAGATAATCTCATCCTAGAACAGTAAATCTCGCAGCTACCTCTTCTTCTCTGGGCGGTTGTTGCCACCTGCGTACACAGCACCAGTTTAACTATATGGCTGCACCTCTTCTAGTCATATTTCCCCACCTCCTACCTCGATGGGTTTCCTGAAAATCTTTGTAACAGTTGTACACCACCCAGGATGATATGGGCCACAATTACTGCAGGATAACCAAAGCCAACTATTCTGGTGCCATCTCAAACTTTTGTGTCTTGGAACTGAGCCTGCAGTGGTTGTCACTCTGTATGGATAGCAGATACACCAAACAAGACACTGTCCTTAATTTACAGTCTCAGAGGGACTTCCTTCAGCCTTTGTAAGATTGAATGGTATCGGTTTCTATCTCCAAGGTAGGACTGACTGAGTCCCACAGGGTTGATGGTGTTCCATCTAACTGCTGTTCTTTCGGCAGTTGTTTAACATGGGAGTGGTGAATCCAGTTATCCTTTTATGCAATATTTATATCAAATTAAGAAGTTTATAATAGTATAGGATCCAACTTTGTTTTGCAAAAGTGGACTTTTATCATTACTGCATCTCCGGACTGGATATCATGTACTTGCATTTCAGCTGGTACTGATTGAAACCATCTGGTTTGTGCCCTATTTTCTTGTAGATATTTTTGTATCCCCAATACAAATTTGGTAACTCATCTCCATCTCAGAGGCTGGTCCTAGTGGGGAGAAACATCCCAGGTACAGCTAAATGCCTGCCAAACACTACTTCTGCTGATGACAGCCCTCGAGGTTGGTGAAGGGAATTTCTGGTATCCCATAGCACTATTCTTAAAACTTCAGGCTGTTTCAAACCTACCTGACTACACGTTTGAGCAATTTATTTTTGAGAGTCCTATTCATTCTCCTGAGGACTGTGAATGATTTGGAACGTGTAGTTGTGGCTGTATTCCTAAACTTTTATAGGTACTTTTTAGTATTCCCACTGGAAAATGAGAACCCCTCTTGGATTCTATGATATCAGGTATTCCATATCTGGGAATGATTTCCTGCAAGAGTGTTTTGACCACTCCAGCAGTATCAGCTTTCCCAGTGGGAAAATCTTTTACCTGTCCTGACAGCTGATCTACAATTACCAGTAGGTACCTAAATCTCACAGGAGGCACGTGAGCATAATCGATTTGTAGTCTTTGGAATGGAACGTATGCTTGTGTTTGTCTTACAACTTCCCATTGGAGGAAAGTTCCAACATGTGGGACAAGAACTCACAATCCTTTTTGCTGCTGTATGTCTTCCAGGGGCTGTCCACATTTTTTGCATGTGATTGACAATTGCTGTCATCCCCCCATGTGCTTTATCATGAAACCACCTAGCCAAAATCATTAAATATTTTCTTGGTAAAATGGTCCTCCCCCCAGTAGTTCAAATTACAGTTTCATTTTTCACAGCCTCCCAACTTTCCCATCAAGCCTGCTCTTCCTGACTAACCTCTGCATATGTTCGAGCTAGATAATTGATCTCTGGCCAGTCATCAGCAGAGGAAGTTGTTATGGTGGGACACTCATGTATAGGTTGGCAGGCAGCAACTTTAGCTGCTTTATCTGCCAATTCATTATTTCTTTCAGTTTTGCTAGATCTTTTGGTATGTGCTGGATAGTGTACCCTTGGAAGCTGTCCTGGTTTCAGCTGAGATAGAGTTAATTTTCTTCCTAGTAGCTAGTATAGTCCTATGTTTTTGATAGCTTGAGAATAATGTTGATAACACACGTTTTTAGTTGTTGCTAAGTAGTGTTTATAGTAAGTCAATGACTTTTCAGTTTCTTGTACTCTACCAGTGAAAAGTTGAGCAAGAAGAAGAGATGGACCACAGCCAGGACAACTGACCGGTGTTGGCCCAGGGAATATTCCATACTGTACAACATCATGCTCAGTATATAAACTGAGGAGTTGGCCAGGGGCCATCAATTGCTGCTCAGGGACAGGCTGGGCATCGGTCATTGGGTGGTGAGAAATAGTTCTGTGGATTGTTTGTTTTGTATATTCTATTATTATTATTATTATTATTATTATTACTACTATTACTATTTTCTCTCTCTTTTGCTGTCCTGTTAAACTGCCTTTATCTCAGCCCACGAGTGTTACCTTTGTTCATTCTCCTCCTGATCCTACTGTGGGGCAGGGAAGTGAGTGGCTGTGTGATGTTTAATTGTCAGCTGTAGTTAAACCATGATGGAATATTAGCATCTTCCAACAGCATTCAGATTTAGGTTCCTTTGGAAATATTCTTTCTCACCAAGGTAAGTAACCCTTGTTCTTTACATAATGTTGTATGATGCACTCCTAAAGCATGTTTAGAATCAGTATAAATAGTTACCCACTGATTACATCCCTACCAGGCTGCTCTTGCTAATGCAGTTAATTCAGCCCCTTGAGCACTCACTGAGGGTTGTAGAAGTTCTGCTTCAGATACCTCTACATTTCTCACCACTGCATAGCCTGTGTGTCATTTTCCATTCACACTGTACGAAGATGTATCAATGAAAAGGGTTAGATCTGAGTTCTCTAGAGGCTGGTCCTGTAGATCATTCCGTAGTCGGCTGGAGTGAAACACTACCTTAGCACAGTTGTGATGTGGCTCACCAGTGAAGGGAGCAAGCAGTAAAGTTACAGATTCAAAACATTGCATCTTTTAAAAGTAGTGTTATATGCATTTAAAATCATTAATTCATAGTGGTGCACTCTTTGTGGGGAAAATGCTTGTGTAGCATGTTACTCAAGAATCAGTTCTACTTCTTGCAGAACAGACATGGTTGTTGAGTGACCGAGGACTAATGGTCTGCTTTTTTTTCTGCTGTAGTCCCCGTTGCTGCTACCGCTCCAGCACTGCAATTATTCCCTGCAGCTACAGGATCCGGTTGAGTTGGGTAACAAGCCACAGGGCGGCAGTGTGGACCTAGATTTTGAGTAAGGACCCGCCGGCTACTCCCTTGATCTTCTGCACAAACAGTTCAAAGGGCTTGGAGTAATCCGGCAGTCCCAGTGCAGGAGCAGAAGCTAAAACTGCTGTATCTTACTGCACCAAAACTCCTGACAGTGGTTTCTTTGTTACTGGTCGAGGTATTTCTACAATAGCCTGGACCTATTCTGGGTCTACTAATCTTTGCCCTTCTTTTAATATAAATGCTAAATATTTCCCTTCCTGCTGACACAGTTGAAACTTAGAAAGAAATGCACAATAACCTCTTTCTGCTAAAGCAGTACACAGACAAACTGTGTCTTTCAAGGAATTTTCGTTTGTCTTACTGGCAAGTAACAAGCTGCCTACATGTTGTACAGGTTTAGAACCTCCAGGTAATATAGTGTAATATCTTTCAAGTCATCTTTAAACAAATGGGAGAATATCATTGGAGACTTATGAACCTTTGGGTCAAACGTGTTCACGTTAATTGTTGGCCTTTCCATGTAAATGCAAACAGATATTGGCTGTCTTCTGCTATAGGAATAGTAAACAATGCAGCTGTTAAACCTGATAGTAGTAACATATTTTGCTCAAGGTGGAATTTGTAATAATATTGCTATCTGGCACCACTAGATGAGGTACAACCACATGTTGATTTATTGCTCTGAGGTCATGTGCAAACTGATATTCTGGATCTCCTTCTTTGTCTAACCTATTTTTTGCTTACAGGTAAAATAGAGGTATTATTCAGGAAACTGCATTATCATAAACCCCCTTTTTTCACATATTGGTCGATTTGTTTCTGAATACTTTGTTCTGCTTCCCTGGGAATTTGATAGTGCTTGATTGCTATGGGCTTTCCTCCCTTTGTTTTTATGGAGACAGTGACGATTTCAATAACCTCACATCCGTTCTGGAGGTGTTCTACAATTTTAAAGGTACCTTAATAAGTTCAGATGGAACCCCAGGAATTTTGAGTGAGTTTTCAGCAGTGAGACAGATGCTACTGTAAGTTCTACCCTTTCTGGGGACAGATAGATCTAGGTGATTACGGATTGTAATAGGTGTCGTCTCAACAAATACCTATGTGATTCTTCTGCAATTACAAATCTTCCCCACATTCCCTGGCAACTTATCCATAGGAACAGTGGCTGGCTAAGAGTTTGTTCCTTTTTCCCCATGACTCCTTCAACTAATACACTATAGAGTAACAGGTGCCCCTTAGGCCTGAAATTCAAAAGTGATACAGTGACTTCTGTGTCTACTGGAAATGATTTTTCCTTGGCTCCCATTTTTCCTACAATTTATGCCTTATCAGTCAGTTTAGTACTCCAAAACCCATACATACCCCAAGATTTGTCTAAGTCTCCCTCCTCCTGTCATAGTGTTTGGTGATCTGATTTCTCCCAAATCCATTTCCTGAGGCCCTCTCAACCTTGTGGAACATTCCTATTTCCAACACCCCTGTTCCCCACAACAAGCCCGACAGTTGTTAGCTCCCAGAGGGAAATCATGTTCACTTTGATTTTGGCTCTTCCCCACCTCTCAGTCTACTTTCTCCAAACACTTCCCTCAGAACAGCCACAAACTGCTTACTTCCTGTGTCCTCTGACTTCTCTTTCCTCATTAAGACCATTGTATGTAAATGTAGCCTAACACACTACAAAGTCCATTGACTTCCCTGGAGAATTAGGGACATGTTTAGAAAAACATTTTTTAATATCCAGAGCTGTTTAATCCACAAAAGAAAAGACCATTAGAAGTCTGTTAACTTCTGCTTCTGGGTCTATTCCTCCTCCAAACATTCTGACATGTGTAAATAATCTGGAGAGAAAAGCTGAGGAGTGTTGCTCAGGCTTCTGTTGACACTCTCTTATTTTAGACCAATTTGCAGCTTTTTATCCTGCCAAACCTATAGCCTCTACAAAGCCTTGTCTGGTTAGTTGTAATTATCTGTAATCTGTATCTACATCATGATTTTACCTGGAATTCACAGTTGGTCAGGCTGTCTGGACAGCTGCATCTCCCCTTTTTTTTGCCTGGTGATGGCTCACATCAGGAATTGTGTGTTTCAAGGAGCATCTGCACATATTCCCATGTAGGGTGGTATGCCTGTAGTATTCTCTTCATGACTTGTAACTCTTTCTCTGAGTCTTCTCTAAGTTTGGGAGTTGGGACTCCAAGAAAGCAAATCCTGGGGATGCCAAGGTCAGTAGTTTCTTGTATTGGCTACCAGGAACACCCCGCCTGGACCAGGCACAGCTGTTGCTGGTACTGGCAGCTCTTGCACGGGGGAACTGGAAAATCAAAGTAAACAAGAGCAGGAGAATAGGAAGCCAAAGTAGAGAATGGAGCATAAGGTGTAGCAAATTCCACAAGTGTTTTAGTAGATGGTATATTCACAGCATTTATAAAGGAACTACTTTTCTCCGTTTTTCTACTTTTTCTCCGTTTTTCTTTCTACCTGGTGAATGCTTCATTATCCCATACATGCCAAAAATCCATTTGTCCAGGGAATCTCTCCTCCAAATGTTGATGTGGGAAGGTTAATTCCTGTAAGTCAAATGATTCATGAGGTGATCACCTTTCTGCCAGATTGCTCTATATAAGGAGTGGCCAATCTTCTTGGCATAATGCTACCAATCTCTTTTTCCCTATTCCTTTGGTACCATTGATTGTACTACTCCCATACTGGCAGTTTTCCAGTACTCCAGCTAAGGGCATCCCCTTTTCTATGTCAAAAGTATTTCCCGTTCTAAAATTCTATGTCTTGTGCTGATCAGGCCGTGCAATTCTCATTTAGTGCACTATTGTACCCAAACTTAAAATTTTGAATTGCGAATTGAAGACTCACCAATTTTAGTGTCTCCTGCTGCCAATGATCCCAGCTGAACTCACCCATTGGCACCAATTGGACATCTAGAGATAAGGAGTTCCTGTGGTGGTATTATAGTGTCCCATCAGGGTCAACAGACTCTTACAGATTTATGCATGCCAGCCACCATTACAGGGCCCAACCCTAGGATCCTGCTGATCAATGTAAAATTCAGGTGAAGTTTTCCAATTCCTCTTCTACTAGTTTCCAAGTTGCAGCTCAAGCTGAGTGCTCCCAGAGAGGCATCCCTACCCCAGATCACACCCCTCAACTGCACTCATGCCACTCAGCATTTGATCCCCCCGTCCAATCACCTAATTCTGGTTGGTGGTACATTGATTTCTTGTTAGTTTTCACTGTCACTGTGATGGGCTTCTTATGAAGTTACCTTATTCTCTTGGAATTGTTTCCTTGATTCTTATCTTCATTTTGCTTGCATATGATTCAGCTAGTTCTGTGTTAGCAGCATTAATTTTATCAACTAGCTTCAAGGTTTACCCTCATTCAGATCTTGCGACCTAAGGCTTCAACTAGTTTAGCTGAAGCTAAACTTCTAAAGCTAAGTGAGACTATTTAGAGAGAAGAAACAAGTGATCAAATGTCTTTTATAATATAATAGAATAATCCTATTTTAATTCTGTATCAGTATTGGTAATATCAGTGTTGTAAGGTGCAAGCTACAAGGTGCAGTAATTTCAGACTGTTTCGTATAGTATTATTTATAAGCTGGCACAAATGAGGTCATTTCCACCCTCTCAGTTCTGAAATGACCTCACAGTGCAATTTTCTCAGCAAGGCAAAATAATTTTGAGAATTATATTTGCTGGAATATTTCTCACTGATTTTCTTCTTTTTTTTCCTAGGTTCTCAAAATCTTCTAGAAAAAGTTTATTCTTGCATAGATATACATGTATCAGCATGATTGGAAAGTACATCCCTTTCATCATAGAAGTTTTCAGAAACCTGTTTTCTGATATATCATCCAATAGTGTGTTTACAACTACATAGCCTTATATAAGAACAAAGAACTCTCATCAGCTCCACTCCCAGGAGCTGTTTGTCTCATTCACTAAAGAGATGAATGCTGAATTAATGTGAGACGGAAAAAGTGTTGTCACACATTTCAAAAGAAACAAGAAAATCTCAATGTTCAATCTTTACTAAATTTTAGTGAAAAAAATATGCCTTCTTTTAAGCCTTGGAACAGGGTATATGATACTGACTTATCTTCCTTCTATTTCCCACCCAAGGACAGCAAAAATTACATTGGTTCATTGGCAAAAAAAGGGGGAAAAATGGAAGCAAGACCTGATATTTGGAGCATAAAACCAAGGAAAGTTGCATCAACGAAGTTTTACCCACAAGAAGGGCTGCAAGGAGGACCCGGGCAACTATAGGCCTGTCAGCCTGACCTCAGTGCCTGGCAAGGTTATGGGATAGATAATCCTGAGTGCAATCACACAGCACCTTCAGGATGGACATGGGATCCGACCCAGCCACCACGGCTTTGTGAGGGGCAGGTCCTGTCTGACCAACCTGATTTTCTTTTATGATCAGGCAACCCGCCTGGTGGATGAAGGGAAGCCTGTGGATGTAGTCTATCTGGACTTGAACAAAGCCTTTGACACTGTCTCCCATGGCATACTCCTGGATAAACTGGTAGCCCATGGCTTGGACAGGTGCACTCTCAGCTGGGTTAAGAACTGGCTGGATGGCCGGGCCCAGAGAGTGCTGGTGAATGGGGCTGCATCCAGCTGGCGACCGGTCACCAGTGGTGTCCCTCAGGGATCAGTGTTGGGTCCAGTTCTGTTTAACATCTTCATCGATGATTTAGATGAGGGAATTGAGTCCATCATAAGTAAATTTGCAGACGACACCAAGTTGGGAGGGAGTGTTGACCTGCTGAAAGGCAGGAGGGCTCTGCAGAGGGACCTTGATAGACTGGAGAGATGGGCTGAGTCCAACGGGATGAAGTTCAACAAGGCCAAGTGCCGGGTCATGCACTTTGGCCACAACAACCCCATGAAGCGCTACAGGCTGGGGAGAGAGTGGCTGGAGAGCAGTCAGGTGGAAAGGGACCTGGGGGTGCTGATTGACAGGAGGCTAAGCATGAGCCAGCAGTGTGCCCAGGTGGCCAAGAAGGCCAATGGCATCCTGGCCTGTATCTGGAATAGTGTGGCCAGCAGGACGAGGGAAGTGATCCTTCCCCTGTACTCGGTGTTGGTGAGGCCACACCTTGAGTATTGTGTTCAGTTCTGGGCCCCTCGGTTCAAGAAAGATATTGAGGTGCTGGAGCGGGTCCAGAGAAGAGCAACAGAACTAGTGAAGGGACTTGAGCACAAGTCCTATGATGAGAGGATGAGGGAGCTGGGGTTGTTTAACCTGGAGAAGAGGAGGCTCAGGGATGACCTCATCGCTCTCTACAACTATCTGAAAGGAGGCTGTAGACAGGTGGGGGTCGGACTCTTCTCCCAGGCAACCAGCAACAGAACAAGAGGGTATGAGCTTAGACTCTGCCAGGGAAGGTTTAGGCTGGATATCAGAAAAAAGTTCTTCACAGAACAAGTAATCAGGCATTGGAATGGCCTGCCCAGAGAAGTGGTGGATTCACCATTCCTGGAGGTTTTTAAAATAAGACTGGATGTGGCAGTTAGTGCCATGATCTACTAATCATGATAGTGTTGGATTAAGGGTTGGACTTGATGATCTTGGAGGTCTCTTCCAACCCAGATAGTTTGATGATTCTATGAAAGCTGGGGAGGGGCTTTTTCCAAGGGCCTGGAGTGACAGAATGAGGGTTAACAGCTTTAAACTGGAAGGGGGGAGATTTAGATGAGATCTTACGAAGAAATATTTCACCCTGAGAGTGGGGAGGCCCTGGCCCAGGTTGCCCAGAGAAACGGTGGCTGCTCCATCCCTGGAGGTGTGGAAGGCTGGGTTGGATGGGGCTTGGAGCCCCCTGATCCAGTGGGAGGTGTCCCTGCCCATGGCAGGGAGTGGGACTGGGTGGGCTTTGAGGTCCCTTCCAACTCAACCCATTCTATGATTCCTCCCTCCCCCATCCTGGTCTAGTGGGAGGTAGGTTGGAACCAGATGACCTTTAAGGTCCCTTCCAACCCAAAACTTTCTATGATTCTAACTTGAAATTATGCGTTGTTTTCTCCTATTTAAAGTATGATCGATAACAGAACAAAAATAAACATTAAGAAACATTTATCAGGACCTGTTTTGTTAGAAGAGGTTTCTGCTTGCAATGAAGAAAATGACTGCATTTTCCATTATACTCAATCATACCGCAAAGCCTTATTATTTAACACCCCCTTGCCCCCTAACAACAAACAGAAAACCTATACTGGGAAAACTGCCTCTTGTAAGGCAGCAATCTGACTGAGAAAAGTTTATCTACTGTATGTCAAAGGAAGCTGTCTTTGTTAATTCTGCATTTTAATTAAACTATTACTCATATACAGAGGATGAAAACAGAATTCAATTCACGATGAATTACAGCCTCCTGGAGCTGGGTTATAGTGCAAGAACAAACAGCCGTGAGACATTGTTTCTACTGCTGGGCAAACAATGCCATAAATAAACATTCCCACTCTTTAGCGTACTTATATTTATGACCATTTTCTAAGCTCTGAAAAGCAAGTCAGGCTCTTGAATATATGGCATCATTTTTCCAACAGAGGACTAATACACAGATACACACAGGGCTGCTAAATATGCTTTGCTCTAACAAATGGGCAAAGCCAGAGGAGTCAGGGAGGAAGAAGTTCAAGAAAAAAAAATCTGTGACCTTGCAATTGCTAGAACTATATGTTCTCCCTCTTTGATTTGTTTTTAAGCTATCAGCATAACTTTTCAGATGAGTCAATGTGAAAATTAAATACTCATTTAGAAAAAATTATTAACTACCTTGGAGGGGGTGGAAACTGGATTCGAGTGACAGCTTTACAAGTGATGCGTGCCAGCTCCTCACAGCTCTCATTAGTTACTGATCCAATACTATTAATATAGCCAGAACAGCCAGGTGCAGACTAGGCTTCTGTGTTGTGGTTGCTTAACAAGCATTGAGCAGAAGTTTGTTCAAGTCCTTAAGCCTGAGCCCATTTGGATGTCAATTTGTTTGTCATTCTAAAACCCTAGTTCAGCAGGCTGCTTTGTGTCTAGGGGATAGACAGGCATCTTTCCCAATTAAAACAGTAGAAGATTCTGGCTTTATCTGGTGAATTGTGAACATCAGGCATTGTGGGTTTGTGCCTCTTGCCGAAAAATGCCATGATCATTCTGGAAGAAAACTTTCAAATTCAAAAGGCTGCTACTGTTGTAAGAAGTAAAGAGTTCTACTCTCCACATAATCAAATTTACTTTACTGTTGTATTATGAAGTGCTCTTGTTGGTTCTTATCATGGCTGACTCTCAATCCCTGTCAGTCCCTTTCTTCATTTACATTTGCAGCTTTCCCCAGCTTTATTTATTCAGGTATTGCACCAGACCCCAACTCTTACCAGGTGTAGTTCCATTGCAGTGATCAAGAAGACAAGAAGAGTTCCTAAAAGATGATAAATACTCAGAGTAACTACATTCCTGATAATTCACATAGTGAATAATAGAGCAACCATCTAAGTGGTTAAAATGTCTCTAATTAATATGACCTTTTAAAAAAGATCCACAACAGGGCAGTGCTGTTTGAATTTAATCCACTAAAACTAGGGAATTTCTAGTCCAGGTGATGCATTTCTGTTTAGTGTCTTCCTCTTCATGGCAAAATCCGCTGTACCTGCCTGTCAGCAATTCTCTGAAAAGAGCCTCTTCAAGAGCTGTTTTCCTGAGAACATGGGAGCACATTAAGGGGAGCTGAGAGGCCCTAAGTTTGATCTTTCTTTTGGTTAATCTAGAGTTAAAGTAACAACCGTTTATATTGCTGAAACCTCCCACATTCCCTCTCCTGGACAGCTAGCACACCTTGCTGCTGAATGGAGCAGTACGCTGACTACTCCTCCTGTCATCCTCCCGGTGGTGACAGCGGTGTGTCTGAACGGGCCTCTGCCCTGCTGGCTGCTGGCCCCTGCTAGCACCCATCTCCACCTCACCCATCAGGAAGAGGATCAAAACTGGGGAAAGACTTGGGACAGACCAAAGCATTGAGAGAAGAGAAATGAGGAGCTTTTCTGGACAATCATCAGGTTTGTTTCAGCTCTCCTTGAGGTGTTTGATTGTGTCTAAAGAATGGCAACAAAGCTGGTGCAAGGTCTAGAGCACAATTTTTATGAGGAGCAGCTGAGGGAACTGGGGTTGTTTAGCCTGGAGAAAATGAGGGTGAGGGGAGACCTTATCATTCTCTACAACTACCTGAAAGTTGGTTGTAGCAAGGTGAGTGTCAGTCTCTTATCCCAAGTAACAAGTGACAGGATGAGAGGAAATGGCCTCTCATTTAGAATGGTTAAGAATAGTTATTAGGAAAAAATTCTTCACCGAAAGGGTTGTCAAGCACTGGAACAGGCTGCCCAGGGAGGTGGTTGAGTCACCATCCTTAGAGGTATTTAAAAGATATGTAGATGCGGCATTTAGGGACATGGTTTAGTGGTGGACTTGTCAGTGTTAGGTTTTCATGATGATCTCGAGTGCCTTTTCCAATCTAAATAATTCTATGAATCGACATCATTCTCTCCTGGACGCATCTGTAGTACAAGCAGTAAAGTTTCCTAATTTCTCAGTGTCTTGTTTGCCCATATTTTATCCCATTTTCTGCAACTGCATGTTGCTCCTTGGCTTGTTTCACTACAGAATGAAGCCGTACAGGGCTGCCAATATTTTTGGTCAAGCAGCCGAACTATCTGGCTGCACCAAAACCAGCTGCAGAGTTGCTCGAAGGCACATCAGGAGTGCTCATCTTCAGCACCTCTGTTATACAATAATCATCGCTTCAAAGATACACTCAGCTGCTCTGTCCCTAAACACAGCAACCTGGCTGTGCTGTCTGGTGGCTTTTTCAGCCGTATGAAAAGCATCACGTGATATTAAAGATGTTTCAGGCTGTTGCATATGGTGGCTTTGATATGCTTTTTAGTTCCCCATCAAAATGTCAGGGCTGTTTTCAGGACTTGTGCTTGACAAGTCACTCCTGTTTTGCAGATGTTAGGAAGAGCTCACAAACAGCTTGTCTGGAAGATCAAAGGCCTGCCTAGGCCAGCAGAAGACAACAGGCTTGGTATTCCAGAGTGTATTGATTTGTAAACATCAGGGAAGAACTTTTCTCTTAAAGATACACAATTCTTGAGCGTTTTTGTGTCTTCTGAAGCCATACAGATGCAATGTCAGATAAAATCACAGAAACACAGAATGGTTGTGGTTGGAAGGGAACTCTGGAGATCAGACAGTCCAACCCCCTTGCTAAAGCAGGTTCACTGATAGCAGGTTGCACAGTACACTGTGACACTGACTTTTCTCCAGTCCTCCCCTTTGCTCCCCTGTTCTCCATGATCTTTTGAAGATGATGGATAGTGGTTTAGCAAAAACATCTGCCAGCACATTCTGCGCTCATGGGTACATCCCATCAGGATTTGTGAGCATCCAGTTTGCCTAGATGATCTCTAACACAATCCTCCTCGATCAAGGGATAGTCTTCATTTCTCCAGGCTCTCTTTCCTCCTGGCTCTTGAATTCCTGATCGCCAGCCTCAGCAGTAAAGACTGAAGCAAAGGCAGCATTCAGCACATTTGTCTTTTCTGCATCCTCCATCACGAGGTCACCCACCTCATTCAGCAGTGGATCCACGTTTTTTCCTAGTCTTCCTTTTGCTGCTTATGTACTTGAAGAAGCCTTTCTAGATATCCTTTGCCAGATTTAATTCCAAGTGGCCCTTAGCCTTCCCCATTACATCCATACATTGACAGCTTATGCTCTTTTATTTCTATTGGCCTGGGGAAAAAAATCAACAATGTAGAGACTTGCTTAAAGAGTTATACTAAAATTCAGACTAACTGGAATTTGTGTGCTTGGGGGAATTATCTGGGGTTGTTGGGGTTTGTTTATCATCCTCTGTGTTGTGGAGTATGGTGATTTTTTTTAGGCTAAACCATCTAGATAATCGTTACAAAATCCTCTGTTGCAGCAGGAGTAACCAATACTGAAGATGGCTTTTTTTTGTTTGCTCTCTTCTGGTCACATATAGTTTTGAAACCTTATACTGAAGATCTTCAGTTTGCTACAGTTGTTTGAGTAAGGGGTTTTTGGGCTCTGAGAAGCAGAGACCACCTTTCTGTTGTAGACCTGTTTGAATAGAAGTTTATGAAAGCTATGATTAAGTATGGCTTTATTAATTAGAGAAAACACAAAAAATAATAAGGCACTTCATGCTTGATTTACCTCTGGAATAACAATTCCAACATCTGTTTTAGTGGATCTTTGTGTTTTCTCTTCAGAGAGAAACATCCAAGTGTATTGAAGTGCTTAAAAAGACTTTGAGGGAGTTTTAAATGCCTTCTGAGTCCAACTTCATTACATTGTTCCCAGAAGGCAAAAATTCAGCACCTTTTTTTTCACAGGTAACAGAGAAAGAGGTGGGCAGAAAGAATAACTTACCTGTGCTCATCGCTGCCTGGCGTTTAATGACTCAGTGACTGAGTGCCTATGAATGCAACAAAGTTTATGCATCTTCCGTATCAGATATATCCTTACCCAGCTAAAGTTATTAGCACTTGGCCAACTAAGTACTTTCCAGAATGTCTTTTATCACACCAGAGATGCGGGCGTTTTGGTACTGAGGCAGAACTGGCGCTAGATGGCACAGAAGCACCGGCAAAGCTTAAGGAAGGCTGGGCTGGGCCTCTGCTGGAAACAAGGGACTGTGACCAGAAGCATCATGAACCATCAGTGTAACACGAATTATCAGTGTAACTCCCGGAGATGTCATAGGCCAAGTTTATATATCTGTAAATGTTTCTCTTTTTTTTGGTGGTTTGTGGTGAAATTATTGGAATTCGGGTATTTGCATTGGATATTTGCATCACCCCTTTTATTTGCCCAAACCTACTTTTCTGGTAACTCATTTATCTCAGCAACAAAGAACATGAAGCAGAAAGAAGAATAGACTAGACTTTGGCCTCACTTAAATCCTCAGCGTTCTGCATCTATTTTGTTCTTGTGCACACATGTTGATCTGCGTATGTTCAGTCCCAGAGGTGAAGATGATCACAGTTGTCCTTTAAGTCTACCCTAGGGAAAAGGAAGCTGGCAAACTTCTAGACAACGCGCTGGTGTGAAGCAAGTGGACAGATGTAGGTCTTGACAGAGAGGACTGCTGTTTTGTAACCAGAACAAACCTCTGTTACTGTTTCAGAGTTGTCCAGACACAGCAGTTTTTGATTGCTTTCCCATGTGCCTCCTCTCCACACCTTTGTTGGTAGAGGGGCTCACCAGGCATCTCTTGTAGGTTTGTCTTTTGGGGAAATCTCACTCAGTGAGATTACTCCAAAGAGAGTACTCACTGGTACTTATGCTCTGTAGACTCCTGATTGCGATGATCACACAGGCTGAGACCAGGCCTCCATTTATGCTGGTTCACTACATGCAGGTCTTGCATGGGGCAGCAGTAGGGTGGTGGGATTTTGGGTGCATGCAACGGGGTTGTTTGCCAAGCACATCTTGGGGGTGGATATCCAGACGTGACATTGCTACCCTCTTTTGTGCTTCCCTCAAGAAACTGTAGCAGCAAGATCCCAGTGTTCTCAAATGCTGTTGATGCCTGCAAAAATGCAATCCAAGGGAAAAATTGAAGAGATGGGCTCTCCAACCAAGTCCCAAGTCCCTCCAAGCCATTGGGCATAGTTGTGAAAGACAGCAGGGGATGCTGCTCACAGCATCTGCCCTTACCTGGTTTTAGTTTCTTGTTCTACACACTGATGGTAAAAGAAACTCCAACAGGAAGCCAGGCTATAAAGAACGTGAAACAAAGAGCAAGTACAGCATCTGCTTGCACCTGATAAATTCTTCCATTTTTCAGCTAGCAACAATTTAGAGATTCCCACTTCTTCACTCCTTAGCCTCATGCTGCAGTCCTGGAAATCGTGTTCAAGAGTGGCAAGAGCCCTTTTGTGGGATGATTGAGACACAGCAACATTGCAGAAGTATGAGAATCTTCTAGATGCAAGTAATGACTGCTACAAATGGGGGGTATATTAAATTTCAGAGGAATCTAACAGATACTTCGTCTTACATATCACACTTAAGCTTCATAAGCCTTTATACAATCAGTACTTCTACTCACTTTTATGTACTTCTGTTGCCTGAGAGTAAGCCAGTGAGTACTTTTTTGCTCTCAGTATTCAATATTTTCAGTAATTTTCCCAATTTGCAGGGCAGAAGCCCCACTTTAAGTTATAATTTCTCCTCAGGTTCCTGTGAAGATGTGAGAGTATGAATCAATAGTAGACTGGAACTAATTCAATCCATAAAATCAAACACTATCCAGATTTAATTCTCTCTAACATTGGGAGCAAGACATTCACTGAGTGACAGTGAAATAACTCAAAGGTGCTTCTTCAACTAGGAAACTGAACTGAATTAGGACTATGTGTGTTTAGTCCTATAACATTGTGATAACTATCTTGTTTTCATGAGATACACATGTACCAATTCTGTAGCCACCAAGGGCACACAGCCATTTGGTAATAAACTGATTTGCGAAATGCAGGAAGTGCTGTTGTGGATTGCAACAGTAGACCAGCATCCATCTCTGATAGCAGTCAGAAACAGCTGTTGAGAAGGAATATTGCAAAAATCCCACAACTGGTGACAGGCAGATGTGAGATAATGTCCTCCACAGAGGTCTCAGTACTGATCTCAGAAATTAGAGATTGGAGTAATCTTTCAAACACAACATTATTAGCATATGGTGTACTTCATAAAGATTGATTTTTATCCTATTCTCTTCCCATTCCTTTCTTTCTCTTTCCCTTGTCCCTGGAAAATATGTTTCTGGTGGAAGGGATACGGCATTCTACGCAGAGCACAGCACGTGAGAGAAAAAATACTCTCTTGACCGTGATGATCTTGCTTCATGAACACAAACCTTTTTTTTTTTAAGCAGGTAGTTTTGGAAATAGATGCAGCTTCATCAGATTGGCATCCCACCAGTTCATGGTGTTTTATTAATATAAAAATAAAACACAGTCTTTTTCTGCCTTTTCCATTAAATACTGAAACTGATAGATGATATTCAAAATCTTGTTAGGAATCTTAATATTCTTGATGGCTTTTTATATTCATTTAACAAAATCAGTCTTGCATAAAAATATAAGATTTCAAGTACTTTACATCATTGATCTAACACTGAGTGATCTTCGGATTAAATTTCAACAGAATAAAACAAGATTTAAATTGTTTGGTTTGAGGCAAATCTGCATTTGTCTTTGTCTTGAATCTTGGGCTTGGTATGAATGTCTGCCTTCGACCTCTCTCCAGGGTAGGTGCTCTGAAGCCCCATATGTATAGGTAGTAAGCAGAGCCAACCAAAAAGCAAGAGGTCGTGGGAAATCTTTTGCCTTCCTTTTTTTAAACAGGGTTTGATCCAAATTGGGTGGAAATCAACATTTCAACATTTTTTTCTGAATTTCCAGCAAACCAAAACCTCCCTGGTCCACAGTGTGGCTGACTGGAACTGACACACTTGTCAGTTCCACTGCTAACAGCATCTGTCAGTGCCCCAAGCAACTGCAGGACGCTTCCAAAATCCCCGTGCTGGGGCAGAGCCACTGGCACATTGGGGTCTGTCAGCCCCAGACCCGGTGTTGGGAGCACCTGTGCTGAGGCCACAACTTGCCAAACTGCCTCAGCTTCAGTAGAAATTACCTCTATTGCCAGTAAATGCATTATTTTCTTCTACTTTAATTTGGCTGATCTGAGGTTAACTGGTATTTCTATCCAGGCTTTCTAGTCCTTTAGGAATACAATCCTTAAACCCATGGTATTTGCTGTTTTCGTTGTCTCACTGCTATTCTTTGGGAGAGCAAAAAGGCACATCTCTGCCTAGCTATTCCGGGCACCTTGGAAGCTGACAATGCCATCACCTGGATGTGGTACTCTTCCTTTGGCCAGTTTTCCTAAGAAATGCAGATTTCCAAGGCAGTGGAGTGAACTTAACCTTTACTAGCAGTCTGGTTACTGCAAATGTCTTAACTGCAAAGCTTCTGCAGTTTTCCAGAAGGGTGGATTAACCTTCATACTGTTAGTATTCTTTTACACTTTTTTCTTTTGTGTTCTTGCTTAATTGCTGCCAAAGACTGTGCTCACTTAATAATTTTGAACAGAGGTTTTTTTTTTTTGTCTTGTAGTTGTTATTCAGTTTATGCATTAGAGCCTAAATAGAAACAGAGTCAATTAGCTCTCTAAATCAGCAGCTTTAAGTCAGCATGATTACTTCCACTGTATAAGACAATAAGCACTTTCTATTGAAATACAGATACCTATGCAATATAAAGAGCACTTTGTAAGTAGAACACCTGCTTTGTGTTTCTACATTAAGCATTTTTATCCCAATGTATTCCAAATCACCACTATATCAAAAACTGAGCAATGCAAGCTGTTGTTCTTAGGGAAGGGAAGACTGCATCTTTAGTCACGACAGCCCTCTTGACATTCTGGGGAAAAGGACAGTTAAAGCATCCATCCAAATGCAACCCAACTGGAATGGCATTGATGGCTGATTACAACCCAATTTGACTGAACTGGTAAAGCCAGCATTCAAACAGTAGTTTCTTAATAGCATCGTTAAACACTTCTCTCAATCAGAAGTGTATTGATTTATTTGTATCAGCTTGGAATGTAGCTACTGCTCATTGTAAGTAGTGATTAATTCTGGAAATAGGCTCAGTAGCAGCGGTGTGAAATGGAACCCATACAACATTAACACAAGCTTTCTACAAATAACTTTGCTATCTTCCTGAGGCCCACACTCAAAACAAATAGCTTTGCCAGAGCCTAAAAAAGTCTGATTCTTCTTTTAACTTGTGTATATCACATAATGAGGCAGTCTGGAGATTTCAGGCCTACCAGCTTCTACCAATAATATGTTACAGATAAACAGCCCCTTTGTGTATAAAGCAGAAAATTAGCAGTTGCTTGCACAATGCTGTTTTGGGGAAAGAAGCAAAACACGGAATCATCAGTCAGATAAACTGAGCTACTCAAGCTTCTGTTACTGCTTTCCTCCATTGCCTGGGATGCGAAATTTTGATGCTGAGCAAGGTCTTTTCTGAGTTCTCAGCAAAGCTGTTTGCTTCCTGTAGAGAGTCCAGTCATAAGTTCAGGATCCAGATGGTCTTGCTTTCCTTGTCCCCCTGTCCTCTTTCCACCCTTCCTCTTGCCATGCGAACAACCAAAAGCCTCAGCAGCAGCACATTTATGTTCTCTCTACAGATTCTATCTGGTTACTGGAGCAAAACTATAGCCCTGAACTGACTGACCAATGATAAATCAGGTAGTGGGCCTTGTCAGTTGTGCTGAGTCTCCTTTGAATAGTTCCAGTGGCAAATGCATCTGGGAGGTATTTTTTTCCATGGTGAATATAGCTACAGAACCACCTCTCCTGCTGGGGATGCCCAATGGGAAGGGGAGCAGAGAGCTGGGAGTGTGATGATCGCTCTTCAGTGCAGATGACCTGGGCTAGGATCAACAACATATCCACACAGCAAGCAATGATGAGCAGCTGAAAGCAGAAAATTACATGGGAACTGGAAAAAGATAGATGGCAACTGCAAGTGAAGAATAGCAGTCCTTGGTTGCCACTGTACTGCACTCAGAGCTGCTTGGAACCAGTGCAATTCAGTTGCATTTTAACTCTACGCAGGCTAAACAAAGGTGCAAAGAGAAGGAATGAGACATTTCTGAGTTTTGCCACATAATTGTCAGGGTTTCTGAATTATCCAAGAGGCACTATCTTGCCCTTGTAGCCCTGTCATGGAGACAAAGACCACAGCAACTCCAAACATTGTGTAAATAAAAGAATAAGGAAACAAAAATTGTATGCAGCAGTTCACAGTTTTAGTTGAAATCATTTGAAGCATTTTGGTAGGAGAGGAGAAACAAGGAAAGTTGTTGCTGAAATGGAAACGTTTTATTCAGTGGAAAATTTTGACTTAATTTCCAAAACCATGAAAGGCTGCAGTCAAAACAGGAGCTGTAATGCCTCTTAAAAGTTGCATTTTTCATCTGCAGCTGTTATTCTCATCTTAAGGCTGGTATCCCTAGATGACCCCTCAGCCTTCTCTCCCTGAGAGGCCGCGGCCTCCCTCCTAGGGGTCAATCCTGACCTCTAGGAAAGCTGAAGGTTACACAGAGCAAAGTGCAAGTCTAGGCTAAAGATCCCGTGACTTTCTTTTTTTCAGGTATTTACATATTCGTTGTAATATCTCAAAGGGCAGTTACATTTTCTATCAAAAAAACATGTTTTGGGAAATCTTGTTTTCATTCAGAAGCACTTTCAATATTAGCAAAGTCTATTAGCATTGGCTCTGTTAATGAGATTCACTTCAGGACTGGTACATGACAGCCTTCTCCATGTGACTTTTGTCCTTTCATCTGCATGAAGTTGCTTTATCCACAGTGATAAACATGAGAGATGAGATGCATCAGTCTTGGACAAGGATGCTCAGAGAAATGAGAGGGTGCTAGGGGATGAACAGAGGCAGGCAGAATGAGCAGGATATACCCAGTCGTCTCTGAATCTTTTTTTAAGTCCCAATGAAGCTAATTACATAACCCATGATACTAGCCGTGGAAAATGAAACCTTGCAGAACTCTGCAGTGCTGGCTGTCCCTTCCATTGGCAGAGAAAGATTCCCTTTAGCTGACTGACCTGGACAGAGTTATTGGGGTCCCATTTTCAAATGCATAAACTGTTCTTCAATCATTTTTCTTAACATATCAGCAATAAAACCACTTGCCTTCCTCAGGCCTTTAAACATGTTCTTATTTTCTTCTTTATCTTACTGTACAACTTAGTTTTCTGTCATTGTTGTTCTTTATCCTGGGTTGATTGTTATAAAGGTGATGCCTTTTAAAGGTTTCTAAGCTGTGAACTGAGATTTGATGATTCCTGTTTATCAAACAGTATCAGCTTCCAAATGCTATTGAATTGAGCCTTCAACACCAAAGGAAAATCCATGTCTTTCTCTAAATGAGCATGGGTGACCTGTTATTGTTTTGGGGTTTTTTGGATCTGTACAGTCCATAGAGGTACTGGTTCATTCTGAGTCTTAACTATACAGCAGCACTATAAGTAGTAGCTGTAGTACCAGAAAATCACTAAAAAATCTGGAATGTGAAACTGAGCAGAATATGGGATGACTGAGTCAGTGAATTGTTACATCACACATTTCTGAAGAAGAAGCAATTGCTATTTGTTTTCCAATGGACTGACTGGACATGGGATTGTGCTACCAGTTGGAGAAAAGGCAATTCTCTCATCTTTTGTGCGATCAGAAGGCAGTTTTCATACAAAATGTCATCCAGGGGAGTCCAGTGAGCAACCTAGTATTATCCAACTCACTGTCTTATGCTTTACATGAAGAGCCACCACTACTGAACTGGAGAGCCTGGGGGGACCAGTGAAAAGCCTCTCACCAGCAAGTGTCTACCCAGGTGCTTGACACCATGGGTTCCCATCTCCATGTGACTTCTAGGGACAGGCACATTGATATTGAAGGTGGGATTACACTGTTTTGGGCAATGGTATTACATTGCTTCTTGCTTGCGGCTTTTCAGGTTGAGAGGGGTTTTCAACTGCATGCGACATTTCCATGCCTTCTGCAAGAGGAATGCACTGCTGGGAACTGAGAAATGAATCCAGGGCATCTATTTAGCACTATTCAGATAAAAGAACAAAGGCCTTCAAAGTGAGTCCCAGTCCTAGAGCTGGATACTTAGCTCCCTTTAGCCAAAAACTCCATGTACACTGTAAGGCATTGCCTACAGTTTGCTGCCAGGGACATTACGGAAAGACTTTGTGTGATCTCCCTTTCCTTCTTGTAGCTTGGGCAACTGATTTGGGATTGAAGGGAGGTGATGTTTCCGCTGAGGATCTACAACCACCAGCAGCCAGCCTTACGTACAGCCTGCTTCAGAACAGAGCAGCAGTCACTGATTTTTTTAAAGTGTTGCAGGACAGAGACACAGTGTTCATCTTTTATCAATGGTATGGTGATAGGAAATGAATTTGAGGCTCTTTCCCTGTCTTTATATTGAGAGGTCCAAATTATATCTCATGACACTGCCTCGGCAAGAGTGAGGTGGAGGCAGTACCAAGCCCTGCTTCGGCAGCTGCCCAGGCTGGAGCTTGGGATTCACAAGGTGAGAAGGGAGCAGGATCTTCAGAACAGTGGTGGCACATTTTGGAGAGCATGTGTGAATCTGCACTTTCGGGCTCTGGGCCCAGCTCCACACCTGCCAAGTGAGGCAGCAGTGCTAGCTTTCCAGTGCTGGACTATCTGTCCTTAAGGTTGGCATCCTCGACACCAGTTCCACTTCTTGTTGAGTTTTGCAATAAGCACAGCCCATGAACAATACTCAGCTGCTGTCCCACAGGCCTTTTACTAGCTAGATAATTCTTGGTGACTCAAGAAGGGCTGGTCTTGAGGAGTGGTTTGATGCTAGAGCTATTAAAAGTGATGCTACCTTTGGACTGAGACAAAAGACAAGGAGTTTGAGACTAGGTCTGAAAGAACATGACATTGCTTTATTAGCTGGCGAGTCACTTAGAAGAGTCTTGTTCAGTGACTTTTAGGAAACAAAACTTTAACAACCAACTCTCCCGTTAAGGCTGATAAGAGGGAGAAGTCAAGGGCTTGGTTCACTGATGCAAATGTTTCCTTTCCAATCTGGCAGTGTTTTCCAACAACTTTGCTCTAGTACAGAGATTGTGCTCCTTGCAGGAGAGCTGTGAATGGAACATGGCTGTTACGACACTGGGAACCTTGAGTAAGACATTCAACAGGCAGAAGTCAGTAGAAACCCTCTGTTTTATAGGTAATGAAACATGTCTCATACAGAGTGACTGTGATAACACAGAACAGCATGTGTGTTACTGACCAGTACCATAGTATCATGGGATCTTCTGGGTTCACATCCTGCCCTTTCTTGCTTCTCCATTCCTGCTCACACCATATGGCCCTGCAGAGCCTCTCCTCTATTTCGTTCACCCCAAAGCTGAGGCTCCCCCCAGAGCTGGATTGCCACCAGGGACAAAATGTAAGAAAGACGATGAGTGAAAGAGAATTGCATCCCTCCCTGTTTTTTTGGCTGCTGGTGGTCTCAGAGCTGTTGAGTGGTCTCAGCCCTTGAATAATGTTCTGGGAAGGGGGCTGTGTGAACTAAGGGTAGGGAGGTGAGGGCTGAGGTCAGCACAGCCCTGTTTGACTCCAGGTTCAGGGGGAATTTTGAGGGACTAGTGTGAACCCCGTGGGCAAAGTGAGCTTGTTAGAGAGAGGAGCGCTCTCCCTCCTAGCGTGGGGAGAGCAAGAGGCCAAATGCATCTGGACTCCACTGGCCTCACACTGAAAAGACTTTGAAGTGTCATTCTATGGCTTGGGCACTGTGAGTTATTCCACCAGTAGCACTCACCAACACTCACGTGGTTACCTGGTATTTAGCACTCTGTCTATTTTGTAACCCCTTCTTTCTCCCAGAGAAGAATTAAGTTACAATGAGAGGTTCTGTACTGATTTCAAAGTGGATGACCTGAATTAGAGTACAACAAAATAAACATTGATCTTACTCATTCCCAGCACCACCACTGTATTATCAAAGTTTTTTTTATTACCAGTTTTTTTCCATTATGCAGCAGTTACATCTATTGTTTCCAAGCTTGTATATGCAGGGAAAACAAGTGAAAAAGAGCATTAGAATTATTATTGAAGGAAAACCAGCTAGCCTGATGCTGAGGGTCACAATTTTAATATCTTCAGGCAGCAGTACATCAACCTAAAATAGTGCCATGTGGATGCTTTCAATTTTTCTCACCACATTGTATTATTCCACCACCGATAACCAGTAGCTTTTTCTGTGCCTTCTTTGTAGCACCTTGTACTGCATCTGGTCTCCAAAACCAGACTGCAACTCTCCAGCTTCATCAGGCTGTGTCACTAAGTGTACGATGCAATTTTTTTTTCAGAAATTAATCCTGGTGATGAAAAGGATTCCTCTGAAAGAAACAAATAATTGCTTCAAGTCGCCTCCTAACCAACAGGATTTGAGCCTACAGCTCTCCTCTCAGCTTGTGCCCTGGTAGTCTTGTCATGGGGCTTCCAGACACATGCTGTAGCCAGAATTGCAAGCATAGTGTATCAGAAAAAAGTGAAAAAAAGGAGTCTCTTTCTGTCCCCTATTAACTAGCCTTGGACAGTGCTGGAACTATTTGTTGTTATTAGCATTACCCACCTTCAGGATTTCCTGCCTTTGCTATAAAATATATATAGATGAAGCCTAAGTCCACGAACTGGGTTTTGATACCATAAGCTGTACTAACTTCTTCCTTCCTCTTTATTTTTGCCAGATAAAACAATTCATCTTGTCTCAGTAGGGCCAGGATTTTGATAGAAGATTGAAAGAGCTGAGGAAAGGTTCAGAGTCAGACCCAAAGCTGTAACAACTTGGGATCTGTACTTGGATGCTAATTTTGGCCCTTTCCCTGGCTCCTCCACTGAACAAGCACTCCTCTGTGATCTCTCTGTTAAGACAGGATTATTCTGCCAAACAACTTTAACGCAGGGCTTTGGGAGAGGCTGGAGAAAGCCCTTGAAATATTGATGGGAAAACCATTGCAGTTCTTACTTTGTAGAAACGTTCATATATAGCTGAACTTAGGCAGTCTGAAGTGCATTTATTTATCCTAGCAGACTGCACGTTCTGTGGCTTTTTCCAACGATACTCTCCTCCTCAGGTTTACAGTTCAAGGGGCTGAATTCTGAAGAGATCAGCTTTGCAGAACACATTGTGACATATCTCAGCCAAGAATTACAAGTCTCCCTGTCCTGGCTTTATGTTCTGTCTGTTGTCAGATCACCTAAAATGAGCCTAATCCACCACTGTTACTGTTACAGACTGGCAGCTAGATGAGACTAGCAATGCTTTGTGGAAAGTACATACCACACACACATAAGTGCATGTGCTGCTGATATATAGCCCCTTTTAGCACATTTTCCCCAGTATTTCAGTTGTTTAATGTACCTATTAACTTCCAGAGAAAGTGTGAGAGGTGGATAAGTATTGTTCTTTGTGGGAAAACTGTACCATGTGTTATGTGTCACATGATTCTACGTGTCATTTTCCCAGTCTTCTTTGTAACTTGCTGATAGAGCTGAGGGACAGTTTGGGTCTCCTTGTTCCTGAGTGTTTTTTGCAAGACACAGGCCATTGCTGTGCAACTCCTCATCTCTTTGGTAACATTGCTACTATGGGTGGTACTGCATTTGCCAGAGTGCTTTGGTGAGCTGGGAGAGTCACTGGGAATTTAGCTGACTATTGAGGGTGTGCATGCTCCTTGCTGAGGGGTACCCTACACGTGCCATGCTCAAAGAGTGTTTGTAACTTACCTTCATGTCCAAACTTGACAGCAATCCCATTTCCTGCCAGGGCTGCATGAGATGAGGTGGCTCACAGCAGCCTGCCTTGTTCTTGGTTCTGCCCTGGCACGAGAGCGCCTTAGGAATTTCTGCCCTCACAGCAAGAGTAGGATTGCCAGCTTCCCAGAAAAGGCTATTCCTCCCCTAATGACTAAACATGACAGATATTAATCCCTTTTGGGAGATCCTCTTTTTCATTTGGGATCTTCACAATGACGCTGCTGCTTTTGTCCCTGTTTCTTCCCTGCGACTCCACTGGCCTCTGTGCAACCCACTCGCCTGCCATCTGAAGTGACCTTTCTCCCAGGTGATGCGTAGCTCGAGCTTTTTGGTTTTCACTGTGACCCGTTGCCCATTGTCTGAAGTAGGGAGAGCTCACTCATCAGCATCAGCATGGAGAAAGCAGAAAGTTTGCCCTTTGTTGAGATTCTCACTTGAAGAAAGGTCAGCTGTAGTGGCTTCCAGTTACCAAATGCTTTCTGAGTGACTCTAAGTGTATTTGCAAATTTACCAAGCCTATTTCTGGGGCTGGGCCAGAGCAAGTGTAGGCTAGGCCGGTCCATAAGCACCAAGGTACTGCAAGGGACTACGCAGCTCTACCCTTAGTGGGAGGGCCACTTTCTTCTCTTACCAGAAATGCTGAGGTGAACCTCAAGCAGCTTCAGCGTCAGCATTCAACCATTGCCAAGTAGAAAGTTTGGCGCCAGGAAGAGCGACACCCAGGCGCAGCCCAAGCCCACTGGGTGCCACTTGAGCCTCCTTGGGACCTGGTCTGGAGTATCAGATCCAGGTCAATGATCTGAGAAGACAGGCTCTTGCAGGACTCCTTTTTCTTCCCAGTAAAGGCATAGTTTCTCAATTTATCCTAATTAATATAATGAATAAGTATGGCTGATTTAACCAAAAATACTGAGAGTAATCTTTTAACCATAGAAATTGACTTCAGTAGCAATATTTCGTAAACATAAATCAAAATCAGGCCTCAGTCAGCACGTCTGTTTATCACCATGGCCTGGATTGTACTTGGCTCCCCTCCAGGAAGCCACTTGATATCCATGTGAGACTTCAAAGAGGGAGAGAATCCAGACTGTGTAGTGGTTACTGACACCACTCATTTGACAACAGGGCTTTTTCTCTATCCTGTTCAAATGAGGGGGACATGTTTTATACTTATGGTCAGCAATAAGTAGACAAACATTCCCCACTTCAGCTGTTACTTGTGAGTCTGAGCCCTAAGGATTTCATGCAAGAATATGGCATTCAGCACCACAAAGAATTTGATTCTTAGATGGTGTGACTCTCTTGACCTAAATACTGCCCTATAAACCATAAATAACATGCTTAATAACATTACAATTTTTGTGGTATTATGTTCTTATAGCAAGGCTTCAAGGTCATGCTGGCTTTTTTGGTAGTTATCTGAGAGGATGACTAAATTCTTTATCAAATTTTGATTTGTAGCTGAGAGAGTCTTGTGCTTCCTGATGATAGGTCTCACCCCAAGGTCCCCAGCATGTTCCAAATTATCGGTAGAGGAGCACAAGGGAAATGGGTTACGAACTGGATATAGGTGCCACCTACCACCTATCTCATGCACCTTATTGTCCTTTCTTCACATGGTCGAGGCCAAGTCCTGATGATGTACTGATTTATTCCTGTGGGATATGTTATTCTGACTGCTCATAAATTTCTGAGGGAATGCCTGCACCTTACAAAATCTATGAAGCACCAGGATCTCTGCATAACAGCTTAATCTCACTGCTGGGGAGAGTGTCTAGCAGTGGGAATTGATTCAAGATGACTAGTTAGGAGCACTCACATCTTAGCTCTCAGCTTGTTCCCCTCTGCTACATCTGAAGGTCATCTCAATAATCACAAGCTCCAAAAATAGAGATTGGGAGTTCTTTGTGTTTGCTTGTTTTTAGATGTGGGAGTTTCACATTTTCAGGTTCTTTCCCTGTGACTGTGAAGGGGCCTGAAACAGACTTCCTAGGAAAAAAACACACCATGCCTCCTTCCCTACCCCTGCCTGAACAGTGGAGACCACTGCTTAATCTGCTGAGTCCAAAGCATCAAATAATCTGAAGTGTGAGAAAATTATGTGAAGTGCCTCTGCTGGTGGATGTCTGACAAAAGGGAACAACCCTGTGTTACTCAGAGAATATGGAAAGGTAAGAAAACAAGGTTGCTGAAGTGATTTAATTTCAAGGTTTTCTCAAGGAAATGTGTGAACTTCATACCTCTACTACTCAGTGGTTTAAGCTTCTATCCCAGGGAATCTAATTTGTGGAAAACGTGATTACAAGGATGCAAAGGAGGAAAACTGTTCACCAAGTAAGATATTGCTCTATGAATAGAGAATGAATGCAGCCAGAGTCTGTAGTGACCCAACAAGGAAATTAATCCAGTGTGAGTTTTCACGCCAGTAAGTGAAATGGGCTTTTAACACAACTTGCTTATTTTAGGTCTTGGTGGGGGTTTTGAGTATTGTTTTGGTGGTTTGGGTTTTTTTAAAGTCTGCATGTAGACTTCCGTGTCCTTTAAACAGACTATTCCTTGAAACAGGTTTGACCTCATAGTGAAAGCAAGCCAGTGACTTTTCATGGCTCGAGGTCTGAATGTTACCAAGAGAAAAACTATTTATAGGCTTAACACCTGACTAGGTGTTAAATAGCTCTTCCTGATAAACCTTTAGGTGCAGAATTATCACTTCAGACTGAGACTGCACTGAAATCCCAAATACCAAGAATGCTTGAAAGGATTCAGGTAGGATTTACGATACATTTAAGAAAGTGCATTTAATGCATCTTCTGTGAGGTATATGTAACTCAGTAGGACCAGAGACCTTGGTAATGATAGACAGGACCTTTATGTGAATGTAAACAACACATCAGCGAATTTCCTTAAAAGAAAACCACCAAAGTGTTTAAATACAGCAGTAAAACACAAATGGGTTTATCTACACCAAATGTGCCTTCTACAAGCTGGGTCTATGTTTAACAGCCTCCATTGGTGGTGGTCCCCTCTCACTGTAGCACAAATACTCCCTTGACCCCAGTATATTTGTTATAAAAACAAGAGAAAAAAGTATCAAAGCTTATTGGTCTGACTTGCTTGTTTGGAGAAGCTGACACAGCATAGTTGACCTTAGATGTGTTGCGGGGGAAGTCAGGGAGCAGGACTGTATTCATTTTATAGCGTAATAAATGTTTCAACATATCACAACGATCTTAGTTGCCTTGCATGGGGCTATAGGGGTCACAGCCAATTTGCTGCAAAACACTAAGCTGTTAAACAGTCTGGAGCCTCTTCTACTGCAACTCTAATCCTCTAATAATAGAGTGGAGAAAAATAGACTACGTCACTCACAAAAAGGTAGAAGCAGAAGTTCAGAGCCATCTCCTAAGCACACTGCTCCCACGCAAGTATGTTCTCTGGAAACATTTTAAGGCAAGCTCCTCAGTCGCCTGAAGCGAGACAATCCAACCACGGTCAAAACCCAAGTCCTGGGGGCCAAGGATGTTCCCGCGTGGTCTTAGAAATGAGCTAAGAGAGTTCAATACTCTGCAATTTGTCCAGGTAGGTTTCTTCAGGTTAGCTCTGCCTGAGGGTCATATGGTTGTGTGGAACGAGGAGCATAGCAGAGCTAAAAGCCAACAGGCTTAGTTTTTTCCCAAGCACATTTGTATTCCTAAGTAGAAGAAAAGTTCTGTCCCTTGATGGGTATCAGCTGGGGAACTGCATGCTCCTAGTTCCTACCCATAGGCTATGCCACAGTCCAACGTGGCTGCAGCTGTTATAGAAAGGATCCGGTTCCCTTGTCCTCTACCTCCAGCATTACAGTGCTGACCAGACACACAGGCTCAGTACCAGGACAGTGGGTCTGACTCGTTCCCTGCTGTTCCTACCACTTGCTGCTAGATACATCGCCAGCACACCTCTCTGCAGAGCTGGTTGCTGGTGGCTGCATTCGCTGGGCCACAACTCAGGAGCAAAGGCAGGCAGAGACAGTTGCCTTTTTACTGTAATTACAGTAGAAGAGCAGGCAGATGCCTTAGAGGAACACTTACTGCCAGGCAGTTTAACACTGGTTTTCAGTAAGAAATCTTTATATACTTCATATTTAGCAGATTTCCTCTCTAGCATTTACTGTCTGAAAAGACAACGAAGAAATACACAAGACTATTTTAGAAGAAATAATTCAAACAGAGAGAACAAAGAGATCCTTTGGTGTGAAAGGAGGTTTTAATTGTGCTATTCCACACGCAAAGAAGGTTTCCAAGATGTTGGAGGAGTACATAAAACCAACTATTGTTCAAGGGGGAAGTATGGCAGTTTCGACAGTTCAGCCTCCCAATGGCCTCCTAAAATAATAGCAATGCTAATAATCATAATAATTAATAATAGCAAGTATTAATGACCTGTGGTACTAGACATTAATGAGATCTACTCCCAAATACTGTGTGCAGTGTTCATGGAAGGTAGACTCAGATCAGACAGGTGCAGGCAGAGAGAGCTGAGCAGAGCTGGGGAGCTGAGAGCCTGTCTGGGACAAGGGGAACTCGGCTGGCTTAATGCTAGCGAGAAAGTATCCCAGAGTGGATACCAGTGCTTTCTATAAATAAAGCAGGGGCAAAACACCAGAGAGAAAGAAGAGCGACAGAGTTGGCAGCAAAAGAAATAAAGGGCCATGAATCAATTAGAAGAAAGTTTGCATTTAGAGAGTTCTTGAACCAGTGTATCACTGGGTGCAGTGGGAGCTGGGGCTAGACCACCATCCCTTTGCATTCTGTCACTGCAAGTACGACCTCTTGAAAGCCCTCTAACGTCGGAGGTGTCTGATTTGCTTAGCCATCTCCCATAGGCATTGAGAGTCTCATGTGAGCTGCAAGCTCTCTGTCCCCACACAACCTGCATTGCTCAAGCTGAGCGTCTTCATGCTTTCCTCACACCTGAGCTCCATTGGAAGTGGCTGATCACCAGCTGAGGTCCTGCGGTTTGAACCTGGAGGGCTCCTCACAGTGGGGTTGCAGCACGCCTGTCAGGACTGAGCTCCTAGCAGTGTTTATCAAGAACAACTGCATTTTAAACACGGCTAGAGGAGGAAGTAGTGCTCTGTTATCCACATTTTTGCACAGCTTCTTTATTGACAGCCAGGCTAGCTAACCGAGGCTGACCTCCACTGACTGCAGAAGGAACCTGAGCTCCCAAGTCTCAAGTCCCCTTCTGCTGTAAATCAGGATCCACATCACCTAGCTCAGCAATTCTGAAACCCCTTACTGTGTCTAACTCACGTTTTCTTGCCTGGTTTTGATGTGTCTCTTTGTATTCTGAATGGGTATTACACATAATGTTTATTAACAACCACAGGGGGCAAGACTTAAAGAAGGAGTGGGTCCCTTCTAGGACCTTGCCCCTGTTACCAGTGCTGGACTATTGTGCTGATTTGTTTTATTAAGCGAATAATTGGAAAAAGGGAGGTGTATGAAGTTGGATGAGACTAAGTTCAGCCAGAAGCAGCCCTGTGTGCACAGTTTGATACTCTGGTGGGGGAGTTTAGCCTTTACCTGACTCTCAATTTTTCAAGTTCTGCTACCAGTTTGTTTTTCTCTCCCTCTGTCATTTCATTCAGCTCCGCTTGTGCTTGGTAGTTTTGATTGCTCTTTTCCTCTTCACACCATTAGCTTTGAAAAAACTTATCAAACTTAAGAACTTGAGTCCTATTCTAGACAAAAGAAACAAAATGGTGCATTTATCAAGTGGATGAGACACCACATTCAGGGATATGGTAAACTGTTGAATTATCCAGTGTCCTGATAGATTTATTAGTATCTGGAAAACCAAGTCCCAAATGACTGAAGTGTCCACACTGGGAACAGAGCTTGGGGAAGTTGCTTATGTGATAACTGGCCCCAGTGTCACTGCTGTACCCAACCCAAAGGATATTACAGCATGATAAAGACCTAGGCTTCAGTCTGTTCAGGCTGCAGCATTGACTTACAGGGCGCAGTAAAATATGAAAGCCACTTTTGACACTGCATGCAGGATGTGCACTTGTGAAAAAGCACTTGTGAAAAAGCGAGAGAAACAGCGAGCATGCTACTCTTCCTTGGAGAAAGTCTGTTGTTTGCAGCTCTTCCCTTGCTCCAATGAATTATGTCTGCAGCTTAAATTTCCTGTTGATTGCAACATGGGTGAACAATCCCTGTGACTCCAGAAGATGGTCGCTGAGGGATGAAGCAGAACTAAACCCTGACAGCAGGGCTCTCCCTCCTATTGGAGAGTAAGAAGGATGCTTGCATCTTCTTGCATTTGGCAGCCAGCTCTGCTCTCTGTCGGGACACGGCCTCCATCCTTGCTTTAATTTCTTGCCTCGGCAATGAGATCTGCTATGACACAATTGACTTCAACTTCTCTCTTTTGAAGTGCAGTCTTCTGGATTGTGTTTACACTGTGTTCTAGCGTCTTGCGCAGGGCCTACCAACAAAACCGGCTTTGCAAGTCAGCAAAAGCACAAAGAAAATCTCTCTTTGCACTTACATGAAGCCAAGTCAGGGTACAATTAGTCCTCGTCCTAAAGCTGGAAAAAAATCTCGAGTTCCACCCCTTCACCATCGGAGTACAGGCAGACACTTTACATGGTGACCCCAAAACAGAATAGGAGTGTGACAGTTTTAAGAAGTTCCCATTTCATCAAAATTAACCGTGAGACTTCCTCAGACTGTGCTAGAAACCATCATGATCCCATCTTGCTACAGCCCCTAGGAAGCATAAAGTGCAAAGAAACTCTTCAGTCAGGGGTGCAGCTAAGCAGTAGCAAAGGGGGCAGTGGTGGGCTGGGCTGTACTTGTGCCATTATGACTGGTAAGACTGGTGAGATACCACAATGTGAGTTTGAGCAGCCCTTGGAGTCTCTGACACCCATGGAGGTCAAGCCTCATTCAGTGTTGGTTTTATGCTGGTTTTAGTGCGCATTGATTTAAATGAAGAGCAAATTGTCACACACTGTCTGGTGAGGGACAAATTCACTAGATATGTGTCTGACCTCCAGAAAGATGTAACTTTGTGTGGGGTTTTTAATTGAGTAGAGGGAATCCTGGTTATCTCTAGGCATTTCAAAGAGGTGCCAAGGTCAGAAGATGAACCAGGTCTGAAGCTGATGAACATGAGTAAAAATTCTTTAAATGTCAATGCTGCTCATTCAGGCTCTGCAGTGCCCAAGGTGGCACTACATGTCTCTCATGATTCATGGGGATGTAAAGTAATGCGACTGTGGAACATTGCTAAGTGCCTACAGTTAAGTGGGACAAATTTGTGCAAAGGAGCTGGGTAGGTGGCAAGGCACATTCCACTTTCTACACAGAGGAGGGTTTACCCTGAAGTAGGATTTGAAACCAAATAGGAGTTGTCCAGAACCACAGACACTCTTGTTGAATACTTGGAACTAAGTTTTTTCTCATTAACACAATACATTTTTCTCATTTGGTTGCATTTCTGATTTGCAACTTTTTTCTAGCAAAGAATAACTGCTTTTGTGCTGTTGTATGTATAAAAAAATGCATAATATTTTTCATGTGTGATTTTCTTTGAGAGAAGTCCCCGTATAAAAATGTGGTTCAGTTCAAATTTGAACAGACAGTTAGAAACTATTGTGTGCTTGGCTTCCTGCACTCATGACACCTCCTCACCTTGGCTGTCTATACACTGTACTAAGGTTATTTTCCTGAAGAACATTGTGCCATGCACTCACTTCTCGGGGCCCAAACTTGGATCCAAATGACGACAGACAAATAGCTGAAAACATCTGGGGTGTGCTTGTCTGGCACAGACTTTGTGCACTGAGAAGGCAGTGGTGTATTTAAGAGTTAAGAGTTTGCTTTGATTTTAAGAGAGAATAACATTCCCTGAGATTCTCTGACAGATGTGTGAATAAACGAAGAGATTTGTCTTACCTCACAGATGATAGGAATGTGAGTGACACCTTTGTCCTTCTCTTCCCTGGGAAAATACACAACAGCCAATCAAATCCACAAATGCATCCCCCAAATCATGCATTTCTTACTTGTTATTCACTTGTCTGTACATGATGAAATGGCCTTTGGCTTCAGCAGGCATTTTGCCTTTAGAAAAGAGTTCAGAGCTGACTTTCTCTGTGTAAAGCTCTTAAAGAAGAGAGTCATTCAAGGACGTGCAGAAAAATCTGAGTGTCATGCAGGACTGCCAATCCTTCTGGCCTCATACCCACATTATGAAAGTAAGAGGAGCAAGACCCATCCCTCACCTCTCAGAGAGGGCTGAAGGTCATCATTTCTCCTTCTCTCCTCTGGGAACCATTGGGAGGGACTGACTATATATTAATACTGATGATGCTGTCTATCACCTAGGCTGTGCTTGAATATCTTCATTCCAGACTTGGATCCTCTTTACTGGCAAGTTACACCATCAATGTGGGACAAGATGTTAGCATCAGCCAGGAATTTAGACAATGACATATTTTTTTTAAATTGGCATTACTTATTTGCCAGCGAAGACTGATCAGTCAACAACTTTCATCAGGTGTCTTTTGATAAAATTTTTAGTTACTGGTTTTGTGTTGAGACACCAAGTCATAAATTCCATGATGTTGATGTAAATTTAAAGGCAATTGGCTGTGGTTTTTGGTGTTATCATCAGGTAAGCTGGAAGTGCTGAGAGCAGGATGCATCTCCTTGTCTCTAGTAGATTGGTCATCAGTATACTGAATGCAGTGATGGTTTGAAAAGTTCTTTAAAAATGTATGAATTGATGACAGGGGAAGTTTAATATTCTGATTTTTATAAAGCGTGATCGGTTTCAAAATAATTACGCTACTTGGAATATTTTATTTTATGAATCAAGGTCATTTCAGTAATTTTTTAATTTCAACATTTCTTTTATATTTATTAATTTAAATGGAAATTTAACAAGAAATCTGATGTATTTTATTAGATTTTGCTTTTCAAAGAAAAACTACACTGCATGTTTAAAAACAGATCAATAATTTACTTCTGGATTCAGATCTTTTATGAAATATATCAGCTTGCAGTGATGAGAATTTTTTCCTAATACATTTCTTAACCCTGGTAATAGTAATGATATGTGGTGCATTGTGTTGACATACAATCACACAGCTCTGCTCAGTGGTGCATGATAGCAAAGATGAAAAAATTTTGTGTTAAGACAAAGAAAAGAGTCTCTTTCATTGCTCTGGAATCAGTGCTTTCAGTGCCAATGGGTTTTGGTCTGAGTGTTTACAGAGATGACTGTTCTTTGAAATGTTCTATGTACAAGATGAATGAGTGTTTTTATAAATATATGTATCCGTATGGGGAAGGGTCCTTGTGAGGGCAAAGTGGACTAAGTACGGACAGAGGTAATATAAAACAGACCTGTCCAGCTTCTAGACAAGTTGATGCATAGATTTTACTATAGTGCTGCACTCAGGAGCCAGGCAGTGAATGCATTGCATCATATTGCATGATGGAGAAAAGCATTCAAGAGGCAGGTTGGCTTTCCAAGAGGAAGAGACAACCCAGAAATTACCAACATGACAGCCTTTATATCTCATTTCTCTTTTGAGTTTAACATCAGTGTTTAACTCTGAAGATTTGAAAAGTTATAAATCTGCAAGCCCCAGTCCTGATAAGCAAGACCAACATGTATTTATCAGTGTAATTCAGAATACTTTGGTGTCTTGAATGGATCCTTCTGTATGGCTGGATACTAAATGACTCCTGAGGACTTTCTTCAGATGAGATATTTATCTTGCTACCTATGCAGAGATTAATTCACTGGACATGACTGCTGAAGTCTTGGAGACAGTACCTGGTCTCATTGGTTTTACAAATTGGAAAATGAGATATGGTCCCAGCTATGAATTTTCCACTGAGCACAAAATAAGACTGGCAGATATGGGATAAAAAAAAGAGGCTTCTCTTCCAGGATTCAAAATTTCTTAAGTGATCACATGCATTTGATTTGATTATGGTTATAAATTTTGGAAGTCTAGAGTCTTTTATTATTGGAGGTCTTTGAGGGCGGGCTGCAAGAGACTGATCTCGAATGTGCAAAATTAATGTGCATGTCTAATATGTTGCTGATTCTGTTGAAGAAATACTCTATTGGAAATAAATGCTGCCAACACATGTGGGAAAGACTGTGCCCCTCAGATCTTTGCTCTTTTTAAGAAGGCCAATGGGCAAGTCAGCTAGATGTCACCAGCTCAGCAAGTAGGTTTGGGCAGCAATTTAGATAAAGCAGATGCATATATGTGTCAGAGCTCTGCAGTGTGTAAATAGACACCACGGTGATGGGCACATTACCGTTGAGGGATGGATTAGCCCAAGGGTGTCAAACTCACAAGCTCCCGCTGTTCCTCCTGCACATGTGACCAGCGCTGGCAGGAGCGCAGGGACAAGGAGCTCGGCGCTGCTGCCAGGTAGAAACAAGGTTCCGGGCTGGGTAAAACAAGGTGTTGGGCTGGATTCGGCCTGCGGACCGTGAGTTTTACACCCCTGGATTAGATGGACTCACAGATGAGCAGCAGCTGCACATACTTAGTTTCCAAGATCTGTCTTAGGCTTTTCTGGGACTGAATCAGTTGTGCACATATGTGTCATATTATGCATGGTGTTGTTCTGTCATCTTATTTTTACTGACTCCATATTATCTGCTGTAAATTCTCATTTTGCAATGATGAATCATGTCATTGCCTTCTAAATCTCCCTTCCCTATGCTGCAAGATGGATTTAAATTCAGTCAGTGCCTACTGACATCAGTCCAGCTGGTTTTTATTTTCTGGGATGACACCCTTAAATGCACAGCACTAAGTTTACAGATAGAACTGTTTTACACGTACAGGAAAGTTACTACTTAGACGTTCTTCATTTTTGTCCTAAATTCTTTGAAAAACTGCAGTTTCTGAAAATCTCCAACCAACATGTTCCCCATAGAGATTTCTTCTTTTACATTCAAGGGTATGGTGCGGTTTGCAGTCACCTACCTGTATCCTTGCAGCTGGGTCAGCAGAACGTTTGATTTGCTGTACTGCAGCTTCAGCAAATACCTCATGTGAGATTGCTGGGGATCCCCAGTCACTCACAAGGAGTTGGGAGGGCAGCAGGAGCCCTTCCCAATGTGCAGTGCTCTATGCACTAAGCCACATATATTTTGATGACTTCTCCCACAAAGGGAAGGAGTGGAGTTTGGGGAAAAAAGTCTTCTAACAGTCTCTGCCTGCAGTCCAAACCCGTTTGTTTTAATTATACCAAACTATGATCTGGAGCAATATAAATATCAAGATGGATGCAAATGTCCTGCTGATATCCATTGAGCAGGGGCCAGCTGCGGGGAGTTGAAGGGAGCAGCCTTCTCAGCCATGGCCACAACCCTAGTTCCCCTAGCAGCATTGCCCATGTCCAGGCACAGATAATGGGGCAGGTGATCATGCGCCTCAAGGCTCACTCCAGGAACTATCTCTTCTTCATGCCACTGCGCAGAGATCTGCCAAGCCAAATCCCTTCTTAGCCACATGTAACATCTCAGGGAGTAGTGCAGTCTGAAAGCTTCAAATCAACAGAAAAAAATCAATAGAATCAGTTCCCAAGATACCACCAAAATACAAATGTTGCAAACAGAAATTGGGAGTTAGGGTTAGATTTCTTATTTTTTTCTGAAACTGCTCAGCTAGCCTGGTTCTGTCCTTTCTAACACACCATTCCCAGTCCTCTCTTTGCATATGTGTGTGTGCATGTGTATAGATCTGCTGTGTTTTCCCCTACAAAATAAGCAAAAGGGTTCATAGTCCCATACGTATATCTAGGTTAGGCCTTTTTAGTTATACGTAGCTGTAGCTTTATTTTAATGTAAGTTATTTTGGTTTTCTGCTAATATGCACACTGTGATGATTTTTTTTTTTCCTAGGAATACTTAGTACAGAATTCTGACCTGTCCACACATGATAGTAAAGTCATACTATTCCTAAGACAAACCTTTTTTCTGCTTGCTCCAATTCAAGTTAACCATCTGCATAATGCACACCTATTTTTTATATTTCATTGATGCTGTTTTCAGAGAGAACGCTGTACTCTGGGCAAAAGTATGCTACCAGGTCCACCCCAGGCAGATTTCCAATTATGGTTGTCATCAAATTACCCCAAACTATATGGGAACAGCGAAGAGCTTCTCTCTCATCTTCAAAGAACCTGAAGTCTTATTGTTTGTTTCTTACTGGATGTAGGATACCACTCTGAATCTCAAAAAGAAAAGTATTTATCTGTCATGAGAACTTCATATAGCACATCAGTGTATAACATTTGCATGTAACATTGTTTCCCAGATCTGAAACACAATTTAAAAAAATCTCTTGATATAACATACATGCCTCTCTCTGAAGTGCCTCTTGTGCTCCTCAGCCAGAACTGCACCTTCTCCTGAAAAAAACAAGTACAGTCCCACTGAAATAAACAAGAATATACTGGTTTCTAGTAGCTGAAAATCTACTTGTTCTTTACGTAAATAAACACAAAAGACTACATTCCCTGGCCTCGTCTGTCAATTTTGCAGCATACGGTGGAGAACTTAATGGATGGAAAACATCTAAAAGTAGAGTTTTAGTTATGTGAAGGAATTCTTTATCAGAAGAAATCTGAAGAAAACCCACACCTTCTGTAATATTTTCCCAACTACTCTCTTGCCACTCTAATTTGTACCTGGAATGGATATCCTTCAGAAAAGGCTTTCACTCTCTTCATCCAAATACAGCAGATTTCTAGTAAGACATCTGCACATCTGCACATAAGTGTGCAAAGAGAGTAAGTGCTTATATGTGTATGTTCAGACAATAATAGTTTGTCATAAATTCTAACCTGTAAGTTCATGAGAAAAAAAAAGTTGGTAATGCCTGATTGATCTATTCTTTCTTTGCATACTTATGTGTGTTATTTCCATCATGTTATGGGTTTTGACTGATTGCTTTGTCCTCACTTAGTCCAGTGTGACTCCATCAGATTCACCGATATTGGATGAATGTACCTGAGCATCCCATAAACCCAGTACTGGTTCTCATGCTTTCTTATACAGATGCAATGCAGAGCAGACACAAACTGATCCTGAGGATAAACATGTGGTGCAGATTGTGGTTACAAAGATCAGTGATGAAGACAGCACTCTTCAATTACTCCAGTACTTTCTGGTAAATCTTTCTCTTAAAAAAAAAAATATTATGAAACACTCCATTCCTATTAACATCCTGAACAGTGAGCCAACAGTAACAGAAATTTCATAACGCTGGTGAAAACTTACACTAGCAATCACTTTTCTGTGATAGGAGTGTTTTGGCTCTTGCCAGATATCAGTGTGCCTAAGGTTCTACTGGTGCCATGTGCTGCACAGGCTGCCCTGGTGAGTGTGCTGGCAAGTTCAAGAGCTGCTGCCTGAAAAATGAAGTCTTGATGCATGTATAGGTTTGGGGATTTTATTTTTCTTTGATTGTGCTTTAACGCTAGCCACAGTTTCCTGTTCAACTTGAACTCAGTGTTCGCAGCATGCTCCAATGTTGTTTTGTGTGACTCAATGTGTCACAAGCGAGGTTGGCGCGTGCAGCCTTGCTTTCCTGTAGTGCCTGGCTCACAGTGCCAGCATCTATTGGTGATGGAGGTCCCTGGTCCTGGTGTTCAAAGCCTCGTGTGGGTCTCTGCTGGAATACAGCAAGAGGTTGTCAGAAGTTTGACAAGCAACAGCATAGAAATGGGCTCTTTGCAGCTCTGGGACTTGTTGCTTCAAAATGTCACAGAGACAAAGAATTTACCAAGATTGAAATGTGAGTTCAGCACTACATGAAAATGGTACTGTTGAGAAGTAAATAATCAGAAAAATATTTGGAAAGGTTGTGAAGTGCCAAGTTTCAAGATCTAAACCTGTCTTTATGAGCTGGCAGAATGTCTCTGAGGGGAACAGTCTATTCTGCCAGAAGTTTCTTGCAAATGCTCCTAAACCGCCACTGTCAGAGTCAGCCTATGTGATCTACTTAAGCTGACCACTGGCCTGATTGATTTTTAGGTACTGAACAACAGAACATAAAATTATATCAGAGATTAATCTGTAACTCTGACCACAACTGATGTGACAGACATAATGTAAAATCACTGCAGAAAAAGCAAAACAATTTTCATGAAAAATAAAATGTGCCAATGAAGAAACAACTCAGTCTTTGCAGCATTTCAATAAAAATATATTTGACACTCCGCATGCACCTACTTACACTCATATATAGTATGAGTAGCTTAAGACATCTAAACTTGTCTGACAATCTCGAGTCAAACGGAAATTACTCATTAAAGGACAAATGGCAAGCAAGTTTTAAGCACTTTTGAAAGACATGCTGGCATGCCCTCATAACAAAGTGCTTTGTTATCTGGAGAGCAACCAGGAAGCAGATGAGTAGATTTTGTTACACTGACATGGAAATGTGCCTTACTCTGGTCCCAAAAGTCTCTCCCATTCCAGGATGAGAGGTTTTAGGCTGAGAATACCAGGTAGTACACAAAGTAACCCATGATGTGATCGATCATCCTGTTCTCACATCCAGACCAAGCCTGCACATGCTCATATCAGCTGCTGGGCAACTGTCAGGCACCAGTCCCCTCCATTTGAGCTGGACCAGCTTTAGCCTAGTGACCCAGAGAGTTGTTTGTATCCCATTTCTGATGTCTTGAAATAAAACCCTCTCCTTGCTCAGCTGCCACAGGAGTGTCTGTTCCCCAGAATCTGCCGGTGCTTGCTCAGCAGCACTGCACACTGCCTTAGCAACCTTGGTGAATCCTGATAATAAATTGATTTGCACTTTATAGCTGTTGGCCCCTCCATATGATGGCCAGTAGCATCCAGCATTTTCTGTCTCATCCCAGTGACCCTCCTTCTTCCAGGCTGTAACTCCACAGACATGGGTGGATTGGGACCCTGTGCATTGTATGTGACCTATGAGGATGTTTCCATAGCAAGGAGCCAGGGAGGCTGCCATCTTCTCACATCTCAGGAGAGTTCAGCATTGACAGCCATCACATACACGTAGCCAGAGCGCCTACATCCCCACCATCCAAGGCCTGGTGAAAACACCTTGACCTTTCTTTATCAGCCAGGTGGGCCTAGATAAATGCAAAAGGACAGAAGCAGCTCAGATGGAGAAAACACATCCTGTTTATCATTGCAGCACTCAGTAGCACTAAGGCAGCTTGACTGACGTTAAGCTCTTTATCTGTGCTGTGGTGGTTGTTCTCACCTTATCCATGAAGGTGTTAAACAGATTTTCCACCTCACTTTGTGGTTTTACACTTGTGTAACAAGTTTTTTTACTCCTGTGTTCAGGGATCTATAATCTTCAAATACAGCTCAGAAAGCTAACGATGCTTACTTTGGAGATTTGGGTCTCCCTGCCTCAGCCATGTTGACTGGTGTCATGTAGCCCTGTTGTAGCTGAAGAAACCATGTATGTAGCAAGCTGCTTCTTAACTGTGAAAGAATCTGTCCTCTTCTAGGCTGGAAGTTTTAACAGTCATTTAATTCTGCTCTTGAGTAATAAGATATCTCTCACTTTCGTGGGAAGAAAAATTCTTTTCCCAATTCCACTCTCATTTACCTATTCATGCCCTTTTTAAGCTAACCTAGATGTCATATATAAATTACTACAGGACAGTAATTACTACTTGATAAAAGAAAAGAGAGAACAAATGCAGAAGATTTTTTTCTATTATCTTGCTTTCAGTGATTCTTCTCTCGGTATCATTGTAGCTTTTATTATTGCACTGCCTGCTTACCAGCTCAGTAGACAGAGTCCAGAAGCCTGCTGAATTAGGTAAATGTGTGGTTATTTTTAACTGAGTTGAATGTTACGTGTTCATATGGCATGTTGTGCAATAGAGATATGCTGGTGTCATATGACATTCTGTCCAGACACTTGTTCTAAATTTAGCTCTAAAATTAACCTGAGAGATGTAGGACAAGTAATTAAATGCCAGCTCTACAAAACAAACCTACTGCGTTGTGATTTTAACTTAAAGGAGACATAAACTTCTGATCCTCTCTCAGTGCAGGACAATGAAGCTTTCTCAGTGGCAGTGTAAAGGACAGTTCATTTGATCAAGGCTTAAGATATTGTATTTATTACATATGAATTTGACCACACAGCAAAAACAGCACTGGGTAAATAGAGATGATTGGTAGTGCAATGTCCTTTAGCACAGTCTATTCTGTTTTTTTGCTGCCCTTGTCTGCACAGCAACCAATAATAACCCAGGCCAGGACATCTCATCAGAGGGAGTAGACCAGCATGGCACAGCAGGAGTCAGTGTGGATGACAGTTCCCTTTTCTTAGAGTTTCTGAGCCCCAGGGCAGAGAGCCCACTTCCAGTTACGGTGGCCAGAAGACACCTTCATCATTCATCCCAAGCCAGGCTGGAACTCATCTCTCAGGAACCAAAACCTTTCACTTCTCCCTGAGGCTGTGCACAGAAGGGGGATGATCTGCCTTTTCACTCCAGTAGCATCTGCTAGCCTTATTTTAACTCCTTACAGAAAGGATTAGTTCCTTGAACCTCACTGTTCTCAAAGTTACGGACATTTCTGCAAGATCCTGTATTTAGGAAGGGGTATCTGACTAGCCCTAACCTAGGCATAATCAAGAAAGTCTATAAGGCCTTCGGGGAGAAACTGAAGAATCCTGGTGTCCAAATCATCTTTTCTTCCATATTACCGGTTAAAGGAATAGGGGCAGACAGGAATAAATGCATAATGCAGATCAACTTCTGGCTACATGGCTGGTGTTGCTGCAAGGGTTTTGGCTTTTATGATAATGGAACCTTCTATGGGGACTACAACATGCTAAGATGGGATAGAATCCACCTGCCCAGAAGAGGCAGGGGAATCTTTGGCAATAGGCTGGCCAGTTTGGTAAGGTGGACTTGAAACGGAAGGACTTGGGAAGAGGGATTTAGTATAGCAACATGCATGCTACCATCACCAACTGGGGAGAAAAATAGGCCAACCAGAGCAGTGTAGAATGTGTCTTACCTGTCTCCCTAAATAAGAATCAAAAGATCAATTGCCTGAAGTATATGTATAGGAATTCACTCAGTCTGGGAAAAAAAGAGGACGAACTAGAGCTCCACATCGAATCAGAAAGATATGATACCATAGGAATAATTGAAACACGGTGGGACAACTTACATGACTGGACAATTGTGATGGATGGCCATAGACTTTTTCATAAAGACAGGCAAGGAAGAAGAGGTGGAAGAGTCACTTCCTTTATTAAGGAGAACCTTAGATGTATGGAATTCAACTAAGATATTGGTGGAAGTCCTATCAAATGCTTCTGGGTCAAAACCAGAGGGGTCGTCTCCAATTGGAGACCTTACAGTAAGCATCTGCTACTGACCCTCAAACCAAGATAACAAAGTCAATGAAGCAATACTTGAGTCATTTAGCAAGTTTCAGGTCAACAAAATCTGGTTCTTACAGGTGAATTTAAGTACACAGACATTTGCTGGAAGAACAACACAGAAGTTCACGTGTCATCCATTAAGTTCCTGGAGTGTGTAGAGAACTCCTTCCTCATACAAATGTTAGATAGATACACCAATCAGGAATGGGGCACTGCTGGACTCGCTACTCACAAACCAAGAAAACTTGCTTTGTAATATCTCAGTTAGTGATAGCCTTGGCTGCAGTGATCACAATATTGTGGAGTTTGAAATATTACTGAGCACACTGAAGGTCAGTTCGAAGACCGGGTTTTAGATTTTAGAAAATCAGATTTTAGTTCACTCAGGGCTCAGCTAGAACGAATCCTGTGGGAAGCTTAGATGGAGGATAAAGGAGCTAGTGAGTGCTGGGAGCTTTTCAAAAACACTCCTAGATACACAAAATAATTTATCCCCTCTAAAGGCAAGGGAAACAGGTGCAGCAAGATACTCACTTGGCTTAACTGCAAGTTCTGAAGTCTGCTTAGAACCAAAAGGGAAATGTACAAGAGACAGAAAAGCAGAACATTACCCCTTGAAAATTACAAGGGCATTAGCAGGGTATGCGAAATGCAGTTAGGAAAGGAAAAGCTCAGCTTGAACTGCAATTGGCCAGAGATGTCAAAAACTTCAAGAAAGGATTCTTCAGCTATGTTAACAACAAACAGAAACAGAAAGAGGATATTGGTCCACTGTCAAACAGGAGAGGTGAATTAGTTAGCAATAGTGCCGAAAAGGCAGAGGTCCTCAATGCCTTCTCCTCTGTCTTTAACAGTGCTGTTGGGCCCCAAGTCATGGGAACAAACATCCAGGTTGCTGCAGTCACAGATCCACCATCAGTGAATGAAGAGTTGGTGTGTGAACTGTTACAGGATCTTGACCTGTACAAATCGATGGGCCCAGATTCCATGCACCCAAGGGTGTGGAGAGCTGGCTGATGTCATTGCAATGCCTCTCTTCATTGATAAGTCATGGAGATCTGGGGACATCCCTGAAGACTGGAAGGATAATGTCAACCCCATCCACAAAAAAGGCTCCCAGGAGGACCTGGCCAATTATAGATCCATCAGCCTCACTTTGGTCCCTGAGAAGGTTGTGGAGTGAGTACTCCTAGCAACTGTCACAAGTGAACTGAAGTATGTGATTGGGAAAAGCCAACATGGATTCACCAGGGGCAGATTATGCTTAACAAACCTGATTGTCTTCTATGACAAAGTGACCCAATCAGTTAATGCAGGATAAACAATGGACATTGCCTACCTGGACTTTTCCAAGGCTTTTGACATGGTTCCTCACAGCCTCCTCCTAGAGAAACTGATGCACTACAGCCTAGACAAGTGGTCTGTGTAGTGGGTGAGAAAATGGCTGACAGACCACACCCAGGGGGTGGTGGTAAGTAGTTCTGTCTCAGACTGGCAACCAGTCACAAGCAGGGTCCCCCAGGGATCAATACTGGGCCTGGCATTGTTTAATACCTTCAGAAATGACCTGGATGTTGGGATCAAGAGCACGTGGATGAAGTTTACAGATGACACCAAGTTGAGTGGGGAGGTTGACACTCAAGAGGGAAGAGCTAACCCTCCAGGAAGACCTGGGCAGGCTGGAAGATTGGGCTAGCAGGAACCTTATGAAGTTCAATGGAGATAAGTGTAAGGTCTTGGACCAGGGAATACCTGGTCTGCAGCTTGGACCGGGTTCCACATGGCTGGAGAGCAGCCTTGTGGAAAAGGGCGGGGTTCTGGATCATCTCATTTAAACTATATATCACCTAAAAGACAGGACCAGATGATCCTTGAGGTCCTTTCCAACTGTGCATTTTATGATTCTATGATTTGTTTTTCGAGGGCTGTTTTTTTCTGTGGCAATAAAAAGGCAAAGACAGATCCATATCTTGAAAGTCTTTTGTTATCATATCATCGGAGAATGGAAAAAGAGCAATGCAACAGGTTTTATTGCACACAGCAAGCACAACAACTAGAAACAAATCAGTCTTAAAGGAATTGGAGGGTACCAAAGAAATGCATCAAAAGAGATTTTGTTTAAAAACTAGCCTAAAGGATTGAATGGAAAGGCAAACACCTGTTTATATTTCCAAAGACTGCTTTAAAAAGAGCTGTGAAAAGGTTATTTCCCATCAAAATTGATTTCACTTTTCCATTATTGCTGGTTTAGAGTCAATGTTTTTCCCAGGACTTTTGTTATTCACAGCAGCTTATGTCTCTTGTTGCCATTCTCATCCTCCTGCTCCCCTGCAAGAGCCTCGGAGCAATGAGTTTGCAGCAACAACCGCCAGTTTTGTGGATTTTATAAAGGTCAAGAAAAAGACAAGTGTTCCATTAGAATTCTTACTAACACATATTATAACATAAGATAAATAATATTTGCACAGCAAAGAGTAACTAAAAGATAATGTTTACATTTTCCCTCTTCCTCCAAGGAACGTGTTATTTGTTTATATAGTCTTTGGGTTGTGTTCACTTCATATTAGCATTTCATGTTCCCTCTGACTGATTCCTCTTTCAGTTTGAGTCAGAGGAGGTGACCTTATGATGACATTTGCAGAGAGGCAGTGACTGCAGTAGCTGCACATTCTCTGAAAACTCACCAGCAGGGTAGGTCTGGGCTGAGTCATCAGATACCTGAAATGGGGCTTAGGGCCCCAGACACTGGGTGCTCCCCTTTGTGTTCATGTCATATTTGCAGAGGAGTGAGAACTCTTTTTTTTTTTTTGTATCTGAAAAGTAAAAAATTTCTGTGAGAAGCATTGTGGAAGTTGCACACTGAGCCAAAGTCCACCCTGACTCGGGAGTGTAAATCAGGAGCCATTTAGCATGGGATAAATTCCTCCAAAAAGAGGAATTACACTGAGTAGAGTGATCTCAAAACACCTACTTCTTTGCAGCATTAAAGTATTTAGGCAGCAGAGTCAGCAAGAAGTAATGTGTATTGTGTTCCCTACCCCTGGGCATGTGTGACATCCTGTACTTTTTCCCATACAAGTGCCTCTGGCTCCTTGCCTCTCTTGGAGCACTGAGGCCAAAGCAATCATTAGTTCTTGCAAAGGAAATTGAAACTACCTTCCCCTGTGGGAGTTCCTATCTTCTTGTTATTTGAACGTGGGTTGTATAGCAGGAGGCACAGGAGGGTAGCTTTTGGTTCTGGTGTTTGCATTTAATCTTTGGGAGTGTCTTATGGAAGCACAGCATGGCAACACTGAGTGCAAAACTCTGCTCCCTCAAATATGCTTGCAAAAGGTACAGAGATGTGTGCCCTAGATGTATGCTTTCAGAGAAATACGCCACCCAAAACATCTTGCTGTCTTTCTACAGTAAAAAAGTTCAGACACAATACAAGTAATAAGGGAACAGTTCCAGGTGATTGGTGCACAAAGCAGTGTGCTGTTCCGTGGTAAAGTACTATGAGGATTTTCTGTCCAGGGACTGTTACTGTCACACCTAATTAGTATTTTCTTCCTTTCAGAACACCCAAACATGAGCCAAGTGTTTGCGTGTAGTAGAGTTACTTATCATTGGTAGTTACAGGCTACAGACAAGAATAAATTTTGTGCTAATGTCCATTCTCACCTCCATTCTCACCTTTATTTCATCATGTGATGACACATCAGTGGCAGCTCTGCACACTAAGTGAGTCTGTAACAAGCTCATCAGTCTCCTGGGATGCATGAATTAACTTTCTTTATCACCAGTCTCACTTGTCTGATTCAGTTCTGTCTTAAACCAAACAGCGAAAAGGCTACTTAATTCAACTAAAGGAAGTAGAGACTCTAAACAAACCCCCAAATTAAGAAGTTTTGGGCTCTTCTCTAAAGTTAATGCATTTGATTAGTTCCACTTCACTAACGTAGGAAATGAGTCAGAGGAGTTAAATGATTTACTCAAGACAAAAGAGAGATAGTGGTTTCTGAAACTAGGTCTTCTGAAGCAAAGTCCTGTGCTTTCATCAGAAAATGGTACAGCATTGTTCATAGGAGCTTCAAATACACCAAAAAGGGCATGAGGTTTTGCAACAAAACCCAGGAATGTGAGAAGGAAGGGAATTGCAGCATGCTTTGAGTGAATGGCATCAGGAACGAACTGCAACATTCATACTTGATGGGACCTTAAGCCCCAGTATTTTACTGTAGTCAAACAGTTCCTCCTGGAAAACATAGGCACTGTTGCCTCCACCAAATGTGTATCCGCATCACAATATCAGCAATTTTCCTTGAGTTCAGTGGGACGTGAAGCCACCCATAGGAGTGCCAAGGGTGTGGATCCAATGACAGACTGCCAAAAGGCAGGCAGAACTGTTAAATGTGGGAGATATTCTCTTTTGGTTTTAAGCTGAGGCTGGTTACAATCTTGAACTAGTAACAGGGAAAAAATGTGCTGGGTGTTGTTGAAAAATCATGGAGGCTTGGCTGACAGGTTTTCAAGGGCGTATGTTTCATACCTTCTTGGTGATCACATCCAGGGCTCCTTTTCCTGCCACAGTAACTGCTGAATGTCCTCAGCTTTGAACAAAACATTTTTTCCAGGCAGCAGAGTAGTGTGGACAAGACAGATCCTGTCCACCAGACCATGCTGGAGCAAGTCAGATCATGAAGCAAGCATGGAGAGGGAATGATGCTGATTCTGAAAGTGCCAAAAAGCACAGCAGATGAGTTGGAAGGGATCACCTATTAGTGAATATTATGATCTTGCTAAATTGGTTCCCTTCACGATTGCTCTTGTTAAGCCTTAGACAGGGTTGTTTATGCACTGACAGGGTGAGTACAGCTAGCCTGAGGCTCAACAAGGTACTCGGAAAGGAAACCAGTCCTGTCGCAATCTAGGCTTTATTCTCTTTATATGCAATGTTTTGCCACAGGAATCAGTAAAGCAGAATTTGAAGGAAAAAGCATAGGCATCATTTTGATTCTATATTATACTGTTTAATTTCAGTTATCATATTATCTGGACAAATGCATAGAAATCTTCCCAAATTGAATATTATCACCGTGTTCCAGCTAATCCAACAGTGACAATTCTCCTATGTGTGTGCCCAGCTGTTTTATTCTAGTTCATCACCAGATTAATGCTATCTCTCCATTGGCCAACTTGCCTTCTACCAGATGTGGGCAAGATGGTTATCATTTCACTTCTATAGCCTCAAGGAGTCTGAGAGAATCTCTCTTGTTCACATTTATCTGGTACGAGAGCAGTTCTTTACCAGGATTAAGCTCTTACAAACACTGCTTGAAAGAGATTCACAGCTGCTTTTGTCATATTTTGGAATTCTGAAGTATCAAACTTGCAGTCTTAAAAATATACAACCCACTCTAAAACATTAATACATACCCCTGTAATGTTTGCCTGTTTTGTTTAACTACCAGCAACTAAAATAAGAGTAAATTGAGTTCCCTTCTCCGCAAGTAAATAAAACTCTCCACGGCAACACATTTTACTTCAAAATTATAAGGCAATATCTTTTTTCTCTTTAGGTTCCAGAAACATGTCCTTATATGGTCTACTTGTCAGGGGCAATAAATAATGATGTAATAGAAAGGTCAGATTTGTGTCATTTAGCTACAGGATGCTTGATGAAGTGAAGTTCTTCAGATAATGCAACAAAGAAGAACTTTAGGATGGGTAAAAGTTTCTGCCGTGCATCTTCAAACAGGAAATCTGATACTCAGAACAACTTATATTTTGGCTTGTATTCGCTGATCATGGGGTGATCCAGAAATAAACTCCAGGCTTCAAAGTGAGAGCGTTTCAAAGCTGTCCTGCAGTTGATCGAAACATCCAGGCAAAGCAGTGCGATTAATACCAGTGAGGATTTTCTGAATTAAGACTTAATCAAGGAGATAACCTATTTCAACAGTATTATTACCCTTTTATTTCAGAACAAGAAAGGTAATGCAAATATGCATGTTTTGAACTTATTTATAATTTTCAAACTGTCAGTTTACTATGTCTATGCAATTTTTTATTCCTATAGCAGTTTATAATCTAACTCCCTAACACAGTCTTGGGAGGTTTTGTGGTTTGCGTTTGTTTTTTGTTGTGTTGTTTTGTTTTGTTTTGTTTTGAAATAAGCCATAAGACACACAGTGGTCTTAAACAGCTATTTTTTTATTCTTCTTTAACTTGCAGGTGAGGCTTATATCTTTGTCCATAGAATATCTTGCTCACAAATAATTATCGTTGTGACAACATGCTAAGGTACAACGTAGTGTGCAAGGAACAGTGTTGAAGGGAAAAAATTACCTCAGCAAATTATTCCTTTCATTTATAAATTCTAAGCTGATATGACACCAGGCTAACATTGCACTGATTGCTGTGTGAGTTTTTTTCTGAGAAGAAATAAAAGCTTGCAGGTGTATGCATTTCCAGTAAAGAATTTGCACAGATCCACAGTCTGATGGCATCTAACATATACCAGACTGATAGGTGACCTGTTTTGACAGCTGGGGCTGGACAAGGGCATTTGTTTGCTTGCAGGATTCTTTTGGGAAGCCTGGCTTTGCTCCTTCAGCACTGAGCTAGAACTTGAGCAGTTTGCATAAGCTGTCATTACAAAATATATTTGCCTGTTGCTGCAGCTGAACAGCATGAGATGTTATTCTTCTAAAATCCCACCTCTGGCAGATCTGATGGGCACTGAAATCTTTCTGGTTTAAAAAAATCATTGACTTCCCAGCAGTAATTATCCAATATAATATCCTTTGAGAACTGTAAAGATTTATCTGGAAACTGACCTAAAATACAGCAAAAACATGAGTACTTTAAGTGCTGCAAATTGGTCTAGTTTCCATTGCCAGGAGAGAATCTGGCCTGAAAGGTGCTGCAGTAAGAGCTAAAGTGGAGGCTTGGTTTACCGTGAAGACTTCCAGCTGTGTTTACCTTTCCCCGTGTCTGCTCTTGCTGCTCTCAGAAGTAAACAGGCAAAGACATGGAGAGGCAAACACGTATCTGCAGAAGCTGGGGCTCAATCATTCCTTGCAAAAAGAAAAACAAGCAAGATTCTCCTCTCTCTTTTGCAGCCTCCAAATACTTGTTTTTGTTTTTAAAAATGTGGTTTATAGCACCCTGAGCCATAAATACTGTGGTCATGTATTGAGTTACAAGCTGAGGGAGGTAAACTCAGTTCAAAGGCAGGCAAAGTTCCTGGTACTGCTCCCTTAATGACCTTGTCACTCACCTGCCACCCTCCTCTGACAGCAATAAGTAATTCTGCTAATTCTGCTGCCTGGGATCTATTGAAGAAGGACAGGCAGCCTAGCTAAGCTTTTCTTTAAGGAAGTGCTATCAATGGGGACCAGTTGTTTCAGATGCTAATAATACTGAATAGTGCTGTTCTGCATGTTCAAAGTCAGCTGTAATCCTTGTTGTTTATTTATGTTGCATCAGGGATCAGAGGCCCATTCTCCCAAACACTGTGTGTTGACCAGCTTGTAGTCCAACTACAGTAACAACCTAATTGTGTTTGTCTGTGGATTTTACCATAATGTGAGTGGTTACTAATAGTCACCCTGGTGAACAGTACCTTTGGTTTCAGGGATCTACCAGGTACAACTGCTTGCTAACAGGACAGAGCATCACAACCTGGTCCTAGTACAAGCATTTCATATCTCGCCTTCCCTTCTGGTAGCTGGATGCAGCAGAGTTACCTCTGTATGGCACAGACTTGATTTCTACATTTGAATAAACAAACTCCACTGAAACAGTGATAGAAAAATTAAGAATCAGGATAAGGTGGAAATTATGATAAATTTAGATCGAGAAGATCTTGTCAGACTGAGCAGGCAGCACAGGCAGCAGTATTCTAAGACATTTCTCCGCAAGGGGGATCACTAATGAAGCCATTCAAACCTGAAGGCGAAGCGATCACTAAGGAATAAGAAGGGCACTATACCCACAGCTTTAAAAAACAGGTTCTACTCTTACAGCACAAGCAATGCTGAGTGCTGCCTGCGTGTGAGGATGGGCTCCTGGGCTGCCAGAGTAACGCTGGGGGCAGCCAAACATTGAAATCTCCCCTCAAAACCACAAGTTAGTGTGAACAGTAAACTCAGCATTTAACTTAAACATCTGATTCCAGTACTTTAAACCTACAGTAAGCAGGCCGAGAGCAAGCAAATAGATTCAAGCTCCATTTAGAAAGACCACTTTGGCCAGATCTTACTTACCCAAACTGGTTCAACTATTCCTAGCAACAAAGATTGATTTTTTTTTTATTTTACATTATTACAGAAGCTCCAAGCTTACAGAACATTAGTCTAGGGGGCTTTCACAACATTGTGGTAGTTCCCCCCTGGCCACAGATGGGGTTACCTTAGTTCTGCTGTGTCAGCTGATCCAGGATAGGTCTGGGTGGCAGCAGCACCAGATGATGGCACAGAGCTCAGCCACAGTGAGTTAAACTGAACCAGGTTGTGTTGCATTAGCCTCCAGATAAGGGTATGTGCTTGGCCAGTTACCACAGCTCAGCTGGCTCACTGTAGCTTGTTGCAGAAATAGCTTGAAGCAGTGCCTGGGCTTGAGGCTCTGCAGCTTCAAACAAAAGCATCTCCAGGTGGAAAAGGAGGATGGTGGCTCTGCATTGCTCTGGTTGGAACTGTTTCACAGGAAGCTGTAGGGATGAGGCACGTGTCGTGCCTCCTGCCAAGTTCAGACACAACATGTAAGCCAGTCTAAGGTAGGGAGACAGGTGGAGGGAAGCAAGAACTTCTTAAACCCCAACTGGAACCATCTCTGCAATGGGCCAGGACAGCCAAAGTTGTACTTGGCTATTGGAACCAACCCAAAAGCTCTTGCAGCCCCAGGATGTGACCCTCACACCTTCGTCGGGGCTGTGCCAGTTACACAAGTGGAACTAAAAGTTTTTTCTATTTTGGGCCTCATGACATTTCTTCCTACAAAATGAGTCAGTGGCAGGAGCTGCAGCCAGTACTGTTGTTTCTGCACTCTGTGTAATTCCTGTCAAAATATTTAGATTAGTGAGGATCACCAACATGCAAGGGAGGTTTTCCCTTTTCTCTGAGAGTGGGTGGGACCCATTTAACCCAACAAAGAATTAGAGAGTGAAATAAGAGTGATCCTCAAACTCAAAATTTTCCTTTTTCCTCCGTGTGCCTCAACATGGTGTGAAACAAAATAAGGAGGGAACAGAAGATGTGCAGGCCTTTAAACCTAGATCCACTGGGTATTTAGTGATGCACCTACATCAGTTAGGTCCTCTGTGCCAGAGTGCAGTCACATTGACAGGGGTCTCCTGTACACTACTCGAAGACCTAAACGCCCATGAAGGGACTCCAGCACCCAGCTCAGAAGGACAGTGAAGCTGGACTCAGTGCCTGCTCTGCCTCCTGTGCTCTCAGGATGCTGGTAACAGGTCTCAGAAGGATAAAGAGAAGGGATTTGTGCCCCATGCTCCACTGGTGCAAGTTACCCTTGAGAGGAGAATTTTCATCTCCATTCTTGCCTCCTCCAAAGAGTCATTGTGCATCACCTCCATTAGGAGCTTACGTTGAGATTCTGCCCATCATTAACTGCTTAGTTTAGGTTTCTGAGTCACCATCAGGGCAAGGTCCATAGTTTTAGGCATTGCAGCCGGATGCTGCAGAGAAGCCCTCTGACTCCAGCCTGTGCATTTCACACATTCGCAGCACACCAGGTACCTGAGTGAGTACATAGGCTGACAGACTATGAAACTGCTGCCCAACATGCCAGAAGCTGAACAAGACTGGCAGCAGCAGAAGCTGCCAGGAAAAGAAAGCTGTGTCATGGTTCTCGGCCAGCTGCAGGCTGGAGTGCAGCCAAGGACAGGTACTGCAGCAGCTGGGGCACGAGGTGGCCAGCAGCTCCATACAGGTGTTATCAGTGGTTTGATGCTTAGGCTTAGTTCCTTGGGACAGCAAGCGTCACAGCAGAGCTGAAGCACACCAGCTCTCACGGGCTGAAAATAAAAACAGAAAACCCAGCAAAATTGGGTTTTATTATTTACTGCAACAGAAAGTTTTATTTTGGCAGTTTTCATGGCTGGAATAAATTTTTCATCATTCAGAGTCATCATGTCAATTTGAAATCCTCTGCTCTTCCCTTTACCCTGAACATTTCCCACTTCTTCTGGGGTGGGCTTGGAGTCTGGTGTGGCTGTTGATGGGGGAAATATCACCATTTCTGAAGTGAAAACTTTTATGTTATTTATGGCTTGATTTAACTGCTTGCACTTTCTTCAAACTGTATCAGTTTCTCTTTTTTTTAAAAAAAAAATTGTGATTAAATAAATTAACATGCATAATGAAGGCTCTGTCACCATTTCGGGGGTACCATTTCCTCCAGATCTTGCCCATGTACACAACAGTGAGGACTGCAACAACAGGACACTCTCCTGGTGGAAGGCCTGTGGCGTGCTATATCCCATTGACATCAACACGGGTGCAAGTCCCTGGGAAGCCAGGCTGCCCAGGGCACTCAGCAAGTCAGGGGCAGAGCCCCAGCCTGCTGAAGAGAACAGATGTGCAGGGAAGAGCAGCTGAAGGCTTTGCTGTCAGTGGTGCTTGCAGTGGTGGGAGAAGGTCCTGAGCACCAGGAGGCTGAGTGGCTCTGCCAGCCTCATGCATGTGGCTCTGCCAGGGTCCCAGAATTGGCAAGAGCCATGGCCTGGAAGGGCAGGGCTGTGGGGAGCTGGAGACAAGCCCTGCTGCGGTGTTGCTGGGGCAGGGACTGACAGCCCCAGGGTGGGACCCAGGCAGCTTTGTTGACAGCCATATTGATACACTCAACCAGCCCCTTACCTCTGTGCCTGGAGGACATGCCTTCACAGCATCTTTCTTCTGGCTCCCTCTCCTTGCCTGCCCTGTCCACAAGCAGCTTGTACCCATTGCTCCTCATCCCAGCATTCTCCATTATTTTATGTTTCTTGCTCACTGGTGTGCTTGTAAACAGAGAACCTATTACCCCTTGGCTGTCACCTTCCTAAAATAGGCAAGCTTTTCCATCTCCTCCCGTGAAATAAGCCCCTGCCTCTTGAACGCTGGCAACCAGAGTGCTCTCTGGCATCTGGATGAGAACTTGCTAGAGCAGCAAACCATTCATGGCATTAGTACTTTCCTATTTCTGCTGGAAATACTGCAGCATTTTGAATTGTCTTTGGGTTTCTGTAATCCACACTGCGGTGATGGTTCACAGTCATTCTGTGATTGCTAAGTGTGCCCTGGTGTTTCCCCCTTCTCTCATTTCCATCACTCAACCATTGGTTTTTAGAAGAGAGTCTGACCATGTCTTAAAGCTCATGACCTTGAACTTTGTTCTGTGAAACACAAAAAAAACAGAAGTGAAACTGAGCAGTGTTGTGTTGCTTTCCTAGCTGAGTGAAACAAGGAAAGTCACTTCAAAGAATAGATTTGCATGTTGCTTGAGAGATCTCCAGATAAGGTGGAAAAATTTACTCCACTAAGTGTCTTTACACTTCATGGTGAAGAACCTGATCTTGCAGAAAACCAGTAGAAAAATCTCTCAACTTAATTTTCTGCAAGAGAGCACGAAATCAAACAAACAAACAAACAAACACAAACAACAAAACGGTATGTCCATTGGTGTTCTCCTAAATAAATTAATTTCAAAGCTGTGTCTCTTTAGTCTTACCGAAATTTCCTTTAGCCACTTTTTCTTGAGCTGTGGTAACCAGAATAAGTTGATGAAAATCTGCCTTGCTTGCAGCACTCCCTTCCCTTTTTTTAAATACCAGCTCAGTCAGCTACTTCTATGTGACAGAAAGAAGTTAGTTCATTAAGTTTACATGCAGATTTTAGCTGATAATATTTTCTATCTGGTGAAGGATTTCTGAAGCATTTTGTAGTCAGTCTAATCAAGAGGCAGATCTGAACAAAAGTAGAAGATAGCTGAGTTTCTTCTTCCAGATTTTGATGATCATAATTTTCTTTTATAGGAAAGCAAAAAAAAAAAAAAAAAGAATGGCTACAAAGGCAGCAAATACTCAAAGACAAACAATAGGCTGTGAGGAATACAGTCTGTACAGTAGCTTGAGTGAAGATGAGCTTATAAAGATGGCCATCCAGCAGAGCTTGGAAGAGGACACTGCAGGTCAGCCAGCTGCCCAGAGCCACCAGAAGTCGATGGTGGCATGTCCTGGTGAGGCGGCTGCCTCGAGCCGTGCCAGCAGCCACAACCCTCCCTATCGCATCTACCCATGGCACAGGTGAGTGAGCGCCTGCCTGTGCTCTGCTATCCCAATAAACACTCTGCCTGGGAAGAGAAAAACAACTTCCCCTGTCTAAACACGTGCTTTCTAATTAGCTTTGCCAAGCGGTTACTCTCTGAGTCTGTCATTAGTTTGTAAGCTGGAGTCTGCTATAAATCCAATGAGGTCAACAATTCACACCCTCACAACGAAATGAGAATTTGCTTGCTGTTTTAAGCAACAAATAGAATAAGAAAAGGGGCACTTCTACAAGCTTCCCTGAACAGCAGGAACTCTGTCGATGCCAGCGGCTCATGTCGACCATAAAGGCACATTGTATGCCAAGCTTAGGTTTCACCAGAAAGGAAACACAGCGTTCGTTATGGGAAGACATAGGAGAGAGGCCAAAAATAGACATATAAAAGAGTGGGAGCTGTCTACCTTTTAGATACTGCAGTCTTTAAAGCTTGTAGTTATTTTGGATTAGAGTGTCACCTCAGGCACACCACTCTCAGCCAAGGGCAGCTCCCCACACAAAAGTATGGTGGCATCCCCTCCCCTGTGATGCTGGGCTGTCGGTTACAGTGGCCTGCTGACAGTTTCAAACCCAGACATTGTTCTTCTTTCATTTTTTAAAAGGCATATTTCTCAAGAGGGGAGGGAATAAGTTACAGAGTTACCCCAACCCCCAAAAAATATTATTTTAAATGATTTTTTTTTTTAATAAGCTGGGAGTAACTGAGTTTCGTTCCTCCTCTTTTCTCATAACTCCACCATCCTCTGATGCCTCACTCATTACCACCTGTGATTGTTTGCTTTCCGAGGCTGGGAAACTGTGGACAATTTGATTAGCCGTAAATGTTTCATAGCTGCGGAATCAGGATGTTTTACAGCAGGGAGTCCTGCTCCCACCAAAGGTCTTGGCTTCTCAGTGTTGTTATCATGCACTTGTAGTGTCAGCTTTGCTGCAGGGATCGGATGTTGGGGAGAATGAGGGCTTCCCTGGCTATTTGGTCCTATGGTCCTCAGGTGTCCTTTGACAAGTGCTATTTTGGCAAAAGTCAGCATCTGCAGTTCTGCTCATTAACCTGTCCTACCTTTGTCTCAGCCCAGCAGCTTTTGACGTCCCACTGGAGGGAAAACTTTTGCAGCTTGTAGGTCCAGATCTGTGCTGTTGCTGAACTCTTCTAACACCTTCAGAGAGCCAAGCTGGAAACAGATCCAGCACCCAGGGATCCTGGGTCCTCCTCTGCCCCCACCTCCAACCAGATTGTGTGGCACTTCAGAGGTGATAACTCTCACCTCGCCTCGTGTCTGCTTCCTGTGTGGTGGTGGTAGGGTTAACCTCACTGTTGTCTTATATGGTCATTTGAATCCCCTGACACTTCCTCAGAGGGCCAAAAATAATCTTGAGCCGAGTGAGCAGCTGAATCCAGTGCAGAGCAAGCCGTGGCCATCTGCTTTTATTCAAAGCCCTGACCAGCAGGCTTTCTCGCTCAGTCTCTGTGGATGTCTGTCTCTGTTTCTGCCTCAGCATGACCTGTTTCTCCTATTCGGAGTATTTCTCTTTATTTCATTCATGTCATCGCCACTCCAGACTGGCGGCCCAGTCGAGAGGCCGTGCTCAGCCATCCAGCTCGGGGGCAGCCTGGGGGGTCAGGCGAAGGTACGACGGCAGCCTATTCAGCACATCCCAGCCTCTGTAAGTGTCTCCTTCTTCCTCTCCTGTTTTCCTCACTGTCAAAACAAGCCTTGCTGCCCATTGTCCTCATGAGCAAGCTCTTCTGAGTGGTGATAGTGTCCGGTGGGGGGAAAATGGTGGTGTTCATTTGGAGGAGTTCATGTACTGCTTAACGGGGTCTTGCTGATACCTGCATTGCACCCTCACTGCATTCCCGCTCTTCTTTCTGAGCTTCCAGCTGCCCCAGCCCATGCCCAGGCTTTTGCGAGTGACTCACCTCAAACCTCCTTTGTTCTCTTCTCTCCCTTCATCCCTTCCATGCACATATCCTGGGGACTCTGGGTCATTCTGTAGCTCTGAGGTGACAAGGGCAGCCCAACTCTGGTTCCTACATCAGCCCAGTAGAGGAAACAGGCAGGTGCTGATAGTAACTGCATCAGTATTAAGATCACAGTTCAGCAGTGGGAAAGAGTGGAGAAAACAAACATTTTAGCACAGTATATAAGCAGTGTGAGGAAGTCCAGTACATCAAGGTAAATATTTTGAAAATACTCCCAAGAAGCCGTGCCTGTTCCCAGCAATACCTGCACTGTCCTACCCCACCAAGGAGGGCTGATGGGGTGCCATTTCACATCTTATCTGCCCAAGGAGGAAACCAGCTTGTCTGACTTTGATTCTACTCGCCATGTTTTGCTGTTGGCAGAGACGACAAATGCTTAGGTGAACCCAGTCACGGATGAGAAAAGCAAGGGGTGGCCCCATCTTTGCCCCAGTGCCTGCGTGTGGTGGAACTGTCTGAACTGTGATGGATTTATTGCAGCTCTCTAGGGGTAGAGTACATGCAGGCACCTGCCTTTAGCTATCAGATGAGGACAAGAAAGTGCTGTAGGCTCACTTCTATATTTTGCAGAAAATTCTTCCTTGCCTTTTTTATCCACCTAATTCAAATTCATTTGGTTTTATCCATCTTACAAGTCCCTCCCTGGAGGCATAATTGCAGTGACTATCCTTCCACCACTCTCCTTTCTTACTTCGGTCACCCAGCTCTACAACCTCCCCCACGTCACCCTACACCCTGGCTAATCCAAGCTCTTTCCCAAGCTCTCCACAGATACTGCCCTCCCAGACACAGGTGAAAACTTCTTTCTGCTGAAACATGAAGCCTCCCTAACCCCTGTCACCTGCCAGCTCCCCTGCTCACGCTGCAAGTCACATCTTTTCATTGTGTTCTGCACACCTTGCATGTTTCTTTCTTGCTCTGGTCATGATGACTCTAGGGCAGGTTTTAATTCTGCATATCTTCACAAGAAGACTGGGATAAGGTTGATAAGCTTGCCCTCCCCTTCTGCCAGGTGAGAGCTGAATTGTGGCTGAGAAGCCACACAAGAGCATGATGGAACAACTGTTTTATAGCTCTTGCCTCGAAGCCAGATAGGGATCATAGTCCTCTTCACCTGGGGAGATTTTTTTTCCTTCATACTGTCTGCATTTCACCAGGGTGCCAGGAAAAGAAGGAGCTTCCTGAATGCTTCTGTGCACCACTGAACCGCTTCTGCAGCACTCAGTATTGATCACACCATACACCTCTTCTGCAATGAATGTTTATTATCTTGGCTGCTGGCATTTGAAATGTAGTCATTCTTTTAATTCACCTATATGGTTAATATTTCATCATATAATCAGGCTTCTTCCATAATTCTGATACTAATTTTTTCTATATCTGATGAAATCCAAGCAGCAGAACGTGCCTGGTTTTTATGTAACTGCCAGCGATGAGGCAGGCAGAAAACAAGAATTTCACATGGAGATTCGTTAGACTTTCTCTGCTGATCTGGAATTTGCTTGGCAAAAGTGTCTACAGCCTGGTCCAGCAAACTCCCCCATCTTACTCAGGAATCATTTAAGGTCAAGGAGCTTGACAGAAGTTTGCTTCATTCAACCTCTAAAGGCTTAACAAGAATAGTCACTGATTCTTCACACATTTTTAAACCCATCACAGATCCGGGGTACCCTCTGCTTTCACTGAGGTCTTAGCTAATAGGTGATACACCTTGCATTTGCTGTGTGCCAGCCCCGTACACAGACTCCTGCTGTGGCCCACCTGGCAGGCAGTAACTCATTAAGTGCTGGTAACTCTATTGCATGCCCAAAGCCCAAGGTTGAAGTAAGCAGCCCTGCATGTGTAACATGAACCTTTGCACAGAACAACAGATGGCCCCAGCAGTCTTGTGCCAGAGGCTTTTAAAGACAAAGATCCTTCATCTCCTCCTCCGGTCCCAGCCCAACATGCCAATTATTGCTGCTAGCTAACTTCAACAAAATGCCCAATTTCAAACACCTATATAGAAACCTATTATCTATACAAAACTAATTTAGCTTTAATACCCAGGGTACTCTAAATAGTATGGAGATATAGTAGTGTCCTCTGCCTGGCAATTATCAGAACGTCAGTCAGTTCCTCCTGGGTTGGCAGTGACCAGGAAGGCAGCCGCCTGCTCTAGCTGTTATCTCCTTAGGCGAAACGCCTGGCTTTATGTCACATACCTCCCCCCGATTCCCATGTTGCTATTTTTATGATTCTGCTGTCTTGAGACCACTGCTTCCAGCTCTAGAGAAGAAGTGGCACTAAGCACATTTTCACCTGGGAAACAATATCTTTTCCCATTCCTTGGTATACGTGTTGTATTCACCTTCTTCTGAGAGCTCCAGGCACTGAGTTTATCCTCAGAGAAGCAGCTTGGCAACTTTTCTTTCAGTGCTAATATCAGCGTTTATGGTACCGATCAGGTACCCCCAAGCAAGCTAAAATTAAGCTATAACCTGCACTGTGTGCAGAGGTTGTACCAATTATCTGCTTTTGGAGACTCCTGTGCTGAACTGCCCATAATTTTCTGCCTCTGATCTCACTCTGATGTGGCATTTTACTTCTGTCATAACCAGAGTTTCTAGTTTTTACCACTATCAGACCCTGCATGACCTTCATCACGTGCTGTGTTCCTACCCTGGTGATGCTAATAGTCTCTCTTGAGACACACATCTCCCTTCCCAGCTTCTCCACCTTCAAGACTGCAAGATTTTCTCTTTAGAGTTAGTTCAAACCACAAACTCTCCTATGTTTTCAACATCCTCTTGCTCTCTGTCCACTTTCATTTTTTGTAAGAGTCCATTAGAACTGGAAAAATGCTTCCTCCTTTGCAGTGTTTGCTGTCCTGGAGCTTACCCATATGGTGCCACTGAATAAGGAAGCAGTAGCTGCCTTCACCTAGTACAGTTCAGCAGGAGCAGGACCAGGTGGGAACACTGGAAGGTGCAGCACACTGCCTGGAACAGAGCTGATGCCCACCATGGGTGAGGATTCTGCCTGCATCAGCTGCAGGGTAACGGCTCCCTGCCTCTGCTGCACTGTCAGAATTCTCAGCCAGGGTGGAAAGAGGGAGACAAGTGCTGCTGCAGGCACTGCTGATCAGTGGTACGGTGACTGTCAGGCAGCATTGACTCCAGCAGAGCAGGGAGTCGTGTAGTGGCTCTTGCTGTTTCTCTGCAGAAGGACTGATGAGAAATGGGTCGCTGCCCAGACTGTGAAGAATGCATGCTTGGAGAGGGAAGGCTTCTCAAACCAAAACTCACTTGTAGGCTGCTCATAGTGTCTCACTTCTGGGTGGCATGGAGCATGCTTCTTGCTTTTTGTAGGTTTTCACAGTGAGCCTCTTCTTGAAAGCTTCAGAATGAGGTAGCATCAAAAAGACAACTTTAACATTATTCTTTTTGCTGCTAAACACTGAAATACTGCTTTAACACTTCTCGGTGATTCTACACATTCCAATAACTTTCTGCTCCAAAGAGACTTTAAATTATTCCCTCCCTTCAAAACTTTTTTCCTTCCATTTACTGCCTGTGCCTCGAAGTTACTTGGACCTGTGGAGCCTGACAGTTCTGGGTTCAAATGGACCGTAACATGAACCACCTCACAGCCTAGCACCAGGTCCCAGTTATGGCTCCAGAGGTCCCTGCCAGTTGCAGTTACACGGGGAACTGCTACCTTGGCTAACAGGTTTGCAAGAATGGACTTGTTGACAGCGCTAATGGGTCTGCTCCCAAGCAGGCTTTTAAAGACCAGATTTTCAGAAGTGTCCGACACCTAACATGTCGAACTGGAACTCTGAAGTCACATTTTTGGAGGTCTCTAATGTCCAAAGTGGTTATCATTTCTGGGAATTCAAGTACTCAATGCTGTATTCAAAGCTGGAGATCTATGAGGCATGGTCATGAAGGGCAGCGAAGTATTTCATCTGGGTGGACGGTTATTTCTTTTAATCCTCCCTGGCTGAAGAAAGGAAAGCCTAGACCACCACTGTAATGTTCACATGATCTAACCAGAGTCCTTGCTTTTTCATAACTAGTCCAACTAACTTCTGAAACCAGGGTTGCATGAAAAAAATAGGAAGTATCTTTAAAATACAAGAACAAAATTTACAGAGAATTTCTGCTTTAGGACTAAGTCAACCACAAATTAAAGTTAAAATTTTGTTCAGGGGCGAGCAAGGGCAATTGTCTTCAAAGCTGCTCTTGTTTAAGACACTGTTGTGACCCAACCTGGACTGTCAAGAAGTCTCTTACAGAGATCTCATAAGGAAATACCTTGCCATATTGGAGGCTGTTGTAATTATCACAACCATGGATGCTCATGGCAGTATACAGAGCACGAGTAGAGATAGGCTCCCCTGACTCCTGTGTCTGAAGTATAAATGTTTTTGTCAGAGATTAGTCACACCTACACTTTCCTTACACTCTGAGGAAAGAGATCAGCAACTCCAGACAGTGATTATTCTGTTGTAAATGGCCAAATTAGGAGAGACAAATTTTACTTCCACTGGCCCTGTAGCAAGAACACCTCAGGGACACAAATCCTTATCTAGGCGGTAGGGGTTCACTATTTTGGACAAATGACACAGTGATTTTGCTGAAAAAAAAAAAAACTTCTCAGTAATGAAGGAAGGAGTAATCAGATTTTAATCTTGTTTTAAAGAGAAATTGACCCTGTAGTGGCAGCAATCAAGGATGGAGATGAAAAAGCAGTATGTAACATGATGAAATCAGGAAAAAACCTTTCTGAACCTAATAAGGATGGCTGGATACCCCTCCATGAAGCTGCGTACTATGGCCAAGTGGGTTGCCTGAGCCTGTTGCAAAAAGGTCAGTGAAGCTAAAACTGATTCATTACATAAGGGAGAAGAAGAATATGAATAAACTAAAAAGCAGAACTAGAAGCAGCTCAATACTTGCCTGGGACTGCATGTGAAGGTTTTTTCTGACTTCTCTGACTGTATATTAATTTCACCTTCTCTTTCAGAATAAGTTTTCACACTGAAGCCTCTAAAAGTTAGGATCTTCAGAAGAGAATTCTATCTGGAGAGATCTTGCCAAGCTCTGCATTTCTCACAGTAAATCCTGTAGCTGAGCTCTTGGCTGTTGTGAGCTGCTCGGCTGCCACAGCTGACAGCAATTATCCCAGCTCTCACTAGCTGGAGATCCAGCCTAGCACTTCTTTGCTGGTATTTGAAGGTGGTTAACTACTGTAGATTGTTTTCAAGTTTCTACTGACAAGCTGTTACTCAGCAGCTTTCTGCATTTCTAGTGGTGATAGTTGAACATTTTGATCTAAACCGAAGAATCATTTAGATACTTAATCTGAGTTATAGTAAATTTATATTATGTTCTTTACTTACTTTGCTCATGGAAAAGGAAAAGAAAAGAAATAAGCAACAAAAACTCAGATGAAAATCCAAGGACTTTGAAAGATGATTGTTATGCAGATACTTGTGTACTTACTACGTGCTATAATTATTTTGGGCTCACCATTTATTCACAGCATACCCCGGCACAATCGACCAGCGCACCCTCAATGAGGAGACAGCTCTCTACCTGGCCACCAGCCGGGGCAACCTGGACTGCCTGCTTACCCTGCTGCAGGCTGGGGCTGAGCCAGACATCTCCAACAAGGCCAGAGAAACACCACTCTACAAAGGTGAGTGTCTGTGTTTCCAGGGTTGCTGAGCTCTTCTGGCACTACCCAGGCAGAACTGCAGATGCTCTTGCAATGTGGGAGTGAAACTCAGCAATTAGGTCCCATTTTGCAACTCCCTCCATTAGTCCTGTATCTCCTGTGTTTGACTCCCATGCCACAGCCTCTTGCCCACATCAGAGAGAGGATCAGTGGTTGCCCTGGGGGGTGCGGGCTGCAATGGTGCTGATGGTGCGAGTGTGATGCTTAGTGGGGTCCTAAGCACAGGGTGTCTGCACCATGTCCCAAACTTACAGAAAGCAGAAAGCTGCATAGTGCAAGAATACGTATGCTTTTTTTAAACAGTGAGACTTAACCAGCTGTTAGAGGAGGGAGTACAATAACTGCAGATATGCCACCGCTTCACATACTGTGTGGGCTAGGCCAGGCTGCATCCTATGGGAGGCAAATAATTCTAAACAATTCAGTGAGGTAGACAAAATGCTTTACATGAGCATATAGCTTTGTTGCCGGTCAGAGAGAACACTTTATTCAGTAGAACATTACTGTCATGATATCATGGAGATTCAGAAATGGAGACGATCTCTCACACCTTCACATCCCTTCCCTTTTTATTGACTGCTCCTGCCACGACTCTTTTTAGCACTCTGAAACATTAAAGAGCACATATTACTGGTTTCAACAGTAACGTTGTCTCCACATTTGGATGCCTGAGATTAAAGCTGTTCAGTTTAAAATACCTTAGTTTTAAAATTCTGGCTTCGAGTCAGCAGAAGGAAAGCTGTTCAACTCTGAATTAAACACAGTAGTGGTAGAAGTAGTAGTAGTCATAGTAATAATAACAGCAACAATAATAACAATAAGATAGCAATCTTTAGCCAAAGAAAAACTGTAATTAAGTATTTGCTAGTGTTGATGCAAAAATTTTATGATCTATCCTTCAGCAAAAAAGGAGTGAAATAATTATCATAACAAATTACTTATCCCTTGTATGGAAGCAAATTAAAATCTACACAATAATGCATTAGTAATTACAACGTCTAATTAGATAGTTCAGTACAATAGTGACACCTATACATGGAAGTGGAAGCCATGGCAATGTCCCAAGAGAAGAATCAAAACCAGAAGGCAGGACGTCTGTGAGAAAAAGACATTATTATTATTTAAAAGAAAAACCCAATTTCTATGAAATGGCATCTCTGAACATTGTACAACATGCTAATTCTAAAAGTGAGGTTCTAAAAATGGCTGCTCTGGTACTTTTGCTTTGGGGTTCCACAGTAAATGTGTGTAGGAAGTGGCATGATTTGGGATTCAAAAAGCAATGGGACAAATTGGTAGAATCAACAAAATACTGTTAATTATCCAGAAAATACCTATAGCTCAGGATGATCGTGAACTTTTCATTGTTGCAGGCTGAAAGAGTACTGCTGATGCACACCATTATTGTTTTCTAATGATTCTTTTCTGGGCACTGTTGGTTTGAGATTTTTTAATTTTACTCTATACATAGAGTTTTATCTGCAGACCAGGGCAGGAAGATATACAATCAATTTGCACAGAATTTAGAAAGAAAGTATTCAGGTCATGGGGTTTCTGTAACATGTTCGTTCTTCATAAATTATCTCTTGCATCTGTTCACTTCCCTGTGTCACAGCTGGTACAAATGTGCTGGGACGGATTCCCCTCATTACCAGGCTTGGCACAAGTCCTCCACAGTACACTCAGGTCCCAGTTGAAGATTGGCTTCACTACCACATCTTTTACGAGCCCCAGTGTCACTCAGCGACAGTCTTTGTCCTCATGCTGACCTAGATGTATCTTTGTTCTTACTTGCTATGGTCTATTTGTACTGTTTTTGCCTTATGTTACATGAAACGGATACAACAACACTCATAATTTTGTCAAAGGGCTGTCCTAATCACATCCCTTTTTTTGCAAAACAGCCTGTGAGCGCAAGAATGCAGAGGCCGCAAGACTCCTGATACAGTACAACGCTGATACAAACCATCGCTGCAATCGAGGATGGACTGCTCTCCATGAGGCTGTCTCCCGAAATGACCTGGAGATTATTGATATTCTTGTGAAAGGGGGCGCCAAGATTGAGTCTGCGAACTCCTATGGGATCACTTCTTTATTTGTGGCAGCTGAGAGTGGGCAGTTGGAAGCTTTGAGATACCTGGCAAAATGTGGTGCGTACAGTTGTGCCTTTACATGCCTTTACATATTTCAAAGCTCCTATTATTCTCCTTGGTTAGTTTTTCTGTCTCTGAAGACAAGACCTGTCTTGCAGAGGTACTGAAATGCTGTTGCTCCAGATTGCTGAATTGTGTAGATCTTTCAGAGACCATGATCTACACATCTGCCCTGCCCTTCTTCAGCACTTGTTCATGGTCCACTACTTTGGGAAGTAATACGGTGCTCTCTAATTGCATTGCCCGACAGCTTTCAAAATCCATATTGCTGTACACATGTAGCCTAAAATCCAATCAGTCATAAAAGACAACCGTGGGGTAATAGATGGCAGAAGTTGACCATTAGCCAACCCCATCTGCTCATGAACATGTGCAGTGATGGGCAAGGTCAACTCTTCTCCACTAATGAATTCTGTTGAAAAAAAAGTACTTTGGGATAGTTAGCGGATTTACACCAAGGAGAAGCAAACTCATGATCCTCCATGTGTATGTGTTCAAACATATAAACACAATGATTCAATTCTAGTTTACACTAAACCTACCTTTTACTGTTCCACTCCTGCAAAACAGCTTTACAATAAGCACAGTACAATTTACTACTATCCGGAGGCATATTTTATTTGTGCTGTGTGCTAATACCTTCAGTGTAGGTAAGAACTGGGTCCTGCAATCGTGAAACAAGAGCTAAACAGCAATGAAGATAAGAAAAACTTCTGAAGCCAATAGTATGACTAAGAAAATTAGAAGGGTTAGGGAACAAAAGTGTGTTCTGCTGTCCAGCTAGCATTGTCAAGTCAGTTTTATACAACCAGTTAGTCCATCATACTGCCTACGATTTTAGAAACTAAGCCAGGATGTGATCTGTGTTTCAACTTTGATAGTTATTAGGATTTCCTTAAAGTTCAATTTTGAGAAAAATACACAGGAGAAAATCCAATAAAACTGTCCAATTTTTTCAAGTCCTGAAAAGCTCCACTGAGAATCCCAGGAATGATATCACTGCATTGTTTATGATGAGTACTGTTCATTATGAAAAGGGTTTCTTTTTCATTTCTTTTTCATTAGGAACATAGTCCTGTGTTACGTTTCTTTTATTGCAATTCTCCTGATGCTTCCAGCTATGACATCTTCAAAGGGCCAAATACAACACAGATGTTTCAGTTTGGGGTGAGAGCACAGGGAAATGTTCTCTTTGGCAGGGAGTTTTCATGATCAAACAGGAGACTGATTTGCTCCTTTATTGGGGTTTAAAAGCAAAACTCCGGTGAACTGTCATTCCCATTTAGGATGCACATAAAACACTCTTCCTGAGGACACCGTGGTACAGTATATTACAGTTGAAACCCAGGATTTCAGGTCTTAAATATCTAGCACAGAAAAGGCTAGATTCCATGTTATTTATGGGCAAAAAATATTTGGTCTTGGTTTATTCATGCATGCTGTTTATTAAACCAAGCACACACTAGAGCTCAAGAAAAAAATGTCCCAAGTAATCTAGTAGCTCGTTAGAAATATTTATCTTTTTTTGGAGCCCAACTTAAACTCTCATGAAAAGAAGAGATATGTGCACACGTGCTGAGTTTTGAAAGGAAATATTCATTGACTGAGGCATGCTCAAATAAAAGCTGATTAGAATTATTGCTCTGTACTATACCAATGTCATGTCACAGAGTCCTGTTTCAGCCTGAATATGTATTAAAATTAAAATATAGTATAAAATATTTAAAATATGACTATATAGAGTGTAAATAATAAGTATCAATATGAATAAATATGTAGCATAAATACATAATTATAAAATATGTTGGACAGTGTCGAGAAACACCTATTGAGATCATCTGGTCCAAACTCTTGTTGAAGAATAGTGTATATCAATTATGTAAACACTAATGGAATTATTGCATCCAAAGAAAAGGTTGTGCTATATAGAGAACAGCACATTTTAAGGTTTTTGCCTCTGAGATACAGCTGAACGGAACCTGGATTCAGGGCTGGTAGCTCATGATTCCCACCCATGTTAAAGTCTCCTTCATAAAATTCAGATCATAGTAAAAAACAGTGGAGATTATGATATGACTGTATGTAACTGATATGACTCTATCACTTTTTCATTTTGTTCTAATATGACCTCAGCTTGGAGAACAGAAGACTCCAAGAATACCTTATTGCAGCCTTCAGTACTTAAAGGGGGCTTTTAAGAAAGATGGGGAAAAATTTTTCAGCAGCTTCTATATCATCAGGACAAAGAGTAATGGTTTTAAACTAAAAGAGAAGTTTAGACTAGATATTAGGAAGATTTTTTTTTTGCTGAGGGTGGTGAAACACTGGGACAGGTTGGAAGGGGCTCTGAGCAACCTGATCTAGTTGAAGATGTCCCTGCTTACTGCAGGGAGGCTGGACTATGTGATCTTCATGATCTCTTCCAATCCAAACCATTCTATGATTCTATGACTCTGTGTCCCCTTGCAGCACATTTTCTAGCTCCAGGGTCATGGAGAAGTATGTTCATTTCAAGTATGTTGCTTCCATCTGATTTTAACCTTTTGGCACTACAAAGATTTTTTTACTTCCTAGGTGCTGATATAAATACTCAAGCCAGTGATAATGCCACTGCTCTTTACGAAGCTTGTAAAAATGGACATGTACATATCGTGGAGTTTCTTTTGTCCCAAGGAGCAGATGCTAACAAAGCCAATAAGGATGGCCTGTTACCTCTTCATATAGCAGCCAAAAAAGGGATTTGCGAGTAAGTTTTACTTCATTTCATGGTTTCATCTTTTAAACAAGAATTCAGAGTCCTTACAGAAAGGAGAATGCAATGTCAGAGATCTCATTCTGCCAGTTGAGAACTGGGTTTCTGCTTGAAGATCTTAAGTTAGAAATTATAAGCTGAAGAGTGTGTTTGCAGGTTGGGATGGGGTGGGATGGGATGGAATGTGGGGTACAAGATATCACCTATTACAGCTAAATAACCTTGGAAGTGGATTAAACTGAGATCCATAAAATATGCTTGAGATGCAATTAAAAGCATTGGAGGGGAAGGGAAGTTAGCCCTCAACAGGTATTGTAACATAGTTTGCAATCATTTTCCTACACAAGCCCATTGTGATTCTTCTGAACAAGCAGAACACGTTGCATTCATCTCTAGCGTGTTCAGATTTTATTAACAATAATTCAGATGCTGACAGCGGGAAGTGGTTAAGTGAATCTCTAGGGCATTAATGAGATTGTTGCTAGAATATGGCGTCCAGTTCTGGTATCCTCCCTTTCAGAAACCTTTCAGGAAATTGGAAAGGCTTCAGAAAAGAAATACCAGAATTACTCACAGTCTGGAAAATACACTTCATTACTGAATGATTAGATGACTCTTCAATATAATAGACAAATGCATAAAATGATCCAGTGGTTTGTTTCTGAAATTAAATGTGTTTAGGGTAGAGATGAGCATGTTCTTAAAACAATGAGAAAAGTAACAGAAAAAATAACCAGGAATTGGGTAGATTCACCAGTCCTCTGAAACAGAGGAGGAAATATAGAAGGAGGAAAAACTCTACAGACTGTGATAAAGGATATCAATTTAGAAGATGCTCTCTAGGAATGGGATTGTTGCTGTCATGTAAATATTTATCTAGCACTTTCAAGACCTAGGACATTGCACCATGCTTCTGAGCCTGAACTCCTTTGTATTTAATTCTGAAGCTAGGGCAAGTTTTAGCTCCTGCTTTTAACTTCTTGCTACTGGAAGAGTGAGTGGCTCACACACAGTGTGGTAAAACACAGTCACAATGCACTGACAATCCCTTTTGGTGACTGTAGTGGGCTCTTCTAATTATCACAATTTATGTAAAAATCCTTCCAGTAATAGTCATAGGAAAGAGTATATCCAACTGCAAAGACTATTTCTGGATAGTAAATCTATCTTTGCACGCAACTGCTATAACAGGAGTCTTATATATTATTTCATATAGTCTGAAGAATTAAAACTTTCGACAGCACTACCCCTTCCCGTAGCATCTTTTAACCTACTATTTAGATCTGCTTGGGAATCCCCATTAAGCTTCTCAACTCACTTCAATAGACCTGAGGATACTAATTTTATGTAGTTGGAGTACGCCTGCTTCTTTGTGCAAGTTACGTATTCTAGAGTACAGCCCACTGTGCATTTATGCTATAAGTTTATAGACTTATGGTATGTACATGAGTGCCCTGCATAGACTAATGAAGAAAAGATTCAAAATTTTCTCTGGAGGTTGCGTTACAAAGACATTTTTATGAAAATAAACTTATTTAAGATGAGAAATGTGTCAGAGACAGAACCCAGCTCCAGTTGCTTGCTTTCAAAAATGTTCATCTGAAAGTACTGTAAGTTCATCTGAATCCAATTTGTATATAGAGTTTGGAGACGCTGTATGAAAATCCCGACCTGAAAAGAAACTTAATGGAAACTGTGCAGCCTGAGTCCATCCCCATGCTAGGAAAGAAAGGGCCTGATTTAGATCTCACATCTATTATTCCTAATGATCAGCAGCATAAATGAAACCAGAATTCAGCCCAAACTCTGAGTTCCTTCGCTTGTAAAAGACTGGGCACAAATTTTTGTGCAAAACTGCTGCAATCTAAGCGCTGAAGAGAGAAAAAAAGGAAAAGACCTTCTCTTATAAATATTTATCTAAATGACAAATCTTTAGCCCAATTGGCTGATCATTATTAATTCCTTCGGTATTCGGTAGAATAACACCCTTCACGGTGACCTCTCCGTATTCCTGCGGATTTAATATGTAATTCCACAGGAATTCCAAGTTTCAAGATTTTGCCAGAACAAGAAGGCTCCCTGCCATCAAAAAGCCAAGAATGTGATCCCAAGGCTCAACTGTCAGCTCTTGTTGTGTGGTGTTTGTTTATTTTAAATGACACCTTGTCAATACTGACCTGAAATTCATAAGGGCCATCTCATCAGCTGTAAGACAATTGCAAGAAGTAATTTAACTCCTTCCTGCTTGGAACTGAGGTGCTGAGAAGGGAAAACTTTGTGAAGTGTGGGCAGATTTATTAAGTAAATGCAAGTCATTAAACTCCTGGCACACTCATACTAAGGGTGCTCTGCCTCCTCCTCCAAATAGAAATCACAGAAGCAGGTGTCAGGGATGAGGGGAAACTTCATATTATTTTTAAACTCTACATGAAGCTCAGCCCTGTGAAAGACATGGAATGTGATCTGGCTTGTCTGACCTTGACTGCCTTCTCCCTCTAGATAAACGGAAAATATTGCAGAGGTGAACACACTGTATTACTAAAACAACCCACTTCGGAGGATGAAAAGAAGAGACAAAATTAAACTCTGATACAAATTTGATGCTTCCTATTTTTCCTTCCAAAATAAATCTGGGGTACAGAGAGTGTACAGAGGTCTGGGGTGCTGCAGTATTTAGATGCAGAGCCTTAGTGTGGCATCCCTGCAGAGAAGTTCATGTCCCCCTTGCAGACAGAAATCAGGTAGTGCCTCTTTAATTCAGCTGTGAAGGACTGGCTAAAGCAGGAAAAGAACAAAACAGATCCTTAAATCTTCAAAACAGTTAATCATAGGATGACTAATGCTGGCACTTGGCATAGTGTCCTCACGGTGCCCTGTGTCTTTTTGTTATTATGGCTCTTCCAGAACATTTGCTAATGGTGGGAAGTTGCCAGCTCACCAGCACCCAAACTTCCTGCTCCCTGGTGAGCATCACAGTGCTGGAAGATTAGTGAGGCTGCTTGGAGAAGAAAAAAAACATGCTTAATTTCCCAAGATATTTATGTAATTTAAAAAGCCTATTTGTTTAAAACTGGAATGTAGAGGTGACTTGGAGGCATCAACAATCCATTATGTAAATAGGAACATAATCCTGTAAAGCGTTATGCATCTTTTATTTCAGCTCCTGGGAGCGTTGGAGGTTCAGTCTTTCACAGAGTCATTCAGTACATCACAGGCAAATGTTTTACTGAGACTAGTGCTTATATTTGGCTCAGTTCATTATGTAAACATATGTTTGAAGGTCCATTGTTGGGACCAACCATAGCAGTCAAGCCGAAGATATGCAGCATTTTAAAGGAGACACACTACATGGCAGGAAACCAAGCTTTGCATGTTTGTGTGTTAGAAGAGCTGTTGACTGCTAGATAGAGGAGTCTGCTTATGAGGAAGAAGAGGCAGAGATGATGTGCTTAGCTTACTTGCTCCCATAAGTTCATTTTATATATATTCCTATCTCCACAAGTATTATAAAGGGTGCGTGGGCATTTCCTAAGAGAGTAGGCAGACTCAGATTGGATGGTCCCTAGTCCCTTTCTGGAAGTAGCTTAAGGTATCTTGTCTTTACAGAATTAACTTAGTGCTGCAGCTAAATCAATCAACTTTATGAGGGTTTAACCCACAGGGCTGGTCATGCATCTCCAATGACATCTATGGAGACATAAATATTATCACAGATTTGTGACTGCGGGGCTCCTGTACATCATATATTTGAACTTCACACTGCATAACAAGGGGAACTTGATTTATGTTGCTATATTTAAGGCTACATCACACTTTCCAGTAGCAATCCATAATACTGAGGTTTACGAGTTGGCTGTACCTTTTTTTATCTGCCTGGTCTAAAGCATGGAGATCAGCCTGGAAAATATTTTTATTTCTTTTTCTCCCCTTTCCTAAATATCTTTTTGGCACCCCATGATTTGGGATGGTCGATAATAGTCCCATGGTTTTGCCACAGTAAAGGCTTCCAGGACAGGGATAAATCCAGGGTAATAACTGGAAACCTAAACATAGTTTATCCTACCTCAGACCTGCAGAGGAATGTCAGGTTTCAGCTCCTTTCTGGTCTCAAGTCTCTTGCTGTGACTGCGACCCAGGCAGCAAAGGAGGCACTGAGACTCAGGAGATGCCTTGTTTTGGCCTCCTTCTCTGCTGAGCAATAAAGCAATCCCAATGGTAGTGCGAAGATACAGACACTCTGCTGGCACCTCGGGTTGGAGGCCACGCGCCTGTTCCTCCAGAGTTACCCACAGCATGATGATGAAGGTGCAGAATGTCTGGGAGATCCTGTCTGGTTGGTGCGATAGCCATTTGAGCTATGGCACCTAAGAGAGTTATGACAGATAAGGTGCCAGCACATCATGTCTTCCATTGTATCTGCCCCTGTAGTTGCCATTACCTCACAGAAACTGGGTAACAATTTTAAAAAAACTTGTTCTTCCATGAAAGAGGGGGTCATGCAACTCACATTTGTGGCAAGGTAAGAGCATAGGGAGTTGTTGACAGGTTTCAAGTTCACAACCTCCATTCCCTCAGAGAGATTTGTTCCAGCGCCCGAGTTAACAGGCTCTCTTTTATGGTTACAGCCACACAGCTACAATTTATGATATGGTTGTAGATCCCCTAGATCCCTTAGAGTTCATGGCTGTTCACTGACTGTCCACCCGGCAGGATTGTTTCCATGTTGATCCCTGTGACCAGCCGCACCCGCATCAAGCGCAGTGGCATCAGCCCCCTGCATTTAGCGGCTGAACGCAACAATGATGACATCTTGGAAGAGCTGATCGAAGCTGGCTACGATGTCAATACTGCCCTCTCCAATGAACGGTCTTGCCTTTATGAGGACAGACGCACTACACCCCTCTATTTTGCTGTTTTTAACAACAACATCTATGCCACAGAACTCCTGCTGCAAGCTGGAGCCAACCCCAACGTTGACCTCATCAACCCATTACTCATTTCCATCCGCCACGGCTGCCTGAAGACCATGAAACTGCTCCTTGACCATGGAGCAAACATTGATGCCTATATATCAAGCCACCCCACTGCATTTCCAGCTACCATCATGTTTTCAATGAAGTACCTTTCTGTGCTGAAGTATCTCCTTGATCTGGGCTGCGACGCAGTTTCCTGTTTCGAGTGTCAGTATGGAAACAGCCCACACCCTCCATTAAATTACAGACGGGAGAGCCTTAATGATCCTCAACTTCCCCGGGAGCCAACCGTAATACAGGTAAGCACTGTGCCTACGGTGCTTCGGAGGATGTCTCCTACCCAAGTATCTTGACAATTTTAATTTTTTTCCCACAATTCCTGTGAGAGAAGATGCCTTTGTTCCTACTTTATTTACAAAAAAAAAGGCTCACTAAGAGTCTGTGGATGTTCCAAGTCTATGTTCAATAACAGCAGGAGGATAGGCAACAGCCATTGTGGCCCTAGCTTGAATTTGCAGTGAATTATAGCCATTTTGACAGCCTTACCGTCAGATCTACAATACTCTTTAGCTTTGGATATGAGGTGCCAGGAGTGAAGCATGTTTTCTTGACAGGCAGTGTCATATGGGTGGTGGCATATGGGCAGTAACATATGGGGAGCGGAAACCTGTTTGTTTTATTTGCCCTGAAAGATTTGTTTTGTCTGATAGGGAATTTAAGCTCCTGATTAAATTAAAATTGTCTAGTACTTCACTTAATAAACTAATGAACACAAATAGTTGCAATTTCCAGCTCTACTGGGTAAGTACTCCTGGAGAAGGGCTTCAACAAGAAACACAACAAAGAAGTCTCAGCACAGCAGTCTTTCTATTTTGTAAAGAATAAGGGAAGAAATACATCAGCTTCTATCTAGTTTAAGCGTAGCTTTGAGAGATTCAGAAGAAAGTGGCATTTAGCTCAAGGAGGTGGTCACCAATAAATGCTCCTTGGTGATGGGAAGAATAAAGGAAAATCTTAAAAGATACAAGGAAATCTTGACTTTTTTATCAGACCTGTCTTCCAAAAGACTTTACTCTCCAGTAACGTGTCTGGGAAAGAAATATACAAAAAAGAAATCTTAGAAAGAATATTTTTAAGAGTCCATCAAAATAATCTCTTATCCCAAGCAGAGCTGTCTTTTTCTTGAAAGTGTTTGTCATAGCAAAACTGCTCCAGGAAACCACATTTTTGTCAAAGAAAAATTATAAACTATATAATCTCTAGTTCTTGAACCATAATATGGTAGCATGTAAACAGAGGGCTGAAGTTCTAAGGCAAGGAGAGGGGATATGTCTGTAGCACTCTATGATAATCTAGCCATTCATAGATTGTTCAGTTTTTACTTATTTAAGCCTGTTATTTCCCTCTAGATCTCACCTAAAATTGCTTTTAGTGGCTAGCAAAATATTATGTCACTCAAAAATAGAGTCATCACCTCAAAGGTCAGACCACATGAGGCAGAGGTAGCAAAAGCTGTGTAAACTATATCTGTGCAAACTATATCTGTGCTGAGAGAGAGACTGGTGAGGGACAAATGCATACAGAGAAAAAGCAATCTCATCACTCTGACATTATTTTAAATCTGCTTCTTACTGTCAGGAATTCGGCTAATAAAAGCAAGGTTTTTATGGTGCAGCTTCATGACATAGTTGTGATATAGTTTGTGTTCTGAAACAGAGGATCTCAAGAAACTATAGCCTTCTCCACACAAAAGAGATGCATTTTTTATTTTCTTGTGTAAGATTACGTAAGCATAACAAACCTTAGCGATTAGTCTTTATACAGTGAAGACTATGAGCTACTCTAAGTGGATTTGAAATATATATGACTATAAATCATTACTGATGCTAATAAATTAATGGGTCCTGGAAAAAATGAATACAGAAACAAATGATTGCTATCTCAGTCCACATTTCCAGAATTTCAGTGTCAAAACCATGATGGTGAGGAGTAAAGTATCTTACTGCTGCAAGAGGGCATTCAGGGACCTACCCAAACTGCAGTCAAAGTCCATCCCAGGCCCAGAGTCAGTTTGTCCCTGAGTCAATCCCATTGCCTGTAGTTGTAGGTTTGCATCATTTTGCTTTGTTTTGTTTTGCTTCTTTTCCCACAACATGTTTTGGAACATAAATATTCCAGAAAACATTTTCATAGGCTGAGCTTGTGAATAGGGAAGAGAGGAAAAGCAGGCAAGGTCTCCGGTGGAGACAAGAAAAGGAGAGCAGTAATATTCAGTGTTTCATTGCCCTGTGTGTGTGTCCTCATTTAAACTCTGACAACATGGCATTACTGCCTGGAGTTGTTAGTGCAGATCCCCAGTTCACACTTCCTGGGGTAACTGCATGACAATTGTACATGCACTGAAGAATGACAGCCTGCTACACTGAACAGAACTTCCTATAAGCGATCCAGGTAAGAAACTGTGGGTTGTCTGCCCAGAACCTCCTAACATTACTGTACATAATTTTCCTGGGAAACCTTATATGGTGATGCTCACTAAAAAAAAAAAAAGTCAGAAGAATAGTAAACACCTCTGAGAATGCTCTCACCTTGAATAAAATAGCCTTATAATTTTCTGCAGCTTTATTCTTTCCTAGGTGAGCTAATATCATTTTATTTCTGAATAAGAGAATCCACACAAGAGTTTAATGCATTTTGAAGTGGAGCTCATGCATGTATAATCAAATGTGATCCAGTTACAGGAGCTTAAACTGAAATAGGTTTAAGCTGGTTCATTTTCTTTCCTGTTTGGAGTGGGCTTGGAGGGTGCCTGCAGACGGTTTCAGTGACTAAGCTGACGGATGATGCTTAAGCCATCATCATTCAGTTGGGTTAGACCATGTGGCTGAGTTCTTATCCATGCAGCGTGATTTAATTAGCTTAGATTTTGTGACTACTCACATGCATATAAGTTCTCAGATAAATCCACAGATATCTTCATCACATAAAGCACCCTAACAGAGATAGATAAAGCTGTCTGGCATGACATATATATATATATTTAGATTAAAGCGCGAAGAGAAGTCACTACTTCTTTGAAATGAGACTACTTCAGTATCTCCATAAGCAGCCTTCCATGCAACAGCTCTGCTTACCCTGCAGCTTGCACTGGGGACAACTGAAGAATTGCCAAATCCTGTACAGAGTAAGGAAGATGTTTCTATTCTGTATTAGGCCCAGGATAGTTCTCCTATGGCCGAGTAAACCACCTGGGATTCATCTCTGCAGGTATTTCCCTAAACTTTTTTCTGGTGAGATGCTTGGTCCCCAAAAGCTGCAGATACCAGGATTCACCAGAAGCAGGAGATGCTGTGCTCTGCTCTTTCCCTAAACCTTTGTGCATACTTGCCCACAGAGCCCCTTCCAAGAAGGGAAAGGGAACCAGCAGTTTGGCCACAGTGCCCTAGGCTGCATGAATGTTTCAGCACTTCCCTTACCAGATTGGGGCAAACCTGTGAGCCCTGTTCTACCTTCCCACTTCTGTGGAAGTAGGACCTGTGGACTCCGTAAACTATTCAACATCCTTTACATGCTCCAGAGCTAGGACTCCACCACGGGTTTGTGTCCTTCTGTGGTATAGAGAGGGGATTCTACCCTCAGCTGCAAAAAAAAGAGGCTTTAATTGAAGTTTCTTGGGGAAAAATTGGTAATTGCTCTCACAGCTGGTAGAAGGGGCTGTTGCTATTGGTGCATTTTCCACGGGTGCATTCATGTCCCACTGACTGTAGTCAATCTGTTTTTCCTTAAAGTTTTGTGAAATGGTGTCTACTCCAGAGATGAGTCGCTGGGCTGGGCCAATCATTGATGTTCTCCTGGATTATGTGGGTAACGTGCAGCTCTGTTCCCGGCTCAAGGAGCATATTGACAGCTATGAGGACTGGGCTGTCATTAAAGAAAAAGCAGGTATGGCCACCCAGGAGAGAATCTGGCACAAACTATACTACTGCTGGAATCAAAATTCCTGTCACCATCTCTTCTTAATATTCTTCCCTTAAACTTGTTAGGATTTCCCAACTGAGAATGAATTACGTTTTGGACCAGCTATGAGGAACTGGAAATTGTTGGGGTGTCACTGATTCTGTGATGCTGAATGTGCACCAGCTGTGGATCTGACCAACTGGAAATGAGCATTGCCAGTGCAGGAAGGCCCATTTGGCTGCGCCTGGGGTGCAGTCAGATCAGGGCAGGTGGGCATCATGACCATCTCCACAGCAGCCCAGCAGGCATCTGTGGCCTTTAAAGCTCTTAGTAATATTCTGTTCTCTTAGATGTCCTACTCTTCAAGATTCAATGTCTTTCATAGACATTATCAGAATTAGTTTTCTGGCATCAAGCCAAATTTGATTCATATTTACTTTCAGTGGGAAGGCAGAGTACTGCAAAGCAGCTTGTTTAAATCCTCGTAGAAAGTCCATTGCTAAGGCTGGGATGGGACACAGCACCCCATCCTCCAGTCCTGCTTCCTTCCTTATGTCATGTCTCACAATAAACGATCTACCCCCAATGCCAAGTGTATCCTCCTTCCATCACAGAAAAGCCCCTTTTTTCATTCTCCTTTCTCCCATTTTCCTCTTGCCACTGACCTGGCCAAGACAAGCTGTCCCTCTCAAGCTTAAATGTGTTCTTCTCATGTTTCTGACTTGCCTGTGTTTCAGAGCCCCCACGACCTCTTTCCCATCTTTGCCGCATCAAGGTACGAAGCCTGGTTGGAAGAAACCGCATTAAACTTCTTGACACCTTGCCTCTACCAGACAGGCTGATTCGATACTTACAGCACGATTACTCACAGTGACCGCAGGCACACTGGACACTCAGTGGCCTCCTGGCATGGCGCACAGCGTCATCGGCACGGCGAGGGCACACTTCTGCACGGTGGGGAGGAATTGCTGCTGGCTTGGTCAAGCACCCTCCAATGACTAATTTAAGAGAAATATCCTTCTGAAGCATGAGTGAGAAGAAAATGGAGGAGACAGAGTGCAAAAGATAGGACTGTTGTTAGGTTTTCCAAGCGAAAACGCATATGATGCACCTCAAAGCCTGGTCTGCAAAGAACAAGAAATGAATGCAAACACTGAAAACAATAGCGCTGAAGTATCAGGGAGAAATTCAAAGGTATCCTGGAGTTGTGGTGGAGCTTAGCATCACAATTCAGAAAGTGTCAAGAGTCAATATATTTGTGAAAACAGTCACATTTCCTTTACTGACTGAGATTTTTATTTTAGCTGTATTCTACTTTTTGGATTTCTGCTACATGTGCTGGTTGCCAATTTCTGATAACTTGACACCATATTGCTAACAATTTTGCTTTCATTTTTTGGACCTTTCTTGTTGCACACTTGATTTCTGAACATTCAAATCTCGGAACACTTTAATACACTAAAATCCAGAAATGCTGATTCTTTTAAAACTCAAGGGAAGGCTTATTTAAAAATGATGTACGAATTGTATTTGCACGTAGTAAATACAGTTCATGTTGTATTACGTTTGCATTAAGAATTAGGTGAAAATCTGCTTGAGAGGATTTCCTAGATTGGGGTTTTAAAAGCAACTCTGAGCTCTTTTTTTCTTTTTTTTTTTTTTTCTGGTGTAAATTAGTCGTGGCTGCACTATGACCAGTAGTTTACTCTTTCATGAAGTTAGTGTCAGAACAGAATAAAGCCCTAGATCAGCATGAACAGAAAGTGATGTGGAGAAGTGAGGTACATAGAGAGAGACAACACAATTACAACTTTATTTGTTGCTTCACTAGAAGGTCTTGTTCCTTACAACACAGCCTCTCTTAGCTCCTTGGACCTCTGTGGCTGTGACAATATCATCACTGGAAGAAAACAGAGATTGTTTCAAAATTATGAAAATCAGACTTTGAGAATTTTCAAAATGAATACCCAGAGTTAGACTTCCAGTTCCTTATTCAGGTACCTAATCAATGCCAAGTTGCCTGCATCAGGTGTAGTTCCACTTAAATCAATGGGACCACATTTGGTGTCAGACATTACTGAGACAGAATAAGTGTTTTAGGATTTAGCCCTCAATTTCCTGACTTTGGAAGTTCAAAGTTAGCTCCCTTTGACTCTGACGAAAATTATCTCAGATTCTTTGAAAATTAGGTCACCTATTTACAGCTCAGATCCACAACTGATTTATGGCAGCTTAACAAGTAACCATCTATCAGCTGAACCACTATAATTGACCATGAAATTCTTTTATTGAAGTTTTTAACAAGTCACATTCCCTCACAGCTGGGGAGGCTGAGGAGCCTATGAAGGGTTATTGGTAGTGACTACAGCTCAGTTGACAGGTATGACTTGCTGAACCATTGATTTGTTGACTGCCTTGTTCCTGACAAGGTACCTAAGTAAGGATGCAAGAGACTAGGTTTGAAACTATGTTTTTTAAGATCTCATGCTAGAAGAACACTCATTTTTACCTTAGGTGACAAAGGAGGTTTTTTTGGATTCCTCACCAGAGATCTGACATCTGGTTTTGTTTGTTGGCTTGCAAACCATCCATGGAATCAGATAGAAATGTAAGTAGGGAAAATGCATTGCACCGAGTTCTATCTGTGTAGAGTTTCACACCTTGACACGGGACTAAAAGTGTTATGCACATATACAAGTCTGTCTGGGCACAGAAGTTCATATTCTGTGATAGTTCCACGTGAAATATGTTCAGCACTTGTGGGACAGGATGAGAGCAGAAGAATTGGTTACAGGTATGAGGACTCTGTCCATAGATGTCTCCTTCCCAAATGCAAAAGAAGTTGAAAAACCAACAGTTTCTATTCATACTGAACAGTTCATACTCGCAGAGCTTTGGAAAGACAGGAGTGATTCCTCCACTGCTGAAATTTCATCCAGTGACTGCCATTACTTTCAGTTTAAGACCTATCCCCTTGTTACCTGCACCATGAATAGGCAATTGCCTTAAGTTGAAAAAACACTGAATGGAGGGAGAGGGATGGGAAGCAAGAAATCTTTAGACCAGTTTTGTCAGTGAAGGCTGTGTATTGGCTAGAAATAGCTTGAGAAATAGAAAATCATCTATGGAGTTCCTGCATCTCTCACATTAGGCAGCCTAGCAGCAAAGGTCTGGGTCTCACTTGCATTGATACAAATCAGAAGGAAATATCTTGAAATTAAATAAGTGTAACAGAATCATAGATGGTGATGGATACAGACACAGCTTGCTGTAGACCATTCACTTAAGTGCCTTTTTGGCCTGCAATAACAGCCCTGGAAACCGCTGGCTGATAGAAGCAGTCACAATCAGCAACTGTATGAAAAAGGGGAAGGTGGGATTTCATAAGTTATCCCAGACTGGGAATTTCCCCTGAGCCAATGTTGTAACACACACAAAAGTCTCATGATTTGCAATTTCTTTTTATGCCCTTGGAGAGGTTGAAACTGGGTTTGAGTGAAGAAAATACTGAAAATCCATTTCTTCTTTCAACCAAGAGATCTTTGTCTCTTTCGGGAGACCCATGTCCTGGTTGCTCTCCACCATCTGTCCCAAGCAGGAGAGTCAGTGGACTGGAGACTAATGGTCTGATGAGTATGTTCTGCAACCACGGGAAGGATAAGGGCACACTGTGCACAGAGACAAGTCTGTTAGAGAGGAAATCTGTTAATTACAATGTTATTAAGTCCTTTCTGCTTGATCCTTACAGCAAAACTTCACACACTCAGTTTACATTTATTTGCACTGCTATGGAGCCTATTACCTCTCCACTCCAGTCAAAGACACAATATTTTGTGCACAATATTGGATCTGCATGAATTCAAGATGCATTTAATGCATCTATCTAGAAGTTACTGTGAAAAGGCAAATATCCCAAACCCCAGACACACCAGACTTTGTAAGCAGATCAGTAGTTCTACTGCAAGGTAAAGTGGCTTGTTTTTACTGAGTGTGTTAGGTAGATTGCTTCAGAGATGATGACTTTATGTGAAATGTTCTAGTAATATTTTATGATCAGGTTACTGTACTTTTTTTTTTACTGCAACATGTGCAATTCACTTGACATTCTTGTGCACTTTTTTGATTTTTTATTTTATTTTTGTATGAAAGCTTTTTCATTTATCTCTCCCTCCCATTATTTGTAAAAGCTGTTTTGATTTTAACAGTTTAAATTCGCATTGATGTAGTAAATAGCAGCACTCAAATGTTATGTTTCCATCTTTCAAACAAAGTACGAATAAACAAGTAGATTCTGAAGGGCTATCAGCTGTCCTGAATAGCTACATTGATGAATCAAACATGAAAATAGCCAGGAAAAGTCTGAATCAATACAAGCTTGAGCAATTAATAATTCTGATGTTAATCTCAAGGGTGAGAGAACAGCAAGTATTGCTAGAAAGGAGACAGAGTTGTTATTCTTTGCAAACTTTTTGGAAAGTCTCATAGATCCCCATTTAGTGATTTCTAATATACGTAACAATAGTCTTTTGTTCATTTGCATTTTACTTCATTGTTGCTCTAGTTCAGAGCTACAGGAAGGGCCACTACCTGCCCTGGGAGGGAAGTTCCATGTTACTAAGAATTATAAGGATTTTTAAAAGTTACATCAATTTAAGTCTGAGGGTATCCGTGTGTCAGCAGTTATTTGGAACAGTGTGGTTCGATCATTCATTATAACTTAAAAACATGCTATTCTGGTACATGGAAATAGTACAGCAAAATATATTCAGTTAAGAAGCAGTTTAAAAGAAGAAAAAGAAAACAAAGAATTTGATATCCAGTAGGTAGAATCTTGATACTAAGTCTCTGTTTTTTCTGGATTTCTTCAGAAATAACATTTCTACAGAGGCTGTTCACTTTGCCAAGTATTTTAATTTTGATAGAAATCCATATTCTGGAGCAACATGCAGCACTTTCAAACTTCCATTCTGAACTCAAGCAGGAACACTTGTCCACTGCAATTACTGCAGTACCTGTGGTTCATGCCATGACCAGTGCCAAGGAGGCTGCTCTGTATTGACAGTACAGGGAGAGAGTTCAGCACCTGGCTTCATCTGGATTATACAGAGCAATTGGTGAGAGAAAGTGGCCGTATTTCCATGTGAAAAATTCCTTACCTACAGCTCTGCGAATTAAGAGCCATAGTTCTCCTCCCATTAGCTTCAAAGAGGGTTTAGCCTCTGGTTTCTGTTAGAATACCCTCACAGCGATGGACAGTTTGGATTTTTCTTCCAAAAAGACAAAAAGAGAAAGACATCTAAGTATATTTGTATTTTCACTTCTGGATCAAGAGCTAATTTAATGTCTTTAAACATTAGATTAACTCTGTATCATCTCGCACTTTGTGTGTAGGTGTAGCTGCGGGTATGTGCTACTAAAACCATTTCCCCTCCCTTACAGGATTAGTCTATAGAGGCTTGATACATATAGTAAGTGCTTTTAGCAGGGAGAAAGTGGTAAAAATCCTCTCTGTTTCTATTTTTGGCCTGCTGGACTAACACAATACAGACATTGTTTCAATAAAAGTAAACACTGGTGGACTATGCTGTGAGGTCTGGGGAAAGAACGAGCTATTTTTAGCCTGTGAGCAGGTCTTATCTTAACAGAAGTTGCAACCTGGTTATATAACATCAAGCTCCATCAGAAGACCCAAAATGATACCCTACAAATGCTTAACATGATAATTCTTTCATTACTGCGATGCACTCAAAACAAATTTTGCCTGGTTTTCTTCTCATGGAGATACCAAGAGTCATAGGGAGCTATGCTCATCAGAGACCAAGATGATTGAGGTCACTTTTTATTGAATCCTAGAAGTTCCCATTAGTTTCAGCTAGAGCAAGTTCACACCCTGGGAGATCGCAGGTGTTCAATTCTCTGGCTCTTTTATCCCCATAATACACTTCTCTTGACCTCAGGGATTTACTCCCGTATGACTGAATATATATATAGGTCTGCAATATTAAATCTTTTAGATCTTGTGCTCTGTGCCTTAACACCACTTTATCCATGGGTTTAAGAGAGAACTAACTTAAAAAAAATCCCCTATTAGCTTTTTTAATGCTAATTTGTTAAAGTAATTTGTAAAATACCAAGCAAATCGTTTGCAGCCAGGTCTTGTGATAGTAGCTTAAAATAAGGCAAAATAAAAGATGTCTGTGAACTAGAAATCAAGACAGACTAGTCTATACACTTTTTTCTTCTATCATATTTTATGGTTTTGTATTCAACCAATACGATTTCTCATTTGTTTCATTGATGCAGAACAATTCCTCAAGTGAATATTCATCCTGATTCTTTTTGCTCCAGGTTAACACTAGCTAATTTCCCAGCCCCAGAAGAATTACTTTTGATTTACATCACTCTGAATAGGCAGAGATTTCAGCCCTCATATCTACCCACCAGTTGCAAATCAAACCTGTGTCTACCTAGTGGGGCAAAAATAAACAGACTGCATTTGCAGAATAACCAAAAATAAAATTACCTCCTTTCTTTCCTTATTTTTTTCTTTTAATTCTCTCAGTATTTACACACAAGAAGAGCTTAAATCAATTCACAAGTGTGGTGTCCACATTAAATACTGTCCTTCCAGTCTCCTGCATGCAAAAGGAATGATCCAAATATCTTGACTTCTGTGGAATTACTTTAAAGTACAAAAACTCTTTGAATGGGGTTAATTCATTTCATTTCACTGCTGCTGCCACAGGGCAACCCTGGAAAGATGTTCCCACATGGAGGAGGTCTCCTAGGTGTTACAAGTGCAGCTATGAATGGCCCGCAGCCCCGCTCACCACAGCTCAGACAATGCCCGTCAATGAAAGAGCCCTGGTTTGCCTCACATTCCATGCCACTGGCTACATAAGGCTCATTCCAGTTTGCACCCATGTACTGAGAGGAGAGTAGAGCCCGAGCAGCTTCCCAACAGTCACTAATTCACCTCACCCTGCCCACAAGGAAGCAGGTGCAATCACCAGCCTCCTTCCCCCCGTCACTCCACGCTGCCAGCGGCTCACACCTGGTACTCAACTGGGCATTTCCATTCACTCTCAGGAACTGTCATGTTCAGCATGTCTCTGACACTCCCCGGGTTAAAGATAACCAAAAACATTGAAGATCGGCGGGGGAACAGTGGGCTTGGTGGGGATGGGTTTCAAAACCACAGGTCTGTATAGTTTCTGCCCCGTGCCATCAGCCTCCTTGCAGAAGTGCGGTACCTCCGCCGGCAGCACAGCTGCATTCTTCCTCCACAGCCCCAGCCCTGGGAAGGGCGATGGGGTCAGTGTGCCGGGGGGCTGGTACACCCCTGGCCCAGGGCAGGGGAAAGGGCAGCAGGTCCAGGTACCCACCCGCCCTGAGAGGACCCCCGCAGAGTCCTTTTCCCCAGCATGCGGGGCAGGCTCAGGAGGGCTCTCTGGTCCGGCAGCCTCCAGCCTCCGTTTGCTTTTCTTCCCCTCATAGGGAGGAGAGTCTGTGGGAGCTAGGAGCCCCTCGGGGCTGCCTGGGAAGGCCCTGGCTGGCAGGGTCTGGGCCGGCCTTGGCTCTTCCCAAAAGGAGGCCGGAAGCTGTCTCTTCCTCATGGGCAGCTGATCTGGCCGGGCAGCCTCAGGGTTTTGCTCCTGCAAAAGCCGTTCCCCAGTGAGGCTCTCCTCCACCTCGGCTGTGTTCAACACTTTCTCGGTGGTGGCCCCACTGTGGAGGCTGGGGTCAGGTGCCTCGGGCTGGGGGCCGCAGCCCCGGTCCTCTGCCCCCCTGCGCCAGCCACACTCAGGGGGTTTGCTGGGATGGCACCGTGGGATCCGGGAGTACTTCTGAGAAAAACGCTTGAGCTGCTTCTGCAAGTATTTTCTGTGGTCAACTGACCGGCGACAAGGAGCCGATTTATCCAGAGCCGCTTTGATGTCACTGGAGGCCAGGTTGACGAAGTTCAGTAGAGTTTTTACCTCACTGTCTGATGCCATCTCACTGGATGCACCGTGTGGAGTTTCCCATGAAAAGTTTTTAATCCACCTTCTGACAAACCTTGGCAAACCTGTGAAACATGACAGGCCAACTTAAGAGCAGGAAGCGTCAGTTCAAATATCACTAAGCAAATAGATAGAGGGTGGGGGGACACGTCAAACTTCTCAGTCGCACAAACAAGTTGTCTGTAAGTTTGCCTCCATGCCAGCAAACTCCCATCAGATCTACCACACACCCACAGCCCACCTCCACACACCTCTGCTCCGGCAAGAACCAGCCCAGAGACTGGCTCACTAACACTGGCCAGCCTGGTACTTAATCTTGTTAGATAGCACTTAGACGGAGAGAAGAAGCTGAGGTGGCTGCTCCCGCCTCCCTGTAAGCAAGTGTGCACACTCACCCAACACGTAGTGGCTTTTTCTCACCGGTGCTGGCGCCTGCAACGTCGTTGCAAAGAAGAGCCCCTTCCCCACTAATCTCGTTAGGCAGGTTACACACCGCCAACCTCGATGGAGGCAGCCAGGGCCTGCCAGTGTTTGGATGCAGTTTAGCAAGCACTTGAGCAAGCTGAATGAATATCGACTCCCGCGAGTTAGGGGCTCTCGCAGGCCAATCAGAAGCCACTTTGCCAAATACAAAGCATCCCAATCAGGCATCAGCCTCCCCTCCTCGCATTCTTTGCCATCACAAATCGTCACCATGGGGACAGCCACAGAAAGACAGCTAATAAATACAATCATTTCCCTGCGATTTCTACCATTCTCCCCTATCCTCTTAACTCTGACCAAGGCCTTTCTTTTTAAACATGACACAATCCAAAGTGAAAATGCTGAGGATGAGTTAGAGAAGTTGAGGCACCCTTTTCTCTGCAGTCCTCAAAGCTGTCTAGGGGCTGATACTAACCATGCTTCATTGGCACAGGACAATATAATACAGGGGACCAGGCTACCCTATGTTTGACCATTCCTCATCAGTCTTTTCTTAATTTTTCTTTTTTTAAGGGGAAGATGATGTCAGAAAAAGGTAGGAAAGGAAGAAATCTCTAAAGAGATGTGCAGATATCCATGGAAAGGGAGCTTGAGCGCTCAAGAATCTTGTCTTTATGTTTGCCCCCTCAATTGAGTTACACAAAAGCTGAATTACCCATTCAAACTACCCGGACAAAAGGATGGAGTTGGATAGTACTCTTGCATCTGTAGTCAAACAGTTAGAGACTTAAATCGAGTCGTCATGATGGAGAAAGGGTTAGACAAAGCCCATAGAATTGCCATCAGCAAACATTTTCCTGTGTCATATTAGTGGGTCTCCATGACTCCCCCTGGCCTGTGGACAATAGCACAAGTTTGCACACTCGACTACTGTCACCCTGCCAACGCTGGCAAGGAGCAGAAACAGGACAATCCTTTAAGGGGAAAGCATGCCCGCTGCAGGGAAGGTAAGAAGAGAGGGAAGAAAAGGCGTGTGAAATGCTAATTGAGCTGCTTCCTTTACTGATCCAGAGTTATGTGAGCCCTCTGCCTTCTTGCAGGCTTGTCCCTAAGGGGTAGCAATAACTTAATAGCATGGTAAAACTGAAAGATGGAGGAAGAGGAGAACAGAAGGGCTGCCCTCCATGCACACTAGGCACATCAATGACACAGAGTTGGTGGCAACCCATGTGCCAGCCCAGGACCCACTGCCTCGCACAGCCAGAGCAGCGCTGTTCCCACTCTCCAAACGGAAGCACCTTGGGGATGGGAAGATTGGAGAGGGGCACAGAACATGTACACCCACTGTTGGGGAGATCCTGCCAGTTCTGCATCAAACACGTGCATGCCTTGGGAAAAGCAGGGACTGAAGTACAAGCCGTTTTGCAAGTAAAATCTGCCTTACTGATGTGAGGCATCAAAGCCCTGAGAACTGAGGGTTGAAAACTGCTACATTTTACCATTATTTTACTGTATTTCTATTAGTCTCATTTTCCTCTGAGAAGGACAAGATCCAGTCTGTGCCACTATAGCAAGTTCTGGACAGAGGCCTCAGGGACAACTCTTCAGTGCCTCCTATACTAGTGCACTCAGTGCTGCCATCCCTATTCACATCATTCTTCCCAGTCTGGCCTGAGCCACATGTGCTGGCATCCTGGCTCAAGTTTTTCAGGTCTAGGGAGACCCTTGGGCCAGGAAATCCTGTGGCAGAAGATGCTACAGAGCCTTTGGCACTACAGCAGGCTGTAATGCAGTGGCTGATTTGCCACCACAGATGTGCCTCTCTCCTCCCAGTTTCTATTTCAGAAGCAATTCATTCCCTGGGAGACCTGGGGCAGCTAGCCCTGCCTGCAACTTCTATCATCTGCCTCACACCAGCATGCACATCTCTGCACAATCTCCTCCACTTGGCTCATTTGTGGGGGGCAATTTCCAGTCACCTGTGTGGACATCTGTTTTGGGATGTGCTAGCCAGGGCCTGGCCTCTCTGTGACCCAACACACATCTGCCTGTGCATCTGAGGCTACAGGGAGAGGTTTTGTCTAGCTCACTAAAAGAGATGCGCACCAAGCGTTCACAGTTCTGTTTGTATGAACCAGCTACCTCCTGTGCTTGAGCATTTGAACCCAACATGGACATCATATTGCATAGTGAAATCTCTTAATAGATATAGTTGGTTACCCAAGGGGATGAGAGGGACAGAGAGAGAACCAAGGGACAGGTGCCTGGAAGCAAAGAATTTTCTCAAGATGTTAATGAATTGTGCCCTTAGAGGCCTGGGAAAGTCATGTCATGTCATGTCATGTCATGTCATGTCATGTCATGTCATGTCATGTCATGTCATGTCATGTCTTGTCATGTCATGTCATGTCATGTCATGTCCTATGAGACCCCTTATCCAATCACAGGGGCTCAAGACCTCTGGGCTCTGCTCTCAGACTGAGGGCTAGCAGGCCAGTTAATTCGAGGAGAGTCAGCATTACTCGCCTGCTTACTGGAGGATAAAGGAAACACAGTACCCCTCCAACACATCCATTGCAGAAGATTTCTCCAAGCCCCCAGATGGCAACCATGACCATTGCCTCCTGGAAGTATGCTTGTCCAGGATGCAGCTCCTTGGGCACCACATGGTAGCAGTGGAGAGGATCCCCATGCCCCGCTGCGCTCACTGCGCCAGCATCTTTTTCCCTGCAGCTGGGTAACGGTGGGGAGCCAGAGTGGAATGAACCGGCGAGCAGGATTTAAAAACCAGAGCAACCCACCCTTTCAAGGTCAGAATCAGGTTGAGCTGCACAGGGTTTTCTCTAAGAGGCCACCGGAGCCCTTTTGTTCCTCGCTGCTCTCGCCATGTTCATCCCAGTGTACATGTGAAAGGAACAATTAACAATAGGGCACTCCTCTCCGAGGATCCAATGCACTTTGAAGTGTCCACCAACTAAAGGCTCAAGAATGATACATCATTTTCCACTGTGAACATGTCAAACTAGCACAGCAATTGAAAAAATGTCTCCACATGCCTTCTCAGCATGCAGACAGGGACCAGCTGGAGAGCCACTTCACATCCGACATGTCACCTCCTGACAGTTGTCTTCTTGGGAATGTTTGGTACACAAAGTTTTCTAACTCCTTCTTTTAAGTAAACCACAAGAATAAATCAATTCACTTGAAAGTTTGCAGGTCTATCCTAGACATGCAGTATTTTCTTCAAGACTGAATAAAGCAGAAAGAGAAGAATATTTTCTTGCACAAAAATAGTTGCGAAGTGTTTTAAAGTGTCACTCACTATAAGTGATGGCAGCCTTTAGCCATTTCTACATAAAACCTCCCACAGCTTATTTCCAGGCTGAGGGACCCATTCAGCAAAGGTATTCCAGCGTCATGCAAGCTGACCCACTAACTGCAACACACACCACTAACTGGTTAGGGTTCCCTGTGCTATAAGTACCCTGAGCTGTTCAAATAGCATGAATACCCAAAACACTGCTGTTATTTTAATGGTCTGGAAAGCAAAGAGCAGCTCAGTAGATACTGAGCAGTACAGAGATGATACAGAATTCACTGGTTTGCCACTAGTTTACTCAAAAATCTTTTTCCTCACCTAAACCAGAGCTTTTTATCCACCCTAGCCTGAGAAATTGGTATTCACCCTACTGTCAGGATAATAACTCTGCGCATCGTATGGTATGTCTTCTGGGCAGGCCTGGACTGAAATCAGCTCTTGGTAGCTTCTTGCCCTTCCTAATTTGGAGTAAATAACTGTTTGTCTGAGATACATGTCTGTATGATAAGCATTGTTATCCTGATCTCTTCCTCATGGATGTTAAAATAGTCATTCTCCATTAATTAAAAAAAAAACCCTCCAACTTTCAGATTTTTACTTAAAAAATAATGCTTTCTCACCAATGGTCATAAGATTTTCTTTAGAAATTTCCTTAGAGGTTTTGCTTGGTTGTCTGGAAAGGAGAGGGCAGGAAAAAACAAGATTCATGGCAAAACCAGAAGTATTGGCTTGGAGAGGAGAAGCCTTGGGATGAAGGAAGACCACTAAAGCTCTTCCTCAGGGGTTCTGATGTTATTGACAGCAGCTGAAGTGGAGGGACATTAATAATGTATTGATGGTGTAAAGATGGAAGATGTTATTTAACATTATATGGCAAGAAATGAGTAAACTTAGGAGTGAAAGCAATGGGAGAGGAAAGGATTATAGTAATGCTGTGAAATGTGCCTCAGGCATCAGCATCCAGAATTTCTGCCATGAGGAAAGAGGTCACTATCTGGAAATTAGAAGAAAATACAGGTCATAGGATGAAAATTAATCCTCCTCCAGACAGTCTGACCTTCCTAGGCCTCCAGACGGGTGTTGTAGGACATGACATAACCCAAAGTGGGGTACTAATGATGTTCATCTCTCCAAACAGGTTGCCTTCTGAGTTAGAGCCTGGCCTCAGCCTAGGACATGAGCCTGCACATCCCAGGACCCGCAGATTCATTTTGAAAGGGGGAAGAACTTCTAAGTCACCTTGATACATATTTCTGGGGATATAAATAATCTATGGAAAAAAAAGTGGTGTGGGCCAAAGACTTGAAGGCTATCTGGGACAGGCAAATGGTGACTACAGTTGTGAGCTTGTGGTCCCTGCCACCAGACCCAAGGGATATCTGACATCCAAGCGTGTGCACAGAAGTACAGCCAAAGCCCTTGGCATCGCTTCCCACCCCTCAGCACACAAGTGCTGCAAACAGCAGCAGGAATCTCTCACCCTGGCACTGACCCTCATGCAGCCTGTGCTGGAGCTGAGGTCTCTTAACTCAGGAGAGGAAGAAGGAGAGAGAATAAAGAATTTATCCCCAGACTCATGCTGCCTAGTCATCCGCTTTGCTCTCCCTTCTCATCTCCTGTTGGAGCCAACACCTCTGCTCCCAGGAGAGGAGCGACCTTGTGCTCCCACCAGATGAAGCTTTGACTCTCCCCTCACTCCCTTTTTTTTCCTCTTGACAATCTGCTTTGACCTGAGTGACATCCTCTCTTTGCTTTCAATCCACGATTTTCTGCACTTGGGGACAGACTTTGAGCAGGCAGTAAGTTCTGAGGCCACGCAGAGGCAGTGAGGGGGGGCCGCTGCTACCCCACAGCCTGCCATTCAGGCAGATGGTGAAGAGGGTCAATATGAATAGCTCCTGTCAGTCTCATAGAGCGAACTTTACAATTGTGCTACGTGTTGGACTGCACGTGACTAATGCCATTCTTCTGCAGGCTGCGGGCAAGACACAGCTGTTTCTTTAAGGCAAATTTTGTTTTTCTGGGCAGAAAGAAACATCCATGGCAATATTGTATCCATGAAACCAGTATTACACTCCATAATTAGGCATGATCAAAGCTCATCCTGCCTTTCATGGCCTCTCTTTCTGGTAAATTAGATAATGTTTAAAAATGAGCCTGGCTTTGGTTCAGTCATTCTGGAGGTTTAAATCCAGCCTCTGCACACCGCAGGTATGCATCAAGAAGCAGCAGCAAGGACAAATATAGGTTTCTTTACATAATTCTGGAGTAATTAAGTATTTCAACATCAGTGATGAGTTCAGTGTCAGAAGCTAAACAGAGCTTCTGTTGACACGAAGTAGTACTTAGATTCAGACGTGAATACAAGCGTATAAAAAGGTACAGGCATTCTCTTAAAAGCTGCATAAAAAAGAACCAGTGAGCTCTGGACAGAGGATGAGTCTGGGTCTCAAGCTTAAAGTACAGAAGAACCATGCCAGACAGAAGAGTAGTGCTCCTCCTGGCCATGTTTTGGGCAGGCTCATAGCCCTGTCCTCTCTCTGCTCCACTCTCTTGGACACAGTTCTTAACATGAGTGTTTCTACAGTGAAATTAGTGCCAGGCTCTCCAGCTCAGGTGCAGCCAGAAACAACTCTTTCAATCCTGCATCTGCATTTCCTTAGCAGGGGTCATGCTCCTGCTCTGCAACCCAGCCAGGGCTGCACCTGAAGCCAGGTAGCCCTTGATGGTAGGACAAGGTACGGCCAATCCCAGGCTCCGCTGCCTTGAACTCTTCCCCTGAGTCATGAGCCTGTGGGCAGGCAACTATCTGGCAAGGCACCATTGTAGGGTTATACCCCTAATATTTCCTTCTGCCTGCCTCTCTTTTTGCATTTCCAGACACAATGTCTGCCCACCAACACTGCTGAAACACCCCACAGAGTGCAGTGCAGGGCAAGAGCTTTCGTTTGATTGTTGTGTAGTCATCATCCCCAGACCTGTGGGTCCATCGACTCAGCACAGAGGGAGTACAGAGAGGCTAAACTTTTCTTAAGGCACCTTTGCCTTCCACTCTGAGGGTAAGCACGGTATTATCTGAGAAAGGATGGTGTCTTTTATCTCCTTCCCTTCCTTGTACTAATGGGCCACAGAGGACATACTGTGTTTCTGTGGCATTGCAGTCCTAGCTCAGACTGTGTTAGTGCAGAACAAATTGCCCTCAAACCTACACTTCTTTGAGGTACTTCATAGATAACATCAATATAGAGACCAAAAAAATCACACTAACCACTATTGTAATTTCTCTCTTTTGAGAAAAAAATAGGTCATTATTGTCAAACCAAAACAAAAAAAAAATCCCTTCTAACCAATAATGACAGCCAGAAATAACTGGCAAACTACATCTCTCTCCTTGGGCCAACTCTTCAAGCTCTCCTGGTGGTCTGCAATATGGGAACTACCAGGGAGATCTTCCATCCCGAGATGTCCCTTTGGGAGGGATGCTGGGAGGAAAGCTCAGTGTCCAGTCTATCTGGGCTGAATTATCCATGCAGAATACCTAGGAAAAAAATCTACAGAGACCTCTAAATCTTCTCTATGCTGTCTTTTGTCTTGAATCATAACTTTAACACCATTCATAGTTTGGGGAATTCAGACCTTTGCTGTAGACAGCAGTTGCTTGAGGAAGTTGCACAAGCCTGTACCAAATTTAGTGTCATCCCTCCATGCCAGTTTTGAAAATGTCCTCTAAAGTTGTTTTATGCTTCAAAGGAGTACGGAAAGGTGATGAGGGCTGCAGGTGCTGATGAGGGTCACTCCAGGAACCCCTAAAGGGTTCCCAGGAGGTGAGTGTAAAAATCATGCTGCACCTGCCAAGCCATCTGGGGACAGGAGCCTTGCAGGGCCACTTTTCTACAGATGAGTAGAGAAACTTCCCTGGGAGAGACAGTGGTTATCATGCAGATCTGAGAAATAGGTGCATCTCTGTAGTGCTGGCTGCTGCCATCCTCACTATACTGACAGTGCCCAAACGTACACCCTTGTGCTGAGCACCTCGGGGCTGACCTGGTGTCAGGGAAAGTTTAGGTCGTATATTAAAAAAAGGTTCTCACCCAGAAGGTGGTGGACCACTGGAACAGCTGCCATGGTCACGGTGCCAAGCCTGACAAAATTCAAGAAGCATTTGGACAATGCCCTCACACACGGTGTGAATGTTGGGATTGTTCTATGTAAGGATAGAAGCTGGACTCAGTGATGCTTGTGGGTCCATTCCAACTCAGGTCATTCTGTGTGATTCTGTGTGTAGTGTGCCAGGGTCTGCTTCCTGGCGTGATTCAGTTGATACACAGGCTGCACTAACACAGCTACGTGGTTATCAGCTGGGGAAAACGCCTGTCCACTGTGTGCCTCCACTCTGGATGCCCAAGCGCTCTTTCCAAGGGTGCACTGACGGCATTTGCACTGCGAAGCTGTGGAGCAGGAGGGAGCAACGCTCAAGTGCTGATGAACCAGCTCCAGGCGAGGGCATCATGACTTTTCAGTAAGCGAGACATCGACTCCCAGGCCGGTTTCACAGCGAGATCCACACGCCAGTAGTTGCTGTGCTCCTGAGCACCGTTGCCCAGGGCCTCCAGGGACCGGGGAGCAGGCGGGCGGCTGCCGGCGAGCCCGAGCCCGGGTTGTGACGCGGAGGTACCGCTAGAGGGCGCTGTGGAGACCGGCCGGCCCCTGCCACGCTCCCGGCTGGATGAAGTTTGCTCTGTTTGTTTCCCTCTTTGCTATGATCCTCCTAGCGCTGCTCCCTGGCTAGGCAGCAGCCAGAGAAACGCTGTTACTCTGGGCAGAAAAGCCAACATCAGGATTTTCATCGTTACTTCTGAAAAATCTAAAATTCCCTTACCCTCTTCTCGCCCTTTACACTGTGATGCCGAGGTGCGTTTAGGAGTTGTTATGGCACGGTAGCGCTTCGTAAGGATGCACTGTAGGAAAAATCATGGCAGGCAAACAAATGAGGCTTCTGTGTTCAGGTGAACCTTGCACAATTAATAGCCTGATCAGTCTCAGAGCTCCCTCGGTTCAGTGGTACCTAAGTGAACTCAGCACCTTCCAGGTGCTCAAGTTCAGCACTTCCGGACCAATTCTGCATCCTCAAGGGCTTCAGAAGAAAATGGAATCTGCAGTGGAGAAACTGAACAAACCACAAAGCCAATATTAAGTGAAGCATCAGTGATTAGAATCAGTCTCTTCTGGAGCTCAGGTGCTTGCTACAGCAGTTCTGGGCTTGTGAGCTAGGCATGGATTTCTATAGGTGCAAAAATAGGTTCCCCCATGAGTTTTCCATTAAGAGCTGGGTACCCCTGGGATCATATACATAGGTGTTAACTGGAGGCAGGAGTGTTTGGTATGTGCTCCTGCAGAATGTAAAGGACTTGGAATAGGATAGCAATATGCCGAAATTAAAAAAAAAAAGGATGTCAGGATGTTCATTTGCTCTAAGACAATGCTAATAAAGAGACAAAATTAATATGGGACATCTTTAGTCAAAGAGAAGCACAGACAGCCTCTGGAAAGCAGAATTTCTTAGATAAATTGACCTGGATCAAACCATGAGGATGAGATCACATTCAACTAAATGTGCTGAAAGAGCTCTAAATATGAAAATCCTGAGCTACCATTGAAGAGTTCACACCAGCCTTCACCCCAAGGAACAAAGGTGAGTAATGTGATACCTAGTTGTGTGAATAACACAATAAATAAGGTAACATTTCCTCTGGACTAGAGGCAGCTTTACCAGAGGAGCATCCCAAGGGCTTATGCTGGGACCAATGCTGTTCACCACCTCTGTATGTGGCATATTAAAGTGGGTGAACACTAGCAAAGTTTGCAGATGATACAAAATTATGCATAATAATCAAAGCTAAAGCTGACTGTTGCAGAAGGACTTATAATACCAAGTGACAGTGAAGTACCGCATGAAATGCAGTATTGACAAGTGCAAAGTAAGGCACTTACTTAGGGAAAAATTATCTCTACTTAGACATCTGCAGTGATGGGCTCTATATAGCAATGCTTAAGAAAGGTCTTGGGTAACTGAAATTAGGGTATGAGGTTTCTGCAAACATTGCTTCTTGCCCTGCAACAGTTAGAAGGCAAACTGGAAAGTCGGAACCAGTGAATGAGAGAAAACAATAAATTAGAACAATAAATTAGTGCTGATATTACAGCACTGGGATAATAAGTTTAGAAAAACTGTAGAACAGGTAGCAAGGATGTTCAGAGTTTTGAAAGAGTTCATTTTTGAGGAAAGACTAAATAAAACCTTTTGAGTTTGGAAAGAAAGCTACCTAATGGGATTTGGTATAAGTGTATTAAATCACCAATGGCACAGAGAAGGTAAAGAGGACAAAGCTAATTTGTGTTTCTCCAATGCAAGAATTAGTGGTAATAAGTTGAATTATCATACAGTAGGCCTAATCCATAAGGAAGGAATTTTCCACGTGTTGCATTAAACCATGGGACTTACTACCAAAGCATAAGTGAGTTTTAAAAAGCCTTAGACAAAATCATGCCCTATAGGAGCATTATTAAGCTGAAAAATCCACCTTAAACCTGTAAATCAGGAATTCACATAATCACAGGATGGTCAGGGCTGGAAAGGACCTCTGGAGATGATCCAGTCCAGCTGCCCTGCTAAAGCAGGATCACCTACAGGGGGTTGCACAGGAATGTATCCAAGTGGGTTTTGAATATCTTCAGAGAAGGAGAATCCTCAACCTCTCTGGGCAGCCTGTTCCAATGCTCCATCACTCTCACGGTAAAGTTTTTCTCCCCTGTGTAACATCCTGTGCTCCAGTTTTCACCCATTACCCCTTGTGCTGTCACTGGGATGCTTGACACTCGAGAAGAATCTGACCACATCCTCTTGACACCTGCCCATTAGATATTTATGAGCATTTACAAGGCTCCCTCTCAATCTTTTCTTCTCCAGGCTAAATACACCCAGATCTCTCAGCCTTTCCTCATAAGAGAGATGTTTCCGCACCTCAATCATATTTGTGGCCCTGAAACCACTGATTGTCAAAAGGCAGAAGAGGGTATCAGGTATAGATCACTGTGTATTGTCCTTGTGTCCTTCTTTAAATACCCACATAGTAATCTGAGATGGGACAACGGACTAGAGAGACCTTTCATCTCATTCATTAGAGCATTTGTTATCTGAAGGTATAGGAAAATCCATCCTGGGTATGATCATGCAGTACGAGACAACGGAAGGGTGTACTGCAATCACGTGGAAAACAGAGTCCCATTTCTTTCCTACAAGTTTGTTTGGGGCAACTCTATTTATAGCAATATTGTTCTGATGATCATAAAAGGAAGTCTGCAATTCAGAAAGATTTACTTATGATGTTTTTTTAGAAGAAAAATGAGGTTGCTCTAAGGGGAGATAACATAATTCCAAGTGTCAACCATTATGTAAAAATACATTATTATTCCAAGAAGATTTTGGTTTGGTTCCTGTTGTATTATGGTCTCAGTCACAGCATCTTTTCTTAAACCAGAATATACAGTACTGAGCCCATCAAAACAAAAGCCCCGGTCCAGTTCTGAAAATGGGCACACACCTGTTTGCTTCTAAAGCCTCTCTCCAGTGTGTCAGGGAGTTGGGATGGCCATGAATTTCAGTACATGTGAGTGTGTGTGAGCTTGCAGACTTGGGGCCCAGGAGAAAATCCAAGCCAGAGAGAGGGATAAAATTGCACTCTTTCTTGTTTGCTGCTTTGTAGACCCCATCAAGGGTTCAGGTGCACCAGTTCAGTGGCACAGTGTCTGCATCCAAGGCTGACCATGGGGTCTAACACACAAAAATGTAGGCAGCTGTTGAGGGCAGTGCACAGCTGACAGCAGCCAGATATGGGCCCAATGGCGGGAGTGGCCAAGCTCCATATTCCTGGGGCAGCACAAATTCAGTTTTCTCCAACTGGCTCCTGAGTTTGAAGCTGCTCTGCCTGCTTTGCACACAGGGGAGACATATTCCCGCTGGACCTAAAAAGCGCTGGGATGGGGCTGTTTCTGCTGTCCCATTTTATTCACAAGATTTCAGGACCACATTTCAGGACTTATTTGGCACGTAGACAAAGGCAAAAGATTTTGAGGTTTCCCAGGAGCAAGACAACTACCCACCCTCATCCCCATGAATCTTCAGATACTGCAATGAAGGGTTTAGTAGGAAAATTTTGGTTGCTTTCTGCTCCAAACAGCTCGGCTTTGATAGATACAGCAGGATTGATCTGTGCTGTGCGTCCTTTAAACTGAGTTACAATGTATAATCCTCCCTGGAACAGAACATTTATATTCCACTGACCTAGTTGAAAAAATGTATTAATTTTAATTTATGTAAAATTCTCCCAATAAAAGAGTGAGAGGAGAGAGGCAATATCTTATTTGCAGTCCTTGCCTGCTTAGAACTAGAAGCAAAGCCCAACTTCTTAACCAGGATTTTTAAAATCCTGAAGAATTTCAATGGGTGTCTTGTTCATGTAAAGCCAGATACAACTTTATTACCTCCCATTTTAGCTCACGGGATCACAAATAAAAAATGTGCCCTCAACTTGTCTCCTCTCCACTGAGGGTTGCCTCTCCTCCTGTGAGGATCCCCGCGCAGTGGGCCACCGAGGATAATCTAATCTTCATATAAAGAAGAGAGAAAGCAAAGATTTCACCCAGATACCTCGTTTCAACTGCCCCTGTTGCACATATCTATGAAGGCTGATCCCATAGCAGGGGGACTGGGGAACTTTGTTATTGAGGAAGGAGGTTAATAGTGCATCTTCCTACATCAGCTGACCTGAAGATCCCAGTAAGCATGGTTATCCCACAGCCCAGCCCCAACTGCAGTTGCCCCTGAAGGAAAAATGCCCAGTAATGCTTGGTTGTGTATCTCAAAGTTTGGCAGTAGGGTCACTACATCTGCCTCAGTGAGTCAAACACCACAGGTACATTTACAAATGTGCGGAGGATGAGGTTTTTTGCTGATTCAGCATAGTAAAACAGATGGAAAGATGTCTTATTTCAGAATTCTCTTTGGTAAGAATTATTTGTGGGGACTCGACTCAGCTATGTTGTCCCTACTCCAGCCAGACAGCCCTGTTTCCACATGGGAGGTTGTCAGAGCAAGGAAATGGTAAGAGCCATCATTATATGCTCAGCAGGCTCTTTGGCTGCTACCAACATTATTGTAGCCAGTGGGAAATAAAGCCAATTCAGGAGCTTTTTGTAAAAAATGGCCTAGAATCAGGGGAGCACAATGATGTCCAAGTCATTTTACTTCCTTTCTTAACTCCTGCATAAACAGTGAATTTGGGGCAGGTGAACATAGGGTCCTTTCTCTATCCCTCAAACACAGCCTGCCTTACTCACAGTGGCAGCCCAGCTGTGGCTGGGGGCACTCCTTTTTCCCTGCCCAAAGCAGGAGCTCTGTGATCCTGAGCAATGCGACATTAGTTCACAGGAGCCTGTATGCGACCTGAGAGAACAGTTCAGAAACTACTGGTTCTGGAAGATATAGCAACAGTGTAATTCTTACTTGTCCATATCATGTAGTACCTCTGCTATTTACCTCTTTCTGATTCAAAATCATCTCTATTCTAACTCCGTGCTGGTTTTGGCTGGGGTAGAGTTAATTATCTTCATAGTAGCTAGTACGGGGCTATGTTTAGAATTCATGCTGGAAACAGTGTTCATGACAGATATGTTTTAGTAATTGCTGAGCAGTGTTTACACAGTCAAGGCCATTTCTGCTTTTCATACCACCCACCAGGGAGCAGGCTTAGGGGGCACAAGAAGCTGGGAGAGGAGACAGCTGACCCAAACTAAACAAAGGGATATTCCATATTCTGTGACATCATGCTCAGCATATAAATTTGAAGGAAGAAGAAGGAAGAGGGTGACATTCTCAAGTAACCACTATGTGTGAGGGAGCCTTGCTTTCCTGGAGATGGCTGAACACCTGACTGCCAATGGGAAGTAGTGAATGAATTCCTTGGTTTGCTTTGCTTGTGTGTGTGTTTCTTCTTTACCTGTTACACTGTCTTTATCACACCCCATGAGTTTTCTCACTTTTACTCTCCCAAATCTCTCCCATATTCCACCAGGGAGAGTGAACAAGCAGCTGTGTTGATTAGGTGACTTAAAACATGCTGAGCTCCAGGAATGAGAAAAAGTCCGTTGTAGGTGCGAGTAAGTATCTGTGTCTAATGGAGATATCCCATTAATTAATTTGATTGCTAATGTGTGGCGAGAACCATTGTGCTTTCAGGTGCACACTTCACATGATATTTTTCTTGATGGTCGATATGTTTAGCTTACATTAAAGCTCATTTCAGATGGAAAGTACTATAGATGATTCACTCATTACCAATGGAAATGTGATGTTATGTTCTCAGTAAGGCTCGGAATATACCTTATCTCCAACTGTTTAAGGAAATATTAATTTTACTGAGAAAGGGCAATCCCTACACCAGACTGCAGCTGCTCAGAGAGATATAGTATTGTAAAATGCAGACAGTGATTTCTGACAACAGAGAAATTTTTCTTTATTCCAAGCCAAAAAGCAGTCATTTTGTACTCTACCTTATGTAACATAGAAAGCTATTATGGAAAGTAACCTTTCCCTGTTTTCTAATAAATGGATAGCAAGAATGTCAGGGCTACAATATCAGGCAGGTATAAATCATGAAAGGCAAGGAAAACAGGAGGAATATTGTCCACAAAACGAAGCATCCGGTCATCTCCCAGAACATTTCCAAAGATTTATTTGGCAATGAAACCAGCAATATTAATTTCAAACATCAGAACCCAGTTGTCAGCTTTTCAGGCCTAGAAGATTTTTCTGAGATTTTGAACACACCTAGTGTTTTGTGCAATCTAGTGGCCATCATACCCAGATAGTTGCTAAGAAGAGCAGCACAGATATGTGAGAGTCCTACTTCTGTCACCAGGTTGGATTGCTTCAAATAGGACTGGTCCACTGTGCCATACCCTAGACTAGACCCTGTTCTCTGTGCAGGGTACATGTCAGTGTAAGCAACTTGGTGGACCAAACTGGAGACACTGCTAAATCTGTTTTGAGAGAAGAAGTGATATCTATCAGGAGTCTGGCAAGGTTTACTATATCAGCTTATTTGGCCTGGTGTGATTCCAGAACCTCTAAGAACAAAACTGTCCTTTGAAAATTTTTGTTGTTTAACTTTTGTGTGCCACCTTTAGGACAGGTTTGGTTGAACACTACCAAAGATTTCAGGCATGGTAGCCTCACTGGTTTGATACAGATGCATTATTCTCATCCTTCTCTTTTTGCTGTTACTTTAGTTCATAGTAATGCAAGCACTCTGGTCGGAAACTCCTTGAGACTAAAATAAAGCTCCCTTTTTAAGAATTAGTCATTAATTATCAATTTATGATTTCCTGGACCCAAGCTCCAGCTAACGGGTTAATACATTTTACAGTAGTTCAGCTGTGCCACATTGTGACATTTTTCTTTCTTGATTGGTTGAATGAAACCTTTAAAATGGGTTGTAGCAAGTAATGAATACCCTGTTCATACAGTAGGGTAATTCTTCGTTTTGTGTGTGACTGACTATGCAAACAAGATTACATCCAGGCCGGTGCAACCAGCCACTATGGGGTGAATGTAGCACGCCAGCTGCACAGGGAATAAGTGGAGTTTGAAAATGTCATTGTCGACCTGATCCAAAGGCTTTGAATGAAACATCCTCCTTTTACAAAGCTTTTGTAGGAAAAAAAATATCTGGCCCTACAAAATGATGAGCACTATTATTCATTTAACAATGACTTTTTAAAACCTTTTAAACATTTATTGTCACCACTGGACTGAGTTTAATATTGTTGTCTGAATGTGTTTCCCAGGAATAGCTGTTAACAAAAAAAGAGTAAAAATAAAGAAAAGCACAGTAAACCAATTTTAAATTGAACATATTGAACAATTGAAAATGGAACAAATTTAGAATGTTGGGGTTTTTTTATAAAAATCACTTTTGTATTTTAATGCACAAGCATGCCCACCAACAACTCGGCATTATTTTTGCAACTGTACTACGCAGAAGCCTTAATATACCAGAACCCCATTGTCCTCTGCATTAGTCTTCTCTACAGGCTGAGTTTAAGTCATGAAAATCTTTTTCTCCAACAATTATAAAGGACAGGGGGGAAATTTTCTAGAAATATCTGAAAAAGTAACCAGCATACGGATCAGGAACATAGATGAATCCAGCAGCGGTTGGGGGTTTTCACAAATATTTACAAATGCTCTTTGCAATGTGCAGACAGCCCTAATCACCAGTACAAAGCCGTAACAGCCTGGTGTTTAGCAACTGTGGTGAGCATTGAGTTTGAATGCTTGTTGGCTCTGGAGAGATTGTTTGGTAGTGGGAATACTGATTTGCAGGCAGAAGATTTAGATAATCCATTTCCAGTAAGGCTTGTAGAAAAAATAAGCTCTGATTGCTTTGTGTTTGACACAAAAATAAAGGCTGCACTTTGTTTAGTTACATCTGCATTTTACATACCAGAAGCCGAATAGCTTTCCTTTAAAAAGTGCTGTTTGCCAGACTTCACACTGTTCTGCTTCAGGCAGGTAGGAACAAGGCAAAGGGGCACAGAAATTAATTTTATCAGTGCAACCGATACAGTTGAAAAGAGCAGGTAAGCTCTTGAACACGCAGATAACTCTTCAGGTCTGGAACAGGGACCAAGCTTCCAGCTGAGTCTAATTTAGTTATGATAATTGATTAAATAACGGTGCTGGCATTACATGGAAGGGTTGATTGGTACCCATAGAGCAGGTGAATAAAGCAAGAGTCCTGCAGCTCAGAAAGAAATAACTAATCCCAGAGCAGCTTTGTGAGGGGAAGAGGGGAGATACTACAAAACTGATGTCTTTTCTGAGTTTGCCATACCCAGTCTGCAGCAGAGCTGTGATATTTTTTAGATATGTGAACTAACCTGTTGCATACATGTTACGCATACACAGGAAAAAGGAACAGCTCCTTCAGTGCTATGTCAAGCAGATTATATTAAGTGTATCTGGTCAATCAAAAACATCCAAGATGTCTGGCATGTTTCTCAAATGCTGAGATATTTATTCAAAACAAGATTGTGAGGCAGAATGAAAGACCAGTGGGAATATATGTGGCTAATATTGATTTGGATAGGAACCTGCTATAAATATATACACAATAAGCTCCCAGTGAGTTCAGCCGTCTGTCTCTGTGTCCCAGGCCCTTCAATGCTTCTGTCCAGTAGGGAGTCTCTTTTAGCTTGAGCTGAGTTGCTAGAAAGGCTTGAACTGCTCTGAGACAGGACTCCAGGTTCCTCCTCCTGATTCTCCTCTGCTCTCCTGTGCCAGGACCACCTTCTCTATGAGTCTTATTTCTCTTTGTATTTTCTTCTAATATCATTTCTATCATTATCTTGCTACCAGCTCTTATTTAGAAGTAGAGGAAAGTAGGCTCTCTCGCCCCTATGTTTATCTTGCTAATGGGAATTATCTGAATAGAGAATGAGCACAAGCAATGCTCATTTACGAAGAAAAAGCAAGCTGGAAAGTGTCAGAGAGATGCAATGAATGAACTCCTCTTGCTAATGGTTGACTGGCCTTGTTATTAATATAGATATAATGATGTTAAACTTCTCTATTAAGTCAGCAGACCGGGGCTATTGGTTACACTTCATTTCTAAGGAACAAGCTCATTTTTCAATTACATTGTAGTTCACAGTGTCTTTAAGTGCCTGGAAAATGCAAGAAGTTCAAGAACATCTCACTGAGGATGATGCAAATTTCCACTTGAACAAAAAATTCAGTGCAGAAAGACCCTATTTGCTGGCTCGTGAATCACTTCTTCCCTGTTCCCAGATGAAGGGAAGAAAGTGATTTCCCCCATACAGACTGGGAACCAAAGTTCATAATAGATAAAACTGAAAGTAAGTGAAAATCATCCAGAGGACATGACTAAAGTTGTCTGCTTAAAACCCTCTGCCAGAGCCTTCCAAACACTGAGTTACCTGGGTATGCTCAGCAGTCACATAGTGGTGTGCAGTCACAATTCTGGAGTACCTGCTGGGGTGTGGTGAAAGATCTTAGAGCTTCTTTATCTCTTTCTCATGCCTCTGTGCCCATAGGCACTGGGTCCATTTTCAATCTCTACCTACTGCTGTGGACCCCCTAGAGCCCATCTTGGGGCTGCTGGTCACTCAGGGGAGCTGGGCAGCAGCACCTTCATGTCCCTCCATTTTGCTGGATGTGCTGGGGAATGACGTCAGCTCAAGGATGCTTTTAGTCAGTGATGAAAGCAAAACGCAGCCCATGCTGTTTGCAGCTGGATCACAGTACACGCCCACTGCACATACCTGAGCACCCAGCCTTGCCGAGGTCTCAGCAGCATGTATTGCCTTCCCTTGCTGTGCACACAGCTGCGGTGGGATGGCTTTCAGGTACAACCTGTCTCATGAGGCCCATGCAGTGGGGAAGCAGATTCTCCTTCTCTCTTGGTGTCCTAGTTTTCATTTGTTCAATTTAGTAGTTTTGACAACTAAGATTTGGGAGTCCCAGGGAATGTTGTATTCTCTCGGTAGGAAAGCCTTGTGCAAAGGAGATGGTTAATGGTTGCCCAGGAGGGTGAAGCGTGACAGCAGAGGGAAAAGTTGGCTTCAACTTAAGCAGTGAAGACAAACGTAATCGTGCTTGACAGGAGAAGAGCATTTCCCTTGCCAGCACCCTCCCTTCACCATTGCTTGGGTGCACCAGACCACACACGAGGCATTGCTGGGCCTCCTCAGACCTCTTGGATATGATTGTTACTGGGGTTTTAAGGGATGCCCTCCTCTCATTATTGCTGACAGAGGAGCCTGGCCTGGATCGTCATAGCTACTGCCTTACTCTTATTTAGTTTCGGTAGCAGTAAGTTCACACGTATGTTTCCTCTTTTCTGTCATCTGAAACCTGGGCCACACTAAACTGCTGCAGATACTTTAGGTGCTTTTGGGATCTCAGCATTTAGGGCAACCCCCAGAAAAGACTTCTGCTTTTCCTGACCCTTGTGATAGTGGTTCACCTCTCCCTCATGTAACAAAAGCAATGTCCCATCCTGCTACTCTTTGGCTACTTTGGAGACCTTCATCTGGCAGAGCTAAAGCACTTGTAAAGGTGCCCTGGTCATGGGCTGCCGTATTCTTGAACAGGAGATTTCTGCTGCTTGTCTGGTTTTCATGGGTTATCTAGTTCAAGACAGCCTAAGGTAAACCACAAAGGAAATACTTTATTCACAGCTTCAAAATACACAACAAATTTACAATACTTTGAAAAGTTGTAGGAGAAGAAGATAAAGTTGATTTTCTACATAATTTAGTTATGCTAATATTGAGTCAAGATGATCATTTTCTCTAGTATCCATCTAGAGATATCAATCTCTTAATACCAATCACCCTGGCAAGGTGATCTTAAGAGACAATGCCCCCACGGCTGCCTCCTGGCTGAGCCTGAGCTCTTTCCCACATGCTGCAGCTGTTTGGCTGAGGTTTGGATGGGAACTGACACAACCAGAGAGCAGACAGCGACCAAATGCATGGCAAGGGCAGCTGCTCTGCAGCCCAAACAGGAACATTTTCAGGGCAACTTACAGCTTTCCACTCAGCATTTACATTTCAGCACCTGAGGCTCTTAGAAATATTGCAGGTCAACCATGGTAACTTGAAGTGACAGATAATGGACATAAGCTGAGCCGAAAGAGTAATAAGGAATATGATCCTTGGGCTAAGCAAGGCAGGGCAGGGCAGCATACAAACCTCTCTGCCATGGCTTGCACGAGCGCTGCAGTTTGGCTTCAGCTGAATGTGAGAGAAGTTTGTGGCTGCCAATGACCTCTCCCAGTCTCAATCTGGGGTTGAGAAAGCTGCTCAGCAGAGCCTATGGTGCTTTAGGTCAGGAGAGCTAATGATATCCAGGTTCTTCCTACCACACATACTTAATTTGGATTTCTTATTTGGAATCCATTAGCATTTGGGTTTTCTTTCTGCACAACTTCAGTCATTGGAGCAGAACAAGCTCTCAGGGGGACACAGGCTACAGTGGCTCCAGCACTAGACCCCAGACTTGGCTGTCACGGACCCTGCCCAGCTCCCAGCCCACACTCTGGCAGCCTGCTAGGCTTGAGGAGGGAAAAAGCATGCAGGACAGAGAACCTGATTGCATTTCACACATGGGGAGCATCTGTGTGAGATCAGTTCATTGGCATGAATTTCAGATCCCCATAACATCGCCAAGGTCAGTGAGACCTGCTTGGCTGTCTTCGGCTGAGCAAGGCATGGTCAAGAAAATGAAAGCTGCCTCTGGGCACAGTTGAGTGCTACACCCACTATTTGCAAGATATAAAGGAATACTAATAACACCACTAATAATATGTGAGGAGACAATACATACTTTCTCTTGTTTAGACAGATCCACCCGTTTTTCTGCTTGTGAGGTCTCCTGCGCATGTCTGTATATTGCCTGCTCCTCCAAGACACACAATAGCCCCTGACAGAGGAGAAGTTTCTGTTGCCTCCCAGTCAGGAAACAACGAAGGTCTATTCCCTAGTTCACATTGAGATAAGCCATCTTCCAAGGACTGCTTTGAGGTGCTGAGCAATATGAAATAAGCCCCTTGGAAACATGGTGGTAGGGAAAGAGTGATCTCCGGTGGTTGAGACGAGCTGCTCTGAGGAAGGTCCCAGCACTCAGAGCAGAAAACAATAACTTTTCTCTAATTCCCTTTTTCTGAGACTCCTGAGTCCCACGCCAGCTGCAAGTAGGCTTTATCCTTATATTTATTCCTCTCTTTCCAAGACAGCCAAGTCCTTTCTAGAGCTAGTTTTGTTTTTTCCCACAACAATGCAGAAGGAAGACACTGAACTTTGAAAAACTGTTGGACAAGCCACAGGTTTAAACCTGAAGTTGATCAGTTGCACATCATGTCCATCAAGTACATATTCTTTGCAAACCTACCCTGCAAGGAGAAAAATTAAACATCTGCTCTACGCTATTTGGGACACCCAAGTCATGGGTTTTCATCAACCCTTGGCTGCTGATCGAAGGTGGTTCAGTTTCTCTCTGACTCTTTCTTGCTTGCTTTGTATTGCTCCAGCGAGACAGCCCAGCTCCTGCCAGCCTGCCAGCAGAGATTTACTGCTCTCATTGTGGGTAGGGACAGGGCCTGAGGCATGTCCCTTATTCCCCCATCTCTTGGTCTTTCATGTCCAGTGACTTGCACCGCACTGCAGATATAAGCATGTCTTTGCCTGCTGTCCAGTTCAGTGGGACTTACAGTAAGACACCTGGTCCCAGGTTGGGAGCGGGGGGGCTGTTGGTCAGTGATCCCCTTTCACTTGAGGGTGTGGAGGTGTCTATGATAACATTGAGCATCTCTGACACTCTCAGACCAAAACACTGACTGCAGAGAACAGTCAGCGACATTTCACCTCCCTGATTAGGAAGATGCAGCCATTTGAACTTGAGAGTGACTGATATTCATGACCTTTTCCTCTTAGAAGGAAAGAACTGTCTTTAAACACAATCCACTTGCATCTGGGGATGTGCAGCAAGCTGAGCTGCTCTTGAAAATAGGACTTGAAAGGACTTCACTTCCCAAGGTCTTGGGTCTGGGACCAAGAACTTAACCTGCAAAGGGAGAGGAACTGAGATTTGCTCAGTCAGGGTCAGAAATAACATGTGAGTGATCACAGCTAGAAGTTACACTTTGTACCTTGCCTGGCTGTGCCCAGCACCAGGGCACCCTATAGTACAGGCTGGTAGCAGCAGGAGGGATGGCCAGCTGCAGGAAACCTGCCACAACCCCAGTGCAGGTCCCACCACAGGATGGCAGGACAGGTGACACCAGCACATAGCCTTTTGCAGTTTCGGTGTGTCATGAGGGTTTGAAAGGTGAAGCCGCATTTTGCAGATCCACCAAACTCCTGCAGTCTGCAACAATAAGGAGGAACCTCTGTGCCTATTGTGGGAGTTTAAAATGCTTCTTTAGCACAGGTGAAAAATTCGATGAAGATAAGAATTACCTTTCTGCACAAAATTACAAAGATAACTGGCACAACTGGCCCAGGTTTTAACCACAGCTACAGGGCTCTTTCTTAGTTTCCTACATAACTGTATGTAAATAAATATCGGACAAATTGGGGTATGATACTGATTCCTTTCAGGAAATGGCAATGCCAGGATTGTTGCCTGCAACCTTATCAAAATTACAGCGAGATACAATGATTAAAAAGATTAAAAAAAATCAAAAAATAAAACTAAGGATTTAGAGAACATGATCACACTAATCTTACAATCTTTAAATATTCAAAATTATGATGCTATAGAAAGGTTAATAATTTCTGTGCAATATATAAAAAAGTCTGCTTATTGCATTATCACTGTCAACGCCCAAATCAAGGCAGAATTTGTTTCTTGCCTACATAGTGGAGGGGAAGTCCTGAAAACTGCAGACCTGCAGCTGAAAATTAAATTAGGCTGAAGATATTTTTACAGCTTTTGGCTTCTTCTAGTGTACCTCCTTTTGTGTGGCTGCTCTTTTCAAACTGCAGCTCTGCAGCTGTAAGTAGGCGCTGGGAAAAAATCCAAGGAAACTTTCTCAAATACACACATTAGCAACTAGTCCTGAGGCTCATCTGAGGCTGTTGTACCTACTTAGGCAGTGTTTGAAGAGCTTTCAGATCATAATGAATTAATGAACCCTACTTCATTTAAATATACAGAGACAACATTTTTCAGTGCATAATCCTATGCTCTCCCATTTCATTTTTCTCATCAAACAGGAAGGTATTTGGGATCTGTCTGACCCCATTCACACTGCCATTGGAGGGAATAAAAACTCTTACTTCAATGAATGCACACAGGAGTGACTGCTTGGTGCAGTGAGCAGCATCTAAGGGATTAATCCAGAGACCCTGATGACCAGCCAGGCTAGAGGGCAGCACAGCAGAGGGGTAGCACATGGTTCTGTCTGCAAGTCCCCCACCCCAGTCTGTATCGCAGCTCCCCAAGGGTGCCAGCCCTGTGACTTGGCAGGGGGCTTTCTGAGCTGTGTCTCTCCCTTCGTTCATCCATATACCAGCCTTATGCAAACAGAGGAAGAGATGACAAACTGTCTAGTGCAGGTAACAGAGATAATATAAGCACTTTTCCATAGGTGGGGGTGGGGGGAGGACTTTTGCAAGCATGGAAGATGTTGTGTGTATTGGTAGTCACACATCGCTTCCTGAGATTCACAGCAAATAATGATTCTTAACTCCAACAGGATTCCCTTCTGGCTACGTTTTATTATAAAGAAGACTTTCAGCTCCACCACCTCCTTGTCCCAGTGCCGGACCTCAGCATTCTCCTATAAAGCTTTTGGGCACACACTGCTTTATAGCTTACATGGCAAGAAAACTCCCTACCTGTGCAGAGAAGCCTTATATGAAGGCAGAAAGTTACAGGGTATACACATATTCTGTGCTTACTTATATCTACATATAAGCTTTTTTATCTCCCCTTTATTAATTCAAGGGCACCTCTGCAGGCATAGAGTGATGCGTGCTTCTGGTTTGTAGCACAGAAGTCTCCGCAATGTAAAGATCGTCCCCTCCACATCAGCCTATAAAGGTGCATGAAGCATCCCGTAGTGCCAGTGTCAGGAGCTTGGCTGGGTGCAAGAAGCTCTGACCACTAGGTATATGACACCAGAGATCTTCTCTCCTTCCTTTACATATGAACCTGGCACAATCCAGACCTCTCCCTAGTAGGAAAAATACTAAAAAAAATGAAAGAAACAGAGGAAAAAGAGATGCCTGGTCCAGAGGAGCTGCAGATGGCCATGGTTTATAGCAGAGAGCTGTCTGGAGATATAGAATGAGCGCTGAACTGGCCTAACACTGCTGTCGTCACTGGCAAGGAGTGGTGGGGATTGATGGCACCTAGTTCATGCTTAGTCCCAGGTGCCATGCTCCCTGCCTGCAAACGCCTTTGATGCTTTAAATGCCCCTCACCAGACCTTACTGCAAGGGCTTCAGACCCAGTATTGTCTCCCCTCATCTTTCATGGGTGCTCCCATATGCCACCACATCCCAGCCCACAGTTACCTCCCTCCAGGATCCTGTCTCCAGCATGTTAGCTGTCTCAGCCAGGCTTGCCAGTTGCCGGTCCAGGGTCACAGACTCCATTCTGAGGTGTTCCAGAAAAAGGAAAAGAGGGAAGGTCTGCTGCAGACAATGCTAGAGGTACCTGAGCAGGCCTAGCAGGCACCTCACTGGATTTTTGTGGCCCTCTCTGTGCCACAGCTAATCCACAATGCAGGTAACAGTTGTCGGTGATGAAGAGCTGACAGCACTGCTCTCTCCTGTGCCAGGGGGGTCATGGATGGTGAACAGGCTGGAAGAGGTGGCTCGTGCACACTGCTGTCAGTGAGACTGCTTCTGATCACGCATGGCCTGTGGCTGTTTTGCAAGAGTAAGCACAATGGATGCAGCCTGGAGCATGAATCACAGAATATGCCTTCCTGTGTAATTTTGTCAGCCATAAAACATGACTCACAACCAGGTGTGCCAAGCATTGAGTTCTGTGCAATCCCACAGAGGGCGTCCACACCTGGAAGATCCAGGCTTTGGAGCATTTTGAACATAGTCTCTAAGCCACGCTGTCCATAGCTTGGTCTTTTATCGTTGGCAATCTGCTTAAAGAGGTCATGCCAAACAGAGCAAATCCCCCTTCCTACACGTGCTCTGTTGCTCTTCTGAGCTAGCAGCATCCAAGCTTTCCTAGTGTCTTTCAATACCCTTTTTTCCCATCACCAGGATGAAGGATGTGAACAAGAGCACACTAAAGTCATCATGCACTTTGGTTGCCACCATTCATCTCACAGGCAGACAGATCCAAATGAAGCCTCACCCACACAACTCAGGCTGACACCTATCCTGTAATATGAAGAGGGAACAAGGTCAGGACATCTCCTGTGACACTTGTACTAGGAGCTGGCAAAGCAGCAGCAAAACCAGCTTTCAGAGAGATCCGTGTGGTAGCAAGCTTACACCAGCAAGGTGGTTAAAGCCACTTTGGGTACCCCTATGCTACAGGGCAGCCATGCCAGGATCCTTCAATGTATTTTGAAGGTGTAGAGGTCTCCCCTTGTCCCTCAGTCCATGCTTTGGTTGCCTTCTCCCTGAAGGAGAAAGTCCTTTCACAATCCCCAAACCCCTCTCTGCCACTGCTCCTTTCCTATAATTAAATAATAATGGACTAATGGAACATGGCATGATGGTAAGTGCTTAAAAGATTTATCTTTGTGTCTTCATTTAAGGCATTTTAGTATCAGCCAGCAGCTTCCAGCTATCATGGTAATTTACTTAAATTATTTATGTGGAAAAACAAGGCATTCCACAATATCTCTAAGACAGCTCCTGAAGCATTGCTGTTACTGGCTGGCACTGCCTCTGGGAGTGGAGGTACTTATTTACACCTTGTACTTCACATCTCCGCAGGGGGGTGATTACCCCTGACAGCAACACCCCTTGCCGGGGATTTTAAGCATTTATACTTGAACAAATATGAAGCTACATGTAATAATTTAAAAAGCACAGTGCACAAGAAAAACATGGGATAGAATTATTTCCATAGTGCTCAACACTGAAAAATGAAATAACAAGAAACAAATCCCAGAGAGAAATTTCTCCAAAGTAAAATCCAAACATATTTAGGGACTTTAGAATGAAAACTAGGAGAGAGGACTTGATTAATCCATGGGAATAGTCAGACACAAGACACTACCCCATTAAAGCTTTCAGAGGCATTGACTGAGTGAAGCTGCAGAAAGTGCATTTTTGTTCCATAAAACAGTGCCAAGCCATTTTACACAAACAACCAACCAATTTAAAGGATCGCCATTACCTCTAGAACTGCCTGGTTTATCCATTTGCAGAGAAAATACCAATTAAACAAGACTGCAGCATACTAAAGGCTGGCTTTTCCCATTTTTTAGGCACTTCAGTGAGAAGTGCCACCCATTCCTTCCTCAAGTGAGCAATGACCCTGCGTGTTACATCAGTTTGCAATCGGAGAGTCTAATTCCCATCACCTTTCGCTTTACTGCAAATACCTTCCCAATACAAATGATGTGATAAATGGAGCCATATGACATTCTTTTCTACATGCATAAGGCTAAAGGGACTTGGACACCCATCTTCCTGCCAGTTATGAGTTGCCCAGATGGAATTAAAGCAGTGTTTAGCAATTTCTGCTTTGCACAGATGGGGCACAGGAGCACAGTGCAATCGGTTGGCTCACCTGGAGCTGTGCAGGCAGGGAGGCTGAGTAGAGCATTGGATAGAGCCTGGAGTCAGGATGTTCAGCTCACACCCAGGGCACTGGGGAGCTCTCCCATGCAGCCGCAGATATGTGTGTGCACGAGTGTGCTTCCAGTCTAGTTCAAGCATCACATCAGACAGTTTTGGGCAGAGCTTCCTTGACTCTCTCTGTTTTCCACCCTTATTTTGTAAAGTCAATGAGCAAATTAAGACCTTCAGCAGCTGGCTGTGACTTTTTTAGAGCCTTAAGAGTGTGTTGTTATGGTAGAAAAGAGACAGACAAGAGACACTCCCGTCTGCATGAAGCATTGTGCATCCCCACAGAGCTTCTTTCCAGAGAATCAGTTGTTCAGCCGCTAGTATGAAACAAGTTGAGCAACAAAGCGGAAGGGAGCATTCAGCCTTGCTTTGCATTTACAGTTGGAGCAGCTAGCAGACCAAGTATTCAAACCTATTTCCACTTATTAAGTAAGAGTATTTCCAAGATTAAATAGAAAGTTATTTTCTCCTGGACACCAAAACGCACTACAGAGGGCACAGCATGAAGAGTAAATCAGCAGACACAATGTCTCACCATAAAATCAGCATGAGCAGGGCATCTCCAGGTCGAGCACAGAGAGCAAAAGACCAGGGGGGACCTATCCTCACTCTCCTGCTCTCTACTGGTTTAATGAGACTGCTGAAGCTTTACTGCTACAAGCTTTACCTGAGCAAGCCCCGCTGGTGCTGCCAATAGGGTAAAGTGCCCTGAGACTGCTGCAAGCATTTGCCATGTGTCTTCTCATGCCCCACCACCCCCTGTCCCACTTCTCCATCTCTGAGAAATTTCAGCAGAACCAGCAGCAGTAACCTTGCCACGTAGTACCCATTTCCCAAGGCCGCTGCCGATGTGAACAAAGTTAAACAGTCTTCCTTCTGGCTGAGGACCCTATCTCTCAAATACTCAAGGTTGAGACAGTTATTCTTATTACACTCAGTAAACTATTCTACCAATGTAGAATTTCTCAAAAGCATTAAGTTTTCATCACACTTAGCTTTGATGAAGCCGTGAGTTTCGATAAATAATAAAAAACCCAACTCAGAAATAGTTATTAATTATTCACTGGAACAACAACTACAACCTCAGTCACTTCATATCCCAAACCAGTACTCCAGTCAAGGGGGAAGACAGGATGGAGGAACAAAACAGAACAAAATAGAACGAACAAACCCCCCAAATCTACTTTGTTTCACTCTTTACTCCACAGTTTCCTGAACCTGTGGGCTCAATATACTGCTTCAGCTCACTGGGAGCAGAGCTATATGTTCACCTTTGTTACATCCCAAGGCAGTGACCATGCTGTTATCAGGTAAATTAAATTAGTTGTCACCAGGACAAGCCATTGCTGTTCCTTGGCGATTAAAGAAGACGTGAAGTTGCATCAGTTGCAGTCCAGCCTATATTGCTCATATTAGCTCTTACAGGAAAGGAAAGCTCTGAACAAGCTCTAAATTCCCTTGCAGGGACTCTGGGACTGCAGTCAAGCTGCAGTGTTACTTGAGACAAGTCGGCAACGGATCATCGAAATCACACAAGATGAAGTACTAAGATAGCAGAGGGACCTGACATTTCAGGATCATTCTCCCCATAATATCTGTGTGCACCATAGGCACGAATGGACAAGAAACCCTGCACCCTGTAGCTAGTTAAGCTTATGACCATTAAAGAAGTCAGGATTTGCCTGCAATTTACCAGACTATGACAATGACAGGCAATATCTGCCACCAGGCATTGATATTTTTCTTAATGACATCTTCTGCATGACTTATTACCCTTAGTCTAGAAATAGGGAGGATGAATACTATGAGATGAAGTGATTTGTACGAATTATCCCAGCTATTACTGAAAGAAACAACAAATGAAAATACTTGATTCCCAGGTTCAGTGTGCCCATGAGTTTTTGCTCTCTGTCACCATCCTCTTTATAGGCATAGGGAAAGGGTAGGTAGTTGAAGTAGGAAGGGTCATTTACACAATTGTAAATTGATACTAATTCCTTTGAAGGCAGAGGAGTTTGAGGAGTTCAAAACACATGACATCATACGAGAATAACTGGTCTCTCTATAAACAGAGGCTCCCCAGCAGGCCAGGTCCTGATCCTGTTGATATAGTAGGTGTTTTCCATTGAGTTTAACAAGAGCAGGAGAAGCCAGTTCATTCAGTTACACTTGAAACCAAATATCTACTGACTATAGGCTCAGCTCCATGGAAGTTATATTGATCTCCAGTGCCAGAAGACTGGGGGATTGATTTCGTGCATGCTGCATAAGTCAGCAATAACCTGAATAAGCAGGTAAAGACAAAGTTACGTCTATTATTTAAAACACTAAATATCTGCGTAATTTGTCGTCAAAACATTGATTGCTGTTTTATAGCTTGAGTTGAGCAAATAGCTAGCAATAAAATACTTCTAGGCCTCCAGCTGAAAGTCTGATGGCTGATAGGGCGTTCGGAATATCAGTTGGTGCAATTATAAGGTAAAGAATACTTCGAGAAAATATTCTAAGGATAACTCTGGCCAAACACCATAATGAAGCCAATAAATAGGTGTCAAATGGATGCTAAGCAGAAAGGCAATGGGCCTTGTTATTAGGAAAATATGTTGACTCAGATGCAGTAACAAAATGACACTGTAAAGAGGCTGGGTAAAAATCTAGAGTTCTGAAAAAGAGTATCTCAGGTATCACAAGGGCTTGTTGATTCCTGTAAATATCATAGTCTTCTGTAAAATCTATGATTTTTGCATTTTTTTTAAGAAAAAAGAAATGCTTTTTTACTTTCAAAGAGAATTAATCTATCTTTAAGGACTAATAGATGGTGGAAACTTTGATGATCTCTTGGAATATGGGCTGTAGAGAAGGTGCTGAATTTGAAACCAAAACCATGATTTATAGAGATGAAAGTGCTTAAAGTGCTAAGTATTGCTCTGTCTGCACGAGTGGCAGTAACTGACTTTATCTTCCTTTAACACACCACAACCTACAAGACGCAGAATCTTCCTCTCACCATGCTGTCTCCTGAGGACAGATAACACTGGAAATGATGGATCTTAAAAACCATGGACAGGGACTAACTGGTGTGCCATATTGTGTTTCCTTTGATCAAAAAATAAATCTAGCGGGCGCGTCCAGCTGAGATGGAGTGTTCCTAGTGGTGGAGTCTGGACTGATACAACCACTGAAGGGAATCATGGAATCATAGAATCGCCTGGTTGGAAAAGACCTTTGACATCATCAAGTCCAATTGTACCTGTCCACTTCCTAAACCATATCACTGAGAAACTCATGTACCTATCTTTTACACACTTCCAGGGATGGCGACTCAGCCACCTCTCTGGGCAGCCCTTCCAGTGCCTGACCACCTTTTCAGGGAAGAAATTTTTCCTAATATCTAGTTTGAACCACCCCTGGCACAACTTGCAGCCATGTCCCCTCAACCTGTCACTTGGGAGAAGAGACCAACACTCACCTCGCTACAACCTACTTTCAGGTAGTTGTAGATGGTGATTAAGTCCAACTAGAAGGTGTTCGGTAAACTCACACCCCAAAAAACATTATAAAATAACACCAGCACTGTCATATTGTCCAGTCTAGAAGGAAACAATATAACCACAGATTTGATTAAGCTTCTGCTGGGAAATCAACATAATCATCATCCTCAAAAACAGGTCTGTTGTCTAACATAGAGATAAATTGCTTATGATAGCTTTGATCAGTTCAGTTATTCTTACCTATAACAAGACTGAAAAGAAATTTCTTACGGTGCTTTTAATCACTTTCCTTCCTTTTGCAGCACTAGAGGGTCCTTTGACTCCCTGAGCCAAGGAAGTTACCTGTTCTGAACAGTTGGGTCCAGGGCTTACTGTATCCCATGTTGGTCTACAGCATGGGTGCCAAACTCATGGTTCCTGCTGTTCTCCTGCTCCCACAGTGTAACGCGCGTTACACACGCTGCCCATGTGACCAGTGCTGGCAGGAGTGCGGGGGCAAGGAGCTCAGCACTGACACGGTAGAAACAAGGTGCCAGGACAGATAAAACAAGGTGGAAGGCTCAATTAGTCCCACAGGACATGAGTTTGACACCCCTGCTCCACAGGGACCTTTGGGAGCTGGCTACAGGCAGGCCGATGTGACAAAAAGGTGGCAGAGATCTGCAAGATGTCTTTGGCTTCAGCTATTTTATCAGTACATATTACACAGAGCAGAACTTGCTCTTAATATTCTTTTGTTGTTCTCACATCAAAGGGCTAAATTATGCCCCCTAATACGTGTAAGAGGCTTTTCAGTTATCTTTCTGATGCAAATTATATGATTTTGCATTATCCACTAATTATGTTCGGTTTGAAAAGTACAGCAGATGTTGTGCAAAGCCTATATGTCAGTTCTCTCCTCCTCTGAGAATAACATCCGTGTAAGCAAAACTGAAGCAGCCCTGTCGTGAGTTCAAGTTTAGCTGTAGCTCACGGGTAGAATCAGTCTGGTCTTTAGAAAATTTGAGAAGTATGGTGAAACTGGAACTAAAGATCTGATGTGCCCAGCTCAGCACCTGGACATATACCCAGTCATCTCCAGCACATACATCCTCTCCCCTTGCTAGGTGCCTATATTTAGGATAGTGCATCATTATATTTAAGAGATGATTCAGGTCCATTAGATGACAGCCCAGTGTGAAATCTGCCCTCAGCTCTCATTGCACAACACAGAATAAGCTGCATTTGATTGTGGCAACATGCCGACAATGCCAAGGTTAATGAATTAAAGATGTAAAACAAAGAATGCTTAATGAAGTCAAGTTTTGAGTGATTGTTTTACCAGGTGGCATTTAGTATTAAGAATAATTACTATGAAGTAAGCTCTCTACCCACATCTGACTGGGTTCTTGTAGAGCTGCATAGCATTTCAAAACACAGTTGAGTTGAAAAAGGCAAATACTCAAAAGGTCTGCAAAGCAACATCAGCCAAATGTGTTATTACTTATTCTTCTTAAGAAGTAGCAATAGGAATGTATGGGGGCAAAGAAGGAACAACGTTATAATAAATTTCATGGTGGTTCTGGACCATATCTTATTATCTAGTCAGATATATTAGGTTAAGACAGAAGACCTCTCCAGAAGTCCACTGAGGGCGCTTCCTCAAAATAAGAACACTGCCAGATGGTTGAACATCTGAGACAGGAAGGAGTGAGAGCAGCCTTTTCACCCAGTCCCATCTATTCCTCTGAAAGTCTGAAGTTTTGTCAAACTCACCCAGTCCTTAACTCACGGAATTTAGGGAAGATGTGTCTCTGCAGGACTCTCCTTCTTCCTCCTATGCTGAATGACCTACAAGGCTGTAATGGGACCACAACACGCCTAAGACAGGCCTTGACTGCACATCAAAGGGCAGAGTATGACAGGCAGCTGCCAGAGCTGGAATAATCAATGTTAGCTCTTCGTCTTTGCCAAAAAGACTATTGATTTTCTATATTTGCTCCTGCAACTTGGCTGACAGGTTCATAGGACAGCAAGAATCTCAGCTAACGGCAGTGCTGCTTCAGCCAGTTGTTCTTAATAACCCTGCCAAAGAAAGAAGATTTATGGACAGGAGCTGAACAAGGCAAGAGGATATATTTTTTTTTAATGTAAGCACATATCTCAGGACAGTTTCCTTGCGTACAAGTTGTCTCATACTCTTTTCCACGAAGCAGCAAGAATACAGTCTCTGAAGTATCTGATGCGTAAGAGGTGATAGTTGAAACTGGGATAAGAGGTTATACACAAAGCTGATTGCTCTGTGTATTCCCTTACACAGGAGCAGGTGTACAATAGCACAGGTTCTTAGATCATGACCTTCTAGACTGAGGTCTAACCCACCCCACCCCCCGAAGTTAATTAGAAATCTCTTGCTGATCTATACGGACATTAGATGTTTTACCACTGTCAAGGTTTGGCCCTCAGTGTGTCTCTCCCTAAGGCCATCAGCGGATTTGGCTTAGTGCCATGTGCACAAATTCTTCAAAATTAATAACCAAGTCCTTCCACACGACCTCTCTGCTTTGTCAGACATCTATATCATGACCTTCTGTTTCAGATACACAAAAAATGTGGTTGAACGCACTGGCAAATAAAGGCTATACAATAAAAATGGGAATGAAAGTGACTGGTATGCTTACTGCTGCAGTAGAATATACATCAAAAGAAGGAATAAGCCATGCTGAATATAGGATAGCTTTGATTTACTATATTTTCAAACCACACTTTAAATACTCTTTGTTTCTGAGCCCAGTCTGTAAGTTTTTTTCCTCTCACCTTAATGTAGTCCCTTCTGTCCCTGGATTTTATGCACCTCTGTCTTCCAGGGAATATCTGGTTTGAGACACCAACCAGCACAAAGCATCTTGCAGGATGGCAATTTGGGCTTTATAAAGCTTTTATGGGAACTATAAAGAAGACACCCAGAAAAAATATGTTGATAACTGAGATAGTGTCTTGATGCTTGATACCTAACTGGGACCGTGCAGATGCCACAAAATGGAAACAGACATTTGCGAAGATTTGAGTATCAAAAAGAAGCACAAGTTTCTTTCAGTCTGCTTTCTTTTCAGAAATCCCCTTTCAGTAAAACCCATGAGTGAAAGTCATGTTTCTTTTGAAGTTTAAGTCTTAGCTACTTGTTGGGCAAAATCAGACAGGTAATGTTTGTAGGACTTTTGAGGACTTAAAGATTCTCTATTTAGCCTTCTACAGCATATATTCAATACTGGTATAAAAAGTCAGCATCCTAGACAGCAATACTTCACAATCCTGTAAAAAACTTTACCCCTCTTGGATTCTGGCAGTGCACTGCACAGGAAGTGAGTTTTGAACTCTGAGACTACAAGGTGTGCCTAGTTAGTTTTAGTGTCAGGGTGAGAAAGTCCCCCGAGATCAATTATTGCAGGAGGAGAATTCAATCACTAAGGTGTTTCCAAGCTGGATTAGGCTGAAATACATTCACAGAATGTGCTGACAGGTTTTCTCCAAGCAGGGATCAATTATAAAATGAAAGCCATTTGTTTCTCTAAGTGCAAATCTAATTTCTGGTTATTTTCCTGGATATACAATATAGAAATTATCCTACTTTAATAGACAGGGATGGATCATAAATTATTCCTGAGTGAGTCTTCTAGTACTAAACTATTCTCCCTTTTTCACACACAAAAGTCTTAGGCTAGTGTATTAAAAATAACAATATAATTCTAAAAGATTTGACTGTCACTTTGCTGAACAGTGGTTTCTGGCTAATAGGACAGAGTTCACATTCACCCTTAAAAGGCCTGTGGTAGAAAGTATTAAATATCCCAATCAGGAATGAGATGTGCAGTCCCATAGGGACCTTTGCTCTCTGATGTTCTCACTGCCACTAGAAGAATAAATAAATGCAAAGCCTGTCATCCTAGCTAATAACTCCCAGAGACAGAGGTTACAATTACGCAATGGGAGTTAGCCTATGTTTCAATGATGTTTTGCTATTAAAGCTGTCGTGCTGAAAGGGTTTTTATGACTGCATGTTAAAAAAGAAGTGGCAGACTCAAAGTGTATGACCCAGCAGTCTGGGTTTCATGAGAGCCAGCACTAACCAAGCATAGAAGACATTTTTTTTTTGTTTAGAATGTACCAGTACCTTTCCTTTGGAGGGCAACATGAATCAGAATTGACCAGTCTACAAGGGATACAAAGGTTCATCAACCAGGGCAAAATCCTGGACTGCATAGGACCCTCCAGGAGGTCATCAGGTCCTAGCTACAGCAAGGGGGAATAAGGGAAAGGATGAGGATTCAGTAATGCAGTACCTCATTGCAGTAGATTTTTCATGGGGCATTTGAACCTGTTCTCCTTTTACTAAGATGTTCTTCATGCCACAATCATGGCCTGCTACAATTTTGATCATTGCTTTATGAAAACTCAGATTAACATCTGATCTCTCATGATTTAAGAAAAAAAACCAAATCCATTTTCTGCATGCTCCTAACCTCATATTTAGATAAGTAGGAACAAAGCCCAGAGCTCTGGAGATATTTTTTAAGTGGAAATAAAATTGATATACATCACCAGAAGATGAAGTGAGCAGCAATTTGGCTTCAGAGATACGAAAAATCTAAGGTAGAAAATTTGCTAATGGAAAGTCAGGAAAGGAAATTACATCTGGAGCCTCTAAGGCTGGGAAAAGTGACACATTAAAAAAGTTTAATGTTCTTGAGGGTTGTCTGTATACGCATGAATTAAAGTCAGCTAAGAAAACAGCCAGTGTTAAAGACATTAGTCCCAGTTGCTAGTTAAAGGAGTTAAGAAACATCAATAGAAATTAATGATTTAGGGCTATTATAATGCAACCAGAATGAGTGAGTTGAAGTGCCAGTTAAAGCATCCAGTATGACGGATGTGCTGGAAGGCTAGTTTAGGCAAGGACTGAGAAACTCCGGTTTTCTTACAAAGATTTTAATCCTTTACCTCCATCATATGTCTTCCATTACCTTTCAAGTTAAAAAAAAGGAGCTGGATGTTTCTTCATGGACCAAATTGCAGTAGAAATAAATAGAAAGGTGGCTTTACAGTGTGCAGGAATTCCCGCTAGCTGCCCTACGAGGGCAGATTTACAATAATTTTTGCAACACATACATAAACAATGTAAAACGTTCAAATCTGCAGATCTGACTCTTGTTCAGAAAAAAAATAAAATTAGAAATAAGTAAAGTTATTACATTCTCTGGCACCTTTTGCATTTGCAGCCCTCAAAGTATTTTACAAACATTAACTCAGTGCCGACCCCACGAGAGCTTCTTTGCTTTTCTCCTGCTCTCTATTTTACAGTTGAAAAACCAATGCAGATGTGAAACATTACATACCTGCCTTCTAACCATCAACTTCTATGCTCCTGCTCATACCACTAGATCGCAGTGACAAGTTAGCATGATAATTCCCAGCGTGAAATGATCTCCTGGGAATGAAATGTGTAACCCATTAAATATACAGCTCGCTTACATTTGCTTATTTTTAAAGTACATCTTTAAATAATACATTTTCTGTGATCAATTTGAATAGTTCATAATTCATAACATTAAATCATGGCAAGGTGTCTTTTTGAAGTCAAATCTAATGAAGTAACTTTTAACTTCAAGCAAGCAGTTGAGCCTGTGATTCATTTAAGAGTTTATCTCTGTCAGATTTGCAGTTACACATATTAAAAATTGATCTACGTATCTATATATTTTGCTGTAGTTGAAGTTATCAAGGTTATAATTTCTGAACAGTTTCCAAGCTTGTGGTGAGTAATATCAATTTTAGGACAAAAATATTTAGAATAACCCTTCTTTTTGCACTAAAATGCATTTTTCTCTGTGACCTGCATCTTTATCCTCTGATATTTTCCCCATCACAAACCACATTCTTCTGTTTTGCTTGTTTGTTTTGGGGATCACTGAGAAGTATTATACTTTCTTTTTCTTTTCTTCAGTGAGTGATTGCTTTTGAAGCAATTTTGATTGCAAGGCATGAAATACTTATTCATGAGTTTACATACCTCTTCCAAAAGCAGCAGAAATGCTAGGCCAACACATTCAAAATGGATTGTATTTGGGGTTGTCTCACATTTAGATGTCTGATCTGGAACATATAAATAAAATCTTGACTCAAAGGGTGAATTTTCAGCTTGATATGTGTTCCAGAAGATCACATATATTTATATATGCAGCATATGTACCTCTGCATTGAGCAATTTGAGCAGGTGACTCTGATATCTGCTGAAAATGTCCCCAGCCCCACTAAATGGAATCAAAATCCTAGATTCTAAATGCTGGTTTTTAGTGGGAGGTTAGGTCAGGCACCCTGTCTTCTCTGGTTGTCATGGTATTGAGCAGTACCAGGACGCCTCCTAAGTCACAGCTTGTCCCATTCAAAAGAAACAACACTATCCTCTTGAGCATTCTCCGTAAAAGCTAAGATTTTTTTTTGCTGCAAATTCCTCCCAGTCTTATTTCTCCTAACTGTTAATCTCAAGCCTTCAGATTTTTCTTGCTCTTGGATCTATTTTTAAAAACCTTTTTTCTATTAGATATAATCAGCACTCACCTGAAAGAAGAGTGTACTAAAGACTTATGAAAAAACTGCTTTAAGATCCCATGATAATAAACTCTCTTTAATCCCAAATATATAGGAGATACAAAGCAAGGCCCACAACAAGTTTTATTGAGAGCATTAGTGTCAGCAGTTTAAAGAGAATTACAAGGAAAAAAACCCATTCCATCCCTGAGGGAAAATTCAAGTAGTGCATATGACTAAAAGGAACATTTCTATAGGGAATTTCTTATGAAAGAGATTTTTAATTCAAGATAAGGAAATCACTGCAGAAGGGTTATAATGATCAAAACCAGTCTTCTGAAATATCAGAATCCAAAGAAGAGCTGAAATGAAAGCCATGAATGAAAGGCAAGTAAGTAAGTTCAAATGCAGGAGAAACTCCTACTTTTATTTGCAGCAAATATTGTTTGTGATCAGACTCCCAAATAAGACAGGTGCTAAATGCAGATGGGAACAATTGAAAACTGACTTATAGCTATGATCTATAACAGTGCTAGATTTATTGACTACCTGCTGTGAAAACAGACCTTTTTTGTTGGCAGCAAAACCTCAGCTCACCATTTGTGAAGTATCTCCTCTGTCATTCTCACAATTTCCTAGAAGATGCGATTAACCAAGATGCCAGTGCTGCTACATTCCTCCCTGCTCACCAATCAGTGCAGTATTAATAAGATGCCAGGTGAGACCACTGAACCTCCTGTTGAGCTATTGAAAGGAAAGTAAGCATGCTAAAAATATTTAGAGAGATTTATTTGATTTCTCCACATTAAGTCCTTCTGGTTGCTGCTTTGTTTTATTTTGGTACGGAGCCTTTCTATCAGAGATTTGGATCTATCATTGAATCATGGAATCATAGAATATTTTGAGTTGAAAGGGACCCATAATTGTCAGTGAGTACAACTCCCTGCTCCTCACAGGACTAAGTAAACAAAACCACTGAGAGCGTTATCAGTGCACTTCAGTCCCTGCAGCTCTTTGTCTTATGTGGTAAACTAACAGACTTCGCCAATTGTTCTGCTGAGCACAGAGACACTGGAATTATATGCATCTCAAATGTGCGTGTATTGAGCAGTAAAGTTACAGTATTCTCTTCTTTGCAAGAATGTATTATATCCATACACACCCAGAGATACGAATAGGCACAGTGCTGGGGCAAGCAGAGGATTGATTCCTATTCATCTGAGCTGCAAAAGCAGCCTATTCTGCTTTGGTAAATCACAATGAAACAACCTCCTCATCTAATGGTTATTTAATTTAATTCAACAGGTCCCCTTGGAACAGGCAGGTTTTCTATGAGCAGCTGAAAGCAAAATCAAACATGACATTTTGGGGTATTCATCAAAAGCAGTTGAATGAACAAATATCTGAAAATAAACAGTATTCTCCAATATTTCAATAACCAGGACTGGAGACATGACGAATTTTAGAAATAAAAATATTATCAGATTTCCATTGTAAACTGCTGACAAGTAGAAATGATCTGTTAAGTTTATTTGAAAACTTGTGTTTACTTGGCATTTTAATGGAAAGTCTTAAAAGCACAGCAACAGCCCCATGGAGCTGTGTGCTCTGTATGCACTAACAGCAACCATTTTTTGCATGAAAGTATGTCACAAGTAGTGCAGACTGCAAAGTGCAAAAGTGAAATATATACGTGAACATACAGATAGCAGATGAAGTTGCCATTCTGAATGATTCAGAACTGGGTCTCTTAAAACATTTACTAAGCAAGGTAACAAGGCACATTTGTTTCTGACACTTTTAAATGGACACCAAAACTGACTATGGCACAAGCAAAAGGAATAGGTTGGTTGATAATAGAGAATAAAAATAAGTTTTTACTATAAAGCAAGTTGAAAATGGCCAATCTTAGCCAGGCTGAGATGGCAATGTATATCTAGCTACTTCACAGATGATATCAAACTAGAGAAATGGGTAGGTTCATACATGCTCGAGTGGAAAATTATCTGAAAATGTAAGCAGACAGACTAGTACTGAGCTGGCATAATACAGAAAGCACAAAAGGTATTCACAGAAATGATTTGGTGAATGGTCTTATCACTGTTTTAAGATATATCTCAAAAATCTCAATTAAGTTACTGTTTTTAGGCTGAGCACTCAACAATGTTGCTCAAAATCATTAGCTGCCTTTGGAAATCTTGATCCTTCTATGTGGAGAGCTATTTGTAAGTGAGTGGGATTTTTAAAACAAATGCATCAATATATAAATAAGTAAATACATAAATAAATTTATACTATTCAATAGGGGGCTGTGGGTATGTTATATTTTTCTCCACTGAGCATAGAATAAGAGCTTAAGAGCCTGTGGGAAGAAGTACGGGGTGAATACCCCTGAAAGGAGAAGGCAGCGTGAACTGGATTCTTGTGTGATTGCCTGTCCTGTGTATTGCTGACTGTACTTTTCCTGCACAGTTCCAGTTCCACAGGACTTAACCACAGACCAAGATTAAATGGGAGCACTTTAAGAGTTGAGACAGACTTATTGAATCCATTGCATGCAACAGGATGTTTTCTTTCAAAGGTAATTTATCTCCTCTCTGTGGCTGGAGCAATAAATACCCTGCAAAAGAACTCCATGCTCACTCATAAAACAAAATCCATATTAATCTCAACTATCAGAGACAACTATAAATTGAATGAAAATGAAACAGGGTAAAGAGGGCTTGGAATCAACAGCTCCATCACTGGCAACTCAGAATCAGGCAGACATCATGGCAATGCTTGCTGAATTCAGCCTTCAAGAGGCTGCAGAGAACTGACTCTTGGGTCACCTCCAACAAGGTTGAACATGAACCTTCAGGTCTCCATGAGCCACATGCAGATCCTGGAGACCACTGAGGGGAATAAATATCTCTGCCCCAGGAAGCAGATCAGTAAGAAAACTGACTTTTTTTGTGAACAGGAGGGCGCGGGAGCCAGTCCTTGGAGAGCAGGAAGAGGGACATGGACAAGGTAGCAGAGGTTTTAAATTTTAACACCAGGAAGTATCGGTCCTTATAGATAACAGAACTGAACAATTTAACCTTGCGCAGTTGATGGGTATGAGTCATGGGTGTGTATAAGCTATGTGTGGGTTATTCTAGCTCAGTCTGCAGCCAGAATCATGTTATTTAAGTTTTCTATAAACAAACAGTTCTAAATGTCCCACCTTGGGTTAAGGGTCAATACTGTTCTTTTAAAGGTAGCTCTGAGGAACCTCCCACATAACTAAACATACAGGATTTCCTACAAGCAATACCTCCGTCTGATGCCAATGCGATAGCATGGAGGGAATAGGGTCATTCCAGATTTGAGAGCTAAAGGTAAGGAGGAAAGAGAATAACAAATTGCTGTTTCAGAATTTTGGGGCAGTTATTGTTACTGGATTATGAAATGTGGTGAAATTCCTATCATTTTTTTAGCCTGAAGACATGTATTCACCAGGGCCCCTTTTCATCAAAGAATACCATATGCAAGCATCTGTAGGTACATGGCCCCATACATCCTATACATAAATTCAGTGTCAGATATACATTTATAAAGCCTCCTGAACTGCCATCTAAACAAGCATCATTTGCTGTCAGAGTTGAAGCACTTGGATGTTCTCTACTCCAAATCAGTCCTGGGCGAATTCCATCCCCGCAGCTCACCCATTTTTCTATTACAGCTAATGCAAGTAGCTCAGACTCTTATCTTCCTATCAGTCATCATATGTCATCTTCCTCATGCAAGTCATCCTGTAGCAAAGTTAATGAGCATACTTATGTGAGGGAAGTTATGGAAAAAAGTGTTTACGGGTGCAGGAGTTTATTATCTTTGTGGTAAGTAAGGCAACATATTCATGGACAAGATGGATGAGTGTAATTTAAAAAAATTAAAAGGAAGCATGAATGAATATCTGAAAAAGGCTAAACCTCACTCCCAGTTCAGACTGAAAGTAGCACAAGGAGAAATCTTCTTGAAAACAGATGGTTGACACTGGAGAAAGCTTTTGGACACAAATTTTCTCCTTTTCCGAAAGGAAACTATGCAGAGTGCCAGTTGCTGATGGCACACCCTGTAGGAATCAGTGGGCTCTGACAGTGCCCACTGGAACTCTCTGCTTGAATCTAGCCAAAGCTAAAACTTGCCTAAAAACTGATTCTATGTAAAACTGGTCCTGAAGAGAGGAGAATCAGTCTTTTCTTGCACTTGAGCTAGTTACAGTAATTAGTTAGAACTGTGAGAGACAGTTCAAACTCTGCTGACCCTCTGTCTCTCACAGGTGGCTCACTGCAGGCCAGTTACCCCACTGAAACCAGCACGTGAAAATGCACCTGGAGAGTCTGTCAGCTTGCCCCAAGTAACTTCAACCAAAATCATTACAGTGAAATTATTCTCTTCCTCCAGCTGTGTGGTGGCTTATTTTCCAATCTGGCAATGATGACTTCAGCTGCCAGATTCAAAGAGCAAAATGTAATCCAATAACTGCTCATACATGATGCTTGGGAAGAAGCTGATGACTGTGTTACATTTGGAAAGATAAGGAGGGTGAGACCTGTACTATCTGAGAGCTAATCAATCTCCAGCATCATAAAATTGGACTAATGCATGCTCAGGACACTGATGCCAAAGCCCAACAGAAACAGCACAGGGGGCAGGGATGAATGCCTTGGGACTCCAGCTTCACACCCCAGCAAGGGCATCTACATCACCAAGATCGGTAGGGCTTTGGAGAGGTGGAGGCCAGCACTGAGTTAACTCATAGGGTGAAGGAGGAAGTAAAAAGGGAGAAGAGAATCAGCCTGTTTGTTCCAGGACCCAAACCAGTTCTTAGCTGCTCTAAACAGCTCTTTGTAGAATTGTCAGCATAGCATTATGAGAATAAACACAAGCAAAGTGGAAGGATGGGGCAAACCAGCAACTAGTAAAACACCTTTGTTGTGAGGCAGTTCTTTTAATCAAGAGTAAACATTTGTTCCCCCAGGCAAGAAGACATCCCAACTAAAATCTGCCATAATGAAAGAAGCCATGCAATATGCCATCTTCAGGAGCCTATTTCCTCTCCCACTGGAAGGACACATTGCAAGGATAGTGAGGCGTTATTATGGAAAGCAGTACAGCAGGTCCAAGGCTTCTACTAACCAGGAAGATCCTAACTCTGGTCATGTCCATTTCCAAAGGCAATGAAGGCAACGGGCTCCTGCCTGCAATATCCGGTACACAATAGCGGAGGTTTTTTTCCTATATGTCCAGGTCAAGTGTGTGGAGCCGGAGTCTGGATTTGCAGTTCACTGGACAATGCTCTGCAGGCATGGGCACACACAGGCTGCTGCAGGCATTCCAGCTCCTCTCCCACAGCTGCGGCTCTGCAAGACTGGTGCTGTTACCTGGCCGATTTACTTAGGGGAAGCCAAAAAATGGGAGCTAAGGAGCTCATTAGATAAATAGTATAGTGCTTCCAAGAAAAATTAAGCTGTTCTTTGCAAACAAATATACTTCAAAGACAGAAAATTGCTTATCACTTTCCATTAATGCTTGTATTTTACACCTTCTGCCTTTTCTGCTCTTTAAAATCGAATGCACTGGGCCATCACTGCCTATTTCTCCATATGTGACTAGGGCTTTATTAAGTGAAGCCCTAATATTAGCTTATCCCTTGGCACTATGGCAATTAGCACAAGGTAAGGATATTCATATTAGACAGCCAGTATAGCTTTGGATACACAGGAAGCAAAAGGGATGCACTCATTCATAAACAGATAAATATTTCCTCTCATTACAGGTTTCCTCCATGCTCATTGCAGACAGGTGTCAACTATTCCTGTCTCTAGGTATATCAATATTACTCATCACCAAGTCAACAGCAAGGCAATCCACAGTTGCTTCTGCAATTCAGGTTTAAAGTTACTACAGCAGCACAAGTCAGAAGGATTAAATGAGAAGGAGGGTATGCTGAATATAGGAAAATATTATATGCAAATTGTGATTATTCACGACTGAGTCACAAAAAATGTGTATTTAAAATCTGTCATGACTTCTAGCTTTAAGAATACTATGTTTTGCATTTATGTAATGACTTTCAATGGAGGATCTCGAAACGCTTCAGAGGCACTTAGATGAATGCAAAATAATGTCAGTCTCACAGCGGAGCTTTGGGTGCATTTCTTTTCAAAATAGCAGCTAGCGAGAGGTGATGCACTTGGGATTTGAAGTGAGGAATAAGATAAAGGAAACAGGAAGTGTCAGCAGAGGCCTAACAGTCAGCAAACCAAGACTGGACCTTCAAAGGTGGGGACAAATGAAACTGTGTGACAGGCAGTAAGCAATGAGAGACGTGACACATGTCAGCGTGTTACCTCCCCAGGAATGAGTGTCCCCAGCCAACTCTTCTGACAATGCATGTGTTTATGTGCTTAGGAGAATGCTGTGCCAGGGTAAGGCAAAATGTGCTGTCATTATCTCTTCATAACACCTTGCACAACAGTTATGTCCCACCACTGGGTCAGAGAAATGGATGGAAAGGTTCCTCAAAACAATGGCTCCCAGGGGTTTTCAAGACACTGGAATATGAAGAAAACAAATTGCAAACTTAAAACAAAGCACACGGACTCTTCTGCTTCTCATGCACAGACAAGCATGACTAACAAGCAAAAAAAATATGGAAAAAGTGGAAACATCAACATGCAAAACCTAGATCATTTTGAAATGAAAACCACTGTGGAAACATGAAATAGAGTGATACTTGGTGGTCTGGGGAGCAAAAAGGGCTGACAAAGATGAATCTGATCCATTCTCTAGTACCCAAACAGGTTTGGCCTCTCTTGAACCTTACAGATGCATCCTTTAAAATATCCAGTGACAGAGTACTTAAATTGATGTCCAGCTTCTTTCTTCTCTCTGATTAAATCACAGTGCCTACAGTTACGCAGCAAACAAATATATTACAAACAACAATACTCCAAAAACATATTCACTAGCTGAGTATTATTAATGCCAGAAAAAATATGATGTGGCCCATCACTCACCACAAGAAATCCCACTCCACCCCCCAAGAAAGCATGATAATTTTGCAGCACATTCTTTCATTCCTTTTTACACAAGCTGAGCAGGGATGGTGGAAATTTAAAACAGGAAAGAGCACACCTCAGTCTTTGTGGGCATTAATGTTAGGAGGCAAGGCGATGGATGCTTTAACTACTGTTTTCCTGAGACCTTCTAAGAGGCCTTTCACCAGGTGAGAAAAAGCAAACTGCAGGATTGAGAGTACCCCAAGGTACAGCTCTTCAACTGGAGGAACTATGGACTGCCAGGCCCTATAGAGAGAGCTGTCTTCTCCCACCTAGTGCACATATCTGTTAAGATTAAGAAGGAAAAAAGAACAGATCAAAGATTTGAATGTTTTCAATAATACTGAAAAGCAGAACACTATAAACTTAGCAAGCTAAAGATGGTAACTGAGATTGTATAATAGGAGATAACATTTTTAGAATGCTATAAAATCTAACTCCATCGGGTGATCCAGAGAAAAACTAATGCTGTGTTGAAACTGTAGACTGATAAATGCCTGCAGGTACTGCTGGCCTTAGCAAGAGGACATCCTAGTACCCACACATTTTGCGTTAGATTCTGCCAGTAAGCGATTTGGAGTTACAGTGACAACTTGTGGTATAAAAGAAGTTACAGGCAGTGTAATTTGTGTTTGATTTCATGAAAACACCCATATCAGAAGCTCAAGGTAAAATATTTCAGAACTTACACTTTTTTTCCCCTAGAATTGTAATTTCTAAACATATTTATGTATTTTCTTCATGTCTAGCTAAGAAATTATTTGCAATGTGTATGCCACCAGGCCTACACCTGCGGAGACCCTTTCTCCCAGAAAAATGCCTTCTGACCCTAGAAAATACTCAGAGGAGACAATAGAAACCCACAGGACACTGCCTGGTAAGACTGCTTTAGAAAGACAAACATGGTTGCTGTTGAGAGAATTAAAACGCTTTGCAGTACCTCAATGTCTAAAATATCTTTTAACGTAGATTTTTGAACTTGCATAACAGCTTTCAGTCTTCAAAGGCCAAGCAAGTAATTGTGCGGTAGCCAGTCATGAAACATCCATATGTCTTCTGTACAAGGAAGGTGATAAGTTCTGTCAGGAAATCTGTTTGTATGGCTTTTTGATAGTCAGTCTAAGCCACGAGGAATCATGGCCCCAGATAATTCAGTCATCCTAATCTAACAAGATTCTAGTAATATCTCACCAGATATGAAGATAAACTACCACCTAAGGTCAGCAGGCAGATCCCAGCACACCTTCTGCCGACCAGAATGCATAGACATCAGTATAGGTGCCTTTCTTCTCATTCTTCAGATAAATACGGTCCACCTAAGAAATGATGGCACTGGCCATGTGTATTAGTGTGCATGCCTCATGGTGACTTCAGACATAGATGACACAGATGGCTTGTGCAGATTTAACTACTTGTAAAAGCCTAGAAACCACTGACTAACTGATGGATCTTCTTTTCCAGCTGCATACAGAACCACAGTATATTTTCAGAAGAGCAGAGGTGTGCCAGACAGTTTTGAATTGATATATAAAACAAATACCTGTATTACATACCAGAGATTGGTTGGAAAGACTCGGAGCTGCCACCAGTAAAGCCACTGGGAATTGCCAATGCTTGCCCTAGCACAGTGTTTTGTTCTCAGCATCCAGTTATTGGAAAGAAACTCTCCAGATTAACACCAGTGCTGTCCAACCGCAGCAGATCCCAATGGTCAGCTTTGCTGCCAGTGGTATTGTTGTGACGGTCCTCCACTAGCTATGACTCTTATTAAGAGACAGATGAGCCCAATACAGTCTGACCTGCTTGGTGTCTGGCTCTCAACTCTTAACTTTGACTGATATAAAATATTCACCAAAACTCTGTATTAGACATTGGCAGAACCTCATATTTCTTTCCCTGACATTAACAAATGAGACACATTTGTCAATGGCACAAGTTATCCCATCCTCCTCACCACGATGGATGTTACATTTCTTGAATCCACTGTTAAAGAAACCGTAGAATGGCAATTTACCAAAATCCACTGTGGAGCTTAAGACCAAGCAAAGAAAAATAGAAGTAACTTGGGGAGTGTTTCTACCAGTATTTTCTTACAACACTTAATAACACCTTCATTATTTCCTCTGAAAACCAAGGTCAGGCACAACTCACCCTCATGAAGTTTGAAATGGCAAAAGGCGCCCACGTTTCCTGCCTGAAGGAGTGTAGGTTTGTATGTTTGCTGCAGCCTGGAGTGTCCTTGAAAAAGGATCTCTGCAGAGGCAGCTACAAGCCCAACCCACAGGGACACAGGTGGTGCCATAAGTGATGGGAGGGTGAGGGGCACTCACTGGTGGAGTAGTTTATGTGCACATTCAAACTATGGTTGTACATGTACCGCAGTGATACAAACCTAAAACTCCTTTTACTTCTGCTGTCCACATATACATTCCTGCCCTCCCCTCTTCACTTCCATATCCAAGCATCTTCAAGTCTTCCTGATGGAGCTTGCAGGGTGGGTGGGATGGGGAATAGTGAGTGAAAGTGTGGAACACACATCTCAAAAACATACATTATAAAGTTACCTCCTTTTTCCGTTCAGTGAGCATCCATATGTGCACATACACATGAATAACTCTCCTTCCCCATTGCACATGGATATTCCTCTGATTCCCTTTCACTGCGGGGTAATTTGCAGGTGAGGGAAGGGTCCAGTGCAATTTGCTCACAATTTTCAAAATCAATGCCCCCTCCGACATGTCTGGTGTGCACAAACAGTAGAAGAATTGAGGGAGGCAGACCACCAAGAGCAACTTTCCATTCTTTACTTCCTAAGTCCACACTCACACAGAGGTGAAAATAGTGGTGTCAGGTTCCTCAGTTCTTCAGTGAATACAGTCACTCTCTTCTTCTGTCACCCTGTATTAACTGCTTGCTTGCTGTGGCAGATTCCATTTTTTTCCACTCACACCTCTCCCCTTATACACAAATACAGGCAGAGAAGTGCTAAATCAAAATGGAGGGAACGTTACCATCATGTTTCAAATGTATCCCACTGACGAAAATAATAAGGAAAAACAATGGTTAAAATCTATTTACAAAGCTAGTTTTCAGTGGAGTGCTTCTGATGACTTTTATTAATTATTGAATAATTTCATCCATTATTCAAGCTTTTCCTGCAGTTTATACTATCAGCACACACCCTTACAGACTGGAATCAATTGACCAGCACCCTGTACACCTGCCTCCTGTGTGTGTGCTTGCACACAGGTAGAGAGGGAACCTCTTATGCCAGGGTTTTGCTCTGCTGGCTGCTGTTTCTCCTGCTACCTTGCGTCTGAGAAGCTCTTCTTGTATTATTTCCAGTTACTCTCCTGACTCCACACGGTGTGATGGCCTGTATTAAAATGCAGAAAATATAGATACAAATCAGCTCTGCTCTGCTGTCTTTCATTGCACGCTCTCTGAGGATTTTGTACTATGCTCCTCATCCTCAAACCTGAGGGCTCAGGTTGAAGCAGCCCATAGCGTGGAACCCAGATATGAATCCCCGTGGTCTGTGCATTTGAAGCCCAAAAGACAGGTTGGACAACACGCACCTCAGATCTGCAGATATACAGCTTTCTAAAATTTGGCCTCTGATTTTCCAGACTGGAGATCATGTAAATTAGAAACGGAGATCAGAAATGAAAGAGGGAGGGCAGAAAGAGAAAGCACTGTTCTCTGAAAATGGACCATCTTTCAAGCATTTTTGATGAAACACTCTCCAATATACAAATACACAAACAATGGTTTTAGTCACCAATTCAACCGAATTTTCGCTGGTCATAGAATTTCTTGGACTTATAGTTTTGAGGATGATTCTGATGCTTGGGATTCACTAAAGAGACAGTCAAAATAAGACTTCAACTTTCTTTCATTTATATCAATCAGACCAACAATTAGATAAAAATATGTGCAGGTTTCTACTCACAGGGAACTTAAAAAAGAAGCTACACTGATAGCTTTTTCTTAGAAATAGTGATTCTCCATCTTGCCTTTCAGTTGAAACTACTTACACTCCTGTATGTTTATTCAGCCTCATCCTTGTCATCTATCCATTGCCATAATGGCCTGAGCATCATGGTTCTGGTCTTATACCATCCTTCATTTGTAACAACCTCAAGGATAGTAGAGATGCACATAATAATTATATGTATGGAATAAAATACACATATACTGTTTAATAACATTATGGAATGAAGAGTGAGGTATCTTTTTAGGCCTTACTATGGTTTGATGAACTTTTATCACCCGATCAGCCATTTTTCCAGTGGAGCAGCTACAGACTATAACATATTAGGCAATTGTACCGGATTTCCACGGTAAAGTGGATGAGGAATTCCTCTTGAAAATGTGTAACCAGCCCTGCCTTTTATAGCAGAACTGCAAGGGAGCCCAATAGACCCCAAGAGTAAATGTGAAGGCAATATTTTCATATTATCTTTTCCACATTCCAATAATGAGCACTTAAGCTTCTCTAAAGACAGATGAAGCCAAACAGCAATGAATATCGACTGTAAAATGATTTAAGTGACTCCTGCAACCTGCAGTTCACTCAGGATGTAGGGACTATTTTAATAGCCACAGGGGACTAAGAATGTAGCATCTGTAAAGAGAACCAATGTGTTGCGTGAGCAACAGCTAAAACTGAAAAAAACCCAGACATTGGAGTATACAAGCCCTTCCTCATACCTGGGAATTTTCTAGCCACTTAACCAATCCAACACATTTCACCTTTACATTTTTAAACAAAGAACAGTGATGCTGAACAAATTGTGAAAAACTACAGAGAAGAAGCAAGAGGCCTGTTTATTATCAAATGCAGTATTTCAGAGCTAGAAAACTGAAAAGGTAAGAACGGGCTTATGTGATGTATAGCCATAGCTCTTCTATTCATGCATACAAATTCCTGGTGTCCTCCAACTTCAGGTGCTGAAGCATAAGCTAAAGATTACATGACACACCTTTCCATGGTGGTCCTATTTACTCCTCACCTAAACTGAGAGGGATTCACTGGTTTCGGTGAAGGTATTCCTGATTTATATGAATGGAAAGTAGATACCCTGCCTTTGTTCTTCCAGATGCAGTGCAATATCCCATATTTATCTGGCAGAAAACTTGAAAAGCACTTCCTGAAATTCCGACACTTTTAAAACTCAAAACCCACTTCTGATATTTTATTAACTATTATTTCAAGATCATGAAAATTAAAGAATCAGTTGTCTTGACAATTTATCCTAGATGTGATCAAAGTTGCAACAAGATGGAATTATTGAACAATTGAACAATCAAGTCTTCAAAAAATCAAATCTGTTCTTTCTATGTGTAAATACTATTAAGTGTCCTAGTGTTTTTCTGTATTCTTTAAAACAATGGGGAACATCAAGAAGAATCCCTTCCTCTCCCTGAGAATTCATGGCTGTGTTTGGAGAACTTTGAATTCTTCCACTGCTTCTGCTGCTGTGACCTTTATTAATTTGCAACCTTCTAAAACTTTCCCATTACGGTTTGGTTTCTTGGATAGATTCTTTAAATACAAAAACAATGGATTTGCTTTCCACATGTTGAAAGCTATGCATTAGATACATGGAGCAATAAAAATATCTTCAAAAGAGTAGCAACAAGAATATTTCCTGTGCAAGCCACAGTGAAATTGAAACAATGCTGTACATTTACCAGCCCGTTGAGGGTATTTTAGACTCAAATGCAGAAATTAGCCTGAGAGAGAGTGATTTTGGGCTGCAGGAGGCTCTGAAATCTCAGTGCTGAAAAGTGTTTCACGAGGTTGGACACTCTTCTTGAGTTCATTGACTCACATCCAGAAATGTCATTAGCAAAACACAGCTTAAGTGGATTCTTCTCAGGCCTGACTGACAACAAAGCTTGAGAAGTGGTCATCTTTGCTTCCTCTGCTCCAGCTGACAGCCCATTTTCATGTATCAAATGACATAGGGACAAAATCTACCTGAAGTCAGATTGGTGAATATCTATGGATTTTAATGAAGTTTTGACAAGTTAACTTGGAAGAGAACCTTCTCCCATGCCCTTTGAATGCTTGAATACATATTGTAAATTCAAACTATACTGAAAAAAATAAATAGCCTCTTAGAGTCCATTATAACTATTATGGCTACTTATTTTAATAAGATTTTTTCATACAGCTAATCAGTGTTTTAGTCCTTACTAATATTTCCTAAGTAGTTGTTATATTGGAGTGTTAATCACGGTGGTTGTTCCGATTATCAGCAATTGTTTAAAAAAAAACCCACAAAGCAAACAAGATAAATACTCTCAAACCAAAGATGAGAGGGAAAAAAAGTAGCGGTCATCATTCTATGGTGTCTTAATAGCAATCTTAATTTTTTTGAAAGACTGCTTGGATGATACTGTTCATGTGCTTATCTCCCAGAACCAACAAAAAATATTTTCAAATAGCTGTTTTTTATTTTGAGTTGTGATACTAACTTAAAAGACACTTTTCATCTCTAGAGCACTGAGAGAGTATGGACCTGCGCTGATCACGTCAGCAAAGGATCTAGCTTTGCTCCTGATTTCTGTATGTGCTAAATACATCTTGAAGGACAGGACCCCATTACTGCCTTTGCCCAAACACACCGTTGCCTTCAGGTAGCTGGATTTGGACATGTCATTTTGACAGGCAGGGAACCTGGTGCAGATTATTTAAAAAATGCACCCAAGGCAGAAAAGGAAGTCACAGCCATAGGAGTACAACCCAGGAAGTCCTTGTTCTGGATCGGAGCCCTACCCAGTATCCATCACAACACTTCAGTAGTGTGACTGCTGCTGACAAATCCTCATATTCTTCCTCGCACCAGTCCTAGTGCTACAAAACACTTAATGTGTTATTAAGCAAAACATATTTCAAGTGCGTCATTGATTCGTGGCCTGCAATCTTACAAGCACCATACAGAAACTACAGAACAGGAGCCAATGCAATTAATGAAAAGTGCTGGTATCATATGGACAAGAATAAGGTCTATATTCAGCCCTTTCTTCAGCCATTAAGTCTAATGGGAACTACATATGTGTGCGGACTGTGTGACTGGGGTCAAAGACTGCATTTTATATATCCACAGCCCAGTCATTTCCCTAAGGGAACTGTCAATTACCAGTACAGAAACAGAAAAGATGCTGATTACCTGCACCAAACTCTGCTCTTATTTGTGTCAGAACAATATCCCTGATTGCACTTGATTTTGTGCAACTGTGGATTGAGTTTGGGCCTGTGTCCTTAGTTCCCTGGGTTGTCTTGGAACCAGAGAACAACGCTTTGAGACGGCTATTTTGACAATTGCTAATGGCAGGAAAATCCACAGTTCTTCTGACATTAAGGCACTGTAAATACTGAAAGAAAAAAAAAATCTATGTTGTATTTTTTTGGCGTACAAAGCCTAAAGCCTTATCTTTCATTCTGTCAAGAACCAAGAACTACGTATACAGACGGTGCAATTTATTATGTTCTGTACTGTGATCAAGTGCTGAAATACCTTCAGGAAATCACCACAAAGCCTGAAAAGCTTTGCTGTCTCTTGCGACCCCAGCTCACTAAAACTATAATTGAATGAGCACAATATATTAAGTGCTGCAAGTTACACAGCAGACTTACAGAAAAGGGCATCATCTTTTTCAGCATCGTTACATAAAAAATATTTGCTGTACAATTACTGCCTGTATCCAAGGTCATAATGTCTCTGTCTCTCTGCGTTCTGCCCTTACAAACCCACAAGATGGAGATTTACAAATAAATGTCTAGGTTCAATGGGTCTACATTGACTCAGGTGTAACTCCATTGAATGCCACTACGCTGTTCTCATTTATAACATGTTGCTGGGCCAGATAGTCCTGACGTTTAAACCAATGTCTGTTGGGCTGAATTGAATGGAGGTTGGTGTAACGGTAATATGGAAAGAGAATTTTAGCCCTGTATTGGCTGAGAAGTTAATGTGTTTGCATTCCTGCTTCACTGAGCACATTTTTACAAACCCACTTATTAAACTTGGCGCAGTGGGTGCCAGAAATACAAAGAAAAACTAAAATCAGTGTCCTCAACCTCATTCACCTCTAGGTATGAAATATAAACCTTAGGCCAAATATTTTGTTTTAAGTCATTTCCTTATGTCATTCAAAACACTGCAAACAGGACCCCTGTGCCACTGACTCAACAACAGTTGCTGATGGGTATCCTGATACACAACAACCCCAACCAGCAGCAAGGACCACTGTTCACAGAGCAGTTGCCTGGCTCATTAACCGCTTCACTCTAAGCGAAACAACTTTCATCTTTGATTTTATACTCTTCATCTTTGCTTTTCTCCTGTTACCTCTTTGCATAGAGGATATCAGAAGATCCTCCACTTCTCCACAATCACTGCTAAATATTTCCGCGCCTTTTATTACAATTGCACAGAAACACAGACGCCACGAAGTGTCCTCCTTGCTTCTCCACACCGACTCCGGGCTGGGGACCAGACCCGGCAACTCGGGACTGCTACAGAACAAGCAAGCCCTCGCATCATTCGGGGGCAAACAAACCCGCTACAAACACCAGCCCCAAAACCACCTGTCTGCAGTTTGAGGTGAGGCCTCGGCTTGGCCTCGCTCGGGACTGCGGGAAGGGTGCGGGTGCGGGTGCTGATGCGGCGCTTCCGGCCCGCCGGGGCTCCCCGAAGCCGCCCCCGCCCCGGACCGAGCGGAGCCGCCGCCGGGAGGAGCCCGGGCGGGGAAGCAGAGCGGGGGGGAGCCCAGCGCGCAAGGGACTGCCTCGATGGGCTTGAAAAATCACTGCAGCAGCGGCGGCGGCGGGCAAGGGGAAAATGCCATCCCCGGGCTGCGCTGCCACGCCGCTCTCCCTGCCTCTCGGGCAGCGCCCTAACCCTCTACCCCCGCTCCCGGTTCCAAACTTTTTTCACACACACTCACACCCCTTGGGGGTGAGAGAGCCCCGGGCTGAGCGTGCAGGTTGCCGGAGGCTGGCGGAGCATCCCGGGAGCCAGCGGGGCGGGAGGGAGGGAGGCGGCTGGCGGAGCATCCCGGGGAGGAGGGAGCCCCGGGGTGAGGTAGGGAGGCGGGCAGGGCGGAGGTGGAGACACGTCCGCCTGCTGAGGGAGCCGAGAGTTGCTGGGTTTTCCCGACCACCCTTTCCCCTCCCTACACGCCCATCTCCCTGCCTCCCTCCCCCCTTCCCTCCCTCCTTCCCTCCCTCCCCTTCAGAATTAAAGTTGGGACAGTCGCGCTCCGGGGATGGGTGCGAGCCACCGCCTCTGCTGCCGGCTCGCTCTGCTCCCTCCCCAGGTCGCCCGGAGCCCGCGCCCCCGCCCGCCCGCCCAGGAGGGATGCTACTCCGGGAGCTGCTGGCGCTGCTCCGCTGCTGCTGGCCCTCCCTGCTGCTGCACTGTGCCCTCCACCCGCTCTGGGGCTCTGTACAGGTAGGGCTGCCCGAGCCTGAATGCAAGGAACAGGGGGCGGGAGAGCGGCAGGCAGAGGGTGGCGGGGGTCGCGCAGGCGGAGCCCCCCGGCCAGTGGGGGCAGGGAGCGGCAGGCACGGTACTCCCCGGCAGGGCAGGCAGGGGTCGCGCAGGCGGACCCCCCGGGCACTGGGGGCAGAGAGCTGGGCAGGCGAGGGGGCAGCAGGCAGAGCCCCCGGGTAGGGGGCTGGTGCAGAGGTCGTGCAGGCAGAGCCCCCCGGCAGTGGAGGCATAGAGCTGGTGCAGGCAGAGGCCCCCGGCAGCGGGGGCAGGGGGCTGGTGCAGGCGGGGGGCGGCAGGCAGAGCCCCCGCAGCGGGGAGAGCTGTTGCTCTTCTCGGCACGGTCTCCCCCCCACCCCTCGGCCGCTGGCGGACGGGGTGCGAAAGGGGTGGGTGGCTCCTAGCCCCCGGCAGCGCCGAACTCGGGGTGGTCTCTCCGAGCAAGAGGTAGTTGAGTTTCTTCGGCAGCCGGAGGGTTTGGAAGCGCGTTTTGCTGTAGGTGGAAAGATGCGTGGAGAGAAGCGGTGCACGGAGTGCAGCGGGGTCTAATTTTGGCAATGTTTTGCCGTGGGTTTTTGGGTGTTGATTGCGAATTGAGGATTCTCTGGGTAAAGGGCTGAATCAGCTTTTGCAAACTCCGAGACTGTGGTGATGTGTGACCTTGGTTGGAGTGTGGGAGACCAGAAAAATGAACTGGGAGAAATCAGTATACGGTGAGGGAGAGCACCCATCCAGTTCGGATACTCAGAACGGCAGCAAAGCTCAACTCAAAATGCGTCACTTCGATATTTTAAAGTTTATTTATAACGTATATTTCCAGAGGAGTGATTGATGAGCCAGCCAAATGGTGTTCAAGAATAGAACAATTGCAGTTTCTTGGAGAAAACACAGTGGAGACTCCACGTCTTTTACTCCCTGCTCTAAACTTAGTGACTCCCAGGAGATTAAACACAGATGATGTTTGTTTTAGTGTCTTGTCTCTTGCCATGTATGACAAAGAGGATTTGTGCTCCTCACAGCTTAAAATGAACAGAAATACAAGAAAAATAAAAGCAACCTCCTTTAAACTAATGCCTCTATCATAAAAATCTCTGTCAGCACTGCCTTCGAGCTGTCCTGCTCAAGTATTCAGGTAGCTAAGCATAAGTTAAAACCGTAACTGAATTTTTAAGGGAAAGACAATTTCTGTAGAAAGAGTTGTCTTTTGAAACCTGTCTCCTGTCATCAGTCAGTCAATCAAGCAGACAAAAAAAATTGCATAAACATCTTTTTGGCAATCTACTCAGGTGATCTAAGCCAATCTTGCAAAAATAACTCCACTTATAAGAATTGAAACAGGCTCTGAGAAATGCAAAAGCCAGACTATCCTTGCAATAATTTGTAAGTTTTGTTGTCCCGTTCTTCATCTATTCTTGTGCTATTGCCTGCTGTTCCATGGAAGGTCAATTATCTGCTCATACCCAAGCTTTTTTCCAGCTCTCCCCGAATTAGTATGTATCTAAGGCTTCCATCAGCAGATACTAATGTGAAGGGCAGACGTGGAGCAGTCACCAGCGTACTGGCCTTCGTGTGACTGGAACTCCCTCCTCTTCGAATACCTTTCATGACTCCCTTCCCCATGTTGAATCATAAGCCTTGCTCTTATCTTCAAAGTCTCGCAAACCATTGTCTCCTCAACTTATCCAGTAGTGTTCCATCATGTTTCTCCTCTGCCCCTGCTCCATCTATAGCAGCCATCATGTTTTCTTGTGTCTCTTCTCCCAGCCCGTCTTCGCCCTTTCGTCCCTGCAATGACTTATGCATAGCATGGCCTTCCTCTCCCACATCTTTGCATTCCCTCCTTAGGCTGTGCCTTGAGGCACTTTGGAGAATCAGTGAGATGCTAATCAGAGGAGAAGCATTTATCTTATTTAAAAAAAAAAAAATTCAAACCAAAAGCCACAATCTTTTCTTATTAGCATCATAGTCAGCACTGACAAGAAGGAAGGGAGGATTCTGTCTCAGGCTTTTGACATAATTTTAAAAAAGAGCAGTTAGTGTCATGATAAATAGCAGGGTCACGTTTTTTCTGGTTTCATAAATGTGGATCTGGATTAACTCTGACGTGGATTATGCAGAGCTGTCCTGGGATTTACGCAGCAGTGTTGAGATCTCATCTCTGTAGACTGCTTCCAAGAGACAAAGCTCTTGCCACATCAGCAGGCTTTTAGAGGTCTCTTTGCCTTTTCAGTCAACCGCACTTTTCTTTTCAAGCTTACCTCCTTCTACCTGATTCAAAAAGTCACAAGAGGGCGATCCTCCTGGGACTGTATTAATCCTTTTTTTCTCATCCCACTCTGTAGAGCGTGCTCAAGAGCTGCTGCAGCCCCATGGGAGTCTACTGAAATACTAAACAGCTCTGCCTACATACAGATTTATTCTTCCAGTCTATGCAAAGGAGGACTAGGACAACTGTTTTGGAAGGAAATCTTGAATTAAAAAGAAGTATGTCACAGGCACAAACTTCAGCAACTGCAAAAGGAAACCACCAGTTACCACTTTCTGTTTGCTTTACCCTGGGCATTTGTGGATCAGATTTTAATTTCCATGAATATTTAAAAGCATTTGTCCTTTTTTGCAAAGGATGTTTGCATAAAATGCTCAAATCCATAAAGTCAAGTCTTTATGTCTTTTCAGAGCAGGACAAAAAATGCACCAGCTTGAAGTCCAGGCAATGTATGTGTCCGAACTGGACAACTGTTGAATGTGCTAGGGAAGCCTCATGCCAAACAAGCAACCAAGTTTTAGAGAGGCCAAGGAGACTGCTGTGCATGGCACCTCCACCACCTGGAGGAATGACTGGAAGGTTATTACCAGGGAGCAAGCTTTATGTGGTCCACTTCCAGAGATGACCCATTGCCAAGGGCTATGTGCTACAAACTGCTTGGCAATCTGGTGGCTGTCTGGTTAGTCATTGTCTGCAAAGTGCTTCCAAAGCCGTTCTGGGGCCATGGTAGTGTCTGGCAGAATAAACCAGCAGTAAAGTTTCAGGCTAGACTTGACTTAGTAGACCTGGCCAGAGAAAGATTAGACTTTTTGAACACTCCTTTTTTCTCCAGCCATCTCCTGTAAAGGCAACTTACCTTGAATGGCAGACAGTACAGAAGAATCACAGAGTAATTTGTTTCATCATCCTCTGCTGGAACAATATTGTTCCCTAAAGCATATTTTCTAGTGATTTGTTCTGCTTACCTTTATAAGACACAAGTAATAGCTTTCATTCCTTTCATAAGAAGACTAATAGACATCAACAGTGAGATTTTTTTTTCTTGAAAAGGAGCCAAATGTGTTCTCATTTTTTCTTAATTCTATTGTGTTACTGTTAATATTCTTGCAGCAGTCTTTGGCTATTTCTCCCGTCCTCAAGGCCCTCAGCCTTGATTTAAGTATTTCCTTTTCCTGTCAGATTTCAGCCAGTATCTTTGTTATTTTAAACTAGCTCTCCAAGACAACCCCCTGACAAAGTAATGTCTGTGTCTCTACAGGTATCTTCTAACAACGAGGCATTTTGCTGAGTGTCAAGAGAACAGAAACAAATAAGTGATAAAGCCCATGGGTTTAAATGTCAGTTCTTTCCCAACCACTTAAAAATTATCTTGAGGATTTTTGGTAAATATTCAGACTAAGGTATTGAGAGACAAAGCAACTTTTTTTTTCTTGAGAAATGATTTTCTTAAAGTACACATGGGCAGGGAGCGGCTGGACATGTATAGGGTCAATCTTGTCTGCCAAGTAATTGAAAAAAATATTCAGTGGTTTCTGAGGACAGTCTATTACTAACCTAAGATAGAAGAGCCTCCAGGGAATTAAAAGCAGTGAGTAGTTCTAAAAAAAGACAGAATGAGCCTATGGTTCTGGTTGATATTAAGTTAGAACAATAAGTCAATGTAACTGCAGCACCGTCTTCAGACTTACGTAGGCAAAGCTGTTTCTGGTCTGTAAATTAAACTGGCTCCAAGTCTACTCAATGTTATTCTGCCCTATCTCTGTCCTCTCCCATTGCAGTGTCCCCTACGAGACTGTAGCAAGCAACTAGAGAACTAAGTAGGAGATGGTAACTGGAGTTTGCAATTAATAATTGCTTTCTAATCAGTTGCTGGGGCCACTGGAGGGATATTGCTATACCGCCTCTGTTACACAGTAAATGTGGTCACACCAGTACAGCTGGGAGGTATCCCAGGTGTGCCATGGTGTGGAGTGGCTGCTGTTCTTTCAGGGCTTCTTTGAGGTCAGTCCCTAAACCCCAAACCAGCCTGTGAACAGCATTGGAAGAGCTGAAGCAATATGGAGGATATGCTGCTGCCTGTGATCGCTTACTTTAAAAATAAATAAGCCTGCTTAGCAGACAGATTTATTACCAGCTGTGAGGGATTACGAAGCCGAGTCAATTTGATTCATTAGAGAATTCAGAGCGTTTGTCTAAGTTCCTGAAAGCTGTCTGGCTATCCTCTTTCTGTTACCTGTTGGTGAAGGGGAAAGTTGGAAAACACTTGTGGTGAATTTGGTTTTCCCTATGTTTGGGAATGGATTTTGACAAGCTGTTTAGAGAACTGAGCCTTCTGACTTGTGCTGTGCCGTGCTGTCCTTCCAACTCAGCTATGCATAGCCTCTTCTATTCTTTCCTCCCTGTCTATAATATTTAATCAACAAAGGCCTACCTCCATCTCCCTGAGGCCAGAGTAATGCATCTTTCTGCATTTAGAAACCTCCTACGCATATGAACATGTCTTTTGTGCAGTCATGTTGTTTTAATTAGCCACATCTTTCTTTTTGGCCAGAAATACATGAAATGACTGCGTACAGCTTTTGTGCAGCCAAGAGACAGCACAACACCCTTGGTGCCCAGCTGTGGTTGGTGGGAGAGGCTCTCTTTCTGGGCTGGGGGCTGGGGGCAGGGGCTGAAAGGGGAGAGAAGGCAGACTGCATGTCCGGAGCCGACAGGGTAAGGGCAGCAAAGCTTGGAAAGGAGAGAGGAGCAGGGACAAGGCAACCCTGGGTGACCCTGGGGTTAGGCAGAGAGGTAAAAGAGGCCTGCCTAAAAGAGGTCAGAAGGCATGGCATGAGACATTCAATTTGTAGTGACCAACATGTTATGGAAAAGAGCTAATTAAGGAAGATGATGTTAGGCCAAATCTATTAGGGCAATAACTTACCCAAGATCAAACTGTACAAAGCAACAGTTGAATGCTAGCATAATTATCCTTAGCTTCAGCAAAACACAACTCTGTCCCAGGTGGTTTCCTAAGCCTACATTCAAAGTCCTTGTTAGATAACATGCTTATTCATCTTTTAGGCTTTGTCTCCTTAAAATTGTACCCGATGTTTTTCCATCTGAGTATCATTCTGTTCAAAAAGAGCTGGTTTGAAGAACTCTGAAGTTAACATCTCTCAGAAGCTCCCGTGATGTTCAGCATATTGCCTTTTCATTAGGGACTTACTCCATTTCGTAGAGTTAGATTAGGGGTTTTACTGAATATTCCTTAACTTCGTAGTTGTGTAAATATTACTGATCATAAGAAAAATAAGCTTTTAATAAATGGTCCTTGCCATAACTAGAACAAGCTGTTGAATGTATTGTATACCAACACTGGCTAAATTGTTGTCCATGGCCAATTGACACCTAAGCTCAGGTTCTACAGTGCATCATCTTCAGCATTATTACTAACCAACACTACATGTTATGGAGGCTACAAGTCACAGTTTGTGGCATTTCCATTTTGACCGTGTCATTTTTGTGATCCATTTTTTGTGAGTAAAATGTGGGGTTCCTCTTCTCTTTGTGGGAAGTAAAACACTGTGAAATGCTCTCTGAACATCAAAGGGAGGATGGCAAAGCAGAAGGAGAGATCTCCTCTGGCTTTCATTTCTGCCATAAGGAAAATGAATGTAATTCTGACCCTAACTGTGTGGTAATTTTTATTAGCTCTCTTTGGCTTGCAGCAACCAGGCTGTGAATAATGCTTGCTGCTGGATCGATTTCTGAAGGAAAGAAGGCTTATGCAATCGTATTGTCTGCCCCTACCTGCCTTGTCCTTACCCCATAATAACTCAAATATGGCCAATTTCAGCCATATTTCACAGAGGGAAAGAGGTCTTGAAGATACTGTGTTAAGTGAAAAAATAAAAAATGGAGACCATGTTGGGAAGAGACCTCCTCGTAGTGGTCTTGTAGTGGCCTTAGTGAGGAACATGAGCTCAGTTGTCACTACAGGTATGAGGTGCTGCTTGGATACTGAAGCCCAAGAAACATATTCAAGGAAAATCACTTTTCACTGTTTCTGTTTTTCATGCAATGACTTGTTTCTTCACAGATCACTCATGGTGAGCCCCAGAAGTCATGCTCCAAGCCTGTAGCAGAGAAAGTCACAGAAAGCTGCCAGGAAATTTGCCAGTGCAGGCCACCTCCACCGTTACCACCACCTCCTCCACCTCCACCACCCCCAAGGTTGCTAGTGGTGCCAAGTAAGTAACTGTTGGTACAGTTGTGGTGTGCTGAGGGAGGGCGAAGCGACGGGGCTGCCTCGACAGACATAAGGAGAAAGGATGTGGGAGAGGGCACAGCTAGCTCTTTTGTAATTTTCCACTTAGCAAATGGAGGAAAAAAAGTTCTCAGTAGAGATGGAGATCTGTTTTTTGATCAATGAATATTGCCTGGCTTTTGGAGAAAGCCAGAGAAATTCCCTCCTTTCATTGTATTGTATATGTTTCCCTATCCTTAAGTGGTTCCCTAGTGTCCTAGCTGTGGGAAATGCTGTCCTATGGAGACGTAACACTGTGCTTTCCATTGAGTCATGTGACCTCCAGTTTCACCAAGTGTGCAGCTTGGAGGTCTGGGTGCTCCAATGCAAATTAATTTATAAGCAGGCAAAAATTTGAACACTTTGCCTAGACCATCCTGCAGATTTGGCTATCTTCAGGACACCAGAGCTCTTTTGGTTTGCCATAGCAGTTAATCAGGCTCGCTGGTTTTAAAATGCTTACAACTATTGCAAAAATCAGGACGCCTCAAGAGTCAATGGCAAGTGAACAGTTTTCCCACTAATGCACATACAGGCTAAAATTCATCTGTTTCTCTTCATGCAAAGCAGTACTCCCAAACCTTAGCCTGCCTGAGCTCCTCCTAATTTCCAGTCATGCATCCCCATGTCCAGCACACCTTGTGCCTTGCATTTCCTGCCAGCTTCCTTCCACATGAGTATTCCTGTGATCCCTGGCACACAGATCCTTTCCGGAGAGCGATAGCTATGCCAGTGGTCTCTGGAGAGGCAGTCCCTCCTCAGTGAGACAGAGCTCACCAGTGCTACCTGTGCTGGCTGGGTGCAGGGACATGGGCTGAGCATTTCTAGGTCCCAGCAAATCTCCTTAACACTTCTGTATTTTTGCAAATTTGTCTCTCCATAAAAGGTGGCCTATTAATTCTTCTCCCTGCTTAGATAAACTCCCTTGGGAGCAGTGTTGCAAAGAAGGTCTATTACCCTTCTCAGTGCTTCTCCCAAGGGAAAAGAAGTCATGAGGTAACATCATTTGTCTTTATCAGCATACCCCAAGATGTGCAGAAGACAAGAAGGTGGCTTCTGCACAGCTTCTAGCTGGGCACAGGACAGGCAGAATTCTGCAAAGTGTTTTCTGCCAAGAGTATACTTCATGTTTGTGCCACACTGCATAAATTTAAGGCAAATGCAGAAAAAAACCCTCAGGAAAGGAAGAACAAAGACAATTTGAAAAGCAGAGATGAGGGGTTTTAATAGCAGGAAAAATCCCTTTCAACGTTCAGAAAAATGTAATGGACAGTTATACTGAAAATTCCCTTGATCTTTGTCTCCTTGTCAGAAAATAATGTACCTTGCCACTCTGTTTTCTTGCATCTGTGGCACCCCATTGCCCTGAGGGAGCTGATCTTACCTACATGAGATGTGGCAAAGCAGAGCCAGCGCTGGCCCTTGTCTGCTGCTCAGCTGTGCTGGGAGGAGGGCACTGCTGCCAGGCTCTGCTTCCCCCTCCCTAGGCTGCTGTCAGGCAGCTGGTCTGAGTATGTGGATTTGTCTCCTGTGAAGTGGGAAGGAAATCATACCAGGAAAAAAAAAAGAATTCTGTCACACACTGCAAAAAGAGGAAAGAGATATGAAATAGGCTGGCAACTGGGATAGCCTGATGCTTACTCAGGCTGCATTGCCAGGTGCTAACCCAGTTCTAAAAATGAGCTGTATAAATCCAGATGACTAATATTTAAAAAAGCTATTTCATTTCAAATGCAATAAAAAAAGTAGATTACACATTCCTTTCACCAGTAAGCTTTAGAGTAGCAATCAAGTGCCTTATCTTGAAAGATGCTTTCATTATTATCAGCTGTCTAGGCACTGTGATTTAGCCCACACGTACAGCAATCCCCATCCTTGTGAGAACAAACAAAGCTTGTGGTTAAATATTGAAGTCATAAACACTGCTTTTAAACAGCATTCAGAGGAGAGGAAAGTAAAAGGACAAGGCAAGCTACTATTAAGTGGTTAATGCTGGACTTGCACACTACACTTTCTAAGTGATTAAAGTACTGGAAAGACTTTGCAAAAAGCAGTAGCCCAGAAGCTCTAAGTTTTTTACCTTTATGAGGTATAGTGTCTGCACTAAGGCACTTCGTAAAGATGCTGGCACTGCTTTCAGACCTTTGTGAGCCACAAAAGGCTGCAGCCTGCTAGGCACTGTCCTTAAAAGCTCTTTTTTGCAATCAAACCGAAATGTACTGGAGGTTTAGATTATCTCTGCATCCTTCTGAAACAGCTGTTGTGGCTTGGGCCTGATGATGAAAGCAAATACATATAATTTTCTGTTCATCCAGTTACTACAGACTCTGACAGCTCGGTTATGTATTAATTGTTTCCAATATTCTTTGATATGTCTGATCTCCAGCTGATACTATGGAAAAACAGAGGACCCTCTTTGTGTTCTCTCCATCAATCCCACATGAATGTTTTGTAAACCATACTTGAATATATGAGATGGCACTGGGTAACTGTGAGCAGCTGAATCACTCCTTGAAAGTCTTTTGTTGTGCTTGAGGACAATTGAGAACTTCTAGGAACAATTACAGTGCATTTAATGTCTCTTTAGACATTTCAATACTGACAGGTTGATCCAGCGACAAATATTTAGCTCTGCTTCCTGCACATAGATTTACATAAAATCTGTTAAATGCTGAGAATTCCAGAATCACACATAAATACTGGCAAGTGTTGTGTTGACTCTGAGGGAGGATAAGATAATTCCCTCCATAGAAAATGAGTAGACTCACATACAACTTAGCAGTCAGTCTAAATACTTAAGCAGCAGTAGAAACACCATTTTCTCAGGCTTTAGGAGATGCCTCCCTATTATAGTCATGTATTTACAAAACCAGGAATGTGTAAGGTGGATTCCAGTGTACCCCAAGGAGCCATATCATTTGTTCAACACTGTGAATATGGGAAATTAATTTAGATTGTGTGGCTTATATATTTCCAAACACGGATGATAAAATTATGGACCAGTGAATTCAGTGAACGCCTCTGCCACCCAAACTCCAGGCCCCAGGGAAGAAAACAGAGACTGCTTTTGTCCTCTTCCAGCCATGACCCCAGGCCTCCTTTTCCCATGTTTCTAATTCCTTCACATAGACCACCGGTGTTTCTGATGTCCCTTCCAACCCCTATTCACACCTTCAGTGCATCTGCTCTGCAGCTCTCATGGGACATACCCTCATGGCAGCATATCTACATGCCTCCTCCTCATTAAGGAGATGTGTGTTGAAGTGAATCCATCTGCTTCATGGTATCAAAATGGAGACTAGGATCAGCCACACTGGACCCCCTGGATGCTGTTTCTCTCAATATTGCTAGTTCAGCCTTGTCTCTTTCTGTTTACTGGGACACCTGGATCTTCACCAGAAGCATGTCAATTTTGAGTTTCCTGAGCTTCATTCCAGGTGCAGTGTCTTGGCATTCCACTGAGATACTGCTGCTTTGTTTGGTATAGACATGTACTGAGGATCTTCAAGGAGATGGGATCCGGCCCGTGTTAGAAAGTAACTAGGATGGTGGGGAATATCAGGAGGTGTGGTCGCTGAGCCAATTGCAGTTTCTCCAGGTGCTGTGGCATATTGACATTTCTGCAGTAACTCTCTGTTACACAAGCAGCAGGCTGCTCTTTAACCTGTGCCTAGAAAACTTCTGGTTGATGAAGTGAAGGGAAAGCTCATGAGGCTCTGAGGGGCCTAAGGCCAACTAAGCTTAGATGCTGACAGCAAAGAAAGTAGGAACTTACAGTAAAATTGAGCATGTTTCCTATATGTGGCTCTAATGACCTGAAAGAGCTAGAGATGCTCAGAACCTGGCCTTCAATCAACTGTATCTTTTTTTTCCCCCATCTGCTTTCCTCTTTGTCTCTGGATTTCAGCCAGGACTAAGACAAGGTGGATGAAGTATTTGCTTAGGCAACATTTCTAACTCAGCTTTACAGACCCATGAGATTAAGCTAGTTCAAGTGATGTTGACCCTTCAAAATCTAAAATACTGCTATTGTCAAGCCTTAAATAATTTGTGAGCACGCAGGTTTTTCCAGGGACATTACAAAGAAGAAAGGGCTTTGTTTGGAAGTAGAAGGTAGGCTTTCAAAAAATGAAAAGATTAAAGCTGGATATCCAAGTAGAGACAAATACTGCAATCAGTGTCACTTTTAACCTGGGTGAAGTTTGAGGAAAAAGCATTTTGACTTCTTCAAAATGGTACAAGGAAGAGAAAGGATGTTCATTGTGAACTCGTCATCTGCTGGTTAACAACATTTGCTGTCTTTGCTCTTCCAACCGGCTGTATTGGGTGAGGAGCCCACGGTGCTGCCATATCCTCTCTGAATGATGGAAGGGTCCAATGAAACATTTCTTCAGTTGAAATTCAGAGGAAGAAACTTAAATAAAAGTTTTTATCTGAGATCATTGCGAGCTGTGCTAACCTTTGACTCAGATGCTTGCACATAAGTACACAGTGAGGTCTTTATAGCTCCTGACCTCAGTGAAAGTTTGCCCTCAGCTATCAGTAGAGATAAAGCACGATCAAGTCCATGTGAAGTCAAAGTGAATGACATCACTGTAGATGACTAATCTCCAGGCTGTAATTGTCTGATTTGTTTTTTCAAGGTGAAATCTTTTCCTTTGTATTTGGAGATAGTGCATCTGATTAACTAATTATTTGGGCTGGTGAGAATGCCAAAACAAAAATGACCAACTGCAGGAAGGGCACAACTTTTTGGCAACTATGTGACTGCAGCTTAATTTCAGAAAGTGTGCAGAGTCCCTTCAGTGCAAATAGGAAAGCCAAAGCCAGTTGGATCTTTTGAGAAGATGGTCACAATATTGTATATAGGCAGGAGTCTGAAGTACAGGAACGTTCTGGAACATCTTAAACTTTGAGTAGGTTTTAAAGCCACTAAAATTTGCAGATTTGTCTTGCTAACTGTTAACAACATAGCCTTTCTCAACAGAAACTTGTTATAGAAATAAAAATCCTATGTCTCTGGGACATAAAAGAATAAGAAATGTTTTTTCCTTAGGCTTTTCTACAACTTAAATCCTGTTAGTAGAATGGGCAGGGTGGCCCAGTGTGGATCCAGAAAATGAGTTAGCATTTGAGCATTATTTCCACATGGCCATTCAAGCTAGAGAGTGGAGCATGGTGATGCTCACCACATCGCTTCTTGTACTACATTGGTACAGATGCTGATGTGCTTGCCTACTCAATGCCAAAAGGACGTTTGTCCTTGGTGGATATCTATGATTGTCCCCCAGGAGTTGAGGGGAGGTTGTGACTGCAAACTTAATTGAAATCCTCCTGGAGGCCACTACATGTTTTAAAACACAAGTGCCAAAGAATTTGCTATGGGTAGTCTGGTGTAGCTGCTGCAATGTGAGTTGAGCATCTCAGAGAGCTCTGACTTCAGGTTTCCCTTTGGGTAGGCCTTTTGTCTCGTGAGCACTTTGTGCCTTTCCAAACAGCCCCTGCAAATGCAATTCTGACCTGAAGAGCTCAGATGGCAGGACTGGCCTTTATCTGTTGGCCTTCAGCCAGAAGGACCAATTCTGAGTAGTTTTCAAATATATGAGTGCACTTGAGGAGTCTTGGGTGAGTTTTTCACAAGTGCTGATGCTCAAAGGAATTGTTAGCAAACAGATGAAGGTGATTTTGTTTTATAACATAAGGAGGACGTTTTTCGCCATATTCATACAGCATAGCGACTACCAAAACTGAGTAGGGATGGATTAGAACTAGAGTGGCACCAGAATGTCAGGGGACATATCATCTCCTGCACCAAGACATTTTTGATAATGACAACTACTATTAGAGAATATTGTTGTGCCACAAGGCTGATCTAAACATTGATGTTTTTAAATGCAAGCAGAAGGCTCAAACAGAAAAGCCCTTTCAGTTTTGGTAACAACAGCTGTCACACAGTTTTGTGTGAAAGCATTGTTTATAATTTACAAAGCAAAACCAAAATTCAGTGCTTGTCTTCTCCCACGTACACTTGGATTTTACTGGAAGATTGTGATTCTTAAGAACTGGCAGTAGGGTTTTGAGGCTTTCATATCTAAATTGAAGTCCAGCTCTGAAGCTTGGAGTCATGGATGATGGCACATGCAGAGTCTAGATCAGGTTACTGTTTTATTGTTTTCACTTTGCAGTCATTACCTTTTCTGTTACCACAGTGGACCAAATCATTAAGCATCCAAGATGGGATTTAGGCAGAATTCACCCACCTAAATCAGGAATGCAGTGATTAGATTTTCTGCCTCAAACTGCAGATACCTGTGATTTTTTCCTGATATTTTTTGCATTTAGCACAGTTATTTCTGGTATAGGAATAAAAGTTACAAGTCCTCACCTCCCAGTCAAAGTGAGCAAATTATTTAGGCTGAGGAGAGTTCTTAAGTAGCAATCAAATATGAAGTTTAAAATAGTTTGGACATCTAGGATGTTAAATTAAGTCTGAAGAGCTGGATTTGTGACTAGAAAGCAGGTAAGACTGGAAAGGTTCATCCTAATAGTTTCATGATGGGATTCCCCTATCACTTGTACATCTAACATCTCCTTATATTGGGCTGTGCAAACTCCCTGTCTATCATAAAACACTGGCTAGATCAGGCTGTCAGTCACAGCTTACATTGCTTCCTCAATTCAGAGTTTATCACCACAATAAATTCTGAAATGTTTTGTCAAGTCTCATTTTTATTTAGACAAGTGATGAATCTTCCCCCTGTTCTGGGACCTTGCAGATTTGTTTTGAATTTTTCATGCAGTTATAAATCCACATTATGGAAAAATCCACTCTCTTGAAGTGCACTTGCTCATACATTTTGAAGTATTTAAAAGTAAGAGCCCCAGGCCAGAATTTGCAGCAGAGGAATCAGTGGGAGTTCTGTTATCTGTGGAAAAGAGGTATTGTCTAATTTTGAAAAAAGAAGCATTAGATATTAAACTGATTCTGCAGTAGAGCGGTCCTTTGTACTCTGAGATGCATACTCTAACCACATCCTTTAAGCAAAAGGAGTTGGCTATGCTGAAGACATTAATTTCCTTTGTGGACATCAGTCCGTTTGTACATGCCTACCATTGCACTGACTAAGAAGATAACAGATCTTCAGTGAAGTTGCAAATGAGTCAGAGGCTGCTAATTTACACATAATTGTAGGTTCCCCTGCCCATGGCAGAAGGAGTTGTGCCTCGTCTCAACAAGTCAGAAGTAAACTCTTAACACCAGCTGTTCTAGCAGGGAAGGCTAAACAGCTGATCTTGCTAAAGCAGACCCACAAAAATGTATGTTCTTGTAATGGGTTGTGCATTGGCTTTGTTGTAAGCATCATCTAAAGGTGTTGCACTACCTGTAAAATTGCAGCTCATGGGTAGTTTTTAAGTTGACATAGCATGTCAAGGAACGTGCAGTCTGGACGTTGGGGATGTTATTCCACAGTAAGTATATAGTGTCCATTGATATAGTACAAACATGGGTTAATATGCCCAAAACTACCATTGATAATTTTGCAAGTTAATTTAACACTTCCACTAGTAAATTATATCACGTTATAACAACATATACATAGTAGCAAATTGTGAATTCCTAGTTGTTATTAAAATGAATCATTTTATAATTTTAAAGTCTTTTGAATGGAGCTGATATTTCATCAGTTCATTGCTAATAAATATTTTACATAAAAATCTGTTCCTTGACAAATGCTGCTATTAAACTGGAATTATGTCAATGGAGCAGATTCTATTGAATCATCCCTGGACATTTTCCTTGCCATTTAGAAGCAGTGCACAATCTTGTTTCATAGCCACCATCAAAGGAAATGACTATCAATGGAACAAAGGGAGGGTTTAGTTTAACCCTCAGTTTGATTTGGCAAGCTGCAGGTGCTCACCTCAGCCTTATGCGGCACCATTCTGCAGTACTGGCTCCCTGCTGCTGTAGGCTCCATCACTCCCTAGTGATGGCAAGCAGCATCTCCGCAAAAGCTCCTCTAGCAGTGCCAGTCCACACTTCTGTGTAAAGCCTGAGGAAAGTACAGATAGCAATCAGTAACCAATTTGCTTGGTTTTGTGACTGTAAGATAGTCTGTGGCTTATCTTTTCGCTTTCAGAGAGTTACAAATGTGCTCTGAGAGGTGACTGAGGACTTCACGTTGGACATTTGGCATGGTGAAATGACCTGATCTGTTAATGTGATGTCATTGTAATTTTAAGTATTCTATACTCTGCATGAAAATTTATCAGTTGATAAGTGATAAATTAGATCAGTTTTAATTGTAATTTTATTTTTATTAGAATTGAGTTTACCTCTGGTTTGGAACGCACTTTGCATTTCAGTTTCGTTTTACTCTGAGTGGGTCATGAATTCTATTTCCCTTAAGTTGAACCTGAATACAATTTGGGAAAGGAATGTGAAAAGTTCATTAGGTGTGGGAATTCTTAATTGGCCTCCTCAGGGACATTTTTAAGTGATAGCTGTAACCCTTACTTCCACAGTAACAGAGCTATTGAAGTGATACATGGAATAAGCTATGTAATATCAAACAGGAGAATTATATAAGTGCCGTACACTAACCTGCTATGTAGTAGCTGACTGTTCCTTAAAACTCAGATGTGTGACTTGCAATATGTCTTTCTCTGTAAAGTGAACTCTTTAAAGCCATCTACACTTACCAATCTGAAGTATACAAGGTCCAACAGAAAAAAAAAGATACTGTGCTTGTAACTCTTTTTATTTAACAAATTAAGAAAATCAACTATGTTCACCTTCAGATAGTTCCCTTCTGACTTGACACACAGCTGCATACGATGCTGCCAACATTCAAAGCAATTCCACAGATCATTTTCTGAAAGGCTACTGAGGATCTTTTTCTTTTTCACTTGCACATCTTCTACTGACAAAAAAATGGGTTCCTTTGAGCATCAACTGGATCTTTGGGAAGAGGTGGAAATCTCAGGGAGTCGTATCTGGTGAATAAGGTGAATGATCAAGCAGAGTGATGTTATTAGCTAAAAACTGTTTCACAGACAAAGCGTTGTGGGCTGGCATGAACCTTGCCCTCTCACCAAGGCTAAGAAAATGTTTGTATTTGAGCACTCTTGCAGTCATACTGAGTGAAGCGATTGAGTTGAGCCTTGTCTCACCGTGATAGGTTAGAAAGTGTTCTATAACCATCTCTTTGTTTTTCCTTTCTCACTCTTGGTTCCCAAGCTATAGGATTAGTCTTGTTTTTTTTTGTTTTGGACCTCGTATCTCTAATATAGTCGCTCTCTCCATACTGTATCTGAATGGCTAACAGGCAAACCATTAGCTTTACAAGATGGACCCAGACTGGTGCCTTGGAAACTCTTGCTGCTAACACATTAGGAAAATATTCCAAGTCTTCCATGATCCTTGTTAGGAAATTTAGTCTGCAGTTGGCTGAAGCTGATTTTGTAGCTGCCTTCACTGAAGGCAATAATTTTGAGAAAGTTTCAACTCCAAGCTGTGAGGCTTGTCCAATCTTTGCTGTTATCTGGAGGTTCCTGAGCTCTTTAAAAAGACGCTAAGGATCTAAGAGATATCTTAATCATCCCAGTAGCACTGAATTTTACTTGTCTGTGACTTTGATGACACCACTCATGAATGTTGTTCAGCCTGAAGAAATTGTGCAGATCTGGGCCTTGATTCAATCTGTATATAGAACATTATACCAAGAAAATATGTCATCTTTCTGTGGGACTGAGTCTGCCAGCCCTGAGGTATCTCATTAATCATTTGCTGGTGAAAGGCTGGTCATCAATGTAGGAGCTTAGACTTCCAAAATCACATTTCAGCTGTTTGAATTTCAGCCTACTTCATTGCTCCTTTGAAGGCCTGTTCACAGCAAGAGATAGAAGATGGATCAGCTTTCAGAAGACTTGGTGGTGACGTACTGTGACTCCCACAAAGGAAGTGTCTTGCCCGCCCTGGTGGAACAATGATAAGAGAGTACAAGGTGCTGCTTCTCCCTATGCCATCGGCCTGCTGGGAAATTCCAAGAGAGTCGATGACACTGTCAGCCACTCAGACTTATTGTAGCTGAAACGGAGATATTTTTTCTCCTCTGTAGACTTTGGATTTGAGACTAGTGGATGTCAAGCACTAAAGGTTATTATTATTATTTTTTCACTCAGAAGTGAACAGTGATTGCTACAGAATTGATCAGCTATGTCCTTTCCTACCGCCCACCAAAGAGGAGACTGCACCACCAAAGAGCAAGGATTATAAGGCATTCACTGTGCCAGGACCAAGAGGCAAAGCCTATGCTCATGCTGTCACCACACAGTAATAAAGAAAGGAGGCAGCTTGAGGGGCTGGACAGGAGCCCACGGTGCAAAACATCACTACATCATGTCCCCTCTGTCAGTGATGATACAGCTTTGACAAACCCCTGGCAAAGGAGCGTGTATCAGCAGATATGGGAATTAACAGCAGTTAAAATGTCCATATGGGTGCCACGTACCAGTAGGTGTCACATATCTGTATCTTTACAGTCGCAGCTGTACTTACCTTCACAGGGTCTGCTGGGGCATGGATTTCATCCAAGGGTGCATGACGCTCACTAAAATTGGAGACTAGCTTTTTAAAGGATTGTTATCACCTTAAAATGCAGATAGATGCTAAATGATCTCTCCAAACCACAGCAAGTGTCCTAAGTCGTGGCCCACTCCACCTTAGTTTGAGGAGGACGGATGCTTTCTATGTGGCATTTACTAGGCACTTCCTTGCTGCTGACCTGAGGAGGGTAGTGGGCAATCAGTCACAAGGGAGGTCAAGCACAATTTTTTGCGTATGTCTATCTGCGCTCCTTGGCAGTCATTTCATCATGAGATGCCCTCTGTAGCTGCGCTGCCTCATGCAGGAGCCTGTCTTCCCCTGAAATACCTGGTAGCTGATGATGAGCCCATCTTCTGCCCCCAAAGCAGTCTGAAACAGCCTGAAAGAAAGTCAGTTTGAATAGGGGAGACAACTGTCCAGGACACTTAATTTCTCTTCATACCTGTCTTTACTGCAGTGGATCTGAGAGGTGATGTTGGCTATGTGATGGAGGAGGAAAGATCTGTGGAAAAATACATCTTTCATCCCCATGACTTCCTATTTGGATGTGACCCTTTACTGCTTTCACTGGTTCTTACCACTGTCACATACTGTTAGGACCCAGTGCCATAAGCCTGCAAAGAAAGGTAGCTCTTTCCCAAGAAGCTTTAAAAAGTCTCCACATTTGATTCATTGCAGCGAATCTTTTCTTGCCCATGTTGAAGCTGCTCACATGTGTGCTGAGCTCTGTGGGTCTCAGTGGGCAAGGAGCCTACCACATCAAACACCCAAACAGAAGCTTCTGGGGTTTTTCAACCTTGTTACAAGATGCCGTGAGGAAACCAGAGCCTGGCACAGTGGGACAGCCAACAAGCTCCTCAGAGAAGCGGTGGAAGGGCAGGCGGACCTGCGACATGCTGGCAGGGGATGGGCTACAGTACCTAGTTGGTCTGCAAGGCTGATGGTTTGACGCCTGCTGTACAGGCATCAAGTTCATCCTTGAAAAGTGTTGGGGCTTCATTCATCCCTGTGTATCATGCCTGCTTTTAGACCTTCTCTAGGCTATCTGTGCCAACCAAAGCAGAATGGAGGAGGTCTGTCTGTATGTGTGCACATGTGTGCTTGTTGACTACTGATGGAATTATAGCATACTATGCTTCCATGTAGCAGAGCGCTGAAGTGGCAAAGGCAAATTTAGCATGAATGTTTAGTGTTTTCAGACCTCTTTTCCCCAGGATGCTTGGCTTTTACTGCCGTAACGTGACGGAGTCCCACAATTTGCTGGTGCAAGCAGATGGTCCTGGGTGCTGATATTTCCTGCTGAAGAATAGCCAATGTTTTCTGTGCACATCACTCACCACTGTAGAGTCAGACTGTGTGTTTGTGCAATGAAGTGGATGGTACTGTGCTGGCATATCTTTGTGCCTCTCAGTGGTGCCTCTGTTCAAAAGAACTGAGAATCACTGTCCCCAGGTCAGTGCTGTGCTGCTGTTATTCTGCTGTAGACCATGGCCTTGCCGCTGTATTTGCTTGAATACATAGTTGACAAGAAGATCAGTCCTGAGAGGTTAAAGCCTGTATCATAAAACTCTGAAGATTAAAGTTAAGCTCGTATATCTACATTCAAGCACTGAAGTAAAAGCATCTTGGCTCTCTGAGTGCTCCGAATCTCTGGAAATCCGGTCACTTTCTAAAATAAACTCAAAGGTACTAATTCAACAGCAAATTTTCATGCAGTTGTGACCTGTTTCTTGGAGACACCAGATATCTCATCCACAAATCCTGTGTTTCAACAAGCAGACCACCAAGTACAGTAGGGTTCACCTGAGCCACAGCTCTCACGGAGAGGCAGTGCTTAGGACTTTCTGGGAGTGTCAGTAGGACTATCTCAGTTCTGCCCAGCCTGGCACTGAGCCCGGTTGCGGAGAGCAGGGAAGTGTGACGGTGCCCAAGAGGTTGTCCAGAATGACTGTGTTGCTGTGAGGAGGAGGGTGCCGTGCAGAGCACAGGCTTCAATTCTCATTTGCTTGGGACCAATAGTGCGTGATTTAATCAGAGTAAAAACAATTCCATCCTTTTAACTGAGGGAGAATCAGATGACAAGGGAGAAATGGCATCTCATTGGGAGACTATTGGTTAGAAAAACACGTGACAAAGTCAGATCAGAGGGCAGTGGCTGACGTGAGCGTCCATTGTAAAGATAAATGCCAGAACTGAGTGTTACCACAGAAACTCGCTATGATGTAATCTTCTTGAAAGCCTTTTATCCACAAGGTCTTTAAATGCCGCTGCTTCTCCAGATCATACTTTGGAGAACACTCTCCCTCTGTGCTCACTAACCCCTCTCTCCTCCAAAAGACCTTGGCAGCTGACACTGTGTTTTGCTCCTATTTGCAGGGTTATACCTCAGTTCTGGTGGGTCCTATCAGCTTCACCAACAACCTAATAGGATTAAAGCTGGCGAATCTTGCCCTCAACCTGTCAGTCGTTTGGAGCACAGACTTTCCCTCCCTACTTCTTTTTTGTAGTCTTTTGCCCTACTGTCTGCATTAACATCATTTAAATAAGCACATAGGACTCTGAGCTGAGATACTGATCTTTCTCTGCAGTGCTGCCAAAAAGAATACAAGTTATCCTTCAAGCTTAGCATCAGCTCTTCCTGGGCACTTTATGGAATCCCACCTCTTTTTTGTCCATAGGTCTTAGGCACACAGGGTTCCCAGGCATGGCGTCAGGATGTCGGCATGGGGCAGAGGTCTGGCACCTGCCTAGGAAGTCAACAAGGGAATTTGCTGCTTCCACCCCTGTAATGTAGTTATTGCTAAATCTAGTGTTTGTATATGCTCCCAAGTAGAAAGCAACACGATCCAGAGAGTAAGACTGGCCAGGAGTCAAAAGACATTTTGTTTCCTGGCTTTTTCACTGAGCTGTGGTGACTTTGCAAGCCGCTTCCTCACAGTGTGCTTCAGTTAAGCCTGGGTGAGCAATGATACTTTCATTTACTATGTTTTAGTGAAAACCCCTGGAAAATCCAAACCTAAATGCGTACAGGTTCAATAACTTCTAAAGCTTAGATCATAAGCATCACATTTAAAAGTCCCTCACTCAGCTCCCCTCTTTTTCTCTAGTTATATCCAGGCTCGTATTTTTTTCACTGGCAGTTCCAGTCCTGTATCACCCATGACCTTCAGAAAACTCCTGCAAACTCCAGTCTCCAAAACTAAGCACAAAACAGTGCATGTTTCTTGTTTCAGATGGAAGTATTTTTGGAAGGGAGGAGAAAACTAAGGTGATGGGGGAACCAAGAGTATAGAGTAACAGCATCTACAGTGTAAGAGCTGCAGGGGAGGGAGTTTCTCCAGCACCATCCCACATGTTTTTATTGTAGCAGAAGCTCCCTCAGTGATTGCAGTATTCCCCTTAAAAGTATAGTAGGAACATATGCACAGAGCAGCTGCATGATATAAACTTATCTGCAACATAGTGTGATAAATAGAGGTATCATCTGCTACAGGAATAGCGTATTTCCATCAGTATTATTTAGCTTTGCCATCCAGGGAAGCAGTAAATCAGGATAGGCATTCTGCTGAGCACTCCAGTATTGCCTGGTAGTGGTTATTTACCTGACTAGCTCAAGTCTCTCTGGAAATAGCCTTCAGTTTACAAGCAACAGGAAGGGCACAGATATATATGAGCAAGCGATAGCAGTGAGTGCAGAGATAGCAGTGAGCGTGGAAGCCCAAATGGGGAACCTGGATCACCTGCCACCCACCCCCTGGCCCAATTTCCATTTTTATAGTAAGCATGATGTTATGGTATGGAATATTCTGTTGGCCAGTTTGGGTTAGCTGTCCTGGGTCTACACCTGTACACTAGCTAAACATGAGACTGAAAAATCCTTGATTTCTTAGCAACAACTAAAAACATCAGTGTATTATCCACACTCTTATACTAAATCTAAAAAGCAGCAACAGCTAGGAAGAAAATTAGGTCTATCGCAGACTACACTAGGGCGCAGGTCTCAAGGATTCTTTGGTCTTTCCTCAGTGGCTTCTGTCTTCCTCCTGTGCCTGCTCTCTGTGGCAGGAGCTCATGGAGTGGGTCCTGCAGAGCAGCTTTCTGGGTCACTGCTCTTTGGGGACTGTGATAATCTAAATCCTTTCCATCCTGTTCGGATTTACTGGAGCTGAACTTACCCCAAGTGGGCTTCATCTGTTATTGAAGCTGTCGTCCATTCCTGCTTTACATTCCGGCTGCATTGGCCCAATCCCTCTAGTTAATGATGGCTGTTAATAAATTCAGCCTTCTGTGCTGCCCGTCCTGCACCTTTTTGCCCCCAGTCTCCAAACACGTAACAGTGCATACATCACTTTGAGCAGCACAGCCCTGGGAATCCACAGTGCTGTGGGAATCTTATATTTTATTGTATTTGCTGGATTTAATCCACTTGACACTGCTTTAATGTGTGAAGCACTCCTTTAGAGCTAGCTTTGTTTCTGCTTCTCAGGTGGAAGCAAGGGTGAAGCAGGAGCAGGGCTGGGGCTGCAGCCCAACCATTGCGCCCAGAAGCTGTAATACCAAAGCACCTCCATGACGGATATTTAAACATCATACAAAAACTGAATGGTTTCAGTTGGAAGGGACTTTTAAAGGTCATCTGGTCCAACCCCTCTGCCACGGGCAGGGACATCTGTCAGTAGATCAGGTTGCTTAAAGCCCCATTCAACCGAGCCTTGAACATTTCTAAGGATGGGTCATCCACAACTTCTCTGGGCAAATAAATGTAAACATATAGTAGTTTCTGTGACACCATCTTGCTTCTTTAAGGTGGTCTGCTCCCAGTGTCTCCTCTATGTCATTTCATATCTCCCAGGGGAGCTACCATTGGGGTGCCAGGAGGGGGGCAAAAGTCCTCCGGCCAGCAGCTGGATGGGTTTGGTTATGTCCATGGTTTACTATGGGCTAACTTCTTCAGAGTTGTGGCCAAATCCAGTTTCTCTTTCTTCAAGGTTTAATTGTGTGTACATGCCACTGGCAGTGGTGCCTGGTGCCGTCACCAGCTTGTGTGGTTGAGGCTGGACCTTCTTGGACTCCTCCTGTCTTCAGTCTGCCATAGCTGAAATCTGGGAATGCCTCCACCTTCCTCTCCCTGAGTCTGCTCACAGTCTTTGTTCTGCATTTGCTGTGTAGTCTGGAGGTAGTGCAGAGGAGGATTACGGCCTCTTGTGGGCTGTCTCCGAGGCCATGGTCATCCGGTCAGTGATGGGGACTGATCCAGCCCCCAGGACTCCTGTTGATACCAGCATTGCTTTTGGTTTTTGACGTGATGTGCTCCTGCATCTCTCCTTCAGCAATTCAGGTGTGGCCAGGTGTGTTTTCTGCAGGCAGCAATTCTGAAGGGAGGCTGATGAGGTGATTTTTGGACCTAGCAGAGAGACAACAAAGTGCATCCATTCATATATTATAGCTCTTATATCTTCAAAATGAATCCTTCCAGACACATACAAAGATGCCCCAAATGTGAATGTTTGCCTTTACTTGTTCAGTGGGTGTAAGAAATCACAAGTGCAGGGAAGAAGGAGATGAAAAAAAGGAGTTGGTAGAGTTTCTCACATATTATGTCACCCAACACTTACTAAGTAATCCTGAGGAAGCACTCAGAATGCAAACATATGTAACAAAACTATTGGCAGCAATTTTGTTATGTATGCATATATATATACTGTGTGTGCGTATGTACACAAACACTAGGGAGTTCCTCTCACAGCACACAGAAACCTGACACGGTTAGACAAGCTGCTTCTTCATCTGTCAGTGGAAAATCGCAGTCCTTCCTTCTTTGAACCCACCTCTGTACACAATCAGCAGCCTGAGCGTTGCCTCCTTCATGCAGCTGTGGTTGCAATATGAACATAAGCTCAGGTTTCCCTCTGGCAATGTGCAAGTCCCAGGACCATGCACTGGGGCAGGTGTGAGGCTGGGGTAAGCAGAGGAGCTGCTACATGGCACGCACGCATGCCTGGAGGACACACCAAGGACCCCATCTCCTGGTCAGCCTTCTCTCCTCCATTCTTCCAGGAAATTTTCCCCTCAAATCCAAGAGTGTTGATGAATATGGTTCGAAGGGAACACGTTCTTTGACTATTTGTTATTCTGAAATGCCTTTTAGAATAACAGCTGAAGATCTGTATTTGTACCAAGGTCTAGCAGTACCACAAACTCAATTAGAAGACTCTTTTGAAGGATTTGGTTTTCCCATGCTGGCTGCCTCTTGCTGCCAGCAGCTCTGGATACACACAGCATGTTCCTAACACGTGGATTATCCAAGCACATCTATAGCAGTTCCTACATGACAAAATACCTTAAACAAAGAGGAGACACTTGAGCTGACAGTGACTCACAGATCTCTCCACATCCCCCCAGGTTAGGTACAAAACTCGCACCTGGAGACCCCATAGCCTCCAAGTCTCTTGGGACTGGGCTTCTCACCTTTGGCAAAATTTGGAGCAGTGCTTACAAGCAGCATCATGCAGGTGCTGGGACAAGGTCCTCAGCTGGTGCCAGTCACATGGCTAGGTGAACTTCTACCAGTTTACATCCCTTGAGCTCTTGGCCCTTTTTCTTAGCTGCCCAAGGCTTCATTCCGACATATAATGAACTTAATCAGCACTCATTTTGAGGTAAATTTATACTGTTGGGTGGAATGAAGGGCCTTATGTCAAAGCAGACTAGAGACCTCAGACTCAGCACTGAAATCAGATTTCTCAAAACAGATGTGCATTTAGAGTAAATGTCCGAGCCTTGATGTCTCTGTGGTATGTAACTGTTCCTCTGTAGGGTTTGTCCACCCAAAACAGATGTTATTTCACATTACAGTATCAGAGTATCACAAGGTTGGAAAAGACCTCTGAGATCATCTAGTCCAACCTATGACCCAACACCAACACCTACTCGTCATTTAAACCATGGCACTAAGCGCCTCATCCAATCTGTTTTTAAACACCTCCAGGGACGATGACTCCACCACCTCCCTGGGCAGCGCATTCCAGTGGCCAGTCACCTTTTCAGTGAAAAATATTTTCCTAATATCAGGCCTAAACCTCCCCTGACAAAGCTTGAAACCATGTCCTCTTGTTCTGTCACTGATCACCTGAGAGAAGAGACCGACCCTTGCCTGCCTACAACATCCTTTTAGATAGTTATAGAGAGCAAATTAATCAAGAGATTCTTGGAACTCCGCTGTTCTGCAGGGCGGAGTGGATGGGATCTGAAGAGACCCAAATTGCAACAGGTTCAAAATCCCTCTCCATATTTAACTGGGCATGGAGTGCCCTGGAAGTTTTTTCATATACCTTCGTATCTGAAATCACATCTAAACCTCTCCATATTTTATGGGATTATTCCTGCAACCCAGTGTGCTGATGGCTATAGAAACTAGTGGCTTCTCCCTGTCTTGCAAATGGAGATGACAATGTGCAAATTACATGAATTTAGCAATCTAATAAAGCAAGTTAAGAGTGAAAATGAGACTAGAACCCCAAACTCTGCCTTGGCCAGCAGATCAACAGGTCTTAAAATATGTGACGTGTGCAGAGGCTTCTAGAAACACATTGCCTGCATTTCCAATTCCTTCTAAATTCCAACTAAGACTGATAAAACACTTGAGGCCCTTGGAATATGAGCCTGCCTTCAAAATAAAATCTAATCTCTCTTCCTAGTGTGCTAATTAAAAGTACAGGGCTGATTGAGGCAGCCCTACAATAGCAGGAGGAGTGTAGCAGACATAGAGATGGGAGGGTTTAGCCTGTTGTGAGTATGCAGGCAGATGTCTCATAAAAATGATTACGCCAACACTCTTGACTTTTCTGCAAGAACAGGAACAAAAGAGGGACAAAAAACAATAATCAGTTTTGATTTATCTTGAAAACACTCTTCCTTTTATAAGCATGAAGTTAGTGTTGTTGTAAAGAGGTAAGGGAGGTCACTGTCATCCTTTCACATCACATCAGTAAACACTCAACCAGTTACTTGGGACTGAGCCTATAAGCAGATTGGCACACTTAGACCAGAGATGCCTCCCCAGGGTCTGCACATGGGAGCATGGGTCACAGCTATTTTCCAGCTCAACCCTGTGTTTAGTTTGATTTTGTTTTGTGTTGCTTTGTTTTGCTTTGCTTTGTTGGGCTCTCAGATGGGCAAGGGTTATTGGAAAGAGATACCCTGATGCATGCTGCCCGCCTCAGCATCGCTGCTGAAGGCTGTGCAGCAGCACCAAATCAACCCAGCCTAACCCCTGTGACAGAGCACTGACTCTCTCCTGACAGACTTGGAGGTGTTACTTTCCAATGTTCCTGCATTCCCATACAAATAGCAATTATCCTGCAACCCATACTGCAATGGAAAGTAATAACCCTAATCAAAATAAATAACAGGAGTGCTCTATTTCCAAAGCCATGACCACTAAAGATAACCTGGATTCCAGGTCCTGTTTCTGTATCCTGTTGCAGACAATACGTGTTGCTTTTAAAACACACACAAAAGCATTTAATGTTTAATCCATATTAAAACAGCTTCATATATTTTGGTTTTAGTAGCTCAAGGCAATTTTGAGAGTGACCCATACTGAGATTAGCTAAGAAGAAATCAGAGGCTTCTTTGTGATTTTATGGAAACTTCCTTTCCAGTGACACAAGTTCTGTTTTTGTGCTTGGACATTGAGGGAAACCCTCTGTACTTGAGCTAATCTTTCTTGGTATGCACGTTTCTGTCTAGGACTGCGTGTGTACAGATACCTGCTAACATTAGAACTGGAGCTGTGTCTCTGTGCTGAGCCTTCAAAATAAATTTAGTCAAAGAAAGCGTGTGAGGGGTTTTTGTGCTGCTGAAATAGTTTCCAGGATGCCTTTGTTCTACAACCACTTTTTCATTCATTTGTTTTCAAGAAGTTGGATCCTGTCACCCACTGTAGGTCTGAAATGGGTCTGTTTATTCATTGTATTTGTTTAGGTGCTTTTGGGAGCTGTTGAAAGTGTTGGCCTTGTAAGAGTAAACCTAACCAACATTTGTACTTCGTAAATTTTAAAGCAAATTAAAAAAAAGACATTGTGCTCATGTGGACTTCTAGAGACAAAACATTTTCTTCACTTAATTCTTATTCTGAGTCCAGTGTTAGTCTCTACTTGTAATGGAGTACATTCCTGAGTAATTTACAAACTCTACCAGTACCCATCACCCTATTTTGGGGGGAAAGGGGGGAGTCACTGTTCAAAAAAACGTTCTCTCAGCAGTGACTTTGCATTTATAGTTAGATTTTGAGGCATACCAGTCTCTGGCTTTTAACTTAATTCACATGTGTCACACTTACTGTAGCTCTGTAGTTTCATAACCCCAGCCTCACGTGGAATTAAGTCAAATGTCATGCCAAAGTCTAAAGTTATCACACCAGCACTAATACGTCTATTTACCAAACCAATAATCTCCTCAGAACATATCCAGTTAGTCTGACAAGATGTATTTTCCTGAACCTATGCTATTTGGCAGTTATGTATTTTAATACTTCATTAATTGAATGAGATCTTCATTATTCTGGCAGGATTTCTGTCAGGGTGATGGGTTGTGATTGCTTAGCTCACTCTGCTTATCTTCTTTAAAACATCATTGCTTTCCTACCACTTTCCACCTGTCTCTTCAGTGTGCAGATCAACACTTTGGGGCTTAGGAGAGAAAGCAAATTTTCTTTGAATTATTTTGCATTGTGAACATCACTTTCTCCATTCAGTTGATTTTGAGACCAATGAAGAGCAGCCAGGAATGAATGAAAATGAGACACAGTCACACTCTGAGCAGCTGAAGTGGCTCGCATGCAGTCGATACTGGATGCTGAGGGAGCAAACACCATGACTGTCCTAGCCAGCTCTCAGCTCTCAGTAGCCCAGTGGTGATAAGAAAGGGACTCCCTATACCCAGGTGTGTCCTCCACTCCCCAAATACACCACTCAGAATTATACCAGTACGTGGCTTGTTATTTCTTTACATGACAAGGGAAAGAAGACAATTTCATTCTGAAACCATACATCTTTTGGGGGTTTATAGTAGATAGGAAGGAGGTGGTGCAAAGAAGGAGGCAACCATGAGAACTGTTTTCCTGCAGTTTGTCAAAGTTTTTGTAAGACAATGAAACAACTGGACATTGTCATTGTTATAGGCAGTGTGGGACACCTGCTTGGTGTTTTTTATAATAGTTTCAGTATCTCCTTAGAGGAAGGTTTGGCATCCACATCTTAGCTCCCCAAGAAATGTATTGCTATTCCATGGAAAGTGGCACAGTTGCAAAAGGATGCTGCAGTGTCCTCCCCATGGGATAATTTCTGATCACTGGGGGCATGACACGTAGGCTCGGCTCCTCCCAGGTGCAGTCTGTTTTTTCTGCACTCTAGGTGATGAGTTGGGGTCTGGGATCCAGGCACAGAATGGAGAGCCTCTCCAGCCTTGGGCTACTCCTGGGAGCAGCGCTGTGGGCCCTGTCCCAAGGGAATGGAGACATCAACACCTCCCTAACATTCAGAGCTCAGTGTGGGACTCACCAAGAGACACCTCTCTGAGGACATGGCATGTCACAGGCATTTTGCTGGTGCTTTGGGAAGTTCCCCTCTCAGCTGACTTTCCCAGCCGCACACAAAGGCATCCATGCAGGCCAGGCTTGTGCTTTCCATCAGCACAACAGGATTAAAAGCAATTCTGCTCATCCTCGGAGGAAAATTGTGAGGAGAAATGCATTGAGGACATAGAAATGGCATGGTAATGAGGGCTGTTTGAATGTATATTGAGAAAGGCAGGATAAAACACACAACTAGGAGCTTAGAAAATAAGATTACCTAACACTGCAAAAATAAGGGGTAGAAATAGAAAAGATTTTATAGCTGTGTAAAGCCACCAGCCATGAATAAATAGGCTTTGATAGCTTTCAGTGTGCTTTCTCATGCTTCTTTCTGAGTGCCTGGTCTGAACCAGTGGGGAAGGGAACTGAGCCAGGTGGATTAGGGGTCACCTCCACATCAGCAATTCTTATTTTCCTGCCATTATTTACTACATACAGGCTATCAGGAGCAATATTCACTATTCAGTCCTACATATATGTGTTTATTCTCCATGTAAAAATATTGTGATAAGTGATCAAGGAGCATGTGGTGCACAGGCATGTGACAAGCCTTACTTATACCCTACCTCTGCCATCTGTCTCATTGGTTGTGCTGAGGAGCAGCCCAGTTTCACTGTCTCATTTTGCTTTAAAACTAGTTTGGTTGATCCTGCCTTTGAGGAGGAAGAAGGACTAGATAAGGATAGCTGTAATTGCCCCATTTTTTATTGTCATCTAATTTTACATCACATCTGCTGATGGATGTGCTTCCTTTGATTTCACTGCAACCTATTGCATTTGTCAGCACAACACTAGACTAGGTCCTGAGACTGTTTGCTCCTTCATGCAAACATTTTGTTATCTTTGAAATGCCTTCTGTTGTAGAATCTTAGAAAATAACAATATTGAAAACTTTCAAAGAATATTAAAACCAGTAGCTTTATCATAACATAATAAGTTGTTCCATCACCCAGTGAAAACTGACTTCTACAGCTGATACAGTAATAAAATAGAAACTCAGTTACTGATATAGTCTGGGAGTAGACACAGCGTCAGAAGAGGAGTCAGGAACCATTAGTTCTACAAATCACTTAATTTTTCATTTTTGTTTTTCTCTCCCATTGGAAAAAAGCTCAAACACAAACCCTCCCTGCTCATACAGTCAGTATTTGTGCAATATTTGCTAGACAAGTATAATTATATTGATAGCATGTGTTGAAGGCTGATTTGTGTGAGAAAGTTAGAACCTCTTTATGTGACACCAAATGCTGAATTGCTGTTGGCTTTATTATTTTGATGGTTTCTTATAGTTTTTTACTTAGTCTTTTTCTAAGGTGCTCATCAGATTTCTGAGGGCATATGTTGCCAGTTCTTCTCACGCAACTGGAAAAAAAATCTTTTCTCACTGATTTTGTACTTCAGGATTTAACCTAATGAGTGTTAACCTCAGAGTACGCATGTGTCTTTTGCTAATTAAAAACACAGGAAGCACAGGAGAGGTCAGATCACAGTAGGTGAGGCAGCTGTGATGACAAATTTTAACTTGTGCAGCTATTTGTGATGTGTGTAACAGGCAGTTCAGAATATAAGGTGTATCAGATCAAATAATTAGACTGAAAAAAAGGATTTTGTTATATTTAATTATCTCCGCTTTTTAACAGAACATGTAGATTTAGACAGGCCCATGGACTTACTCATGATCAAACTTACTTTAAGATAACCCAAATTCTGGTGGAGTTTATGTGGTTGCGCACACTGTATTAAGAGCCTCTTCCCCCTATGCATACACTAGTGCTGCTCATAGCATTGTCTGTTGCTCACCCACCATTCTTTAGAAATGTGTCCCCTCAAAGCATGGGAAAAGAAATATGGCTCTGAAGGAAAACGTTCTAACTAAATGCCACCACTATTCCTTTCCATGCATAATGTTGCTTGTTTTGAGTGGCAATTACATAGACAATTCTAGCCATAAATCAAATAAGAAAAATTTAGGAATAAGTACTCACATTTTAAGAAGTTAACATTTCTTAATGTTAACATTTCTTAACTACTGGACTTATAATTCAAAGACATTGTAATGGGAAAGAAGCTTATCAACTTTATTCCTCTAAAAGCAAATAATAAATGTAATAAAACTCCTGTTCTTTTAAAAGTAATTCCCCTTCCTCACTCCAAGGTTAGGATGATAGTAGCTGCAATAGTGATTGGTGGTCACTGCTGCGGCTCCCCAGTAAATCTCCCCTAACTGGGTTTGAAAGCCTACCCTTACCAGCTTAACATCTCTCACTAAAACTAAATCTGATGCAGCAGGAGATGGTAAATGCAGAGGGAGATTTCCCATGGGCAGTAGAGCTGAACTCTCTCCTTCGTGCTGAGTTTGTGAGCAACACTGACTCAGAGAACTTGGTCATCTGGGGACTATGACAAGCAATATCTACTACTAAACAGAGGATTTTATTGTTTGGAAAAAAGAAAAGGGTCCTAAATGTGAAATAACCTCTCTGCGTGTGTCTTTGGTCCTGGCATACTGCTATTGCGTGGGTGACTGAAGCGTATCTGATTATACACTGTTCGTTTGGGAGATCTCATGTATTTTTCCACACTCTTTTTACAGCTCCCAAGTCTACCTTTTGTCCCACTGAAGAGACCTGGTGGCCAGGCCTGGTTATTATCATTGCAGTATGCTGCACCACACTAGTGTTCCTCTTCGTAGTTGTCATCATTTGCTACAAAGCCATAAAAAGGTAAGACTCAGATGCTTTTACTGTGCTTAGGTCAATGCAGCCCCCACGAAGGTTTACCCAAGACTTGGCTGACATCTTTTTTGTTTAAAGGCATCCTAAAGGCAAAATGTATCCTGTAGTCAGTATGTGTTTTCACTGGAAAGTCACTTTATATACTGTATCCTGCCTGTGTAAAGGGTGTTGTTCAATGCACTGTCATAGGCATAAGGAAGAGAAAAAACGGCAATTGGAGAGAGCCACAGGGTTCAGATTAATAAGGGCTTCCCTGAAGTCAAATTGCTGCAGGTCGCTGGGGAACATAGGTAGCTTTGACTTGGTTGAGTGTTGAGGTAGGAAACATTTACATGTGTGATGTGAGAGTTTGGCCCAGGCTCATTGCTAATTGTAGCATTTCAAATTGATGTAAACTCTTTTAACTCAGACTTTGGGGTAATTTGTGTATTTTTTCATTTGGAGACTTTCCTCCTAATTTATTCTTGCTTCAAAATTATCATCTACAGAATCAAATTCAAAACTTGTCTCTTTTTAATATAGAAGTCTATGTGAAGCCAATGTACAACATGGTGTGTAGTAACCATTTCAGCTCACTGGCTCTGTGGTAGATGTGCTTGCATAGGCCTCTGATAGTTAGAAAGTATTGACTTAAGTTACATAGAAAAATGGGATTGGGAATAATTTCTTCACCTAAACAATATTTCATATTTCTGGTGAGAAAAGTAAAAACTTGGACATTTCAGCCTGAAGACTCTGCAAGTCATTGATTTAGAGAAGAAAGAAACTTGTGGGAATTATAGCCCAAATGGGCTATACCAGCAGGTCAAGGGAGGTAATTGTCCCCCTCTGCTCTACCCTTGTGAGACCTTACCTGGAGTACTGCGTTCAGTTCTGGATCCTCAGCACAGGAAGGACGTGAATCTGTTAGAATGAGTCCAGAGGAGGACCACGAAGATGATCAAAGGGTTGGAGCACAAGAAAGATACGGGAAAGATAGGGAGGGGCTCTTTATCAGGGAGTGCAGGGGTGTTACGAGGGGTAATGGTTTTAAGCTGGAAGGGGGCAGATTTAGATTAGTTACTAGGAAGAAACTTTTTGTTTTGAGGGTCGTGAGGCACTGGAACAGAGTGTCCAGAGAACTTACGATGTCCCATCCCTGGAGGTGTTCAAGTCCAGGTTGGTCGAGGCTTTGAGCAACCTGATCTAGTGAAAGATGTCCCTGTCCACGGCAGATGGGTTGGAACTGGATGATTTTTTAACCAAAACCATAGGGGTTTGATTCTATGAGTCAATGAATGGAGTTTCTTTTCTCCTCTATTGGTTTAAGTACAGCTTTGACAACACCCCACAGTCGTGGCTTTGTGGTGTCACTACCTTATACCATGGGAATCTTTGGCAGGAGCTGTTAATACAGCTGGGTGACCCAGCCTGCACTAGAGAATGCAATATGCAATCCATAACTCTCATGAAATACTGCAGTGACGTCTGATTTGCAGCTTGGGTTAAATGATGTTATTTTCAACTTCATGATTTGTGAGTGATATTTTTGGGGGGGAAATAGAAAAGAAATTAAAATACCTTTCATTAAAAATGTTTTCTGCATGCAAAGCTATTGCAATATTTTTTATGAGATTCAGCAGGGATATGGCAATAGTGGAGCATTGCACGTTTTGTGGTTGTCTGAAAAATTTATGCAGGATTTGAAGGCTAGTGTATCCAAGAGCATCAAAAAGGGAGAATTCAAACAAGAAGGCAGAATTCTGTTTAATTTCTTATTAAATTCACGTGTCTTTGCTATTCTCATTTAGCTCAAATGAATGCTTATTAGTTTTGAAGAATTGGAATGCTTTCACTCTTGTGCCTGCACTTTTAAAAAATCATTTATGGAGGACTGAAAAGCCAATTGGGGATTGGTCCAATTCCATGTGAAAAGTTGTATTAGTTTCAAAAACTGCCTAGTGCTAAACTGTGAATCTTTCTGCCAAGGCTGCAAAATGTACCTGTGGGAGCAGTAACTCTCTGGGATAACTTGTGCCTAGTGAAGAATTTGCTTTTCAGATCTGCTCGGGATGTTGGTAGATGGGAGGAACAGATAAGAAATTTAAACAGGCAAATTTAGAACTGCCTTGAAAAGGCTTTGGGAGTTCACATAACAGCCTCATGCTTTGTGAGAATAATACCAATACTTCATGAACATGGGCATTATTTGTCAACAGCATGAATATCAACGTATAAGTCAGCTTGAACAGGCATTAAGGTAAGAGAAAAGTGAAAATTCCTCTTAGATCTTCATATTGTTGATATTCACTCTGCTGACAAACGCTAAGCTGAAAACTGCTTAGATGTGGGATGGACAGCTATAAAAGAAAATCTTATTAATTGTATTTTTGCAGAGTAACTAGAGCATTTCTTTTCATCAATGAGTCCTTCCTAAAACAGCTCTGCTAAAAGGATGCCCTAAAGTGGCTGGCAGCATTCCCCGGTAGTTCAGGTTCTTTAATCCACTATAAAAGTTATCTATTGATAATAAGACAAGACGCTGCACAAGAGAGGCATCTCTGCCTTTGACACAGAGTATTATCTTGTATTGTTGAACTGAGTTGGCTTTAGCTAGTGTGAGAAATCCTTCAATTTTTTTTTTTTGCTGGGAGGTAGAGGTAGCTAGAGAAAGAGTAAGGGGGTTAATCTGGGTGATGCTGAAGCCAAGGGTCCTTCCAGTGTGTTCCCAGCCTCCAGCTCTGTAGCCACACTCTGTGCTATCCTTTCTCACATCCGGATCCCACCAACTCTCCTTTGCAGTCCTCATCCCAGGCCCTCGTTCCTGCACATCTCCTGGAATCAAGACCTCTTGCAGTATCTCTAACAAATCTGTCTCCCACATCCACTGAAGAGATGTGGAAGAGTGAAATAACAGCAGTCATCTGGATGTAGGGTGTGGCAAGAGTTAAATGTTTTAGCAGGAAAGTGCAGGCAGAGATTTGTTTGCACAGAGATTTTATCAGTTGTGTTAATCCCCCACTTTCATAAGAATCAAATTTGACGTAGAAAGAAAAAGACAAATCTTATTGTGCTTCAGTTAAAATCTCATTTACTAGTTTCAAAGGGCCAGACCCAATCAAACTCTCTCATGTCTGCTTTTCTGTAGCAGGAAGGAGAGGGAATGACTGTCCTCAAGGTATCATAACACAACTGTATTTTTATTCCATCTGTATAGAAGCTGTTTCTCCTGGGGTGGTTTGTTTTCTCTTGTAAAAGCTGAAACTTCAGCATATCACCAGTTTTAGGCACTAAGTTTTTTTGTGATAAAATACAACCTAGTGGATTGATGCTTCTCTGTATAAGTACCAGAACCAGGCGAGCATACTGCTACCTCCCTCCGTGCATCTCCCATGGAAACACTCTGGTTCTCCCAATATGGAAAGGTCATAAGAAATGCTGAAATCCGTTTCAGTGGATGGATTTGATCTCTCTGGTCCCTGAGGAAACTAATGCCAAAGTGTGTCAATCACTTTTAATACTCAGAGCACTGCTGTACAGTTTAAACTCTTGGAAAGATATGTATGGGGTGATTCTTTAAAGGCTCTTAAAAGCGGCCTCTGAATTTCCTGTGTGTGATGCTGGTGTCTGCAGTCTTGGACACTGCATGACTGGCAGAGATCAAGCACCAGAGGTGATCACATGTGATACTGTGTTGTGCTGCAGCATGGTTACACACATGGTGATAGCGCCCTCAGTTTGGCAGTGGAGCAACAACTATTTTCTCTGGTCTTCATGACAGGGGGGTATTTCATCTTTTAAAAAATACGTTTTCTCTTAAGAAATTTTTCTATGGCGCATCGGAAAACTTAAGAATTGGCACTCAGTGCTGGCAGCAATCAGTGTGTGATTTGCAGGTTTTTCAGGACAAGTTTAATCACTCACTCCCTAGGTCTCAGACCCACTGTAAGCAGTGGGACTTTTCTGCTCATTTCGTGGATAAGGAAACTGATCTCACAACCAGTAATTTCTGTAACACACAGCCAGTCTGAATGAGCAGATGAGTAACTAGTTCAAAATCTGGAATACCTCCAGGTATTTTTTTATCATCTCTCTGTCTGTAAAAACCTGTCATTCTTTCTCTTTCCCTGGAAGACTGTCGCCAAGAAGTAGAAGCAGGAGGTCCAAGGATAATTCATAAACTAGCACAGACTTGAAGAAGCTGGATCATTTCAGTATTACATGGTTTGTGGCCTGGACTTTGGCAAGTGCACTGTAAATGCCAGCAGCTCTAACAAATCTTCAGCTGGTGTGAATCAGTGTGGATTCAAAAACAATCAATGGAGCTCAGTTCATTTTAGTCAGCTCTGGAGGTGGCTGTCTCTTAAACTTTTTTTTAAGATCTCTGAGCACCTGAATAATAGTAAGACAGTAAGACTAGAGGAAAGTGGGAAATAAACACAGTAAAGAGGATTAACAGGAGTTGTTTGGTAAATAAGCAACTGTGATGGGGGAGAGAGGGACCTGCAGTATGTAATCCTGTTTCTGTAGCTCACTGGTGTGTCAGTGTCTGTGAGGGGAATGAGGTATTTACATAAAAGGGAAAACCAAATCCCTAGCTCCCTATATAAAATTGAGATACTGGAGCCATCTCTCAAACCTCAAAGGGGAAAGCAAAGCTGAGCATCCATGTCTGTGTGCCAGCTGATGCACCAGCTATGCAGCCAGGCAGGAGGCATTTTGAATGGTTTGCCAACATGTGCGTTTGCCAAAACCTGTTCGTGGTATCTACAGAACATCCATAAGGTCTGAGGTGACCCATGAGCAGCCCGTTGTGCCTAGGGATGTGATTCCTTGGCTTTGCTGGATTTTAGGTAGGATGGATGCCTCTGCTCTCAGGTGTACTCAGGGTTTGTTGCCAAAGAGCTCTCTTGCTAAGTCAGCAGAGAAAGCAGGTTGATGATAGCAAAATTTTACATGATATACCTTTTACTTCTTATTCTAACTTGGTCAAGCCACTGTTTTTTATGTGTACATTGCCTGAGAGAAAGGTACTATAAGTGCCTGCATATGCACTTCTTTAAATAGGCGCCTTCAGATAATAATTAAATGGAAGAAAACACTGTACTGAAATAAAATCACAGGTCATATTTAAACTGTCTTAAAATTCATTGCTCGGGTATTTTCTAGGTTTACAGCATTAGCATATGATTTATGGACCCTGTATACTTCAAGGTCTGGTTTCAGTAGCAGGAGCAAGGTTGGGAAAGTTGGCTTTGTTTGACAGAAAGAGGCAGGTGTTTGCAAGGGGAAAACACAGAGGCTCATTTAAGGAGGATAAAAAGTGGGATTTGGTGCTGTGGTGGGCTGCTATGTGTGGAAGAGAGTGTCCAACGGTACAGAGGTGTCTGTCCTGTTCAGTACGCTGTGGACCCGCACCTCTTGCCCAGCCCATTTTGCACTACTCCATGCTGCAAAGTGAAAGGACTGAGTAGTCCTGCACATGGCCACCTCCTATGAGAAGTACTGAGACTGAACACAATATGGTCCAAAATGATTACTAATTGCAACAAAACAATGCTTTTCCATGTAAGGAGAGAAGACAGAACACTGTCCTAAATTTACTTTATTGCTTTGAAGTGGGTATTCACATCATGGCTGATGGCAGACAGGTCAAGGTGTATTGACATTGTTAATCTCCTCTAGTCTCCCTGACACATTAGAAGGGTTTGTACTGAAATAGTACCTTAATTCTCAGCAGATGGCTGGAAAGACAGTAGTTACTCAGAAGATAAAAGTGAGATACTTGGTGTAGAAGCTGGGTTGAAAACTACTGTTGGGAGGGGCACTCAAAGGGAAGAAGAAGGACTATGGGGGCAGATCTGTGTGACTTTCATGCAATTCTCTGACGTCAAACCGGTTCAGCACTGCAAAAGTGGTCAACCGCTAAGAAGTGTCGTTAAAAAGGGAATATGGATCTTCATCAGGAAGACCTGGAAATGTCACCAAGGACAGTTGAAAGAAAGACAAACTTCAAAATTTTGGAAGAGCAAGGAAGGCAGTCACACTGTAGCCTGATTATCTTTTCCATTGGCTGAATGTTGATGATTATCAATAACAGGATTAGCATCTGCTCCTGAGCACTGCTGTCCGGGTCTTCTGTCACCAAAACTCAGCATCCTCATGTGTTAATTAGCATGTGGTGAATTTACTCCCATCCTTGGAACGAGGTTGCAGATGATCTGCTAATGACAATTTAAATACCCTAGGCAAATAGTATTTCTGCAGCATATCCCATTTTTAACCATCAAGAAATAAGTTCATAGAATCACAGAATGATTGATGTTGGAAGGGACAGGTTGAGATTATCAAGTCCAAACTCCTGTTCTAATAGAATCAGCTAGAGCAGGTTGCCCAGGACTGTGTCCAGCTGGGTTTTTAATATCTCTACAGATGGAGACAACCTCTCTAAATGTAGCCCTGCTTGGTGAAAGCTGAGTGCTAGTACAGGGAAAACCAGTTGTTCTTCCAAACAGTATTGAAGTCTGGTTGCGCAACAATTCCCAGGATAATGTATGTGAGACAAGCTGTTGAACAGCTTTGCAAGTTGACCGAAGCCTACTGGAGATGCCAGAGCTCTGCCGTATTAATTCTGCTGATTCAGTGGCATTGTTGGGGGGTTTTGGATGGGGGACTGATAGTTAATGCTGCCCAATGTTTTCTGCGTGCGTTAAGACCAAAAAGGGTTGGCCTTTTTTTAAGTACAAGAGCAAAAATATTGCAAAAATATTGCTACTGCTTGTTAACGGATTTGTAGAATCATAGAATCATAAGGTTGGAAAAGACCTTTGAGATCATCGAGTCCAACCGTACCTGTCCCCTTCCTAAACCATATCCATAAGAAACTCATCTACCCACCTTTTGAACACCTCCAGGGATGGCGACTCAACCACCTCCCTGGGCAAGTGTTCCAGTGCCTGACCGCCCTTTCAGTGAAGAAGTTTTTCCTGACAACCAGTCTAAACCTCCCCTGGCACAACTTACGGCCATTTCCTCTCATCCTATCACCTGTCACTTGTGAGAAGAGACCAACACCCACCTTGCCACAACCTCCTTTCAGTCAGTTGTAGACAGTGATGAGGTCTCCCTTCAGCCTCCTCTTCTCCAAGCTAAACAACCCCAGTTCCCTCAGCCACTCTTCTTAGGACTTGTTCTCCAGCCCCTTCACCAGCCTCGTTACTCTTCTGTGGACATGCTCCAACACCTCAATGTCCTTATACTGAGGGGCCCAGAACTGCAAACAGTACTCGAGGTACGACCTCACCAGTGCTGAGTACAGGGGCACAATCACCTCCCTGGTCCTGCTGGGCACACTGTTTCTGTTACAGGCCAAGATGCCATCGGCGCTCTTGGCCACCTGGGCACACTGCTGGCTCATATTCAGCTGGCTGTCAATCAACACCCTCAGGTCCTGTAATGCTTTCCCAAGTCTGTAATGCTGCATGGGGTTGTTGTGTCCCAAATGCAGGACTCTGCACTTGGTCTTGTTGAACTTCATCCCGCTGGTCTCAGCCCATTGATCCAGCCTGCCCAGATCCCTCTGCAGAGCCTCCTTTCCTTCAAGCAGATAGACACTGCCACCCAGCTTAGTGTCATCTGCAAACTTACTTAGGGTGCACTCCATCCCTTCGTCCAGATCATTGATAAATATATTTTGACAGGACTGGACCCAGCAGTGAGCCCTGGGGAACACCATTCATGACTGGTTTCCAACTGGATTTAACTCCATTTACCACCACCCTCTGGGCCCAGCCATTCATTCAGTTTTTTACCCAGCAGAGGGTGTGCCCATCCAGGCCAATGGCAGCCAATTTCTCAAGCAGAATACTGTGAAAAACGGTGTCAAAGGCTTTAGTGAAGTTCAAGTACACCACATCCACACCCTTCCGCTCATCCATTAAATGGATAACCTTGTCATAGAAGAAGATCAGATTGGTCTGGCAGGACCTGCCTTTCATAAACCCATGTTGACTGGGCCTGATCACCTGATTGTCCTGCGTGTGCTGTGTGATAGCACTCAAGATATCTGCTCCATGACCTTCCTGGGTACCGAGGTCAGACTGACAGGCCTGTAGTTTCCCGGATCATCCCTCAGACCCTTCTTGTAAATGGGTGTAACGTTTTCTAGTCTCCAGTCAAGTGGCACTTCCCCAGTCAGCCAGGACTGCCGGTAGATGAGGGAAAGGGGTTTGGAGAGGACCTCTGCCAGTTCCCTCAATACCCTTGAGTAGATCCCCTCCGTCCCCATAGACTTGTGTAAGTCTAGTTGACCAAGCAGGTCTCTAACCAAATCCTGCATCGTTGGACCTTCATTCTCACTGTCTTCTGGCTCAGGAGGCTGAGTATCCCAGTCGCATTTCACTTGACTATTAAGGACAGAGGCAAAGAAGGCATTAAGTACCTCTGCCTTGTCGTCATCCCTCATCACTAGTGTCCCTCCTGCATCAAGTAAAGGAGGGTTATTTTCCTTGGGCCTCCTGTTGTTGTTGATATATTTGAAAAAACATTTCTTATTATCTTTCACCGAACTGGCCAGTTCGTCGAGAACTGATGAATAAAGTGGATAAAATAACCTTAAATTTGGAGACGGCTGAGCCAAGCTGCATGGGCAGTGCTGTACAGGGAAGTTTGCTTTGCTGTTGCCTATGCAATACGTGTTGGTCAGATAAGCAGGAGGATCTGCTTTTCAGTGCTATCAGTCTGGGATTTTTATAAGCACTACATGTTTGCCTGCCTATTATAGGGCAGGATTTCTCTGTCTATTTTAAGTGATACTAAAGTCACATTCTGCTAGGGAGAACGTAAGTTTGCTGTCATAAATGGATAAAATACCCCACTGTTTCCCATGACCAGGAGCACTGGAAGCCTTCAGGAGGCTTTAGTCTTAAAAATAAGCAGGTGGTCCAAGTGTTTCACAGAATATTCTCCTATAGATCATTTTTCACTTGTTCACTCCTAATTTGGGATGTAGGGACAAAGATGCCATCCTGTGATCAGTTACATTTTTACTGTGACCAGAAACAAACTTGCTGTTTTCCTAGTTTCTACTGCAGATGAGGTTACCATATCAAACGGGGAGAAGTCTTTCAATAGATTCAAGTATTGTACCATTGCTGCCTCAGTGCCACTCTGTAATAGCCATGGGTGGATTTACAGGCTTGTGCCAGAATATAATGCTCATGCTAGGCTAGTTGTATTCATTGAAATATTACTGATTTACACCAGCACAATTAGAAGACATAAGTGATATAGTAGAATTTTACAATTGAGCAATAGTCATAGTTGATAGCAGAGGAATGCATAAGGGGTTAACAGCAGGATGGGGGGGAGGGGAAAGGAATGCAGGGAGGTAAGGGCAGGAGGGGAAGGCAAACTTGGAGCTTGCAAGCTCGGCAAAGATAAGGAGGACACTCCTCATTTCAGCGGATCCTGCAATTTCAACTCAGCGTTTTAGTCAAGAGGTGAAAAGGGCAAGATTGAGAAAGACCACTTGAATTCATCCTGGAGACCCTCAACGACCACCACTAGGAATCAGTATGCGTGCGCAAATGGGAGGAGAAATATGTTAATCATTTCTCGGAAACCTAATGAATATGTATCAATGTATGCTTTAAATAACGCCTTTGTTAAGGGATCGCTATGCAGGACTTTTGGAATTACCCAGCCTGTGTCCGATGTCGTAAATAAACATACCTACTCTAATACTTTATCTAAGTGTTGGAGTTTGTTTTCCGCATGTCCTAGGTGCATACTAGAATTTTGAAACATAGGAGAGTTGCCAGGTTTACCACAAGCTATCTATTACATTTTTTTTCCCAAAGCCGTAACTTCTGAAGTAATCTGAATAAATATGAGATTGGGGATCTCTTCACCTACTAGTCTAAAAACTGACTTTAAGCTCAAGAGACTGACATATTCAAAATCCTACAAGGCAAAGAAATAAATTTTTCTTACAAGTTAATTTCATTTTTAAGTCAATAATAGTTTTCACAAGCTGGCAGGCATTTGTGGCTGACACTGCTGACAAAAAGCCACAACTATGGCTGAGATGCACCTAGTACATTGTGGAGGGACGCTTGAAGAAAGTTTTTGGTTTGATTATGTGGGATATCTGAGCATAAGACTGTTTGTTACAGCCTGCAAGAACCCAGCATTAAAACCTTGTAGTGCCCAGGACAATCTTTTTTATGACTCAGAGAAAATTGTACCTATAGTAATGTGGTGGGGGTGTAGACCTGTTTGTTACTCCAGGTATGTATCACCCAGAAATTCCCTCTACACAATGAGAATTCCATAGGAACCTATTGGATGTTTTTACTTCCCCCTTTTCCTTTTCACAAAGGATTTCCAGTGCATCTGGAGTAAAAGCAGTAAAGCTCTATTTCTGCAGTGGCTGAACAACTGCAGCTCCTGATGCATTCAACAGACATAGTGGATTTACAGGACCTCTAAAACCCTAAAAGTTAGAACGAGAAAGCCAGAAAAGAGTGGAAATGCCCCAGGTGTTCACACATGTGTGTCATGTTGCCCCAGGCAGGCTCTGCCAGGACTGAGTCTGCTCTGCCTTGAGGTGGCAGGAAGCCAGACCTGTTCGTGGAGCAGCTAAGCACCAGTTGGTCTCCTACCCATCACACGCATCTGACTACCTACCAGATGCTCCGGACTGTTCAGCACAAATCTCAGTCCTGTCTGCTTCATTTCCCTCCAGTCTCTATCCTTTCTTGTTTTCCACTGAGCCTTGGTTCCTGCATCACCCCTGTGTTGCCCCAGCAGGAGATACCCCCTTCCTACCTGACCTTTCAGCTCTCTTCTGGCCAGCAGTCATGGTTTGGGGCCACCCTTGGCTCTTCTAATTCATGGCTTCTGCTGACTTTGATTTTGATGCCTGGCTCTAACCTGGACTTCTGTGTGCAGAGACAGGAAATGTTGAGCTCAAGGAATGGCAGGAGCTGTGCTTGGACACTTCCTTTTGTGCAGGGAATCTCAGCCAGAGATAACAAGCATTATTTCACACTCTAATTTATGTGCATTAGTTTCACACTTTCGTCTAATTAGTCACAACTTAGTGTCCACAGAATATCTCTGCTTTTCTGTGTGCCAGCTGAGAGCAGATGTTGAGAAAGGAAGGCTCAGGGGTGCTTGTCCCCACCAGCTGGTTTCATGTGTCCCTGCTGCTCTGAAGGGAGGTCACATCACACACACCCCCTGCCTTGCTGTGCCCAGGGTGCAGGGGGTCCAGACAGGGTCCCCCTGCACAGAGCTGTGATGCTTCTCGTGTGCGCATTGATTGCTTGCAGCCAATCTCAAGCCCTTTGCAGCTGTGCTGCCACCACTTGTGTGGCTGCACGTCTGATTTCTGCTACCTCTGTCCTTCCTTCTTGCCCCTCCCATGCTAAATATTTATAATGCTTCCAGGTTGCTAAGCAGCACACAGCTCCCTGCTTGGGAGAGCCTTGCCGCGAAGGCGAGACATGCAGTAGGGCAGCATGGGCAGAGCTGGAGGTGGGAGAAGATGGCATATTCTGGGGCGGTCTTGCTCTGTCGCACACTTAACCTTGCTCTGACTCCAGCGTCCATTCCATCGGCAGGCATGTGGCCACTCCCTTCAGCATCTCTGAGTTGGAGAACAATGTTCCTGGTTTGTCCATCTCAGACAGTTCACTAAATAGCCATGCCAGAGGACATTTGTGGAGATGAGCATCACAGCATCTATTCCCCAAGCTAATTTCAGGTGATGGAGTGAAGCACTAACAGGGAGTCTGATGTAAAGGATCTAATCTCTGCTGTGTGCAAAGCAAGAATGGGAAAATAGGATCATTCCTCGTTTTGTCCTTCGAAAAGAGGTCCCAGATGGAGAATTGATGCCTTCTTTTGTATCTTTTTTTTTGAGGCAGTAGCAGGAAACCTTGCAGAAGATGTTAATGCTCCCAAGCAGCAGGAACTGCAGGCTAACCTGACCTTTCCTTTAAGTTACTGTGAGCCATGTGAAGCCAGTGGGGAGAGTGGCTAAACTCAAATCCTTCCTCAAAAATTCCCCCCAATTACAATTGCCCAAAGCCACTTAGCTTCCAGACTGCACAAAACCAAACCTTTGTGTAGTCGAGAAGGTATGCAGGACTTGATGGATGCTCTGCCTCTGTATGGTCTTGCCCTGCTGGTCATCTAGAGTACAGGAAGGATGGGACCACCCTGTGCAGTCCAGTTACAGTGGGTTTGCATTTATCGTGCAAAGATCAGGGTCTGGCTCTGCAGACTCTTCTTTTCTTTAGGAAAAAAAGGTTTCACTGAAAGGGTGATCGGCCATTGGAATGCGCTGCCCAGGGAGGTGGTGGAGTCATCGTCCCTGGAGGTGTTTAAAAACGGATTGGATGAGGCGCTTAGTGCCATGGTTTAAATGATGAGTGGGTGCTAGTGTTGGGTCATAGGTTAGACTGGATGATCTCAGAGGTCTTTTCCAACCTTGTGATACTGTGATACTGTGATACTGTAAGTGGAGAAAGTCAGAAACAGCTGCCAGTGGCATCCTGGCCTGTATCACAAACAGCATGGCCAGCAGGACTAGGGACATGATTGTGCACCTGTACTCAGCACTGGTGAGGCTGCACCTTGAGTACTGTGTTCAGTTTTGGGCCCCTCACTACAAGAAAGACATGGAGGTGCTGGAGCAGGTCCAGAGAGGGGTAATGAGGCTGGTGAAGGGGCTGGAGAACAAGTCTTATGAGGGGTGATTGAGGGAGCTTGGAGTTGTTTAGCCTAGAGATAAGGATGCTGAGAGGAAAACTTATCACTGTCTACAACTTCCTGAAAGGACGTCATAACCATGTGGGTTCTCCCAAGTAACAAGTGATAGGACAAGAAGAAATGTCCTCAAGTTGCACTAGAGGAGGTTCAGATTACATATCAGGAAAACATTCTCCACTGAAAGGGCTATTAGACTGTCCAGAGAGGTGGTTCGGTCACCATCCCTGGAGGTGTTTAAAAGATGGGTAGACGAGGTCCTGTGGATAAACCAAGGATATGGTTTAGTAGTGGACAGGTACGGTTGGATTAAATGATCTCAAAGGGCTTTTCCAATCAATCGATTCCTTGATTCTGTGATTCTATGCCAGCATTTGTGAGAACATGCACGTCTGTTTTGTGTGAGCCATTGAGAGCTGTCACGTGTGTGCAGAAACAGAGGACTAAACCTACATGTGAATTGAGCTTGTGGGCACAAAATCCCAGAGCATGCAAAGTCCAGTTTTGGGGCAGCCTTACTTTCTTTGTCCACCATTACACAAGCTCAATGACTTTGATTTTAGTGAGACACTTGCATAATGCCACTACTGCAGTAATGCATCCAGTCTGGAGGATGTTCACTGGAGGGCTCTGGGGAATGCTACTCTCTTCCCTCTTCCAATCTGGATGAAATGGGGAAAAAAAGAAAAGTAGGGGAGTTTGCTGCTTTCATTATCCAGCTGTTACCTATTCCCAGCCATCGCCCATGTTTAGATTCTCCAGTAAAGCAACACACCCCATATCCAGCTCTGACTATAAGTATTGCCTTAATCATTGAGAATCAACCCAAGGGAAACTCAGGTGGCACCTGAAGTTCAGTGAAATGATTTCTCCTGTTACATTGGTTGTTTCAGTTTCCTGAAGCAGTCATTGTTCCTTCTTTGATTCTTCAGGGTGGCAGCTTAGAAGTCTTAGTAATACAGGACTTGAACAAGACCTTTGGGTCACCCTATCTGTCCCCAGCATTGTGGTCATGTGATCCTTTGTGTAAACATACTGGTCTCCTTCTTGTAGCTGTGTAGTTTTCCCTCTCTCCCTATCACCTCCTCCAGCAGTCCCAATTCAAATTGGTGTTATTCTGAGAGAAAAGAATTTGTTTGCATCTGTAGTCTAAATTTATCCTTGTCTGCTCCCTATTTCTTCCCTTCAAATACCCCAGCTCGTCCCTAAAGGGCATTGCCAGTGTGTAGCACCCTGCCAGGCATGGCCATGACCATGGTCATCCTCCAGACAGGTTTTGACTTTGTTGGAAGCAGGGATGCCTTCATTCTATACATTTAATATCTATTTAATACCTTCTTTTTTTTTTTAGTGTTTTTTTGCCAGGCTGAAAGGTTGGTAACGTGGGCTCAATTTTTTACATAAGGCCAATTCATTTTTTTCCTTTTGTCAACAAAACATATCGATGATGTATTCTGCACTACCAACACTCAATGGATAACATCAGCTGTAATATCCCTCCAGTCAATAAAATCTTTTAAAGAACATTATAGAGAATGCAAAGAATGGCTTGTAATGTGAGAGGTCACTGAAAGTACTTTTATCAATTATGTTAATAGTCCAGTATCCTAATAATGAAGCTACTTCTCTTCCTTAAGATTGGTTTTGTGTAGGAGCAGTAATTCTAAAGCTAGCTTAATTGAAGGCCTGGTAGGAAATGTGATTGCATCACCTTAGTCTCCTAGGGGCAGATCTTCCTCTGTAACATCAGAACAAATTGTCTTCAAGTCCACCAAAGTCTGTGGAATTATTCTGACTTTGCACTGCTGAAAATGTTAAGACTAAACTCCACATCTTAAATTTCAGATGTAGCTCAGCAATCTATTGCAATTACTTGCAATCTGAACAGGCCAAATCGTCCCTTCAGATACACCTAGAGTGACATCAGCAGGCTGGGGTAGATGCACTTCTGCAGAAAGAGATCTGCACACCATGTTTTGCAGCGCGCACACGTCAATGCAGGGAACCCCTGAGTGCCGGTGAATGGCTACAGAGCGGATCTGTATGGAATGGTTTCTTTTCCCTGAGAGAAGCTCTCAGCAAAGGCTACATCTTCAATCCATGCACAGTGAGGGGCATTGGACTATACAGGGAAGTGTGGAACACCAAAACAGAAATAATCCACATGCATGCAGAGCTTGCGTAAATATACTGTAGAAACCGGTCAGCTAAAAATGGCTATGAGGTAAATTGCAGGCTTGAAAATGCTCATGTGAACAGCCAGAAAAGAAGAAACTCCTCGGAGTAGATCAATGCCTTTTGATGCAACATGACTTTCAGTGCTGTGAAAGGGACTTTCTCATTTTGCGTAATGGTCCTAGCACTGTGCCCTTGTCCAGATCTTCAACCCTTCCCCACATGTGAGAGATGACAGAAAAAGTCTGAAGGGGTTCAAAACTGTATGCCTGCTTTCTCCTGTAAATCTTATTTATCAGCTGACCACTAGCTGTTTGGTTAATATTGAAGTACTCAAAGGCCTCTAGGGAAAGAACGGCCTTTTCTGATTCGCAAAAGGAACCTCTTTTTTTTTTTTTTTCTTTTTCATAAAGAGCAAAGGGACAATGCAGCTTGAGGAAGTAGACCTCCATCAAATGTCCAGAACAGAAAGTAACCCAATATGAATAGTCCTTCCAAACACTGCAGGTAATATCATAGAATCATAGAATTATATGGGTTGGAAGAGACCTCCAAGATCCAGGTTACCTAGACTTTCTGATTTGAAAGAGTCAAAAGTCAGAAACATCACATATTGGAATAATAAGTAATAAACACTGGACAGTTTATTTGTCTTTTGGATGCTGGACTAGCTAATTTACCAGACCGAAGATGGACACACTGGGAATACATGTAAAAAGCCTTCGGAGATTGAAAGTATTGAACATTGGTCCTCGACAAACACTGCGCAGTAGTGAGTGCATTGCTGAAAGCTGTCCAGATGGAGCTGCTTTTTATTATAATTGTAAAACATTTGCTTTATATGTGGGAGGTGGTTGAGCTAGTAACCTCTTCCTATGAGGCATGAATAGTATGCTGCTTGTTTTCTGGACAGATTCATGGTCCACATATGGCTGTTAACTAATTTAATAGAGAAAAACTAAGGTTTCCGAGAATTTTCAGCATTAGGGTTTCTTCTTTGATTTCTATCTTCACATTGTCAAATAAAAAATAGCAAGATTGGATTTTTATAGTCCCTCTGAGACAGCCAGAGGACAAACCGGAATGTGGCTCTGTTTCCAGTACTCTGAAAACTGTCTCGAGAGAAATGTCCTTCGTTAAAGAATGCACCCTGTATGTCTGGGCCGTAGCAGAAGGCTGGTCAGATCAGGTTAGCCATTAGGCAAGGCTCCTGGTGGGCAACTGCACACAAATTCAGTGGCTGTGTCCCAAAAAGCAACTGCTGTCAGTGCACTGAGCCTTTCTAGCAGGGATCGTGTTCACAAACCAGTCTTAAAAAGCAAGTTCGTTTCTACCACCAGCTGGTGGGAACTGATTCACCTCTTATGGCTCATGGCCAGCATGAATCAAATGGCTGTTTGATAAATGCCCCCAGTACTGAGGTGTAAAAAGCCTCCATTCACGATCTTTATGAACTTATAAACATTAAGGTTACTGGGAGAGATATTCTAGTAATTAAATAACATTACAAAACTTATTCTTCCATTCCTATCCTGTATGTAATAAATAAGAACGGTTTTGAAGTGTGACTGTAGCCCACACATCATCTTGTCTGGGCTTCCAGCAGTGAAGTCTAGCCAAGAGCTCTAAACATAGCTGCCATGTGCACTGCTAGCATCCTAGCCCAGGAGATGAAGCTGAGTGAAAAAATATCTGCCAGATATTCACCCTGTTTCTTGGATAACTTTTGCAACCCAGGAAGATGCAGCTGTGGTTGGATCTTTATTGTTATATAGGTAACTGATATTTCTTCAGTGCTCTGTGTGCACATCAGGGTAGATCAATCCTGTGAACCAAATGGGTGTGGCATGTGAGACCCAGTTTTATTGAAAATCATTAATTTTTATGTGTTGATAGCTAATGAAATATTAATGGGTCTGGAGAATAGCTTTGAAGTGTTGCACATATAAGCAATACTTCTTCAGCTCTCTGATTTGCCTCTTCCTTTCTGCTGCTTTGCCCCAGGGATTGGTGGGTACACGCATACCCTGGCACCTGCCACTGGCAGCACAGGAGGGGCAGGCGAGCTGCACTGGTGCTTGCCAGTAGAGCAGCTCGCTGGCTGCTTCTTTCCCCGTAGCACAGCCCCGTGCTGTGACATGCAGAAGTGGGGCTGCCCACAGAGCTTGGTAGCAGTTTTGTTCAAGGTAGAAGCCACCTTGAGATGAAACTGCTTTGAGAGGAGAGATGAGTTCTTTATGTGTTACTGCAAGCACCTTCGTGAGAGGAACTGAAAACACAAAACTATTTTTGGCACAGGTAACGTGCATTGGAACAGGCAATGCAGAGAAACCTCACAGCTTTCACTATTGATGAAATCTTTTATCAGTTGATACTGATACCCATTCAATGAAATCTTTTTTTTATGTATAGTTTTGCAGGTGCCTTTTAACTACAATTTACGACTTTGTACCAATGCTCAGGGAAGAGCAGAGTTGCACTGTCGTCTTCGAGCCCTAGGCATCTCCTCTAACAACACATAGCAGGGAGGGTAAAGCGACCTTCCCTCCTCTAGCTGCTTTTTAGAAGAAGAATGACATACTTTTCCTCTTTTCTAAGAAATAATCCAGAGTCACAAATACCACGTGGAGGCATACATCTCCTGGCAGTGCTGAGTCAGTTATGGGAGCCTCTGAAGGAGGGTAATTTCTTCACTGCCAGCCCAAGGTCACCCTCTCCTAGCTTGGCTGGGTTTTCCCAGGGCCCAGCCTTCCCTGATGCTGGCTGTGGTGCACTGGCACTCTACAGAAATACTGCTATGAAGATAGGCAGTAGGAAACAGGTTTGCAATGTTCAGGCTTGTCTTATGAAATCAGGTTTTATTCTTAACTCTCATTCTGCCAAGCACAAAGTACCTTGAAGAGTATGAGCATGTAGATTGTGTTGTGTCTTTTAAACTCTTGTTGCATTTTACTTTGCTGAACAGAACTTTTCCCATTTCTAGGTGGTCTTATTCTCCTCAAAGCTTCAAAAAGCCTAAAAGTAACAAGGCATTACAAAGTCCTGATTAAATGAATAGTCCGCTCAGCTTTTGCTTGCTTTTATCTGAAAAGTGATTTATTTTCCTTAAATATGTACAAATGAGACATGAGGTGAAACCCTCCCCTAGTACCCTACTGCACAACTGCCTTAGAGACAGTAGGCGTATGCCAAATTGACACCAGTGGCCAAAGCTGGCAGGGAGGGTTTTGTCAAATTTCCCAACTGAATTTTGTGACTAGACATGATCAAGAGCCAAAATCTGTGTCTCCTCTAAGAAATAGTTTCTAAGGACAGAAAATACAGATTACATTTGACTGTGCATCATTACGTTGACCTTTACACAGGACTCTGCAGAGAACTGGTACAAGCCAATAGGAATATCTTTGATAAATAAAATTCATAATATGATCAGAACATCATATGAAATTGAAGCTTGGTATGTGAAATACACTATTAAATGTCTATTTGATGCTTTCTTGATTTTAGGACACGTACAAATTAATGCATGCATGGTGGAGAGGTCAATATGGACCCTGATGCATCGTTTCAGGCGTGTACTAAGCTGTACAGAGTTGCATGTACCTTTCATTCACAGATGTTTGGCATGAAGACTGCACCAATTTGTTTGCTAAACTTCAAAGCACAATGTGCAGTAAATCATACTGTAAAGCCATGCAAACCACTTGTTAGTGAACAGCCTGTTTCTCCTGACACCAAGTGAGTATGTCACAGATACCAACAAGTTCCCTACTCATTCCCTCACTAATTTGAAACATCGCTTTCACCAAGGAAGAGCAACCCTGACATGGAAATGCATAAATACAGGGTCATAGCACTTCAGCTGAAAGGGGGCTTGGAGTATTACATGTAGGAAGATAATGCTCAACCTAGCTTATCAGGCAGAAAACAGGATAAAAGGGCTTGCCTTGGTGTGGGAGAGGAAAATTTGCATGCTTAGGTCTCAACAGCGGATGAAATTTGAGATTTAAAAGAGCCAGTGACACAGAGCTAGTGGCACAAAAAGAACTAGTGTCCTGATGGAAAAAGGCAGTTGATAAATCACAACAGGCCAAAAAGACTTTGCATATCTAAATATATAGGTCAATTTTAATCTCTGCAACAAGAGCATTAAAGTCTGTTAAGCCAAACATTTAAATGGTGTAACTGAGGCAAGTTTGACCCCAAATCCATGCCTTATTTGCTTTTGGAGACAAATCGAGTGAAGGAGTTAAATATAACTATTCTCCAAGTCTGAACTTTTATGTCTGCCATAAACAAATAAATATATAAATGGCTCAAATAGCGATTTCATTGAGACCCAAGAAGACAGTTGCTCTGTTTTGCTAGCACTAACTGAGCAGCTGATAAGGTAGAAGCAGAACCCTGACAAAATCTCTATTACATTATTTGCAGGCTCTGAAAAAAACACACTTCCAATTCATGCTAGTGCCAGTGGTGTAATATCACTGGCAGCCTCTCCAGTAGTGTCTCCAGAGAGGTCTCACCATCAGAGGAGAGTCTCCAAACCTCCTGGGTCTTCACAGGGAGACCAGACTGGAGAGGCGAAAGAGCAAACGAGAGCTCTTGGGAAGAGAAACCGAGACAAAAAAAGGGGCAGGAAAGGAAAGAGAGTTTCAGGAGAACTGAAGAAGTTGATCTTGACATCACTTCCAGGAAAAAAGAGGAATATAGATAAAAATGACAGGAAGGCATGTTTTAACATGAAGAAAGAAGGGGAAGGTTAGAGAGGGAAAGAAAATGGAACTGGAGAGGTGCAGAAGCACATAGGAGACCAAAAACAAAGGAAGAGGAGGAAAACAGGAAGCAAACAAATAGCAAGTAGAAGTGACCAAGATGTCTTCATTTTTTTGACCATGAATAGAGCTGATTGTCAGGTTTTGAACTGAGGGGAGGGGAGAGGATTTTTTTGAAAGCAGCAGAGAAATTTAAAGACAGCCATACCATTTTTCCTGCCCAGGAAAAAATAAGAGAAGTATTACCATCAGATTGTTCCCTTGTCAGGGATGTGGCTGGGTGGATGAATGCTTTACAATGCCGTGAAAGACAGAGACGCAGAACCTTGTGTCAGATGCAGACAGGCACAGCGTGTTAATGGCTGAAAAAGGGTTTAACCAAGCTCTTAGTCTCCGCTTCTCTTCCATTTTCATTCTTTAACGGCTGGAATTGTGGCTAATATTAACCAGCGTTAACTCTTAAAAGCTAAAGAGCAGCATAAGATAGCACAATCAGAAGTATTTTCATTGAGATCATAAGCAAAACACATTTATCTTCCTGTAATCATTCTCCATAAATCTATCACTAATACTTTGCTGAAATTCAATGTCATTATCTATTTTAATTGCTGTTTGTTTTGTTAAATGATGTCAAGAACAGCAGCACACACAGACTATTGTATTACATTTGTTTATCTGATCCTCTTTTTGCACTTAGAAGGAACTTAAACTCAAAGCACTAAGTCTGAATTATCCGTGTGGAAAGTATGAAGCTTTTTGCTGCTAGTACATCATGTGCTTCACCTTTAAATAAAGGTCACACCACTTTTGAGGAAAGAAGTTGTTGGGGAAGCACTTATATGATGTAACATGTTCTGCTACAGGACTTACGCTCAGTTCTGCCTTTTCACAGTCACTTTAGTAATTCAAATAAGATGATTATGTTCCGTGATGTGCAGGTGTTTGTTAGATTTCTGTACTTGCTGGGCATTTCCTGAATTGCCTCACAATTAACATTGGTGGTCCTGGCCAGTGTTACCGAATGGTGCCGATGGCCACCAGACAAAACAAAAAGGGAATTTTTCAGTGGTTGTTGCTCGGGGACTGGTAGACCACAGCAGGCACCGTGTTCTAGTCACTAACTCAGACACCTCAAAAATTGACATCTGCATCTGAACTAGTAAACTAGCAGACAAAGCAGAGAAACATGAATGCTTGGGCACAAAATATCTGACATATTTTGGGTATCCACTTTAAGCTGTTCTGAACTGTGTTTTAGAAGTACCTGTTTGTTTCTGTTGACTGTGAAAGTGGTCTGGGGTGGTCACCACAGATATACATATCTACACTGGTCAGATGAATCCTCTCCTAGACACCAGACATGGTGAGCTTATGATACCTGGTGAGTGAATTGGGTCCTCAGTGGATAAGGTTGGTCATCATACCAGTTGGAATGATGTTGCACTTTGAGGAGAGACGCCCAGGACTGCGTCCAAGTCCCCATTCCAGGGAATGTGATGGTGGAGTGCTCTTCTTTCCGCAGCCTTTGTCTCATGCAATATATATAGCTGTATCTATATATAGACTAGAACAGAGGAGACCAACAGCCCATTAACTAGCCTTAGAACCAGACCCCTTATTTTCCAGATGGATCATAAGGCTTGACAAAATTTAGTTCGACGTGTGTTCAGAAAGTAAAAATAGAGAGGAAAAGTTGAGTGTTATGATGCACATTACATGTCCTTGCTTTCAATCTGTATTGACAAAGAAGATGTTTATCTCTCTCCTTTATTCTCCCCCCACCCTGCCTATACATCACCAAACCTGGGATCACCCAAGGAAACCAATGAGAAAAGAAGAGAACGGAACCAGTCGGGCTGAATATGCAATGACCTCCTCGCAAAACAACAGAACAGTTGATAACAATGCGGTCGTATAATCCCCGAAACCCCGCTGAGGCGCCGGAGATGGTAAATGTTCAAAGCACACACATGGAGTATGCAAGGTGGGTGAAATAAGGCAACGAAAGGAGCTCTGTGTCCAAGGACTTCATTACAGAAATAGTGCACGCATCAGTGATTCAGAAGAGAAAAGCGAGCTGCTCTTCAGGCTTGCTGCTTCTCCAAGGGAGGATAAACTTGCCCACCCGGGCTGACCAGAGAAAAGGCCTCACAAAGGCATAAGCATTGCATGCTGCAACTCATGAAAGCAATGTCACGATGCCTCCCGCTTCTTCTTCCTCCTTTCTTCCCCTCTACTTCTCAGTTTGAATTGAGTGTCTGCAAAAAGCTGCTTAAAACGGGATCTTTAAGGGAGAGGGTGATCTGCCAGAGTGGCAGCACTTATTATAAGTGGGTCTGAGAGTGACAGGTGGGAGCTGTCATCTATGTGCTTCTCCAGCCCGTTTATTCACACTTGCACTTCATTCTTATTATTTCATTATTAAAAAGGGAAAAAAAGGTTTCTGTTCAGCCATCAAGCAACCAAAAATTGCATGAACTCTTGACTTAACCTGGGAAATTCATCTGTGGTCTGGTGACCATGCAATTTCCATGGCTGAAGGCTTTTCAGGCAAAACAAATCAAAATGTCAGATCTCAGCAATTAGCATTGCTATTATTAAGTGGTGCTTTGAACATTATTACGTCATAATCAGCCTCCTTTTTTGCATCACACTTTTATTTTTTATTCTTTAAAAAGTTCGTCTTTTGTGAAATTCTACATGTTTCTCTATGTTTGCATCATGCTGATTCCCCAGGGAAACCCCTACAGGAAAGATGTTGTTTACATCTTGTTGTGAGTGTTTGGACAAGATTTTGTTGAAAGTTCTAGTGGCCCTTTGAAGTCCTCTTCATTCACTGATTAGTGTTGTTTCCTGAAAGTGTCGAGTCTCCTGAACTGATCCATGGCGGATATTGTAGGTCTGTCTTGGAGGACCACTTTTGGGGGTCTGGTAAGCTGGTTGTGCCCATGTTAACTCAATCTCTGCCTCTGGTGGGCAGAGACTGCCAATCGTGCCAAATTCAGCATAATGACTTAGTGTTGTACTTTCTGTGACGTGGATTGCAGACTACATAAAGCAAAGCTGTATCCACCAAAATTCATTTCCTGTGGGATCTCAGGTTAGACTCAGTCAGTAATCCTTAGGATAAAAGCAATGAGAATACCTGAGTCGCTGGTCTTTCCCCGCCTCCTGAAAATTTTCCTTCATGTCGCACCTCTACACGTGTGTCTCCGTTTACCTCTGTGCTGAAGGCAGTGAGGCAGTGAGAGAAGAATTTCAACCCTAGCTTCTTGTCTGGATGTCTTTGATACCACTCAGTCTCCCTGTCTGTGAGTAATTCCGAGGCGCCAACCCAGCCTCTTAGATGTGGCTGCGTGCTGGCTGTCACCTCCCTCGGTACTGCAACACACCGATGCTTTCAGTTTTATAGAAAGATGTGCCTGAACTGCAGAAATCAGACTTTGATTTTGAACGCATTCCTATCTGTAGTTGGTCTGTCGCCAGGATGTAGAGTTTGGGCTGATGGTAGATGAAGATGATGTTCTGCAGACCTTCCCCGAAGAAGCTCCAGGATGTTCAAGTCAGCAATTTCAGCTCAGGCCCATCTCTAGTTTTCTGTTACCTATTGGACAATAGGGTGTATGTAAATATAAGTATCTTTTCAATGATAAAACAAAATGCTGCTATATACTGCTGTTGAGGAATTTATGGAGTTACTCATTTTAGCTTTATAGCCTGTCATCACTATGTAGAAGTTTAGCTATGTAAAATTATTTTTAAAAGCTAGACTTTCTTGAGAAGTGAATGCAATTACAAAAGTGAAAGGGAATAAGTAACCCTTTGCCCAAGAGTATGATCATTCCCTGCCGTATTCATGTTGTGTGCTTGCACAAGACACAGTGATATGTTCTTAGATTCAAAGTGGGATTAAAATGGCAGAATTTACACTTTGAGTCTAGTATCCCAAATGCTGATTGCCTAAAGTTCTTAGCCTCTAAATACTATAATAAAAATATTGCAAGTATGTTTCTAGACTATTTTTAGGCTACAGCATTTATTTTGGTGTAGTTACCTATGTTTGCCTTTCTTTTTTTACTCCAGTTGTTTTTGCCTGAATTTGGCATAGCTTCAGACTGGTTGCATGTTTAGCTGAGAGTATAAAGTATGAATGCAGATGAGTTTAGCATGATATGGGCTTAAGATTAGCACTTTCTCCTAAAGGTTGTTGGTTTTATTTATAACCTAATACAGCTTTAAAGGCATGTTCTTTAAGGCCAAAATCACAAAAGGGATTTGTAGCTTATTATTTCCATCCAGATGTGTCTGGTTTTGCAAGAAGTCGTCTAAAAACATGGTCACCAGATACTGTCTGATTTTCAGTCATGTCAATGGTAAAATGAGAGAAAACTGAGAGAAAACCCTGGTGCATGACCTAACCCACAGGCAAAACCACCCCAGCCCTCCTGAGGTCTTTTCAGTGAAACATAAGCATTAAAAACTACATGGAGAGTTGTGGAGGCAGGACGTTTCAAGGAGCAGCATGCAAGGACTGAGATCTACTTTCAACTTTGCCACTGATATGCTATTTACTAGCAAGTAATTTTGCCTCTCTGTGCCTCTATTTACCCATCTATATAATTAAGACAAAATACTTACCAGCTCTGTGGCAGTATTTTCAGAGATATAGACGTATCCTATTTGCATAGGCAGATTTACACTATCATTATATCCAACATGCTGACATTAAATAAATGTATTTGGGCACATCAACACCGTAATTATTTCAGAAATAGTCTCCGGTGTGCTTTTTTAATCCATTGGCCACAGAAGAGGGGCAGCAGCAGTCAGGCTGAGATCCATTCCTCTGCTTGTCCAGAGCCTCTACTCTCAGCCTCTTGCACAGCTCCACAGCAGGGAGAGATGGGGAAAACTGCACAGGGTAGTTTTGCCTTTAGATTCCTCCCTAAGTACAGTTGATTACATTGCACCCAAATTTAAGGTGATCTTCAGAAAGGCAACTAGAGAAGTATACTGGAAGTATATGTAGGTCTTCAGAAAAGAGAGGCTAGGAAGATGGTGCCATTAAGGAATGGTTTCTGAAGTTTGCTGTTGCGGTTTAAGGTTGCATTTAGTAGTCTACAGACTACTTGCAAAGCTTTTATAAAAGAGGCTTCTGCATTTCCTTATTATAATATAATTAAATGCAAAGGGAAAGAAACAGCTTTGATGGATAAGGGCTTCACTAAGCAGTGATCCTGGATTTAGGGAAATGACAAGTCAAAATACAGCTTTACAAGCATTTCAAGTTGATTTTTAGTCACCAAAATATCAGATGTGGGAAGGTCCTGCATAGTTCAGTTCACAAAATAGCCAGATCCCCAGCAGGTAAAAAGGTGGCCGGTTTCTACACAGAAGTTAACTGCTCTGCTCTGACCTTTCTGACCACCAGCAGATAGACTCAGAAAACTGCTGTGTTCAGTCTGAGGGACAGTATCAACTCAAAGTTTCTTCTTGAGGATCACCACTAGCAGAGCAAGGAGGCAATGCACTTTAAGGGCCTGAGTTGCAAAGTGTTGAGCTTCCTCAGTAGCATCACGAAGGTGGAGCTGAAGTCCCAGCCCTGCTGTTCTTCCTGGCTCAGACCTGACACAGCAGTGTGACAAGGAAAGCATCTCTACCTTGGATAGGTGCTGCAAAAACAGACATTAAAGGAAAGAGGAGAGTTCTACTAAGTATAAGATATAAATATGTTAATATATATCTATACAGAGACCTAATTGTCCAGTCTTGCATGCCATATGGTCACAGCATGTCAAGCAAGTGTGGGCCTCCTGCTCCAGCCAGGTCATGACCATAGATGCAGCCAAGCAATGGAGAATCAGGCCTATGGTAGATATGTATTTACCATACTCCCTGCCCTGTACAAACAAAAATATATTATTTTAAACTGCAAAATAGTGTGTTTAAATCAATGCATGAATGTAAATATTCTAAGACCTGCCTTCTTGACTGTGTACCACATGTACAGATGAAAATAAATATTGTTTATAGGAAATCTGTATCGGTGGTTAAATGACTAAAGAGAAAAAAATATCAGAATTAATGTTGTCATGTTTCTCAAACAAGCCATTAATGTATATTTAGTATTAAAGGATATTGCTCAATAAATATGTTCTGTACCAAAAACTGTGTTGCATATACAGATTGTGCAGTACCCTATTTTAAAAAGGCACCATAATTAATTTTTATTTTAAATAAAAATGTACTTGTAAAAAGCGTCCTGTGTCCTGTCGGTTATGTAGTTGAGAACAGAGTCTGCCTGTTGAAGAGAAGTGCTGAAGGGAAGAATGGCTGTAGTGCCTCCTTGGGCACTCTTCTTATTGCCCAAATTAACTCTGCATGCTTAAACACTTTCTATTCCGGTTTCAGAGAAGCTCGTGGCTGCCTGTGTCTGGCTGTGTTCTGGTTCTGCTTTGCCTAACCCTGCAGTTTAGTCTGAAATATGTGCACTGCTGGCACTTCGCAAGTAAAGCAATCACACTTATACATTCCGAAGCTCAATAAACCCCTTCTTTATGCTGAAGGAGCTGCAAGTTTCCCTAAGAACATACTCTGGTTTTAGAGTGGTTTCTCTATCTTTCACGTAATACTCCACACCTTTGTTTATTTTCATGCAAGAGATATGATGTGCACTGTTTTATATTCTTAACTCCGTATGTTAACTCCACCTCACTGTTCCATGCAGTAACTAAACCTGGATCCTTTGCCCGGATTCACCCCACAGTTTTAGGCGTTTAATAGATGAGGGTGAAGAGCACAGTCTGTGTGAGGTCCTCTGAAGCCAAGGGGGCATCACAACCCGAACCCTCCTTCACAGCGGGGCTCTTCCTTCCCCAGCCACAGGAGGAGTCTAAAGTTAACTCCTCAGGGAACGCCAGGTGCCTAAGTGAGGTCAACTGGATACCAGCCAGGGGGTAGGAGAATTTTATTTTAAATGGCGCCTTGATAACCTTTAATTCCCAAGACAGTATTCCCTAACAGATTTTGTTGGTCCATTGGGAATGATTTCCTATCCCAATTTAAAGAAGCCCTTAAACGGGGCAAACCAACACTAATGCAGAGTGATCAGTGGCAGTTTAATGGATCACAGCAATAACCATTATGCCATATACTATGATATCCAGCAGACTTAAAATATCAGACATGCTTTGCAAAAGAAAACTTTCATGTTAAAATCTCCCTGTGACCACTGAGAAAGAATATGCCTCTGGAAAGCCTTGGCGCCTGCTTCAGACATCAAGGCTGCTGGGTGAACAACTGTACCTCCAGCCTGCAGCAGAGGAAGAAGGATGTCACTTTGAAGAGGAGATTACAACAACTGGGAGGAGACAGTAGGAGAAGGTAGGGCATAGCCCTGGTGAAATTCAGGTGAGGTCCCTCAAATCCTACTAACAGTAAAAATATCAGCCCAGAATTCACTGCCATTTGGCTGAGGTCTTGTCATGCTTAGTGATGGTGAGATGATCATAGGAACCAATGGGTGAGCATGTCAAGAAATGACACTCAAGTACCAGTGCTCTTCAGGAAGCCATGCGAGTGTTGGGTGCAAGACTGATGAGACTAGAGCACAGCAGAAGAACCGCAAAATCATGGTTATGTCTCAAGTATAGCTGAAAACATTGCTAAATAATATGGGATGCAGCAACTTGCCGTCCTGAAGAGCTTGGTGTTGCCTGATGCACACTTCCGCCACTGCTCCATCACTGGGAACCAGCATTATGATACCAAGAGATAAATTAGATTTACTGGGATTTAATATTATTTGGAGAGGGAGCAAGAGATTTGTAATGAGAGAGATGGAGTGTCTAAAGTGATTTTGGTAATATGCAATCATTATCAAGTGCATTTCAGTGGTTTCATCTGGACACATGCATTGCCAAAGTCTACATCATTTTAATAGATGTCCAGTACAATTAGTTTCAAATTGGAAATCCATTTCTGAAAGATGCTCTGATTTGGGCATGCTTGATTACATGTGGGTGTAATCTTTGCCCCCAAAACAATCAGATGTTTATAAAAAAAACATATTTGAGGTTTTAGTATGTATGTCTTCAGTCACTGAAGTGTTAACATTCCTAATAGATATTTCTTTTCTATCAATTTCCCTTCAGATCTGATCTTCCCTTTAATAAAGATTTTGTCTAAGCCATTTCCTTAAGGTTCTTTCATAACTGTTATGTCTTTGACCGTTTTTATAGCACAGAAACAATTGTCTAATTGCAAGCTAGCAGAGAATTTGCCCTTGAAAGTGGCCCGAGACTAATTCATTTTATTGGTATTCAGGAAAAAATACTGGGAATAGTAATACTAAGATTCCTGACATGTTTTGAACTTCTTTTATTTTTAGTTCTAGTTAAAACAAAAGCACTCACTGCCACTTTTAAACACTTGTCCTGCTACTCCTGCCTTGCACCATGACAAGGTTTGGTAAATCCATTAGGATTAGCACTGAGCATGTGATCAGTGCTTGTGCCACTTCTGTCCTCCTGACACAGCCTGTCCCAATGTGAGCATCCATACTGTGGTGTAAATTCTGGCAAGGGCTCCTTACCTGACCAGCAAACGTGTAGCACACAGGAGGTCCTGGCAGCCACAGTGGAAAGCAGTAATACCTGGATGAAGAGCATGGCCCCCGCACGGGAACTTTCTGGGGAGAGATATGGATGGGCACCCGCTTGGTGCTGGATGCAGCTCCAACATCCCATTTGTGTCCCCAGTACAGACAGTCACTCAACAATTTAAGGTATAGCGAAAAAACAATTGAGGATGAGGGTGGCTGTTGAACCCCCCTGTAGTGTATATTATAAAATGCCATAACAATATACGTCTGAAAGAAGTATTATTGGACTGACCAATGTGGAGAGGGGGCTGGACAAGGCAAACGTGGTGCATGGAGACCTATGCCTCCCTTAACAACTTATAAAAGAAAATTATACAGGCTTAATTTTTACCTCACTGTGCAAATGGCAAGGCTTTAACAAGCTGGTGTTATCATGAGGGCTGGCTAGATACATCAAATCTTCTTTCTGTCTTGTTGGTTTCCTTAATCTGTGAGCTCTCGTTAAAAAAAAAAACAAACAGTTAAATGGTATTTATATATATCTGCTTGAAAGTATTTTATGTTATATGTCACTGTGGCTGAAAAGGTAAGGAAGTAACTAGCGACTGGCTGTTTTGCTTTCCTATGCATCAATACAAATTTCATGAACTCATTTTCATGCAGTACAAAAGGAACTCAGAGCTTTAACATGAATAAATTTCTCTTTAAGTTCAGCATCGCTTTCCTTTGCACACAAAACCAGAAATGATTTCAGTATTTAAGGTTTCATTTCACCACAGTCGTAGTCGGAAGCAGAAAAGAGACTAAAAAGAAAAGCAGAGATATGGCATACACAACCCAGTGAATGAGCCTGTGAGCCAGAGACAGTCTTTCCTATTTTGATTTGTAATTTGAGGGTAATTCAACTAGACATTTCAAGCAATTTAAACATTCATGCATTGTCCAGCACCAATGCATGAACTGTTCAGCAGCAAACTAGACCTGACAGCCTTAGCAGGCTGAGTAAAAATCCCAGTGTTTAAAATGAAAACCCTCACCTAATTGATGCCTACCGGAAAATTAAAAAACAAGGGGGTGAAAGGGGGGACAAGGGGAGTGAGAGAAGTACAAATGGCAGAATGAGGCATATATCCTGGCTGGAGGCTTGACACCTCATTTGCAGCCATTTGCTTAACAGAGTATTTCAAAGCCTGTACGTTCCTTTTAGAGAGAGATTAAAATACAAATGCACCTGATCACCCATCTGCTCCACCCCTCCGGTGGCAGCTGAAAGGCAGGCAGGCGCTGAGGAGCAAAATGGAAGGGAGCTGCAGCTGCTTAGGAAAGTCAGATCCCTCTGGCCAGCACTCAATAGCACTGAGGCATCGGAAGGTATCACCCGATGCCAAAGTCCCAGCATCGTACCCACGGAGCAAGAGAAAGTCCTGCCCAGACCAGCTCACAGCTCACTCAGGGTCCACAGGGAGAAGCTGGAGAGCAAGGAACACCATCACCATGCCCATATCACACACGACAGGGCATTGCACAGCCCCTTGCCTGGCATCACGTAGGGGACCTGCAAGGGCTCAGGGGCTGAGCCTGGCACTCGCCACCTTGGTCTTTCTGGCTGGCCACCAGCAACCAAATCCCTCCAGGGTGGAACCACGGGATGCATGGCTTTTTGCCCACATGAGCTGCATGAGTTATAGCTTAGTGATGTTAAAATGCTTTGTATAATCATAATGCAATAATTTCAGTGGGAATTTAAAACAAGAATATTTCAGCGCCTTGTTTGCTTTAAATGCATTTTCCCTTATGACCTTTGAATCCAGGGGAAGGAATGCTGTGTGTCTTTTCCCTAACAAGCTACCCTGGAAGCAGAAGGTCACGCTAACCTATCGACTGCCTGGCTGGCAAGCAAGACTTCTTTGATGGACACAGATTTGGGCTGCTCAAAGTCATTATTTTGGTAACAACATTTAGAAGCAGGAGATGAAAACCTCATGAATCATCAAGTAAAACCTTTCTGGCAGGCTACATGCCTTTGGTGTCCCTTCAACGCTTCCTAAAGAATCTCCTGACCAGAAACTCACATGCAAAACTTTTCTTCCCTCTTCATTTCAAGCATTATGAAGGATTAATTTTGAATGGTGAAAACCCAAGAAGGACATACGGTATTATGCAGGTGCCAGATACAGTAGTAATTTTCCTTGAGCCTTTCTATTTGAACCCCCAGTGTCCAATGTGCTTATAAGCTAGTCAAGTGTGAACAGTTTGTGTTGGACTTTTCCATATTGACTGACTGTTGCAAGTTGACCTTTGTACTTGTCTAGGAGTTGCAGAAGAAAAATTCAGTTACTTCCAAGAATTGTATTTGGGGAAAAGATATTAAAAAAATACCAACAGTAATTTCTGGCTATTGTATTGAGAATCTATAATTCTTTTGGTCTTTGGAGAAGGGATTAAATTTAACAGTAGGTTGATGCTTTTATTGCCAGTTACAAGCCTCTGGAAACTTATGGGTTCCCTTCTTTATAGACCACTTGAATTGCACTTGTAAATCCTCTAAAAAGTCTGCCTGCGGTAAGGTTGCTCCATCTCTGACACTCCTACTAAAATTAAGACACTGAATTTCAGTTCTTGTCCAAGAATTAATCAGTTCAGTACCTGTGAATAAAGTCAAGAGTAGAACTGAATAAAAGCAATTCAACTGATTTGTTTTAAAAGCTATAGTTTTGGAGGATCAAAACTATTCAGAAATTCAGTTTGATTTGTTTTTCTCATTGTCTCCTCTCTGCCTCAAGAAATGAGTGAATGCCCAGCTTCTAGAGGAGGATACTCTCATTTTCAAATATTTAGGTAAAAAGAGATCTTAGTAGAATAGAGAAACCACTTAGCAGAGATAAGCAGAGTCTTGCCAAAGGAGAACCTTCCTATTCGTTGTGTTAGTGGGAATGAAGGATGTTTTCAACGGCTCCCAGTTGAAACAGAAGATACTGATCATACATGCAGGTAGAAACAAATCCTCAGCATGAAAAATCCCTCAGGTGAGTGACCATGTGGATATGCTCCACCTTTCTCTGTCCTGGTACCTTGGGTAGTGCTTAAACAAAGCTACAATTCAACAGCTATTCAAACATGCCTCCTGGGTATAGGCACACCAACACACAAATGCAGATACACCTGTACACACAGTGCCTGTCGAGAAGTGGGCAGCAAATATTTGTAATTTTCCAAGACAATGCAGTGTAAACTGTTTCAGGGCATCTTTTGAAGAAAGCTTTTCTACCTGCCCCAGTCATTGAGACAAAATTTTTATAGTCTGATTCTCCTTTGAAAAATGACGGTGAGAAAATGGAGTGGGAGTTATCTCTGGATTTATCCTCTTCCTAACTTTTTAAGTACTGATGGTTCACATCTGAATTATTGAGGCTTTATGGGGATAGAGGAATACATTTGATTGATTGATAGAAGAAATTACAGATTCATCAGCTATGCTATTTTTTAACTCATACCTTGTCACCTGCAATGTGAATCTAGGCCTCTGAAACTGGGATTTCAGCAACATTTGAGCAACCCGTCATTTTCAGATCATGAACTTTCTGACCCACAGCTGTATTCAGGGAGGTTGTCGAGGAAAACAATGCAAATTTAGTAAGCAGTTTCCCAGCTGAGGCATCAGACTGTGTGGCACCAACAGGGTCACTGCCGGCTTCACTGGCCCTATTAAAAGCAATGGAAATACCCCATAGCAATACGCAGAGGAAAAAGCACCAAAAGTTTATTTTAGTAATTATAACTTAATGTAGGAATTGTGTTCTTAAGATACCACAGAAGATGGAGCCAAGCACTTTGTAGAATTAAAATTTACCATTTCTGAGCAAGAAAATTCTTCTCTGGAATGCTATTTAGTGTAAAAACAGGAAACTGATCTATCATAAGTTTGAGGGATGCTCTCAATTCAACATTCCCTTTAAAAGAATTTAACTTAAGAAAATGTGTCTTGTGATGAAATTTACATTGTGCTAGCTGCTGCTTAAACAGAGTGAGAAACATTCCCTTCCCAGCATGGGGTATTCAGAACAGGCTCAACTTTTTTGTCAGGGCCTTGAGGGATATCAATAGTATTGCAATTTCATTTGTTATATGGGAGAAGAGGGTTATTCTCAACACCTGTGATTATGAAGACTGATTTGCAAAGCCATTGAATACCTGAGGTAGAATTCCTCTCACCTAATTTTAACCAAACTAAAAATGTGGTGTTTAATATATGTGAATTGTCAAGAATCTTGTCATCTGAGGAGAAATTCAGTACCTCCAGATGGCAACCCATCTTATGCTGAAATAAGTACCTATGCCTAGGGGGCTGAACAGCCCCTGCCTGTTTGATTGTGAAGGGACAACTGTTGTAACACAGGACGATGCTCCCAGGGTCTGAATTTGTTGATGGTTAGAGGGCAGATGCTACTGCATGCAGGCATTTCAGCAGAGGTTTATCATTCAGTCTGATAATGTCAGACACCCATCCTAGTGGGAAACAATGCAAAATTGAGTAATAAAAATAAGCAATAATCAGAGTAGGAGCAGTCCATCCAAAACTGGACATATTCACAGAGACTTCTACTGAAAATCCAACCTCACTCTGGAAGACACGGTAGATTTAATGAATACATAACCAGACTTCAGAAAATGTGAATAAAAGCACTGTATGTGTGTGTCTGTATGTGTGTGTGAAAGTGTACATATGTGTGTGGTTTAGTCCAGCCTGAGTAGAAGAGTGTTATTTTGCAAATAAAAATTTTTGGGCAGACAATGTCTTGAGGTCACTCGTGAAATCTGATCAGGTACCCACTGAAAGCGACAACTGAAAAACCTACAACGCATCCTGCTCTCTCCCAGTTAGCACTAGCACAGCCAGTGGAGGCTTCCACAGTGACTGCAGGATCACGGCTGCTCGACAGCTTATCTTCCCTCTCTGGAGGCAGCAACCCAAACTAGGACCTCACAAGGGTCTGGGGAGCACAAAGGAGAGGAGTCCAGGGTCCCAGCCCAGCTTTCTGGCAAGGCTACTTCTACAGTACTGAAGTGAAAATTTAAATGCAAGTTACAAAAAATTTCCTTTTTTAGGTTAAGAAAAACTGCTGCAGCCATAGGACAACTCCTTCAAGACTGGCTTTTTGAGCAGTTTCTTACATCACGGAAAACCACTCAGACATGTAAGTGAGGATACAAACATCTTTGAACTGACTCACCTCTAGGGCAAGGGGCTGTGTTCTGTCCAAGCTGGCTGGTCACACACCATCAAGAATGACCGGAGGTGCCTGAAAAGCCAGCTCATCCCATCTGATGGCTGCAGTCTGTCACCGTCACCTGAATTCAGCATGCATTGCACAGATTTGCCCTTTCTCCAAGGGAACCGAGCAGCTGAAAGCAACGTGACGCTCCATCAACTTAGGAAAGCTTAAAAACAATCAGCACTGAGTTTGGGTCTATGGGTTTTCAGGGATTTTCTGCCTTGACTTATATTTAAGTAGCAGAAATGAGAAAAAATAATCTAAAAAAAGAAAATATAAAATATATGAGCTGCCAACCCATGTTTCCCAAACATTTCACACTCTCAAGGCCCATTTACTCCAGGAAAATATACCTTTATTCCAGGAAAGCTCCTATTGACGTTATTTGTAGTATGAACAGAATTTTTTTTTTAAATTGTTTCACAGTTGTTTTTCAAACCAGGTCGCTGCCCTCCTATTTACTCAAACAACTTGTCTGTACAAGGGGGGGTTTTCTTCAGAACAATTTCTCTCAGTCAGGTTGTGCATTAGTACCTTTACAGTACTGATGCTGCCAGATTTAAAGAACTGAGGAGTGAAAGCAGAGTTGTGAGGGCAATGTTTTTTATAGGGTGGTGCACTACATGTACTGATTTCTGTGGCTGGACTCCCTTGGGCTTGGCTGGTATAGGACCAGTGGTGAGTTCATGTTCAGGCTTTCAAGACCGAAGAGAGTGCAGACCGAATTCAGGGTTTTTAAAACAAATGAGGATGTTTGTTGAAACTAAAGTAAAAAAGGTTTGTCTGAAATTTCCTTTTGCCTAAAAGTATCACCGTTTAAAATTACACTGGATATGAAAACAGTTATTCCATATTATGTTCTGTACATTTTATTTCATACTTAATATGCCAGGAGACTGACTAACAAGATGGACAATAATGAGACTCTTGTTTGCAGGAGAGGGGATAAAAACCTTCAGTAATGAAGACAGAATTCACCCACATATTGTATGATAGTGATAACCAAACTAATATATATTAGACATGACATTTAGATGCTGAAGAATAACCTAGATTTCACATTTATTGTGATAATTCACAGCAATGAACTTGACCCAAAAAATGCTACGTAAGTGCTCAGTGGCATTAATAATAATCATTATCAGAGAATTCCCAAGTGGATTTATTCAACTTTCTGCAGCAATTCTGGTCTCCTTTTATTCAGCATGTTCATTTTATAACCTTCTAATTAAATGTGATTTTCTCAGCAGATGCTTTTGTTTTCTCATTTAAATATCTGACTCAGCAGAGCTGAGCAATGGGCATCCCATCCCATCGCCGAGTTAGTGCTCTGGCTCTGCCTCACAGCCCCACACACTGCATGCAGCCATCCTCAGAAAAAGTCACAGCTCTGGAAATTCACTGAAGGGAAAAGCTGTCAGATTTTCATGAGGTCCACAGTGCAGATCGCATCCTCCTCTCCAGATTGATGTCAAACAATAATCACAAGGCCAGCTTTTGCATTCTTGATACAACTTTAGGAATCAGTCTTACTGGTCTGATAAATCACACAGGCTGCTGGGTCCTTGAAAACACAATCTGAAAATACTCTGGAAAAGTGCTGTTTTTTTCTGGTTCTCCGTGATTCAAAATAATTTATAATACAAATAAAAGACAGATTTTTAGTGAAGAACCACATTTTCAGGCCAAATTTAAAACTCCCGCATCCGCTTTTATAAATATAACTGTACCCCAATAAACCCCACATGCATCCACAAGCCAGACGTGGAGGTTGCCCAGCCGCTCAGGGAGCATCACCAGCTGCATGGAGAGTAAATTTACAAAATTAGAGACCATGGCAGGAGTTTTTGCCCATGATCCCTGGCAGGCTGGTGGGCATGACCCCTGTGCAAGGCTGTAGAGATGCACTCTCTTGATCCTGCCTGGTAGTGCAAGAGCCTGCGAATGACATCATGGCACCCAGAAACCCATCTCCAGATAGAGCACCGCAGCCCATATAAGCATTTGTTTATTCTTTGCTAGTTGCCTACCTGGATCTCATCTCATAGAGAGCTGTTCTTCGTTCATTTGTTTTAAGGCTAAATGCTTTCTGGATTTAGCTTGTACTTTAAAGCTTTGGGCAAAGGAAGAATCGAAGCCTAGGTTTCTCCCTGGACTGTGTGGATGAAAGAGGCAATAGGCAAATGACCTCACACTGAGTTTGTGTTAGCCTTCGTGGTTCACAGAGAGTGTAACTGGCCTCCCTCTTAGCCAGCATCAGTGAATATAGCTTCAAATTTGAGGTAAACTGAGGCAACTAATTTGGAGACATCAAACAGGGCCTGCAAAAAGCATTTAACGAAGTTGGGAGATTTTTTTTCTAGTGCCCTGAGGACCCAGAGGTAAATATATCCATATACATCTATCCCTGAAGGCAAATATGACTCCTCAGACAGAGCCATTTCAGCTCCCCAACAGGGACATACACCTTGTCTTTGCCAGCAGTGGATGCAGTAGAAAAAGATAAACGAACTAGGCAAAAAGATCATTTGTCTGATTTCATTTCCCAGTCACTAAGTTCAAATAACAAAGCTAACAGAAATGACACTACTCTTCAAAATTTTGTTCTCTTTTGTTTTCTCTTTTCTCTCTTTTTCTCTATTTTAATTATTTAGTGATTGATCTTGTTTTCATGAGTGACTTTTTTTTCCCCGTAATATTTTTTTCCCTAACTTTCTGGACATTACCATGATTTATAGCATTATTTTTCTACAAAAAAAAAAGGTACTGAAAGAAAGAACTTTCTTATGGGTTACTTATCAATTTCTGATAAAGAAGAGTCACCCAAGAACAGAAATAATACACAGTCTTGCCCCACTAATGATTGCATGCTGCAATTTGTCTCTCCCATACAATTACATTATTGAATTACACTAATTCGTGCAAACTAGAGCAGCTGCCATAAACCTGCTCTATTCATAGAAATAGGTTGTGATCTTCCAGTACTTAAAGGACAGGAAAGCTGGGGAGGGGCTCTTTATGAGAGAGTGCAGTGAAAGAATGAGGGATAATGGTTTTAAGCTGAAAGAGAAGAGATTTGGATTAGACATTAAGAAGAAATTTTTTACTGTGAAGGTAGTGAGGCACTGGAACAGGTTGTCCATAGAAGTAATGGATGTTCCATTCCTGTAGGTGTCCAAGGCCAGGTCAGATGAGGCTTTAAGCGACCTGGTACATTGGGAGGAGTCCATTCCCACGGTAGGGGGTGTGGAACTAAAACCCAAACCATTCTATGATTCATCTGGTACATAGTCACGTAGTCCCACTGGAGTCAAAGAACTTCATTTTTATCCAAACGAAAGATCCACAACTTTGGTCCCTTCACCAAGATACCAGAAAAAAACTGCAGCGGTCTCATTGTGGGCCAATATTTGCCTTATTCCCTGCTTCCATACATTTTGAGTGTGGTTGCTCCTGCACAGCACCATGCCCTCTGCCTGAAGCTCAAGGGTGGCTTCCAGCCTCCAAAAGCTTTTCATTATCTTATTTCCAATATTTAGACAAATGCACAACACTTCTCCAGACTGGTTGCAGGGCGCCAGTTTATCTGCATTAATATAATGAGCCTTTATCCACAGTATTCAGCCTCTCCTATAAAGTCACTCACTACCTGATTAATGTTCTGTAAAGAGGGGGATCTCCATGCCACAGTACTAGAGGTACTGACCTCCATATTTGATCCTGCTCAGCTCTGTTTCACTTGTTTGCTCTTCCGATGTCACCTGGTTCGCTTGCCATCTTAATGTTATTTTTAAATAACCAGTATCAGTTTGAAGAAAATCATGATCTTCTTAACAACACCTGTGTCACACATTCAAAGGAGTTTAGCTTTAATGCATTTACCTTGCTTGTCAGGGGCAAAGGGCAGACCAGGTGTCCTGAAGCTGTGACATGTTAATGCTAACTGATATCTTTGTCTGTGCTGCCCATGAACTTTGCCTATGAAATCTTGCCAGGGCCAAGCACAATATCATGTAATTACTTGGAAAGAGGAAACCCATAATATTTATTTTATCCTGGGATTTATATGAAGCTATGCTGTAGCAAACCAAACAAGTGATACAGAGCATATCGGGTGACATATAATTATTTCACATGGGGTTTTGAGGATCATTTATTTCTCTTAAATGCCAGATTATAAAAAAAACTATCAGAGAAAGACAAAGTTGTATGTTTTCCTTATACTCTGACTTCCTACAATTTCACAAATTATAGGAGGACTTCTCAGAAACATAATCCTATAAATGTAGCCTTATGTGCAAATAACATTTCAAATGCCTTCTTCGAGGGGCTCTAGCTGCGTCACTTAGGGTGATATACTTTTATGATATCTAGAAACCTTGGCAAGAAGTAGAAAAGGACATTGTCTTTTAAAAAAGGTGGCAGGTCCCCATGTTTCTCTTGAAAGATAAGATACACAATCTAATACAGCTAGTGAAATAAGGTGTAAGAAGGCTTCTTTTTAAGGAAAAGGCAGGAAGGATCTGTAAAAGTCAGTCCCAATTTCATGATTCATCTTTTGGAAAAGAAGTTTTGGAAGGAAAGAAGTTGCAGAAGGATGGTTACGAATTGATAGGATAAATAGATAGGAAGTTTTGCTGCAGAAGATAATTATCTTCTCCAGCTCCATGTACGAATTTCCATTTGCCTACGAACTCTGCCTTGTTGCAGAAGGGCACGCCATGAGAGAAGTCCAGTTATTCTGGGCACTGTGCGTACACACAAGAGATATTCTGTCTCCAAAGAACTGAAGAGATAGCAAAAGTTAGGAGAGATTGAGAAATTTTACACCTTTTGGAAAACAAGAAAATTCTAGGAACAAAGTGACTTGCACAAAAAAAAAAGAAAGATCACAAGGAATAACCCAGAAGTCCACACTTCTTGGGATGCCCAAAGCATCAAGTGAATTGGGGAGGCCTCTGCAAAAGTCTGGGAAGTTCAGGGTCTTACCATGTCAATGTGGCCCCCAGGAACCACCTTTGGAGACAGCTGCACCCTGAGCCACAACAACCCACATTCTGTCACTGTCTACTGTGGAAATTATTGCCTTTTGATGCTGCTTTATCCTTGGTATTTTTCCTTTTGGAAGAAATGTATCTTTCTTTAAGCAGAGAAAGCGGTTCAAAGGCAGGATATCTTTCCCCAACTTTCCTAAAGAGGAATAGGAGGTCATAGGTGATGGCATTTTCTTGTAAACACTTTAAAAGTCTGCACACCCGCACAGTTTGCTTGTCCAAATCTGTTAGGACTGGAAGGTTTCTATTTTTCTTTCTAGCTGGGGAGAAAGTTCATGAAACAAAAGGAATATGCCTCAGAGCAGGATTTCAAACAGAAAATTATCTACCCTGAAGAAGTGAAAATGCGTTTTGCTATATTTATCAGTTTCACAGCAGAGAAAGTTCAAAATGTGAATTTATCCAGCAAAATCAGCAAAGCCTTTTAGACTTCCACTGTCCCTGAGCTTTTTGTTGTATATGAAAATGTTCTATAGAAGGTTTGGGGTACTGAGGCAACACAGAATCAGAAAAATCAGATTAAAATTAACAGTCTAAAACTGTGGAATTAAAAACTAAATAAATAAACAAACAAAAAAACCCCACAATTAATTAACTAAATAAATGACAAACCAAAACAACAGCAAAGAAATACCACCAGCAAAAATTATGCAGAACCAATTCTACTATAGAGAGCACCACATCCATTAAGATAATGAGTTAAGCAACTTCTGTTCTGACTTGGCATTTTTTTCTTCAATTAGGATCTTTCATTCTTCTTGAAAGAAGATCTCTCATTATTTCTTATCTAAACAAAGCCCAAAATATAGGCATTCTTCTGCAAACATTTTGCTGAGAAAATTTTCCTCTGAACAGTCACAAACTGAAATTTGAACATTGTGAGCTATGTGACCTCTTACATAAGTTCTATTTTTCTTCTCTTGTGAATGACCTAAATTTATAAACTATTTCCTTTACCCCTCCCTCAACAATTATTTTTATTCCTAAATAAGTTTCTTTTTAAAATTTTTATTTTAAAAAGTAGGGAGATCGATGACTGTAAAATTTTAATGTAAATCCCTGTTCCACCACGTTCTTCTTGTAAGATAGGACACAATAAACAAGACAGATCCCCAGCCAACATCTGACAGAGCAACCCAAAAGGCACAGCTTTGGGGGGGTCTTTTCAGCTGCTGCCTGCCTTGAGGGGGACTTAAAGTTGCAGGCTGCTGGGAGCCCCCAGTAGAGTATCTGTGTTCTGGGAATGAACATTACTCCACCCACCCAAGCAGCACAGAGTGCTAAAACTCATCAGGTATCACAAACTCATCATTTCATATCACAAACAGGAGGTAAGAGCCAGATTTAAATCCTGGTATGAATCAAATTAGCAAAGCAGCTGCTTCATCTGCCAGACTAGTGGGAAACACTGCATGTCCCCGTGCCCTACCTCGGTGGCTGTACTGTGTGCAAGCAGAACTGAAATGAGTTAGGTGTTTTCAAAAATGCTGACTCTGCACCAAGGCAGGCAGGTAGCTCCAGGAATCATTTAGGCACTGAAGCCCATGACTCAGACCAGCAGTGCCCAGTTATTTCTGGTTTGTGGTCTCCTGTGAAGAGCCTCTTCTAGAAACATTGCTCACAAAGATTACTGCATTTATATACAAGCTTTTCTGTCTTCATCAGCTTTCACAGCTTCTCAAGAAGTAGTCCATAGGCTTTCAGGGGCCCGGTGTGTTGAAATCATTAAGACAGAAACCAGAGATGCATCTGCTTTGACTACAGCAGTATATAGAGGTGCCTTAACTAACACTGAGCAAATCATCATTGGAAGGAAACAATTCCATTTTCATAAGAGAGTATGAGTGGGCACACAGAGGAGCTTACCTGTCCTGACTCCATTCCCTTGCAATAACTTATTCATACTTTCATATTTTGTATAAATATTCATATCTTGCAATAGCACCACCATTATGCCTCTCCTCTATCCTATATAAAGAGGCACCACTGTAGCCAGTGGATATTCCCCCACTTTGTAAGACACCAAGGAAGCAGACAGCTGTCCTTTTGGTGGCTCTTCCACACCGCATTCGTCATGCAGCAAGCAGGCAAGAGAGGCAGGCCTGCACCGAGCACCAGCCACACACCCCTCATTCCGTAAAAAAGAAGAGAGCTAAGGAGTAGGGCAGACTGGGAGACTGCAGCAGGGTTAAGGCAGGAAAAATGACTGTATTTCATAAGGTCCTTTTAGCCTCTGTGCTTCAGGATCAGAGGAGAGGAGGTCACTTGCACCCAGCCCCAAGCTTCCCCTGTATGAAATGCATAGCATCCCTGGAAAAGTTTCTGGGATGTGTAATTATATTGTTTCAGCATAGGTTCACATATCTTCGGTGACTGGGACAGAGAGAATTTAGCAAGAAACCAGGAGCGCATCAGAGATCATGTCCAGACAGCTTGTTTTCTCATGCGTTTGCTATTTCAGCATGCTCTCCAACAAATGAATGACCCAGCTTGGCTTTTAAAAATTTAATTTTCTGAGCATGTTTTGTCATTGATCAAGAAGTTGCCTGTTTTGGATTTTAAGTAATTGTCTCTGAATTGTTACTTTCTATATGTGCCTGCAGTGAGGCACCCTGTGACATTTCTGCTAAGCTAATCTGTTCTTGCTGCTGAAGCTTATTAAATGTTACTCCCCTGCCATGTGAGGCCTGAGGTTGTTCTGCTGAGGAAAAGAAGCGTAGAAATTGAATTTGAGGAGCAAAAGTTTCCTGCAGGATCAGAATTTGATATAAGCCTTAACCCTTGACTATTTCTTACTAAGATATTTAATTAAAAATAAGAAAATTAAAACATTTTCTATTTTTGCAAGTAGCAATATTTCCCTTCCATCTCCCTCCCCCCAGCCCCCCCCCCCCCCAAAAAAAATCATTTGCGCACATTTCTGGAGATAAAATGCAGACTGGTTTGCCATTATTATCCAGATTCTGCCAGCCCTCCTACACTAAACCCACTCTAGGGCCAACCCAATGTTGAGTTATCATTAATTGTAAAATGACGGCACTGGGTTTTGGTCTGGTGCTTGGAAACTTCCTTTTCAGTCGTTTGGGTTGTTTGATGACTACGTTTCGAAGCTTTGAAGGAGTAAAGAAGTTTGGATTTCCAGCAGAAGATCCCCCCAGCAGCAAATCCTGCCCTATGATCAGGAGAACACACATTCCTCCTCTGGGGAAAGATGGGCTACAGTTCCCTTGCACAGAGGCAACAATTCAACGTAACCTCTTGTGCCACAGGTAGACATCCTACGCGTTCCAAGGAGCTACTTTAGGGCTATGAATTCCCCTAAAGAGGGCAGATGTGCACTGTGTCATGTTTGCCCATTTGTAGCTCAGGGTACAGAAATTTAGTGATACAATGCACGGAAGGGATCAGACATTTAGAAAATTAGAAGCCATTTCTTTGGAGAAAATACAGACTGTTCAACAGGCTGTCACACTATTGCTCATCTCTTCTTCCTTCTGACTTTCTATTGCTAAGACTTTTATTTCCCAATTTTCCCCTCTTTTTAGGTTTAAAACTGTCTCTTTGCTTCTTAACAGGGAGAAATATTTCATCCCAGAAATGTTTACAGGTCACTGACAATTATGCACAATTTGTGGTTTGCTCATCAAGGACTTCTCAGCCAAACTTTGACTTTTTCCTGTCTATTGCTTCAATTAATCTTCCATTTGGCATTTGCTTACCTATTAACACTAACAAAATATTGTTATGAAAACAGATCAGGTTGCCCTTTTTAGACTACAATCAGTCTTTCTGGCATGAAGCACAGTCAGATTCAATTTGGACTTAAAGTTCACTTCTGAATTTCAAAACATGATGCAATCTGTGTAAGTTCAATAAATTAAACTTTCTCCATCTGCTATGATGTGAGTTAATCTACTTTTTCATTCAATTTTGATATGGCCTCCAAGTCAGACATCACATCCAGAAAAAAGTTACAACTGAACTGTTTGTTGAGTGGGTAATTTCCCCTCTATGAATACTGAACCTAGTAAGGATTGTCAAAAACCCTTTTGGTTTGGCTTTAGTTGTTTTGCTTACAGATCTGTGCTGAATATCTTCCACTGGCCATTGAGACCTCAAAGCTACCTCAGATCTCCTTCTCTTGGGCCCTTCAAATTCCTTTTGAACCTGTCAATTATTGTTTGTGCACAGAAGAGCTTTACATAGAGACTCTGGGGGCAGGAAAATTCCTTTTACACTTCTCAGAAGGTTTCACAAATATAAACACAATTTTCATAAAACTGCTCTGAGGGAGGCAAGCTTTACTTCCCTCGCAATATGATGAAGGAACTGAGACACAGATGCTTTCTCTAAGACTGCTCCCACTCTGGGACCAAGGGGATGGAAGCCAGATCTCTCTTCTTCACATCAAGTCCCAGGCCATTCCTGTGCAGGCTCATTTGGTTGCTGACAATTACTGGAGTCAGTGTAATCACTGTATCTCCCTTAATGAATATCACAGATTAAACAAAGGTTTTTTCCTGGATGTATGTTACATAGAGGATCTCTACAAATCCCACACCTAATTTGTCTCACAAAAGCATAAAAGAGTTGCTTCTGTGCTTCAAGTATAATTTAAACCTATATATGCTGGAATTAAATGCAGTATCAAGGTATATAGGCTTGAAAATAAGACTCTCTATGATGGCAGACAAGATCAGATAATTTGAGGATAAACAAATTTAACTACATAAATATTATTTCTTTTATTCCAAAGGGTTTTTTTCCTAAGCATTAATTTAGAGGGGATTTTAGCTTGGCTAATCCAATAAAGAGCAACACCTTGGAATAAAACCAGCAGCAATTACTCCAAGTCTTCTGTTTTCTCTTGTAGTAGCAGCCTATCCCACCATTAGCTTCTAGACTTTCAGTCATGTTCTTTCCATCTCACCCACTGCTGACATTTCGCACATGAACCACCTCCAAGGACAGCAGTGTTTCAGCAAATAGTCACTCTCTCCTGCCACAGAATATCCTATAATGGTCTTATCCAGTGAACCTAATCAGCCTGCTGGGGAGAGCTGAATTACTACCAATGTAAGACTGATTGAAATTAGTGATTCCCTTCACTTAACCTCAGTGTGAGAAAATGAGCATTTGAATATATAAATGCCACATTATCTCAATAAAGTATGGAGCAATAACAACTTGAAATACCTGCATTTTTCTGTTGATACTAAATTAATTACTGAAATATTTGGTAAACCAGTTGAATACCGAGTGTTTGTTTCAGATTGTAATCCTGGGCATAGCTTTGTATATTAATGAGTCATAACAACTACAGCTTATTAGATTTCTTAGGGAAGATGTCAGGACTCTAGCCCCAACCATCCACATCTCATAGGAAGAAGTCTTAGGCCTTTGCAGTTCTGGCCAAGAGCCTTTTTTCTATATCTTTTTAACCTCAGATGATGCTGAAAGAAAAGCCTCCAGGGACAAAAATATCACAGATTCCCATCCTTGGACATGTCATCCAGGCTTGGGAATGGAAGAGAACAGAACAGAATAGAATATTTCAGTTGGGAGGGACCTAAAACAAACATCTAGTCCAACTGCCTGACCACTTCAGAGCTGATGACAAGTTAAAGTGCGTTTGCCATGGCAAAAGGAAAAGTGCTGTGGAAGTCAAGAAAGGCTGCTGGAGTTCAGGACCAGTCCAACACCACCATATCAGTCAGGGAAGTAAACTGCCTGGCTTGTCTGAACAAACAACTCAGATCCGTGGGAAACACAAGACTCCACCAAAAGTAGCACTTAGCCTAAAGTTCTTCTGCTGGAGCAGTACTACTGCTGGCCATGAGATGCCTTCATATTTAGGTTCACACTATTAATAAAGCCTACTTCCCTTCCTACATGGGGTGAACAATCGTCATAGATGAACCCACCCCAGCACAGCTAGGACATAGCTCGATGTTGCCGACTAGCAAGCCTGCACATAGCCACAGGGTGGGAGATTACGATCCCAGCCAGTGTCCTGATAGCCACAGGGATACTACTGTTTACAAGAGCCAAGTCCTCTGAAAATACCAAGTATGTTAATTGGGTGCTTTTTTCTATTTTTTTTTAATCATAAGGACCTTGCTTTTTCTTCATGGATTCATTCTTAGAGAATACCCCTCCTTATGGTTTCTAGCCCCCATAGGCCAGATAGAGAAACTCTGCTCCTGAGAGAGTTTCCTTAACCATGAAACCAGTGGAGGACCACACTCCTCTCCCTATTTGCTTCAAACTGTGCCTTAGATCACAAAAGGCTTTAACAAAGTCATTAGGCCTACTGGAGGAGAAAAGAGCTATTTAAAGTAGATCTAGCACCAGAACTGGACTGAAGTGATATTTTCCATTTTATACATATGAAAGATGGGGCTGTTACTGTGCCACGCTGCTGCAGAATTAGCTATAAATTCAATTAAGATTCTTCTCCCTTCAGCCTTGTAGATCTCCCTTTCTGAATCAATAGTCAGCAATAAAGCAGTGAATATTCATCTAAAATGCTTATAGTGCTTCTCTCTCCTTTGTGCTCCTTGTCCATTTGTCCTTAGATTGCATGAAAATACATTGTTTATCCACCCTGGAAGTACTTCTCAGACATCTAGGGAAGACCTTCATACATAGCAGGTGCTGCTTTTAATGAGTAAGGCTTTTAACTTTTCTAGCTATGGTGTTACTACCAGCAGTGCTATTTGCTGCATGTTGTTGTTTAAGAGTAAAAACTCAACAAAAAAACACAACAACAACAAAAAGACCACTAAGAGTGTCTGCTTAGCACAGAGCCTCTCCCCTTCCTGGGCTACCACAGAGCACAAAGTCTCTGAAGGATACTTCTCTGCCAGTTTCAAATATTGTCCTTGATGTCTTGTCCCATACAGTATTCTTTAAAATCCATCATCTGCAAACTAAGTTTAAGTCAGAAAACCTAATTAGTAACAGAGATAATAAATAACAAGCTTAAGGGGAGAGAGGAGACAACCTCTTGCAGGTGGCCAGCTCTTAGCTGAGTAATTCTCTGTGCCATAGTCATGCTTCAAAAATTTAATTCTCTGTAATTTCATTTAGGATGAGGAAAACAAAACAAAACAAGCAAAGTGATATAGAATTTCATTTATGTTCTGACAGGTACATTCATCTAAAGTTTATCTATAATAGCTGCAGTTACTGTACCTTTCTTCCAAAGCACTTAATGGTGTGAAACAAGTGGCAATAAAAGAAAAAAAATAGGACCTACTTGGTGTTGCTATTTGCTATTTTTATACCAAAAAAGAAAGTCTCCCTGCTGCCTGGTTGATTGTCTTCATACAAGATTCCTATGATCCTTCAGACTTGATTGCTTCTTGATTCTTGCTTAGTAGAAGTGGCAATAAAGAAGCTGTAATCATAATTCCTACTTAGTAGGCAAAGGGAGGCCACTTGAGTTCTGTCGTGAGTGGCACACTATTTTGTTATCATTAAAAAGTTGTTTCGAGAGGCTCAACTGCTTATGCAGTATTTGGAGTACAAAAAGGATGGTTTTTACAGAGACACTTTGGGAATTCCCCCTTACAATTTTTCTGAACTATGTTGATGGTCTTGCTTAAGCACACTAAGGCAGAGGAGCAGTCGTAGAATTTGCAATTTTGTTTTTATGTTGAAAAAAATCCTCTCCATATTGGAAATGTATTTTCCTTTATTTAGTTCTTAAAATGCTATCCATCTCTACCTAGCAAGGCTTCTATAGGGAGATTTTCAGCAACAGAAAACCCTCTAAAAGCAAAAAAGACTTAAGTATCAAGCAGTAATTGAAGGCCTTTAGCCTAGAACCGTAATGATATTCAAGTGCCTGCTCCCTTTGAGATGAATACACATAAACCTCTAAGGGTCAAGGTTTTTATTCCCTGAGAGTGAGCCAAAAGCGAGCATCACTCTATGACCAGGAGCTACTATTCTTTTCTGAAGACGTCAGTGACCGATTAATCAGTGTATTATGCAATCCTCCAAGCTAGACAGGCTCCCTTGAGAATCAATTTTGACTTTTAAAAAATCAATACACTTCACTGGTGCTTTCAGCTTTTGATATGAAAACAGCACTGAGATTTAATATTTTAATGTGATTAATAACAGTGACTGTGGTCCACTGATTAAGGTGGGCATGTAAGATCTGGGTCTGCTTTAGAATCGCAGGAGAGCTTTGGTAAGAGGCTGTTGGCTTAGAGACTTTAAGGTAAGGTAGGTTTTTTATGGGATAATGTCACGATCCTTCATGTTGTCTGTGACTGTAAGATCAACTGTTCCTTTTGCACTGAAAGCATAACAAGCCCCTGCTAGCTTTATATCTAAGCTCAACCCAGACTACACAGAGGTATCTGAGGTGCCTGGTATGTTTCCCTCTGCTGTAGGTACCAGCATAAATATCCCTCTCATGTCAAACAATAAAATCAGTTGCAACAGTTAACAAGGGACAATGTCCCACCACCCAAGGTTCAGCTCCTAACATCTGAAACTACCCACTACTAGAAAAACGAGTTGGAAGTTAAATTTGTTCTCAAAAAGCCATAGGTCAGAGTCGTCCAAACCTGCAGCTTTCCCCTGTTGAACAGGGAAGCACAAATCTCAGTCCCACACAGTGTTTCCACTGGAATACTCATGTCCATCTCCTAAAACAAAAAAGGTGAGGGGAAAGTTAGAATCTGTCTTTCTGTCTGCAGATGGAACCTGAGAAGAACAAGCTATACCAATTATCCAAAAGGCAAGCCGGTGGGGAAGACGACCACCTTGGTTGAATAGGGAGATACTGAAGGAGATCAGAGATTAAAAAGAGAGCTTATCGACTGTGGAAGGCAGGCCTGACTGCTCAGGAAAAGTATAGGACTATAGTCAGAACATACAGAAGGAAAATCAGAGAAACAAAAGCGCAATTTGAAATTAATTTGGCCACTTCTGTTAAGGATAACAAAAAGCACTTCTATAAATACATTAATGACAAAAGGAGGGGCAAGGAAAACCTCCATTCTTTGTTAGACCTGGGGGAGAAAGTAGTCACCAGGGATGAGGAAAAGGCTGAGGTACTCAACACCTACTTTGCCTCAGTCTTCACCAGTAGGAGAGGGGGCCCTCAGGATAACTGGACTCTGGAACTCACAGATAGAGACAGGAAACCAAATGGCTCCCCTGTGTTCCAGAAGGAAATAGTCTATTGATGGATTCCATCCTAGGGTGATGAGGGAGTTGGCGGAAGAGCTTGCTGAGCTACACTCCATCATCTGCCAACAGTCCTGGCTCTCTGGAGAGGTCCCAGATGATTGGAAGTTGGCAAATGTCATGCCAATCCACAAAAAGGGCTGCAAGGAGGACCTGGGCAACTATAGGCCTGTCAGCTTGACCTCAGTGCCTGGCAAGGTTATGGAACAGATCATCCTGAGTGCAATCACACAGCACCTTCAGGATGGACATAGGATCCGACCCAGCCCCCTTTATGAGGGGCAGGTCCTGTCTGACCAACCTGATTTCCTTTTATGATCAGGCAACCCGCCTGGTGGATGAAGGGAAGCCTGTGGATGTAGTCTATCTGGACTTGAACAAAGCCTTTGACACTGTCTCCCATGGCATACTCCTGGATAAACTGGTAGCCCATGGCTTGGACAGGTGCACTCTCAGCTGGGTTAAGAACTGGCTGGATGGCCAGGCCCAGAGAGTGCTGGTGAACGGGGCTGCATCCAGCTGGCGACCGGTCACCAGTGGTGTCCCTCAGGGATCAGTGTTGGGTCCAGTTCTGTTTAACATCTTCATCGATGATTTAGATGAGGGGATTGAGTCCATCATAAGTAAATTTGCAGACGACACCAAGTTGGGAGGGAGTGTCGACCTGCTGAAAGGCAGGAGGGCTCTGCAGAGGGACCTTGATAGGCTGGAGAGATGGGCTGAGTCCAACTGGATGAAGTTCAACAAGGCCAAGTGCCAGGTCCTGCACTTTGGCCACAACAACCCCATGAAGCGCTACAGGCTGGGGACAGAGTGGCTGGAGAGCAGTCAGGTGGAAAGGGACCTGGGGGTGCTGATTGACAGGAGGCTAAACATGAGCCAGCAGTGTGCCCAGGTGGCCAAGAAGGCCAATGGCATCCTGGCCTGTATCAAGAATAGTGTGGCCAGCAGGACGAGGGAAGTGATCCTTCCCCTGTACTCGGTGTTGGTGAGGCCACACCTTGAGTATTGTGTTCAGTTCTGGGCCCCTCGGTTCAAGAAAGATATTGAGGTGCTGGAGTGGGTCCAGAGAAGAGCAACAAAACTGGTGAAGGGACTTGAGCACAAGTCCTATGAAGAGAGGCTGAGGGAGCTGGGGTTGTTTAGCCTGAAGAAGAGGAGGCTCAGGGGTGACCTCATTGCTCTCTACAACTATCTGAAAGGAGGTTGTAGACAGGTGGGGGTTGGACTCTTCTCTCAGGCAACCAGCAACAGAACAAAAGGGCATGAGCTTAGACTCTGCCAGGGAAGGTTTAGGCTGGATATCAGAAAAAAGTTCTTCACAGAATGAGTAATCAGGCATTGGAATGGGCTGCCCAGAGAGGTGGTGGATTCACCATCCCTGGAGGTTTTTAAAATAAGACTGGATGTGGCACTTAGTGCCATGATCTACTAATCATGATAGTGTTGGATTAATGATCTTGGAGGTCTCTTCCAACCCAGATTATTCTATGATTCTATGATAAGAAAGTACAGCTGAAATTAATTAATTTAATCAAAAATAATTACTTAAGAACGAGGTAAAAGCTTAGTAAAATTATGCCCTTAGGGCTAGCAAAAATCAACATGTAGCATGTACAGACCTTCCTTGAACAAAGCAGCTGATGTTTTCCAAATGAGCACTTCACATCTGAGAGCTTGCTGCATCCTTGTTACTGAACAGGGGCCAGCCCAGCTCTTGAGCAATACAGCCAGTATCTTTAAGAGGGATCCAGATCCATGTGTCCCCCCATTCTCTCAGGCATGTTTGCTCCCTAGTGTCCAGCAGTGCCTCTTGCTCTTCCCTCTATCTTTGCAGGGATATTGGTGGCAACTAACACTAGGTAAATGAGACAGCCTTGGGTCTTCCCTTGAGGGTTCTGAGCATCAGATGCCACAGAGGCAGCAAGGACTTGGTTCAGGCTGCCTAGAAGTACAGTAGAGACTGCACCTAATACATACCTTGGTCTTGGACCCCATAGTCAGCTTGTTGACCCAGGAGAATCTGACCCTGTACTGATTACATTATCTATGCTGCTAATCTCTGACTTTTGCTTTGGAGCCCTCTTGTAACACCTCAACTGAACCCTAGAATGTGCATGCTTTTAAATAGCCCCAGCTGCTACCACTTCCCTGAAAAATAACCTCGGGCTAAAATTTAAGATTCAGCTTCCTCAGCAAAACACCAGCTGGAGAAGTTGCTCAGGGAAGCCTCTGACACAGATCTACCCACACATCTCAAAGTATGTTGTTGTGAGCTCTCCCACTCACGCCTGGAACAAGGCAGGAACAGCTTCTCCTTGGGTCTTTAAGCCTCACCGGGCCATGTTCTGTGCATTCATGAAGAAGTCAGAGAGAACAAAGGTCTCACCAACCCCTCCTTTTGCTTTGCTGTGTAGTAAGGGAGCAGCATTATGTCACACTGGTGCATGAATCCAGGTCGTAAGGGGGATAGGTTATTTACTGGCCCTGTCCTTCACACATTCTAACTAGCACATGCTTGCTACAAAGCCCAGGAGAGATGCAAGAGCACACAGGAAAACTCGAGCTGGGACCAAACAGCCTTGAAGTGCTGCTGGGGTTTTAAATTCCCAGCGTGTTATTCTGCTCTGATTTGTGACAATTGAGACAACAGTATTAAATTCCCTACTTCTAATACCCTAATTAGAAGCAAACCATCTTCAGCAGCCCTAATGTTTGATGTCAGCCTCACAGCTGGGGAAAGCTAGCAGCTGTTTCGTGATTCAAAAGAAACAGAACAATAACCCACTGAGGCTACTTCTGCTTTATGGAGATGGGTGAGTCAGACAAATAATTGGACAATGCAGATCAGTTAAATGTAATCCAGTTAATAGAATTAATTTGCAAATTAGTACACATTAGGTGAACCAGCTGCAATATATTTTTGACAGAAATGTTAAAATATTAAAGGTGCTACAATGAAACATTGATAAATATTGCTGCTGGAAAGGTTCAAAAAGTGGAAGATTTGTCTGCAAAAGCTGAGGATGCGTAGATTTAAGTTTCATAAAAACTTTGGGGTGGGAAGCAAGTTTTCTTCCTGGTTAGTAGGGCATTCATCACCCTGACGACTCTCAATGGATCTTAAATAATTATTTAAATAATCAGGCTGAGAAAGTTATGATTGGGATCCAGGCATAAGCGTTGTTGGGACTTAGATATGAGTGTCTGGTGTAAGGAGAAGGAAAGGAAAGGTTTTAAATTTGAAAGCTGGCTTAAGAATATAAATTGGTAAAATAATCTATCTGGCCCTCTTACACCCTTCCTTGGAAACATAATAGGGCTATTGTTATTAAGTGGCACACACTCAGAGCAGATGAGTATCTGATATTTGAAGTAGCTCAGTGTCTTAAGGGTGGTGAGTGCTGGGAGGGAAACACTGGTAGTATTTTAGATGTTATGGAAGGCTGAAAAATGCTTTAGTCAGGTACAGTTAATAGGATCACCTGAGCAAAAGTGGAGCTGCAGCTACTAGAAGGAGCTCTAAGATGATTTAGGAAGATGCTGAGCTCTGAGGTGTGTGTGATCAGAGGCAGGATGAACTCAGGACAAAAAAGTGTGCCACTCCCTCCTCATTACAAAGAAGAAAACCTCCACTATCAGCTTGATTGTTCAATGATGGAAAAACCTGGTGTTAAATAAACGTATCTGTAGGAAGAAGATCAAATCATGACTGCATCACTCTGGTAGTTTAATCTGACAGCTCTCTGGAATCAACTAGCACCTGAAAGGCGTATTGCTGCGGTGCTCAGTTGCTTCACAGTATCAATCCTCAGAGCTATAAATATAGGGTTTGATCCTTAACAGGTATAAACTGTGCCTCTGTAATACATGTCTGACAGTTTGTACTTGCTTTGGTACTCACTAAGCAACACTGTGTACACAGGATTTCCTCAGCAGTACAAAATGAGTAACAGTTTCAATGAATTATTTATTTCTTTTAATAATAATCTTTTACATTCTGCTTTACTGACACTTTCCTACATGGCAAGGATTCACGGGTTTAGAAAAGCTTTTGTAAAGAACTTCACTGCAACGAATTCGACTTCACATGAAAGCCATGGAGCTGCCAGAAATGCTAACTTGTGTGAAGAAAGGATTACCTATAAAATTTTTATTCTTTGTATAAAACTTCACAGGCATGCTAGTGTACCTTTCTGAAAGGATTTAAAATAGTAAAACAGCTGTAACAGATATCTTGCCCAGCTGCTGAAAATTGACCTAGCATTACGTTGTGTCTATCAGTCTTGGAGCCTCCTGGCTCACAGTCATGCCTTGTCAGTGTTGATGGGGAGCTGGTTAAACACAACGTCAGAGTAGGTTACCAGGGGTGGCGCACAGAAGGCTGTTTGCCAGTCAGCTGGCAGCCCTGTGGTAATCTAGCAAAATACTGGAAAGTAATTAACTTAGATTTCCAGTGACTGAGTTGTTGGTTCTGCTTTTCCATGTTAATGCTTCATAACTATGAATGAGAAACCAGCCACCCTTCCCACATACTGCCCACTCCTACCTCCTGCTTTTTGCATGCAAGTTACAATACACAAACCACACAGCAACAGCTGAAAGCCCTTCAGTTCCCAGCTGCAGGAGTTGGGCACTGTAGCATCTCACTAGGCAGGCCAGGTCTCATTCTCATGTGGCCTTCTGTTATCTGACACAAAGCATTTCCAGTGGTGGCCCCTGACTCTGACTGTCCAGCAGCAAGCATTGGGGGGGGTGATGCTAAGGGTGGATTCAGGTTCTCTGCCTGGTTCTGCCTGATCCCGTTGCAGTTGGAGAGTCATCAGGGCATCTTCCCCTTCAATTGTTATTCTCACTGCCACCCCTTGATGCTCAGCCTCCAGCTGAAACTGTGCTCGGCAGGGAGAAGCAGAAGTGAACAGAGTAATTCAGAGTTATAAATCAACAGACAAATGCAGAGCCTTTCTTTTCAAATTTGCATCAAATCAAACAACCAGCATGTCAGTTTTAAGCCAAATGTAATGCTGTTGCCTCCGACTAATTCTGCCTGATTTCAGGCAGGTTGCTAAGACCCACACTGTTGACTAAATGGCCCTCGTGCAATCACAATTCAGATCTGACGGAAAGGGTATAGGCTCTGGCCCTGTGGAAGAGTCACATTAGGATGAAACAAGAAACAACAGTGGATGAAACTCTCCTGGAGCAATGTGCAGCTGGAAGATCAGCACAAGAGCCTTTGCTGCAAAGCTGTTTTCCAGGACGCACCAGCCAAGACTAAACAGCCCTGGGCTCTGGTAATCTTCATACAGCTTGAAAGGAGGCCTTGCAGGGCAGAGTTCAGAGAAATCCTTGGGCTCAGAACGTTCATCAGTCCTGTCATAGCATGACAAACAGAGCCAGAAAACTTTTAGGGCCTTTGACCTGCCATGGCTGTAATGAGATGTAACAGAAAAGTTACATATAAGAAAAGGCACGTACGTAGATAGTAACTGTCACGCTGCAAAAGCCTTTTGTTTGCGTGGTCCTGCGTGTAGCTTAGACAGCAGCTGTCTCTACAGGCAGCAGGGAAGTGCTCTGAGGTGCCCAGCGCAGATGTTAACCTCGATCTCAGGACACTGAGTTACGTAACGCAGTGGTACAATGTGCCACGGCCGGCATGGGGGTCTAACCATCCTTTCATCCAATATGCCCATCTTATTGAAAATGTGACAGTTCAGCACATGGTAAATTGATTCTTTTACTTGGTCAGGCCTGGTAACCAGCAATGATTTAAGCAGTTTATCACAATAGATGGCTAAAGGTGGTTCCTAAATGGCAGCCCTCTATGATCAGACAGACGATAGATTCTGCTTCTCATGACACATCCTCAAAGACACAGCCATGCTGGGAGCATGGCAGAGCAGGAGATCAGCCTCTGCTATTTGGTAGTGTTTCCAGGGAACACCAGATATTGTTTACTTCCTAATCTTCCTACAGAACATAAAGAATTGCTGCTCTGGGCTATCTCTGAGAGGTAATGTGAGTGACTCATTTGAGCTGTATATTGACCTCAGGCACAGTAAGGATATACTTTACGGTGCTTTTAAAAACAATTAATGCAGATTTTTGTATTTCTGAAGATGTCTAGAGTGCACTTAGAGATTTTCATGAGGCGTTAAACCCCTCATGTCTGGCCAAGCTCCAAGTTATTTATTGTTATTAGTCAACACATCCCTAATCATCAGTCATACCATCTTCCAGGCTCTATTCTCTATGCTAAAGCAGCTTCTCAATCCATATTTACAGTCTTCAATTGTCTAAATGTAACAGCTCTACAAGAACCGTATTAATTATAATCAGTGACAGATCCATACTGAACCCTTTGTTCAGGTATGGAAGTAGGTTCTGTGACCAGCTCTTATCTCTAAATCCTGACTTGAAACCAGATCTGAATTCCCACAAAGTCTGAAATCATTCAGTAAGTTTGGTTTTGGCTTGTGTTTAGTAACTACCCACCACTATACTTGCATTCTTCTTACATTTTGCCAGTCAGAAAACGAGATGCTTTGAGGCAGCGATCTTGCTGGGCAGTGAAAGCACTTGCGCTGTGTTGCCTATATTCACTATCCACAGAGTGAGATATCTGATCATGGTTTCTACTTTCTAGAACTGACTTTTAAAGACAAACTTTTTCAGTTTTTGCCCTTCCCTGCAAATAATATGTCTTCATCCTTTATGATTCCATAATCCCATTGTAGCCATCTGAGTTCACCCACCTCACACCAAAGGGCCTCATGTTCCCTCCCTCGGATTGTCTTTCAGCTTCACCTTGCCACAGCAGGAGATCAAAATTCAGGAATCCCTTTCTCCTACCTGTCCCACGTTCAGGGGCCAAATAAGCACTTCCGTGTCACTAGGGTGATCCCAGACCCTACAAGGAGTGAACTTGGGCCCTATTTATGTGGTTACCCAGCAAAGTTCTCCTCTGTATTGCAGACATGAGCATGAAGAAGACACAGCCCAGGAACATAAGGAGTCAGTCCCACTGAAAACAAGAGTCCACAGCTCTGTTTGGCCTGAAGGCCAAAGTTACAAGTGCCTACTATGTGGCAAGTTTTAAACTGCAGACTCGTGAGGAAGCAACAGACAGGTTGGTGAACAAAGGGCCTGAGGTGACATGACAGGAAGAGATTACAAAATCAGCAAAAAGGGGCTCCACTGGAATCACCACCAGCATTTGTCATGTGAGCAGGGAAGTGCCTACAGGGCCACACTATGGAGAAATCCTCAAAACTCTTTTCTGGGAAATCAACTCGCTGGGGGGCCCCTCTGAAGTGCCTGTAGATTACTGCACACCGTGCAGAGAATAAACACGGTGGTTAGAGATCTATGTGCAGCTGAAGGGCTACTGTCTCACTGGGATCATGGAGACATGGTGGGATGGTTCCCATGACTGCAGTGCTGCAGTGGAGGGATACAGGCTCTTTAGCAAGGGCAGGGTGGAGGGAGAACCGTCCTTTCTGTGAGAGTTACTGGAGTGCACGGAGCTCTGCCTGGGGATAGATAAGGAGCCAACTGAGAGCTTATGGGTAAGGATTAAAGTGAAGACATGGTGTGACATTGTAGTGGATGTTTGCTAAAGGCCACTTAACTGGCAAGAACAGCGAATGAGACCTTCTACGGTTGGGAGCATCCTCACTTTTGCAGGCCCTGGTCCTCATGGAGGACTTCAACCACTCTTATATTGACTGGAGGGACTGGAGGGCATAAGCAATCAAGGAGGTCTGAGAGTACATCAACGACAACTTCCTCACCCAAGTGATTAAGGAGTCAGTGAGGACTGGTGCTCTGCTGGACCTCATAGTGATGAACAACAAGGGGCTTGTTGGGAAAATGAAGGTCAAAGGCAGCCTTGGGTGCATTCACCGTGAAATCATGGAGTTCAGGATACGGAGGGGAGGGAGCAGGGTAAAATGCAAGGTCACAACCCTAGGCTTCAGTAGAGTGTATTTCCCTTCCTCAAAGATCTGCTCAGAAGAGTCCCATAGAATAAGGCCCTGGAGGAAAGGGGGGACCCAAGAAAACTGCTTAATATTCAAGTATAACTCTTCCAAGCTCAAGAGTGATGCATCCGAATGAGTTGGAAGTCAGGCAAAAAAGCCCTGAGATCTGTGTGGATGAAAAAGGAGCTTCTGGCCAAACTCAAACACAAAAAGGAACCCTACAGAGTGTAGAAGCAACACTGGGTATCCTGGAAGGAATACAGAGACATTGTTCAATCAACCAAGGACGAAGTTAGGAAGGCTAAAGCCCAGCAGGATTTGAACCTGGCAAGAGCTAACAAAGATGAGAAGGTCTTCTGTAAGTTCACAGGTGACAAAATGAAGACTCAGGGAAATATGGACCTAAAGCCAAGTATGACAGGGGACCTGTCTACACAGGACATGGAAAAGGATGAAAAACTAAATACCACTTTTGCCTTAGTCTCTACTGGCAAGAATGGCCTTCAGAAATCTGCCTGAACACCAGGAAACTCTTTTTTTACTTTGAGGGCGATCAAGCACTGGCACAGCGTGCTCAGAGAGGTTCAAAAGTCATTTCGTCGTGGTCCTGGACCTGTTTGAGCAGGGGAATTGAATCAGATGACCTCCAGAGGTCCTTTCTGTGATTCTGTAATGATTAGTAGCTAATTAGTAAGTGGCAAGGGAGGGGAAAAGAGAAGGGATGGGAACATGTAAAATCATTTCTGTGTCACTTTGTTGTTTCTTTTCCACAGCCAGTAAAAAGCTGGATAAGGAAAATTCTATTTCCCTCTCTTATCACTACGAAAATTTGGGAAAAAGCCCTCCCTTATCAATGCATAACAGTCTATGCAATCTCAATTCAGCATGACAAAAACCAGTGCCTGAAACACTGAGAAATTATCATCTGGTGGATCTCTTAATAAACTTCACTTCAAGACAAAAATGTTTTCCAGAAATTCAAAAACTCTGCTGACCTCAAGCAAAACTAGTTATAGTTAAATAACTTATAATGAATCTTAGATTTTCTTTTGGCTAGACTGGTCCGTTTTAAGCTTAGAATCTATTAATGTGTGAATCTGAGAAGGAAGGAAGGAAAGTCAAATCAGTCTCTCCACTGGAAACACAGACTGAAGCATCTTTTAAGCAAGGTAGCAAAGTACCATGCTAATGGTACTTTTAATGGCATCTGCATACATTTCCATTGTTTTCTTTTGTAAACACACTGAGGAAAGATTGACCCTCCACAATCACAGAAATGCAGTCAAGGAGTTCTCAGAGGTACATATTTCCACTTCCCTGCAATCAGGGAAGAAAAATGATGATTTTGAGAGAGGTAATGAAGATTAGGAATTTAACAGCATTCTAATACATGACTTAAATGTGTGGTTTTTTTCCTCTAATGCACTGATTAGAGAATAAATGACAGAAAATACCACTGTGATTGCACAGATATAAGTATCAATTACAAGAAGTGGTAAATCGTGCTCTGAAGATCTATGTAAAATCCACTGAATTGAGTTACCTTAGATTCCAATGGGCTTTGGCTGAGTCCCTTAATTATACTAAAACCCATCTGTTATCAAACATCAAGTGCAATACAAAAGTATGCAAATACTGTGATTTGTAAATATCATTATGCAAAAGTTCAGGTCCAATCATGCTTCTCTTGATGTCTGCAAAAGAATTTCTGTAGGCATCAATAAGAATAGGTCTGGGATATTCATTTTTAATTGCACTGTATACAAGTATCGACAGAAGAATACAATACAGAGGCTTCTATGAAACCTACAAAGAAGAGCAGCACAGAATCAATGAAGTAAAAGCAGTATTTAAAAAAATAATAAATCAGACTTTGCAGTTTTTAAAAACAGTACTGAAGAAAAAGACAAATGAATTGGCACAGTTTAACAACCTAATTTCTAAGTGCACTTATTATAATAACTCCTTACAAGCTGCTGTTTTCCCAGAAGATGATGACAAAAAGCCGCATTAGAACATCACTGGTTTACAGTGACAGGTTTTATTGCATTGCCAGCTGTGAAGCTAAAAAAAAAAAGACAACCCCCCCCAAAACTCCTAAAAACATTCCTAAAAACCCTGTTTTCTTTTATTATCATCAAAAAATAGCAACATAGCACTTCCATATGTTTGTGAATACCACAACTCTATTTTTAAAAAAAATAGAAGTTAAAGAAAAGTGATTTTTGTCTTAGCTTCAAAAATATGTAAAGAAACATTTAAGAACAAGATATTTAAATGATCAGAGAGATATGTACAATGTGACAGAATTGAGTCAAATCCTGGAAACACACATTCACGAATGCAGACTTGAGAACCTGTTGATCCTGAGTAAGTGTAATTAAAGACTGGCAGGATCAGGCTCTGAGCTTCATCCATTATAAGCTTTTCCACAGTCTGTCCTAGGCTAAAAAGTATAGATACAGTATATACTCTGTATACTGATTTATACAAAAGGTCTTTTACAGCTCTAACCCTGTTATTGCTAGGCTAAAAATGAACAATTGGAATAAATTACATGGATCATAAAGGATAAAATTGAGATGCAGCTTCTGACGACTGAATTTCCACTTGAGCCATTTTAAATTGGGTACACTGTAGCCATTTGCGGAGCACAGATGAGCTATTGTTCATTTGTCCTGACCCTTGTAACATCCTTAGGCTGTGATGGTTGACATTGCTCTGGATGGCTTGGAGGCGTAGCTGGAGTCCAGCAGACAAATGCTGTTGAAATAATGCAAAACATTCAACTTCTTTCCTTTAATACATGTATTAATACAGTTCTGTGAAAGGCACTGGTTAATGGCCAGGGAAAGTTCTTCCATTGCTCCAGTGTCACATTTCTTTCTTCCACATCCTGCACTGCAGTGTTGCCATGAAAGACAAACGTGCTTACAGGAACATCTGCATACTGAAACCAACTCCAAATCGTTAATTCTCTTCACCAAAATTCCTTTGCCTTAGCAAACCACACTGATCCACCTTGCTCTCTTCTACAAGCAGGGCCAGCCAGCACAGTTCTACCCAAGCAAGCAGGACCACAATATCTGCTGCAGAGCCAAAATCCACCTCCTGAGTCAAGAGTCCCAGTCCTGATTCAGGGGACTCTCAAGCCTAAGACATGAAGAAAACCACAGCTCAGGGAAGAACCAATCCCAGTAAACTGGGAGGAAAAGCCCTGCTGTAGAACCTGGTTAAGGTGTTACAGAAGGGAAATGGAGAGCAGTACAGGACAAGTATCTTAGCTGATGATCCTCTGTGTGTGCTCACACCCAAGACCTTCAGTGCTGAGCCATCCAGTGCATTCAGATATGCTACAGTGATCTATTTTCAGAGAGTCTGGAGATCACATCTAGTGATCTTATTTCCAGAATACACAGTAATGTATAAGACTAAGAACAAAATGATAAGAAAGAACTTACCTTTAGATTTGACTGTATCATTGGCAACCACATTGGTATGAGCTGTAAGAAGAGAGGTATATTGTGTTATTACTGAAGTGACTGTAAACATCCGGCGGTTATTGTGAGGCAGAGAAGGGTATATCGAACACATTTAGCTGTCCAAATTGACACAGTCTAAGCCACAAATCTGAAAATGTGGCGTTTTTAAAAATCATGTATAATTTGGGGGGGGGGCAGGTAACTCTCGGAGGTAAAGAAGCCAGCCTCCCTTGTTCGTAGCTTGATGAATCACCAGCATCAATTACTGATATCCTGTTTAACTCAACAATGAGAGTACAGAATAAAATCTCGTTGAAAGAAATCGCTGCTTATTTTCCTTGTCAGGGTGTTTCTGTATGCGCAGGTGAGCGATACTGGAATAAATACAGCAAAGGTTCTGCATGGTGAGTTACACATCAAGAACAGAAAAATTATGCAGCAGAAGTTCCTAATGAAAGGACAGATATTTATACGACAACCAGCATTTGATAAGCCACTAGTCACACCAGTGTTTCACTGCAGAACGTGACCCATAGGCTCGGGAGCACAGGTAAAAACTCTAACTATCCAGAATGACAAGGCAAGGAGATTTGTGAGTTTGTCACCCATGAATGGACTCATATGTATATCAGTCTCTTGCTCTTCAGAGAACTTTTATTTCTAACCAAGTATAACATGACAAGCTTATAGAATACAGAGAGGCTTTTCTAAAAAGTATTCATGCTCTCCAATATTAATTTAACCACTAAGGTGATTGTTCTAAAATGTTCCTCCAAATGGCATTAAAATTTGCAATTTGCCAATTACACTACCAGGGGCTGCAAGTTAAACCTAATCACTACTGACAATATCAGATAAAGTGCAGTTTCCCTTGTGCAAGGAATGATAATTGTTCCAATTTCAGTGCTGTTCGCTGGAGAATCATATGCAGCTCTGTCAGGACTGATTACTTAGTCTACCACATGAAGAACCATATTCAAACCTCAGCATTTATAGACAGATTAATGCCAAAACCAGCTGGAATGCAGCCAGATGCAGCACATGTGAGTTCTGTACATCCTGCCATGGGCTCTCACACTAATGAAGATCCCGTGATCCCAAGTCCTGAGGTATTTTTTGGAGAGGTAAGCACACTGAGAAGCCATGCTTCATGTCTCGCTGCCATCAACAAAATGTCACTGAAAACTTCATCGAGCATTAATGAAGATCCTATGGAGCCAGACAGTGGTGACAGGACTGGTGTCAGAAGTATGTCAAGCATGGACAGAGCTAGACAGAAAATTCAGGGTACTCTCTGTATCTGAACCAATTCACTGGACATCTTTTAGAGTCAGCTGAGAGAATCAAGCAATTCTCATTTCCAGTTCATCTTGTTCCAAAGCAAAAAGATCAAGATGAATCACATCCAAAAATACCTGTTTATCTCCACTAACTATAAAGGGCACTCAGAAACTAACTCATGTTGATATCTACGCTGTGCAGGTCTAAGGTTAGATACGGATCATTGCCCTCCAGTACTACTTCTGTCTTTCAAGGTCTGGACACATTTAGGAAAACGAAAGATCCTGCTGCAGGGACAAGCAAGAAAGCCCTTCACCCCTACAGCTCCCATTTAGATAAATGAGACAAGAAGACATTTTTATTGAAGCACTTGAGTTTTATTACCTAATCCCCAGCCAGCCTTTTCTTCACAAACAGTAAATACATAAAAGCTAGTTAGAAGGAACAGTTGGAAGAACAGACTGCTGTCAGGCACTGTCAGTTTTTTGGATTTTTTATTTTCAACAGAATTATGTTGATTCCAGTGCAAGTTTTGATGAAAAACAGGCTGGAAAACAGGTTGGTCACTGTGCTTTTCTGGTTTCCCAACTCTGCTGCCTGCCCAGTTCTTTAGAAGTCTACTCAGCAGCTACTGGAGCTGCCTTAAATCCCTAGGTCTCTGGAAAAGATGTTCTGGTTTGCCTAGCTCCTGCCTCCACTACTGTAGGTTCCCAGATTCCTCAGACACACCAAGGAGCTGGTCACCATCATTAATGCCTGTTCTGGGATGCCTAGTTTCCCCTTCAGAAACCATAACACAAAGGTGACAATTTGACGTAGAAAAAGAGGAAGAAAGCTGAGCATTTTCATTTTATCCCTCCTAAAGTAGAACGCTTACCCTCAGAGGAAAATGTAATTAATTAAATATATATGTGGTATGTGTGCATCTGCATAAATGTGTGTATAAATATCTCTCACTCCAATTCAGAAAGAAAAATAAATATGTAACAGTTTAAACGTTTTCACAGGAAAGAAACTTTGTTTTCCTCACCAGATTGCTGAAAGATAGTCTAACATCCTCTGAGAATACAGAGAATGGCTCAAAGACTATAGGAAGCAATCAAGGCATGTCTCAATGCTAACAGTTCAAATTTAATTTAATAGCAAAGGTCAACACAGCACCAGGAGGAGGAAACCTTACAGCACCAAAACAAGGAGTAGAAGAGTTTAACTCTGGCTTAAAATAAAGCTCTTCTTTTAGTGAAGGAGAGCTGAATTGTTTACATCTTATTTTCTCACTTGTTTTAGGACATATTTCCCCCTCACCATTACTACAGAAAATGGCCATCTAAGACAGGTATCCCATAAACTGCCTGGTGTCATGTGACATGCTCCATCTTCTCATAGTGGTGCATTAAAAATACATGTGTGCTGAATCATTCAATGAATTCATTAAGAAATTAAGTTTCAGCAACACCTGATTCCTTTGGTGGAATAAAAGACATTGCAGTAAATATAATCACATGAATGATAAATGGTCAGGATTAATCAGTGCTACTCTGCTCAGTTACAAGAAAAAGTCATTGGGAATTATTAATTCTGCTCAATGAATCTCCAAAAGAGTGTTAAGAATGTTCTGTCTTAAAAAGTCTCTTTCACTACACCATGCGCTTTTCTTCGGTGAAAACTAAACCTTGTTTGAAAGGCTTATATTTAAAATAATTTTTTTTAAAAAAGCTTCAAACTACAAGATGAAATTGTTTCATTATCAAAGGCAGGGCAATAAAACATTGTCTAAAACAAAACAAGCTACCAAAAATCTGCCCAGTCAACTAATATTCAAAGCATTGTCATCCTTGCAAAGTTCTGAAGTGGGAGTAACAAAGTTAAGAACTTCTTCACAGCTACTGAAGCAGAAACAGTCTCAAAGTTGATCCTTTTTCTAATTACAGAGATGCCACTCACTGGTTGCTGTGTGAATAAGTTTTACCCTTCTGCCTCTTTGAAGTACTTCAAACATACAGTGAGTCTTTCCCCAGTTCATGACACTTCTCAGATCTACAATAAATACTTTTATAATTAGTTCATTTGGAAAAAAAGAAGTAACCTGGGACTACAAATCCTGTAATACTCTGATGTATGTATAACTTTCCCTCAGGATTTTAATTTAGGGCTAAGTAAAGGGGATTTGATCACCCAGATTCACCTCTTCCGTCTCTCACTCACTGATCATGAAAGAAATCTTAGCGTCTTAACTCCAAATTTCATAGGTTTACAGGCTTGATTTTGTAGTAACAACAATGTCCTTCTAAACTGATTTAGCATATTATTGATATATACTCTCAAACATACCTCCTTGAAATTATTCATTTGAAATGTGACAGGAATTTGGTCCTAAATGCCTCTCTTTTCACAGCTTTAAAGCCATTCTTCATCCTTGTCAAATTCTGGACATCCTGGACCGGCTGGAAGACAAGCCCATAGGTCTTCCAAGACAACCATGATCACTTTAACATCCCATAGGGACAAAGTTTCTGTAGTGAGTCAAGTCATTACTCACTATAAACCTGTATTTTCACAATAAGTGTGAATATTTTCATGCCTGTTGATATCAACACCTTCTATTTTAGCTATTTTATTTTCAGTTCTTGCTTGACCATAAATACTGGAGTAAAACAACAGTCAGAAGTTTCCTGTATAGAAGAACTATATAAACCAATATATTTCAGTTAGATTCACAGTGCATTTAACTACTTGATTTGTCGATATTTTATGTGAAAACTCCCTTCAGAATAATGCAATGGGAAAACATGTGAAAAAGGCGAGTAAAACTGATTTATGCTTGTGAGGTTATCCCAGTCCTTCAGGACTCTGTTCTGAAAACACTGTGGTGACCTACAGGAGACTGACCACTAATTTCCAAAAAAAGAACTTTACATGAATGAAGCATGCAGGATTTGTTTCTCTAACCAAAGAATACCCTGTTACACATCCTAGGGGAAGAAGATTTGCTATCAAATAATATTTGACAAAGTCAACATGTAGGCATATAATAATGAAAAAACCACTGCGGCAATTGTTATCAGCCTAAAAGAATGCGAACAACAGTGAGGTGATCTGCAAAGGACCTATAATGATTAGAAGTTACAGAACAGCTGAAAATTCAGACAGTACCTAGAAGTTCTCCAAGTCAACGACACCAGTTGAGTCTATTAGAGGAATAAGACTATTGCAACAATGGAAGGCAGAAGTAGAACAGAAGTTCATTTTAAAAAAATCAGGAGAATTTGGATTTGGGATTATAGTCTGGTCTTACTTCTTAACAGAGATTTTATTTTTTTATGCTCTATTAGGTTTTATTTCTGCACTAGCATTCAATCTCAGCTTCTTTCTTTTTTTGAGTGGAAGGGGAAGCAGAGGACAGTATATCTAGAAATCACAATAGACAGGCAACATCATTAACTGAATATTCATGGTGTGGTATGCCTACCTTAACAAAGATAGTAGAGTTGCATTCCTGTAAAGCCTCCATTAAACTAATCACATGCAGACATACCATTTCCACCATCTTGAAAAAGAAATCAAGCATATAAACAAGTTAGTGTCCAGCGTAACAGCGCTGTAAGCTAAGCCAAAAGACTCTCAAAAGAATCTTCTGTATTTGCTTGGCAATGATACTGAATCACTAGATGTGTATTTATTAACCACATAAGCACACAAGGAGCATTTTTCTTTATTCAGTTTTCCCCTGATGCAGCAACAACTATCTGCAAAATATATCAGTGTCTGAGGCATTTTAATTCGTATCACACATCAAAACAACATCATAAACCCTTTTACATGCCTTTGCTGTGTAGTTCTCATCAATCAGTGTGTCAGAAATTGATATTTTTATTTACTGAATCTTTCAAAATTAACATATGCCCAAAAACATTTTTTTTTTTACCCTATCAAAAGACAACTTATTGTTTGGAACTGACAGCTAGTCCATTATTCTTCTATTTTGTTCCATGAATTATGACAGATGCAAATATCAGTTATTTGGTAGTAGACAGCATTTTTTGTTTTATATTGTGTAAATTCATAGGTACAAGATAAATACTCCAAGCCAGCAGTAAGTATTTACTGTGCCTGTCTGGACTTGGTGTTCATTCCCCTTGATTATAATAAACTTAGCTTTCATGTAGTGCTTTTCATCTTCAAAGTGCTTCACAAACACTACCTAATTAACCTCACAACACCCCTATGAGATAGGCAAGTATTACTATCTGCATTTCACAGAGCAATAGCTGAGGCAGAGAGTTTAATAACATAATGAGATACTTTCAGAATAAGGACTGGAACTTGGGATTTCCAGGTCATATTCTTGTCCTAAGGCTTGACAGATGCTTTTGTGTCTGACTAAGCAACTGGCTAGGTTCATTCAAATGGAGCTTCATGAGTTACTGTTCCCAACAATGGCTTGTCAACCAGACACCTCACTAAGTGTCAGAGGCTAAAATATATTTTAAAAACAGTTTTAGGTGGTCCTTGCCTGATACTGACATGACACAAGGGAAGAGTAACTGGTTCAAAGACATTCAATATATGCAATTACAACTGAAAGGCAAAGGTCCATACCTCCCTGGGGCAGAAAATGTTTCACATGGGGGAAGGGGAATTACAGAAAATAATTTCCATATAGATAGCAAGTCTCCTTTTAAAAAAAGAAAAAAAACTGACTTAAGAAGGAGTGGGCCATATATAACAAATTTTTCTTACTCAAAAAGCTTGGTTCTTGGAAAGCTCAGTTTCTTGAGAGCCAGAGCTATGAGTTACCATCACAGTTAAAGTTAAAATGTTTTCACAAGTCATGACAGAATTCATGAATTCACGAATTTCTGGGAAGTGGGAAACACAATATGACTTGTTCGTTAGAAACAAGGTCTCAGCCCTAAGCCTGCAGGCACTGAGAATCATTAGTCAATGGGAAGCAATGAGAAGAGCTATGAGAAGGCTGCTGGAACCCCTCTGGGTTCTTATCGTACAAAGCTGCTCCCAGAGGAGTGAGTAGCTAAGATAAATAAACGCTTAAAAGTTATTTCCAAAAAAGTGGTCTGGACAATTTCTGCACAGAGTGAACATTTCCCTTTCAAATCTTATCTCTAAAGATACCTCCTTGAAGTCATTCATTACTCAAAAATATTTCCAGAGGTATTTATGTAGTTTCTTGATGAGTAACCAATGGGTTATGAGGAGTCAAGTGACTGCACTTGTGTATTTTTTTTACCATCATGTAGTAAAATATATTCAAATAGATATCCACAGAATTCACAGAAACAACAGAACCACTATGGAAGAGACATAAAATGAGACACAATACAGGGAGCCCTTAATCCCATAACCAGCAACGCTAGCTCTTGATTCCGCTCCAGACAGATCATAGCTAGATCCTGATTTAGCCCCACTGTGAGGTTAAACCACCTCAAATTAGCTTTCCCTTTAATTTCTCAAAAGCATCAAAGTTGCTTTATGACACTATTCATAATTCAATATACTCCACTGAAACACTGAAACAAAGGCAAGCCCTCCAAGTTTAATCTGTACTAATCTGTACACAGCACCTGACTCACCACTTTGTTATGTGCCATGAGTTGTAGGATGCTAGGTGTAACTCGGCTCCAGAACTCCAGGGCTGTAAGGATTGCTGTAAAGCTAAATTCATTCTGATTCTGGACTGTTGGCGCTACTGCTGTTTGTTCACAATACACTGTCCAGAGCTGGGCAAATATAAATGCATGGAAGAGGGAACACATGTGCAGAACAGATGTCTGTAGAAATGGAAAACAGAAGAAAATATTTACTTAAATAAGTGTTTTGGGATACTGTCTAGAGGTCTTTATCAAAGCACCCCTCAGTCATGCATCCCACTGTGCACCCTTGACCCTCACTTTCTCACGTTTCCCTCCCATTAGGAACTAAGTCAAATACACTTGATAACATCTTCTCCATGTTTAAAAACTGTTCTTATATTTACAGACTAAAAACTGCATTTGCAAACACACACTCTCATGCAGTCTTAGCACATGGCATTAAGGTCAGTCCCTTTAAGAAAAGGTTAGTTTTGCAGAAAAGCTACTCAGGACCAGTCCTGAGACTTCTTGATGGAAAACTCCACTGCAATCTGTGGAAGGCACGGAGGCTCTGGCACGTACAAATCTCCACTCTGAAGATGCAGCTGGGGTGAATCATTCAGATCGTGATCACCTGAAAGGAAGGCCATCATACAAAATACATGACCTCACATCTGCTCTGTTAATTTGTTGTCCATTTCTGCTGTGCTGGGACAGAACTGCCCACAGTCAAGGAAACTAAGTTTTGGAAAGCTAACAGAGAATTAATTTTACATAGTCAAGCATGGTTCTGTGCTAATATGTGTTATATATCACAGCGTCTGAGCCTCCAGGAGTGCTGGACATTAACTCCTTCATTACAAGAAAGACACTTCTGTTCAGAGATGGTTTCTCAGTTTGCAAATGCAACAGTGATTCATGCTTTGTGGCAGTGTGACTGCATCAAATATTGCAATGGTTGCTTAGTAACTGGAAAGAGGTGTTTGAAAGAGAAAAAAAAGACCAAAGAAATGAATGGCAAGCACCGGTGTCTTGGCCGGGTGAGGGGAAAGAAAGGGGGATTTTACATACAATGTAATTGTGTGATCATTATTCTTCTATTGCTAATAAAAACCTGGTTGGTGTCAAAGAGTGTTGCTATATCTGCATTAAACTACTGTCACAAATGGCTTATGATTTGCAATAACTCTTCTTCCTTTCTGAAGGTGCTCTGGACAAGTTGTGGTTGAACGATCCCTGTTTCTAAATAAATTTGATCACATTATTTATTGATTATCCAGTTATACTATAAAACTAGAATAAATAACTTCTAGATATTTGCTGTAGAGATGGCCATTGCTAAAGCTTCAATTTAGAATTCAGATTTACTTTCTCAGTCCTGTGCTGAGATATTTTGAAATCAGATCTTAGTTGTGGTGATTTCATCACCAGTTTTTATGCATGAAGAGGCAGCCGTGCAAGAAAAAATACAGAGACTTCTTTCCCTAAATCTCAGGTTTTAAAAAGGTTTTACCCCTCCTTTTTTCTTAGGAAGAAACAAATAAGCATTTACAATAGTAGGACAAATATTATAAAACATCTCCACTTAAAACACAGAATCCCTTACCTTTGATTGCTCTGGAAACCCAATCAGAATAACAATAAGGTGGTCAGCAATTTGTGAACCCGCATCCAGTGGAATAGGCATGCAAGATGATGGAGAATTTGGACAGACAACATTGTGTGTCAGAGACCCCAGGAGCAGCCACGACAGCAAACGAATGTGTGAGACACATTCTATGAACTCTTTGGGCCTGTCAAGAAAGAGCGGATTTTACAATGCAGCTCAGTTTTCTGGTTGTCCCTAAAAGATGGAGTCTCCTTACACATACTTTGCAGACGCCATCTTAGTGTGCTGGAGGCACAGATCATTGGTACATCTTACGGGAAGACAAGAACCACACAGAACTTAGCGGACTTGATGTACCATTAACAAAACCAATAACATATTTGGTGGGTCTAAGAAATGGTCTCTATAAAAGGCTAACACATTCACAGATTCCCTGGTTCCACACACAGTGATGTTTTACACGGGAATCTTCAGAAGGTCAGAGTTGCCCCAGTAGAATTGTTCTTCCCAACTCCTCTGGACAGCACACAGCTAACAGAGTAATGGCAGGAAATACTGCATTCCACAGCAAGTTCCCAAGTGCCCTGTCTTACTTTCCATCTTCCACTTCTCCACCGGCAAAATGGAGTTAATTTCTCTTTCCCTTAGCCTCTCCTTGGATATTTAGACTGCACACCCTTGAGGGCAGGGACTATGCTTTTTTGTGACACTTAAGTATTCATCCAGCATCTAGCTCCTTGCAGTCCTCCTGGGAAGCCTGTCCCCTCTTCCAAAGCTCATATATTTTCCTCTTTTTCCTTAGACCAACACAGACCTCTCTGTTAAGCCAAGCTGGCCATTTTCCCCGCCGACTCATTTTATGGCACATGGGAATGCCCTGCTCTTGCGCCGCCAGAACTTTCTTCTTGAGGAGCATCCAGCCCTCATGGACTCCTTTGTCATTTAGAACCATCTCCCATTGGACTTTATCAAGCAGCCTTCTAAACAGTTTGAAGTCTGCCCTCCAGAAGTCCAAGGTGGTGGTTCTGCTGACCCCTCTCCTTACTCCTCCAAGAACTGAGAATTCCATCATCTTGTCATCACTGAGCCTAAGCAGCTTAGTCCCCAGAATCTTAGGCCAGGTTGTCTGGAACAAAGCTGGGACAAGAATACAGATTTGCTGAGATACAGTCCAATAGTCTACACTCAAAACATCTTGTTTCTTGACATTGTAAGACAAAGGACAGTATCTCCCTTCTTTTTGAAGATAAAACACTGAAGATGAGGGTTTCTCAAAGTGAAAAGGGATAAAACACATCCAGAAGAGCAGGATTTCTCTCATCTAACTTTAACCAGTTGAAGTGAGCATTTTATCATCGTATCAAAAGGCTTACACTTACAGTTCTCATTTATTTGTACTCCATAGTTTCAAAGGACATTTTCCATTGTACTCTATAACTCCCAATATATTTTCTATAATTCTAGGACTGATCAAGTACTTGTGTGCTTTTCAGTGTCCGTATCTAGCTTAAGAATCAATTGATTTCCAGGGTAACTTCAGTTAAGCCAATGGAGTTACTTCCATGCTCCCTTTGCTGCATAATCTAAATTTTGCATCAATTAATTCCTCAGTTAAGGATCAGGGAGGTGCCAATTTCCTGTTTCAATAACCTGTCCTACCGCAGGTCTTATCTATGGAATCTGGCCTAAGCACAGAATTTTGAGAATTTGAGCCCATTTTAGTATTCCTTTTTGTGGAAAAGCAGTCTCACCCTTGTTGCATTGCAGAAGGAGGATGGTAAAGCCAAGGTAAATATCGGATCACAGCTTTGTTGTCCCTGTGGTTTCCCCGTGTGATTTCCATAGCAGCAATCTGAGCTAAACCAACTTTCAGATGTCCACCAAACGTGTCTTCATGCAGTGGCTGAGAACAAGTCTTCATGTGACTCTGCAAGACAAAGATCTGATTTCCTTCCCGAAAAAAGTATTTCACTTGACCTAAGTTCTTCCAAGCAACAGCATATTCTATTTAATTTCCCTTCAGTTCCTTTCTCAGGTTCTCTAGCTCTGTCTACAAAACTACAGAACAAAACTCAGAAATAGATTCTTAAAAATTCTCCAGTCTCTATATTAGTAAGAGCTCTATGATGCAAATCCTTCCATGGAGGACCATATTTTCAGAAGCCCACACAAAATATGAGTAGTGCGAAGTGTTTAGGCATCTACTTTGTATGAGTAAACTCAAAAGCAAACTCAAAAGCTGATGAATACAAACTAAAGGTTGCACATCCAGACAGCTTAAGTGAAGATGAAAGTATCTAACCACTTAACAAGATAACATCTGGGCAGTAAACGCCTTCCCTGTGCAATATTCTTATATATACAGAAATAAGCTGTCAGTCATTCACTGGCAATATGACTCTGTTGCACTACTACAAATGCCTTTAAGCCCCAGAAATAAAAGGGATAAACTTTTTACCAAGAAGCATGCAAAAATTTCTGCCTGGAAAGATAATTTATTAACTTGATTTGTCAAGCTCTAAGTAATGTTTCATTAGTGCTTCTCAAGATACTTGCGTATTTCTAATTAAGCTAACTTTTCTTTGTCTTATGCTACCAGACTAACAGAATACATGCTGAGTGCATCTGCTTGCTTTAAGGAGAGCCATATGCTTTGTACAAGAAAATCCAGGTCATTGGTTATTAAATTATTATACCAGAGTAAAAATTAGTGGACCAATAATATTTTATAGCAGATAAATATCAGACCTCAGCAACTTACACTCTCAAAAATCACTTACTTGAAGTCACTTTCGAAAGAAAAAAAGAGCATCAGAATGCATGTCTAATGAATTTGTTATAGAGCCAGGTAATAAGAATAAACAGGTATGCAGGCAGATAGATTATACTTCTGGAAAAATGGTGGAATTTTCTAAATAGAATCTTGCTGAGCTTTACCAATTAAATCTTTATTTATTTCCCTTTATTTTCAAAGGGAAAAAAAAGATTGTAAACTGAACAGAAACTATAAACTGGAATGTGATTATGTTGAGAATCAACATTTATACCTTTTTTATAATTCAGTAGTTTCTAATACACAGGACTGAAAATAATAAACCTCTTTCAAAGAAGCTGTTCTCATGTAAAATAAGACATTGGAAATAAATAAACAGCTTTAACTATTTCTGTTCACTGAATTTCTACAGTGAGTAGAAATTTCAAAATTTGAAAACCAAGAGTAAACTTTTGCTGTTGAAATTATTTCTGGTCATGTAAATCATACAGTATTGTTTGTGTTAATTTGGTGGTCCAGATGCTGTGGATAATACATACTCCTAGTAAGAAACTGTACAACACGATAATCTTAGGACTCACTTTCTAGGAACATCTCTGTTAATAAAACAACGACATAAGTAAATATATTAAATGAGCTTACAAGAATATGAATATAGATGTTATGAATTTATTTAAAGTTGTGACTATTTATAAACTTAAAAATGCTTACAAATATTTTACGGATTATGTTAGAACCACAGAATAAGTTTATCTGGTCTGCTTAAATAAGAGCTGCCTTTTTATTTCCTAAAGACAGCCAAAGCTTAGTCTTTACATAAAATTATGGTCATATTTGACTCTTCTATGACATTAATCCTGTTCTCAGATTCCTGCACTACATGGCTAATTCATAACAACATGAAATTTTAGCCCATCTTGTTCTGATTTAGTTCTAAATGGTCACACTACACATTGGGAAACTTCTTGTCTAAATTTCAACACACAAAAGTGAAGAACTGGGTAAATTTTAGCTCATGTTCTACCGATATCCTTGTATAAAAATTTAATAAATAGTCCTACTGAGCATAAGAAATTATCATCTTATAAGACTGAAGCATTGTTAAGAGCATTTCTAAAAATCAGACTACAGTTCAAGGGAGAAGGGGTAGAAGGAAAAAGTGCAAAGGGTGAACAGTTTTCTACAGAAACATTTTACACAAGAAAAAGGATACCTGCATGTATTTATAAATACATTTTCCCAATTCCTGGTTTCAAATAAATTCATGTTTTTCCATGGAACTGGCAAACCAGATATCTATCCCTCATTTATGATTCATTTGCCTACCTATTCTGAAAGCAGTTCTGAACTGTAAGAGAAATGGGTGAATAAAGGATAGAGTGGGAAAGCAATCCAATTCAGCTGAAAAAAGATAAATTAGTTTGTGCTTTGAAGTACATTTCTACCGCAGCACAAAAGGTTGCTTCCCTTATTAGAGTATTTTTTTTAAAACTCAATGGGATTCAAGGCATATGGCCAACAGGGTAAGGACTTAACAAGAGGGATATTTTATCCAGTAAAACAAGGCTACTGCAATTTTCAACAGATGTGTTTCAGTTTGTTTGAGACTCCTCTTCCTTTGTGGTAAGCATTATTAACTTGTAATAAATTGTCCTCTCTGGGGCTTACGGTGGGGTAGAAGGGACAGGCCAACACTGAGAAAATCAGTGGGTGAGAAACTAGTAGGGTAAAAGTTCTCATCTCATTGCTTCATAAATAAACTCCAGCATCAAAATCCACTACAGTTTATCATTTATTCTGTCTTGCCTGCCACACAATGCTTGCAAGAACTTGTGGCATGAAACACTAAAAACCACCTGAAGCAGAGGACTGGTGCAGTAGAAGAGGGTCTGTTTCAGGGAAACACTGTACTGAGTTATCAGGAAAACATACCATCGACACTCTTTATTAGCTGATGCACAGTGGCTCTTGAAGTCAGAAATAAATGCAAGAGCTTGGTCAAAGAACTTCCCTAGAAGACACCACACGCCAAAGCCCAGGCATGTAAGCCATGGCAATATGATTCAGGATAGGACAGCCCAGCACTGTTTTCCTGTATCTGTCAGCTGAGCTTTGGATCACATAACAGCAGCTTGATATGATCTGTTTCAGCTGATGAACTTCCCCTTGTATCACCAAGTTGCTGGTTTATAAGGACTAAAACTCTGCTGCCAGATTTCAGAATTGGCTGCATCTTAGGCAGCACAGGCTCTCTTCTGTACCTGTAACAGTCCCTCTAGTGCATTGCCACACCATTCTTTTGTCTTGTCATCTTTGCAGAAGTTAGAAGCATCAAGGCCTAGTCACACCTCTGCATTGGTTTCATGTGAAGGAAACCCACCCTTGTGCAAGGTACTGGTGTGTACCTCAAAAGACTACACTCTAACTTTGCCTGGCATTGAGAAGTGACAGATGGTTCCACTACAAAGCCGGTGTTTTCCCTCTACTAAAAGGATGATTTTAACCACCAAAGTTTCACCTCTAGCTCAGGGCTCGCATAGTACTCAGCTTCACATGGTACAACAAAACTACCTAACGGGATAGTGTTATGTTAAAAAGAATAAGTATTGCCCCCCTCCACAGCATTATGGATACTAGTGATACATTAGCTGAAATCATAGAATCATAAGGTTGGAAGAGACCTCTGAGATCACCGAGTCCAGCTGTGCCTGTCTCCCTACTAAACCATATCCCTAAGAAACTTCATCCCTAAGAAATATTACATGAATTCTTTATTTGAGCTATTAAAAATAGATGCTAGCAATTAAACAGCTACACTTCTATTACTTCCTATTATACAGCAGTGATGTTACTTAGCTTAGTTCTTTTCTAAAAACATCTGAAAGAATTTTCATTTTGTAGGAGACTTAATAGATACTGGCTTCCCCTATGAAACAGAAATTTGAGGCTTTGACCAGCTAGCTCTTACTAGGATGTTTTAAGGAAATTCATTCCTAAATAAAATATTTTATGTTGACAGAAGTATTTTCCTGCTACTTCTTTTCAATTAGGCATCAAACTAATTGAGATAAACCAAAGAGCAGTTTGGACTACAGAGGTAAAAACTTCTTAAATTTCCCCACCTCAAAGGAATATAAATTGACAATGAAAACAACAGCATCCATAAGAAAAGACCCTTCTCCCTCCCCCCCGATTTTTTAGGTCAACTACTGCATTTTAATAACGTCTGAACTTCCATTTAAGTGTTTGTTCATGCATATAAGCAACTTAGGAATGTTCCAGAAGAGAGTAATTAGCTGTACAGGCAAGGAGTGTTGTATTTCCATGGGTTATATTAAACACGCCTACTTCTAACAGTGATTTTGGTATGACATTAACTTACCATCAACACTTCAGAAAGATCAAGGCTGCATTTCTATTATGTGCTCACTATATTTTGAATCAGCCTCCATTTCCACACTGCATAAGCTACTTTTTACTGATTTCCCAGAAGCGCTTAATCCATAACAGTAATTTTTTTTTTTGTAAAAAAAAAATTTGTCGGTCATCCTCAAAGACTTTCAACCATTTCTCCCAGGCAGGTTCGTTACAGAAAACATTTTTGTCAAAAAAAGCACATAAATTTTAGATTAACGTATGCCCAGAACCAACCTTTAATTTGGTTAAGGTATGCATATCTGCAATGAAATCCAGCACTTCCCCAACATATTGCCTCATGCATTCCATTGCTGCTGTTCCACACTAGAATGTAAAAGAAATAAGTTTAAGTATCAGGTTTTGAATGTGTTCATATTTTTGTCTATGTTTCATGTTCATGGGAACACAATTTGTCTGTCTCAAATTCTTTATTTTACTTTATAGTTAGATTACTTCAATTAGGAATAGGTATTCTTTGATGGTTTTCTTCTCACTGTAATATGCTCTCTTATCTGATGATGGTATAAAAAGTTAGCTCAGTCACTGTAGTGTCTTCCTGCATCATAAAATACTCTTATCTGTGACAGCAATAAAAGATTAACTGATGAAACATTCAAGAATATCCTTGTCACATCGTCCCGAAATTTACAGTGGTCCAGAATCAGTGTCGTGAAAAGTCGATGAGAGTCTAACAACTCAGTTCCTTCAAGCAGCTGAGCATTTCTGCAAGTGGAACCAAATTGCTATAATCCCAGAAAACAAAATGCAGTTACAGGCACAGATACCTTTATGTCCACAAAAATCATGATGGAAAAACAGCTTAAACGATTGGCTTCAGGTATTTTATGGGTAAGCATCCCTAAAATGAACATCACTGAAACTTTTTTTTTTCCTTTCTTTCTTTAAACTAACAGATGTTTCTAGAATATTCCTAAAGCAAAATTTTTCAAAATGTAGCATTCTAATGGCACTTAAGGGAGGCAAGGTCTATAAGGGATAAATTAAATCCTTCATGAACTGCTCCAGTTTGACCATAAAGGTTGAGAAGTGACCTGCGCCACAGCAAGAACAACTCCAGCAGGAAAACAAAAAGACTCAATGTAGTGCTTGTTGTATTCCCACAGCACAAATTTTCATAATCCTTTTGCTAGAATGCAGTGACAAAAGCAAACCTGGTCTTTGGCTAGTACAAGATGTGCCCAAGGTGCACAAAGAAGACAACGGAACAAAGCTGGTAGATTAAATAAAGGCTTCAAATAGACCAGAGAACCCTGGAGAGAAGCTTTCAGAAGGTGATACAACTCAGTCACTAGGTGTTACATGAAATGCTGTTTACATGTTAATAGTCTGAGATGAAGATAATGCTAGCTGAACTCAAGGAGAACTATGAATGCCTAATTCTTAGGAGCAAAGTAAAAACAATGCTTAACTTTAGAGACTGTATAATGAAATTATCAAATTAGGTACCTTTTTGAAGTCACCAAGAACTACCGTACCCAAAGTCACAGGCTCAGGGCAAAACATTGCAGTAAAGTTTACAGAGGAAAGCTACTCTTCTTTGACCTCTATTTAGCTACCTACGCTTTGAAGCACAGAAGCTGATTACCGTGTCTGAGTATACAAATTAAGCAGATTTAGTTTTGACCACAAAATTATTAAGTCATAATTGAGTTTTGGTGGCTGAAACTTGAAAAATTGCTAGCATTCTATTTTTAACCAACTGACCTAAGCGTTTCTGATTTATTTTGTTAATATCAGTTTACATGATGCCGAATTTTACCACCTTCTGTTTTTTCAAACACTGTGGCTGTCAGTTCCCTTAACAGAAAAACAGTAAAATAAGGTCACTGGCATCCAGTTTATGTGGACTAACACATGGGTTCTGAAGTATTGAATAACAGGGTTATAAACAATAATATACTCAAACCTCTGAATAATAATGTTCTGCTGCAAAAAACTTCTCCCCAATCATCTATTCTCTTTTATCCTAGCAGCAAGAAACTTCATTCTTAAGATTTCTTCTGAAATGATCATTTTTCTATCATACCTTGTAACACCAATGTCAGTCTACCTACTTAAACCAAGTATAAATTAAAATATTCTGTTGGGAGGAAAGGCATTTTAAACATTTGCATTAAAAAAATCACACAGACTTCAGAAGGTATACCAGAAGGATCCTATTAGGTCACCCCTAAACCTGACAGAGACATACATACAGGGAAACAAGCTTTCCTCAGCTGGCAAAGTAGACCTGGGCTAACCCTCACCCAGGTTACTGGGTACTCAGTTACACGTTATCACAGAAAGAGTCAAGACCTCCAATTGTGCTACTTCCTTGCATGTTCACCAGGCACATATTCAGCACTTAGACAATTATGAGCACTTCTAATTTAGCCACACTCATCAGCAGGTTATCAATGAATTATACATTATGAGAAAAATACCATTAAATCCCTTCCTTAGCCAGATAATCTTACGTCAGAATGGAGGCAGTGGCTTGTAGCTTTCCTCCCTGCTGCCATTTTTTGAGGCATTCAGATGGTCTGCTTCCCACAAGTTGTCTTATTCAGCGCAGGCTGCAGCTAAAGTCAGTCACCTGACTCAAGAGTACCAATGAGACTCAGGGAAGAGATATCAAATTCAGAACTTTTCCAACATTATTAAAAACCAAGAAGCATCCTAACCTCTGCCTGCAATACCCGTTGCTATCCAGAAGAGAAATAAAAAGGAAAGAATATTCAAAGGAAGTAAAATGAGCAGAATAAAATATATATTTTTAAAAGCCAAAACTAAGATATGGGGTTTGATTCAGTACTTACTCCAGGCATAGACGCAATCATCTGTTTATGCAGGATTGTTGACTCAGCCAGTTTTGTTCCAGCATCTGCACAAACAAACTAAGAAGAAATTAAAGACAAGTTATTTTTTATTTTTGGAGTAACCTGAAGACACTAATAAGTTATTCATGACTTTATTAAAATCTGTTCAGATCTCATCTAGCTTTTATTCATGGCAATTTGCCTTTAGAGCACTCTTTCTTTATAAACAACCTAGTTAACTCACCATTATAAATGAGCTAATTTTAATGAAAGAAAATCTGACTTTAATGTGCTTAATTAACACATATATGCCGTGCAGGAGCAATCTGAAGTATATTATATAATAAATCAGACTTTATTTATGAGCAAAAATATATATCTATTCCCTGCATATATCAGAAGTTCTTTTATTATAGAGTAAATCATGATAGAGGGTAATAAGGCAGCATGCCATGTTCTTCACTGTGATATTACAGCACTTAACACTGAAGTGCTACAATAATGAATTATACGAACAATTTTGAAGTTGAAAAAATACTGGTATGGTGTCATATAACTTCTGCATAATACAGGCTACAATACTACAAAAATACAAGCTATTTCTGAGAGAAGGTCAGTATCATTCTGATACCATAAAATACATCTAATTGATTTTCTTATGCTCTTATTTTCTTTGCTTTCTTTTTTATTTTGTTTCTTTTTATTTCCTGATCCCTTCACTAATGTCCACATCATTCACACATTAGACCTAATACTGTTATTTAATGGTAAGTTTCAATAACGCATTAGATACCCTGCAGATCATTTGCTTTTCCTAAAACTTGTTGTACTACTGTATTTGCATTTGAACAATTTCTGTCTGTAGGGATGCAATAAGAGCAGACAGAAAAGAACTGTCAAACTGAAGTGTAAGCCTTGATTTTCTTTCTTGAAAATAAATACCATGGTACCTTCACAAACGGAGACAGATATTGACTACACAATGTATTTCATAATTGTCTGATGCCTCTGTGTTAGCAGTACTCTCAATGACTGACGACTCTTGAAAATACTTCCAAATATCCTTTACAGACCTAAAATTTACTGTTACACTTCCACAAGCTTTACCTTTCAATGACAGATTTTATCTGAACTCAAGACTGTTACGAAGACTTGGAAACTACTCAACCTAAGCCTTGACCAAGAGTCCGTTCTTTGGGATAAATATCATAAAGATTACCTGAGTTTAGATGAACCATCTAATTAGGTATCCTCAGACATAGGCCTGGCTCCAATTGACCTTGTTCTGCTTAGAATTTATTTCAGACCAGAATAAGCCAAACGGAAACAAAATAAGAATCTAACTCATATTTCAGTAGAGAAATGGCCTGGTGCTCTTTCATACCACAGCTCAAATCATTACACAGGAAGCAAAAGAAAGCCTTAGGGTTATGGACTGTATCAACTCACTGTAGGCAGTTGAGTCTTAGTTCAAACAGCAACCAAGACTCTCCTCTTATGAAAGAGAGATCATTAATGGACTTATGCAAATAGAGAACAGGTTTTTTTCCTAATGCACCCTATCTCAGAAACAGTGATGCTGATGCTGGGTCTGCTGGACAACAGATATGTTGTTTTCCTGTGTGAAGGATTTTTTAGTCAACCACTTGTGTAAAAATTTGGGTTATCTTGTACAATTATCAGCTGATAAAAAAGGACCACAATTCCATGAAGAATCTGGCTGAGTATATTTAGCATCCAACAGTGGGTTCAGTGCTACAGACCTTACACAGCACTCACCATTTAAGTCAACAAAAAACCCTTGCCAAAGACAAATATTTCAGAAAACATTTTCTTTTAAGAACAATAATAATAAGCAGCACCCAAAGCAACCTCTCCCGACCTCCTGTAAGCTGTCTGCATATTTTGTACAAAGGAGTTTGGGTTAAATAGCAGATATTAATTTATATGGGAAAAACAGCTGTCAAACTCCATTCTGTTTCTAATGAACAATTAGGCCATGTTTCACTTCTCTGCCTTATCATCAGTCTGTCAGTTCCAAGGATCCTTCCTAAAGTTGCAACACAGTCAAAAGAGGTTGGGGAAAACAAACTCAAAACGAAAAATTTCTTACATTTCCAGTCCAATTCACTGTCTCCCTCTACAAATACTGTAAGGTATCAAGATATCACTGGCAAGAGATTTAACGCCAGCCATATGCAAAGAAAAAAAGGAAAGAAAATACCTCCACACTGCAAGAAGATCAGAAATGGGCAAATAATTGCCACACCTCTTACTAGTATTGTCTGCTGAAATATAGCTGCAGAATAAAACCTCAATGGGAATGTTTGCTGACTCTAATTATGTACATACCATAATCTATCTGTATTATACCTCCATTCATAATCAGTTTTTGAAGGATAGGTTCTTACAAATTTGCTATATGTAACACTAAATCCTTCCATTTAGTTATTAGTAGACCAGTTTCTCACAGAAACAAACTGGAACCACTAGATATACACTGATTTACACTGACATTAGATGAAGGTCCAGCCCAAAATAGGGATCACCTAAACAAAACACATCAGGTACACCAAATCTTAGAGCCTGACTGAACAAATAAATCTTAATAAGGTACTAATATAATCTAAGTCACTGGAAATCCTAAAGATGTGTGCTGGTGAAATGTGAGTGGGAGAAAAGTGCTGTGAAACAAAATACTGGGTGAAGAAACAGTTCCTATGGAAACCCATGGAACAGCAGCATGTTCATGATGGTTTTCATTTGCTAGGACAAATCAAGGAGACAGACTTTCTGTACCCATTATCATCCAGGACAATTTATACGATGACCGGGGTGCTTTGGTTAAAATTCTTATTCTTTGTTAAGTGGGATAAAGTTAACTCTCATCTTAGCACTGATGTCACCAGTGACACTGATGGCTCCATGTAATCTGGATAAATGTGGGTGTCAAATGCACATTCCCAGGAATTCCTTTGTTAGTCAGCACACAACTGATCTATCATTAAATCAAAGTGCTCCTAGCTCATTTGTCATCTCAAACATTTTGACTGAATCTCTTTATTCTGTATGCACTGTCTGTATAGAAGCTTACATACAGGTTAACATGTCCATGGGGACGGGACTGCCTTGGAAATTTAAGCCATTTCTATTTGGTACTGTGTTAAACCCGCTACAGCGTTATGGATTCAAAACCACACAATTTGAATTAACATTGTAGTGGCTTTGTAGGGTAAAGAAGTGAAGCAATCCCTTTGTCGTATTAATGACACCAATAAAAATTAAACCAGATACATATGTGTTTTTATTAGTAGGTTTCTTAAATTACAACAGAGCTTAAGACGGGCTTGGTGGTTACTATGGTATTCAAATTCAAGAGGTTGTTGAATGATTCAGACCACATACTACTGACGGCTGCCAATTTACACAGTCAATGGGACAAGGAGTCATCATGCCTCCAGTAGGCATCTATAACAGATGGTCTGAATACAACTCCTATTCTTTACCACTGACTGCACAAAACCAGAAGCTGGCTGCTTTGCATAGCAGGAAATATGAATCACTTCATCAGCCTCTGAAAGAGAGACATCATAAAAGACATTTATATCCACATTAGGTGCAGTTGCAGAAGGTATGAATACATCCCAAAGTAAATACAACATATGGGAACAGTGCTAGGAAGAAAATCCAGGCAATTATCATTTTATCTTTATGAGGTAAAGACAATGTAAGAGAGAATTTTGCTTACTGCATTTATTATTGACTCAATGTGAAGGACAAGCGTTAATCAATTAAATCTCACTGCCAAAAATTACGTGGCATGTTTGCATTCTCAAATGAGGAATTCAGGATTGACTAGACTGTGGGATTGCCATACTTTGGGGTAGCCATAGGACTGAGTTATACAATGGACCAATACAGAAAAATTGCTTTATTCTGTAATACAAGAAAAGTCAGCTGAAGTAAAAAAAACTGATGCACATCAAGCTGCATCACTGCACCCGTAAGACAGAAAGAGGTTGGTGCTTTTTAAGTTAATTGATGGTCTTGACTGGGACCAAAAACCAAATCAAACCAAAAAAAAACCCAAACCAAGCAAAAGAACCCCAACAAAAGCCAGCAAATTTCTGCTTTTTAAATTAAAATGGATTAAAAAAATAATCCTTTACCAGTATAGAAAAAAATTCCAAGCGTTATTCTTCCCTTGCCTCAACTTCTTCCCCTAGGGCTGACGGCATAATAATTGTTTTCAGAGTTATCCTAACTGCTATATGATTTCAATTGTCAGTATTATTTCTCTGTTAACTGGCAACCACTTATTTACTACGAGTAACATAACATACTCAAAAGAAAATGAGCCCATAGTAAGCTATACGAGGCTTTGACCCCATAATGGGAGGGGAAAGAGTGAACAGAGCCGTGATGCTGGGAGCATTATGAATGGTCTACATAATGAACATTTTGCTTGAACGTTATGGAGTGCTGTTATGCTGGTCCTCTATCATTTAAAGTTACTAAATGAATATAACGGTTCAGTCACTGTAAACAATGAGAGCCTGCCACCTGTGACTAAAATTTACAGACTTCAGTAATTTTTTTTTTGCAGGACAGATTTGTGGTGCCAAATGGTGCTACACGTGGCATTTTCCTCAGATTTTCCTACGAAAAAGCTAGCTTGTCTTCTACCTCAGCAATCAACAGAATGAAAGGAACAGAAATACTGCCTGCGTATTCTTTGCTGGAAAATTCCATGTTAAAAGAGAACAGCCTTCAGGGACTGGAGGCACCTTACTGCCTACTTGAATAGACTAAGTTTGAGTCCTAGCTCATGATCGACTTGCACCCCTTCCACACAAACTGTTCACAGGCTTTGGGGTTATGACATGAAGACAAGGCAGCAGCTGGAGCAGCTGCCCCATTGGGACATGGAATGAAGCTCAGTGGACTCGACCCTTATGGGTACCTTCCAACTTGAGATACATTCTATGATCCTCATATACATCAGCAATGATGCACAGGTCATTATCATCCTGGGAAATGTGGATTCTCAATTTAGTTTCTTAAATTTTAGTGTGCATCTATGGTTAGAAACGCAACTGCATTTTGATTTTAAAAATTCTTGCTTCCTCTGACAGTTCTGGTACTTTCTGCAACTATGTTGGACTTGCTCCCCACCCCTGGATTTGGCCCAAGACAGGATCAGTATGAGAATTACATGAGAATCTCCTGTACCTGCACCAACAGCAGCAGATTCATGTCTGGTAAGGGTGACTTTAACTTGAGTGCCTGCAGTAACTCCAATATGACGCTGCGTGTCAAGTAGAATTTGTCCCTTTCCTACAACAGAAAACCACAGAATTATGAAATCCTGAAATTCACTGACACCCATTAGTAAACCATAAAGATATATTTTATCTAAGTTTGAGAATAAAAAAGTTGCAGAAGTGTACTGGTTTCTTCTACCTTATAAAAGAGCAGACACATTAATCATTTATGTATTTCTACAGACTTTACTGAACAGACATCAATGAGGGTGATTCTCCTTTGACGTTGTATCAGGCACTATATCCAAGATTTTAATATTTCACATGTGAAATATACACAGATTTTATAAAACATTTATAACGACCAGGAATTTATAACGAAGGAGAACAAAACTGACAATAGTATTTAGCATTATTCTTTCATTAAAACTGCCAGAAATGGTCTATATTTTTTCCGCTGTAATTCTCCTTAAAATAAGGGTGCCTGCACTAAGGCAGCTTGGACATCTATTTTCATTCATTAGACTTGCAGTGCTACTCCACTTAACACAATAAAAACCATCATGGCTACGGCTGCTACAACAGAAACATTTTAAAACAGGTGGAAATCAGTCAGTGAAGATCAGAACACAGAAGCCTAAGAATAGAGCTGTAGAGCTAAGACAGCAAGAAGGTACAAGAGATGAGCCTGTTACACATCTTACTTTGATATTTTCTGACTTTAGACAATAAGATAAAAATGTGGAACAAATGTATATCCTGCTACTGACCACAGCAAGTCAAGAATTTTGATCAGCAGTAAGAGCTGTCTTTCAAACGATCATTAGAGATGAAATAATGTTGTATAACAAGGAAAGCATATCTAAAATGTGCTTAAGATTTAAAGCCTAGTATGTTCCATCTTCTAGATCTCATGCACTTGCCTGCTTACTTAAGATAAATGTGTGTAACTTTTTACTGTCAGGGCCTTAGTTCCTCAGTGACAGCTGTAAAATGGGGTAATTACATTTGCCACTTCCTCAGAGCAGTCTTGTGAAGTTTAGTTATTGCAGGTGAGCTTGAAGGCTACTTCTGGCTGCACGTAGTAAGTGAAGGAGTTGGAGGAGATAAATAGGTAAAAGTGAGACGGACCTTTGGGGGCAGCAGATCAAGAAGCCAGTCACCAGTGTTCCACCTCAGAAAGCTGATGTCACTACATTGGGGTGCCTAAGGACATGGTTTAGTGGTGAATCTGGCAGAGTCTGCTGTTGAACTTGATAATCTTAAAGGTCTTTTCCAATCTAAATGATTCTGTGATTCTGTAATTCTGTATCTTTGTAGCATACTGCCAAACAAAGCTTACAGCAACCCAGTACGGTAGCCTGGAAAAAAACAGGTAAAATTCTTTCAAAAGCCATCAGCTGTTTTACAGACTAACACCCACGCTACACAGGATATAATTGGGCCATAATAAATTGTTTTGTCAGAACACTGGGAAGGAAGCACAGGCTTCATGAATCCCAGCTTTTCTTGGCTCTAAGGATAATACAACAGCGAGCTACCTCTTTCTCAAAGAAGTCTCCTATCTCATAGTCTAAAATCCTAATGTTTTTTAAGCTCATGCAGTGCAGAGAGATGAAGCAAAATCAAGCAAAATGTTTTTTGACATCTGACTTCTTGCTTTCTGTACTGTAAATCAGGAGTGATGACACTGAAGTCAATAGCCCAGAGTACCCTCCCTATCAAAGTCTCTACTTATTCCTATCACTCTGCCACTGATAAATATGTATAAACATAGCTTATATATACTTTAAGAACCTTATATTCTGTAAATGGGTATTAGTTCCGTGAGAATAATAACCAGAGGAGTCACGTGTAAACCTGGTACCAACCCCTTTAGCCTCTGTACAGTTAAATTAACCCTTTTGAAAGTCTATGCAGCCCTATAAAAAACGCCTTGCAGCCTTCAAACTGTGACTTGCCAGAGGTCTATGTGTAGAACGTGAAACTACTGCAGTTCATTTCTAGCAGCATCTCAGCTCCCAAACTTAATAATAAGAATGGTAAATCTGGTACTTTGATGGAGTGGTATGCTATCCTCCAAGTAAAACTCTTTATTTTATCTCTGATGCCACTACAGTAATCGTAAATACTGAAGACTGACCACTTCAATATTCTTTAAAAAAATCAATAGCAAAATCACGTCATGTCAAATTTAGTGTCATTCTGTGTTTACTTAACAAGAATGCTAGCAAAAGGCAAAGTTTGGGTTCAATCTTCTGCAGCTGTAAAAGATAAGAAAGCCAAAGAGTGTCCATATAAAACCTTAAGATACTTGAAAGGAAAACTACAGATAAGAAGTTACAATCCACAGAAGAGATGCTACTCTCAACTCAGAGTTCCAAAGGCACTGAAAAAATCAAGTTGCTGACCTGAAACAGAAACTCAGACAAGGAAATATCAGATTGACGTGAGTCTTCTGGCTCTAAGACATGAGAATCTGAGACATTCCTGCCACAGGGTGTTAGGAAAATGTTGGAGATAAAAAAAGATGTGGAGTGGTTGTACATAAATGACCTCTACAAAGTGCATGTCAGAGTGGCTTGGTCTTCAAAAAGACAAGAATCCTCCATAGCTTAGCTGAAAGTCAGTGTTTTGCTCCAGCCAGCACATTCAAAGTTGTAAAACAGGTAATTATTCTACATGAAATCTGAATAATTACAATGTTCACAAATTATATTCCTTCTGGAATTCACTTTTACTTGGTATCCTATCACAAAAAACAATCTTAACTTGGTTAAAATTACTTCCACTGTAGAGAAATACAGACATTATAGCTGACTTGCTTTTTTTTATAACAGAAGTCATTAATTTGGTATTTCTAATGCAAAGCCATGGTAAACTTTCAGAAATAACAAAGACAAAGTAGTATGGAGTTCCACTAAATTAAGCATTTTGTGGCTATAAATTGCAGGAGACCATTCACTAATGATTCCATTTCTGGGTCACCAGGCTGCATTAAACTAAATCAAGAAGGAGATTTTACTAAGCGCTATAATCTAAGCTTCCTGAGTGCAAATAAGTACTCAATATATTAATAGAACATTGAACCAGAAAGCACACAAGAGAAGCATAAGGTTTTTTAATACCCTGGTTGTAATAAGATTTTCTTGAAATAATCAAAATTGCAGAGCATGAGAGGAGTGAAACTCTTTCTGTATTTCACAATTGCTACAGCAGGCATACACAAAATAGTCTTATCAGACCACAAATACAAGAGGAATGTCTTTGCTTCAGTTTTAAATTGGGATTTTTTTGTTTCAATGAAAAGATCCCACTGCTGAACTTAAAATGAAAATTTTTCTCACTTTGCTTTGCCTAAAGCCTTAAACATAGATCGAAGCCAAACTACTTGCAAAAGCTGGAGAGTCTCTTCTGTATTCAGGATTTTTTTCATTCATAAATTCTTCTCTTTCAAATGAGACAAAAAGGTAGTATTTGCTTGCTGTAGTTAAATATACTGTTAGTTTCTACTTAATGCTTCAAACCATTACATCTGGTAAAAGTTTTTCTTATTTTCTTACAGTGTGGGTTTTCTATAAAAGTGTCATTGCTTTTCATTTCTTCTTCACTGTTTGTCCAGTGATATTTTACTCTTACCAAGACTGACGCAACACGTGTTCCAGTTGTGCATTACCAATACAGAAAAACATGTAGATACTTAGGAGAAAATATTTCATAAGGATTATTTACTGTTTTGACAAACGTATTGAGGATAGAAAACTGTGCATTTAGTGGCTGAAGCAACGTTTTTTGCTCAGTACCTAAACAATATACATAATGGAGCATATGGGGTCTTAGTAAAAGGTCTGATTGTGTTTTGTGAATTTTTGTTATTGTGAATTGTTGTTATTCAGCTTCTCACCAATAGCTACAAAAATGAACTTGAGTAAAAACTGAGCGTTATTTGTATACCATAGCTTTCATCAAGGAACCTTAAAAACTTTTTTAAAGGTGCAAACACTGTTTGCTCTTCTACGCAGCTTACAGCCACGCACAAAATGAGATACCCAATGTAGAATGTAACAGGATCTAAGCCGAGAGGCTTCTAACTTGGAATTTTCCACTTTACTTAGCTGTCTGTTGCCTCCCCTCACAGCTGTGCTCTCAAAAAGTTCCTACCAGGAATATTTATATATTACTGTGCAAGGTATGTGCCTAAACTTGTGCTTTAGGAAACATATGACTGATTTTAAGTCATACATGAATAGCAGTTGTCATCTCTACAAGAGAAAAAAAATTCCAAGTCATGAAATCACACCCAAATACCTTTCTGAGCAGTGTTTTCAGCAGGTTCAATTTACCTTTGTCTATACTGGGAATGTGAAACTCGGTATTAGTAAATGTCCTGAATTATGATCACTACTTGATTAGAAAACTACATTAAAATTGTTGACGTGTTCAGAACCTGACAACAATTTCATCTTTACTTGCAAACATACTACTTGACGGAAGTAGGATTTTATCTGTCCTATTTTCAGTTGTCCCTAAAGGAACATATAGTCTTATTATTACCTTAGTGAAGGCTCGGTAGCACAAACCACACAGTTCCACCAGGTAGGCCAGAGTGAAGACAGCATTTTGAATTACAAAGCTTAGTAACTTTGAAAAAGGTTCCAGAAGACTCTGCAATGATATGATTTAGATAAATCAATAACTGGTTGCTCAGCAAAACAAAAAGCATTCCAACTCTGAAATGACTGAATGGATCAGCATTATTTTTAGTTCAGAGACTGTCTTGCTGGGATTCACACTGTTTCAGTCAAATGGCTGTTCTGCCTAGCAGTTGCCTTCATGCTTGTATAAGACATTAGAAGCAAAAAAACTAGAAAATAGTTCCACCTCTGACACAGTGCTTACAAGACATAAGAGATTCTGTAGTGTTTATGCAGGAAAACCTCACCGGTTTCACTGGAATTGTACTGCAGAACTTCTAAGGAAGTTCATTACTGTCCTCTTTTGTTTAAAAGAAAAAAAAAAAGAAGAGGGTAAAAGGAAAAGAACATCAAATCTTTAAGAAGGAATGTAATCCCACCCACACTTCACTGTAACCTAGATTCCAAAGCTCTTACCATTCTCCAAAGAGTATCAGACTGCACAATTTTATGCTTACATATAATACCTAGCTAGGGGATAAGAACACATTCACAGAATAGTGCAGCTTGGCTAAATCTGAGGCAACAGAGTTTTGCCTTCTTGGAACTTACCCTGGTAGCACTAGTGGTAGGGATCTTCAACAAGCAAATCATGATTCTTAAACTAGAATCTAAAGAACACTGTGAACATATTTGAAGGCAGGAAAGGAAAAAGGAAAAAAAAAAAGAAAACCGATTAGTATCTTTCTGTGCACTTGCCTTGCTTGTAGTGGTAGCAGCTATGAATAAGCTATAAGTGAAGTCTGATAAATGATCCCTGATGATTGATCTTTGCCTACTGGTTTATTCCTGAACACACAATTACATCCCTTCAGTGGTAACACACCACAGCTTGGGCCTTGAGAGGAGAAAACTTCACTAAAGGGCTAGTTTAGAAAAGTTAACTTTACCTCTTTTATGACAAAAATTTCCTAGAAATTTATTTCCACTGTAATAAAAAAGGATTGAGGGTGGGGTAATAAAAAAAGAATGCATTAGCAGGAGTTACATTAACCAAGGTAGTACGGTACCATCTACCTTGTGTTGTACTTCTGTGGTTGCCCTGGGCTATGACATTTTCCCACGCACTCCAAGACAGGGCTGCCACTCACAACTCATGACATCAGAACAGAGCTCCAGAGGCCCCTCTGAAGTCATGCCCTATGATGTAATTGATTTTTCTTTTGCGTAAATCAAAGTTTACAACACTGAATGGGACTTTCCAGAGCCTATCTGTCACCTTGCCTTGTCCCTGCTGCAAACATTTAGAAGAGCAAAGAGTCATTTACGATCCTAGAGGAAGGAATAGGAGCTGGGAAGTGCAGGAGCAAGCAATTGTAGTACTTGTATCACTAATGATACCTCCTATAAATGAAAGGGAAAACACAGTAAACAATCCATCTAAATGATCTGTGAATGGCAGACATGCAGCTGGAACTATTAAGATCCAATTCATTTCTTGTTGTATTTCAATTAGACAAGCTGCAACATATCGGGGTGGCTATTAAACAAAGGGAATAGTTATTGTCTGTTTGGCTTTGCAAGTTCTGCAGGATAGTGCCTCAATTTAAGAAAATCTAAAGACGTTTCAAGATCTGACTATTGCATAATAGTGCCAAGGAATTTAAGATCATTCATGTAATTCGGTAGTGAAACCCAATTAATAGGATAAGGCACAAAGTCAGATTTTGGATCCCTCAACTCATACTGAGCAGCACTGTTTTGCACACAAGAAATTACCACAGGCCTCATTCATGCCATAGGAAATAAAGTCAGAATAAGGGCATCAGAGTCCCATGTTTACTGGAAAGACTTGGAAAAGCTTTTACTGTGTTTACTGAAAACTCATCTGGAAATGTACATACCAGGAGATAAGATCCCTCTGTATGTCCTCTGAGCACAAATCAGAGTCCAAAGCTTCTAGATTCAGTTTCTTTAACTATACTCTGATTACAGCCAGAACTACAATCTAGTCAGCCAAACAGCCTAGGCTCGATTCCCAGTAGTCTCAGTTCTCTCTGCCTATCTGACTGTTAGGTACTTTTGGCAAATTAATTAGATGAAGCTGCTCTTTGTGAGAGTTTTATCTTGTTTTAACAGTTAAAAACAGAGGAGGGGTTATTTTGCCAAAATCTGATGGTCTAAAATGTAGTATTTTAATCTGACAAAGACTGCACGTGGAAAACGTAGAGGGGAAAAAAGCCAACAAAAAAGGTGAAGAGTACCCTGGTTAGAGTTGTCATTGTCACCCACAAAAAAGGTAAAGGGATGGATCAAACAATCCAGTCCTCTGGAAACATTAGTGGAATCATTAGAAAATATTCACAACCTGCTCTGATTTCTAATCCACAGCTTTCCCACTGTTTTGGTACATAGAATCCTAGAATCACAGAAGAGCACAGGTTAGAAGGGACCTCAAAAGATCATCTGTTCCAGTTTTTTGTGGGAAAGAGGGCGTAGAAGAGATTATCTAGCGCTTTGTCCAATTGCATCCTGAAATTAAAGTATTTCTTCACTAGAAAGAACCTCTCCAAACAATCTCATGCTCCAGAAAGGAACACAGTTCAGCACCTCTTAAAAACCATCATACAATCGGATCACATTCCATTTCATAATATATCAATAGCAGTAGAGTTCGTTTCAGATGTCCACACATCATACCTTAAGTGGCAAAACACAAGGGAGTTTAGTAAGAAACGTCTGAAACTGATTACTAATTGTGGTCCAGAGGTTGCTGGGTGAATCCATCGGCAAGGCTTCCATAAAGGTAGCAATATTTTCCAAACAGCGTAGCATTGCACCCCCTGCTGGCAAATTCTTTTTGTTGTTTAAACCCTGGGAAACAAAACGAGAACTGCAAACAAATGTACACGTGCAGAAATGGTCCTTTAAACAATATTTGGAAACGCTGAGGTTAATTTGTTTGGACCAAATACGACTTACCTCTGCTATAATGCTAATGATAAAATGTGGCACGGGTGATCTGAACTGTGTATGTGACAGTTAAGCCTAGTTCAGTTCCTAAAGGATTGATCAAAATTTTTGACCCAAAACGTTATAAGCAGGGTCCTAACTCATAACCTGCTTAGATTGGCATAGTAGTAAAAAAAGGCAAAACTCGGAGTATTCAGCAGCAGATTGCCTATGTTTTCCTTTGGACAGTTTTAAATGAGATACTTTCATGAATTATCTGTAGACCATGTACGCATTTTGGCACGTGTACTAGGATCAAGTCTGGAAAGACGTAAGCAGTTTTAAAGTGATGTCAAAATCTTTGTATGAAGAAACTGCCGTATTCTTGGAACAGCAGGATACATGCACGTGACCAGTGCGTGTGGAAGAATAAAAGAGAAACAAGCAGAAACAAGCCTAGTGCACAGAAAGCAGTCAGTGAAAGGCAAGCAATAAATCTTTGGGCTACTTGGAAAAACTTCCTAAAGAAACAGGGCAGAGGGAGAGCTGAGACATACGAGCAGAAATGTTCCTGAAAACCAGAAACAGTGCTGGGGAAAGGGATAGCTCACACTATCAACATATAGGATAGCTCCAGGAGCTGGTCTGAGGGGAAAACCCATAAGGAAAACAGGGAGCACAGCCTAATCCTGCTTACAGGGAGGACAAGACAAAAAATTACTTTTACTTACATTACTTTTGGTGATGCAAGTTTGAACTCTTAATGAATGAGGAAAAACGATCCAATACACCTGATAACGCTAAACAAACTAGCACCATTAACAGAGCTGATTGCAAACATACCTCTAACAGCTGGCTCAGAGCAGCGATGGAACTCAGCTCACTGAAGTCCATAAGAGACGTGGCCAAGGTTCGTAAAAAACTTCCATCTGAAATTTGAATTACATTTTTACACTGACTGTCCATACAGAGGTAACTGATGAGGTCAGAAATGCACTCAGGTACCACACGTTACCTTTAATACTGCTCTGGAAGAGCTGAGGGAAGATGCCATTGGGAGCCAGCTGATGGAACACACAACGGAGGAACTGCTTGGCCACACCTGCAGCATTTCCAGGGATCATCATGCTGAAATGAAGGGAAGGAAAAGGAAAAAGAAATTGCATTGTAGATTAAACACTTCTCAAAGCTGATTACATGGAGAAAATAAAGATGAACCTATCCTTTCTAATTATGGAATTGTTCAGTTATGACTGAGACATTCAAAAGCAGAACTGTCCTGGTCCCCCAAAAGACTTCAGCATGTTTATTTTAAGAACTCAGCTGGACTACAAAGAGCTGGAAAAGTTACGTACCCATACGTGAAGTATTTAAGTCTCAATAAATATCTGCATTTTTTCCTGATTCTCCATATAGTTGAATTTGTGAGTCATCTGAGTTTAAATTATAATTCTGCTCTCATCATGTGTATTTCGGTGATACAGCATGAGGTTCTTGGTTTTACCATAAACATGTGAACAACAGGTGAATCACACATTATAATATTAATTTGCCTCTTGCAGTTTCCTTCAAGAGAAGTACTTCCTAATCACTCCTAAAATGAATGGTTAAAAAACTAAAGTATTATCTATTTACTTGTACTGCACATCTTAACATTTTTTACAGCTTCTCAAAATTAATTTATCCTATTCAGCATCTAATTAACATAATGAGACATCATTACCAGGGGTTCTCCATGGCCAAGGATGATTCACTTGACTGAAGGTATGGACATGGTTTATCACAACAAATACTCAACACAGAACAAGACAGAAAAAGCTGCACTGAAATTGTGGAATACAGAAGGAGTCTTTGAATTATGCTTGATTCTATTTTTTTCAAGTTCAATATATATGTATACGAGTTCCTGTTCTTCAGAACTCACAAGATATTTGAAAAAAGTGGGAAATGACAGATTGTTTTTCTACTCAGAAATCTTAAATAAATTTTTAACAAGTTAATTTCAGTTGATTTTAGGGCCAGGGATGATAATGCTTTAGATTAATTGTTTCATTTTGGACAAGGTATCTGTTGCTACCATACCTTTCTGCTTGATTAGAAAAACTGGTACTTGATGCCAACCTGGAATAAAAATAAAAATAAGTGAAGCATGAATGCTTTTATTTGTGTTTCATTTTTAAGTAAGCCAATGAAGTATCTTTTTTTTTTAAATAATAAACAAGAATTTTAGACAACATTTAAAATGCCACCAGAAAGATCATCTGAAAAGAACTTAAATTCAGTCAAATCATGTTTGTACAACATATAAACTCTATTTAGGCTTGCAGACTCGCAAATACTTAACAGTTTTAAAGACAATTCTGCTTGCCTCCCTATACTAGGCATGAAGATAATGAGTAAAGCTATTGCCTTACATGCACATCTTGTATAATTACTAACCTAGAGAGATATGGAGGAAAAAAGTTTGCCAGAGGCTGCCTACTGACTGAATTGTTTGTGATTAACTCAGCAACACAGACAAAGCTAAAACTCTTTTCTTGAGAGTCCGAAGTGAGGTGCCTGTTTCCAGATTTTGACACCTAAATAACTGGCCTAATTTCAGAAACAGTAAGCACCTACAAGCTCTTACAAAGTCAGATGAAAAACACTGGGTTCTCAAAAATCAGGTCATTTATTTTAGTATCGAAATATAGACTTTGAAGTCAAATAAGAACATTCAGTGATGAAAACACTGAACACAATCTCAAAGCAAAATCATGCACTTCAATATCCACGACACATAAATGACTAGAATCATCGCTTATAATACAAAACCAACATACCTTTACTACTAAAAGCCACTAAAAAGCAATTATAAAGAGGTACACTAGAAGCATCTCTTGCATACAAAATATCATCCAATTTTTACTTTCATCTGCTGAGCATCAATGTTACAGCTCGTATAAGTTGACATGTCTAAATAGAAAGTTCATAGATTTACACTAATTTACATCTGTTTTTCAATGTTTATTTTTGATTCATGATCCTTTTAGGCTGGATTTAGCTGATGCTCAACCCTCTGTCAGACTCTGTTCTGAAGACAATTTCCTCTCTAGTCACCACTGCAAAATCCAAAAAGGACCCTAAGGCAGCTCAGTCGAATACATCACTGTAAACCAAAACAAATGGTGATTTTCATTTATGATGCATGACAAGCTGGGAACACAGCATACTGCCAACAGTGCAATAATCTCAGCCTGGACGATGCAGAGGATCGAAGATTATATTCTCTTCAGTTCTCCCAGCATGTCAAACTCATTAGAATCCCTGACTCCATTGTTGTTAAGAGAAGTCCATGCTGAAATACAACATATTAATTCTGCGCAAAGTTAATTCTGGGTGAAAACAGGGTCTGAAGACTCCTTCAAGGAATAAAGACCTTCATTCATTAAAGCACAGGAGAATTTCTGCAGAATGCAATGAGACTGATCACACATCCAAGGGACATTACGCTTATTTTCAAAAATCCACTAAAGCATAGAAATACAACAGCATAAAATATTTCTTCAAAAATTAAATAAAAAGTCCTATGCAAAGTTTTTCTCCCCTTTTGCAAGTGTTTTTTTACGATAAAGAAAAAAATTTGTTTCTAAGTTTGGAAAAACTTCATGAGACATGAACCACACTAAACACTTGGGAACACCTGAAACTTTTTGAAATTTACAGCTTGTTTATCATTACTGCTCTAAATGTTTTGTTGTACAAAGGCCATGAACCCACATTATTACTACCTCCACTTTGCAGACCACAAAGCAGAACAGTAAATGGACAACAGACAGTAAATGGATGTGTTCAAATCTGTATATGTTAAGAACAGAAGTCAAGCTTTTCACAGCTCCTCACTAACTCAAGAGTCATTTTCAAACAGAGCTTTGATGCTTGAAAATCAATGAAATAAGAATCAACAAGTCAAAAATCTTAATTCAGGAACTAGGGGGCAAAGTTGAGCACATGCCAGAGTCTTATAAACAAGTCAATATCTCATTATCAGTAATTTGAACCCAGAACTTTTTCTCTTCTGAAAATCCCATTAGATGCCCATCTGTACCTGCGGGTACCCAAAAAACTTTTGAAGACCTTTCTGTGTATTGTTTAGGTATTCTGAAAGACCCTGGATTTCCTAACTCCTTGTTTCGTCTTCTAAATATGATAGTAGTAGTTCTTTTTCTCAGAATAAAAATGCAAGAATTCTAATTAACTCTCACCTCTGTTGTTAGATGGGTATTTGGAGGTATTGATACAGCACTGCTTGATGAAAGACAGCAACATAGATTATATACATGAGGCACTGAATGTCTCTCTGCTTGTATATGCTACTTATTTTGCATATACTCAAAATAATTCCTTTGTAGGGAGCCTCTTGGTGGAGTTAGAATTTGTCAGAAATCATTGCCAGCAGGAACAACACAGGATATTTACCAGGAATACCTCATGTTGCATGCCATCTGCTGCTCTTAAACGATCACCTGTCTCATTTCACAGATGTAGCATTTCTTCCTCAAAGCACAGAAAAAGGTAGCCCGCTCAGCCCTTATCCCTTGATAATTTATCTTCCAAATTATTTAACTCTGGCTGTAGCACTAGTGTATTTACAAGCATCACATAGAACGTCTGGATTAGAAACTTTGCCTCCATTAGAGTTCATTAGCAGTGACAGCAGGGAACTGCTCCCTTGCAATTAATGGAACGCAGGACTTGAATTGCTGTGTTTATATGGAACGGGGAGGTAGAGGAGAAGCAGGGTTGTGAAGAGCCGTGCCTCTGCAGAAGTCAGTCAAGCAATTTTAACTTCAGTCACCGAAAAGAACATGGAAAAACTGAGCTGTACACCATTTTTGCATTTCTACTGCTGCTCAGAAGCTTATTCTGAAACACTCCAACACGTTCCTTCGATCTCTTAGGCAGGAAGTTGTGGAAGTGCAGCAACAAGTAATACAATGGTAATGGTGCACCTCAACTATCCCATGCAGACTGGTAAAAGTCACAAGAGAAAAATAATAGACATCAGATGCTTGAGATTTTATCAGAGACGATCTCATGCAGAAGCTGGTTAGATTCAACCCTTTACTTAGTCTTAATTAGCATATAAAATATAGTTGAAAAGCCTGAAGACCTTAGGTATGCTAATGAATGATCACACCTAGGAGTCAACAGTCCTCCAGGAGCAACAAAATTCAGAAAAGCTGACATTTGTGCATAACTTCTAAAGCAGGAACTACATAAAAGTGAGGAATTCTGTCAAAGCAGTAAAAAAAAAGAAAGGGTAGCCAAGAGAATTCAGTCTTTACAAGCACAGAAATTGTTTAAGAACATTACATTTGGAAGCACAGGGCCAAGGTACCCCACTTGTTAAGAAAGACTTCAAGAGAGCAGAATAAAGGAAAGGTGAGAGAGGTTATGAGAAAAAAGAAGGCTTGTTTCAAAAAGCTGAAGTCATTTCTCAAATTAAAGCATAAATTCTGACAAATGCAATGTAAAAACCACAAGGTGGTAGGCAAAAAAATGGTTCAAGGAGCAATCAGCAGAAGGAATAAAAACTAACAGTAAATTTTTCTTCAAGAAGCACACTAGAGAAAATGCTGCATCAACTGCTGTTCAGGTAATAAGCATGGAACTCAAGGAAGATAAGGGTACTGTAGAAAAACTGAACTAATTCTTTACATCACTGCTTACAGGGGGACAAGCTGGGGAGATTCCTGAGCTGGAGTCTCCCTTTGCAGGGTAAAAGGAGAGGACATGAAAGGAGCTGCCCAAAATTGAAGTAACAGTGGAAGAAGTTACATAAGAAACTGATAAAATGATGAGTAACAAACAAGCAGACAGAACCAGAAGTTATTCACTTAAGAGTTCTAAAATATACAACTCCATACAGTAACATTTATGTAAAACCAGTTCAAGGCACAAAATTCTTCTGGTCATATGGGAGAGAGGAAAGTCCTGAATTTACCTTCCTACAGACTGCATGATGTCCAAAAGCAGAGGAGCAGCCAAGTCTGGACTCAGGTGAATGAAGGTTGAGAGCACAACTATGGCCAGGCCTAGTGTTTCTTCATCATATTCTTCAAGAATAGCCCCACAGTCATGGCACCTACAAAGAACAGTTTTAAAAACTGACATTAACAAATTCAAACCAAAGTATTACTATATATATACATTCATATATAACTATGTCTTTTTAAGTATTTTTACTTTGAACATTCTCTTCAAAATGTATTTAGAAAAAATAATTTAGAAAGTAATGTAATTTTGATCTTTCCGTAATTAATAACAGCGTATGGCTTTCAAATATTAATGAAGGTTCTCACCAGCTGTACTGGCTGTTCCTTCAGTGACAAATGAAAGAGGGCCACAGGGCAGGCCTTGTTTTGGGTCCTTCACTGGTAATTGTTAGCCAATTCCCTCACTCTATTTCAGACTGCTTCAGTTTGTTCTACCCAAGAGAAAGCTGCAGCAGTGAGGACTATCCCTCAGCAATGCAAGCACCAGCCAGTTTGGAAGACTTGGGCTCAGGCAAGGGTTCAAGTCCCTGGTATTCTTCTACTTAGCAGCATGGACACAAACAACGGCACTCACAGATGATCTTAAAGAGATGGAAAAATTTCACATTGTCTTTCCTGTCAGTCATGGCTTATGAATAACAAATTATACAATTAGGAAACAATGATCCAATTGGTTCCCACAGCAGTTACAGCTATTAAGAAAGAAATGAAAAGATCTCTCAGGGGCACAGAACCTCAGATTTCAGAGAAGTCTCCTTTCCCAGGGCAGAATTGCTGCTGAGTCACTTATCCTTCCTGAAATGCTCAATGACAACTGACAAAGTTCTGAAAGGACTCCAAAATGTCTAATTATAAAGGGGATGTCAGATTTAGGAGAGATGAGACAGGTTTTTACAACTTACGAAAAGGGCAAACCAATGTGGGAATTTGGCTTATCTCAGTCCAGAAGGAAGGCTTGTTTAATGTGATCAATCATTCGCTAATGACTCCAACAGATTGTGATATTTTAACTTAATGGAATTGTACAGGCAATTTTCCGTGCTTTTGTTACTGAACAGAAAGAAATTACACCAACAAAGTCAGGCAAGTCAAGATCAGCTGGTCTATATGTTAATGGGTGGTGCTAAAGTTTTTGGCGAAATGGCCAAAGGAAGTGCCAAAGATGAGCCTAACTTTTGGGAGGCTTCACTTTTTCACTCAATAAGGTCCACTTCCACTCAGAGCCTGCACAATGACCCTGTCTTTTTCCAGTGATCATCCTGGCTTGTCTGTCTACTGGACTGAGAGCAGAAGCACAAGCAAGAACTTACAGTTTCTCTGTCCAGTTTTCTCCATTAAATAAGTACACTTATGTTTAACACTTTCCAGAAGTTTGCAAAAGCTTTTGGGATGAGTATGAGCATTAAAATTTTATGTTGGCAATTGTCGATGTGTAATCACGTCATCTATTTCAACAGAAACCCAAAGGAATATTTAAAAAAGAGCTTTTTTATTTTTGAGGCAAAAGTGGTTTCTGATGGACCACAAGGAAATCTTGATTTAAAATAGGATGGAAGGTGCTTTCCCTGCCCTCCGTACACATGCAATAGCCTGAGTCATGATTTCACCTGTGCAAACTCATACAAGTCCTAATCAAGTAAAAGCACACCTTACTCCTTACTGGCAGTAGCTAGAAAATATTTTCCTTGGGGTAAAAAAAAAAAAAACTAAAAAAATTTAGCATAGAGATAAATGATAGCATGGACTTTATATTTCCATAAACTATATGTATATTTTACTTGACCTATTTGAAGTTCAACTAGTTCTTTGAAAGAAATAGAAAAAAGAACTTACTTGTCAGTCATCACAGTGGGTTGGTCATCAGCAAACTCTTCTGGTGCAGGTACAAACATACTAACTATACTGGGTGCTGACAGCAAGCTAGACTTTGTGGCACCTCAAGGCAATTAGGGGGAAAAATAACAAAAAAAAAGCGAAAGAAAATCACTAAATGTAAATCCAAACTGCTTGAAGAGCAGACTCCTAAAGAAGAGCCATAATAGTATTACTATGTATAGAAATAAGAAATAAGGTGTGTCTTCAAAAGGAAATATAGATATAGCAAATTCCGTGCTTCCGTCAGATTCTTGCAATTACCTAGAACTACCAATTTAAAAGAAAAGAAAAAAAAATCCTTGGAAAAAGATAACAAAGAACAAAAACTCCTGGAAGGCAGATGTAACTGTATCTACTCATTTTTTAGGAAGAGAGGACAATTCTACAGTTGATAAGGGACTGGACACCAGCAGATTAGCAGTCTTCCCACATACTTCTAGGGAATTGCTTTCTCACAGTTCTCAGTGACATGAAGAAGGAAAAAACCTCATATGTCTCAACACTAGGTCATCAACCTATTCATACTATCCCCAACAGAGGCACTGGAGAGAAAACAGGACGCTAGAGAAATAATTCATAAGGAGTTGAGAAACATTGAGAATATTGGAGGGCTGATGATTAGAAATGCTTTCCATTGGAAGTCTTCACAAGCTTTTTATTGTCTGAAGCCAAATGGTTCAGTTCGGGTCATAGCCACTGTGATCATGCCAACATATGGGGTTCCCTTTGCTTTCGGCACTTTTTGTGCACCTAATTTCTGATGGATGCTTGTTTTAAGAGGAAAAGTTATGTACAATGGAAGATTCAAACTCTTCACGTCTCCAAATTCTGCTTTCTCGAATTACAGCAATATAGGGTAGTATGACGGTCTAAATCTCTCCAGTACAGTGGGTTTCCCACCTTGGCCTCTTTGTTTTCATTAAGCAGACAACAGTGATTACAGAAAAAGTCATCCAAGAGAGTAACTCTCCAGCTAGTCTGCTCACAAAGGAAATCTCAAGAAGAATAATCAGGCTCATGAGCCATCAGAAACTTGGACCAAAGCTATTGCGGTCTATGAGCTATGACATTTATCTGCGATGCCTTGTGATGATGATTTAAATATTGTTAGCGGTTTTGTTCTCCAGGTCACTAAGACAGAAGGAAAGATTCAGTTCTTAAAGAAAAATATCTCTTTTGATTGCCACATGTAGCTGACACGATAGAGACAGCATTACTCCTGTTACCATACATTTCAATTCCAATAATAAATCCAGAGAGCTCAGCTGGTAGACTCCATCATTACCTATATAAGCTGTCCCCAAGAGTAACTCATTCTAAAGATCAATCTATCAAAAGCTCATTTTTTGATCCAATTTTGAGAAGAGTACCAATGCCCTTTTGAGGCCAATTCAACCACAGATTAAACCATTATTTACTTTCTCACTGGTTGACTCAATCTGCAGATTCAGATTTGACATTAACATCATCCTGGTCTGAAAACATTCATCTATGGAAACAAGAGGAAGCTTCTCCACCTAACCTTGATTCAAATTAAATTTCTGATGAGATAATCCCATTTACTATAGGAAAAGCAAATTTAATATCAGCTCTCTGGCAAAAAAATCTAAAATCCCACAATTTCTGAACTTTGAATATGTGGAGTGATGAGGGCTTGTTTCACAAGAGTAAGATAGATTTTAAACAATCATTTTATTAAGTACGGTAGGAAATACTTCTTTTACATATAGATTTCAGTACTTCATAATTGTCCCCTGACATTTTATTGCATATGAAAAAAACATGATTTAGGTAAAGAGGGTAGGTCACTGCCCCATTACAGGGCTGTAAGAAAGTCTGGATGTGTTTTGCCTGCGGGGACAGAGCGTTCATAAAGAAATTAGATTTCACCACACTTTACATACAGTCTTTCACTTCCAGGTTGACAGTCAAAACAAGTACCAGCAGTGAGCCAGTGTTTCATATCAGTTGTCCCTGTCTTTAATGAAATGTCTTGTCTAATAATTTTTCAATAACCTACATTATGCAGGACAGTTGGGGGCTTTAATACAGGTGAATGGAACATAAACTTCAGCTCCATTTGGTAATTACCAAAATACAATCCTGGCAGTCTTAGCAGAGATATCAGGCCTAATGGAGACTGAACTAACCTCTGATTCTCAGTGGTGGTCCCTCCAAGTCGGGGTTTAGGCAAACAGGGACATTGCACAGCCGCTTTCCATGTTGTATCTGCTCTGTGAATAAATACAGAATTTCAGTCTCCAGAACTATGAATCAAGCATCTGCCAACAGCACAAGTCTTACACAGTTACTACAAACAAAAGATAAATGAAACAGCTATTGAAAAAACAAAGAATTTTTTAAACATAGAGGGGGGACATGGGGGAGAGAAAGATGAAAGAAGTCCACAAAGGAAAAAGGACACGGATAACCTAATACTGAAGAAGGCATTTTAGAAAAGTATCATTAAACAACAAAGGGAGTGCTAGCTATAAAGATGCAATCAGATAAGGAATATATGAGCCTTAAAAAGAGAAAGACAGTATTTATAAACACCAAGAGACTTGAAATCAAGTATAGTTTGTGCTGACAGAAGCTAGAAAGAAAATGATTTTATATTACAGATAGCAAGCTTGGGAAAAGAGTGGTTTGAAATAAGAAATGAAAGAGACACATGACACCTACCAATGTAAAAGAAAAAAATAATCATGTATGAACCAAGCATACATCATATACTTATGTGGGATAAGAGTATAATAAATCTTAAAATTGTGGTGTGAAATAGAAACAACAAATAGTCACACTGAGCAGTTCTCTTGGAAAAAAAAAAGTTTTCTGCCCGAATAATAATTTTACTTTGAAGCCAGTGGTTGGAAGAGAGACTGAGAGATGCAAAGCTTTCCTGAAAACAGCATTTTACTTTGCTATTGGAGGCTTTTAGCTGGAATGAATGCTGGCAGGAAAAGTCGTAGATGTTGCGAAGATAGCTGGTGGACTTGGAACAAGATTAACAAGACAGAGTTTCAAAGTGGTTTGAGTACTGACTTGTTAATCTTGAATACAGGCTAACAACTTCTTGCAGAATGAAAGTAATGACTTTTTCACCTCTAAACCCCTGCCTGAGAAACTAGGTAATACCACCTCACACTCCTCAATAATTTATAAACTTACCTGCTGGCAGGACAAAAAAAAGAAAACAAAAACCACAAAAAACCCCACATTTTTATCGCAGACAAATTTTCACCCTTATGATTTAAGGATCTCATGCTGAGCATGCTACTCAGCAGGCTGGAGAAGAAACGATAATCCTGAACTATTTACCATGCCTTTAGCCATTCTTCAGCTACAATATTTACTTTGACGGAACTTGACTCTGAAAACTGAATTAAGTAAAAATTTTAACTAGGCTGTCCAAAACTGGTGGCAAGACATTCATTCAACATGCTACGTTCCATATAAAGTTTTAAGTGTTCCTTTCTATAGATGCATCTGGATCTGCTGATAAATTCCTAAGAAGCATGGTTCTGTAATGTCACTAACATCAAGATGGGCAATAAAATATCAAGCATTTATCACAAACCAGAACGAATTCATTGTTTAGCGATGTCTGCTATGAATTTGGTCATAACAAAAAATCTTTTATAGAAGAAAAAAACCAAAAAAAACACTTGAGTAATGATAAAATTATGTGCTTAATTCAGTTTTCATTGCTTTGCCTTTATCTTAAAGGGATCAAAAACAGGTCAGTGAATGAACAGCATGAGCTGGCATAAAATTCTCTAAAGACAAATAAAATTGGCTGGTATAAGGCACAAGTCCTTGGTGTACCAACACCATTGTAAACATACATGCAAATAAATGATTCCATACACCAGAGATGAAATTCTGCATCTAATGAAATCAACAATGATACTTCCATTTAATTCAGTGAGGCAAGGAAATAATCCAAGTAATATGCAAAACTGTGGGGACACCACTGTAGCAGAGGGACTACCTTCCAAATATGTAACTATTCCAATTCACACCAGGTAAGAATCTGGTACTCACTGTAAAGTTTCACTCAAGATTGATTACTTATCTGCAATGGTAAAATAGAAATACTCACTTTTTTAATTTATTGATACAGAAGGTAATTGGTTTAGGAAATAGAAATAAAGAACAATAAATGCAGCTCACCAGTATCCCAAGTGCTGATATTGTGGGGAGCACTAGACTGGTGTTCCAGCTGCCTCTTCATTAGCTGGTTCATTGTCAGAGCTCCCAAAGAGCCTCTTTTCATTTGTCTGAACTGAGCTGGAAGTCAGAAATGCAAAAGGATTTCAGGGGCTCAGACAACATGTACAACTACTCTTTCTTCCTGATCTTACAAGCCAGCATGAGATAAATTCTGAAAGGACCAGGACTGCTTGCTCTAAGGATTCTGCTCAAGTAAATAAGCACTTTTCACACAACTGCAAAGGGTACTATTCTAGCCTCAATGACATCAATCGTAAGTGACTTGGATTCAGGATCTCATCTGCTGTGCCAACTGTCAGTGCCTTTTTGTATCAAAACATCATGAAAGCTCTTTGAAACTGTGTATCTGTGAAGTGTCAGATATGTCCCCAGACTTCCCATGCTGACAGGTAAGAAATGTATACCTGAATCGCACTCACATACCAAGTACTGAGGAAGGAAACTCAGTCTCTTCCCAGCGGAGTATGAGGAACATGCTCTGTCCTCACTCACTGCAGGAAAACAAAATGACTGTGAACCACCAACAGCCTTCAAGGGTGACGAGACCTGAACATGTCTCCTAAATACCCGCCACTTAGGGATATGACCTGCACCTTATTCTGAAGAGTGAAGTCAGTGTGCCTTTCAAGATCACAGAATCATAGAATCGTAGAATCTTCTGATTAGAAAAGATCTTTGAGATCATCGAGTCCAACCGTACCCATCATCCGCTAAACCATGTCCCTCAAAAACTCATCTACCCATTCTTTAAACACCTCCAGGGATGGTGACTCAACCACCTCCCTGGGCAGCCTGTTCCAGGGAAGGGTCCCTTCTGTAAATTCAGTGCCATTCTTCTTACATGGAGCTATCAAGCAACATGTATTTGATTTTTCCTCATCCAATTATTTACAGTACATCTTTAAATAGATATTACTATCTGCTTCAGGAGGTATGTTTCATTGGATAGTGCTCACACAAAAATAAACAACTGTGGATTTAAAATTTAAGACTTTTTTGGTCATGTGAAAGAAACAGATCATATACAACTCCTCACTTTCTTACTTTTTTCCCTCCATCCATAAGAAAATTCAATTGAACGAATATAATACATTTGCTTTGACAGTTGAGTTTGAGCAACATATTTCCACCACTGAAAACACAATCATTTTTTACACTACAAAGATAGAGATTTAAGGCTTTGCTTGAAAAAAGGCATGTGAGACAGCTGACACACTTCTTCATACCGGAAAGCTTTTAAAATGTTGCCTTAATTATACATTTAAGTGCTTTCCTTAAAGCAAGGGCAGCAAAGCAAAATCTTTTCCTAATGATTATTCTCATCTGCACCTAAATTCAACATCATTGAAAAGAGCGTGAACATAATATCAGGTAGTTCCATTCTAAAATTCCCAACAGTACTCTAAGCTCTGAAAATAAATCCAGCATTTCACACTATTAACTGTGATGAAGAAGTACAGACAAGGGATAAACTACAACTTTCAGAAAGCTCTGAGGGGTTGGGAGACTTCTCCTAAATTTGCTCTACTCAGTTGCTATCTAAGAGTTTCAAATTCAGAGAAAACGGAGTACTGATAACAAAACAAATAAAGGCCTTGACACTTCAGTGGGAATCTGCATACTGAAATTATTTTATTAGGTGCAGTATTTTAAGTTTTCCTTCACTATATCCTTTCAATGTATCAGAGTGCATTTAAACTCTATTTTTGGTCTAAGTACAAACCTCTCCAGCATTGCTGCAAAGCAGCCCTTGTATAGCCGAACTTCTGGAACTGAACCAGATCAAGAGACCATGTTTCACTTTCAAAAGTTACATTGCAGCTGCTTTTCACAGTAAATTAGGAGAAAAATAGAATTTCCATCATTTTCAGGGCAAGAATTTTAAATAGCTGCTTTATCACCTCATCAAGCACAGAATTTCCTGATGAAAGAACAGCAATTAACGTTAGAACTGACAAGACTGCTTGGAGTGCAGATGACTGTGAAAATATAGAAAATGATCTCTTTGAATTTTCTTAACAGCTTTTGTGATTGCAATTAAAAAAATTTCATGCATATTTCACATAACCGGGCTATTGCAGAGCAGGTTTGGATTTCCAGTGTTATTTACCTGATTTCTCAAGGACAGACATGATTTCAAATAGTGATAAGTTAGGAAAAAAAATCTAAGAAACAAAAAGCCCAGAGAGCTGCCAGCCTTTGAACAGGTTGCTGTGGATCAGCACTTGATTTTCATGCCTATGACTGACTAGTGGCATGGGAGGCAAGTTTTCCTTTATCAGACTTTTTACAAGAAACCTAACAATCATGAGAAGATCAGTAACCTTCTATAGCAGCTGATGAGACTTTCATATGTTAGCTAGTGATCTAGTCAATCCATCCCTCCATTGTTGTGGAATTCTCTACTCAAGAGGAGAAGTCCAAAGGCAAAACCTGCTATCACAGTTAATGAGGTGTGCTTTCTGTGGCCAGGCGCTGGCTGTACGTGTAGTGTTACCTATTCATGTAATGGAATTGCCTTGTGCTCACAGTCCTGATCAGGACTTATTATGCAAAGCACTCTAAAGACACATAGTAGAAAGTCAAAAATATTTCAGTCTAAACGGACAAGACACATATGGAAGTATTTATGTCCCTTTTTTGCTGTTGGAAACTGAGGCAGAGAGAAAGAGGAAAAGAATATTTACAAGGGAATGTAAGGAACACCCACCACTCAGTGAAACAAGACACAGACAGGTCTTAACTGGCATCTCTTTAGCTACTTTAATAAGTAACATCTGTATCATTAGGTGGCCAACAAATATACTCTGACTACACAATGCACGTGAAAAGACAGTTGTGGTAAAACTGGAGAAGAAACTGCTTATTTGGAGTACTCATCTAGCATGTCTAAAATAACATCTTTACTAGGCCTGAGATCCCTTTCAATCAAAGCAGCAGACGCTGAATTTCAGAAATTTAAATTTAACTTTTCTGTAGCAATCTGAAATTGCACTTCAGCAAGACAGCTGAGCTGATCTAACAGCTCACTGGTAACAAAGCAGGTCATTATTTCCCCTCCCCTTTCTACTAGTCAGAGTCCCGCCCCACCAAGCTTTGGATATGTTACTTAATATCACCTAGATGGACACGCCACTCTGGATTTTGTTAGTCTTTTAAGATGCCTCCACCTTCCAATGTTACCTAAATCTGCTCTGTTATGCCACGCGTCAATGCCTACTTAAACCAATCCAGTTCAGTTTCCTTTGAAATGGGTATGGGAGTCTCAAATATTTCAGGGAGCTGCTGAGGAACTCGCATTTCAAGGCATTTTACAAAAATTGCAAGAGAATTGCAATTGTAGAGAAAGAGAATTGTACAACAAGAAATGTACTGAAGACCATAATGACAGCCCTGTGTAGCACTTATCCTCTGCTTCTGTGCACTGACAGTTGACAATGCTTTCTCTCACTGGAAAATAAACATTCAGTTATAGTGAAATATTGCTTTTAGCTGCTGCTTACTCTAATTAAGGAAAATCACATTTGACAAATTTGCCCTAACACAACAGAAAACCTTGCAGCCACTAACTGCTAAAATCCTGGTGACAATCAGAGATCTAACAGATCTGATGATACCCAATACAACTGTACTTCCAAGAATCAATCAAACTCAGGGGAAGGCATTTACCATACATGATATGCACCTGACACAAATACAGCAACTCAGATTTAAACCTCAAAACAGAAGTAAACTTACTCGTTACGGAAGAGTGACTACTTGTCTCTGGGACACCTGCTTCAAGGGTTGGTGCAGATGATGATTCTCTTGGCATTTCCAGCGTTGAAAGTCCCTTGGCAGCAGGATCTGCATATGAAAATTGTGCTTAAACTCTTAGTATTTAGAAACAATATATATTTTCCATCCACATTATCCCTGGATGACTTTTTCATATCTTTTCAGTCATCCATTCACCATGTGGCATTCCCAGCAGTTTTAAAAAGATTCAGCATGTGTGTTGTAAGAATTTTTATAGAACACAGTGATCTACTACTTAAAATCACTTTTTAAAGGAGATTTCTACCTATGTTCTTTAAAACACAGAACTAATAAATGCACATAGATATTGATTTTGATCCTACTCACAAAGCAACTATCAGAACCACCAACATGGAAATAAGAGAGGTACCATTGATGTAAAGCTAGTTCAAGTGGCAGCTTAGCATTTTTTAAAAGCCTTATTTCCAACTTGTTATCAGTTTTCATTTAAAAGGCTGCTGACCTAGCAGTTGATCATGAAGAGTCAAAGAGTTTAAGATTCTATCATTAAAAAGAAAAAGAAGTCATTACAACTGATACTGTCAATATGAGAAGAATAAAGTAAAAGAATTTTCAAATGCTGATGGCTGGTTTCATCATATCCTATAAAAATGATCATGTATCTGTGCTGTAAAAAAACCTCTGTAACCCAACATCATTCACATGAAGAAACAACCCATTTGGATATTTAAACCAGACATCAGTTACATCAGAAGCCCTTTTAAAACATATGGAAGCATAATAGGCTGACAAAGCTTAAACAGGACTTTGAAATTATAACCAGCCCAGTATGATGACGATATTAAGCCTTCCTAAATGAATTATATCACATGTTCTCAAATAAACTATCAATAAGGTTAAACAAAACAAAACAGAATTTAAGAGATATATTAAACTACCCAAGTCACTAAATTACCTAGTTATCTAAATTGCTTGTAACAAACTGTAACGTGAGCACTTAATGAGTCACTGTGAGTGTTTTGCACAACCCTTGGATGACAGATGCTTGCAGTCAAATGCCTATCATATATGCTATAATCCTAAGTTCCATATGGTATTTCAAAACTGGGACAGCCCTTCTAAGCAGCTTCAAGGATGACAGTGTTAGTTACTGAATCAAAACTCGCCCTTACTAATGGTCAAAAATGCATTTCAGTCTAATTGCGCAATCCTTCCATGACCATTCTTCTCTAAGAACTTCTGTGAAAAGTTCAAAAGCACTCAGCCCTCTTTTGTTTTAACAAAGCTCCAGCTGTTCTTCTGCTTACTGGAACCAAAAAAGGGACGATAGGCCTGAAACATAAAGGGAACAGTATAACTATGATCACATTGAATGATTTCTCCTTATAGAAGTGGAATACCATAATAGGAAATTACACTATGGTTCCCTGTGAAGCAATTAAGAAAGAAGAAATGAGGTCAGGAATGCATAAATATTCCCTTACTTCATTGGCAACAACCAACTGAAGCATGAAGAATTCTTTCCTTTTTAATTAACAAGTTAATTAAATTAATAATTAATCAATTCCACCAGCTAAAAAAAGACTGGTCGAATTTTAACAACTGAACAGTCCAGGATAAAAAAGCCACAGAAGTAAAGAGGCAGCAGCATAGAGCTTTTAAAAATATTTGACATGTTCAATTGGAAAACTTGAAGAAACAGCTAAAACACATTCTCTCCACCTGAAAAAATTAATAATAAATTCCTATATTGAAATTACCTGAAAACAAATGGGATACACGGAAATACTGTATGGCTTTCCTCATGCTTGAACTTTAAATCTTTAACAAACATAAGTTGGTAAACTTTGTGGATATCCAGTACAAAGAAGGCTACAAAAGTTTTTAGTGTATAAAACCAGAATACACATGTATGTCTGATCCTAAAAATAGACTCCGGTTAATTCCAAGTGCTCTTAGTTCTGAAGTCTACAGTTCTCCACTGCCTTCTTATCCACTCCGCTTGCCACTGCCTTATGCTTTCAGAAGAAATAAAGGCAAAAAATCTCTACATACAAGAGAGAAACACCATAGCATGGACTAGATTAGCAGGATAAAAGGCACAGAACTACAATAATTTTTATGACTCCCTGAATAAAGAGGCCACTCCCTAACTTGGACATCAGAACCAGTATTTTAATCCCAGAACTCTACTTCCTTTTCAAATGGGCCCTCACAGATGCACGATATCTGTACGGTTAGTACATTCCTTGAGGCAAGGAAACACCTGAAAACATTCATCTGGCTCAGATCACATTGGATGCTATATATACACAACGCTCCCTGTATATATACAAATCTTTCCCTACACTGTTGTGCTAATAAAACCTTCACACAGCCAGCAAAAAGCCTTTTTGATGGGGTCAATGATTAAGCTCACCTGCCTCCTTCTGCTCTCCCAGCTTGTCAAGGATGTTAAAGGAAATGTCCAAGTATTCTCTCTGAATAGCACTCACAGCAATCTTCCTCTGCTTCCTCTGGCGAGGAACAATCTGAATCTTAAATTCTGATTCCTCAGTCTCCTCTTCTTGTTTCTGCTCCACATTCTGTTCATTGTCAGACTCTGTGGTTGTATCAGGTTTATCACTTTCTGTTTGGTTTTCAGAATCTTCGGGAACTTTAATAAGGACTGTCTTTACATTTGGGCTTGGAATTGCTCCAATAGGTCTAATTTCCTCCACATTGAGCTCAGAGTTATCATCAAGGGACATTTCTGGAAGGGCAAATGACTTCTGCAGCAGGTCCCTTTTCTGTTTCAGTGTTAGTGGATTCCCACAGGACACATCCTGAAGTTCTTCTGGTTTAACTAACTCTGAAGAGTCCTTTTGATCTTTTGGAGACATGGAAAGGATCTCCTCTATTCCTGCTGAAGCACTGTTGCTTGTATCCTTAGAACTGAAGTCTTTGGAGCAATCCTCAATGCTGAACTGGACCAGAGGAGTTGTGCTAAGACTGAGTGCAGAGACATTGATAAGAATTGAGGGAGACGATGCGGCAGTTTTGCCAGAGACTTCATCATTCAGCTGGTTTGTTGTTTCTTCTTCTTCATCACTCTCCACTATTCTAAGAGGAGGAAGTGGTTCAAAGACTAAAGAGTCACTGTCTGAAGTGGAGAGTACCGAATGCTTTTCAGGACCCGATGTTGAGTCAGAGGACAAATCTATCAGATCTAAATCTTCCTTAGGACTAGCAGGTTTAACCGGAGAGTCAACTTTCACTTCAAATGTTTCCATGCAGTTTAACCTAACCTCTGGTATGACAGGTCTTCGTGTTTCCTGGAAACTCTCTGTATGAGGAAGATTTTCTTGTGCTTCTGTATTTTCGGCTTTAGTAGAAGAATTCTGCCGAGATCGTCCATAATCACTCTGCCTGTGTACGGCGTAAGCAGCAGGCACAGGTGGTTTTTCTAAGTCACACCGGTCTATGCAGGACTTCCTGCGATGTTCATCTAATGAAAACAACAGGGAGTCTGCATTCCCTATATCAAGAGATTTTTGTTTTAGAGACCGCAGTTTTTTTTTCTGAATGCTTTCTTCTCTCACACAGCGAAGAATACTGTCTTGCAAGGCCCCCGTCTCTCTATATTCAGCCAGCTCTATTTCACCTGATTAAAACAGAAAGAGCTAATACTACCTCAGTTGAGACTTCTGGCAGGTATCTTTATCTCACAATTCAACACACAACTGGCATTTGAAACACAAACACAGTATTAGTCAAAAGTGTCTTAATTTTGGGTTAACCTCAGAGTCACATTACAGAGTTTTTACTGTGAACAAGAAAAAAAACCCAACCCTGACTATTTGGATAATAGGGCTTATCTAAATTCTCTCCAAATTATACTTGTCCTGGACAGATGTACTCTGAAGATAGGCTGCTTAACTTTATGCATGGAACAGAAGATAGCACAGGCAAGTAATTCCTACAGACACTTGGGATGGCTACATCAGGCATGAGAGACAGAAGAAGAAATGAGCTACACAGATCACTCTAAAGAAGTTTCAAAATAAATTTGGACTACAGGATTGTGGATATAATTTGGACATCAGTGTATAAGAGAGCACATCTACATTTGCTGTAGCAAAGTGGGCTTAAAATGGATGCTTTCTAATTCAAGAACCAAAAGTATCTATAGCAGTGAGGATGTGACAGCACAAGCCTCAGATCAGGCAAGGGTACAGAGAATCCTTCTCCCCAGTGATCCTAGACCCCAGCAGAGTCTAGCATCTATCACACCACACAGTCACAGCTCCCCTCCTATAGAGGAATAAAGTGAGCACAGTTATACTTGCTTGTACTACCAATGCATTGGCATTTTACTATGTGAATATATTCATTGAAAGCCTTTTAAAAGGTTATCACTGTTGTTACTATGAAGGACACATTTCCACATAAAACAGAATATCATCAATCATTACTATCCTCCATTTTTCAAAATGCTCCACATATGAATCACCATGCAAAAAAGAACCAACGAGAATAGTTAAAGCAGATGTTTGTTCTAGTCAGAATAATACCCTCCTTGGGAAAACACCTGAAAGAAAAAAAGGCAGGTGGATGGTGATGGAAATCTTTTTTTTTAGGGTATTCATTTCAGAAACCTAAGTTTGAAAACAAAATCCTTCCTATTTTTTGAAACCACAAAATGATCCTTTTTACCAATGAACAACCATACTATCTATATTAGCCTAGAGTCCCAGCTCATCAAAAAATCAATTTCTGGGGAAAAAAAAAAAATGACTAAAAATCTTCAGCCCAATTGTAGAAGAAAATTGCAACAAATCCTATTAAACATTTTTACCTTTAAAAGATCTTAAAGCTTCAGAAAACAGTTGCTCATTTTGTATACTTTTATTTTGGAGTGCCTACTTTGAGACTCCCATAGGAGAACTAGTTCAGGGAAATGAGGAGTACCTGCTCTCACAAGTCAAAAGTCAGAGTCATTTTATTCAAATTAGGCAGTGCAACAAACTCTACAAAGAAAGGTGGTAGTTTGAAACTAAGAGTAGGAAACGGTATTTCCGCATGAGTTTATACCAACAAAACAATTCATACTTCTCTGAGCATTCATTTCAACTGGTTGATATTTCACCATTTTGCTGCCACCAATTCTTTTCAGTCTTGCAAAGAAAGTTTGAGATTCTTTATTGCAAGGTCCAGTTGGTGTATCATGAATATCAGACTCATCAAAAACACTGTCTTCCTCTGCTGGGGAAAGAAAAAACTTTATTACTTTTAAGGGAGTGCAACTCCTTGAATGAAAAGCTGTCTGTGTAATAAAACCTCAACTATTCCCAATTGACCTCGAATTTGAAAACGAAAAACCGTCCAAAGTTTGCAAGAAAATTTATATCCCGTTCTTGTTACATCTTCAATTAAGATCAGAAAGGACAGGTCAAATAAAAGTGGATTACAATGCAATAAAAGTATACCAAAGTTTTTACCATTCTAAGCTGATCTTTCCTACTACTAATAATACAGATTCTTTAAATGGAAGAAATAGAATATTGGATATCGACTTGAGTAAATAACTTGTACAGCGCTCACTGAGAAATGGTAAATTGAAGAAGATCAAAATTACTACAAGAACTGCAAGGTCAACAATAAACCAGCGAAATAGGAAAGCGAAGAAGGAACATATGGATAGTCTTGGGAGGCTGGTAATAGTAATAAAATAAGACCTAAGTGCATGATTTATTAAATTATTCATCTAAGTAGTAATAGTAAAACATTATGCTCTAATTAGGTTGAAAATGGCAAAGAAAGATTCAAATCTATTTACCCATCAAAAAATAACCACATCACCTGTGTGAAATGGCTGTAAAAAAAATGAAATTAAAAAAGGTAAAACTCATATCTGTTGTGTCTAGTGATTCCCCTCCAAGGAAACACAAAACACTACTGGGACGATACAGAAAACAGAGCTCTCAAGAAAAAAATGAAAAGGTTGCCTTGTTTATTCTAGTAAGCAAACATGGAGAGGAAATGCATTTGGAGTCTGGGAATGAAAAGGCAAGTAAGCCAAAGAGTTGGAATGGCCAAAACCATTAATATCTTCAGCTCTGAAACTGGAGGAGGTCCTACTACATGTGAAGCTATAGAACTGAAGTCTGAAAACGTCATGGATAAGGTACATAACTGATAAGATGAATCCAGAAAAATCAATCAAAGTTGATAGTAAGAATTTCTACAAGGACTGGGTTTAGTAAGTTAGGAAACCACTTTTAACAATGTGTCCTACGTGTCTAACTACTTCTTCCCCTTGGCAGCAAATGCATCTTCTCACAAGTTTTCTCATTAGCTCTACAACAGTCTGTACAGTTGTCACAATTCCCGCAAAAAGCCTTGGCAGAAAAATGAGGCAAGAAGTTCAGCAGTGGGAAAATCCATCTTTAGCATAGGGATCCTTGCTGCCTGACAATGAAATTCTCATATGTTGCTCCTCTAAACACCACGTTTGATGATGACAGCAGCACACATGCTACCTGACCAGAGACTAAACAAGCCTCCTTAGAAACAGTGGGAAAGTCGTCAATTTTCCAAGTCCTTATGGAATTATATCGGCTGCTTCTTGCTTCTTTTCTACATCCTTTTTTTTAATGCAGCACTTCAGCAAAGGAGGAGAATCAGCTCTACAATAAAGATAGCATTTACACAATAAAATATGTCCATTTATGGTCCTTTACCTCTGAGCAGTCCAAAGCTCTTCACAACAGCTCTGGAAAGCAAGTAAATATTATTCTCCTTACTTTAAACATAGGGAAAAGATGACAAAGTGAGGCACAAGGCCACCCAGAGGATCAGTGTTGGACCTAGGACTGGAACGCAGAGTTTTCTAAACCTAACTTGGCACTTACCATGAACAGCAAATCGGGCACTTATGCACTGTGCTTTGTCTTAGAAACATCTCAGAATCAATCCAGAACCTGAATTCATTTCATAAATGTATTAATACTACACTCAGCATTCTTAAGTCACCACGAATTAACTAATTAACACTATTCAAAACAAAGACAAATTCATACAAATTTCAGTTATCTGAACCCTCTTACCCTTTCTCTGGCAATACAAAACGTCCAAGTGGGTGAGAATACGCAATACATCATTTACATACATTTTAAGGTTGCTTTAATTTGCTAGACCGAGTAGTAGGGTGTTCATATAAAGTTTTATGTCCTTGTTCTACTGGATATCCTTTTATAAGCAACAAGCAGCAAAGGAGGAAGAGGTACTGACATGCATGAAAAGTGCTCCTTGTATTCTTCTTCAAAAGAGTTTGCTGCACACTAGGAATTTGAGAAGGAGGATCTAAATAGCAAACAAGCAGCTAAAAGGCAAAATAGTTGAAAGGCAGCTACAGACTGACATAAAAAAAAACCTGTTAAACTTTTATCATTAATACTTTATCACGTAATAAACTTCACAGTCATAAGGAACTACACCACGCTATTTCAAGTCCCAACCTCACATCAGCTCACACCATGACAGTGCCTCTGTTACAGTCAGAGACAAACTCTAACGGCTCTTCTGCCTTTAGACACCTACATTACATACATCTCCATTTAAGTTTGTCAACTTCAGCTCCTTTTACACAGAAAAGCAATCTGTAGACTAAATTAATCATTTTCTCTTTTCAACACCAAATATTTGCTACTATGCCATGTTATTATAAAATATAATCAGAATGCAGTGTCAGGCTGGTTGCATATCCTGTGCCTGGGCATGATCAGTTAATATTGTCATAGAAAAGCCAAGGATTATGCAGGCACAGTGACTGAATTACTAAATCCTGGTGCAATAAGGTACACCCTTTCCAAGAGAAGTTAGACTCCGGTGCTATGCTTACCCTACAGAGAAATTTCTTTTATCACAAAGATGGCTATCGCTGGTCAAACAGGTCACATGTTGGGCTTAATTCTGAGTAATGTGTTCTAAATTTCAGAATGTATTTACCAATTTCTACAACATCTGAAAACTTAATGAATTAAATCAATGACTACAATACAAATGTTAAAATACCTTTTTCCTTTTCACTGTATCGGCTTATGTTACTGTTGTCACTATACAAAGGACCAGCAGTTGCATGGGGCTTGCAGCTGTGATATTGAGCGTTGAGGGTATTGACTGTGATGTGGATTAGGTGAAGCACAATCTTGCTGATTTCACAGTCTCTGTAGGGGTACTGTTCAGTGAAAGAGAAAAACTTCAGCTTAAAGTCTAACTTTTTCTCCTTGGATAAATGTTTAAGCAGTAAAATCGCAAGAATATTGTCAGCTGGATACCCCTTGCCTTCCTTTGACCATACATTTCTAAATATTTCATGAGAAGCCAGACTGTTCTCAGCTCTGTACACAGGATTATTTAAAAACATAAAAATAAAAATCCTATTACTAAGATTTAATACATTGTTTTCTTGATTTTTACATGACAAAACCAACTATTAATAATAATGCAAAAGGTCTCTCATAACTGTTCTCCAAATACTTGATTTCAATCATCAAGTGATCATTCATTTCTAGTGTCCCCTCTTCCTTGTATGCCATAGACCTTTGTTAAGCACATCAAAAGTATTCACAGCTCCAATTTAGTGCATAAAAACATCTATTTTAATAACACTTCCTAAAACACATCACTTCACTTAACCAAAGAATATAAGCTCTTAACCTGACCCCCCAAATTTAAAGATAGAATTAACTTTTTAAAAATTCGGTAAGTTACTCAAAGTACTATTCATTGGAACTTTATACTGCATTTTCCTATTCTCAAATCCGTATCTTTCTCAGGTAACCATGTGAAAAATAATATATAAAGCAGAACTAACAGGTCAGTAGCACAAGTGAAAGTCCTTCAGACGCTGAAATTAAATACAGTGAGTAATCAAGTCAAAGAAAAGTGTTCTTTACAATTCCTTTCACTTGCAGTACAATTTGCTACCTTTAATAAAAATTTATACTTCAATTTGAAATTAAGGTGTACAGTACCTTTTTAAGATCTCTCACCTTATAGAGAATGACCAGCAAAGCCTTTAACCACATCTGCCGAATATGAGGTTTGAGGGACCAGAGGGAGCAACGAGGAGGCTGCTGAAAGTAATGCCTTAGCTGAGGACAAGTGCAATATTTCAACACCTGGACCACCAAGGGAAGAAGGTGTTTTCCCAGGTTGATGTTATAGTCCATCACCTGAAAAGAATATCAGCACAAGTGTTAGTTCGCCAAAATCAAATCCACTGCTGTTGGAAAGTAAAATTACTAATGCTTCAACTGTATTAAGTGAAAAGAAACAGACTTTTTGAAGGAAGTCTCACGATCAGTTAGAAACTTTCTATCAGCTTGCCAGTTTTCATTTTAGCTAGGCAGGTAAAATGAAATAAAAGAAGATGCGTTCTGAAAGCCTGTCATTCTGCAGTCTAAATTTTAACATACATTGGCATAAACTATATTATGCTGGGATAGTCTTCATTATAGTACAAGTTGATCATGCTTTAACAGACAAAACCATATTAGGTATACCCCATGTTTAACAGATATGATGCAATTCTGAGTTTTGGGAGTGAGGGGTGTATTTTGATTATTTACGTGTTTTGTATTAACACTGCATTTCCAGTTTTCATTATTTTCTCATCAGGCTTGCAACATTAGCTGTTGAGGGGATTTTAAGGCCCATGTTCTGGAATCAGGTAATGAGACAACAATTCTGCTCTTCACTATGGTAGACTGTGCCTGTGGGGTTATGCAGAAAGTCCAAGCATGCAAGTCCTAAAGGATCCAAGAATGAAGCTAATCGAAAATATCTTGCTCTAAATAAAATGCTCATTGATTTTAAATGCTGGTGTTTCTGTTATTACTGCTAGTCATAAGCCTTGCATCCATCAAGACCTTTGAAGAGCATCATGCTATTAGGTGCCTGTTTCTAGAGGTTTAAATCCTCATGCTTAGGTGCTGGGTAGGTGTATGTTTTCACAGCCCTGACATACCTGTGTTTTCGATTGAAACTGCATTACTGTTTTTCATTATCTCCTCACCAGTCTTGCAGCACGTGGCTTTAAATAAAAATAGCTAATGTCCTGAAATCAGCAGCTAAATCAGACCATAACAAGGATCCACAAATCCCTTGTCTCTGACGTTGACCTATACTGGTTGACACCCAGGAAGCTATACAGCAGGTCAAGCATGTCCTGCAGTTTCAGTGGACTTAGTGCTTTATCAGGAGCACTGTACATCTAAACAGACACAAATATCAGTTTCATTTAAATCACCCATTTCCCTCAGGTCTGTACTTCTCATTTTTGGTTTCGTTCTTATTAGAACAAGAGGGTGAGCCTAATTTACAAGAACAGAACTCATCTCTCAAGTTCCCTCCTGAACAAGCTGACTAGAGGTTTCTCCCTGTAAAATTCTCTACTTTGATGTGCATTCTCTACTTTTGTGCTGTATGCATAGAGCTAAATAGATGAATCCCATCTCTATCCATGTAGGGCTAGCCAGTCGAACAGATGATACACAATCACCAAATATGGTCCTACCCTGCAATGCCTTGTCCTCTCAGATTGAGATACAGTTATATAAGCATGGTTAGGAAAAACTCATCCATAGAAGGAAAATAGAGCCCTGCATTAACAAAGCACATACTGTAATGCAGACATTACAGCTGCTGAGCAGACCCACTTTTGAAGTTGCCACAGGAAGATCTGGAATAAATGATGTTGCAAATGTTGAGCACAGCTCAGCCTGGGACAGTGAGCAGAGCCTGGCACTGCGGGCTTCCCAGCTCCGACAGGCTGATACAACATTGCCACCATGCGGAGCAATTCCACACTGACCGCAAACACCAAAACTTGCCCACTTGTGCTGCTGAGAGAGAGAAAGGCCTTTTACGCTTTGGAGAATATCAAATACTCTGATTTTACGAATGCAAAATTCTAAGAGACATTTCATGGTTTTTTTTCTTGAACCAACCTCAAGCTTGGAATCAAAACCAATGAAACAGCAAGTCAGACCGAGTCCAGCCTTTGTGGAGTTGATCGGAGAAAGCAAATATTTATGACTAGGGGAGGGAGAGAGGAAAGCGAATATTTATGACTAGGGGAGGGAGAGTAACTGAAATAGATCTCTTAAGAGCTCCACGTTGAGTTTTCCCTCTGTAAATGCATCTTCGGATTGCAAATAGCATTTCTTTTGCAGTAAAGTTTCTCTACAGCAAAGAAAAAGAATTCTCCAGAAATACATAAATTAAAGTTTTGATGCTTTATACATGAAGAAAAACCCTGGCCTATTGAAGTTCTCAAACTTCATTTGACACCAGGAGAGTCAGGATTCAACCATGAAGCTTTTCAAATAGAAACAATGAATTTGGCTACTCTGAGACATCTTAAAGATGGAAGAGGAAAGGCAGGGGCTGATACAGAGTTGCAGACTTCTGAAAATCAAGTCAATTATGATCGCTAAGTTTGGAAATCCAAACTTGGAAAACTTGCAGAAAAATATGGAAGGTTCTACCCTGTGATCTAAACTGCCACTTACAGACTCTGAATACAACAGTAAGAGGCCTGAATCCCCTTTTACAAGCTTCAGCTTAAAACCGTACAGGTAAAAGACGATTAACAACACATAGCAATGGTGCTCCAAGACAATGGATTAGGACGCATTTTCAGCTACCCAGTTTGCATTAATACCTTCTATTTTGCCTGCTGAAATATGGATATCTCTATATGGATATAAGTGCTGGGGCAGGGGGAGATCTGAAATCACAGCCCTCTCCCTCACCTAAGGCAATCTTTTATGAAAGACTGCGATAAGGAAAAAGTGTGGAAGTGATGATGCTACTTCATTGCAAATAATAATACTCTGTAAATGTGAAACATTTCTCAGCCTAGCATCACCAACTGCTCCATCAGTAAGAATTAACTGAGCCTTAGAAGAGCTCTGTACAGTAGGAAATTATGGTCTGCCTTACAAGCTGGAGAAAGAAGGCACAAGGCAAGGATGTGCTCAGTCGTTTATCATAGCAATATAGGCAAAAGTTCACCATGGTGGCAGCGCTCCCTAGCAAAGGGAGAACAGAAAGTCCTGGTGCACTCTAAGGAAAAAGAGTTCCCTGCACAGTGAAGAATGTCTAAGAGTTTATAGACCATTCACAACAAGCAAGAGGTCATGGGTTCCAGGCCTTCCTGAAGAGGAAAGGAGGAAATGACACATGAGGAAAGTAACGCATTGACAGGTTAAGGAAAGGGATCAAAGATGTTTGAAGCAATCTCTGATTTTTCATATAGTGGTAGTATTCGCATGCCTGCACATCTCTATGCCAGTGACGCAACAAGTTTAGAGTACTAGCTGGAAGTTATAAATTAGCACACTTCTATCTAGCTATGTACTTTTAACTACAAAGCAAAGGCCTACAGAAAGCACTTGATTCAAATACATGGAGCCTTCAGAAAGTAAGAAGACAACCTTGTTCCCAAATTCTTTCTCCAACTGAAGAGTTAAGAAGATTTAAGTAGTATTACTGCACTCAGCCATTATTTTGGTAACAAAGACAGCTGTGCTACTGCCATTTCAACAACAAGCAATGAGAAATAGCGGCAAAAAGTAGTAATTGCCTCCACCTACTTGTGCTATTCCAGCAATAAAGGCATTAAAGCAGGTCGACACACGCATTTTTTGTGGTGCAATCATGAAGCATCCTTCCTGCTGATCATAACCAAGCAGGACATACAGATGGCGCTTGACTGTGTTGAAAGCTTTAGCGCTGCTGATGTCTGACTCAGCGCTGCTCTCATCCTTTGCCATGAACTTCATTAGCACAGTAATCAGCTGGTGGACAGTCTGGTGATCAATCCCAGCATCCTCTGGCAGCAGGTCTTTTATTGTATTATCATTCTCTGGGGAGGGTTGTCCTATCAGCACAAGACAGACATTGGTATCAGACAAAAGACTGCAAACAGGATAGAGAATATACCAGACTTTTTTTCCAGAGTACATTGCTCCATTTCTGCCCAATTACACATGGGCATGCATTTCTGAGGGCATTGTTCCTCTGTTACCTCAGGCTCAACAGCATACTAACACCTACTGTGTACACTGAACTCCATTTCTCAGCTTTCCCACATTTAAAAGAGCTGCTTAGCTTCCCATCTGAGTGGATTTCTGCCAAATAGAAAGTTAGTATTTCCTCACTTCAATGCACTAAAGGAGAACCAAATCCCACTGCCACCAAATTCTCATCTGACATAGTTTTCAGTCTTTCCTCAGTAAATGTTAGCAAATAGTAATCTTTCCCAATGGAGGATGTACAAAATGGCAAAGGCAGGAGATAAAGAAAATTCTACTAAATCACAAATAACAGAGAATGAAGACTTGCCCTTTTAGCACTGAGTCTGTATTACCCTCCAATAACCTGGGCCAAAACAGGCCTATAATTTATTAGGTTTTGAGACGCTATGTATTATGCCAAAACTTCGATGACTTCTTCCCAGAGAAGAAGCCTAAAACTTGGTTTTGTAAACACTGAATGGAAACAATATTTGCATGGGAATATGATCATGTGAAAAACAAGAGGCTACTTATAAAGCACAAGGAAGTACTACCCAAGCAAAACAGACACATTGCAAAAAACACTGCAGACTGAGCAAGAATTTTCATTTTCATACTTCAGTATTTTTTAAAATATAGTATTTCCAGTTACTTTTAAGATCATTTATCATTACTAGCATTCTCTAGTAATTGCCTTGGGAGTTCCCCTCTTCCATTTCAAGCTCTTTGTGCTTAGCAGTTCCTAAAGATCCACTTTACACTAACACTAGAAACTGAATTAATGAAAAGCAGTAGTTATTTCACACATCAGTATATCGGATTCTTTTTATTAAATAATTCTCAATAAACGCATGGCTAAAGCACAGTAAATTATTTCAACATGTTCTATTTTAAAACAGTAATTTAAATTAAATGCTGTATAAATAAAATGCATTATATACGCATTATATGCAAAATAAACAAAAATAATTTCCATCAGGATAATCAATAAATGGAACAGAAAATATTCATTTGGCAGCAAAAGGAGGTGATACTTGAAAATTAAGTTTTTATTAAACCATTAATTGTAGTTGGTTCATTAAACAGTATAAGTGTTAACAATTAAAATTAATTGTTACTAAAATGTTCTGATGCATTTTCTGATCCATGGTTAAAAATCTGTGAATAACTGAGATAAAGAAAGCTGGTATAAAGCAGAATTATAAAACCATCTACTTGTTTTCATTTCAAGGATAAATCTTTTCAACTATTGGAAATAGTCCTTACTTTTCCAAGAACAGTTCCAGTAAGCAGAAGTTTCAGGGCAGACCCTACAAGCAAGATTAGCTCAAAGTATCATCTTAAAATTACTCCCATGTGTCTGTGTTAGGGTTACTAGTCAGCAACTACTATCCACTTAGTCTGTTAGAGTTACTTACATGTCTCAGGGTTTATGTAAATTCATAACTATACGCTTATAGCAAATACTAAACATTATTTTACTATTTGAATTTACCCATATTCTCAATGTAATACGCTAGTCTGGCAAGGGACTCCTTTGCTTGTACAACTGCACCTGGTTTAGTTTGTTCATCAGCAAAACTGCAGTGTCGGTAATTTCTTAAATAACTTTAAAAATTTTACAATTTATTGGTGCGTGAGCGAAGGGGTTTGTTTGATTGGTTGCTTTTCTGAGCATGGGAGAAGGCTGCTATTTCTATGACAGATGAAAACAAAAACAAGGAGGGAAAATCATGAGAATTGGTTCTATTAAGAATAGCTTTCCTTAACTGGTCTCATTTTGATAAAAAGAAATAATGAACTTCATATTCTACAATATTTTTTATTCCAACCAGTTTTCACTGGGATTTTTTATTTACAGAAATCTTTCTTCAAAATGAAAATTCTCTATCCAATCTTCTTCTGGACCAAGATTTTCAGATGCAAAAAGAAAATCATAAATTCTGAAAAAATTAGAATGAGAAATACAGCAAGTTCCATTTTCAGAGGCACATTAAAAATGCATACAGCTAATAACTTTAGCTTTGTGGAATCAACTGAGAAATGTTTTTTTCCACATATTATACCCAGGTTAAAATTTTCCATCAAATTGTACCAAAATAAGAGCATTTTCATAAAGATGATATTAGATTGTTTTCTTCAGGCTTATTTATTTTTATCTCTATTACATGTTGTGAGATTTTCCATAAAACGAAGGAGATAAAATGAAATGAGTCAAAGGATCGTGGGGCTTTAAATAGAAGCCAATGGTTAATTATCTGAAAAGAGTAACCCATTTTACTTTTACTTACTGAACAATAACATTTAGAAGCTCGGTGATAAAAATGGTCAATTTTGCCATGAGTTTGCAGTACTAACACCAGTTAACAGACACTTCCCAGGACTTTTCCTGACATTTTACCTTCCAGAAATATTATTACACTTCCTGAAGCATTAAAATATACGTTTCTTGTATTTTACCCTCACTGAAAACTATAAAGCAGGACACAGTGAACAGAGCTTCGCCCTAAGTAGCTTCGCATAGCTCGCCTGAAGATCAAGTCGAGGGAGTGTCAATCTCCTCCTGTTTTCTTCTTATGCAGAAACCTAAAATGAGCGAGCAATGGAGAACTGCTGATTTAAAACTACAAAAACCTTATGATCCTGTTTAGGCAGTAGACTTTCAGAGTCCAGAAAACCTTCCTCTGCTGTCTGAAACGAGTCTTAAGTTATATCAAGCTTGAACTAAATGTTCACTTCATGATACAGGGTATCCTGTACCAAATCAGGCTGCCTAGATTCGAGCTAAGAATGCAAAATCAAGGCAGCACAATCTTTACAGTGGCTATGGTGGGTTTTACCCCTCAAAATGTGTGCACTTACATATACAATGCGTGTGCATTTCTATGTGCCTAAATACAAGGTATGTACATACACACACACAGAGGTCCCCCAGGAAAACTTCACATCACCAAGTGTACAGCCTGCTAATTAACATACAACCACCATTCCTGAATTCAATCTAGCCTTATGCCCACAGATTCACCCCTTTATTCATGTGTCCCTTTACCTTCAAACTCCTTTACCCTCAAATTACTTTAAGGTCTATCACAATATAACATAAAACATCAGATCACAATTATATGCTTCATCCCAATTGTGATCCCTGTGCCTACCAATGAAACTCTCTCAGTGACTCTCCAGGATATTGTAGAGCAGGGGTGTCAAACTCACAGCCTGTGGGCCGAATCCAGCCCTCCACCTCATTTTATCCAGCCTGGCACTTTGTTTCTACCCGACGGCAGGGCCAAGCTCCTTGTCCCTGTGCTCCTGTCAGCGCTGGTCATGTGTGCAGCGCATGACGTGCGTGACGCTGCGGGAGCAGGAGAACGGCGGGAGCCATGAGTTTGACACCTCTGTGTAGAGGACAGATGAACAAATACATGACCCTGGAGTTTAATCCAAACAGAATGCACAGTGAATTCAGCTTAAATTTGAACTGTGCAAGCATTACAGTTCTGGATTTACAAAGAAGAGATGATCATAAGGACTCCTTCATTCGAGTCGTACATATAATATATGTTTTTCTACAGCAGATGTACAGCCTATGTTTAGGAGTCAGTTTCTTAGGCAAGTCAGATATGCTCAGCACTGCCAATGCAAATGTCAGAAACCATGAGTCAAACCTTAAAAAAAATATATGACAGAAAATTAAGATTTTAGAAAGCAATAAATACTGGGCAGGAGGAGAGGGATAGTCATTCGTTTCTAGTTTCCAAAGCATCTGTGATAATTTTAAATCATATTACCAGACTTTTCTTCATATCAGTGGTTACTAGCTACATGCAACTTTTAGATATCATTTTTAGAGGAACTTGAATTTGCAGCTTAGGTAATCAATTACCTGTGCCTGGACAATGAAGCTCTGAAATACCAAAATACATCTAATAAAATCACAATGACTAACCATGCCTACTGTAAGACTGACACATGCCAGTATGTAGTAGATGAATGGCGCCATTAAACGAAGACCAGTCATTCACGGACACATCTGGTTCATCACACGATTATTTCACTCGTTCCTCCTATGAGCTTGTGACAACCTCCATACACGTCCTGTAAGGAACCAGTTGATTTCCAGCTCTCACTGGGCTAGTGTGACAGGGCTAATTCAGAAACTCTCCTAGTCCATTTCACAGCGTAGTCAGTGCCCACGCTGGCAAGGTATTTTCCTTTCAGCTGATCACCCAATAAGCTGATCTGTTCTAATTCTGAATTAGTGTCTGTTGGAAATATTGCAAGTTTTGAAGAAGGAATATGAAAAGATTTGAAAATGAGATTTTTTTATTTCCAAACGGTCAGCCTACACTGGACTCAGAGCAAGAACTGTCAATTGTCGCAATTATTTAGATATTACTTGGACCTTGCTGAGCTAGTTGTTCTCCAAATGCTTGATAGAAGGGTGACGTCTTTACAAGATGCCAGTAAATTTAATATAAGGGACTTAAGATGTCTATAAGCGTACAGAGGAGACAAGTGTAATTTACAGTGCTGACAGTCAGAAGCATTCTGTCTGCTGTCTCTAAAGCCTGAAGGTCAAGGATGAGGCTGGACACAGGTGACCCATGGAATCAGCCTACTAAAGATTTACTTTCTCCCGTGGACAATGAAACATAGGAGGGCGAGGCACTGCCAGCATAGCTGACTGCCTTTGAATATCCTCCTCCTGTACTACTTACAACTGGGGATGGTTTCTAGTACAGATCAAGAGCAGAATTTCAATCTACACCTTTTGGAACCATGCTGAGACATGATTCACTGTGCTGATTTCTTGCATAAGTAAGTTTATCACATGAGTCAGCAGGAAAGCTAAGTGCTAGTGCCTTCCTTTTCCTGTTCCATTAAAACAGCCCCCTTGTCAAACCCACCTGGTGTTTGCTCTGGTGTTCCTCCAAGTGCTGGAGCAGATTGCTCATGTCTGGTCAAGCTCACAGCTTTAAAAAAAAAAAAAAATCAAACACAAGAACAACTCTGTGTAAAAAGGCAGTACTGACATGCTATACTTCAGCATATATTCAGTGCTAGCATATTTATGTTCATTTATGCACTGTTGTCAGGCAGTGAGTGAAACCCTTTGAAACACACCACTTCCGTGCCCTACAGATTTTGTGCACCATGTTTTATAACCCTAGTTTTCTCCATCATTTGGTTTTGCTGATACAAGAGTCACCACATGGGATCCCGTTTGCAGGACTAGAAATTGGTCAGGAAAGATTACCTAAGACTCCCAAAATATGGTGGGGAGGGGGGCGGAGAAAATAAATTACCTTTTAATTTAACAGTACACCAGCATCCAAGTTTGAACATTTTGTCAATTCCTATTATATGAATAGGAGCAGTGTGAAAGGTCCAATTTGAATACAAAGATTAATTTGTGTTTGTAAAATTATGTAAATGAGAATGGGTAAGCTTTATTTCTGCTTGGAAAGATGCCCATATAGTGCTACATACAGGCCTATGGATTTCCAGCACCTAGGTCCTCCTAGAGAAGCTAGCAGGAATGATGCGTTATATGGGCATTGTTTTCTTAACAAAGAAATTCTGAAGATAACCAAAAGCTCACTTGAGACATTAATAGTTGTTTTTAAGATGTCTAGCATATGCTGCATACACTGATCAATAATTATAATTAATGCATAAATTAGTAACAGAGGAATTTTTCTGTAAACACTGTAGGTATTTAGAGAAAACTACCATGTATTAGCCACAATTAAAAATTAAGACCTAGCCACAAACTAGTCTTGGACCATTTTGTTCTGGCATTTTAAACAAACACTGCATAGCCACGATGTTTGTGTATGTTCTTTGTCAAACTCAATAACTTTATTATCTAAATAATGGCCAAAGTGGTCAGAAACCTAAACTTGCTGTCCCAATTGGATAAATATTGTACCCAGCAATAGGATACAATCCTAAGGGAGAAGATACAGGCGTGTCACAAAAATATAAATGGATACTCAACGAATTTTGGTGGTTAAGGTTTCTGGAAGGGAGAGCGCTCTCTTTGACTCCACTGGTCCCTTCACACTGTCCCTCAGGGAACGCACACTCTTCTGACGATTACGTGCGAAACGAGCCCTCTTGATCTTCCACATTGCTGCATCACTGAGGTTGGCGACATTTGTCCGGACAGCAGTGATAGCTTTGCAAATGCAATTGACCAAGTTAGGATTCATTCCACAGCATGGTGAGGCCCTAATGCTGACAAGTGCCAAATGCAGCTGGGCCCCAGGTCCCACTCAAGTCAACAAAGCTTCACATGGGCTCAAGGGGTCCATCTGCAAGGAACTCATTTGCATGCTCTCATTCTGAAATCCCTAACACCCCAAATGACATAACTGTAGTTAAAAAATTATGCTGTTACTTCTTTATTTAGAGCTTGGACAAAACCAGTTTCTTGAAACTAAAAACTGAATTTTAGGCTAAGGGAATATGAAGTGCCCTCTACTTAAGATGGCAGAAATCTCACAAGTATGGGTCACGTTTAGTGCCCTTGTACTCACATGTCGCCTCTAGCCTTGCCTCAGTGAACTCTTGTCCTACCTACACCTGCCATCCTGATCTGAACAGAGCCTCCAAAAATCTGTGAGTGTGATTATGAATTCTGAGTGCTGTTACCAGCAGTATCACTGCATGTCTTAATGGGGTCACCAATTACTTTTCTGTACTCATCTATATAGTGCATTCAAACTCTTTCAGTTTAATTATCTCAGTGATTAAAGCTGGTAAGCCCATCCTTTGCACCATGTATGTCTTTGAAAAGGCAAAGAGAAGGTTTAAAAAGAAACTTGAAAAATATCATCTGCATATTTTAAATTTTAAATCACTCCCAAATATTCATATTTAAAGATATGACCCTACATTTGCAGCCAGAGACACTAGAATCTAGTGCTGAGATTCCCTCCTCAGGCCACAACAGCAGTTCGCAGCTTTGGGTCAAGCTACTCACATAAGGAAAAGAAAATGCATTTGAAGATCCATCTGTCTCCTGTATGGATGCAGCAGCAGCAGCACCTGGGCTTAGGCACTGGGTTCCATGAAAGTCTAGGAGGAGGTATTTGGCTGCTGAGGGAGTATGTGTTATCCAAACAGCTGTCCTCACCTCCTCCAAGCAAATCAGATGTAAACAGGTCTGCCCTGTGGGCTGCCACTTGGGTAAGGAAGTTTTCAATTACCCAGTATGCTAAACAACCACACATAAATTATCGTTCAGCCCCCTCATTGTGAATGGAAGGAGACATGGTATCTCACCAACAAACCAAGTATGACCAGCACAAATATCTACAAACATTTGTCACTGCAGGAATACTTAACTGAGCACCAGCTCTTCGAGCCCATGTATGTCTTGTACTGTGCCCCATACAACTGTTTGGGTTTCAAGGGTTATACAGCTCAAGTGGGTTAATGCAGGTTGCATCTGATCATAGAAACAGCCTGCATTTCAACCAAGGTTGGCAATCACATCCTGGTGAGAGTAAAAAATGACACCAACAGGTGTGACAGAATATAGCCTAATCTGTATTTGGACAGTCAAAAATATTCACTTCAAATTATTCTCTTTTGGCCTGAAAGATTAGTTCATTTCAGATAATTTATACAGGTAAGACCTATATACCTCTCAGACCCTTGCAGGCAGCTGAAATTCAAGAAGCTGATAAAAGATGATCAGATTGATTTGGACTCTACTTACTTGTTGGGAAAGGAAATTCTTTGTTGCAGTCCAGATGAAGTTGTGCTTCCAGGGACAGGGTCTCAAACCGATTCACAAAGAACTCCCAGCTCAAAGCTGGAATATCTGCTTTTAGGAAATGAAGTAGCAAAAGCTTACTGAGAATTGTGGGCCTGTCCTTGACAACTGTGTCAAACTGGAAATCAAGGCAGAGGCAGAGACCCTATAGAGCAGAAAAAATAAAAAATGACACAGAGATTAGATGCAAAAACTTAAAGCATTTTTTAAAGCAAAGGGAGGTCAAAGCTCACAACTTCTCCTGTTAATTAGTACAGGATAAAGGTTTATCTCTTTTTTCCTACTAACTCCTTTAAATCAGAACTAATGCTACTGATATCAGTGGAAAAGTAAGTTAAAGATCACATCTAGAATGTAGAATTTGTTTTTAAGTAACACAAATGTACAGGCAGAGTTCTGTCCCACTGTATATTTGGTGCAGAACATCAATGTATTCTATGCATACACCTCTACCCGAGAAAAAGCTTGTATTTAGACAACGGAATCAAGCCCTCAATTACAAAGCAAATGAATAACCAAGTCCAGATAGAGGAATAAAGATTATGTGGTGAAGTGTACCATAAGCACTTTGCCTCAAAATGCTTCTGTATTTTATTTGCACTAGAATTTTGGGTGTAGTATGAAGAGTTACATTTGAGAAGAAAATCCATGCATTAAATATGAAAGTGCAGTACACTGGTAACAGTCACAGTGAACTCAGTGAACACAATTCTCTGGAAATTACGTTGAAAAGGCACTATACAGAATAAAACTAGCAAGTATTAACAGCTTTTTATATAAAAATATATAAACTTTTTAAAATACATATTTGATCTATTCTTCAGAGAACTAGAACTGTTTATTATGAGGGTTTTTTTCTTATCTTGCTTGTATACGTAGGCTCTGATCCACTTTCATATCTGCTTAGTTTCCATCATGAGAATTCTGATTGGTATAGTCTCTCACATGCTTAAAATTGCATGCCCAAGTAAATCTTGAAAAGATCAAGATCATGTCTGGTGTTGCTCAAATATTTTTTTCTCACTGTCAGCTCAGCAGGGTTTCATAGGACTTAAAAACTTGAACTGAAAAATGTAAATGGATTTTAAAATAATAAAAAAAACAGTTACAGCTTTCTACAAGAACAGTTCAAATGCAATAGTAACCCCTTGCAGTCAAAGTTTTTACAGTTGGACTCAATGATCTTTATGGTGTTTTCTAACCTAAATGATTCTGTGTTTCTATGAGTCTAAGCTGGGGCTAGAGCAGTCTCATTTCCCTTAGCTATCTTCCATGTATGTCAATTAACAAGACCCATAAGGCTTGCTGAAAGAGGCATTAGCAGTGACCGTGATGCTGTACACCTGAAATGCTTTGAACAGTTGGGGTTTTTTTGTGAAAATCCAGATCCCCATTTGAATATATTTTTTCCCGATAACAAACCTACCTGTAAAGCCGGCCTCTTTATGGTGTCAAGTAAGAGCCCAGCTCTTGTAGCTACTGCTGGATTGACATCTTCCACGGCAGTCAGGAAACAGCAGAATGCGTGAGCCAAAGAGTATTTCAGTAGGTGATTTTTTGTCACAGAGTGAATATCCAAAAATCTGCACAACACAGCCACCTTCTCCACTGTAGCAGCCATGCCCCCAGACAAAGAAAATATGCATATTAATTTAGGCAATGGCTTCTTTATATCCTGATTAATACGTCCCTCCTAGAAACATGCACATCTGAGAAAGTAACAACAAAAAATAGCCGGCAAGTGTTGTAACTTCAATTTTACTTCAATTACGTAAAATGATTCACATTTTCCTTTACTGCATTGTTGTGTTAGTTTTGCATCAGCCTATCTCCAAAACCCCCAAAGCAGCAAAAAGATAATCATCTATTACAGGTTTCCTCAGTTACAGCAAAGAACGCTCTACCTCTTCAGTGAAGCAACAAAAAGCAAATACTGTACATTTCTCAGGCCCACCTGCTTCAAATCTTGTCTTCCAATCTTTGCTGTTGAAATTGTTGTTTATGATTGTCCAGAAAATATCAGCTCCATGGGGAAGCGAAAGCGCATGAAGAAGAAGTGGGACTGCCAGGGAAGAAAGCTGGGAGAACTCAGACTTCACAACTCCCCATAAGCTGGAAAGACCAAAAAGAGCAAGCCTGCTTACAAAAACACTCCCTTGATGTAACTTCTAAATGCCTACACGGTATTGTCGGTGGGAAGGTACTTTTCATTTAAGTCTCTGAGCTATCCTAGGCATTTACGTGATTACTACAGTTGCTGGTAGGCAAACAGAGCCACCTGCAAGTGTTCAACTACAGCAGTTTTTCTTGAAAATCCAGGTTCAAACATTCTTTACACTGAAACATTTCGGATTTGACAGGAGTCTGCCCAAATCAAGTCACAGCTGCTATGGAACATAAGCCATGCTATGAATTAGCAGTTTCAGCACAACCAGCTTTAGCGCATAAACCATGTGAACAGTCTTGATACCACGGATTGTGCGCACCCATGAATCACTAAGACATACAGTGTTCACAATTTGCTAGTCTTTGGATTCAGGACAGATTCTCTAGTCTGCTAAAACCCTACAGTCTCAGATGATGCTCAAAGAAATTGATACAGAGCCACTGTAAGCACTGATGAACAGACTCTATTTCAGAACATCATACGCTGATGTTCATTCAGTGAGTTTTCTGCAAAAGTCCCTTTCTTCGAAGAATCTTGAAATGCAAAGATTTCAATCCAATTCACTGATTCTAAATGAAAACTTCTTCTACCTCTTAAAAACAAGGTGCAATACTGGTGTTCTCTCGGCATTAATGCTAAAGCCCTATAAACTGCTTGCCTCTAACGTATCCTTTATTTTATTTTGTAGAGTCAGGGTAGATACCAAAGTCTCAGAAAATGCTGATATTCAATATCAGAAACTCTGAGTCACTACAAAAGGAGCGGTGCACAACCAAGTAGCCATGACAGACAATGTAAGGTATTCTGGTTTCATTTGCAACTTCTTAATCAGTGCACACAACGTGGCCTTACACAGTTGCTTAAAATTTCTGCCCTTCCTTAATACTATTTGTTAATTTCCCACACTAAATCTGCAAATTCCTCGGTGCCAACAACGAATGTATAGTCGGAGAACCAATGAAGTATGAACACAAAACGTGCAATAAAATCCTACCTTGCAATCAGCATGTGATCTTGAATATAGGCAAGAAACTGTGGATGGTCCTTTCTTGCTATATACAGGCATTCCCCATGAAGACACAGGATCTTCAGACAGTTCAGCATGTTAAAAAGGATGTCTGGTTCTTCAAACCTTGACATTTCCTGTGGAAGCAGATGTACTACTCTCAACACAATGACACCACTTAAACAAACCTTCAAATTAAACAAACAAGTAATCAGTGTTACCTGTAATATAGTGTATATGAGCTTCAAAGTAACTGGAAGTTGCTGATAACAAAATTTTCTTTCTGTGTCATTCTTTATAGCTGTTAAAAATGTAAGTTACATAAAACGTTAAAGTTCTCATTCGTGGATTCAAAATTAAACTGAAGAATGCCAACAATGAGAGAGAAATTAATTCTAGTCACAGTAACCCTCAGTCAGTAAAGTTACAACAGCATGGAATTTGGCATGTAATGTTTTTGCTACTTTATATGTTAAAAAAACCAAGATTTCTCCCTACACTTCTCTGAGAGACATTTACACTTGCTGTCAATATAAATACAGCTTTCGTATCTCATTAATGCATTGAAAGAGTTAAATGCATGAGTAAAAAAGTGACATTCTCAGATTTGAAGACTGCTTCAGATCCTTGTGTGCTATATGAGTAGAACTGTTGCATTTAAAGCCTTACTGAAATATTGAACCCTCTCACTCTCCACCTACCAGCATTTTCTGTGGTCTCTGTGTGATTTCCTGGGTTTTCTCCATGTTTTGGTGCTGATTTGTCTTCTTCTTCTCCTTCAGTTCCTATAATAAATTCCGGTCTAGTATACAGAAGACTATCCTCGAGATTATCAGTGGGCTCCTTTAAGAACATAAAAAGTGAAATTCATTTCTTGTTATCTAAATATGAGGCCATATCCTGTTTTTAAGCTACATTTAACTGTAATATAAACTGAGGTCAAATGAGGCACTGCCTAGTTCCACATAAACTTGTGCATTGAAATCACCTGCATATCTAAAAATTCTGCATCAGCAAATGCATAGTGACAAGAAAACTATGTTTCAAACATGGACTTAAGTGATGTCACTTAACAGAAACTGTATATTTACATTGAAGCTGAAACAGATTCAATCATAGGGCCATGGTTTCACCAAACTTCTCATCCTTTCCTCAGAGGAGTAACAGACAGGAGCAGGGCCTACTTTCCATGCCACTGCAGAGTTAAAGGCTCAGAGGCAAGAGCTACCTCAATCACTTTTACACTGAAAAAAGGGTCAGGCTGGAGTTACTTCTGCCTGTGGCCAGGATCTCTACAGGTTGCCATTGCCATCTTCACATCATAAATCATGAGGTGGATCCTAGGAATGGTACCAACCCCTAGCACTCAGACTTCACCACTTGCTACTTCTTGGCTGAGGTGAGAATCTGAACTGAAATGGTACAAGATGATTTTTCCAGCACAAGTTACTGATACCACATGCACAATACCTACTATTAGCAAACAAACACATTGAAATGGAATTCCAAAACTCTTACATATCAAAAGACATAACTATGATAACCACTGAAAAAAAATTACTAATAAACATCGTATCACTACCATGCCACAGCAAAAGAGCTCTCAGAGTAAGCAGAACAGTTACGTATAATAGATATGCAGCTTAAAATAAATTCATCACACCAGAGGTCGTGATGATTCTTCTGCTTCAATTCTTCTGCATAGGACTCCAATGATGACTGGCAACTGCAGAGTACATGTCTGTGTCTGATAAAGTTGAATACTCAACTTGACGTATATTCTGTTCCTCAACAGTGCTCAGTATTTTCAACAATCAAGCACCGACTAAGGCTTGCTCACTTGACAACTGATTCACTTAAACTCATTAATCATTTCAAAATATCCACTCTTAGCTTTTAAAAGAAGATGATAAGCACTAAGTATTAACATTTCGCATTTTATTTAAGACACAGTATTACAGGAGTGGTCTTCTAGAATGAAATGGCACTCCAATGTTGATGGGGAAAGAGTTCATACTGGATGAATACTGTCATATTCAGATGAATACTGTCATATTCCTTGGATTTTGAATCAATTAAAAATTGGGAAATTTTACAATTCAATGGCATTTTGCTTTACCTTCCCAAATCCTCTATGCCAAAGGTCAGCTCAGCTTTGCTCCCTTATGCATAATAGTAATGAGAACAACGAAAGAGTTTCAGCAGACCAATAAGATAGGCCCTTTCTTGTTATACTTACCACGAGTCTTATTTCTTCTTTTGGAGCAAGCTGTTCCAGCAGCTCAAAACCCAGCTGGTAACACAGAATGCTGGACTGACACAGACCACATTCAACTGCTTTCTCATCTTTCTGACAGGTGTGAGAACCACCCCAGGGCGCCTGGAACACATTGTTTATGATGGATATTATATCTTTTGAAATGCTGTTCTCTAAGCCCAAAGTGACACCATCATCCTGGAGTTCCATCTGAAAGAGCAAAAAGAGTGAGGATTTATTATTTATTTAAAAGCCAGAGCACTAACTATTCTGCCTGTTCCTACATTTCTGCCAGCGCATATTACAGTACCAGGAAGAGTCTGAGATAAACTGGAAATCACAATTTTAAACTGCCACTAGTGTTGAGACCCAGGATCACACAGCTAGAGTAAAATCCTGAAGTTGACAGTTTCAAGCACAGGATCCGTGATTTTTACCTGGAGACCGCTAACCGAAACACTTGACCTTCAATTCACAATGTATAAATTTAGCTATTCAAAATTTATGCAGCTAATCAGAGCATACTGACAAGGCTCGGTTTCTAGTCTGTACAAATAAACATATCTCCAAAGAGAAGCTCCTTTCAGTCATCTGAGCTATCTAACATGAATGTGGAATGCTCATTGACCATGAACCTGTAATTCCTACAGGGGTAAATGCAGATGACATCTGTAGAGCTTTAAATGTCTTATACTTCAAGTCAGTCCCAGAGGAGAAAAAGACTCCAGACAAGATTAAAGGACATCCAAAAGTGGTCAAAGTGACTACAGAACTTCAGTGTCCCCTCAATGTGTGTGTTTTTATTTCTGTGAGTACCTGCTTCAAGATGAGATCAAACATCAGAATGAAGCAATTAAGATTCATTTCATCGTCTTCACAGTCAAAATCAATTGTCTTTCCACTGGGGTGTCCAAAGTTCTTGAAAGGGCTGTGAAAAGGACTACGTATTGGACTCCGAAATGGGCTCTGGAAGGGGCTTGGAAAAGGACTCAACGTGTTGTGCTGAACTCTGCGCCCAGGGTCGGAAGCAACGCTTACCTAAAAACACAAAGAATCATCATGTCCAAATGACTTTTAAGCATTTAAGCAGTCTCATTTTATATGAAAATGCAGAGAATGGTAAGAACTTTGACAGCCTTACTACTCTCTTCTGTACCACTTTTGCAAAAAATACACGTGTCCCTTAGTGCCATTAAATGACGAAATGATAGAAGGATGGGAATCATATTCTGCACAGATATATACACTCTCTTAAGCTAAGTGGCTGGCATCCCTTGTCTTCTTTCTGATAAGGAGGAATTTTAAAATCATAAAACAAACAGAAAATTGGTGCAGGCAGTAACGTGACCATCAGGTTACAACGATATGATCCAGAGACACAAACTTCACTATAGGAGGCTATCTCAAGAGAACAGTGTAACTAAGGCTATACCACAGATACGGGCAGATGAAATGAACTAGACACAACAGCAAGATGTGCATTGATTTACGCCTGCACCAGAGCAGGGCATCTAAAACACGCTGAGAACCTCTAAGTGTCGCAGGGAGATACACAGTTGGATGGCACTTCAGGTCTATTTTTAGGGAAGCTACGGTCTGAAAGACCAGACATTAACTTTGTCTGTTTTTTCTGCTTAGTTTAGAAGTGGTCATGGGCTAACTGTGGGAGTGCTCTCTGCTGACCTACATCAGAAGAGAGGCACACCATGTGTCAGGAATCAAGAACTGCCTAGATGCTGCAGTTCCTCAAGTCTGAAGATCTGACTTTTCAAGCACTCTTGTTCCTGTTGTCCTTGAAGCACTTTGTCCAAGACTACTGGGAAGTTACTTATATCAGTTCAAGTTTGTATAGTGTCTACAGATTTGTATATGTTTTCTTCCAGACCGCAAGTCGCTGACAGACAACATTAGATCAATTTTTGATTCTCTTTGATGGGGGAAAAAATGCAGGGAAACAGAAATAAATTCTATTCTGTCAGCCTCCCAACCTAGGCCCACCAAATTTGTACATAATAGAAAAGCTTGCCCTGGGTGACCAGTTGTCCATAATACCTTGCTGTTGATGGCTATTAATAGAAGGTGTAGAGAATGAAAACTGTTGGAAAACATACCAAGAACACATACCAAGCAAACTAGTTCAATAAGAAAAAACTGCACTTTTTCAGCATTTTCTATCTGCGTTATCTTTACACTGACCATATGATAGAGTGGCATTAATTGAACAAGACATCCTAGCTTTCTTCCATTCTCAAAATTTCTAGTGTTTCTAACCAAATGCTGCCATACTGAAAGATGACTTTTTAATTCTTCATGAATATTCTATCAGGAAAACTGTTCTAAGCAAAAAAATAGGCATGAAAAATAAGTTACCCTCCGAGCTGCAAGATTTCCCGCCAGTTCACTGACTCTCGATTTTCTTTGGTTTGCTAACTCTTTTACAGAATTAACTCCATCAGAAAACATGCTGATAAGTAACTGAAGAGGAACAACAATGTCTAGTTGAGATAGCACCTGAGGAAAGATAATAAATAAAAATGTATGAGTTCCCAGTTTGATCAAAAAATGCTAGCCACTTAATATGCCCCTTTAGCATATGATACTCATTTCATCAAGTTCCATGCATTTAATTTGGGGATTCAATGAGGTAAGCTCTGAGCTTAGATTTCTGCTAGAATCAGGGTAAAAGAGGACTGGCAAATAAAAGGGTATTTTCAAAGTATGTGTTGGCATCATCTTGGTGTGGCTTGAGATCAGTTTTATGCATGAACACATAGGGATGTGAAGCTGTTCCACAAAGGCACTTCCATAAGCCAATGCTTGGATGAATAACTATTTACTGTATTTATTATTATTTAAAACTCAATTTCTCTATTTATCCTAAGAATTCAGTCAGAATGGTTGCCTACAGCTGTCAATATAGCGACAAAATGGTTATCTGCAAGTCACTCAGGCAATATTCATCGTCTATTTTGTCACCAACACTCAGACAAATATAAGCTCATTCGTGCTTGCCATAAATTGTTATAAGGTGAAGAAAAATCTAAGAAATCAATCTTTACTGGAAAACTCTGTGCACTTGAAAATTGCTACAGTCATCAGGCAAAATGGTCTTCACCAAGGCTTAACCGAAATAACCATGAGCAGAAAAGAAGCAATAATGAAGAATGCAGGTATTATTCTATTATGCTGTGGAAAACGTTACACCCTTTTGAAATCACTGTCCCCAGCTGACATGACTGTCTGTGTAGCTTTTGAATATGAACACTGAGTGAATGCCAGCTTCATGATCAAATATAGCACAAAAGGGCCAGAGCAGCAGAAGCTTGATGGGCACACAGCTAGTCTAATCTAGATTTTTATAGGTGGGAACAACTACAGCTGCTTCTGGAGTCTGGAATTAATTTTGGAATCTACAGACCAAATTATACAGAGACTAGAAACTACTGCTGGCAAATAACCAGACAACTGAATGGCCCTAAAAACACAACTGACATTCAAAGGTAAAAGGAATTTCCATGCTTCCATTATGAGCTAGTAACATAAAGCTTCCCGGGATCTGTATACCAATCATCCATACACTGGGGCTAATAAAAGGGCAGAAAGATTCCATGATCCTTGGAAAAGTGGTTTCTTACCACCCCTTCCTTTTTTCGTCTTTTCCAAAAATCATAAGTTGCTTCAGCATGACTTGTCAAGAGAGGACACTTACATGCAGCCAAAGCAATGCTTGCTCTTGAACAGAGGATGGATATCCTGTGAATCGACAGCTAATGAAGCCAAACATCTCCTCCATGGAGAAAGGGAGAGGGCAAAGTTCAACATCAAACATTTTGCTGAAAAGTAGATCAAAAAATGTAACACCACTGAGTTACCATGGCATACACTGTGCGAGATGTAACAGAAAACTGGTAGAAAGGCAATCTCACTACCAGCGCTGATGATGGTTCTGTAATCTTACTTGCATTCTCACCCTTGACAGGAGATGAGCTAGGTTGCTGATGCCACCTGTCCTGACTGTACAAGGTCATCCTTGAATTTGGTGATGCACCTTAAGAATTTACATCACATCTCATATCGTGCCCAGATTAATTTGATAGCAATAACTTTCTCAACATCTCACCACTCCTCCACTATTCCATGTCTACACTGAAAGGTTTACATCAATATCTACAAATATAAACTTAGGGGCAGTTTCAGAGGATTTTCACCAGTTAAAAGGCAATGTGAAGTTTCATGGTCAAAGGCATACACTAGACATGAAATTATGACTCAGACAGCCACTATTCTTATTCTGACATTTTATTTGCTCAACACGAGAAATGATACGAGCTAAATCAATACAAATCATCACTCTTCCAGTGCCAGCTCTACTAAATTCCACCATTTCTCATCGACAGCTGGCCTGGAGGAGAAAGATGCTTCTTCCATGATGCTGCAGGAAGTCACTGAAAATCTGCCTTGCTCACAGCAAAGAAGCATCCATGTAGTTGGTTTTTAATGCAGATTCAAGGATATCGGGACCAATAAAAGGAAACTTTCACAAAGCTTAAGTGCTTTAGTCTAAACATAAGATGTAAAAAACTCACTCACTGCTGTCTATTGCACACAGGCATTTTTATTTGTTGTCGCCATCTTATTGGGCTACAACACCCAACAACTGATATATGCAACAATGGAAAGGTTCCTAGATACATCTACGTACCTCAACACTTCCCGGAACTCTTTCAGTTGATTATCAGGCACTTCTGTCCTTATAGCTTCCAGCCACTCTGGCATGATACATTCCCACACTGGTTGGTTTATCACATTGTAAGGAATCAAGCAAAGGATTCGGTTCAGCCCTTCTTTTAATTGGGTCACAGCACTACACGATTTGTCCCAGTATCCACCAACCTGTGGGTATTTCCAAGAATCACATTCATGAACGATACTTCTAGTCCCTGTTATTTGCCCAGCACTATATACGTTTGCTCAGTGTGCTGCAGCCAAGAAATTGTAGGGGGTGATCATGAGCATTCAGCCATGGGGATTGCATTGGTTTTTTCCTCTCTCATTTGACCCACAGTACACAAAAGCACTGTCCAAGATTTAGATAGAGTTTGCCCACTTCCAGGCCGTGATGCAGAGTAACCTCTCATTGTTTACAGTGCTCAACAGAGGATAGATCTGTTTGGTCAAACTTGCACCTTCAATTATCTGCTCTGAGCAACTTGTTACAGTGCTTGGTCTTTATTTTGAAAAAACTGGTCTATACCAGGTGTTCTTTTGTGGTTGTTTGTTTTGGGTTTTTCTGAGGGAAGTTTTTGAGAGATGGAAGCCAAAAAGTACACTTTTAAGTAAATAAGTAACTGGCCAACAGAGATTTATTATTCTAACTGACCTCAGCTCTCAGCTGCTGTTCCTGAGTAACAGCTCTAGAGATGCCTGCTGTTTTGGCAGCAACTACAACTAATCTCAGGCAGCAAACTATTTTTCCTCCAGTCATCACAGCTAATTTCATGGTTGTTTTGTCTTCATGTTCTATTGAACCCTTGCAAATCCAGCAAGTTGTCAGTCTAGCCTGTATTGCTGTAAAGGTAATCAAACTCAAAAAAAAAAAAAAAAAAGAGAGTTGGATCCAAGACAAGAAGAAGATCCATCACAGGTATAACATAAGGTTCAGTCCTTTCTTTCCCCTTTAGCCTCAAAACCTTGATCTCTTTTCTTCATTTGTAACATTCATCTCATCAACCTACCTCTCAAATTTCCTCAGCTGCCCTTCAATACTTCCACAGTCAGGTGCATCTTCAGGGCAATGGTTCAGAGTAAGAACATACACATGCTGTTCTGTTACACGTACAGCAAATGACATACACTAGGTCATGAAAAATCCATGGATGCACACTTCAGCCCTGATGCTGTAATATATCACATTATGGCCCTCCTTAGTCTAGCCACTTAATTTTAGGAAGCAAAACCAAGATGTCCACTGGACATGTTATATAAGAGGGTCACAAAATTAAAGCCTTCTTACAAAAGCACATGTGGTATAGTTGGCAGTGATAAATGAGGAAGAAAGTCTTAAAACCCACACAAATATAAAGTTCCGATTTTCATGCTGATATTTCATTTTTGATAGAGGAATAATCACATGCCTGACTTTGTTGCCTGTCTTCACTATCTAGGTTAAGTGATGAGTTCTGCTTGATAATTAATGGAGAGAAAGAAAGACTCTTTCTAGGAGTGATTCTGGCAACGGTCTCAGGCACCCTCAGATAAGTCTCTATCTCTCCATCCACAACAAAACAAACCATGGAACTCTAGTCTCTTAATGGATTCACTTCAATTAGGTATCAAAAGCTACAGGGCACCAGTATGCCCAGAGCTCCTTTCAGTTACGGCTGTGCAATTTCATGAACCTTAATCCACAGTTGCAGAGATGAAGTACGCAAAGAACAGAGAAACATTAGTAAAACAGACAAGTAAATGACAGGCTTATATCTGAGAGCAGACAAATGACATCATTTACTAAAGAAAAGCTTCTGTGCTTCAGCAGCACAATGGAAATGTGCAGCTATCAAATATTTACGATTTAGGAGATGGAGGAGAATGGCAGCGGGTTCCTGTTCATTGCAGTCAGCGAGTCTCCCCTGTTTCAAAATTGGCCCTGCAGGTTCCCTTGCAGAATAGATACAGTGGTTTGCAAGTGGAGCTGAACCCCGCTGTCAACAATTCTCACAGCCTGGATACATTCCCCAGGTTAAGAAACCCAAAGTCACCAATTAAAACAGCCTCTGTAAAGAAGAAGAGGAGGGTCATAGTCATTGGGGACTCCCTCCTGAAAGGAACCGAGGGATCAATATGCAGACCAGACCCATTACATAGGGAAGTCTGCTGCCTACCTGGGGCCTCTGTCAGAGACGTGGCAAGGAAACTCCCAAATCTTGTTAAATCCACAGATTATTACCCATTGCTCATCTTTCAGTTCAGAAATAATGAGAAGCCAGCTACAAATTTTAGGGCAATTAAAAAGGACTTTAAGGCTTTAGGACAGATGGTGAAGGGTTCGGGTGCGCAGGTAGTTTTCTCTTCTCTCATCGGGGAGGAGTGGGAAGAGCCAGAAATTAAATACCTGGCTCCGAACCTGGTGCGAAGAACAAAACTTAGCGTTCTTCGACAATGGGTTGGCCTACACGCCAGGCCTGTTGGCACAAGATGGGGTACACTTGTCCCCAAAGGGCAGAGGATGCTTTCCAAGAAGTTGGTAGGGCTAATCTAGAATTCTTTAAACTAGATTGGAAGGGGAAGGGTACAACACTGGGCTTGATACAATAAAGCATAGGAATGGCACCTCAGGTTCTGAGGGACAAAGTACTAATGAGGGCCCCTGGTCTGTCACCTCATTGGAAGTGGGAGATAGTGCTCCAGGTGGCAGCCAGAATTCAAAGAATATTTGTGGGCTGCAAATCACAGCAAGACAACACTTAAGAACTATGACTATTCCACTCAGGGAAAAGGTGGAAACAACAGCCCAACTGAAGTGCATTTACACTAATGCACGCAGCATGGGGAACAAACAAGGGGAGCTGGAAGCCACTGCGAGCCAAGAAAACTATGACATAATTGCCAACATGGAACGTGGTGTGATCGTTTACACAACTGGAGTGCGGCCGTGGGCGGCTACAAACTCTTCAGGCAGGATAGGCTAAGAAAGAGAGGCAGTGGAGTTGCTCTCTATTCTAGAGAAGGTTTTTATTGCATATAACTCAATATTAGTAACGATAAGGTCGAGTGCTTGTGGGTTAAAATGAGTGCAACATGCACTAAGCCATGTGTAGCGGTGGGAGCCTGTTATCAGCCACTCAGACAGGATGAAGAGACTGATGAGCTCTTCTACAAGCAACTGGGAGAAGTCTCCCAATCGCTAGCTGTAGTTCTTGTGGGGGATTTCAACCTTCCAGATGTCTGCTGGAAGTAGACACTTGGACCACCTGTTTTATTTTTAAGACTAAAGCCTCCTGAAGGCTTCCAGTGCTCCTGGTCATGGGAAACAGTGGGGTATTTTATCCATTTATGACAGCAAACTTACGTTCTCCCTAGCAGAATGTGACTTTAGTATCACTTAAAATAGACAGAGAAATCCTGCCCTATAATAGGCAGGCAAACATGTAGTGCTTATAAAAATCCCAGACTGATAGCACTGAAAAGCAGATCCTCCTGCTTATCTGACCAACACGTACTGCATAGGCAACAGCAAAGCAAACTTCCCTGCACAGCACTGCCTGTGCAGCTTGGCTCAGCCATCTCTCCAAATTTATTCATCAGTTCTCGACGAACTGGCCAGATCGGTGGAAGATAATATGAAATGTTCTTTCAAATATATCAACAACAACAGGAGGACCAAGGAGAATATCCCTTCTTTACTCAATGCAGGAGGGACACTAGTGGCGAGGGATGACGACAAGGCAGAGGTACTTAATGCCTTCTTTGCCTCGGTCTTTAATAGTCAAGTGAAATGCCATTGGGATACTCAGCCTCCTGAGCCAGAAGACAGTGAGAATGAAGGTCCAACGATGCAGGATTTGGTTAGAGACCTGCTTGGCCAACTAGACTTACACAAGTCTACGGGGACGGAGGGGATCTACCCAAGGGTATTGAGAGAGCTGGCAGAGGTCCTCTCCAAACTCCTTCCCCTCATCTACCGGCAGTCCTGGCTGACTGGGGAAGTGCCACTTGACTGGAGACTAGAAAACGTTACACCCATTTACAAGAAGGGTCTGAGGGATGATCCGGGGAACTACAGGCCTGTCAGTCTGACCTCGGTACCCGGGAAGGTCATGGAGCAGACATCTTGAGTGCTATCACACAGCACACGCAGGACAATCAGGTGATCAGGCCCAGTCAACATGGGTTTATGAAAGGCAGGTCCTGCCAGACCAATCTGATCTCCTTCTATGGCAAGGTTACCCAGTTAATGGATGAGCAGAAGGTTGTGGATGTGGTGTATTTGAACTTCACTAAAGCCTTTGACACTGTTTCTCACAGCATTCTTCTTGAGAAATTGGCTGCCATTGGCCTGGACAGGCACATCCTCTTGGGTGAAAAACTGACTGAATGGTTGGGCCCAGAGGGTGGTGGTAAATGAAGTTAAATCCAGTTGGAAACCAGTCACAAGTGGTGTTCCCGAGGGCTCACTGCTGGGTCCAGTCCTGTTCAATATATTTATCAATGATCTGGACGAAGGGATGGAGTGCATCCTTAGTAAGTTTGCAGATGACACTAAGCTGGGTGGAAGTGTGGATCTGCTTGAAGGAAGGGAGGCTCTGCAGAGGGATCTGGACAGGCTGGATCGATGGGCTGAGACCAACGGGATGAGGTTCAACAAAACCAAGTGCAGAGTCCTGCATTTGGGACACAACAACCCCATGCAGCATTACAGGCTTGGGAAAGACTGTCTGGAGAGAGAAGGAGAAGGACCTGGGGGTGTTCGTTGACAACCGGCTGAATATGAGCCAGCAGTGTGCCCAGGTGGCCAAGAAGGCCAATGGCATCTCGGCCTGTATCAGAAACAGCATGGCCAGCAGGAAGTAATTGTGCCCCTGTACTCGGCACTGATGAGGCCGCACCTCGAGTATTGTGTTCAGTTTTGGGCCCCTCAGTACAAGTAGGATATTGAGGTGTTGGAGTGCATCCAGAGAAGGGCAACAAGGCTGGTGAAGGGCTGGAGAACAAGTCATATGAGGAGTGGCTGAGGGAACTGGGCTTGTTTAGCCTGGAGAAGAGGAGGCTGAGGGGAGACCTCATCACTGTCTACAACTACCTGAAAGGAAGTTGTGGTGAGGTGGGTGTTGATCTCTTCTCGCAAGTGACAGGTGACAAGACGAGAGGAAATGGCCGTAAGTTGCACCACAGGAGGTTCAGATTAGACATCAGGAAAAATTTCTTCACTGAAAGGGTGGTCAGGCACTGGAACAGCTGCCCAGGGAGGTGGCTGAGTTGCCACACCATGCCTGGAGGTGTTTAAAAGGCGGGCAGATGAGTTTCTTAGGGATATGGTTTAGTAAGGGGACAGGTACGGCTGGACTTGATGATCTCAGAGGTTTTTTCCAACCTTATGATTCGACGATTCTATGTACAGTAACTTTCAATACATATAAAATTCTTCCAACCTGTCTTCATATTACTGTAAATAATCCCTGCTCTCTAACACAGTAAAACTAAAAAGAGACAAAATTCCTCAACTCCACTGCTCCCTCAACCACTGAGATTTCTTTTGCCTTGACAGAGCTGGGGAGAAGTGGTCTTTATACTTAAGACTTTAATCTTCAGATAAATTATTCTTACCCTGGCAAACTCCATTGGTTTAGGAAGCAGGCACATAACCATGACATCAAACCGGACATCACAAACAGTCTTCAACCACTTAGTAACAAACTGGGGTTTGAGCTTTTCAACCAGGCTACCAACTTCATCATCCATCATGTAAGCTGTAGAGTGAAACCATTGGAATACCATGCTAACCAGTCTTGCTAAACTCTCTGTGGGTGTATTCTCACTGGGAGTGCAAAGGCTCACCTGGAAGACAGAAATACAAATCAAGCGTCATTTCCAGAATTAAAAGTGGCAAATTGTTTGTCTACTATATTTTGTGTATTTTTAGAGATATGACAATGCAGATTACATAGAAGACAAATAGGCTGATCACTTCTAAGAAGAGTTGGGCACAGGACAATCGACAAAACATTTCCAAACTAGAAAATAACAATACGAGGGAAAAAGAAAACAAGCAATGATTTTTTGTTTCTTAAACACTGAAAATATCAATATTGAATGCTTTGACAAACTGAAACATCTTGGGTTGAACTTTAAAATTACTTTTCGATTCAAAAGGTAATGTAATGCTTGGCAAAATATACGATACACATACACACTTATATATAAAATGTAAAGATAAAAAGACAAACCAAATGAAAAGTTTCAAGATGTCTGAAGGGCGATGTCTACTTAATTATGTTAAGTGATCTTTTCTTCACAAAAAGATTCCAATTTTTATTTTTTGTCCTCATTTGGGGAGGGAATATGAGTTTTAAGTCTTCAAAAATTCTCACATAATAATTAATATTAATTTCTCTTCTCCAAACTTCGTCTTTCTAAAACAACATCTGTACTGTAAAACCTTCCCAAATCTGAGATCAAGTCTTTACAACAGTTCACAGACCAGGCACATTGCTAAGCCCTCGATTACTCACTTTGAGCTCTTCATATCTTCTGGGAACAGGAGCCCAGTTTCAAGTCAGGTTGCTGCACTAAATCCAAAGAACAGCAAATAACAGATGACAGGAGATTTAGGGAGCCCTTTAATCACCTATCGGCTGTTTGTTGCCACTTCCTTGTGAAAGCTGTACTCTCAACACTTGGCAACCTGAAACCAGTGACTGCTGCCTTGCAGCAAATGAACATAGGAGAAACATCCATGTCATTTCCGAGGAACCAGCTGACAGTGCTGCTTTTCAGAGAAGACCAGAACCCATCTTACAAGCACTATTCCTCCATATGTTTTCTTGAGATGAGGCAGCTAACAACACCCTTGCCAAATCAAAGTACAACCTTCATGGTTCTACTTCATTGCAGGTTGAAAGTAAGGTGTTTGCTTCCTGGTGCTTGTCTCAGTTCAGTGTTAACTCAAAAGCAGAAGCAGCTGGCAGCCTTTTTAATATGAACTGTTGAGCTCTGTCCAGTTCCTAGATGAAAGATATTCATTTTATGAAAGAAAAGAGCAATGTGTAATTTCTCACAATCTGTGCTGTCATCTCTGTTCATACTCACCATAGAGAGAACAAAAGATTTTATATGAATGGAATGAAGTCAGTGAGCTACCCCTGCCTTCCAGAAAAAGGTTCTCAATGTCAAGGATGAGGCATGCACAGTGTAACAAAACCTGTTGTGTTCTCACTTTAGTTCTGCTTTTAGAAATGTAGGTCTTCAGTCTTTACAAAACACCATTTGAAACAGAATAGATGAATATGGAGCAATTAAAAAAAAAAGACTTTAAGTCTAAAACTATGTTAAACAACAAAACTCACAAGACACCAGCAAAATATGAAGTTTACTCATGCAATCACTCAAAACAGCAGAGAAGCTTTGTTGGGATTCTAGACATGCCACCATGCTGTTATCTCAGTTCAGATGACGGATGAGGGGTCCTACTGTTCCCCAGCCGCCACTGGGTGACCAAGGAGAGAGTCTGAGAGCTCAAGGTGAATTGGAAAGAACCTGAGAAGAATAATTCTACTTAAGAAAAACTGCAGAATCCAATTTCTGAGAAGCTATCAGGTCTCAGCCTGGCCTACTCATAAACAATTTTGGAATAATCTCTGCTGGCTACTATGAGAGGCAGAATCAGCACAGCTTCACTGTGTCAACCCACATGGGGTGAATTAGCTGGAAAACAATGACTGGGACTGATCCAGCTATATCAATCTGAAGGCAAGAAGCAAAAGCATCCCATTGAGTGTCCTCCATCCTATTCAGAGGTAAGAAAGAAAGCTGAGATGTCTGAAAGATGAAGGGTGAAAGATAGATCTTTAGGGGACAGTCTTCTAAGGTTAAAATAATAGCACTCAGCACAGGGCACTAGTGAGCAGAAAATGATGGCACATTGAAAGTCAATAAAAAAACTGAGAGGGTGAATAATTCTGTTACACACTTTATATAGGACTCAGGAGGCAGTGAGGAGTTCCACCCAAACTAGTTCTGAAATCTCTGAAGTCTGACAGCTTCACAGAACTCAATTTTTGCTTACAAATCAGAAAAGTATCAACTAAAGCCAAGAAGTGGGGGGAAAAAAAGAAGAGAGAAAATTCAGGTTTCAGAAAGAAAAGGTTAGGGAAGCAAGAGGAGTGAGAGAAGAGAGCAAGAATTTCTTACCAAGAACCAGATTCCAAACTGGCTCAGGAGGCGTTGGTCGTGCTTGTCATCGTCTTTATTATCAAAGTCTGTGTTGTCCAGGGAGTGATGGGAAGAGGAAAGGCCCATCTGTCTCCTGCGATTGAGTTCATGCTCCCTCTGCTCAGCATGAAACTCGGCTTCCTTCAGCAAGCTATAAAATAAGTTTTTGATCAGTGAATGTAGCTTTCCTGCACTGGATACAGGTATCCGATCAAGAATAACTTAAGAGGTTAAGTTATCATTTTCCTGAGAACAGTAACAAAGCAATATCAAATTCTAAGACTTAACGTTGATTTCTTCCATGAGGACAACACTCACAGCTGACCAGTACTCTGCTAAAGCACCGGGAGTGTTCAGTACTCCTGCTCTGAACTTATCTTGGTGAAATTAAAATCAACTTGCACAACACTTGCAGTCAGTATTTACATGAAAGCCTGATCAATCTTTATACCTTGATGCCTTTTAAACTGTTATGTTACCTGATGACAGCTTCCACAGTACACACGAGTTCCTCTGCCCCACACTCCCGCGTATTGATAGGAGGTGGTGAGGTCTGATAAAGATGGGTTTCTGCAGCTGCCCCAACCTCACTGCTGTGATGATTTGAATGGCACCTTTTGCAATAACGAACTGGCCTGTTGCCATGGCGTCCACAGCAGCCTGCTGAGAAGCACGTGACAACAGCTCTTCTGACATGTGAACTACAGTTCTGGAAAAGGAAAAAGATTTTATTAGGCCACAAGTATCACGAACTGGAACTGCAAACAGGAATAAGAGCCAGCACTGGGGGACTGGCTCCAGTGCTGGTCATCTCCAAAATCATTATAACCACAGCTGTGTGCAAAATCCAAGTGCCAAGTGTCACTGCACTTCCAGATGAGTTAAAGCCTAAATACTTGGCCTGGACTTAAAAGGTCATGGTTGCTTTTCTTTTTGAAGAGGCCAAACCAACATTTAAGTCATCAACCCCAACTTTCTGGCTTGGAGCCATCTCTAAAATTTATAGTAGTTCTCTTAACCCCTGTTTATACTTCAGAACATCTTTTTAAGTTACATGTAGGAATAAGTAGATCCCTAGGAGTGTACTCAATGGTGCACATAAGTCTATGCTATGTAGGGATCTACCTACATAGTAGGTAACCATCCAAGTCTCCCCAAATACCCTCTACCTTTATTTTTGTCATGCGATTCAACTTAAAAGCTTTCTTTACCATATACGATGTACAATATGTTATACACTGTATTCTTTGTTTTTAAAATGTTATTAAAATACGCTAGTTATGTATTGCAGATTCTTTTTGTCAGCAATCTTATTAGAGCCCACCACTGAAGACTTTTAGTCCATATCTTTTTAAAAATACACAGTTTACAGTAGGATTTTTGTCCAATTTACAATTAACCCAAGACTTCAAGGAGATGTGAAGATATAAACCACTTAGAATTAAAATTAATCTCTTGCGCTATTCTGTTCATAAGCAGAGTTACAGAATAAAAATTGATCTCAACTGCATAACTGAATGGCTTTACTAATGGCCACTTCAAAAAAAACCCTAGTACTCAAATGAAACATTAGGAGTTTTAACAAAAATAAATCTTGCTTCTGAATCATATCCAACAACAAATGAATTCATGGACAAATTGTGAAAATTTGGAATGATACAAAAAATGAACACATCACATAGTAATGGAATGATGTTACATACAACATCAAATCATGCCCCATCACACAAATGACTGAATCTTACCTTCTTCTGACATATAGCAGAAATTTCAGCTGTAAGGGGAAGGCATACAAAACATCAACACAGAATGACAATCCTTCTGATTTCCTATGGCAGCCATGGGAAAATGGACTTGCTGCAAGGAAGTCTCTGAGGCTAAACTTGTGTTTCCAAATATTATTGAAACCTCTAAGCCTGTTGGACTGCCTGAGGTAGGACAACGTATACTTAGGCCTATGGGTATTTCAGCACTTAAATGAAAGAAGAACCTTGGTGCATTGTGTGGTGTGCTCTGCACCCCACCCTCCTTCTGCCTGTGCTTCTGCCCCACAGACAGGTTTGCGACAGTGCACCTCTAGGCACACTGCTTGGCATGCTGTGGGAGGCACAGCTGATGCACCTGCACTGCCTGTGAAAGCTCACAGGATGAAACATTATTGAACATGAATGAACAATGTAGAAGCAGCCACTGTGTGTGCGGCCCACAAACCAATAGCAAAATGTTTGCAGGTTCAACCTGTAAGCAGTAGCTATTCAGTCTGTTGCCTTGGCAACATCTGATTCAGTAAATACAGGTGGCTGAGTAAAAAGAAGCACTTCTCTTAAACAAAATATTCTTAATCTGGGTTAAATTTCAGCTAGGAGGAGACAGCAAAAAAACCTCCACTGCCTCAGAATTCTCAGCTTGAAAAACAAAGAGAGAGGGAGTGTCTTTATTCTGTCCTTGAAAGGGTTACTTTAGAGAACACGTGACTGCCCTTGTAAACACAGGAAATTCTGATTATTCTGTCAACAAGCTTTGTCTGCATTCTGGTAGATAGTAGTATACCAGGATCTCTCACTGGCCAAAGGACAATGATTAGATCAATGATTGGATCACTGAAAAATATTTTATGTCCTTTTCTTATACCCTGTACAGCCTTCTGTTCACAGAAGAGAATTTCAGAAGGTTTAAGAGCTTTCAAATCAGACCCTGGTTACCAGAACTAACCCCTCTTTTTGTACACTGGTGTGGGAGACAAATACTTTTAAAATTTAAAACTTGGCCCAAATTGTGGATCCTTCAAGATTTGAAAATGTTTTCAATTGTCTCTGTTTTCTCACACTTTAAAAGCTGCATTCTATTTCAGGTAGAGGATTAGTAAATTTTTCATAGTATTTTAAAGATATGAAGCAGTATTATGTACAAGCTACTTCAAAATTCTAAAACATTCCTTTAGAATAGAATGCATCATTCCAAGTAACAGAATATGCAGAAATATCAGTAAGCACAGTGTTTTACAGTCATTTGTACCTACCCTTAAAATATCTCTTACCTTGTGGTAGAAGCACATCGATCAACCATTCACTGTGATCCCTAAAAAAATTGTATATCTAATTAGCTTTCTGGGTTTTTTATACATACATAATAATAAAAAAAAGAATAAATGAGGTTAGCTCATCTCAGGCTATATTCCTTCCAGGTATTAAGACAAGTCTGGATCAATTTCAATTCTTTACTCTGCTGTTTCACAGTATAACCTAGAGAATAATCTGAAATACTTGTTACAGAAAAGTAATCAAGTCCTTTCACTGTAATGAAAGTAACGAATTACCTTTCATTGTAATGTCCTGCTTTTAACAACTAGAGGATAAGGGGAAAATGCTTCATAAACAAATGTTTGTACATTAACAAGGTTCCCCTGTCAAAGTCAACACATCCCACAATATCTATTCAGAGATTTTAACTTTAAAACTCGCTACTGTTCAACCTAGATGCAAATGCTGATTATGTGGGGCAAGATTCTGTAATGCCTGTTCATACTGAGTGTCAGTATGTTCCATATATTTCAACAGGGTTATCTATATAAATTATATGCTAATTATACTGAAATAAAGCATAATTTCAGAGTTCTGAACTCTGGAATCTGACTATACCTGACCATTTTCCAGCTCTTAGTTTACCTACCCTGCAATTCTCTGACTGCATTCTTCACAAAGATACAGGGGAGGCGGCTTATCACCCAAAGCCACAGACAAGGATGGGTCAATGCACATCTGAAACACAGAGAAAGAAAAGAATTAACACATCTGTTCATTCAAGTTCACTCAGAAAGTTCAACACATTAATGCTCAGACTTAAAATATAACACAGCTTTGGTATGTGTTCAGAGGATTTAGTATTCTGAAAGAGGGTACTCAGCATCTGGCAGCACAGGATCTCAAAGTATTTCTAACAAAGAGAGATATGTAACTGAAAATGATAGCCCATGGGAAGACAACAGGATATATTTCAGTATCAGTATTATCACTCTCTGAAAGACAAGTCTATTTTGTGTTACACATGTACATTGCATAGTCATGACAGATTTACTTTATTTTTTTCGAAAGAGATAGTCACTTAGATAATCCATTGCAAGGTAATGCAGAAGTTTAGATTTTTCTCTCAGTAACACCTCTTCCAGCAAAGCTGAATTTTCAGCTTAGTTACTAACAATACGGCATAACTCCAGTGACAGAATGAAGACTATAAATCCAAAGTTCCTTTGGCAGCATAGCTCCAAACATCGTCTTGCACTATCTTTTATCCTTCCACATTACCCAGTTACAGAAAACAGTTACAGTTCACAGCCAGTTACATACACTTTTGTGTGGTTTGTATTATTTAAGGAAAAGCTGAACAGTAGCATGCATACACAACATCCTAACCATTTAAATCAAAATGTTTCTTACTTCATTCAAGTGCAAGACCTTACTAATAAAGACAAATGCCTCTTTGAATATTTCTCATCTTTGTTAATTTACATTCATCTATTCAAGAGACAGCCAGCTGCATTTTTCTGAATGATGTCTGATCAAGACAGGTTCTGTCGAAGTTAAGCTAAGAGATCCTTCAGAAATATTCAGGTATTTCATCTGCAAAGATTAGAACTGTAAATTGCATTGATATTTCACTCTGTTCCATGATTAGTCTGAAATTAATGATCATTAGAACATGCAGCAGCATCTTCCAGCTTTTTTTCTTATGAAAAGGAATCATGGAGAATAATTGGAGGGGGCAGGAAAGTGGTCCCTCGCAGGACTGGTGAGATGAGTGTCACCATTATACCATATCAGTATCATAGCCTGTGGAAAAGGATCAATGAAGATTTTTTGACTAATGTGATTTTGTTAGTATATGACTTGATGCCCAGAAAATTGGTTGTATCTGCATGTTTAACTAGATGCAAGTCTAATTAATTACTACCCCTAAATGTAGTATGCTCTGGACTTGGGATGCTGTTCTTGCCTCTGCCATCAAACTGCACTATGATTCTGGTCAAGAAATTTTAATTTTTGTTATCCTGCATGCAAACAGGAAAGTCAGTTAGCACCTCCTCTACAGCTCTCTTTGAGGGAGGTAAATAAAGCTTTGTTGCTATTTGCTTTAGGACATGTTCTGAGCAAACAATCACAATCAGAGTAGGTGCATTGTATAATCTCAATCAAGATACCAAGGTAAACGTCTACCTATGCAAATGACAATGTTTCCTGTATATACAGTAATATTTATGCACATATTTACACTCATATCTGTTCATGAAAATATTTACATGGATTAGCCAGGAGCCAGCTTAGAGTTTTAAAATGTGCTCTGCAAACATCCTCATGTTTAATATCAAGACTTGGCACACAGCAGTTGGAGGAAATATCCCATCTTGCTTTAGGCAGCCAGAGAACATATTTACAAAGTTCTGGCCCCCTTTGCCTCAACAGGCTTTGCCATTCCCTTAGCTTCTGCCTTTGGTCACCTGCACATAACTAGAGCATAAGACTGGGGTCAAAGTGCAACCTCCTATCCCCTAGACAGTTGGGATTGACCCCTGGAGAAATAGCAGTACCTTCACAGCTGGTTTGTTAATTGCATTATGGCATTCGATGTGTTGGCAATGAATAGGATTCCAGGCTGCAAAATCAAACACACAGCTGATTAATAAAAGGAGAAAATATATTTATATTCTTTGTGTCTAACTGTATCAATTGAGAAGATCCTCTTGCACTAAGTGGTATACAAATATGAGGGAAGATCTAAACATTCCTCAGGAAGCCTAGTAATTACAATAAACAACCTAGAATATACATGCCTACTGACCTGTTTGGGATAAAATTATGAAATGAACCATGAACTCAGCAAAGAATTGAAAAAAGTAAGATGCAGACATCCCTGTTATAGACCCTTCCTAATCTCATCAACACTATGAATTAATTAATTATCCTACCAGTCCAGGAGCAGGATGGTAAGAGTAACTGAGTAAACTGAAAAATGAAAACACAGCAACCATAAAGTAAAAATAGTCCAGCCATAGAAGGAGCCTTAGCTTTGTAATGACAAGAAGCATCAACAGAGGTAAGTTCAATTGGCATCACTTGGATGCTATATGGGATGGTCCCTGGGTCAAAATGCCATGCACCTGCAGATAACACTCATCCCATTCTAGGATAACTTAACAGAAAATTTATATATAGGAAAATTATTTCAGGCTACCCAATGCTAGTAACGGTTCAAATGGCGCATCATGCTTAGTTTACAGACCTGCTTGCATGAAAGAAGTGACGCAGAGCAGTACAAGGATGGATTTCTTAAAAAGTCATGAAAATCCATCAACCTTCAAGGGAAGGCTTTAGAATAGAACAAACAAACGCATCTCAGGAACATTCATGATGTACTAAAGTTGTTCTAGGGGGTCTTCTAAGGTCTCTTTCAATCTTTCATTTGTATTATTTCAAACATCTCATTCTGGTTCAGAAATTTTAAAAGTGAGCACAGCATATCCCATATCACAGATATTATTTCAAACCGCTTGAGACAGGCAATAAAGAAAAGCAAGTCATGAATTGCTGCTGGACAGCCCCCACTGTAGAACCACAACCCCATCAATATCGTTGAGGAGTCTGGCAGACAGAGGACTTTGTACCACCCACCTACTCAGCTCCAGCTGCACTGTTGACTTTGTCTCTCATTTTCACCCTATCAACCTTGAGAACTTATTCCATTATACTGACTCCACCTGACATTACATGGCTTTTTATGACAGTAATAGCCAGATAAGGAGTCTTAGCAACAGCAGCAGTGATGGTGGCTGGCACAACAAAAGCAACCAAAGCACTAATTGAGTGGAACACAAGCCAGAATCCTTGTGAGGCTAATAAGGTTGTTTCATAGACCATTTGGAACACTGTATTTATTTCTTCTCCTATTCTGGTTTAGTTAGTATTGGGAGTAACACAATATATTTAGCAGCCATTATCACAGTCTTCATTTTTCATAACATTTTTTGAAAAAGAGAGAGAAATTGGTATTGTATACACTTATGCAAGTACCAACTTATCAAACAAAAGAATTCAAAATACAGCACAGAACTGTAAATATGTGACATCAACACACTTCTAATTATTTACTTTTTATTTATTTTGGCTTATACAAGAACAGCTGCACTGACCTGTGTACTGCAGTCCTCTGTACTCACTGATTGCCCCAGGGGGTTTTAAATTTGGCCAATAGTGAAATAACATTTGTACTGCTGGAGGTTTAACTTGAGATGGTCCATAGGCAATCACATACAGCAAATCCTGAGGAAAGATACGTACAAAATGTTTATTTTGCAAGGTAACAAAACACAATTCAATATATATTACTTGTGTTTAGAGATACCTGAACACATAAAACATACACATTTCATGTTCTATCAAACATCCTTTACATGTTCTTACAAGTAGATTAGATGATTAACTTCAAAAATATACTCACAATTGGCTTCTTAGTTTGATCGGACCACCCAATGGCTACCACACCACCCACATAGCAAATAAATCTTCTGTCTAGCCATGGATCCAAGAGGCATGATACAGATAAACAACTGGATCCAGATCAGATTCAAGCTAAGAAACTAACTTACAAATAGTCCTCGCAAAAGTTCAGTCCCACATGAACTGAGAAGATTCATGTTTATTACAGTTCCTGTTAATCAGAGCCACAACCATATAGTATTTAGGAAACAGAGCTCTGTTCCACAAAACATAGGGCTGCTTCTGTAAATTAAAAATCAGAAGGACCTTCCTGTCCATAATCCAGAAGGAAGATTGGATAATAAAGATCATTTATAACTTCTTGGCACTAGGTCAGTTCAATATTCAAGCCATCTGTTTTTCATTACCATTCACATACAGTCATTTCCACAAAGTATATAGGATCATAAACTTACTTTCCATACTTCTTGCTTATATTTCATGAGGCATTCCAATAATTGGCAGTGATACACTGAAAGAGAATATACACAATACTGAAATGGAAACACAAGTTACAGAAGTGATATAATTAGCTGATTGGCTTTGCTTTGCCTGTCCCAAACTCTATACCTCATTTAATTACTTTTATTTTCAATTTTATTTTATTATCAATGCCCTGAGAGTCATCACAAAAGATTAGAAAATAAATATTAATAATTTGTTTCTGTCAAGGAATGCAGTGAGATAACAACTATGATTAGTGTACAGCTTTTCACAAAGCAACAGAGATCTTTTTCAAACCCGCCTCATTTAAGTATAGTTGCTAATTCACTTAAACTTTGTCCCGCTGGCATAATGCAAAGCTGTAAATGGGTATCTTGTCATTTACCTTGAAACAGTATTGGAAGTCACATGTAACAATACACTATTCCCCTGTATACCAAAGGTAATAGGAACCACTCTATATCAATCAAACATGAGAGCCAAATAAACTCCTTTACATGTTTGACTTCCCAAAAACCACAGGGCAAAATTTTCAGCAGATGGTTGGAACATGGAATTCACAAGCAAAAATAGAACATGAAAAATGTGTGAGTAGTTTTGTGCCACAGTGACAGAGAATGGGAATGGCCTTGTGTTTAGATACTTACAAACACATTTAAATTCACTATAGTTCTCTTGAGCCTGCAGCCTGTTTTCTTTAAAAAAATGTATCAGTTATGAACTTGGTGGGACAAACTGTTACTGTGCGTTTCTATAGTCAAAGTTAGTGGCGATTTCTCTCCAACAATGATGTTATATATCAACACTATTTGATGTCAAACAAGAGTAGATCAGAGTCACCAACCCCAGGCTAAATCCTATTTCTTCTTCACAATGCGATCCCTTATCTATATAATGATTACTTCAAGCACAATTCTCAGAAATTCTAGTTTAGACTAAAATCACGTATTTTTCATCGTGTGTTGGATAGTGAGACAAATTTTTCCCATCATCTGAACTTTTATGATTGCATTTGACATAGCGCTCCATGACGTATAATTTTAGAGAGAATGATATCATGTTGCAGGTTTACACATACCAGGGTTTGATGTGTACTGCATTGCAATCATTAGCATTGATGATGCAGATAGATTGACATGTGCTGGAACACCTTCTCTTTTTGAGGATCCCACTTAGAAGAAAGAGAAAAAAATAAGCCATTTTTATTGCATAACAAGGAAAATTAAATAAGCATAGAATAAAACTGATTCCAACTGATGCAAATAAATTCCCTAAGGTACCATGTCATTTAAAAATAAAACAAAACACAACAAAACCAAAACAAACTAAAAAACTAGAAACATTCTGTATCAGAAGAGGTGAAACCCCTTTCCTACTGGAAGAGAAAAATTACTAAGAATATGGTATTGCTTCACAAAGCACACACCAGGTTTTCCAGATCAGTAAGATTTCATTCTCAGAGCTGAATTAACCAAAGACAGTAATATTCTCAGGCCCTCTCCATCCAAATCCACAGACCAGTCAAAACAACATCACTTGCACAGTCAAGCGTACCTAGGGTTTGTTTTGTAGGAAAGGTAAGGACAAAGAGGATGTCAAAGAAACAAGAAAAAATGAAAAGCCTTCATTTGAGGCATACTAGTGAAGGGTTGGAGCTGGTGGTAGCTGCTGGCTGTTGGCCTATGACATAGATTACCTCTCAGGGAGCACATGCTATAAGTTCAAGTTATATAGCAACATACTAGAAAATTTAGTTCCCTTTGTTACCCAACCTGTGCATTAACATAATGATAAACAGTGGAACTGAAGTGTAGCTAAGCTGTTGTAAGTGGACTTTAAACAGGAAGTGGCTAGAGTTCCTTCTGGTCTCCAAACAAGTGGTTACTATTAAATGGTATACTTGGAAAAACCCTGCAGAGTGTAGGTGTTTATTTGCCAAACTGTAACATGGCAATATGGCTTTGAAGGCAACCTCCTACATAGATATAGGGCATCTATCTTCCCTATCCTCATTCACAGGACTTCCCTAAGCCTGGCTGCCAGGACCCAAATACTAAGCATTTGGGATAGAAAGGCAGAACTGTAGCTACCAGTTCAGTGAGATGCTTTCATCCCTGCTATCTGGCACTCCAGCTTTCAGTTTGATTCAGAGCTGAACACTATGGGAAGGAAAGGTTCTGTATTTGCTTTGTGAAGGGGCAAATCATTACCAGTGGAGAAAGAGCAAGACACATTGAAAGAGCACTCAACTGGAAAAGAAGAAAGGAAGGGAAGGGAAAACAAAGAATTTCTCTCTTTGGTCCGGCACTTCTCATCATGACCCAACGCCACTACGGCTCTCTTCAATGCACTTGATTCATACTTGGTGGAATCTCATCCACACATGTAAGAGGACCCAAATTATTACCATGATGTCTATTTGTATGGATTTAAATTGCAAAACACTCAGCTCTAACCTGACAATGAAAACATGGTCATCAGCAGAAAAGTAGGACACTGTACTAGAAGCTGAAGTTAAAAAGTAAGAGTGGTCTCATAGATATCTGACCAAAACTGAGGAAAAGAAAGAAAGCACAACAAAAGTTGCTCTCTGCTCTAATGGGATGCAATCTCTGCCAAGGGCAGTTGGGGAACAGTATCTATTTAAGTAAACCGAGGATTCTGGAAAACCGTTTTACAGATCTAAAGATAGACAGGCAGGATAAGTCACCTACATCCACTGTTCTTTAGTAGGTAACAGCAATGGAAGGAGTTTAATGCAACATTCCGTTCTTAATTCAAAGAGGACCTATTGCACACACATACAAAACGTATCTTAGTAATTTTCATTTTCATACTGTTCTTAGACCTGTCAAAGGTCTAACAGAGATGAGAAAACATCACTGCAATGTCTTACAAGAGACTATTTCACATGGGGAAATCGAGGTACAGAAGAGTTAAGGAATTTCTCCAACGTCACTGACTGGTAGAGTCAGAAAATGTAGCTGATAAATTTCCATAAAATCTTAATCTCCAAGCACTGGACCATGCTTCTCTCTGTGCTCTAACAGCATCTTCTACATGCCAAAATGACATCAGTGTTAATCTCAATATAGAAGTTGTTCGTGTTTTTCCATAAAAGTCTGGAATACAGATAAGGAGGGGACAGTCTCACAGAATCATGTGATGGTTGCTGTTAGAAGGAACCTCTAAAGGTCATCTTGTCCAACCGCTCTACTCAAAGAAAGGTCAACAATAGCAGGTACTCACGAGGTGGTCTGGATGTGTTTTGAGCATCTGCTAGGACGGAGAATCTGCAACCTCTCTGTCAAACTATTCTACTGTTTGCTCACCCCATAGCAAAAGGCTTGTTGGTTAAAACTGACTTTTAATATTGATCCTAATGCTTCTCCCTGCAGTACCTGCTTAAATTTCTCACTACTACTGAAATTCCATCAAGCTTTCTACCAGGTACATAGACAAGCATACAGAACACACACTAGGATTCACATTCTGAAGGGATTATGAAATTATGTGATCATGTGACACCCTTGGGGAAGAAAAAGAAAGAAAGGAGAAAAAGGCAGGCACTGTCAAATTCAGTCTTAACACCGAAGGATAGGAGACATTACAGGCACAGCTATGTGGTACAGTACTTAAATTGAAAATGCCAAGAAGAGAGGGCAGGAGAAAAATCAAAAATTCATCACAAAATCATTACATTGAGAATAGTCATTCTTGTACAGCCAAATTTAGTCCGGACGCAAATGTTATGCATGCTGCTATTGCATTTATCATTTCAGGAGCAGTTTGCCCTTTGACTCTGTATTCAAAGCTCCCACTGCTGACTCTGAAAGTTCTATGAGTTCTGAAAACAATGTATTTTTTAAATAAGGCAATTTTGACCCTTTAAATGAAGGAAGAATTCACACAGTAACATACCACAATAAACACCAAAAAATTATATAATTATTTACCTTTGAAATATAGTCACATGGAATTATTTTTACATACAGCAGATTGATGTCCCATTACAATTCTACAACAGATCAAACTTTGACTGCTACAGTCAGATATTAATATAGCAGTGCACAATGTTTTCTGAGACATAACAATACTAAAATTAATTCTACTTACATATAGCCATAGGCAGAAAAGATGTACTGAGATACTCTATAATATCCTTGTGTAGAAATGGAGGAAAGGTAGCTAGTGTTGAAATCATTGTATAGGGTAAAGTACTCAGAATATCATCATTGAGAAAAGGAAGTAAGCATGTAGTAGTGTAAAAAATTGATTGCCCAAGATCTGTTGAATAAAATGAAATAATACAGAATCATTACAATGGAAAGATAATTACGACTATGTACTTTTTAGTTTATAAAAACACACAAAAAAACCCATTTAAATTCAAGTTTTCCCCTCAAGGTAATTTTGGAAGTTAATCTCTATAGACAGGAGGCTTCACCTAGCATTTTTAAGCCCCTAAAATTGAGGGAAATAGCTGTCCAACAGTATTTAGAAGAGTTTGGACAGAATATGAATACTATAACCAGTAAAACCATTAAAATCAGTGCTGATTTTAATCATACAGTGATTAACATACAACAGCCTGCATTTAAGTAGAGATGTTATTAGAAGCCAAACTTCATATGCACTTTGGCTTTGAAAGGCCTGCTTTTGCAAAAAGCATTCTAGTCTTTATTGGCCAGAGAAAAATAAGATTTTGATTTGAAGAGAGCTGCAAGGTAACCCCCACAGAGACGACAGGAACTGTCACTGTATTTTTCAAACATCATGTGATTCAACTATGGATCTTGTTTCTTGGGAAGCCATTGAGGCCAAAACCGGTGAAGGCTTAAAAGCATGGTGAAGGCTTAAAAGCAAAGGACTATTTATCAAGAATTTCCATCATACCATGACTCTTTGAAAGGGATACTTAAGAAATGTGCAACATTTCGAGATCCAAAAGGCAGGAACAGGTTACTGCGCATCTGGGCACTGTGGCATCTTTATACCCTCTTTCAAATAAGAAATTGAGCTGGGGACAATAACTGTCAGAGAAAGGTTACAGAACTCAATGAACTCCAAGTGTGAACCTGTATGATGATTCCAATACATAATAAGGCCTTTTCCCTGCATGAGAGGGATTTATTTTGTTACTTGCTCTGTAACCTTAAGTATGTTACACAGGCTTTCAAGTGTCTTCTGTACAACTAGGATGATTTTAAAAGTGCTGAGAGATCCATACCTGTAAACATCATGAGTCATAGTAAGAATTAAAATTAGCACTCCATTTCAGTGGTTCTGGCAAGTTTTTTATGCAGGGGTCTAATCCCTAAGACCCTTAATGCTGGAGAGCACTTCTCTCTTGTAATACATATTTACCAGGACAACCTACTGGACCAGTTGTACTTACCCCAACAACACGGATGGTTCTGATTTAAAAAATGTATTTCTTTTAGGCAAATGCTAAGCTGAGAAAGAAAGAACAAATCGTACTGCAAAATTTAATTCTCCATACATAGAAGCATAGAAAATAGCAAGTGATATCCCCCTGCTTCAAGCATGAGTCAGCCAAAATATTCCTGGCAGATATTTATCTAAACTGTTCCTAAAAACTTGCAGGATAGTTCATTTGCCCTCCTGGCAATTCATCCTAGTGCTTAACCATCTTTATCATTAAAAGGCCTTTATATATATATATATATATATATATATATATATATTTCCATTGCTGCGGTTCAAGCCTGTAAATTCTTATCCTGATCAACTCTAACCACAAACAGTTTGGTTCAGTTTATTTCTACTTGCAGAAACCTTTACATATTTGTATACAATAATCATTGCTCCCTTCTATTTTTCTCTAAGCTAGGCAAACCAAGTTCTTTCCATTTTTCCTCACTGTTCACATCTTCTAGACCTCAAATTATTCTTGCTTCTTTCTCCTGGATGCCTTCCAAATGTCTTTCTTGAAGTCAGATGGACAAATCTGATAATTTTAATCCAGCAGAGCTGTTAGAATGATAAACAAAATGCTTTGGGTGTTCCATATAGAAAACACCTATTTACATATTGCTAGAATATTATTAATATACTGGTGAATTATGGTCTGCCTCTCATCTACTGTAACATCCAGAGCTCTACAATATGGCTTTTAAGCTAGTATTTCCCCCCATTTCATTCTGCCTTTGAGTTCTCCTTCTTAAACATAGTATTTTACATTCCTTCTTTGAAGGTGCATCAAAATATCATGTAATTTGCCAAGATTGTTTTGATTCGGATATTTTTCACATAAAGGACATGCTATTTGCCATCTCGATAACCCCTGCAAATCAAAGTGCTCTCTCATTTCCATCAATCAAGTAATAAAATTAGAATATTTAATCACATGAGACCCAGCAGAGACTCCTGTAAGATTCCCACTTGCTATACCACTCCAGCTGACAAGAGCCACTGGTAATTACTCCCGGAGTGTTTCCCTCACTCAAGTGGGGACTATATGCCCCAGATTGCCTATCAGGATGTCAAGTAACAAAAGGCTGACTAAGGACTCTTGCCTTAGCAGCCAAGAGGGCCAATCGTGTCTTGGGGTGCATCTAATACAACGTTGCCAGCCAGTTAAGGGAGGTGATTGTCCTGCTCTACTCTGCACTGGTGCAGCCCCACATTGAGTACTGTGTGCAGTTTTGGGCACAGCAATATAGAAAGGACATAAAACTACTGGAGAGTGTCCAGAGGAGGCCACAAGGCTCAAGAAGGGTTTAGAGGAGAAATCATATAAGGAGAGTCACTTGGTCTGTTCAGCCTGGAGGAGTCTGAGGGGGCCTCATAGCCATTTTGTGTTTCCTCACAAGGGAAGGAGGAGGAGCAGGCACTGACCTGTTCTCTCTGATGATCAATGATAGGACTGGAGGGAATGGCAGGAAGATCTGCCGGGGAGGTTTAGGTTGGACATTAGGAAAGGGTTCTTCACCCAGCAGGTGGTGGAGCACTGGCACAGCTCCCCAGGGAAGCAGTCACGGCACCAAGCCCTCAGACACACGATGTGAATGTTGGGGTTGCCCTATTCAGGGATAGGAGTTGGACTTGATGATCCTTGTGGGTCCCTTCCAACTCAGGTCATTCTGTGATTCTGTGATTCTACGACAGGAAAACTCCACCAGGAGAGCCACTGTGCTCCCATAATAGGAAATCATGCCTGCTCAGTGTTATTTGTTCTTTACAGGTCTCCATTGGTTGTTAATTATCACCATGTCATCCATTTAGGAAAAGACTGTTTTGATAATTAACTGCACTATTTCTAGCAACTGAAGTTAAGTCAGTAAGTCTATACTTTGCTAGGAGTCCCCCTCCTGCAAGATATCATTTCCTAGTGCAAGTCTTTGATGCAAAACCTGCTGCTGCCAACTCAAAAGAAATTCAGTATTTAACAGAAATAACCTTCCACCTAAAGAATTTCAGCAGTATATCAGAAATTGCAACAATCTTCCCATACTGATACCATGGTGAAAATTAATTTTTGGATTACGCAACACAGGAAGAATCCCAGGCTCCTGAACCCCAGTATAGAAAGCCACAGACCCACAAGCGATACATATGCAGAACTTGAGGGAAAACAATATACATACAAAATTAATCTTGTGATTGAATAATTCGGAATATAAGAAAATACAGCTTTTCTGCAAGTCAGACAGAGATATTGCTATCTTTTAGGCAGGAACATTTTAATGTCACCTTAAATCAACATAACCACGTTTTTTTCTTCTATTATATGTACACTAAGTTCTATTTAGAGATGGACCTTCACCAAAACACTCAATCTGCATATTCATTATAGGCCAGATATACATTTGCAGTTAATTTGTGCCTTTTTAAGAGAGCCATCTCAAAAAGACCAGTCTAAAGATACCTCAGCAGACTCAAATTCAAAATCCAGATTTTTTTAGACCCATTTATATTATTTTTGTTACATACCATTGTATTTTAGTTATATACCACCAGCATATCACCAAAAATCAGACAACCTCAGAATTCAAACCCAAATCCACAGTTAGCAGAAAAAATCTTTTATTTAAGAAAGTCAAACCAAACACTTGATATAAACGCATCCCAGTAGATTTGAATTCCAGATCCAGGTCAGTTTAGGCCCACCTCTTCTACTGCATTTATGCATGATTCATGGATTCACAGCACTGAAGTTAAGCGTACTGGAAGGGTTCAAGGGCCTGCTTACCATGTTGACCATGTTGTAGCAAGGGAACTAGATCCAGCAGTGTCACCAGTGTCACGTAAAGTCCTTGATAGTCCAAAGATGGGTAGTCTGATAACTGAGCATCACGACTTTGCTGGCCACGTTCAGATGGAGCATCTCGCAGGACGCTGTAAAGGAGGGAGCGAGTAACAGTAGGGTTGATGGAACTGACCTGTGGTCTTAGAGATGGGGTGAGTGGGAATGGCACAGGAAAAAGACACATGGTCATGGGCACTGTCAAATTGGAGGCATCTTGATTCTCCTTCTTCCCTGTGCGGGACAAAATGCTGTTGGGGGGACAAAGAAAAAAAAGAGACAACAAAGACACAAAGAACAGCACATTACATTGAAATGACACTATAAAACAAATAATAAAAAACCAGATACATCCCACATAAGATGCAATCACTACCAAACGCAGTGTGTCTACAAATCTAGTAACCATTCACATTCATGCTTCAAGACAGGAGAATTAAAAATTGTCATCTAAGAAAATTTCATTGCATCTCATGTGTTATCTGGTTCATAAGGAGCAAAAATATAAAAATGCATGTTTCAGTGCCCTACCCATGTTTCACAGTTACGAAAAATTCTAAGAATTAAAGGTGTTTGCTATGGAAAAACGACTGTGTCAAAATAGGCTGGAATTTTGCTCTGAGATTTTGAGGGTTTTTTGAGAGATTCCCTTCCCTCCCCATTATCTTTGGAACCAACTGACTGAAAACATGCAAAATATAGGTGTGGCACTTGCAGAAACATGTTTTAGCAAAGAATAAACATGTGTGTTTATTAAGATAATCTTAAAAATCACATGTTTATTGCATTAAAATAATGTCTATGTATTTTATGATACTGTTTCATGATCACTCATTCAGTATCATTTGAGATAATGAAGTTTAAACAGGCACATGGATTTAGAAATAATATAATATTTCTAAAATGTTAACTAAACTACATTTGGAAAAGTTGTAAAATAATATATTGTAGATGGTCTTTAGCATATGTTTGTGAGCTAATGATAATGGTTGTTTATGTGTGTTTTTAATTTTGCCCATGTTTAAGGAGGAAACATTTTACTTTATGAATACAAACACTCCTTGGGTAAATAGTTACCTTCAAAAATCTAAGGGCTAAGCAAGCAAGATCAATTACGTAACTGCAGATCAGACAGTATGTTACCATACATTCCTGCTGTTACTTACGTTATTATTCAACAAAACTCACTATAAACTAAAGGAGAAATAATTTCAAAAAATGAAAAGAATTTAGTGGGAATCAAAATAAAAGCTATACGTCAACCAGCTTGTTATGCCATTTTAAGAATTCTGTAAACATGTTAATCTAATTTTATTTAAAAAATAAACCCCACTATTTTAAATAAAAATAAATTGTCACTTAAGCAGTGTTATGTTTTAGTTATCAGGCAATTATAGGGTTATCTCAAAATCTTCATATGTGCCTATAAAAATATAATATGCCTTTTAAATATATTAAACCACACACAATACTTTTTTTTTTAAAAAAAAAAAGGACTTTTTGCACCTCTCAGTGGTTGGAATTTCCAAAAGCAGTTGCGGTTGGTTTAACTCTGTTCCCAAAGTCAAAGTCAGTGCTCAAACTTACAAGAAACAAGTCGGTGGCATTAAAGCTCCCACTGAATGAAGAGCAGGATTATGTCAAAAGCGAGCTCTTCTGGAAACCTCAGTCCTCTTTAATGGTACCAAGACCCCTGTATCATATAATCACCTTAGCACAGATATATCTTACCTCTCAAGGCAATTCAACAATTTAGAGAAGCTATACTCTTGCTAAGGTGTTTATAAGAGAAGGTGTCATTCACTTGCAACATATATAAAACACTTCTACAAGTACATTTCTATGTCAAGTGGCTGCTATGATACCACACTTGCAGTCAGAGATGACAGATATATTAAATATTTTAAGAAACTACATATTTTTTTCCTTTTTTATTATGCCTTACATATCTGGTAGATTATTTTGGTTTCTGTTACCCAATGTCCAGTAAAAGAAATGTAGTGACTGTCATGACAGTGCTTATGAAATCATATCAGAAAATCACCTACGATCTAAGTATAACTTTAAAAAAAAATGATCAAAGTGCTGATTCCTTTTAATTTGCTTGATGTTCATTTGCTGAACTTTGCACCTCATGTTTAGAGATAAGAAGGTACTAAATTTACATTCTTTTCCTATCTATAAAAGGATTATACCAATTACCCATCCCTTTCCTTGCCGACACATCCCTTCAAGTGCACTCATTTCCAGAAAGGATATTGCTGTATTAATTAATCCTTACTTTGGAAAGTGTAAGGCAGTTATGGAGAGCTTAACACTGCAGGCTTCCCTTCCTTTTAACATGGAGCTGTGGCCCATCTATTGACTAGAGGCCAGAGCACACACCTTTTGCTCACTTCAGGAACAGCAATGAGACAGTGTCTAAATTCAAGCTGCAACCATGCAAAATAAGGAAAAAAACAAACTTTCAGACCCAGTCTTTTGCCTGACCCATAGGTTTTAAACGCAACAAACAGAAGAGTCAAAACTGAAAATCTAGGAAGTCCCTTAAGACTTAAGATACAATGATTGCTTTACTGAGAACTTGGTGTGTCTGAAGATTGTAGCTCAATACTGAACTTGCTCCATGAGAAGTGACAAAGCTTCCAGGGCTTGTTTCAAGATTTGTACATCTTTGCTGCAAATCTATCTCAACATTACTGCCTTCCAGGAAAGGTTTCCTAAAATGCTTACAAGAGAATGGCGTCTCACCAAGGCAGCAAAACAAACTTGACTGGTAATTAGCCACTGGGCACCTAGAACTACTCCTTACGTAAAACATTTTATTTAAAATACAAATGGAGAATTTTCTCCAAGAAAATGTGAAAGAATGAGCTGTTCTGCAAGATGTTTAGTAAGCCTTAGATCATTCCTCAGATGAGGGAGAAAACACTGAAAATGAGCAAGGCATGAAACAAATTCATGCTGTAATGTAAAGAAATGCTTTTGCCCAAAGAGAAAACTAAGGAAGAACTAAATGAATCAATGTGCTATGCATTGTGTATGGTGATTTTATGTGATGTTTGTTCATTGAAATAAGGATTTCTTTCATCCATTCCACATCTCTTCCCCCCACCCCTGAGCTTCTGATTTATCAAGGCTATGTACACAGCAAAGGAGCAAGTTAACCCCCTGTGCAATCCAACTACAGCTATCATAATGACACCAGATATGACTGATCCAAACCAGTGGGCATGCCCCACTGAAAAGAACACAATGTGCTGTAACATATATAGTAAGAAGCAATAATAAACAGTAAAAGCTACACCTGTGAACCCCAAGCATCATATGGAATTTCTCTGATTAATCACTATTCCTCCATTATTTCTTCCTATGTTCATCAAGAAATGTTTGTCTTAAAAAAAATGAGCTGCAAAGAGAGTACACATCAAACCAAGAAATATTTTTTAAAGTTATTTTAAAACAGTAAATGATCACAAGCAACCTGAAGACCAGACAGAAAATCTCCAGAAATCAATAAGCATTTTTGCTACTGTTTGATTGGTATTCTCTTAGCAGCCCAAATTCATTGCATGTGCTCTGTTTCAAGCTAGAGAGATTATTCTCAACCATGTACTTCTATCATTGATGTTAAACCTTGCACAATGAAGTCTCAGTATAGGAGGCAGAAAGAAGACTCAGCAAGCAGAATATGCAAAAAAAAATTCTGAACATGCTCTTCTGAAAGGTTCCTAAGCCGTCTGTTTAGTTTTAGGGAAAATTATGCAGAAATCTGCATACAGTGGGTGGGAGTTCCCCTTTTCCCCATCTGCCACACTAAATACACGGTGTGTTTTGTTTTGCTTTTTTATCCAGCTTCTTTCTTAGTGTGTATAAGTTGCTTTCTTAGCAAGTGTGTAAACTATACTGGTTCAACCAAAGCACTCGGGCATTGACTCACATTTCAAATTCCCCACTTACAGAGATCCAGAATGTGGATTTGACCTTGCTGAGTATCAGAAGTCCACCTAAATTTAGATCCAAGTCCTGGCTTCAATTTCTGGTGCCTTTTTAGGTCTGAGGCTGACCAGATCCCAGATTGTGAAGGACAAAGCCATTTGTGTAGACCTGCCTATCAGCTATGAGTCTCATTTCTGTCCCATGAAGTTCAGCATTATCAACAGCAGGATTTTAGTTCAGTCCCATTCTAAACGTGAAATAAGGAAATGGAGCTGCTCAGTTGTGCAATTGCTTCCCTTATTTCTGAACTGCTCTCATAGTTGCTAAGTACAAAGCTTTACTAGTAAGCCCAGAAACATCACTGCTCATGGAACATGAAGAACTTTCCAGACAGGACATGTCAGCTGTATAATAAAAAAAAAAAAAAAGCCGTACTGGTTGCTATAAGTTTTCAACTCTCTGAATGTCAATTTTCATAGTTTCTTGAAAATTTCAAAAGTGAACAGGAGGCTTTTAACTTTGCAGCAAACAAGTATTCTTCTGACAATGAGTATTGCTATCTATGTATCTTTCCTTACAAACAGGGTCAAGATTTTGGATACATCCTATGTGCTTTAAATGAATGTTAGAATGAACTACTGTCATTCCCTAAAGTTTCAATTCGGGCTTCTCAACTTATATACATCATAGGGGTATGTGTAAAAGCATTTGGGTTAATTACACTTTGTAAATGTTTCCTCATCAAATAAGGCAAATAGCCCTACTTCCAAACTAGTTTCTGACAGCAAGGACAGTCTTTCCAGGTATAAATCAGGAAGCTATGCACAGAAATGTAGATTTAACTGCATTTTTTTGGATGTGAAAACCAGTACCAGCCAAAACCCAGGCAGACAAAAATCACCTTTTGAATGTTGAAAGTCATTTTAAAAACAATTTGAAAATATGAATCCACTAGGTAGCACTGTGGAATATGTCATTCCTAAGTCTCACAATATTTCACATCTTTTTAGCAGGACAAGGGGTACTATTTCCTACTAAAAATGTATTCTGTAACCATATGGTATTTAGTACTATACACTATAGCATAGCCGTGGATGTTGTCTCCCTTGACTTCACCAAGGCTTTTGATACCACCTTCCACAACATCCTCACAGCAGCTTAGGAAATGTGGATTAGATGAGTGGACAGTGAGATGGATTGAAAACAGGCTGGATGGCACAACCCAGAGGGTTGTGATCAGTAGCACAGTCCAGTTAGAAGCTTGTAGCCAGTGGTGTTCCCCAGGGCTCAGTACTGGGCCCAGTCTTGTTCAATATATTCATCAATGACCTGGATGAGGGGACAGAGTGTACCTAAGCAAGTTTGCTGATGACACAAAACTGGGAGGACTGGTTGTTACACTGTAAGCCTGTGCTGCCATTCTACAAGACCTGGACAGGCTGGAGAGCTGCATAGAGAGGAACCTGATGAAGTTCAACGAAGGGAAGTGTAGAGTCCTGCACCTGGGGAGAAACAACCCCATGCACCAGTACAGGTTAGGGGCTGACCTGTAGGTTAGGGGAATCCTGGTAGACAAGTTGATGATGAGCCAGCAATGTGCCCTCATGGCCAAGAAGGCAAATGGTACCCTGGAGTGCATCAAGAAGTGTGTGGCTATCAGGTCAAGAGAGGTTCTCCTCCCCCTCTACTCTGCCCTAGTGAGGCCCCATCTGGAGTACTGTGTCCAGTTCTGGGCTCCCCTGCTCAAGAAAGACACAGGACTACAGCAAAGAATTCAGCAGAAAGCCACAGACATGACAAAGGGACTGGAGTGTCTCTCTTATGAGGAGAGGCTGAAAGACCTGGGTCTGTTTAGCCTGGAGAAAAAAAGACTGAGGGAACCTTATCAGTGCTAATAAGTGCTAAAGGGCAGGTGTCAAGAGGAAGGCCAGACTCCCTTCAGTGGCCCACAGTGACAGGACAAGGAGCAATGGGCACAAACTGGAACACAAGGAGTTCCACCTGAACATGAAGAAAAACTTCTTTACTGCGACGGCAATGGAGCACTGGAACAGGCTTCCCAGAGAGGTCATGGAGTCCCCTTCTCTGGACATATTCAAAACCCGTCTGGATGCATTCCTGTGCAATCTGCTTTAGCAGAGGGGTTGGACTGGATGATCTCCAGAGGTCCCTTCCAAAACAAATCATTATGTCATTATTACTAAATTTTAGACTAAATCAAAACAATCCTGACCTGTTGTTGTCTTCCAAATCCAGATCTGTAGACAACTTTGTGCCTACTCATATTGTTACAAAGGACTGAACCAGAACCCAAACTTGAAAGCCAGCTGAACCATGGCACAGTACGACCCTAATTCTGTTCACCAGGCTCATTGCTTTAGGCTCCTGAGGCACCAGGACTGTCAAAGAGGTCGTGAGTACATATATCAAACTCCATATGTCACAAATTCCTTTCCTCACAAGTTCAGCATCTTTGTGCATTCAGCTAAGTCTTAGGAGGGCCAAGCAAATGTGTAATCAAGTTCACTTGAGAATCCGCTACTCAATAGCAGCTCAACTGGGCAAACTGGGCAACAGCCACTGAAGAGATTAATTCATACCATTCTTTTCTTACATTATGCTCTGACTTGTTTTGACTGAGCATTGACCCATTAAATCTTGCAACAAATTCAAAGTCAATCAATAACCCTTACAATTCTTTAGCTCTTTTTTCTTCAAGAGCATTAGTTAAATCTTACCTCAATAATGTCTGAGAAAAGTACTTCAGAGTATTTGCAATGTCAGTTCCAGAGGGCACAGGGTAAATGTTGTGGAGAACCCGGTTGTGGTATTCCTGAAGGTAACGAATTTTGGAAGCAACTACATAAAAGACAAAAAAAACACAAAAATTTTCATTTAGGTTTTGTTTGCAGACTTTGACAGAACCTCATCTGTTCCTACCACTTCTGACTTTCTTTTCATTTAAGAACTAAATTGCAAAGAACATAAAAGTCTCTACATTCCTCCTATTTTGATTGAATAAATGGAACACTGCAGTTCAAGAGTGCCAAGGGGAAGGAATGGAAGTGAATGCCTGCATCTGTATTAGACCAACTTTGTGCTAGCAAATTATAAAACCAACACACCAATAAACAACAAAAAAAAACCCAAACAATCCTACACTACTTCTGTGTCTCCAAGGATGTAAAGATTAATTTATAATGAATGAGTCATTGGATCACAGGAGGTTCACGTGAGACTGATAAATACTTCTACAACCAAAGCAGAAATATAAGCTAAGACAGAGCAAGCTTATGTGTTTTACTCTAGGCCATACATTTACTTTGTGCAATGAACTAAAGATATGAAAAGACCTGTGCTGTTTATTTAAGTGTCTTAGGAAATCTGATCAAGCAGGTGAGGGGATTTCAAAGAGCACTAGAAGCTCTCGAGCTTTCCTAAAACCATTTTTTTTTGTTTTAGAAAGACAGTGTGGGTTTTTTTCTAATAGAGATCCTTGTCCAGTATTGGAGTAAACGTGATTACCCACCACAGCTGCAATGCCCTACATTGCCTGCATGGCACAAGACAGTCTCATCAGAGCCACCTGAGTGCATTCAGCTCTTTTTTGCTCTGCTTAGTCTAATCTACTCTCCTGAGAAACAGAGTGCATTGACTGTGGCAGAAGGCTGTAACAGCTCAACTGCACTTCCAGCTAGACTGCTCAGCAGTTCTTCATAGCATCACTCTGTGCAGACACAGCCTCTGTGAAAGCAGAGCTGGCTAGGAACGCTTAATCATGTTAAAAGTGCACCAAGACTGTGTAACAGGCAGTAAAAAAGGGGAGATGTTGTTGAATGACTTCAGCCCTTGAAGATATGGATTATGACAGTCTTTCACTACACAAAGATATACCTTTCACTACACAGCTCCTTCAGCGTGGAAGATAAATTGCAATTCCTAAGCAAATAATTAGTCAATATTTTGTTTTATTCTCATTGTCAAATGGCATTTATTAAAGAATGAACATCACTAATTCCCCTGCTGAACAGAAGAGCACTAACTTCCTACCTCTTTGCTTCTCGTTGCTGTGATATCTGAACATTTCAGGAGCATTCCGATTTTTTTCTATATCATTGACAAGCTCAATGAGAAGAAGTGATATTGTAACCATATTACAGAAAAAGACCAAAGGGCAGATACCAAGAGAAAAGTGTCTGCAAGTGCTGTTGGAGGCTCAGCTTGAGACACAGAGACATTTTGCCAGAACAGATAGCAGTATGTACACTGGACTTTGATGTCCAGTAAACAAAGGCATCTGTGAGTGCTCAGTCACATACCAAATGACATTTGACAATTTCAAGTCAGTTACCCATAAAATGGGAAACAAATAATTACCAAGTGAAGAACAGTTTGCTTGAATTGCATGACAAGAAATCCAGTTTTTCAACACTCAACTGCCCTCATCATGATCATACTGACCATAACCTCCCCATTTATGCAGCACTTGAAGTTTCCACAGACAAAAGTCTCCCTCATGATGTTACCCTGGTTCATCACAAGGAGAAAGCCCATCATGTGACTGAACAAAGCTGGGATCTATGGGAAAACAGCAAGTGAAAATGTCATGAGGGACAATGTCATAATGTGTTTGCAAAAGTAATAAGCTAGGGACACATAGGCAACTTTATTTATGTTTCCTCACTTTGTTTTACTTCACAGATTTATTTTAAGGTGATGTTAATGGAAAATTAAAATCAATGACTGTTTTTTTCCCCCCTCAAACAACTGAAAACAGAAATTTTGTCACGTGGGCTCAGATTGCCTCAGTATAGTTAGAAGCAAGATCCAAGCCTTGCAGGCCACCCCGTAGGCCTGTGGCACACGAACTGTGCTTTGCAGAGGTGATCCCTGTCCCAGCCAGCCATTACTCGTCTCCTACACACCCTGAAAACCACCGGGGCAGTAACATTTGGGCATAACGTGTTTCACTCCAGGTTACAGAAATTAGCAGCCCAAGACCCAGTTTTCCCCTTCTTGTACCACGCCTCATTCTTTCTGCCCACTATCTCAGTTTTAGTTCCAGATTTGCAGATCCATTTACCAGATTATTTAAAGACAGGCACTTTTTTTTAATTGACATAAAGACCCTTCTAAAAAACAGCTAGATTAGGTTAGATGAAGAAAGGAATTACTTCATAAATGTATCTTAAAATGCTGATTCCTCTTGCTGGAAAAAAAAAATAGTATGAAGCCAGGCCATATTTGCAAAGAAAACAGACCACATTTCACAGTACCCAACAGAGAACTCACAGCAAGATGCACAGTTTACTGTGGCTGCCATGGTTTGCTGTCAGATATCTGTAAGTGAATCAGATTAACAAAACAGCACAGATGATGTCAGAATTCAGGTCTAGATGTACTGCAGAGAACTGTCTGCCTCCTGCAGCTTTCAGCAAAGGGTATAGGGTATTCAGAATCTTTTTTAATAAACAAGGAAATCTATTTATTTCTCTAAATCAGCACTCCTACGCAATTGTATCAGGCAAAACACCAGAACAGAAACCTTATTTATAAAGCCTAAATCTTAACATTAGCTTTAGGCTAAAGGTTTTAACCTCACCTCTCTGTTTTGTTTCCCAGAACACCAACCAGCCTCCCAGAACACAAAGAACCTTCTGAAGGAAAGCCTCAGAACAAAACTTTGTGAGTTTTCAAGATACAGAAGTGTGTGAATGAAGAGATTTTCTGAGTTTCTGAGCACCCTGAGAGGGGTGCTTCAAAGAGTCACGTCACTCTGTGGAAGTACTTAGCCACTGTCATACAGTCATAACATAAAACAAATTTTTAAAAGGGGAAAAAAAAGTTATTCCACGACACTTTGCTGGATATCTCTCTAGGACCTGCACAAACCTAACTAAACTCCCTAGCTTCCTGCTAAGCATTGACTGAATCAAGAGTGAAACCATTAGGAGCCTTTAAAGATCATCTTGGTTTCTGCACTGTCCTGGAGAACAGAGTGGGCATCAGGCTTTCCCAGGACATTACTTACCACAACCAAACACCAGCTACTGCTATTTAAAGTGAAAAAGAACAAATTTTCTTTGAATACAATAGAATATCAGGCATGCCACGATAAGTTAAATGATGAAAGTCGCTATCAATACTCCTGGTACAAGATCCATGTGGTCCCAGTAACAGAAGGCTTCTCAAGGCAATTTTCCAGATTGCTGCCATTTCACCTGTTCACACAACCTGCCAAAGAGCTCTGAGGTGGCCACAGATTCATGTTTAGACCAGCGCCTCTTCTGTTCTGGCTGGTCTGTTTCCTCATTCTTAAGTGTTTTGCTGCTGTTCTTGGTAAACTGAGATTCATCATAACTTGTGACTTGACTCCTTCCCAAGATATTCTGGTTCTTGCCTGTCAGTCAGTGAGGGCAGCAGGAACAACAACAACAGCTGGGGCTTGAAGGTTTGCCTGATAGTGATGTATGCACATCAATATATTCCTTGTTGGAGTCCATCTCGTTGTCAAAAACTGCTGATGAACGAATCTTGTTATGTAAAGACAAAGACATTTGGTAATGCCAGAGAACTAGCAAGGGGAGCAGCCTTTGTAAATAAAATACATTTAGCAGGTTAAAACGCACAGCGTATGTCCATTAACCACTCTACCTGCAGCATCATGAAAACGAATGTAGGAGGCAGAGAGATCTAAAACCTGGACCCCAAGTAAATCTTAAAATAGAGAACAAGGACATAGCACGGCAAGATGAAGTGTCTTGAACAGTACAAGGGATGAAAAGAAAAAAACAGCCAAGGAGAAAAGACGAAAGAGAAGCTCAAACAGAGCAGACCAAAAGCATTAGGAATGGAGGAACAGTATGCAGAATAGAAAAAGAAAGAAAATGCCAAAGGCACTGCTGGGACAAAAGCGGCAGAAATACTTCCATATGCCATTGTGAAAGAACGATAATTAATGTATAAGTATCACAAGAAAGAAGGAAACAATTACAGAACTCAGGTCGGGGGTGGGGAAGGCAGAAATAACAGAACAGTACAGCTTCAAACATTGCACACTTCAGGGCTGTTGTACAGTCAGTACATTGTGTCTCCATCTACGAGGCCAGAAGTGCATCCCTGCAGCAATAAATTAGCATCCACACAACATTTTAAGAGCAATACCATTCATCACTGTTAATAAGCAGTAAATTCCAAAGGAAACAAACATAAGTATTCTTCTCTTTAGATCAGTTCAGCAAAGGCATATATAGAACGACAGAATCATAGAATGGTTTGAGTTGGAAGTGGCCTTAAAGATCATCCAGTTCCAGGCCCCCTGTCGTGGGCAGGGACACCTCCCACTAGACCAGGTTGCTCAAGGACCCATCCAATCTGGCCTTGAACACCTCCAATGATGGGGCATCCACTACTTCTCTGGACAACCTGTGCCACTGCCTTACTACCCTCAAGGTAATTTTTTTTTCCTAATGTCTAATCTAAATTTCCCCTCTTTCAGCTTAAAAGCAAAAGAATTGCCACTTGTCCTATCACTGCACTCTCTGATAAAGAGCTCCTCTCCAGCTTTCCTGTGGGACCCCTTTAAGCACTGGAAGGCTGCTATAAGGTCTCCCCAGAGCCTTCTCTTCTCCAGGGTAAACAATAAATACAATGATTCTTCCCAGTGACATGGAGGAAGGTGACAGCAAGTCTCGGCACATGAAATGTCAGATCACATCATGTCATCATCACTCCAACATACTGGTCACAGACTGCCTAGCTTACAACCGTGGCACTCTACAAAGAGAGAAAGTAGCTTTGATATGGGCAACAAGCTCAACTACCCTGGTTATATTTCTTCAAGCCTCCCACTGGGGCTCTTTCAGATGCACCAGCTGTTATCAGCAGTAACAACATGGTCCAGCTGCTGCCATCCCAACACCACATCATCTCCTTGTGCTCTGATTGGATCCAACCAACATGGGGGCTAAAAGGCAGGGGGCTGCTGGGAGGTTCAGCAGCTGGGGGCTCCTGATGGGAGGCTATGGGGGCTGCGGTAGGCAACCTGCAGGCAAGGCAGGGACACCCAACACCCATTCACCCAGAGGGTGACCAGCACAGCACCCTTTTCACACTCTCTCGTGGCAGGACCACCTTCACAATGGGCCACTGCCAGTCCCCCTCTCGGGGAGGTGGTGCATCCTTTGGGATAGGGCACAGCACTGGCAGACCAGACAGGTTGGACCCTGACATGGGAAGGGTCTCATGCCCTAATCACCCATCTCTTCCCCTGAGTACCCCGCACACGCGGGCAGGAAGGCGCAGGCAGGAGGCGCAATGCTCCCGGGGCAGAGGTAGAAAGGGCAGAATTAAGCCAGAAAGCACAGAATTAAGGTATTAAGAGCCAGAATGGAGGCAGAAAGTGCAGAATGGAGGCAGAAAGCGCAGATTTAAGGCAGAAAGTGCCAGAATGGAGGCAGAAAACACAGATTTAAGGCAGAAAGTGCTAGAATGGAGGCAGAAAGAGCCAGAATGGAGGCAGCTCCCCGCTTCCCTGGCAGCAGCTGCCTCGCTGGGCAGTAGTGATGGAGAGGAGACGGAGTCAGAGCTGCGGGCAGCCCTTGTCTCGATGGAAGGCCCAGTGGTCCCCGAGGCGCCTTGGCACACGGGAACGAGTGGGGATACTCGGCTGGAGGCAGCTGCCTGCGTGCCCCCTTGATCTACAGTGGCAGCTCGGGGTGGGGGCGAGAGTAGAAGAAGCAGCGAACGAAACAACATTCAAGCAAAGAATAAACCGGAGGATACAGACACAGCCCCGTGAAGAACCCCTGACAATGATTCCACCACCCCTGCCGCCCCGGACAACCCCGGCGCCGCCACTCACACTGCTCCGCCTTGGTGGACATGGTGCTGCCGCCCCTGTCCGCCGAGCAGCGCTGCCGCGGTCGCGGGGACAGCGCAGCCGCTCCGCTCCGGCAGCAGTGCCGCTGCCGCAAGGCTGCGGGCCGGGCGGGGCGGGCGCTTAAAGGCGCCGTGCGTCTGGGGCTGCGCGGCGCGAGTGCCAGTTCGGTTCGGTTCGCCCGGCCGCCCTGGAGCAGGTGCCCCGGGCAGGGATGCTGCCCTGCCCCGCTGTAACGCCGAGCCGGGAGCTGCCGGGCCGGTTGGTCGACAGCCAGCTGGACATGAGCCAGCAGTTGCCCAGGTGGCCAAGGCCAGCGGCTTCCTGGCCTATGTCAGAAACAGCGTGGCCAGCAAGAGCAGGGAGGGGATTAGAGGGAATATGAATACTACAACCAGTAAAACCATTGATTAAAATCAGTGCTTATTTTAATCATACAGTGATGAACATGCCTGCATTGGCTCCAGTCCTGTTCAATATCTTTATGGATGATCTGGACGAGGGTATTGAGTGTAACCTTAGCAAGTTTCAAAATGACACTAAGCTGTGTGGGAGTATTGATCTGCCTGAGGGTGCAGAGGGATCTGGACAGGTTGGATGGATGGGCTGAGACCAATAGGATAAGTTTCAATAAGACCAAGTGCCGGGTCCTGCACTTTAGTCACAACAGCCTCGTGCAGCATTATAAGTTTGGGGAAGTGTGGCTGGAAAGCTGCCTGGCAGTGAAGGACCTGGGGGTGTTGGTTGACAGCCAGCTGAACATGAGCCAGCAGTGTGCTCAGGCAGCCAAGAAGGCCAGTGGCATCTTGGCCTGTATCAGAAACGGTGTGGCCAGCGGGACCAGGGAAGTAATTGTGCCCCTGTACTCGGCACTGGTGAGGCCACACCTCGAGTACTGTGTGCAGTTCTGGGCCCCTCAGTACAAGAAAGACATTGAGGTGCTGGGGTTTATGCAGAGAAGGGCAGCGAGGCTGGTGAAGGACAAGTCGTATGAGAAGCAGCTCAGGCAACTGGGTTGTTTATCCTGGAGAAAAGGAAGCTGAAGGGAGATCTCATCACTATCTACAACTGACTGAAAGGAGGTTGTAGTGAGGCTAGCGTTGGTCTCTTCTCCCAAGTGACAGATGATAAGATGAGAGGAAATGTCCTCAAGTTGCACCAGGGGAGGTTTAGATTGGATATCAGGAAAAATTTCTGCATTGAAAGGGCTGTCAGGCACTGGAACAGCTGCCCAGGGAGGTGGTTGAGTCACCGTCCCTGGAGGCATTCAAAAGACAGGCAGATTAGGTGCTCAGATGGTCAAGGATATGGTTTAGTAGTGTATAGGTGCAGTTGGACTCGATGTTCTCAAACGTCTTTTCCAACCAAGCGATTCTATTGATTCTATGAGAGTGTTGGGGACTGGGAGGGGGCTGGTGCTGCGCACCTCCTGGCCTGGCGCCCTGTTCTGCATGAGGTGCAAGATGGGAGCACTGAGAGGCCAGGGATGGTGGTTTGTCAGGCCATTGTCAGGGGTTCTTCACAGGGCTGTGCCTATATCCTCAGGTTTATTCTTTGCTTGAAACAAGAATGTTGTTTCTTTCACTGCTTCTCCTCCTCTTGACCCCCTGAGCTCTTGCTGTACATCGGGAGACACACAGGCAGCTGTCTCCAGCCGAGTATGCCCACTTGTTTCCACAGTATGCCAAGGTACCTCAGGGACCATTGAGCTTTCCATCGAGACCAGAGCTGCACTCAGCCCTGACTCTGTCTCCTCTCCATCACCACTGCCCAGCTATGGTTATTGCCCCCAGCACCATCAGGGCAGGATGAAGGTGGGATGGAAAGACCAATCATGGTGGGAGTATGGTAATAACAACATATTATGTTCAACTTAGAGAAGAGAAGGCTCCAGGGAGACCTTATAGCAGCCTTCCATCACTTAAATGGGTCCCACAGGAAAGTTGGGGATGGGCTCTTTATCAGAGAGTGCAGGGATAGGACAAGGGATAACAGTGTTGAGCTCAAAAAGGGGAGATTTAAATTAGACATTAGGAAGAAATTTTGTACTGTGACGGTGGTGAGGCACTGGAGCAGGTTGTCCGGAGAAGTTGTGGCTGCCTCCTGCTTGGAGGTGTTCAGGTCCAGGTTGGATGAGACTTTGAGCATCCTGATCCTAGTGGAAGGTCCTTTACAACCCAAAGCATTCTATGATTTTATGATTCTATGTTTGCTCCAAGATAAATTATTTCATCAGTGTGTACCATGTCAGTTTCCCCAGCATCCTGATTTGGCCTTCCTAGGCCTCAGAAATGAACAGTTTTCTTCTCCAAAACTTTCCAAAACAGGTTTTCAAACCATCACACCTCTGAGAAAGGTATGTGGAAGCAGTACTATTTCATCAGCCAGGGCATGGGAACAGTGATGCATAGAGATAAACATTCAGTTGCAACATACTGTCCTCAAAAACACTGGGCTGTGTAAGATGAGTAGGGCTGCAGCAGCCAGAGAGAACTGTGCTGTGGGAGTGGAGCAAAACAGGTGCATTTTATTATTCATCATGCAAAACAGTTCCTCACATTACTGCTGCCCTGATTTGGGGACAATGCACTTCAGTGCCAGGAAATGTTTTAAAGGGGCAGATGCTGTTCACTGGCATTTAACAGGTTGGCTTTTTTTTCTCAATGCAGTCCTCTAAAAATACTGCCTGTGCCATGTTTTTTCAACACTATTTAATCAGATCCAAACCAGAGCTCTCATTGCCTTTCCTTGAGGCCATAGTTCTTTCCATACTCCCTGCTGCTTGCAAGCCCCAGAGAGAGAAGAAGAGCCACCTTAAACCACTACCAGCGGCCTGTATGAACAAGCTACAGTGACTAGAGTGGGACTGATCAGCAACTGAAAGGCATGAGTTAACTGGAGAGGAGTCGCCTCCATTTTCTTAATTTTTTTCCAAAAGCAAAGATTACTGGTCCTTTCCCATATGTGGTTTGTTCCTTCTTACTGTAGGGCTCATTGCAAGATCCCATAGGTTTCTACCTGAACATTTAAATTTACACATTCACATTTGAACATTTAAGTTTATTCTTTTATTAGAAACTGGCATGTGATATCCAATCCTGCTGAAGTCAACAAGAGTTTTTCTATTTATTTAATTTAATGAAGTGCCTGGGGAGGTGCTACAAGCCCCACTTCCCCCAACCCTAGATCTCACAACATAGAACATTAATGACGAAAATATAGAAAAATGGCTTTCAGACCTCACTGAAATAAGCTGTTGAAGGCAGGTCTCATCTTTGTTTTGAATATCTGTCTGTTGATGCAACAAATCAATCTGAATAGCTTTACTGCTCATTACAGAACAATAGGGAACTGTGCACTGAGAGGAACTGAGCTCCCAGAGGTATCCTTTAAAATATATCAAGTGTTCACATACTGCAGTGATAAGCCTACTAAAAACAGTCAGGTTGGTAAAGCAGGAAAACACCGAGAAAATATGGATTTCATTTCTAATGCAAAATTTCTTCTTTGGTGCCTGAAAATTGCAGCTATACCTGCATTTACTGAACAAGGGCCTATATAGTACTACATGTAATTCCTGCATATGGAAAGCAATTTATTGTTTATGAGTTCTTCTGTGTGCCTGAACAGTGCTTAAGTCCCAAATAAATCCTGATACAAGTCATCTGTTATTTGGTCAGACAATGTTGTAGATTTGCCTAGTTTGTTAGTGCAACTATAGAGACTGGTGCTTTAAATTGTGAACAAGTGGCATAAAGGAGCAAATACAAGAGCATGGCACTGTGAGAACTAATTTCTGAAGTCTCTGTGCTGAATAGAAGTCACCATTTCTCAGCAAGGTCCTCATGAATTTGTCAAATAAAATGGGTACATTGCTCCACTGGAAACATTTTTAAGCAGCTAAGGTTTATGTCTATATGGTTTTTACTCTTGTATGCACTCAGTTAAGAGAACACATAAAAGCTGCAGGCATTTGAAAGTCTAAAAGTCATTAATACAAGAATGTATTTTTAACAATAAATGAATGGGGAATGGAAGACTTACATACCAAAAAAAACCCAAAAGAACAAATGATACTTTCCTCAGTTCAGAAGTGGAAATTTCACAGAATTATAGAGTCACTGAGGTTGGAAGGAACCTCTGGAACTTGTCTACTCCAACTTCCCTGCTCAAAGCAAGGTCAACTAGAACAGGCCATGCAGGGCCATGTCCAGTCAGGTTTCAAAGATCTTCAAGGATGGAGATCCCACAACCTCTCTAAGCAACCTGTTCCAAGGTTTGACCATCCTTAGATATAAAAGGTTTTTTGTATGTTTAAGTGGAATTTCCTGTATTTCAATTTGTGCCCATTGCCTCTCATCCTGTCACTGAGCACCACTGAATAAACTCTGGATCCATCTTTCTCCCTCCCCTTAGGTATTTATACACATTGACAAGAACTCTCCCCAAGCATTTTCTTGTTAAGGCTAAACAATCCCAGCTCTCTCAGCCTCTCCTCATGTGACAGATGCTCCAGTCTTTTTGTCATCTATCGCTTCCCTTGACTCACTCCAATATATCTGTGTCTTTCTTGTACTGATAAGTCCAGAACAGCACTCCAGACTGGGTCTCTCCAGTGCTGGTTAGAGGGGAATAATCACCTACTTTGACCAGCTGGCCATGTTTTTCCTAATGCAGCCCAGGATCCTGTTGGTCTTTGAACAAAGGCTCATTGGCTGACTCACAGTCAACTTAGTGTCTAGCAGGACCCCCAGGTCTTTCTTTGCAGAGCTACTTTCCAGCTGGTCAACCTGTACGGGTGCTTAGATTATTCCTCCCAAGGTGCAGGACTTGAATTTTTGTCTGTTGAACTTAATGAGATTCCTGTTGGCCCATTTCTCCAACCTCTCAAGATCCATCTGAATGGCACCACAATCACCTGGTGTATCAACTGCTCCACTCTTTTTTGAACCATCTGCATATCTTCAGAGGGTGTCCATCATCCATGTCACTGACAAAGGTACAAAATGGTACTGGCCCCACTACTGACCTCTGCAGTACAGAATTAGTGACTGGTTTCCAGCCAGACTGTGTGTCAGTGACCATAGCCCTTTAAGACTGGCAGTTTGTTTGGCCACTTTGCAATTCACATTATTGTCAGCTTATCTAGTCCATACTTCATCAGCTTGTCAATGCTGATGTTATAGGAGATAGTGATGAAAGTCTTACTAAAGTAAAGATAAACATCTGCTGCTCTCCCCTCATCCACAGAGCTAGTCATTTTGTTGTAAAGGGTATTAGGTTGGTCAGGCATGATTTTCCCTTTGTAAATCCACACTGACTACTGTCCTTAATGTGTTTGGAATTGGTTTCCGAGATTATATGCTCCATCATTTTCCCAGAGATCAAGGAGAGGCTGACTGACTTATAGTTTCCTGGATATTCCTGCTTCTACTTACTGAAAACAGGAGTGACATTTGCTTTCTTCTTTTTCTCAGGACTCTTTCCCAGATGCCTTCACCTTTTAAAGGTAATCAAAACCAGCCTTACAATGATATTGGCCAACTGCCTGAGCACGGTGTGTGCATCCTATCATGTGCCATGGATTTATGTTTGTCTGATTTGTTTAAATGTTCCCTTACCTTATCATCCTCTACTGACAGACAAGTTTTCCTTGTTCCAGAATCTCCCACAGACCTCAGGGGCCTGGGATTCCTGAAGCCAGGTCCTACCAGAAAAGACCAAAGTAAAGAAGACACTGAGTAATTCAGCCTTTTTCATGTCCTTCATCAGCAGGTCCCCTGCCCTGTTCAGGAATGGACCCACATTTTCCCTAGCCTTCCTTTTGCTGATGATGTCCACATAGAAGCCCTTTTCTTTGCTCTTCCTGTTCCCTCAGCAGATTCAATTCCTGGTGGGCTCTGCTTTTCCCAACCACATCCCTGCACACTCAGCCAGTTTCTGTAATATGTTCCTCATAGGTCACTTGTTCCTGCCTTCACCTCTCGTACAGTTCCTTTTTATATTCGGCTTTTGTCAGGAATACTTTGTTCATCCAGGCAAGCCTCCTGTGACCTGTGCTTGACTTCCTACATGTTGGAAGGGACCATTCTGGTGCCTGAAGGAGGTGATCCTTGAAAATCAGTCAGCTGGATGTCTGGATATTAAGATGAAAAAGTATATTCAAGACAGCTACAAAATATACCTTCCTCCTACAGAGGAATTAATTATAAACCACATTCTCTGTTTCACTGACTGAAGAGACTTAATTCTCCTATTTCCTTCCACTGTGGTTTTTACAAGACAAGGAAGATAAGGTTTGGAATGAATGGGGAGCGTACTGTGTGCTTTGTACTGTTTTTTAACTAAAATGTCTGCCATAACAATGTGAATTACAATTATAACATAATTCAAGAATATATTACTAAAATATACTGTAAGAGGAAAAAAAAGTCATACAGAGCTGAACTCACTATTTATGTAACCATTGTCACTTTGAATTACATGTTCAAGTATTCAGCTCTGAACAGAGAAACAAAATGTAGTATTGTTCTTTTTTTAATCTCCAAGCATTAACAAATCTACTTTTAGAAAGGTAATCCTTTCTGAAAAATGAAAAATCCTAAGCTATCCTACCTTGAATCATGTACATAAAATTTCTTAAATTGTTCGTAAATCAAAGGGCATATATACATATATAAAAATAAATTTGTCTAAGTGTCAGCTTATAGGTATAATATGAGTGCATACATGTTTGTATACAGAGATGTTCACTTTTACCAACTCTCAATACATTCTCATGGTGTTTTTCTTAAAAGCTCAGTTTCCAGAGTCAGGTAATAACATGAATCTTTATTTGAATTTTAAGTAAAAGTTGGGTTTTGCTGGACATGTTAAGAGACTCAAATGCAACATAAACAATATTTGAAACAAATGAGGATTTTGATGCCTAAATGAGAGGCAAGGGCCTAAATGCTTTCTAAGTTTTATAAAAAGATCCCACAAAACAAATACAGGCAGCCAACTTTCTATTTAATTTATTTTAGGCAAATGTCTCAGCTTTTTGAAACTTGCTCACAATTTCTAGCAGGAGTTTATCATTAACTGCATTGTGATAGGGATATTAAACCCCTCAGTAGAGGCATAAAAATGCTTGAAATGTCTCAAAGTCTCGTTCTAATCATTACATTGAAGCTGTGCCATTATATAATGGATGTGAGAGTAGAGTCTGACTGATGAGCCAGAGTGATTCCAGAGTGAGAAAAGCCAAAAATAATGAGTCAGCTTCAGCAGTGGCAGGAGGAGGCAAGCTTCTCCGGCACTCAGGACTTTTCAGGCCACATGATGTCCTCTGGGTATCTATCACTACCCCCAGGATAACCTAACCCAGATGCAAGATGCTTGGGATGGGATGGGAGCCCCAGAACAGGACCTGCATAGGGACTGATCTCCTCCCTGTCAGATTCCAACAACAGATAGGGTACCTGAGGCTCAGAAATATGCATTTGACAGCAATAGGTAGACATCCTTAAATTCAATTTGTCCCTAGATCTTCACTCTCTAAGCATTAATCCTTATGAGCAATGATCAAATAGATAATTGTTTGAGGAAGATGTTTATCTGGGATTAAACTGGACCATTAGGCTCAACTCAAATATGCCACAGCACGTATGCTGTTTGACAGGATGATTTCTGGAGCTGTTCCTCAGGGCTAAACATGGGGGTTAACCAGCATCAGCCAAGACACAGTGAAGAAGAAAGTCACCTCTTCTTGCTCACAGAAAATCACGTTTGTGCAAAAAAGTACCACAATATTACTGACAGCTTGTATAGTCTTGGGCTGATAGTCTGCAGGAAAATAATTTCTTCCCAGGAGTAGAATATCCAGTCCGTGCTGAGATTTAATAATGCAAGGAAAGCTTCCTATCTTGCCTTCAGTGTTACTATCACACAGCAGTAGATAAAGAAATAAAAACCAAAAACAACCAGACCTCTTGTTGTGGGTGGACAGGAATATAGCTGTTCGGAGGAGGAGGGTATAGAATACAGTAGGGTAGAAATAAGGATAGGATAGAAATTAAGTTAGGATAAAGAATAGAATAGAATAGAATAGAATAGAATAGAATAGAATAGAATAGAATAGAATAGAATAGAATAGAATAGAATAGAATAGAATAGAATAGAATAGAATAATAAATGTTTGCAGAGGTAGCAGAAGTGATTGTGATGTGATCAGAAGCTTGGGTGAAGCCAGGGTTATTTTAAAGTGAGAGACTGATCTGTGAAGAACTAAGAACTCTGGGTCTCATGGCTAATACTGTGATCTCAACAGAGCAGCCAGCTTGTGATGTTAATGTTTGTTCTGTCCCTCCCCAATTTAGAATAATTAAAACTTTGAGGGGAAAAAAAAAACATGATTAGGAACTACAGTGGTCGTTTGCTTGTATTTATAAATCTGTAATTTTCTTCTTGTTATGACAGTTACTTCAATTAACTCTGTGGATGTTAGCTTTATTATTATATTTGTCAGTATCTGTTGCTGTAAAAAAAATCTCTGATAAAGGCCCTCTATTTCTCTTTTACAGTAATCTCATTAGCCTCTAAGTGAGCAAAATACACGATTTGTTGCCATAGCAGTAGAGTTTTGAAAAATGAATGGTGACCTGCATAAAGAACCAGCACAAACCTGATAAGCATGTACTAGGACGATTATAAAATCAGAGACTGGCTCTATTACCTCTATGAAGCACAGTATTGGTGATAGCTATCATGCCATGTTTGTGAAAATTAACATCACCTGGCTGAATTAGATCTCCCCTCGATAACCTGAATGCTCTTGTTACGTTTAATCTCAGACTTGTGCAGACTTGACTATATCAACTACCTACATGGCTAAAGTAAAAGCACATTATAGGGTTAGTATAGCTTTAGGAATTAGAATGAAAAATGTCAAAACCTGGCTTTTTAAACCTATCACAGCATCCCTGCCCAATGGATAAGAAAAGAACACGGAAGACAGGAAACCCAGAGCATAATTTTTATTGTGCTTTAGTATTTTTACACTGAAGTAAAAATGTCTGGGAAAGGCCTCTGCTGGGCAAAAACAGTAACAGAGAGCAAAAGAATGCGTGAGGTTTTCCATGAAGAAGGTGAGGAGAAAGCACATGACATGCAACGCTACTAAGGCCCTCGGCATTTACTGCGCGTGGCATGTTTGTGACCCATGCCAGAGCGTAGCCCTGGATCAATAACAACTAAAGTTGACTGACTTTGCTCACATGTTTGAAGGCCACCTTTCTGGCAGCCAGTAAGCTAGCTTGTCTGTCCTCCAAACTGATTTACTTCACTCAGAAGTCCAGGAGGTACATAAGATGAACTGAAGGGTGGACTACCAGAACCAGAGCCTTGGTGTGAAACACAAAGTGAGCTAAACTGACAGAACCGTGGCACTCTGAGAGCAGCCTATAAGAAAGCTTCTGCACTTTACACAGGAGTGTTGATATTTTTCTCATCTGCAGACCCTTACAAATTGTAAAGTGGATATGTTGCCCTATCTATAGCAAATCCAAGCCTACTGACAACTGGTTAGTATTCCCCAGCTAATTTTTGCAGACCTAGTGTGTGTATGGACCCTAAGGTGATTGCTACTGGATCTCTTAATTTAAGTGTGAGCTCATCCAGATCATCCATTCTTGAGAACAGGCAATATAGTAGCGGAAAGGCACCATGGCCACTTTGCCTTCTACTTAGAACTATGAGTATTTTAGCATAAATATGTACTGCAGCACATAAGTATAATTACACACTATGTAAATATTCCAAGTTTAATTCAATAGAAGACCTTGTGTCTTAGCTGGAATGACTTTTACTTATGTTCCTTTGGAAGGACAGGCTTCAGCCACCTACCCTTAGGCATGTATGTGTTACCTGTGCTACTACTTGTAGCCAGCTTTGGCACATCTGCAAGAAATGCAAGCCATTGATGTAGATATACAGAGAAACACAGCAGGGAACCTTCCTCCAACAGTTTCTTTCCACCTCCTCCTAACCTGCTGCCTGATCTTAGGCAGACACTTCATGTTTGGTATTCCCCATCTGTAGAATTACAAGAGGGTGGCTCTTGCCTCTCTTTGAAAGGGCTCAACTGATGTCTGTGCTCAAAGTCTGGCACCACTCAGGGAGCCCTGAGCCAGCAGGGACCCCTGCACTGTGGTACCCATCTGGCTGCAAGTAGGGTCATTGCTGCTGATATGCAGAACTTGCCAACCATTTTGACCAAACATCTCCAGGAGCCACAGAAAACCTGAGGAAAAAACAAGTGGTGGAGCTGGAGCCACAGACACCATTGGCTGAACTAGGCGTGGTTTAGGCCAGAAAATAAAAGCTCTTGCACTTAACAAAGCTTATTATGTCACTCATACCATGCTAACAGCAATAAAGCCATCTGCAATGACCCGGCTTCCCTCCTTTTCATCTTGTTTTTCTGTGCACTACATTCCCCAGAACTTCCAGTCTCACGGTTGTAGTTCCATTTGCAGTTCATCAGTAAAGAGGGCTACATAAAAACAGCAGTATTTTAAACACCCGTAAATTGCAATCCATATTACTTTTAGGAAGAAATGCTTCAAGTAGACTAGAAATCTGAAAAAAAACCCATATTTATGAAAAATACTTACCTTTTAAATAGTCCTTTAGATAGGTGGTTTCTAAAAATTACTCCTGCTTCGATGTAAACATCATTGTATATCTATATTGCCAGATGACATTTTTTATCACATTTCATCTAGTGCAATTCTCAGTGCTTCACTCACATACCCTTGAGTATGCACTATAACCAAGCAATTACTCATTTCCATAATTTAAGAGGACACTTACAACGACTGAAATGTCATATCTTACTGATTTATTTAGTTATTGCTAGGTGAGAAATGGATGACAAAATCAGATGCAGGACAAGCAGGCACACTGAAATCTTTGAAACTGTTTTTTACAAAAGATTCTGCAAAATAGCCTTACTGATTTCAGTGAATGCGCTCCTGGTGTGCAGGAGCAGAGTTTCGCAGAGTATTTGCCCAACTATATTTCAGTTACCAGCATAAATTTTTCTCTGGATACCAGGGATGTAGGCATCTATCCAAAACTCATCAAAATCTGTTGGAAACTTTCCGCATACATAACTGGGCTTTCAGGCTGTTCAATTCAGTGACAAAGCTATAGGTTTTTGGAAACAATAAACCAATACCACTTTCTTTAAACAATCAGGCTGCCTCCATTCTCACTCTGAAAACTTCATTTGTGGTTAAAAGTCTGAAGGAAACTCAGACAATTTATTTGAAAATCATACTTTGGAATTCATAGAATCATAAGGTTGGAAGAGACCTATGAGATCATCAAGTCCAACTGTGCCTGTCTTCCTACTAAACCATATCCCTAAAAAACTCATCTACCCGTCTTTTAAAACACCTCCAGGGATGGAGACTCCACCACCTCCCTGGGCAATCTGTTCCAATCCCTGACCACTCTCTCAGTGAAGAAATTCTTCCTAATGTCGACTCTAAACCTGCTCTGGCGCAACTTGCAGCTGTTCCCTCTCATCCTGTCACTTGTCACTTGCGAGAAGAGAGCAGCACCCACCTCGTCACAACCTTCTTTAAGGTAGTTGTAAACAGTGATGACGTCTCCCCTCAGCCTCTTATTCTCTAAGCTAAACAATTCCAGTTCCCTCAGTCTCTCCTCGTAGGGCTTATTCTCCAGCCCCCTCACCAGCCTCGTTACCCTTCTTTGCACACTGCTATTTTACTAATACTTCAGCACCACAACTAATACTTAAGCCTCACAAAAGGTTAATATTCTGTATGTTTTTGCAAGACAGACATAAAATCATTAGAAAACATTCCTTTATAACACATATAACATGGCATAACAAGTATTATTTATTGTACTTATTTCAAATATAGTCTAGACTTAAAAGTATTTATCATAGCATTCATTACAAATAGCAACCATAGGAAAATCTCTCAAATGTCACAAATTTTAACCTAAAAATTGAAAATAAATTGAAGTATCTGACAGTCATGACCTGAAGAAAAACATTTATTCTGGTGGAAAAGAAGATTAGGTGGAAGAACACATCAAAAGAACACATGTAAAAGATAAAGATAATCTTTCAAGAAAATCACCTTACACTCTCAGTGGTTTTGTCTGAGATGAGTATAAAAGAAAGTACTGCAAAAATTTTTTTCTGTATTTTCTCCCATTTATTAGTTTAAAGTTTCGATGGTACCTGATGACAGATTCAGGCTGGTCCATGCAGACAGGTCCGATTGCAGCAGAAGACGGAGGAACAAACTACCATTATTTTGCATTGTTTTAAAATTTTATATCCAGGTCCAGCTCTACAACACCTGAAAAAGCTTTCTGAGCAGGCACCTGTCCCACAGGACTGGTGATCATGCGTGAACTGGGACTTTAGTTAGCCATATTCTCTACATGGACTTTTATTTTCTCACACAGAAGCAACGTGACACAAATAAAACTTGAACTCATGGTTCAATCATTGTGTTTTAAACTGGCCCTCGAGCCCCTGTTCTCCCTCTTAAGACAGTCCAAGTGAGGAGTATTACGGCTTATTGCAGCCTCCAGTTCTTAATTTTGAAAAGATATTTTCTATTTCTTCCTATAGCTTGGAAGGTGGCACAGGAACCATCCAGCTGGTCCAAGAACTGCCAGTGAAAGTGCTGAGAATCCAATGATAGTCTCCTAAATTAAAGAAACAAAGTTAAATAAAGCTAAACAAATGGGAATGCTCTCAAAGTAAGCAGTCTGTTGCCAAAAAAATTATGTGATACTATTGAGCTTCTGCAGCTCTAATCCCAGAAACATGACGGTTTCTAAAGGAAAAATAATCCACAGAGGATTATTTTACATGTTTGGACTAGAAGCACTAGTAATCCATGGCAGTTGGAAAAAAATTGATCTTACTCCATGTGATGCACAAACACATTTAAAAGCATAAAAGACATTTTAAATGAGATGGCAAATTTCTTATTTTCCTATAGAATCGGGACATTTTGGGCCTATTTCTTGAAGTTTTTATGAACAAAATCTTTACAGAAACAGTATTATTTGCTCAATACTTACAGTAGTGCAGGTCACCACTAATTGCATACAAGAACTTTGGGTATCTAAATATCACTGTGAGTTGATATAATAGGGGAGAGAGTTGCTCCTAAAAATTTAGTTATGTGCCTTCTATAATCACATATTAGAGTAGTTGTATTGAGGAGAATAATCAAAGATCATGAGAAGAGCACTCCACAGAAATTAATTTGGGATACATAGGATGCTGTGAAGGCATTCCGTTCCTCTCAGGAAAAAAATTGCTGTCTAGGAGGTGGGAAGAGAATTTATGTGAGGAGCGGAGTGGAGTTCCTGGGGAGGGCTGGCTTCTAGCTGAGGTTAAGTCTATATTGTCTATACAGGAAAGAATAGAAAGAGGATGCTCTTCCTGAGAAGGCTGGGCCCTAAGCCCAAGCTGTGGATGAGAAAAGGCAAAGTGAGGGCACAAACATACAACTCACCACCAGTCCTACTTTTTCCTCGGGTGGAGAGCTGTGGATGCAGCGTCCACTCGAACCGGCAGACCTGAAGCGGAGGAGTCGGGATCCGTGGTGCATTATAGGACCCATCTTTTTTATCCCAGTGAAGGGTCAGCACGGCTAGGGTATCCTGACCAGCCAGTAACTACTGCTGTCAAGAGTTTCCGAGTCCTTTGCTATTTTCTACTGCTCACAGCCTGTAGGATGATTTTTTCTATTCAGTGAAGACAAGGAGTCCTTATTGACAGTCAAGTTCCTTCATTTTTATGTTGGGTGCAAGAAGCACCAACACAAGCCGAAACACACTGGGTAGCTGCTGTCCTTGGGTGAGCACCAGCAGCAGTGTGTGTATATCCCTGCTCTCTGGAGCCCCTTGGGATGATGCTGCCGCCTCCCACCAGCTCAGAGAGCTGCTGCTGAGCCTAGCACATGGGAGGAGTCTTGTCTTTGCTGCTCATGCTTTGAGGCAAAATGGAGAACACTGTCCATCCTCCCATCTAATAGAGCCTTAATAGTCTTCCTTTTGCTAAACTTGCATGTGCCCTCCACACAAATGATTTGCATGCCAAATTGCACACACTCCGGAATTCCCTTTTGCCCACTCTTACAGTTCGCTTGTCACCTTCATGCACAAAATGATCTGACCAGTAAATGAAGAGTACCTCAAATAAAATATTTCCCTGCCCCTCACTGCAGAGAATATATCCTTCCTCCACATCCTACCCGAAACATTGCTGATGCAGTTGTACAAAGAAACTGTGAAGCAGCCTGCTAGGAAAGCAGCTGTCCATAGCAGGGACAGAGGATCAGGTAAGGTCAAGCCACCTGCCTGGGTCCAGCATGAAAGCAGAATATATGACAGGGTAACAGACAAAGGCAGAAAAATGTTATTAGCATTACTGGTAGGAGATTATTTAAGAACAGCAGTGGCTGGGCAGGCACAGAGAGGGATGTGTCTGCTCCTCCACATGCAGAGCCGGACGGATGCTGGAGAGTTACGGTGCCATGGCACTAAGCACAGCTTAGGCTATTAGCCCAAAACCAGCAGTATGCTAACTTGGCAGCTCAGCTTGAAAACTGGGACTGGTTTATAGCTAATCACATTTCACCAATAGCAATCAGACATCTGGCAGTTATTTTATTCAGTTATTTTGTGCTTTTTCCTGCCTTTAATTGCCAAAAGCCTGAAGCAGGCATCCTTCTCTAGGCTTCTCATCAGAGTGCATCCTCCAAGCTCATTTCCAGAACAGCCTGTGATGCCGTGGTGGTGGTGAGAGCCTCAGCTTCAGTTTTTTTGACAACGTGCAGAATATGTTAGCCAGGTGTGAAGAGCAAAGAATTAGTGGTCTGCACAAACGAACGATAGTGGATCAGTGATTAAACAGGCCCATCTGACATGTATTTTACCAGTTCTATGCTTTTGTTATCTTGGTACGTTTACTTGCTTATGGAAGAATTGAAAACGCAGACTTTTGTTTTACTGTAAATCCTCCCCAAACACTGAATATCCTGCTTGGCTGAAACAAGTGCAGAATTTGTCCAGAAATAAATATGTCTGAGAGATATATGTCTGAAGTAACTAGAAAGCAAAAGACTGATTTGCATTAGCAGTTAAACATGCAGTAGATAACCCTAGGCAACCAAATTTCCTGAGACAGACCCTCTAACAGCAAGAGATTGTCCTAGATATATGGCATACAATATTTTAAAATAACACTTTTCAGGTTCTACTACTTGCTTTCAGGTACTTGGCTTCTGAGTTGCATGCTTTCTTCATGGACTTTTTCTCTACAGATGTGAGGGTTGGAAACTTCATAAACTTATACTGAGATTCTCCTTCATATTCCACTGATCTCCTTCACAGACCTCACTAGCGTTAATTCCTGTATTAAAATTAAATCAGACCCTGTCTTACAATAGCAACAGTGGCTCTCATCAATCTTACCAGGTTTGGCAATTTTTTTCCAGCTTTCTGCACATTCACTAGAAAATGAGACATGAAGTCCAAGCCAATCTTCTCCATTGTCATAGCCCTCTGCCTACAGCAGTGCTGCACCCTTGCATTTACAGACAGTCTATGTAGTTTTACATAGCCGTGAACAGTTTTTGTTAAAGTTGCCCCAAAAAGGCTCACTTTTTCTTGGGTCAGCACAGGTCCTGTTGCTCCTCACTTTGTCTGTGTCTCTTAGTGCCTAGGGATGCTCAGCCTGCTCCAGCCTCAATTATACTTGTGTTGTCAGCCCTCTATACACTACATACATACCACTTGTGAACACTAGGAGTTTTCTCACATTAAATTTATATTTGAAAAGGCTTCTGCTGTTCCTAGGTTTGTTATTGGACCCCTCAGGGTGGTAGGAGGACTTCAAAGCTCTCCTAGCATAGATTATCCAGCAGCTTTGTTCTTCTCTGCCACCTTAAAAATGTGTTCTACATACAGATTATAACAACACCATCAGTGCCAGAGTAAAGCACTTTCGATTAACGTACACAGTTACAGCACTGTCTTCAGTGATAGAATCATAGAATCATAGAACGGTTTGGGTTGGAAAGGACCATAAAGGTCATCCAGTTCCAACCCCCCTGCCATGGTCAGGGACACCTCCCATCAGGCCAGGCTGCTCAAGGACCCATGCAACCTGGCCTTGAACACTTCCATGTAGGGGGCATCCACAGCTTCCCTGGGCAACCTGTGCCAGTGTCTCACTACCCTCAGCATGAAGAATTTCTTCCTAATGTCTAATCTAAACCTCCCCCCTTCCAGTTTAAAGCCATTAACTGGATACTCCCATTAACTGCAGATACTTCCATGAATAAAACCCTTGATAGCTTTGAAAGACTATTTCTGATTGTCTTTGCTTTTACATAGATGAAAGCACTTCAGTCACAATGAACTAATTTCTGAACTTTCACTTCAATAGAAGATTAAAGATCCATCAAGATTCAGAGGAAATCAAAACAGAAGTCTTATGGCAATGTAAATGTAGGACAGTTGTACTGATGGTGGTATTTAACCAATAGAACTAGGATGAAATATAAGTATATAATTTTAAAAGGAAGTAAAGACAGTTATCTTGGGTTTTTGGAAGGTTTTTCTTATTTTTTATTGTGAGAAAAATTAGAGCAGAACCAATTCCTAATGTTGCAATATGCTATAGGTTTTATGTGCAGCCTGGAGCAGCCTGGTCTAGTGGAAGGTGTCTCTGCCCATGGTAGGGGGAGTTGGAACTGGAAGATCTTTAAGGTTGCTTCCAACCCAAACCGTTGTGCAGATCAATAATAAGTATAGCAGAATATTGATGATTTGGTCATCATTCTCCTCTTAGCCAATTTTTCAGATACAGAATAGCACACTTTCCAGTTCTGCAAATAGAAACTGTTCTAATATCACAGTATCACAGTATCATAAGCTTGGAAAGGACCTCCGAGGTCATCGAGTCCAACCTATATCCCAACACTAAAACCAACACTAACACCATCATTTAAACCATGGCACTCAGTGCGTCATCCAGTCTCCCCTTAAACACCTCCAGGGTCGGCGACTCCACCACCTCCCTGGGCAGCGCATTCCAATGGCCAATCACCCTCTCAGTGAAGAACTTTTCCCTAACATCAAGCCTAAACTTCCCCTGAAGAAGCTTGAGTCCATGCCCTCTAGTTCTGTCACTGGTCACCTGAGAGAAGAGACCAACCCCTGCCCGTCTACAACCTCCTACAATATCTGCTTCTATGATAGACCCAAGCTAGATTTGTTCTAACATGAAATCATGATCTTTTGATCTGAGCTTTATTGGAATGCTTGTCTAAATGGCACAGGGCCTTAGAAGCACTTTTGGGAAAAAAAGACTGGAAGTGCTTTTCCTGCAGTCAGCAATGGGACTTGGCCAAATTGATTCCCAGCATAGTTCAGAACACGAGCATGGTCCTCTTAAACCCAGGGTAACCCGGTGCTCATGAAGCTGCGACCTGGCCTTTTTGTGTATCTCCAGTGCAAACGCTGCCACCTGGGGACTGCAGAGCTGACTCTCACTTCCATTTTAAAGTGGAAAAGCTCATTAACTTCAGTGGAGTTGTTCCTGATTTACAAGAGTATATGAGAGAAAGGAATAAAATCCTGGAATCCAATGCTGCATGTTTATAATCCAGAATACATGTTGCTCAAGACCATTGCCAAAGCAGGCTTAATAACACTCATCATTACATGTTGAATACACAAACCACGTAAAAGTTAACTACAGATATCCTTTTGCCCTAAGCATTTACCCAGTGTTTGATACTCTACAGGTTGTTTCTGTGCAGATGAAAAATTGAAGGCAGGTACTTCTTTAACATAATCATTCTTATAAGAAAAGCAGCTGAATAATTCTTGTGTCCTTGAACACAGACATAACAAATTTCTTGCTTGCAATTCTACAACTATTTTATTCTGAAAAAAAAAATAGTGTTCTTTCTCTGAACTCTGGTTTCCAGTGCATTTGTTCCCCAGTCTTTATTGAGATATCTAAGCTAGGAACATAGACTCCATAGCTTACTTCTGTCATTGTTCTTTTATTTCTTCATTATATAGATCTTTCCTTTCTACCAATGTGCACCTAAGATCTGAATATACCACGGAGGTGCCTTTCTTCCTCTACTGACTTTAAAGAGCAACTGTGCTCCTAACGAAGATACCTTGGTTGAATACTGTCATTTGATGGGATGAATCTATGCCTGGCTGCTGCCAGGCTTGCAATGAGGCTTTCACGATTGGTGCACATTCACTACCTGGACTTAGCAACGTCCCTGCTAATATATAAAAACTGGTATTTCTAATTATTTATTAATTTGACAGAAATAAATGTTAGCGCATTATATTACTGCAAGTATTTCTTCAACATTTAATAAGCCTGTTCCACATAGTGCGTGTACATAAGGAGAAAGTAAGTTCTCAGTGATTGTCAGTGTATTACCCTAAGAACAATACATGTAATATCGATGACATAAGAAAACATTAGGAGCATACAAGAGAAGAGATAATGGAGAGGAAGTCAGGCATGAGTGAACCTCCCTCATGGACAATTCAAGTGCAATAAAATGTTCATGTGCTTTGGTCAAGAGCACAGCACTTCCAAAAGGATGACATGCTCCTAGGCTGTGAATGACTGCACTAACGAGGAAAACTCCACAAAATGGGATTTACTAAACAGGGGCCTGATTCTCTCCTCCAGAAGTCTAAGTAAGTCTTGCCAATGACACCAGAGGACCCAGAGAAGGTAGGTACGCTGTTGCCTAAACCCTATTAAGAAGTGCACCAGGTGACTTTTTTGTCATTAACTTCAAGCTCAGTTTGATCAACAATAGCAAAAATAAATGAGGTGAGAAAAAAAATCCCACAGTATATGAATGCATCAATCTATGTTGGAATGAAGCATATTCAAAAGCATAAAGCTTGTTAAAAAATATTAAATGTCCTAGTGCTATTTTAATACATACCAAGCTTTTAATGTAATTTCTTCTGGCTTTTTTATGATGTCTTTATTTATTTTAAAATCCTAAGGTATTTCTTTTTTACATGCTGTTTTGCTTTGCATGTAATTTAAACTTGACAGATTTTGATCTTCTAAACCCTTTTTGTACTGTAGATGGCACTAAATCATCACAAAGTAGACTCCTATTTACCTGCATCTTGATGGGTATACAGAGACTCTGCTCTGGTTTTATTCTCCTTAAGGATAAGATTTTTATCCACGTAAGAAAGCAGCATGAAAAGCAGCTTAAAACTTGCTTGTAGCCTGGGACAAAAGGCATTCTCTGCTATGCTTCTGACTGTTGCATATGACATACAACACTTCTGTTTTGTAAGCTCAAATGATACGGTCGACTGGTTGAAGAGCTGGAATACAGAGATTATTTGATGTCGCTCTAGGCCATTCCTCCACCTCTCCTGGCACACCTAAATGCCAACAAAGTTCCAGTTCAACCTGTAAACAGTACAGTGCTGTAAGGGTGCTCTTGGACATGCTGGGGATGACATGCAGGCAGTCTGACTGGAAAGTGAATGTGGCACCCTGGGCAGTGCAGGGTTAATAGTAGAGTATGATGCTTTCTGTTTCTGGCCACAGCTGTTTCAGTGCAAATTAATTGCTTTTTCAGAAAGGCTAAGCATTTTGCAAGTTCTTTCAACAGATTCTTCTGTATATAATAAGGACCCACACTGGCTGCTGCCTTTACTTACAATCACAAAAATAATATATTGCTAACAGTGGCTGAAGCAATGAGACGTTGGATTCTTCTGAAAACTGTTCTACTTAGATAAAGGGTTTTTATTTCAATTTGGGGATTCATCCTACATCCACCAGTCAGTGGTAATGCTCCTATCAGTTTTAGTAGGACAAGATGAGCTTTTTGCCCTTTTACTTGAGACCCAACATTTCAAAACTCTACCTTCAAGAATATTTGACTTTTCCCTTCTCTATAAATGAAGATGAGACTCCTCCATTTTTCTGGAGGGAGCATTAAGAGACCTAGGTACTATTTATGTTTTTCCCTTGGAATCAGATGAATAAGCAAATGATCGTCTAGAGACTCAGCTGGAATGAGCTGGCACTGTAAAACTGAGGGTAGTGGCATGGGGCCAACCCAGACAGAGGGAGGAGACAGCCCATGGTATGAATGTTCAACACATTGTATTTTGGGCAAGACACAAAAGAGATCCCAGTGGCTGGTAGTCATTAGCTGAAGGCATTCTTGCAAAAGCAAGCAAGTCTTAGTATCCTGATTTGTACAATTTGGATAAATGTATTGTGACTACACTTAAAACCACTGCACTTATTGTTTCTTTTTAAATCAGATTCCAAGACCATATAACCTTTTGGCTTTTTTTTTTCATTGAGGGTGAGCATCACAAAGTAATTGTCATGTTCGGCTCTGGAGGACAACATAATCCTGGGGACCAGTCCAGAGCTGATTTCAGTGGATGTCTTTGGCATCTTTGTTGTCTGCTGGCAACGCTCATTTTTATGCCCAAAGTTTGCTCAGAGGGAATTACAGACTGAAAGTGAATTCTGTCCATAGGAATCTAATGGCATGTCTCTGGTGTGCAGCAAAGCAATGCAGACGTTGCTGAGCTGGTGGATATGATGTTAGCCCTGGAAATGCCCAACACCTTGCTAAATACCTGTACTATTCTTGGACTCAGGTTAATATCCCCAAGCAGTGAGAAGTGGATGTAACAGCTTGGCTGCACGAGCTCCATTGCTCTGAGAAAAGACTTTAGCTCACAGTGCCTCATCCAGAGCACAGGTTTAATTCAGCAGGGAATGGACTGCCAATAGATGTTATACCATAAGACTATATAATATCTGCATATAACTCCTGCATAAGCTACTCTATAGTTTAAATCGGCCAAATAAAACAACTCTCTAGAAAGCTAAGTACAGAGAGAATCAGACACCAAGGGGTAAAATTATCAGGATCTGATATCACTTCATTTTTGTTCTCCAATATCACAAAAGGTGTTAGTGGAGTTACTGTCCCAACAAAGCCTCTGAGGCCTGTCTTTACCCTGAGACACCACTTTCACAAGCAGTTTCCTTCTTGGATGTCCCCAGGCAGCTGCAAAGGTCTACAGAAGCAAGACTAGTCTTAGGGAGCACCTTCTGGTACATCAGGCTCCTTTATTTTTAAAGGGCAGAGCTTGAGCCCAAAATAAATGTACGTGGTAGGAAACCCAAGGAGCAATGAGGCAAATGAACACGTGGTGAGAAAAGCGAGGAGTAATAAGGCAAATGCCATATACAGCACAGCAAGCAGTAGGAACATACCACTACTTGTAAGATTCGGAGCAGATGCTAATTTTAAGGAGGGATTTGACAAAAGAGTTTTACACAGATCTCCTCCCATGTGTGTGGGATGGCCTAAGGTAGAGGATGAAAGTGCTTGGGAAAAAACAAAGACCAGTGTACAATGAATGTAAATGTCAAAGGCAAAGAGGAGGCAGAGGCAAAAGCTTGAAACATAGGCAAAACCGGACTTGCAACAAATTAAATCACTGTGATGTTCTATCCATGTCAGTTTCCTGCATCCAAGTTTTACTTTACCTGTTAAGTTCTGCACCTATACTTTACATCCAAAGACTTTTGAATTGTCAGTCAACATAGAAATACAATCTAACACAGCTTAAACTACTTTTATTTAAAAGGGACTTACAAGGCAACCATCTCATCCAGGTAATTGCTGTAACTCCTACTGTTAGCTTGATGCTTTGCATGGAATATATGTGTACTACATATTCGGTATATATGGTGGGCCAGTGCAGCAAATTGAAATCCTCAGTTGTGATGACTTGGGGACACAATCCCTCATCCCCAGCAGCTATCTCGTGAAAATAACAGGACCCCAATACAGTGCATAAAAGTTCATACATGACCTTCTCAGATCTGACTTTCATATTTAAAAGACTCATCAGAATCTGAGAGTCAATGTTTGTGTGATTTTCCATCCACTTTTCCTCCTTTTTCTCTTGTAAAAGGAAATTTTGCTAACACTCTTAATGTCCTCTCGGATCTTACAGTAGGACTAACCAGTTTTCATTATCCGTTACTTATTAAACAAAATCTGTTAATAACATTTCATTTATCCCTGAAATGCTTTGTGGTTTGGTGTGGAATTGCACATCTTCCTGGCATGATCAGCACCGCTACTGTCAGGAAGAAAAACATGGGTCAGTCCCAGCTATGGTACAACAGGCACTGGACTCTAACGCATCTCTCAGTCAGAGGTCTTCTAGGCCAAAAGCTTCATAGCTTGCCCCTTTCCAGGACTAGGATCTTCATGCACAGTCTGAGAGTACCTTATGACAGGAGCTTCCAATTAATTTATTTTGCTTCTCAAATCATTTATTAAGGTCAACATGTAAAGTTGGCCAGCTGGATTGGTTTACAGAAGCATCAGCAGCTGAGGATGAATAAGCTGCTCTTCTAAGAAGGCAGATGCTTTTGAAGTCAAAGATCCAGGGTCCAGGCAGAAAGGATTTAGCACTGACTTTGAAGGAAGGAAAACCACATTCCCCAAATGACCTAATAAACATAGCCTCCATGGAGAAAACAAAGAAGCAACATTGACTTCTCCTGAGCTGGGCAGACCCATACAATACTCTGTCCTGCTGTTCCAAGAAAAGTGATTCAAACTCCTGGAAAGAGGCAGGGAAGCCCTGCCAGTTCACTGTTTATTTCCTCATTCCTTCATCCATCAGAGTGCCAAGGATACTACTAGGAGAGAGCCTGAAGGGATTAGAAGCAATTGCAAGGTACAAAGAGCAAGGGTGAGCCAGCAGGGAATTCAGCTTGTACTCTTTTTTCTTCTTCCAGTTACGAATTAAGGGCAAGGAAGTGGGAGAACCATCTTGTAAATGAACATTTGTTTGCATAAACGGTAGTAGCAGAAAGAACCTATGTCCTCTAAAACACTGTTTTAGTGTTTTAGTCCACCTTGTCAAGAAAGGGGGTCAGTATCTTTACTTTGTATTCCTAAGGATCATAAGGAGGTCTTGAAAGACAGTGAGTCAATTCCCTGAACGTCACAAGGTATCTGTAAAATAATGCAAGAAATACAGGAGACAAACAAGAAATGCTGGGAATCTTAAATACAGTAATCCATTTACAACTGAATTTGCACAACTGAGAGTCAGATAATCCATGTTGCTGTAATATTAACATATGGATCATGATAAAGAAGGAAATGCACAAGTGTGGTGTCACAGGGACACTAAACAGGGCAGATCGTGCAGACAAGACGTTTGAGAGCAGCTATTGGAATCAGCAAAAGCTCCAGATTTGGAAATAGTGGAGACTGCCATCTGCACATATGTTAGGCAGAAAAAAAAGAAATAGAACAGATTGTCTAGCAAACTCTTGTAAGGCAGTGGTGATGTGTTTATTTAGAACACAGCTAGAAGGGAGCTCACTTTCCATTTAATTGCAAGCAGTAGAGTGGAACTGGTTGAGAATCTAGAGAAATGTAGCTGAGACAAGGTAATAAGTGTTACTCATTTTCATGAAGGAAGTGAGGAAGAACAGTAAAGATCATGAACTCTGCTTTCTATGCAATTCAGTAAACTCACAGATTCTAAAGAAAATATATCCAAGTGGAAAAGGAGTTTCAGAAAATTGATACTTCCTTAGAAAAAGATGAATGGCACGGTTCAAGGGTAACACAAAGTGAATCACATAATCAGTAAGGTTGGATAAGACATCTAAGACCATCAAGTCCAACTATCAGCCCAACACCACCATGCCTGCTAAACTATGTCCCACAGCTACACATTTTTAAACACCTCCAGGGATGGTGACTCCACCACTTCCCTGGGCAGCCTGTTCCAATGCTTCACCACTCTTTTGATAAAGAAATTTTTCCTAATATCCAATCTAAGCCTTCTGTGATGTAATTTGAAGAGAGAAGAGGAGATACATGCAACAAGAAGCCAGCTTGTCTAATCACAAGCAATTCAGCATAAGCAATGAGAAATTTAGATAAATAAGAAAGGACAGAATATTCTGCACCCAGGATGATCAATAAATAGCACAAAACATAAGATAAAAATTGGCTCACTCAATCATTTGCAGAAGACATTGTCAGAGACGCACTAATGACAAATTAAACCTGTCAGAGAAAAAAAAGGTGCTTGTATTGGGAGATACACACAAAAGCATTGCCTGTGAAGTATTTGGAGGTGTCCCCTACAGCACATGGTACTGGTGAAATCTGTGTTGCAATTTGGCTTCCAGTCTGGGACTTGTACTTCCAGAAAGATGTGAACTAATCACAAAGACAACAAAGAAGCATGAGGAGAATGATCAAGAACTACAAAACACATCCACCAGGAAATACTGAAGAAACAGGAATTGTTTAGTCTAAAAGAGAAGTGAGGGAGAAGGGAACTGTCTTCCAGACTTGTCCTATAATAGTTGTTGCAAAGACTAAGAGAATAAACTGTTCCCTGTGTCTGCTGTTGACAGAACAAAAAGTAGTGAACCTTAATTACAGTAAGAGAGATTTAGATTTGACACTAGGAAAATTTTGCTGCTTGAAGCAATCCTTTACTTTGCTCAGCTCTCTTTAGGGAGTTTAGGAGATCTCCATCATGCTGCCTCTTTCCAGGTGCCTTTCCGTCTGACCACTGGCTACTCTGCCTGTTGCTTTCACTTGGCACTCTGAAAACTTTCAGTATCTGAAGGTGGTGTTATCATTGCTTTTTTCACTGACAATGATTGATTGCTTCAATTTGTTTCTAACACCACCTCTTTCAGGAATCAGACTCACTCAGTCTTCTCCAGACACTACTCAGCTTGGTAGTAGCTTAATCGTCCAGGTTTCTTTATTAAGGCAGTAGAGCAAGTAGCAGTAAGAACTTTGCAAGTTTCATCCAATGTTGATCAAGAAATACCTCAGGAGGATTACCAGTTCAGAAACTTGAATACAAAGCACAGACTTTTTATGCATGTCTTGCGTTCTTATATCATGTATTCTCCCACTGATCAACTACTACCATCTTTCTAGTATGAACTTCATACTTAGTATATTCACATATTAAGAACATAGACAGATTCCAGTTAGTGCCACAAATTTGGCTGATGCTATGTAACTTCAAAAGCTGTATCTAGGTTCCAATGGATAACTATTTTTAACATCAGTGACTGCATTTTATGACATCCAGATCCATCTGGGTCATAGCAGGGTCTAATCAGATAGATAACTTACAGGACAGACCTGTTCTGGATATAAATCATGGATGTACATTAGAAAAAATATGTTGTCCATATGTTGACCTTTGCTCGGCATGTTGCAGAACTTGGAAGGTGTAGATGGCATGAGGCAAGCAATTCCAGAAAGAAAAAAGACTGTCTCATAGCTAAGTGCTCTCCTAGGAATCCAACCTTGCTTCTGCCAAAGAATTAGAATGTAATAACCAGCTGATCACTTAAACTTTTCATAACTTGTTGTTAGCTGCTGCTTTTCGTATTCTGATTGCCTGACTTGAAATCTTGGTGCCAAATTTCAAAGGGACAGATTTACAGCTGTAACTGAACTGAACAGGAAACGTGCACTGAACACAGCAAGTGCCACCGTACTGGTAAAGTACCCCTAAGAGCCTCTGTACCTTAACTGAGCCCCACAACAAGCAGATCCTGAACTTGAGTGATTCTATGCCTCACATTGTAATCTACAGAGTGGATATAACAACTGTATTTTCAAAATTCATTAATGTTTGTGAAGCTTTCAGATGCCACAGAAAGAGCATTAGGAAATTAATAACTGCATTTAAAGAAGAAGTTGAAGTGTGCAGCGAAGTAGGCATAGTGCCATAGTGAACTGCGAGAAGAGATCAATATATTGAATAACTGCTCATCCAACAACCATCTTAGGCTGTGCACGTTGCTCACAGAAATGGGTTCTGTGGCAAATAAATGGATCATTTGATAAAGTACTAGGTGGTAGGAAAAGACCAGCACTGCAGGTATCTGCAGCCAAAGCAAGGAATTGCCAGCAGCAGCAGTTTGGTTTTGGCATCTTTCTCTTAGCTGACAAATTACAAAGAGCATTTACCAAGGAATGCAGCCCTTGGGCTATTATACCCTCACCAAAAGTGTCAGGGACACAGTCCCATCAGTAACAACAATCAAACTGCACACAAAGGCAAACCAAACCCCCTTAAGGGGGTTAATCCAAAAGACATTTGATTTACAGGGATGTAATATTATTTTTAGGGTATGCCTGGGTGATCAGAGTGACAGACTTTTACTGTACATGGGCACAAGTTAGCTACATAAAGGTCACAGGCAAAATAATTAATTTTGTGTGCTTAAATTTGAGATCTTAATTGTATCTCCCAATGTAAGTTTGTCTAAATGAAAAGGCCATGGGCTGTCCAGCATTGTCAGCCCATGGACTTCACAGGCAGTTTGTTTTGAAAGCTTTAACCTCCTGACATTGATCACCATCAACCTTGTCCTCGTTTCTTGAGGTGCTACATTGTCCCACAAACAGACTTCTGTCCCCAGGCCTCCCCACCTTAACATGGGCATCTTTTCCTCGTGCTTAGTCAAAGGCCCTGATGTATGTGTACTTTGTGCAACCTGTTTATCTCCTCCTTCAAATTAATAGTTTGCACTTTGTTCCTGCTGGATGCAACTCTTTCACCTCATCAAACTCAACAGGCTTCCCAGAAGCCCAGGGCGGGCATGTGCCCCTTAACTTTGCCCCACAGTCACTTATGGGGAATTTGGTTCATGACAGAGCAGTTGGAGATTCCACAGCAGCTAGTTACAAGGCAGTCCTCATCACAGCTGCCCCAGGGCAGCCTCCTTCTCTCCTGTTAGCAGAAAACAAAATCTTTTACCCTTACCTCCCTTCCCCTGCTCTTTGCTAGAACACTGGGCTTCCTTCATCTCTACGTGAAGACCTGGTAACTCTAGGAATGAGAAAACCAGGGCAGAAAGAACATTGCTGTCACTGCTATGCTGGCATGCCACCTATTTCACGCAAGGAAGCACATCTTTTGCCCTGTCATCACTGATTACAGAAATCCAGTTACTGTGGCTTGCATATTAACATCAGCCTGTTCTTTGAGGAGCTGTCTGATGGTATCTAATGGGCACTGTGTATGGATATGGCAAATACCTTTCTTCTACAAAATTTTAAAGCAGGTTTAGGTAGTGAGAACAGCTCAGATGTTTAAGAAAGACAACAGACAAGCAATAAAATTAAAGAGCTAGCAATAGTTTAGATCTATATATTTGCAGAAGCTTTTCATTATCACTGATAAAAATGAAGCCTGTTTAGCATAATAAGCACCAATCTTCAATCTATTCTTCAGCCTTTTAGGATTCATTATTTGTGGATTAGTTGCCAATAAACATATAATACTTTAAAGTATTGCAAATTTTTCTTCAGCCACAATTTACTGCCCCGAGTGCCATAAAAGTGAACTGAAATACAGCCACCAAAAAAAAGTCAGAATAAATTGCTCTTCAAGGATTTGATCTGTAATATTAGGAAGTCACACTTCAGATAGTCATGAATAAAAAGGTGGTGCTTATAGCAAAACAGAATCACATTCTCTAACTAATGCTGCTCATTATTTGTGTAGTAGGCACCCAGAGGTACATTCTGCAACGCGTGGTATGACCCCAACTCTCACCAAAAATGACGTACATCCAGTTTTCTTGCTGATTTTCAGGAGGCTTTCTGTACCTTGCATGATCACACCTTCCAGTTAATTTATAAATTCTCTAGAGCACATATACTGTAATCTGAGTATGGCATTCTGAGTCAGCACAGCAGGACCTCAGATTTGATTAAGGCCTCCACACAACACAGCAGTACAAACACATCATTAATAATAATAAACAGTACACATTTGGAATGAGAAGCGAATGAAACATCCAAAAGTCTAAGACAAAAAATGAATTAACTGAAGTGAACTGCTTTTTTTTTTCCAAGTGTATTTTCTCTTCAGTAAACTCTGATAAATATCCAGAGGGCATTTCAAATCTTGAGCTTCCTAGTGCAAATAAAGGGTAAACAAATTACAGTGGACATTTGGGTTGGCTTTATTTTTAATAAGTGGTGGCACATAATCAATTTTTCCTACTAATACTCTTGAATGCGGAGATAAAATGTGATGTGTATGTACAGTGATTATTATCAGTAAGAATTTCGCAGAAGCCCCTGCAAAAACATGAATAAAGAATTACATCACCCCGTATGAGGAGAGGTACTGAGAACCGTTGTGTGGCTCAGACAGTATCTCATTTGGCACATTGTTTGTTCTAAAGAGGTGATGACATTTTACAATATTTAAGGCATATGTAAGATTTTGCTCGTCAAAAGATTATTTTAAATTGATCAAACCAAACACATCTCAATCTTGCTAAAAAAAGGAAGATCCGTTTAGTTCTGAGAGCACAGTGTGAAAATTATAATGAGGTGATCAGGGAAGTGATGTGTGTGCACATGCTCTGGGGGTGTTTGTCAGATAGTGTGAATCTCCTATTCTCTCATCTTAGAAAACATATTCACCTGCATGTAAATGCAATTAGCTTCCATTTCCCACTCCTCCTCAGAAAGGTTTGTAACTCGGTGTTTTATAACCTGTCTCACATACCCAGGTCCCACGTAGCAGAAAGAGCTGATCACTTTACTTTTGCACTTGCGAGCTGTCTAGCCCATGATACCACACAATCCTTGAAGATAATGACACTGTACTGCAGTCAAGGGGTGACCTCTATGCTTTAAAAACTCTGAAGAGAAAGAAAGCACATGGTGGCCTTCCTCTCTTCTAGTCTGTCAGATGCCTCTCCAACTTGTTACCCAACACACTGCTTTCTCTGAGTCATAAGAGAGAAGGTTTATTTTAGCTACTAAAGCAATGATTATTGCAAAGCAAGATCTTGGCACTTCTATCTAAACATTGACTTTGACTACACTTGAGATTATAATATTAGAATATAAAAAACACCAACAAAGCTAACTTATTTGCAAAACTTTTTTTCTTTCCCTTCTTCTCGTTTTCACTGCCTATAAGATTAGGAAGAAAGAATGGGTATTTTCACCTACCTACAGAGCTTTGGCAACAAATCCATAACTAGTTCCTGACACCTGAAAACAAAGCTGGCATACTATTTTCCCTCAGTCTAAAAGCCCTGTGACCTGAATCTTACTTATTCATCTTCAGCTGGTTCTTATTTCTATGCTGGTCTCAGCAAGGCACTGCTAAAACTGTAACAATGGTATTATAAATCATTAATGCATACAGAGGCAGGGGCTGTCACACACTGTTGATATTTAAGCACCTCAGCTGTGATAATTTCTCCTAACAGCTATATTTAAATTAACAATTCCATGCACATTAAAATTACTGCAGTTTAGTTTCTTATAGGATTGTGTCTTTTGGTTGCTTGACTTTGGGGGCTAAGACAAAGCCTTTTCTGTAGCTGCAGCATATGTAAGGGTCCAAATGAGAAACAAATCAACAGATTAAAAAATATTTAGCACAGAAATCATAGACCTAAAACCACATATGCACAGACAAGCAATACAATCATATAGACCCATTTCTATGGAAAACCATGGCAAAATAGAACTAAGCTGAACACTGCATATGTGGTATTCCATGATCATGGTTCCTAATAGCAGGGAATGGAAAGCAGGTTAGGGCAAGCAAAAGAAAAGAGACAGAAATAGAAGATGGGAAGGCTCTAGCAGGCAAAAGCTCCAAGAGGCTGAGCTCTTCCTGCCAGTCAGTTTTATTAGGTCTCCTGACAACAGCAACAACAGCTTGCAAAGACATAATATTTAGAGAACATAGTCCCCCTTGAACGGATACAAGCATAACATTGACAGCGTGAACCTTATCTATTAAACTGTGATGATAAAAATTCCCTTATCTCACTCTGGTACTGTGTGGATATGAAAGTCAAAGGTTATGATTCTCTCAGATACTACAGTATTGGAGACCATATAAATAAGAAGCTTAAACTCCCAAAGAGTACAAGATATTTTCCATCAGCCCAAATAACTGTCTTTCTCCTCCATTTTTAGGCTGAAACCAGTTAGAAAACAAACTTCTGCATGGACAAATGTATTAGAGGGTTGGGGTTTTTTTCTAGCTGCATGGTAAGCTGCTCAGTAAGCTGCTCAGTATTATAGGATGTTACGCCAAGTGGCAGTTAGGGAGGTCTTCTGCATTCAGGCAAGTCAATTGCAGAGATGGTTGGAGGACAGTGTGATGCCAAGTGGGAGGAAGGCTTCCCTCTGGAAATGGACTGTAAGAAATGGAGATTTCAGCTCACTGAATATTTTCTGCCATGTGAACTCAACAGATTTTTGTCCTGTGCATGAAGCTCTGTTCTCAGATCTTCTCGTATACAGACTCATGGTGCTTCATTCGTTTAGAGAGCACAAGTATTTTGGTTTACTTCAGTGGTTTTATAATTTAATAACACTTTGAAGTGTATTTTTTGTCACCTTCTCTGATTTAGAAAACATTGGTCTCATAGACAAGGCAACTGGTATGTTTTGATCCTGACTGTATCTCAGTGCACCTTTCTTTGAAGAAAATATGGCAGAAGTGGTACTTGTAACAGTAGGAAAAGCTACAAGTGTTTTTACTGCTGGCACTTACTTTCCCCCAGACGTGTGAAATACTGATTTCTGATGCCGAGAGAGGTTATCAGAAATGGGGAAGGTGGTCGGATTTTATTTCCAGGTGAACAGTATATATTCCTAACAAAACCAATAAAGGTGGAATCTGACTGTTGCCTGTCTGTAACGAGCTCATAGCAGTTTGGCAAAGCAAGGAGATAAATATATGTTTAACAGAATCATAGATTTGTTTAGTTGAAAAACACATTTGAGATCATTGAGTCCAACCATACCAATCCACTACCAAACCACATCTCTGAGCAATGTAAGCAGCTTAAGGCAGCCCCAAGGACAAAGAATGTATGCTGACAAACACCTTACACTGCAGACACCCCTGTCCCTGTGTGTGACAAGCCTGTGAGAGCAGTGACGCAAAGCCAGCACAGCATAAGAAGGGGCTGGCGGCTGGGAACTCATCAAGGCCCAGTCTCAGCCGCCTTCACGACCCCAGGTGCTCGGGCAGGTCCATATTGCTGGTTGGTGGGTGAGGCCCCTGAGACCTGTGCCAAGGGGAAACTGTGAAGGCTCCCAGAGCAACACCTTCGGACACTTTTCTGAGCGCCCCCGAGGCAGGAGCTCCCTAACACTAACCTTAACCCTAACCAACACTAACCCTAACTCTAATTCTAACCCCTAACCCAACGCTAACACTAAGCGAACTGTAACCCCCTAACCCTAATCCTAAGTGTCCCTAACCCTAACCCTAACCTCATAACCCTAATGACCCTAACCCTAGCCCCTAACCAACCCTAAACCTAACTTTAAGTTTCCGTTAGGGACACTAACCCCCTAACTTTAAGTGTCTCTAACCCTCTATCCTTAACATCCTAACCCTAACCCCTAATGACTCCTAACTCTAACCCTAATGACCCCAACCCTAACCCCACCCCTCCTGTTCCGCGCCCCTCCCCGCGCGCAACCCCGCCCCCTACGGGCGGAACCCGCGTGCCCCGCCCCTCCCCGTGCCCCACGTGCCCCGGGAGCTGCAGCCGCGCAGGCGCGCTGCGCGCTGCCCGTGCCCAGCCGAGGCTGGGGCTCGGGAGCAAAATGGCGGCGGCCGGAGCTGGGCCGGGGCTGGGGAGCAGGCGGTGCTGAGCGGGGAGGATGGCGGCGGCGAATGGCTGCCGGAGGTGAGGCTCAGGGAGGGCGGCTGTCCTTGGTGTCGCGGCGGCAGAGGGGAGGGAGCGAGATCGCCGGCGCCGCCACGGCGGGTCTCCCGAGCCCGGCAGCGGGAGGCGCCGCCGCGACCGCCTAGCAGCTACCCGTGCCGCGGGGCTGGGGTGCGGGGCCGGCCGGGTCTCCCGGTGGCGGGCGGCAGGGCCTAGCCGGCGGGGGTCTCCGGTCCAAGGCACCGGCAGAGGCCTCGCTTCTGTCTCTCTCCGCGCCGCCTGTCCCTGCCCCAGCGCCCCCCCCCCCCGCCCCGCCCCGATCCGCCGACCCCTGCCCCAGACCCGCACCCCGCACAGACGCCGGTCCCTGCCCTAGCGCCCCCCAACTGCCCGGTGTCGCTCCTCGCGGAACCGCCTCGGGTAGCAGCCTGTGCGGGGCTCGCGGTGCCGGAGCCTGGGGCTGCGAGGTTCCCGGGGTGAGTGGGTTCGCCGTATTCCGTTCCCCATCGGCGTTCCCGTGATGTTCGTGGAGAAACTTGGAGAGCTGCGTGGGTGATGTGTGTGCTGGTGCCTCTGGAATATTACCACTGCCGGTAGGGTGGGGGTGGGCGGGGGGGTTCGTGCCCCTGCCGTCCTGTTTGAGGTTGTTGGGTGGAGGGTGTCAAACGTCAAGTGCTGACATAAAACATGACAGCGAGATAATAAACTACGTGTTGATGCAAGGAGACTTTGCTTGTGTGAGGATTTAGCTTGGGGGAGTGTAGCATCGCTCGTGGCTTTACTCCAAACCAGCGTAACATAATACACAAACCCGAAATGTTTGTCAGATACAGTGCTAAGATGTGGTTATTTCAGGTTTTACCACATATTGCATGCTCTGTTTTCGTTTAGAAATGGAGAAAATAAAAATAGAAACTCACATCCAAATTTTTAAAGCTCATAACTTTTTTCTGAGGCAGTGAGAAGCTTGAGTTAAAGCTTCACCCTCTGTTTGAAAGTTGTTAGGGAAGAGGATTAGTCTTCTAAGATTCTTCTTTATTGTTTCAAATATAAACCATCCACCACTTTCATCCTGGTCCCGTATTAGTGTGGTTCTTCACATGGGGAATTCCTTTTTAGAGCGAGTGAGTTTAGAGCACTTTGTATTTAAACCTTTTGATTAAAAAATAAACAAAAATATTTCTTCCTACTTTCTGCCTTCCTCCTCTTGTTGACTAAGAGTCTGCTGTCAACATAACAATATTAATTCTGTAGAGATTATTTTTGAGTTATGGGGATGTGGAACATGTCTTAGTCAAGTATAGACTGCAGTGTTTGAAAGGCAAGGTCTTGAGTGCTTATTTTGTGGAATATCTGAATGAAGGTAATGCATTGGAAAGGTGTGACATGATGTTTTGTACCTTCTTGGAATAATTTAATTCTAACTAGTCTTGGTTGATGGACTAATTGTAATTGAGCCACTTAAGAACTCGTTACTTTGTTACGTCAAATAATGTTGTGTAAACAGTACTCTCTGTTCGAGCTTACATATAAACCTCCAATGTCTGTTTTAGCAAGTAAAGCTTGTATCTTAAGTTGCAACACGAAGCTGCTGATTACTATCTCGTTTTTATTCAGATTCAAAGCTAGACTTGCGTAGTTGGACTACCTACAGGTAATCTTGGAAATAAAGTTCAGTACTTTGTGTAGAATGTACAACCAGTGTTTCATTGACTATTGAATCCTTTTTATTTTGGTTCAGCTCCACTAAGCATTGCTTTACTTACTTTCAAACTTTAGCAACCATATAAACAAGTTTGACATTCTAATCTAATTTTATATGTTTAAACATACAAGGAGTGCAGACAGGAGTCACCTTGGATCATGTTTTGTGGCATTGCTGTAATTGCTGGCTTTTTTAAAATCCTTGCCTCTTAGTAATATAAGTGAATTTTCTTCATGTGTCCAGATTCCTTTGCTGAGTCATAGATACAGTAGTGGTGTAATGCTTACAGCTGGCACTGACTGATTTGCAAAGAGTCATACATGAAAGAACAGAATTACTTTTACAAGCTTTCCTGGAAGACTTGCATGGGCTTGTCATAGTGATTTTCTCCATTTTTTTTTCTCCCCTCTTGGTTTTTAAGGTTGTCTGAGAAGCTCAAAACTTTGAGCAGCATACCTTCACAACGCATTCTTAAATTATAGTAGAATACACTATCTTTGCAGGCAGCTGTTTGAATTCAATAGAGTGGGGCTGTCAGAGCTTGATGAATAGCCCAACAAAATACTGAGTGTTGCTCTTGAAAGCAGCCTTTCAGGTTGCTGTGTAGGTGATGTCAGGTTTACAGCTGTCACTGATGGCAGTTAACGTAGGTGAATTTTAGGCTTGGACCATGTCTTCCTCTGTCCTGCTTTGCAGACTGCATTGGTGTTATGGTATCTTATGATCCTGCATGTGGTCTGAGAAGGAGGTGTGACACTCAGTGAGGGTCCTGCCCCTCCAGCCACCCTTGTGCCAGTTTGGTCTTGATATACAAGACCATGTGCAAGAAGAGGGGAGTGTGTTCTAATGTCTTGGCTGCACAGCAATGCGCAAGGTAGTTGTGGCTGGCTGCCTTTCAGGGACACAAAGTAAGATGACTCAGAATATCTTATGGTCATCTCATGTGGACTCCGTGTAGTTCACATCAATCAAACAGAAGAGCTATTGATAAATGTGAGATTTCTCTTAAAAGAACCGCATTCCTAACAATACTGATGAGAATCTGACTGATTTTATGGCAAATCCTGATATAAAACTGCTAGTTTCAGTTTTAACTCTGAATTTTCTGTTTTTTATTTTCTGAAAATATTTACATGAGTTATGGGTTCTGTTACTAGATCAATGGCTTGTGCCATTTTTTTCACACAAGTCTGGCATACCACTTCATTATGTATGCAGTGGAGTCTGGAAATCCTAGTTCAGATGAGTTTTCAGTGAGTTGTGTAGTTATTGATCTGTTTCATTATCCAGGTTTTTTCAAGAATAAGGCTTGCCAATGTATCTTTAAATATTTGGACAGAAGCTGTTGTGGATTTTTAGAATGCTATTTCATATGTTTTCTTACCAGTGTGCCTGAACTATAACAAGAAGGTACTGCAGATACCGAGTTTGGTGCTGGTCTTGCATTTTGTGCCTATCCATTCTGTCCTGCATGTCTCCCAAGAAGGATGCCGATTGTAATGTTGCCTTCTGAGTAATGAATGGATGCTAGGAGATTCTGAAATCTTTGTGTTTTATGTAGAATCAGTGAAAATTGTGTGTTGGGAAGAGTAGAAAAGGGCAAGAGGAAAAATGGATAGGAAGGAGTTGAGTATCAGTGATGACACATGCAACATGTATTTTTTACCTTTCTTTTTGAAGTTCTGTAAAGCTTTGACATTTGGCATTCATCATCTTACTCTGTGATGTTTTAGTTACCAATATTCAAGTAAAGAGATCAGATCATGTCAGAGGTTCACCTGAAACTAAAAGGGGATCTGAAGTCTCATTCCTTTTACTATAGGAGATTGCTTTCTCGCTTTATAAGGATGGCCATGAGGCTGTTGATAGAGGCCGAGTGGCAAAACTGGCTTGAGCACTTGCAGTCCACAGCTGCTTTTTCCTGCTTTCTGCACAGTCCCCTCAGCTGCACTGGTAGAGCTTTTTACATGGCTTCACTACGAAATGCTACAGGAAACTGAGCTGTGAAAAATAAACTATTAAAACACAAAATAACTTCAAATCCAGGTCCCTGATCTGGGTCATCCCATTGTCATGGAAAGTGTTTTTTCTGGGGCAGTGTAGAGACAAGGTCAAGGTGGGTTAAGGGTATTTGAAGGTGGGACTACATAGCCTAAGGTGTGTTGAATTACATAAGTATATGCTTACTTACATTTTAGTCTGATTTGATTGCTGCTTTGGGTGTGTTGTGCAAGGTTACACCAAACACTATTGACTGTGCCCTTTAGCAACTGGTGAGTTCAGATACACGTTCAGCGGGTTTAAACTATTTCTCTAAATGACAAATAGGAATTACCATGTTATACCAGAGTGATAAAATATGCAAAAAAAAAATTAACAGCAGTCAGGACTGATTAAGAAGAAGAAACCTTCAGTAAGCTGTTGACTGTGTAATGTTTGAGGGTAACATCTTAACATCTTCCTGAATCAGTTTCTAAGTTAGAGAAGTATCTTGTGGAGATTTTGCTTTTGAGCTGGTTTGAGCTAGCTTTCCCAAGCTCTCCAACCACTCAGTCTGCCTCTCTCCCAAAGCTTCTCCCCTTTCAAAGGAAAAAAAAACTATAGAAGAAACCAAAATCACACTAAATATATGTATTTATGTATTTTTCTAAATACAAACAACTACACAGCAAGAATATGCACAGCAGCAAGGGAAGAGGGGAAGGGAAATTGGAAAAAGGACAAAAAGGAGCTATATAACACCCGGCATACAACTATAACACCCAGTAACTAACGAAGTAAAGAATTAACAAAATCTTACCACACCACCTCCCCTGGATGGCCAAATCCGACCCGTTAAAAGATTTTCCACAGGCTCAGCAGTAGACAGGACCAATGCAGGGACCTTCTGCTCCCCAGCCTTGCCGGAACAAGAAGAGAGTGTACTCTCTTATCTGCATCTTATTTATATGTTGTGTTGCTTTAAAGGAAGATATGTAATACTTCTGTGGATCCTGACCTCCATTGTTAAGGAAAGCCCATTTTTAAGGAAGATCAGTCCACTACAGCTTTATTTTTTAAACTTGGCTTTCTAGCACCAGCTGTTACATATATAAATATTTGACCACTTTGTAAATGCTGTTTGATCTTTGTCCTCAAATCTTGTCTGAATTCAGTGGTCATACTGTATGTTTTGTATGGTGCTCAAATATCACTGTGTGTTCAGATTTTCCTGTATTAGAAAGACTAGATTTCTTTTTCTGTCCTTCTTTCTTTTTCTTACATATCATACTTGTTTCCAGTTCACTGTAGTAAGTTGTAAAGCTTAGAATTAATTTTTTAAATCTCTCAAAAAATCTCCTTCTAGTGCTGCTGTTATTGCCATTCTCTATTTTTCTTTGTTTCTTTTTATTTCTAATCTGTTCTCATTGATATAGGATTATTTCACTATGCTGACTTGCAGCTTTTAAGATGATCCTCTTCTTCCTGGCATTCTTTATCACTTCATAGTGGGAAGTGCTTCAGAGAGAGGTGAAGCTAGATAATGGTATGCAAGTTTCCTCTCTAGTTTAGAATTCTTCTCCAAGATCTGTTAAAACTCTGCTTGAGGGTAATTGTCACACAATTTACCCTTCTACTTCTGGCGATGATGGATAAACTCAAAGGATTTGATTGAAATAGCAGTGTAATAAATGGGTCCTGCTTGCTTTTTCGGTTGGTCTTGTTTTGTGAACTGGTACTTCCAGAAGCTCTGTGATCAGTAGAGCTGCAAATTATATCTATGTGCGCTCGCATGTGTGTTTTGTACTTTAAGAAAGAGCAGTCTTCTCTGACCCAAACTATAGTCCAATGCTGAGATTTGGAATAAAAGTTTTGGAATAAAAGGGGCGACAATAGCAGTGTCTTGTGAAGTCATCAAACCTTAGTAAAATTTTACCTATTTATATGCAAATTAAGGTGTATTTTGAGTGACCAGGTAGATCATATCACATTAGTAAGAAACTGGAATTCTGCTTTACCTATTATCTGCTGCACCAGGTCGGTACTGCACTGAAGCATGCAAAACACTTGTGACAGTCAGCTTCCTTTTCACCCTTTCTCCTGTCCCCAATATTGAAATGCTACTTGAGAGCTGACTAAAAAGCCTTCTAAAATAACAAATCCAGTCAGAATGCAATGAGACAATATTTTCTAGACTTGTGTTGCCTTGTTCTTCCAGCTTTTTTGATCTTATCCTGCTTTAGGTTTTGTTCTCAGGATGACTTGATGTGTGGGCTTGAAGGAGGAGGGGGACGAAGTGACTGGAGGGTTTGCTGTGGATTTGATGATCCTTGACTTTGTCTAGGAAGATGCAAGTTTTATTTGAAGCCTTTCTGCTGCTGTGATAATTATAGTGCTCATCCCTGTAGATTCTGTAGCGTTTAATATGAGGTTGTGCTGAAGTACTTTGTGCAAGTGGAGACACTTAGAGGTTTTCTGTCATGTGTCCAGCTGTCTGTTTCATAAAATGCATAGGAAGTTAATTACCTCTGAAACTACGTAAGATATTTTATTGAATGACCAGAAGATTTCGTCTTGGGGAGGGAAGGAGTGTAGGTGTATATATAGTGGAATTTTGTCTTAGCCATTAAAAAAAAAATCACAGACTAATCAAATATGGGTGTATATTAAAGGCTGATGTCCTGTACTTTGGCTCATCCTGTAATGGGAATCTCAATTTCAAATGTCACTATGTGAAATGAGCAATGTATAAAATCTCTAGAATACAGGCAGAGACGATAATGTTAGTAGGTTTATGGATTTCTTTAAAGTCATTCTAGCAGTGACTACAGCTCACTGAAATGATCAAATCGCTTATACAGACGTTTTAAGATGAAGATGCCTGTATCAGTCTGTAATGAAGTACTTCTAGGAAGTTTTTGGAATGGATTGTTTATTGTACTTCAGACACTAGCATGGCAGAAGAGTGCTGAGTTGACAAAATGCACACTCGAGACAGGAAGTTTTTGTATTATTCAGTGTGGTGATGGCCTGAATGAGGAGGAATCTAAGCTGTGTCAGTACTTTCAGCTCCTGAGCGGCAACAGATGTTGTTGGTGAGCTGGATGTAAGCACTGTTAATTCCTACGGAGAAGTGTATGTAACAGCATGAGGAGTTGCTGGTCAGTGTGCATGTGAATCCTTCCACCCTCCTGGTGTGTGCAGTATCTTCGTGCCCTGTGCAGTTTGTTTTCCTGAGTAATCTAGGGATCAAAAAGTACCTGTGCTTCTTAGTTACTCATGAAAATCACTGTACAGTTTAGTCCATCTCTGATAGTACTTGTAGTTCTAGATGCAAACTTGAAGACTTGGTGACCCCTGGTAAAGTAACTATTTTAAGTATTTCTGCATTGAATCAAAACTGCTTGTGTTTAACTGCATTTAACCAAGATCTTTGCTGCAACCTAGGCATTTACTATTTAGAGTTAGTTTTCAGGCTTAAATTACAAGGCTTCTGAAATTCCAAAACGTCTGTGCATACTACTCGGGACTCTTTCTTTTTAAGTAAAAAAAAATTGTTTTGTCTTACTGTAAGTTTCTTGACATTTTGATTTCTCTGCTGAGCATACCTGTAGTAATTTTGTTACAGTATAGTTCCTCAGTTGATCATTGGTTCTCAAAATTTGCCTGTGTGGATTAATAGACTCATACCAATCTAGGTATTTCCCTCCACCTTCTTGGGGATTTACATCCCTTTCTTATTTTTTTCCTTCTCCCTTGATTCTGTTCTTAGCTATAACCTTATTTTTCTGAAATATTGAATTAGAAAATGTCACATTTTGTGACCGCATGTTCCCTGCATCATGGCTGAATTGAATTAAGCAACAGCAATCTTTAACAGTAATGAGAATGCTTATGGAAACGTCTGTGAATCTCAGTTACATGCCTGTTTTAAATTTGGAAGGAAAGGAACTTGCCTTTTTTTCCCACGTATACAAGGTTAGCTTCTTTGCTTTAAGTTAAAATGCACCTTCAATTTTTGTTAATCCAGCTAAAAACTGTTCTTGATCATTGAATCTGAGTATGCAAGTAGAGAATGGAGAGTTGAGTGGGAATGATCTTGGGATTAGACAGGGAAGTGAGATTGCTTTTGTGGTGGCAACAATGACCTTCTTCCATGTATTGATGAACATCTTAATAGAAGAATCAAAGGAGGTTTTGTAAGCATAGCACACACTGGCAAAGGCTTCCTTTTGCACTTGCTTCAAGTGTGGAAGAGTAGGAGCATCAAGGACAGCTGTGGATAGCAGAGAAAGATGAACAGAATTTTGTCCAAAATGAGATTAAGAACAATGGGTTGCTTTAATTGATTAAGTCTATTTTTTCAGGCATTCTGGGGCAGCTGAAAAGCTTCACATCTTGTGGAGGGAAAGGGAAGAGTTAAGGCATATCATCAGCCTGCTCAAAGGGCAGATTTGCTTTAGCAAGTAGTTAAACAAAAAACCACCTGACAAGGTCTCATAACTGTGCAGCCTTAAAAAGTCTGAGTACATGAGGCACGTGTAGATATTGCTGAATTAATGAGGTTAAATACATAAATGCTTGGTGTGTTTGTTTTTAGGGACAACATGTTATGTCAACATGTGCAGTGCTCCTTTTGAGTGTTCTGTAAAAGTTGCCTGTTCATGTGGTGGGACAAAAAAATGAATGCTTTAGAAATGCGGGGAGAGCTTGTTGCAGGAAATCTGGAAGACATAACTTCCTTCTCTTGCCAAGAGGAAAATGTAAACAAAACTCAAACTTAATTGTAGACTAACTACTAGTGTGATTTTCTGAAAGCCTTTCATTCCTTAAATGATTGCTTTTATCACTGACACGTATTTTTTCTGTTTCATTTGAAATGGATTTCTGTATTTTTAGGGAGGACACACCTCACAGTTTATGAGCATTTAGTTCTTGCTACTCTTGCATGGAATCTAAATGTACGTATTAGTGAAGGTAACTAGGGAAGCTGAAGTTACTGGTGTAACCTGTGAGGGTTCTGACAGTTTGTGGAAATATCTGAAATTTGCTCATGAGGGGTAGCTTTGCAGTACTGGTGTATGTTACTACTGTGCATGCTCTCATATGCGTGTACTAAACTACCCATTGTCAAAACAACTGAATCTTTGAAGTGTATGGCATAGGATATCTTGGTGTCAGATGTTATAAATGTTACTTGTTGTAGTCAATGGGGCTCTTAAATTTTTTTGCTGAAGTTAATGCATTTAAATTGACCCTATAGAAAAGCCCAGCAGAAGGAGAACTTTTTTAAAAATGTGCAAGCTTTTAAATAGCTTAAAATATTAGTGTATACAGAGATAACTGATTTATACAAACAGGCATGAGATCACCACGCCAACTGTGGTTTTGTGCATTAAAAACGTCTAAATAAAAGGAAAACAGCGTGTGGGCTTGACCAGGAATTTCGACTTGCTCAGGGTGGCAGCGGTCTGTAACCAGTTTACAAGCTCTCGAATGAGTCAGTTGTTGTATAAATACTATGTACGATGAATTTTCCAGTATGATTTTGTATTGCTGCCTGCTTCAGTAAGCAGAGCAGAACCAGGAGTGACTGTGGGTACTAGGAGATGGGGGAAAGGTAGAGTGTCAGCCTTGCAACCTGAGCCTTGGAAATGGCAGCTGTGAGGGAGGACTCTGCATGTGTGCCTGGAGCCGCGTTGCAGTTCCTTGCTGAGGCTGAGCCTGAGCTCAGAGAGAGCAAAAAGAATGACTACAAGGGTATAGTTTTGTAGAGTCATGAGGCAGTTTAATAAAAATAGTCTACTTTCTTCATATTGACAGCAGAAAGTTCCTGTTCCAGTTGTAGCTGCCTGGCAGACCAACCTGCAAGTTTTCCCTTTTTCCTGTCTGTTTGTTACCTGTCACTCCCTCCAGCACTGGGCTGATGAATCAGCCACCTGAAATTACTTGTTCTGTGATCATGTAATCTCTGCATTTGACGTGAGGGGAAGCAGGAAACCCCCATGGCTGGAGCAGCAGAGCGAGGGGAAGGTACAGCTCCCTGCTAGTTTGACCTTGGCAGTAGTGTGAGATCCCCCTGATGTACCTGTGAAGAGCTGACAGGTGAGGAGTTCAATGCAAACTCCTCCAGTGGTGAATTGAGGGGAATATACTACAGTGCGCATAGGCCTGGCTTTCTATTCATTCCCTGTATAACTAATACCTATCTGCATGTATTCTATGGCTGCAAACTTAAAATGTTCCAAGCTTTCAGGAAAGCAACAGCCCTCATAGACCCCTTCAGTGGTAATGGCTGCTATCTGAAGGGTTGTTAACCAGGGCCTAATTAAAGGGAGGAACAAACTGCACAAATAAAAGGCAAAAGAACTACAGGCCAAAGAAGAAGCAGCAGTTCAGCTGACTAGATACAGTGAGTACGGCCATGATAGTGAATCCTAGTGGTAGTTACTGCTGTGTAAGTAGCCTGTTTCTCCTAGGACTGCCCTTGTTTTGCAGACAATTTGAAGATAATCTTTTTCCTACTGTTAATTTTTAAGAGCCATGTAGGAGAAATAGCATATTGCAAGAGTAGTCTTACAGCTACCCACTTCTGTGAAGATGTTTACGTTGAAAGTGGTAATTGACTGAATGAAGGTGGAGACAATGCTGTACTTAAGGACAGTGGCTGTTGCAGCCACACCAGAGGATCAGCTGAGAGCTAACATGGTCCAGTCAGGTACCTGGTAGGACTTGTGTGGCTTCCCAGCTATATGCTAGAATGCAAGGGGAGAGCTGTGCTGTAGAGATGAGTACACAGGACTGGTAATGTTTATTTTTTGAAGGCTGTGCCAACTTACCATTAGTCAAACTGTGTGTTGTGTTTGACTGTGGAGAGCAAAAAGCCTTTTTTAGCTGTTCTTCCCTCCTCTGGTGACATTCCTTGGGTAGTTTTGTAAACTGGTATAGGGAGCTAATTACACTGCACAATGGAGGAGTTCTGAGAAGGTGGTGGTAGTAGCTGAGGTGAAAAATTGCTGCCACTGAAGGAACGTGTGTGGAACCACAGTGTCAGTGAAACAACTTTTTTCTGCACACACTAAATACTGCATTTTAAATCCAGATTGGAACCATGTTTTTGTTGGATCTAAGACTTGTGGCTTGTGAGTATTAGTGTAGAAACTCTATTTAAACTGTAACTGAAAGGTGTCAGTTTTATGGCTGCGACATGTTTTCCTGAACAAGGAAAATCAATGTTTCTTTAATGAAATTCCTGATACATCTCATGAAATGAGCTGGACTTAAGAGACCTTTACCAAGCTTTTCTCTGTTCTGCCTTTTGTTTTTTGTATTCCACATAGATGAATCCATTAGTCTTAAATGCGTAAGAGATGATACTACTAATTGGTACTTAAGTTGCTTTTATATTGAAAAGAAAGGTTGCCCAGTTAATGGACGAGGGAAGGGCTGTGGTTGTGGTGTACCTGGACTTTTGTAAAGCCTTTGACACCGTTTCTCACAGCATTCTGCTTGAGAAACTGGCTGCCATTGGCCTGGACGGGCACACCCTCTGCTGGGTGAAAAACTGGCTGGATGGCGGGGCCCAGAGGGTGGTGGTAAATGGAGTTAAATCCAGTTGGAGGCTGGTCACGAGTGGTGTTCCCCAGGGTTCAGTGCTGGGTCCAGTCCTGTTCAATATCTTTATTAATGACCTGGACGAAGGCATTGAGTGTACCCTTAGTAAGTTTGCAGGTGACACTAAGCTGTGTGGCAGTGCTGATCTGCTTGAAGGAAGGGAGGTGCTGCAAAGAGATCTGGACAGGCTGGATCAATGGGCTGAGACCAACGGGATGAGGTTTAACAAGACCAAGTGCTGAGTCCTGCACCTGGGGCACAACAACTCCATGCAGCATTACAGGCTTGGGAAAGACTGTCTGGAGAGCTACCTGGAGGAGAAGGACCTGGGGGTGTTGATTGACAGCCAGCTGAATATGAGCCAGCAGTGTGCCCAGGTGGCCAAGAAGGCCAATGGCATCTTGGCCTGGATCAAAACAGCGTGGCCAGCAGGGCAAGGGAGGTGATTGTACCCCTGTACTCGGCACTGGTGGGGCCACACCTCAAGTATTGTCTTCAGTTCTGGGCCCCTCACTACAAGAAAGACATTGAGGTGTTGGAGCGTGTGCAGAGAAGAGCGATGAGGCTGGTGAAGGGGCTGGAAAAGAAGTCCTATGAGGAGCGGCTGAGGGACCTGGGGTTGTTTAGTTTGGAGAAGAGGAGGCTGAGGAGAGACCTCATCACTGTCTACGGCTGCCTGAAAGGGGGCTGTGGGAGAGCGAGTGTTGATCTCTTCTCTCAAGTGACGGGTGATAGTACAAGGGGAAATGGCCATAAGTTGCACCAGGGGAGGTTCAGACTTGATATTAGGAAGAATTTCTTTGCTGAAAGGGTGGTCAGGTACTGTGGAACAGGCTACCCAGGGAGGTTGTTGGGTCACCATCCCTGGAGGTATTTAAAAGAAGGATAGATGAGTTTTTAAGGGACATGGTTTAGCAGATGATGGGTGCGGTTGGACTTGATCTCAGAGCTCTTTCCAACTGGAAGATTCTATGATTCTATGGTTCTATGATGCTATGAAAAGGCTGGGTGACGTGGGCTGTTGTGTGATGGCAAAAGGATCTGCGGAGAGGATGGTGCACCGAACAAAAAGAATGGTGATATATTAAGTAGGGGAGTGTAGAGAAAATTGTTTTGAATGTTTGGCAATATTGGTAATAGTGGGGTTTTGACCACAGGCAGAAGTTTTCAGTGGAATTAGGTGAGATGTGTATTGTTCTGTCACCAAGCATCTTGGAAGCTTGCGCAGAAAGAATCAGGATTATGCAGAGACGGTGAAGTAATGAGGGATGATGTTGGTAATGGTTCTAAGCAACAGAAATAGCACAAAATGATGATGTTACTGATACAATAGCTGGCTGGCAGGATCAGAAGTTGACTGTAGCCAAAGTAAGAAGATACAAGTAATCAGTGAAATGATTATGAACAGAATTCACCCATGTGGGAAGGCCAGTCAGTTCCTGGGTCCAAGATTTTTAGTCTGCTTTAACACTGGGATGCTGGAGCTGTTATTGGGGAAACCCCCAGGCAGTGTCGTCATCAGAGACTACTACTGTTCCACTTAAGGGTGTGAAAATTAATAAGGGAAATAAAACTGTGTAATGAAAAGGATACTTTTTTGAAGGTGAATTAAAAATAGCAACCTGTAAGAGAACGGGTGCTGCTTGCTTGGTGTTTACAGAGAGTAGTGTCTGGGATTGCCTGATTAGTAGCTTGAATATTCTCTCTGAGGAAATGTGTTCTGAGAGGAAGTGTGGTGAATGTAACTGTGCAGTGAATTTTGAAGCACTGTTGTGTGCAGGAAGCACCCAGATCCTAATACAGATTAAATGGCTTTCTATGAAATAAATGAGCCTGGAGAAAAGGGGGCAATGTCTGCAGTACCAGGAGACTGAACTTGTACTTGATGTGAGAAGACAGCAGCACTGAAATCTGGGGTTTGAGCCAAGATTTCCTTGTTTTAGTAGACCTACTATTTGAAAACAGCATCTTGTGTTATGACTGGGTCACAGTCGAGCAAGAGGAGGAATTCCCTTTCTCTGTTAAACAGGGATCTTTGGAGGGCACTCTCAAAGAAAATAAAATAATATTGTATGAATTGTGAGAAGTGCAGAGAGGAAAATCTAGCCACACTTCTCCACAAAAAGCAATGATTCTGTTGCACATAAGAAGTACTTGAATAGGAAGCCCATGAAATACACTGTGTAAAGGTGGGACAGCGTCATGTGGAGAATTCTTACTTTTATTCCACTCCTGCCTTTTTCAAGGAGGAAGAAAGGAGCAGATGAGTGAGAATAGTGCTGCAATAAAGGTTAGTCAGTATCTGGAGACAGAGGAGGACAGTCATCCTACCAGACCATCTAATACCAGGTATTATATCCCTGGTATCTGAGGCTGAAGGTAGCTGAAACTTAACTGAGTTAAGTCATTCCCTGACAAGACAATTGAGTGTTGGACAAAACTTTGGTAGAGAGAAGAAAGCAGACTACTTTAAAAAAAAAGTCTGATTCTTTTTTGGAGGTACTTTCATGTAATTTGAAATATTATTATAACAAAGAGGTTTTGCCTTTCCTAAAAAAGAAAAAAAAAGGCACGTTTTTGTTTGCTTAGAAGAGACCTTTTGAAAAACCTTTAGACTTCTTGAAGTGTCTCACAATATGTCAGAATATCTTGCAACTATACTAGATTGGCTAAAATTAATTTTCATTTTTTTCTGTAAATGGATATGTGCGTGCCCAATTAATGTGTTCGGTGATATTGATAAAGATTTCGTGGATAGGATTTCTCTGATTTAGAGAAAGTAGCTTTAATGACTTTCTGTGTCTGAATCAGATAATGTTCCTTTCAAGTGAACTTCTGAAAAATGGAAAGTCATTGAAGAATACATGCACTCATTTCACTTCAAGAGAGTCCTAGAGGGCAATAAATGACTTCTTGCTGATTTCACTAAAAGAGTTGGTTGGAATTCAATTTCAAGAACATTAGTTGAGTGTTTCATTTGAGTATCATCAATCAGAATAGACTTTTTTGTATATTAGTGAGTGTTTGCAACCAGCTGGAAGGATGATTGGTGTACGGAGATTGAGATTCATTTGCCAGTATATGAAAACATTTAAGTTGCTTGGGAGGAACTCCCTCTTCTGTGCAAGATTGTACTTGCTGTAATTCAGTTAGTCTGTGTGTGCTGCGCTGGTGATATTACTTAATTGCTTCTGGGATGTGCCATATTCACATCATATTCTGAATTGCTTTGCTGATCATCGGAAATTCTGTTTTGAACAGTACTTGAAAAGGCAGCATTGAAAAGAGGGTTTTTTTTCCTGTACATTCTGTGTCTTTTCAGCTGCCAGAGTGCTTCTGGCTGTTTTCATTTTCTGAAGTGTACGTATCTTCAAGACTACATACCTTTATACTCTATTTGAATATAGATCTGTTTACTTTCACTCTGATTTCTCAGAGGACTTGTTGAAAGTTGGTACCAGTTATTTATTTTTTTTCCTCCTAAAACTCAGTCTCAATAAATCTAGAAATAAAAAGCCAGATCTACTGTGGGGGTTTTCCTGCCTTCATTTTAGAACCTCTTAATGGAGAAGTGTACTACTTCTTGAAAAAGAAAGTACTTTAAAATTCATGCTTAACTTTAAGAAAGGGTTCTTTGTGATAACTGGAACACATGATTCTCAGCAAAGCAGTAAGCAATGCAGTCACTTTCATAATCTAGTTATATCTGCTTTTTCTTGCCCTCTTGTAACTGCTGATGTGGCTTAAGTTCTGTTGTTTTACTTATTGGATTTTCTTTCTTTCCAGTGCAATAAATCACAAAATGACACAGATCATAAACCCAAATCATGAAGAACCTTGTCTGTTCCTCATTCTTGTACAACACTAATCCAAACCAGAATTTTTCAGCTGTATTGGTTACATCTTACTATTGTATCATCCAGGTAATTTTGAATAACTTAAAAAAAGAGTCAAAATAGGCTTTGCATGGATTTGCGTGTGTATCAAGACTGTATAATCAGCTGGTCCTTCAAAATTTCAGCTAGTTCCTTTGAACATAGAATTACCTAGCAGTTACAATTTTTCAAGATACACTGTTCCATATGCTTGCAATCCTTTAGCATGTATGCTCTTGAGATTGGAGACTTCTAGCCTCAGCAGTATCTATGAGCATGCCAGTACATCTCAAGTGCCTTGTCCGTGGAATAAGAAGAGGGTCAACGCAGGTAATATTCAGTTCTTGTCAACTTCTTTTCCTTGGACAACCCCTTCCCAGTAGGATAGTAAGAAAATGAGGTAGATAGTAAGAGCACATCTAAACAAATAGTTGGAACTCCATGCAACTTTCTTTTAATTCCTAAGTGCTTGTCCCTGTGAGTGCTGCTGGCTAGTGGTTCTAGTAGTGATGTTGCCTAACAGCCAGCATCGCCAGGGCTGACTTTGGAGACTCTCCTAGTGGATGGGAGCTGTAGAACTGTTCTGCTGAACATGGGATTGTTCCTGAATTCTTTTTTGGTATCTCAGGGCTCTGTATTGGTCACCAGACTGGTCGCTGTCCTGCTGGAGACAGGTTCAGGTTGTTAAGATAAGCTGCTAGGATGTGCCTTGGGGACAATGGCAGAGGTCTGTTTTCACAAGTTTTTTCTCTTCTAGTTATTTATCTACCTAACGTCTATGAAAATAGGTTTGTCCTTGCTAAAATTTAGTTGAGGTATTTTGTTACTGGAGTTATCACTTCTAAAAGTTGATCTTTTTTCAAAAAATTGTTCTTCAATCTCCCCACTTCCCAATGTACCGTGTTGTCATTTCATCTTGCATTACAGTTCCACTTGTTCCTTGAAAGGAACTGATGGGGAAAATAGCATAATGTTTTTGGTCTAGATAAAATCCAAGCAAATATAAATACGTTATGCTTGTGATACTTGTGTTGTCATTCACTCATAGTAAATTTACAATGTGTTAAGTAAAATTTGGTACAAGTATGTGCGTGCACTTGATATGATTTCCTACTTTGGTCTTAGTATTATGCTATTTCATAATCCTGTGGCAACAATTCCAGCATAAATACAATAAGCTCTTAAAATTTTAGAGGGGAAAAAGTTGAGTGGTTTTGGTTATAAAACGTGTTCTAACGCTGCTTAGCTTGCCCTTTATGTTAGTTGGATCCCATTGACTATAGAAGATTTCATGAAACCTTGTATTGAGTGATGATTATAAACAAAGTGTCACTGTTATCCAAAGTCCATTCTGTACAGACTTTTTGTTAAATCAAAATTCCCAACCCAGGAATTCCTGGCTGTAAGCCCAGACACCTCAGATGTAAGTCGTCTTAGCGTCTTAAGATTTTAGATTCAATGGGACAAGTATTGAGAAGACTGAGAAACTTATTTCACATACTGAAACTTTTAACTAGATTTGTGTTTATTTTAAATTTTGTTCTGCTCTGAGTATCAGTATAATCTGGAAGTCACTTCTGTGCTTTTTGTAGCATTTGGGATGGTAATTTTGGCTTCTAAAGCTTCCTGGTTTCATATAACTTCTTCATGTACTATTTCTGCATGGAGGCTTTTTTTTTTATATAGAAGCTTTGACATAGTTTAACTTTTTTCTGTGTACATGTGCACATACATAGCGCACATCTGTGTGTGCATCGCTGCTCTCAACAAGAGATCCTGTTTCAGAAGGTCAGCAGATGTTGAATTTACTTTCCTTTTGATAATGTTTACATGGATGCATATAAACTCTTAACAGAAAGGCAAGAAAAAGTTAACCTGATGGTAGTTTTTTAAAACAAAAAAAAAATTCCATGGCTCTATTCTGAGGCTAAAATTTGGTTAAAAAAAATTGTCGAAGCTGAAAGAGGGAATCTTTTGTTATGCAGGATAACTTCTGCATGGAAAGATGAAATCTTTCTTTTCCTTCGCAGCTCAAGATCTAATTCTTTGTGGTTTAGGTTGTTTCTTCATTTTTATGTTCATCTCCTTCTACAACTGCCTTTCACCATGGGAAATGGCATTCTGGATTTGGCATTTGACAGGGTAATTGGGGTGTATTCACATTTGTGTGGGACTCAGCATGTTACGTGCAAGACTGACTTCCGTGCAGGTAGGCTAGGTTTAGTGTAGAGGCTGCAGTGGACACTAGCAAACCAAACCAACCAAACAAAAAACCATCTAAATCCATGACTCGTTAAAATACACTTTGCAGTCAGAAGATGCAATCCTGACTCTAGCTGCTTTTTTCCATGATCCTCTTTCCACCCATGCTTCTGCAAGCATTCATATGATGCCATAGCATACCGGTTGAGTAGCTGATATTGTTTAAACTTTTTATCTAGGTTAATTTTAAGGTGAGTCAATTTATCTGCTTCACAGAACATTTGCGCCAGAAAAAACAAGGTAGAGAAAGTAGATATGAGAGTGATGAGAGGAAGGCAGAGTTTCCTCCAGGACAAAGTTTGTCACCTGCTGCCAACTGAAATTATTTGGGAAATACTATATGGGTTATACAATGTTATCTTGTAAAATTGTCTGATGTAGTAAGAAATACCAAGATTGTGCTTTCAGTTGATACATGAGGTTAAGGACAGCAGTAGGACTAAAGCAATGATCAGTTTTGAGCCATGGGGCACAGTCCACTTTTATCAGCCACAACATATTTGAATTCAAGATGCAAAATACTCTAAAGAGGTGAACCGGCCGGCACACATGTGATCAAGCAGTGCATGGTTAATTTAAAAGCAGGCACAGGAAGTTTTGCTACCTGTAAATGGCTGAGCACAATGGCTACTGTACATTGAATTCCTCCTTCACTGAAACCTGACATGTTTGGTTTTATTTTCATAAATATGTAAATTTATGTAATATCATATATAGTCTATATAAATGGATATTTATGCATACGGCTTTGTGCATTTAATGTAACTTAAGTAATAGAGGACAGCTGTTTTTATGCTGTCCTATATTACTTAAGTTACATATTTTAAATCTAGTGAGTGAATTCATTCTGCACAATACGCACTTGGGCTTAATGAGTAACAGTGTTCTTGTGATAAGCCTCCAAATAGAATTATTTTGTGTATGGGATTTTACACACTTTTTATAGTGTTTATGTTTTTCAGTTACTTCAAATCCTGTTGTTTTGCAAATTTAAGTACTGAATGCTAATGGTGTTGAACAGTTGATATTCCTTCCTTCTTCTGGGGCATGCTTGTTGCCACGTGGAAGGAGATGGAAGGCATTGACTTCAACCCTGAGACTTAATTATATGTATTTAGTGTTTGCTAGAAAAAAAAAAGCCCCACTTTTTCATTCCCCTTTTAGTTAGCTTGTGAGATCCTTCCCGTGTCAGGAAGAACTGAAAACTATTAGTAGGCATCTAATAGACAAGTTCTCTCCCCACAGCTGAACACAGAAGAGGAATGCAATGTGTTATTCCAGGACTCTGTCCAAGTGAACCAAGTCCAGTTTTAGCTGAGGAAAGGGAAGTTGTTTGGATATCTTCTCAGGATGCTGGCCTTTATTTGTGAGAGAGTTGGCATTGAAACTGAAAGGTGACTCTAACCTCCACAAAGCTTGTGCTGAATGTAACTAGTTCTATCGGGAAATGGACAGCATGTTTAATAAAATATTCTCTGTGTGTACAAAATCACTTGGAGGGTCCCTATTTTAATGAAATTATTTTCTAAGTGTTTTTCCTTGAATCAGTGGAACTTTTCACGTATGGAGAAGAGGTCTGCATCCATATGGATTTGGTTATATTAGAATAGCTAGCTTATTTCTACAGAAGAAAGAAAATGAGTACATGCACTGGCTAAGACAGAACTGATCCAACAGCTTGTGTTTGCTGAGATTACTGGTGCTTGCTGGTGCAATGTTGCCCACTTTGTGTGTGCTCTGGTTCTAGCTTCATCCTGAGCAGACTCACTGTTCATGTAGAAAGATATTTTATTTTTGTGTTCCTGATGTGTATCAAGCTGAATCTGCACAGAGACAAGTTAAAGAAAAGCATCGGGTTATATATGATGAAGGAGATGTTGCCACCCAGCTAGGGAGGGCAGGCGTGGGATTGTTCACAGGCATGTAGAGTGTCTCAGAGTGGCTTGTTAATACCAGCTACGCTGCTGTGCTGTCGTGGTTGTCTCCTGCCTCAGCAGAATTCAGCTTGTGATCAACAAGCCACAGCTGTGTGAGGCCAGCCTGGGCCACACGCGTACCAGAGCAGCAATTCTGCCTGTGTGTCATGTCTAGTGTGAGGCAGGGTTGTTCCTTTGTGAAAAACAGCTGCAAAAAGGCCTGATTTTAGGAACTTAGTTCTAAGGCATCAGATGGTTGGAAGTTATACGGGCTCTCGTGCTTCCACAGTGCTTCAGTCCCGTGCCTGTGTCTCACCTTTTCACATACCCACATCTATAAGCCAGATTTCTAAACCCATCTACTCTTCCTCCTAGTGTAGCCCATCCTTAAATCCTGTGGCATTTGTTCTTCCCAGCCCTGTGCCTACAGCAGTTGCAGCCTTCTCCTTCCTGGCCTCTCACTCTCTGTTACTGCATGTGTGACTAAGGCCAGGTGTGCCTCACCACTTAGAATTGTATCTCCTCCTCAGTGTTGCAGGAACTCCCTCTTCTGAACTCCTCATGCCAGAAAAAAAACAGATTATTAAAGCAGGGAGAAGGGACTGGTACGGTGGTGCAGCTTCCTTGAAACACATGCTCTTGCATTGCCACTTACCCAATTTATCATGCCAGAGGTGTACTGAGAAAGAAGATGAAGTTGGGAGCGTATAGGAAGTGTGTGACAACATGGTAGAATTTAGGTATATGTTCATCGAATGGACTATAAAAAAATTATTAGTAGAGACTTTGTATCGCTGTCTTTTCTGTGCTTTTGTGTTTTGGATGGGGGCACACGTTCAATTGACAGGAGGCAGTTCATTGTGATAGCTTTCATTTTGCAGTATTAATGTTTTAACACTAATAAAATAGGAATGAAGTAGAATGCTTGTATGTTTAGCAATGAATCCTTTTTCGAGTTTCCTCAAGGCTGACTTCCTAAAATGTTTTCAAATGCCTAATAAAACAATAGATAAATGCTTGAATGCCTTTATTATAAACCTACTTCTAGGTACTAGTCTAAACTTGAAAAGTAGGACTGAGTGAGATCAACATAAGTGATGAAATAAAAAAGCAGCTGAAAGCATTGATGATGGTATAACATCCCTTGGGATTCGTTCATTCCGCTTTCTCAGTATAACTAAATTTTGGATTTTTATAACAATGTGCAACATATATGAAAAGTCTGTCTTGATATAGTTAAGGGAACATATCCAGTCTAGACCACGTCCTGCTTGAAGATTTCTTACCTAAATGCTTGATAGCCACCCTGTTGCTTGTGACTGTTTATCATACTGATATGTGAATGGTTTAGGAAATTACAAATCATTTTAGAGAAAAAATGTATTTCTGGTCTTGGTTTAATCCTTCAAATAATAAGCTATCTTGGAAACATTAGAGGTTTTAAGTTTTGAAAATACTATATACTGGAGGCAGAGTTCATTTTATGTAAATTGCATAATACGTACTAAAATAACCCAAAACCTGAAGTAACTTATTGATGTTTTTGTTCTTCAGAAGTGGAGGAACAGAATGCTGGACCTGGGATTGAAGATTTATAAAAGATTATGGAGTTATACACTGAAGAGCCAGCAGGCGGAATGCCTGAGTGACTGAAGAAAATGGGTGCTAATGCATCTAACTACCCTCACTCGTGTTCCCCAAGGGTAGGGGGAAATTCACAGGCACAACAGACATTCATAGGTAACTCTTTTCAGTTATCTTGTTACATACATAAATGACTTGCTGGATTGTCTCTGCACTGGATTTGAATTACTTGCAGTAATGTTATGCAGAGCTTTTATTTTCTAGGTTATCAGTTTGAATCCATTCAGGCTCAATCGTGCATGAAATTTGGTACTGTCCAGGATCTGTTTGGCCTTCGTATGCAATGAGTTGATCTGCCATGTGCTAGTAAACAGATGCCAAGTTATTTTAAAAAAAAAATTAAAAGGTGGAGTTCTTTTGATAATTAAACCATGCTAGTTTTCCCAGTTCAAAAGCAGTTGCTATCTGTTCATACTACGTACTGTTTTCTACTCTTCCTTGGATTTTCTATGAAACTTTTAGAGCACTCTTGATCATCAGTATTCATTGGCATTGGCATTGTGTCTAATTATTTCCTTAGTGCTGGAAGGGATGCCTCTGATAATGAGCCTGTTAAAATAATAAGCAGTCTTGAACTTTTCTCCGTCCCTTTTCCTGTTCGTGTAAATGGGGAATGGGAGTACCAATTGTAGTGTTGTTTACAAGTAAGGACCTTGCTAAACTAGAAACCTGAGTTGAAATACTCTTTATTTATTTTCTCATGCCAGTCATAACTGGGGCAGGTATTACCTCTAGTGCTTTTCAGTCTAGTACAAAAAGACCTCAGAGTGGATTTAAGTACTGTCACACTATAAATAATAAATAGTTATGTGGTGAATCTAAAATGAGGCAGGTTTTGAGAAGATAAATCTTGCTTAAACAAAAAAAACCAACCTTGACAGCCTGAAGAATGATCTTAGCAGTAAATAACATAAATACTTTATAAACACTTTTCTCCTTTATGCCTTGGCTGGCAACACTGAAGAAGCAGTTATTGATATAAAAGAAGTGTTACTTCTTTTCTTAATCACCACTGAAAGCACAGTGGTATCCCTAGCAGAAGAAAAATTTATTTGCTTTGTGATTTCTCTTTTGTCTCTGTTTTTGTGACACTTTCAATTTTTGGAGATATCAGTAGAGGACAACGTGCAAACTGTACATGTAAAGACCTGTATTCTGGACGAAAAATTCTGTGTGTGCTGTTGTAACATGTCAAGAAAGAACTTTTAGTACTAACATCTTGGATACCCATGCTGTGAAGTCCCTCTTAAGGGTTTGTGTACTTTCACTGTATCATGAGTAAGAGTAGTAAAAGGTTTTCCTTAGTTTATATATACACTTTCTAAAATCACAGCCAAAATGTTTCTATTACATGTCTTAGTGCTTTCTATCTGCCTCTATATTGAGAGAGAAACCCTTACAGACCTGGAAACAGGCAGATCTGCATGCTGAAATGCCTTTTGAGCAGATTTGAAGAGGGCATAGTTCCAAAGGCTTCATTAAATTCCGCGGAAACTTTCTACTTGGTTTGCAGAAGGTTTTGTTGATGCTCTTCTGTATTAAATTCAAAGTAGAAACCCTTTATGTAGTATGTTGTAACAAATTTACTGATTCCCTATGGATCCCCTCTGATTACCTTTGAAAAATTGTGGTTGAGATTTTAAGGGAGGTCTAAAAGCATGTGTCTGTCTGCTTTTAGGAAAATGAACATTGTGGTTAATATTTTTGCTGAAATCTTTTGCTGTTTTGGTGGCGCTTACATGAGCGAGCTAGTAGAATAATGTGTGTGCTATCTGAAACATAGGCATTCAGCTCTTCTTCCCACTTTGTGGAGATTGGCTCTTTCTCGTCCTGACTCTTCTTTGGATGATTGGTTTGTGTAGCTGTCTCAGTGGAAAACAGATTTATCTTAAAATTAATAGCTGAGGTTTTCATCACTTCTCAGAATAATGGTGATTTAATGTTAGATCAACTTTATAGAGATTTTTTTTAATGTAGAAAGCATTAGATCAACCACAAAGTAGAACTGGAAATATGGAGACTAGAGTTAAAAAGACTGTATAATATGTATTAGTTGCCTTATTTTTGGAAACTGGATTGCATCTTATGGGTTTGTTTTGGACATGTCGCTTTACCATTCAAGCGCTGCACCATGTTACACTGTTAATGTAGGGCGAATATTAAAAGCTGACAGTATAGTAGTTTCATAGGAGCAGCTCCCATGTAAGTTATCTTAATGGTGAATTTGCTTACAGCAATTTTGCTTACAGAAAAGGAGGTAAATTGGTAAAAATAATGCAGTGCTTTTACTGCCAAAAATACTCTAGTTTTTGCAAAGTCTTAAACAGTCATCTCTCCTTGTTTTCTCTACAGCTTTCAGGAGAAGGATTTCACACTATTTTCTAGGGTGGTACATCTGTTCAAGATGTTTATTTTTAAATAGAGCTTTATAATTAGATTTTTAAATGTGTAGGCATGCAGAGGACTAGACAGATCCCATTATTTGTTGTCAAGTACCCAAGTAGTTTCTCTTGGCAGTCATCTGTTTCTTGTAAATATTTATTGTTCAAGTTCAGTATGGTCTAAGGCCATGAAGCAGCTATTGCTTTTTAACAGCATTTAATAGAATGGTGCCTTTTATTGTAGAAGCGGGGAATAAATTCCTGTTTCCTGCTTGTAATGCTGCTGCCTTATGAAGGAATACAGGCAGGTCAAAAAGGGTCTCTTCAGAATTCTTTCCTTGAGGGATACAGCAGCTGTTGTGAACCCGGAGAGGGTGTGTTGCTGTATCTCTGCTTCTGCCTCTGGCAAAAGTAGTTGTGTTGTGGCACTTTTATAGTAGTTTCATCTATTTGTAAGGGTTAACAGCTCTGTTTGCAGTACTTCTGAGCTTAAATCTTTTTCAGTAGCTCAGGCTACACATATGTTTGAATGATTTAGCATCTTGTGGTGATTCAAGTACACATAATGCCTCACAACTGCCTTCAGGGAAGAAGGAAATTGATATTTCTGGTGTCCTAGTTAGGCTTTTTTGGGGTTTTTTTTAGCAGAATGTAAGAGAATGTTCTGTATACTCTGAATTTGCCATTAGAATCCAAAATACCTCAAATAGAATGAGCTGGCATGTACTCTTGGAGCAGAAGCCATCATTAGAGTGACCAAAATGTAGCTATTGTGAAGTGTAATGGATACTCTTTAAATGGAGCAGAAATTCTAGGCTTGTCTATCAGCAGGAGACTGGATCTCTACTTTTCTTGTAATACCTAGCATAGCACGTGGAAAGAATTTTTTTGGTGGATTTTGCTGCACCACCTCTTTGTTGAATTTGTCTCGCGTTACTGTTGTTCTCTTCATTTAAATTGATTTTTTTTAATGTCTTGAAATTTCAGTGTAACATTGTTGCCTGATCAAACAAAATTTAATGTAGCATGGGTGAAATGGGTAGAGGTTTCCTCAAAGAAAGTTTGTTCCCAAAGTTTGCTCCTTTTCCTTGATAGAGGAATTGTAAAACGTTTGTGTTGCATGATTTGGGAGAGTCTTAATGAGCTTGACGTAAAAGCCAATGTGTAAGGATACTTAGAGTCATCGAGGGTTAAATAATAAAACAATTTACAGAAATCTTAGATTGCTACACTTGCTGTGTTCTCAAATAGAACTTTGAATTGCTCCTATGTCTTTTGGAGTTCAAGAAGTACATATCTGAAGCAACATGGTAACTAAAAGTGCTGTGTTTTGACAGATGGGCCGATAACATCCTGATCAAAACAGCACAACAAAATAGCGTCACATAAACCCTACATGAAACAAATGGAACTGTGAGGGAGTAATGATAGACCAAGTTATAAATGGCCCCCAAAACTCTGGTGATTGGAAGTGCTTTGAACTTAAAGATGCAAAAAAGGCAACTGGTAGTGAAGCTACACAAATGTGCTAAGGGAAACATGTTAACTACTCCTGACAAAGAATGGACAAATACTATTTCAGATGAACCTGAAATTGTTATTAATCTGTATACCACTTGCACATGTATTCTTCTGGTTTTTTATTTTCTCTGGAAGTAATAATAGGTTTTATGTGCATTTTTTTTCTTTTCCTGTAGTATCTGAGGTTTGTCATCATCTGGTTTGGAGTGAAAATTCCAAAAATAGAGTTAAATTAGACAGTAACCCTTGAACATGAGAGTCATGCTTTAAACGATAGTTTTAAACTTTTTTTTTAACTGAAGCTTTACTTCAGTTTTCCGTTGCTTCTAGAAATGCAGATCTTGATTCCTCTTTTTCTTACTAAATTGCTATCAGTGTTACTGTATATGCGGGTAGCCTCAAACTGACAATCAGCAAAGGTTTATTTAGCAGAACAGGTCAGGTATGAAACAGATAATGTTGAGGGGTATCTGTTTTTCTTTTCATGACATGTTCGGATCATAACACAACTTTTCTATAAATTGTTTTTTGGGGGGGGGAAATAATTATATGTATAATTGTATGATGCTCCGTGCAAGAAATCTTTAATAATAAACTAACACTTACACCCTTCATATTCTTTTAAATGAGGTGTACATACAAATTAGCATCTGTCGTTCCATGGAGAAGAGCCCACTTTATGTGTTTGACTTTTGTCATTACTTGATTGTCATGTGACAGGATTTTTACTTGTTAAATTTACATTGAAATTTAATTAATTGTCCTCAATTTCTCTGAATGTTTTGGTACTGTGTTCTCCTTTTTCCTTTTTTTTCTTATGACCACAACAATTATGTGTTTCCAGGTATCCTGTTCTTGTTGAAACACCATTTAATGACAGAAGACAGGCATTTGAAAACCACTTTGAATGGGGTTGGGGAGATGCTAATATTTCACTGAGAGCACACAAGTTTTTTAAAAGGCTGTCCTTTTCACCTCCTGTAATTAATACAATGACATGTGTAACATGACCACAGTGTTCTCTTCCTGCTTAGATGAGTGTGCCATCTGTTACAGAGCTACATCAACTGGCACTGCTTTGTTATTAAAATTGAGTAATTTTTCATAGAATGAAAAAAATAAAAAACGCCTTGTTCTTAATGGTCAGAAAAGACTTCAGACAGGTTTCCAACTTGTTGAATTATCTAATCTAAGGAGAAGGAAGACTCTGTAGCTTGCAGAGACATGGGTGACTGTTAGGGTGTGATGGACCTTCCTTTTATATTTAAAGAATAAATGTGTTCACTTTTACTTTTTGCCTTCAGGGACATCATCCTACTCTCATCAAGGTTATGGCTGTGAATCAAAGCTGTATAGCCTTGACCATGGCCACGAGAAACCTCAAGACAAGAAGAAGAAAACCTCTGGCCTTGCCACCCTCAAGAAAAAATTCATTAAGCGTCGGAAATCTAGCCGATCAGCCGATCATGCCAAGCAGATGCGTGAACTTCTCTCAGGCTGGGATGTCAGAGATGTTAATGCATTAGTCGAAGAATACGAAGGGACGTCAGCCTTAAAGGAACTTTATCTACAAGCTAATTTGGCAAGACCAGAAGCCAGGACACTACAAAAAGACATGGCTGAACTTTATCAGTACAAATACTGTACTGATGTAGACTTAATTTTTCAAGAAACGTGTTTTCCTGTGCATCGTGCGATACTAGCGGCAAGATGTCCATTTTTTAAGACACTACTTTCTTCCTCACCGGAGTATGGGGCTGAAATAATAATGGATATTAATACAGCTGGCATAGATATGCCTATGTTTTCTGCTTTGTTACACTACCTTTATACAGGCGAGTTTGGAATGGAGGATTCAAGATTCCAAAATGTTGATATCCTTGTGCAGCTTAGTGAAGAATTTGGAACACCGAATTCCTTAGATGTTGATATGCGCGCACTGTTTGATTACATGTGCTACTATGATGTGGTTCTTAGCTTTTCATCCAACTCTGACTTAGTTGAAACTTTTGGTGGAAATCAGAATGGTCTAGATGAAGAGCTCAGAGCTCACAAAGCTGTTATTTCATCACGGTCTCCATTTTTTCGTCACTTACTGCAGAGGAGGATACGAACTGGTGAAGAAATCACGGACAGAACTCTACGAACTCCAACTAGAATTATATTGGATGAATCTATCATACCAAAAAAATATGCTAAGGTTATTTTGAACTGTATGTATACAGATGTGGTGGACCTCTCAGTTTTGCACTCCAGCCCTTCAGTGGGCAGTTTAAGTGAAGTTCAGGCTCTTGTAGCAGGAAAACTGAACACAACTAGGGCTGAAGAAGCAATGGAGCTTTATCACATAGCATTATTCTTGGAGTTTAACATGCTTGCACAAGGTATGTAATATTGTCCTTATGTAATATTGTCCTTGTTGTAGAATACACGCCTTGTTAGAACATTTTTTTAGCTGTTTTGCAGTGTAAGCCTGAGTCATGCTGTCAGTGGCTGACAATTCCTTTAAGAAAAGAAATTTATTTTCTATCTCTTAAGCATCTGTGTCTTCTAGGAACAGGGGAAGTGCCGCATGAGAGCTTTTAACTGTATTGCACATCATTACTGAGACATGCTATTAGTGTCAGATATGTATAACTGGTCTTGATATTTCTGATTGTTATGTACTTTCATCTGTAATACATTTTTTGGGTGTAAACAACAGGGAGAGGATACAAGAGATCCTTGTTGAGAGAAGAAAATATTTAGATTTGTTTTGAAGTTTCCCTATATTTTAACAAGGCTGTAAACTTGAATGATTGTTTCTATAGTTTATGTCAAAGGAGTTTACCAAGCCTGCAATCTTACTGTTGGAAGGTAACTTTAAATGGCTTGATTACACTTACCCTAGGTTGTGAGTATCTACTTCTTGATTTACAGAACTGGAGGCAGGGACAGTCAGTGTTTTCACATTTGAAGTTTAGAAAACTTCACTTCTGTCCATTATTCTTGCCGATTACTCAAATCTTGATGACTTATTTCTTGCACATGGAGGCTGGCTAGGGTTATTGCAATCTCTGGCAAGGTGTCACAGTGGACAGTGTACAAATAATACCTCTTGTGGTGGCAGGAGCTTTGCTCTTTCATGTGTTGGTGTTTGAAATGTTTTGTAACTGTATTATACATAATGGGTTATTACAATTCCTTCAGGTCTTGCTGGTGGGGGGTGAGAATTTTAGTTTTGAGATGAGAAATTGAGAATGGAATTCAATATTTTATCAGCAATGTGATTTGTTTAAGCTATTTTATTTTTTTTAAGAAAATAACTTCTTACAGTATATCTGTAACTTCTAGCTATCAAATGAAATATGGAAAGATTGAAATCTTAATATTATAAACTATCAAGTAGGCTCCGGTAAAATAGGAAACTTCTTAAGGAATGAACAGGAAGAAGAAGATATAAGCACTGCAGGAAGCGATCATACTTAGGATGGGTTCTGCTAATAATTATATCAAACTGCGAGTGATAAAGGTATGGGAAACTAGTTGGAACTATTTATCTTCTGTAGAGGCTGGTATTAATAAACCAGATTTCGCATGATGCTGAAAGCTGAAAAAATCCTGCTGCAGTAAAACTGACAGAAAACAAAAGGGATAGGTTTTCTGAGATACGCCCCTACAGGAACGCGAATGAGGTGGTCTTAGGCTCAAAATCATCAAATCAATGTAGCAACTCAGGTTGGAAAGGGTCTCAGAAGATCATCTGGTCCAACCTTTTGTGGGAAAGGGAGCTGTCTGAGACTATTGAATCACAGAATCATTAAGATTGGAAAAGATCTCCAGTATCATCAAGTCCAACCATCAGCCCAACACCACCGCGCCTACTAAATTGTGTCACAAAGTGCCACGTATACACTCTTTGAACATCTCCAGGGATGAAGACCCCACCACTTCCCTGGGCAGTCTGTTCCAATGCTTCACCACTGTTTTGGTAAAGAAATTTTTTCTAATATCCAGTCTAAACCTCATCTGGCGCAACTTGAGTCCATTTTCTATCATCCTATCACTTGTTACTTGGGAGAAGAGTTGAGGACCCGCCATGCTGCAACCTCCTTTTAGGGTACTTGTAGAGAACAGTAAGGTCTCCCATCAGCCTCCTGTTCTCCAGGCTAAACAGCCCCAGTTCCCTCAGCCGCTCCTCATAAGACTTGTGCTCCAGACCCTTCACCGACTTTGTTGCCCTTCTCTGTACGTGCTCCAGCACCTCAATGTCTTTCTTGTGCTGAGAGGCCCAAAACTGAACATGGTATTCAAAGTGCAGCCTCACCAGCACCCTGTCCAATCACACCTGGAAAACCTCCAGTGATGGGGCTATACCATGTCACTGGGGAGGTTTTTTACAGTAAGAACAATCAATCACTGGAACCAATGTCTTATATCAAGATGTTTTCCAGGTGCAGTATGTACCTGTTGCATCTTGTTCTCTCTGTGTAGCTCCTTGTGAAGAGAAAGCATCTGTCCTCTGCTCTTTAGGCACTGGAATACTGTGATGAGGTCCCCACAAGCTTTCTCTTCTCCAGGGAGAAAAGACCTCACTCCTTTAGCCTTTTTTTTGTAGGGCAGGTTCTCCAATCTTCAGTCATCTTCATGGTGCTCTTTTGGATCCTCTGTGGTCTGTCTGCATCTTTCTTATTTTTGTCATTTTTCCCCTCTCAGTAAACCTAGGCATTTAATGCTGACTGGAAGGCAGAAGTGGCAAAAAGCTTTAACTACAGCGTTAAATTAATTCCTGTACAATATTTGCAAGTTGGTAGTACTTAGAACCATACAACTCAGTAGATCAGCTGAAAGCAAGAAAGGAAATGAGTGGAAATTAAAAAGGTGATGTAAGTGTACAGTTTCTCAGCTTTGGTGCAGGCACATATACAAGTGTTAAAAGGATTTGATGTGTTCAGGGAATACTAATGAGGGAATTAAATTGTGAGTGAAGCCCTCAGTAAGACACTGAATAATTATAACCTGTTTCATAAGTGAACAAGGTGTAGTACTTTCCCTCAGATTGGAAACTTAAGGTGGAACAGCTGTGATCTGGAGGTGCTCTGATGAAGCAGTGTATGTCAAAGCAAATAAGCAGTGATGAAGGTTTTCAAAGAGAAACTTAGGGAGACTTATAGATAGGAAAATGGCTTTCATTTTTTAGGTCTTAGAAAATTCTGAAAAACAGAACTGATGTTTCACTTGATGCTAAATTTCATTATTTTCACTCACTTTACGTTGAGCATGCTTGGATCAGTGTGCCTTGAAATGACACTCCCCTCAGTAGTGTGCTACAAACTGCTACTGCTCTGAGATATATATTCTGTGAGTCGATGGTAACAAGATCTTAACCTTTACCTGGAGGTTTTCCTCCAGTGCTACCTCTAGAGGAGGAAAAAGAAAGGCAGGAGCAGGAGCTGCGCTGGGCTTGAAGCGCCTCGGCAGCACACATGGGTGCCTGGAACTCGTGAGTGACTCGAGCAGTGCAGGCTCGGTCTTCGTGGCCCTTTGATTGAACCAGAGATATAGTGTTTTGGGGGTTGTCACTGGGAAAATGTAGAGGGTTGCAGTGGCCTTCAGAGTTCTCCTCTTTCATTGGTAAATCTGTGTTTGACCACAAAAGTGATGAGGTTGAGAAATGCCAGAAAATTGGACAAGGGTTGAAACTTATATAATACTAGCAAATGTAAATTTGGCACCCCTTCAGATAATCAAATTCAGATATTAACTTGAACTAGTTGGGATTTCACAAATTGGTGCTGCATTCCCTAGCTACAGGTGAAAACAGTAAACAGTCTGTAGAAAATGTGTATGTGCCAGTGAAATTTAGTATCTAATTAGTTTCATACTTTATTTGCCATGTTCATGTTTTGGTCGTTGGAACTGTGCCGACAACTGGTATAATTTTATAATCAAAATTAAAAGGAAGCCTGACTGATCAGGGAAAACTGTATGCCTGCCCTTGACTAACAGATCGCCTATAGTATGGGCTTTAGTAGTGGCCACTGTTCTTGCTGCAGCACTTAACCCTAGCACCTTGTCCTCCCTTACTGTAATACTTCACATGCGGTAGGCAAGAGATCTTTGTTTCAGTAGTGTCCCTCCTACTTCCTGATTTCATAGCTAGGATACTTCTATGCTGGAAGCTGCCACTCAGACATCTGACTTTTAGATGTTAGGCAGATCAATCCTAGAAGAAAGAGCATTGTGTAGGTGTCAGAGGCCACTGAGCAGGCAGTTCTCAGGAAATCGCTCAGCTTGGTCCTCTGACAGCACTTTCCTACTCTGTGCTGCAGATGTCCAGTTTTGCCCAAATTCTGACTAATCCCATGAGTTGGCTTTTGCAGTAGCTGATGTCTTAAGCTGCTCCTCTAGATTTCCACACCCACTGGCTCAAGTTCTTTGATTCACTTCACTCATACTAGCCGATGGCAAACTTGCTAAAGCTTGTTTCCGTGGTTTCCTAGAAAATATTTTGAGTTCATTATACAGCAGCCTGGATGCTCTTTCCAACTAATTTTGCTCACAGTTACTCAATGGCTGGTTGTTTGTTAGCTGACTGTCAAGTGAAGTTGATGTATTTTAAAGCTTATGATTGACTGGTTTTATTTTCAACAGGTTTTAGTTTCATCTGTCTTCAGGGACCTTTCTAAGTATCCAGATGTTGTAATTTGTCTTCAATTTCAGCAGATAATTCAGCCTTGAGTCTTTCCATGGCAATCTTTCTGTTCCTAACGCAGTGATACTCCTTTTTCTGACCATTGTATTTAAATGGATGGTTTCCCATGATTAAATTGGTGATAATATGGGTACATGCTATGAATTTTTACTGTTTAAGTAAAGTAAAACTATTTAGGATTTACTCTAGCTTCAGCTGGATTTATTTCAGCTGATGATTGTCACTTATCTTCCAAGAGAAACTGAATTGGACCTTTTAATGAGCCAATTTGAATAAAGGAACTCATTAGCAAGCATATCTCATCTATAGAGCTGATCGTACCGAAACTCATTTGTACCTCATAGGACAGAGACTGCTATTAGGAAGGCTGCAGTACTTATTAACTATCAAAAAGTGAAGCTTTTCACTGTCGCAGAGGCTGTGGGGATTAAAGTTCTCTCTTGGAGGTTCAAGCACATCCCATAGTGGAACATTTCTGTGCTGTGCCTGCTTATTTCTGCACACTGCTCCTGCTTTTGTGTCTTCGTGCTGCCTTGTGCTCTCTGTCAGCTGTACTGGTGTGATCGCTTTAACACATTGACTCACAGAGATCAGGTTTAAAATCACTTATCCATTCCTTTTCTGTCCTGGGCCCCTATGAAATAATTTTGCCTGAAAATCTTTTCTGCCTACTGATTCCAAAAAGTCTTCTGAAGTGGAATTGACAAAAAATAACTTCATCTCAGGCTTTTTGCTTACCTTTTATTTTTAGGTGTTGACTTGACAAGAATTAGAAGCAAGAAACTTTATTTTAAAGCCATATTCAGTAACACAGCCTTTGATCTAGAGACAGATATCAACTGACATCAAAAGTACCCTTGATCTCAGCAGGACTGAAATGCCAGGAAGCCCATGTATAAGATACACAGAAATATATTGTGGGAAGATTAGAGAAAGTGTGTCAGTTATGTATCAGCACAGGATGAATGCTCAAAGGAACTAGTCTGGCACTTATAACTTTAAAATAAATTGGATATGATTAAGTAAATATTAACATAATTCTGGGGACCTAAGATATTATTGCTTAGGTTTTATATTATGAATTTGAAGTCTGGAGAAAGCAGAATGTGCAAAGGATCTTCCTTAGAGCAGTTACATTCCAGGGTTATATGCAAAGATAAAGAATTTGGCAGAGTTGTCCAACTGGGCACATAACTATGACATTGCAAACAGATTTTTGCAGGCAAATAGATCTAGTCACTGTTTTCAAGTTGTTCTTTCAGCCACTTGTGTTCGGAGAAGTGTACGGGCTAAGTACTGAACAGTGGTGGCTGGCAGCAATCCCTCTGAACATCAACTCTTCCTCCCTCAGCCCTTCCTTGTTCCCATGTTAAGTTCTTCCCTCTGGTTTGTTATGGTTGAGTTAGCAGCTTTTTGTTTCTGACCCACAATTATTTTCTGTTTAAGCTGGATCAGCTACACTGCCTGCAGTTGCTGCTGAACGTGCTGCTTAAGGAACGCTGGAGCCAAGGCAAGGGACATTATTGGCTGATGGCTGCGAGAAGCTAAAGATGTAGATGCAGATTTCAGGCTGCCTGAATTGGTGCATTTTGAATGTGGCAGGAGCAGAAGAGTAAATTGCTTTTCATTTTTTGGGAGAGACAACGTTAAAGAGCTTTTGCTACAAATATTGAATGCTTTAACCATGTAGCAGTTAACTTGCATTTCTGGCTAAACTGACAACTTCAGAAATCCAGCTGTTAATATCTTAGAATGTTTAACAGCTTTAGAACTGCCATATCATAAATGAAAATATTTTTAAATTACGTAAGTTGCATTGTTTTACACTGCTCACTTATTTCAAATGGCTGAATAATATGCTGTGTTTGATTTAATGTAACTTACTGGGTTTCCACTGTGCAAGGATGGTGAGCATAACACAAAATGCTGCCTGACTTCACCTTCAGATAATAGTTTATTTTTTCTTTAATAGTTAATCTGAAGTGCTCTAAAGTCACCAGATTTTTATTTGAATTTGAATAAAGCAAAAAGCAATACTATATGCTTTTAACAGTGCTATAATAGATGTATGTTGAATTCTGCCTTTCAAGGATGGGAGTGCATAAATGTTTAAATTTTTGTGCCTGGAAAAATTGTCAGAGAGATTAAAAATAACTTGAAAGAGGTACTGAACTTAGCAGTAGACTTCAACAGTGTTTGACCAGTAACTGAGTCCTTGATCTCCAGTGCTGCTTAGGTCTTCTTTTCTTTTCTGCGAAACATTCATATAACCAAAACTTGTGTGCTTCAGAGTTCTAAAATGTGGAAAATAATCCACATACAAGTTACAGGCTTGGCATCAATTAACCATTAACTTAATTGCCTTTAAAGATATTTTTTTAAAAAATTTAGGGAAGAGATGGAAAAGAAAAGCCCCAAAACTTCAAGAAGGTAGGAAGCTGTAGCTTTCCTTCCAGGTAGAAAACATGACACTGCCAGGATGCAATAAATACTTGTAAACTTGCAATAAAGACTAGTAAACTGGGAAAGTCAGGCTGCATCCGGACAATGGATGCTGAACAAGATCCCTTGTTCACAATACATGTATAGGAAAGTAAAGGTTGTTGCAGTTGCTGTTTATGTGATAATTATTTTAAAAGGTATAGTTTCCTGTTTGTACTGTGTAAATCTTCTGACTTGCTCTTACTGTTTCTGTAACTGTTTTGCCTACTGTTGTGAAGAACCTAATTTCCTATTTTCACGTCTCAAGTTGTACAAGGTGACTTGAATCTGACACAGTCAATAGTGGTACTGCTGCTCTGCCACCTGCATTAGCCTTCTTGTTTCTGTTCTCTACACTGGCAGTAGGGTTTGTACCACCGGGGATCTAATGCTGCTGGAAGCAGGACTGACAAATTCATTGACTAGTCCATCGAGTGGCCACCCAAGCACCTGTGTGACGGAAGAGCAGGAGATGTGGGATGTGAAATCTTGACAGTCTGGTTTAATACTGCTATACAAGGGCTCCTACAGCTTTTGAGTGTAGGCTGCCTTCTTTAGAATCCTTAACAAGTGCAGGACATATTTGCATCTTTGGCTCTGTAGGAAAGAGGCTGAACAAATGTCATCTTCCCTTTTTCTTTTCTCTTCCTATCATAGGCTTGGTTAGAACAGCAAGGGTGCTCATGAATGGGTGAGATGAGCATCTCCGGAACTTCCAAACATATTGTAGTCCAGACTAACTACGTGTTGTGCCTCTGACTGTTCTGTAAATGCCAGCAAATTCAAAGAGTATGGTTCCTGATTGCCAACATGATCTCTTCTAAGGAAACAAACTTAAAATATTGACTTCTAGACTCCAGTTCAGCGTCAAGATGAAATCTTATTGTGTTTTTTTTCTTGGCTCCACTGGTTTGTGTAAGTTTAGGGGAAAGGTCTTCACCACAGAAAGAGTTAAATAAAGCTAACAATTTTGTAGCAAAATCTTTGCCCAATTCTACTTTTGCTGGTTGTTGAAGGAACTTAATCTGTATTTAGTAGGTCTGTCAACTGTCTTGATAAGATCCTAAGCTACCAGCTAGCATGCTGAGCACGAGCTCAAACTATTTGTTCGGAAGGGCTGTGGAATTGCATTTGAGAGAGAACTGGGAAAGCAAAAGGGACTTGTTTAATAGGCAGGACCTATTGATATCCAGCAAAAGAAGTACGTGAAATTGCCTCATTTGTCTATGTGATAGTCCTCTTTCATTTCTTTCACAGAAGCTCGTGGTAGAGCACTTTGGGACACTGCAAGCAGATCTTGGAAAGGCTGTTGTTGCCTGAATATTATAAAATACTCATAGGAGAAAAATGCTCTTTTCCACTGTGAAGAACAATATTGTGGATATTAGATGACTGCTTTTTTGCCAAGTGCCTGATTGTTAAAGCCAAAAAACCTTCTGCCAAAAAAAAATAAATTGGCTGCCTTCCATAGCTAGAATTGAGTTGCCTTGATTTATTTGGATGTTCAGAAAAGATTTCAAGTATTACCTCATGCTTACTTCAGAAGAAATACTTTTAATAATCCCACAGTTCTGATACATAGCAAAAATTACTTGGGAAAAGGACTGTTTCATATGCTAGGCATCCTCAGTGAGTTTTTCACCTGATGATGCCGTATTTTTAGTAGTTGTGCAATAATTGGACTTGACAGAAGAACTGAGACTGAGCTGCTCTATTTCTGTAAATCAGTGTTGCTCAGATCTTTGGAACTGCATTTCTCACAGAAATGTGGATTTTTTGGCTTTGCAGGGGGCAGGTATCCTTATTGTTTCAAAAATAAGTCAGATGAAATACTGTGAGTGGCATTCCGTTCGAGATAAGTCTCTTTGCTCTGACAGTTTGAGGTTTCTCGGGACTGATTTTGGTGAGTGGGTTTCCATACTGCCTTTGAAATGGAGCAGTCCTTGCGTGTCATCTTTAGACTTCAAGGGGACGTAGTCATCTGCTGAAGTCAGCTTGCATGCAAACAGAATAATTGCATGCAAAATGTTGTGTTAGGATTTAGCAGGGTAAGACAGTGCATTGCAACAGGTGACCCTAAAGAGTTGTTTCAAACAACTCTGTGTTTCTTATTCAGGGAAGCAAACTCCTCTTTTAAGCATACTGCAGCTGGTCATGGTTAGCTTTCACTGGCCCTGCCAGCTGTGCTGGTAACCTAATGTTTTCCTCCTTTGAGCCCCAAAAGGGAAGATAAGTAGGACTCTCACAGCAAAGTTAAGTGCAATGTCAGACATTAACTGTAAGTAAAATAGTAAGGAAAATTGTAAGCAAAAATGGATTGTGAAGTGGAAAGCTTCAGACTTCATTTACTCATACTTCTGACAAATGCTGAAGTATTAGAGCTTTCTGTAAGGTAGGTGTTTTAGGTTTTGTGTTTGGGGTTTTTTTAACAGTTTTTCAGATTCCTGACTAGACTTATTTAAGATTTCAGTGATGTTTATCCTTTAGACTTCTGGTCATAGGCTTTCCCAATCCAGAAGGTGCAGTTTCTCTAACCTGTACCAAAACCCAAGCAGCATATTTCAGAGCAGTTCTCCTCCTCTCATGTGTACCAGTGATGATTGCGCTGATGTTCGAAGTGCCTCCAGCCAATCTTTGCTTTATGATCCCTGCTCACTTTAGGCTACTCCTCACCATGCAGCTTAGTGGTCAATATCTATAGTTAGGCATCTGTTCTTACTTGTGGTAGTAATGATATGTAACCTAATGGTAATAGGTAGCTCTGAGAAGTACAGTGTTACTTCAGTAATGGCAAAGGACAAATAGGGTGCATTGAAGCATGACTCAATGTTTACCCCTCTGTTGAAAGCAAGTGGAGAATCCAATGTAGGATGAACAGTGTAATGCTGCCTTTAATGCATCATTCCAAAATGCTTTTGCTAGCCCTCCTGTCAGTGACTACATTGATACATGGTCTTCCTCTTCTTGGGTGAATCAGGCATGTGGAAAACAAGTCATCCAAGTGCTTGCTTGGGAAAGTTTAAGTATGAACTAGTATAAAATGTATTACTGTTGGGGGGATGGGCATTATTGCCATAAATTCCTTTAGAAACTAAAGAGAAATTGTTTTCAAAACTATGTATACATTCAGACATATTCCTGGAATTTGCTGCAGGCATTCTCATGGAGCATTGACTGTATTTATTTTACCTGCTGTAGGGATTTTTTAATACTTAAGTTTAGAAAATTTTAATGGTTGAATATTGTTCTCATAATTAACATGCTGGCCTTATAAGATTGAGTAGAAATATGTGTTTTTAATAGAACAGGTAAATTTGTAACCTGCCTCATATTTAAACTGTTGTTTTCGAGCATCTTCATCTTTACGTCACTGTTTAAGTTTCCCTTTTCAGTGACTTTGCTCCTAAGTAGTAGTTCCGTTGACAGATACCCTTCTACTCAAATTAACATATTCACTGGTTGCTACTTAATTCCTTAATAATTCATCCTTGTCATTGTTAGTTGCAACAGAAGTGAAGTCAATGCTTTTATTCTGGCCTATGTAGAAAAGTAAGATTTTATTTTAGTTCTCTTAAATGCTACTGGTTTTCCCTTAAGCGTATGCAACCAGTTAAAAATTGCATCTTATCAGAACAGCCACTTTGATCTTTGTTTTCACAAACCTGAAGATCACTGTGTTAAACGCTTTCTTATTCAGCTTAGTCCAAGAGCTTGGTAATGAGATACAGTTCTCTAAACAACTGTCAAAATTTAGTTTTCAAATATCCTTGAAACTGGGAGAAAAATAACGATGTATAAAAAGTAAAATAACTGCAGTGTAAGCATGCAGCTCTGAACAGTTGGGGACCTCCCACGGGCATAAGCACAGCTGTAATTTTGTGGCTGTAGTGGGTTGAGACTGGAATGTATAATTCTAGGATAGAATTTTTCCCTTAAATTACTGTCTTTACAGTACAAATAGAAGTATTCTGTGTATATGTAAACCAGATGTACAAGTGAAATCAGCAAAGTGCTGTTGGAGACTTCGTTATTGACATAGTAGTACTGTCTGTCTTAAGAGTACTTTGGGTTACTGAGTTGTTTTCAGCTCTTCCACAGAACGTCTTCCCTCATTTCTTCCAAACCTGCTCCATCTCCTTTCAGGAGACTTTAAATATCCCCTGTCTCTTCTTCAGAAGACGAACTTTGTGAAAGAGTAAATCCTAATATTGCAGTGGGTATGGAGAAACTGTAGCGGACTTGCCAAGAGTCAGAATACCTGTTTCTTTCTCCACTTTCTTCTTGCCTGTTGGAAGAGGCCCTCTTTGTCTGGCACCTTCTGTGTATTGCTTGACAAGGGAGGCCAGGGTGGTTGCCTGGAACAGCCAGCCGTTGCTTCCCGAGTCAGAAAGTGATGCTTTGCTGCCCTCATCCCGTGCTGAGTACAACAATGTCACAGCTTTTGTTTCTGCTTCTCTGCATGGTCTGTCTCAGGAACGTCTGTATGCAAAGCGATATAGAAAAATCCCGCCTCTGTTATGGTTCATACACCTCTGTGACTCAAATTCAAACCTGCAACTAAAAATGTGTTAAACAGTCAGATAATGTATATCAACTAAAGCAAGTTCTGGTATGGCTGAACTGGCTTTCCAGGTGTTCATCCAGGCATGCCAGCCTTTAAAAGGTAAATTAATATATAGTTAGAATCCTAAACCACAGTTAAGATTATTATACTTTTAGTCAGTATTTAACCCTGTTTGCAACCTTGGTCTATAGGGCACTTCAGTTTTTCCTCTCACTGGGAGTCATGTAACCCTTTATAGTACAGATCTAGCCATATGTATTATCCCTCCAGGATCAAAGTGCCTCTGTAACAGTCATTGGTTTTTGCTTTTCTTTCGTAGGCTGTGAAGATATTATTGCTGAGAGCATCTCACTAGACACCTTAATTGCCATTCTGAAGTGGAGCTCCCAGCCGTACGGTTCCAAGTGGGTACATCGTCAGGCACTACATTTCCTCTGTGAGGAGTTTACCCAGGTCATGACTTCAGATGTTTTCTATGAACTCAACAAGGACCATCTGCTCACAGCTATTCAGTCGGACTATTTACAGGTAACCCACAATGCAGAATACAGCTCATTCTGCTTGAAGCAAGATATGGTATACCATTACTAGAAGTGCTTGAGTGTAGCTCACTTTAAATTGTAGGCAAGAGTGGGTTTGCGTCCACACTAATCATTCCTTTGTAATATGTGAGAAATGAAATTAAAATAGTGATTCAGAGAACTGTTTTATTCTTGGCTTGTAACACCCCAGACTGGTGGTATATGCTATTGTTTAGAAGCTGAATAATAGTTTAGAAATGGCTGCAAATTATTTTCTGTACCTAACATTTGCCTTGTGTGTTTAAGTGTTTCATAAAAATTACATGGAGGTAGTATTTCAGCTGTAACAATGTACATCCTAGTTGGAGCAGCGGGAGCTAGTAAACCAGTTATCAATTAGAAGGCTTATTTTTTAGGGGAGACATAAAAATACCTTTTCTGACAAATATTGCAGAATTTCTTCTTTTGTTACTTTCTTTCAACAATTGTGTTGCTTTAGGGAGAGGAAACCACACTGACTAATAGAAAGATTGTGGGGTTTTGCTGCCGTTTCTCTTCAGGGAGATACCTTTGTAATGATGACCAGCACATTTTATAGCTTAAAGATGACTGGAATTCTTTTTTTTTTATTATTAAATTATATGCATTCCAATCTTAACTTTTTTTTTAGAGTATGAAGAATTGGAGATTATTTAAAGGTTTTTTTTTCAAAAAAGTTTTGTTTAATTTAGACATTTCAGGAATTACAGTAACAGTACGGTTGATCATCCGATGGAGTGTGTATTATGACTAAATTTTTTACCCTTGTTGATAAGAAATAAGGTAGATAAATATAAGTTTTTAAGTACATGATTTTTTCCTCTAAAAAATGTCAAGTGGTTAGCACATGTATATAGGTATGAACAGAGCAAAGTCGCTTTATTTATAATATTACTGAAAACCTTTCTCTTCACCTGGATTATAATTTGATTTTATTATTTCCATAGCTTTCCAGGCTATGCAGATGCTGAATTTGTAACTTGTTTAACAAGAGATCCCAACACCCAGTTTTAGAACTGCCCCTCTTAATTACCTAAAATCATTCAAATTTCATACCTGCAAGTTCTTATAGTAGATAATTTTTTTTCTATGGAAGGAAAAAATCATTTTCCTCGTCTTAGGGATTCAGTAAGTGACATAAATCTAGAAATGGTGGTGCTGTACCAACAGTACTACCTTAAAATATCTAGAGGTAGTGGTGTAGCAGATCATAAAGCATAAATAGCCACTTAGCTCTTGGTGCACTTGTGCTTGCTTATAGTTATAAAAGACTTGTGTGTGTGATTTTTTTTGCGTGTGTGTATGTGTGTTTGTGACATTGAACTACACATACACAGACTGCTGACTTTCTTTTTCTACCAGGCGAGTGAACAAGATATTCTTAAATATCTGATCAAATGGGGAGAACACCAGTTGATGAAGAGAATAGCAGATAGAGGTAAGGATCGTTTAAACCACACAATACTAAACAAAATCAACTAAAATGTTTGGAAGTTCTTTTATGTGGGTAATCTGTAACTAAAGGAAAGTTAGTTACTTTGTTCATAATATGGTCAAAACTAAACAAATGCACTTTAAAAAAAGAAGTCTTTTACTCTCTGCAAAATGAAAACACAGGCATTCTGAGGGAGCTGGGGTTGTTCAGCCTCAAGAAGAAAAGGCTTAAGGGGGATCTTGGCAAAGTCTATGAATATCTAATAGCAGGAAGCAAAGAAAATAGACAGACACTCATCTCTTGGCACCCAGGGCAGGATGAGAAGCAGTGAGGCATTAACTGAAATACAGGAGATTCTGTTTAAACACAAGAAACTGTGAAGATGGTCAGACACTGGAAGAGGTTGCCAAGAGTAGTTATAGGGTCTCCATCCTTGGGGGTGTTCAAAACTCAACTGGATTTAGTCATGGGCAACCTGCTCTACGACTGGGGAGATGTGAGGAGAGGACAGTGGTTGTGGCTTGACCAAACTTTGAGAGGTCGTTTCAACCTCTACAACTGTCTTATTAAAAATAAGTCTGGTTGATGGCCTGTTGTCTCAACTATTTTTATTGTAATTAATTTATCAAATAAAAAACCTCTACTGTATCTCTTATTTTTGTATTCATGCAGGCTTCTCACAGTAGTCTTATTCTTAGTTTTCTGTGTCAGTCTTTCACTTCAGTTTGTGTCCATTTCTCCCACAGAAATCTGCGCTAGTGAGAACCAAGCCATCAAGTGGAATCATTGTTTTTCCTAAAGTAGAAGTAAATGTATTTTTATTAGCTCAGATGCATCTTATTGCCACAGTGGTAACTTCAGGGGCAATCTCACATGTTGAATGTGGAAAGTAGGCTAAATATGTATTTCCCAAATAAGATGCAAGTAGCTTGTCATTCATCCCCACCATGAAGTGTCAATCAGATAGTACAAGGAGAGGAATGGAAAGGGAAGAACCTGCCTGTGTGAGAACACAGCAGTGCTGGTGTGGCTGCTGTCTTTGTAGGGCTGGCCATGTTTTTGAAATCCAATGTTATTGCTTGCTTTATAGCTACTTTGTCATGGGCATGTATGAAATGCAGTTAAAATACGTAGTTTCAGTGACCCGAGGAAGTATTAACCTTCTGTCTTCAAAGCAAGAACTTTTAAGTGTTTATCTTAAGGCACATTGGAATGTAATAGAGCCAGTTAAACAGTAGCAGAACTGGGCTAGGGGAGAAGCTGCTGGTTTGGTGTAGTTGTGCATCTTCCTGGTCTGTGGCATTCATTAAGTAAACGGCTCATTTCTCTTTCCTGGGATCATCAGATAAGATGATAAGCAAAAGCAGAAATACGAGCTTCGCCAAGATCAGACAGATTAGGGCCAAATTTAGTCTAGTAATTTGGTCCAAATTCCTCAGTGACACTACTGATCTTGCAGCCCTGCAGTGTCAGTCAAATACCAGAAAGCATTAGAAGTTGTAATGGGCTGCAGCCAGAACTTGAGCTGCCTGTGCTCAGTGGAGGGTGGGTGGGTTGGTTTGACAGGTTTCCTCAGAGAGTGAACTCAGTCAAAGTTTGATTGGGCACAATACCTAAAATGCAGGTGAAGTTAGTTCCCTGAGAGAGGGAGAATGACCCAAGTGTGTCATATGTTGTCATCTTGCAGTCCCTAGGAAGATGATAAGTCTTGGCATGAATAGGTATCCCGTGACCACAAGAGCATTTTGAATGGGCTTGATGCAGCCATTACTAGGGAGGCTTACATGAGACTAGAAGAATTTCACAGTGATCTTTTCAGGCCTTGATTTGTAGAAAATAAGTTTCCAAAGACTGCTGGGGAAAGGGAGAGGAGCTGCAGGAGAGAGCCTTTGGGGAAACTGGTGTCAAGAAGGCATGGATGTTTCTATAGCTTAGCTGGAGGCAGAACTTTATAAAGACTTATCCCCAACACTCTTGCTGTGTTTTCTCCCTGGCTTCTGCTTTGAAACTGACAGCTGTGTAAATGACCCGTGCTTGTCTAAAGTGAACCTGACTCTGCTTTATATTAGATTTTAAGGCATGAAATAATTTTGTGAAACAAAAATCAGTGCTCATAGGCACTGATTTTAAATTAGACTTTTCTTTCCTTTTCCATAACTTTCTGTAAGCCTTGTAACTCCTGATTTCCTATTTAACTTTTTAATGTGAATTTATTTTTTGTTCATTCCCACAGAGCCTAATTTATTGAGTGGTACTGCTCACAGTGTGAACAAGAGAGGTGTGAAGAGGAGAGATCTTGACATTGAGGAGCTGAGAGAGATCCTGTCTCCACTTTTACCTTTTGTCCGCATCGAGCACATCTTACCCATGAATAGTGAAGTACTGAGTGATGCAGTAAGTCAATACTCTCATACAAATATTATAACTGGATTCTTTGTAGTCCAGATTCTACAGTGTTCATGTTATTTTAATTTTTTTTGAGGATTAGCTCCTAAAATGTTATCACTTGGAATAATACATGTATAACTTTCTGATTAATTTTTCTGTGCTTTAAATCCATCAGAAAGGTAAAGAAAAATCAGTGGTGTAAGGATTCAGTGTAAGAAATGCATTTCTTGCAAGATTTTCCCATATTTATATTTATAAACCCATGAAACTCTTTCTTGATTCTTAAAGATGAAGAGAGGCCTGATTAGTACTCCTCCTTCAGACATGCTACCAACATCAGAAGGTGGAAAGTCAAATGCCTGGCTGCGGCAAAAAAATGCTGGAATATATGTGCGGCCAAGACTGTTCTCACCATATGTGGAGGAGGCTAAGGTAATAATCATTAACATTGAGTGTTGTTAATCTAGAGTCATCGGGGGTTCTGTAAACAGGGAAGGATTTTGGTGTGTTTTGTCTCTTTTGCATGTACTGGTCTGAAATACTAACATTTTCAGTTTAACAAGACTTACAAGATTGATCATCAGGCTCGAGTCTCTAGAACTGGTCAGAAAAATTTCAACAAAATTTTTATTTGTTGCAATTGAAATGTTTGCGAGACAGATCTTGATGAAATTCCACCGGAAACAAAGCAGCGTTCTGAGGGAAACCTCCCTGGTTTCCAGCCAGTTTGCCGGCCCAGCTCCTCGGCAGCCCTCCTGGCAGGCGGATGGCAAGGTGAGAGCCTGAGAGTCCCAGTTCACAGCTAGTCAGCAACCCTGGTGCCAGGTCTTTCAGGCTCCCCAGCTCCCACCAGAGCCGGGTGGAGAACTACTATTCCACTCGGCAGAGGACTCTGATATTTCATCATCGTCTTGTTTGAATCAGAACGTGTCCAAAATTCTTTGACTCCTCCGCAAAATGGAATAAGTACCTGTGTCCAGTTTGACTGAAGTTCTATGTGTCCCACTCAAGCAGTAGCTTCCCTATTTAATATCTTGCATGACTGTCAAATTGAATGTCTTGTAGCATCTCTGATGGTGATGTTTGATGACAGGGTGGAGATGGCTCTGTCTGGGGCAGAAATGTGCCATATTTTGTTTGACAGAATGGGACCCTTGTGGGTTGCTAACTAGTGCTACCGCTTAAGGCAGCTCTGACTTAAGTCGAGCTCGGGAGTCCCAGTAGAGCAGGTGACTGCAGAGAAAGAGATTTAGGTGAAGCGGTGCGCATTCACATTGCCTAGAAACTCTGACCACTGCTCTGATGAATTTGGAGCTTTTGCCCTGTACCTAAGAAAGAAACCGTTTTCTATAGGTGTGAGTTGTTGACATCCTCTTTGACGGGAAGGGAGAAATAAAATTACTTTGCCTTTTGGACACAAAGGTTAGAGAGCACCAGGTGGCACTGAAGCAGCAAAGGAAGACTAGCCAGTTAAAATTTTATATTGGATTGTTAAAACTAACAAAAATGTGTTAAAGAACGTGTGATAAAAGCTTTGACTCTTTCAGTATTCAGGTATACAGGATGGGAGTGCTTTAAGATTACTAGTGAAGTAAAAAGTGCATTCTAAATTTTGTTTTTCAAAAATTTCTAAATTTTTGTCGGGAATAGTACTTGTTTTTGTTAGTTTCATATTATGCTCTTAATGTATTTAAAAACATCGTTAGCTGTTTAACCTTAGAGAGAGACTCTCATTATCTGTTAACTATACTCCTATTCATACTTTAATTATTGTGAAATGTAAAAATTGTGGATGAGGGATTTCTGATTTCCTTTGTTTTTTACTCCCTTGTTAGCCTCCCAATTTTGGAAATAAATCCTTTTAATTTTAAATGAGAATCTTAAACGACTATGCATAAATCCATTTTTATTCTTTAAGACATCAGGGGGAAATGTTTTGTTTTCAGACCAGTGACTTCTGCTCAGTGGCACAGTGAGTTGAGACCTATAGGCAGTAATTGTCCGAGACAGAGTCCAGAGGGTCTGGCCTTGAGAAGGTTACTTCTAATCTGACAGGTACAAAATAAACAGAGCAGCCTTCCTAAACTTTATTCACCTGCCTGCTCTTGGCTCTGAAACTCAGCTCTGATCATGACTGGAAAGTGGAATAGAAAATGTTATGGAAACAGCAAATACTGTTTTAGACCTGGAAAAGTTATGGTTTAGACATTACTAGACTTGTGGCCTTGGGACTGCATCTGCAGCAGGTCCCGGTGGGGGTGTGCATGCCGTGCCTTCACGAGGGCTGTCATCACTGTCGTTGCAGTCAGTACTGGATGAGATGATGGTGGAACAAACAGATCTCGTTCGTTTGCGGATGGTCCGAATGTCCAATGTGCCCGACACCCTTTACATGGTAAACAACGCGGTGCCACAGTGCTGTCATATGATTACCCACCAGCAAGTTAGCGCTAACCAGTCCAGCCCTCCTTCAGTCATAGCCAATGAGATCCCAGGTAAGGCTGCTGGATCACTTGCAATGCTGACTGATCACGTGTGAGTGGATGGGAGCTTGGAGCTGGGGAGAGTCAGTGTGCATTATTTAATATTATGATATCCTCTTCCCACCCAGCAGTAGTTCCTGCTGCTGTGGTCTACTCTGAAGACATTAACCATTTTTGGCTGGCGTAGTAAGTAGTTAGAAAGGAAGCTGCTGGACGGGGTGGTATTTTAACCTGCTTCAGCTGAGAAATTTGAGAAACCTTGGATTGGTTAAACACTGGAGAGCACTTGTTGGAGCCTGGCTCTCTGTTCACAGAGTGGTCCTTGGTTTTCTACAATCAGTCATCCAAGATGGGTAAGATCCAGAAGGCTGGAAAATGGCAAAATACTGCTTTCGATTAAAAACAAATAGCAGAGGATCATATCTTGCAGGGCAGTCAGCTTAACTCAGTTTGCCAGAAAAATATTGGAAGCAGGCACTCAAAACACTTCAGTTTACCAAATCCACTTTAGCTTTGAAGTCAAACCAACTTCATTCCTTGCATAAGTAACCTGAGTAAGTTTTTATAGGTTGAAGTAGATACAACCTCTTTTGACTTCAGGGTATTTGGTGTGATGTTGCTCATAGGTAAGCCAGAGAAATGTAGTTGTAAAACTACTGTAATATATTGTAATTTAGATATTTGATCTTTTGGTGTCAGACTGGAAGAAAGTATCTGATGGGATTGCCAAAGCATCTAGCTTTTCCCTCCTTTCCCCTGCCCCATTGATGCTCAAAATGCATAGAGAATGCACTCGCAAAACTTGCAACTGTTGGGAGAGTCAGTGGATGTTTTGGAGGGCAGGATTGGATAGCTAAATGACCAAGATTAAATATAAATTCAGTGAAGAATTGTACAACACTGTACAATTTTAGTTGTACAATTTAATGAGGCTCACACTAAAATACAAACCCAAATATGCCACGAGATGTGGAGTGATTCGGTCTCAGACAGACCATTGTATTTAGCCCTTTAAATGACCGTACTGGGTCAAGCCAAGGATTTGTCTGTCTGGTATAGTGTTCTTATTCCAGCAGTTACCAGAAGTGAGTCCATAAGGGAAGTGTAGCAGAAAACACATAAAATTCTGTGCACTCTTCAACTGTTTGCAGCTCAGATGTCCTATAGTGGACAGAGTTTGTGCATAGTTAGTAATTTCAAATGCACTTTTAACCCATAAGCTTATACAATCCATCCTTAAACTTGCGTAAGCTTTTGACATCATTTTTATATTAAAGTATCCCATTTTTAGTAGATATGGATCAGTTTGGGAGTCTGTAGAAAAACAATAAAGATGACGTGCCACCAGCCATCTTCCACCACCACTCCCCATTTCCCATTTTATAAGCTCTTTGTATGTCAATTATGTCTCCTTTCAGTCAAATATGTTGAAAGGAAATAGATAAACTATTCTTACAGATGCTGGAGCCAGGACCTAAATAATAGATTTAAATTGCTACAAGATAATTTGAGTGGTTAAACATTGCAGTAAATTTTCTAGTAAGGTTTGTGGAGTGGTTTTGATCTATTTGTTTCTTATGATTCAGGAAGAGACTTGATAAAGCCAAAAAGGAGCTTCTGAAAACTTCTGTGATTTGATAAATTACTAATTGTTTAGAAGTTCACAACGGTGGTGTCTCAGCAGTGCATTACAGCACTTGGACTCCCTCCTCCCTGCAGAAAAGCATAAATATGATCACCATGAATTGAATGTAAAGTATTCCATCATAAGATGTGACTTTGATAACAGTTTGCTGGTCGTGGTTTCCAAAGAAGCTGAGAAAGAACACATTCTCAGATGTTTTGCAGAAGTTTTCATGTTCTAAAAAAGTCTGGCTCTGTTGGGAAACATAAGACATATTGACCAGTCTGAAACTCCACTACAGCTTGCTTCTGTACAGAGTAATATATAGGAATTACTGCCAGCCCTTCGATTTGAACCTAAGCTGTGAGCCTGGCTGGTAGCTGGAGCATAGGTCTTGTGTCCTGGTAACTGCCTGCCTTGCTTAGTTCTGTAGCTATGCAAAAGTTTGATGATTTTGCCACTGCCTTCTGCTAGGAAGGGTAAATGGAGCCCAATTGTATTTTTTATATATGTAATTGCTCTTCCATATGTTTCGCGTGAATAATAGTAAAACACCAGAACCCTAGTTTAAAGATAGCACTGTTTCATTAAAAACTTAGATCATTTTTTATGCCTACTCATTTGGAGAACTGCTTCAAACTTCTCTAAAATCCTCTTCTTTCAGTGGTAGCCAAAAGCTGGTTGCAGCTAAACATCTGGCTGCTAAACCAGAATTTTTGAGAACAGTTGAGGCGTGACAAGAGTAGTGTGGAAGACTTGTTTCCAAGCCTCAAAGACTGGATAGAAATGATTATTTTTGTTTTTCTAGTACTTGCATGTATCCTTCATGTACCAATGTAAACTTTGTGAAATTAGGACCAGTTGTAGTTGCCTGGTCCTGGGTTTTTTCCTTCATTTGTGTTGCAAATGCCTCTTCACATTGTTCTTTCAGTCTGATCTGTTTAAATTTTATGAGCTTTCATTATGGACATGTGGTCATAGTAATTTATAACACTTGTAAAGCTGGTAAAAGGACAAATGCCTAGACTTATGTATGCAGAGATGTGGATTTGTCTTCTGTGATACGCACATTTTCCTGAGGACAGAACAACCACAGAAATACCGTTCATCATCAAACAGCACCAAGAAGTGGCATGGGAAAGTTTTGCAAGAGGATAAATCCCCTAAATTATGTATTATTTCCTTTTGGAAAGTTGTTTTTTAAAATGATTTCAATATGACTGTATTAAACAATGTAATTTTAACAGGTTTATGTTGGCTTACAGTTTGTGTAATTTTTTTTAGAATGCTCTTTTCTGTAGTTACATACTGGTATTATGGTCTTATGATTATAGAATTCCACTAGAAGTATGAAGTGGATGCCAAAAATAATCAATGAGTTCTTGGCCTGTAGAATTCATGAGGGAACATTCAGTTGTTATTTAAGATATATTACCCCTACCTCAAATCATAAGATTCCTGCCTCATAAGGAGTTTACAAAGAAGGCAGTATTTGTGGCTCGCTCTAGCGGAAGCTGGAAAGGTGCTCTATGTCTTTACCATTTGTATGGTATGTGTGTTATCCCACGTGCCTTAGTGATGCTGCAAGGAACATGTGTAAGTTGAACTGTTCTTGGCAGAATGCTGCTTAAAAAAAAAAAGCCAAGTCAGCCTGACACTGGATTTTTCTTTCAGAATTAAATCTAATCATTACAATCAAAGTTCCTGTCTTGCAGTTAAAATAGTAATCTCTATTATCCCCACTCCTTTCTGTGTTATCCCTCCAGTTCCCAATCTCCTTGTCGTAAAAGAGATGATCAGACGACTGCAGGAGCTGCGTCACACCGAGCAGGTGCAGAGAGCATATGCTCTCAACTGTGGAGAAGGCGCCACCGTCAGTTACGAGATTCAGATTCGTGTGCTGCGGGAATTCGGACTTTCTGATGCTGCTGCTGAACTTCTGCAGGTATGGAGAAATTGGACCACAGTTGCTTTGATTCTGGTCTGCTTGTGAATTGACTTGAATGAGTAATTTGCAATAAGAAAGCTCCTTTTTGTGTACACATCCAGTGCAAAAATGCTTTGAAATGCCTGCATAACTTGAGAACTCTCCGAGTGCAAATTACAGTGAGACTGTTGCATTTGGTAAATGGGATTTTATAAATGTGTAAATGCAATCTATAAATATTTTTCTCAAGAGTTGCTGCCATTCAGGGTGCTCTTACTTGCACATATTTTGGGGATAAAGAAACTATGCAGAACAGGCAATTGATGAGAAGAGGTCATGAGTTATTATTGAAGTCCTAACTAATACAGTGGATTTGCATAGTACATATCAGGATTGGGAAATGGGAAACCCTGCTTCTGTTTGTGTTGATGTTAAAGCAAATGGATTTATTGGTCAGCTTGTTCATACAGTGAATATGATGCTTCTTGTCTTTTTAAAAAAAAAACCACCTTTGTTTTCTGGTGACTGTAGTCACCTCCAGCGTTTGGTGAGGTTTCAGGCGGCACAATGAGCCATTCCAGTGCTATCAGATTTCTAGTTCCAGTGCATTTTAATTTAAGATGCATTTCTAGGTGATTTCATACATTGTTTTGTTACATGCTGGCTTTTTTCCTTTGCAGAATCCTCACAAGTTCTTTCCTGATGAGCGATTTGGGGATGAGAGCCCACTCCTGACAATGAGACAGTCTGGACGATGTCGTGTTAACAGCACTCCCACTGCAGAAACCATGTTTACAGAGCTGGACTCTTTTGTGGCCTTCCATCCACCATTGCCCCCGCCTCCACCTCCATACCACCCACCAGCAACTCCTATTCATAACCAGTTCAAAGTGGGCTGGAAACAAAGGGTACCAAATCAACATCCCTCGCGTTCCTTTTCTTACCCATGTAATCACTCCCTGTTCCACTCCCGGACTGCTCCCAAAGCTGCACCACCTGTGTACTTGCCCAGTGTTAAAGCAGCACCTCCCGATTGCACTAACACTACAGGTCTGGGGAGGCAAACGGTGGCTGCAGCAGTAGCAGTGATGGCAGCTGAGAAGCAAGTAGTAAGTATTATGATTTCTCTTCTTCTCCATGTCTCCAGCCACTCAAAGTAGCTTATAGAGAGGAGCTGGAGAGAATTTGTGTGGTGAAGTAACTTGGCATTGTTAAATTAAAGAGTATCTTTGTTAGTTAGGAGAATTTTTCTACCAAACTGGCTCTCAGCATTTGGCAGCCAAAGGCATGTCCTAATTCCTGGGAGAATTAACATTCCAGGGGCAGGAGCACTTTGGAGGGGCAAGTGAGACGCGGGAATCTTCTGAAATATTATCGTTTGCTCGACATTAAAATGAAGCATAAGTCAAGTTAGTAGTAAACTGCATTCTATAATTCATGGATAGAAATAGTGATTATGTTTTGGCTGTTCAGAGGTAAAATAATCTCTCCCTTTATCAATACTTATTTCCCTAAGGAAATGATATAGTGATCTTTTTCACATTAGAAGTGTTTCTGCTAGAATGTTTCTATAAAAAATGCAGGGAGACACCTAGACTTCATGGGCAGTATATTTGTTCTGCATTTTTTCTGCAATTTTTGAGTTAATAGTGATCAATGACTACTAAAATCACTTTCAGTAAAAATGATCATTAGAAGAGGAAATTTCAACTCTTCTGTCTGGAAGACTGTAATATGCCTGTCTCATTGCAGGGTTGCTTATAGGTGTAAGCGAGAATGATGCCATGGAAAAACTCCCATGCACTTTGTGGATGTAGTCAGCACTGTAACTCGTGTTCCTCCCAACCCTGAAGCTGCTGTACATACACAGACATGTGCCTGCCATTAACTTATTTTTTAAAATACGAAATGCAAGCAGAAGGGTTGCATCTATAATGGCAAAATATATCTTTTGTGGCTTCCCAGTGCTGGAACTCCGTGTTGTAACAAACTGCTTGTAAAGTTCTTCACAGAATGCCTTGTTTAGTTTTGTAATTGCAAGCAGCTTTAAGCAGGGGTACCTTTGAGAGCATTGACAGGACATTGTAATTTACTGTATATGCAAGACAGAATGTGTTTGAGGAAGTATTATTGAGGCACGGAAGCTTCATGAAGGAAGGAAGGAAGCTAACAGGAAGGGGAGGGTTGTGTTCTTTAAACAGTATAGGAGATTCACAGGCTGAGGTTGGTGTAGGCCAAAGTGGATTAGGAGAATGTGGTTTTGAATTACAGGAACCGTCCTAAATACCATTTGTGTTTAGCTTTTGCTTTATTTCCACGGTCCCATTTCTTTTCTTTTCCAGTGTACTCAGCCCTTGCTAAATGAACTGATGCCAGATATCGCAATGGGTGTGTCAGCAATGTCTTTAAAAGACAGAAGATTACCAGAGCTCACGGTCGACACAGAATTAAGCCAGACGGTTACTGAGATAGGATCTGGTCCACCCCAGCACATTTCATGTATTCAGAACAGACACATGCCCACTTCTCGAAAGAAACACGCAATAGAGCAGAAAGTAGATGCTCGAGAAAATCAGCAGGAATATCCTGACTTCTATGACTTCTCTAATGCTGCATGCAGACCCTCTACTCCAGCACCCAACAGGCATAGTCCTTTACCTTCACAAGGCATATATTTTGGCCCAGATTTGTATAGCCACAATAAGGCATCACCAAGTGGCTTAAAGTCAGCCTATCTACCTTCCCAGATATCTCCTAAAAAGCAAGAGGATTCTAGGAGGGAATACCTGCTCTCCCAGGATGGGCATCAACACAGACAAAAGAATGAGCCAATACACCTTGATGTCTTAGAACAACCTCCCCAGCGACTGGACTTGGCATTGGCTACCCAGGAAAATGCTGGTAATGGCTCGGTTCACATCAGAGGAAGAACAAAAATGGAGACAGATTTAACCTATGGACTAACGTCCAACAGACCTTCGCTCTCTGCATACACCGCTGAAATGCAAGAAGAGAGGCCCAGTAGGAGACTGGCAGATGATGAGGCATTGGAGCATGGAGCACAGAGAAATGCAGATTTGGAAAGAGAAGATGCAGTAAGCAGGGGAAGGAGGTCTCCAAACAAGCCAGACTTCCTGTATAAAAAATCTGCCCTATGAAAGCAACCTCCACTATTTCTCTGTGCCTAAGAGTTGTAAACATCCCATTCTTTGCAACTTTTGGCCTGACTTCTGTCAGACAAATTCATTCATGCCAGCAGATAAATTTGGCTTCTCTCCCTTCTTTTGTACATACATTGCTTTGTTAGAGACAGCATGTCATCAGTTTGGGTTTAATGCTGCTTCTGGTTTTATTTGGTGGGAAATTTTTTTGAGCAAATTTTATTAAGCCTTTAAGAAAAAAAAAAGCTGGTACCTTTTTTTTTTACAACCTGGTAGCCTTTTGCACCTGTACATCTATTTTAGTGTATTAGTTTTGTACTAGTATGTGAAACTTTATTGTCACATTTAAAGGACTGTATTTTCATACTTTTGCATTTTCCCTTTCACCTGCCAATTCCCTGTGTGCATTGGGTTGCACATTCTGAAGTGTATTTTCTTATGAGATAGTAACAATGTGTTTATTTTTTAATTATAGGAATTCCAAAGAACAGCACATGAAAATACTACATTTTTAGTTAGGTTTTTGTTTTTTAGGTCTGAAATCTTCCTGATTTCTACAACTATGGCAAGAATCCAGTCTAAAGGTTTGTTGGAAAAGTCCTGGCAGCTGGGCTTATCCTTATATCGCAAACCCACTTCAAGAATTAAATTTGTTTTTTTAAGAGTCCAGGGGGATATTTAGGAGTCCAAATCCCAGTGAAATTCACTGTGAACTGACAGTCTGATTCTGTTTGCTTTCTGGTTCAGCTGACAGGACAGACTGGAATAGTTCATTTGCCCATGCAGAAACAAATCTAGAAATGCTGTAAAAATGATAGTAATAACTTGTTCTTCCAGCTACCCGTCCATGGAGGTAAGTGAAAACTGGAGTCAAGGATTCTTGCTGAATCCTGGAGTGTCAGGAAGACAAGGCATAACAGTGTCTTTGCTGTTGCCTGAATGGTAACCCTCCACTCGAGAGGATTCCCTCTCCAATCGAGGTGCTGAGGTGACTGCTCATTGCCTTGCATTCTCCTGCCTGTGATTAAAAAAGGGCTTCACTCTTAGTGACGTCATTCAGTGTTTCTTACCTGACCTGAAGTGTTGCTGGCTTCCTAGCTGCAGCTCTCTGGGAGCAAAATCACAGTAGTTGCTCTTAGCATCATGAAATGTGCGAAGCTTTAGCGCTCTTAAATTACATTTCCATTTCCTGGCTATGCTTTTTTTAAAGGACACAAATGAAACTCATCTGTTGAGATGAGATGAGATGAAGAGAGGGTGACAGTGATCTAGGCTGGGCTCCCTACCACTGGGTTATAAGGGCAAAGCAATGCACAAGGTGTAGGGATTGTTGTTATTGAGGGCATCCTTCATACTTACCACACAGTTTTTACCACAGATTCATTGCATGTAGGATAGGGATCTGATGCCGCTGCAGTGTAGTGATTACTAGTAGAGGCCTGATTGAGTTTTTTAAATGCAGTTTCTGTAATGAATTTCCATGTAGTAAAAAACTTGATTCTTAAGTGTGACCTAAGGACTATTTTAAGGTTAGGTTGTTCCCTGCAGTTCAGAATGCTTAATTTAATGCTATTTAAACAGGAATCTTGCTGCAACTTTACTTCTGGGTTTGGTTGATGGCAGATTCTTACCTAACCTGTCCCGTTAAAGTATGCAAGGCCTGGTAACAGCACCACAGTGTTACTGAAATACTGAATACTGCATTTCCAAACCACCACATAGCTTCTAGATAGATGAAGGTACGGGTGTTGGAACCAATAAACCCTATTGTCTCTTGTATACGCACATCTGTAGACTTCCTGCTTCTGTGAAAGCTCCGCAGATGCTCCTTTTGAGATGCAGTAATGGAAGGCGTGGTGTAGGATTAGAGGAGAAATTTAGCTAAACTGTGAGAAGAGATGGTTTCTTTTTTCTTTCATCAGCCTTTTCAGTCTGTTTGGGTTTTTGACCACACTTAAGATGCTTGGTTGTCCTGGCCTCTTCACCAATATGTTGTATTTCCGTGGGACTGCAGTGTAGAACACTGTTAAATGCAAGAAGGTGTGAGTGGGGGGATGGTGCTGCAGCAGGTTGGGGGCTGAGGTTCGCTGGGTTTCTGAAGATTTGAGCACAGTGCTCTCTGACTGCATAGCTCTGCTGGATTCATGCACACCAGCACCAGGAAGCATTAATTTTCATCCCACAAAACCCTCAAAACTCACTGCACTTGTGTCATGCCTATGTTGGAAGCTTAATTACTAAAAGTCATAGCTGTCCTCAGAAGACTCAATATTTATTTTTACCTAAAATCAATAGATGTACTTGAACAAAAACTATTTTAGTTACCATAGTTTGATGTGGCACTGTGTGCCTGGACAGAGATGGGGCTGGAATCTACAGATTTTTAAGCTTGAAATTTGAGAGGGCCATGGCTGATGAAGACTGAGAAGTTTTGAGGTTATAGCTGGAGGTAAATCATTAAATGCTTTGGCTTTGCAGTAAACTGGTGAGAAATGCCTTGGGGTGGAGGGACAACTTGTCTGCATTTTAAAATACAAAATCACTTCTGAAGTCTTAGCAGCTGAGCAGTATTAAAAAGAGGATAAAGTGTTTAAAAGTAGGTACAGAATAAAATACACGTCCTTCTGAGGCCACAAAGACAATCGGGCTCTGTAGACAATCTGTGTTTTCCCTTGTATATTTTGAGTTGGAAGAAGATAGCAGCTACCGGCAGCTGATTCTAAGTGGAAAAGAAGGATATGTCAAATTCCTGGAATTGTGTTTTTGTACACCAGTGTAGGGTTTCCTGCCTAGTTGTATAGGGGGTGGGGAGAGACCATCCTTATTCCTCACAGAAGCATTGCTTGGAAGCTGGTGTTCATACTGCATCTCACTGGCAGCACACACTCGTACCTGTGCTGCCTGCTCCTTCTTGTTCTCTGTCTACTGAAACTTTGGTGCCGATGCTCCTTGTTTACATGAAGCACTTTCTGATTAGGCTGGAAATTAACATTGATGGAGTTAACAGATTACTGATTATACTTTGCCTGAGGATAAAGGTATGAACATTTAAGTTTTCTGGGATGAGACTTTTCTTTAGTGAGCAACATGCAAAAATTTCTTACTCCACTTTCCCTGACTCCCTCCTCTTTTCCTTAGTGTATGGATGAATAACTTAATTCCTGAAACCAATTCTTCCTTTGAAATGTTTTGTTATTTCACAGTTACTGTAGGTGTGTATTAATAACTGCTGTGTCACTTGGCAGTTTTGTGTTGTATTTTTCCTGTTCTTGAGGACTTTCACTTCTAAAAGTTAAGGCTGTGGCCACCTGTACTTGTAAGCCTTGGGTTTTGGTCCTGGAATGTCCCAAATGTTTGTCTTATGGGTTTGTTTGGTTTGGGTTTGGTGTTTTTTTTTGGGGGGGTGGGTTGTTTTTTTTTTTTTTTAAATTTTGGGGGTTTTTTGAAAGAGTCCTTGTGCTGTCTGAAGCACAGTTCTTTCTCCTATTAATTTTGTGCTTCTGTGGTGGAGGTGGTGCTGGGCTCTGCTGAACACAGGGAACAGCTGAGAGATGACAGTGTAAAACCATATTGGGGCTTCTGTAATTATCTGTACTGCCGGGAGGCAGCCCTGCCATCGGCAGCGTTACGGTTCTGTTTCTTGTCCTTGTGGTGTTACTGGTATAAAGTCAAGTGCCTTCAATGCTAAAGGCTCAGAAAACTTTCTTAAACTGACTCCATGTCCTATGCAAGTGTTTTTTCTACAACCTGCATAACCAGTACTTTGTAAAACTTGTTTACGCTTCAATTGTACATAGTGTTTTTTAAAAAAAATAGTATTTTTATTTAGGTACCTCCAGACTTGAATTCTAGTCTTGTGTGATGCATTGTAAAACAATACATTTCTCTTTTGAGTACCATTACAATTGTAAAAAGGTTTTCACTGGTTCTATTTTTCTACTGTTGCTGAGAAGCATGTAACACTGACTTTATCCTACGTATAGTTGGCATTTCAAATAAATTGCTTGTATAGAACGTGCTCATGCGACTTCTTCCAACAGCTGGTACCGGCAGGCCAGCCCAGGGGGCTGCGCCATCGGTATTCCAAGCTTTCTATCCGACTGATGGCCAGGGTGGTACGGGAGCGGTTTAATACAAACTTTAAGGTGCCCTGTAACAGTAAAGGCTCTTAAAACTGACAAGGTTTGTTGTTCCTATTGGAAAAAAGTGCACACTAATGCTTTGAACATCAAGTGTTTGAGGTGTGATACAAATCAGTGGAAAAAGAGGAATTCAAAATGGGAGGCACTGTTCAAGCAGCTTATTAAAAAGGGAAGGCACCCTGTGAACTAGTTCAGTGGGTTGTTCTGGCCAGAGCTTAATTGACTGCACTACTGAAGGCAACAGGATTACTCAGTCAAGGCAGAGGGATGCAGCCCTTGCTCTACAAAGTGTTTATTTCCTCAGCAGAGGCAAAGAAGCTCGTTAAGTGCCCAGCGTTCTCTTCTCGAGTTGCACTTACCCTGCATCAGCTGAACGTTCATTGCACTCTGCGCAGAAGCAAGTGCTGCTCTGCTTTGGAGAGGTGGCTGCGGCTGGCAGTGTCCAACGGCAGCAGGAAGGCTCCACTGCTCTCACTGACAACAGCAGGGAAATAGCGCCGGCCCTGCCCTGACGTAAAGCGCGAGGCTAAGGTATTTCACGTAACTTCATGACCCCTCTGTTCCCACAGCCAGGAAGATGGCACTTCCTGAACTGCACCCATTTAGTGTTTATTGTTACAGGCTTTCTGTTGGTTCTGCAACAGAATTCCAAGTCTGCTGACTCTATAAAGCCCGGATGTCTCTTCACTGGGGCGGGGTGAGCCTTACAGGGGTGTCAAACTCTCAGCCCACAGGCCGAATACAGCCCTCCACCGTGTTTTATAAGGTGTAGAACCTTGTTTCTCCCCAGCAGCAGCGCCAAGCTCCTTTCCTCTACGCTCCTGCCAGTGCTGGTCACGTGTGCAGCGCGTGACAAGTGTTAATGCTGCAGGAGCAGGAGAACGGCGGGAGCTGGGCCTTTGACGCCCCTGCTTTAGGGGGAAAGCACCAGTGCATTAACGGAGTTGGGCAGGGGGCTGTGAGGGGCTGGGCCCCGGTGCCAGCTGGTCAGAGAAGGGGCAGCGTGTGTGGCCAGTGCTGCCCTGAGCTGTGACACCACAGCTGTGGTCATGCCTTTCTGTGGAAATCACATCCCTGGTTCAAACTCCCCCAGCAACTGAACCCCTCCCTTTGCAGCATTTCTGTCATTTCTTGAGTCCTGCTCTCATGTTTGCCTGCATCCTCGTAGCGACTGCTGCTCTTTTATACCCTGGGAGGGGGTGACAGCACACACTGGCAAATAGTTTCAGTTCAGGGCTCCTTCTCCCTCACCCCCTTAGTAAATGTAGCACGGAGGAAACGTCATCCCATCCTCCTTTTTCCACTGCTGTACCTGCCAGTGGGATGCCAGCCCTTGTTTCACACCTGTCTGCAATGGCAGACGCCGGGGTTGAGACAGATGCCTGGGCCAGACTGCTAACGGCTCATCACCGTACTGCCCTGTGTCTGCAACCCAGATGGAAAAGAGCCGCTCCAGCAGCATCACAAAAAAACAGGACAAAACAGATTGAACAGTTATTTAATTTTTATTTTAGATACGCAATTACAACTCCTGCAATAATCTCTACAAAAAACCCTGACATACAGTAACCAGAGTTAAATTTAAAAGCAACCAGTCATTTTGCATGAAACAGATGAGCTGAGCCTCTACACTAAGGTTAGCTTTTGTAAATAAAAGTGGTCAGAAACAATTAACAGGAAGAATGACAGGTAAAAGTCTGGTTTTCTTCTCAAAAGTCTGTAATTCGGAAACAGAATAGAATCCCATGATAAATCCTTCAACTGCCTAAAGGTGGAGTTAAGTCCAAACTTTGTTACTTAGGGCTTGGGGGTAGAGCAAACTAAATACTACATTAGGCTCCAAACTTACTAAAAGTCAGTATTAAAACTGTAGTTAAGTGTAGATTCTTTTAAGTCAGTAACCCCTTTTTCTGTGATTATACAGCAGAAAAGCTCACGCATTTTTTGCTATAGCAATAAGGCCAGGATGCTGCAGTGCTTTTAGGATATCAAATAGTTTGAAATGGGCTAGTTTTTAAAATCAAAGCACATTAGAAGTCCTGTAACAAACCCATCCCCGTGCTTCATTTGCAATGCAGTCCTTTCTCCTAGATATTGGTTACATTCCAGTGAGTGGATAAGGTTCACGTGACAAATTTTTACATGTAAAACATCACTGTACAATATTAGAAACAATGCTTTTGAATTTATAAAAAACAGTTAAAACATTCTCTTGGAAAACTTTGATTTTCCATTTTTCACCTGCCCAGAAAGCACTTCCACAGTAGGAGCGAGCATGCAACCATGCAGTGCTGCTCTGTTCACCTGGCATCACCCACCTGTCAGAATGCAGCTGCACCCTTCAGGAGCCGCGGCCCCTCTGTGCAGCACCGAGACCCTGGCTCAGCAGGAGCGTTCGCTCGACTCGCTACACCCCGAGAGGCCACAGAGAGCCGCTGAGGGCAGGAATGTGACGCCCTCCCCGCAGTGGGCATGGCCTGCGGTGCGCAGCGGGGAGGGCGGTTCCATCCCCCGCACGGCTGCAGGCAGGAGGCGAAAGGGAGCCCATGGCGGCGCTGTTGGTGCAGCGAGTCATCCTCTGCCCCTCAGACGAGGCAGCTTTCAAAGGAACACAAAGTCGGTCAGTGCTGAAATCCCTATAAGAGCAATGAATCTGTTAAGAACACGGTTTAGTCGCTACAGATAAAGGAAATAAGAGACAGAACAAAGATGTTTCTTGGGCAGTTGTATTTTGAGGAAAAGCCAAATACTGAAGATGCCTCTTCTGTTTGCCAGTGAGTATTGTTGTCCCAGTTGTCCATCCAGACCCAAACCCTCTCTAACTACAGTAGTACTGCATCCTGTCAGTTCGTTGTCTTTTCCGTGACTGAAATTCTTCAAAGAAGTGCTGAATGTCTTCTCTTTTAACCACCTGGGGGAAGCAATGTGGCACCCTGGTTGTAGTACAAGAATTCAATTAAACGATCCTTTGGTTTTTTTGGTGCATGCATCCCACACATAACACAAAACAAAGCCTGTTTTAAAAACAAGTATCCTGAAATCTCCTCAACAGAGCTAGAGAAACAGCTTTCTGATTGTACCCAAAGGAAATTATTAAGGCCCAAATTCTCTTATAAGAGAATACAAAGAGCCCCCCACAGGCAGAATGAGCACATGAAGCAAAGCTCCTGATGGTGTTTTTAATGGGTTTGACCACTTGCTCTTATCATCAGAAAAATTAACACAAAGCAAGATTTTCACTAGCTCACTTCAGACTCATCTCACTGTAACCAAGAATAGAAATTTAGCAAATAAGGCAACAAAATGCATGTGCTGGTTAACAAATAGCATGCAAATTCCTTCAGAAAACAACTGACAAGACTTTGCCAATATTCAGTCAGTCTTGTAAGGATTTAAATTCAGTCCAAGAAAAAACATTAACTTAAAGAGCTCTTTTTTCCCCCAAATACTTTTCCTAATATTCAAGAGCTGCTCTCAGTACTTTATAGACAGATTTCTGCAAGATCCCCATTACCTCTCAACAATGCCAGTATAGAAATACAACTCCTAAATTCCAATCAAATCAGGGATTTCAATTTTCTACTGCAATGCCACCAACTCAAAGAGACAGGAAAAAAATACTGTAACATAGCATCATGGTAATCAGCACCAACCCCTCAACCGTATTTTAAAACACAATTTCTAGCAAATAAGTTCTGTAAGTTGTGTCTTACCGTTCCCTCATCTGCAAATCTCCTGAGATAGTCGGTCAGTTCTGTCTTTAAATCATTGTATTCTGGATGGAGAAGCGAAGGCAAGGGAAAAAAACCAAACAAACAAAAAACAAGAGGATAAATATGCAGCTTTTGTTTACCACAGGCTCAAGAAGACAAACTTGTTCTACTTTCTCTTGTCATTCGTTAAGACTTACTTGAGACCAATCTAGGTTTGACCTGGATTATAAATAATGGCAGTAAAAAGAAAGGCAAGTCCAGGTAAACACAAGAAGCCTAACGATCTATCAACCACTCGCCTATGTAGTCTGAGTATCTCTTCAGGTATCTCCAGAGAAATGTAGAGAAGTTCAGCGAGTGACTTAGTACAATTAATTAAAAGACTGCCCCTGTTCCCAACTTCCCACTACAAAAGCATGTGTGGACAGCGGTGGGAAACCCTTGCCTATACTCAGCACTGGGCAGGTGTCCTCACCAGAGTGCACAGCCCTCACTCAGAAGAGCAAAACACACCTCCCAGCGCTGCCTCGTCAACAGACCGTGGCAGAGCTGCCCAGGAGCACCCTGCCCCCAGCCTCCCGCCGCTCCCCCAGACAGCAGGCGATGGCCAAACAGCAGAACAGGGTCAGATAAATCAAGCAAGCAGCAGAAGTGTAAATGAAGGTTTAAATACATTACAAGAAATTACCACCAATACAGTACCAAGGATGTTAAACAGGAGAAAAGTTTCCACACCTTCTAGTTTCTTGATGTAATTTAAAGTCGTAATAGGCCAGAGAGGACAAACTTCTCTGGAGTAATCCTGATCGAGGCATACAATCTCATAGTGTCTTCTACACCTTACTTCAAAACCAGTCTGACACCACACTGCAAGACTTGATACCGGTCTCTTAAGGGAAACTGTTCACTGAAAGTGCTAAGGCAGATTCTAAAAAAGCAGCTGTATTTACCACAGATGAGTTCTACTTGCTGGACTCTATTCATGCTGTTAAGGGTGTCCATTAAAGGATCTCTCCTCTCTGTTTCTTGGTCACTGGTACCTTTGTTTTCATAAGCCAAGACAGTGTCACTTTCATCTGTCAGGAACTGGACTTCAAGCTCTGAATACATTTTCTGGAGAACAAAACAAAATTTACTTTTACATTACAAAACTTCTCAGATGGAGATGGTCTCGCCCAATCCTTTTGGTGTTCAGTATCACAAATAATAACTATAAAAACAATAATGTATATTTTGTATCCAGAATTTCAGACACCTCTCCCTAACAACTTCCAAAGCAACACTGGATTTAAGAAGCAAATATAATACAACTCCTTTGTGCTGTATTAATTCCAAAGGATCCGGTATGCTTCTAGATGTGGGGTAGAGGGGTTTTTTAGGGGTTTAGATGCACAGTAAGAACATTTACACAGATTTTTCTCTACAAGCTTCCCTTCAAAGATTCACTAGGAGATCCTCCCTGCCTCCCCCACATCAATGATGGTAATGAAGAGAGAACACATACCAAACACTCTTCACAGGTGCATAATTTGCTTCTCCAGTTCGATGGCCAAAAGGTGGCAGTATCTTTTTTTAAAAATTGCTTGCTTTGGAGTTCTTTCAGCTTGCAGACTGGCTCCTCATGCTTAGTAACAACCTGAACGAAAATGAGAGTGTTCAGTGCTCTATAATGTCATTTCAAATGCAGGCCTTTGTTCCCAGAATGTCATTTTCCTTATACAAGATTTGCCTTTTGTCTCAGACACACTTTTTTTATAAACAACCTGAAATACCATTTCATCCACACAAGGATTCTGATGTGCCTTTAGCAGTTTCCAGTGGAAATTTCTGTAGAAATTTACTGCAATAGCCATACACGTTTACAAAAAATGAGCTGGACTATTATGCAGATGCAGCTACGATGCTTAATACCCCTGTATCAGAACCAACTCAGAAGCCACCCCAGCGTAAAGGCCACGTGGCTGCCAAGAAGGGACGGATCTAACCTATCTGCAAACAGACGCTACACCCTACAAGCGCGTTCCACAGCCTGCGCTGTGCTCCACAGAGACCACCTTTGCAGTGTCAGTGACTGAAAAGGAACACAGAAACAGGCTGAAAGCATTTATATTTCCACTGAACCTATAGAGAAGGAGGCAGCTTTACTTCACCTATCATCAACACGAAGATGTAAAGGACAGAAAAGCGGGTCTGTTTTACCTCTGGACAAGCAGACCCAGAGCTAGTGGATGGTTCATTAAACTCTTCCATTTGCTTTTCCTCCTTCGTTTCTTGGTGTTCCACTCCACTTTCTTTTTTTATTTCTTTTTTCTGCTCTTCACTTTCCTCAGCCTGCAGGACAATCCCTTCATCTTCAAGGGAGTTCACTTTGGTCAAAGCAGGAACTGAAAGATACGCACCCACATAAATGAAAATACCATGCCAGACAACATAGAGGCTACCACAGACGTTCTCTCTGCTTTACAGTGCAGCTTCAAAGAGCACAGAGATCACCTCGTACACTGCAGGGTCCTGAGGACAGCTGTAGCTGTCCAAAGCCACATTAACCTAGGTATATAAAGAAACTGCTCCCTCTTTCAATATAGTGCTCTTCATCTCTCCCACTCCTAAAATACCCTGCTTCCCAGAATCTAAGCCCTAGGAGAGGACAAAGGGATCACAATTTCAGATGGTTCTGAAAATGCCTGCCCTTCCTGACATCCCTTGACAGCTATGGTAGGTTCAGTAGCTGTTGCGTATTCTTGCGCTGACTTTGTGTCAGACCTTTATTTCCTCCAGACACACACACACCAAAAACTCCACAACAGATTAACTACAATAACCATCTCCTTATTTAAAGCAAGTTTTTCTTTTGATGTCAATTCAAATGTTTGCCCTGTGACGCAACTGGTTAGAAGGAGGCAAACTGAAAACAAACAAAAACCCATTCTATATTGTATTTACATTGGAAGGAAGAGAACTCCAGGTATGCCCACTTGAAATCCTTAAAATACCACTAAATTTCTGGCACATAAGAGACAACCACTAGTTGATATAAGCAACATTTAGCAGAGTTCATGGAACCAGCTCTTTCCACGGAAATCAAGACGTCATCCTTTCTGAACCCACAGAGACCACATAGCAGACAGAGGCCTAGCGTGACCGCAGGGAACACGTGTTCTGAGCACAGCCCTCTACTCAGATTAAGGTTTTACACATTCATTTCAGGTCATTCACTCTTGGCTGCTCAGAGCCTCTTAGACTCAGCTCTTTGCCTCATTGCTTCCCTTAGGAGGGCTCTTCAATTCTTTGATCCAATTTAGAAATTAAGTTCCTTGACACAAGTATTAAACTTTCATCCATCTATGTGCTAGAACATCTTTGATAAAACATATAAAAGAGTGAGCACCACCAGATTAAGATTTGGGAACAAGAACTGCATTTTTTTACAGAACAGTTACTGCACCCCCTCACGTTCCACTGCTGAAGGCAACTGTCCAACATAATGGATATCATTTCTCCAAACACTTAAATGGTTTTAAGTCATTAATCAAGCAAGAATGAGAAATACACACTAACGGAATACAGGCTCAGACATCTTAATTTTCTTTACCTGCTAATTGTGACGCATAGGCCCACAGGAAAGGGCAGTGTTTCATGCAGGCTTGGCACACCATCTCATGGAAGTCTCCACTGTCAGGGGGCACCACACCAAGATGCTACCAAAAAGAAACAAGCACGCAGCAGTGAAATGTTTGCTGCAAATTACCAGGCTCAATTGTAAGTTTAAAGGAAGTAAAACATCAACTGCCATCATAATTTCAGCACAAGCATATTATCCTTTTAACTTTCTACAATGATTATCAGTATAACTTAAAGACTGGAAAGAGCTGATAAGAATTCCAGGAAAAAAAATGAAATCATTCTCTTTCTGTCTACAGCCTTTTAAACCTTCTACACACCCAGGAATTTCAGTGCTATCCTTGTCTCATTTCTAAACATTATTCTTCTAAACTGTCCTAAACATAGGACAGATGAAGACAGCCATTGCACACTGCACATTTAAACTCTTAAATAACTTATGATTACTTCCTTACGTGTAATAGATTGTAAATCTTCATACTGAACCTGGGAACAAAAATCTCCATAAACTGGTGAGAAGTATTTAAGCAATTAAAAGCACTCTTTCTTTTGAAAAGCATTCTTGCAAAGCTCATAGTATTTGGCACAACATCCTTAATATACACATTTATACAAAAGAATCCTGTAATTTATCTACAGAACCCATAATTGAGGCCAATCATTTTTTTTTTTAATTCTTTGATCCTGCAACTTCAAACATGGAATTTCACTCATGCCCACAAGAGGCTGAATCCTTAACGCTTACATGTTAAGTAGGGCACTTACTGAAGTGCTGAGCTGCTTTTAAAAGATTTCCCCAAAGTTCATATCAATAACCAACCATGCAGTTTGTTCCTTGCTGTTTAAAGTAATTACAGTTTAAAAAGCATTCCTTTGAATTAAGAACTATTCAGGTATTTGATTATCATGTGCCTCAGCAAGAATCTCCTCACCGACTCTACCAATTAGAATTTTCCAATTAAAGAGATGGTTATAAAGTTGTTATTTTATTCTGCAGCAACCTTCAAAAAGACAGAACTCTTACCAGGCTTTTTTGGACTAGAGCGGACAGCAGTGCAAGATCAAACTTTCAACATTCCTTTGCACAGGATGAAAAGAAATACCTTAGCACAAACCTTCCCAAGAATAACCATACAAACTTCACCAGCATCAATGTATTCCTATGCTAATGGAAATTCTACTACTTATAGTTTCCTTACCCTTCCATGGAACCAGTCTTCACAAACTATGCATTGGATCATCTCATCTGGAATCTAGATGAATGGTCATATTATTAGCACTAATAGCAATCTCCAGAATCTTTCACAAGCCTCAAGCTGCACTATTATGCAAAGCCTGCCCAAGTGAATTGCATTTCCCTCTTCACCCACCCAACAGGGAGCTGCCATTACCATGTAGTTATACTGCTTCATTACTCAGTTTGCTTCCCTGAAGTTCAACAGCATGTGTAATTTGTCTGTGTAATTTGTTGTATTATCAAGACTTGTAGAAATTCCCATTTATTATTACAAAATTAATTTTCCCAGTAGAGGAAGCCATTCTCATACAAAAGAGCTGATAGAAGTTAATACACTACTGATATCTTTCTTCCTGTAAACAGAAGCACATTAACAGGCAGCTTAGCAAAAGAAAGATATTCAAATTTTTTACATCATCAGGTTTATACAGGGGTGCCAGAATCCCAACTTAACTGTCCATAATACAGTACAGTACAAACTGCTTTGTTATGAAACAACTGTTAAAGATTTCTTTAGAAATGTTCAGCTATCTCTGAACTTCAGGGAGATGATTTTATAAAACACTTTTCTGTATTTGAAAGGCTTGTGCCTTCCTTAGTCTTTAAGTCACCTGACCTATATGACTGCAAAAAAAGCTTGTGCATGCAAACATCAGTGAGAGGAAATGTGTTCTGACTACCGTAAAGGAAAGCTAAAGCCAGTGGTGCAGGCCAGACTCTCCCCATCCCAGAAGCCTTGTCAGAGCACTGCTGCAGGCACAAGGAAGCAGATTCTAGTCTCTCCTAACATGTGCAATATGTTTATTCTGTGCTTGCCTCATTTCTCAAGATAATGAGAAACCCAGCCCCTAAAGGAACTCTGTGACTTTAGAGACAGGAAAGCAGAGATGACCACAGCAGCATTTTGTCCAAATGATGGTTTGTCCTCCTCATCTGTCTTTAAGGCATAAACATATTCTACTATTTAAAACAAAAATGATAAAGTAATTAATTTATGCAGCACGACAGCCAAAAGCAACATGGAACATATGAGTTCTGCAAGTGGGATCTTCCCTGTAAAGCACCTCAGCGACCACCCTTTGCACAATGTTTTGCATAAATATCATCTATACATGATTACTACTGTTTTTTGCATATCTTACCTCATCTTCAGGATCAGGATAAGGTCTTTTACAAGTACAGTATAATCCATAGAAATTGTCATTATACTTATTTCCTGAATTCACCTTGCTCTTATCCTAGGAGGATAGGAAAGGAAAAAAATGTCGCAATGGACAATACAGTGAAAAACAAAACGTGGAAAATGTATATTCTAGAAAAGCCCAATTATTGTTCCTCTTTAATTCCTAAAAGCAATCATTATACTCAGTGGCGTGAAGATACGAAAAGAAAGATTATTACCCACACATCTGTACTACACAGTGAGAAGCAGATAGGACACGTGAGGACTACCGAAGTTCAAAAGAAAAGAGGAAAAACAGTCTTTCCACCTTTTTAACAAATAGGAGCTGTGATGCTTGTTAAGTAACTGCTAATCTAAAACAATGTAAGAGTTTGATCACCAACCACGCCTGCCTGCTGACATTATAACAACATCTGTATATTTACTGTACCCCTTCCCTTACATTTTTTAAACATCCAGACTGTGATCCAAATCAAACTTTGTTTAACCTTACCGCTCAGCTTCTACTAAATTCATGTCATCAAAGCCTCACTCCACAGGAGGATGCTGAAGGTTACTTAATCTCTATGGCTGATTTTGCACTGATCTAAAGGAGGAGCAACAACCATGTGATCCATTTCATTGGCTCAAATGAGAAACAGTAAAATCTTAGAACTGTCACAGGTATCTCTGCAAGGATCATTGGACTGTAGCCCTAGGCTGACTACCTCTGGATGAATTCCAGTTCTCCCAGAAACGGGCGCACACAAACCCACTTGCTGTTTCTACATTTGGACTGTTATGACCCTGGAAGAAGCACGGTGGGGGCAAGCCAAGCAGCTTCCTGTTGCTGGTTCCCAGAACACTACCAAACTATTTAACCAGTCCAGAACGCCCACTGAGCTCGTAAGTACTGCGGGCCAGTAAAAACTATCCCGTCAGCAGACTCTGGTGACAACCTATCAAAAAAGCTCAGGGCACTAACGACACCATTAAGAAAGGAAGGGAACTGTCCTTTTGACAGTAGCACAACCTTGAATTTCCTCAATGCACCTGCAAAATTACACACTAAAAAGTTCTCCTGAAGCCAGCTTGAAGCTAATGAGATGTATTAGTGCAGGCACGACGACAGATTTCCGACATTTCACTAACCATGGATGTAGAACTGTTGCACTCATGAATGACAAGGACGAAAAGTTGTCTCTCCTTGCAATATCTTCCTTTGGTCTCTCCACAGTTTTATCGACTGCTGTAATATTCCAACTGTTGCTGTTTGAGTTAATTGGGGTATTTTTGACTCTGACTCGGCCTTAGTCTAAAGTAACTGCATTCTCCGAAAAACTAACTGCTTTTCAGACAGTTTCTCTCTAGCAGTGATAAAACAGAACACTGGTATACAGAGAGGACAGTGTATATACTTACTCCTCTAGTAACCAAGGCCATCCTCAAGCTAGCGAAAAACAGCCACACCTGCTGACCAACAAAACTATTCCTTCCCATATACATCATACGTGGCATAAAACTGAGAGATCACGAGTGTCTCACTCTCTTCTACGACGGCTAACATCCAGTAAGGACCTCGTTAGACTGATTGTTTCTGACTCCGGATCTGTGCGTCCCTGAATCCAGTTCCCGAGTTCAATGCCCTCCTAGATGTGGATCCATTCCCCTGTGTCTGCTCTACAGCAGTTGTGACTTACAGTCATCGAGGGGTGGGGCGCGATTTTGCATATTTTTATGCATTTTCATTACTTTCTGATTATTTTAATCATTATTACTATTATCATCATAATTTCATTACAGCTGTAGCTTTGGTTTCCAATCCGCAAGCTTCTTCCCTCTCATTTTCCTCTCCCTTCCTCTAGGGGTGAAGAGGTAGAATTTGGGAGTCCAACTGCATGAGTTTAGACAAAAATTTAGCCAATTCAAGGCTAAACCATGACACCCATTTTGTTTAACTCACTGGGAAAAGCAGAGGCATTGTATAAGTCAATACTGGCTGAGGCAAGGCACCAAGACTTATTTTGATTCTGTTTGTATGAAACCTATGCCAGAACTTACTGGGAATAACTTGCACTGTAGATTTTTGAACTTGCTATTTCCACAGTCGCAGCGGAAGTTTCTGGAAAGAAATACATAGCATTTCAGGGTGTTTTTTTATTAACTTTATTAACACATTAGATTTTGTGTTCATACCAAATCCCAGCAGTTTATTAGGAGGCATAAAAATATTTTCACAACTATTTAAACAACAGCATCAGTCAGAACGGCCGAAGGGCCATGTAGTCCTATCCTCTCACCGGGTGTTGTTGGCAGATCCCAGCTAATACCATCCCTGGCAACAGCACTTGGCTGGGACACCACAATGGCACAGCTAAACCTGAGTGCTCCAACTACCACACTCAAAAACGCAATCGTATTGGCAAAAGAGAAGCATGAACTGGTTCATTTCCAAAGGTTGGATCCAGAAGGTGACTCATGTCCTGTCCCCTACACAGATACCTGAGCTCTACTTAAATAGGGCTGGCATGCCAAGCTGACGGAGAACATGGGTACCTCAGCAGCCTGACCTCAGTGGCCTGTGCAGTTTTGCTGGGACTCTGAGGAATGCCCCGGTCACCTCACCCTGCACCCACAGCCCCCAGCCAGCTCACCCCCTGTCCCACAGCCCCCAGCCAGCTCACCCCCTGCCCCACAGGCCCCAGCCAGCTCACCCCACATCCCACAGCCCACGGCCACTTCATCCTCCTGCTCCTCAGCCACGTCACCTTGCACCCCACAGCCCCTGGCCACCTCACCCCCCAACCCCCAACCACCTCACCCCATGCCCCACAACGCCCAGCCAGCTCACCCCCCTGCCTCCCAGCACTAGGCCACTGCCCCACAGCCACCAGCACCCACCAGGGTGCCGTGAGGAATTGACTTGGGGAAGAGTGGTTGGAAAGCTTTCCTGGCAGGGAAGGATGTGGGGGTGTTGGTTGGCAGCTGGCTGAACATGAGCCAGCAGTGGCCCAGGTTGCCAAGAAGGCCAGTGGCATCCTGGCCTGTATCAGAAACAACGTGGCTAGCAGAACCAGGAAAGTGACTGTGCCCCTGTACTCGGCACTGGTGAGGCCACACCTTGAGTGCTTTGTTCAGTTTTGGGCCCCTTACTACAAGAAGGACACTGAGGTGCTGGAGTTTATGCAGAGAAGGACAATGAGGCTGTTGAAGAGGCTGGAGAACAAGTGGCTGAGGGAACTGGGGTTGTTTGGCCTGGAGAAGAGAAGGCTGAGTGGAGACCTCATCACCGTCTACAACTCCCTGAAAGGAGGCTGTAGTGAGGTGGGTGCTGGTCTCTTCTCCCAAGTGACAGGGAGTTGGAGGAAACGGCCGCAAGTTGTACCAGGGGAGGTTTTGATTGGACATCAGGAAAAATTTCTTCACTGAAAGGGTGGTCAGGCACTGGAATGGGCTTCCCAGGGAGGTGCTTAGTCCCCATCCCTGGAGGTGTTTAAAAGACAAGTGAATGAGGTGCTCAGTGATCCGGTTCAGTAGCGGGCAGGTACGGTTGGACCGGATGATCTCAAAGGTCTTTTCCAGCCAAGCGATGCTGCGATTCTATGAGGGTGCTGTGGGTTGTGAGGAGCCCCAGCCTCGGCCCCCCGCCCCGCGGTACCTCTTGGTGTAGAGCTCGAAGAGGCGGTGGGAGCCATGGCACTCGTAGCTGCAGGCCAGGCAGATCCCCGCGGGCTCCGCGCCGGCCGGCGTGCAGGTGCCGCAGGCGTACAGCGCCTGCCTCCTCACCGGGCCCTGCGGAGCGACAGCGGCACGGGCTCAGCGGCCGCCAGGGGTCCCGGTCCCGGCCCCGCCCCCGCCCGCCCCCGCCCCGCCCCCACCTGCGAGTAGCTGCAGCGCTCGTGGTCGCTGCCGCCCAGCACGGCCCGCGCTTCCTTCTCCAGCTCCTCGTTCTCCGCCAGCACCTCCGCCAGGGACACCACGGGCTCCTCCGCGCCGCCTCCGCAGCCACTGCCCGAGTCGGCGTCTCCCGCCGCCGCCTCCATCTCTGGGACGTGAGGTCGCGCGCGCGCCGAGAAGAGGGGGGAAACGCGCCGGCCAAAGCGCCAGGGGGCGCCACAGCGGAACCGGAACCGCGCGTGCCGGGGGCGGAAGTGTGGGGACGGGGCGCGCGACAGGCAGCGGGCACGTGATAGCCGGGGGGGTGGGGCGATGGAGCTGGTGGCGGAGCTGAGGGGCCGAGATGGGCGGACGCACTCGGTGCGGGTTCCGTGCCCGGCGGCGGGGGGAGGCGAGGACCAGGGAGAGCAGCTGCGCGCGGTGCGGAGCGCGCTGGCCGAGCTGCAGCAGCGCGTGTTGGAGCTGCTGGCGCCGCTCGTGCAGGAGGAGCGCGCGGCGGCGGGTGGGGGCGGCGGCGGCGGTGGTCCGCGTGGTGAGTGTGGTGCGGGGCGGGATGATGAGAGCCAGGAGGGAAGGGGAGGAGAGAGGGAGTGAGTGTCGGAGGGGAGACGGTGAGTAGAGGGGACGGCGAGTGGCGGGAGGAGGGGCGGTGATACAAGCAGTACGAGCCTTGGTTTATTTGCCGGCAATTTTCGTTACCAGCGGGGCAGGGGCGGGCGGTGCCGCTCACCCGCTCCCGCTTCCACACGCAGGTGCAGTCGGGGATGAGCATGATGACGACCTCGATGACGATGAGGAGGAAGAGGATGACGAGGAGAACAGCCTGGTCCCGCAGCCTGAGGTCCCGCCCCCGAAGCGGACGAAGGTTCAGCAGAGCTGACGGCGGCCTCGCAGTGGGTCGGAGCCCTCCCAGTGCCCCGGGGAGTGTGGCAAGGGAGTGCGGGGGAGGGGGATCCCGGCTCCGCTAGGGCAGGGATGCCGCGGGACTGTCCCTGTGCTGCTGACAGGGAACCTGTGCCAGCACTGGGAGGGACTCTTAGTAAACCAGTTCACAAATTTAAAGCTGTTCCCACAAGCCTTTGATTGCTATATCCTCAGTGACTGTTACTTGCATCATAGAATTGCTTGGTTGGAAAGGACCTTTGAGATCGAGTCCAGCCGTACCTGCCCACTACTGTACCAGATCCCTGTGCACTTCATCTGCCCGTCTTTTAAACCCCTCCAGGGATGGGCACTCAGCCACCTCCCTGGGCAGCCGTTCCCATGCCTGAACTCTTTTGGTGAAGGAATTTTTCCTGATATTTAATATGAGCCTCACAGCACCACTTGAGGCCATTTTGTCTTGTCCTGTTGCTTGGCAGAAGAGACCAACACCCAGCTCCCTACAACCTCCTTTGAGATAGAGAGCAAAAGGTCTCCTCTCAGCCTCCTTTTCTCCAGGCTAAACAGCCCCAGTTCTCTCAGCTGCTACTCTTAAGACTTGTGTTCCAGATGCTTCACTAGCTTCATTTTTTCCAAGTCATGGTATTGCTTCATGGGACTTAAACTTTTTAAATATTGTAATCTGTAAATAGTTCTTTTTGTCAGATATGCTCTTAAAATGGCACAAGACAACTTTTATTTGTATACAGAGAAAGCAATGTAATCCACTATAGCATTCAAGATTAAAAACTACTTGTAGGATTATGTCCGTTCTTGAACAGTCCAAGAGTCATGTATGGTCCTGTAGTAGATTATTTTTGCCTGTCATCTAAAAGGTTTATTGTAGTCACCTGTCAGTCAAGTATTTTCCTGGAAAAAGTCATAAAGTAGATTGAGAGAGTTGGGAATCTTGGTTTCAAGAAAACCTGTTTTTGTGACAGCCAGGAAAGTGGCACATCAATGTGACTTTGATAATCTTCAGTATTCCTCAGTTCAAAAGCTGCTGTCTGTCCTAAGCCTGTGTTCTCCAAATGTTTTAGTTGGTTTTGTTGTTTTGTTTTTTTTTTTCAAACAGCAGTCAATCTTTATATACTTTCTTCCATCAGTGAGTTTATGCATATTGATTTTTAGGCTTAGTTGGTAGCTAAGTCAGAGTTAACATCACAGCTTAATGTTCTAAGCAGAACTCTAAACATTGCCAAAAAATAAGAGCAGAGGAATTTTTTTAGATACAACTTTGGGCAGAAAGTAGGGAAAATGTAGATTTCTACACTGGTTGGTGTAAGTTTATTGTGGAGTAACACTTATGAGTGCATTATGTGTCAAGGTTCTTGGCTGTATAAATCAGTGTAACCCAGTCCTCTGCTATGGCAGCCTGTTCTTTCTTGTGGTGATAATGCAGGATGTGGAATGTTGTTAAGGTAACAGATGCATCTTGCAAGGGGGAAGTTGTCAATGCTTTCTGTATGTTAATGTAATTCCCAGATTTTGTTTTGTGCATGCGTCTGTGAAGAGGCATAAAATGTTCTTGATAGCCAGTCTGTGGAGGTTGTTGCGGAGCCTGAGAGTTTTCTCTAGGAGAAATTATCTGACTGGTTTAATAGGGTGAAAAGCTTTTTTTATTTTTCCATTTTTATGTCTTTGCTGGCATAGTTTATTTTTATGTATTATAGAAATTGAGTAAGTCTTGAGACTTGTGTTTGGAGGACAAAGTTATCAGAATAAAGGATGGATGAATTTTTATAAGCACAAAATTGTCTGCATTTGTTTGAAATGCAGGGGGAGTTGGAAAAGAGGTTTGTTGTTAAACATATTTTGGACACCTTCTATGAAATTCACACACACATTATTCTGTTAGCAGTTACAACAGAGGCATAACTGAGGAGAAAAGACCAATTCTGAACACTAGGGACTTTTAAGTTACTGAGGAGTGATGGTGAGAAAATAACATAGATTAATCCTGATCTCTTGTCAGGTTGCAAAATCTTAAAGTGATAAAATTCTTAAAAGTGTTTCAGGGTAGATAATTTATTGAAGGAAGTGGCTTATCAAAATTGCAAAGGCAACACTTGGTAAACAAAACCACCCTGATAAATGTATCGGAAACGTTCTTTCATGTGATCCGTGCTAAAGTGATGACATCTTTCACAAGCTCTGTCTGCAGCTTGCTAAGCACATAAAGCTTTGATGTGATGGTTTTTCTTTTTCCTTTGCCCCCTCCATATGTTTTAGGACCTACCCTACAGCTGTGTTCTAAACCCTTTCTGGGAGCCCCTTTCTCCCCAGGAAGGAGCGGTCTCGCCTTCCCTGTACTGTCCTTCTAGCCAAATAACTCTGAAAAGGTGCAGGGGGCAACAGTGAACCAGCTGGTGTTGCTCATCAGTTGTGGCACCCTTCTTCCAAGCAACCAAGTCAGTGAAGCATACAGGTTTTTTCCATGGCCATGGGAGAAGCTCCAGAATTTTCTGAAGACATAAAAATTTGTGTGGAGAGTACAGCAAAAGTCCACAGTGACTTTTACAAAGCTGTTCCCAGAGGATAAAGCTTTACGCACCCTGTAAATTGACTGCAGCTCCTGCATTTTAGGTAGGTAAGTTCTGATGGAAGAAAGATGGCATACTCTTCATCTTGGAGATACACTACTGCTTTTCTACATTAACCCACTCAAGGGGGCCACAGATCAAACCCAGTTCACCACCTCTGTGTTCTTTAGTATAGTTTTGTGTGTCTTAGTTTTACTAAACAGAAGGGGCACCATAACAGCAAGTCTCATTCACGTAGATTGAGATATGACATACTCTATTATCACTGCTTTGAAATACTGAATTTACTGGTTCAAACAACTTTGAGGCTAAATTCAAAGGAAGTTAACAGGTTGTAGTGTTCTGTGTTTAAAAAAGTTTAAAATCACAAGTATATTTATTAGACACTTGGATGGTTCTGTGAGGGCAAGTGAGCAATCCTGTTATGCCCAATAATCAGGGCATTGTCTAGAAGTCCAAGACCTTTCCTGCTTCGTGGGGAAGAGATTTGCTGTCATCACTTTCATTAAAAGGCTTTGAATACAATTCACCCATGTAATTGTGAAAAGTGTAATTCTAGTTTACAAGTTAATTTATATGCAAGCTCCTACAGAAATCAGTCTCTCTAGAATATGCAGTCAATATGGCAGATAGAACGTGATAATGTATCTTGGCACTTAATATATGTTTACTATGCTAATACCCAGCAGGGTGAACAACTGAGCACTGGTTTGGGGCACACGCACTAGCCAGCATTTACTGGGCTACTCCTGGACTTTGAGGACTGAGAGTTGAGCCAAGGTACCTTTTTGTGGCTGTGGCACATTCCTCCTTTCCAGAGGAAACCTGTATCACAGAGGGAGCTTTAAGGAGAGCTGAGTCAGTCATTTCTTACAAATTAACTACTTGATAAAGTTATTAAACTGCTATCATACATTAAGTCATAGGTAGGAAAGAGGTTATCACCCAAGACTGATACATGAAAATCAGCGCTTTTTATAAACTACTGTAATAAGAAACTAGAGAGCATCCTTTCAGGAAGGCAATGGACCAAGCAAGGCAAAATAAAGGGAGGTAATGGGTATCTTGCACAAACCATAAAATTTTGTTCCAAGGATAAGTCAATCCTATCTTTAATTAAAGAACTCAGGTGTGCAGTTCTAGTTCACTGCTGGAAACAACATGTTTCATAAGAAACAGAGTTTATTGCAACTTAACTCTGTCCAAGTTTAAAGGGCTGCAGCCTTAAGTTACTCTCCTCACTGGACCTGCTTTCCCATAGGGGGGATGGAAGAACAGGCTCAGCAGCATTTGTGAACGTGGCAGACTTTCCTGAGATGGGAAGGGACTGAAGGTGAAGGTTGAGCAGCTACTGAAATAAAAGCTCAAGACTGCCCAAAAGCAATGCTCAAGCAGTCTGACAAAGCTTTATCTTGTGCCACAAACACAAGAGGGAAACCCAGGGTAGGTGGCACAGAGACGAATATTCATCAAACTGATATTACAGCTACTTATTTTCTTGGCAGAAAATTAAAAGCTCTGAACGATTGCTAAGCTGGTAGAGGTTAGCAATCTTGTGAGGACTTCATTACTGCCTTATTAGAGCTTCTGCTTTAGAAAGCTGCTGAAGATCAGGCCTCAGCTACTTAATTTTAAGCTAAAGGAGTATGATTAAAAAAATATCTTTCTCCCCACTATGTGGAAGTAGTAGCAATTCATCTTTTCTGCCCACTCATGGAAAAGAACTAAGTAGATTTGTATGAGCAAGTTCTAGAATAAGCTAGTCTCGCATCTTTCATTAATGCCATTGATGTAGGAACAGATCTGTGCTATCATGTCATTTACAATCAAGAACTAATTGAGAAGTACATAGTCTTTAAAAAGGTTGTAAAACTTCTTTGATTATCCCAAAAGCTTGTAGATTGTATCATTTTATGTTACATGCAGTTAGATATTTTCTGTGACAGAACTACTTAGCCTTGATACTAAAAATCTTCAGGATTATCAAACAAAGTTATTTCATTGCCTCTTTTAAAAGACTACAGTGAAAAACAATTTAATCATTAATTTTGATAGTCTGTCCTCTTCTCTTACTCATATTGTCTACTATTCCTATGCACTACGTTAACAGTTTGTACTAATTTTCTCCATTGCTGCTTTCCACCTCAAGCTCAAACCCTTACAGACCTACCATTCACTTCAATTAGATTGTGTGTCTTTCTGTAGTCAGTAGTAAAGCTCATGCATGGAGGAAGCTTTAATCCAAACACAGGCTTCTGATGGAAAAGCGTAGAAACACAAACCTCCCTTCCGTAAGTCACCACTGCATCCAGCACGTGCTCCATACCAGACAGCCTGGGTCATCGCCTCAGACATGCTGATGGATTTGCTAAAGGCCACATGCTTGCACAACAGAAAATTAGGCAGTTCTCCCTACCCTTTTCTATTTTTGATGCTTCCTCTTATGTTGTTCTTCTTTAAATAACTCCATCTATACACAGTGTAACTGCTCAGTTTAAGAACTACAGCATCAAGTTAAAACCAGTCCAGTCAGAGGTATCTCCCTGTTACACAAAGGTAGAGAAATGAGAAAGGGATTCAGTTTCATCCATCCAGCCCCAAAATTTCCAGCTACAACCAACTAATAAGGGCAGAAAGCATAAAAGGACAACAAAAAAGATCAACCCAACATACACACCGAGAAAAGGACAGGAGAATAAGCTACAGCAGCTGACTGCCAGCACTGCTATCTAGCAACAAATCTATGCAAAAAAAAAAAAGCCATTCATATAAATCTGCATTAACAGAGTTCTGTTTATAAACATTGAAAAGTTTTTATTTTATAGATAAATAGGATGGTGATTTTTAAAGTTAGGAAACAACACAACTTAAAAGCTCTGACTCCCAAAGATACTGAAATCAGAGTTCATACTTTATTCTTACTCCAGCATATTAAGATGGCAGCTTCCTCCTTTTCATATTGCACTTAGAACTTAAAACCCTCTTGTAAAGGCTACATTGTGTCCTAGCACCCATGCTGTCATTTTAAACCAGTATCTCAAAGTATCTCCAAATGCAAACAGAAAGTTTAAGGTGGTCTAACTACCACATTTCAACATAGCAACACTGAAAACAGTGTTTTCTTTCCAAAGTAAGAGAAAGCTGATATTCTACACGATTCCCTTAAAGTAGTCAGTAATGGATTAGCATTTGGGATGATCAGGTACTGACAATCACATACAATTGAAATGATAATTAAGGAGTTTTGTTCAAAATTGGTTTTGGCCTGCTGCTTCTGAAGAGCCTATTTTGCACTGTTTTCATGTTCAGAAGGTTACTTCCATCACAGGTGGCTCAAAAATTTTGTTATTCTAAGAAGAAATAAAAAAGGACATGAGGAAAGAACAGTTTCGATATTATTCAAAATAGACAATCCACTAGCTAGTTTAAATGCTATGCCAAAACAGCCCTGAAAAATAGAGGTTGAAATCATGGTAAGAAACCTCAGTGGAATTTCAGTATAACTGAAGAAATTTGCATTCACTGTATGAATGAGGAGAAGGTACCTCACTTCTTCAAATTTCTCGAAGAAACATGGTTATCTCTCTCACAACCTGTTTCTAGCATTCCCCAACGTAATACCAGTTAACTTTCCCAAATTCAGTTTTTCCTAATACATCAGTGCTCCCAGAACACGGTTTTGCATGATATCTGGGGTGAAATTAGAATGGCAGTAAACTCCAATCACTTCTAATTTTATCAAAGGAGACTTCTATACATGGGATACTGAACCACAAATGAAGTTTTGTGCAGACCACAGGCCAATGCCAGCAGAAGCTGGTTTTGACATTGTCGGAAGAGTTTGAAGCACCAAACTCCAGTCCTATGCACTCCTCACTGCCCACCTCCTACAATGTGGTATTGTTGTGGTCACTGAAAAAAGTATGCTACTACAGAAAAAAAAGTTCCTTTTTCCCTTTAAAGATTTGCACAAACTTTATTCTTTGCTTCCTGTATTTATATCTAAACTTATATTTTTTTTTTAGAAAATCATTAAAAATCAGCACTGATGTAGTTATTAATTACTTTAAAAAGAAAGAAAAAGCAAAGAATTGTGTTAAGTGCAGCTTTTATAATGATGTTCTGATTTTTTCCTTTCACATTTACCACAAAAGACATATCTTTGCATTGATTTTACTCCAACGGAAAACATAGGAAATCACTTTTTTTGCACAGAGGAGTAAAGTCATGGACCAGAAACTTATTTCCCCACAGGACGTTTCAGATGGAGTGCTGCAATTTTGCATCGTTAAGGCAAAATGAGGAATACTTCCATCAAGGGCTCTCCCACTCTGGCCATTCTGATAGACCCATATTTAAAACCCTTTGCAGTTACTTTTTTTTTTAAATAGAAAACAGTTACTCTCTTCATTGCTTAACAGTTCGAAAGAAAAGGCTCTTTCCAGCCCTCACTCAGAACTTCCGTCTTGTGATTAGATCAGGCATATGCAATTGCTTCAAACCAGCTATGCAACTAGAAATTGAGCTAAGTGTCAATCAGTTGCAATCTACTGATCTGATTAGAGGCCTTCACAAGTGTTTGATGACGATTGCAAATAACAGCCAAGCAGATAGGAATGATGCAATACCCAACAGTTTTGGGGTCAGCTCTTGTACAGGAATAGAGGAACAAGAACATCTGTAAATATGGTATTAAAAATATTATAGTCCACAGCCAAAATGGCAAGGATAGCAGTCGTACTTTTAAGGAGTGAGTCCATGTGGTTCCTTCCTGTGGTTCCTTGGGGTGCTGCTGAATGTGCTCCAGTGCTAGTTTGTTGTAAGTCTCATTGATTTCAAAAACGTAATAAAAAGCTGCAGCACTTGCTAACAAGTACAACCCCACACCAATCCATCCCATCCTCTGGCGAAAGTTCATCATTCTCCATGCTCTGCACCTGGAACAAATGACAATGTATACATTCAGTACAGCTTGGAGAAAGAAGATGTACAGATGAAGCTTGATTTTCATAAGTTAACTTCTTCATGACACGTTAGTAAAAATAGCGCACTCATTTCTGAAGACCTGAGTTTTTTCTACCTCAGAGAAAATCATACTGCTGTATCAGCACTAGGCTAATAATAATCACATACAATACTCCATTGATGACTCTGGATAGTTTAGGGCCTACTGGCTATCAAGTTATATCAGGCTAAGGTCCAGTACTGAGTAATAAATTGGATAAGTTACTCATCCCACCTGCCCTCAGCATCTCTAGCTACAGGGTAGTGGTAGTACAAAACATTCCACAAATACAGAAAGTTTGTAAAGTTAACTTTGATGTCTGCAAGACAAACACACTGCTAGCCAGCCAGTAATGTGTGCATCACTGCTTGTTTGCAGTGTAGCAACGTCCAGTTTTATGAAGCTTTAGCCAAGTGCCTATCTAGAAAGCATATAAAAGGATGTTTTCAGGTTGCACATGAGGAGCTATGTACTGCAGATCTGGGTACCCATGTGCACACATGATGGTACGTACTTCGCACACGTCATTTGAACCTCCTCACTGTACTTCTGCTCTGCCCATGTCAACAGTTGAAGCATACCCGCTGGGGGAAGGAGCTGAACAGCTGTACGAGTAGCTGAGTCGGTGCAGAACAAATCAGACACCAGTCAAGCAACACTTAGCAGAAGCAGCAGAAATTACTGAAGCACCACAGATGCTACTGGGCTTGTTTTTAGCTGCTGTAAGATCTCCACCTGACAGTACAGCTCCAAACGACTTGAATCACTCTTCAAGCCAGCCACACTGGCTGCACTCCAGCTGCAGTACTCTCTACTAATCCCAAAAAATCATCAATGCCTTCCCCCAAAATAGCTGTTGGGCAGGGAGAACCACTGCTTTGCTGCAGGTGGTTAAAGAGTTCTCCTCACAATTATAATTTTTCAGGCTGTTGGGGTTTTACTTTTCCTTGCATTCTTCAGAGATGAGTAAAATCAACTTATGCAACACCATTTTAAAAAAATACATCAGGCTTCAGAAATACTGGGCAGAAATGTTTGACTACTTATGTATCCAGAACAATATCAATGAAAGTATGAGAGCTTACCACAATTGATAAGAAATCATTATACCTTTAGAAAGGTGTAACAGAAGTCTAATGATTTAGAATGAGGTCTAATCATTTAGAATGAGGTCTCATGATTGAGAAATCCCCCTTCCCAAGGCCAGACTCCTCTTTCTGGTTAGCAACTCAGAAAGACTTCCTCATTTTCCATTTCTGAAGGATATTTTCAATCCAGACCTGCCAGAATCTGCTCAGGGTGGCCTTGGAGAAGTCGTCCTGGCCCTCACACTTCTGCATTTATGGTGGCTGAAGGAGTCAAGCACACAAGAGATAGCAAGCACCTGTGACTGCCATGACCGAGGTCTGTGGCAGCTGTTTCTTGTTCAGATGACCCTTCTACACAACGTAGCAGCAGGTTTCCCTTTAGCACTGAGTTAATACTTACGGCTAGGCAGAACGTGTTAATCTGCTGGGTAAAAACTTAAATTCCAAAGCCCATGTTTACCCAGTTGCTCAGTCACGGTTACCTCTATAGTTCACAAAACGAATCACAGAATGGTTTGGGTTGGAAAGGACCTTAAAGATCATCCAGATCCAACCCCCCTGCCATGGGGGGGAGACACTTCTCACTGGATCAGGTTGCTCAGAGCCCCTCCAACCTGGCCTTGAACACTCCCAGGGAGGGGGAATCCACAGCTTCCCCAGGCAACCTGTGCCAGTACCTCCCCACGGGTTTCAGAGAATACAGGCTGGCTCTCCGTGTCCCCGCCGGGCGGGCAGCAGCCGGAGGAACCCGGGCTCTGCGTTACACCGCGAGGCAGCGACACCGCACAGCGTTTTCCCAGGATTTCTCTCTCTAGGCGCCGTCTCGGGGACCCCCTCGCCGGCAGCCCCTTACCTGCTTTCCGCGGAGAAGGAGGGAGCGGGAGGGCGGCGGCGGGCGGCCCGCTCCCCTCAGCCGGCGCCGCCGCGCCGGGAGGCGGAGGGCGCCGCCGGGCCGCGCCGCTGCCGGGCCGCAGCCATCGCCACCGCCGTCGCGCTTCCGGCATGGGCGCAACCGCTGCCGGGGCGCGCGGGCACGCGTCCGGGCGGTGCCGCTGGCCGGCCGCCATCTTGGCTGCCGCGCGCGCCCTCGCTGGCGGGGGGAGGAGCAGCGCCTCGCCCAGAATGGCGGCTAGCGGCGTGGGGGCGGGGTCTGCGTTGGTGCTGTGTTATAGACTCATAGAAGCCCTTGGTTGGAAAAGACATTTAAGATCATCCAGTCCAACCATACCTGCCCGCTATAAATCATATCCCTGAGCACCTCATCTACCCGATTTTTCAACACCTCCAGGTATGGGGTTCAACACCTCCCTGGGCTGTTGTTCCAGTGCCTGACAACCCTTTCAGTGAAGAAGTTTTTCCTGATGTGTAATCTGAACCTCCCCTGGCACTACTTGCGGCCATTTCCTCTTGTCCTGTGACCTGTCACTTGCGAGAAGAGACCAACTGAGCTCACCTTGCTACAACCTTCTTTCACGGAGTTGCAGACAGTGATGAGGTCTCCCCTCAGCCTCCTCCAGGCTAAACCACCCCAGTTCCCTCAGCTGCTCCTCATAAAACTTTTTCTCCATCCCCTTCACCAGCCTAGTAGCTCTTCTCTGGACACACTCCAGCACCTCAATGTCCTTCTTGTAGTGAGGGACCCTGTGGGAGCACCCAAACTCACGGCTCCAGCTGCCTGGATGATCAAACAAGACTGATTATATTCCATGGCAACAAAGTATAAAATGATCTTGGACAGGCCTACTAGGATGATTGTGTTGTGTGCAAGGATGCATGAGAAGGTCAAGCGGAAAAACCACTTGGGAATGTGCATGTGTGGGAACGTGACTGATGACAGAAGAATGACTGTGTTGTCGAAAAGTGTAGCCTTTTATAGAAACATCCTGTATGGCCTCAGAGTCTAGATCTGTATCTGTAGTGTATGAATACGCTACAAAAAGAATAAAGAGAGCTTTTGCTTTTGCTTCTGCTTTTGCCATGGCTTAGCAGCTCTCTGTGTGTGCTTCTTTCGAGTTGCCGCAGGGCCCAAAATTGAACACAGAATTCAAGGTGTGGCCTCATTAATGCCAAATACAGGGGCACAAACCCCTCCTCTGGTCCTGCTGGCCACGCTGTTTCTGATACAGGCCAAGATGACACTGGGCTTCTTAACCACCTGAGAACAATGCTGGCTCATGTTCAGCTGGCTCTCAGCCAGCACCCCCAGGTCCTTCTCTGCCGGGCAGCTTACAGCCACTCTTCCCCAGGCCTTTAACGCTGCACAGGGTTGTTGTGTCCCAAGTGTGGATTTCAGCATTTGGCCTTATTGAATCTCATTTTGTCGGTGCTTGTCTTTCTTATTCACTTTTCGTCCCATATGTATATGCTACTGGAAAAAAGCCTTCAAGGAAAGCAGAAGACTACCTAAAATGACAAAAAAATTCTGATTTGCATAGATGCGTGCAGTTCACCAATGTGCACCACAGTGGTGTTTGGAAAGTTTGCCTGTGCAGAAGGTGTTGCAGCATTTGTTTAAATTCAGTAACTGTGAGACCTCACCTGGAATATTGCATTCAGTTCTGGAACCCTCAGCACGGAAAGGATATGGATCTGTTAGAGTGAGTCCAGAGGAGGCCATGAAGATGATCAGAGCACGTCCCATATGAGGACAGACTGAGGGAGCTGGACTTGTTTCACCTAGAGAAGAGAAGGCTTCGGGGAGACCTTATAGCAGCCTTCCAGCACTTAAAGGGGGCATACAGGAAAGCTGGGGAGGGGCTATTTATCAAGGAGTGCAGGGATAGGACAAGGGGTTTAAAGGGGAGATTTAGATTACATATTAGGAAGAATTTTTTTACTGTGAGAGTGGTGAGACACTCAAACAGGTTGTTGTGAGAGCCCTATCCCTGGAAGTGTTGAAGACCAGATTGGATGAGGCTTTGAGCAGCCTGGTCTACTGGAAGGTGTCCCTGTCCATGGCAGGGGGTTGGAGCTGGATGATCTTTAAGATCGCTTCCAACCGAAACCATTCTATGATTTTATGATGTTTCCTATGTTAGCTAAAAGAATTCAGTAACTGCGTAGCATTATCTGTAACATGGAAACTTTTTACTTTATTGTTGTATTGCAGTCATGAGAAAACTACTCTTATGCCTTCTCATGCTGCTGCTGAGAACTGTTGTAACTTCTTTCTCAACTGCTTCACAAATTGAATCAACTGTGAATGAAATGGATTTCAAATCCATTTGATATGTCAAAACCCTGGCTATTACTCTCCATTTGCATCCTGCAGATGTCACTGGAGAGAAACGACATTGTTGAGAGCCCGAAGAAGTCAGAAATAAGTTCCCTGACAGAGCAGCTTTACCTTAAGCCATGTTGCTTGTTTTTTTTTTTCCTTGTATTAATACTCAGAGAAATGTGTCTCCTTGGCCACTGCAAGGACACTAGATGGTGCTCAACACCACGGGCAAACACTTTTCACAGGCGAGGTGAAACCCCGACTCCCAGTTCCAAAGTTTTGCACTTCACTTCAGTTGAATGAAGGTTTCAATACCTTCTATGAAATTTAAATGAACTGTTATTGTAGTTCTGATGGAGGTTGTAGGTATCAAAAACTACTTACAGCTAAATATCCCTGGGACACTGTTCTTGACTAAATGTCATTCTCACCATCTCTAACAGGTGGTGAAGTCTCAGTTGATCTAAAAGTGAATACAGCTCCTATATAGCTGACAGACCTTCTACTCAAGTATGGCTTTATTGTATTTTCTTATATGGGTTTAGAGGTAATGATGGGAGATGGAATAGCTACTGCAAAGAGCCTATTTCCTTTAAAGTACAAACCTAGATGTCAAAGAGAAGGCTTTCAATGAGAATTAATATGTAACTGGGTGAATATGCAGTTTGGCAGCAGATACATGTGCTAAGTGTAAAGCCCACAGTTGCACTAAAGAATCTGAAGGAAAAGGAGTAAAATGGGGGACTTATTCCTACTTAACAAGTCCGTCCTCTAAAGAGGTAGAAAGGGAGGGTGGTTTAGGATTTAACCTGCTTCATTTATGGGTCTTTTCTTCTGGGTTAAACACAGGCCTGAAATTATGGTTATGAAGAGAGAGACGTAAAAAAATTGTGGAGTCATTATAGCAAACACAAGCCACCTTTGAAAGCTAAAGCATACCACCAGACAGAATTATATATATCTTTGGGCTAGATCTCAATTTGTATAAATTCAGTGTTATACTTAACCTTTGCCACGGTATAGGAAGGGACACAGCAAATAGCTCAGCTGGAGGGATTGTTTGGGTTTTTTTAGCAGCAGCCTTTGGCAGGGGGGAAATAGTATCAAAATGAGTGGAACAAAACTCAGCTTAGAGGTGTTTCAAGCTAAATTCCAATCATCAGGGCTGATAACAACTCATACTCTCCGTATTGGAATGAAGACATACACCTCATACACACACACAAAACATTCATAACAATGTTAAATGAAGGTCTTCACTAGGCTTAGATTTTACCAAAATAGAAGAGCAAAGGTAGAAGACCTGAGATAATGGCCAAACCAAAATTAGTTGGGCTTCTAAGTGGACGGCAGAAGCTGAAGGACAGAATGCATAATGCATTCTTTGGGTTGATAAAAATTTAACATAGTCATAGGTGGGTTCTCATTATTAACATGTAATCAAGAAGATGGAATCTAATTACAGAAACATTCCTCTCAGGAAGGCATTTGCCTTCTACTTTGTAGGACACTGATTTTTGATTCATCAAGAACACCACATTCCTGGATTTTTTTCTTCTTAATCCTAACTCTGAGGCAAACTGTGAGTACTGGGACTTCTACGGAGTCCACATGTGTTGGGATTCCAAGGAGAAAATTGGCATAAAGGAGGAGAACAGGGCATGATCCCACATGCTGGTCCTATGAAGATCAGACCTAACCTCAAGCCAAGAAAGTTAGACTAGTTTTAAGGTAGGGATAAACTTCTGAGGAGTGAGGGTTGAAGGCACAGGGCTCCTTGAAAATGCCCACTTGCTGGTTCATGGAAGTGGAAGACAAGTGACAGAATGGAAGACCTTCTTCAGACCCTGGTAGTCTCCCATGTCTTCCTTGTACTCAAAAGGTAGAGCATGGAAAACCAAACTGAAACCCCACTGCTTTTATTGGAGAAACAAAACACACATGCAAACCCAAGCCTCATGTGGCATCTGCCCTCAGCTCCACATGGGCAAACTCCTGTACCTGTTACAAGCAGAGTTAGTATTGTGTTTATAAAGAAATACAGAAAGGAAGGTTATTTCAGTGAATCTTAAATAACTCAGCTGAAAAACTGAGGAGGCATCTTGGGAAAAGATAATGCCTTTAGGGTTTTTTTTCCTCAGAACAATATTTATAGTGCTTATGTGATTTTTTATCAGTGAATGAATGAATGCCCAGTGTTTTTGCAGCTTGTAGCAGTTTTGTTTATTAAATGTAGTTGCAGTGAATTTCATAGTATCATGTTGTGGTGTAATAACTTGTATTGATCAGTTTCTTACATTATCATTTGCTGTGAGTCAGAAACATTAGTTTCCTTTCACTTCAATTTCATATGATTTATTTCATGTTTTATGAATCCTTATTTTGTATATTGTAGCTTCTGTTTCTTCTGAAAGTAAGGCTACTGTCTTCTGATACCCTTTTTTTCTTGAGTGGTAATTTTGCCTTTACTGTTGTCCTTCCTTGAACTTTTCTGTTGGAATCATCTGTGTCCTTACGGGGGGTGCGGCATATTCAGTATTTTGGGAGCATATAAGACACTTTTTCAGATGGTGGCATTTTTATATTTTATTTCTTCTCATTTTGAATTGAAATATTATATTTCCTTGTTTTGGCTATAATGACCACATGAAGCAATGGTATTTGGTGAGCTGTATGTAATCCAGGGTAATCTTTTCCTCTTTTGACTTGCTTCTTATATTTTGAAATATTGGGACCTTAAGTTATTTTGATCTTTAATTCTCTGTTCCTGAAATTCTACTCTAGCCTTTGTTTCTTAGCAGTAGCCACAGCTGAGTTAAGCTTCAGGCTACTGTGTTATCCACGATGTTCTCCGAATACCAGACACACTTTGTCTTGGTTCTAGAAATATTTACCATGTTTCCAACAAACTTTTTGATATTTACAAATGGAGTAACTATCTCATTCTCCCAAACAGCCACAGTGAACATCTGCCAAGGGTAGAATTAGCCACTATTGCCCTTTGTCGGAGTGCCTCTAAAGAACTGAGTCTTTTATGAAGAAGGGCCGTAGCATTTGATACTGAACTTTTAGAATTCATTACGGTGATGCTCCTTGTTCATTAGTTACCACTGAATATAAGCTTCATGCCTACATTGTCTGTGATAAAAATAATTCTGGCAGGAAAGAGATAAAACCTTTGCTTTTGTCTTCTGTTTTCAGCTAGTTAGAAAGTGGCTTCAAAGTTAACAAGAACTCACAGGCTGGTGAGAAGGAGGATATTTCTCTACCTGACATTTATTTAAACATAGGACAAATACAATTTACACAGAAGCAATGCAGGTATTGATCTCACAGCTCCAGCGATATGACCCAGCATTGTACAGATCTAGAACAACAGAGGGCTGTCTCGCAGAATTTTATCAAAGCAGTTTCAGTTATAAACTGCCTTTCAGCAAAAGCATTATTCATTACAGTTTATTGATTTTACTAAATCTCCACAAACAATATAAAAAAGCCTTTCCAAAGCTGTCCTTAAACTTCTGAGAAACCTGTTTTTCCGTGATTTCAGCTAAAGTCTGCTCATATTGCCAGAAAGGAACAGTTACTGAATTTCTATGCTGTGTTTGCTGCTGCCAACATGTTTGTTCATGTAAACATGTTAACTGAAAAGTCACTTGTGTGAAAAAGAACAACAAGTTCACAACCACGGGTCTGCAGGCTGAGAATCAGTCAGTTGGCCTAAATGAGTTACTTTTCAAACATCATCAGGAAAAAAGAGGTTAAAAAAATCCTTTCTGAAGATCACTCATTAGAGATACATACTGTCCTTCTTCTCTTCATATACACATTCCAAGAGAAACATCTGACCATGTGAGGGAAAGATAGCTCCATCCTCATTTGAGGAGATTGTGAGGATAGTCTTGCTTTCTTTTTTTTCCAGTTTTCACTAATTTTCTTTCCTTCTGTTGTACCTTTGTGAAGCAACTCAGTAATCCCATAGAATCACTTCAAAGAGATTTAGTTATGTCTCTTCTGAGATTCTTGGTTCCTAGTCTGGGCCTATCTTGCTTAGATGTGAACTGTGTGCAGCAGGGTATATCTATATTTAGACTTTCCTGAAGCACAACTTTCTTTTACTAAACAAACACTGAAAGAACACAGTTCAGATTCCGCCTTTTCCCACATTCGAAAGTTCTGTGCTTTTTTTGCATAGATCAAATAGAAGTTTGGGGGTGCTAGAAAGGATATTGTTTGAGGTTTGCTTAATCTTATCTTTCATTAAAAAAAAAGGTTTTGTGTATGTGTGTGTCTGTCTTCTTTTAGGAACCTTTTCTCTATGTCCCATTACAGCTCAGGAATTAGTACATAGTTACCAGCTTCTAAAATGCACTGCAAGAGTCATACATGTAAGTCATCCATATAACAGGAGGGTTGATAGAACAGAAATGTTTGCCTACGTTATGAAAAACAGAATTCCCACTCCCCTACAGAGATATCAGTAGCTTCCTTTTTCTGTCACTTAAATCCATTCTGTTCTTGAATGTTTGATTATTTCTCATTCTCTAGAATATTTCAATTATCTAATATTTACCTACTTTATAAAATTTTATTACTTGAAGATTTTGCACACTGGATTGTTTCTCAGCCATAATCTAATGTGGTTTTATTTTCAGAACTTCTACATATTCTTTGCTTATTCTTGAATCCCACAATTTAGGTTTTGCCTGTAAATAATGGAAAGGATTTTGTTGAGCCCTTGAGAGTGACTGGTGCCTCAAAATGTGACACAGTTTGTCCCATTTATGGACTTATTTATTTAGTCTAACCAAAACTAATAGCTTATGCTCTTCTAGGAATAAACTCCATGTTTCAATTGCCTGTTGAGCCTGATAGAGCAGATATACCTTACAGTTCTCCAGGCTTTTTTTGTCTCTTCATTATTTCTCATGGTCCCTATAGAAAGCAAATCCAAGCCTGGATGAATAGCAGAATTGTCTAAGGCAGTGGAAAGTCATTGTCAGAGGCAGGAGGAATGACAAAAGTACCTGATGGTAAATCCTAGTGTCAGACATGGGAAGTGCCTCCTTATTCAAGTGCACACCAAGCTGTAAACTCAACTGAAAGGCCAGCATCTGGAGGGGGCTTCCATACAAATTTCATCAGCTGGAAGTAAATCGTCATCCTCTTCTGGATGGAGGGCTCCTGTTGTTACAGGCTGTAACACAGAGACCTAGAATGGCTCAGGCATTGGAATGGAGAGGTTAATGGTTAATGGCTGATGGTTACTCTCAAAGGGAAAATTTTGCTAATTTATGAGTGAGTATTTACATTTCATGTAAAAAAAGCACATTAAGCAGTGTTTGCAAATCTGTAAGACAAAAGGTATTACGTTTGTTCCTTACTGTGCAGAGCTGTAAGCTGCTGCTCTTATGATACCTATATGAAATGAAATTAAATTTCATGCAGTAATGCCTACATCATGCTCTGTGAGAAAGTTCCAGGTGAATTTTTAAATGTCTCCATCTTAGCACACTTATTACTACCCTTGTTGGCATTCTTACAGTGGCAAAGTGTCTGCTTTCCCACAGAAACTTATGTTCTGTTTGCCTTTCACCAACAGAATGCAAACATAATAATGGCAATATGAAGGTACTTAGAAGGTGAAGAAATATGCTGGTATGAGACTACAACAAGTTTAAGTGCAACCAGACCAACATCTTCTCCACATGAAAAACTATCTAGCCTGCATTAATGTCTCACTGAACGTGTTTCTCCACTGCTTTGTGTAAGAGGACTTAGAGTACTTCCCTTGTGAAATGATGCCTCTGTGTAGTGCAGAGCTTGTTTGCAATGTGTTCATAGTGTTCTGGGCATCACCAGATGAAAAGTTTCACCAGCAAATTCAGTGCATCAATGATGTTAGTGCAATGGATTGTGATAACAAACTAAAACTTATCATAATTTGGGTGTTGAAGCAGAGGTTACAATTTCAAGTTTTTTCATCTTCTGTCACTTACCTCTTTTTTCAGTAGCGAGACAGCATAATTCTCGGGATATTTCCCATTTTCAGAGTGCTACTCGTAAGTGCTCTGGCAAAATAGCCTCCCAAGCAGTGGAAGTTCTTTAGCTTGATAACCGCAGTAGATGTGGAGGATGAAAATAATTTTTTTCTGGAGTGGCTTCACACAGAGGAAAAATGCTGAGAGACTTTATCAACCAACACTGGGCTGGTGGGTGAGAACAGCCACACTGACCCGGGAGGATCAGAAAGGACAGCAGAACAATAGGTGTAGATGCCACTTCTCTAGAAAACTGCACAACTATGAACCCCAAAGCACCAGTGTTAGCCAGCAACATGAGAGTTTTGTGTCTGTAGAGAAGTCTGTGACAGCTGGAACTCTTCTTTCCCTACCTGTGTGGAGAGCAATGGTCGTTTGGGACTATTGTCATTGATAGCAAGTGGAGATCATTAACAAAGAAGAATGTAGCTTTGAATTCTCTCAAAATTGAGAAGGTGAGATCTTTTGACAAGACCCACATGCCTATTACATCTCATTCTCCCCCACCCTAATCCAAGCCTCATCATCTTCAGAAGAGGTCCTACAAATTGTGGTTAGTCCCTCTGGTAGCTTTTTTTGCAGAGTAACGAAAATTTCACGTGAAACCACTATTAATTTTACTCACAAGCCATCTAGGCTAATTTCTACTTCTCTGGCTTATGAAACCACTTTCTAGAGAGAACTCTTTGGTCCAAATGGCTGTAAAATGACCCCGGCATATGTGTTTGTGAGATTAAAAATATGGTGGGGGTATGATAACAAGGATGGAGGTTTCTGAGGCAGATTTACTGTGCATTAGAAATATTGCTGTGCTTTGCACTTTGTATGTGAAAATAAGGGAGAGCATTTTAGTGAAGCCTGAGGAACAGAGCCAGGGAAGTCTTTCAAGTTATTTTGACTTTTTTGACAGACAGGGAGACTGCCTGTACTAAAATGTCCTGTTCCTCAGGGATCCAGGGTACCAGAGCAGGATTGTGGGGCAGGAAGCTGTGTTACTCAGTGAACAATGCTAATTTAAATAAAACCTATGATGTAAAAGACACATGCATTTATGAATTTATATTGTTAGGATTGTTACATTATTACGGAGAAATGTGCTTAACTGAATTTCTTTTCAAGATTGCTTTTTTTCAAGCAATACAAACCCATTATTTATCTGACAATACCAAACAAGATCACAAGGCAGGCTTTAGCCAGAACACTGTGAACACAAAGCAGCTGTGTTCTTTGGAGAGCTTGTCTGCCTCGGCCCCATGTCTGGTCCCCTTTGCCACAAGGCCTCTTCTTTGCGTGGTGGATGGAACACTTTTATGACAGCTCCTTGGCACATCCTGAAGCCTCCTCTGTCTACATGGTGGCATGAATTCTTTCCTCTGTTTTAGGTTGCTTCTATCCCTGTTTTCTCCTGTCAAGCCTCCATGTTGAACAAAGATCCCATTTCATAGGTTTGGTGCAAATGGTGCAGAAATAGCCACCGCAAAAAGTACTGAGGGTTAAAGAAGGGCATTTGTCTAGCCTGCCCCCCATCTGATTCATTTAAATTGGTTTTCCAAAGAAATAAATAAGGGATTGTGTATGTACCTGGATTTGTTGCACAATTTCTAAAAAAAAACCTAGAAGGACAGACCTCCAAGACATTGAACTCCTGTGTCCATGACAGTTTGCAGTCAAGTAATGGAAATTGTGTCCCCATGGAGGGAAAAAGTGCAGTTTGAGCTCATCTCTTATCAAACAGTGGGAATCTTCATAGCCATGGGTTATTACAAACTTCCCATCCATGCAAAAAGCTTTCTTCAGAGGCCTCACCAGAAAAATGAGGCACAAGACAAGCAGGCTTCATCAGTTCAGCCACTAACAGTGCTTTTTCCCACCCCTACTTTTTCCCCAGGAAGATCTGAGAGAAGGGAAAATCTCAAAGGAATTGTATGTTCAACTCTAAAGGCTGCTCTTCTGTGTGAGGTGTATTAACACGAGGCACTGAAGTGGGGCACAGAACCACTAGAAGTACTTGCAGTGATCTTGTCTGGGGAAGCTTCCATTGAGCTGTCAGAAAAATGATTGGGAAGTGCTACCTGTCCTGGCAGCTCAATAATGACGCTATGGCATTAAAACATGTCCCACATTCTGATCTTCTCATTGCCTAGGTTTTATTTACAGACTGACAGGCACTGAGTATGTGAGATAATAAGTTTAATAACATGGTGGTACAACAAACAAGTATTAATGGAATTTATCATCCATGCAACAGCAAGTGTTTTACAGGATCCAGGCAATTTAAAATGGCTGATAGTTTGTGATCATAAATGAGCTATATATCTCACTAAATAAACCTGAGCATCTAGTAAAATTTCACAGCTATAATCAGATTGTGGGCTCAGTTGATTATTCCAGCTTTTTAGGTTTTAGTTTTGTTTTGTTCTTTTTTTTTATGTTTATGCTACAGGTATTTCTCTCTTGTTTTCATTAACTTGTCTCCTGAATTTCCAGTTTTTCTCTACATGACCTTTCTCTTCCTTCAGAAGGGCTGCATGTAGAAGGAGGTAAAAATGGAATGTTACTGGACTGAGAATGTTGGTAATGTAGAGGAGGTGTATAAGCGTAGTTTAATCTTTGGATAAGAGATTGGTATTTTAGCAAGAAGAAAAAAAAAAAAGCCTCTTTTAGTCATTAAGATTGGGTAATGTTTTGAAATGCACTCTGAGTAGGAAAAGGCCAAAGTCGGGAGTGACTGGTGGAGGAAGACAGGTACTATTCCTGCCTCCAGTACAGTAGTAAGTAGGAGCTGAGTCAGCGCACCACTGGTTCCTGAGTATGAAAGATTTGCAAGCACAAAAAGAAAAGCACCTAACTCATAGCAGGTCTTTCCCAGCTGTGTCTCTAGATTATCTCCTGGTAGCATCTTTAACTTTAGGATAGCTCTGGCATGTCCTAACGAGCTCTTGGCTGTCCAAGGGAAGCTCCTTTTGGTTAGGACTGGGATTGTTTCAAAAGATGTTTCTAAACCTTGCTGATGAAGCGTGAGTTGCTGTGTGAGTGTGTCACATGTTAAAATGAGGCCTGTCTTTCTACAGCATGCTCATATCTTGGAGATACTGTCAGATGGATTGGTTTGGGGTTTTTTTCCTTTCATATCCTACAGTCATGTGAAATAGTGTTGGCTTAGGCTTTGAAAATACTTTCCCACATCTATTCTTTTTGCTCTTTTAGGTCTACATTGTGGTAGCTTCTGAAAAGATGAAAATCACTGCTTTTCCCAGACAGCAAAAAAGTCAGTGTCTCCCGCTGAGACCATGCAGAATCAGAAAGCACAGTGGTTTTATGAGACTCATGGCCTGTGAACTTCTAGTGAACTCTAAGGAAGCATTTAAACAAAACAGAAAAAGGGTCCTCAATCTTTGGAGGCATAGGCATGAGAAGAAAGTGCAAGTGATGGTGTGGCACAGGGGGACACATCAGGCTTTTATCTTTCCTGTTTCTCAGTTTTAGCAGTTTAAAAGGTTCTACTGTAGCTGCAAAGAACTCGTGGAAGTGGAGGACCACTGGAATGAGGATGTGCACTTTAGGTCATCTGGAACAATGTGGTCTTAACGCAAAGCAAAGACAGACGTGAGCCAGCAAAATATGGGATAACAGTGGTAGGACTCATGTATGTCCAGGTCACTTTATATACATGTTATAGACCCAAGCCAGTCTTATTCACATTAATAATTTTAAAACTAGTTATGTTCTTTTAAAAAGTAATATATTCTAGCAATACAATATATATATGATTGAGTTTTTGTGTGTGAAAAATGGTTCATTTTGCTGGAAGCATGCTCCCAGAGTTGTCATAGATACTTAAAACTACCTGATTAAAAAAAAAAAACAAGCCTACAACCTGAGTAATTCTGTTAGCATGAAATTGTAGACAGAGCAAACCTCAGTCCACTCTAATCCTTATTCAAGTCTCAATCCAATGCACTGTTGGATCACTCAAATTCTTTGGAGAACAGTCTTTCAGGACTTAAATGCCTACAAAGTTTGAATAATTTTAACTCTACTGAAGCAACCAGGTAAGTAAATTTCTCCATGTGTCTGTAATGAGAGAGTTTGTGTGAGCCATGTAACTTATTCCCATAATAGAAGAGCGCTACAGCAACGTGCAGCAGTGCAGTCTGTATCCACACTTGGGATTTGACTAACAAACGCAATTCAGTTTAAAAAATCTACTCCTACTGAGATAATTATACTGGCACAGGACTTCTCCATCTTTTGCATCTTGGCTGCATGTTTTCTGTGGTATTAAATTCTTTGTTCACTGATGATATGCTTTCCTTGGCTTATGAGCTCATACATAGTCTGCACCCAAAGTGCTACAAGCCAAGCAAACACACTTGGCATACCAACTTTCTTATTTCCCTTTAGGATGCACACTCATCAGAGCTCAGAATAGCCAGACTTTTGAACTGTATGTAAAGTAAGATATACATTCTCATAATGGTGGTTTCCTTTTTTAAAAAAACCCTATAGTTATCCTGGGTTTATGACTGGAACATCAGATCTTGCTGTGCTACCAGTGTAACAGGTAGTGATCTAAGCAGCGCTCCACTGGGGCTGGTGGGAGTTAGCTTCACAACCCCGAACAGCGCTGTGTTGGCCCACGCAGATTGGGTCAGATGCCAGGCATCATTGTTACCCTCTTTGGAAGGTTTGTTAGCCCTTCTGACTGAATTCATTCTACTCTCTACAAGATCTCAGAAATACTGGTGAGTCTGAGCCAGTCCTCGCTAATCACTCTTTTCTTTATCAAATCAAAACACTGTGGTATAAATTGCATAGATTGTTGGGCAAGTGATGGAGTAGTCATGTGGGTGAACACCATGCTTTCACCATTCGCTGCTGCTGCTGCTGTAAAATGGGCCTGCCACTGAAAGAGGCAGCTCAGTGCTTTCCTTACCTGGCCTCCTTCCAGACTACACTGCCTTCTGCCTTATGCCACTGTAAACAGGTAGGAAGAAGGATGGTGATCCAGACTGGGGAATTGGTTTGGATGAAGACTAAAATTCTGTTGTCAGCTTTCTGAGTTTATTTTAGTCCAGCTCAGTTCCTAGCTCCCCAACCCTTTTTAACCACAGCCACTCGAGCACTTGGCGGACTGTTGTAAAGCAGGGCCAGGGCATGGCAAGCAGGAGCAACTGGCAGGTTTTGGAGGGGTTGCTTCTCTAAAGAGCAGCGCCTGATTTAGTCGACTATAAAATTGCCCATTTGATTTCCAGCTGACGAGGTCAATCCTCCCGTGCAGTCTCTATCGGCAACAGGTCATTCAGAGAAATGGAGCTGGGCTCAGCCAGCCACCAGAGGGGCTTCCCTCCCAGAAGCCACTACAGGAATCCTACATTGCCTGTCTGAAATTTGTCCCTTGCCTAGAGATAGTCTTTGTGATTTTGAACACAGAAGTCAGAAATGAGCTTTCATGGCCTGAATACTAACTTTCACTGGTTTATCATTTAAGAGCTGCTGCTCCAGAGTACATTCAGAAAGGTTTCCAGACAATAGCCAAGATTATAATATGTTTTGCCAGAAGTTAAGCAAAAACCAACCATAAACTTGAGAAGCTTGGCTTCACTTACACACATCCTCTACTGAACCACTGTGAAGTCATGGCCTATTTATTAATCTTGTATTAATGAATCAGTTGTAGATCTAGCAGAGACCTGAGAAAACGGTAGCCCACCATGCTTCTTCTCATGCATTTCTTTCTAGCTGCCTCACTGGTGCTGACCAGTCCTAGATGATGTGCAGCACCAGGGCTCTTCTTCGAATCTCTTAAAGCCAAAAAGAAGCTGCAGTGCTGCACGTGCAGGGGTTTTTCATACTTCGTTCCGCCTACAGCCTCATTCCAGCAGTGCCGTGTTAGCATGTGATCTGACTAGGCGGTTTGACCAACTGGAGAAAGGGGAGACCTGTCCTGATATGGAAGGCTCAGCTCTTTTTCCCTTTCTCCTGCCCAACTGCAGCAGAGTAACATCTGTCCTGTGGAAAGCAAGGGCTTTTAAAATATAATATAAAATGCTTAAACTACAGGCACTGAAAATCAATTCACCATCTTCTTTACATTCACTGCACATGTTCCTACCAGGTGCAGAGAAAATTGCTCCTAATCATTCATCGAGCAGATACTTTGATAACCAATGAAGTGAATGATCATGCCTCATCTTATTCCAAAATTAACTGTGAAATTTCACTAAATTCTGCCACATTGCAAGTGTCCAACCTCATCTGAGCCCTTGTATTTCTTGAAAGGATTGAAAGACAAGGTGTGAGAAGTTCCAGCTAAACAAGGGAAACCTGCTTTGACCTGTAGCTGAAGCTAAGATGAAGAGAGAGATCGTTCTGATTGCCAGAGGGCTCAAGATCTTAATCAACCCTCACCCCTTTAATTAGCATGAAGGAGCTCAGTAGTTGCAGCTTACAGCACATCCACGGAGAATCACAGGAGTAGTCAACTTGCTCTTGATCAGGAGTCAGGTAAACATTACCCTGGGGCTTCATGTGGTCACAGGTTTGGCATTGCCTGAACTGGCTCTGCAATGTAAACAGAGGATTGTAACTTATTTAGCAACACTGTGCAGCAAAACACAGTACAGTGGGAAATATATTTCTCACATCTAAAATTGTTTTAGGGTTATGATTCAAAAAAGGGCAGTTTTAAATGAAGGATTTTAACAGCTTTCCCCTTCCTAAATTTGAATCTGGTCTCTGATATATGTCTTCCAAATTTGTCTGTATTGGAGCAAAGCAAATTCCTGCTTTGTAGCTCCTGTGCTTTATTTCTCCAGAAGCCAAGACTGCTCAGCACCTCTGAAAACCTGCTGTCCCTTATCTGGAAAGAAGTTCATAACTGGTTCTGTCTCTGCAGACTGTATTTTGTATTGGTCTGAAACTGACATTTCTTAAAGAGAAAAAACATTCAGAAGAAATCACTTAGGAAGATAGAATAGAATCATCTGGTTGGAAAAGGCCTCTGAGATCATCAAGTCCAGCCGCATCTGTCCCCTTACTAAACCATATCCCTAAAAACTCATCTACCTGCCTTTTGAACACCTCCAGGGATGGTGACTCAACCACCTCCCTGGGCAGCCATTCCAGTGCCTGACACCCTTTCAGTGAAGACATTTTTCCTGATGTCTAATCTGAACCTCCTCTGGCACAACCTACAGCCATTTCCTCTAGTCCTATCATCTGTCACTTGCAAGAAGAGACCAACACCCACCTCACTACAACCTTCTTTCAGTTAGTTGTAGACAGTGATGAGGTTTCCCCTCAGCCTCCTCTTCTCCAGGCTAGAAACCCCAGTTCTCTCAGCTGCTCCTCATAGGACTTGTTCTCCAGCCCCCTCACCAGCCTTGTTGCTCTTTTCTGGACATGATCCAGCACCTCAATGTCTTTCTTGTACTGAGGGGCCCAGAACTGCGGTCTCACCAATGCTGAGTACAGGGACACAATCATTTTCCTGGTCCTGCTGGCCATGCTGTTTCTGATACAGACCAGGATGCCATTGGCATTCTTGGCCACCTGGGCCACTACTGGCTCATACTCAGCCACCTGTCAACCAACACTCCAGGTCCTTCTCTGCCAGGCAGCTCTCCAGCTGTTCTTCCCTAAGCCTGTAATGCTGCATGGGGTTGTTGTGTCCCAGTTGCAGGACTTGGCACTTGGTCTTGTTGAACCTCATCCCGTTGGTCTCAGCCCTTCAATCCATCCTGTCCAGATCCCTCAGCTGAGCCTCCCTTTCTTCAAGCAGATCAACACTGCCACCCAGCCTAGTGTCATCTGCAATGGCTTCAATAATGTTGTGTATATTCATATTCCATTCTGATACAAATATTGATTTTGAGCTTAATGTACTGGTGCAAATTTGAATAAAGTCTAAAATAAGTCCAGTGAAATGACACCTGAAATAAAGCACTGATATTAGCTAAATAAAACACTTCAAAACAGGAAAGCCAAAGCAATTTGTTTCAGAATTTTTATTTAATTTTGATGATGTTTGAGAAGGTCTTTTATTTGGGCCTTTTTTAGTTATAAATTTTCCTAAAATCACTACACTTCCCTGAAATATCAGTGAAACATTCTGCAGCAGGAATCATGCTACCAAAATACACTCACTAATTCTAATTACTTTAATTAATGAACTGTGCAAAAATTGGCGAATATGGTTAAGATCTTTGTGCTTTGAAAACTAAAGGTTATAACCAGTGGAAAACAATTTAAGATGAAGGAGAAAAATAAACATTTATTCCTCAAAGCCATCACAAATGGAGAAGTACTACCGTATACATTGTCAAAGAGCATTGGCATGAGCTGGTTGCAGGTGATTCCCCTTACTGCCTGCTTTCTAACACAGTCTTGGGGTAGGGTGACTTCTCTGCTCACATAAATAATGAAACAGTCTCCGCTGATTTCCTGGGTCAATGACCCCTTTTTGTCTTAGGGCTCTCCTGGTTTCCCCCTTCCTTCCTTTGAATGGATGTTCTATCACTTTTCTGATACTCTGCTGAAGTTATTAAAACACATTTGCTGTGGCACCGTGAGTCAGCAGAACTTGCTGAGCAGTTTCAACTGCGCAGGGCTCTGAGCCTGGTTCACAGAATACTTCAACTGGGAGCATCATCGGCATCTCACTTCAGGATTGCAGGCACTGCCAACCACTCTGTGAGACGCATAACTATTGTAAAAGCTGTGCTGTCCACTCACAAAGAGACAAATGTTCAGGCTGGATGATACTCATTTTGGATGAAGAGGAGAAAGAAATATGGGAAAGTTATGCTTGTGCTGTGAGATACCACAGTAATTCAGGCTGAAATATTCTTCCTCGGAAAGGAAGCACTGAATAGCCTCCTCAGTATGCAGGAACCCAAAAAAGCAGAATGCCAGGTCATGCTGGTGGTTGCATGCTGCCTTCTGCCTCTGGCAAACACCAGTTAAATAAGAAATTTGGACTAGCCAAATGCGGAAAAAAGGAAGACACACGAGATTTTGCAGTGAAATCTCACATTGACTGGAATCTTTGTTCTGTGAAAGATACACACCTCTTTAACCATTTTTGGTAGTTTGAATAGGAAATACAAGTAGTTGCATAAACTCTTCTTCCTTAGGGAACCAGAATTGCACAGCTCATGGACAGGACTCGTCCCAGTGAACAGCGTGGGGGTACCACCTGCATCTGTGTCTTGGGAGGGATTCATGTGAGAGACACGGCCTGGGATCCCCAGGGTTCCCCTCCTGGTGCTGAGTGGGGAACATGGGACTTACCACCCGCTGTGCCTGGAATCATAGAATCATAGAATAGTTGGGTTGGAAAGGACCATAACGATCATCCAGTTCCAACGCCCTGGCCATGGGCAGGGACACCTCCCACCAGACCAGGCTGCTCAAGGCCCCATCCAACCTGGCCTTGAACACTTCCAGGGAGGGGGCATCCACAGCTTCCCTGGGCAACCTATGCCAGTGCCTCAGCACCCTCATTGTGAAGAATTTCTTCCTAATGTCTACTCTAAATCTTCCCCCTCCCCACCCTTTAAAGCCATTCCCCCTCATCCTGTCACTACTTGCCCTTGTAAAAAGTCCCTCCCCATCTTTCCTGTAGCTCCTTCAGCTACTGGCAGGCTGCTCTGAGGTCTCCCCAGAGCGTTCTCTCCCCCAGGCTGAACAACCCCAACTCTCTCAGCCTGTCCTCATAGCAGAGGTGCTCCAGCCCTCTGATCATCTTCGTGTCCCTCTTCTGGACCCGTTCCAACAGTTCCATATCCTTCTTACGTTAGGGATTCCAGAGCTGGACACACTACTCCAGGTGGGGTCTCACGTTTAAATATAAACCAGGGCACGTTATGTCCCTGAATTTCAACGCAGACAGCCTAGCCCGCTTCTGTCCCCTTCTCCGGACTGCCGCTCGCCGGACAAGGCACCAGAGGCTCGGCACTCCCTCCGCCCAGCAGCGGCTCTCGGCGGGGGGCGGAGGGTGCCCCTGCCAAGCCCGCAGCAGGTGTGGCGAGCAGAGTCGCAGGGGCGGACGGCGCAGACCGCAGACCGCAGACCCCAGCCCCTGCTCCTGCCGCCCAGCCCAGGGCGGAACGAGGCGGTCCCCGCGCTCTGCAACCCGCGAGCGGTACTCTGTCTCTTTAACGCGGCGGCACGGGGCGGGCGCCCCCTGCTGGCGGCGGCGCGGGGCGGGCGTGGCCCGTGGGCGCGCGTGGGCGTGTCCTACCGGCTCTCGCCCGCCCCCGGTCTGCGGGCAGGGAGGGGCCGGAGGAGGAGGAGAAGGAAGTGAAGGCAGCCGCGAGTAGCGGGCAAATGGGGAGCTGAGCGGCTGCAGCAGCAGCACAGCGGCAGTGCAGCGGCGGGGCCGGTGCGGGCGGGGCAGCGGGGGCAGAGGCTGCGGAGGCAGAGGCTGCGGAGTCGGTGCGGGTGGGGTCGGAGGGGGCAGAGGCGACGTTGCTGGGTCGGGTGGCCGCAATGGGGCTGGCGGCGGGCGGACAGCGGCTTCCCCGCTGGCACGGGCACCATCCCCGCCGGCGGCCAGCGCAGCACCGGACTCGGTTCGGCAGCGGCTGCCGCGGGACCCGTCTCATCGCCCGCTCTCTGCTTCCCCTGCAGGCGCCGAGAGCAGCCTCGGGCGGTGGCGTCTCCGAGCGGCACCATGCAGACCTTCCTGAAGGGGAAGCGGGTGGGATACTGGCTGAGCGAGAAGAAGATCAGGAAGCTGAATTTCCAGGCCTTCGCCGAACTGTGCCGGTGAGGAGGCGGCCCTGGCCGCGCCGCGGGGAGCGCCGGGCGGGGATGGGATGGGGATGGAGCGGAGATGGAGCCGGGGCTGCACCGGCCCTGGGGCGGTTCATGCTCGGTGCGTGATGCACCTCGGCGGCTCCTGCTTCTCCTCACCTGCGCAGCCCCCCTCGCTCCCGGGGAGCCGCCTGTCCTTCTGTCCGCCGTTCTGTCTGTGTGTGTGAGAGAGGGCTTGGCACAGCCCAACCATGTTGCCCCGGTAGATATCCGCCTGTGCCTTCCAAGCGCTCTCTGGTATTCCTGATGAAACAGCTCTCTTTGGGCTCTCTGCCGACCCCACTGAGGTTTGGAGCTGAAGCAGAGTTATTCTTAGGAAGAGTCAAATGGAGGAAAGTTATTCCCGGTCATGTCGTGCAAACCCACATAAAAATTGGGTATGCAAACCCCAGGCTGAGCTGGTATTCATCTGAGATGTGAATGGAATGTCTGGAGGTAGTGTAACTCCATGTAATGTTTTCCATACTCCTAGAGGTAAAGGTTGGTTTGATAAGCTGTAATTAGACTTTATCTGAATAGTTTAGGGGATGATATATGCAGTATATTACACAACTATATTATTTAATTGGAAATGTGAACTCCGTTTGGGTCCAAGGTCTTGTGACATGTGCGTTACAGCTTCTGATATCGAGTAACAGCTTTTTCTTATTTATTTAATTCTAACAGTAAGTTTATAACAAGTATATGAAGTTAATAACTGAAAATATTCTAAGTAACCCATCTTCTAGTTTCCCTGAGGTCTCTTCAGAGTTCACAGAATACATTTTACAAGACTTCAAATAAACTTAATTAAAGCATGGAATGCTAAATAGCACCAATCCCTGTGAAATTTCTGTTGGCAGCACTTGCTCCTTTCTTTAAAGATGAAGGAGGCAGAAGAAATGGAAAACTACTTCGATAAAGTGACAGAAGCTTTTACATCAGCTTGTGTTCTTGATGTTCTGTATCCTCTGTGTCAAACTTCAGCAAACCATGCTAGAGTTTTTTTTTAAACTATAGAAAAGGCCACAGGTTCTGCTTTAATATCTTTTTAAGTTCTCCAAACTGGATGACTAATGCTAAGCTTTGACCTTGCCTAAGAGATTTTTGTTTAGTTTTTGTGATACTGATAAACGTCATTTTTAGGCCGTTGAGGTTGGGTATAGCCTGTTTGGTTTTTTTTTTTGCGTCCAGAAACTAAGGGGAAACTCAGAAAATACATAAAAAGGTTTTTGTACTAATTTGTCATTCATTCTTGGTGTTATGTGCTGTGCGTTTTTATGTTTAGGAGTCTCCTGGTACTCCACTGTCCTTGTGTCTTTTTGACTAGGTTCTTTGCTTCATTTTTCTCTACTTCAGAAATGCCTTACACTTGTGTTACATAACATGGATCTACAATTTGCTGTACAAGTTTATTAATAGTTGTAAGTCCTTGCAGTGCTGTGAAAATTGACCCCAAAGTGTCTCTCCTGCTAAATGTTACTAATTTCTTGATGAAAATTAGGCTATCTCATTCTGTACAGGCTAAGCTCACTTTGAATAGTGTTTATAGACACTGGGTTGTTTGCTCAGTCTTGCTTTGGTATGTTTAAAAGCGCTTAATATTAGCCGTTCTGTAGCAGTGGAGTTAAGTGCTTGGTTTGACAATCAGTACAGTCACTGAAGCAAGGTGTGCTGGTGTCTTGGATGCTCTGTTTTTCTTCCCGGTAACGTCTTTTGACACCCATGGGAGACTGCATTCATTCAGGCAAAGATTTCAGGTGTTTTGTGCATAATATCTACTTGATTACTTGTGTGTTTGTAAGCTTTTTTTACTGTAGAAAAAGTGGTGCCAAGTTCAACATACATCTTACCAGAAATATTGTATGTGGTAGGGAGTAAGGCAAACGTACTCATTCCTGTACAGTGATTCATGCATTAAAGTGGACTGTGTATCTGTCTGTCTACTCTGTCTACTTCATGGTGACTGTTACTTGGAATTTATTTGCCTGTTGCTTAGGGATATACTTTCTGGATGACTGCAAAGTTCAGTTTTGTTTGTACGGGTTTGCAATGAAGCAGTTACATAATACAGGAAAGTAAGAGAAGCCTCCTAATGAACTCCTGAAGTGTGCTGGATTTAAATCAGAAGTATCATTAGAAGCAGAAAAATCTTCGATTCTTTGCAGTCCGCCAGCACAGCCACCTCCAGTGCAGAGCTCTGGTGTCCTTACAGAGGGGTCACGGACAGGCATTTGAAAATCTGTGTGAACCATTCACTGAGAGACAGTTAAAGTGCTGAACTGCTTTCTTAAGAGTGGTTCCTGGTTTTGTCTCCAGCACTGCCCCTAAGCTGAAATGTTGTTATATTGTCCTAGCTGACATGAGACAGGAGCGAGTTTAGCAGACCAGCAGTTAAGGTGCTGCTCTGGGGCACAGGCAGGCCTGCCTTCAGGTCTCTGCTACACAAAGGCTGGGCCTTTCATAATAGCTTCTCGTTTTTGTATACATTCTTAAAGTGTTGTTCAGGCTGCTGGGTTTCAGTAGGTTTCCCTGTTAAATTTTGGCATCTGAATTCTTCCAGCTTTGTTACTGGAGAACTTACAGGCACTTGCCTTCTTTTCTTAAAGTTTTCACTTGTTTATGTAAAGGTCTGGTAATGTGTGTGGCTGGCACAGCAACATTTCTGCCTGAACACGGCTTCTTCTTCTGCAACACACCAGGTACCTGCTGCCTGAGCTGTGTCCTTTGTGGAGCCTAGCAGCCTTCTTTGGCTGTGCCTTCCATGTGTAGATCGAGGAGATGAAAGCAGCATCTGTGGTGGTAGGAGCCAATAGCTCAGCCCTGTGACTCCCAAATTGTTGGGTTATAGCTCACTATAGCCCTTATTTCTCTCTCTTTTCAGGCTTTCAGGGATGGTGGGCAAAAAGGCAGTGTGGTTTCACGGGCCTGTTGCAGAGATCAGTGGTCTCTGCGTAGCAACTTGAGAGCTGTTGACCTGGAGGGTAGGACATCTGCCTGACAAGTGGGAAGCCCAGTTTCAAGCCTGCAGCTGGTGTCTCACAAGGGAGATTGAACTTGAAAATGGGCCAGGGTCACTCTGGTCCTCTGGCTGAACCTGTCACTATATAGAGAAACGTGAGCTCCTTCCTTAGTGCCAGGATAGCCATCCTCTGTGCTATGTCTGTAGCACTGTGGTGAGGGCATTCCTTTGGGATGAGGTGTCCTTGGTTCTGTTCTCTGCTTCACAAAGTGATTTTCAGTTCCACCCAGCAACTCCTTTCTACATCAGGTGTTGATGGAGTGAGACTTTTATGTTGCTTTCTGTACAATTTCAGTGGGGAAAAGAGGTGTCTGTCTCAGCTCTGCTGATACAATAGCATTCATGTTTGAGTTGCAGTGTGGGATTGAGCTCTTCTGTGTAGAACAGACCATCCGATCCAGGCTTCTCATCTCCTCAGTGAATTTATTCGTTAGGAGGCAATTTAAGAAGCCACTACTGCCAAGTTGTCTTATGTTTTAGAGTAAGGATGTGAGATCACCATGCTTTGTGTTGAACTTGGTGTTATCTGCAAGTTGGCATATATGCTGCAGTTGCAGCTCCCTGAGTAGGGCCCTTTACAGGACTGCAGCGTGCAAGTGTCTGCGTTGTGCATCTTAAGTCAACGTGCCTGTGAGCCTTCATGTTCAGCTGCACTGTGGTGCTAGCACCATCTCAGAGCTTTAGGTAGCTGGGTATTGACAAAATACTGAGTTATCTATAGCCTGCTAGAAAGTAAGACAAGGACTTCTAACTGAGAATTTAGGAGCCTGTGATGTAACCATGTAGTTCTGACATTGTCATGTGTCCCTGCCACTGCTGAAAGGAACAGTTCCTTCTTTCTCTAGCTATGTGGTCTCTTCCTGTGTTTCAAGTAGGGTTTAGTGGTTATGCAGTTGGCGAAGACTCTCAATCCAATCAGTTCCCTGCTCATCACATTAACCTTGGAATGGCTGTTGTCGTGCAGGTGCATGAGCACTAATACAAGGTTAGGGAAATGTAGATGCCCTATTCCACTGCAGAGATGGCAGAGCTGTGGTGTGAATTGCAGATGGTGGTAAAGACTTTTGGATACCCATATTATCCTTCTATAAAATGTGCATAGATATACTGCCAGGTCTCTCAGGACGCTGTGAATAAAGACTCCTTTTCATGCCATATGAGGAGTAGTGGTGGTAGTACAGAAAAAAATGCATGTATCTGTTCAGAAAATGAGTTGTGTGTTTGGCACCAGTTCAGATTAGTGGCATGCAGCCATTTACAAATCGATGTTCGCTCTATGGAAGCCTCAGTTTCCTTGGTAGTTGTTCTGCATATCATCTGTTAATATAATCTCTTCTGGGAGCCACGAAGATGTGAGGCAGTAAGGTTGTGGCAGCGTGAATAGGGTGAAGTGAAAGAGGCTTCATCTGAGCAGAGATAATTTAAAGTCGCCCCATTCTGAATGATAACCTACTTCTCAGTTATTTTGGGCAAAAGCATTCATATACGCAACTCGTAAGTTTGCATGGTAATGCGGTAGCTTTTCTGTGTAGCTGCATACATAATGAGTCAGAATTTCCTCTTTATAATGTGTAGAAAATGAATAGGAAAAGAGTTGAAGAGTTGCCTGAAGATGTGTCATGATAAATCCTGCAATTCAACAGACAGAACTGTCCTTAATGTCCAGATTATTTATGATCAGATTTTATTGTGCTGTGTTTTTTTTTCCATAAAAGTAGGGTGTGCATTTGGGAGGAGAATTTCTCAGGGAATTATAGAAATTCTAAGAAAATAAAATTCTGCCCACAAAAGAAAATGGAAGTGAGGTAATTGAAAATGCCTTCTAGCAAAGCCCAGTTGTCTTGATTTTTAGTGAGCAAGCTGAATTGTCTTCTTCCTTCCTTGGGAGATTGTCCCTGACAAACTGTTAGCGTTCATTGACACACAGAAATCTGAGGCTTCTTGGTTTGGTTAGGATTCCCAGGTGCTGCTGAAGGCTGTTCTGAAACTTGAGACCGTGTTCTTGAATTGCTGTCTGCATCAGTCCAGCATGTCTTGGGGTTGACTTTGTGCGAGGGAATGTACTTTTCCTTGGGCATGTAGCTGCTGTTAGAGCGTATGTCACCTGTTCTGAAGACCATTTGGGTATGACAGGTCAGCGTGGTGGGTGGGGTTTGTGGTTTTTGGTGTTTTTTTAAAGTAGTAATGAAGCTATTTTGGTGCTGATACCTGATCGATCTGCTGAATATAGCAACCAATGATTTTTCCTTCCAAAATATTAGTATGCCTAATTTAAATTTGTGTGACTTGAACTTCTTGCTTTTTTCTTTTCTCTAAGCTGAATTGATTCTTCAGCTTCTGCCTATTTAATTTGTGTTAGGCAGTTAAGCCTTCTTTTAGCACATATGAGAAGCTGCTCTATTTAGTCAATCTAGCATAAGATGATAAACACTGTTGTCAGTGCTGTAGATCTGCATGGCTCTCTTTTTATCTTCGAAACTTTATTTATGGTCTCTTGCGTGCCATAGCCTGTGCACAAGAACCTCATAGATTTAAGAATGGTTTGAGGGTATTAAATTAATCTGTTTCTTTATATAGCAGGCCATGAGTATATTGCATATTTTTTTCAGGAAGAACTTGTGGGATTTTCTTTAACCCCATTTCCTCCCTAAAACCCTAAATACTGCTTTTGTTAAATGTCTGGCTCATGCCAGTTAGCTTTTACACCCTTAAAAGCCATAAAAATAAAAGGTATGTGTGTTGATCAATAGCTCCCATTGTTGCTTCTGTTAGTCTGAAATACTGTATCATGAGAAGTATCTGAGGGCTTGGATGAGTGGGTGATTTTCTTTGACATAGCTCTAACAAAAGCTTACAACTAGCCTAATGGGTGAAATTATACTAAACCATATTAGAGTGTTGAAGGTACTAGCAAAAAAACCCCATGTATTTTCTTGGAGGAAAAGTTCACTGTTTCTGGGTTTCTGCTCCTTCTTCCAGTAGTCTGTAGAGAAGACTTTACATTGCAGGAGAATTGGATATGTGTATGTTTTTTGTTTTCTTAATCTCGGAGTTCTTGCTGATAGGCATCCTTTTCACAAAAACCTTAAGGCATTATCCTTGTAGAACTGTTTCATGGGGACATGGAGCTCAGCTGTTCAACAACAGAACAGAAGTGACTGTAACAATCACCCTTTCATAGAAACTCTGTTTTGTGATCTAGCAATCATTTACCTTAGGTTCAGGAAGTTTGTATCCTCTTTATGGTACATCCCTTTACCACAACGTGTTTGAACTGATATGTAGCTAGGAACAATAATAAGCTTGGGAAGGTGGCAGCTTTTCAGAGAACGATCTACATTCCTTTGCACATTGCAGGCTGAATACAAATTGACAGCATTGCCAAAAAAAAATTGAATGTCATCTTGGGGTACGTAAGTGGAACACAGCCTGCAAGGCTCACGAAGGAATGCCTCCATTCTGCATGGCACTGATAAGGCGGCGGTCTCTGCAGTAGCCTCACCTACTGCTTTTGACTTGGGCACAGCATTTCAAGGAAAAGACAGATCAGCTGGAAAATGCCCAAAAGAGAGCAGCAAGCAGAATCAGAGGTCTTGAATATAGAGTGTATTGTACTGCATTATTTAACACTCATAAGAGGAGGCTGGGTATGGATCTTTGGACACTGTAATAAACTGTTGTAAGGGGGAAGAAAAGAAACCACAACGAAAAGAAAAAACCCCAAACCCAGTGTATTCTCCAATTTTGTTGTAGGTAGGACAAAAAGTAGTGGGCTTCAGTTGTGCCAAGAAGGAGGGATGACAGGTAAGTGGAAAAGATACTATGATTGGCTAGGTAGGCAGTGGAACTGGTTGCTTGAGACCTCCAGGACAGGTTTGGACAAACATGCTGGGAATGACATGGGCCTGTAGTCCTGTTTCAGGGCAGAGTTCTTGATCTCTCCACTCTCCCTTGTTTGGTCCTGCCTGCAGTGGCACAGAAGGTGCCTGAGAAATGGTTCTACATTAAGTAGTTTGACGTCCCTTTACTAATTCAGGAGTCTTGACTTGGGAAGTCTAGGCATACAGTGTGTGCAGCTTTTCTGAATATGTAGGCTTTGCCTGGGAGAGGTGTCAGAGATGATGGAAAGCATTTGCTCTGCCTGAATGTACTGTGCCTTGGAAGCACTTGCTGACCGTGTACCTCGTGATGTTGGCCAGGTAATTTGCAATTGATCTCAATGGTTGACACTTTTTGGTGAGATGACATTCTTGAACATGTTCCAAGAAAACAAGGAAGCAGAGCATATGAAACACACTAAAATAAGCAGGATAATAGATAAAACAAGCACCTGTGCTGGGCACATCTGTGCTGTAGTGCTGTGGAACGAACCCTCTTCTGTGTGGTTACTTCTTTCTCATTTTTGAGTTCAGTGTTCAGTCCTCAAAACAATGGTTTGTTTTGTACTTGTGGAATTTAACTCTCCTCAGAGGGAGTTAGGCCCTTTATGTGATCAAGGAGGAAACTGCTGATACGTCCATACTGTCCAAATACTGCAAAAGTACTATTTAGTATTCTCTCTCTTTCTGCAAAGAGAAATACTATTTGGAGGACAACTACTTTAACAATAGCTTTCAAAATGACTAAGTTTTGTCGAGGGGAGATGTCCTTTAGTTCCAAGTAAAATGTCCTCAGTTGTCATTCTCTTTCCTCGCAAATGTAGTGCTTGGTCTGTTTTGGCCGGAGTCTGATTGCCACTCCTACAAATTCTGTCAAATGATTCCTATGAACTGAGAAGCAAGGCAGAAGTCTGCTCTTTCCCACAGTTGGGCACCCACACCTGTGTGGGAAGAAGGGTCTGCATTCATTGGGGACACTCTGAGGTCTCCCAGAGGTCTGATCTGTAAAGCTGAGAAAGTAATGTTTCTAGATCTAACGACACTTTTAGGAAAGTAGTTGGCAGAGGGAGGCCCAGAACTTGGAAGCAGGTTCAATTCATGTTGAGCTGTTTAATCTTCTCCCCTTGTATGCCAATTAATGAAGATGTATAATGCGTCTCATTTTGTCTTGTCGCATACTGCCGAGTCATGCTTGCTTGCTTGGACGAATTTGAAGTCAGTCTTTCCTCAAAAAATACACTCATTTTCTGTTTACATCACAGTCCTTACAGGCTTTTCCTCCTTGTGAATAAACCATGCTCATTCCTTTCCCTCTGTAATGCTTCAGTTCTTTGGTTTGGTCTGAGTTCCAAGGCATTGCCTTGTGAAACTGAATTCTCCATGGTGCCACTGGCGAAGGAGGAAAAATACTTGAGTGAGACTATCTGTAGCAAACCACAAAAATACTAAATCTTGAACTGTGAGTCTGGGATGCTCCTGGCTGTCATTCTGAAGGCCCAGGTTTGTCCTGTCAGACCACACCACAAATGTGTGCCCACATTGTGGTAGTCTTTCTGCCTTGAAGAGTGTTAACAGGCTAAAAATTAGTGCTTTAAAGAGTTGACTGTTTTAGCCAAAAGCTGCATTTTTGTCCTTTTCTGAAATGGTGTGTTTTAAAGTGGTGATTCCTTTAGCTGCTTTGTGTAATTTCTCCCCAGTGTTAGGTACAGGTAAGTACATATCCTGATGCAACGTGTTTTCTTACAACAGAAGGAAATGGTTCAGAGGACTGTTTAGAGAGAAGGCCTTTGGTACTGCATGTTATAGTGCTTAGTAATGCCTCTTACTGCCAAACCTCGATAAAGTTATCTACATGTCGGGGCAACTGGTTAATAGCTGATAGAACAAGTGATGTCTGGGATGATTAATGGCACTGGAAGTAAACGATACCATGAAGGCCCACTTGTGACATGCCACGCCTGTCCTGTCTGCAGACACAGCGCTTTGGTCCTTTCTCACTGCCACTCTGAAATGTCTTTTGTGGTTACAAGAACTGGTGTAATCACTTGGCCTATTCCTTATCTTGTCAGCCTGATTTCACTACAAGGATAAGTGTCATCATTTGTATAGGTGGGCTACGAAATGCTGGGTGTTCCAGCAGTATGCTGTGTTTTAGTGAGTCCAGCAGTGACTGTTTAAACCTAATCTGGTATATTGTTTCTTAAAACGTGTATTTCAATAAGAATCTTATTTTCTTGTAGTTAAATAAAAAACCACAGAAATGCATGTAAATACTGGTAACTGTTGCTCTGCAGCTCTATCTGCATGTCATAGAGCTGCATGTAGGTGCTTCCTTGTTCAGGAACATACTATTTCTTTATATTTCAAAAAATTGTCTCAGTTCAGGAGATTCTACAGACTGAGGATCCAGCCCTCTCCGCCTGCTGTCCCTGGAGTCTGATACCGGTGCAGCCAGTGTGGGCTCTCCCTACTGCCGTTTGAAGGTTGAGGGGGCAGCATGGGGGAATGGTGAGGTTGCTCTCACACGACTTGATCAGTATGTTTTGCTTTGTAGCAGATGCCCTCAGAGCTCGGAGGCTTTCTGGCTGACAGGCCAGTTGAGAAGTGAGGCCAGCCAAATACACCTGAGCCCGGCCAGTGAGGACCTGAATGGTGGTTGTAGCAGATGCTCAGAGAAAGTATGAGGCACAGAGCAAATGTGCTCACCTTCCCCTTGGCAGACACTCTTACCTTCTGTCGGTCACTGGTTTACAGACTCTGGTGGCAGCAGTTGTGTCTATGGTACCGTGTTTAATAGCTACAGATGCTCCATGTGAACCTTTTAATGCATTTTTGAACTCACTTTCATTTCTGACATGACAGGAATACGGGGAGACTATTGGTGCATTTTGGCTGTTTTCTAGTTTTGCTGTGAATGAAACATGAACAAATATAAACTTTCTTCTGTGTTGTCATTTTTTTTGTTAAAAAACACAAAGGGATAGGAAATACTTGTTTTTAAATGCATGTATACATTTTCATTTTATTAAAACACTCTGGCTCTTGAGCAATTAAAAAAAAACAACATTTCAGTTAAGATGTCATAAGAAGTTCAGAAGTTAAAAGCTTTTGTCCAAAGAGAAAACACTTTCCTACTAAAAATAAGGCTTGAAGAAAAAGGGAGGAGCAGGAACTAAAAGCTTAAAAGCTGGATACAGCTTAGGAGCCATCTTTGAACTTCACTTAGTGCATGCTAATCTGTAATTGATGTGAGGAGAGTGTCCAGATCCACATGTGGTGCCTGACTGGGTTAAGTGGTATCGCAGCAGAGGAGCACTCTCCAGAAGTGAATTACGGTATTAGTACTGCAGTGATAACAGGAGTGCTGTCTCTGTAGCATTTATGTCAAATGTACAACTAATTTTCAAATAAAATGTGTATCAATCTTTTGTCTGATATTGAGAGCATTGAATTTTTCTGGTCTTTCTGTGGTTCTTAGTTATCATTGCCTTTCTGTAGTTTCAAGTACAACTTTTAAGAGTTGTTCAACTCTGTTCTTTCACTGTGTTGTCTAAAATAATTGGGTTTTTTTGGCAGTCAGTCTTCAGGCACAGACCTAAATGTCATCAGACCAGCCTCATGGTTTTGGGGTTACTGTGCTGTTTGGCACAGGTGTATACTGATAATGTGTCACTTCATGGCATTTCCGTCATGTATGGCTTTAGCATTAGTGTCCTGTGAGATATTCTGGGTAACCACGTTATCAGAGGCTCTTCACAAGTCCCTCTGGCATGATAGGGCTGTGTGTGAAGCTTAGCATTCAGATACACTTGCTAGTTAGAGGGGTGGGAAGAGGAGGAGCATAAAGGGAGCTTGTTCTGAGGTTGCCTGTGGTGCTGCTCTTGTTTTGCCGACAAAGAGGGAGCTTAATTCACTGACGCTGTCAATCTGGTAGTTTTCAAGCACTTAAAAAAAACTCCTGTAAAAGTGTGTGTAAGTGTATGGGAGAGAGGAAAGGGAAGAAGAAATGAACCAAGTCTACTATTTTGATGAAAGGCTGATAGAAAAAAAAAGTAGCACTTGCATTTGCTGACCTGCACCCCGAGTCTGACAGAAAAGGGGAAAACATAAGAGTGAAAGTGGAGATGTGTTGTTGCTGGCACATTGGGTTAGATCTGTGCAAAGAGTGTGTGGTGATAAAAATTGAGCAACACCCTTTGTCACTCAGAGGTTTTATTTCTTCCAACTGTCACCTTGTAAAGCTGGTTTAATCCATGGAGAGAAAATGGTTTGTGCTACACCTTTAGCTCTTTCCGGTTGCATGGGCTGCAAGTGGGAGCTGAGGCTATAGGAGGAGAAGGGATCTATTTGCTGGTGGACAAGTGCTAGATGGGGTTGTATTTTGACTTTGGGGTTTAATTTTTTTGGTGTAACCTTCCCTTCTGTCTCAGGGAATAGATAAAAGTGCAGGGGCTTTATCCAGGCTGAAGTGAATTTTTAAGAGAGTAGGGTTTTTTGACCTTTTTCCTGGCCTTTATAGAATGAAAATTTTGTCACTCTTTGAGGAATAGAAAGTACAGGCTTGCTGCTAGATAGGGTATTGAAGCTCCATTTTGTTTTTCTTTCTTGTTCTGATGCTATTTTAGGCCCTCAGTTCTCAGCATCTGGGAGAACGTGTGCTATTCACAGTTCAGTAGAGTGAAAAATCTTTGGTCATAGACATCCCAGAGTTTAAATGGTTTTTGTTTGGGGCTAACTTTGTTTCAAGAACTCTCTATCTAGTGTCCCTTCTAATTCCTTTGTTAGTGCAATGTGATAGTACCTTTACTTGTTATAGGGCATTGATCTTCATCCCTTTTGTTGCTTACTAGGGATGTATGGCCCATTTTCAAATAGCAGCAAACCTCAAGGTAGAACTTTCTTGTAGATCAGACCTTGCTTGCTTATTTGCAGTAAACCCAGTAGATTTTACTATGGACTAAATGTAATTTCAAGCCTCTCTTGGCTGTCTTTTCCTTAAAGTATGTAACAGGTGATCACTGGTTCTGGGTATGGTAATCAAGCCACGTGGATCTTTAGCATATAAGCTCCTGTCTCAGTGAGGAGGCCTGGGAGAGCAGAGAAGACTTCATTTGGCTTATGCTAGTCAGCTGCTGTGTTTCAGTTGTGGCTGTTTCTAAGAGAGTGGTGGGATGCAAATGCTTATTTGGAGTGCAAAATGACACTGGAAGGAGTCAGAAGTGATTGAATGAGAATGGTGTAAGGTCGTTGGGGAGTTCTGTCTTTTTTCCCCTAAGTAAAATAAACTCGGGTGCATAGTGCAGAGCTAAGGCTGCAGCTGACTGTGTACTGTGCTGACCACCAGCTTTTCTAGTAAAACTTTTTTCTCATTTTTGTGCTACTATGTTAAGCAGTTTCCTGATCAGCATTGTGCTGCATCTTGGCTCACAATAGGTATTGTTTGAGTTGGGACTGGCACAGTATTTTTGTGCTGAGATTTGATCTCTCATTTGTTTGAATAATATGTTAAAATGTAATGCTTAATCCCTTTTGTTTTTGGCAGGTTTTCTTCTAGTATTGTTGTAGCGGTAAAGAAACAGTGTAGCTCTAATTTTTTTCAGATCACTGAAGAAAACAGTATTCGGGGATGTTTCTTTTGTGTCGGTGGCTATAGAATAGAGAGAACAGTCACACTGGAGGCAAGCTAGGTTAGGCCTTGTCTGGTGTGCTGTGCCTGTTCGCGTATTTAACAAAGAACTTCCTGATTTTCTCTTGCTCCTAGTTTCTTCTATTTGTCATCGTGAAAAAGGTCTGTAGAACCAGACAAGAGAGTTTTCTTCAGATAGGAAAATGTGTTTCTGAAACCACAGAACATGGGTAGAGCGTTTACTGCAGCTAAGCTGTATTTTTAAAGTTACTTTTCTTTCTTTATCTGTCAGCTTTGGTACCACTGGACTGTGGAAAAGCATGTTTCCTGCCTGCCCCCTACCCCAAATTACACTAACTGCAAGTAGGAGACCTTAATTAAAATGCTTGGTTGGTAGCTTGCGCAAAGAATTTGGAAACAGTCATTTATTCTAAGGCAGCTTTACCAGAGCTTTCTTCTTGGGCAAAGCTGTTTCCTGATGTGTGAGATCAAGATCTCTAAATCTCTTGTTCGCTAGAGTAAGATGAGGGTCAAGTTCTTTGTACTAGTGCTTATTCCCAAAATAGCAATCCTTGCATATGAATGAGGTCCTGCTTGTTAAGGTGCTGAGTTTTCTTGATGTTGGGGAGATCTGAGCACGTATTCAGACCTTGGCCTAATCCAACTCCCTCTGAAGGTGCTCAGAATCTCCTTAGTTGGATTCCTTGGGAACTGGATATCCCTGGTGTTCAGATTTAATTTTTGTTTAAATGGAAAGCCTGAGAGACAGGGATAGAAACTGAATTTGTTCACAGTAGCTCGTTGGGTGGCAAACCTGGGATCGACACATGGACCTTTTGCTAGTTTTTTCTTGCTTTGTTGCACCATAACTACTGAGAGCAGGCACTTAAAAGATGTAATGGCTTGATAACTATTAGTGACCGAGAATCAGAACGATGGTAGGTAGTAGTAATTAAAATATGGAACTGCGATGCCGTTGAAAGTGCTCCGAGTGCCTGCTTGGCCCAGGGAAGTATCCGGTAGCATAATTTGAAATGTTTTTGTAGGACCATGTATGGTATTTGAGCTTCCTGTTACTTCTTAGTGCTACTGCCACCTCTTCTTATGTTGACTGATATGTGGGTGTGAAACTCCCTGTAAGAATAGATTTTTAGCACAGTCGCTGCTGCTGGGAGTGAAACCTGAAAGACAATGTTTATTTCTGGAAAATGCGTGTGGTGCATGTAAAATCTACCTGTCCCCTCTCCCTTTATATTGAAGTAGATTTCTAGTTGTTTGGGGCCGATCCAGGGAGAAAAGAGCAGACGAGCAGTACTGCTAATATTGCAGTAAAGGAAGGCTTTGGAGAATGTTTTTGTTTAAATAATTTTCTGTCTTCAAAACAGTAATGTCTGTGTGGGGGTATTTCTGGCAGCCACTTTGGCTTTGTGGAAATAATTGTTGGAGCCTTCTATAAGAAGAGGGATGAAGGTTCTCTTTCAGTAAATCTTGACCACCTTTTGATGGAATAAAAACTGTTAAAGGGTTAGTTTCCCCCCTCTATTCTCTATATGTATTTGAATGTGAAAATTCTTTCCCTGGCTCTTTTCCTTCTCTCTGGCACTTCAGGAAATTAAATTGTTTATTCAAAATGTCTCATGTCAGTGTTGGATCCCTACGCTAGCTCAGGAACTCAGAGACATTCCTGCAAGTCTAGTCCCAAAAAACCTGAGAGGTGACTCTTCTGCGGTACTGTAAATGTACAGTTTGACTATGAAGGGTTTTTGAAGCATGCTGCCCAGACACCTTTGAAATGAGTAAAGTGTCAGGTGTAGATGAGCTGCAAATGATTAAATTGTGTTTAAAGCTTGATGTCTTCCATGTATTCTCTGGGGTGGGGGGTGTACAGGGAGTTTCCAAATCAAAGAATGCTCTGTGATCCATGAGACAGAATAAAGTCTCTTGAATCAGACATAGGCCTGGCAGTCTAAATAGGGTTGGCTTTTGGCTCTGTAGCAGGCTTCATAGTAGCTTAAGCAAATCAGTGAATTTCCCAATATAATATTTTTTCTACCTGTCAAATGTAGAAATAATACAAGCCTTTTAGAATGCTGTTGTGTGGCTGAACTGACTGCACATTGCTCAGATCACTAGATCTCAAAATAGAGCCAAAGTGGTTATTACTTTATGTTGATATTTGTCAGCAGCTCGTAATTCACATCTATTCTAGCGCGTGGTTCAAAATCTTTTAAAATTCAAGTTGTTAAATTTTATCTGCTCTTCACTAGTGAGTTCTATAACAAACTTCATTGAACCCAGTCATTGAGGTGCCCAATGCGTTTTAACAATTTTAGTTCTCTTACCTGCTGTTCTCTCTCAGACCTACTTAACTAGCGAGTGATTCACTTTATCATGTACCAAGTGAGTGAGTACTCAGCTTTTGCCAAGCTAAGATTTTATCTTGCATTGACTTTCCTGACTTGACCATTTTAATTTGCGGTGAAAATAAAGCTGTAGTTTGAAAAGCAAAGAGGAGCAGAGGAGCTGGGAGGCTGTGTAACAACCCAGTCCAGACAAGACAGTGATAGCAATAAGGGTTGTTTTCTTGCTTATGGTTTTCTCTGCTTCTTACATGGGTGCCTGAGTTCCAAGAAGTCTGTATAACCCTGTAGACAGTGCAAGCAGTTGCAGTTTTCCAAGTGCACACAGATGAAACACAGGAAAATGAAAAATATGGAAGTTACAAATTTAAGCTTGAGCCTAAACTTGCTGAGGCTGGGGAGGGTTATTTCAGTGATAAAACAGTTTATAGTGATAAAACAGTTTACGTAAGGTGGGAACTTTGAACAAAAAACCTCTCAAAAAGTAGGAGTCTTTTATTCTCTTACAGCAGCTGATCTAAGAAGGTGCTGTGTAACTTACTCATCTAGCCGTGAACTACTAGGAGGGGGGAAAATTTCTTCTCAGCTGTTAATTTTCTTTCGCATCTACATGTTGTTTACTGGGACTGGCTCTTCAGGAAGTCGTCCTTTGTGTTTATTACACGCAATTTTACTTGAAATAAACATCTGAAAGACTTGAATGATTGGCTGGCTGAAGGTTCTATCAGAAGTGGGTAGCAGCTTAGTGGGTAGCAGCTTAGTTTTGTCATGCTTATTTAAAAAATAAAAGTCAGGTACACGCTGCAGCCTTTTTTCTAAAGGAAGCTGCTGTTCACCATTGTACTAAGAGACTATTTTTTCCTTCTAAATGACACTCTGAATCTCCTAGGAGATTTTAAGACTGCATATTATATATTATTTAATATCTTTATTGATGTTCTGGATGAGGGGATTGAGTCCATCATCAGCAAGTTTGCGGACGATACCAAGCTGGGAGGAAGGGTTTATCTGTTAGAGGGTAGGATGGCCCTACGGAGGGACCTGGACAGATTGGAGAGATGGGCCGATTCCAATGGGATGATATTTAATAAGTCCAAATGTCGGGTACTTCATTTTGGACACAACAATCCCATGCATAGTTATAGACTGGGGACAGAATGGCTGGAGAGTAGTCAGGCAGAAAAGGACCTGGGAGTGCTGGTTGACAGGAAGCTCAACATGAGCCAGCAGTGTGCCCAGGTGGCCAAGAAGACCAGTGGCATTCTGGCCTGCATCAGGAATAGTGTGGCGAGCAGGACCAGAGAAGTTATCGTCCCCCTGTACTCAGCACCGGTCAGGCCTCATCTTGAATACTGTGTACAGTTCTGGGCCCCCCAGTTTGGGAAAGATGTTGGGATGCTGGAGTGTGGCCAGAGGAGGGCAACGAAGATGGTGAAGGGGCTGGAGCACAAGCCCTATGAGGAGCGACTGAGGGAGTTGGGGCTGTTTAGTCTAAAGAAGAGGAGGCTCAGGGGAGACCTAATTGTTCTCTACAACTACCTAAAAGGAGGTTGTAGTCAGGCAGGGGTTGGTCTCTTCTCTCAGGTGACCAGTGACAGAACTGGACTCAAGCTTCATCAGGGGAGGTTTAGGCTTGATGTTAGGAAAAAGTTCTTCACTGAAAGGGTTATTGGCCATTGGAATGCGCTGCCCAGGGAGGTGGTGGAGTCGCCGACCCTGGAGGTGTTTAAGGGGAGACTGGATGAGGCACTGAGTGCCATGGTTTAGATGATGGGTTGGTGCTGTGTTGGGTTATAGGTTGGACTAGATGATCTCAGAGGTCCTTTCCAACCTTGATACTGTGATACTGTGATATTTATTTTCTGAAAAGTAGACTCATTTGATGTGTCTTCTGAAATGATGCTGGAGAAATAACAGAATAACTCATTCAAGTGATTGACAAGCAGCACAGGCAGTGGTTTGGTCTTCTTTTACAGGTGAGGATGTAGCACTGAACACTGGCTGGATCACATCCTCACAGTGGAACATAAGGAGTGTAATCTAAACACTCCCAAGTGAAAACAAGGGAGGCAGTTAATATGCTTTAGATAGAGCTTCATATTTTAAGGTGGGCTCTGTTTCTGTTGGTTGTCTCGTCTACAGGACTAAAACTAGTATGTCTGCAGAACATAGTGTGTTCAGTTAGTCTCTGTGTGAAAGTTGCAAAGAGTGGTCTTTCTCAAAGGAGAGAAAACGCCCAAAGCAGAATGAAGGCTTTTTAGACTATTAAGGCCCTGTTCCTCCATTCCTGGTTGATTTTCAGATAGACAGCTGTAAGCCACCTAGGAAAGATGATGAATTTGGTGACCAGAGCAGGCTGCCTGCTGTGTGATGCTCTGAGCTGGTCTAAGTACCCTTCTGGGTCTGAGGCTGGGGTCATGCATTTACTTAAGCTGGGGTACTGTTCCTCATCCTTCTCAAGGAAGGTCATGTTGTTGAACTGTTCTGCTTTAAATGACATTATTTTCTTCTTCCTGTGATTTCCTGGGTTACTTGTGGACTAGCAATGGCTTCTTTTCCTGATATAATGGTTTCTGGAAGTCCTTATGACAAATGTTCTTATTTTATGCTCAGACTGACAGTGTCCCATAGACTTCCCATGCTCTTGACCTGTTGGAGGTTGTCTTTCTGCTCTGTGGTGGATCTCTAAGGTGTGGGTTTCTGGTGTTGTTTATTTGTTTCTTTGTGGGTTTTTTTTTCAGTGGGAGGAGACTCTTTCTTTTGGCTTTGGAAATAATTTGGAAGGATTTCTGTATGGTCCCACTTGTGTTGAAGAAATCATGATAAGCAAAGCTGTGAGTGCTTTGTCCATTAGGCAGCTAGTGGAAAATGGTAAAGGACTGTTAGAGTAGTTCCCATTGTGAATGGAGTACTTAGTGATGGTACTATCCCAGGATTTCTAATCCAACTGTCGACTTTAACATAACCACAGGAACTATGAAATTCAAGATTATTGTTGCTACACAGGTTCCAGTTTATGGCAGACAATGCCAAAACAATCACTACAATCCCAGAGCTCGCTATTGGTTTTCCTGTGTATGAAAGGTACCCAAGCCCCCTAGCAGGTGCCTTTCTCTTTCCTCCCAGACCATCCTGCTGTGGAGGATAGAAAGGGCAGGACCACTGCTGCCACTTTGTCTTGCATCACTCCTTGTACCTGGAGTGATAGTGTAGCTGGAATGGTCACAGTACCCTCCCAGGCAAGGACCAGGAAGGCTGAGGCCTGTTTAGCCTGCTGTCTTTGGGTCCCAGAATAAGCAGATGTCATGCTCAAGGTTTCTAATAACAGCAGATAAAGCAGATATTATGGGATGAGCGTGGAAAGACTGAAGAAGAGTTCTTTCCACACAAAAGGAGTGTTTCTACGCTAGATGGACCTTTTGAAGTGAGATTGTGAAGTGGCCAAGTTTGTGGGATGCAGTCAGAGGAAGTCTCATTTCTTGAAGGAGTATTTAAGTGAGAGAGCAGTGAGGTAGACTGGAGGGCAAAGAGCATCAGCTGATATACTGAGGGCCAGTATGAAAGGCAGCGTTTATAGTCTGAGCCTCCTGTCTCTGGGATGTGTTCTGACTGAGGCATTGGTGGAACTCAGTATGTCCTCCTCTGAGATTATCAGTTTTGAAATCTGTTTCATATGAAACTTCTATAGTAAAAAAATTGAGTTCTAACTTTAGCTGTTTTAAAACACCTTTGTATCTGGGCTTACAGTACAAGCACAAACTTCTGCTACAAAGGAGAGATGCCAGAGGAACAGCTTGACTACTTCAGAGTAGTGGTCTGTAGCTTCAGTTATGTCAGTGTCAATTCTTGGAAAATCTGCTAAGCTAGTTATTCAAGAACACCTTAGAAATAGTCTGTGTGGCGTAATTACTGGGAAGTAACTGTCATCTGTTACATGTTTATGGAAAAGGTATATAGCAAGTGAGAGAGTTGATGGATAGAATACAACTGTTCATATGATCCTAATATGTGTGTGTGGGAGGAATAGTATCCCAAGTCAGGCTCATTTCCAGACAAGTCTGATTAATCTCTTCTGCACAACTATTAAACCGTTTATGGTGATATTGTTTTTAGTGTCATGAAATCGACAACAGAGAAGGACTGCTGTTACCCCAGGAAAAGTAGCATGGCACTGCAATGAGAGATGACAAATCAGAGGAGTTAACAGTAGTTCTGCCTCGTGTTGCACTGGGATCTTCCCTAGGATGGATTCCTGCAGTGTTAATCTTGCAGCTCTCTGGTATAGCAGTAGATCTGTGCCTTGTGTGTCAAAGGGCAGCACCTCACAGAGAAGGGCTCGTGTTGCTCCTCAGCAAAACTCAGAAAAGAGACAAGCAGCAGTAATGCTATGTGAAGTGTCTGTAATGGCAAGCATCATCCACAACTTCTGTTGTCCATGTTCTCCTAGCACCTTCATCAGTGGTGGGTGTTTGGTACTTTGCAGTGTTAGCATACTTAACGCTACTGGAAAGGTGCAAGTCTGGTGATGTTTAGTTTGATGCCATTAAACTATGGCACAAGAACTGTATGGCTGTAGGTGGGCAGAGATATTGGATAATGCATCTTGAGAAATCCTAGCGCTGAGAAAGTGGTAAAATCTGAGGAAAAAAAGGAAAGAAACCTAATCTTTAATATTATGTTTTCTGTAGTTCTCTTGTGTATGAGCAGAAGGAAGAGCTTAATGGCATGTTTAGCATGCAGGTTATTTTTAGAAGCACCTGCTAGCGGCTTATTGTTAGGTAGGATGCAGGACTCTGGGTTAGGGCCTTAGTTACAGTGAAATATTTTACAGACAAATAGCTGAAAAAAGAGGAATTTTCCTGCTTTTAACATACTAAAATTTCATTTTATTTTGACATACGGATTGTTCTTTCTCAATTAACAGCCTTAAATGGCCAAATATGTGGTTTATTTTTTCTTTCATTGCCTAATTGTTTGTCCTTAGGCCTTTTTTTTTCTCCTAGGGATAGGAATAGAGAAGTTATTCACGAGAGAAAGTGTTCCTGAAAAAGACTAGTCATGACCTTACTAGCATTTTTCTAGGGAGAACAAAATGGTTTGTGATCCTTCCAGCATCATTTCTGACTGAATATCCTGAAGTAAGACAAGGATATAAATAAAACTGTAGTGTACCTCTGTAAGCAGGGTCTGTGGTTTAAACGTGCCCTGGGGTGCATAGCTAAGGCTGTAATCTCCACTTGAAATTAGTCATGATATGCAGGCCAGTGCTTTTTGTTGGTTCAAAAAATTTGCACTTTAGTACTTTATGCTGACTTTGGTCTTACCTTGAAGCCAGTATTTGAAAGAGGGTTCTACTGCAGGATTTAGACTGGCCTTGAATACAGTTAGGCTGATGTTGTGGGACTATTAGCTGTGGTTAGCTGTGCCTGGCAGTGGTGGTACAGAGACGTGCAGGCCAGGCTGGAGGAAGGCTGTTGCATGTTACAGGAATTCAGATGGAGGTAAAAATGTAGGTGTTCAAATTAGTGTTGAAAAAAAACTATTATCCTGGCAAGTTTTTTTACTTTTATCTGGAAACTAATTAGGAAATATAATTAGAGGTGATGTAGTGTTTCATTGAGATGTAAGGGTGTAGTCCACATAAGATAATGGCAGTTTATGGCCTCTTAGAGTGCAATTTTTGCAAGGTTTTGATTATGTTTTATAACCATCACAACTTTATTGCTCCTGAGGACTGAAAAGATTTTGAAGACGAGCATTTTTACTAAATTGGAATATCTTCTGCCCTTAAGGTGATGCTTGTGTTTTACAGTTTACTGTGGCATCTGAGATTATGTGCTGACCAAGCATGAAACCCTGCAAGTCCAAGTAGGCAGATAATACCCACCCAGCGCAACGATGAAGTCAGCAAGGCGGAGCAAATGCATGCAAGGGGGTTACGTAAAGCTGGGTGTGGAGCAGCCTCCTTTATGAAACTGGGCTGACTGCAGGGATCTGATGTGCAAAGAACTGTGAAAACACGCTACAGACTTCTTGGAATAAGAAATCCTGCTGTTGCAGATAGATGTGCTGGTGGGGTGGAAAAGCAGACACTTGGTCAAGGATTTTCTTTTGCCTTTGCAAACAAGAATTCCTGGAAGTATTCTGAGCAAATATTTTTATTTACTAAGAAGCTGAGAGATGAATGTGTACATTTCTCTGTGTGCAAAATCCTAATAGTATTACATGGTTCAGTCATTTTCATTAACTGTTACTTGATATCTTAAGTGACAGTGAATGGGATGAACAAAAATCAGTTTTCTCAGCAGATGTAGTTCAAGGATCAATCTAAGACATCCAGAATTTTCAGCATCATTTTAAGCTGTTATTGAACACATATTCTTTTTCCCATGGTTGATGGTTCTTCAAGTCATTGTACATATTTGAGATTTACAGTAATTTGAAAGTTGTTCCGTTTCTACAAGTCCCTTTGTTTTATGCTGATTGTGTCTCCAGTTAACCTGTGATGTAATTCAGGCAGTATCTTTGAGCTCATCCTGCATATGACACACCTCAATCAGATGTGAAAGACCTCAAGAGAGAATTTGAGGGTTTAGGAGTGAGCCTTTGGTGATGGGGAATGTGGAAAGCCACCTGAAACAGTAGAGGAAGCATTGCCTTATGTTGTGCAATCACCTATATGCTTGAAATCCCAGTGTGTGGTATAGGATCATCTCCACGGAATTTATCCCTTATGTCTACAAACAAAAGAAGTGAGCAAGAGAAAATAAATACCCTTGTCCAAGGGAGATTTGTTCTGTGATCATGTTTAATCAAACATGTAATCAACATTTAATCAAACATTTAATAAACTGCTTGCATTTTCCCTTCTAATTAGTTGCTGCCAATTATTGGGATTGAAGAGTGAGTTTCAAGGTGGAGCCAGACAAAAATAACCCAGAGGAAAACAACGAACTGCCACTGTGCCTTTGTGTATGCCTCTCCAGCTCCTACTCAAAAGCTGGATCAGCTGTTTATGCATCCACCTCCTTAGTGATGAGAAGGACAATGGTAATTTGGTAGAAAAATTTAGCTTTTTATTTTTCCCTTCAAGACAGATTTCAGTTATCTTATAAGCTCATCAGTGTGTTGTGATCACATCAGTGTTGTAATGGGGAGGGGCAGGTACCAGAGAATCTAGATAAGTCCATAAAGGGAAGGAAGTGTAAAAGATGCACTGAACTATTTGTGTTAGGGTTGTGGTTTTTTTGGTTTTTTTTTTTCCCCTGAGGGAGAGAACTCTTGTATGAGTAACAGAGCTTCTGGTATGATGGCGTGATTTAGCTTGTTGAGGCAGCTTCTAGAAAATCTGAGGAGACCCAAGAAATTGTCTGGTTCTTCTAGTTACCCAGTGTAGCAGACCTCCCAGCAGATCCAAACCTGGGCTACAATGGAGTCTGGTTAGAAAATGTAACAGCATTTGGGGGCAGGAGGGGTATCAGCTCCTGCATGCCCGGGCCATGTTTGGGAAAGCTGTAGTCTTAAAACACATGGGCTCAGTCACTGGTGGGAACGATGAGTATAACCGGTGCTGTTTAGGATAAGTTATGAGGAAAAAAAAAAAGGGCAATATTAATTAGAGTGCCCTGTGTGTGTGTGTACACCCCAGTGTATCCCTGTGAGAGGGATTAGAAGCAAGTTGTGTCATAGAAGGTCAGAGGTGTAGGAGACAGTAAGGCACACACTGTGGTGTTTGGCCCAAGGTGGAGCTCTGAAGGTGACCTTTTGGGCGAGGTGGTGCCTGGCAGAAAGGCTGAAGCTGATCAGAAAAAAAAATTTGGTTCAGAAAGATGGGTTGCTCAACGTTTCTTGCAAGCAAACAGGATTTACATTGAAGAATGTCTTTGTTATTCGCTTTACCTTATGGATGATGTGCATTTTGTCTAACAGCTTGGATGAAAAACGGGCAGTAGTTGTGGTTCATGTTTTATGAAAGTGTGGGGTTTTGTTTTTGTTGTTTTTTACTTTCACTGCACTGTAAACAAAGCACTGAAGCAAATGGGTGGTCTGGCAGACCTGTACATACTCTACTCCTTAAAGCAAGAAGCCTATGGGCTGGAAAAAAAATAGGGAGAATTTCAGTCTTCCTTTATAACAGCAAACTTGAATGTAAAGCAGATAAAATGCCTAATAGATACATTTGTAACACGCACATGGTTGCACTTCTGAAGTAGTCTAGATACTAGGATGGAATTTTCCCCTGCTAGGATGGAGGTTTCTCAGAGATACTGTTTTGCTCTTTTCAGGTGTAGAAATTATCATAAGACACAGAGGCTTTTTGTCTTGCTATCTCATCTCTGCTCCAGTTTCATATTTGCACTTTGTGACCTTGGCTGATCTTATGCAAAACAATCCTATTTCTATCCCTGCTCAAAACTATTGGTGTATTTCTGTGAATTTTCATGATCTGCATTGTCTTGATATTAAAAAGTTGGCAGGAGTACCTTGTTCCACGTGTTTGAGGAGCTGGAAGTCAAACTGCACACCCATTCAATGAGAACTGTAGAAAACTGTTCTCTTACCTGAATCTTTGGTAAGGTTTTTTCTCAGGGTGTGTGAAGGTTTTTTGGTGTGTCCCTTCCCCCTGCCAATGTTGACATCAGCTATTAATATTATTCTGTATGCTGTATAATAAACAGCATCTATTAATTTGTTGTCTCTCTATTTAGATCCTTTTTTCTTTTGAGTAGGACCGTACTCAAATGCTGCATGTTGCAGATGTTTTATTTGATTTTCAGGATCATGTGTAATTTGTGCAGGTCACCAGGATGATTCACTGCAGCACTGTGAAATGCTCTGTCCTGTTGCTTTTCAGGGAAACTGGCCATGTGTCAATAAATGGAATATTTTCAAACAGTATGATCATCACTTGTTGGAAGCCAAGCTTTCGCTTTAGTGCAAGCCTCTCTAATGAGGCTTCCAAATAAAGTAACATAGATCACAGAAAAATTTGACATAAATTCAAGCAGAGGAGTCATATGCAGGGGAAGGAAATTCCCATCATTGGTAATGGCATCTGAATCTGTTCAGATGCAGAAAAGTAATCCAGTTCACAGTTCTTTAATTTGTATAATGTATTTCCTGCTGAACATCCCTTTCTTCTCAAATGGGATACTAGGCTGCAGAATTCTCAGATTCCAAGTGCTTTTCTGTTGACATGGTTCATACAGTTTTGGAGGGAGCTGCATAGCAAAATAAAGGTGAAGCCCAGGTTCAGATAACACTGGAACTGCCTTTAGCCAACTTTTTATTTGGGGTTTAACCAGCCAGTCTTCTTTTAATGAGCTGCATTCGTAAGTGCCCCAAACTGAAGGCTGAAGCTTGAAACGCGTCTCCAAGGCAGCAAACTGGCTGGATGAATTATGTGAGCCTAAACTGATGCGGTGTTTGCAGAGAAAAGATTTCTAGGAGTATCTTAATTATTTCATGGTAAATGGATGTCCTTTTAACTGCTGAAGAAGCATTGGATGACAGTGTGTGTAGCTGGCCACAATAACTTCTCAGCATAGAGTCTTGTCAGTTATGTCTATGTCTATGACTGACTCACGTTCCTTGCATGTGCCAACAGCGATCACTTCTTGAGTGTAGTAGACAAGAAATCACAAGTGCTCTCATAGCTGATAAAACCTGAGGGAGACTTGATGTCTGACTTGTACAGTGCCGAAACATTAAGGCCGTCCCTTATGGAGGGGTATAAAAAAAAGTTGCAGTCAGGTTTCTTCAGTGAGCAGATTTGTTAACTTTCTTGCGTTAACTTTCTCTTGTTTGTATAATGAAGTTTTGCATGAAGGAAAAAGCCCCAGACACCTATGTATCTTACTTGAAGCCTGGCTGGAGATGAATAAACTCTTTTTTGGATGGCAAGTTGCTGAGCTTAAATATGTCCCTCATTTCTGTCTGCCAAAAAAATGCCCAGTGTCTTTTAAAGATCCAAGAAGTGAAAAAAAAAAGTATATTACACATTTCTCATGCATGTCTCAGTGGGTAAAAAGTTTGGCCTCTGTAAAAAGTTCCAAGGCGGTTTGCAAAAGTCTTGGCAAGTTTCAGTAGATATACAGCATTTAGATTCGGGGTTGGTGGATTAAAAGCCATTTTTAGATGAAGGCTGGTTTGGCGAACATGCTCTTCTCTCTGTAGCCCTTGGTTTAGCAGAGCAGAGGTGTGCGTTCATTCTCCCTCACAGCATGCAGCAGACCTGCAGATCCTGCAGCACTGGCCTGGGGCCCAGCAGAACCTTGGCTCACCAGCGATATGGAACTGATGGTCTTTGAGCAGCATGCTTGTGTGGAAGGTGAGAGCAGCAGAAGCTCCTTCTCAGAATATTAGGACAAGCCACTTTAGTGCTTTTATTTGGGTAAAAGACAAGAGTCCTGGTAGGGAAGTAAATGAGGCACCTGTAGCCTGCTGGAGAGAGATGATGGGGAGGGGGAGAGGGAGAGGTGGAAAGCAAGAGCTTCCACCCTATGCACAAGCCTTCTTCAAGTACCTTTTTTTTACTACTTTGTTTTGTGCAAGAAACTCAATTCTGAGCTTTGATTAGTGTGTGGGAATCTAGCAGACACAGAGGGCTTTTTAGGTTGACTTGCTATACCTATGCCCCTTGTAGAAAGGCATTTGTAGGAAGGAGATTCCTCCCCTCAGATAGTCTTGATTGCTTCTTGAGATTTCAAGGATTATGACAAATCTTCTTCACAGCCTCTGTGCTGTTAAAACAAATGCTTTTAAGTAGTCTTGATGTGCTGAGCAACAACTTCGTAAGAGACCCACAAGCTATCTGCAAACCTTCCAGAGACTTGTGTTTGCCATCGGAGTTGATATGCATTGCTAGAACCCCAGAGTACTGTGGTAGTTTTGTGCAAGCTCCAATAAGATTGTTAAAAGTGACTATGGTAGATAGCTAAAAATAAAAGGAATCCTGAAGGACTGAGATTCTCAGAGGGCAATTGCCAGTTTCTTTCAGAGAGTCTTGCTTACTGTAGGCTAAGAAAACTTATGTGACCTTTAGAGACCAAACCAGTTCACCTTTTGTTGTCTTTTCTGTGCTTTTACTTTTATTTTCCAAAAAAAGATTATTACTCTGAGTTACGCAGATTGTAGGTTAGCTAGACAGATGTGTTGTACTTGTTCAAACCGAATTTTCTCTGTCCAAATAGAACAGGGAGGTACTGGGAAGGTTTATATGTAGGACACTATGTAAATATATTTAAGTTGAAGATCCCTCACTAGATAGATGTCACTAGATAGATATACAAAAATATATAGGTATAGGTAAATATAGCTAGATTTATATTATCAGCCCAAATCCTTGTATTGTTTTTTCAGTCTTGCTTGGTAGCTGATAACAGTATGCCATTTACGTTAACACTGGTAAACCTATATTCTACATTTGGACAGCTTATCTGCAGATAATAGAGAAGAATTGTTTGATGCCTAAATCTGGTTAATAGTGCTTAACTGCTTGGTGATGAAGCAACTTTCTAGGTGTCTTAATATACAGCATGATTCTTTATTGTTCAAATGAAGGGCAAAATGTGTGCTATCCATATGTGAGCTTGCCTTATGAAAGCCCCAGAAATCTTGAATATATTTGATTAACCAAAACATGGGAAGCAGCTTTTTAATGTGTTGTTCCAGTTCTGAGAGAAAACTCTCTATAAAATATGTATGCAGGTTTTACTGGCCCTGGTGTATGTAAGTTAAAAATTAAAACGCATATTAAACAGTATGTACTTTTATGTTGGGTCACAGTGAACAGTGATGCAGGAGACTAAAGGAAGCCTGAGAGTAAACCAAGGCTTGCTTGTATCTGGCTTAAATCTTTTATTTCTGAGATGCTCTCCTCCTAGATGGATATCTATAAGAGCAACATGATTTTGTTAACTTTCTGCTACATATGTTTGGTGGACTTTTTTTTTCCCCCCCATTCTCCTTGACAACCTCGCCTATGCTGGAACTAAAAGATCTGTTCTTTCTCACTCCTGCTTTGCCCTTCTTGTCCTGTTTTGCTTTTCCAATCAGAAAGGGCCTACAGTTCAGTCTATCTTTGACTATGGTATGAGAAGATATTAGTAAGATAGCTTTAAATGAACTAGTTCATAGGATTTTGAGAGTGAAAAATTATGTTTAGCTGCAAAATCCAGAAGCTGGCTGCATCCTGAGGTGAACGCTGCAGTCTGCGCTAAGCTGCGTGCTGCCACGATACAGTAGCTCTTAATACCTGAGGAGTTTAAAGCTCAATGAGGCTTCAGTTTCTAGATATATTTATTGAATCATCGAATAGTTTGGGTTGGAAGGGACCTGTAACGGTCATCTAGTCCAGCCCTCCGGCAGTGAGCAGGGACATCTTCGACTAGATCAAGTTGCTCAGAGCCCCATCCAAGCAATGTTTCCAGGGCTGGGGCCTTCACTGCCTCCCTGGGCAACCTGCGCCAGTGTTTCACCACCCTCATCATAAAAAATTTCTTCCTTATATCTGGTTTAAATCTATCCTCTTCAGTTTCAAACTGTTACGCCTTGTTCTGTGCAACAGACCCTGCTAAAAGGTTTGTCCGCATCTTTCTTATAAGCTCCCTTTAAGTGTTGAAAGGCCACAACTGCGTCTCCCCAGAGGCTTCTCTTCTCCAAGCTAAACAGTCCCACCTCTCTCAGCCTTTCCTCATGGAGGAGGTGCTCTGACCCCTTAATCATTTTTGCAGACGTCCTCTGGAGCCACTGCAACAGGTCTGTGTCCTTCATGTACTGAGAGCTCCAGAACTGGATACAGTACTCCAGGTGAGGTCTGACCAGAGCAGAGGGGCAGAATCACCTCCCTCAACCTGCTGACCACACTTCTTTTGGTGCAGCCCAGGATACAGTTGGCTTTCTGGGCTGTGAGCACGCATTGCCAGCTTATGTCCAGTTTTCGTCCCCCTTTACCCCCAAGGTCTTTTCTCCAGGGCTTCTCTCAACCCCTTCATCCCCTGTCTGTATTGATGCCAGGGGTTACCCTGACCCAGGTGCAGGACCTTGCACTTTGCCTTGTTGAACCTTATAAGGTTCACATGGGCCCACTTCTCTAGCTTGTCCAGGTCCCTCTGAAAGACATCCTGTCCCTCGGGTGTGTCAGTTTCACCACTCAGTTTGTTGTCATCCATCTGTAAACTTGCTGAGGGTGCATTAAACTTGCATTCAATCTCACTGTCTGTGCTATTGATGAAGATATTAAACTGGTTCCAGTACAGACCCCTGACGGACTCCACTTGTCATGGGTCTCCATCTGGATATCGAGATGTTGACCACTACCCTTTGAATGTGACCATCCAAACAATTCCTGATCCACTGAACATTCCACCCATCAAACCCATATCTCTCCAATTTAGAGAGAAGGATGTTGTGGGGGGACGATGTCAAAAGCCTTACAGAAGTCCAGATAGGCGTAGCAGTTTCTCTGTCCACTGATGTAATCACTCCATCAAAGAAGGCCACTGGGTTGGCCAGGGAGGGCTTGCCCTTGGAGAAGCCATCCTGGCTGTCTCGAATCACCTCCCTGTCCTCCATGTGCTTTAGCGTAGCTTCTAGGAGGATCTGTTACATGATCTTCCCTGGCACAAAGGTGAGGCTGACAGGTCGGTAGTTCCCAGGGTCCTGCTTTTTACCCTGTTTAAAAATGGGCACAATACTTCCCTTTTTCCAGTCACCAGGGACTTCATCTGACTGCCATCACTTTTCAAATGTCATGGAAATTGTCTTGGCAACTATATCAGCCAGTTTCTTCAGGACTCTGGGATGTATCTCATCTGGTCCCATAAGCTTATGTATGTTCAGATTCCTTAGGTGGTCTCAAAACTGATCTTCTCTTACACTGGAAGGGACTTTGTTTCCCCTTGCGATAGGCAGGCAGAAGCATAGATGCATGCATTGATTCAACCAACTCTCTATGCATTGCTTCAGCACTTGTTAATTCTTAGTACCTGTTGCAGAAGATCTGGTCTTTGAAAGGAGGCAGACAGGCCAGAAGCATGATTATCTCGTCTGATGCAGTTCCAGGACTTACTGGTAAACCTGTCTGTTCAAGAGCTGATACTGCTTAGTAGCAGTGCAGAGGCCAACATAATTATAGGTAGGGTTGAGAGGAGTGGTACTGCAACTGTCTTTAGATGCAATGGTATTTTAGTCTAAGAGAACGGGCATTTGACTATTACTGATAGATAGATCGGTTTGAGAACTGCCTGAGCATAAAGTTAGAAAGACTCATATAAAGGTAGGAGCAATTCTGCTGGACAAAGCTTACTGAAGGGCATCAAAATGCAGCTTGCATACAGTATAAATGTAAATCTGTTATCAGTCTGTCATGAGATTTGTGTGCTGCTGTGATAAAGAGGTTCCCACAGTGGTGATGCTTCATAGGGGAGATATTAAGCCTGAACTGAACCAGCAGCCCTGCACTTTCAGGTTGCAGCACTTCAGTAGAGTATGCCCTTGTCTGTAAGTCCTCTTAAGAGCTCCAGCATAAGAAATCTATTAGCTGTAGCCCAGGGAACTTCAGAGTATTTCCTGACAGCAAATACCTCCAGTTAACTGCCAGCAGGGTTGCTGAGTGTTTCTTTACATCTACTGCCCTTTGCTTCATGTGACTGTTTTTGACTGACCATCTTAATTTGTTGTTGATTTTCTTAAATGGCATTGTTCTGGCAGCCCTTTCTAATGCCATTTTGCACAGTTGAACCCATAGGGTGTTCTCTTTGAAATGAGAAAGCAGATGACTTGTGTCATGTGGAAAACTGAGTAATACTATCTGCTTATGGGGTCCACTGTTGGTGCAGGGGAGAAGTGGAAGTATCCATTTCCCTGTTAGCTGTCAGGCTGGAGCAATTCTAGCAGCATTATCCATAAATTACACCAATGAAATCCTCATGCATTAAATTGTCCTTTTGGCTTCAGTGTAGGTAACTTTTCATGGCAAATCTTTCAGTATGGTTTTATTTGCCTTACATTACAGTTTAGTTCTGGAGGAACTGAGGAGACATTAGTACCTGCCTTTCTGCTTCAGTGTAATAGATGTTAAGAAGTATGATATAGGCTTTCCTGCAATTTGGCAGTGTCTTGAAAGTCAGAAGTAAATAAAATACCAATCTGCTAACTAGTGCACCTCTCAGTGAGCAGGGCATTGCCCTTTTTTCTCAAGTTGGGTGAAGATTCTCTTGATGAAGAAGCAAATCTGGATGCCTGATTTCTAGGGCTCCACTGGGAATGGAAATGGAAGAGTTTAGAATCTTTTTCACTGACTAGTGCCTTATTCTGTGGTTTAAGACAGTAAGACACAATAATTTGTAACTACTGGCTTAAATTAATATGGGAGGGCAGTTGCCAAGTATAATACAAAACGTAAATTTTTAGAAGCTTGATTTCAGAGAATAAAATATGTAGGTGTTTTATGGTTATTGTACCAAGAAATGCTATCAACACATGCAGGAGACATTTGCATCAGTGTGACAGCTAATTGAATGTATCATAGCACTGGAGAGCTGGTATACGGTCTTCAGCATCCTTCAGACTACAAACCTGTTCCTGTGAGGTTATTGCTCATTTTTTTTGTGAAGTGTAAATATGTTCATATGTTTCTAGAAGCCTCTAATAGCTTCTGCAGTAGGAGTTTAATATATACGTAAAAGATATGTCCCCAGAAGGGATACTGTCTCTGCCTCGTGATTCTTCTGCATCTTCTCAGGTCTCTTTGAGTCACCACTGATGCCTTGTGACCTTAGAAAGACTTATTTTAAAAGGGATAGGTCATGGTTTTGCTTTTTGCAGAGGGTCATATTAACACTAGGGTGATAGGGGTCATGGGGGACAAAGGAAGCTGAGGGCAGAGAAGACATCTGTGCCCTTTGCAGTGCTTAGGGAAGCAAGCAGTTTATTGAAGCCGAAGGATGATGCTGAAACAATTTAGCCTGCAAATTTGAAGGACTCTGACCCTTGGGAAATTAATGTCTTGTAATTTTGCCAAATTATGGTTTGGTTTGAAGATGGTTTTTAATAAGTTTATGAAGAGATCACTTGGTAGGGCTGCCTGCCATAGCTGGGGACTGGATCTAATAATGTCTGGTGGTATAACCCTATGGCTGAACCCTGCCCAATTGCTTGTAATTGTCATCAGGTACTAAATATATCTCTGAATGTCTAGATGGGTGAATAACTCCCTTTAATAATTTTTCTGTGCAGCTGTTAATATTTCCTTCTTCCCACTGATGGTTCTTCAGGTTTATTTCTCAAAAGACTGTGATTAAAGGTTTTGTGTCCTTGCTGGGAAAGACGGGAGGATGGGCTCCCAAATCCTGTGGTCACTCTTTCCAAGAGAAGAGGCTGGCAGAGCTCAGCAGCACTGATCCATCTTAAATGCCTAGTTTAGAAAGAAAACAGATATTTTTGAGTTTGTATTTATTGACTTCATGGCTTTTGTAGCTTGGGATATGCAGATTTTGTTTCCACATTACAGGGCTAACGAATTTCAGCATTGAAAAACAGGTGATGTTTCAATATTTAGTCACTAAATATTTAGTGACTAAATATTAGTTACAATATTTAGTGACTAAAGACAGTTTATTTCTTCTCGTTACTGCTTACGGTGTCTGGTTTCTTTCTTTCATGGCTTTTTCCTCCTCTCTACTCAAACCTCTAGATGGATCTTTGCTGTGAGGTGCTAGTGAACGTTTGTGTGTGTTGTGGCATGTTGAAGCGTTGCTGTGCCACAGGTGAGTACCAGAGAGATGCTACTGCTGCCCTACAAGATCCTGTCTTGTTTTCTAGTCCCTTGCAGGCCTCATTGTTCTGGTACAGCACTCTTTAAGAAGCACTTTTATCGCTGTAAATGGGATGACATAATGCTCTGAAGATGTCGAGCAAATCAGATGTTTCTACCAAATGTCATGTGTAATGAGTTGGTAGCATGAAAATCACTTATGGTGTTGTAGTGTCTGTATGAGGGCTCCTGTTGCTCTGACCCTTCCCTCTTTATAAAAACAAGGAAGAAATGCACAAATATGGCTACCCTCCATGGGTTTTTTTCTGCTTAAAAGGTCCTCTGTGACAGCTCAAAATCTCAGGTGTTTTCAGCCCATATGAAGAGCACTTAGAGTTTTAAGTGAGACCTTTTCTCCCCCTTACTACATTATCAGTCACTACTGGTTGATAAAGGTACGCTTTCCAGTTCTCCTTTGGATTATGATGCTTTACAGACTGAGCAAATTGAGGATGCCAATTTTTAATCCATTTCAGTCATAAATGTTTCCAAAGTTCTGATTACTGAAGGGGAAAAGCTTGCTGAAAGGTAAGAATAGTCAGATATAAATTGGTGAAATTAACTCTGATTAATTGCCTGCTTGATAGTCTGTGTGCAAAAAAAAACAAACACAAAAAAATCTCCACGTTAGAGTGGAGACTTGCTGTCTTTCAGGTGCCCTTGGTTAACTTCTCTGTGCACTTGTGGCTGTGGCTGTGAGCCGGGGCCGTGGGAAAACAAACATCGCTGTGATGGAGTGGCCACTTTGTTGCTTCTCTTATAGAGAATAGAGTGGAGTCCGTCAGTAACGAAACACAATAAAAGCAAGAATCCTCACAAATATTTAATAACGGAAAAACACAATATTCAGCTGATGGAAAAACTAAGGCAAATGAGCTGAGCTGACCCTTATGCCAGGAGGAGAAATGGGCTCTCTGCAAGGTTGCAGATGGCCGGTGTTGGGTGGTTTTCATGCTTTGCTTTGGTATTGCTTGTCCAGTGCCTTCCTCCGTGTCTGATAATTTCAGTGGAGAGAAAAGTCTTAGTGGCTGCAGGATTTTACTCTGATACGTTAATATTTATACAAGTCTCTTTGATGCTGATGTATTGTTTTTCTGGGAAAGTGCTTTTATTTTTTATCTCAAAGCAATAAGTTATTCCTATTTGCCATTTTTTTACGTGGGGAAACTTCGGAGGTGAAACATTCTCCTATCTATGAAAATGAACTTTACTACATGCAGTAATACCTTCTTAAGTATTAAGACAGATACAGAGTTTGCCTTTTACTTTTGAAGTTGTAAATTCTGTTTGTCATTTTTAAATCTGCCACTCAGACCAGACAGCAAAAATATATTACTTAATTTAACCATGGCTATGATGTAAGACCTGGTGGGCATTTTATCTTTTGACTGTCATTCACTATAATGTTTAGGTCCTAGATGCTGTGGGGAATTAGTCCAAACTGTTTACTTTAGATGTTAAAAAAAACCAAACCCAACCGCAAGAGCCAGCTATTCTAAATGGTTGGAGGCAGTAAACATCAGTTCCAGAACATTGATTAATTTACTTTTAGTAACTTGATATTGAATTTTTCTCTAAATCCATACGTCATTTTAACTTAAATGTGAAGTCAACTTGCTTGGTAATTATTTTAATCGCTGTTGCATGTGGTGAGGCTTGCGTTATGCAGTACAATTGTTCTCTGGTTTCAGGTATAGAACTAAAGTCATAACAAGGTTTGGGGTTTTACTCAGTATTGCAGGCTGATGCAGTGGTTATTTAACTGTTTCTGGTTTTCCTTTAAATGCTGCAGTGTGTGATTCAGGAGAGTTCTGTGCTGAACGAAAGGAACACATGAAGCACCAGGGTGCTGCACCAGAATAGGTTTCCATAGATTTAGGCATACTACACCAGTTGAAGACACTGAAGCTTTGCAGTAAAGTTAGGTGTTCAGTTTTATCACTGTCAAAGGCTTTTCCCCCTGCTCTTTTCTCCCAGAGGTTTTCTAACATGTGCTAGTAACTCTTCTTTTATTTCCTGAGATAATGATTGAGTACAAAATCCCTGTCTTGATGTGATTTTTGGAATTAAATATAGTTTTAAGACAGAGGCCTCTGGGAATATAGTTTAGAACTGACTATTTTCCAAACATCTGTTCAGTGAAAGCAGGCAGATGCAGTCTCTCTTTGACCCAGTTGTGTTGCCTCTTTGGAGAGAGACAAGAAATACAGTTAGTAACAATCTGTATTTTCTTCTAAGAAGAGACATGCTCTGGGGTTTGTATAGCCTATTGCCGATATCAGGAGGCAGCCAGGCCAACTGGGAATGGGAGCCCTTGCTCTACTAGGCTATGGCTCAGTTTCAAACTACACGGGTAGAAAGGAAGGTTATGGACAACACTGTGAGGGACATTAGTAGTCAGTACTCCAGGTGAAATATCCCCCCCAGGAGACAGCATCTTTGACACAGCCATTGGTATCTCTGAAAGTGTTCTGCCTAGAATGGGCACACTCTTGTATCTTTCACTTATTTTTTCTTAACTGTCTAGCTTGTCTACAGAATTTGCAGTTCGCTGCTTGTGTTCAAGCTGTAGTCCTGTACCCATGCAAGCATCTGTGGTTTGCACTGGGACAGGAGTTTTTTGTAGTATCTCACGAACATTAAGTGCATTTGTGGTGCATGTCTCAGCGTAGCTAATAGCAAGCCTGTCCTCTGCTAAGAAAACAGCACAGAAGAACGTACAGTAAGGCTGTAGCATGTATTTTTCTTAAGCACCAGAGGAAGAAGTGGCGACTGGTCCATGGTTCTGTCTGACTCCCAGAGCAATTAATTCGGCAACCATCTTGTCTCCATTGAGTGTCCTGCACAGACAGCCTCTTGTTGGGGAATTGTTTGTGGCCCATAGCCTACTTCATTCTGTTTGCTTATTTTTTGAGGGTCACAGGTTTTCCTGTGTGTAGGATCAGCTTTCTTTCTGTGCCTGTCCCTAAGCCCTTTCACATGTGACGTAAGCCAGTTAGTGTGGTTAGATGTCATTGCATGCTTGGTTGCATAAAGGATGTCTTGTTGCCCTGAGCCTGCAGCTGTGACCTGCCCGGCTAAAAACCCTGGAGTCACTGACTTAGGAAATCTTTGAGGTGTAGAATCAGCTAATGACAGAACTGAGATGCATGGTAGCTTGACATTCTGGATATTTGGAAACTTTTTGTTTTTAAAATAACTTATTTTCAAAAAAGCTATTGTGGTAGAGTATTTTTTCCAAATTAACTAATCCTCAAAATATCCATGGTGCTGTGGTTTCTGGTCTCCTGGGCTTATGTATAAAAAGTTCTCATGTTCAAGGTAACCAAAGGGGAACGCACACAGCCCCCTTCAGAAAAAGACCCAGCGCTAAAAGCAAACCTTGGCAATCACTTCCTTCTTCCCGTAGCTTTCTAAGCGGTGTGACTTCACACCCAACAGCAGGCACCCCTTCTCTCCCTGCTTGTGTGCTGCTCTGGCTTCTTCCCTTCTGCTGGGGCAGTGCAATTGGTCTCAGTAAGTCCCAGTAAATTTGCAAAGTCAGTTTTAAGGGGATTATAGAAAACCTTTGAACTGACTCTCTCAAGTGTATTTGGCAGGCAGCTTGCAAGTTTTTTTCTTCTTCAGAGTCGAACAAAGCTCATTCAGTGTGTACGCAGGCATGGCAAGAAATGCACTCTTTGCCATAAACCCCTATTTTTGCAGGGGCTCTGGAGCGGTCCTGTGTGAAGCCTGCTGTATTTCAATGGCAGCGTTGAGTTGTTCTGTTTACTCCAGGGCAGGCACAGCAAAAACGTAGCTGGTTTGGTTATTTTAAATTTTAGCTTACAGTACTTGGAATGTTTCTGCATAGGCTGCTGCCTTAATTTACAAAAAAAGTATTCTCCACCTAATATTTCTTATCTTGCTTAGCTGTGTGAAAATCATAGTTTCAACAGCTCGACTATTAGCTCTTTTCCTACAATATTTGTATTTTCTTCTCAACATACAGTTGGAACATACCTAGTGAGCCCCGGGTGATGGTCTGCAGCAGTGCTTCCCGCACTGTAATGGCAGTACATTAATCATCCACCACTTACAGGCTACTGTTATTTGCAAGAGGGCTTTGAAATTCTGTGCAAGAGGTGCTTGGTTTCCTTTGCTTTTTAATTTCCTTGCTGAGCAACGACAAGCTCTCTTGTGGCTGTGCAGTGCATGCTGCTTCTAGGCCAGAGAAACTCCAGACCGGTAAAGTGAAAGAAGGGAGCAATTTGTGTCATAGATGCTGATTGATCACCTATCCCTTTGGGCATCTTTGTAATGGCCTCCCAAAAGAAAAGAACATACTGTAATGGGTGGAAAGCTGGAAGAGCCATTGTGTATTCAGCAGTGTGCAGCAGTTACAACTACAAACAACACAGTTGCTTTGACAGAAAGCCACTGGGGCGGAGTTAGGCAGTTCTGCTTTGTGACTTCCCCAGAAAGGGTCTTTGATTTTCATATACGGTGTTAGTCGGAATGAGAAAGAGAGCTTCCTGTCTTGTGCTTGCTGAGGCTTTTGATTTTTAAGTTGAATTTCTTATGTCTTCAAAGTGAGAAGAAGGTTCTAATATATTTAAATAGCTTGCATATATTGGGAGGGTGTCACGGAGCAGGGATGGCTGAGTTTTGTGCCAGGGATTCAGTTTTCTTCTCAAGACTAGGGCAGAAATTTGTTTGTTTTCCCTGATAGCTTGTGAAATGCAGTGATTGAGCATTGTCTGGCTGCATGTACCTGAATCTCAGTTTTCATACCAGCAGAGTGGATGATCATCTCTATAGATCTGCCTAAATTGCTCTACCAATTACAGTTCTCAATGTTTTGGTGTATAATTAGGCCTCTCCAGTCTCTTGTCCCTGGAATTTCAGGATCACTAGAACTGTTCTGTGTATGGCCAAAGCAGTGTTGAGGGGCATGGGTCTTTCTGACAAACCTCAAGTATTTCAACTCTGCTTCTACAGGAGCCAGAGACTGACTACAAGTTTTTGAAGTCCAGGGTTTTGTCTAAACCATGGGGCATTGCATTCTGTGGTATCCTTACATCCAGACTGCCCACCATGCAGAACAGTGTGTCACAGTATCATAGAATCACAGAATGGTTTGGATTGGAAGGGACCATGAAGGTCATCTAGTCCATGCCCCACCCCTGCAGGGAGCAGGGACATCTTCAACTTGATCAGATTGCTCAGAGCCCCATCCAACCTGACCTTGATGCTGCATCTGTCTCCCTGGTCACATGCCTGGGTGTATGTTCCTTCCTGCCCCAAAGGAACCAAACCCATACACTGAGGGCTGATACATGCACAGAGCCTCATCCCAGCCTGTACTGTGATGCTTGCTTGGGCTGGGACTATGGAGCATATTTACTTTATGGGGTTGCATCTGCACATGTTTGCTTGCATGGCTGCTTGTGTAATTTATTAGCTCTTCTTTGGGCACAGCTACACGACATAGGGATTGTTGCTGCTGCTGAGGCCAGCACAGTTAGGTCCATCTGACACAGCGTAGAACCAGCTGGAGTTTTAAATAACTGGGTTTTTGAGGCACTGCTTCCAGAATGAATCGTCTGTCTGAAGCAGTGGGTCTGTAGGGATACATCTGCGGTGGAGTAGTAGCAGGATGACACATCTGGGCAGGATGCTCCAGCTGCAGGGCAGTTTTTCTGTTCTGGACCCGACCTGTGCCTGTATCTTTCCTTTGTGCCCTTTCCTGCTGTGTTTGCAGAGCTGGTCTATGGAGCCAGCCTGGGTAGCTTCGTGCTGGTGCTGAAGACAAGCCATGGGACAGCTTAAAGGTTTCTGGGCAAGAGTTTCAAGCAGGGAGCAACTATGCAAGTCACTGTGTGTGTAGCTCTAAGAAGTGTTTTGTGTACCAAGATGATGAGGGTAGAGCAAGGCTGGAAATAAGAGGATAAATGGCTGCAAGGTGCTGTTTTCATTCTCCCTGACATTTATACCCATGTCTTTGCATCAAAATCAGTCAAGCATGTGGAATGTGCTTTGGTGCAATACACACACTCTGAGGGCAAATGAGAAATGAAGAACAAAGTAGAACTGGCTGAAATCGAGATGATCCTTCACTAACATCACCCACTTCAAACCTCTGCTCACCTGGTAGCTGTATCAATCCCAGCGATGCAGCTGCTTAGTATGCATCTTGGGTCACTTCTGAGGCTATGATTCAGAAGCTGCTGAAGTTCTTCCCAGGCACGGAATGGAATTGAACAACTGCTTTCCTGAATTTGAATCATGTTCGTTAGTGCAGATTTTTATTGTTTGCATTCTAGTGTGAAGCAACTCTTTTCCATTAGTGTTTGGTTTTTACATTTTCACCACGTTTCCAACATTAACCATTCCTTTTTTTTTCCTTTTGTTTTCCAGGAAAAGAGGAGTAGAAGTAGTACAGGTGAGTAAAAACTATATTTGATTGTTTTCCTCTCTGTTTTCTTATAAAGAAGGTTACTGATTTTAAATGCTGTCATCTAGATGTCAACATGACCTGGTCTTAATTTTTCTTTGTTTTCCATTCAGTTCTCTGCTACAGATACTGTTTTGGGAAAAAAGCATCCCCCTTTTGTGAAGCATATGTTTAGGCCACCTAGTCTTAACTCAACAGGTGCTTTGGTGAAAGTGGGAATTAGAGTAGGCTTTTTTTATATTAGTTAATAAGATCTGATAGCTGATGTGGCTCTGTTTATTGAATTCATGTAAAGTTAGGCTTAACAGAAACAGGAGCTGGCCTTTGAAAAAAAACTATGGCAGAAGGAATGTTTTTGTAACTTAGTGAGCAAAGAATTTATACTGAAGTACCTTTGAGTTGTAGCCCATCTACTGATAAGTTCAGGTGTTGGCAACATCTGTTCTTTTCCAGGTCTGAATGGTCATATTTCACGGTAGATGTTACTTAAATGATGATGGCAACTTGGGAAAGGTATTATGTTACAGTGACAACTGTAACATAGAACACTGTAGCCCTAAAATATAAAAGGGGAAGCCTGCTCTTTCCTTCTGGCTTACTTTGTGTATTAGAAGAGCTGTGTGTCATAGGTTTCACTCTTGCTGATGCTTTCCTAGAGCTCATTTCGCTCTTGGAGGTGGTCAGTGTCTTCCTCGTACTTGTTTTCTCATATTTCGATAGCAGAGATGAAACTGCATCAATAGAGAGGACAAAGGAGAGAAGAGGAAGACAGGGTGTTAGCCACTGATAGTTGAGGATGCTCTTAAGTCCATGTGGAAGATTTATCAGCACTAGCAGGAAATAGGAGAGAAGCACTTTTATAAAAGTAAATTGAAAAATCAGGCCATGTTATTTTAAAGAATCCACTATCAGAATAGGCTTTAAAAAATTCTCATTGCTAGTTAAACTGGAGAGTGTTTCAGATATGTGTGGTTGTCTGAAAACTGCAGGGCATTACAAGGAAAAAGGGCATATACTTTACTGGCTGCAATTAACCTTTCACAACTACAGCATCATCTTCCTTACTTGTACCTGCTATTGCTTAGAGCTAAGGGGCAGCTTCTTTTGTCAGTTGTGATAATAACGTCTCCAGATGGATAAATACAAACCAGCAGTTGTGAAGCACAGCTTCACGAGCAGCACAGGGAGAAAGCCAGCCTATATTTGTGTCACTGTCTAGGGAACAGTGTTATTTTAATAATATAATTCAATGTCTTCTTTTTTTTTGTCTTTCACCTGCACTGTACTTTTGAGAATAAGGTGCTCATATGATGTGAATTCAATGATGTGCTAATTATCTGAGCAGAGGGCAAATTCCATTTTACCTTGTGGATTAAAGTTACTGTCCTTTCACAGGATACCTGTTTGACTTCAGATGTTTGTGTAGCTTAATTGCTAGTCATCAGATTGAAAGGATTTCTTTATTGGAAGGGTATTTTGCGAAACATTTGGACAGGACTTTATGTAGAAGTACTTCATGGTCTCAAATTTCACAGCATAGCTGAGATGTCAGACTATGCTATACTGGGAATTTGTGCCTCAAAGGCACACCTTGAACACTGATGCCTGCTGCTCTGCTAGAGCAGGATGTATGACTGTGATGACCCCTTGCCTGTCACTTGTGTGTTGCTTCATGTATTCTGGCGGGTGTACTTGTGGCAAGTAGGAGAGGTATCAGAAATGGGCTCTTTCTCCATCCAGCATTACTAAAAAGCTTTGCTTGAGTCACCTCACATGGTCCGTCCTACTGGTCCTGCTTCTAGATGGACGATGTCCTGAAGTGTATCTGCTGGGCAAATTTTATTTGACAGAGGGAATATTGCTTTGTTAAGCAGCAGTGTTTCTTTGATTTGTTTCTTCTTCTCCTTTAAAGAACCTATCTTGTTCAAGAGAAAGCAGCTCAACAATAAAGTAACTCAAAAGACAGAAATACACAGGCTGTTTATCTATTTTTCTTCTTTACATAAATAGAAACAATTTTCTGAATGTAGACATGCTTTCTAGTATTGAGTCGGAGGTGAGGTTCAGTTACTGTCTTCCAGATAGCACAGCATGATGGACTGCCACGTGCTGACTTCTGTGAACAGACAGCAGATTATTCTTTTCCAAAGAAGTTTCACAGGGGCAGGAAGGAATTTTCTGCTTCTAAAGGGAAGTGTTCAAATAAGCAGCTGTGTGACTTTTATTTCCTTCCTGCAGTATGGAATTAGGGCGGTCCTCTATTTTTTTACTTAGACTGATGAAATCCTCTTACTTTGCTTACTTAGGGCTAATTGTGCTATATAGATTATCAGCGAGCTCCTGCTAGACAGCAGTTAGTGTTCTGTGACTTGTGGTCAAGTTCTGTTTTCTCTTGTCTCAGACATTCAATTTCAGCAGAAAGAGTGGTTCCAGCTTTCTATTTTTAACTGAGTGAGGAAACGTGTATCCTCTGAAGAGAAATAATGGAAGAAAGGACTGGCAGTGCGGTGCTAAGCAGGTATGCACCGTTATTCAGCAGTTAGACATTGTTCACATCTCACATTGAAAACAAACAAAAGAACATCTCAACTCATGTAGTGATAAGTAATTGGTTTTTTTAAAGAAATACTGATTTAATTCTAATGTAATGAGTATTCACTGTGAACTGAACGCACAGGAGCTGAAATGTGTGATGTTATATAGTACAACTGAGTAACATCTATCAAACTATCTGGCTTAAAAGTTACTATGGTAGATAAATTAAATAAAAAGCTTTCAAGGTTATGAACTTTCCAAAGACAGTATGAATCTCAGCCTGCACCCAAACGCTTGGGGGCGTGAATGGGTTAGCTCATTTCTGTTTTTCCACTGGACAGTGGCAGAACTCTGAGCAGCATCATCTTTAAGATCTGGCAATGGGTTTGGATCTAGATTTCTTTCTACAGTTTAAATCCAAGTCAGTGGGGTAGCTACAAACCAGTGTTATCACAAGAAAAAAAAAACCCAAATGTCTTCCTGGCTTTTAGTTATGGGCTTTTAATAATATACTGTGCTGTATCTCTTACCTCGTGGCAGGTTATTTGCTTGATTTTTTTAAAGTAGGTGTCATCCAGGTATCAAGATGCTTTTTAAATTTGGATACTAACTTGTTTTTACCCCGTGAAGTAAGGAGGCACTCTTGTGCTAGTTTTGCAGAAAGGCAGACTGAAGGATGTGTCCAAGCTCCTGCAGGGAACCTGTAGCTGTGCCAAGTCCAGTGCTGTGGGGAGCTGTGTGGTCAAACCTGGATGGCAGGAGATCCAGCTGTGTCAGTGCTGTCTGAGCAGGGCTTTGGGGCCACATGTTGCTCAGCATTTGGGCCTTCCTTGTGCTGCCATGCTGGACACAAAGGGAAGAGGAGAGCTGGTGAAGGTGGTCAGCAGACATGGTGCTGCTTGGCTTGCTTTCAGTGAAAGAACATGATTCAGTTACTTTTAATGTTAAGGCTGCATTTAAAGTGTTCTGATTGCGTTGCTCTTACGGTTCCTGTGGCAGTTACATACCTCCCCTTACAGGGAAGCAAAGCGACAGGCCAGTCAAAGCCAAAGTGGGCTTTCTCGGTGCCAGAGTCCTTCCCTGTTATCACTTTTTTTTGGTTTTTTTTTTTGCCAGCTCTTCCAGCCCCCTGCAACTCTGCCTGCTCAGCTGGAGTGGCTTAAGCTGGTGGCCAGAGGATGCTTTGAACTGGTGGCAAATGCGACCCCAGCCCATCTGCCATGGCCTGCAGACAGTCACTGTGCAGGCAGCAGCTGGCAAGGCTGAGGCAGAGCAGCTCTTGCACTGGCATTGGGGTCACTTGCCAGTAAATGCTTGAACTGAAGCGTTTCTTAATAATTTCTTTCATCACTGTTTCAAGAGAAAGACTGCCTCTGAAGTTATGATGAAGCATTTACTATAAAAAAAATCATTTTCTGTAATGGAATCCAGCAAAGTAGGACTTGGGGTAGTTTCTAAAAGGTTACGCTGTTTCTGATCTGCTTTACTAAAAGCTTGTTTTTGTTCAGTTTCACCCCTCTATCCCTCAGATTAGCATAGGGCAAAATTTAGAATTGAAAATTGTCGCTGCTTCTTTAGTCAGTAAAGTATGCAGTTCCTTACAACTCCTGGCGAGGGAGAGAGAGAACTCCAGCTACCTTCTTTTCAGCAAGGAAAAATCTGTTCAGCTTAGTTTGAAGAATGTAAGATGGAAAACGTGTGCAGTGAATTGGAAATCATTACAAGTACCTCTGATGGAGACATGCATTTATTTTTGTTTCACAAGCTATGCAAATCCAGAATAATTAGCTGCAGCCCTTTGGCTTCTGACAAATTGCCAGTTCAGTCTTTGTGTGACAAAGTTTGAAGCCTTCTTATTTCTCGCGACTTCAAAGCTGTTTCAGGCACTTCCACACCCCAGCTTTCCTAGAGCTCTCACTCATATTTTTTTTATTTTAAAATAGAAAAAAATTCCTATTTTCAGTGGGTATTTTTGGTTCGAATGAACGCTAATGCTCTTTTATCTTAGAAAGATGTTCTAGTCAGTTGGCTATGAAAGTGGGATTAGTCATTGTATTTCAAGCTGCACATTTTTTAATAGCAGTGGGATATGGAAGACAACATGTTTTTCAATATGGAACAGCTGATTATAGTAATTACAGTGATCTCGGGTGCTGTTTTATTTTTCATTTCCCCCCAACACTCTGGGAATTGAGATATTTGACATCTTTCACTTTGAAGAAGAAAATCGTCCTTTGAGCTGTGGATTTACTGGAGCCTGTGAAGGAGAATAGAAGGTCCCCTTGCTCCCTTTTACATTCTTCAAAGTAAAATACCAATGACAACAGTTTCCACGAATTGTTGCCAGGGAACTGTTGTTTTCTTGAAATGCAGAGTGGTTTATTTTCACATGAAGTATTAATGGAGTAAGCTTGGAACAGCAGTGTTCTAGCTGAGAAAAGGTGCTTATAAAATATATATACGATAGCATATACAGAAGAACGTGACTGGAAAGCTTCCAGAGCAAGCAAGGTTGTTGAGATGTTGGAGAGTTGGCTCTCTAGTAAAGGGAGAAGAAAGTTTATTTTTTCATGCTTGCCAGGTCCTCAGTGAAGTGCATGTTCTGGGAATAGCAGTCTGCTTTGCCTTCAGTGTGTTTTTTTGGAAGTGATGCTACAAAAGCCCTCCAGCTCTCCCCAGTCCAGGTTGTGTTAGGTACTTTGCTCATGCTTGAAGGTGAGGGCTTGCTGATTAAAATCTTGAAATGATCCCAATACTTCTTAGTGCCAGTGCTATGCAGTGTCCTAAGCACGCAAAGTGGGATCTTCCAAAAATGGGTAATAATCTCTGCTTCAAACCTGGAAATAGCAGGCCCATGGAAGAATGAATCTCAGACGGAATCCTGTCTCTGGCCCTTCTCCATAGGGGAGATCCCTCTATGTGAAACCTTCTTCGTACCTAAGAAGCAGCATTGCGCAGCAGGAATGAAGCACAGGTTCCAGTGCCAGGAGGGATGTTTTTGGCATGCTGTTATGTATTGCATCAGCAGATCAGTCAGTTAGGTACAGCGTTGCCCTTTCTGGTCCAGTGGGGAAGAAGAATAAATGCAGAGCTGGAGCAGGGAAGGAAGAGAAAACTAGAGAACATTTCCACCATGTGGATTAAGCAGATTAAATAAAAAAATGCGTATTCTTAAAAATAAGACAGAGTAAGTCGAACAAATCAAAATGCATTTAGATCTGATTTATTTTTGCTTTTGTTGGGTGAATGAGAGAACCACGAGGAAATTCTCGTGGCTCAGAGAGTGCCTCTTACTAATTTGCTTGACTGCTTTATTTTGACTGTGAATCCCAGTGGCCTTGGAGAGATGTGGGCTCCACAGTGACTTGGAAAAGTCACCCGGGTGAGTGGAAACATTACTGAGATTTAGAAGTCTGCTACTAATGTGTCACAAATGGCTGTCAGGTTTGAGCTTGTACTGCTTTGGCCCATGGAGCCAACTCTGCTTACATATAAATGTCTTCCCAGATGCTTCTCTGAACTACGCAGCTTAATAAATCCCTCCTCAAGAAACAGCATGGATAAAAAATAAGACCCTGACAGGGAGTAAAACTCTGTATTTACCTCCTTTTAACAAGGAATATTTGCACAAAATGACAATTAGACATTGTTTTTATTAATCATGGTTACTGTAGTGGTGCCTGTGCATCAGTAAAGACCGGGCTTTAATTTTGGGCCACATGAAACAGTAGGATTATTTGTCTCACTGAATTCGGGTGTTGTGATATGGCATCAAAGTGGAGTGTGTTTGGAGATGTGACTCAGAAAATGCCTCATTTTAAAACCAACATGCCTCATTTGTGGTTTGCTGAAACTGCAAAGTCTGTGTTGAAGTACAAATATGTATGTAGCTCTTTTGACCTTTTCTGAAGTTTTTTTCTTGGAATAAGGATAGGGAGTTAATATGGTATATGGCAAGGGTGACTGTACCTCTGACCCTGGCACTGAGGTGTCCTCTCTCAGCTGAATGCCCCATCCTTTGTTTTGGGGATGAAATCTTGCAGTTTTCTGCTCAGACAGAGCTGAAAACTCACCCTTATGACAACAATTATAGCCTTGCCTTTGATCCTGGGGTTTTGTCCCAGAGGAACAACCATGTTCCTTTGGGAGCAATGACTCCCTGTATCCGTAGCTCAGACTTACTTTCTTCCAATCAAACCTTTATAGAGAGAATATTATCAGAACTGTCTTTATGCCTGCCTTCTTCAGTGAAGGTTCTGGTAGGTCTGAACTTCCAGAGGGTTCTGCAGAAGATCAGTGGAGCTTAGGAAGTCTTTTTAGTATATGTTGTTGACTCTTTCCTTTCTCCAGCTTCTGCATAAGTTACTGCTTTGATCTGAGCTGTGACCTGAAGTAATTGTATCTGAAGATCATTGCATGCTTGTTTGCTCTTCTGGCACGTCACAGTTAAGAGGAGACAAACATACATGTTGCAAGATTGAATGTGTTTCCAATAAAACCTGGTGTTTAAAGACATTAGGGCCTAAAATTTTCTTAAGTTTTTCTTATATTTGGTCTTTAGCCTAAAGTTAGAGAAATTCTTAATGCATGTACTTCAGCCATGTATAAAACAGTGCACATTCAAACGCAGCAAACCCTGGAAGTGTTTTCCTGAACCTGATTGCCTTCATGGCATCACACCTGAAGAAAACAAGAGTGGCTTCAGCTTAATCAGAGCAGCCAAACTATTTTCCCGCCTCTCCACCCCCTTTTGTTTAACTCCAAGAGGCACCGTGTTTTAAGAATGATATGTTTTGCTAGAAGGAATATTTATTATTCACCTTAACTCTGCATTTCTGGTGAAAGCAGTGTATCTGGGTTTTTTCTTTACTTTGGCAACAGTGGAGACCTCTTTTTGCGGCATTTCTAAAGATAGGCAGATCAAACTGAAGGGGTTTCTGCATATGCTGTAGATGCTTTCTGTCCCTTTGGTTTTTATTTTGCAATATATCTCATATTGACCTAGAGTATTGATGGAAAGCATTTGTGGACTTCTTAGTTTATTTTTGACTTATTGACTTTATCACTGTCTAATTTTTGAGAATATTTACTACTTAAGGTAATTTTGCACTAGTACCAAAGGTAGAGCAATTAATAGCTTAGAGTGGAAATCATTGAACAAAGGATTTCACTCTAGGGAAGAAAGGAGAGACCTAGATGATATATAGATGATTATAAGCATAGTTTCTCCAAAGTGAGATATAAATGGGTTATCCAAAATGTGTGTTTCTTTAACATAAGCTTATGTTTATAGAAAATTTGAGAGTTGTGGTATGTTTGTTGTTATTTTCCATCCCTCTTCCCTCACATGACTTGTAAAAAAGGAGATTGCTGTGGCAACTCCCTAGATGAGATTAGTGTGGCTCTCTGCTGGTAATACCAAGAGGAAGGGTGGGCCAGCCAAGGTTGTTAAATGGATCAAAATAGTCATTGGATACCTAAGGGTATGATCTTCCCTAAGCAGTCCCATAGCAGGTGGTAGAAATGGAGTCCCTCTTTTGAAAGCTCTCTTCAAAGAGAGAAGGTTGAGGGTAGGAGTTAACTTTCTTCCTGTAGACTGGAGGGGAGGCTGGAGACATGCCTCCTCCAGCAGGTTTGTGAATATATCTCTATTGCTCTACTGCCATTTAAAGATGGCGCCATTTAAATATGGCATCATTTAAAGTTAAGTTTAGTTGGTTAAGTTCCCTGCTGGTGACAGATCCTCTAAAGTTAAGTTTAAAGACAGTGTGCTGCTGACATAGTATCAATCCCAAAGCCAGAGGAACCATAAAAGCCACTGAGCTTCACCCATGCAGTGCTGCGAGCTGGTTTCATTCATGGTAGTCACAGCCTGTGCTCTGTTGCTTCTCTTCCAGCTCACTCATCCATACAGCACTGTAGGTTTGTTCCTAGGTGACTCTGTATCCAGGTGCACTCTCTGTGACTCAGCTGTGCATTAAAAACAAAGCAAACCCAAACCTGCCTTTGGTATACAGCATAGATTCGTCACTGAAATGGTGGGACTCTAGTATGTTTTAATTGTTCTCTTCTTATTTTAAGAATATTTTTGTAAAGGAGTAAAAAAAATTGATTGTTGCTCATATTATAGAGGAATAAAAGCAAGAGGACCTTGTCCTCTGTAGTTTTGCTTTTTCTTGTTGACCTCTAGGACCCCAAGGCACTGCTGTCAATTAACCACTCATTAAGATATCAGACATTTCTGCCATGATGAAAAACCTAAGTCAAACTGAGTGTTGCTTCTTTGAAAAATAGCACAACAGAGGCAATGAGTGGAGAGCATAAGCTACACCTATATGCAATCATAGACTGCTTCTGTCACTGCTAAGCAATGGACCTATGTTGTATTATTCTTTGGCTGTTATTTTAGGATCCAGGGTAGTTCAGTGTCTTGCTCAAGTTCACTAATCATTTTTTCAACCTGTGGTTGCTTCAATAAATTATAGTTGCCTCATTTTAATTTCCCAACTGGCATGCTTCCCTGAATAAAAGGTGTTTTATGTCTAATTTAAAGTCTCTATACATGTTAACTCATATGTGTAGGATGTTCTCGTTTCAGTGTTTGTTATCAGGTGGGTTTTCAGTAGTTAGTGAAGACCCGTTTTTAAAAAAAGTATCCCTCCCGGTACCTCGCCAAAGTGCAGACAAGTTATTTGCCATCTTTTGACAGAATCATCTGAAAACGGGATGGGAAAGGTGCCATTGGAACTGAGCTAATACTATAAGAGACTGAAATATAGGGGAAACAACTGTTGCAGAGGAATTTTTGGCTGACTTTGCAAACAGAGAAAAGCTTTCTAGCTTTATTTTTGTAGTAAATTGTTGTTCGAAGCCAAGAGCTTCTTTTACTCAGTAAAGTCTAAGTACATCTGAAAATCTTTTCTTGTAAAAGAAGCGTCATTGCACAGCTCTGCTGTCCTGTAACCTAACATAAAGGTATCACAGTATCACAGTATCACAAGGTTGGAAAGGACCTCTGAGATCATCAAGTCCAACCTATAACCCAACACTAACACCAACCATCATCTAGACCATGGCACTCAGTGCCACATCCAATCTCCCCTTAAACACCTCCAGGGTCGGCGACTCCACCACCTCCCTGGGCAACGCATTCCAATGGCCAATCAACCTTTCAGTAAAGAACTTCTTCCTCACATCAAGCCTAAACTTTCCCTGACGAAGCTTGAGTCCATGCCCTCTAGTTCTGTCACTGGTCACCTGAGAGAAGAGACCAACCCCTGCCCAACTACAACCTCCTTTTAGGTAGTTGTAGAGAGCAATGAGGTCTCCCCTGAGCCTCCTCTTCTTTAGACTAAACAGCCCCAACTCACTCAGTCGCTCCTCATAGGGCTTATGCTCCAGCCCCTTTACCATCTTCGTTGCCCTCCTCTGAACACATTCCAGTATCCTGACATCTTTCCCAAACTGGGGGGCCCAGAACTGTACACAGTATTCCAGATGAGGCCTGACTAGTGCCGAGTACAGGGGGACGATAACTTCTCTGGTTCTGCTGACTACACTATTCCTGATGCAGGCCAGAATGCCATTGGCCTTCTTGGCCACCTGGGCACACTGCTGGCTCATGTTGAGCTTCCTGTCAACCAGCACTCCCAGGTCCTTTTCTGCCTGACTACTCTCCAGCCACTCTGTCCCCAATCTGTAGCTCTGCATGGGATTGTTGTGTCCAAAATGAAGTACCCGACATTTGGACTTATTAAACATCATCCCATTGGAATCGGCCCATCTCTCCAATCTGTCCAGGTCCCTTTGCAGGGCCATCCTACCTTCTAACAGATCAACCCTTCTTCCCAGTTTGGTATCATCTGCAAACTTGCTGATGATGGACTCAATCCCCTCATCCAGATCATCAATAAAGATATTAAACTTTCCAGTGGCAAAGATTAGAGAACAAGCTAACTGCAGTCTATAGAGAATTTATGTTGATTGTAGAGAGATCATTTGTACTTTAGGTTAGCCTTCAAAATGTTCTTTCCTGTGACCTAGATGAGCTTATCTTGTAATACCCTTTCCTTTATGGTAACGTCCTTAAGTGGCTGAGAAAAGAACAGCAGCTATAAAGGGCAAAACAGAACTTTAACTACAAAACAATTTGAAATGGAGTTAAAGCTGATTAGTTGTTGCTGAGACTGCTGTGATGACTTACGTACTATTCAAGGCCTTAATGGCTGGTTATCAGTGAACTAAGTGACTAGAAAGCAGGTAGAGATAGCATTTGCTCCCTGCTAGTGACAGATCCTCTGACCCGTCCCTGCTACTGATTGTTTTTCCACCTCTGAGCCAAAAAGGGCAGGTTGGTGTTACCATTGGGTTTCTAACAGTGAAGTTCCTGCATTTGCCAGAGGACCTTGATCTTGCCAGTAGAGTAAGTGCCCCATCCTTGAGCTGCTTTCAGTTCCTGCTGAGTGAGGAAACATCCCAGGTGAGTCTTGCCTAACAGATGTGTTGGATACTGAGGTCCTCCACTTTCTTTTGATAAGCGCTGTCCTTGCTTGTCTTAGATGCTGGTCCTTGCTTGTCTTAGATGCTGGTCCTTGCTTGTCTTAGATGCTGGTCCTTGCTGAGTCTCTTAGCTTTTTCAACCTGCTTGTATGATTAGATTGGTGTGTCTCTAATTGTTTCAACTATGTTGGCTTTGTGAGCACGGTGCGTGGCAGAGATATGGTAGTGCTGTGCCTGAGTTGGTACAGCTGGTCTCTGGTTTGTAGGCAGCTTCTGGGGCCAGAGCATGTTCAGTCTGTCCAGTACAGTCCAGCTCTTGCAGCACCTTTTAAGGGTTGGTTGGTGTAATGTCTTTCTCCGTAGTTTAGGGGCGTCAGCCCTTTGTGTACAGCAGCACAGTGGCTTGTGTTTACTTCTGCATTGGTATAGAGTAGGTCCAACTTCAGTATAGTGCAAGGAAGGGAAGAGGATAGCAACACACCCTGATGGTCACTGGGTAATTAATTTGCATTGTGAAGAGTTAGATAGCAAGTGGAAATGCATTTTCTCAGCCATCTTTTCCGCTTCGGCATTGGCAAGTTCCTTTTTTTGTTAAATGGCAAAGTCCTTTTAGACACTGAAAAGGTTTAAATACTATTCTCAGAAGGTCTGCTTTCATCACACTCCTGGCGTTGGTTAGTAAGTCCCTGCTCTTCCTGCCAATATATACTCCTGTGTGGAAGGAGGAACTCTCCAGACAGTCATGGAGGAGGGAATACCTTACCCAGAGGTTGGCCTAGCAAAACCCCAAGGACCCAGCTTGCAGCAGTGGGAGAGCAGTTTTCTCAGCTTGGAGGGACTGAGCTCAAACCAAAAATGCTTCTAGAAGGCAGGAGTGGCCAGCTCGTGGCTCTTGAGCCACCTGGGACTTGAAAGCTGTTCTCATGTAGCTGCTAAGCTGTGGTCATGTCCCAGGAGCTGTTGTAGTCCCAGATCAGCTGAGGCGGTTGTGGCGTGTGCTGTGCTTTCTTAACAGGCAGAATGGGGGTCTACTGCGTATTTTATAGCTCTTGACTGTGTGATGGGTCCTTTTCATATCAGCAGATCTGACTGCTTTTCCTTACTGCTGAATATTCCTAGTTTTTGAGGATTTTTTTTATTACTATTGTCCGAGGCTCTCCTGGGGTGGGTACAGCCTTTCCGCTTACAGCATAAGTAATTTGCAAGTAATATTATGCTGTCTTTTTTAGCTGTGTGTAAGGAATTGCAATGTAAATGCTGCATAATCATGCATGAAAAATTGTCTGTCTATGGAAATGCTGTCTTGAAGGTCATCTTTGTTACTGCCCAGATATGTTTGTCTGTAGCCAAGTTTTGGTGCAGTAATACCATCAAGTTAATGTTTAGAAGAAGAGCTAACAGTTTACTTTATCTTCAGTGGACAGAAGTACCAAGCATAGCTGCTGACGATTGGGAATTTTAATTTCTTATGCATTTTCTTAAGATTGATGTGGTAAAACTTTATTTATTGAATGTGTCAGGATTGTTTATGATTTTGTCTCAAGAATTTCGTGTGTGTGCAGAGGATCACTTAGCAACAGCCTATGGCACAGCAAGGTAGCCTGTGACATGGTCACGATGAACCATAAAACAATGAGAAAACACCTAGAAACAGCAAGTAAATAGAAATTTAAAGGAAAACAAAGCAGCTCATTTATTGAAGAGTTCCATGTTTCTGTGGGGCACTGTTTGTAATATTCTTTACTTTTTAGTCTTTACTTAAATGTTTGTCATCCTGATCTAATGACACTCTGCTTTTGTAGATGTTACGGGATGTCAGCAGCTGTTGTAATGGAGCATCTCCTGAGTATTTAAAATAGAAGCAACTATTTCATATTAAAGCAACTCACTTTTGTCTGTTAAATCTTCTTAATTAGTTCTTCACCAAGTAATAGCTAAGGAATAAAATTTCCCTGGAGGGGTCTGGGATCTGGACTGGTATTTCAACTTTACAGCTCTCTGCTAATGCTATAAGACTCTCCTGTTTATAATAATGAACATTTCTTTTCTGAAAGTGGTGGGGGTTTTGGCTTGCTTAGGTTTATGGGTGTTGTTCAGATCGAGAGGGATTATTAGTTCAAATTGGAATTTCTATGTGTTTAAGGCCATTTATTATTGTATATTCATACCAATAAGTTGCTTGACCTAAATGCCTTAGCCTGCACTAGAGGTGAAAGCTGAGTACAGTCAGAAGACTTACTCTTTTATAAAAAATTGTCTTCAAGAGTCTAAGATATGAACAGTAAATACATGGAAATGCCCCACATTTGTGTATAGCAGGCAACAGTAACTTAACAGGAGCAAAGCTGACATTGTGTTGATGGATGTTATTGGTTCAAGGAGTGCATAGTAAGTGGTGGTGGGGACAATGTTGAGTGTTGAAAGGCAATGCTTTTGGTTTTTTCTTAACTATTCTTTCTGATTCTGGGGTGTGGGCTGAAGAAAGTCTACTATTTCTTGAGCTTTTCAAGAAGAAACAAACTGCAATATTTGTGTTTAGGTCTAGTGTTACCCGAGTGTTAAGAGTTTGGGTAAAAATCTAAGTTTTACTGGGAAAGGTGAGATTTTGGTGGAATTGATTTCATTATTGTTGCTATTCCTGCAGTCACTTCAAGTTCTTAGTTGCCTGACCTTAGAATCTGGAGTCTTCAGGGAGGAGAAAACAGGGAATCTTATTATTTTGCTTGGAAAATACCCTTGTAGTAGGGAAAGTATGAAGATACAGTGCTGAGCATGAGTATTTTCAGCTAAGGTCCTTTTTGAAGGACCTTGTCTTTCCTCAATTGCTAACTTACCCTGCCATACAACAAACCTGTAAGGTTTCAATTCTCTCTCTCAGTTTACAAACCCAGAACTGTGTCTGTAATACATTTTAACACAGAGGGGCTGAGATCCTTCAGTGTAGTGTACTTCGCTGACTTGAAGGTTGTCATGCTTACTTCATTCATAACACTACATATGGTGAAAATCATACTTCACTGTGTTGTCGAGGCCGTGGATTTATCTAAGATAAGCCACCTATAAGGAGACAGGGCAAGGTCACGCGTTCATACAGGCAGTATGTTTTGGGTAGGGTTATCACACAGTTTGTTTAACCTGACGGAGTAGGTCAAACCAAACTTGTCTTGGTTGTCTTGTTCTGTGTGTGTAAAGAGATTGTCTAAGGTTGTGCTGTCTTTTCTGCATATGCTTGCAGCAGTTAGAAATTTGAATAAACTACATTTAATGGGAACTAGAAACCATTAGTTGTGGCTGGAGCTTTCAGTTAAGTGCCCTCATTGCACTCGCTTGAATTTATAAGCACATACAGTGTTTCCTGTCATTTCAGTCTGATATTGGGAATGTAGCAGACTTTTTCTCCTGTCTGCTTGTGGCACTGGACACCTACCTGCTTTAATATCCATTGCTTTTTCATGTGTTTGTCACTTCACCTATTTCAAAAGCTGTACATTTGACCAAGAATAAATGGGTGCAAGAATATAAATAAACTCTATACAAAATATAAATAAACTCTATACAAGTTAATCTAAAACTCAAGATCATTAAAATAGTATTTGTATATATGTTCTATGAAGGCTAACGCTAAAACATTAGATGATGCGTTTCTCAGTGTTGTAGTTTTTGGATAAGATACTCAAAATGCAGCAATGAAATGGGTACCAAAAAGCTAAATCTCCTTAATTTCCATCCTGAAAGCATGTATTTGTGTCAGTATATATACACACACACATATATATTGCTTGTCATTGGTTTGCATTTTGTCCCTTATTTTATATAGTTTTACTGGCTTGTTTGTTTAAGCTCTGTGTGGGGGACTTCCTTTGAGCTCAACGTTTCTGCAGTTAGCATAAGCAGGTTAAAGCTGAGTGACAGAGCTTTTGAAGAGCAAATCTCAAACTTCAAACCACACTTTGCACTGGCTACTTATTCTCCCTTGTTCCCCTTCACAAATGTCTGGGCAGTGGTGTTCAGAACAGGCTGTACTGAAGGATGTGTCTTTGGGGCCTGTCCTGGGCTTTTACTTGAAGTTGGCTGGAGGCAAGCCAGCTCTTCATTTTGAGGTTGCAAAATTGTGCTAGCGTGGCAGTGAACTGGCTTTGTTTCTCCATGGCCCTTACTGGTCTCCTGAGCCCTGTGTCACACAGTGAGACCAGGCAGCATCCCTGTCAGAGCCAGGTTATGTCTCCTCTGACTGTTCAAAGGGAGGCAGGTCGTGCATGTTGCTGCCTGTAGGTGACCACAGACCTAACCAAAATCTGTTAATCTGTGCAAATGTGGTATTTGAATTACTGTTTATGTGTAGAGCACAATATGATGCAGTATGATGAGCTATTAGGACAGTCTCCTCTAAACTACTTGGCTCCTTTCTGCTCCTTGCTAGCTATGTACCAGCCTGACCGCTGTTTGTCACACCTTGTTTCCTTACCCGAGAGAGGCAGAAAAGTGCTTTGAATGTTGAGTGTTACCTGTAGCATGTTCTGGGTTTTAAGTTGTCGTAGTAGCTGCTAGCCAGAAGTGGAAGCCTGAATGTTCGAACGCTTGTAGTAGAGTCCCTGTGTCTCTGTGTGGAGTGCTGCCTGTTGGGCACTATTGGATGCTGAATTACAGCCTGAGACTGACTACCATGTTCTCAAAGAAAAATGTGATGGAACCAGTGCTGCCGGAACTCAATTGGCATTTATTTCACCAGATTTTGAAAGGTGACATTTTTTAATGGCGTAAAAAGTGTAGTTGGAACCTGAAACTTGCAAGCATTGCAAGATGAGATGAACTAGTCAAGGGGAAATAACCATTGAAAGATATTACTAAGTATCAAATTTGCTTCACAGTTCATTGAAACTGTTTGAAATCATTATTTTATTATTTTCATGAAGATAGGTATTTTGGCAGATTGTTGGTTATGATGGAGGTCATGGTGAGGGGAAGTTCTGTGGCTTGGACTGTTAGACAAGTCAGTTGACCACAGTGGTCCTTCTTGTGTCTGAAATCTGAGGGTAGGTAGCTAAATAATAAACTTGCATTTCAAAAGTACTGAGCAGCTGCCGTTAAGGTTCATGGAAAATGCCACATTGTCCAGCTGTTTCCTCTGGGTGTCAGTACGAATGCTGCAGCCCACTTGGCAAAAACTTTTGTCTGTGTGAGTCCTGTTCTGTCTGTCTATGGCCCCCACCCCCACCAAAAAAAAGTCTTAGCTGACAAGTTTTTCTGTATGAATTCCATTATTGAATGCCGACTTTACTCTTGCACTGCTTGTATTTGCATCGTTGGAGACCTCTTTTATTACTTAATGATGTAAAGGTGCATGGGTAACTTCTAGTTTTGGGGCATAGGAAGAAAGAATCTCTCAGGTCCCTGTGCTGAAGCTAATCTGTTGGTCTCTTTCCATCTATGAACATCTTGGCTGCTTCTGAGGGGCATTTCCTTTTCTAATTTCAGAACAAGATATTTCAAATCCTACGTGCAACAGCCTGTGTATCATCAGCAGAATTCCAGACTCAATGAGATTATCACTTTACAAAACAGCATGGTTTTGGTATTTGTGTTTCTCATGGCTCTATTAGAAAATATATTACATTAGTAAATCTGCTACTTATTGGCAATGCAGTAGAAGAAAGCTAAAATTAGAGGCTTTTCACCTTTTATTTCTTAGTTGCTTCATGGACAGTGAAATTTCTGATTATTAACCTCTTTTTCCTTTGGAGTTAAGAAGAGACCACCATGTGCAAAGGAGACGTGTGCTCTGTACGCAGGCAAGCTATGTGAAGGGAAAGAAGGCAAGGAATACAAATTTCAGGATGAAAATTCTTTTTTTGCTTGTCTGTTTTTTTAACTAAAAGGTTTTCCCCACAAGATGACATACTTTCAGTGTTCAGTGAGGGACTTTGCCTCTGTGGGAACTGGTCATAAATATAGAATTCAAATAGCATGGCAGCTTGCAGAACCTCTGCCCCTATAAAGGCAAAAAACCACCAGCAGCTTATTGCTGTGCTGGTTTGAAGGGGTTTGAACAGGTGAGAAAGCGGATTGCTCTCTCCAAGCACCTCTTTGCATGCTAGGTTTCCTTAGCATGTTTGATTCTGAACCAGGGCATAAGAAAAATATTAGGTAGGATCTGAAGGCTGTTCTCATTGCATGGTTGGGTTTAAACATTTTCAGTTATCCATGGCTGGCATGGGTTATTGCTTAGTTTGCTTTTGCCAGAGTTGACTGGGCCAGTCGTGTAAACAAGACGAGCGTTACAATGTCTAGATCCTGTACCAGCTAAAAACCTTTTCTGTAGTCTGGTATGTCCTGTGGCTGGAGGCAGCTCTGGGCAGGAGCGGGTGTGCTCCTGCGGTGCAGCTGGGAAGGTGGGGTCACAGGATTAACTATTACAGGAGCAGCAATGGCATCTTTTCCACGTGGACAGGTAAGTCTGAAGAGCATGAAATAAGTAGTTATGTTGCTAATCTGGACCAGAGTCGATGCCACCGTGTCTGATGTTGCTCATTTTCCTAGGAGGGTTCAGTCTAACACAAGTGTGTGTGCCTGGTCCACAACCGCATCTCCCATTGAGTTTTTAAATAGCATGCATTAAACCAGAGCAGTCCCAGACGTGTTTTTGAGATTACCACCCATTTTCTCCAAAACTCTGGACAATTAAAAATTCTAAAATAGCAGACTAATGTCATGAGCTTGGTATGTCTAACATAAAGAAAGACTGGGAAAGAAAAGTTTTATTACCAAGAAAACAAAGGTCACCCCTTGTGGAGGCACAGAATGAAGAGAAGAAACTTTATATTCCCTGGTAAAAATAATTTCCTTGCTGTTGGTTCCTAAAGTAAATCAAATTGCCCAGAACAAGTCAAATAAATTGTTACTTTGCTGCTGTCACCTTTGTGTAGTAGGTTTTAGCTTATATTGAGCTGTCTTGTATCAATTTGTTAAACAAATAAAAATGATAAGAAGCAATTTATGGGACGGACTGGAAATGTTAGGTACTATTTATTTCTCATCGTGCTTGCTGGGAACTTTTCCCTAGAAGGAGACAGCTTGAAAGGCACCCATTTTACTACACTATTTTTAATACTTGAAAGTTACTTGAAGCACTTACTTGAGATGTTTATTTTCAGCATAGAGGAAAACAGCTGAATTCCCCTGTATATATTCTTAGCCTCTGCTGCTGGGTGAATCTCAGGGGTTTTTTTTTGTCCTTGACAGGCTCCATCTGTATTTCTGTCTCCAGCTTCCACTTGTCTCATGGAGAGTAAGAATTTGGAAGCTTTACCAGGAGAAGGTGGCAAAACGTGTTGCAACCTCCCTTTCTACACTTGCCTATTGATCCCAATCATATTGCCATAATCATGGTTCAGATTAACCAGGAGGACATTAGGTCAAGCATTTGGCAAGTTGCCTGGTATAAGCTTTAGTTTCTTAGCCTGCAAGCACAAAGTTTGGAGTGGAGGTGCCCCCTTCAGTGAATTGCATCCTGCTGGAGCAGGAGGGAAAAGCTTGTGGGAGAAAACAAATGGCTGAGAAAGCTGGTCCCTCTGCACAGTGGGGTGATGCAGGAGGTTTCTGGAGGGGTCAGGTTGGCTTGCTCATTTGCAGATTTTATTGTTCCCTGGGGAAATGGTTGGTTAAAGGAAGCAAACCAAAAATGTAGCCACACATCGTTTTTATGGGCCTTAATTTCACCCGTTAGCACTACTGGTTTGAACCTCATCAGGAATTTGAAAACTTTTAACAGATAGAAGTTTTAAGGTCCTCTGAGAGATAGAGAACACTTTTCCCAAGTTTGATATATTTTTTTAAGTAAAACTATTGCTTGGCACACATATTTGCTCGAGATGTTTGCACTAGTTGATTCACTGTATCACCACTTGTCATTCAGTTGTTTTGATAAAGACAGATGTCCTGCATCATGGGCACTGGTCAGTTAGTGACCGTGGGACAAAAAGGCGAGTAGAAGGGGCTAAGAAAAGAGGAGGGGAGGAGAGGGATCTACTGGGGAGCAAAGCTACAATGATGCATGGGTTTAATGGTCACTTGGGGTTTTTTTGGCTTAAAACTCCTTGTTGAAGAATTGATGTCCTTTATTCTGAAGGCGCAGCCTGTACCATCTATGCTCTGTGCTCTGCCAAGTGCTGGGCAGTGGAGAGAGAAGCTGCTTTCCTTCTCCTCTCCTTCCCACTGCCTTCAAGCGCTCCTGCTTTGCCTTAGGTGGCTGTTCAAAGCCCACTGCTGTGGTGGAAATACCACTAGACCACAGTGCCGTGGCTCCAATGGCAACAATGTACACTGCCCTTTCTGCAGGAAAGCACCCAGTTTTCCATTATGCCTTGATGGTTCCAGCTGCTGCTTTCTGCCATTCTTTTCTTGAGCTTTGTTAATTTTGCATCACCTCTGTGAGATTTCATGCAAAATCAGTATGTTTTAACAATGTGGTCTTGCGATTGTAGCTGCTTCGGGAGTTTTCTCACATGCTGCACCCTGTTGTGGGTGCTAAGGGCAGTGGTTAACTTTTGCTCCAGGGTGGTTCTGCGCCACAAACTGTGGCCAGTGCGAATAAGGTGAATCAAAAATAAGCATAAGGAACTCTTTAAATCTTTTCTGGATAAGCCTTTTCTCTTATTTCTTGTATGTTAGAGGCTCAGCTACATAAAAGATGATTGAGGTATCTTACTTGTACATATGTCTTGTTGGTTCTAATCATACAAACAGTTCCTGGTACCTATTATCTTAATAAATTTAATGGTACCTGGCATGTTTCAGCTACTCTTCCACTTTGGTTATGTCTCCAGGCAATAAAATATTTAAAATTGCCACTCTTAGCAGGAAAGCCAAAGGTGAACCTGCCGACAGCCAGTGCTGTTTGGAGATGAATTGTGTGGTGCTTCTGCTTTCTGGGGTCATCCTGGGTTGTAGGACACATAGGGGGAGGAAGAAGAAGAAAGATGACAGATTTCGGTGAGAAAGGATGAGGAGCCTTGATGTCTGACTGTCAGTTACTCATTATGGTAATAAATATGACAGGGCATCCTTTTCAGGACCCACCTTTGTCTTTTACGGCATCTTGTCAGATGTAGATGCCCACAGTGTTGAAATACTCACGGCAGGATGTGCTATGGAAGTACATGTTCCGTAATCTTTGCTGCCTACCTACTGGTGAGCCAAGGGTGCCTCTGAGAGCTCTTATCAGACAGTAAATAAAATCAGTTATGTTTGCATAGGGCGTTTCCCAGCTGCACTGGCAGCCTGTTTGGTGTCAAAGTGCACATGCTATAGAGACTATGAACTTGCCAAATATTAAAAACTGTCACTTCTTTAAGTTTCTGTGTGAAGGGAGTGGCCCTTGTCTTTTTGTGAAATGAACTGGACTTCTAAAAATCATAGTTATTGTTGGTTGATGCAAGGAAGTGCTTTGAACACCAGCATACATTGCAGCACAGAGCACTTAGCAAATACACTTACATTGGTATGTCCCTTTGTGAATAGCTGTGGGTCACAGCTAATAAACCAGCAGTTACTCAGCCCTGTATTGCTACAAAATAGTTAATGACCTGAACTGTAACTACAATAGGTCTTTTTGTATTATTAGTGTATTTGAACGTACTGCTGTCTACTGTATTGTGAACACTACAGAGCTGAGCTATGTAAGGGGTTTTTAAACTTAAGAGCAGATTTAATTGGAAGGATCTACTTTAAGCTTGAAAGACATGTCTGTAGTAAGCAATATATATTTGTATCCCAGGACATTAACCCTGCAAGCCCGCCTTGGTTAAGGACATGGTGCATGTATGCACTCTCTAGAGGGAATTAAATCAGTCATCTTCAAATACAGGAGGCAATTTTTCTTGGTCTTAGTTTCACATCTTGCAGACTGGCACAGGCCTGAGCTGACTGCAGCTAGCACAGAGAGTGGAGCTGAAAAGCCTGCAGTTTCAGAACTGGTGCTGCCTTACAGAAGGAAACTATCTGATTCCTAACATGGTGGCTGGTGTCAAGTGGGAACAAAGCTGCTGCAGCAAAGAAAGGACTCAGTTAGAAAGAGACCTGCCTAAAGTTTTTCTGGGTGGTTGAATTGAGGAGGGGTGCTGTGTAGATGCCGAAATACCTACACTGTTTCTGTGAAATGCAGGACTCTGAGCTGTGTTTTGCTGTTGTTTGGTGTAAACTTTTTTGAAAAGTTCCGACTGATCGGTCTTTCATCAGTTCCTGTGGGAGATTGCTCCATGGTCTAGTTTGTTTGCCAGGAAGTCTTCCTGCTATTCAGCCCATACGCTTCCTTTCTTCTTTTCATCTCATCAGTGATAGTTCACCCATTTTATATGCTGCTCTTCTAGGGCAAAGCACCTTTCAGATGCTGATACTGTTATACCATACTGGCTGTTTACCTTGGGTGAAAGTAGGGCTGATCCACAGCTGTTCTGCCTTCAGTGTTGCTGATGAGCTGTAAATCCACAGGCTTTGTCTTATGGTAACTTGTTTGCTTGGGTTGTAAACTTAAGTTTCAAAGAGTTTTAGGTACCTGAATAAATTCAGCTGTGACCTGAGAACCTGAATCTTTATGTTGCCTTGGATCTCTCAGCTATGTTTAGCTTTATTGGTAGAAATCAAGTCATTTTGCCTGTTTTCTGTTGCTGGTCACTATGTTCCTTCCAGTGTTGTAGTGCTCTTTCCTGGCAGCCTTGAAACTTGCAGAAGAGAAATTGTTTCCATTCCATGTTATTAGCAAGGTTATTGTATATTGACTTAATGGTGTTTTAGAAAGGGCTATAATTTACTTTATGTAAAGCTTGATGTTATACCATAAAAGTTTGTTCTCCTTTTGCTCCCTTCCCTCTTGTGTGCACTTGAGAAGTCTCTCCCAGTTTAGCTCCCACACTCCACAATAGAAAAGCTTCCTGTATTGTTGGTCTGGTTCTTTTTGCATGTTTGATTATATTACCACAAGGCTGTGTTTCTGTGACACCTACACTTCTGCTTTCACTTAGCAGCCACATAGTGAGTGAACTCAGGTAGCGAACACAACATTTGTTATATTACCGAGCATGTAGTCATGTAAAGGATTTTATATTTTGATTTGTAGTATTACAGCATTATTTGTAAAGCAGGTATTAATAAATGAATAAATAAATACCAGCCAGCCACTTGCTGGCTTTTCACTTGTTTCCCCTGCTAAATTAAGAAATACTCAAGATGTTTTCTGCCATTCAGAAGTTCCCTTTGTAGTGTGTGTGTAACCGTCCTGCAAATTCTGGGCAGTGTTTCTAAGGGTTCCCATTCACTCTTAGGAAAAGCTGCTAATTTCATAGAATACCATTTGCACATCCCCCTTGTTTTTGGATCTGCCCTCCAGGGTTTCCTTGTGGCATTTGAGGCTGATTCAGATGAAGCTTTTTGCATGTGGATTCATTTTCATTCTCAAGTGAATTTGGCAATCCTATGTTGGCAGTTTTTTGCATCTTTAATTTTCCTGCTTCTCCTAAAGAACACTTAGCCCTTTTTGAAAAGGTTCTCAAAGGGCATTCATCTAACTTGTCATCTTTTATTCTTATGTATTGCACTGCTTCTGGGAGTAATCCTACAGCTGTAGCGTGATGCTATTTTATCCCCCCAAGTGGTATCCCCAGCTGCTGCTTGCCTCTGGCAAAGAAGACAAATGGTTATTGTGTTCTGGAGCCACGCCAGGTCTTGTGTGTCTCCGCTTGGTCAGTGTTGTTGTGTTTTGTTTAGGATCTAGCAGTGTTTGAACAACACTGGTTTATTTTGAGCCTTTCCTTCTCTATGTGCCCTTCCTCCCCGTCAATTTTTTCTTTAGAGACCTAGACTTATTAGACAGTCCAACCTGATGAGCTTTTCAGTAACTTAAGAATAATATGCTTTGGGCTGGTTTTCCTTTCTTATGTTTGAGGTTTTTATAATTGTGAGGAGAATGTCTAAGCTTTCATGCAAATTTATGAGATTATTTTTATCTTTAGTTAAACTATCTGGTTCAGAACAGAAATTTTACCAATTTGGAGTAAATTGTTGCTCTCAAATATCACTTAGGATGATGTGAATAAGTAGCTCAGCCAGATTTTAAATACATATTTCAATGTTTTTTTGAGATCAAACACACCCTCATCAAAATTAAATGACTTCTCTGTTTTTTCTGTCCACCCTTAACCCATGTCTGCAATGCTCACTTGCATTGGTGATGCAGACAGGGCTTCAGCTGTGGTCGCCCTTTTACTGCTCTGAATAGCAGCTGACTTCAGAAAACTGTTCCACTCACTGGTGAAGGGTGGTTATGCCACATGCACTTGCGTGACCCCCTTCCTTGGAAGTGCCCGTGCTACCAGAGTAGTGACATGAACCATGTGGTTTGCGCAAGGGGCTCTCACTTAAGGTGAGCATGCTCTTGTCTCCTCTTTAGCCAGGCCTTGTTTAGCAATCATAGTCACGGGTAATGATGTAGCATAACCAAGAGTGGAAAACTGGGACAAATTCTGAGGAAACTGGGAATCTCTCTTGGCCATCTTCTCAGTCATGAATTAAGGAAACTGTTTCTATGCCAGTGTTGGAAAGGGCATATTCAGTCAGCGTAGTTTAAATATTTCTTGGAGGATGTGAAATGCTTTGAACAGCTGAAATAACTGGAGGAAAAAAAAGTGGAATGTCAAAACTCAAGATCCATCAGTAGTGAGATGACTTTCCTGCTTCTAAATTGCACAACTGAAAATGTCACATTGCCATAAATATGCTACATGTAGTTAGAAGTTTTCTGTCTGCATTTTAGAAGGAGGTCTTCTTATGATTGTGTAGAGATGGGAAAGGGACTTCAAAACGAGCTTTGATGTTTACCGCAACAACAGAAATAGGTGGCCTATGCCAGCCAGATGATTTAAAATGTATCTTTTGCTTCTAATTTTAACCATATAACATGATTTTAAGTCTATTGATAGGAGCAGCTTGAGCTCCGGTTTGGAAGATGCTCTTTAGACCACTGTGGTGTGTTGACCACAGCCAGCAGCTAAGCCTCAGGTACTCGCTCGCTTGCTCAGGTGGCCTCAGCCATACTGGCCATGTCCTTCACAGCCTCAGAGGTAGAGAAGGCCTTGGCCCTGTGCAAGCACTCTTCAGCAGTGGTTGTAGCATGGGTGTGGTTTAAAACACAATACCTTCCATGCAGCTGCTGTGAAGAAAATTAACTCTGTCCTTGCAAAACCCGGTACAACCAGTCACTATCCTTAACAGTCTGCTTTTTCAGAGATTGGTTCCCACTATCTTGCTGAAAAAGGAATATTTGGTAGCTGCATTTAACAATGTGGAGCTTTGTCACAGTGAAGCAGTTTCAAAGCCTTCAGCATCCTCGGGGAGCTGGCTGAAGCATGAGGTCCGCAGGACGGAGTTCTCTCCCTCTCTCTGAGAACTCTGACTGCAAAAATTGCACTTCAGAGTCATCAAATCCCACGGTTTGTTTCTGGTAGGAGAAAACAAAGTTATTGGTGAATGAAACAGGATACTGTATAGACCCCTTGCTATTTGTGAACTGCAATACGCCAATGCTGAGAGATGATTTTGCACTTCTAATCAAGCGTGGGAGTGTAAGTTAGCTTATGCTATTGCCATGCCATTGGGAGGTAGCAACAGAGACTGCTTCTGGCTAGTTGTAAAAGTGGAGTAAACAGGTTGTGCTAAACACACCACTGTGACAGCCTGTGGGATCCTCGAGTTTGGCTGACAGTCCAAAGACCTGAAAATCTCAAAGAGCTGAGTCATAATAAAAGAACTTGGATGTCACCTCTGTTCTTGTAAGACTCACAGTTGCTGTAGCTTCATAAATATCTATCTGATATTCTGATCCAGTAATCAAACACCAGGTGAAATGGACTAGTGATGACAAAGCATGGTTGAAGAAGTAACTTGTAAGGTCATAAATGACCTCCTGGATGGTGAATTTTTTAGATGTGAAACCACAGCAGGCACTGCAGATTAAAGAAAGCCAGTCTGCTAAAACTAATTAAGGTAATGCTGGTAGTAATGGGACAGAAAACAAGTCTTCTCAAGGTGTATGTGATGCCTTGGAGCATAGTTTATTGTGTTAAAACATTGTAATTCAACCAGTTAGAATCCTAGTATTCTTCCTCTGAAAGGCTGCTGTTGTCAAATAAAATTCCTTGAAGTTTGGCACTGAAGGACACTCCCAGCACCTGCAGCCAGGACTGAAAAACGCCACAGCAGGTCCTGCTGTAGATCAGTAGGAAACTGAGTTGGTTTTCACTCTGTGTATTTTTCTAAGGACTTGGCTTAGACTTCAGCACTTCAGGACATGCATGTAGATCCTGCAGTGCTTCCTGTTTGTTAGCAGTTATATTTTCACTGCAGAGTAGGTCTTGTATGTGTTAGACACTGCTTCAGTTTTGTGTGCAAGTTACCAGGAAGGTTTACCTCTGGTTTTGCATGTTCATCTCTGCCTTTCCCCACACCACTTCCTCACCACCCTGCCTCTCACTTCCAGAGAAGAACTAGGGAGAAGTAATGTTAAGTTGCCATTTATTAGCACAGCTGTAGAAAAAATCCTTTATTAATGCAACATATGGCCAAAGTTTCCTGACACAAGCAGCTTTCTGATTCATAGTTCTCCAACATCCCCTGTTCCAGCTCAGACAAGTTGATTATTTCCTCCCACCAGCAGATGTAGACAGGAACAATTGAAGCTGTGATAACATTATCTTTAATAGGGGTCAGCTAGATCACACACCTTGGTCTTTCCTGTCTGTAAACAGCAACAAGGCCTGGCCCCGTGGGCTGCTGGCAGGGAATCGTGGCTCTGCGAACTGACTGAAGTGGAGGGAGATGCCAGTTTGGCAATAATCCCCAGCTGCCAAGATGGGATGGGGAGAAATAAAGGGGTCTTGTAAAGAGATGCAAAGCAGCAGAGAGAGGGAAGTCGTGATCAGAAAACTTGAAACACTCTTTTTAAGCTCTCTGGTAAGGTGAGAATGAGGAGTTGGACAGCTCTGGATTGACTGCCTTATGGTGGGAGTCCCTGGCTGAACGTGGCCATGCTGACGTTGCAACACAGTTTAGCATAGGCAGCCTTTGGAAACCGCCTTACCAGCTCCTGCTGGGAAGCAGATAGCTTTTTTACACAACTGCAATGCACAGGGTAAACTTTATCTGCCAGAATTCTTTGCCAGTCATCTGAGGTTTTTCAGTCAGCTTTTCTGTGCTTGTGGATTGAGCAGGTACAATAAATCAGGGGATTCAAAGGGGGCAAATTCTGCTCTCTTTCACTCTCTTTTTTTTTCCGCATGGTCCATTTAAAGTCTCATTAAATAGAAGTTTTCCTGGAGGTTTTATGAAGCTGATTCTTATGTGACTGTTGCCATAAATTAAAACAGGAAGGTTTTTTCACATCTTTTGCTTTCAGTAAGGAAATCTGGAAATTGAGATTTGTCCTGAGAATTCCAGGTGTGCTTGCGCCCAAAAGTTTCAAGATATTTTGCCTGGACAGACCTTGAAGATCAAGCAGTCAGTAAGGAAGAACATGGAAGGGGTTTTCTCACCAACCAGGCTCTTTTTTCAACTTTATGTGAAAAGTTATGGATGTAAAAGCTGTGCCAGCAATGATATGTGCTTTTAGTTTTTACTACTTAGTCAACTCTGAGGTAACTGCTTATGGTGAGGTGCTTGGCTCCTCAGTGTGGGATGGGCAAGAGAAAGAATTAGTGTTCATGTCATAGGTGAAAGTACTCTAAAATGAAGTGATGTCAGTTAACTGCATTGTAGTGGTTTCAAGTCCGTTCTCCTCCCCAAAATGTAGATGTTTAAATACTGCAGTGATGAGAATTGGCTATGGGAAAATGCACAGAAGCTCAACATAAGTTCTCAGTTTCAGAAGATGGTTTAGAGTGGCAGCATCTGGTGGATTGTTCTTCACTGTATCCTAAGTGAGAGTTAACTGTTTCAGAAGGGAAGGAGAGAAAGAAAACACGAGTGTCTTCTCCAACAAGGGCTCTTGGAGAGGTAGGAGTCTACAATATCTGACACGAAAAAGCTGAGACTAACTCTGTAGCTAAGGAACCAAGAGTGGGAGGGGAGAGACGAAGAGATGGCCATAGAACATATTCTAACCTGTCACAGTGAGATAGGGTTCAACTTGATCGCTTCACTCAGTATGAGTGGACGCGTGTTTAAATATAGATGTTTTCCTGCCCTTGCTTGAAAAATGTCAGCGTGCAAGAGTGAACAGCGAGTTAACCTCAAGTTTCTTGTGAGACTAAAGAAATCCATGATGGAAACTTTTCGGTTATTGACTGAAGCTTACAGTGAAGAGTGCATGTCTCGTGCATGTCTTTTTTGCCTCAAAAGAACACCTTTTTTTTGGTAGAAGATGAGAAAACAAAAATGATGGAGATCCTCAAGAGCCTTTAAAAAAACAGTATGTGGAATTGCTTTGAACGTTGGCAGCATGATATGTAGCTGTGTGTCAACTTAAAAAGGAACTACTTTGAAGGTGATCATAGTTGATTTTCTCAATTTGTTAAATAAAAAGTTTACAGGCACAGTCTGGGGGGGAGAAGTTATGTTAGACCTCATATACATGTGAAAAAAAATACATAAAATGTGTTGTGTATGTCTTTTCTTAATGAGTAACTTTCTTACTGGCCAAGGCTCTAACTTCAGCTGAGATGCTATTCTGCTCAGCTGGTCTCTGTGACTGTTACCCTGCCCGTAATGTCCTTGTTTAGCATGTCCTTGCTTAGCATGTCCTTGCTGACAATCTGTAAGCTGTGTAACCACGTTAATTTAGGTGCCGTGTCACACCAATGCTCTTGTTTCTCTGTATTTATGAATGGTCAAGCTAGTAGATAAAGTCAAGTAGCGCTTTGGAGAAAAAACAGGAGATTTGGGGGGATTTGGCTGTTTTCGAAGAGAATTTGGAGCTTCCCCAGTGCAAACGAGTATAGAAGGAAAGAAAGAGTAAATGAAGCATCATCTGTGCTGATAGATAAGAAGCAGCGAAGGAAGGCAGGAGATTGCTAGAGTGTCTTGACAAACAGCTGAGGGATGGTCAAGACAAGGCCTCGATACCAGAGCACAAGGAGAGAGTGCACACAAACTTGCTTTGAAAACTAGGTTATCACTTGAGACTACCTAGGTATTTATCTAGTTTTCTCCATCATGAGGTTATAAGCTATGCAGACAGGCTTTTCACAGTCTAGCTTCTTAAATTTTAACTATTTTCTCCTTTTCTGGTCTTTGCCTGTTAAAATTAGTATGAATACTAAAGACAGGATTTGGTGTCTCTGGAAGGCATACCAGCAATTTATAGACTCCGTTTTCTGAGGATGTTTTACCTGTTGCTGTGACAGAAATGCCTGAGGTTCTTGTAAACAGAGTTCGGTGAGGAATAAGAACTACAATTTTAGCTGTGCTTTTTTCTAGCTCATTTAATTACCACTGCATTCGCTGTCTTGCCTGAATAGGAAGTCATTTTCCTGTTCACTTGAGCTTTTCAAATGGTGAAAGGGAAAAGAAAATTAATAGTGGGGGGCGGGTAATGTCATTTTAAAGCCCCAACAGTCAGATGGTAGGCTTGGGAGATAGCACTAGAAACTATTATTAACTAATTAAAACGAAGTTCTGACCTAATTTCATGTTGCTGATATTCCTTTAAGTCAGCAGAGCCATCTTAGCAAGACAAGGTATCTGCAGGATCCTTGGAGAAGTCCAGCAAGGCCTGGGTGCCTTGCCAAGGAAGGAGCTACAGCTTCCTTCTCCATCTGGTGAGGAAGGCTTGTCAGTCCAGTGGGTGAGGAAGGAGCCCAGAATTAGGGAGTGTGCCAGACTGGATTTACAGCTCAATGACAAAGTGCTTCTTTGCCTGTTTCTTCTTGAGTGATGTTTCTGATGGTCTTTTTTTAATCTTGCCTGTGTGCTGCTCACTTAGTGCTCTATTAGTGACGGAAGAGAGATGTGCGTTGGAATAATTTGAAACCCATGATTTTTCTGTTTGATCTCCATTGCTGCACTTCTGAGTTCTTTTGTTCCTAAAACAATATTTAGGGAACTTCTGGGCCATACATGTTCCTGGGTAGCAGATCTCTCTTGGTACAACGCACCCCAGAATGCACATTTATAGCGTGAGGTAAAGCAGTACTTAAGTGCAGCAGCAATATTTATGATTACGGTAAACTTTTCCTTGCCAGAAAGTGGTTAACACTCCAAGATCTGCATTACCTGAAGTGCTTCTATTCATAGTTTTTGAAGACTCGTGTCCGTGGGATGTAAGCATGGAAGGGATTTTTCTAGGCTCTTTATACTAGAAATGAAAAAGTTTGGTTGGGTTCTTATGCATTTATTTTCATATTGAGGTTTTATTTCTAGATATGGATGCCCTAAACTGAGTGCAGCTGGTTCATGGGGGGAGGGTCTCTATAGTGCCTTCTGTACTACCTTGACTCTTAAAAGCCAAAATACCCTGATTCTGGCAAAACTGAGTTTATCTTTGTCACAGTAGTACTTCTGCTACCATACTAGCATGGTTCTCTGAACATAGTGCAATTTTTTTTTCCATTGTGAGTCCAGCTATACGTAGCCTTTCATTTTATATTTAGTCATGTTGTCCTATTTGTGATTCTCCCTTCTGCATGATACTTTTGTCTGAGTAGTGGTGTCAGGTACACTTCTGTGTAATTACTAAGGTCTATCACTAATCTACTTACTGCATTAAGACTAACAATGAAGGTATTCAATAAAAAAGTCACAGTACTAGTGCCTGAGGAATGCCAGTAGCACACCTTGGTTTTTTTGCCAAGGCTGCTTTTGGCATGCAAGTCATTGTCTTCTTCTCTTTTATTTAACTCTTCGTTCACCTTCCTGTTCTTCTCTTTATCTTTCTCCAGTTTACCTGATTGTATGCTTATTGAAGTCTAATAAAATAGCTTTGTTGTGGTTTCTTGTCTAGAAAATCATCCAGTTAGAGTGATTTTATAAATTTTGTAGATTCATATCACATTTTACTGCATTTTTTATTTACGTCTGGAGTTCTGATTATTTTTCAGTATCTTCAAATGTGTTGAAATGCTTGCATAGTACTAGATCAGATGAACAGTCAGTAGCTGTCATTTTTCCCCCCCTCCTGCTCTTTATCTAATATAGTTGGGATCTTTTATCATTGGGAAGCCTTCATAATCCTTGTACCACCATCTTGTGATTTTGTATGCCGTATTTTGGTTAACTGGATTTTGTTTTCTAGAGGTTTTTTTAATTATCCAGTTATGGGAGGGAGGCAGCTTCCCCTCTCCTCTGCACATTAAACTCTTCAGTCATGTGACATCTGTGCCACTCCACTAAGATTCCTCTCATCAGGTGTATTTCAGGTGCAATGCCTCATATCCCAGAATATGAATATAAAGCAGGCTAGATGAATTAAAAACATGAAGGTATTTATTAATTCCTCTCTGACTGCAAAGAGAAACCTGAAATTACAGTGTAGTTATTGACTCCTTAAAATGAGATGAAGTGAATCGCACTGTATGAGTTCTGGCTTTGACTGCTGGTCTCCTTTGACATATCTGTACCCATCTTTGTTTACCAACTTGCCTTGCTCCCAGGGTCAGCGTCTTTATTCTTGCTGAAAACTGAGGCCAAACATCTGTGTAAAGTTTGGGGGCATTCCTGTATTATCTTAATATTAAACCTTCACTTGTTCCACAGAGATAACATTTTTTCTTATTTTTTGTGTACTCTCAAAATACATTTCACTATTTGGCATGCCTGCAAGAAATGCCAAGCATCCTTTATGATCAAATCCTTGAGCTTTTCACAGCTCAGCATTCTTTACTAATTACTTCCTTTCATTTATCAATTTGTCATCCTGAGATCATAAAAAAATGTTTGAGCTGTACACCATTTTATCCTGTAATTTAAACTAACTCAGCTTGATGTAGTATTCTTTGTGTTACTAAATTTTATGTTAGTTTTCCTGCTTCAGAGGAACTGGGCCATAATTTCAATCCTAGTGTTTGTTTTCATGAGTTTAGGAACCTAATCTCCTATAATGATACACTTCCTCTTGTTTTTATTCTCATTAGTATCTGGCTGTGTCCGAATAACACTGTGGGTTTGTCAGATTTCCTCAACACAGCGAAATAAGACTTTTTATCACTCGCATTCAAAGGGAATTTTACCTAAAATGTTCTACCTGTGCCAGTTGTTCTCTCTATATGTTGGGCAGGTGTTGTGTTGGTAAACAGTTCGCCTGGGTGAGAAAAGATGTCTGATGTGTGGCTGAGCCAGAGACCTTGCAAGGACTTGGGTCAGACATGGTAGAAAGTGAAAAAAGATACCTTGCAGTTGCTGAGAAACAAACTGTTGGCCATTAACTGTTGTGATCAACTTGTCTATGCCAGGGTGTTCATGGAAGTGGTGTTTCAGACCTGCTGCACTCCACTTCATCGTATTAGACCTTACCTGTGTTCCAGCCACCTTCTTCTGGCTTTGCTGTCTTCTCCTTTCTCCTATACCTTCTAGCAGTGCAGCCTCTGATGATTGTGATCTCTACTCTTGCCTTTCTTCCATAGTTGAAGAAATCATGGGCTAATTGTTTTTTTCTTTGTGGCTGTGTTCATTTCAGACCATTTCAAGTGCCTTTAAATTCATCCTTGGAAGGAACAATTTCAACATTTTGTCTCACTGGGAAGAGTGCTTTCAAGCTGAAGTAATGTTTTTTAACTGAAAGACAACTTCATTCTTCTGTAAATAATGGAATGCCACAATTGTTTCTGTCTATTCATGGTTCCTCTTCTGATTTCTGCTTGTGCAGCATAGGGATATAATATAGATTAGACTAAGCGTGATTGTTTCTCTGTTTAAAAGCAGCTTTACTCATTTTTATTTTCCCCTTAGACTAAGTCTTCTAAAGCTTTTGTGTTTCTCCCTTATCGTATTCCAGTGTATTTCTCCCTTCTTCTCCTCTGTCCTCTGCAGTTGCACAGACACTACTAGGTACCCAGTGTCCATAGGCAACTCTGTAAGGATGTGTTTGGATGAAGGAGGATCTTTTGTTAAGAGAAGTGTGTTTTTCAATTTTGTTTCATTTTTCAGAAGGGATCCTAATTAATTTAGGCAAGGGGAAATAAAGAGCATAAAAGCTTTCTACCCTGACAGTTGTTGTGTTCTCCACGTGTATTTAAATTCCCTAGTACACAATAGAGACCATGTATTGAGCGAAGTGGAGAGCAGACTGGATTAGGCTACTTGTATTTTCCTACATCTCTGCCTCAACTAGAGACTCTGGAGAGAGGGAAAGGCACCTAGAAATACAGCTCTCCTGGGGCAATGAAGAGGGTGCCAGTGCCCGGGCTGTGCCTCTGCTTAGCAGCATGAAGCTTTTTGGAGGGAGAGTGACAGCAGAGACATTGGTGATCTCTTGGGAAGTGCAGCCATGTACACAGGAGCACCAGCTGCTACTGATGTCTGACAGGTGCTGCTGAAGAATTACCGTTAAGCTGAGCCTGGGCTGTGTGGTACAAGTCCAGAGCTAAGCTGCCTCGGCCCTTTGGATAAAGTGGTAGCCAGGTTTTCTAGGGAATGTTTCTTACATATCAGCTTTTCTTCTTACCTAATCCCATGGCCAAAGGGCGGGGAGTTATGCAATGCATGTTTACATGGCCGCAAGAGAAACTTTCAGAAGAATGATTCTTTCATCTTAACTTGTATCCAGTAGTTATTTAAAAAAAAAAGTGTTTGTAGTACTGTCATATCTTGGTATTTTGAATGTTTATATTATGTGATAATTAAGGACTGAAAGCTTCCAAGAGCTGAAGCATACCCCTCCCTCTGCTTACTCAGGCTGTACTTGATGTAGTGCTGCAGTGTTTCTGTATTTTGTATTAATTGGCATGTTTACCATGGATGGCTTCTCCATTCTACTCTTCCTTTAATGTCTGCTCTCCTACAAGATTGATTGAGCTGTCAGTTCAATAATTGGGCTAGAGCTGACCAACGAAATATTAAAAATCTTCCTTGTGAAGTCTTTCTGGATCTGATTTGTCCATTCCAAAGCTTTAAGTCTAAGAAGTGAGCCAGAAATTTTGTGAGCCACTTCATAATTTTTCAAAGAAGTGAAGGGGCAAAACTTGGTGCTAATAGGAGGGTGATGCTCTTGGGGAGCTTATATGCCAGGGACAGAGGAGGGGGACAGTGGGAGAGGATTGAGTACTATGATGGAGTGACTTGTCCCTGCGTTGAACTGCACACTGAGTAGGAATCACAATTCACTGTCTGTCATGGTTACTGCACAAGTGTCAGCAATGCTGGCTCGCTGCTTGCTTCTGTGGGAGGATGCAGAGCAGACTGTGGGGAGGTGATGCTTGCCAAGGTCCTGAGGGATTGCGTGACTGCAGGACCAGCCCTGGGTGTGCGAAGGCTAGTCATTTTACATAGCAGTTGGGGAAGTGATCCATAAATGGTGTCCATGTGCATTAGTACATGTAGCACAAAAAAACCTTCCTTGTACCTCATTTTATCCAGAATACCGGTAGATGTGAGAACTTCCCAGACATTTTGGAGATCATACCTGACTTCAAGGGCGGTAGCAGCATGTGACTCCTGTAAATATGCAAAGTGGTCTCTGGCATCTTGTGCCAAATAGAATACAAAGTAATCTGCTCTGGTGCCAGTGCAGGAAAATGTGAAGAAACCATCTGTTAAACACAGAATCTTCTCCTCTGGCATTAAAGTTTCAGAATCTGAGAAAATAGAAACACAACAGGACTCCATAGCTTATGCTGTTCTACTTCTCATCTTTAGGCATATCTTGCTGACACCTGAGATTGAGGGACATGTCCCAGTGTGGGACACACTTTCTTTCTCCTTTCCTAGTTCTCTTAAACTAAAGCGAACAGCGCAACAAAAGATAACGTGTAGAGTTAGCAACCTGCAGTTTTAGAAAAATAGGCTCTTTAGTCAGCCTTTAATTTCCTTGATTCCGAGAAAACCAGCAAAAAGGTAGGGTATTTTCAAGCTCTGTTTCCTTCCTGCTTGGGAAAGAGTTCCCCTCCTACGTGGCAGCTGTTACTGGTGCTGCGATGCTGTCTTGTGAGTGTGAGTGGAGAGCAGGAGAGCCAAGGGGACAAGTCTCCTCACTGCAGTGGATTTCCTTTCTCAGATTGCCTCTTCAACTGGACTTGCAAGTTAATTCGACTCCAGGGAAGGTTGGTTGGCCAGGAGTGAGGGTGTGAAGAGAGAAAATACAGCCTCTTGTTGAATTTTTTGGTCTAAAATATCTAAATGTTCTAATATTTATGTAATTTGAATATGTGAATATTTTAGGAGCTTTAGAGAGCTTGTATATCATCAAAAAATACCTCATTTTTGTCTACCAGATATCATGGTGTCTTTCCTCATGAATATCTACTTGTCACCTTGTTTGCGGTCTTTGGCACAGAATCACTCGTGTCCATTTTGCACTAGGATAGACCTGATAGCAGGGTTTTTGGGAGTGCCATTGCAGTGGAGGGACAACACTGGACTGCTCCTGCAGGATTTAGTTCAGGAAAGGATAATGCATTGGTCTTTTTTAGTTCTGTGAGCCAGATGAGCAGGCAGACTTCTGCACTGCTCTGTTCTGTCACTGTTGGCTCTGCGTGAGTAGGTCTCACCTTTATGAATGGACATGCATAGTTGTCTTCCTGATTTCTGCCCTGCTTCCTTTCAAATGTAAGCACCTTCTCTCCTGTAAGTAGACTATCCTATTACTTTTTACAATAAGATTAAACATTGAACCTGGCAGCATTGATTTTTGCTGCTTCACTTCCCTCTCCAGAGCATTTAAGATATTATTAGAGGCTTTCATCCGACCTTTTTGGAGAGAGAATATCATTCTCCAATGTATCAGCTGTCAGGGTTCAGCTTCTTGAAGACCTGACTTTCAAACCCAAAGATCATGGCTTTTTTTCATTGACTTGCTCAATGCTGATGCATAGCGAAGATAAACACTGGAGCTGGGGTTGGGGGAAGAAGGGGAGAATTTCAGAGGCTTTGTTTTACAAATATTTTGATATAAATACGTATGTTGAAGATACAGGGTGGAAAAAAAGCCCCAGGAGAGAGAAGGTGACAAATAATCTGAAGGTCTGTATGCGTCATGAATTAAAATTGAAATAAACCCCATACGTTTGAGGTCAGTTCAGCCTTAACTGAATATCTGAATGACAGGCTACAATAGATTTGTGTGGAAAATTCCATATACAGCCTCAGGAGTCAGGGAGCAGGGAGGTCAGGTCAGGCTGGTGCTGTATGTCCAGTTCACAAGGAGGAAAATGGTAAATTACCACGAAGGGACTTTTGGACTGTGACTGGTGAAAATATTTAGCAGAGCATTGATAGGTCTTTACTGGAAAATTGGAGGGATTCTTTCTGTTTTGTGGCATTTTATTAAGCTCTCTAGCACTTGAGATAATAACATCTGATGATTTGGTGGTATTTGCCTAGTGAAAATGCTCAGAATAAACCTGTCATCATTATTTTCATTCATCTCTTCTGGGTGAAAGTTTCATGACCTCTTTCTACCTGCAGCAAGATAGGCTGCTGTGGGGACACAGACACTCCTATTCTGTTGCTCTTAAGCAGCACATCAAATAAAAACAGAAACATAGCAAGAACATAGTGCAGCATCCTGGTTAGTGAAGCTCGTTAGCCGATTGGAGACTGGGAGCAAAGCACTTAAACAATAGATTCATGAGTCTTTTTTCTTTTAATGAAAATATTTTAATAGTAGAGGATAAATTGAAAAGGAGAGATGTGTTGTAAATTCGTCAGTGATACAGCAGTGGACAAATCTATCTTCAGTTCAGAGAACGGAACAGGTTGGTATTAAGAATTCATTTCATGTGAATGATAATCCAGAAACTATTTCTGAAGAAGAGCTCTTAAAAAAATACAAATCCTGCTCAACCGGATTTTGAAATACAGTTGATTCTAACATGGACTGGAAACACTGTATAAAACAAAAAAATACAACATTATTTTTAATCATTTAGATAAATGATATTTCTTTTTGCTAACTCTAACATTTGCAGTTGTTTGGGTTTTTTTTCCCTATGTGAACGAATCCAAATTTTTTTGTCTTGGATGTAGTTTTATTTTTAAACACATCTTCCAGAAATGCATGCGTGTGGGGTTGCCGTTGGGACCAGAGGAGAGCCATGGCACTCTGCCAGACACTCACCCTGTCCCTGTAAGATAGATAGATTGCCAGCTTTCTGGAGAAAAACAACCCCAAAACTTTAAACAAATTATGCTTAATGGAAATAAACTTTTTTTTGCCCTCCTCTGTACTGATTTGGATAACGTGGTGGCTGTGTGTTTCTGGAGGACATAGGAATGGGGAAGGAGAGAGGAGGATAGAGATGGAGCTCTGTATGCCTGTAACTTGCTTTCCAGTAGATTGCTCTGGGAAGCCTATGGAAGGGACTATGATGTTTCTAAGCTTGAAGAATTATTTTTACTCCTAGCCGGTCTTTCTATTGGAAAGTGAGAAATCTAGCTGTAGCCAGCCACGATAAGGGCATTTATCTAAGGGCATGTTTTCTTCCATATATGGATTAGTAAGACCTGGAGAGGCATATGCCTTGTATCTGGCATTTTCTGTGTACAGCTTTGACACTGTCTTCGACATCACTCACCTGATTTCTACTGACAACACCATGAAACCAATACTTGGTTTTCTTTTTTTTCAGTGTTGAAAAGGGCAAACAGAGTAGGCTGTAGCCTGCTTCATGGAAGAAAAGTCATATCTCTGTTTTTTCCAGGCTAGTGCTGATAAATCTTTTCTCTCACTTCTGTTGCTATGGTGTTAGTTCTGTGCAAAAACAAACCTTTGGGTGATCATGTCAAATGCAAAGATTGTTTGGAGAGAGATGCTGAAAGAGAAGGGAAGTAGGAGGGCTCAAATTCCAGCTGATGACAAACAATGAATCAGTGTTTGTCTCAGCAGAGGGCCATCAGAAATTTTACACTGTAGTTTCACTGACTTCTGCTGGGGTCTGATACTCCGTTTGAAAGGGCTTCTTTTTTCCCCTCAAATCTTCTTTTTTCTTTTACTTTTTTTTTCTTAGTATATAAAAGGAAGGTGGATCTCTTCCAAATTCCACACAGCCCAGGAATATTTACTTTCCACAGCATGGCCCGGAACACAGAGAACTTATTCTTGCAAACAGTTTGACATACAATCCACACAATACTGGATCAAATTTTTAAGGATTGTGTGGTTGAAATGTACCTGCTATCCTTGTTGAGCCACTTGAAGTGATCGTTGAACTTCTTTCCAGAGGAGCTGTGTTAGCGTGCTCTCATTTCTAGCATTGCCTTCCTGGCGAAGGGGTTACAGAGCGTTGTTATGGGAGCCCCTTTTAAACACTTTCCAATGTGCAGAGTAAGTGCATTTGGTTTCATTCTCAAAATATGCCAGTTGCTTTTAGCTGGCACAACTGTTGTGGAGAAGTTGTCTTGCCCAGATGTCTCAATGCTTCTGGAAAGCACTGTGCTGAAAATGCCTGGATATGCCTTGAAGGCTTATTTCTATTCTTGGGTCAAGGCTGAAAGGGAGAACTGTTTTCTTATTTTCTGAATGTTTCTGTGCAGATTGAGCTGCAAGTGCAAGAAGAATGTAGAGGGTTAACCAATCTCAAATACTTCATTGCTTCTCACTATTTTTCAAACTGGAAGTCCTGAAAATGGATTAATTCATATTTCTGCACCTTGGAAACTGGGAACTTTCTGACCTAGTTAAATGGACCCTTTGTTTTGCTGTTTCCTTCCAGATGTGATAGGCAGATGAAAAAAACTTCAAGAAAAGCAGTGTGGTCATCTGAGATTTCTTTTAAGGTTATTAACTGATTTTTCTGGAGCTTGGTTGCCGAAGTACATCTTTGTCTTCCACGTCCTTAGCCAAACTGCAGTTGCCCTTAGTCGTCTTGCTGCACTACTTTTGGGAGTGAAAATATAAGGGCTAGCACAGCCAGACCTTCTGTGCCTCACCCAGCTGCAGCTTACTGATCACAGAGCATCCATGTCAAGTCTGTCTTGTTTTTCTGTACTATTGCATAAACTTTTTGTGCAGTCTGCTACCTGCCTGTGATCAGTGTCTGCCTCCGTTAGTATCCTCAGAAGATGGATGCGCGGTATGTTTTCCAGTTGTGTTTGGATCTACATATGTACTTCAGAGGCAGTGCTAACCCCTCAGCCTGTGGCTGTTAGAGCATATAGGAATGGACAAGCAAAGGTGGTCTCTGTTGGAAAGAAGTCTGGCAGTCTTTCAGTTTGCTTTTGTGCTGTAGGTAACTTCAATTGTTCTGCTCGAGTAAGCCTAGCCTGGATAAAAGTGCCTATATAATAAAAACAAAACAATCTGGCTACGTGGATCAGTTGGGCAACTAGCAAATTATTAAAACGTTGGTATATCTCTCTTGTTTTTAGTTTTATTGGTGCTTGGACTCCAGCCATCCTATCTTATCATTACCTTCCTTAAGGCACTCCTTAATTCAAAGCAGGGCCATTTCTGTAGAATGGGAGATTTTGTTAGGGCAAAATTCAAGCTAATGAGACAGTGATGACCAGACCTCTATTGAAACAGAGCATCAGCAGCCTCTTCTGCCCAGCCCTCCTCTCTCTCCTGTGCCCCCCACCTGCTTCTGTGCCAGAGCTGAATAAAAGCGATAGCAGCAATGGAAAGGAAGTGCATGTAACTGTAAGATCAGATGCTAACTTTAGTGAGCACACATCCATCTTTCACTTCAGAGGTGCTCCCAGTTTGATGTTTGCAAGGTTAAGTTGCCACTGATGCAGTAGGTCTAACAATTGATTGCAGGGCAGTGCTTGATAATGTAGCAGATTTTGTGCTGTTGGCGAGAGCATGAATTAGTTCTGGTGCTTACACTGTACAGGTTTTCAGATCTCCTGGATTGCTTCATTGGATCATTAAATTTGGTAGGACCCTTAGGGGTCCTTAATGCACCATCTTGATCAAAGCAGATGCAACATTAAATTCAGATTAAACTGCTTAAGGTTTTGTCCAGTCAGGTCTTGAAAAACTCAAAGGATGGAGATCCTACAGCCTTTGTAGGACTGTGCTGCAAATCCTGGTGAAATATTTTTCCTTATTTAGTTGGAATCTGCACTGTTTCAATTTATGACCTGATAAATCTGTGCATCTGAGCCATCGGAATGTTATCAACCAGTTCTATTACCCTTGCACGCATCCCATCAGGTCCCATAGTCTTCTTTGCATTACAATTTCCTCAAGGGATTCCTAACTCAACCCTTTTCCAGTACAGGTGCTTCCTCTGCTGCTTGAAGTCTTGGTACTGAGGACCAAGCCCTGTGACACATCACCACCACTTTCATGTGTTCCCGTGCTGTCTGGAGCAAACTTATTGCACACCCCACCCCAACTCTGTGTCCTCTGTCCAACTAACTGCCAAAGTCTGCTCGTGGGAGAGCTCTGGGAGCTGCCCTTCTTGCCAGCTAAATAGCTGTCCTTGCAGCAGCATTCACAAAGATCCTGAGTCACTTGCTTTTGTGTTACCTGTATTACTCTTGGGTGCTGTTTTGTGCAGTTCTAAAGGGTGAAGGGCAAAGCAGACGTTGCTTTTATTAGTGGTGATAACCTTTGTTGACTCTTCCTTTTGCGTGTATAGGTAAGTCCCAGGAGATATTGCTGAAGTGTAACATGTTGCCTCAGGGTGGAGGAGCACAGGAAGGTGTTTTGGTGAAGGGTGCTTGCTAATTGATTCACTACTTTTTCTTGGAATTAGATGCACACTGCTGAGAAATACATGTCTGAGTAAAGTTTTCTGACATTCAGTAAAATGTAACTTCTCAGGGATTTTGGTAACATACCAAAATAAAGGAGACGTGTAAAGTAAATGCCTTCTGTGTGGCAGAAATACCTTGGATGGTGACAGGGGCAGGAACCTCACATCCTTCATATATTAATATAAGATTTCTCTTGGATTTCTTCAGCTTGACCTGACCAAACCCATTGAAGATCAGGGCCCTTTGGATGTGATCATACATAAACTGACAGATGTCATCCTTGAAGCAGACCAGAATGACAGCCAGTCACTGGAGTTGGTTCAGAGGTTCCAGGTAAGTGATTCTTTCATAGTCCTTCAACATTTCAAATAGGAGGGTGATCTTGGTGCAGCAAATTCAGTCTGTTTCTGGTGCAGCTGGTAGTTTGATGAAAAGAGCTCCCTGGAACACACTGCTGCCTTGCTACTGATAGCCCAGCAAAAACAGTTTTGTCAATCTAAAATAGACTTGCACCTTTGGATAGGTTTTATGTTGTGTTGTTAACGTTAGTAAAAACTGCTTTCCCACCAAACGTTGTCCTGATGTTATTCCAAGAGCAAGAGGCCTGTTCACAAAGGTGATTTCACAGATGTTTACAGAGTCTTTTACAGGCATTTCTCCATTAGAAAAGACACTAAATAAATTTGACCCAGTCTTTCCCGTCCCTGGAATGCTAGTTTCTGTAACATCAAAGATACTGTGAGTGATTCCGTCCTCTAGTGCTAGAATTCTGTTGTATGTTTTTTCCTTCAAGTTTACATTCAGGGTCAGAAGTATGCAGGGCATAGTGGTACATTTTCCAAAGAATTCCTACCAGTAGTCTGAATGCCAATGAAAAGTATAAAGCAACACCTTTATCATTTTAAAAAGTATTGCTTCTGGTGGATCTTTGATCAAAGGTATATTATTTTCCTACTTTTTGAAGAAAAGCAACATTTAAAAAAATATTTTCAGAATTTTCTGGAAGAGGCTTATGTCAGGTGGAAAAATGGCTCAGACAAATTCTGCAATTTTGATAAATTTGCTTTCTTAGGAAATGACAGTGATTTTGATCTGGTTCATGTTCCACAACTAATAATGCAGAAAATATTTTACTTAATGGAGTCAATATTCCATTTGCTCTAGTTACAAAGCTTTTCTCCTTCCTCCCACTTGTGTATTACACAGACACACAAAGGAGATGAGAAGTTTTGACATGTAGATCTGTCCCTCTGATACCACTCTCAATAGTAGATGAATATTCATCACTAAGTGCAGGCATCCACTTCCCACAGCACTGGAAACTCGTAAATGTCCAAAGAAGCATATGGAAAGATGAACTTCAGAGGCTTTCTGCTCACAGTCTTTCCCTGTTTCAGATGCTAAATAGTTTGCCTTCACAGTATACCTATCCTCTCAGTTTCAGAAAAAACTGAAGACTAAAGAGGCAGAAGGGCACATGTGTTAAGTTGCTCACAGCTAATTAAGACTCAAGTTGCCTTATTCCCAGTTCTTGAGTTGTTGCATGCATTTCTGAAGGTTAGGCTTTATGAGGCACAGAGAACATTGCTGTGTAGTGCTGTGGCACCTCCCTTGTCCCCTGGCAAATATACTGGTAGGGTACTCATGCAAGCAGTTGTAAAACAGCAGTTGGTGCGTAGTTATACAATTCGTATCTAAAACACCTTTATTTTATTCCTGAGCAAGAACAATTCAAAGAATACGCAATATTTTTAATAATGATTCCAGCTAGTCACATTATTATATTTAATAGCTTGAGGTCACAAGGTATCAAAGTGAGGTCTGGAGGAAACAGTATTAAGTACAGAGGATGCATTTTCCTGAAGCTGCGTTTAATCACCAAGATGAAGTTCAGTATGAAACAGGGCAGAGCACATTGCAGCTAGAGCCTCAGCTCTTGGTGAGCTGTTCTTGTGCTTGTGTGACAACTGATGCGCTGCTGGAAGGCAGGTAGAGGTAAAATGACCTGCTAAAGCTAAATCCCTTAACCTAATAGATTTCTTAGAGTAGTCATAATATGATACCTTGTCATTATTCTGTGTACCTTTATGACTGTTAAAATAACTTAATTCATTATTTTTGTGTAGATTAAATATTGAAGCTTTGTTTTTAAATATATTTGTTAGAAAATCTCAGTGAAAATGATTTTTATCGAACAAGTTTGTGAGATAGATGCTGAGAGTGGTGAGAGAGAAGCAGCATATGTCTGTATATTATCCATATAGCCATAATAAAAGCTAAACAACCAAACTTACATACCTTAAAGTCCTACTTTATCTATTTGAGTATAGCCTTGTGTGCAAGTTCAACAATTCAGCCTTGTCTCTTCTCTGTCTTATTAGAAATAATAAATCAAGAGTCACAATATTCAAGGTGGTGCCCCATTAAAGTAAGCTGCTAATAGTAAGCTGCTATGCTGTGGTGTTTCTTAGAACTGTCTTGCAGCTCTTGGTGTCTTTCTTAACCTTGGAAATCACCAAGCTTGCTTTTTAGTGACCTCTGAAGGAAACCAGTACAAAGACTTCCCTTAACATTTGGGGCAAGCAAATGCTACTGCTCTCTGCATATCCTGACCCAGCTCTTCTCTCTCATACTGACAAGTTCATCTGTGTTAACATCACCTCCTTTGCCTCCTGTGCCTGGATGTTTTTGTTGGCAGAGTGGCCTTAATCTCATACAGTGTGTACAGTGATGGGTAAGCTATGGAATCATTGATTTGGTCTGGGGATATACTTCTTGTGACATGCTAACTGATGTGGAGAGTGAGAACAGTCATGGAAACTACTGACAGAGGTGTTTGACATGGCATGCCAAATTCTTTCTGTAGGATTCACATAGTGATAAATTGGTTTAAATACCTGCACAGCACAAGAGCATTTAGTTACATTAGATATTTCTGCTGCCTACTAAGAATAATAAAGAACAAAAGGGAAAACAAGTTGGGCTGGAACAGGTTTGGGTTATAGCAGAGCGAGACAGAAATAACTGTAATCCAGAGACTAAATAATAGGGTTGAAATTAATTCTCTCGTTACCATTGCTGCTGTTTTGTTGCTGTATAGTGCTTACGCCTTTCTATGCTTCAGCTTACCACCATCCTTTCATAAATTGGTCTCTCTTTCCTAAAAATGGACTTCATAATTTTCCTATAGATATCAGTATTCAAGCAAAAATTACTACTGTGGTTCTTGTGTAACTAGTTAACAGTAGGCTGATGTGAAGTTGAAACATTTTCTGTTTTGATAATAACCGGAAATTTAGATTGTGGAAAGCAAAGGTATTGCTCAGACTCCTGGGGTATATGCAGTGTGTAAGCCAGCACCCTTTAATTATCAGTAGGTCTGTTAATAAACAAGTTTGTAATTAGAAAATCTCTCTTTACAATAGGACATACTCCATGTATATTTTTCCAGATCTCACGTAGTAGACAGAGCTGGAATTGAGGATAAGTTTCTGAGCAAGTCAGATGAAAAAGAAGAAATAATTCCCTGCCTGACTTAATTGGTAAACACAGTTGAACTTGTTCAACTAACAGTATGTACTGTGTAAGAAGGAAGTCAACTGGGTGAAAAACTGGATACAGAGCATTGTCTTGTGCAAGTGTCTTATGTGCAGAGGATGGTGGTGAATTCTGCTCATGCTTTGACGACTCCTTTACATTTCATCTTCATGTCATGTCCCTGTTGATTACGGGTTTGGTCTTTTTTTAATACTCTGCCTAATTCCAGTGCAGCGTTGCTGTGTTCACAGTGGCAAGCTTCAGCCAGGCATACTTTGGAAAGGCTCTTGCAGGGGCTATGCTAACAGACTTGCCTAATTATTCTTGCGAAATGCTTGGATCCAGCTGGCCTTCATTTTTAGGAATATTAAATTTAACCACAAAGGAAAATAATAAAAAAGCCAAGAATGTTAGAGGAGAACTTGATGTTCTTTCTTCTCTCCCTGTCATTAGTTCTTGCTTGTTCAGTGAACACTGTATTATCTAATATATCTATTCTTTTTGAGAGTGCTATCTTCCTGCAAAGAAGTGCAGTGTAATAGCTAAACAATTAAAAGGGGATTCTGGAATGTGGGTTCAGTCACACACTTTTCCATAGTTTCATTGCATCATTTAGACCATCACATATGCATCCCTAAGTTTTTGTTTTGCAAGCTGTAAATTAAAGAAAATGTTATGAATTCCCTTTTGAGATTGAGGTGAAGAATCTTTTAGGTTGGCTTCGAATAGCTGTCATAAGGACTTGGGGGCTTTTTTTGTTTCTTTTTGGATCTCTAGTATGAATTTGTAGTAGCTATGATGACATCTGATTTACAGACCAAGTTACACCAGTCACACTGATATCTGATGATCTGTCTTTACAAATAGTGTTCTTTAGCCTAGCCCAGATGCCTTGTCTGCAGTCATGTAGTTGAACTAGGATATAGGTTTCCATTACTGGACTACTCATATTCTGACTGTGAGTGTGGAATTATATTTTCTCAGTATCTTCAAAACTCATTAATTAGAAAAAAGACCTCTGCCAGGGTCTTCCAGACTGGGAGAGGATCTTTTTCTAGTGAAGGAGATACAGAGGCAGGGACGCCCATGAACAGCCTTCTGAATGATATCCTCTCTCCAGTAAACCAAGGCCTTGGGCTTTGGATTCTGCACATGTGTCTGAGTTGTGCCACATCACTGGCATGCAGGAAGCTTTCATTGGAGTAAAGCACATACCCAGGAATCAGCAAGGCAAAGGAGAGGTCTACCAGCATTGAATTACATGCCGAAGTGTGTTTAAAGGATATACTCTCACGTAATTTTGTATATGGGGGGAACCTGGCAGGAAATTGCTGCCTGTCTCCATCTGTCCTGTATTATTTTTAAGATATTTAAAACTGTTAAAGTGTATTCCCTAGAAAAAAAGAATTAGAAGAATCCATTTGTATGAAGTGTGTGGTGTCAGGTTGTTTTTTGTTGTTTTTTATTTAAACTAAAATCAGTAAGCAACATGGGGAATGTAAAGTGACCACCTTGCAGGAGAGCTGCTTATGTGTGTGTGATGTTGCATAAGCACTGTGGTGTTTCTGGTACATACAAAGAAGTGAAAATAGTGTGGTTCCCTTAGCCAAAAAAGTTCTGATGATTTTAACCAGACCAACCGGTACAACACTCATGATGCTGATGTTCCTGCTGTTGAATATGAATGTAACAGCAAGATGATACCTGGCACTAGTCTAGCTGTTGGCTCCATAAAGCAGTCTTCCAGGAAGCAGAGAGCAGGGGATCTTTGACCACATGAGGAGGAACGATTTGCCAGGCTATGTTTATGACCTTTGTAAGAATAAATTTTTTTCAGAGCGGTAGAGTAGAGGCTTTGACCATTTCATCTGCAGAGCTTGGAAAGAAACTGGCTTCACATTTACATGAGTCTGGGTGCCTGCTCTCTTGAGTCTGATGAACTGTTGTACGGTCTGGTGTGGAGTGCTAATAGACTAGGAAGCCCTTTTTTTTCTTGCTGTTTAATGACTGTTCTCAATTGCCTTGTAAAAAATGATCATTAGAGCAGACTCTGAAAAGGGCAAGGAGGAGTTGCCTGTTGCCGGGGGGCTTTTAGATGCCAAAGACCTTTAAGGCTGAGCTTTTTGATGTCTTCATGCTATTTGGTTGTGATCTGGACCTCATTTCCTCAGGAGAGTATTGGTGGGTTCAGATTGTCCTCCACTGCATTAAAGGTCAGTGATAAGTGTATAGTGATCTCATCCAAAGCCAAAGTGAAGATCTCATGCAGCATCTAGAGTAGTGCATGAAGTGCAAAGTAGAGAATTTTTTTTTATTTGCCTTATGGGACACTTGGATCCTTATTTTGGGGATGATGATGAGTTTTTCCTTTCTACTCACTGTAACACTGGGCTGAACTGATTGAACGTAGTTCTTTTTGTTGTCTAATAAAAAACCTGTTACAGTCCTTAGTGGTTCCTTCTTGACCAGAGGAACATGGAGAGAGGTAAGGTGAGAAGACCCTCAGTCCCCGGGGGTCCCTTCCAGGAAATGGTGCTCCATTTCCTGTCTTCATCCTAAGAAAGAAAACCAAAGTACACCAGTTCCTGCCTTGTAGACGAAGCTTATGACTTTGAACAAAATCTTTTTTGTGCTCTGATTAGAGCGAAGTACTCTCTGAGCAGCTACCTATCACAACTCTACTGGGGCTTGAGCAGCTTCATACTAGCCTGTTCCTTTCAAAAGGATGGCTCCAGTGATGGATAAACAATAGGATTATTAGTTTGTCTTTCAGAGGTTTTTCTGAACAGGTTCTCTTTCCATTAGCTGTCTTAAAAAGACAGTTCAGAAGTAGTTTTTATGCCTAGGCTTTTGCTATCAGGGTGATGAAAATTTGAAGTGTTTTCCTCTCCTTTTGCCTTGCAGCTGTTGACTCTCCCACTCTGAAGTTGTCCAGGAAAGGCTTTTCTATTCTTGATTTGGAAGCTTCATTAGAAGGGCTGGGGACTCAGGAGGAAGGAAAATCAGGGAGATATTTAGAAGGGAAGTAGGTAGGGGATTGGTTTTGCCTGAAAGGGGAGAAATGTATTGTTCTTGCACTGATTGCTTTCTTCTGAAGTCTTAGCAATGAGAAGATGGTTTGAATACGTACTTGTTGAGATTTTGGATACGTACTAGTGGATTTTTAGTGATGCTTTTTTTATTCTTTATTTTTCTTAATGTACTTGCCCATTCTGTTCCTAGTTTTCACTTTTGTACTGGGAAAATACGCATTTAAAATTTCTTTTTGCATGCTTTGCTGAGAAAAGGCAAGTGAAAAATCAAAGGAAGCTATCAAATCTTAGTAATTGTTTTCTTATTAGGGGAACAAGTTGTGAGACAAATTTGAAATCGTCTCTTTGCACCTGAATTCACATTCCAGTACTTATGTTTTTCCCGTTTGAAAATTAATTCTTAGATTTGTTGGAAGAGTCTCATAAGCTGGCAAAATTAACTAAAGATTTGTCATTCAAGTGCTAACTGGTTGGATGGGCCAGTTCTCATTTAATATCTTTCTTAATGATCTGGACAAGAGGACTGAGTGAACTGTCAGTATGTTTGCAGATGGCACCAAGTTGGGCAAAAGGGTTGATCTACTTGAGTGAAGGAAGGCTCTGCAGAGGGATCTGGACAGGCTGGATCAGTGGGTTGAGGATATGAGGTTTAACAAGGCCAAGTGCAGGGTTCTTCATTTTTATCACAAGAACCCCATGCAGTGCTATAGGCTTGGGGAAGACTGGCTGGAGAGCTGCCTGGTGGGAAAGGACCTGGGGGGTGTTGGCTAACAACCAGCTGAATATGAGCCAGCAGAGTGCCCAGGTGGCCAAGAGGGCCAGTGGCTTCTTGACCTGTATCAGAAACAGTGTGGCCAGCAGGACCAGGGAAGAAATCGTGCCCCTCACCCCCCTGGTGAGGCTCCACCTCGAATACTGTGTTCAGTTTTGGACCCCTCACGAGGTGTTGGAGCGTGTGCAAAGAAGGGCGACGAGGCTGGTGAAGGGGCTGGAGAGCAAACCTTATGAGAGGCAGCTGAGGGAACTGGGGTTGTTTAGTCTGGAGAAGAGGAAGCTGAGGGGAGACCTTATAGCTACCTGAAAGGAGTTTGTAGTGAGGGGAGTATTGGTCTCTTTTCCCAAGTGACAAGTGATAGGACAAGAGGAAGCTGCCTCAGGTTGCCGCAGGGAAGATTTTGATTGGACATTGGGAAAAATTTCTTTACCAAAAGGGTGATCAGGCACCGTAACGGGCTGCTCAAGGTAGTGGTTGAGCCACCATCCTTGGAGGTGCTGAAAAGATGTACAAATGTGACACTTGGGGACATGGTTTAGTGGTGAACCTGGCAGTGTTAGGTTTGCAGTTGAATGATCTTAAAAGTCTTTTCTGGCCTAACTGGTTCTATGATTCTATAGCACCCTGTGTGTAGATATTTGGTAGATGAAGCAGTGGTGGATTTTTGAAGGCAAAACAGGGAAGCTGTCTGCTCACTAAATTGCTTTGACAACTAGAAATAAAATTTGAATAGAAATGTAACGGAAGATCTGTCCCCACTTTCTCTTGCTCTCATCCCTCCTAACCACTGCAGGGATGTCTTTCACATGTACAGACAAACAATTTTGAGATGAGTGTTTATTCAAGATCCAACTTGCCTATACCTTTCCTTTTGGAAGGAGATGGCTGTGAAAAGAGACTGTAGTGGCCCAAGACGACAAAAAGGAATTTTAAAGTCTGAATCTAAAGCAAACTCTTGTCTAAGCTTGTATCTGTCTTGACATGTGTTTCCCTCATGGAAAATGTCAGACTGTTGTTACAAGCAGTCATCTTCATGTTTCTGTGGGAAAACACAAATCCAAACAGTGGGGTTTTTTTTCAATTGCTAATAATTTTTTTCTAATATGAAATTTTTGTTTAACGTTAAACAAAAGATTATAGAAGTTGTATTGCTTAGTAATAAAATCAAGCCAAGGAGTCAGTCTCTCTTATCATCCAGTGCCCTTATATATGTAGTAGGTACTGTATCAACTTTCTGTTAAAATATTAAAAAAAATAAAAATCATTAACTACCTTTTTGGGTAAAATGACAAGCAACCGTATTCTCATCTGTATATAGGCTTCTCATGAAAAGGTTTTTTTAAAATCCCTGGGTTATATCAAGAGGTATTTAACAGGGAACATGAAATACTTGGTCTCTCTTTGATTTTGAGTTTCATTACTGGCCTTCTACCAGTAACAGAACTGATACAGGGCATGACTGAATGCCAAACCTGGAATGAAAACAAAGGGGGATCTGCTAAAAGTCCTTGTTTCTTCTTGTTTGCTTTTATTATGTCAAAAATTTGAAAGAGGAAAACATAAACATTGTCTAGGTCAAGCTAAACTGTAGCCCAAGGGCACAGCTCTTTGAAAATGTTGGGAAGCTTAAATATCTTTCAGATGGTTACTTAGGTTGTTGGAGTCTTCCGTTGGATACCAGTCTTCGGTAAGTCCACCAGAGGAGAGTGTAGAGTTGTTTTGTTGGAACAACCAGGGAAGATATGAACATTCAAAGTTGAAATGTTGTTCTGTACTGAAAGTTATCTCTTGGCTTCAGTGTTCCTCTTTTCCTTATGCAACTACTCTGTTTTCAAGTCCATATTGATAGTGGCTCATATCCTGTCAAAATTCTTAGGCACGAACTCTTCATGTTCAGCCAGACCTGTATTTCTGGTAGTGGAGCCATTCTGTGCCATGGGAACAGTGCTGCTACTTAGGCTACTTAGAGAGTTTTCCAGTCTGTTAAGTGACCTTCACAGTTATGTATTCAGTAAAACATGATGCCTGAGTGTGCAGCAGTTCCTAGTAAAGAACCACAGTTTAGGAAAGGTTTCACATCAGCTGCCGTAACTGTTCCTCTGAAGCTAACAAAAGTGATTTATGTTATTGTAATTTCCTGTTGTGGGGAATTGATTTTTAAGGTGAGGATTTTAAAATAATTTATTTATTTCAAGTAGTTTTCTGTGCATAGGTATTGGAACTCTTTCTGTGTGCTGGTGATGTACTGGTGCAAGGTGTGGGAAACTGGGAAAGTGTTGACAGCATATATGCCCAAGGGGGGGCTGGGAAGCTGATGGTTCTGTTTCTGAATGCAGAGTTAATCCTTTGTGATGGAAATCCAAGCATCGCAAGATACTGTAAGTTCTGAATGCAGAGTTAATCCTTTGTGATGGAAATCCAAGCATCGCAAGATACTGTAAGAAGACATGCAGAGTTATAAGGACTTGTGTGTATTTTGATGCCCTGTCCCCAAAGAGCTTCAGCAGTTAACCACTAGCTGTCTTCAAATCATAGAATGGTTTGGGTTGGAAGGGTCCTTAAAGATCATCCAGTTCCAGCCACCCTGTCAGGGGCAGGGACACCTCCCACTAGATGAAGCTACTCAAATAGAGATGCCCTACACAAACATTGACCTTGGTCTGGATTGGCAGACTCCTTTAAATCAAAGGGGAAGCCGTTTCTGGATTCATTTAAAATGAGAGATCTGTAGCCTATCCTCGCATTAGCTCTAGAAGACGCTTTCCTTTAATCAGATGATACAGATCTTCACTGCCCTGCTGACATTCTCCAAGTTTTGCCTTTCTTGTGCCAGAGGTCTGTCTGAGTACTTAGGCTAGTAAATGGAGAAGAGCTGGAGAATAGAATGTAAAATAGGTTTGATGCTGAGAAGTTTCATTGTCTTATAAAGAAAGCTCATGTTCAGACTCCTCTGTGTGTGGAAGAACTGTCATCTTACACTCAGTGCAGTTCCTCTCAGCACTGGAGGAGCTCAAGTCCTTCAGACTCTAAATGGCTTCTGGAAAACAGCACCTACCTCCTTCATCTTCATCAGTTATTTCATGTTTGCTTTACAGAGGTTTTTGGAGGCTCCTGAAGGCAACAGATGAGCAATCAGTCACTAGAAAGTCAGCTAAGATCCTCACTTCTAATGTCAGGTTGTCTGGTATAGAATGGCGTGAGGATAATGCCTTCATTCATGTTAAACTTTGTTATGCTATGTCAAGCTTACTGTTTGGATGCTCCTTTAATATGGTTTAGAGCTATTATAATTATAAGTTGAGCACTGTGAAGTTTCTTATGGAAAACACAAAAAAGCAAGGCTCCCTCTGGAAATACTTAAAGTAGCGTGAGCCAAGATAACAACAGGCAGAATACACCTAACCTAGGGAGGTAAAGGATAGTCCTCAATGCTGAGGTGAGCATCAGGAAGATTTGGGGAGATACACAAGGAGCTAGGAGAGAGAAAACTCTTTCCCTCCTTGGAGGAGAGTGAAGGGAATGGAAACCACAGCCTGGACAAACATATGTGTGAGGGGAAGGACAGGGATGGAAGTATGGGGAGCTTGAATTCAAATTGGAGCCAGAGACTGGTCAAGGCAGAGGGGGGATGTCACCACAATGTGAAAGGAAGAGCTAGTACATGCCTCAGAAACACCATAGGACATTTGCCATCAGATCTCTTCTGAGGTCACATTTCGGAGGTGTGGCTTGTTCAGCCTGGTTACTGTGCATACTTGCCCGCCAGGGTATTGGCTCTCTGTAACGTGCCCATCTCGGTAGCTCCCTGTCTTTTAAGCTGAGTGATAGAAAGCCTAAAAGAGCCGTCTTGTTGTTCTTTAGGTGTGCTGAGATACTTGAGTGCAGTTTTATGATCAGCAAGTTTAAGCCTATGCCCTAATTGCTGGATTATCCTAGCTCAACAAGGTGTCTTTTAGCTGCTGCGTAAAAGGGCACGTATGCGTAGGCACATGCAGGGATTTAAGATGCATTAGGTAACAAGTTACTGCATCTCTTAAAAAAAAAAAGACGTCTTCTGTATTTGAAAGCTGAGTGCTCTGCTTGGGACTCTGGGAGTACTGGGGACAGGATACTCAAGGGCGAGGTAACACCTGGGTCTGAGAGCCTTGATGACTGACTGTGCAAAAGGCTCTATGCCTTAATTTTCCCAAGTAGCTGTGAAGTTGAGCATATATTCATTCTTTGTGTTCTGCAGGGATTATTGAGTGCATCAGACACAAAGAGTACCTCATACCCTATGAAGGAAAGCTACTTGTGTGCTGTGGGTGATGCAATGAGTTTCTTAAAGCCCAGTGCTGAATCCTATTAGCCTCAAAAGAAGAATCCCCTTTTTAGCAAGCCATCAGTTCAGACTATGTTGTCAGCAGAAAACAGAAGTCTGCTACTGCTAGGAGGAGTTGGGGGAGGAAACTGCTTCCCCAGTCAGTGTATGTTGGGAAAGTATGCCATTCTTTTCTCTCTAGCTCACTATGAAAGTGCACTTCCTGAGGCCACCTCATCATACTCCTAGGTATCTTTTCGAGCAGTATGCTTTGTTCTCTGAAGCCACTGACTTAAGGACATAGGACTTAATGGAAGTTTACCATGCATTTGCATGAATAGATTTAAAGAAATAAGTGGAAACAAAGATGGCTTTAGGAAGTTAGGTAAAACAAAGGCAGATGTTAACTTTGGAAATGTTTGTCTGATTTTGGATAAGGTAAGATGGATACCTGTTTTTCTCATTGACTTTATGGGGCCAGGTTGGGGCAATGATGAAGGAATTCAGTTTCTGTTTGGAGAAAAAGTAGTAAGTTTTGTTGACTTTGCAAGAGGAATAACTGTCAGCTGTGTGTCTGTTCATGGCCAAGATGCAGTAGTGCAGTCTTGGCCATAGAAAATAGGAAACTCAGTTCCCAACGTGAAGATCCATGAGAGCATTATCTTTGCTTTGTTCTTGTAGTCAGGAGAGGAGAGATGAACTTAGAGAATTACAAAGATAGATGCTTTAAAAACTCAGTGAAAACACAGTGAAGCAGCAATCTCTTCATCTCTGCCAAAAAAAATTCCAACCCTATTGTCCAGCTCTTAATGCTGTCGTCAGCCCAGTAACAACATTAAACAACCCAGATGTAGTTCTGAGCATAGATCAGACAGTTGTGACATTCACGTGCAGTAATTCAGTGCAAGGCTGACCCTAAGATAGCACTATGTCATCTTTCTTTTCATAATTGCTTTTCTCAGCCCTGCTCACAGCTGTTACTGTGGCACTTTGCCGCTGGCTCCCTTCTGAGCTGATGAGGTTGCAGCACAGGTTTCATTGCTGATGGTGAGTCCACAGGAGAAATTTGCTGTCCTAAAAGAGTTAGCTCTTATATTTGTGTCTGTTTCAAATGTCAGTGTCTAGACTGTCTGGTGACTTCCTGCGTTACCAATGTCCATTTGCCTCCCCTTGAAGAGAAGCTGGGCATTGAGGTTTTTAACGTTGTCTGTTCTCTTGCCCATCTCATTTTTCCACACTCTTCAGACAACCTAATGGTTTGGTTTTTCTTTTTTTGTATGTATTTGTTTTGCAGGAGTATATTGATGCTCATCCAGAAACCATTATCCTGGACCCTCTTCCTGCTATTCGTACACTTTTGGACCGATCCAAGTCTTATGAGCTAATTCGGCAAATAGAGGCATATATGCAAGGTAGGTCAATACCTGCTCTGCCTGAGGGCTTTTATTGTGACTAGAGAAGGAAGCAGCTGTCTTCTGGAGAATGAGGTTTGAAGCAGTGGGTTTGGACCCCTTGCGTTCTATCTCTCCATGGGAGCACAAACACTGATGCATTCCCATGTCACATAATTGCCCTCTGGAATCCTATGCTCTTCTTTTTCCATGTACACAAAGGAGATTTGCATCTGGTTAAAAATACAATGTGCATTTAATGGGGAGCATATTTACTACAGTGAGCACTCCCAGAAATCTTCTGGAAAACATTGAAACATTGTCACATTGTCTTTTTGTGTGTGCTAGTTAATTGAGATGACTGTTCAAACTTAGCAGCTTGTCATGAGAATCCTGAGGCCTCAGTTTGGGGGAGACTGATGGAAGAAGAAGAAGAATTGGTTTTGGAAAGGGCTGAAAAAAATTAAATTGTAAATAGAGCTAATATCTTTAAGAAGCACTGAAAACCTATTGCATATGTTAATTGATAGGAGGAGCATAAATGCACTTCTGGTGTTGGCTGGTTACCTGACATAGACCACTGCCTTTAATTGGCATCATTTGAGTTCTGTTCTCATGTTAGAAGTCATGCCTTTTCAACCTGAATAATTCTAGTATCTCATCATTTTAACCATTGTAACTGTTGGGTTAGGTTAGTCTTTCGTGCCCTTTCTGCTTCTGTTACTATCATATTCCTGAAACATTTCTTGGCTTTTGAGTTTAAATCTAGAGCAGCTCTTGAAGTAACTGTTTCATATGTTAGATGACTATACTCAGAGGAAGTTGCATTGCTGAACTGTGTTCTTACGGGGTGTTACTGGAATTACCATTGAGATTGTTATCACTATCTTGATGGGTAGAAAAGAAGCTCATCAATGTGTATTTTTATAATGGTGGATTTATAGACATATCGATTGCGTCTGACCTGCCTGGTCCCATCAACAGTGTCTTTAGGTAAAAATAAGATTAATAATTTGCAGCACTCTCTCTTGTCTTTTGGAATCTCTTCAGAAGAAACTGTTCAATGTTCAAGTAAAAAGGATTTTGGTTTGGAGTGTTTATTGCTGTTGTGAGTGGGAGAGAGGTGCTGAGGAAAGTCTGTGCTATGAGGGAGTGGTTGGGCTTTTGTTCTAGCAGCAGAGAGATTCAGTAGGGTCTGGGGTTTTTTTCCTTTCCTTAAGTTGCTATCAGTATTAGAATTATCTCCATGAAAACAATATGTTTGGGGGAGAATTCAGTTTTAGCAACTGGTTTGACTTGCTCATATTTCAGCCTCCTCTGATCAAACTGGTTAGAAAAAGGAATAAATACTTAAGGGGGAGGGTGGAAATTAGGCTTGTATTCAGTTAAAGAGAAACTGTTATTAAAGTTGAGGAATGAGGTAAGGAAAAGCTTTGCCTGTTCTCACTGGCCGCTGCAGTGTTAGGTGACCACATTTCCCTTGTCCCTGTCCCATCCCCCCGCGCCCCCTCCCACATCTCATTTTATTTCTGTTTCATTATCAGAAATATCATGACAGAGACCTTGAACCAACTTTATATTTAGCAGGGGAAATCTCAGGAGAATTGAGAAATTGGCTGAGTTGTCGTTCTGGCCCAAGTAGATCAGCCTCTGCATTCTCGCACACAGCGATCTGCTGTGAGAAAAAAAGTCACATTGCTCTAGACAGTATTGTGGGTTTTTTCCCCCTCCATATTTTCACCTGCTAAGTTTCTGCTTTGCAGCTGTCACATCATATGCCAAGGCCATGAGCACTTAGAAAACTCAACTGACTAGTAATACATCTATGCATAGCATGAGGTCTTAGTAGCCACATCCCTTTTGTTCTGGAATTTCAAAATGGAAGTCAGTATCAGGAATATAACATCTTAGTCTTTAGCTGTAATAGAGAGCACAATTTATCACAGGATACAAAATTGATGTGATGGGTTAAATTCAGTGCAAGGGATTATCCCTTCCAAAGGAATGCTATAAACTTTGGAGGGTTGAGGATGTGTGTAAGGAGGAATCTTCTGCTGTTGAAAGTCTTCAAAAGAAGATTGTTCACAGACAAGTTTTAGATTCATGTGGTCATTACCTCTATTTGAATTGTTTTAAAGTAACTCTAAATTAAGTATATTCTGTATGATATTCAGTTTATGCTTAATTTCATCTCTGTAGATGAAGAAGATGCAAGGACTGTATAACTAAAGATTTATACCAGTTGGGTTAAAGGGAGGATGACCACACACTCTGCTGACTCCAGTTTGTGGAGTGTTGAATCCTCCTCCCTCTGTGTTGCCTGCACCTTTGAAAATGACTGGTGTTGCTGAGGTGACTGCATTCTGCAGCAGTAAGGCCCCATGTTTTATAAACAGCTTGATTTTAAATGTAATTGTTTCAGTTAATGCTTTGCCTGTCCTTTTGATAGCGAATTTCCATGCTTCCTGTAAAAAGGAATCCATATTTGAAGTGTCTGGGCATCTGGACATCATTAGGCTTTCTGAAAGTCCTGTAGCTTGCTCTTTATTGAGCCAAATGTCTGAGTGAGAAATACTTAGATCCAGCCTCCTGAGAATGGTTGTAAAGACAGTTTATGGCACGCTCCTTGTCTTAGCTACCATAGCCTTTGGCCGCTAAAGGAACTGAGGAGGAGGCAAGAGTTACACCTGTAGTCTGAGGGAATGCCCGGGGTTGAACCTGGATTTACCATGTCCTAGACTGGCACCACAGCCACTCAGCCCTTGTGGAAATACGATGTTAACGGATTTGTGGAATGACTGAGGTTAGAAGAGACCTTATGAGATTGTACAGTCAAACTCCCTGCTCAGAGAAGGATCCTCTAGAGCAGATTCCCACAGATGGAGACTGCATGACCTCTCTGGGCAACCTGCTCCAGGATTCACCTTGAACCTGGTGTACTAGCATGCAACTAGCAGTTGCTAGGTGACTTGCAGATATTATTTTCTTCAGTGTTATCTCCCTTGGAAGGAAGTAGGATGCTATCCTGCAGATAAAAAAAAGCTTTAAGAGATATTTTAGAGTAGTTTTGAATGGATTCTGTTTTGGAAGCAATAGTCTGACAAGGGCTGTGACTTCCTCTTCTTCCTGTTCTCTGTTATTTTGAGTGCAAGCTCTAAAAGAGCCAGTCATGCTGAAGCCTTCAAATTCTGAGTCTTTTTAAAAATATTTGAAAAAATAAAGGTTGCATTCCCAACTTGTGTCCTACATAGCTGGCAGGTCTATCTTGAAATAAGTCACTGATAGGATTTTTTGGTATACCAGTTGAGTTCTCTCAGCAGGTGTATTGCTTTGCTTACTTATCTGTTAGGAATTGCTTCTGATGTGTAAGTGCTCTACATTGGGTTCTGTAATGTTTGTTGGAAGATTAGGAGTATTATTGAATGAAATTTAATTTTTAGCAGGGTATTCTACAGTTTGAGCTGTGTCAGCCTTTTTAAGCTTTAACTTCATGAAAAATAATTCTCTGATGCCGTGTTGAAAAGCTGTGATCCAACAGCCTTGGAATTCAAAATCTGACTTTTTAAATTATGCTTAAGGTAGTAATAGGTAATCACTGTGACTAGGCACTTTGTACATTGTTTTTAGTTTTAAGATTAAAAGTTTTTAAAATTCCCTCTGTATCTCACAAGTAATAATCTAAACTGAAGGAATTTAAACCAAAACTGAGGTAAATGTACCACTCACTTAGGAACATTAACTAGGTAGAGCACTATCTGCTATGCAGCTTTCTTTACTGTCTCAAGTAACTTACAGGTTTCTTTAATAATGTTTGAACTTCAGATGTTGCAGACCAGGGAGTTCATTTCTTTAACCACTTCTACCTCCCTTTTTTCCATTATTTTAAAGTCTTCATGTTCTCAGATTCTTAAATTTAACTGCAAAACTAAAATTTCTACAGAAACTAGTCTTCATGGGGTTCCCAGAAAAGAGAGAACTGAATGAGCCAAGCTGCAGCTCCTAATTTTTTCTCTCTCCTAACAGTCTTTTTTTAAGTACAAGAACTATTCCCTTGGGTTGCTTTAAACAGTATAAAACCCTTTCGCTGTGGTGTTTTCATCCCAGCACGTAATTGAAATCATTTATGTTTGATTGTTTCCTATTATATGAGATGCTGTTGCTGCTGTGTGCACTTCTTTCTGATTTTGGGGATGTTGAAGAACAGATCATGGCATCCTTCACTTTCCTCTGGATTTCTTTTTATCAAATTCTGTCTGTCTTAGAAATACAACTTAAACTAGCTGCATGTACCTCTTGTGACTAGGAGGGAGGCTCAACATGACATAATGGGTAAGGCATTTGATTTGGGGCTCAGGGTCTTTTGGCACTAGTTCTGATTTGCTGTGTGACTTTGGGCACAGCATGTCATCTTCGCATTTCTCATTCTTCTCTTGACACTTCTCTTGTCTGTCTCTTCCCTTTAGATGCCACATTTTTCTGGGCACAAACCTCTTTTCCAGATATACGTACACATTACTCTGGGGTAGTGAGTCTGTGATGCCAAACAATCTGTGTATGTATTGTTTTAACAGAAATTGTAGTTCTGTTGTTGAGTAGAAAACTGGGTAAGTACAATTCAGTGCCAAAGTAGGTTGTCTGGTTTTATTTTTTTTTAATTTATGGAGCCTGTACATTGCTGGAGTGGTGCATATTCAGAACCTCTCCAAATCAGGCCATCCAGTTAAAAGTGCCTGAAAATAGCTGTGTATACATAGCTCTAGACATTCACCTTCTGAAAGTTTGGCCTCTGCTGTGTGTGGCCTCCTTTTCATAGCAGTTTTTGTCAGAGTGGAGGGAGAAGAATAATCACACAGGTCAACTTCAGGCACCTCTGTCTGTATTTGAAGCACCTATTAAAACGCAAGGACAAATTGTTTTTAATTTAAAGACTCTACATCACCCACCTGAGGCTTGCTTGTTTACATAGGCACATATCAGTAAAGCATCTAACTTAGAGGGCTGATGTTAACTACTGCAAATAACTGCACCAGAGTTTGGATGAAAAAGTCTCCCTTGTCAGTTGTATGCTCTCTTCCCGCCAAGAATGCACACAAACAGATGTCTCATTACCCTGCTCAAAATGTGGTGCGTGTTCACTTACTGCATCTTAATTCCTGTATGAAAACTAGTGTACAGGAAGTAACTGAAGTGGAGTTCATGTTCTCTGAGACTAGAAGGACTTTGTCCAAGTACCTCAGCACACAGCAGTGTTGCATGTGGTGGTGCTCTGTACCCCGGCTGTCAGCACTTGGTAGGTCTCAGCCCTGCTCTGTCAAAGTGGAAAGACTCCTGGACTTTTGACCCAGGGAGGTGTTACCTGACATCCTTCTCATAAAAGTTCATTCCTTCATTTAGGAGGGGGTTGACAAAGAAACACGGATATGTTGGTGTTACTATAAACAAGCTGTGGCTTTGAAATTTAAAGTAGACAGCTGCTTCCAAAGGACTAGTCCCGTCCTGAGATAGGTGTCAGGAAAGAAAGCCTGAATCCCAAAGAAACCTGGAATCTCCTTTCTTGTACCATTTCTTGCTTTTGTTATGGTAGTTTACAAAAGGATTTTTTAAAGGAAGAATGCTGAAATTTAGCCATTTCATAAACAGAAAATAAGAAGAGACTCTTGTTTCTCTTCGTACCTCTCCTCCCCCTTCCCAGGTTTTACTTATTTTGAGCTATCAGCTCTTTTGTATGTAGGAGGGACCAGAGAGCTGGGGGGCCCTGTGGAAATGATGGCCACAGTCCTTGTTCTCCCAACCAGGAGTGACAGCCTGCTGGCCTGCTGCTTCTTGCCTGCCAAGATACATCAGCCAGCGTGCCAGCCAGAACTCCTTGAACCAACAGTCTCCATCTTTGATCCTAGTAGTCTTGATAGTTGCTAAGCTTTCAAAATAAGCCTGTCTGTAAAGTTCAGCTGTTACTTTTGGGTGCACTTAGGTTAATCTTTAAATCTTGTGTGCTTTTATGGCCAGATATGGGGAATCTGCATTCCGCTTTAAGTCTCCTTTGCTTGTCTGAATCTAAAAAGAAACAAGGCTGGACCGTTTATCCATTTTTTGCATGCCACTGTTGGAAACTTTTGGTTTACATCTGCATGCCTTATTTCAAAGCATTTGTGTGCTTGATAAAGATGAAAACATGGAAAACATTTACAGCAATTTAAGAAAGAACTTCTGTGAACTTTGTGTTTGGAGTTTGGGTGCATCTGGACAATGACCGAATCTGCTATATGGGGTAGAGATAAAAGCCGTGACTATACTGCATTGTCATGTGACATTCCTAAGACATCTCTAGTTTGGGTTTTAAGAAAAGAACATGGATTAATCCTTGAGGATTATTGTCTCTTTAGAATTAGAAAAGGAAGAACAGGAATTTGGGATTCTTCTTGTCATGAGGAATGTTTCACTGAATAAATTGGGTGTTTAAAATTCCAGCACATTTGTGTTTCAAGTTATTCTGATCATCTTGAGCAGAAATTTCCTTGGCTGGCATCCAACAGCAGAGGATACTTTTCTCAAATATCTGGGTGCTAGAAGCAGTGAGAAAGGGGTGATGAAAGATAAATTGCTCAAAATACAATATAAAACTTAACTGGGAATATGCTTTGCTGTTCCCCTGATGTTTCTACTCATATTCTCATAAGCCCAGAGGTCAAGAAATAGGTCTTGAAAAACAGGACCTTTCATCTGAATTGGAAACCACTATTCAGCTGATAGAACATTATTCCAGTTGTGGCATTATTTGTTCATGTCATTTTTACTGTTGATCAAGCAGTTTATTTTAAGATGTGTTACAGTAGTTTAGCATGGACAAGAAAAGTAGCATCCGTCACATTTCCTCAGAAATATCTAACCAGTGTTTGAGAACCCTGGTTAGATTCTAACCTCTTCTCATGAAGAGTCTGGCAGGACCTTAAGGCTTTATCAAGGTAGCATGAGTTCAGCTGAAGTACTTGAGAGATCCATGAATAGAATGCTTTCCTTTACTGGGACCACTAACATCCAGTCTAAAAACACTGTCATCTCCTGTTTCAATTATCTGCTGGCTTTGTGCAGCTGTTAAGACTCCTAAGTGTATCAGCAAAGAAAATCATGAAAACTTGAGTGCCTTTATGTTCCTTGGTGTTGGTAGTTGGTTCTTCCTCTTGAATTTTTCAAGTGGCTTTCTGAAGCTGGTGTGGAAGAGGCTGCAAGTATAAAAGTTGATAAGAGAGACTTGAGGTGATCAGTGTTTTAGTGTAGTTTATGATTGAGTGGAACCAAAGCTCAGTTTGGACAGTTGCTTGATAGTCTTCCTAGACAAGGTCATTCGTTGACTTGTCATTGTTATTTCATGTACTACCCCACTAACATCTTACTTTTCTTCCTGTTTGGGTCACCCTTCTTGCAGTAGTGATTGGTAAGTGCTGATTTTTTTTGATTTTTCCTCATGTGAACCGCTGTATAAGGAGCAGAAATAGAGAGATCCAAATGCATTCGTTCATGGTGTGGCTGTATGGAGACAGTCAGCTCTTCTGGAGTGTCAGTGGTTGCAGTTCAGGTCACTATACTGCCTTTTTTTTTAAAGGAGACAAAAACTGATTCTGCAGGATACAGCTTAGCTCCATGAAAATGGGAAGGTGCTAAGCTGAGAAGAAAGAGTGGTAGTGTTACAGGAATATTTTGCATCCTTTCATACCCTGTTTGGTGGGCAAGGTGTACATGGAGCATGTTTAAGAACTTGTGGCCCTTTTAGGGAAATGTGCAACTTGTTTAAATTTGTGCTCTGAAAGCAAACCACTGTTTGTTGAATTGGGTTGAAATAGTCTGACACAGTAACTGTGTCTCAAACAGTGCTGTGTTGCCTTGTTGCTCCAGTTGCCTTCAGGCTTTCTGGCCTATTAGAGTTCTTCAAAGCTGTCAGCTAGAGATTGGTTAAGTGGACATGGGTCAGAACATTGAAATAACTTTAAAAAAAAAAATCACTCCTCAGAGGGCAGATGTTAAATAAACTGAAGCATCAGAAAGTGTGAGACAGAGACCAAAGACAGGGAGATAAATAAACTGCTTTCAATGTGGCAAGTCAAGCATCCCATACTTAGTTGCGTTCCAGGACATTTATTAATAATTTTGGAAGGGGCAGATGAACACAGGATGGCAAATTTTTCAGATAAGTCCAGATTGTTTAGTTTTCTCCAGACCATAAGAGACGGCAATACTGGATGGTTCTACCAAAAGTCAGTGAAAAGTCAGCATGATGATAGATCCAGTTTATTATAGTCTCTTGGGCCCATAAAGAAATAATATGGACAGCTCATGCATTGTGAACTTGTGCATTCACTCACTGCTCAGGAAAGACCTTGACGTCACAGTGGGTAGCTCACTGGAAACTTCTGCCCCCTCTGCCTCAGTAGTCAAAAGAGAACACGCCAATAGAACCAAACAAAAAGATTATGGTGGCCAAAAATAGCATTGAAGATAACTGAGCATACAGCTATGGAAATAAAGTGCTTTCTTTCCCCTGAAGACTGTTTTCATTTCTGCTTGCCTGAATTTAAAAATATGCATTAGAAATGAAAGGAATCCTGGAGAAAAGGGGCATAGTTGGTGCCAAGAGACAGCTACACAAGGGAAGAGTGAGATCAACCTGAGGCCTGCAGAGGTGAAACAAAACCTGAGCAAACAAAATATGAATAAATGGAGACATGTTCCCCTTTTTCCTGCCACATCAGAGTAGAGTTCCACTGAATATCTGTGCAGTTGCCATAAAATATCAACTAAGATCATAACTGTACTGAAGAATGAAGCAAACGTTCACAGCTACATTTGAAAGGTTTACAGACCATCGTGGTTTGGGGTATGTGGTAATGGCTGGTGGATGTTAGAAAGAAACTCCATTTATGAACTCTGAACTCCATAACTTGGGATATGCTGGGAAGAAAATGTATATTCTCTTTCCTCAGATTTGAAATTTACTACCAAGTAGCAGAAACAGAGATGACAAGGTATCAGCTGAACTGTGGTGTGATTTGGTTTGATACTTCCTGTCTGTTTCTCATCTCCTGGGAAGCAAGAATGCATGAAACTGCCGTGATGATGTAAAGTGTTTTCTAGTTCTACATAAATTTTAAACCTGGTATGAGTAGTAATGTGTTGGCACCTTTACTGTCATGGGAATAAAGTCTTGGGATTTTATATTAATTATTATGAGCACCCTGCACATTAAATGGGAACTTCAACCTGTTGTATTAAAGCTGTTATTCTTCCAGAAATGTGGCTGGATTATGTGATTCTGACTGGTTTTTTTCTTCAGTAGCTCTCTCTCTTCTGCTATGTTAAAGCCCACGCAAGACCTTGTAGAGTGAGGCAAGGAGAGGTGTGCATGAGGGGATAGAGCGGTGGCACTGTGCGGCAGGCACTCATAATACATGGCAGGGACTTAACCCCTTCAAAAGTTTGTCTGTTAGCTCTTGTTCTATTAGGGGGTCAAGGAGGCTGTCCTCCAGATCATGCTGGTACATTGTCTGAGTCAGGGCATTGCTTAGCACACTGGGACTTTTCATCTTTTGAAACTTTTTGTTTCACTTCCGCCCTTGCTGCTTGGCAAAATCGTGAGGAAGACTGACAGGTTGCAAATTTATCTCCCATGTAAATATGAAAATGATTGAACAAATAGTGTTTCACAGATCTCGCTCTCTTGCCTACTCTAAGAAGCCTGCTCCATGATCAAAATAGCTGTAGCTTTTCTCTCGTGCTGCAGCTCAGCTGCCAGCCTTTCATGCCTGCAGCGACAAGGAGGAAAGCAAATGCTCAGCTGTTACTGAGCATCTTAACTTTAGATGCAACGTGAGGATTCCTACGCAAGAGGAGTGTGTTCATATTCCAGGTCCTTAATCAGCTTGAGAATGCCATGGATGTGTTTGCTTTGTCTCTGATTGAGTACCAGTGAACGGCCAGCAGTGAAATCTGTCCTGCAGAGATGCAGAATGTCAATCTTGTAGCCATTTACCCACCACACGTCTTTTCTGTCAAAAGTTATATGTATATTCTGAATGAGGACCTTCTCTTGACCAAAGGACACTAAACGTATTATGAAGGCAATGAAAGACGTTGTTGTTCAGGAAGAGCTTTGTCCTTTCTGATTTGTATTTTATTAATGTTTGATGATCCACTAAGGTGTTAGTCATGTGAGAAGGTTCAACCTCATTGAAGCAATTTCTTCACTTTAAACTGAGAGCTTGTTCTATCACACCAGCTTATAAGATCACTGGTGTGTTGAGAAGACACGCATCGATATGGGTAGTAGGGATACTGAATTTAAGCTGCATCCTGTGCTAAATCCTGGGTTGTATGTAGTACAATTTATCTACACACAGCATTGTGGGCAAGGCTGAGGTTAATACAGGACTGAGATTTTTAGGATCTGTAATGCCAGTGTAGTTCCATTTCAGACAAATTTGCAGGGATGCCTAAGTTTTTCTAATAGTCCAATTTGACTTGTGTTACACAATGTTTCCAAAGAAATGCAGCGCACAGAGTCCCAGGGCCAGGAACCAGCAGTTTTTGATCTCTGTTGTTGAGATTCAGAGCTTGGATGACAACACTGCTTACTCTCTTTATCTCTAAAATGCCAGCCAAACTTCTCTGCTTCAACAGGGGAACCTTTTGAGGTTTAGTCAGCACTTGGGAAGCCTGTGAACATGCCCTTTCAACACAAGGAGGGGCGAAGATAATAAGATTTCTGGTCACAAGGCTCTGTAGTGCTGGGACAAACAAATGAAACCACCTATGCTGGAGGTCATAGGAACAGGTTAGATGATAGACAAACATCTCCTGGTGTTGTTCTTAGGAGCATTTCATCTTGCTGTAATGCAATGGGATTGGGGTAGGAAAGTTGGTAACCCTTGCAGATCAGTATTTTCTAACGTTGAATAAAAAACACCAGCTACTGACAGCTTGAACCAGGGAGCTTAACAAAGTCATGCTGAAGTGTTAATAGATACCTGCCTTGTGCAGGGCCAGCACAAGGGGAGGTTGTAACCTGTATGCTTACCTGTGCTGCCATAAGAACTAAGCAGCCCAAGTAGTCTTGGCTGGAGCAGTCTCCATAGGGCAGTGCAGCCAAGACCTGAATATGTTTGTCTGTGCTCCCTTACAAAAAGCACTTCTTTTTAGCTGAACACAGTCGCATTACTTTGACTATGACTTGGGAGCAAAAGCTGACTTCATTCTGCTTTTTTTGGGATGCCAAGAGAGGAGCTGTGGGCTGACTGCACCTGTTCATGTGGATGTGGCACAGCAAGAGCAAATGCTTCTTCCTGGCTGGAGAAATCTCTGGAATGAGTTTGTCACTTGCTTCACAAGGGTGAGGCAGTTGAGTGGTGCATTCCTGAATCAGCAGACTGCTCTTGCCCTGCGGCATTAGTTAGGCAATGACACATCAAATCTAAAGCTATAAATTGTATAATTTGCATAAGATATTAGGCAGGGAAGCACAATGGGACAGATGCTAATTGCTGATTTGGGAGTCCTCACAAGCATTTGCTAGGAGATAAACTGCAGTTACTTCAGTATTGGGCAATTATTGTTGGTTTTCTGGAAGGAGAAAAGTGTGTCACACCAACTGATTTTTTGTGCTGTGTAATTTGCTGGTGCTATTGTTGCTCTTGGGGACAGTTTTTTAGTTCCTATTTAATCCTATTTAAGAAAATACTTAAAAAAACCAAACCTGATAGCTTTGGCAGGAAGGCAGGTACAGTTCGGTAGAGGTGCTTCCACCAGGAAAAACAGCCAGCTCAAATGCACTTTCCTTGTATTTTGCTGCAGGGAAATGAATTCTACCATAAATTCTTTAGCATTGTGTAGATCTGTTCTAGGTTATCATGCAGGTTTGCCAGATTGCAGATTCGTTTTTGTTTGGTGGGTTTTGTAGTCATTCTAAATGCTGTGTCTTCTAGCACCTCATCACAATGTGCCTGTGCCTTCCCATTGTATAAGCTGTTTATAAAACACAGGCAGTTCTGTAAGCATGATGCTGCCCTCAAAGTTCCTGTGGGAAAATAAATGTCCTAGACACTAGACATGAGTGTAATTGCTTCTGTTTTTCAGTATTTTGAAATAAAATAATGTTAGGAGATATCAGAAAATGCCCATTTCATTTTCATGCAGTAAATGCTCATTATAATGATCCTAAAAGGAATGGTGGAGGGGAGAGAGTCAGCATTTTTGAGATTTCAGAATTTGGAGAAGAAGAAAAAAGAAGGGAAAGTATCTCCTCTTTCCATCCTCTCTTTTTGCCAGCCCAGGAGTCCCAGACAGAAAGGTGACTTGTTCTTTTGGACATCTATATGAGGTGAGAGTAAAGGAGCTTTTCTTTATGCTTCACTGAAACAACATCTTGGTTCACACCTGCGACAAATTTGTGAGCCCTGTTGCAGGTGATGCTTGCCCATTTGTTTTGAACTTAAGATTAAGGAATTACCAGAGCTGTAAACAAGTTACATGCAGAAGCAAAACACAAATTGTGCTTGTGCTAGTGGGGATCTGGGCTGAGAGGTGAGTCCTATCTAGGAGGCTCTCAGAGCTTGTCTGTGTTAAGTGTGTTGCTTTTCATTCCTTCCAGTGAATGACAGCTCTAATATGGATGCTCTTACACAACTTCCTGCGTGGGAGGAGGGATGAACTATACCAGAAGAAAGCACCTTTGTAGTCTGTAAAACTGCATCTGTGCAGGTGCTGGGGCAGGGTAACCATTCCAGGTGGTAATTGCACCTCTGGCAGAAACTGCTGCATGGATGTAGCTCTTCGCAAGTGCACACCTGTCCAGAGCCAAGATCATGCAATGCTTTGCCTCTTCCCTCTTGCCTTACTCTTTAGAGTGATTATTTTCAAAGATAATATTGTGAATTAGGATAAAACCTTTGTGAAACAGGCTTATGGTATGTAACTGGTGTCACAATTTAAGTAGTTAGATAAGCTTCCAAAATGGTTGATATAAAGTAGTAGCTGAAACAATAGTGCTACCTGTGCCAAGCACCTCTGGAGACAGGTATTGGGTGGAGGACCTTACATTCTTCATTTGTGAAGGTTTGTCTGCCTGGGATTGGCTTCATACACCATATCCAGCAGTAGCCACCTAAGATTTTTTTTCTGTGTCCTGTTCCCCTCACTGTCCCTTGTTCATTTAGTGAACTGAATTGGGGAATGAATCCGTCTTCTAAAACCTGCCTGCACACCCCCAGTCATTATTTTGTTTTCACTCTGGCGTGGTTCCTCAGTGTGTTTTCCAGCATGGTCCCACAAATACTTATCCCAGTACAACACCGGGGCAGTATGCCAGGGCTTGCGTACAGAAACAAGCAGGCAGGAGTGTGTGGTTGTGGGGACATGGAATGGAAGAACAAATAAAAGCAGAACTGCTGCTGAAGCCTTCATCATGTTAAACCTCAGCCTAGGAGAAATCACAGGATAGCCAGAGATGCTGAAGCAAAAAATTAGGAAACAGCTGAATCACCTTTAACAAGTATGTGCCTATGAACCTGCCTCTCTCCTTCAAAATGCCAAAACAGAGACCAAGACAGAGTATGCACACCAAACCATCTGGGTGTTTATTCTTCCTGCAAGGAAATTGGACTTTCTGTGTTCATTCAGTATCCAGGCTTATCAACATACACAACAGCCAGGCTTATCGAGTCCTGGCCTGCCTGTTATAGACACTTCATCATCCAGCCCATTCCAGAAACCCAGGGTGAACCAGGGGGAAGAGCAGTCAGGCTTTCCCCGTTCTTCCCCTCCTTATTCCAACTAGCAGGTGGCTCAAGAACCTGGATACTTAAATAATTAAGAATCCCTTCTAATTTCAGATCCAAATTGATTCACAGTCAGGTTTACAAAAAGAAATACCGTCTTCTTTCAACAACACAGATTTCTGCCTGCATTGGCCATTTCACCTTTTGTTGAAGGCTGAACATTCACACAAACAAAATCAGCTCTTACTGAGTCAGAATGGAGTTTCAAAGCATAATAGGCGTTTACTGGATGAGAATCACATCTAGACATGTACACACTGGCAATACTTGTCTTATCTTCCCTGATTTACCACAAGAATTTTATCTTTAGGAAAAAAAACCCCAGTCACAGTTCTCTATCTAATTCTATAGTCACATTGTTTTTTTCCTTCTGTTTTAGGAATAGGGAAGAATCCTTAAACAAAATTTATCTCCTAAATAGAAGTATACCCAATTTTAGATACATTTTTAACCATATAAGTTAGTAAATTGCATCAAATCATTAGTCTTTGTTTAGTTGCAATGAAAGTAAATGCCTGTCTGGAAATGAAGAGTGAAGCAAATGCCTTTCATATTGAATTTAATGTGTCTAGTCATATGCAGCTGGTTTTGATCCATTTTTCTTCTGTGCTCTCATGCAGTCTTTGGTTTTCATTTTATTGTGTCCAAGAGAATTCTTCTAATAACTTTCCATACTTGGTTAGCCTTTATAGGAAAATTCATCTTTCTTTTTGTAAAGGTGGATCCACACACACTGAACATTTGTTCAGGCTTATAGGGAAGTTTGTTTACTTTGAAACCTAAACATAAGTAGGCTTCCTCTTCCTTTTTTTACTTTAAAAAAACAACTGATCTTTTCAAAATGTTTTCTGGTTTGTACTCTACTGGTGTAAATTTTTTTTCCTACTGTATACATCATGTACTGCAACTTCTAAGGACTAAGGTGTTGATGTGTAGTTTTAGTAGCTGTAAGGCACAGTATTAATCACCATCATTATCTCCATTAAAGCAAATATGTCGTGTCAGCCAGGATTGTACAGAGAAAGAGATTTGAAGATGTTAAAGACAAACCTGTAAAGGAACTCCATGGTATTGAGGCTTGAAAGGATTGAGGCTGTGCCAAGGCTTTCCAGTGGTGCCTAGCTGGGTATTAATCTCTCCACCCTCTTGTTTCTTCATTTCACACCTCTATCCTTCATCAATCCTATTTGTTTGGTTTGAAACTTCTCCAAGGGAAACACCACATCTTAGCATGTGTTTTGCACAGTGTTCAAAATATTTGCCTTTCAATGCCCATGTAACACAAAATGGTCCTGTGATATTAGGGGAAAATAGTAAGGCTTCCATGGTGTCCATGTAGCTTTTGGTTGTAACTGAATACAGAGGAAACACCTTGAAATAGCATTCAGTGAAAGTTGAATTCTCAGCTATGACCTGGTTTCTTTAAACATTCAGGTTTCATCATTATTTTTAAGCCTGCAGTATCTGATGCTAAAAATACACTGTGCTGAGCTTCCCACACGTAGGTAGTTATATAAATCTTGCCATAAATAATACTTGTTTGCTTGATCATTATAGAAATATCTTGACATGCAGTTCATGAGAGATTTGCTGAGAGAAAACCAAAATTGAGTAGAAAAATATAAATTAGAATGAGAGTTCCTAGAACTATTTAGATTCTGCTTTTATGGCATCATTTCAATCTTGTTGTGGTTTAGTTTGTCATTTCTCCAATATCTAGGAAATCTGAAGAGGGCTAAGGAGAATCCTCCTTAATTCTAAAGTCAGCTGTGAAAACCAAAGGGTTGGTACTGCACCTCTACAGTTGCACACCTTAAGAAAAGTTTAAGCTAAATATCTCAACAGTCATCATGTTATAAGCGTAAACATAGAGTTGAATGCTTTAGTCCTTTACAGTTGGGATTTCACAGCCATTTTGTAGAGATACTTGAGACTGTAAACTGAAACACTGAGTGGAATGAAAGTCCTGGTTCTGTAATTATTGGAGAAGACAAATTTTATAACTGGGAGGGGAAAAAGCATAGATGAACTTTTGATATATGAGGCAGAGTTCTTCAGAATGGCGAGACGTGCTGTAGTCAGTCTCCTGAATCTGGATATCTTGACTGGAATAATAACCCCACAGTTCTCCTTCTGGACTGAAATATTCCTGCTGCAGCAAAGTGCAAGTGCGTTTGATCTTAAAAAAAAAAAAGCAAAGAAGTAAGATTGGTGCTAAAGAAGGGGTTAAAAAGGGATTGTCTGGACAATTATGAACCATACCTCCTAGAATCACAGATAATCTCCAGGTATCAGTGTAGCAAAGCACAAATGCAAAGGTTACTGTAGGTGCAAGCCTGTACTAAGCAAACTGAGGTGAAGTCAGTGTGATGGAAGTGGCTGGTGCAGCAGAGCTCTGAAGGAGTATAAGTAGCAAGCATGCACCAGACAGTCATACTGGCATCTCAGTATAAATAGGAAGCAAATGTTTTAGCTTAATTCCGAGAAATGAGTGATCACTACTTGCATGAATCCCAGTTTTGCCTTAGGTCCTTCTGTCAAATGAACATCATTGGTGCCCGGTCCACCAGTCCTTCAGCCCCATCAGTTGCCTTCGTGTCTCTGAGTTTAGTCCTGCACACCCTGCTTCAAGTTGAAAAATAGGATTATAAAATCATTGCACTGGGAACTGCTGTGAATTTTGTTTCTGCAAAGAAAGAAAACTGCAGCTTTTAGACCTATTACAACCACCAGACTCTGTAGAACCTAATTCAGACTTTAAAATAAATCTCAAGGCTGAAGAAAAAAAGAGTGCACAGAACAGCCAGACAGGAATGCTCAGACAGCCCTGGAGGAGTGAGACCTGTCTCCCAGAAAGGTTGGTGGTTTTTTTGATGCCCAGCTCCTTCTGGGCAGCCTGCCCACTCCCTGGAAGAGCCTTTGTTGTGCTGGAGTGGGAAGGAACATGTATTATCTTTGAGAAGCTGAAGGATTGCAGTGTTCATTTTACAAGTATGTTGTTTTCTTTGCGGGTACTAGATCTCATTCCTGTGCCACACATGAGGTGAGAATTGTGTGTGTAGCTCTGCTTTGAGTTACCCCTCGTCTGGGTGCAGTAGGGGCAGCTGCTTGTTTTACGAAAGGCAAATGGAAGCTGAATGGAATTACTCAGCGCATCCTGGTTAACTCCAGCACTTCTAATCCAGCTGATTTGATTCTAACATTTTTGGGTTAGATCTGTGAGTTCGCTGCCTTTTGATGTACAATGATGTTGGAGAAGAATTTTGGTTTTCTGACCTTAGTTCTGTGATTTCTCTGCCTTCCTGTTTTCATTCTGGCTAAATGATCTATGAACATAAGATTGAACAGGGATCCTTTCTGGGATAATACTCATTTGTTTCCCTTAATAGGAGGCAGGGAACATGTGTGAGAAAGGGCGCATTCAGAGTAAAGGGAAATTCAGGCTGTGTAGCAGGGTTACATTAATAAGCCTGAGAATAAATTGTTAGTCCTCACACTGGTTTTTGAAGGGGTTATTGCAGAAGATGTCAGTAATTAAAATTTAAGCAGTTCTAGATTTTTGTGAAGCTATTTAAAACCTAATTATTCAACAAATAATTTGATAGAACTTAATGTCAGTTATTACAAACTAGTGAGAGAACAGGTATTCAAACGTCAGAATTTTCCTGTGAGGTCATGACCGTAGCAGTTAGACTTTTAGGAGAACAAACACATCTATTTTCTCTGTCTGTATCAAATATCATGCTAAAAGAGGATACTAAGAACAGATGAAGCCAGTTTTGATTTTTTATCCTCAGGTCCAGGTGTCACCAGTGCTCGAAGCAGCTTTTCTCCTACTGCGGTGCTTTTCTCACCCTAGTGAGAAGGAAAACATGATTAGAGAACATCTGCTCTAGTTCAGTGGATGCAAGCGTCAAACAAGGTTATTTGTAAGAGAACCTGAGGCCTCCTAATTCTAGATTGTACGCATGTACAAGACTAGAGCATGAATTAACCTGGAGAGTGCTTATTATTAGAAAAAAAAATAGACAAAAAGTTCCAATATGTGAATGCAGGTGCCTTACCTATATGCTGAAATCTGGGTGCGGAGCTTGAGAGCCACTCTTTGTCTTCTGAGTGTCTGCAAATGTGTGCACATTTCTCCTTTTCCATTTTATCGACTCTTAGATGTCCCAGGATCCCCACTGGGGAGGATTTCTGACCTGCTCAATATTTGCCTGTTTGAAGTATTCTAAGTTGATTCCACAGTAAGCTTGAATTGCTGGCAGTAGCCACTATTCCCACCAGGCTGGGGAAGAAGGCTCTCTTATTGAAGGCTCTCTTTATAGAGACCGATCTCCTGGTGACAGCAGAATTGCTTCTTTAGGGCCTTGTGAACACCTGGCCACTTAAGCAGCATCCTCACTGCACTCTGTGGCCATTCACACATGAAGTCTTCCAACTGAACGTCCCCTGTGCTCCATCCCAGTGTATCCCATTGCTGCAGTCACCCGTCTGCATGGGATGTGGCCCAAGGCTTTGGAGTGCCAGGGTGCAATGTAACATTTTTCAGTCACCCTTGGCAATGAGGAGGTATGCCTATAGAAGGATCAGGAGGATTATAGCACAAAGCTTGACGGACTCAGTGTTGAACAGAATTTTAGGGTTACCTTTAATTTGCACCTTAACAGGAAGTTGATGAAATAGCTGCAACGAAATTGAGGTCCCAGATCTAACCCATGCCTGAATTTAAGTACCTCCAAACATAGCCACTGATTTCTGTGTTCAGGTCGTCTTGGTTAAGACTATTGTCTGAGTTAACTACTCAGTATACGTGTCCTTTCTTATCAGCAATAGATCTGTACTTACTTGGTTGTACTTGGTTATGCGTGGGGCCTTGATTTTTAGTCATTCAGACAGTGATGTTTGTTTAGCCATTACAGAATACCTCTAGCAAGCAAGAATAATGAGAAGAGATACTATTTAGGCTTCAGATCCTCATGTCCCCCAAAGTAGCCAAAACCTAAAGTAGTGATTTTTTTAATCCGTCTTCAACTGTCAGTGCTCTAAAATTGTAGCCTCTCATTCTTGTCTCCAGAGCCCTTCTCTATTAAATTTTCCTCAAGCTAAGAAAACCTCCAATGTTTTATGTGACATAAGGAGTGGGACCCCTGGCTACCCATTTTCCTCCATCTTCTGCTTTCTCAGTTTTAAATTAAAGCCAGTGTCAGTGCTGGGCTTTGTTTACTGTTGACGGAAGAGGGGCTATGGAAATTCAATACAGTTTGTCATTCAAGCAATATAAAACTTGTTTAATAAAAAGAGCCCTGGGGATCAAAAATGAAAAAATTTGCACAACGAAACACTTTTCTTAGACTCTCTGTCCGCCCTAACTTACTCTTCTCTTTTCTGTTTCACCAGCTAATCTCCAAAAGTACTTGTGGGCTTTCAAGTTTGATCAGATTGCAATGAGCAGACTCTTGGAAGAAGGGATCAGAGAAAGATTAACACTGCTGGGAACTTGATGTTTACCATTTCAATAGTGGGATTTAACTTTCTGCTTTGTAGTGATTGTCGTTAGGGTTAAATAAATGTCATGGCTTTTAAAATCAGTCCAGAAATGAAAGACTGCTTTGTAGTTTGAAACAAAACATATCTTTAGGGCTGGTCAACATATCCAGAGTTAAGATAGCATGGTAATTAAAATTAATGATAATTTAATGTAATGATCCCTATCCTGTAGGAGCTCTTGTTTGCACAAAATGAAATATTATATGTACTAAAGTAAAAATTTGATGTAGGAATGGAAAGTCCACGGGCTGGTGATATGTCATCAAATGTAGTTCAAATAAATCAGACTGTCTATTTGCTTTTAATTAAGCTTAATGTATGTTGCTTAGAGTTGCAGCTATGCTTTGGTGGATGGAGTTGGACAGAGAGCTGCTGTTTCTAAACCAGGATTTATTTTTTTTCTATTGCATTTACCATTTGAGACATTTTTAACTGATGACTGGATCACATAATGTTGGGATGGGTCTGCCATTTGTCACAGGTTTCCTGAAGTGTCTTTTGCCAGTGCTGGCCTTTGTGGTACAAAATGACAGTGCCCCTACTAAAGAGCTTTCCATAATGGGAAAATGTCCATCAACCAGATTCTCACAGTCATCTTGCAAACGACTCTTCTGAGAACCAGAACCCTTGATGTAATCGCTAATTCAAATTATATTACTGAGGTCAGAGCCATCTATTTGCTTTGATTTTCAGTCTTACAGCATGCTGCAAGGCTGTGGTCCGCTGTAGCAGATGAAGCCTAAAGCAGCAATAGTCCTCTGTGTTGGCTGTACAGAGCGTGCTGTAGGTTGTGTTACAGGGGCAGGTTATTTCTGTGTCACGGTTGCATCTAGCCATGAGCACTGACTGCATGAGGCAAGACAAACTTATTTTTCTTGTAGGCTTTGTCTTTTTCTTGTTGCTAGACAGGTATTAGCTCAGAATTGTAGCAGCCTCTGAATTTACAGCTCCTTTTCAAGGTAAAAGGAAGAAGATGGGCTGTGGGAGGAAGTTATGCAGATGTGATTGCTTTCATGCTGCAGTGGACAAGGGGTGCCTGTGTTATCAGCTGAGCACATCTCTGGGAAGGAGGAGAGGAAGAGCATTATGGGGAGTTTCTCCAGGATACAAAACCAGCATCTGAGCAGCTTTCTGAGCTCTTCAAGTTGAGCCCCAAACCAGACATCTACTGCTAAAAAGCAAAAAACACCAAACCATCCCATTACAAAATCTGATTCTTGATTTAAAGGTAATCTAAAATTAAAGCTTTTTTCCGTGTATATGTTATTGCCTATGTTCTTAATGAGCACATAGGCAATATGTTCTTAAGCAGAACGTGAATAGTATGTCATTTTTTATTTTAAACAAGGCAAGTGGGGTTTTGGGGAGGTAGGGGAGTATGTGGTGTATTTATGCAAACTGATTCACTGCAGGTATCACACTTGAACATTGTTCCCTGCCTACCTGCATAGTAGTCCTTGAAAATTCACATCTAAACAGAATTGTGGATGAAAGACAGAGTCTGACCAGCACGACCAAATTCTGAGCTGGGCCTCCAGCGCTTTTTTGGAGCAGGAATCTTCTTGCTCCTTCTGAACTCACAGATGGGAGGATTTACTACCTGAGTTAACTGCGTGGGTATTACAGAATATCTCTTTGATGATGGCTTCTGATTTATTTTCTAAATCACACCAAAGGAATGTGGTACATTTAATGCTCTGTAACTGCCTAAGTGCAACTTCTCATCTTCATTGTAACTCTGCTGAAATGTGTGCCCTTCTGAACTAATAGTTTAAATAAACAGCTAACTTTCAAGTATTTTGTGATCTTTTTAGAGCAGTTTCTAATTCTTAATAACTAACATTGCTGGTTTAGTGTACTATAGTATGAGAGGTAGGGACTTCGTGTAGAAGACTGTGTTAAAAATCTGACCTGCATCTACAAGCATAGCGTTCTCTTGCATTTTTCCAACTTCTTTCAACCAAATATCTTTTTCTTTCAGAAAGTGGCTGTTATATTCACACAAGGGGCTACTTAATAACCTGTTACATTGAAAAACAACATAAGTAGCCCAAGGTCTCAAAGGAATCTTAGATAAATGTGATTTTTTTTTCTCCAAGTCTTATTGCATTAAATACGAGATCAGCTGGTTACCTGTGCTGTTAAGAGTCTCTTCTGAAGACTCAGCATAAGTCTTTGCTCTGACAAAGATTTTCACCATATTACTGAAATGCTTCACTACAGCAGCCAAACCCTTTCTTTTCCATCCCTAATACAGTAGCTTCACTAAAAAAACATTTACTTGAACTGAAATGCAGAACTCAAAACTGCTTGAAGCAGCTGAGAGGGGAGCACAATAGAGGCCTACGTGAATCAGGAGCAGCATGCTCATGATGAATGGGAACAGTAATGTGTTGTTTCTTCTGGTAAATATGAAAGTTGTAGGTGGTAAGCTTAAAAACCCCAAAATTTTCACTGTTCTATACTGCATATCTAAATGAGGAAACTCAGTGCCACAGAATGCTGTGAATGCCAATTTGTATGGGCTCAAGCCATTAGACTGATGGTAGAAAAACCTATTGAGAATGGATAAACCCTCTGCTTTCCTGACTAAGTCCCTAAATGGCTGCTGCAGAAAAGCTTACCCCATATGATGTGGACAATGACTTTATAAGCTTTCTGTGGTTTTATACTGTTCCCTAGACATCTGTCACTAGGCTTTGTCTCTGCTGATTTGTCCTATTAGGATCAGGTGTTGCCTTGATGCTGGAAAAAAAAATGAAAACAAAACAAACGAGCAAGGGATGATGAAGATCTCCCCGGCGAAAACCAAGGAGAAAACAAAGCAGAGAATATAAAGGAAAAATAAAACATCGAGAAACAAAGTGAATACTACGGGACAGTTTCCATGAGAAAGTGTGACCATGTGCTCCATCACAACAATATGTATCTGAGTTTCCATCCTTTCGAAACTTCACAGGCAAACCTGAAATGTAAATGATAAGCCTCATCCTGGGGAACAAAAACGTCTTCCTGATCGTGGTTAGATGAATCTTTTTGATCTCTTAAAGAAACCACTCTTCTTTTATGAACTAGAATAAGCCTAAGAGTGTACAGAAAACTAGAAACCCAAAAGGTGGTTCACATAGTGTGATTTAAGTCCTGTCCCCTCTCGTTCCTCCTTTTCATTGTGCTGTAGTCAGATGAGTATTGAAATGTAAAGCCAGCTGACATCTTTCTAGTCTTCTCTGATGAGTATCTAGAATGAAATGCGTGTGAAGTTATTTTAAAGATGCTGGTGCCACTGCCTACAGGTTGTACCTGCTGGATTAGGTGGAATGCTGCCTGTGAGAATCCCACCTTATGCTGAGGAGTGCCTTTTGAACCAATCCTGGGCTATGTTCACCTGAAGAGGCAATCTGAAATTTGGCTGTCTGGAGTTTAACCCTGATTTTGGCAGTGTTACGTAAGGCAGAATGTAATGGCTAGACTTATGCTGCAGAATGTATAAACACTTTTGAAGTGGGATGCAAAGGTTAAAAAATAAATTAAAATCCAAATCCTTGTGTATTTTGGGGAAAGCTGAATTAAAATGAGTACAGGGCTGTGCGGAAGTGATCATGACCTGTAATAAATGAAAATCCTTTAAAAATGTGAAATTGGTTCTTAGAAAGATACATTATTAAATGTGGGCTCTGAGACTTCTCTGGGATTTGCTATTTAGTAGGATAAACAGAAAGAGGGGAGGAAAGGGTGGTAACTTTATTCATAGCTAGCTTTCAAACTTTTGCAAGTGTGTAAATGATAATTGTCCAGTTGGCAGTGATGTGTTTGCAATGCTTAATTTTTCACTGTGCTATATGAACATCTCTCCTACTATTTACATTTCATAGAAAAAACAAATTTCTTCTTGTCTGAGAAATACTTCACGAGTCTACAGGAAGAGCTGTGAAAGTACAGCAGTATTACAGAAAATTGCATGAGTGTATTGGCTAGCCTATAGGGATGTGTTTACAGAGTATTCTCTTACTCAGACAGGCTTAAGAAACAGACATTGAGGACATAGTGTTCATTTTGATAACAGACCAATAACCATTGCCAAAGTGAACATAATTACAGTTCCATGGTATACGGTGCAGGGGCCGTCCTGCAGTTTTAAAAGCAAATTCAAATAAGCATCAGTTTTAGCCTCATGGGGGAGGAATATGAACTGAATAAAGCACATAGCATAAAAGAGTTACAGTTTCAAAAGATGCCGAGATATCATTTGTGTCATGTGACTTAGACATGTCTTCTGCTTTGTTCTAGCCAGCAGAAGCTGTGGCAGTGCCATCCTCCTCAGGATCTCAGTTTATTTGCCTTATGTGTCCATGAGGTTGCATCTATCTAGGAAACAGCCTACCTCTGGTTTCCTTTGCAGTAGGGTTCAGTCCTAACATCACAGGAGGATCCAGCCCCCAGCTCCTCCTGCAAGGTGGTTGCATTTGTTTCCCCAGTCTGGTTGTTCCAGCAGCACATCTGCATGACAATTGCTGAACTGTCATGGATAGTTTATGGTTGGAGCGTGAATGTCACAAGTGTCCTGTCCTCTGCTGAACTGTGGGTGGATGTGTGCCTTCTTCCCCAGCCTCACACCAGAAGAGTGTGGGTAAGTGAAAAGGGCTTGCTGGGAAAGAAGAAGACTTTTCTAGTTTTGTGGTTTCCTCATGGGTCAGTCTTGGAGCTAATACTTACCTTCCATGGGCGTTCTGGAGTGTAAAGCCTGTGTTCCTCACGCTTCCGACAGGGCTAACAGAAGGAGATGAATGAGTTTGGTTCTATGTGGTGCATTTAATTGGTGCAGCCTGAGAAAACTGATAATGACTGTATTAAGTGCTCTGAACCAAGATCATGTCCTTAATCTCTTATTTAGAAGGAACAGCAGGGTCCTGTTAAACTTCGTCTGCTCTCTGTTCCTACCTGTTCCTACCTGGAAGCCTGAACTGCTGCTCTCAGGTGAACCAAGTACATAGGATGCTTCCTTCCTCTGGGTATTGGTATGAAAGTGGCCTGAAAAATCAAGTAGCAGTAGTGACAGCTTTTTGCATGAGTGAAGTAGGCTTACTGCTGCGTGCTCTTTGCAGGTAGCCTGTCATCTTGGTTGTGGCTCACTGGCACTTTCAAAAGCTGCGATATCCTAACCGCTATCAGGATCACAACTGTGTCCTTTGCAGTCTATGTGATCATCTTTTTTTCACAAGAAACTTGGCATGTTCTCTGCTTCCTCTTTTAGTAAAACACCAAATCTCCTGACGATTTCCTGCCTTTGTATTCTGCTGTATGCTGTGCAGACAATTCCTAAGGCACCTAAAGAGACTATTATTAAACACTGGATGGAGAAGCTTGAAATGTTGATGTTACATGTCTGAAGACTGGAAAATATTGGCACCTGCTGTGATTCCCTAGTTCTGAACACAGGTTGGGTTGATTTTTTTTCCACTTTCTCAGTTCAACAATACAATCGATTCCTCTTCCTGTGGGGATCTTGTGAGGAGTGCTCAGGGCATTTCCTCCTCTTGTTCTGCTAAAACTGAGGGTTTCCCAAGGACAAGTGCATTGTCAGACTGAGCCATGGTACATTCCTGCCTGTTTTCAGGTCCTGTGTTGCCTCTGATGCCTGGTACATTTTTGGGAATAAAATATCACCCCTACTCTTGAAGCATCCCCCTCTGTAACTGGTAGCACATTGTATTTTGGCATGGGATGAATAAGTTTGTGGAATTGCCTGTACAAGTCTCCTATGTCTAACTACAGCATTTGGTTGCTGCAGTCAGTGTATAAATGTGACTAAGAGTCAGACTTACTGGAACAAAGCAAACGCTGGTACGGCTCAGGTTGGTGTCCTGGTAGGTTGCTAATGCATTCTTGTTTGGCATACACAGCATTCCTTACCAAGTGCTCTCCCTTTCTTGCTGAGCTGAAGTCAGGAGCACTGAGAAGCAGGAGCATCAGTCTCCACGTTGTATCTCAGAGGGAAGCTGCTGGGGTCAGGGTTTGCAGGCTGTTTCCCATGAGACAGAAGCTATAGTTCTCCTGCTTTTTAGCATGGGGTTGAATTTTAAAGCGCCATGTCCACAGTGGTCTAATGTCTTCTGTTGGTTTTCTCTCTGGTAATGTGAAGAAATCACCCAGATGCACTCTGCTTTGCTGCTTAACACGAGGCGCTCCCCTTTCTGCTAACAAATGGCACCAATGCTGGCCTCAGGGAAGGACAACTAAAATGTTCTGAGATCCGGGATTTGCCCTGAGAAGAAGTCCTGTGTTTGTGTAATTTCATATGAGTTTAAGCTGGGAAAGGCGGCCTCCCTGCCCCACAGAACTGATGTGTTTATACAGCACGTGTCCTGCTTGTTTCTGAAGTGCTTTGAATGTTGATGTGCAGATCCTTGAGTTGGAGAGACTCTACAGAACCGAGTGTGTTTGGATACTTACGTCGTGCTGATGGCACAGTTACAATTCCATGAATTCATCTGTGGGCATAAAGCCCCAAAAAGGAATCCCTAGTAATCACAACAATGCAAGAATATAAAGGTAAAACCAAATAAATGGACAAGGATTTGAGCTTACAGGCACATGAGGAAGTCTCATGTAAAGCTTGAGCCATGTGACTGTGTTATGTGTCTTTGCAAATCCTAATGTTATTTAGGACCATATTTTACAGTCTTGGAATAAACTAAAATGCTCATACTCTATGTGCTGGTCATATTTTTATAAACTTTTCCACTGCACTTCTTTGTTTCAGTATTTGTTTCCTTTGTCCATATTTAAATGCATCAATACACATCGTTCTGCTGTTCCATTATGAATGGCTGGTGACTCAGGACAAACCCAGGAACTCACAGGTTCTTGGTTCAGAGGGAGTCAGGCACAAAAGATGAGGTTTTCCACCCCTGTCTGCAGGCTGTTTCTTGGGAAGTCTTTCTAAGGTTTTGTCTCTTGTTTTCACTGTCTGTAAACTACAGTGATGACAAGTATGCCTTTATGAAAAGGGAAAGATCTCCAAATGAGGGGTGCTGTAAAAGAGCTTGGGAGAATTGCCGGTACATCCTGAGCTAGAGCCTGCTGCTGAAACCATCATTGGTTTGGTCATTTCACTGCTTCTATTTCCATTGGATAGTCCCAGGATGCTGGAAGAATCTTCGATGCGTATGAAAATTCATGTATTTAAACAAGTTTGTATAAATGAAATGTCCATCACTGACAGAAGCCTGGATTTTCTATGAGCATTTTTTCATCTACATTAGCTAGTTGAAAAGTTTAATCTTTGTATTTATTCTATGGTGGTTTATTTAATCATTGCAAATACAAGCTAATTCTTTTTGTCTACTAGGAAGCAGTTTTGTAAAGTTTTGACTGAAAGACATGACTGCATGTCTCAGAAATCCACTAATTGCCCTTGAAGTATTTAGCTTTCCCAGATCTATGGATATGTTCCTCATTTTGGAAATACCATGTTGCTGAAATGTCTTCTGTTGCTCTGACTTTGTAACAGCATTTTCCATCTGTTAAAAAGAAAACAAGTACCCAGATTCTCGAAGCCTTGAAAAAGGTCATTAAATAGATCAGATGAAAAGGAAATAGCATGTCTACTAAATCAAAGATGTTTTATACAAACCATGATGGGTCATGCTGAGAACTGTCTATCTTGGTGAGCTTAGCAATGTTTTTTTCCTTGAAAATTACCCAAGAATTTAGCTTTTTCCTTAATTTTCTAATCCACCTACACAGCAGAGTTCCAATCCTACAACTGGTATGATATGAAGCCAGCATTATTCTGACTGGATAGTCTTTAATGCTTCTTTGATTACAACAATTAAGAAGAGAGTTTAGCCTGTGATTTTATTTATCCTGTTGGTAGCTTTTAAATCCTTTTGTATGGGACATATCATATGTACAGCATAGGACTTCAACACACCTTTGCAGCATTGTCACCCACCAAAAAGCGGGTTGGAAGATAGTCAGCAGGTGCAAATAAAGTACTGCAAGTCTTTGTAGCTATTTGCTTCTCAAAGAAATGCATTTTCTGATGACACAGGATGTTCCTTTTCCTTTGGGAAAGGATTTAGTGAAAACTGGAACTTGACACTGAAGAGAAGGGAAACATTCCTCTTCACTGATCACATGCTCTGAGCTGCAAAGTGGATAAACCAATTTAAAAAAAAGGTGTACCTCAGTACATTTGGTCCTTATGTCAGCACATGGGAACTACGTGCAGAGGCTGCTACAACTCCTCCATCCCAATGTGGTACAAAGAGATACACAGAAGAAGGATTCTCTTCGTTAGGCAAGAGCAGGAGGTGTAATCAGGGCTAGTATGTTGTTACAAGCAAATGATTCAGTGGGTGGCAGCAAGCCTATGCTGAGGAGCCCAAGAAACTAGAGGCACACATGCAGTCAGGTGGACCAGACCAATATTTGCACTCCCTTTTAAACAAGTGAAATTATATAAGTAAGTTTATTTAGATGCTAATTTTTCCCAAAGTGGAGAATATGATTCAGAGGACTATTTGTCCTGGCCACTGCTTCTAGATATAAACTGAGGAAATCAGCTGCAAGCTCTCTTTGCTTCCTGGCCTTTCCTCCAGGGCGTTTCTGCATGTGGACATCTCCTCCACCTTTGCCGTTGTGCTGCTTTGACAGGAGATGGTAGCAGATTCATGAATTAGGAGGAAGTGTAATTGAAGGCAGAAAATTATATATATTTCTTTGCACATTCAGACTATTCATGTCAGCGTTGTTCCCTGCAAGACAGGAATGCACATTTCAGGAAAACAGGATTACTTTGCAGCAACAGTTCTTGTGAAGGTAATTGTCTGGCAGCAAAGGACAGTTTATTGCATACTATCTAACTTGAAGTTGCGTTTGTGTTCAGTACTAGGAGTCCATGTTTCTCTGCAATCAGTGGGCAGAGAGATATGCCCAGGAGTGATAATCTTAAACTATTGAATGTATAAATTAAATCTCTGTCCAAATGTGCCAATTTCCTCTGCCTATGCTGGTACACAGACAGCTTGCATAAACAACTTGGCTGGAGTTAGGTGAGTTGAATTCCCCCTTCTGTCATGGTTGTCCATTGACATATGTCTTCTGGGAGCTCACAGCCACACTCAGGAAGCTGTTGTCACAGGGTGCCTGGCTCCTGGTGGTGCCACGTGTGCTGACATGTCGATCAGGGACTCTCCTCTGGTGGAGTTGTGCTTCCTCCTGCTGCCTTTTTGTTGTCATCTCCCTCCTGACAAGTGTTACTGGAGGAGATGAAGTGTTGCACTTGCTGCTTTGAAGCAATGAGGTCTTCAGGGAATAAGAGGCTTCTAGCTGCTGCTTGCTGCTTGACGTGCCCAACATCAAACCAGGTACTCAGGCATTGATTGCACTGAAAATGGAGCCAAAGAGCCAGCCTCACAGCAAAAGAGAAAATAGAAATAGAAACCACTTTGTTGTGGATACTCCTAGACGACTGGCATCTTAGCAGATGACATTCACAGAAACACCAATCTTGGACACATTCAGCAGCCACTACCTTTTCTCCATGGTGCCAGCCAGATTTCCTACAAGATTTCCTCCTTGCAGACCATCAGCAGCGTGGAAATAGTGTTGGCTGCCTAAATCAGCACAGCTTCAGGGTAGTAGATAAGGACTGCTGGTCCTTGCCTCCCAATAGCTTCTCACAGGTGTTGCATTGTGTTTTGATCGTCTGGGATCCAGTGTGGGAAAGCTGTTCCCTGCAATATATACCCAGAGTGTTTTGCACTTGTTTAGGGAAAAAAATATACAGGGCTGTCTGAAGACTTTTTAGGGAAGAAACTAATCCAATGTAAACAAAGTGGTGTGTGTGCATTCCTTCGCTATAGTTATGCTAACATAATTATAACTGAAAAACATACACCAATGAAGCTTTCCCACGTAGATGAGTCTTTGTTCTTTTTCCTTCTGATGTTTAAAATACACATGTTTGTCTCAGAACTTATTTCTTCTTATTGATTTCGAAGTGAGACCTATTCACTGCACCATCAAATCACACCAGTCCCTATAGTGGGCATCATACCCCAGTTAAGCCATTGCAAACAAGAAGCATAATCCTTCAAAGCCAGAAACAGAGTTTCACAGTTAGATTTTTTTCTGAAGTGTTTAGGATTGTCTGCAAGTCTTCTTTAAAATCTTCATGTGAAAATACAAAATGTTTCTTAATAAAAAACCCTGTTTATTTGGTGTTTTTCCTTCCACACCACAAAGTGCAAGCTCTGAACCATGAGCAGTGTAGAAGGTTAAAGACCCCCATGTGTTAGAGAAGTTTGCTAACCTGTGCAAACCTTGTTAGGGTTGCCTTGTTACTTTCTTGTTTCCCACCTTACTTGTAAACTTGAGACTGATGATCATTTGCATAAACTGCTGAGTTAATATTTAAGTCTCTGCTTATGTTTCTTTATCCTTACTTAAACATGTATCTGTTTCAGACTAAACAGTTCTTTTCACTGTTGTTAGTGAAATATCATGTTTCATCCATGTTGCAGTAAAAAATGCATTACTATTATATCATTGAGTTCTGGGAAGCTGGTTTACATGATGAAATTTGAATGAGATCAGTGGTTACCAAGGCTCTGGAAAATCCTTTTGACCTCACAGCATAGAAGTGGACCCACAACATACCTGACTGGAGATACTCAGCCACAGGGCTAACTGTCAGCCCTGCACAGTGGTGCAGCAGAAGCCATATGCCGCTCCTGATATTCAGTGCTATCCCAAGATCTTACTGGGTTTTATAGATCTGCATGTAATCCGTTGCACTTTACTTTGTGTTCACATACATGTAAGTTGGTAAAGTAATAAAAGACAGGTAGTTGTTCATGTTTTTGCTGTCATCGGTGGCATGGAACAGGAGCCAAAAGCCTTCTTCCTTTGCAGCTCAAGCTGGGGCACAGCTCCTGCAGGAATCTTCCTGTGCTACAGAGGCTTGATCTGGGCATCACGGTTGATACTGTCCGAGCCCCTGCCAGCCTGTCCCTGAGAGGTGTCTTTGCCTCTGGCCCAGCATGTATAGATTGGAAATGGTATTTACTGAAAGCGTGGGACATGCATTGTGTAGTCTCTCCCAGGATTTAGCTTCCAAAAGCTCATTAAATTGATCTGGTCGGGGGCCATCAGCCTTCTTAGATTAGAGCTATAAAGAGCTTCAGTGGACTCCACTCTTCTGGGTGCTCTAATGTCTGCAAATGAATCTTGGACAAGAAAAAACTGGCTGTGTCTTGTCTGTCATCATGCCCCCTGCCATAAATACACTCAGTGGTGATGTATAGCTGCTACTGAAAAATAAAACTATTTGATGATGAACACACATCTCCCAGCTTTTTCTCTGTCTCCTGAATGAGATAGTCATTTACCTCTTAACTTGTTACATTGCCGTGACCTTGCTTTTTCAGGCTGTGTCAGTGAATGTTTTTCACCATGGGTCTGTTTTAACTGAAAGCTGTCTGTAGTTGTAATTCTCTACTGCCAGGTACCTGTGAGGCTTCATCATCACAAATAAGCTGAATGCTTGTTTGCAAAACCTGCCTCTTTCAGCCTGAGCACGCAAGAGATGAGGTGGATTCCTTTCTTGGAAATCAGAAAGGAGCATCCTTCTCTCTGAGAAAAGTGGTTATAAGATGAAAGTCTACATCTAAAAGGTAAAGAAGGATCCTGTACAGACCATAGCTAGGTTGGATTTATTTTGCCTTTTGCCTTTATTTATCTTTTTTTCATTTCTGTCCAAGCTAAGGTGAATTCATCATGTTCAAAACCATTATTAGCGCTTCTAAATTGCATGGAAGCGGTGAGTTCTTGAGAACCTTTGAATAGATTTTACTTCTATTTCATATTTCCTCACTTGCTGCCCAGATGCTTCAAAAACAAGACAGTAGGTCTGCAGATGTTCCATTTACCATTGTTACTTAGTACACAATTCCTCCTATATCAAGTTAGGCTAAGGTTAATATTGTACCCTCAAAGCTGAGTCTGCTCTGCCCTCTTGTGTCTTTGGAATGTGCTGCCAGATGCTCCCCATATACAGCTGCTTTATCGTGAGTACTGGAATTTTCCCCCCACAGACTTAAAAGTAAGATGCAAACACCTGAGTATTCAGCTATGGGTTGCTTTTTCGGTGATGAGTATAGATCGACATACGTTTGAACTAAATCTGTTCTGCCAGTATTCCTCATGCACACATGTCTGAGGGGAAGGAAAGGCAACTTGAGAGTATTGTTAATATAGCTTACAAGTATTAAAATAAACCTGATTGACCACTCTGTAAACTTGGTTTTTTAATAAATAAGGTTGTAGGGTTATGAAGCTTCAACTGAAAAATTATCCACCAGAGGAAGGAATGAGGAAGGTCTTCCAGATGTTGGAAACTGGGCTGCTATGGAACTGTGGGTTGTGAGTTGGCTAAGCTTGGCTGACTCCTTGATGTACCAACTTTTGACCTTAGCAGACAATCCAAAGCTATGATAAGTTTGCAGTGATTGAAGGGGTTCTGAAGGACAAACTCCCCCAGTTATGTGGTGATTTAAGTTAAGATACCTTCAAGATAAGGTTCAGCAGCATGCTAAAAAAAGAACCTGCCAGCTTCTCTGTGTGGTTGGTTGGTTTTTTTGGTTGAAATGAACTTAGGAGGCAGGGGTGAGCTGGAAGTTCAGATTTCCTCCCCTTATTGTGTTAGACGTTGCCCTGGCTGTGCATCCTCTCCATCCCCCCAGGAGTAGAGTGCAGCAGTGCAAACTGATGGAAGCTACAGTGAAACACAGTTTACTGAAAATGTATTTGTTTTTAAAGAAGCTTAAGCATTTTCAAATCACAGAGCCAACTATTCTATTAAAGGGTGTTTTTTCTCAACAAAGTAGGAAGTTTAGAGTTTGATATGATCTGCTGTAAATCTTTCAGATAGCTTAAGCCTTAACATTTGCTCCATTAGCATTGGATGATGACTGACCTGCACCAGTCATGATTTTGACACGAGTGTTGTTCTCCTTATCTTAAGGTCTGCTTAAACAGAGACCAGCACTTTTAAGGAGCAACTTTGTCACTTTACTGTGTAGAACATTGTGCAATCTGCATCATGCACCCTGTTTCTTCAGAAATAATCCTGGCAGCCTTTCCAACCACAGAGAGCAACTTGGGCACAAGCTGTGCTTCTTTTGTAATTGCTAAGCAGAGTTAGGGGATCATGAACACATGTGCTTTGGACCAAGTTTGTTGCATACCCAGGGAACTCTAAGCCTCCTCTTGTGCTCTTTTGACAAAGCACATCCTTCCACTACCTGTTTCAGAAATTCACTGTACCGACTTCTTTACCCTTCTCTTCAGCATGTCCCTCATTTGGTGTTCCTGTTACCTTCTGTGTGTAAACAGGGAAGGTGCTGCTAACAAGACGGTACTGAGTGTGATCAGAAAATAGGATATTCTTGAGGAAACACTTTTGGGTTTATGTTTTTGCAGTAACACTCTCAAGATTATGGTTGCTGATGTGTGAGGCTTCAAACAGGTAGTTTGTTCAACTATTGCAATGACTCCGGTAGCATCAAAAAATCGTCTTCCTGAAACTCCTTAAACTCCATAAAGCCCCCCCTTACTAAGAGGAAGTGAAGCCTTCTCACTTTGCAAAGGAGAATTCAGAGATAGAACATATTTGGTGATTGCATTATGGTCTTGTGGCAAGGGGCTGGTGATAAATGCTTGTTCTTCAGCCTGTCTGTGCTGCTTCCTAATCCCTAGATTAGGAAGTGAAGGATAATGAATTACGAGGTGGGGAGACACGTTGAGACTGCAAATCTGAAGTTTAATAGACAGTGGCCTCCTCATGGGTTTTTTTTCTAGGCACAGGTGATCGTGAACTCTCTTTTTAAACTCCGTTTCTGAAGACAAGGACATGCAGTTTGTTGATCTATGAATGCAGAGTATTTGATATACAATTATTTGTTTTCTTACCTCTCCAACATCATAAGAACCAAAGAAAGCTGAATAGGAAACTATTTTATGGTTCCTCTGTTCTTATGATTTGTTTTTACCCCACAATGACTCACAGCTGTCTTCTGTGGTACTTCTCAACCTTTTGTAGTGCAAGCACCGTCTACCCTGATCAAAAACCATCCAGGGACTGTCTTGTACAGCCCTGTCATAGTGGTTTCCATTTACTAGCACATAAGATTTGGTTTAACTGGGAACAAATGCGTACTGCTCTTATATTTCCCTTACCTGTTTTGCCTGCCTACAGAATGGGAGTGTGTGTTCAGTGTTGGGTTTCTTGAGCCTTCTTTTAGGGTTTGGGTATCCTGTAACTGTTAGGCAGTTTGTCTGCGGGCCACCAGTGGTGTGCACGCCCTGGGTAGAGGAGCACTGCTCAACATCTCTTATTAAAGCAAGTCCGAAGCATAAATATTTCCACCAGTTTTCACTGCCAGAAAACTTTTTTCCCTAGCCAGTATTTAATCTACATCTTCCCCATCTTCACATTCTGTTGCTCCTGTCACTATTGTTGATCTTCATCCAGAATAATCCCGTCCTTGGCACCAACACCCTAGTTTGAGAACTCTGTCACCACTCCCTTGTTGGTTAAGCTGTGTTACTTATCCTGTAAACTGGCCTTCATCAGCAATGTTTTCCACCTTCATAATAGTGTTGATGCTCCATGAGAATGGAGCAATGCTCTGACAAAGCTCATCCCAAAGCAGGATGTGACAGAACTGAGTGCCCTGTTGCTGTGCAGAGGGAGGCGATTGCTGCCTGTCTCCCATGACCTGTTAGAGCCAGTTTCCGTGATGTCTTCAGAGGTCCCACTGCAAATGCCCTCTATGTGTTTGAAATGAGCATGGTCCCAGCTGAGATGTCCATTCAAAGGGGATGGTAGCAGTGGAAAAACAGAAATGACAGTTGAAAAAAAGACTGACGTAGACAAGAAAAGGGGATGGGGGTAAGAAAAACTACAGAAAGTGGAAAAGAGGAGAGAAGAAGCGCTCTAGAAGATGAGATAATCTTGAAGAAAAGAGAGACTAATTTAAGGAAAATACAGAAAGCAGACACCAAAAAGTTTGTGCCAAGGCATACAATAATAATGAGGACAAAGATGGGGGAGGAACACAGTGACAGCATTTTGACTTTTAAGTTTAATTATGATGTGTTGTTTCTAACAACAGAAATGCCACAGATGCTTTTGGTATTTGTCTAAATCCTCTCCTGGTCTGGAGAGTCTTCACTTTTGCTGTTGAGTTGGCAGTTCTGGACCTGACATGGTCCACCTGGAGTCCTGACTATATTTCAAAGGCAAGTCTCTGAGATTACCAGGCACTTAGAAAAGAAATAAATACCACTCCTGAAGTGTGCCCTATAAAAATGTACAGCATGTTATATCACACCATCCTTTGACTTATGGAGAGTTTTTTCCAGCTGATATCTTTGGTTCAGTAAAGGCTTCATGCAGTAAGGATTAATAGTTAAACCTATCTGTTCATTTTGTGATTCAATGTATGCACCCAAGGGGAGGGAGAAAGTGCCTGAGTTTTAGTTTCAGATCAAAAGTGGAAAATATAGAAATTGCATTTGTAATAATCTCTTGGGAACTAAGGACACTTAACACGTAGCCAAGGATGGAAGATGAGACAGAGTCTTTTCCAAACTTGCTGTTTCAGAAGTCTCTTCCAGTCAGCGCCATCCCAATGCACGGCTCAGAGCTGAGTACCAATGATAGAAGAGTGACAGCACTGACTCCTTGTATAGGTTCTGGGTTCTGACAGCTCTGTGTCCTGACACACATACAGAGTCACTTCTGCTAGTGGTGCACAGCTAATGCAGCTCCATGGGAAGCATGCCATGGCTGTGGCCTCTTACTTTAGTAGTTCTTAGACTGCTTTTTTAGCCGCACTAGGGCTTTCTGATGCAAATGAAAATATAGCTTCTTTTTAAACTGGAGGGTTAGGCTGTATTTTCAATACAAAGGGTCAGAGGTGGGACCACACTCATGTCTCCCATTCTCACCTCTGGACTGTTATGTTTATTTGGTGTTATATTTGTTGTTGTCTTTTTTAGAAATGGTTACCCATAGTGATTGGTCACTACTTATTTGCAAAGAAGCAGTGACAGTGGCCAAGGGTCCAGCATCTGACCGCAGCTCAGTAGGATCCTGCTAAAGCAGCTTACCTTGGCAGGAGAGGGGAGGGTTCAATGCACCGCTGGGTGTTGATTTGCGCTTTGTGAATTGTGTGGTGTAGTTCTGTGCTGATGTGAACCGGTATTGAGACTGACATTCAGCCATTGAGTTAGGTCTGTCCTGGACCTCAGTGCAGAGAAGGTGTGCTGAGACTGATGTCACTCTGATAACAGGAGCTTGGTGTTGAGAGAAAGCTTCATCTTGTGTTTGCCACCCTGGGAATGAAGAGAGGATGATTGATCACTGCTAGCTGGAGGGCTTTTTTTAAACCTACAACTACGTTCAAAATTGCAGTTTGTGCAATTAAAGTCAGAGCAGCAACTTTGTAGCTGTAGGCTGTACTGAAATCTTGTGTTGACAAGGGTTTGTATGTCCTCAGGTCTCGCTGTGAATTAATGGTCTGTTTTAGAGGCTTTAGTGAGCTAGCATTGCCTTATTGGTGGTGAAAATGCCAGTGCTGTGCAAAGTCAGCAGGAGCACTTTGAGGTGCTAAGGATCCTCTGTTACCTTTTTGTTGATTTGGGTGGTCTTTTCTAAGTACAAAGTCGAAGACATTACTGTCTGCCCCCTTCATCTCCCCATGCAAGTGTCATGTAATCACATGAATGACGAATCCTCCCTGTCTCCCATTCCTGTTTGTGTGGGAGAGAAACGGAGGGAAGTGAGATGGAGCCATACATCCCTCTGCATCTGCACTCTGATGGCAAGTTTATTTGTGAACTTTACGCATGTGAGTGGAAGAGCTGCCAAGCCAAAGTTGTTCCCAAGTATCTGTAAACTAAATCTGATTCCTTAAATTCATCCAAGTAAGGAGCTTTAGCTCTGGCAAAGTCTTGTAAATATTACAGTACCTGTCACTTTTGGGTGCCGCTTTCTGTTTTCATAGCAGTGAACTGAAAGCTTTGAAGTCTGGGATGTTTTGTTTAGCATTGTAGAGGCTGACCTCAAAGCATCAATCTTTCTTCTCCTTTTAGGATGTATGAAAATAGTCTTTTCTTTTTGCAGAAAAGTTCCTGTAGACGCAGTGTCGCTAATGGCTGAGTTCTCAGTGTTCTTGGAGCACTGAAGCGTGTATTGAGATATATACCAAAATATAGAGAGTTTTGCATCTCTGTTACTTTCAGTGATTCAAGTTTCTCTTCTGTGTGAGGGAACATACATAAATGTATACTTATAATGAAGTGAAAACCGTTAATCTAAACAATGCTTTAAACAGTAGTTTCTGGATGCATGGCTCTCTCAGAGGATGTAGTTAATTTTGCTGGGGTTTTAGTTTACATGTGCAGCATCTGCACAGGATAGCCTCCACCTGTTTGATTTCTCTGTGCTCTCTGGGATAGATGTGGATATAATAACAGTCACATTTTGCTTATTTTCAAGACAAGTTCCTGGCTGATATAAACCTGTGACTTGCGTTTGCCAGATACAGTTGTGCTGATCTCCAGTTGCTTCTTGGCGGAAGATGTCATGCTGTTTCTCTTGAAATACATCTTAGAAGTGAGTTTTGGCAGACTTGAATTGCAGTTCAGTACTGTGTAGCTAACTGAAGTTATAACTGACTTGTGACTCCACAGTTGACCTGGCCACAGCTAAAATTCTATGGAAGCAGTACATTTCAGACTGTGCTCGCTGATGAGTTAAATTGGATAGTTTCTTTTACTTGGACGAGTTCTTGCTTTACTTTCTCAACACATGCGCAGCTTTTCTCCAGTAGCCTCTGGACCTGCTGAACCTGTCCCAGAGCCATGGCTGAAGCCAAGGTTCTCTTTGCACTTGAAATTGCAACCCAACCCTCTTGAGTGGTGGAGATTTATGCTCATGTAGTTTGAGTCTTACAGTGCTTTCCCCCTTTCCTGCTGCATTCCTAGAGGAATCGAAGTTCTCCTACAGTGAACAGGACATGACTCCTAGAGCAATTCAACTTACTGAGTCACTAGGAGGGCTGGGTTTTGACTCCAGCCTTCTGCAACCCCGTGTGAACAAGCACGATAGCAGCAGAATACCCTGGAGCAGACCTGCTCTGTTAAATTTTACCGTCTTTTTTTTGCTTTAACCAAAGTCCACTGAGCAGTCTTGCCAAGATGTCTTAGTGTCTTGGCGGTGCTCTCACTGGCTTTGCCGGCCAAAGGAGTGCTGCTTTCATGGCAGAGAGGTCCCAGCGTGCAGTGGGACATGTTACATAGCTGGCAGCTTGGCTGAAGTAAATCCACACTGGAATCTGCCACCTGAGGGGCCCTGCAGTAAGGATGGCTTTTTGAGACCCCGTGCTCTAGCCACACTTGCTAACCATTTATTTTTTTGTGAAATGCTTTAGAAAATTATGCTTGGAGGCATAATGTTAAGAGCTGAAATCCCAGTTGCTTTTTTACCTCACTGGCTAATTCTTGTATGGCTGCGTACTCCTAAGCAGGCAATTGTTTTTACTGCCTAACTATGAAAATATAGGCTTTGTATTTCCATTTAGATTATCTGAAAATTGGGCCTTTCATCTTCTGAAATGTTTTCAGATACCCATATTCAGGCCTGACTGATAATCTTTCCTGTGCTTTAATATCAGCTGTTAAGACTAGGAAGGAGTTAGTATGGAGACAGCTGGTAATGAAGCAACTGAGAAGCTAAACCACTTATCTCCATTTGAGTCTTTCTTTTGTCTTACAGATGAGAGGATCTGTTCACCACCCTTTATGGAGCTGACAAGCGCCTGTGGAGAAGATACCTTGCAGCTTATAGAGAAGAATGGACTGGCATTCCCATTCAGTACGTACACAAGTCTTTCCTTGGAGCTTCTAGTAGGTTCTGAATATTGCACATGCACCTTCTAAGACATAGCCGACACCGTAGGAGTGTCGGTTTCATTGCCAACATGTCAGGGATGTTAAAACCCTTCTGAAACAAAAGCTATGAAGCAGTCTGCTTGGAATGTGGAACAAAACCCCTCCTTGTGAGCTTTTACTTTGCCTTTTATTGATGTTCCTTACTTTAAACACCTCGCTACAGTAAACACACGTTCCTGGGAAATGCTAATAGTTCTAAAAAGGTTAGCCTCTTGCCCTGAACTTGTGCAGAAAGTTTCTCCTTCCAGCTGTGTTCATTATTTTTCTTGATAAAATCAGTGCCTTACTGAGTGCTCCATTTTTTCACCCACCCCTCCCTTTCCCTGGTCCCAGCTACAAATACAATCTTAAAGGGTAGAAGAAAGAGTGTAATAATTACCATAGCTAGCAGGTTCCAAGGGCCCAGAGCCTCAAACAGTTGCTATGAACTGTTTGTGCTTTGTAGCAAGTTTCATTGTGGGACTTGTGCTTTAATTCATTCCTTTATTTGATTCCTTGCAGTATAAAGTGAGCAGAATCCTTAGTCGGTGTCTGTTCCCTTGGTGCTTGCCTCATTTGTAAGGTTCAGAGGTAAAGTTGTGTGGAAAAAGCATGTTTTGCCCTCCCTGCCATCACTGTCCCAAATGAGGCAGGTCTCCTGAAGCTAGATTGTGAAGCAGTAATTTGAAGCTGAATGGCTTTGACCCCTCCTTCCTCAACCATGCACGTTATCCTATCGATACAGGCTGGCTAATGCTCAGTAGTCAGCAGGATGGCCCATATGCTCAGAAGGCCTGAATCAACCCCTCTAAATTATGATGAAATTTTAAGATAACACTGTGAGTTAATATAGCATAGTATTGTGGGACTGCTCGTCTCTCTCTTCTTTTTTTCCTTAAAAGTGCTCCTGCTCTCCAGAGCATGTATCTGTGAGACATCGTATAAAACTTCCCAGAATTTCAAGTTACAACTAATTTTGGACTGTAGTGCAGCTCATCTGCCTTTCATAGCTGCCTGTCCTCTTGCCTGGCAAATTGACTCTTTCAACAACCCCCAAAGAAGTCTTGTCCTGTCTACCCCCTCACTGCTTTCATCTGCTCTGCTTAACAGATATAATAACATCAGCTCTAGTCATCGTGTGAGTCCCTGGATCTTCAGCTCTTCTCTGGTTTTGTAATAGCGGAGCATGTTATTTCTTTCCTCTTCCTGTTTCTAGGATGGGGTGAGAACAAGGACCTACAGAGCAGATAAGGAATATGAAGGAGAAAGAACAACTGCTGGGCTCTTTCTGCTTTTTTTGACCGACTCTATGGTTGCCTGCAAAAATTATGTTGTATCTGACTTTGGTTTAGCTCAGTCAGTTTCCTGTTCTTCCCCCAGAACAGGGAACTGTGTCCCAGTTCCATTCTTTTCAGGACAGTGACATTTTGTGGTACCTGTAACGTAGCTCCAGCCTCAGGCAAAATCAGGTAATGGTGAAGATGCCCTCTGATGGCAATACCATACTGGTACTAACTTCTTAGCTGATGCTTTGCACCTCTGTCCAGTCCTAATAATGACCTGTGCTTGCACCTTAGTTACAGAGAGGAGTTGAGATGGTAGGGCTTGGAGCAAACCAAGCTTTGCAGTGATGGAGGGTGCTGTTCAAGGAGACACGCTCACTGGTGTCTAGTACAGTCAGTGCCTTGGTCTGGTGAACTCCAGTGTTTGCGCGTGTGGGTGGGCATGGATTTATAAGGAGATTTTATGTCTTGTTTCACTGGTACATTGTTTTTTCTTTTTTGTTTACCCAGTTTGTAAAACCAGAGTGGCCCATGGAACCAACTCTCATGAGGTGAGTTAAAAAAACTTTTGCAGTGTTTTCCCCCTGCTTCCATTCCCCCATGGTGGTTTATCTGGTCCTTTCCAATCCTGTAGCAGGCAGAATGAGGCCTATGCCCAAACAACTTCCCTTCCCCTGTCTATCCCTCGTGTTTAGCCTGTGCCGTTATTTTTTCAGGTTTATCTGAAATGAAGTTAAGTACAACTTTAACCTCTTGATATGGAGGTTCTTTCTAACAGATCCTAGCTTCTATCATCTAGTTGCTTCTAGCAGTTTTTAGTCTTCTGTTAGCTCTGTCCGCAAGGAATCTCCTTCAGCCTCTCCTTTGGTGGGAGGTCACACTAAGCGATGTTTCCACACCAACACATTTCTCTTCCAACATGTATGTGGTACAGGTGAAAAAATGATTTTGTGCTGCAAATGAAGCAGCTGGTTTCTCTCCTTGAGGGGAAGGGAATAGCACATAGAGATGGTTTCCAGGCATGTTCAATTGTACTAACACAGTTGAAGCTGTGGGAAGAACTGCCAGAACTATCTGCCTTCCCTCCTTCCTGTAAGGCAATTGCAGTTAAAGTAGTTGTGTATTCCTGGAAGGAGTGCATTCCCTATGAGCCTAGCTTCCTCTAAATTTAGGCAAGTTGAATCCTTTTTTAATTCTTTTCCATTTGTGCTTCCTGATTACCACAGCTTGGTTTTGAGAATCCAGCCCTTGTTGCTGGCTCTCATAGTGCCTGACTTCCTTTGTTAACAACGTGGCCGTGAGTCCAGGTTTCCCAGCTGCTCCTGAAATGTGCAGTATGTTGCTACAGTGTCTCTGAGAAGTGAAGGCCCTGAAATAAAGTGTAAATCTAGACAAGCAGAATGGCTACAAGTGAAATCTTGAGTGGCCAGCACTTCCTTTTAAAGATGGAGTAAGTTTTTTCATGCAAGCCTTAGCTCTGATCATTTTACAAACCGAGAGACAGACCTGTTAATCTGCCAGAACAGCTGGTGTAGATTTTTGCTGTCATTCCCAAGAACACTTGGGGACTGGATTGTTAATGAATTAAGACTCCAGCTTCCCTGCTGATTTTTCTGTCAAGAGTTCCTCTGTGACTGCAACCTGAAATGCATGAACCTTTCACTGCTTGTCCAGACAAGCTTGGACTTTGTTTCCCTGGTGAATCTTTCTTTGCTCTTCTTTCATATGGCATAGGCATACCTTGTACTAGAATTCCATTTTCTGAGCAAAAGTTAGACTAAGTTGTAGGCTGCACTTTGTCACAGGAACCTAGGAAGACCCCTGGAAAAAAGCCTGAAGTCTCGCGTGGTACTTTACATAGTTAGTAGTAGTAGTCACTTTTGGAGTTGCTGAGTTCACAGGAGTGATCCAAAACGTGAACTTGAACGCCACTTTGCCAGAGCCGTTTCTTAGACTTGAACAGAGATGATGCCTGAAGGTTGTTCTTCCCGACTGCCAGCAGGTCAGAACATAATTGATCTTTGGAAAAGCTGCCGTGACACATCACTGAGGCCCATAATACGAAGAAATGTGTCCCAAATGACTCTTTTTCTAAGTGTTGATCAGACAGGAATGAAAAGATGGAGAATCAGTGTGGATTTTGAGACTGAATTCCTTAAGGTTATTGTCAGTAAAAAGTCTTGATGCCAAATTCTTCATTCTGTTTTGCCTTCAAGTGAGCTCTTCATTTATAATGAGGAGTGCTATTTGGAAATTGTGATATAAAGTATTGTTCCCATGTTATTGCCAAACACAGCACATCTGTGCTAATGACAAAGAGCAAGTGCACCCTGCAAGCAAATTCTTGGAGCTATATTCATGCATGCTAAAAACCGTGAGACATTGCAGTGAACCAGGGTAACTCAAAACCATGCAAGTTATATGAGTTGTGTACTAGTCCGTGGGACCATCGGCACCGAGCTTTGCAGAAGAGAGGTTTCACATGGTTTCCAGTAGCTTAGGTCAATTCTGTGCCAGGGAGATAAACTTTGGGTTTCTGCACTTCTAAAATAGGATGATAAGTATCTGCTCATCATATGTTTCTTTGTGGGGATTAATTAACTAATGTTTGAAGAGAACACCACTGTTCTTGCCCATATGATGTTGTAGATACTGTAATGCCAACAGTTTACACAGGAGGAGTCAACAGTCTACACAGTCTCTCACTGTTTTCTTGCCACCAGTGAGAGACAAATGAAGTATCATGTTGTTGTTGTTGTGAATATGGTTAGAGTAGGTTTCTTGCACAGATTGTTACCACTGACAAATTCACTGCGTGCTGTCAGGTAGAGACAGTAAAAATATCAGCTGCAAGTAGGTATTGAATGCACACATTGACTCAAACTCAGAAAGTGTTAATTTACAAAGTTGTCGTGCATGTGTGCAGAAATTATGTGGTCTGGTATGGTGTACCAGATAAGGAATAAGGCCAAAAATGTGCTTAAACCTTTAAATATGAAAATGTACTCACTACATCATTTACCGTGGTTATGTTTTTGAAGACCCAACCTTATTATATCTGCTATTTTTATTATAGGAACAAACTAAGGTGTTAGCAAATATCCAGTCTGAAAGTGCAGCATACATCAAGTGATCGTATATAATATACGAAAGAGAGCACAAAGTGATAAAGTTTCTTTGTAAAATCATGCCCTACTGCCACTGTGGATAACAAGGCTTAGAATCACTGAAGAGGCGTCAATATTCAGATAACTAGCATGTAACTTTTTTGGGGGTTTTTGAGGGTGGAGAGCAAACCTCTGTTTATCTTCACTGCTGTGTAGGGGCACACTGGTATAAAGTAATTTCATCATCTGTGCAGAATGGTGTCTTCTGCTGGTTCTGTGCAGGAGCCATGGCAGCATCCATCCACACTCCAAAACAAATCTGCAATATGGAGCACTATGGTTATGATAATTATCATAGAATCATAGAATTACCCAAGTTGGAAGGAACCCAAAAGAATCATCGAGTCCAACTCCTGTCCCTATGTAGGATGCATGTAAACGTGGTAATGGAGGGATCGATGGAAATAGCAGTGTAATGTGTGCTGAAGAAGCGCTGGCTCATAAAAGTGCTTCTATGCAACTAGCAGCATCGCTTCCATGCTGTTGGAGGCAGCTGTTGTTCATCATTCAAACCCTATAAATGCCTTCCTTTTTGAAATATTTGTTCCAGTCTCTTCAAGAGGACTATCCATTTGGAGTAAACAGGTAAAACCAAGCCAAGAAAATGATTAGGCTGGCATGTGCTAGCAGTAAGAATTATTAGAGTCTGAAAAAAATTCTATGATCATGTGGGTTAAACCCTGGTCCTTAGGCCACTACAACTGGACAGGAAATAGAGCTGTGGGGAAGAGCCCCTATAGATAATACACAGAGCTGTTTGTTCTGTTGTTCTCGTTATACACACTTGTATTGAATACAGACTTTATGGTCTGTGTTGGTCAAATATTTTACCCTTTTGATCCATCTGCAGTTAAAGTAACTTCCCAACTTTCATGCAAATGGAAATTCAAAGAGCTGAGAAGAAATTGTTGATTGAAAATGAAATCTGCACTGCTGGTAGTGTTTGGAGAGTTGAATGTCAGTGAAATGGAACAAAAATAAATAGGACTAGCTACTGAGAAGAAATTCATACATGGTCAATATATGTTCACCAGTAGATGTTCCTCCTCACTGCTAGTCAGGTGGTGGGTAAGCCTGAAATTATTGAAAGACTTGGGTGTACGTGTTTCCAGATGGCGATCATCTTCAACCAGGAGGGCCTGAAAGCTGTTCGTCCCCCTTGCGTCATTCAGAGCTTCATCAATCACAATGCCGTGCTGTATAAAGTCTTTGTGGTCGGGGAATCCTACACGGTGGTGAAAAGACCATCTTTAAAGAACTTCTCTGCGGGAATTTCAGGTATGTTGTGCCAATTTAAAAGGAAATATCAGTTCTTTAAGCCTTGGCAGCAAACAGCTCAAAAAGAAAATACCTTTGAAAAGGCTGCTGAAGTGAAGGCAGCTGGTTCTTACATACCATGTTTCCTCTTCTGTATTATTTCAATAGGAAGGGACATAACTCATCTGCTTTGGAATACATAGGAATGACATTCATATAGTAAATATTTATGCAATGGTAACCTGAATCTTACCTGTTAGAAACAATGTTTTATGTCATGTAGAAGGGATGAGAGGGAGGGATTTCACAGTAAGTTCATGTGTCATTTGTTCCGGAGTTTGTTTATAAATGTACTTTGGAGAGAATTTCCTTGATTCTGTCATTTCAGAATTTCCTCTCCCTATTTTTACTTTGATTATGTATGTGTGTTTAAATTAAAGATCACTTGTATTCTCCCCTAAACAAGCTTCTCTGTCCATGAGAGGCCCAGTGTTGTAAACCTTGATGGGAAGTGTCCTTTAGTTTGTACATACCAGCTGTGTTGGGAGGAGAGAGGAGTGGGTTTGTCAGTGAGAACAGTAATCCTCCTATATGTCACTAGACAGCAGCACTTGAAGAGTCTTCATCAAAGGTTACTAAAATTTCCTTTATGGGAAAAAAAAAAGCTGTTTTTCTGAGAACTACGTTCTGTGTGCCTTCAGAAGCAAGAGGGAATTATCAGGGCGTAGATGGGAGTATGATCTACCTGCAACTGTACAAGTCCAGGAGGTGGGGATGGGAGGGGAGAAATTATCAAACTAAAGGAGAGGAATTAATAAGTGCTTGTTTCTTGTCACTTTTCTTAGTGGGTTCTGCTGATCTTACTATGCTCATGTGTACCCACCATTGCATTCTATGTATGTTTAGGAGGATCTCAGTAGAAGTCCTTGTCTGTAGCTATGGATGCATACCCTGATCAATGTGAGCAGGCTAGAATCTATGTTCTTATAAACTGTTAGGACAATTGGTCTGTACTTTTTCTGGAAGAGAACATTTTAAGGAATCATTCTGAAAATGCCTTAGTTATTGTCTCACCAGATAATGTAAGTCTTGAAAGTTGTCTGTGAGCCCACATGAAAATAAGTTTTGTGGGCATAATAGGATTAGCTTTCTTACCATCATCAGAGAGTTTAAGGAGGCCATACTACAGGCACCTATTGAGACAGATCTGACAATTAAGCAGATCTGGTGGCTGAGAGGCCGTCCGGGAGAGACTATCTAAAAGTACAGAGCCTTTCTAAACAGGAGGAAAGGCCAGAAGATTCTGTAAAGGTGTCACACTGTGGAGTGGAGTTGGGTTTGATGCTGCGACATCTTTACCGTATGTAGCCCTGTGGCTGCTCTTAGCTGTCCACTCAGAGGGATCAGCATGGCAGAAATACTCTATTCCGGGTGCCACCTGTGTGCTGAGACTTTGGTCCAAGTGTTCCCATGTGGCTTGTCTGTACAGTGCCATCAGTCTGCTGTGGTGGGCATCCTAGGGGGAGACTTTTGGTGGATTATCCCCATCAGTAAAACCTCCATCACAAAGGGAGCGGGGCCGGTGCAATTCTCCCCCTTGTTTTCACTGCAGTACTTTAGTGGCTTCTGTCACCTCAGGGTGTCTCCTGCATTCCTGTCGTGCCTCCAAAGAGAGGGTTGGTCCTGACAATGAAGTCTACTGCTGTCCTCCATGGTCACGGTGCACCCCCCAGGTTCACAGGGATTTCAGTGTACCCTGGGTGCAGTGAATGCAGCTTCTCCCTTCTGTTACATGCTTTTCCATTGGAACTGTCACTTTGAGTATAGCAAATTAGTAGAAATTAACTTTATTTTAATTTGCTGTGGTGAAAGGAAAGGAAAACAGTTTCTGTTAACCCCTATTTATCTGTGTCCCAAGGTCTGCAAATGATGGGTGACTGGAGTGTGGGCCCCTGCCTGGGCAGGCAGCTCTGTGCCCGGCAGGAGAGGCCAGTGGGTGGCAGGGGCTGACCGGGAGGGACACAGGCTGGATTCCTGGGTCTGCAGTGCCATCTGCTGTTCCTTGCACTAATCTTTTGGAAATTAAGATGTGCTAAACGTTATTTACAACCTGCTTTTAATTTCAGACAGAGAATCAATATTTTTCAACAGCCACAATGTTTCAAAACCAGAATCATCATCTGTCTTAACAGCAGTAAGTACTCTTGGTCTTTTTTTCTCTAACGCGGCTGAAAAACTGTCTATACCTTTCTTATCAAAACAGTAGTAGCTAGTGACTCTCCTTCACAAGTTGTCTGCTTCTGTGTTGCAGGCTGAGGTCTGTTTGGTACAACGAACCAGCATGACTGTGTGTCCTTCTGGTTTTCCTTACCGAGCTCCGGTGAGGAAGCACTGATACGGCAGACCTGTGCTGTTTGCCAGGCTTAAATTCCCCAGAGCTAATCTAGGCAAAGGGAAGAAGGAGGTTCTGAATGCAAATATCTGGTCTTTTTCTGTCCAGAGAGCTTAATAAGCCTAAATCATACTTCTAGGACTCAGTTCTGTGAGGGAAGACGAATGGTGAAAATTCAAGCAGAGAAATTGCATTGGACAGGGCCACAAAGGGCCAGCAGCTGTCTGTAGTGTGAGCAAACCTGAGCGGTGACCACAGGACCATCACTGGGTGTCTTCCGAGTCCCGCAGTGCCAGCACACTGCGTATTTTCATGCTTGCATTATTGGTCCTTTTAATAAACTTTGTGCATATGAAAACTAAGACATTCTCAGGCACTCAGCTGCTGTGAAAGTCACTTTACAGGACTGGGTCCTTTCAATCTCTGAGTCTCCAGATTCTTTTCTGTTTCACAAGCTCTGTTGGGGAGTAGTTGCACAGTCAGCAATGATTAAATTTGTGTGCAACACTAATGGGCATGCTGAATGTTAAAGCTGTAATTGTGCTAGTCTGAAATCCCTTTATGGCTAAATTTACTTTCAAACTTAGAGAGAGTATATTCTCCTGTGGTTTACCTGCCATCTCTCTCCTACATGTACATATTCCATACACACTTCTGCAGACATAAGAGCATACTTCTGCTGCATAACCTGTTGTTTAAAAAGTGAAAAAATACATCTTCCAGTCATAACTGAAGTTTTCATCTTAATAAATGTTTGTAGAATAACTTATTCATGAAAACCCATATAAGAGATGTCCCCTTTGAATTAACCTTTGCCCTGAAGATTTGAGCTGAGTTATGTTGTATGGCTCAGATGCAACTAACAGCAGGAGTCTGGCTTATTAGTCCTTATCAGACCTTAATCTACCTTGAAATAGCAGAATGATAGCCAGAATATTTGCAGGACAGGGTTAAACACACCAGTTGTGTTTGGTTTTTTAAGGTGTCAATATGGTACTTAAAATAGTGAGTCTGATTCTCCAATCATTCCTACACTGCTCTGTCTCTTGAAGAGCTGCACCGGTAGGAAGAGAAAGAACTAGGTGCTTCAGAACAGGTAAACTTCCAGTATAGGTAGGATTCTGAATTATGAAAGCAGTTTCTCTTTGGTGTCTTTCTCTGTTCCATGCCGTCGGTTCTTTGCAATTAGATTTGGTGGAGATGCTCCTGGAAACCTCTGAAAATCAATCTTTCCACTAAAAAGACTGTTTTGTAATCCCTTAGTAATATGTATTTTTCTACTATAGCTGGACAAAATCGAAGGAGTATTTGAGCGGCCAAATGACGACGTCATCCGGGAAATCTCTAAGGCACTGCGGCAAGCTCTGGGCGTTTCCCTGTTTGGAATTGATATCATCATTAACAACCAGACTGGGCAGCATGCGGTCATTGATATAAATGCATTCCCAGGTGAGAAAGGCCTTTTCACTCAAGCTTTGTGAAAACTGTGCAGTGTGTGCTTAGTGTGAAGTGTCTCACCATCGTTGCTTCCCGGACAGGTTCAGGAGAGCGAGGGCCAAATTATTCTGAGATCAGATACTGTTTAATCGGGGAAAGGCAGAATCCTAATCTAGCTGTGGAATGTGCTACTGAAATACTGGCTTTTAAGATATACGGTCAGATTTCAGTGGCCAGCTGTAACATGGCTGTCATGCCCTTCCCTGCTAAGGGATGCCCGGGGATGGAAGCATGAGACTGTGTGTTGGGACCTGGCCTTTCTGGGTCTGTCCCTTGTTCTGAAGATGAAAATAAGAATAAATTCTATTTTACAAGAGCCTTTCAAGGTTTCTTTTTTTCCACACTCTATGTCATTAAAAGTGTTGAGGGGGTGGAAGTAGCAAACTGTTCCCTTGAAAATCTCTTCCTGTGTGAACTGATTCCCCATGAGAAGACAAATTCAGTAGTCTAACGCAGGAAACAAACTCAGCATCTCATTTGATGCTGTTTTGTATGGGTTTTTTCTCTTTGAGAATCTCCTCTTATTATCTGAATAGTGGTGTGTTTACAGAGAAGTGCGTAGGCTTTTGCAGATTGTTTAACCTGTCATTGAAGACCTCTAATTTTCAGTATGGGTGAGGTATCTTTACATCTAGAGATCTTGCCCTGAGCCCCTAAGTTTCTTCATCCTTCAATCCAGGTCCTCAGTCCCGCTACTGCCTTGTAGTGTCTTGCCTGTCTTATCTCCACAGTGACTGACTTCCTTTTCAAACCCCAACTCAAGTCATTTTGCAGCTTGTTTCTACCATATGGTGTTGATGCAATCTGCAAATTTATAAAAACAGTCTTCTGCCAAGAGCAGTGAAACAGCCTAAATTAGGTATCGGGTGTAGTTGAAACAGCTGTATGAATGGGATTATATTTCAGATATTGGGTCTTGAAGTCAGTGATGCAGGACATTCTTTTGCAATCCTGCATCCTACCTTTTGGTTTCCTGTTCGGGGGTTTTATATTTTCAAGTATTGTTTTGGATTTGGTACTTTGCACAGATTGAAATTGCCTTTTTCTTGAAATACTGAAAATCTGGATTGGGGACAACTAGTGGCAAACTTCACTCTTTGAAGAGGAGTTATGTCTTCTTGTGGCACAAGTTTGCAGAACTACCTTCAGCCTCGTGCTCTGCTGTACTTTTAGCCTAAGGCAATAGTTCTGGTATTTAAACCAAGTCCTGTGTTTCAGTCTGTGCAGTAATTGGTCTTTGAAGAGTGATTGAATTAATATAGTGTTTTAGGGCTTCTTGTACACGTCTCACATTGTGTCTCACACAGGGTGTTTATAGTAGTGAATGAGTGGGTACTGAAGGCAGCTAATGGCTTTATCATCATGGGATAGGTTGAAGACCAGTTGGAGACAGTCTAGAGGATAGCAACAGGGACCAAACATATGGAAGAGAGAAGGCTGGGGTAGACAAAACTGTCTTTAAATTTGTAAAAGGTAGCAGAACTGAGAGAGATGAGTAGCTCTGAAGGGTTGCTGAAGTCTGAGAAAAAGCAATGGGGGTAAAATACAACGAAGGGGAAGTTACAACTCAACACAGAGTAAGTACTGTGTTCCCCAATAGCATGTTCAGACCAAGCAACTGCATTTCTCTCCAAGGGCCGGTATGTTTAAAGGCTGAGCAGCTTCAAGGGCTGGCATCATTGATGGACCAGTACCCTGCTAATGAGAAGTTCAAATAATGGGCTGCATCAGCAGTGGGATCTCACTGTTCCCATCTCAGTGCAGTCCCAGGAAGGGGCTTTCTCTTCCTCCTCTTCCTCAAGTCATCCTCTCCTGCAAGGGTTGCAGTAGAGCCAAACTGGAGCCAATTTAGTCACTTCTGGGACCTGCTACATTATCTCTGCACCACTGCTTTGGGTAAGGAAGGGGAAGAGCATTCACAGCCTCTTTCACAGAGCTCAAGCTACAGCTTGAGGCCAGCCTGACCCAAGCCTTGTCCAACAACCCAGAGGCTCGGCTTCCTTTTCTGCTGTTATTTGTGTTTACTAGGCTTGAAGCTCAATTTGAGCCTACCACTCCATTGATGTCATGCTGAGATTAGTTTCACATCAGAATTGAGAGCAGACATAGCTGCTGGAAGGGTGTCTGCTATCTACTCCATTAGCACCAGCAGCTCTTCAAAAAATTTTAAAGATAAGTGTCTAAAAGACCTTATTGTGTCTCCACTTCTATGGGAAACCACCACAACTATATTTAGTTGTGGTTACCAACTGAAATATTTAACTGTAGGCACAGTCACATAGCATGTGGAGTTTATGTTTGTCTGACCTCAGGTAACTGAGAGAAAAGGCTCTGCATGGCCTGCTGTCCTGTGGCCATCACTGAGCTCACCCAGCCGGAGCAGCAACTTGTGTGCATATTCTGCAGCCTGTCACCAGTACAGGGGAACTGCTGGTTCTGTGTGCATATTTGTGCTGTAAATGCAGGACATGGGTTATCCATTTCTCTCTGCCCAAGGGAAGATGCAGAAAAGCAGAGAGTGTACCAGATCAGGGAGAGTCTTCTAAAAATCAGGCAGGTAGCATGTCTAATGCTAGCTTAAAACTGCTCGTAGGCATTTGTTGACTCAGCAGACCTCAAGGGAGAAAGCACTTGTTTTCAGATGCGTTGCTGAGTGGACTTCCTTCCTATCCATGCTCAGCCAGAGAACTATGGAGACTGTTTTCAATGTAGCAAAATTCAGGCCTCTTGTAGACAAGCATTCCCAAAACGTTTTCAGTGAGCAGTGCTAGGATAGCACCTTCTGGAGCACAATCCGTGCAACTTATGCTTTGAAGCACACGGAACTTCCACTGATTCCTTATGTGACTTGAACCCTGAATTCATTTCTAAAGGTGTGATTTAATCTGCCTTTCTGGATTTCCTTGTCATCACGGCACGGTGATGCCCTACAGTTGCCTTTTTTGAGAGATCTGCAGCAGCAGCCATTGAGGCAATATCCACAGAGTTTGCAGCCTTCCCAGGCATCCTGTGGCCCAAGAGTTGAGACACTCTGGTTCTCTTCTTTCCTTGTATTTCTTTTTTACCAGTGTGTGAAGACACGCTCAACTGATTGACCAGGCAGAATTATTTGGGCTTTTCCACCCAGTGTCCAGAGGGCTTGCACAGGGGAAACCTGCCTGATACATACAATTTCCTTACACTGTAACATCTGCTGATTTCAGGACTGAGTAACTGGCCATCTTGTTCCTATTAAATAATTAATAAAGCTACTTTTTTTTGTGAGTTTACCACGTGCCCTCAAACGAGGCTGGTTTGTTTTCAGTGAGCAGACATGAAACACTCTATGTACTATGTATCTCCTCACTGAATAGTAAAGCTGTTACTATGGAGATGGCTTATTCCCAGGGTGTTTGGAACACTCTGAGTAGATTTGAAGGCTAATCCCATGGCTTTTACATAAGCAAGAGAGCATAACAAGCACCTCTGTCAAAAAGGGGTGGATCTTGTTTTGGCTCCCATGCCCAGCTGGAACACCCACGACTGCTGGATTATCATGTGGGTCCCTGGGAAACTTGACATTTTGAAATGGCTCGTTTGTTTGGTGAATCTGTTTAAGGGCCTTTGCGAAAGGAAAGCTGGAAGCTGTTGTCTCGCATTGCTGGTGTTTTGTGTGACCTGTTAAGTACATAGGAGAATTATAATCAAGTGAAATATAATCCAAAGCAATGTAGCAGCCTACATAAGAGTTAATTGGTTAATATAGGGATTATAAATACACCAGTCATCACATTTCTCTTGAGATGAAATTATCCTCTCAGCTTATGTTTATTTAGGAAGTTGAGTTTTATTGCTGAAGGAGGTTGGTCTTTACAGGAGAATGGAAATTAAAATTGGATTATTTATGGATCACATCACTAAAAGTTTTTTAAAATGTATGTTTACTTTGTGGTGTCTCTGATTCTGCTCATGTGCTGCTGTGTAAGTGTGTGCTTTTCACATGGGACTTTTAAACTTATTTATTGCTTCAGTCTTCCGTATTAATACCAAGTCACCTTCAGAATACTTTTACAGACATTTAAAAACAATCAGCCTAGCCTATTAAATACACTGAATGTCATATGTCACCTCTGAATACTAAATCAAATTGATAGCAATTTTAGGTAATGTAGTAACAGTCAAGATCCATTTCAAGACATTGTACCAATATGTTGCATGTCTGATTCAATTTTAAAATGAATGCAATGATAAAACTCTACCTGTACCAAAATGTTTAAAATAGAGCCAGAAGCTCTGTACGTTTATTGCCACCAAAAATGTCATGTCTCCTGATACTTGGGCAACTGTTCTAACCAGGGCTCTGCATTGTAATTTGTCTGGAATCGATTAACAGAATGTGTGGAAAGGTGGTTTCAGTACTGAAATAAAAGATTGATGTTTCTGCCAAATTATGTATCATTGATACATGTTTACTTTCCCTCAAGTGTTTTTTCAGACATCACTCATAGTAGGCAATGTGTTTTAAGTGCCAAGTAAGCTTAGATTAGACAAGGATCCCATTGCTTCTTACACAGTGGGAAGCTGCCTTTTCCATGGGATGTATCCTCTGATTTTCCCTAACTGAGGGTATTGCTGGCTAAATTCTAGAGAGGGTCCAGACCCTCAGGGAGACTGCATTAAAGTTACTTTCCATACTAAACCTGGAAACAGGATGGAAAAGAACAACATTATAGCATGGATGTTGTAACTTAAGGCAAAACCTGGACCTCACAGCAAATGATAGAGTATACCTAAAATTACTTATACATATAAATTATGTGTACTTGGGAAGTAAAAGAAATAGAAAATATGAAAAAAGAGAGGTTTCGTCATTGAACAAAGGTATTTTTGTGCCATTGGTCTCTGTTCCTCTTTATGCTAATCTGCTCATGTGGTCACTCAAAACTATGTATGGAAAACAAGCACTTTTATTATCACTTGGAGGGCAAGGACAGCCCAAGAAATGAACTGGTAGGAGAAGCCTTTCAAAGAACTTATGAAAATGACTTAATTGCCTTCTTTTCTTCCCTTCATTTTTCCTATTTTCAGGTTATGAGGGTGTTTCTGAATTTTTCACTGATCTCCTGAACCACATAGCCACTGTCCTGCAGGGTCAGGCACCTGAGGTGACCCAGCTAAACTGCAGCAAGCTCCTGGCAGAGCAGACCAGTGGGATCATGGACGAGCGGGTATGCTGCGCTAGCACAGGCTGTCTCAGTGTCATGGGAAAAGACTCCTCCTGGATTGTGGATAGTGAGACCAACAGCTCAGTAAAACTGCAACACCAGAGACTAGGCTGCAACTCGGCAGTGTCCCCCAGCTTCCAGCAGCACTGCGTCGCTACCTTGGCAACAAAAGCTTCTTCTCAATAACTTGCCAATGCCATGGACCGAGAAAAAGCCACAGGGATATAAATTATGGTCCCAGAACCAGATCAGGCTGTAACAATACAATTTAAGAATTAAAAAAAAAAAAAACACATAAAAAAAGAAAATTAAAATAAACCTTCCATTTGATTTAATCTGATTCACTGATAAAATGGACTGAAAGGTGGAGGACCAGAAAGTGATTCAGATCCATTTTGTCAGATTCCAGTTGCAAATCTGTAGTGAGTTTACACATGCACGTGGGTTTTAACACTAGTCCTTTCATTGTGGAAGGGTTACTCTTTCATTTCTATTGTTCTTTTTAATCACTGGTGACCAGCATTTTAAAATCGGACCTCATGGTATCAAGAAAATAATAATGTTGAAATGCAGTGTCTGAATGTAACAGTGCTAGGGATTTTTACCTAAATTATCCCCCATTCCCTTTTTCCAGGTAGGCCATTGCAAAAGAAAGCTAAGACAACTTCAGTATCACCAAACCAAATCTCTTGAAGCATTGACTAGTCAGGATGTTGACAGGTGGCTTGCTGTGAAGCTGTGGCACTTGGAGCAGGACAAAGCAGATGGGTTGTTCAAGGTGCATAACTGAGTGATCACCCTGGTTCTAGCTTTGCAGTTCTTCCCCCAGGCCTTGTTGCTTTAGTCAAATCAGCTTCTAACCACACTTGCCAATGGAGACACGTTTGATCTGGACAAGGTGCCGATAGGCTAAGTGATTTAGTAGATTAAAGATCATCCTTTCAGTTATCTGCTAGTGGTGGAATTCGAGAAGGGTTAATGGAAGCGGCTCGTCTCTTAGCAGAGAATTTAATTCTCCCTACATTGCAGTTGTGAGGACTCTCTGAACCACATAGGGACAGCTCTGCAGAAAGGCTGGCAAACAGATGCACATTTTCCTTGGAGAAGTGCATCTGATCTGCAGATCCTAAGGGATAACACAGTTGCTGCCTTCCACAGATCCATGCTGCTGTGCGTTTTTTTCTTTTGCAGATTAAATATAAGCAAAATTTTGTACTTTTGTAAGAGCTAGAAGTACACAAGAGCTCTAGCTTGGAGACCACATTGTTTTGTTGCAGGCTGCCAGATGAGGCCATGTGGTGATCTACAATAGTGCTTTATACTCTTTGTAAACTATACCATAACCAAATAGTATCTTTTGGGATACACAGTAAAACTACAGTGTTCACCTGATATTGCATCTTCTAGCATGGCAGCATCTTCTGCTGTTGAGAATTCCTGCAACTTTTGCCAATTCTGAACACTAAACTGGAAATATCCAAGTCTGTTAGTGCTGAGAGCAGAGACACTATTTTGGTAGAGTGGCCTTCCCTTTCCCGTTGAAGCCGTAAAATACATTTAAGAGGTGTGGTGTTAAGAAAAGTTCCTTACTTAAGCTCCTAGCTTGCAGATATGGGAATTTCTGTCTTTCTACAGCACATATTTGTAAAGCATCCATCACTGCAGCTTTTAATACCAGTTTGTTTAGTATCATGTGTAAGATATCTACTCAAAAAGGAAAGGATGTAGAGCTTAAAGCTCAGGTAGACCATGGAGAGAGGAGTAAACTGTATGAAAGATGGCACCACTCTACCTGATAGTATCAGTATCAGGAGGGGAAAAAGTTTTGAGGATTGTTGTGTAGCAGGTCATTATGTAACAATGTAGGGTTTTTTTCCTTTGGAGAGATTTGATATGTTCCCAAAGTGCCATTTTGGGGCATTTTCTGTAGCTAGGACTGGATTTTTTAGGGTGAATTAAGAAGAGAAGATTGTTCTAGCTCTAGAGGGATTATGAGTGTGGTATCTGTCAAATTCCAGGGTACACAGCCAGCTTCCTCAACTCTTGCAGGTCTGTTCTGAGCTGGGCATGCTTCACAACCCTTGTATGCTTTGAGGCTGCTGGATCCCATGCAGGTCTCGAGTGGTCATGGTGTGAGTGAGTCAGATGTACATAACTAAGGGTTTACAAAAGTATTCATGATAGACCAAACCTTTCCTAAAGCCATGACAAATAAAATTGACATCTACATTTTGGGGTTTGTTTTTATTTGCTTAAAATAAAAAGTGTTTTCATGTTACATGTGTAACTGAAGATACCCTCAGGAAGGAACTTGCCAGTGCATATTTTTGTATGGTACTTTCTTGTAACCAGTTGGTGGAGTGTTTGTAGACTTGCCTTTTGCTCCTTTTCTTACAATGGCTTAGAGGTTTTTTGTTTTGTTTTGGGTTTTTTGTTTGTTTTCCTTTTTTTATTGGGTGGTGGGGAAGAAGCAATGATGTTAAAGCTGGATTAGTAACTCAAGACCTTTCAAACTTAAGTATGTTTACATGAATCTGAGTGTTGGATCCAATGGAAATGTCTGTATGCTGTTTCCTAGTTAGAACATCAAATAAGAATTTTATTTTCCTGGCTGCCTTCTGAATTTTGGTTGGCCTATTTTGCACTGCTTTATTTCTCCAAAATAAACTACTGAAATATAATTGTGCATTTTAAACTTGTTTACAAATGATTGTTAGAAGTTTATTTTGTAATTCTCTGAAGGCTTGCATAAATACTATATTTAAATAGTAATCCAGACCTTGGCAGTAACTAGAAAACAAGTTTAGGTCATTGGTGTGATCAGTGACATTTTTCCCATAGTCTGTAATTTATTTTTTATTTATCAAATGTATCAGTATCACTTTAATTTACCAGGTGCAGATATGCAGGTACCTGTTGTGATGTGGCATTACAATAGTTTTCACATAAATTACCATGCAATTGCTGTACTACTATATTTCCTTGCAGAAATTATTGTTATGGCTCATGTACTAGAACGTAGCTAAATCACAGAGGGGCGAATTGAGAGACCAATTTTTAAAAGGCAAAACTGTAAATTTGCCAAGTATCCAGGCATATAATTATGTTATTGCAAAACATTTGAGCATGCCTATGTTATTAAGCCTGTGCTAAAGTGCTTTTCTGAATTGCTGCCTCGTTTGATAAGTTCAGGATAGTTTTGATTTAAGATAAGCTTCACAGTAAGTTAGTTAATATTCTGTAGTCTTGTCTTTTTTCTGTAAAAGTAGAGGAGTCTAGCAATATTAGACCATACCAGAATGCCCTTGCTCTTAAAATTGCGGACAATCTGAGGGAGATTTTCCATTATGTCTGTTAGAATTCTGTTATTGTGGCTTAGAAAAGGATCTGCTGATCCTTTTGAAAGGCATAGCTATTATTGCTGTGTTCATGGGAGCAATTATGTTACAATTACATGGTCACCAGTTAGCTGCATAGGGATCTATTCTGTTCTGCTTCACCGTTAGAAATCCACAGAACACAGTTAGCTTGACTAGAATTTCTCCAAGTTTTTTGTCAGCGTGATGGAGGAGATAGAACTCTGGTTTCCACTGTAATTATGTAATCAGCTTCAGTAGGTGAAGGTTTTTCCCTGTTGAGAACGTGAGTGGTATTATTACTGCCTGTGATGTGAAGCCATCACCATCCTCCTTCCACTCTTGCCACCTTTGCCGTGTTAGACTTGGGTTTGTAATGACTGTACCAGAACATCCCCATCATTACATCTGACCCAGCTGCAGAAATGCAGCCTGACTATGGAACCATTGGTGCTGACACGTGTGGTTTGTGTAATGCACAACTACCTCTGGGCCGATGCTTTTTTGCCTTTGGTTAACCACACTTCTGGCTGTTCAGCATCTCTGCTGTAGGAGCCAATTGAGCAAGCTGATCAGTAGACATGATGCACTGGTTTTATTAATACTATTCAGACTGTTGGAAAGATAAAGCTGCCTAAAGGTCCCCATCTTCAACATGTGAATGTTTGTGCAGAGGATGTCCGCAGCAGGTTGCTCAGATGGAAAACCACCAGTTTAATTTGTTTTCATTAGAAATGAGTACAAATTAAGAACCTGACCCTGAGGCTTCTTGAGGTGATGAGGATTGCTCAAGGTAAAGCCTCAAGTTCTCCAGATTAACTGCGGGCTATGTCCAGCCAGGTAGACTAGTGGGTATATAACAGAGGCAGGATGCAGTCCAAAGGGGCCAGAGGTGTTTGAATTGGCTGAGAAAAAGGAGAGAAACAAGGGAAAAATATTTCTGTTGTTTCCCTCCAATAAGAAAAAAAATCCAGGCTTAGAGCAGTTCTTAGATCAGTTCTTAGCCATGGGTTTCCCAAAGTCTTTGCATGGCAGCGGTGACAAGTAAGTCAGGCTTTTTCACACTAGCTTTCAGCCTTGCCTTCCACAGCTGAGCAGAAAATCTTTGATTTTGTTTTTTTAATGAATAGAGTCTGTTTTGAGTCTCCCCATGTGCACACTTGCAGGAGTTCTCTTGCGTTACCCTGCTAATTTTCTTTTCCTTGCTCCTTTTTAGTAAGAGATGTATTGATTTCTGTATTCAGTATACAATTACTTTAAGGTATTACAACTGTGTGTTTTGTAATTAGGAGTATGTGAAAATGCTTTGTGTAGATTAAAATATTTCCTTTAATATAATCTCCTCTTGCTTTCATAGATATACAGACACACTGTTGCAGATCACATTGCTGATTTTATTTTTAATATTGCTTTAATATCTATTTCAGAGGAATGTAACCTCCAGATAAGTTCTTTCCACATCTTCACTACCTTTCCTTTCCCTGTTCACCTTGTGTGGGTCCAGGCCATCAACACTTGAGTATTTGACCAAATGGGTTTCAGATCCTTCTTGGATTCTGTCATGTTTACATGGCCACAGAAATCATTGCAGATTGTAGAAGTTTGAGAGGATGCAGGTATAAATGGAGATGTTGGAGCGATTCCGTAGTGACACAAGCACAATAGCATCTGTAGCAAGCAAATGGGATCATTTTTACTGTGTGAATGCACGTGGCTGTTGGGGTCTGGTCGACCCTTGCTGCTGGGGCAGGTTTTGTGTGGAAATAAAAAATGTAAGAAAACATCTTGTATCTGTGATGCAGAAGGAGGGTGAGGAGAGGTAGGGTTTTGTAGTAACTCCTGGCCAGTGGATGTTCTGATACCAGTGGTCCAGAATTTGACTCTTACGTTTTTTAACTGCAATCTGGAGAGGTGGGGGTTTTTTCTCTCCACATTTCCTACCCTGAATCCACTGGAGCTGACACTAGCAGATGCCTGTGGGCCACATGAGCTCATTAGCAGGTGACCTTGCCCAGTGTGCTGTGAGTTTGCAAAGGGGTGTGTTGGGAAGTTTATGTTGATGGCCTGGAAATCTCTTGAAACTCTGGAAACAGCTGAAACAGTGAATGGAGTTCATAAAAATCAGGTCTTCCTCTTCCATCCTTTTTAAGAAACCCCATATTTTATATCCTCCTCCATTCTTTACACAGTAGTTTTTAGAAATAAATTATTTTAACTTTTTTTGTGTGAAAAGTCATATATACATATATAAAGTTATTAAAAGGTTGAGTATATGTTGCATATAAAGTAGTGACTTCTTTGTTTCAGATGTTAGGAGCCCCTAAAAGTGAGTTGTTTATCTTCTTGTAAAGTCAGTGCTGTACAAAAAAAAAACCCTAAAAATAAAAGATGTATTAGATGTATCTTTTATTATTTATTTCTGATTCAGTATTCAATACAGCTTGTGTATACCCTTGTGAAAACACATACTAAAATGGCATCATTCTTAAAATGGAGTAACAACAATTCCTTGGGATCCCAACAATTTTGAGAAAACCAGCCCTCCAGGTGTGCATAGTGTTGGATATTCTCCTTCACTCTCCAGCATCGCTCCTCACCTAAGCATGGCTGAACCTTGGGGACCATTTTGTGTATGTGCTGAGTTTTGCAGGTTCATCAATATCTGTGTTCAAATTCAGCTGTACAGTGTTAACAAGTGTGTCTTGTGATTCGCTTCAGCCTGGTCCACTATGATTTCTTAAACATAATTCCCATTTTGTACTTAAATTTGTGTAGAGTGATATAAACCCTTAAAAGATCATGGCTTACTGTATAAAACAAAAATACTTGCTATTTGGCGTCTTACTTCAACTGCATGACTGATCAAATCTGACAATGAGGATGGTGCTTTCATTTAACAGCATTGATTTCAATGGTAATATATTAATTTCCTTTCCATTTGCCAAGCACCTGTTTTGGACAATGTTTTGGTTTCAACAGTAAAGCAATATACAGTAGGTATTGTGGCATTATCTCTGTAACTGTTTTGAAGACAGAATTGTCCCTTTCCAACACATAATGAAAATAAATGCCTTATAACAAGTTCTACTTTGGTTTTTCTTTATGAGTGGCAAGGGCAGCGAGGTGAGCAGCTCTCTGGAGGAAGCCTGTTTTCATGAGAATTTGTTTTTCACATTCTTCCCCAGTGCAGTTACTTTGGAGCTCCGTGTACCAGCAAGGCAGGTTTGGTTTTGTTCTGATAAGACTAGTGGGAAGTTGACTATATATAGCTTACTGTTTAATGCAGCTAAACAGCACTGGAATTCAGGCTACTGCTGTACTTAAGCGTTTATTCCTAGTGTCAGCTTCTGGGCGGATTCTTCCTGCATCGTCCTGGATAGGGAGTTCTTGATTTCTCAAAACCTAGCAGGATTTTTAATCGGGGCCCTATTTTGGCTGATGCAGGGAAGATAGGTATCTTACCCAGCAGCGTTACATTTTGCTAAGCAAGAAGACTGCTCAGCAAGGGCACTTGTGTAAACACTGCCTGCGGATCAGTGCTTGGTGTCAGCCCCGAGGCTGAGCCCTGTGGTGGCTGAGGCACCGCTGGTCAGAGGGCCAGAATTTACCAGATGAGGCTTCCTCCCGCAGCCAGTGCTCAAACCTTGAATGCCATCCTTCCCTTTGGAGAAAGTCGTCGGGTCTCAAATGTCGTCGGGTCCCAAATATCATTGGATCCCAAATGTCGTTGGGTCCCAAATGTTTGTGATTATTTGATCATCCAGTTAAGACAGTATTTATAGTAGCTCCACCAATAATGTTATTTTTCCTGTTGTTGATTTTGCAGCAGCAGTAGATTGGTTTTGTCTGCTGCCTCTATCCTTTGTGGAAAAACTTGTCTAACTCACATGGATATGGCTGTGTTTCTGTTGGGGGCTGTTTGGTTTCTTGGGGTTGACTTTTTGTTTGTTTTTTTTTTATTCGTTTTGGAAGGGGTGAGGTGGGGTGGGTGAGAGTTTCTGTGAATTTGTTGTGACATGTAGACTTGACTTTGCAAGGGGTTGTTGTGGGTGATGCTACCGGCAGAGACTGCTAAAATAAAAAGGAGAAACTAATTTATTTTTCAAATAAAAATTTAAATTAAGATCGGTATGTAAAATATGACTTTTACAGCTGGATTAACTCCCTAATAAAGGACATTTTAGTACTGTTTATGTGGAACAGCTTCAATTTGACTCTGTTCCTGTGCACATTTCCCTGAGGTTGATGAGAGTAATCCCCTCAGGATGGACTGGGAGCCTCACACCTTGCTCTGGTGTGCTTTCCCCGCCCAGGCTCATGATCTTTGCCTTATCTAGCTTGCGCCCTGTGCCAAGGCAGATTTTGGGATGTGCCTTGGCCTTACCACCACCTCCTGCCACTGTGCAGCTGCTGGGGCTTAAGACAAAGGGCACCCCCCACGCAGCAGCTCCCCCAGCTCTTCCTGGGGAACCTCACTTGGGGAGGGAGGACACACAGCTTGGGACACACCATGCCTATTGCATCAAGGGAACCTCACACAGTCACCACCAGTGCAATTCACTCTGTGGGCCGGCAGCGCTGGTGGTTTTAGCAGAATAAAGGAATATGTGGAGTTCAAAGCCTGGCGGCCATTCCCTGAGCATCTCAGCTGTTCTGTCGGTTGCAGGTGGTGGGAATCAACTGGGCTTTGAAGCAGGGGGGTGTGATACAGCCCTGGCAGTAGGATGCTCTTTTCCTCTCCTGCTGAAGAAAACAGACAACTGTCTGTGGCCAGCCTTCTGTGGCATCCAGTTCTCCACAGCAGCCAACTCTCTGCAATGGCCAGCTCTCTGCAGGACAAGTCTACACAGCCAACACTCCACAGGACAACTCCATACAGGGAGCCCCAAGTGCCAGGTTGGTTTTATGTTCTTTTTTTAGGGGGATGTTGCTGGGTTTTTTAAATTGAGGGACTTACAGGCACAATATGCAACCACCCCAGCATTTTCCTCAGCCCCAGGCAACCAGGAACATGGGGAATCAGCAGTCCCCACCCTGCAGAATCAGCCATGCAGGGGTGTCCCTTGGAGAGCTGGCTGCAGAGATCTGGCTGTGTAGATCTGGCCACAGAGTTGTCTTATACCTGCCCATACACATAGAAATTCTAAAATCTTGCGATCGATGTTCAGAGACTTTTGGAGCAAGCTTCCCCAGGCCAGGCACCACCGGGTCCTCCAGCACGTGTACTGAAGTCCAAGGCATGGGGGAAGTTCTGACTTTTAGTGCTGTGCTGGCAGGCAACCATGGCTCCTGTGAGCTGATGCAGGGGAGGGGCATCCTCTCAGGATCAGCCTTCCCCTCTGGGGGAGTGCAGACCACTAGTTTTCCTCAGGGCTAGCAGATCTGGGTGTTTTTTAGCCGACTTTTTTGTTCTCCAAATAGTATTGACCTATTTTTTAAACTTCTGAACTGAATTCTTTCTGGTCAGCCCCGTGCTCATCAGTGAACTATGGATGTGACCCATGTTTCACTGAACCACTCGAGATAGCCGGCACCAGACAGGCAGAGAGAGCCCTGCAGCACTTGGGCCCTCAGGGAGACCTCCACGGTGCTGGACCTTGGTGGGCAGCAGTGTCGGAGCTTGGTAAAGGAGGGAAAGACCATCACAATGTGTCTGTGGCAAGGGGAGGTCTCCATTCGTCCTCCTCTCCCCCAGGACTGTACAAGCACTGCAGTGTGTTGATGACTGAGACTGAAGCTGCCAAAACAAAGGAAGGAACCCGCTGCGGTTTTATTTTTCCTTAGATAATTTTTTTATATAGAATATATTACAGTCAGAGTTCTCAGCTTTTAATCAAAAGATAACAAGTTATTGCAGTTTTTTACCCAGTGAAACTACCGGTAGAAGGAGAACTTTCTAGAAAGCAATCTTGTCTTTTAAAAAAGAAGAAGGAAAAAAACCCCACCCAAACAAAAAATACAGGAGTAGGTTGCGCTTTGCTCCCAGCCGGGCGAGTGGGCAGCCATGTGGACAGGGGAGCGTGAGGTGAAGAAGCAGCAATGGGCACAACACTATGGCGAGGGAGGCAGGTCTGGGGGCTATCGAGGTCGGCTTCCTAGGCACAATGCTTCTGCTCCAGCTTAATTGCTTTTAAATCAGGAAATGAAAATGCGGTGGGGAAAGATGAGGGCTGCAGCAGTGGCTTTCACCTGCACAGGGCAAGCTGGGGCCCTCAGCCTCGCCTCAGCTCATGCAGCTTTTGGGCAACGCGTTCCAGCTCAGCTTCGATGGCTGCGAGGCTCTCCAGCTCCTGGTCCTGCAATGAAAGCCCAGGACACATGTCAGCAGCCACAAGTGGGCAACCCTTGACCCCAGAGTTATGGAAAGCCTTGCCTGGGGCTAGCTGTCAGTTGTGGCATCAGCACAACCACATCTCACCCTGTTCCCTTCAGCCCTCTCCTGTATTTGCTTCTCTGAACAGATGTTGTCTTTGCACAACACTAACTAGTCCTGTCCTAATGTTAAATGACTGCAGCTGGTGACGAGCATGAGCCAAGCAACTCTCATCCTTTCTGAGCCCCACTGCTGGGCAGGGCAGCCCCCAACAGGTCTCTCCCTCGTGAGCTGGAGTGGGGAGGACACCAGGCAGTTTGAGCCCAGGGCAGGTGGTGCTGAACGACACTGGGTGCCTGCATTGAGGCAGTGGGGTCAGACTGGGACTGGAACAGGTGCCTGCCACTGCAGAACATGCAGCATTTGCCCCACTCGTGGAGGGGATGACAGTGTCCGCTCTCCCCATGGGACTTCAGGTGTCCACGTGCACCTCCGATACTGGAAGAGGCTTTTCCCTTTAGGAAAATAGTGCCCGTTGCTTGGTGGCCTTTCCATAGCTGCACTTGTGCACCTATGCTGTTACCTGAAGCTATTTTATTTAATGCAATACTCAAGCTCGTAATGATGTGGCTTTGCCTGAACTATGGTCATATGCAACTAGCCTTGTGATGCTGCCAGACACAGCCCTGACTGTTCCTTACAGCTGTTCCTGGGACTTGCTGCATATGCTTGCCCAGCAGAGCAGGGGTTCTGTGAGAGAAAACTTGGGGCTGTTGGTGCTTGAAGTGCCTTTTGCTGGCAGCAGAGCTGCTGTGATGGTCTCTCTCCGGTTTGTAGGGAGTGGGGCCATGCTCCTGCCTGCAGCAGCCACCAAGCACAGGCTGACATTGAGCCACTACCCCGCACTGCATGTGGCCAATGTGAGAAAAATTAAGAAAGTATGTTAAAAAAAGGCATTTTTCTCATTCCTGAGCGATTTTCCTGGAGACGGGAAAACTCATCATGTCCCCCTGGAGGGCCATTGGCTCAGCCCCTGTTCCAGCTACAGCTGTGTGCTGGGCCCCAGTGAGTGCAGGGGACAGCACTCACAGCCTCCGCTGTGCCCATGCTGGCATCACTGGGTAAGAAATGCAGCCACATAGTCCAAAAGGCAGGAGATGGGGCAGGATGGCAGCTGCTCTGGTAGAGCCAGAGCCTGTGCCTTGCGTTCCCTCACAGTCAGTCTGATGCCTCTTCTCTGTCTCCCAGAGACTCTGATCTAGTTGTTTGGGTTTTTTTTTTAAAAAAAAAACACCAAAAAGTCTTGTTGCAACTGTAAACACAGCAGTTTTACAGACTCAGCAACCTCCTTTCCTGTCCCTGTTTGGAAGCTAAGCCCACCACCTTGCAGATAAGTTGCACTCCAGAATGGCTGGTGGGGCAGGTGGGGAGCAGCCTTCTTTGGGGAGAGACCTGGGTTGTGAGCAGACAGTGGTGAGGAGGCAGATGAGGCAAGTGCCCACTTCCTCAGCAGTCACCTGCTGCCTCCCTGCTCAGAGCTGAGACATTTGGCTTTGCTTTGTACCAATATGACTGGAGATGCCCTCTCAGTGGGGGATGTTGTTGGACAACCTTTGGGTAATGTTTTGATGATGACTGGAGTGCTGTCATAAGTGACTACAAGCTCTTCAGAAAGGACAGGCAGGGTGGGAGAGGTGGAGGGGTGGCTCTGTATGTTAGAGACTCTGTAGAATTTGAGGTCACCAACAATAGGGTTGAGTGCTTTTGGACCCGAATCAGGGGGAAGGATAACAAGACTGACATCCTGGTAGGAGTCTGTTATAGACCACCCAACCAGGATGTGAAGGGGACGAGTTATTCTACAAGCAGCTGGCAGATGTCTCAAAATCACCAGCCCTTGTTCTTGTGGGTGACTTCAACCTGCCAGAAATCTGCTGGGAGCTCAACACAGCAGAGAAGAGGCAGTCTAGGAGATTCTTAGAGTGTATGGAGGATAATTTCCTGCTCCAGCAGGTAAATGAACCTACCAGAAATGGGGCCCCACTAGATCTGCTGTTTACAAACAGAGAGGGACTGGTGAGAGATGTAGTGGTCAGAGGCCAACTGGGGCACAGTGACCATGAAATAATACAGTTTTCAATATTCAGGGATGTAAGAAGAACCACCAATCAAACCTCTATGGCGGACTTCCGGAGGGCAGATTTTGACCTGTTCAGGAGGCTGGTCCAGAACACACCCTGGGACACACTCCTCAAAAACAGGGGCGTACAGGAGGGATGGATGTGCTTCAAGGAAAAAGTCTTGAGTGCACAGGAACAGGCTATACCAATTAGCCAAAAGGCAAGCTGGCGGGGAAGACGACCACCTTGGATGAATAGGGAGATACTGAAGGAAATCAGAGATAAAAAAGAGAGCTTATCGACTGTGGAAGGCAGGGCTGACTGCTCAGGAAGAGTATAGGACTATAGTTAGAACATACAGAAGGAAAATCAGAGAAACAAAAGCGCAATTTGAAATTAATTTGGCTACTTCTGTTAAGGATAACAAAAAGCACTTCTATAAATACATTAATGACAAAAGGAGGGGCAAGGAAAACCTCCATTCTTTGTTAGACCTGGGGGGGAACGTAGTTACCAGGGATGAGGAAAAGGCTGAGGTACTCAACACCTACTTTGCCTCAGTCTTCACCAGTAGGAGAGGTGGCCCTCATGATAACTGGCCTCCGGAACTCACAGATAGAGACAGGAAACCAAATGACTCCCCTGTGTTCCAGGAGGAAATAGTCTATGAATTACTGAGCCACCTGGATCCACACAAATCAATGGGACCTGATGGATTCCATCCTAGGGTGATGAGGGAGTTGGCGGAAGAGCTTGCCGAGCCACACTCCATCATCTACCAACAGTCCTGGCTCTCTGGGGAGGTTCCAGATGATTGGAAGTTGGCAAATGTCACGTCAATCCACAAAAAGGGCTGCAAGGAGGACCTGGGCAACTATAGGCCTGTCAGCCTGACCTCAGTGCCTGGCAAGGTTATGGAACAGATCATCCTGAGTGCAATCAACACAGCACCTTCAAGATGGACCTGGGATCCGACCCAGCCAGCACGGCTTTATGAGGGGCAGGTCCTGTCTGACCAACCTGATTTCCTTTTATTATCAGGCAACCTGCCTGGTGGATGAAGGGAAGCCTGTGGATGTAATCTATCTGAACTTGAACAAAGCCTTTGACACTGTCTCCCATGGCATACTCCTGGATAAACTGGTAGCCCACAGCTTGGACAGGTGCACTCTCAGCTGGGTTAAGAACTGGCTGGATGGCCGAGCCCAGAGAGTGCTGGTGAATGGGGCTGCGCCCAGCTGGCAGCCGGTCACCAGTGGTGTCCCTCAGGGATCAGGCTTGGGTCCAGTTCTGTTTAACATCTTCATCGATGATTTAGATGAGGGGATTGAGTCCATCATAAGTAAATTTGCGGATGACACCAAGTTGGAAGGGAGTGTCGACCTGCCAGAATGCAGGAGGGCTCTGCAGAGGGACCTTGATAGGCTGGAGAGATGGGCTGAGTCCAACGGGATGAAGTTCAACAAGGCCAAGTGCCAGGTCCTGCACTTTGGCCACAACAACCCCACACAGCGCTACAGGCTGGGGAGAGAGTGGCTGGAGAGCAGTCAGTTGGAAAGGGACCTGGGAGTGCTGATTGACAGGAGGCTAAACATGAGCCAGCAGTGTGCCCAGGTGGCCAAGAAGGCCAATGGCATCCTGGCCTGTATCTGGAATAGTGTGGCCAGCAGGACGAGGGAAGTGATCCTTCCCCTGTACTCGGTGTTGGTGAGGCCACACCTTGAGTATTGTGTTCAGTTCTGCGCCCCTCGGTTCAAGAAAGATATTGAGGTGCTGGAGTGGGTCCAGAGAAGAGCAACAAAACTGGTGAAGGGACTTGAGCACAAGTCCTATGAAGAGAGGCTGAGGGAGCTGGGGTTGTTTAACCTGGAGAAGAGGAGGCTCGGGGTGACCTCATCGCTCTCTACAACTATCTGAAAGGAGGTTGTAGACAGGTGGGGGTCGAACTCTTCTCCCAGGCACCCAGCAACAGAACAAGAGGGCACGAGCTTAGACTCTGCCAGGGAAGGTTTAGGCTGGATATCAGAAAAAAGTTCTTCACAGAATGAGTAATCAGGCATTGGAATGGCCTGCCCAGAGAGGTGATGGATTCACCATCCCTGGAGGTTTTTAAAATAAGACTGGATGTGGCACTTAGTGCCATGATCTAGTAATCATGATAGTGTTGGATTAAGGGTTGGACTTGATGATCTTGGAGGTCTCTTCCAACCCAGATAATTCTATGATTCTATGATTCTATAAGGCAAGAGGGGTGTTTTGGAAGATGCAGCAAACTGGGTCTATTCACCCACTGCCACAGTCTGCTCACAGGCACTTCATTGTGACTTGTCCCAGAGACACCACCTGCAAGAACCCATGCTCAGCTCCAACATCCAGGCCCCTGCACTATTCCCCAAATAAACATCAGTGCCTGGAGCAGGGCCTCAGCACAAAGGTGAAACCACCGCCCCTGGCTGCCAGGGAGGTGCTGAGCTACCACACAGCATCACGTCGGGTACCAGGGAAGGAGGTGTCTAACTTTGAAAGTCTAGCTCAGATGTATTAACATAGCTGTCAACCATTTCCACTTCAACGTCCCAGCTCTCTCACCACAGCTGCCACCCTGGTTTACCTCTGCAGGAGGTATGACACTACTCACTCCATCCCTTTGTCTTGAAAGGGCTCTAGGATGCAAGACCTAGCCCCAGGCTCCAGATATATCTCTGATTACCATGTTCAGCACAGAATGGTGCAAAAGTCCTGTCTCACATTTAAGACTCTCTGGGGCCGGGGATGATTTTGCACTAAAAATCAAGGAAAATAAAAACCCAAAGGCACATCCAGGTGCAAATATCAATAATATCCAAGGCCAAATGACTAAAAGGTCACTAAACATCTCATTAATGTCACAACGAAATTATGCTGGCTGCATAATGCCAAGATACTATCCACTTCTCCAAGCATAGTTTGGATTCCCAAGTAATAACTGGACAGGATTTATTCTTAAGCCTATTTACACGAACCTCTGTTCTCCTGTTAGCACTGCCTTCCTCATCTTTCTTTTCTTCGGGCATGGGAGCAAGCGGGAAGCCTCCTTCACTGCTGTCCTCCTTTGAATGACGCTTCCACGACCTCCTCACATCTTCCTCTGGATGACTGAAGTCATACTTGTGGGACCTGAACACCATTTTCATGGACCTGTCTGGGTCTTCCTCACTTTCATTTTCCTCCATGCGCTTCTTTGATGTCAGCTGCTTGGCCAACTCATCCATTTTGTTCCACCTCTTGGAAGTTTCCCATTCCCTGGAGGACTCCTCCTCCATCTCCTCACTTTTGGCATCCCTGGGCTGGAAGGTGTCCTCCTCCCCCTGCATCTCCTCATCCTCCAGCCGATGCCTTCCTCCTCCCAGTGCCCGGGGCTGCTCTTCTTCCTCCTCCTCCTCCTCCTCAGAGCTCTGCCCATCTTTGCCAAATCCCAGAGCATCGTCGTTATCTGAAAGAGTGTTAAACACAACAGTGAGTCCAAGTGTCAACCTGGTTACCCTCCACCTCTGAAGCAAGCCTTCAGAGGAGGATTTCCTTACTTATGCTCATTTTCCCAGGATTCTGGAAATGCCCACTCTCCAGTCACCCTGTTAGTAACAGGGCTTGGAGGCAGCAGTCAAAAAACCGCGTTGGACGTAAAAGAAAAAGAAATTAATTGTCCCGAGGTGCTATGAAAACTGAGCAGCAGGCAGCGAGGCAGCTGCTGGGCCTGTGTAACTCGCTGTGTGTCGCCCACGTGGTCAGGTGCTTGCGGGGGGGTCTGGGTGGCTGTCAGTGGGGGTATTTCTGTAAACCCAATAAGCACCTGCCTGAACTTCTAGGCCTTAAAGCCTCTTATCTGTCTGTCTCAGTGCTCTCAGCTCACCCTGGGCAGGTATCAGTGCAGTTGTCTGGCATACATACTGTCATTTCCCTGCATCTCCTCAGCCTCTGTGTCCTCCTCAGCCAAATCAAGTGACCTCTGTGGTTCGGTAGGGTCCTCCTCTGCAGCATTATCTCCTCTGTCATCCTCCCGCTCCACACGCTCCCCTGCCCCCTCCTTGCTCTTCTCCTCGCCCTGCCTGGACGGCTGCTCGTCCTCGAGCTCCAGGCTGTCCTTGGGTCCTCTGGGCTCCTCCTCTTCATCACCTCGCTGCTGCTTCTCGTCCTCACTGTAGTCTTTACTGATGTGGTTGTCCAAAGTTTCATCTCTCTGGGCATCCTCTGCACCCCTGATCTCATTGCTCTCTGCTTCTTCCTGATCCTCTTTCTCTCCAGGGTCTGTATCCCATGGTCTGGGCTCCCTCTCCTCCAGGCTGTTTTTTCTCTCCTCTTTTGAATCTTCATTTTGCTGGGTTTTCTCTGCTGCCAGCTCAGCCAGGGAACCCGTGGGCTGCTCCTCTTCAAGGCGCTCCCCTGTCACATCTGCAGAGGGAGGAGCAAGAAGCAACACCTCCTCTGAGAGCTCATTTCACAACCAGTGAAGACCGTGCGTTTCTTAAGGAGCTTCAGCCCCGCTCAGCAAGCTGCTTAACCAGCCCACGGATCCTTTTGCAAGTCACTTCAACATACGCTTGTATTCAAGCATGTCGGTGCTCTCACTGGTGCCTGCTCTCCTGGAGAGACTCGCAAGGCTGAAGTTAAACATATGCCAAACTGCTTTACTGCAGCACAGTCCTCATCACAATCTCTTGAGATGCAGCAAGAAACTTGCCCCGCATTAAACCAAATCATGCGTAAAATTAAAGGATATTTGGAATGTAATATGGCACTTGCACAGCTCTTCCTGTTTTGAGAGCTGCACTAACATCACATCCTTACTTCTCCCACTGTGTTGAAGAGGGAGCCAGTGCTGTTTGCAGGTGGGTTGGAGGGAGGAGGTCCGGCTCTGCATCTACAAAGCAGCTACTCAGCAGGAGATTAATGTGTGCTGAATATTTGCTCTTGCTTATGCCAGAAACTGGCCTCTTTTAACAGAATTAGCCATAGAAATCGCTTTGAATAAAAAGAAAAAAATGGGAGAGGGTGTCTAAAGAGCCGTAGGAAAACTAGATGGATATGGAAAGGCAAGAGCAGCCCCAGGCAGTGCTAAGGAGAACACTGGGGTGAAGGGCTGCAGAGAGCAGGTCACACAAGTCTGTGCGCCAGCCAGGGAGGACAAGCAACAGCCAGAGCCACCCGTCCTCTCTGGTGGCTTTTGGTCATGTTGGCTGCAGCAGCAGCCTCCAGGGGTATCACTCCTCTTTGCTTTGGAAGCTTTTGGGCCGACATGTGTCATCGCTGTGCTGCCATGGCTCAGCAACTCAGACCCCACTTGAGACTCTCTGCGAGGGTGCTGCTGCTGGATAAAAAATCATCTCACCCCACACTGGTATCATCTCTTCCTCATGTGGAAAAGGGAATAGGCCAAACCCTCCTTTCCACTACACTCCCCACCTCTAGCCAGGCTATAGAAACACACTAATAGAAGGAAATCCCAGATGTATGTAGTCTTTCCAGGATGCAGGTGTTTTGTGCGTGTGAGATCTATGTGTATCCCAAGTTTAATTTTCCCTTCAGAGACCCATAGCCTAATATCTGAAGTGCCAGGAAAGGCAGCTGGAGCAGACTCAGATCATTCTTGTCTATATCATTGAGTCTTTCAGTACGGGATTTCCCTGGCTGTGATTCATTTTGAGCATCAGGAGTGAGTTATGGAATTGACAGCAGGGTGGAAATGATCAGTCTCAGTTTGATAACTTGACCATCACCAGTTACTATAGCTCAGAAAGTATACATTGTTTAAGCCAGTAAATAAGAACAAAGCAAACACTGGGTTGCTTGCCTGTGTCAGTGGCAGCACCAAAGAAAATACCTAAATGAGAAGCAGATGGACATATCAAGGCTTTTAGAAAGAACATCCTTGTTTACAGCCTGACCTGGATTTCCATGGGAGGGGGGAGGCTGACACTGACCTTCCTCCTTGTTCTTGTCATTCTGACTTTCAAGGACTTCAGAAAGTTCGTCTTCGAAGCCACTGTTTTTCTTCTGGTGCTGAGTTCTTTCATTGGCACCTGCATCAAGTAACAAAAAGTAGGGAAAGGCAAGAACCTTTTCTGTTTCAAAAAGTAGAGACAGGAAAGTAGTTTCGTGCCCTATATACTATGCGTATATTCTCTACAAAGGACAAATCTGCCAAATCGGAGCTGTGAGAAGTGAGAGTGGAGGATACGCGAATCAACAGCAGCAACTAAACCACCATCAAAAACATCATCTGCGGGAAAGAAAAAGGTCTCCAAAGAAAAAGAGAAGCTGGTTCGTTAGGAAGACTAATATTGATGAAGAGCTTGGGAATAAGAGAAGCTAAATGGCAGCATATTGAGGCCAAAAATAATCTTTAAACATCAGAGTACTGAAGGATAAAATTACTTCTTTCCAGAGACTGCTCAAGTACCTCTGTTAAGGTGAGAACTGAGAGCATTTGTGCCCTCCTACCTGGTAGTGGGGGACTCTCTTCCTGTGGTGCTGCTCTCCTACTGCTCCCCATGTGGAAGTAGCAGCATTCATTCCCACTCCAGGCATACTCCAAGGCTCCAAGGCCCCACACCTTAGCCTCTGGGACTATGGATCCAGCTCAACAAAAACAACACCAAGGAGAAAGGTGTCTGAAGGCAGTCCGAGCTGGAGACCAGAGGGCAGCGGTCCTGGCAACCAGCACTCCCCAGGTAGCCCCATCCCAATGAGAACTACAAACCCTGTCTAACCCAACTCACATCCTACTTCTATGCCTTAAAGCAAAAGAAAGAGTCAACATTGCCAGCCTAGCCCTCTCTTGAGGCTTCCCTTCTGCCACACCTGTGTTTAGTGCTAGACTCCAGCTGCACAGTGAATGGGCTTTATGCCTTTCATTCTAATTGTTGAGTTAAATCACAGTATTTCCTTTTAGGGTTATCCCACCCCAAAATGCCTATGTTCTACATCACCACCAAGTTACATTGACAGTCATTTAAATGATCAGATGCATATTGGAGTTATTATAAGCAAAATGCCTGCCCCCACTCACCCAGTCTCTACTGGAGGTTTTGGAACTAGATTTCCCAGGGCACATTTATATGGTGTCTAATTACTGTAAAATATATATTAAAAAAAAAAAAACTGTGCAAGGAACTACAACAGATGAAAGCCCTCTTCCCAAATAACTACAGTGGCACTGTACCTTGAGCAGCAATTTCCTGAAGTTCCTTCAATAAATTTTGGTGGCGAAGGATAGAAATGATTCGTTCATCTGCAATAGGGTAGACTTGATACAGAAAGGTGATCAAAGAAAACCTCCCTCCACCCCCACAATGAAAAAGAACCCCAAATACCACCTCCCTCTTTCTCATAAAACTTGCTTTTCTCTAGGGTAAGCTGAAGAGCTCACCCTTCTATCCCCGTGGATGCTGTAACCTCCATTTCCAGTACAATATCTGGGGATATAGGATTGCACATCTGCAACCTGAGAATTACAGTTGCACAGGGAGTAGGAGAGATGTGTCCAAACACCTCCTTCACACTTCAGATATTGCTTAGAAACAACAAGCTCTTGAAACTCTTTAAGTTTAGTTACTCATTCTGCAGAGATTGGTGGTTGTCATCTACATGACATTTTAAACAAAAATAAGTCAACCCCCTCTCCTTATCTTTGGCATTTGGGTAAACCACAGCTGATATGCAGGTTAGAGTGGGTCTCCATGTCCCAGCAAACCACACCATGCTACTGCTAAGGAGAATCAGACTTCTGTTGGGCTTTCAATGCAGAAGAACCAAGTATCTGGTGTCCTTTGCTGTCTGAGGACATGCCCATCCTTTTAAGTAAGTTACTCTTTTATCTCCCTTGGCCTAATCTGTTGCCACATCTCTTAAACATGTAGTTAAAATGACAGGAGAGTCCCATGAAGAAAACTGGCAGCTTTATGTAATTCAGCACTCCTTCAGACATAGTGCCAGCAGGATGCATGGCCTGGGCTGAACAATAGCTCCACCCCTACTTCATGGTTCTGGTGCAGCCTGGTGGGATGACCATGAGGAAGGTGAATGTGCTGGGGACCCTTAGTTAGGCACTAGAGCATGTGTCAGGGCAGGACCAGGTCCTGCTTATGTCTCTGCCAGATATTCACTTGCTGGTACCCAGTGTTAAATCTGAGCCTGTACCTCCTCTCAGAGTTTCTAGGCATTCCTCACTGATCGGCAGGGGGTTTGGTTTTGATAATGTGTCAGATATGACCTCCACAATGCACTTCATCACCTACAAAAACACAAAAATACAAATTAAAGTACTGATTTTTCGCCCTTTTTCCTAAATCTGTTTGTTAGGAGAATTAAAATGCAGCAGATGATGGCACAGATCTTCCTGCTTTTCTAGTCAAGCCTGAACTGAATGTTCAGTACCTGTTTTACCTAACACAGGAACAGAAACTGTGAGTGAGCAAAGGACACACAAAACCAGAAAGAACTTCTTCAACATGGACACACACTTCAGATGAGTATTTCATGATTCCAGCCCATCCCAGAGGTTGGGCTCATCAGGAGATTATACACACCTATATAGATACATGGATATATGCATAGAAAAGTACATATATGTAATACACATAGATACATAGATGTGTCTCTATCTGCATCTCCTGAAAGGGCTCAGCAGCAGTTCATGGAGAGCAGCAAATAGTCATGGCTCTTCAATAGGTGACCTTGTAATCTTGCAAGCTATTTAAGCCCAGGGAAGGGCACCCTAGTTAGACTGCAGCCAGACACGGAGGGCAAGGTGAGGCAAATTGTACTTTCAAACACAGATGAGAAATACTGCTCTCAAGCCCTAGAGAAGGATAAGACACTGAAGAAGTGCTTGACCTTGTGTCTGAGTATTCAAGCCATCTATTTTAGACTGGAAAAGCTGTAGATGAAGGCTGGTCACCTAAAAAGCAAGGAAGTTCCCATGCTTCCCTCTGAAGAATTTGCAACTGTCTGAGGCAGCTTCCCAGATAGCCTGTCCTTTCCAACAGCCCCTTTCTCTGGTGTAAAGTGAGAAGTAATTTTTTATCTAGTTTGTCAGCTGTAATGAGATAGCAGGCCCATGTGACAACAGCACCACTGATTCCACAGGGGTCACCCAGTGCTGTATGTATGGTAGGAGAACGGAAGCTACAGGCACAAAGGCAAGGTGGCACCTCTGGTGGAGGTGAAGGCACCCTCACCACAGTGAGACACACCACTAAGAGCTCTGCTGTGTAGAGCCAACTGGTCACATGGGAGTGAAAGCTGCATTCACTACTGTCTGGTGCCAGTTAGTAGTGCCAGAATCAGAGTGTCCCAGTATGCAGGACTCACAAGTGCCTGTGGAAAAAAAAAAAAAAGGCTAAATTGAAAAAAAAAAGATTCTTGGGGGCAGGAAATTCATTCAACAAACCTCTTTCTTCTCATGATTTCTGCAGGTAGCCCTAAGAGACCTGACCTCTCCACAAAGTGCCATTCTCAGGAGAGCAAAGCGCTGTGACTGCAGGAGAAGTTAAACACAAGTTAGCAACTCCCAGACTTCTACAATGTTGCTAATTTAAGCAGTTGGATATATTCATTGACTAGCCAGAATGGGCACATTTTCACCCTGTGTAAGGAGAGAATTCTACTTTTGCAGATCACAGCCATAAAATACTGGACTCAGCTATTTACACAGTTTGAGAGGATTGCCTGCTGAATTAAAAATGTTACAGGAAAGACCTAACAAAAATCAGAGAAATTGCCCTGGTGTCATTCTCCTATACCACAAGTAATCAATTAATATTGATTTTACACAACTTTGAGTCACTTCGCTCTACCATTAAACAGAACAAAACCCAGATTCTGATACTTCTCTCCCACGTTTCCCAACCTCTAGAGCCACTTATTGCAGCTGTATTCAATGCAGCTTCAGAAGAACAGACTTTCTCAGCATGAGAAATAAGAACCTGGTCCGAAGAAACACAAGTTTTTTGAAGACTTCTAAGCTGATTTAAGGTCTTTGTCTGAACACAAAGAAAAGCACCAGTCACCATAGAAATACGGTCAGCGTTGTGGAGGAACTTTGTAACATACTCCTTGCTTTTTATAAGAGCAAGTCTTGCAGAGTGAGACTTCACAAGATCATGAAATAATGGTCTGAATCAGGTAATGAAGGATTCCAGATGCATGTAATTAATCCAGTGCAGAAACTTGGAGTGGAATTTTGCCATAGCTATCCTTTAACTGCAAGTATGTAACTAGATCCTTAAGAGCTGCTCATGCTACCCCCACAGAGAAACCTCTAAAGGATCTTGTCCTTACAAGGACAGACCACCATTTTTTAGCTCAGATGTGCTCAGGCCCTTCAGAAATGTGTGCTTGTAAGTAGGAAATAATATCCTTCGAGCAAAAGCACAGGAAAACTCCAGAGATGCTGTCAATGCTTTGGTTGTGTTCAGCTGATGGAAATTCCTTGGTGTAAGGAAAGTATGATGAGTTGTCCAGGAAAGGCCTGCAGATGCTGATTACCTGTTTCACAGCCCTGAGCCACCCACGAACGCTGGTGGAACAGAGTGCACCTAGAGCAGCACAGTGCGTAGGAAGAGCTGCAGTGCTCACTACTGTACCCATGTAATGATATCCCTACCCTGATCTGTTCTTGTGAGACCAGGACTTCCTTCACTGAAATGCTGTGTTTCACAGGGTGGTGAAGGCAGAAAAGTCCTAATGGCTCCTTCCATTTGTAGCAAAAAGCAAAAGAAAAGTGTGGTCGGATTTTTGTTCTCAGCTAGATCCTGTATCAATGCAGCACTCAGAGAAGGGGTAGGCTTGGGAGGCAATCCTTCCTTGGTGTTTCCACAAAACCTAAACATGACTGCTGGGAAGCACAGTTTTACACATACTGGGGACTAGATGTCACAAGGAAAATTGGAATTCATGGATTGTCCCAGCAGATGCCCAGTGGACAGCTAAAGGGACTGGTGCCTGAAATGAGTCCCCCCTCTCAGCTGGTGGCATATAGCCTAAAGTAGGCACTCAGTGGCTCACAGCTCATGGCTGAACCCCAGCAAGGGCTATGCAGGCTAAATGTCTTAACAAAGCAACAGCTCTCCAGACCTAGGCTCTTCAGAGAGGAGACAGGAAGATGTTTGACATGGCACTTTTACCCTGTAGGTAACATTGAGCGGAGACACAGTACAATGGAGCCTGTGACTGAGAATGACATGAATGTGCCCTCTTCTAATGCGGCCTAAGGCAAAACCATTATGGGCCTAGAAGTTATCAGGAAACAAATACATTCAAGAAGTAGGGGGGAAAGGGCTAGTGTCTTTTTTCTGAACATTAATTTATGTGGAAGTCTTAATTTGAGCAGTTAAGAGATCATGTTATGTGAAAGTCTATAGGCATTACAATATGAGGAAGGGGGGGTATGTTTATCACAGATCAACGTAGGCAAACACACCTATCCGAGCATTTAGGTGCCAAAAGCCCATTGGGGTGCACACACTACGCATCTATGAAGTTTAGAGAGATCTGACACAGATGCATGCATGGAAGCCTATAAAAGAGGGCTGGAGAGGTCAGCCAAGTCACACACCACTCACAGCCATACAGATAGGATGAGTAGTAGCTGAGGAAAGACTAGCAATCTGAGAAAAGTCAGTTGCCTATTTTTTAAAAATAGGCATGTTTAAGTAGCATATCACACACAGGCAAATGCAGAAACATACACACCCCCAGCCACACACATTTTCAGTAAAGACCATTCCTGAATCACGTCTCCCCCCACTCTCCCGAGTCACCTCCTATTCAGAGCTTTGAAAATCTGAAAGTAGAAGGACTGCAGAAGTTTATATCTAGCCTCCATCCCCAGCCTCATCATTCTCTAGACAAGCTTGTTTAGCTCCTTTGGTACATCCTAAGGGACTTACTTCCTTCCCAGGTGCCCAGAACTGGATACACAAAGAGTAAATCCTGGTAAGGAGGAAGTGTGTGTGTGTGTGTGTGGATCCCACTGTAAGGATCTCATGTAAATCCCTGCCACTTCCTACAGGGGTTTTCAGTAGGGGCAGACAAAGCCAGTCAGCTAAATGGAGGTTAAACATCATATCCTCATCTTCACTATCCCCTTCCAGTATGGGCCCATCCTTACCTTAGTGTCCCCTTTATTCATGTCGTTTGTCACGGGAAGGGAGATGGCTGTAAAATGAGGGGAGGGCAGAAAAGAAAGCTTATTATTCACATCCTCTGAGAGACAAGGAGAGAAATCCTATCCTGCTAAAAATGGGAGTGGAGAAGAAGGACACCTCACTCTGCTGGAAATGGTGTTTGGGTGCAGCAGCAGGATGTGTGCGTTGTGCCCCCATTAGCATTTCCTGGGGAAGGGAAGGGAAGGGAAGGGAAGGGAAGGGAAGGGAAGGGAAGGGAAGGGAAGGGAAGGGAAGGGAAGGGAAGGGAAGGGAAGGGAAGGGAAGGGAAGGGAAGGGAAGGGAAGGGAAGGGAAGGGAAGGGAAGGGAAGGGAAGGGAAGGGAAGGGAAGGGAAGGGAAGGGAAGGGAAGGGAAGGGAAGGGAAGGGAAGGGAAGGGAAGGGAAGGGAAGGGAAGGGAAGGGAAGGGAAGGGAAGGGAAGGGAAGGGAAGGGAAGGGAAAGTCCCCAGACTGGCAGTGCCGAGTGGGGCCCCGCGCGGCCCTCAGCAGTGACCTTGCGGCGGTCGCTGTCCGCGGTGCTGAAGGAGCGGCAGTGGGAACGGCGCTGCGCGGGGGGAGGGCTGGCCCCGGGCTGAGGCTCCCAGGAGTGGGGGCGACACGGGCTTCAGCTCAGCCTCACTTACCCGGTACGGCTAGGAGCAGGACGGCAAGCAGTCCTAGGTAGCTCATGGTGCTGGCGGGATGGAGGGAGGGATAAAGGGGCAGAGGGTGTTCTTGTCCCTAGTGTGGGGGCTCCAGGCGAGGTGCCGAGGGGAGACCAGCACTGTGCGCCTCTACGCCAGTGCCCCGACTGAAGAACCTAGATGGGGCACTGCAGCAACCGGCTCCTTTATATATCTCAGCCCCTCGGAAATGGCGTCAGGAGGAAGGTACCTCCTCCTCTCTCCCCCCCTCCCCTCGCATTCAGCCCTCCCATCAGCCTCCACAACTCGCCGGGTGTTGGAAGTGTTGGTTGACAACCGGCTGAATGTGAGCCAGCAGTGTGCCCAGGTGGCCAAGAAGCCCAATGGCATCCTGGTCTGTATCAGAAACAGCGTGGCCAGCAGGACCAGGGGAGTGATTTTGCCCCTGTACTCAGTATTGGTGAGGCCGCACCTCGAGTACTGTGTTCAGTTATGGGCCCTCACTACAAGAAGGATATTGAGGTGTTGGAGCATGTCCAGAGAAGGGCAACAAGGCTGGTGAAGGGGCTGGAGAACAAGTCCTATGAGGAACGGCTGAGGGAACTGGGGTTGTTTAGCTTGAAGAAGAGGAGGCTGAGGGGAGACCTCATCACTGTCTACAACTGACTGAAAGGAGATTGTGGCGAGGTGGGTGCTGGTCTCTTCTCGCAAGTGACAGATGATAGGACAAGAGGAAATAGCTGTAAGTTGCATCAGAGGAGGTTCAGATTAGCCATCAGGAAAAATTTCTTCACTGAAAGGGTGGTCAGGTATTGGAACTGCTGCCCAGGGAGGTGTTGAGTTCAAAAGGTGGGTAGATGAGTCTCTTAGAGACGTGGTTTAGTTGGTACAGTTGGACTTGATGATCTCAGAGGTGTTTTCCAGCCAGATAATTCTATGATTCTATGAAGAGCGGCCCCATACCAGGATCCCCCATACCAGGACACACATACCCTCCATCACCACCTCGCCCCCAGCTGCCTGGATAAAGGGTTCTAGCAGCATCCATGTTCTCACACTCAAAAGGTGCAAAAATGTTGTGTGTTTCCAGGAGATCACTTTTCCAGCACCTCACCCAACTCTAGCAATCTACAAGCACCTCTGCATACATGACCTGCCTGTATGTAGCAGTAATCAATAGTGAGAGTTACCTTGTATCCCAGCCAGAATAGCCACCTGTACACAGATTTGCCTTCTAGGGATGCATTTGTCTTTCACTGAGCACAGAAGGCACCTACACAAATGATTTAGAACAGATGCTGAAGCTTTTAGATGCCTGTCAAATGCCTCTACAGACGATAGGAGTGCCTGTAAGACTGGTCAAGAGCCAGAGATCTGGTCACCATGAAACTATTCTGCCAATGGAGATGATAAGTCCCAGTCATTTTATGAAAGGTTTTGTAGTGATAGGATATCATTTGGGGTAAAAAGCAAAGGCTGGTGTGCCAAAGTAAAGCCAAGTAACAAACTGTACCATTCCCTTCGTCACAAACATTTCCATGTTTCTGACAAAATGATTGTCTATTTTTTGGATGGAGCATCTGTCAGGTCAGCAAGCTGGATTGTATTTTGAAAGTGACTCCAATACTTCTTTAGGACAATATTTCTTTAGGAATAACACCTCTGCTATTCCATGCTAAACCTCAAGCAATTTCAGAAGTCACAAAAGCCAGGGACTTATACTAGAAAACTAAGTTCAGAAATATGCACTGTCCTTCTTCCTCATCCTACCTTATTCTGCTCACTGGGGAGTCCTGCACCCAAGAAGCTAGAGAGCACGTGTTTGTTCTAAGATGACAAGAACTTTTCTATTTGACCAGGGGGTGCAGACTACACTATAGGTTTCCTCCTTTTCTTTCCACGTGTACATGGAAATGAGCTGTCAGGTGTATACTCCCAAATGTCCTGTAAATGCAGGCTTCAAAAGTTACATTCAAATGGTAAAAGTCTACTCCTATAAAACCAAAGCTCCCCTTGTCTGTTGCATTTCTATTTAATAGCAGAGTAAAGCTGGAAATAAATTGATCCTCAGAACAGTGCTTTGTGGATGACATTGATTGATAGTTTAAAGTTTATAAGACCATGAAATGAACACTAATGACAGTTCTTGTTGCACAGGCAACCTGCATCCTCCAGGAACAATAGGTATCCTTTCATTTTGGTTGTTGGTTGGGGTTTTATTTTGCATTTGTGAGTATTGTTGAACTACTTATTGGGGTGGGTGGGCTTGCTGGGTGTCATACATGATGGCCTTTTACTCCTTCAGGATACATAAGAGCATTGTACTCTCTGAGTCTGAAATGCTGAATGTCATTAAGCTTATTAATTCCTGTGTATTCCTGAGAGAAACAGATTGACCTGCTTATCAGGCTATATTTACCTCATCAATATTTACTTGTCCTTACATATAAATGTTGATCTCATTAGGGCAATAAATTATCTCAGTTCTAATCCAGTTCCTCACACGAAAATCTTTTCTTCCCTAGGGCCCCTTTTTGAGAAATATCACAGGATATGTAGTGCCCATGACGATTTTTTCCCCCTCCCTTTCTCAAGCTGTGGTCTTGCATTCATTAAACTCATTGCAAAGGAGAAACTAAATGTTTTCTAGGTATGGCATGTGTTCTCCTCCTGTAGTAACATTTAATAGATGATTAATTTTTCTATTTCTTGTCCCAGGAAAGTGGATATAAAACTGTTAAATGCATCAATCGGTATTTCTCCTGTTGGAATTTGTCTCATTAGGCACGGCTAAATTAGGAACAGTGAAAGTAAAATATGTCAGGAAAAAAATAATGTCAAAGAACAGAAATGATCAAATAAAAAATTGGAAGGTATTCTGCCACTCAAAGAAACGCAATGCTAGAAGCAGACTTCAAGGGAAGAGCAGGTTTCTGAGTCTGTGAAGAAGTTTGTGTTTTAGTATATGGATAATAGGCACAGATCTTTATTGGGTAGCAAAGCGATGATGATGTGCATTGCTGACCAGTTCCTGTCTTGAAAAAAGTTGTTTATGTCTGTATAAAGCAATTCCATTTTTCCTTCTACCTGCTCAATTTCTAGTGCATGAAGTGTGGTGAGAATGTGGAGAGCCATATATCATTACCTGCCTGTGGGAGATATGATGGTGGGAAAATGGTATTTACCTTTCTATCCTGAAAGGGGATTTGAGAAGATGACTATGTCTACATGGATGGAAATAGACACCTAGCACTACCCACAGTCTGAGCTGGGTGATGAGGGCCATCATGAAAGCCATATTGATATAACATCTTCCTGTACATAAGGTCATTTGCTCAAGAGATTATGTGGCTGAAGTGCTATTCTCAAGCAACACAAGTCATTTTTTTTTTTAGTTAATTTCAGAATTTAGAAACTAAAACCAAAGGATTTGGGGTACGGTTCTGAACTACTTTGAGAGCTTTGTTCTTTAATTTCTTGGTGGAAACTGGGTTAAGATTTCACCCATCTCCTTTGCTTGAAACTACAACTTAGACTGCTGTGATTTTACAGATCTAGGAACTGAGGCACAGAAGGAGGAAAAATATCATTTTCAAAAAGACATCAAAAAGGTTTTAAGCCAAAGCATAACTATTACCTACACCTTAAAAAAACCCAGACCACTAATCAAAAAATAGGCAACAATTACCTTCTTGCATGTGAAATTAATTGATAACAATTTGACTGAAAAACCTGAATGTAAGCTCACTCCCGAATTAGTTGCAAGGTCTATTAAAACTCCCACATCACATGTTTTCTTCTTTCCTATATATTAGGCAATCACACTTGCCTCTCAGTTCCCTCATACAAGCCTTGCTTGTATGCCTGTAAATAGAAAGAGCTTCAAAGCGCAGAGTGCTGTTGTGAATACACATCTATGTTGTTAGAAGGCAGTTTTCTCTCTTTTTTCAGGTCAGAGGCAAATTGATGTTGACTTGCTTTGATATTCTTGGTATAGACTCCTTGCACCAATCTGAAATTAATAGATTTTCCTGTTCAAAGGTTTACTTACACCCCATAAAAAAGCCCAACATTGTGCCCAATCCTGACAGTACTTACTGTTTTGCATATCAATTTCCATCCTTGCCTGGCATGCACAGCTCTCACTGGGGCAGATGGAGTATGTTCTCTGTTGGGAGAAGAGATGACTCTGTAGCAATCACAGAATACCATCTGGACACCCTCACAAATAGCTTGAATCTCAATATAATTTTTCTAAACCTTGTTTAAACACCAGTCTGTAAAACGTCATAACCCTCCAATGCTTTAGTTCACCTAACACTTAAAGTAAATCCTTGCTGATTCCTATGAGCCTCACTGAATCAGTAAGAATAGATGTGGAGATGGAAGTTCTCCCCTGGCAGAGTCAAGTCAAAGAGAATCCTCAGAAAAATATTATTACCATGGCTATGGTTTTATTTGACTTGTGAAAACAAAGTCTGTGCCATGCTAATCTTTATATTTAGTAAGACAGAACAATTCTCTGAGTTCTAGAATGGCCTAAAACAAGTTAATGAGAACAAAATTAATATTGTTTACTTGCCTCAAAGGTGAGTGAATGTCTTATTTACTGCCCTGCAGGCACTAGCAGCATTCATGAGGGTTAAGAAAAATAATAGTTCAAAGAGTGACTCGGGTCTTTGGACCAGCATTCTTCTTCTGGGGGTCTGTAAGCTCTTCAGATTACCTCCATGCTGCCAGCAGCTCATAACTAAAACACGGGCCCTCAGTCAGCATCAGCATAATCCCAAATTCTCCACATTAAATGACTGTCTGGTACATTCAGTAGAGAGCACTATTATACCTCAACTTCTGCCTTTAAACACCTGCTCTTTCATTCCTGCAGTGTTCCAAGTTGTCCACCCAGGCCAGTTGTTCAGTGAACACCAAGTGAAGCACAGGGATACCTACAGCATAGCACAGAGAGATCCAAGTATATCCTGCTCTCACTAGGACTCTTTTAGTCTTCACTTAGTGTTCCAGAACCTTTCTGAAGATGCCTGAAATACCTGTATTTCATTTTAGCAATAACCATACACAGATGTCTCAGGAGTCACTATCCTTCAAGATCTATTTGTTCCCTCATAAAAAAGACATCATGGGGAGGATAGGGAGAATGTCTGGAGGTCTTAGACATGCTCCAGCAGTAAGTTAGTAGCAGAGAGTGGTCTCACCCTGTATTAGGCAATTTGACTCAGCCTGCATGAGGCAAGGGAAAAGGCTCCCACTATGGCTTCATTGGTCTCAGGTAGCATCTTGGGTCCTTCCCTCTATCCATTCGCCCTGGTTTTGTTCAGGTTATTGTCTGCACAGCCTGAGCAGGACTGTGGGCAGTCTTTTAATGCAGATGGCTTTTACCTCAGATGTTCTGCTGATAAGGCAATTTTTGAACACCGAAATGCACATAAATGACAGTTAATAATGTTTTCTTTACAGGCAAAGCAAAGCTTTTCCTTCTATAGCAAGCAGAGAACAGGAGCAGGTAGCCTTTCAGGTATTAAATTGCCTGGAAACATCAGTACAGAGTAGCTTGAGGAAGAGCCACAGAATCTTAAATTACTGTTACTGGGCTTTTCCTTACCCCACAGGAGCTCAGGTTTCTTTCCTAACCAATGCTTTTTCTTCTCAGGAGAACAAGAGCTGCAGTGCCTGTCCTTGGGGAGCAGCAACTACATTCTGCAGAGCAAGGACAGCAGCATGAGCCACCTTCAAAGCAGCAGAGCCTCTGCTGAGCCTTCCCCATTCACATGCTCTGCAGAAAAAAATGGACCAGACACATTCCTCTGCATTGCATATTGAGCCCAAAGAAAAGCTGGGGGATCCCGAGGAAGCTCTCCGCCTTGCATTTTGGTCAGTGTGGAGGGATGGGTTTGGGCTTCTACCACCAACACTGCAGAGAACTCCTTTCCATTTGCACTCAGCAGGATTACTAAACTGCTTGTGGGAATGTATCAGCACAAACATTGTTTGCAGATGACACCAAGCTGGGTGGCAGTGTTGATCTGCTTGAAGGAAGGGAGGTGCTGCAAAGAGATCTGGACAGGCTGGATTGATGGGCTGAGACCAACGGGATGAGGTTTAACAAGACCAAATGCCAAGTCCTGCACTTGGGGCACAACAACCCCATGCAGCGTTACAACCCTGGGGAAGAACAGCTGGAGAGCTGCTTGATGGAGAAGGACCTGGGGGTGTTGATTGACAGCTGGCTGAATATGAGCCAGCAGTGTGCCCAGGTGGCCAAGAGGTCCAATGGCATCTTGGTCTGTATCAAAAACAGCGTGGCCAGCAGGACAAGGTGATTGTACCCCTGTACTAGGCACTGGTGAGGCCACATCTTGAGTACTGTGTGCAGTTCTGGGCCCCTCAGTACAAGAAGGACATTGAGGTGCTGAATCATGTCCAGAGAAGAGCAACAAGGCTGGTGAGGGGCTGGAGAACAAGTCCTATGAGGAACGGCTGAGGGAACTGGGTTTGTTTAGCTTGGAGAAGAGAAGGCTTAGGGGAGACCTCTTCGCTGTCTACGGCTGCCTGAAAGGAGGCTGTGGGAGAGCGAGTGTTGATCTCTTCTCTCAAGTGATGGGTGATAGGACAAGGGGAAATGGCCAGAAGTTGTATCGGGGAAGTTCAGACTTGATATTAAGAAGTATTTCTTTACCGAAAGGGTGGTCAGGCACTGGAATGGCTGCCCAGGGAGGTGGTCGAGTCACCATCCCTGGAGATGTTTAAAAAATGGATAGATGAGTTTTTGAGGGACATGGTTCAGAGGATGATGGATGCAGTTGGACTCGATGATCTCAAAGGTCTTTTCCAACTGGAAGATTGTATGATTCTATGATTCCATGAAACCATTCTTTCTACTTCGCCGAGGATTAAAAAAGAAGGAGAAAAGCCTGACCATGCTTCTCTATATTTTTAGGGTTTTTTACTGAAAGAGCATCTGCTGGCTCTCAACAGCTTTTTGTTTTATGGAGGCAGCTAGATAACCACAGGTATAGTGAAATCCTTGTATGTGTTTCATACCATGTAAGAGGCAATTGCTGTCAAGTGTAACCACAGGGGAGCAGAAATGGAAGAGTTCCCCCAAGGCAGAGAAGATAAATGAGTACTTCATTCACTTTGTATTTAAAGCTGCAGTAAGTACGTGATTTTCTGTACTGAGGGGAACATTGCAGCTGTTTTGCTTGATATGGATTCACCTGGTGAGAAACTGGAGGTGTAAGAAGCAAATTTGTTCTTTGTGTTTCTAAACAAATTGTTCATTAAGAGCCTGAACCCAAAGTTATTCAGGCTTTTACTCCGTTCAGTGAGTTTTGGTTTGAATCTTAGACCTCCCTTCCTTCCCTGAGTTTGGGACAAATATCCTAGAAGCAATGATATCTTTTAGGTGTACTCATGCAAGGAGTAAAGGTGATAGAGAGGATAGCTACAGGGAAGAATAACTGCAGTTCAGATGAAGTCTTAAAAAAAACCCAAGTATGTTATTAATCACCAAAAATAAAGATGGGAAATTGGTTTGAATTCTGCATGTCTAACAGCAGACTTGATATTTTATTCCATCTGAATATCTCTTTAGAGCCACCAAAGACTGATCAGGTTTGCTTTGCTCAGCTGGAAAATTTTGTAGATTAAACCCACAATAATATAAAAAACTTGGAGTGTGAAAGGCTCTAGAATGTCTCCTGATTACTCAGATAAGTCCTGAGCAGAAGCAGGCTCCTAATTACTGAAACTGCACCTTGTGGTGGCTGAGAAGGGTCAGTTCTCCTGGGTTACTCAGAGGGAAAAAGCTAGCTGCATCAGACACTGCTTGTTAAGCCTGATAATTCCTCACTTGTGAGAAGACTACTTGACCCAGCTCTTAGTAATGGTTGCAAAAATCTAATTAGATCCTTACTCCAAGTATCCTGTACTCTTCTGTGGAAGGATGCAAGCACCAGACAGCCTGTCTATGGGGCTTGGGAGCATGGCCTGGCTTTTCCCACTTTGGCCTGTTCTTGGGAAAGGGGTTTCAGGACTTGATCTTCATGCAGTCGTGTTGATGGGAGTTTCAATTTGAATGGTACAAGAGTAAACTTCTTGTAGGTATAATTACTGGAAACACCCTTGTTTATATTGATAAGCCAGAGTGGTTTATAAGGCTTCTGAAACCCCAGAGCAACAATTCACAGGTGTATCAAATTGGGGAACCTACTTTTGCTTTGAAAGGGGTTGTCAGGCATCAGGATGACTCTCCTTTTGCCTGTACTGGATTCACATCACCTCTGTCCTTAGCAGCCTCCGTGTGGCCTTAATACCAGGATGGGAGGAGACATGTATCGATGCTCTTCTCAGCTGCTGCAAGAGCTGACCACTCAAGGTAAATATTTCTGACCCTTCTTGCAAAAAAGTGTGGGCTCCTTCACTTTGAGGAACATCCTGCTCCTTTTCAACTTGCTTTACTTGGCACCAAATCATACAAATGTTCCCATGGTTTTTGAGGTCCAATAAGGCAAGGCAAACAGTCAGCTAAGAAGCACAGCTCATCTGAAGTGCCATTTCATGAGAAATGAAGTAGTCTGTGGTTCGAAGCAGGTTTCTGTGTGCCTAGGGTTTGCACATGTCAGAGGTCAGCCAAAGGTCTGCAGAACTCACATGTATAAAACAGTTCTGGTCAAGGAGCTCATTTGCCTTAGGCTGGTTGTGAGTGCTACTAGAAGCGTGGTCCTCACTGCTCCTTCAGCTACAGCTGCCGATGAGAAGGACATTTGTTGCTCACCTAGGTAACTTGCAGGTGTCCATGAGCTCAGGATCACCTGTGCAGAAATCCTCTGGAGGAGAAGAACCTCAGAGGGCCACACCTCCACACAGCTACCTTGTGTGATCCAGCACAAGGGATTATGTGTATCAGTTGTCAACAAATAAGCTCTCTTGCTGACAAATACTGCTACTATGTTCACTTGGGAGCTGGAAGTTCACGCTCTTCCCAGGTGTCCCTTTACTTTTGAGGTAGGGCCCTTCCACCATCATTTTTATCCTTGAGTGGAAAGGGGTAACAACTCAGCAGTTTTCATGAGAAAGGTTTCCTGCTTCCCACACTTTTCTTGGTATGATATGGGTTCTGCTGCAATAACATAAGCCTAAGTTACACTTTAAGACAGCTACAGCTTTCTCCAGCTCTTGCAGATGCGAAAGGAGGAAGCCTATGTGAAGGACCCAGGCATCTTTCCTCAGCCCCAGCACTGTTGCAGACATAACATCTCAGTTTCTCTCTGGTCCATATATAAGTGGCATCTCCTGCAGCTCAAGTTCTTCTACAAAATCTTAACAGGAACTTCCTCCTCCTCGAAAGGAACCATAACAGATCAACACATCTGCCTAGGAACTGTTCCATTATTCTGGAGATTTTTTTTTTGGCTTAATACCATTCTCTATGTACATGTTGGCCATTTTCTCTTTCCCCTGCTACCGGACATGAGAAAGGTGCTTGTTGTCCACTTCAGTAGATTCAGCATGAAGAAAACATATACCTCTCTGGCTTTGAAGCTATGAAATATCCAACAGGTCACTTAAACTGATATTTTTGAAGTTAGAGCAACAGGAACAACAATATACGTAGATGCAGATCTGACTTGCTTAGAATTTCTGTTGAAGCATAGAGAAAGAGGTGTAAACTTAATAATGATAAAGATGCCCCAAATAATTTTTGTAGAAACTCTCTGTAGGATCAGTGCCTCAAAGAGAAACTAAACTCCCTCTTTGAAAATTGACTGGCAACCATTTATAGGAGTTTTGATCAATACAAATTGTCAGTATCTATCTTGAATATATTTTTAACAAATGAAAGCAAAAGTGAAATGGGATGTTTTTGTAAAACTTCTTTATTTAATATAAGAACACATAATCAAACCCTTTGAACTGAAAACAACTTTGGTCCCTTGAAATATTTTGCAGAAAAATTTTCCATATTTTGATCAGTTCTACTAATAACTATGCTGAAGGCCATCTCTGCCACCATAAACTGATATGTCTACAGCTGTCTGGATCACAAGCTACTCATGTTTTACCACACTCATTGCATCTATTGATGATTTGTTAACCCTTTAGAAACAGCAGGTACACACTGTACAATAGCCGCAAAGAAGAATCAGGTGTTCAGCCCTGACCTTCCCACCTCTGTTCACACACTCCTGGGAATCACAAGCACTCCAGTTTTATTTCTTTTAATTTTATTTTAAAATTTTACATCTGAGTGCTTCGAGTCATTGGCTTTCTAGGCTTTATTCCTTGACTTAAGCAAATAAATGAATTTTTCATATTTTGAGAGTAGCTTCATTAATTGGAAGAGGTGGGTAAGTGGAGGGGTCCATTGGAAATTCACATTGTAACGGGAACCAAATGCAGAACTGTCTCCTACTCTGCTCTGAAGATGTTATCAGGAAAGCAGCAGTGCAATTAGAGCAGCTGCCTGTATTCTGTGGTTAAAGAAAGCTCCCAGGGGGCAACATATTGTCATTTGATTGGAAGAGCACTCAATTGTCTAATGAAGCTGTTATCCTCTATTTAGCCAGAGATGAGAAAAGGAAATCTTTATGTATCACTCCTATGTAACAAAAAAAGACTAATTAGAGAAGTCAGACCCTTAGGGGTAAAATAAAGCCACCACAAAACAAGGTTGATGCTGGCAGTGAGTGAAAGTGAGCAGAAGCCCTGGCTCAGCTATGCCAGCTGCTCAGTTTATCCCAGCCCAGATGGTGACACCTTCCCCACACCTCACATTTCCCCATCCTCCAAGAGAAGGTGCTTCTCCATTTTATGAGGGGTATTGATAATTTAATTTTCATCTTCCATATTGGAAGTATGCCCATATAACTAGGAATGACCTTGGAATATGTTTACTTGTATTGACCACTAAGATCATTGGATGAATAAAAAGAAGCCTGATGTCTCATTTAACCTCATTTTTTTTTAAACTGTGACTCCGGTTTCAGATGAGATAGAGTCAATTTTTTTCCTGGTAGCCGGGGTATAGTGCCGTGTTTTGGATTTAATATGAGAATAATGTTGTTAACACACTGATGTTTTCAGCTGTTGCTAAGTAGTACTTATACTAGTTGAGGACTTTTTAGCTTCTCATGCTCTGCCAGCAGAGAGGTGCACAAGAAGCAGGGAGGGAGCATAGCCAGGACAGCTGACCCATGCTGGCCCAGGGGATATTCTATAGCATATAACATCACACTTAGGGTATAAACAGGTGAGTTGGCCACAGGCCAGCAATCACTGCTTGGGGATGGGCTGAGCATTGGCTGGTTGGTGGGTGGTGAGCAATTACACTGTGCATCACTTGTTTTGTGTACTCTTTTATCATTATCATTATTATTTTATCTTCCTTCACCATCCTATTAAACTATTTTATGTCACCCCATGAATTCTACTTTTTTTAACCCCCGTTCCACTGTGGATTAAACCACAACAAAATGTAACACTCTCATCCACTCCTGAGTTCAATAGGATTCATATTTGGAAGGGGGCAAGGGGCTTTGCTTCAAAACATGTATATATATATTAGGTGCTTCAGGCAAATACAAGGCTCCTTCATATTACTGAGGTGACCTTGCTTAGTGTTTCTATTCCTATTAACATCCCAGGATGACAGTGCTGTTTTTCTTGTGTGGATTAGTTTGAAACTTTTCTTTGAATCATTAAAGCTGAATGATGAGTTTGTACTCATGGGAAGGCTCATTTTGCAGTCACTGAATGCTTGCAGCCCATGGTCCCTGCTACAGTGATAAATGGATGCTTAAAATAAAGAACTTCCCAAGACAGGCATTCATCCAGCAGCAAAGCCTCCATTTTACCAACTGAGGCTAAAGTTTATGCAGTATTTTTAACCCCCCCAGTATCAATCACACTGAAGTTATCTCAATTTCATAACTCCAATATACCGTAATATTTTACTTTTGAACAAGAAATGAGAAGGCACAGTTTTATAGGAGATGTCTATTGAAGTGGGCAACAGGAAGGACTGGCTGTTGGTTATCCTCAGCACTACAGGATGTTCAGCTTTACATGCTTGCTTGCGATAGGTTTTCTCTCTAACTTACAGAAGAGTGGGTGCAAAGACTTAGTACAGCTCATTTAAGCCTTTGTAGGAGGTCTGCAGTGAATACAGAGACACAGATCATGACTTCTTGAGCTCCAGATTCATGGCTTTCTCCAGAAATCTGTTTTGGATTGCCAGTCTGCCATTCCTTTGGCTAAAAAGGAGATGTTTCAATAGCAGTCTCGGCACAGATCTTTGTTTCCTAATCAGTACTTCATCACCCTGTGTCTTCCTATTTAGGGTGCACCAAGGCCAGGTTTCTTACCATAAAAGCAGGGCACAAGTCCCTAGTGCCAGCCCTTATCTTCATGAGGATTTCACACTTGAAATTTCTCTCACTAGATCCCAGAAGTTCTCTAGCACTGTCTGTGGGACCTGGCTGATTTTATGCAATTAGGTCTTCATTTACTTTTGGTTACATTGCTGCCAAGCAGCAAATAGACGTGAAAGATTCAGACAACTCTTTGCATAGTCTGGATCAAACCATCATTAACTAAGCTGGCAATGAGTCAGGTAATGGGCATGCTTAAATTAAGGAAAGATAGCAGCCCATGATAAAAGCTTGGGGACCTGGTTTCTGTGCTCAGCTTTCCTATTTCCTTCCTCCATGACCACTGCAACATATTTAACTACCTTGTGCTTCAGTTTACTCCTTTTAGAGAAAATCCCAGTGATACATCAATATCTTTAGAGAGGGCTCTGGGACATAGGAATGAAAAATCCAAGAAAGCAGTGATTATTCATTTTCTATAGTTTTCCTATTTTAAATGGATTCCTCATCCTGTCTATTGACCAAGAGATAAGGTGAACATACAAGAAATTGTAGTGGCAGTTTGCTACAACAAATGTTTCAGGGAGAGGTCACTTCAGTCCTGCAGGCTTGGCTCAAGCCAACGCCTCTTTGAACGAAGAGTAGCTTTACCTGCATGCAGTCAGCAGGATCCAGCTCCAATGGAGGAGAAAGAAGAGGAACACCAAAACTTTTAACTAGCTGTACTTAATCTCTTGCTACTTCTCATGCAGCCTAATTAATCTAACTACAGGCTCTGCATTCCAGCAAGCAAGTCCTATCGCATTTCCACAGGACTCATGAAGAAGAAAAACTGCATGCCCCTGGGAGGGCTCCTCAGCTGCAATGAGTAAGCACAGCACCCCTGTGGTGGAGGGAGCTTTGCTAGAGGACTGCAAGCGAGGACTGACGCCTCTGTATTTTGAGGCTTGAGGACAAAGTTGGCTGGGAGGGGAGCGCAGAGCACTTTTATATGTATCATCTTTGCCACTGCAGTCAGCCATCTGTTCTGAGTTTATTAAAAGTGATGTACTCTGCTGGGAGGATCAGGAAGCATCTGCTAGTGCATTTAAATTCAAATCCTCACAGCAATCCTATCCGTCCTCCTTTTTTAATTAATCAAACTGCCTTTTTGGTGAAACCACATAGATAAACGCTTCCTCTGGAAACGGGAGTGCATATTATGCTAATGCCATTAAATAGCTAACACACAGAAAAAACAATTTAGCGCAAGTAGCAACATCTATCTCAGGATTTAAGAAAGCTATTCTGACAGAGATCATTCCTGTTTAAAGGGATGACCATCTAAATCTGACTTATGCGGCAGCACAGTTTTGCTGCTGCAGAGCTGCTAATAAGCTACTTGGGGCAAGAGAGAAACTCAAAGTGATGAACTGAGGCACACGTGCTGTCAAGCCCATCTACAAGGGCTGAGGGACGCCAAAGGGGCCCAAGTGTCATGGCAGACCAGTGGCACAGGGAGTTTGGAGGCAGATGTCCCAGAGGAAATGTAAATCCTGTTTGACTGGAGGGAAAGGAATGGGATGCTCTACCTACACGGTAGTACTGCTTTGCATTAGCATGGCTGCTTTGAAAAAGTGAAGAGCTGGAGATGCTCATCACAGCCAGATTCTCTGAAGGGTTAGGAGGAAAAAGGTAGTGTTAAGGCTGCTGGTCTCTCTGTTATCTCTGCCTGGCATGGGGTGTCCATGAAAAGGATGGTCATCCTTATTGGAGCTGCTGCCTGCACTGGTTACCCCGTGGTGTTGTTTAGGTGAACAGCACCACATGTGATCAGCTCTTTGGGTTTCCTCAGTGAGTTCAAAAGTGGGCTGCACTGGCAGGCAGGACCTCCTGGGTGCCACTGGCTGGGGCACAGTGAAATTTTCTCAACAGGTGGGAATCCCCATTGCAGACCATACTTAGCTCTTGGTCTGAAAAACTCTTCTAGGATTTTCAAGATCTCAGCATCCTCCTGTCCAGAGGAGCATCGCCTGTGCATGGGGAAAAGAGTCTGAATAAAATGCGGTGGGCGCTGTTGTCAGAGTCTGCCTCAAGACAAGACTGTAGTAGTCTTCAGACCAGGGTGGCTGTTGGGTTTCCAATGACTGTCAGCATCCCCTTTCACTCAGGCAACAAGAAAAAAGCGTCTTATATGTCTCAGTCTGTGTCCAGGCATCATGCCTGTCTCACCTGAAGGGTGGTAGAAAGGCTCTTCCAAATTAACTCTGAGACACTGTTGGGCAGTCTGTGCTTTTCTTGGGTACCTTTCACAGCTTCAGCTTTCCTTGTGAAGACATCGTATGCCCAGCACTTCACTGGTGGATCCAGCCCACTCTTCCCATGATTTGGGAAAGTCACATCTTTCTTTCCAGGCTCTGAGTCATGGTGCCAGGAATTTGCCTGCAGCCAGTCTCCATAATATATTTGTAATCACGTCCTCCAAGTGAGCAAGGGGGTTTTGCTGTGCAGAGGGAGGGATCAAACTTCCCCACTGGGGAAGGGATCAATAATGTCAATGGCATCAGTGAAGGCATTGAAAAAAACGAAATATTCAACAGTGAGAAGAGCAGTCCTTGAGGCTCTGGGAGTGAATTAGTGCTCATGATAGAATCTAACCTCTCACTTACATGGAGCATAAAGGGCAGATGTGATTTCTGCATGCTTGGCAGTTATTGGCCATGTCCCTCCACACAGCTACCATTATTAGACAACTGATACACAAATGAAATAGAAACCTTTTTACTCCTTGGCATGCTGCTCCTTGTCTTCTTACCTTGGATATGTTCTCCAGGCCTTTTTTAAACACAACTAGTTATTTTCCCATTCCTCTCTTAATGTTACAAACAATAACATTGGCTGAAGCATCTGGAAAATGTAAAGTGTAGTTGATTCCTCCCTTCCTCAGATGTATGGCTTCTGGTAGGCCTGACTTTTGCCATGAAACACCTGCTGTCATGGTGAAGGCCTTCTTCTGTGTCAGAGGAACTATATTTGCAATTCCATCACTTGTCTTCCACTAGCAAACAAGGGAATCACAGCTGTCTAATCCAGAGCACTCTGCAAGAGCTCAGGGAGCCCTAACTTGCTTTTCTCTTTCTATTATAGAGGTTGATTATTATTTCACTTACTTACATTCTTTAATTGCAAATGCTGTTGCTGAATTTGCAATACTGTCGTTCAGAGACTGGGCAAAAGGCATTTGGGTAACTAATGGTTGTTGGTCTGGTAGTAACTGTGGAGCAAATAAATATGTGCATGATGTGAAATTGAGCAATTGCAGGGCTGGAAATCGAGTTAGTGACAAACAGCATGACTTGAAGAGTGATGGGTATTTTCAGGCTCAGACTAGACAGAAAGAGATATGCTGATAAGGACGACTGTCATACACATTCCTTGATGCCTCTCCAGAAGGGACTCACTTGCCTCAGTGAAAAAGAGAGTTAACAAAACCTGCTGTTTTCTAGTCCCCTTTGACAACCCCACCATAAGGTCCTGAATCCAGAGTATTTGTCATTGGTCATGTGACTGGTCCAAATGCTTCCACAGCAGCTGCCAGTAGATGAGCCTGTAGAGCATCTGTGCGCTGCGAGAGCTGCCCTCTTCAGGCACCAATCTCTGCCTTACCCCTCAGCTCCTGCAGCTGAAGGAGACTCAGAAACATGCTGGGTGACACCCAGGTGCTGGGCAACACCCAGGTGCTGGGCATCTTCCCAAATGAATTATCTAATGCTGCCTTTTTTGGGAACCATGTTTTCAGTCTTGAACTGAAACCTCTGCTAGAGTAAAATTTGCTGGTTTTCACCTGAGCCTTGTATAGTAGGTGAAGCCAGGCCTCCAGCTTTGCTCAGTGAAACCCCACTGCCAACTGAATTCTAAGCAGTGCTTTCAACCAGCACCGACAGAGTCAGTCAGTTCCCAGGCTCCAAGGGACCCCCTGTTGTCATGTCTATATCAATATTTCCTTGGTAAGACAGCTCACAACATCAGGAAACCCACAGTATCGGCTGGACTCCTGCAGTTACTACCAAGAGTCCTTGTCTCTTCTGTAATTTATTTCTTATATCCAACTACTCCCCTAATTAACTAAACAGAGGTTTTCTTTAGTCAGAATTACATATTTGAGTTTATCCAGCAATACATATTCAAAGTCATTTATGAATCAAAATAAGGAGGAAAGGACGGATTGCTTTAACCAAAGGGATTTAGTTTGTGAGTTTCTTTATAAATTCAGCAGAGGATAAAGTTAGACAATAGTTGTATTAAGCAAAAGCACTACAGGGATAAATCCTTTGTTTGGAAGAGAGCTCAGTCCCCCCATGTAGATGTCCAGCTCTTCCTGTGTCTCCGAAGACCTCTTCCTGAGGACTCTCCACTGGTTGATTCCCATAACGATAAACAGAAGACCTGTATGTGGTGAAAGGGGCGCTCACTTGAGGCTGTTGCAGCTACTTCAGCTGGACTTTCTCCAGGTTTCTGTGCCTAGAGAACAAAAATTTAACAGCTCCTCAAAAGAACAGAGTTTTATTATAAGAACAGAAGTTCCTAAGAAATGTCCCACTGCTTGAGCAAAGGGCCCCTCTGGCCAAGCCTCGTGCCTCCATTCTGTCTGGAGGAGTGAGTTAAAAGGGAGGTAACTTTCCTCTTGTGGGGTTCAGCCCTGGTGCTCTGGTTGCACTGACCCTACTGCAGTGTCTCAGCTGCAGAGTTTGTGACAGAACGTAGGCTGAGCTCTTGCTCGCCTGCTGATTTAAAATCAACCCCAAACCCACAGTGGCAGTAGATGCTATTCATGAAAAGAAGTTGCTCTTTGCAGTCCCTTTATGCTCCCCCAGCATCTTCAGACCATGGATTAGGGATGGGAGGTGGCACATCTCTAGCATTACCTTCTCTTTTTTACCATGTCAGTAACTGTATCCTGTTGTCCCTAGATTTACCCAGGACCCTACTGGTCCTGTCCAAATCTGCCAGCTTCCATGGCAGCAAGCTCAAGGATTTAGAGTCTGCTGTGAAAATAACTACCTTACTGGCTTTAATGCTGCCTCCCACTGGTTACCTAGATGTCCTTGACCTCTACTGCTACAGAATTTGGGAAACACCAGCTCTGCATGCACCCCATCCTCCACCTTCATGATTTTGTGAATCCAAATCATATCCTCCTGTAGCCACCTTTTCTCTAAACTGAAGTGTTTCTACCTTTGTGTTTCTCCTCCTGCCTCTCTCAGTTGCTCCATCCCACTCATCGTTTCAGGCGCTTGGCATGGGTTAGGTTGTTATTCCACTAGCTGCATTACCTGCTTTATCTCTGCTGAAGATCATCTGCCACCTTCTCCACTTACCAGCTCTGTGAGGTCCCTCTGAAGTCCCTTGCCATTAGCATGATATTTGACTATTCAAAGAGCTTACTTATCACCTGCAAACCTGGTTTGCAACCCATGGCTTTTTCACCTTCTGTCATATCTGCATGTACCTCCTCTGGGGTCTTCTTTCACCCTTTCCTCATCAACTCTTTAACAATATTTTTGCTGCTGCTTGCAATGCAGCTCTGTACAATTGGTCAATACAATACCAGTGAGTGAAACAGAGCAGCTCCAGAAGGGCCCTGAACTGAAGTGGTGAGCTCTGAGTGAGAATACAAAAGGAGAGGCATAGTGGCCATCTGTGATCCCTTCTAAAATCCTCTCCCCAACTAACAAGTGACTTCTAATCTGCCTCTGCTTCTACACACCCCTGAGGTAATTAGGGAAGAAGAGATAGCCAAGTGTTTTTAGGCAAAACCTGCCTGTATTTGAGTGGGTAATTGTCTGTGGATACTGCTGACTTTCCTATTTGGGAAAATTGCCTGGGCATTTGCTGGGCTTTTGTTTTTCCCCCCTCATAACACAGCCTGTCGTGGGAAAAGGCAGAAGCATCTTCAGCTTGCTGTTGTTACTGAAGAATCTCTTTATTTAAAGAGAGAAAACTTCAATTTCTTACAAACAAAACACATCTGCTGGAGCTGAAACTGTCCTTCAAAGGCTGTGAGAAGATTAAGTGCTGTAGCAGAAAAAATATGCTTTTTGTATAACAGGAACATTCTTGTAGCATTGGAGAGCTCAAAGTAGAGAGCCAGTGCCTGCTTCACCTTCCAGTTAATGACCTCTGAATAATTAGCAGAACAATCTTTTTAGAAATGCTCCGGTAGCCATGCCCCTGATTGTCAGATAAACAGCTTCCTGGAGGGGGAAAGAGCTGGCAGTGATGAACAGCTGTTTGAGGGAGCAGCAGGGTTACAGGCAGCCTTTAAGCTGGGAGAACATTCATCAGCCCATTCGAAGAGTCCAACAAGTCAGAGCTGTTTTGCAGGGCAGGTCACTGGAGAAAATTATTTATTGGGAGAGTGAACAGAGATCATTACACTCTGAAGTCTGCTGTTAACACCCACTGTGGTTTCAGTCTTGCAAACAGTAAAACAATTCTTAACTTCACAGTCATTTGCTATGACTCCAAGCTCACTGAGTTCTCTTCTGTTTGCACTGGCATGGTTTCATGTCTACCACATGACTTCACCCTGAATTTAACAAGAGTGCCTCATGGAAACATCAGGTGGAAGGGCATTCTCAAAAAATGTTGAACTTGTGTATCATTTCAGGGTGGATTAAGTACTGCAGGACCTTCCTGACAGAGGAGGTACCCCAACCACAATTTACAGCCATGTGGCTAACGGACAATGAACCTTCCACTCAGCAAAACCTAACATTCAAAGGAGCTCACCTGAATGTTTAGGTATCCTTGTATTTTGGAAGTTGAATTCTACAACTGTCTCCTAGTTTTTATCTTGTTTGCTTCGGATGAGGTTGTCCAGCATGGGATATAGAGAACTGCTGACCACTGCCTGCTCTGTGGCCATTCTTTGCGGCTGTAAGATTGCTACCCCACTTCCTCAGCCTGCTTCTCAGCCTTCTCCATTGTAAATTAACCAAGTCCACCCTCACATTCACGTATTTTTTGCAGACTTTTTCTCATTCACTGTGTCCTGGGTCTTTCCTGTCTTCCAGAAGGTGGGGGTCCCATGAAACACAGCAGCTCCAGCTGAAGCTTTACAGCAGCAGCACAACTACCACTAAGTCTTTCAGAGAAACAAATGAAAAACATTAGCAAGGAAGTTCCTCAGTCACCTCAGTCTCACCATGCTCTTGCAGCTGCTTCTAAGAAGTCTCTGCCAGAAACTGCTCTTTTCCATTTGAACCCAATAAGGATTTTCTGATCTATTCAAACCTATTAGAAAGGTTTGTTTCAGAATTGCTCTAATACAGAAGTGCTCTAATACAGATATTCTTCTAATATCCAGCCTGAGTGCTTTCACAAGGTGTTTAACCCCCACCTTCTTGCTGCATAGCATCCCCTCATACCCCATTTGCTGATGCTATTTCCCTTAAACCTTCTTTGTGTGTCTCAGTGTAGTTGTGCATTGATTTCCCTTTTCTGCTTGTAGTACTCTCCTCTTCTCCTTGCTCAATTTCATCTTGAGGATCTCAGAGTACTTTTCTTAGTCATCAGGATCATTTTTCAGTTATGAGCTTGTCTTCCAAATGTCTTGAAAGTTCTGACAGCTTTGTTCTACTCAGACACCTACTGTACACCCTTCCCCATCATCCAAATTGCTTTTTCACACGCTGGTCAGATATGGTCTGGGCACACACCCAGTGGGTCTTATAGCGCTTTGTCCCATCTTTTACTCTTGCAGTTTATCAGGTAGCTAGGCCCTTTTCTCCCTGTGAAGCCTGAACCATGTTTTGCTGATGCTCAACTGAGCATGTTCTATAGGAAAGTGTCCAAACTCCTTTTGAAATTAAAGCTGTTTCCCTTAACTACTAGACTAAAGAGGAAAAAATGAAACAGTTTGACACAGTTTACTCTTGACACATCCCTGCAGTGTGTTTCATATCAACTGACTAACCTGTGGCTGATTACAAATTCAGGGTTTCATAATTTGTTCCGGTAATCTTTCAAAGAATTAAAGTTAGGCAGATTGATTTAAATTCCTTGGCTTTCCCTGCAAGGCAGGTACTAAATGTTCCTGTTATCCTCTCCTGTCCGTCTTCTTCCCCAGTTACTTGAATGCAATTGCTAATAGATCAGAAATGCATTTGGAGGGGTCCTTAAGCCTTTTCATCTGGTTTCGCAGGCTGGAACACATCTCATTAATCTAAATATTCTTTAAGATCTGCTTTCCTTATTCTGATCCATGGCTTCAGTCCTCTTGTTGTATGTCTCTATAGTGTTCAACATCTGGTTATAATCAACTTTTCTAGGAAGTTTGAAGTAGAAAATGACAGTTGATGTTTCAGTGTCTACTGGATCGTTATCCGTCTAGAACACAATTTTCTTCTTCCTTTTCTTTGTACCCTGTAGTGCTTTGTATCTGATCTTATCATCAGGAGCTCAAGACCCTGAGCTCAATCTGTTGCTGAAGTTCAGTGGTAACCTTCATTCAGATCGTGATGGAGGCCTTCACCTTCCTGTATGGCTTGTGATGATACCTTTTTATCTTTCAGCCCTCATTTTGTGAGAGCAATGCATGCTGCTTCTGTGGAGTGACGAGGCTAATATAAGCAGGTGAGCACAACAAACCCACTCTCCCCTGGGACCCACAGCCTGGATCCTGAGCATGTCCATGTCACGGGGTTCCTTGTGGGAGCTGCTGTGATTTCTGGGCAGAGGCAGGGCAGCAGTTCTCCTGGGTGAGGAGCAGGCATGGAAAGGTAGGTCTCAGCTCTGGGCACAGTCTGTCTCCAAGATTCACAACAGGATTTTGAAACCATTTGGTAGAGAGCCACAAAATTCAGATTTGAGGGGTTTTTAACCCTCCTTAGGATTCATAGGCAAAGATCTGAGAAAAGTCTCCCTGGATTAATACACTCCATCTAAAACTAACAAAGCTCCTCATTAGGAAACCTGTGTGGAGCATTTGTTGCAAGATGTTTCTTTTATCCAGACCATGCTCCTCTGATCACAAAGGTGAATGCATTTCTTTGGGGGAGAGTAGAGAGGCAGGTAGATATGTTAGCAACCTTTCTGAAGCATACATGTGAAAACTGTAACAAGAGCCTTTTTTCATGCAAAATCTTCCAAACCACTGTAGAAACAGCTTCTGAAATTTGCAACCCAACCACTCCCTTTGCTGCAAAGTGTAAGCATAAAGAGTTTTGAGGCTTAGTGGTTCAGGTGTACAGTTGTTATAACCTCACAGAATGAAATACAACTACGTCAGTAATAAATTCAGCCCAATAGCTTAGTTTTTGTTTTTTTTTCTGATAAGATAATTGGAGCTGAGTCCTTTCAGTGTACATCCACTTTCATTATTTGTTCATTGCACATACAGTAAATATCAACTAACAAAAAGGACTGTCTAATTAAATCTTTTGCTTTGTGAGTATCTGTGAAATTAACTGGGAGAGTGTAAAGAACACATACGAAGTTTATTGGTTTTCAAACACAAAGTCATTGATTTAAGCAATGTTTTTGCCATTTGTACAGTCTCTTTCAGGCCATGTTTGCCCAATAAGCCTTTCAAATTCAATAGTTACTGTACACTTATGGTCAAACATAATTATTTTGAGAAACGAGGGCAAAAATCACCTTGACAAATAACATTTGATGCACATATCCTGATCCATGTTTGATCAAACACTATCTACCACAGCCAGAGCCTATTACAACAGTGTTTTTGCAGTGTATTGCTGTGACACTCCTTCCTAGGTGACAAGCAAGTGGAGAGGAAGGTCTGCTGATGTTTTCAAACAAGCCAGAGCCTGGGAACACTTGTGCCTCCTTGTTCACATGCAGGTATAGGTGGTGTGTTTGGAGGTGCACCAGCATCAAAACTGTGCTATGAGAGACAAACTATGTTCCTCACCTGCCTTTCAGAGGAAGTGTTAAAATAGGGCTACTCATGCTTAAATTAATCTGACCCTGAGAATTTAGATGATCAGACCTGCCTTCATCTCCTGTGATGGACTGCACTGACCTCCACACTCTTATACAAGATGTGCAGCATGCGAGGGTATAACCAGGGCTATTGCATCAAATCACCCTTCAGTGTGGTGCAACTGCTCTGCGGAGGACACTCACATTTTGTTCTTCAGCAGATGTTCTGTAACTATATCTGGCTACAGCCTTCTCTGAACCATGCTGTGCGTTGCAGGTGATACACCAGCAGCAATAAGTAATAATGCATTTCAAAAAGCATATCCTAATGAACTTCTTAATGCTTATTTTCCCTAGAACCAGCCTCATTAGATCTGTGCACATGAAATATTTATTTAGCCAGGTATTATACTGCTAATCATGAAGACTGACTTTTTGCCTGGATACTTCACCTAAGCCACAATGTCACGACTACAAATGCAGAACTGAAAAACCAAGTCACTCCTTACTCCAAGATTATCTCATTGTGCTGATCCCTGCACTGCAGGAAACAATATTCCTTGAGCAACACAGAAGGAGCACTTGCTACACATGATGCACCCATGACAGATAGGTCATATTTTATATTTATTATTCTGAAACTGTCCTTTCTAATTTATCTAAAGTTTGAAATGCCTATTTGTCTACTGGTCACTGTCTGAAACGGAACAAGTTCCCACACATCAGTGGTGTAATGCAACAGGCCTTTGCACTTCTGCAGAACTGGGCAGTTTGCACAAGCTCCCCCTGAAATGAAGAGCTTATACCTGAGTCCTCATCTGATGGCTGGAGAAACTGAAGAAGGTTTCCATCTATACTGGGCCTCCATTGACCCTATCTCTACATTCAGATCCACCAATTTATAGTTACTCTATTGGCTAAATTGGAAGGGCATCAAAAAAATCCTGGGCTAAACAACAGGGACCTCAGACTACTGGGCTGTAACTACACCATCCTTTCTTAGAGATGCTTTTGGAGGACAAACCACATATTATCTCATCGTGCTGCTCCAGCAACAGCATATTAAATTGTCAAATTTAAATTGCATTGTAGGGTCCTTTACGCATCTTCTCTTTTACACTAGCTTCAACATATCTGGATATACATTTTTCAGCAAGGTGTTTTCCCTGAACAGTGTTGTCCAGCTTCAACAGGCAGAATGACTGGAACACTGTATGGGACAAGGAGATGTTGTCAATGCGCCACTTAAATAGCCTTTAGACATATGCAGTACTTGGTTGTTCGGAGGCTGATCCAGGCCTGATCTCAACTAAAAGAAGACTACGCTGCTAGTCCAGCTCATGTGTTCCCATAAAGTCCATTTTCTCTCTGCCATTCCCCTTCAGTGTTGTGTGAAAATTCGTTGAAGCCATTAACCCTGTAAGGGACTTATTGTTCACTGCCCTTATAACCATTTCTCATAATTAAGTGCTGTGGACAGTGAAGACTGTCAACTGCCCTCTGGGTATTTTCCACAATACCACTTGAGCATCAAGATAAGATCACTGCCAGAGTTGCTCTTTAGGAAGAGTTAGTTAAGGGATAACATAGCCAATAATGGACAGTAATCTTAAAATTAGACCATATTTCTCTAGAAATAAGCTCTTTCTGGCCAAAGGCTGATGAAAATTTCCTAGTGTAACTGTGGATGGAGCCAGAGGTGGAAGAGCTTTCTGGCACAAATAGAAAGAAGTCACACTCTGCATGGGGAAGGGCAATGGCCTGTCTTTGGTGTATGGGAAGCTAGATTTTTAAGTGGTGTTGTCTACTTGACTCCTTGATGCTTTGGAAGAGCAGAGAACACCTTGTTCACCCACCCCAAGAGTACAAGTTGAAGTGCACAAACACACAGAGTGTTTCTTTGGGCAGGCCAGCACAGCCGGGCTCTTACAAGGCTTGAGAGGCAAGGTGACCCCAGCTGCTCTTCCTGTTGGGGGGCAGGCCTGTAAGAGCATGATTTGGCTCCTACTCCTTGCAGTGAGAGGTGAGGGGTGAAAGTGCCCAGAGGAGCTGGACTCTGCACCCCCAGCTATCGTTCCAGTCATATTCTTTACGCTTGCAGGGGCTGGGTGCCATTTCAAGCAGGACCAAGCTCAGCTTAGGAAAGGTCAGTCAAGCTCACATGCTAATAAGAGCAGGACAAGCAATGTGATGACTTCAAAATAGAGCTGCATGGAAGAATGAAGAAGAGACCATAACAGCTTTTTCTTGGCAGCTGACAAGGGGATTCTCAAAGCATTAGACAAACCCCACCTCAGGAAAGTCAGTTACAATTTCCAAACAGAAACTAACTCTTGAAGGGAGGCGTTCAGCTTCCCTACGTAACCAACAGCGAATCAAAACCTCTCTTCAGTGCTTCTCCTGAACCAACTACCAATTTACCGTACGAGGATGGGGTAATAACTTCATTTCCCTTTACTTGTACATACATCTAGGATCCTGCAAAGCCTATGAATAAATGTATATATTGATACACAGGCCTATATCCTCTTCTTATTCATATAATACAGTTTAATATTTGAATTTTTAATGTAATAGGATTCAGTTCTTCATAATGAATAAAACACGGGGCCGCATCAGTGCTCGGTGTCCTTTCAAGAACAGAGGTGTCCTGATGTTTAAATCATATTTGCACAATAAGCTGAAGGCAGAGTCTGAAAGACGCCAAATGCTGAAGAGTTTGTTGAAGGTTTTACACAGATGGACTTTGTGGTGTCTGTATGCTCACAGCTAAGCTGTTAGAGGATGCCCAGCACCCCCTCATGTAGCTCCCCTCTGCCTGGAGGTGGGGAGGGGGCTCTGCTGCAAGAGCAGCACTGGCAGCAGCTGAGAGTCTGGAGGAATGTGGAAGGTGGATGACCCACTCCCACTGTGTTCCCCTGCTGCAATGCAAAGGGTCTTCTCGCTGCAGGCACAAAAATGCTGAGCTAACACCATCATGGCTAATCACACCCTGATTTCAATAAAAGCCCCTCCTGATGAAACTTGGCAGCACACTGAATTAGCAGTGGCCCTGGAGCAATGTTTAGAAGGGCACAGCAAATGGGAGTGTGCTTAATTAAAGTTGACAGTCATAATGTCACTGCCTATAATAGCATCAGGAGATTATCGGTTACAGGCCAGTGCTACAGGCTGTGTGACGTCCCTGCCAAGGTGTGACCCTTATGCCAGCTCTGTCTTTCAATTTCTGCTCTTTAATGCTAAACATCTCATATTGATAGGGAAGTGAAAACTGCTTTTTCCCTCCTGGTCTCCATCTCCAGATGCTCTCTGTACCACGCAAACAGAGATTATTGAGAAACCCAAGCTAGGTTTTATCTAAATGATCTGTAATATAACAACAAGTAAATTAATGAAGGTTAGAGGAAAGAGCTTATGAGGGATGAGAAAGTATACATCTGCCCCTCTTTTGATTAACTGGTTGAGTATTTTTGTATTTACTTATTTAACCTATATCCAGGTTAAAGCAATGGGATATGAGTTGTCAAGTTAGAGTATCACTTTTGTGATAGGAGATCATGAGGTAAAGCAGCACCACAACATGTGTTGGGAGGTTGCACAGGCACAGCATCCAGTGTAGACCAGAGCATCCTGCTGGCACAGCATCCTCTCTTTGACGGAGCACTTCAAGACCTCAGCTGTTGCACATTGGTTTTCTCCCCCAAACTCAGCACTTACTCACATGACTGTTCTGGGTCTGGCTCTGTAATTTGCTTCCAAGTAATCAGTGATGTGTGCTGAACACCGCTATTCTAGCTTGGCAAAAAAGTCAAATATGACTACTGCTTTTTAGAGAAGATGAGAGCAGCTCCCCTTCAATTTATTTTGTTTCCACCCCTTTGTCTCAAAAAGCTCCAGGATCTTAATTACAGCAACATTTCCCAGTGGAAGGAGAACATTCTGATTGAGTAGGGTAATGAGGTACATGAATTAACAGTGACATTGCCTCATGCCTCCAGTCAATACCTTGATATCTTCTCCATTGAAGTAAGCGCATTTTACATTTCTCCCAGCAGGATTTGGTACATCTGTGAGCTGCAGCCAGAGAATCCAGTCAGATTCAAGGAAGGTGGGAATTCACTGAGAAGGGGAAGAATCAAGAGATTCTCAAAAAGATGTTCATAGCTTCAAAGCTGAGCTTAGCACTTCCTTGGAAATACAACGTAGTTTCCACTAGCACAGGATGTGTGGATTTTTTTCCGTGATATTTGTGATTCCCAAATCAAACAACTAAGGACACAGTGGCAAAAATCTAGAGTTGGTTACAACAGGTAACAGAAGAGCCTGGGTAGCAAACAGTTCCAGCTGGAGGCTAAAACCAAATGTCATTATAGGCAAAGGACAGGGAATAGGCTGCTGGAAGGACTGGAGATGAAAACACAGCTCTTTCCCTGCGTATTTTCCATGTCTGTGTATTCTGACACTACCAGTGAGACTGCAGGAACAAACTCTGGAGAAGTTAAAAGCCTCCTAGGAAAAGGTCCAAATATTGAAACACTGCATGTTTGGACACAATGGGTAAAAGGAAAAGACCTGAATTTAGACTTGACCAAAGTATTGGAATAAGCTTCTTCCTGGCTTAGCAGGTAAATATTGTAACTGGAGATTAAATCATACATACAAGAAAGGGGGAAAATCAGTCCATAGCGGTAGAGATATTAGCTGGTTGTATGAATATATTGACAATAATATTCTAAGATTATCTGAAGAGTTTTAGCAGGTCTATGGGATTCAAAGAGCCTTAAACCTTGCATCCCCCTTTTATATCCTCATCCAGATATGAGCAATGCTTTTGACTTTATCAAAGGTTTCAGAAAGACAGGCTGTGCATTCCACACGCTGCTGGGGAGTTTCAGTAGTGTAGCAGCCAGTGACAACACCTAAGATGCTGTAACTGAGAACACCTCTCAGCTCCCATCCCTAAGAAAATGCAATAAGCCATTCCACCTCCCCATTCAGGACCAAGCAGGAGGGAAACCCCAGTGCCTGACCCAGAAAGGAACCCAGGTTCTTGCAGAAGAGAAAAGCAAGATCAAGCAGGAGACTTTTACAAGATCAGGCAGGAAAGAGAACCCTGGGCTGACAGATTGTTAGAAAGGGACCAGGAACTGTCAGTGAGAGTTCTCTGTCTTGTGGCTTGGACTTGCTGGGGTTGTGGGGAGCAGAGTACAGGGTATATTGGCAAAGCAGTGGGATATGGCAGAGAAATGCCCAATTCCATCCCCAGTTTCTCCCCTAATAGTAACTACCTGCAACTTAAAAAGCTATTTTCCACAGCTTTCTGAATGTTAAATTATTCAAATGTAATAGCACTAGGATTTTACCACATCATCAGCATGCAGGTACCACATTCCTTTTTGACAGGTGGAGAACCTGGTGCAGAGAAGTTAATATAGCTTAAACCATATGCTTTTTAAAAATTAGCTTGATTCTGGGTTCCTCCACTTCTGAACTCTGTGTCCAGGACTTGCTTGTGCCCGATGCTAAGTGGAGACGGACAGCCATCAGTGCAGAGGGGATGAGCAGGAGCCTCCACTTCGCAGTAATGCTGTGTACTTTAGTTGGATGCCATAAATTAGCAAATTGTCTTTACCTGTTTTCCCTAACAACATGAGCAATAAGCCTTTTGGCTCTCATCTTGAATACGTTGCTGCAGAAGTGGAATTTCATTACAGTGGTTTTCCTGTGAGAACTCCAGGAACTAAGAAATGAACAGTTGCTTAAAATAGTTTAAAATATCCAGAGAAGGCCTAAGTCACAGTCACAATTTCTCACTTCCAGATCTCTGACCTTCTAGGGGATGCTGGCACATTTAGCCAGAGTGTCATTTCCAAGACCCGACTCCAGTACAACAAATTCATGTCAAGGTCTATATTTTTATTTGTCTCTGCAGCTGTGTTAATTCAGTGAGATGACTTTGCTTGGATTATTGTGGGACTCGATGCATGGCAGACCTAGAATGCTGGTTAATGTGGGGAATTAGTGTGTTTCAGATGAGCTGCCAATCACTTAAGTCCCTTTCAAAGCTGTGCTGGGTCACTGCCCTCTGCCCCAAATGTGGCTGAGCTACCATCAGTAAGTTACTAATGAGCTCATGCTTAAGTCAGGGAGTTCTCCTCTTTGCTTTAGCATTCCAGTTCTTACTTCTTAAGGTCAAAAGAGGATCCCTAGCCATATAAATTATGCATTAATTTTACAGTCTCCTGAGAGCACAGCCTTATGACTACATCGTTCACCCACACCCTGGCACCTCCTCCACTTACTGCTGTGAAACAGCTTCCTAAGGTTGGAGCGAAGCAAGTACTTAATGGGATACATGCAGTGGTGGACAGGACAGCACAGTATTGCCTGACATGAGGACACAGCAAACAGGGAAAGGAGCAGAGCACTTATCACTTCCACTAGCAGTGATGCGCTTACACCCTTCCATGCTAGGAGGCCACAATGCAGCTCATTCAACCAGCCATGCTGAAAGTGGGCAGCTTGCTGCCGCTGCATGATGAATGATGCAGCCACAATGGAGCCTGTCAAGCGGCTCCAAGGCTGCAGATGTCTTGTAGGCAGAGTGGGGGCAGGAGCCTGGCAGAGAGCAGTGAATGGCAGCCAGCGTGAGGCTCCAGCTTTGCACATCTATATGACATGTTCCAGCTGCACCATTACAACCATGGTTCACCATTGACTGTTCCACCTTTTTTGGTCAAGCCATTTGATTAGCATCACGACAGTAAAGGTAGAAATTGTTCTGAGTTGTGCTTTTCCCAACTTTAGGCCAGGCATAAAAGAGAGCAGAGTAGCTCACAGAGAGAAGCTACACCGTCCTATTGGCTCCAAAATGTTCCCAGACTTGCAGGGATCCATGTTATACAGACTTTCAATCCAGGCAATAGAAGATCTGTCGAAGAGAGCGGCTTTTCAACTTTTCTGTGCTCCCACATAAGGCCTACATTGCTCCTCCATGCTCCCACAAAATGCGAAGGTCCTGAGAAAAGTGAACCCCTTCCTGCATGCTCTTAGTGCTGGACACCACTGCAGCTCTGCCCCAGGACAGGGCTGCTTCATCATCTGCTGCGGGGGCTCACGTGGGCACCTCCAGATACAACATCCAAGTGGCTTCAGCACCATGAACCACATCCAACAGTGATTTGCTGCTGCCAGCTTTCTCACCCACCAACTCATGGAAGCACAGTGTGATCACCACATGACCAGGAAAGGCTGCAGTGCCTCTCTGAGTCACAGCTCTATGCTTGCTCTTGCAGATTGGTGAGATGTTTTCTCCACTGGTATGGCTTGAGTCATATAAAACTCACATTCAGAGTTGCAGTTCCCTGCAGATCTGCATCTTTCACACTGCTCCACAATCATGTGCAACTGGAAAACATCCCTTCCGCCGACACTATTTGCTTCTCCAAGTAATCCAGGTGCGACACTCTCTGTTTTTTCTCTATTGCAAGGGTCTGAACCCAGACCACTGTACACACTGATATGCCAACTATGGGCTTTTGGAGGCTGTGGGTGCTCAGGCCTGCTGCTGAGCAGTGGTGGGAGTTTGGCTCCCTGCTTTCCTGTGTTTGCAGTTGGCTGGTGAGCCAGGAGGAGGAAAGCCGTGAGTCATTCAGCCAATATGAGCATGTGGGTGGCACATTTTGCAGCAGATCATGGCTAGTGGATTAAGACTTGTGGTGACATGTGTGCAACTTCTATTCAAACGAGGCAGTGCTGGAGCTCAGAATAAAGGAGAAGCCTGTGCAAACCTCCTCTCATAGATGTGCCCCCTTCTTTCTTTACCTGCTGCTGTGATCGATAGTCATAAGATTGGCTTTCAAAGAGGGGAAGTGGTTAGTATCAACTGAGTAATTCCTTTCCATTTTGTTTATTTAGATTAAAATACAAGCAGTTCGCACAAGGCTACTTCTACCTCCATCAGTGTCTCTGTGGTAGCAGTGGATATTCCATTGGCAGAGCTGTCATAGATGCACGTGGGGCAGGTGGCTGCTTGAGACACCAAAGGTCTGCACCCTGCTTTGCTCTGTGACCAGGCACCTGCCTGTTCGTAGGACTTTGTACAGTGCCAGGACCGAGGATCCTTATTGTATAAGAGAAGCCATACGAAGTCAACACAGAAATCTTCGTAGCTCATTAACCTGTCCTTGATTCTGGCCAGGCAGGGGGCATCGTGGCCAGGCAGGAGGGTGCCCTCTGCTTGCACCAGCTGCAGGGTACTGGGCTGCACAGCCCATGGTAGCACAGGCTGTGTTTATGATCTCCTTGAGCAAAACCAAAGCCCCAGTCAGCAGCTCAATCCAGGCGTTCTGGGAAATATCTGAGATCGAGATAATCACACAGTGATTGTGCCTCTGGTGATCAGCAGCATAGAGACTTCCTGCACCAACAGCAGTGTTTTTTGGTTTAAGAGACCTTGATGGGTTTTTCTTCCAAAAATGAGACAAAAATTTTGAAGCCATATAAGTTTTCAGCATCTCTAACTTTCTGAGGAAAGGAGTTTCCACCTGTGTTGTGCAAAGAGGTGTTTGCCTTGAGTCTGCCTATATTTCTGGATGACAATATGAAGGGGAGGCAGGGATCTGGGACTGAGGTGCTGGTTTGGACAGACAGGATTCAGGCTAAGCAGTTGGGGCTAAAGGATTCAAGATTCAGGGTTAGATGGGACTATTCAATGTGTCTCGGAGCAGTAACTTTTTAAAAAATTACGTAGGCCCTCAGACTGGCTTGGGCAAGCCATACCTATTCAGTGTAAACCACCTGCCAATGTTGCATGGAGCTCTTTAGGATTAATTTGAAATCAGAATAGGTAGTAGCAATGAGCAACAATATGTGCTTGACAGTCCTTCAGAAGGACATTAGAAGTCAGTTTCTCAGCAAAGCAGTGCTCCAGGTTACCAGCTTCCACTGTCTCATTCCTCAAAAAGAGCAGAAGAGACAGCCTGATCTCTTTCGAAGTGTATAATAATCTCATGCTAAAAAGGTATTCAGGGAAAAGTATCTTTTACTGGAGAATTCTACATCAAGGTGCCTATTAAAAGTATAGAAAGTCATGTCCATTCTCTGCCTCATATTTACTGTAAAATCACAGGTTCTACAATAGAGAAGACAGTTAATTTTCCAGGTAAGGAACATGATTAAAATCATGACAAGCAGATGTTTTCTAGTTTCTTTCAGCATCACAAGGCAATAAAATTGAAATAGTCTGTTGAACAAATTTAAGAGACTGTCCCTGTCCTTAAATGCCTACAGGGTTCTGAAGGAAAATGTCAGAGAGGTGAAGCTATTAGCCAAGAACAAACTCAGCCTTCCAATGTCCAAAGCATGTGGTTGTTCTTCCGCTTTGAAACCTATTGCTCAGGACTACTTGCTCAACACTGCTGACCTGCTTCTTCAAGCAGAGGAGCATGCTGTACCAGTATTGCAACCAGGCACACCACACTTCCTGTGTAGTGTAGACCAGACAGCTACACGCCTCTGAACCTTCCAGTTTTCCTTCTTGATCAATGATCCAGACTGAAAGCTACAAGATCCTAATGATCTTCAGCACAGTTTAACACCCTCTCCTGCGCCCTAAGTAATTTCTTCAATTTAATTGATTAGCATCATTACTGTTTTCTCAGAGGTGACCAGACTTCTCTCAGAGAGAAATTTTCTCTGTTACTCGACCCTGTGTGGACAATGACCAGAGGCTGGATGAATGGAGGAATGAATTTCTGATAAAGTCAGTCCCACTTGTATTGTACTGAGGTTTCTAGCCCTTCAGGGGAATAGTTTTAATGAAAAGGCATTGGCATTTCAGAAATAAGTTATTGTTTCTTTGCATTTGACATGTACACATAATTTTCTTTTAAGAGTCTGTACAGTCAGGAGGGTGTGAAGGGTGAGTGTTCTTCCCAGCTCTCATGCCATACTTCTGCAATGGGGTTGAGGAGACCCAGCTGTCTTCTTGCCAAGACAGTCAGTGGATAGTGCTTAAACAGAGCCAGGATGGAGTGTAAAGCAGCCCGGGAGCCATCCTTTCTTTATATCCCCGGGTTTGTAATCACAGGCGTGCAATGAGATCAGGTGTTGTAGTGGACATATGGACGTCATCCCTTTGCAGTGCTTGAGATGGCAGATGGCTGCAGAACTGTCCCACTGCTCACCTCCCAGCCTGAGTCCTGCAGACTTCTGTTCTCACTTCCTGACACCTGGACATGGAGCAAATTTAGACCATCTCCTCTTTACACCCACTCTTGACAATGAATACAGCAAGGCACATATCGTGGAGATGTTCCTTGTGCAATGTGCTAAACTGCTTATGTGTGCTTTGTATGTAGGTGTCACACCTGAAAGCTGAGGTTGGGGACAAGGGCATGGCTCATGCTGGGAAAATAACCATTGTGTTGTTAGAAGATTTGAAATAAATATTCTGGCTGAACTAATCTTTCCAATTAAAACATCCTAAGACACACCATTCACGCAAGATATCTGTACTATGCAGAGCAAGAATCAAATCTGAACAGCATCCTGACTTGTTTTACTTCAGCACTAGTAAATAAAAGTGTGCTGGGTTTATGAGATTTATGAAGTTCTTGTTCTATAGAACTCTATTTAGGATGGAGCAGGTGATCAACACTCTCTGTGCTGGGGTTGGTTTTGTGCACATCAGCATATATCTGGAAAATTAAAATATTAATTTGTGAAAGAGGTGATAATAAGGAGGCTCTGTAAGGGTGATTATTTTATTTTATTTCATTTTATTTTATTATTTTTACAAGCTGCAACCCTCATGAGACCCAGAGATGACGATTCAGTTGTGTAGTCCATCCTGGGTCAGGTCACTTCGCTCAACCTGGGCAAGCAGCCAGATCTGTCTAATACTATTACATTCTTCCTTTCCTTCTGATACTAAAATACAGATCTAATATACCCCACTGTGAGCAAATAAAACCTTTGAGCAGCCAGAATGATAATTTCAAAAAATCTCAGATCCTGCACTAAACAGTAATTTCAGTTGTTATCTAAACCTGTGTGAAAAAAAATATATGCTGAGCAAGCCCTAAAAATCTTCAAAAACTTGGAAGAAAACACTTTTTACGGACTCCCAATTGGTAAGCTGTTGCTGTTTTGCAGTGTTTGTCACAGTGATGCAACTGGCTCACGACCACAAGGTGCTTGGGCTTCAGCCTTTTGAAAATACACACTGAAACCCATACAATTTTAAGGAGACAGCTACTAGGAAAAGAACCCACTGGGGAAAAACCCCACGGTACTGCAGCTGTGCCTGAAGTCAGGCAGTCTGCAACTGGAAAAACAGGGTGCTACATCCAGGCCAGCTGCCCCTACCCACCCCGGGTCCTGACCCCAGCCCCAGTCTGTGAATGGGACAAAACAGTGGCCCGTTTCGAGTTACACCTTGACTTCTGCTCTGACTGAAGAGGACATGGGAAGGTTTGTTGCTTGGTCACTGGAGACACAATACAGAACAAATGGGTACCTATGGATGACTTTTGCTAGAGCTACACCTGATACACTCTCTTACCTCTTTTCTCTTAGCCCCCCGCAACATACAGCATTTTTTTCCTGATACCTCATTGACTTCCCAAAAATGCTTTAATGCCAAAACACTCTTAGTCACTATATTCAAAGAAACAGCCTGTGCTAGGGCACTAAACTATCAAGATACAAGGGGGGAAAAAATTAATGAATAGTAGCAGTTGGTAATGCAAGCACCTAAATTTCCTGTCTGTGTCTTGACAAAGCTGCAGATTGAGTCATGTTTCCTGAAGTATTAATATGTTTGATGCGTGGGAAAGGGGGAATGAGTGGTGTTTGTTCCTGCAGAAGAAAAATAGAGAAGCACCTTGGAGTCTGTAGAATTTTCCAAGCCCATTCCTCTTTGTTTATTTAAGAGTTTTATTTTTTTTTAATAAAAGCAAGTTTACAGAGATAGGAAGGCAATAAAAGGCAGAGCCATTTCATAGCTTGTTAGTGCTGGATAATGGTGACAAGATGAACAAAATCATCATTGTGATATTCCTCGTTTGATTGCTTACGAACAAACCAGTTTAATAAAGGCTCTGAGATACAGATGCCACATGGCCATATTGACAGGAGTGAGGGAAAGGAGAACACAATAATCATGTTAGCTCTAGCCCTCAGATTAATTAGCTAGATAAAATATGCATTTACTTCACTCTAGACAGAAAAATATAATTTCCCAACCAGTAATTTCAGTGCGTACACTACCGTTAAAAGCCAGAGCCACCTGATCCTAACTACGTGGAAAAGTGGCACCGCAGTCCCGTTAAGGACGGGCTGCTCCCCCCTGCAACAGCAGCCCACGGCGGTGAGGCTTGTGCCCAGTCCCCTTCAGCTACAGACGGGAGTGGCTCCAGGAAACAGGCGATCCACTTTATTCCCCCTAAGCCTGTGTCTCTAGGACTCAGTACAGCTACATTTAGGGAAGTCCAACACTGGGGATGTTTTGTCACTGTGTTTTCACTGTAACCTGTGAAACTTCACCTGCAGTAGAGGACCCTTCTCACAGCTGGAGGGTGTAGCCTGGACCCTGCTGCTGACATCCTGCTCACTCCTGCCTTGGTTGCCCCTCAGGACACTTGATCCTAAACACAAGCTTGGGTCTTGTCATACTTCTGTCATACTTTAAACCAAACAAGATCTGTCTTTATTCTCTGATAAACTGCAGTTTCCAGGCCATAAGAAGTCATTGAACTAATATTACAGTGGTTCAGCAGGGAGAAACCAAAATACCCAAGCCTAACCTCAGCTCAGACAAAATTACATGACACCAGATTTCTTTTTCTGATGCACCATGGCATCTTGTACTGAAATCAAGGCAACACTTGTCATCAAGTTTTTCATGGTCCAGCATTGAGAAATAAATTTTCACAAACATAATTCCTTATGGCAGGGAATACATAATCTTGGACTTAAGATGACATGGCCAAAATCTGACAAGAATTTCTGTTTAGGCACTTAGAAGATGCCTTGAGATATCTGAAGTGCTAAGCAAAGTGCAGCTTCTTGAGGGATCACCAAATGATGTGTAGAGAAAGGTGGTGCTCAGAAGCACCTTGGGTTTCAACAGTTCCATACATCTTGAGGCTGGTGTCAAGTTGCCAAGGCTGGTTTGGCAGGTGTGAAGGCAGATGGGTTTCCCTCTTCCCTCTACCAATGAAGACAGAATCCCAGCTTCCACAGGTAAACAAGACTGCTGCGAACACCTCCTCATCAATCTACTTGGAAGATTGCAGGGGGAAAAAGTACATAGAGATCGATACCACCATACTGCTGCTGACCTAAACCCACTATCAATCCAATGAAACATTCCGCCTTCCTGTCCTAAAGAGTGGGCTGGAGTATTTTGTGGACTTGCAAGTAAAGGCAAGGTAATTTTTGAGAATAAAATGAGAGGAAGCTGGTAAGGCTTAAAGACTGCTTTGATCTGGTTCTGACCTTTTCAGAAACTTTGCCCGTGTCACAGTTGAGCTCATTTCAGCCTCCTCCCCACTCATCATCAAGTATTTAGGTTTTGGTATAACATTTACACTAGGGAAATCATTCATAAAATTGTATTTCAATGTCTCAAGCCAAGGCATTTTGGCTATAAGTTGAGTAGGCATTTGATTTAGTCTCTGCTCCCCTCCCAAAACTCAAGGTTTTCCAGGTTTTATGTTAAAAAAATAATGAACAAGTACAGTAACATCTGTAAGATTTGATAGGTTGAATATTTCTGAGGAGAAAAATAGATGAGTGCAAACTTTTGAGGAGTCAGTCTGTTGAAGACGCATCATGGAGCTGCTGAGGTACAAGCCCACCACACACTGGTCTGGCAGCACTACAAGCAGATGGCTGCACCCTTTCACCCCACCAGCCCATGGCACAGGAGGTGGGCAAAGCCTACGCAAGGCAGTGCTTGTCCAGACTCAGCAGCAATGGGCCTCATCCTTGGCTGTGTTTACAACCCAACCAGGCTGTGAGCGCACAGCCCCTACCAAAGTGGCAGCTGCACCACTGGCTTTCACTACAGTCTTTTGTTGCATAGTTGATCTCTGTGTGAACCCTCGGGAAGCAGCAGATGCAGGAAGTTCAAACCAATGCTTTCAATAACCTTGGATTAATGATAAATACTCATGTATAGCTGATACAGGTGATCACAAAGCTCTGCTTTATGCCTATGGAAATGTCTGTTCTGGCTGTAAAGCCAGGGCCCCAGTCCTTGGACAACCTTTATTTCCCTCCCTGACCTCCACAGGCAGAGGCAGGGGTTTTGGCCTGTAGACAGACCCTAGCTGTGCCCATCTCTGGTGGGTGTTCAGCCCCTGAATCCAGCAGCAAGGGTAGCATTAGCCCCATCTCCTCCACGGGCAGCACTGCTTTAATTTCCAACTTGGAAACAGAAGTTTGGACAATGTCCCCTGCTGCTATTCTGCAAAAGTGCCATGCAATTAGACCTCCTCCTGCCAAAGTAATGTTTCATGGCCCCACATGTCACTGATGAACACGGCGTGTCATGGACTCTGATCTCCTACTACCTGGCATGAGGTAGCCATTCCTGCTCCTGTAATTACAGGATGGGGTCACTTGCTTTTGCAATGCCAGACTGGCTGCCCAGGGTCTGGCACAACCTGGGAAAACCAGCCTCCATGGAACCACAGACACACGTTTGCAGACCAAGGTTTCTTCCACTATCTGCGTAGCTCTCTGAAGAAGGTGCAGATGAGGTGCAGATGGAGCTCCGCGAAAGCAAAGTCTTCGCTGCTTTTCTGAAGTAAAGGCTGTGAAAGTTCATAGGTGAACAGCTTGTGGCCAGTTGAGGGTCTTGTAAAGGTCAAAGTCATGGCCACTATGTTAGCAGGACCCAGAAGAATCAAGGCTTTCCAAAACAAAACAGAACTCGAGACTCCTTCCTTCAAGGGCATGAATACAGTTATAGGAGATCTCACTTGCGCAAGTCTCAATCCACATAACAGTTGGCAGAAACTAGGAGGCAATTCAAGCTGAGCTGGCTTTGTTGTACAGCGAAGCTTTGAACATCAGCATGAACAGCTGGGGAAATACTGGATTCTGCTGTTTGTTCCATCTTCTATATCTGTGTAAATTCTCGAGTTATTGCAGTGGGAGTGAAACTGTGAGGTTCCCCCCCCCCCCCCCCAGCTTGTCAGGGACGCTGCAATGGAGACAGTACATCACACTCCTTGAGCACCAACCTGTTTGGGCAGAAAACTGACATTTCCCATCTCTCATCCAGCAGAATATGTTTTCTAACTACAAATTAAACACTAATTGTGGAGTATTATGTTTTATTGATGCTAAATGTATCAATGCAAGTGCTTTCAAGAAGTATCTTGGTTTTTTAAGTAGAGCAATTTGGACTTAATTATTGTCTGAATTTGCATGTAGAAAATATTTGTTTTCCAGGTTGCTGCAAGACACTAGTGTTAAAGTGTTAAGCTTTTGAGAAAAATACCAAGTGTATTAGCACAAGACTGGAAAAAGTGCTTTAATAATGTCCTTCTTCACTACCAAAACATACTCCTTTTCTTCATGAAAAAACCAATACTCAATCTACCCCATGCCTACAGATCTTTCCTACAAAGTTATCAGGTATCTTGCTGTAATTGATTAATTACAGCTTTGGTAACTGTAGAGAACAAGAACATCATTTTCTTATCACAGAACTTCACCAAACACACCTGTTGCAGAACACTTGCAGCCCATCCACTTGCTGCTACAGAGCTCAAATTCCTCCTTATTTGTGGTCTCCTCCAGTTTCCCTTCAACAAAATGTGGACTCAAAATATGATTTGCCTGATTTGAACTCAACACGGAAACATGAAAAGCTGCACATGCAACACTTGTCTGAAAAGACTTAAATTCCAGCATACAAAAGTTCAGTTTTAGACAAAACACTCATCCATGCTTCTAACACCTTGGCAAGAGAAGTTTGAGTCATAGCACAAAAAGGTTATTCCTTCTGGTTTATTATCTTTTATTTTCTCACAAGAAGGCTCTTAAATGAGATTTAACCTGTTAAGACTTTTAACCACATCATTAATAGAATTTTTTAATCATGAACCAGCAGCTTTTGCTTTTCCCCCTGCCTTGATTCACTTATGCCTTGAATCTACTCAACAATCTACAACTTCCCCAGTTCCTTGAACTGACGTAGCATTGGGTATTTTCTCTGAACACCTTGCACTTATTCCTTGATGCACAAGCATTTAATTCAAGCAGTATTGGCAGGAAGCAACATTAGGTAGGGGGAGCTTGGACAATTATTCCACTATTTGTGGAATTCAGTGGTGGGGTTTGGTTTTGCCATACAGCCAACATTGGGTATCATAAGATATGAACTAAATAAACAAACTAAATTCAAGAGTGTATATTTGAAAGGAAACTATATGGCTAAGAGGATTACTTACGTGAGTGCATGCACATGGATGCCTCTTAGAAGACTGCAGATAATTTTGGGTGCTACTATTTACCTCTTGATTCCTGGTTTGCTGACATCTGTCTCCCTGTTTCCAGGTCAAAGCTTTCTATGCTCAAGACAGGGTAAGCCAGTAACATATAGAGGAAAGCAATTGAAGTTCTAATGAATTCTTTGTATTATTAATGAAATTAATGAAAATATTCACAGCAAATCATAGAATCATAGAGTCATGGAATCATCTGGTTGGAAAACACCTCTGAGATCATCAAGTCCAACCGTACCTGTCCTCTCACTAAACCATATCCCTAAGAAACTCATCTACCCACCTTTTAAACACCTCCAGGGATGGCGACTCAACCACCTCCCTGGGCAGTCGTTCCAGTGCCTCCCCTCAGGGGAGGTTTAGGCTTGTTATTAGGAAAAAAATTTTCACTGAAAGGGTGATTGGCCGTTGGAATGCGCTGCCTAGGGAGGTGGTGGAGTCATCGTCCCTGGAGGTGTTTAAAAACAGATTGGATGAGGCACTTAGTGCCATGGTTTAGATGACAAGTAGGTGTTGGTGTTGGGTCATAGGTTGGGCTCGATGGTCTCAAAGGTCTTTTCCAAACTTGCGATACTGTGATAATGATTTGGGTGAATAAATTTTCCTGATGTCTAATCTGAACCTCCCCTGGTGCAACTTACAGCCATTTCCTCTCATCCTATCGCTTGTCACTTGTGAGAAGAGACCAACATCAACTTCACTACAACCTCCTTTCAGTCAGTTGTAGACTGTGGTGAGGTCTCTCCTCAGTCTAAACAACCCAGCTAAACAACCCAGTTCCCTCAGCTGCTCCTCGTAGGATTTGTTCTCCAGCCCCTTCACCAGCCTTGTCGCCCTTCTCTGGACATGATTCAGCACCTCAATGTCATTCTTGTAGTGAGGGGCCCAGAACTGAACACAGTACTCGAGGTGTGGCCTCACCAGTGCCGAGTACAGGGGCACAATCACTGAAACAGGCCAAGATGCCAATTGGCCTTCTTGGCCACCTGGGCACACTGCTGGCTCACATTGAGCCTGTTGTCAGCCAACACCCGCAGGTCTTTCTCTGAGAGGCAGCTCTCCAGCCAGTCTTCCCCAAGCCTATAATGCTGCTTGGGTTACTGTCTTGCTATGCAGTTACTTAAATCTTACTATCAGGCTGCAGTCAGTCAGCAAAGAGGGAGGGAAGCAATGAAATCCTTCCTCTGTAGTAAAGAAACATATGTCTAATCTATATTTACGAGAAATCGGTAAGTTAATTGCTCTGCAACTCTGATTTCACCCTTGTTATCTTCAATCAAGCAATAAAGTCACTTTCTTCATGCAAGGTCTTGGTATACCTACGACTGACCTAACACAGTGGTAAAGCAGAGGGATCAGATTCCAGCAAACCAAGGTGGTGAAGAAGATTTTGCTGCCACACAGAGTCTTGTGAGTTTTCACAAAACACTCTCTTTTGCAGGACTCCAAACCTGGTGCCATCTACGACACAGCTTTAAGAAGCCAGCATCAGAAAGAAACAGGCTTTTTTTAAGCTGCAAAATAATGAAGAGTAGTGTTAGTGTTGCTTCTGCTGTCCATCCTCCCCTCCCTCTGCAGACTCCACTGCCTGAGCGACTCCCACCCTTGTCTGCTGTTTGCCAGCTGCTCCCTCCAAGCCTACTCCCAGCCATCCCTGAGGGGGACACCTGCCTCTCACCTCCTTCCACAATGCACTCTGCTTCTGACCACAGCATGGAAAGCGGGCACAAATGGGAAGGAAGAAAATAAATATGAATAAATAATCTGATGCTCCCTGTCAAACCTCTCTTCCTAATTTTTCAGGCTTTTTGTCTCTTTCAAGGTTTACGCTTGGTACCTGAAGCAGTTTCAGTTCTAGAAGAAAAGAAATGAAAAAGGACTTTTTTTCAGCCACACAGCAGCCTACGGTGCTCTCAAGGCAGTGAGACATGGCAATTGGGAGACAGATATTCCTGTTTGAACAGGAACAACTGGGTGATCACAGAATGACAAGGTGATCAGGCCCAGTCAACACAGGTTTATGAAAGGTAAGTCCTGCCAGCTAACCTGATCTCCTTCGATGACAAGGTTAAACACTTAATGGACTAGGAAAAGGCTGTGGATGTGGTGTAACTGGACTTCAGTAAAGCCTTGACACCATTTCTCACAGCATTCTGATTGAGAAACTGGCTGCCATTGGCCTGGACGGGCACACCCTCTGCTGGGTGAAAAACTGGCTGGATGGTAGGGCCCAAAGGGTAGTGACAAATGGAATTGAATCCAGTTGGAGGTCGGTCACAAGTGGTGCTCCCCAGGGTTCAGTGCTGGGTTTTGTTCTGTTCAATGTCTTCATCAATGATCTGGACGAGGGCATTGAGTGTACTCTTAGTAAGTTCATGGATGACAAGATGCTGGGTGGAAGTGTGATCTGCTTGAAGGAAGGAAGGCTCTGCAGAGGGATCTGGACAGGCTGGATCGACGGGCTGAAACCAACAGGATAAGGTACAACAAGGCCAAGTGCCAGGTCCTTCATTTTGATCTCAACAACCCCATGCAATGCTATAGGCTTGGGGAAGACTGGCTGGAAAGCTGCCTGGTGGGAAAGGACCTGGGGGTGTTGGTTGACAGTCGGCTGAATACGAGCCAGCAGTGTGCCCAGCTGGCCAAGAGGGCCAGGGGCTTCTTGACCTGTATCAGAAACATTGTGGCCAACAGAAGCATGGAAGTGATTGTGCTCCTGTACTCAGCATCGGTGATGCCGCACCTCAAGTACTGTGTGCAGTTCTAGGCCCCTCACTCTAAGAAAGACATTGAGGTACCGGAACATGTCTTGAGAAGGGCAATGAAACTGGTGAAGGGGCTGGAGAACAGGCCTTATGAGAGGCAGCTGAGGGAACTGGGTTGTTCAGCCTGGAGAAAAGGAGGCTGAGGGTTGATAACTGTCTACAACTGACTGAAAGGACTTTGTAGGGAGGTGGGTGTTGGTCTTTTCTCCCAAGTAACAAATGGTAAGACAAGAAGAAATGGTCTGAAGTTGCACCAGGGGAGGTTCGGGTTAGATATCAGGAAAAATTTATTCACCCAAAGGGTTATCAGGCATTGGAACGGCTTCCCAGGTTGAGTCACCACCCCTGGAGGCGTTTAGAAGACAGGCAGATGAGATGCCCAGGGATCTGGTCTAGTAGCGGACAGATACAGTTGGACTCAGTTATCTCAAAGGTCTTTTCCAACCAAACAGTTCTATGAATGAATATCTGTGCCTTATTATGACCATTTATTTCTGGTGCTATGCTGGAGAGCACAGAAAGATCCCCTCAGCTTGTGTAAACTATTTTTAAAGTCCCTAAATTACTGTGCTGGTCTCTGAAGTCGGGGTAGTTTAACTTCCTGAAATATCCTCCCATCACTTAATATAGAGGCTTACAGAAACTTCTTGTTCACTCCAAAGCCATCTTCTCAGTAAGGCAACCTTCTGACACCATCGGGAACTGCTTGTCATAACAGTGTCCTTATGTCACCTTTGACCCACAGCTGCGGCACACTTCACAAACCTGTACAGATGACATCAAAGCCCAACATTGCTAATCAAGAGGCAGGAATTCTATCTTACTGTTCAACTCAAAATTCAACATTTATATTCAGGTAGACTCCATCACAGAGTCTTGTGTGTTCTCACACTGCATCATATGCAGCTTATTAAAATGAATTATGGGGGCAAAAATCCAGTGTGTTTAGTTTTCAGGAGTAGTTCTTTATATTTCTTGTATAGCTCTGAAACTCTGTAAAAATGCCTTTTCATACTCTTTTATGATTTAAAGAGAGCTTTAAAGGTGTATACAAAAACTACATTATAGCCTTTAGTGGCACAGTAGCATTTGTTTCCTCATCCCACGTTGTTCTTCACACCGAACAGCCCTTTGTCTGGCAAGGAATTGCAACTATAAGCTGCCTACTTCCAGATATTTTACTAGGTGAAAACACACTAATTCACAGTTTAGTTGTTAACATTGCACCTTTTAAAAATCAGAATATAATTAGGTACTCAAATAGCTTTGCCCTTCTTTTACAGGTATTTTTAAAGAAAGCAAATTAATAGATGGTAAAGATCGGAAATGAAGCTGCAACAAGAAAATTATGTTGTACATCATTTCAGGGACAAGGAATAAAACCAGAAACATCTTAGCAACACACAGAGGTCAAGAACATAAGGTTGATGCTACTCCAGTGCCCTGCACTAAAGCCATTACACTCAAGACTTCACAGGGGTGAACACTACCTAAGCCCAGACCAATACTGAATACAAGAGCCTAGTTCAGAGGCAGAAGTTCACAGGAATTTTTCAGTGAAGAACTGAAGAACACAAATCTACAACAGAGTTCTAGAAGCACTGTAGTAAGTTTAGTGAGCTACAAAAAAGAAAGTCTATGTGGATTTGAAGAGGTGATCTCTACAAAAAACCCACAAATATTCAAAAAAAAGAGGGAAGGAAAAAGAGAAAAACTTAGGGAGAAAGGAAGTAAGAGCAGATGTGCACTTGGTGTGATGTCAGCTAAGCTGTAAGAGTTTTACACCACTAAGCACGTTCCCCCTAGATTGTCACAGTATACTGGGGTACCCAAAGATTCAGTGGTTTGGAGGTTTTAAACAAGAAAAAAACTGCACATGTGTCTAACAACCTTACCTCATCTTCTATTGCAAACAGCTCTCACCAGGGCTCACAAGCAGCTTTATTAACGGAACAGAAAACAGGTGACAGGAATTAGGCAAAGTGCAGTAAATGTGACAGAGGGCAGGGACACAGCTTAAAGCAAATGCTCTCTTTTATTTCTTAGTTCGTCAAAACATTTCAGTTTTCTCCATAAAATCTGAACCAGAGCAGCAATACAGTCATTTGCCTACTGTAACATTTCCTTAGGAGGTAGCATGACAGACTGCACGCACAGGACTAATGCTTACAGTGCTCAAGTCACCTGAAAACTGAACTGTACTCTTAGAAGCAGCAGTGACAAATTACCTTTAGTAATTTTTTCATTACTCAGCTTTGAGCACCACTCAAGAAGACAATAAATTTCTTTGGAAAAGAAAGTGACCTTGCATTATTGTGTATTGATAATTCATAACTACATATTGTCAATGTCTAATGACAGAACTATTACAGTAGGCTTGGTATTATGGGATTTACAATAAATATTTGATGAGGTTTGTTTATTAGTTTATTTGATAAGCATTTAAGACATGAGAAATTCTGATTTTTTTTGTATAGAAATAGTTTGAATTAACTACTCAAAGCTTTAGAAAATAAATATTTCAATGAATAGATCTTATTAAGACACTTAGTAATGAGAAAGGTATAAGAAAATGCAGTTAAAATATACAAATTTCAAGTGTAAGAAGAAACACTATTTTCTAAAGAGTATTTCTAAAGAGTTTGAACTTACTTTCTCAAAACTCTCTCTCTCTCTCTCTAATAAAGCTAAAATACCAGCCTTTAAATAGGAAGCCCCACTATTGAGCTGGTGGGGAAGATACATCTATTGCACTAGAAGCACAAAGCTAAGAAGAATGCATAATATTTTATTTTTCAACTTATTTACAAAAAGTTATTGCACCAATCCATTGTCCTTTTTTTCAGTTTAACATGTTAAGGAAAAACCTATTATTTCAAAAGTTAAAAACACAAGTGCAAAAGCAGACTGAAAGAAAACAGAAAGAATAAAGTTTATTTAATTGCTAAGTACAGATCATTACCTGACCGCAGCCCATATCCAGTATGATCCAAAATAATTTGTACTACGTTATCTCTAATTTCAGAAACCCTTGCATTTCTCTGTAGGTGCAAGCCTTATATTTTACACCAACCACTAGAAGGTCTATGTAAAATGTAAAGGCTAACCATAGTTTAATTTCATAGCTTTATTTCTCCAGGAAAGTGATGCTCTTTTAGGTAAACTGAAAAAGCTACGCAGTATTATACATGGTTTTGAAAAGAAGTGATAAATCAGGCATGATGGTTTTCATTCCTCCTAAACACCATGAGGAAAAGTTTGCTGATATTTCAGGACTGATTACTCACAAGACACTGCCAGTCCAAACTACTTTAGCACAGCACATGGTCCTGTCTCAGTCTACCTGCCACTGGGACTGTCGTGATGCATTTCTGGGGTGTAGGTAAGTAGAACAATCATGACCCAGAGATGAAGCAATGCCTGGGAAAAGAAAAAAATTAACAATCATCATTCACAGCAGCAGCAAATACGAGAGCTCTTAATGAGCTCTTAATAAAACCTAGTTTTGTAGAAATATTTTGATTAGGTATTTTTCCTATTATTCAGATCCGCCTAAAAAAAGCACTCTTATTTGCACACTCAAATGCTGTGTCAGATTCTGAAGAAGCCTGTTATAGAAGGCCAAAGACTTTAAACAAACGGCAAAAATAAAGCAGCCGGTTGCCTATAGATTTGTCCTCTGACTTCTCTTTTCCTCCATCCCCCAGTAACTCCAGTTGTTCTCTCCAATATTCAGCTCCCTGCCCACAGACAGTGCGTGATGTGATCTGCCTCGAGTGAACGGTAAGCTACTACTCCTGTGCCAACTGGCTGATACCAGACTGTGTAGAACAACTGAGTTCTGCTTTCCTTCTCCTTACCACAAGAGCACCGATTTTGGGCATTTTTATGAACTTTTTAGGAATATTAATTCTCATTCAAATTTGGCTGAAACTATCCAACTAGAATAGAATTTGCTGGGGACGAAACAAGGGAGATAACCAACAGAATACATCAGCCGCATTTCCTTAAAATGAAAAAATCAAGTTACAATAGTCACAGTCAAGGTTTGAGATAAAAAGGGTGACTGCTATTAACTGCCCAATTATACAGCTCCTACACAACCATCATTGAGTTTCACTTCAGATAGCAACTTCGGTGGTATAAATCTTCAGATGTTGTGGTGCAAAGCATTTTATTCATATATTGATAAGTCTAAGTCATGAATAGGAAGAAAGAGAGAGGTCAGGAATTAAACACTCCTGCTCCTTCCAATACTTAATAGGCTGGAAGAAGCAATTGCAGGGGGAAATTGTAATTTCCTCTACTCATGTGTGTCTGTCTGCTTTATATCCTGAAAAAAGCAACAGCTGTTCCCAGAAACTCTGTTCAGAAGAATCGTTATGCTTTCTCAAGCAACTTTATTTTTTTTTTCATTTCAAAGACTCAAATGCTGAATTAGCTGAATATTTTAAAGCAGGGCAGACTGAACGCGTACCCTACCACAGGTCACTTAAACTGACAGACATCTGCCCTCCAGTGGAAAACGGAGGGATTCAATTTTTACCAACTGCAAATATGACAATCTCACCTGATACAGATGAGCAACTTCCTACTATTTGTTTAAGTCTAGTAAACAAAACCTTATCTCAGCATTTTTTCAGTTACTAGAGAAGTGAGATTGTTAGTCACTGAACAAAAAGTGAAGTGTAAAATCTTAAAAAAAGCTATAAACCAATGTAATTTTCCTCACTGTAATGCACACAGGTGTGGTCGGTTAACCTTGGCACTGGTACTAAACCTCAACCTTCACAGTATTTTAAAGATATTTGTGTAACTGCCATTTAAGACTGCCGTGCTGAGAATTCCTAGAAAAACCTGAAAACTGCCAAGCAACATGACTCCAAAATGCAGTTATGAAAGTACTATTGAGTCTGCTTTGCAAAAAAATACAATGAGTTGTTAACTTTTGAACACAAAACATCTGGCAATTTAAGATGCATTATGTAAACTGGCTATAGAAATCTTGCATAAACTTCCTTTGAAGAAAGCTTACTCACCATGTAAATGATTACAAAGACTCTTGCTATGGGATACCGCCTTAGAAATATTCCCAGCCGAATACTAAACAAGAGAAAAAAAATGCGTAAGTTAACACTGAGCAATAAATCCCTCTTCTGCCCATTCCAACCACCAAAAACTCATAAACATCAGCTGATGTTACACACATAGCTTCGCTTCTGACTTAATTCCACTTCATGTATCCCAGACATTAAATGAAGTGAGAAACTTCAGAATTCAGACCATAAAACATAATCTCCTTTTTTTTCTGTTTACATGTTAGGCTCAGTGGTTTTGAAAAAGAACTAAGATGTAGGAGTTGTAGAGGTACTTTAAAACTCACAAATGCACTATATATTTGTCACATTTTGCTACTTGAAGAGCTGTCACGAATCTTTGAAAAATATTTAAACAACTAAAATCTTGGATTTCTTCGAAAAAAATGGCAGACCACTACCCTTCTCTTATTTCATTAAGTGAGAAAGACACAGGTTTTCCAAGTTTACTGCTACAGTGCTGCCAGGTACACTGCAGTAGATGTGTGCAGCGTTGCTCAGCAACATCCGTTAAAAACACCTCATGCACGTACAGAAGGGAGCCTGATACTGCCAAATTAAGTTTGGTATTAAAACGCCACATATCATAGGTCCCAATTGTGGAAATCCTGACATTCTTTGCAATGGAATTAAAGTAACATGGAAGCACAAAGGACTTTCTATCAAGGTATCTTGCTGTCAAAGCATTAAAAAGTATGACCTAATTTGTTTTTCTATTGATATTTGGTTCAGTTTTAGAGCATAAATTTGTTATATGACAATTAACCTAATTTTTCAGAAACGAGATCAAGACAAGCCTTTTGCTGGATCCCAAATGACTTTTGTTTACTAATTCCTAGAACAGATAATCCACTCTTACCTAAACTGATCTATACTACTGGCAGCTTTGCGAACTCTCCCATACATTCCTGCCATGTTGGTATCCATGTCACTGAACAGGACAGGAACATTACGCATACGAGCACCTATTTGAAGGGAAAAAAGATAAAATTCATTAAAAGAAAAAATAATACAAAACCAGAGATTCATCTGTTAGTGCCATTTTGCTGGGTGCATATGAGTGTGTTTTGACAGGAGAGTTCTTGGTAAACTTACAATCAAGTCAAATGTTTCTTCAACTTAGTGTATTTTTTAAATTTTAGTTCACTAGATGAACATCAATATTCACATCTGTCACGTAACAACCCTATTATTAGGTGTATAAAATGACAAGTTTGATACTGTCCCAGTTTCTACATTTGTTTTAATTTCTCATCCATTAAAACTTTGATAACATTTCTGATACTAACTTTCATACTCTGAAAATTTCTACCTTATTTACATTTTATTATGTATCAAATTTAAAAAAAGATTCTCAGATAATGTTATCTTTGTGCAACTAAACTTAAGCTTACCGAAGTTATATGAAAACAAGCCAAAAGGAAACATATTTGAAATTTGCTAGTTCTACCTTATGTCTTTGAAGGTCTTTCATAAGCAGAGAAACAAGAATCTGGATTGTCATTTTACACCTCTTGGTAACTATTCATTGCTTTTGAAGTTACTTACCATGCATGCAAAATTACAAACTTTGACTTTGAGAAGAAATATATCAAAGCCATGGATCAGCTGCTGAGCTTCTCCTACAGATATCAGACAACTGCTACACAGTACAGACCAACCAACCTCAGCAGAACCACCATATTTTAAATTGCTTTTCAAGATAAGCAGAAAGCAAGGACGAACCAGAATTCTGATCAACTCTTAAGAGGAAGAAAAGCATTGTTGCTCACCTCCCAAACCCTTTTTACAAGAAAACAGCTATATCCTGCACTTCTGACTTTCAGTTTAAAATCCAAGAGACAGATTTATTTGCATCCGTGACAGGCTTTGTAAATGATTTTTCCAAAAGTGCCACAGTATTGAGAATTAAAGATTAAATTGGCTTTAAGATCATTTAAAGTCATTCACCCACAAAAAGGAGCTTTTACGTAACTATTTTTTATGATACTGGCTGCTCTTAACAAGCTCTCTAGTGTATTTTCACCTTTTTTTCTTATATACTCAGACTTTCAGGGAAAGGCATTAGGAAATATAAAAGCCTGAATCACATAAAAAACAGAGGTTTAAGCTTTATATTTATTTACCTTCAGCACTGTCAATTCCTGCCATATTAATGGAAGGTCCATTAATACTAGAGCCTTGGATAGCCTTCAGCTGCTGCTCAAGTCGTTCCAGTTGATAGACAAGTGAGTTTTTCTCTGTGCTCAGGCTCTCTAACATCGTTTGCTTCTGAATTAGTGTTTCTGTCAGCTGATGAAGACGATTTTCTAATTCTGTCTGACTGCTACTACTTAGAGCCTTGTTTGTGAGCTAAAAAAAGAAGCAAAGAAAAAAAATCATAATGAACTCCAAGTCTGACCAACCAACATATTACAGAAATCTAAACAAAGAGAGCCCTATAAGAATCACGTTACCTCATCGTGGAATTTTCATGGGATACTACTACCAAAATGATCACCAATGAGCACAATAAAGAAGAAAATTTTGACAGTTGTTAAAACAAGATTTTACATGACTTAGGAAACTATGTTAAAATGTATTCCTATGTTTTCCACTGCTAATCATATGAACATTTCTATATAATCACAAGTTTGACCACAAAAATCAATGCTATGCCTCAAAGCTGAGTTTAAGTGGTAGGCATGACAATAACAAGATAATTCAGCCTGGTTATCATACTTGCAACTTCACCAAACAAGTGAGCACATAAAATGCTTTCAAGCACGGAAGGAAAAACTCAGTACCAACAGGGAGAATCTGATGCCATTCTACTGGAAAGCTTGAATAAAAATGGTAAAAATATAGGACACACAGAAGAATTGAGGAGCACTGAGGCAGAAAACATGATTGTACTACGAAACAGAAACAGCAAGGACAGCAATGAAGACATGGATCATGTCATTCAATTTCCAGAAAATATTTAGAGCAAATGGGAATCTCCAAACTAGCCATATCTGCAACAACTCATTTATTCACTACAGTCTTGGACCTCAGCCACTTGAAACATCATGTACCACAAGGATGTAGCTTCAAAGACAAAAAAAACAGAATCAACAGGAAACAGAGGACGTGAGTTGTCACAAATACAAATAGGATGCAATGCACTAGGGCAGGTGCTGGTATTTCTGAAGACAGCATTGCCAGAAGAATCATCTACCAAGAGGCTCAAGAAATTTGTATCACAACACAACAGCTTCCAAATCTCTGACACTGTAACTGTACAGCTGACCATAGCTGACTCTAGACTATAAATCTCTCTACATATAGACTACTTTTCATTATGCTAAGATAATTTACACAACATGAAGCCTACGCCTTCACGTTGCCCAAGCAGACTGTGGGGGTTGACAAGTATCACACGGTTCCAAAAGGGTTAGATGGATTCAGGGAAAATAGTTCAGTAAAATACTGGTGGGACTTAGTAGAGACATAAACACCAATGGCCTAAATTCAACTGCTGATGCAGTGAGTACAAGGGAGTGAAGAAAATGGACAGGCTCACATGCTGGCCTCATTGCCATTGTCCAATATATACCAGTGGGCTAGATGGATCACTGAGTCGGCAGCACATTACTTATGTTCTTATGCCTAGTTAAAAGGATTTTGTAGAAATCATGATGACCTAATGAAACTCCAATGTCTTGTTTTAGTTTTCAAAAAGAATCTTGAGCCAGCATCAGCCCATCCCAACCACGCTGGGATACAACTTGTTTTTTATCCCCAAAGGCAAAAACCCAAGCAATTATAAACTAGGCTGTTTACTACTTCATGGTTCTCTTCTTGTACTCCTTCCACTCAAAATTCTACTCCGTATTGAAAACAAGTACTCTAACTCATTAGTAAAGCCTTTGATTAAACTGTACAAAAGAAACAAATTACTAGTTATTACTAGTTCTCATCACTGTTTTCATAATTCAAGGTGATAAAGTTATTTGCCATACACACACAGTACCTGATTTCTGAGCTTCTGAATTTCTTCCTCTCTGTCTTTTATTCTGCTTTGCAAAGTATTCTTTGTTCGATACAATTCTTCTTCGGTATAATGGAGTTCCTGTAACATTTATCACAATCACAAATAAAAGATACATAAATTTTGAGACATTCTATCTAGAGCTTCACAATAGAACATAAGAAAGCAATATGCTGCAATAGTTAAGTTTCTGGCTACAATGTTGGGGGGGCCGGGGGGAAGCACTGAACATGAAGACACTACCTACAAACTTAACAAATTCTTCTGTGGAGACTGACCTAATATAAATATTAATCTAAACTAGTTTTCTAGGAGTCACACAACTTCATTTGAACCATCCTTTGTTACATTGCTATCTTCAAAAGGTGTCAATAGCGTTAACTTAATCAGTAAATATTTTGGGGGGAAAATCTGTATTCCAAAATAAACCCATCATCCTGAGACACTATTTTGTAAAAGTGTTTAAAAACCCTTGTCTTATCTAGCTATCATTTTGCATGACACAGATCTTTCTCAAAAGTTTAGGATGAATTAACATAACAGATGTGAAAGGGGAAGGAATACTAATAAGGGACAACTTACTGAACAGCAAATCTAACCATAGGTTTTATTACTCCCATGATTTAGCAGCTATTTTAACTCTCACTTAAATACCTGTCATGCTTATCTTCTTTTAAATTAAGACAGTCTTCAAATTACTGTATTGCTTCAGCTGTCAGTTGCTACAGAAAACAGACAATTCCATTCTCCCTTCAAACTAACAGGTGTACAAGAAATAATACCTCTACTCTTTCTATCTTCAATCTCAGAAATGTTCTGATCAAAGGAATTCCCAGACAGAACAAACTGTAATTTTGTTAAGTATTAATGCACACAATTACTTTAAAAGCACACGTAAACATGTATCATCAAAAGAAATACTTCCATTTCTGCAATAACTGATAATGCCTTTCTTTAAAAATTCACCTCACTTCCACTGTATGTAGTATTTATTTAAAATATATCCCTCAGAAGGACAGAAGTAACAAAATACAATCTACCATCTGCTTTGCTATAATAAACATTAGCTATCCATCAAGAGTAGACTTCGACTTCTGCCTTTTAATTAGTCCAAGCTGCTAACATCTCATTAAAATGTAATTTCTGGAAGGACAGATAATCCCACAAGATAAATTGTTTCTAGCAGATACAGTGTACTCTCTGCCTTTCCTCATCATTAATACTCTTTACATGAGGTTTTTCTTACTGAGAATTTTTTTAATAGGTTGCAAAACATTTGTCTGATTTCTACTGAATCATAAGTTTGTTCATATGAAATACGAGTTTGCCTTTTTTAACCTCTTTTTAGCACAAAACTGCTTAAATCGAGGGGGAGTTTGCTTAAAAAGATGAAACTGACATAATTCAATACCAGCAATTTGTCTTATAGAGCAGTTGGGAAGTAACAGCACTTAAATCCTGAACTGAATAACAAGTGGATCAAAAAAAATCTATGAAGCGGTAGTACAGTAACATTGTTTTATGAGCTAAATCTTATGTAGTTATTGAGCACAAAAGTTCCACAGCAACCATTTTGAGTATCTGAGTTTCGTGACATAAAAGTTACAAATGTTGCTACATCTCTATTGTTTGATTCTTCCCCTGCTGAATAAAACTTAAGATCGTGAGCAATTTTGTGCATTCTGTAGACTAATTTTTAAATTAAAAAATAAAGATGAGGGTTTACTCTTCAATACATCAGCGAGAGCTCTGTTTATCCGTATCCAGAAGGTCCTGTCCATTACTTAGTACTGATGGTGCTTTGTTTGGCCTAGTGGCATCCATTAAGCTTTTGGGGACTGTTTTGGAATACTAGACAAAAAATAACCCAAATATTGCAAAAGCTGCTCTCTTATTAACCCAAATGCTTTACTGATGATGGCACATGAGGCATAATATAAGACCAACGAGCTTTCAAGAACTGCTTACCTGTTTTTGCCGTTCTAGTTCAGCTTCTGCGTCTTGTTTGGCTGTTTTATGTGCTGCTATTTGCTCTTGTAGGTCTTGAAACTGCTCTCTCACTGACTCAGCTTCACTTACCTGCTGAGCCTCCATATCCTGAAATGAAATGTTACCATTTCACTAAAATTGAAACGATACTGCAATCTATCATGGGTAACAGCATAAAAAAGGTTGTATCTGCAATATGCTTCAAAGGAAAATGAAGGTGAGTTTGTTTTGAATAAATGACATTTGGTCATTTTATACAGAATATTTTATTAATATAATAATATAATAAATGCATTTTGTGAACATGAAAACCTCCACTTTTTCCCTACTACCGTCTACAGGCTAGAACCATGTGAAATAGGCTTGCTTGCAGCTGCTGGGTTGAGACAATTATTCCAGCAGACAACTTGGATTACAGTTGCTTTGAGGACTAGTAGCCCTTGCAGAAATGGATACAGGCAATGTCTACAGATATCACCATGCTTGTTTGGAAAGAAATGCTTTCCTCAAAAGGACTCAATAGCAAGAGAAAAGTGGCTATCTACAGCATTACCCCCACCATGAGCTGTAGCGGTGAGAGAGAACATGGAAAGAAATTTGATATCAGTAAGCACTTGCCTTGCCTTACTTTGAGCAAAAGCTGGTCAAATAAACACTTGAAGCAACAGTCCTAAAGTATACAAGAGAACAGTTCTTTGTGTATGGTTAACTACAAATACACATGCACATCATCATACCTACCTGCAGCTCTGTTCTCATCTGTTGTATTTGCCCCATAAGTTTTTGTATTTCTTCTTTCTGAGTGTCTCGCTCATGTTTCAGTTCTTCTAGTTCCATTGTGCTTGCAGTATTGCTATCCAGGCCTTCAATACCAGAGCCTTCTTTTAAGCTGTTTATCAACTTTTCTTTAGACTGAAATAATAAATCAATATATAATTTACTGCAGTATTTAACAAGCGCTCAACTAGAACATGCCAAAATTACGCTACAATTCAAATGCAGATACACAGTAAAAGAATTGCTTTATCTGTTCTTTTAGAATCACGGAATCATTTGGTTGTAAAAGAACTTCAAGATTCAATCTACCACTGCGAAGTCCATCACTAAACCATGTCCCTAAGTGCCACATCTACACCTCTCAAACACCTCCAGTGACGGTGACTCAAGCACTACCCCAGGCAGCCTGTTCCAGTGCTTGATAACCCTTTCAGTGAAGATTTTTTTCCTACTATCCAACCTAAACCTCCCTGGCACAACCTGAGGCTGTTTCCTCTTATTCTATGATTTGTTACTTGGGACAAGTTTTTAGCAATGTTAATAACGACCTTACACATTTTAAAATGAAAAAGCATCCCTACTGATCATTTTCTCACTTCCCTTATGCCATGAGATTGCATTTACTGAAAGTCTGTGTCATCGGAGAAAGAATGCAGCTTTACTCTGTAGAAGTGCCTGAATGTTAAACATACCAGGAATAAAAATTCTGGCTTTCCAGCTACCATAATAGAGAAGACTGACACTAATAGAACCTAAAGACAGAACTGATCACTTCTCAGTCCAATCTTTCGCCTGTTAAAGAAGACAAAAAAGAGCTAAATATGGCAATAACGCTCCTGGGAAAGAGGATGAAACATTTTATTCGGAATCAACCTAATGTTAGCTCAACATCCACTTCTGATCTCAGCCTTCTCATATTTATAAACTGGTTTAAAATCTGTCCTTGCATATGATTCTAAATTAATTATTCTAAACAGACACCTTTACCTTCAACATTTTGCTAACTTTTATTAAGAAGACTCAAATTGACCATACTTGATATCTTTGACAACTTCAGTAGCATAGACCTCTGCAAATTCCTAATTTTGCCACTTTTTATATAGTGCTGAATACATACAACCTTTCAGAATATATATATTTTCTTCATTTCACACATTAATATCCACTATATGTTATGCTTTAGCCTCCTGCAAAAGGGAGCAATATTCTTGACTCAAGAATACCAGGTGTGGAGCAAACTGTAGGTTACATCTATTTATATATCTACCTAAGATTAGACTCTTGGATGTGGAACAGTGACAGAAGTCGCACAATAAGTGCAATGGTTCATCTGGGTTTTTTCTTTAAGTTCAGGACCTGAACTTCCATTTCAATTACTTAATACAATCTGTAAACTTAAATTTACAAAATGCATACTGGTAGCTGGTCTGTATAGTTATCATTGCAGATACGGTCCAAAATATATTACAGGTCATATGAAAAAAAAACACAGATTACCTGAAGCATAACACTTTAAAAAAGTTAACCTGGACTTCTTTACAGAAATGCTTACTTGAAGTATGCGTGTAGCTTTCTGTTTGTAGTCTGTCAGCTCCTGTTTTGCAGATTCTAGCTGGTTTTTAGTTACTTTGACTTGCTGCTGAAGCTCATCAGCTCGCCTCTTTTCATCTAAATACTTTCTTTCCGCTACAGTTATCCCTTCGGCCAAGTTCTGACGTTCTGTTTCCATTTTACTTAGACGAACTGCAAACTCATTCTATTAGCAATAAAGAAACAATATTTTGTGTTTAAACACAGTCTCAACTTTAACCTAGAAAGGAAAAAAGAAAGCTTAAAAGCAACTATATATGAAACACCTCTTCACATCTACCATCTCCAACTTAAAGATGCATTAATGCTTAAGCATGCTTAAGCAAGTGCTAAATCATATTAGTAAAAATATGCATTTCTTTTCCTTACTAGAAACAGGTCTTCCTATTATTTACATTTATTTGGTAAACAAAAAGCGAGCTTTCCCCTCAAAAAATATTATCAAATGCAGTCTTGCCATATTTTCATGTTGTTAATAAAAAAAAAGACACTGATTAGGATTTTCAAAGACGCTATTATATGTAACAAACACAGTGGAAAGGAATGTATAGCAACGTACTCACATCTTTACCACAGAAGTGAACATCCAGCCTAATATTCTTAAGATTACATATTAAAATTGTGTAACAATTTGTTATGTAACATGATAGCACAGAAAATCAAACTGATTACCGATTTAGTTTTAAAACATGTTTTAACATTAAAGTTAGTATGAAAAAAAACAGTAAAAATTGTCAGCATTAATCCTCAAAAACTTTTAACTGCTAAGATTTTACAACAATATATAAAAAGTCAACTATCACCACACAGACATTTAGTGCAGTGGATCGCACATCCTTCCAAGCACTTAGTACTCTGAACAGGAGCTGAAGTCAAGGGGAAGAGAAAACAGCTGGAACCTCAGAGATTTGATCTCAGAAGCAGAGTTGAAAACTCTTCCTTACTCTTTACATCTAACCTGCATTTGCTTGTAACTTTCTTGCTCTCGCTTGAGTGCGGAGTCTACATCACGGAGCCTCTCTTGAAGAGTCTGTAGGGCTTGATTTTGCAAACTGCTCCCTTCACTGTGGTCTTGTATTATCCTGAAAGAGCAATATACATATTAATTGACAAAGAAAAAAATCTAGTGTTATTTTCGGGCAGAAATATGACAACCTGGTTTTCAGACAGGCCTTGAAAACTTATCCAGTAAATTATTGAATATGGGTGGCTATAGCTGTGAGGCTGGAGTCCATGACTCATGTAGCCCCTCCCTGACCTATATTCTGGAATATCCAATTACAGATTGAAATCCCAAAATAAGTCAGAAAAGTCTTTATATTTGTGGATAAGCAAATATATTTTTCAAGACATCTTTCCTGACACCTTCAGCTTTGTGCCTCTGACACAAACAAAAACACTTCATACAAAATGGATTTCAATGATCATGTGGCAACTGCCCCTACTTAACACTCACTTGCCTGTTCCCACTGCCAGCTATGATCAGCCCTCATCTATAATCTTGGATACAATACCCTTTTCCCATTAGTTTATTCATTTTTAAAGACACTAAACTTATCTATCTTGAATTTTCAAACCCATTACTATTTGCAGAGTTATGAAGTACGAAATTATGACGTACCGTGATTTTTCACTCTGCAATGCTTCCAAAGCTTCTGTTCGAGCACGTAAGAGCTGATCAGCTTCTTGCAATCGTACTTTCAGCACAGCTAACTGCGAATCCTTGGCACCAACAGCTTCTGTCAGATCATCAACTCGAGCTCCAAGTTCTCTAACCAACCTGTCACTCTTTGAATGGTCAACATTGCACTTCTCAACCCTTTCCCGGGATTTGTTCAATTCTACAAAATAAAAAGTGTCTTATTTACACGAGTAGATATTACAAGGCCAAGGCATACATCACATTTCTTAAAGAAAGAAATTAAATACAACCAAGTTGAAATAAGACTACCAAGCTACCAAGAAATAAAAATAACATTTTGCAGGTGATCTCAAAACAAGCACTTGATTCTGAGTCAAACTGCCCCACCCCTTGCAATGGCCTATTGTCAAATACCCCTGTGCGAGCAAGCCTTTTGGAAACCTCTGCATTAAGCACCTAGTTCAACTCAATGTGACAATAAGCTCAACCTAAAAAAAGCAGAAGAATACAGTAGTGTTGAAATAACACCCAAATACTTACAGGTTTCTGTTTTTAACCAAACATCACATACTAAATTTCAACAGAAATTAAAATTCTCTGGCTGACAGGGTTGCTTTGAAAAAACTGTGGTCTCTTAGTTTTATGCCTAACAACACGTGTTTGCTCAATGTTTTATCATTTAAGTGTTTAATTTATATTAATATTTTTAATATTTTTCAATACGTTTAGCACTGAAAAAGCTAGTGAAGTCATACAAAAACACTAAACTTTAGTTTTACTCTCAGTTTCCAGGCATCAGCGATTGTAGCCTACAGCCAGCAACTAATCAGATTTTGAAGTATTTAATGGAATTTACTCAGTTAAAAGAAGCTGAATTGCAAGAGCTGTTAAAATGCAGAAGAATTTTAATACTGATAATATTTGATAACACTGTTTTCATAAGATGTTAAGTTTTCGAACTAGATTTATTGCATCATTTTAACCACCGTCTGTGTTATCTTTGTAGTTGAAGGAGCCTTTTAGTTTCTCCCAGCTCACAATTCTGAAAACAATAATCATTTTGCTTGGTAAGTCATATGTGCAAATTTAACTAGAAAGACTTTTTTATAAATACCAAACACTAACATAGAAATAGGATTGTTTTCTGGTTCACTGGCATTATAGTAATATGTTACAGTTTAGTTTCCAAATCACAGTACCTTCCTGTGTTTCTTTGGACCTCTGAATTAATGAAGCCATTTCCTGATTTAAAGATTGAACTTCGTTCCGCAGTAGCTGATTCTCCAGGCGAAGATTGGATAGCTCATGTGATTTGAAATCATCATTTGCTAAAAGGTTAGGATTAGTTACTGCACTTAGTGATGAATCCTTCACACCATCCCTTTGTGCTTCCAGTCCAGAATCTGAACTGTCTGGAGTTTCTGTACAGAGAGATACAAGGTAGTTCCAATAGATGTATTTGTAAGTTGCAGTGATACAAATAGCAATTCCATGTTCTCAATCACTGGTTAAATGCATAATACAAAAAAACTCCAACTAAAATAGCTTATATTGAAATGGAATATGGACCTGCTTCTCCCCCTTGCCCAAAACAGAACTGTTATACAGTATACATGCATCATGCAGAATTTTTGTTAATTCTGCAAGACAAGACATGGAAGTTATAACATTTCTTATTAATAACAAATTTAGGATTTCAAAATATTAATACTTTTTTATGACTGTGCTGTTGAGATGTCTTCAGAAGCTGAGAGACTTACAAAAGCGATTAAATATACACAGGACCTAACTAGGGAAGTTTTGAGTACAAGTTCATTCCACTTTTACATTAAAATTTTGATTTTGAGGATGCAAATTTTATTTTAAAAAATCTGTTCAGATGACTATACTTAAGTAATTTTGAAATCAAAACTAAATACATAGCTCAGCCAAATAGCTACATATTTTAGTTACCTTTATATAAAACCCATCTTAAGAATAATTTCAGTCAAAACATCATCTTAATGATAATTCTGCATTAAGAACTCTCTCAAAATATTTCTTAAAAGCACTTTTACTAGTAGAGAGTGAGTTGCAGCAGAAGTGTGATCTTTCCTTTTATCCTCATTCCTTTACCTGGAAAACTCAATAAACTAATGAAGCTAACGAAGCAAGTAATCAGCCACTTGTAGCAAATACTAGTTGTATCCACGGTGACGTACAAAGTATAACATTCATTGGGGGTTTTTTGCCTATAGTTATCGTATCATAAAATACTTTAACAGATGCTATACAGACCATTCAAATAACACAGATATACCTATACAATCCACTTTGAAACCAACACGCTCAAACTCTGTTATAATTGTCTGCTTCTTCATTTGGCAGCTTCATGATGCAAACTCCCCTCAAAAACCCTTCGAAGAAAATTCAACAGGCCACACTGAGCAAAACAAACTGTTCCTAAAGCACCAATCCACAAGGTCATATAGCCTGGTTAGCCAAATCTAACTTGTTTGCATTATTATTATTATTACTACTTATTGAAAAGTTACAGGCCCAGAAATACAAAAATATTTACAACTTTGGAAATGAACTCTTTTTCTACCTAAAACTTTCCAGCACATTTAATGTAATCTGTAAAAATATGGCATTTGCACACTCTAAGTATTGAACAAATAATAAGTTATTCTAACTAAATTATTGAAAATAATATAACCATTTCCTTCAATTTTATAGAATAAACAGCAAAGTAGCCCAGTAACAGTAAGGACTGGGTGTATTTTGGAAGGTCTGATAGAGAACACCAGTTTCTGACACCTTCCAGCCACATAGACTTGAGAATAGCCCCAATTTTTGACTATCTGGCCTGGAGGCTCTTTCAGGTTTCAGGATTTAAACTGCAATAATGAACTACTTTTGGTAAACCAAAAGGTTTTATCTATCTAGCTCTCTCATGTCTGCAGCTCTACAATAGCCTTTCCACAGCCAACTTCCCACTCTGCGGGACAAGCAAGTCTTACAGCTTACCACTCTTCCAAGGTGGCACAGAGAAAACCTCACATGGTACACTGGGCAACAGCCAACATCATCTACCAGCTGGTGAAAGTGACTCATTCCTATGTGGCAATAACACGCAAGGACCCCAAGTGATCAAACAAACGCAGCAGAGCCTGTGCTTCTAAGTGGGGATGTATGAGGGCTGGTGCAAGGTTAAGTCATTGCTCAGGGAGGCCAAGGTGAGCAGTAGCAATGAGGTGGATCAAGAACATAAAATATTTAAGTATTAAATATGCAGCTCGTCAAATTAGCACGGTATTATGATTATCCCAGTGATGAAAAAATGTTAAGGGCTTGCTGTACTCCACTCATCTGACATACTACTAGCACTAAATGCTTCATGAAGTGAGAGTAAATCTATTACCTAGCCTTACCCTATACATACTTGGGTTTTAAATATCTCTAGGTTCAATACTATTTAACTACCATTGCCTTGGCTCCTGAGGGAATTATCTTCAGCAGTTTTTGCACTCTGTGTGCTGGTAGATGCTGAACTAATACTTGAAGTCCGAGAGTGATTTTGAAGAACAGGTGCCTTGCTCTTCTCTTTTTTTGGGTCCATCCTTCCATTAGGCTCTTTCTGCGAACTGTTGAGAAAATCAAATAGTAATTCATCATCAGGCTCAGACTTTTTTCTTCTCACAAAATGTGAGGAAGCTCTGGGTGTAGAAACACTTTCAGCTGGAGAAGCAACCTCTGAAGATGTCCTACGTGCTGGTTTAACATTTGCTGTTCCTGCTAGGATTGTGGCCTTTTGATGTTTAATATTGTCTGCTGCTGAGGAGATGTAGGCTGCTTTGGATGATGTCTGATACTTCGGTTCTCCAGTATGCTGGCACAATTCAGAATACTCACTGGCAGAGTCCAATATCTTATCATAACCTGCACTGCTTGTTGTGTCTTTTTTGCTCAGAGCCGATGCAGCTCCTTGATCGACTCTGTTGAGTAGATCCTCTGCCTTTCCAGCGAGATCAGCAAGCCAGGACATGATGGATGTCTGATGATAACTACAACATTAAAAATTCAGGAATATACGCTGCAAAAGACATAAAATTATTACAAATCAGACTGCTGTTGATAAGACAAGATATATGGATTTCCAACAGAACTGTTGTGTTAATCTATTAGTGCTATAATACTAATACTTATTTCATACTGGCTTTTCTCATATTGGCTTGGTATTTCACTGTTTTGACAACTGATGGAAATAAACTAAATCAGCTTCTGATGAAAATAGACAAAACCAAGGCTTAGCTATCAGAAAACTCTATCCGTTTCTGTCATGAACGCAAGAGCGTCCAGCCTGCTAGCCAATCTGCAACAATAATAGGAAAAAAGTTACTTGCATCTGACCAAACCAAACTCAGCTGGAGAAGGAAAAGAGGCCAGCTGCTTATCACAGGAACAGGCAATAAAAAGCAATGGAAGTTTGGCCTGCCGATTTGTAATCTCGGTCAGACAGAGAAACTTCTCCAATAAACTTTGCAGCCTGCTGTCCCTTCTGTGCCACCAACGCAGGGGACAGGTACCTGCCTTCACTTGCATTAAGGGCCTATGAGACAACACAGGCGATGTGTGCCTCTATCCCCACTCTGGGAAGGACCCCTTCACCCCCGGCCAGGTTTGTGGGGGGTCCCCTTGTCCGAGCACAGCCACAACGGGAAAGGGGAAGCGCAGAGGCCAGGCGGGAGGCGGATGCTCAGGGTGCGCCCTCTCCCCCTCAGCACAGCTGCTGCCCCCGGCCCCCACCGGCCTAACCCCCACCCTGGGGCCCCTCAGGAGCGCCGGGAACCTCAGCACATCCCGCCCTCACCTCCTCCCAGCCCGAGACGGAGCGGGGGGGGGGGGGGGAGGGGGGTGTCGCAAGGGAGGGGTGAAAAGAAGCACCAGGCGGTAACGACGAGCGCGAGCACAGCGGCACAACAGCAACTTCCGGTAGACGTGGCTGCCTTCCGTCTTCCGGAGCGCGGGAGTCGGTTCCGCGCGGTAAGCCACGCCCCCAGCTGGTAAGCCACGCCCCTCCCGCCGGGCACGGGGGAGGGGCACGGGGAGGGGCCACGGTGGCCGGTGGGAGAGGCGGGGCGTCCCTTTGGTTTCTGCTCTCTCGTTTCTTTGAGCAGCTCTGCTATGAGGACAGGCTGAGAGAGTTGGAATTCTTCAGCCTGGATGAGAGAAGGCTCTGGGGAGCCCTCATAGAGGCCTTCCAGTACCAGAGGGGGCTACAGGAAAGATGGGGAAGGGCTTTTTACAAGGGCAAGTAATGACAGGACGAGGGGAATGGCTTTAAAGTGGAAGGGAGAAGATTCAGATTAAACATGAGGAAGAAATTCTTCATAATGAAGGTGGTGAGACACTGGCACAGGTTGCCCAGAGAAGCTGTGGATGCCCCCTCCCTGGAAGCGTTCAAGGCCAGGTTGGATGTGGCCTTGAGCAGCCTGGTCTGGTGGGAAGTGTCCCTCCCTGCCCATGGCAGGGGGATTGGAGCCAGATGATCTTTAAGGCGTCTTCGAACCCAAACCATTCTATGATTCAAGGGAGGTCTTCGCTGTTGCTGTTCAAAACAGCCATGTGTGATCTGGCCTTTCCTGACATAGGGATTAAGGGTGGTGGTTTATAAATGACTGCTTAACTTGAAATAAAGTGTTCCACCGTCTCTGCCCAGAAAAGATGGAGGGTGCCCCAGCTTGCTCCAGGTCCCGGAAGCCCTTTTCCTTGTCTCTGTTCCTCAGGTCAGGCTATCATTCAAGCAAGCCCACTGAAAAAAAACACCTCAGCCTTGATATTGCTGATAAATTCTAGGAATTTTGATGAGAACAAACTACATGGGGCATTTATGGTCTGTTTTGCACAACTTGGGGAAGATGTGAAGGGAATGACCTGATCCTCAAGGACATCTGTCAGATACCAAGAACACGGGAACGTCGCAGATATCACAGACCTTATCACTGCCTTGCAGCTCCCTGAAAGAAGGTTGTAACAAGGTGGATGTTGGGGTCTTCTCCCAAGTAATAAGTTATAGGATGAGAGGAGATGGCCTCAAGTTGTGCCAGGAGAGGTTCAAATTAGATATCAGGATTTCTTCACTGGAGGGGTCATGAGGCATGGGAACGGCTGTGCAGGGAGGTGACTGAGTCCTCATCCCTGGAGGTATTTAAAAGATGGGTAGATGAAATGCTCATGGATATGGTATAGTAGTGGACAGGTACACTTGGACTCAGTGATCTCGCAGGTCTTTTCCAACCAAACAATTCTATGAATATATGATATGATATACCACCGCCCACCACCTCCACAATAAATACAAGTATATAAATGTGTCCTTTTAACCTCCTGGATGCATAAACCTTTTATCAGAAGCTTTAATGTCCAGGCTCACCCTCAACCTGTTGCAACAATCCTTCCCATATGTTTGTCCCATATGCTAACACTAATATCACCTTGTTTCTGCTGAAAATACTTGAAATGTGCTGTGCAAGCAAAGGTGACTCTTACATCTTGGGTAATGGGTAAACACTGAGATTGTCTTAACTTTTTTTTTTCAGATTAAGTTCACATAAGGTATCATGACTAGTCTTAGGAGAGGCATTAATTGAGGTTAACACAAGGGCTTCCTGTATCCTTAGGGACTTGATCTAAGAGGTCTTTTCCAACCTCAACGATTCTATGATTCTATTATTCTGTTCTGTGACTCCTTTATAAGAGAATATCCTGGGACCAGTAAAGAAATAATGTAAGTTCTGAAGCCATGAATTTTTCATTCTTCAGTTTCCCTTGCACAAAACCACTCTCTCAGGGTTTTCTGAGGCCACTTCCCTAATCTCCAGTTCTAGTGGCCCACTTTGTTTTTCTAAAGTCCAATGATTTAGAGGTTTGCGTGACAAAAAAAGGGGCACTTGCGCACACTTAAACCAAGAAGCTTGGCATAATGTACATGTTCAGCACTCTTTTTAGATAGATTTGCACTGTTGGGCAAGTTTTGCCTCCACCCAAAGAAGAAAAAAAGACTTTAAAAATTACTTTTGTTAAGTGCAAACTACTAACATCCTGCAAGGAATACAATACTGCTCCAACAGTGAGTTATACTTATGAATATTTATTGTTATTAATCATGTAAAAGGAAACATTCAGGATAACAGAAGGATTCTGGCTTTTCTGACAGATAAACAGGAGACTTTTACTATGGCTTTGTCAGGGGCTGAAGTAAACAGCAAGTAACTTTTAGCTAATTTCAGAACAGTATTTATAGCACAGTAAGCAGAAAAGAACACTTCTCTTGTGATGTTTCATCTGTCTCAAAATTGCAGTATTCATTAACTGAAAGGGGAAGTGGAGCTCCAGACACCTGTTTTGTTTATTAAGCACATGATGGTGAGCAAAGAAGAAAACCAAAACTTTTCGTGGAAAGCTATCTTGCAACATCAGTTATCTGACAGAACAGCTAAGGCAAAAGTTGGAAGAGAGAGTTTCAGAAGTATGCCTCATGTCACATGCAAAAGAACAAGAATGGATCTTCTTTCACAATTGCTCCAGTCCTCAGAGCAAACATACAATATGGCGGATTCCCTTCACAAAACCAACTTCGCATTTATTTAGTCTTAACAAGTAAGCCTGCTCTGACTTAAGAGACAGTAATTTCAGTAATTTTCAGTCACTGTTTCAAGCCAAAACATTTTGGTTGATGTTAGATTTATGAGAGCTTAAGATCCACTCCCATTCTTGTCCATATACATTTTACTATTTAGACTCTCTCAAATGAGATGTTTGAATGAAGACCCTTGGCAAGTATTGTTTAGAGAGACTGCTCACACCGTGGAAGTCCCCGTATTTGTGACTGTAACTTCTTTTCCTCTCATCATCTGTGACTCAATGTCCCAAACTTGCAGTACTTTAACTCTTTCAAGCTTTATGGCTGATATTTCTCTTCCGTAAATGCTTATTCTTACTAAGGATAGCTGTTAAAGTCTACATAATGTTAGTTAGAGGGGTTTTTTTGTTGTTCTTTCTGCCACCCTCCCCCTTTAATTGTTTCCTCTAACAAGCTCCTATACCAATGTATTGCAACTAAATATTACACTTTCTCTATGGAGAACTTCTACTCATGCCTTGCGTACCAGCAGGAGTATGAATGAAGACAACACAGCTCCTGCCACTTGAGGGCCTCCTCTGTTGAGGACCTCTTCTGCTTCTGAGTTTCTCCTTCTAATGCTGAATGCAGGGTTGGTGGCTTACATCCACATTTCCCCAGATGACGTCTTAACAGATCATGCCATACAAGAATTCTCTGGTTTAATTCACAGGTATGGTGAATGTTGTTATCAAATAGCCTTCTCTGTCTTACAGAGGTTTCCTTATGTTTTATCATGGTAATCCTCTTCCTATGGGGAACACAAACGTTTTGGGAGATCATGGAGAGCTCCTGTGTAGGAAAAATGCTAAGAAAATGTTTGTCTTCAGATATGAATTATAAAATGTCATTGGACCTCATTAGGACTTAAATCTAAGGAAGAGACATCAGCCCTGCTGGCTATTCAGAACATACTCACAGTGCTAGTACTGGCATGAGTTAATAGAAAATCCATCCTGCCTTTTGACAGGTTAAGCAACACATTGGAAATAATAAACCAAATGAATACACAACCTTCAACTTCTGTATCATGTGACTCAGCTGGACATAATCGTAATTTCAATTAAAAAACCTTCTCAGACACTAAGAAAAAGAGGTTTCAGGACCCTACAGAAGTCCAAAAAATGTGGAGTATCTTCTCTGCACATAATATTTAAAACCCTAGCAATCAATGCCACCAATGTGGGACGGGAAGCTCATCTAGACCATCCAAGTTAATCATAACATCCTAGAGATACAGGCATCTGTGGTATGTGGCAGAATTGGTTTTAAGTGTTATGGTACCATCTGTTTAGATTTTAGCAGGCAATGGCACAATTAATTTTTATGTAAACCAATAAGAAAGAGGAGGGTTTTCTAAAGAGATTGAATTAATTCTAGTTTTATTCCACTTGTTTGGTCTTCAAACCCATATTTAATATCTCCCAGTATGGTGTGTAATCTTTGCAATTGCCCGATCTTCAAGAAGACATAAATTTTACATCAACACTAATAAAGTTTGTTCCATTTGAATTTTCACAATTCCTGATAGTCTCAAAAGATAATGCTTCCATTAGCAAAATTATAAAAAAAAATAAGCAGAAAGTTTAATGTTTTAGACCCTGAATAATACAAAGAAATCTAGTGTCTCTTTCCTTGGTGCTTCTTTGATATAATTAGGCAATAATCAATGTTCTCGGGTTGCAACGATTTGCAGGTGGCAGAGAAGAAACGGGAAGGAGAAAGAACCTACTGTATGTTTCACTGACCTATTTATAATGTCCCTTATGTCTGCTGTATCGACATTTGCTTCCAAGCATGATGTAACTAACTGCTAGGCTGAGTGGTGAGACTACTTAGTTGGTCACAAGGGGCATACAGTTTCATTAACTACCACTGAAAACTTTACAGGTGCCTTTTCAGTTTACACGTGCCCTCCCCAGAGTCCAGGCCCTGATCTGCTATGCTACATGCACTGCTGCAGTGTTGGAAAGGTTGTGGCTGCACTTCTCTGTCTGCAACCATGAAAAGTAAGATATTCTTATCTAGCTGGAGATGAAAAATAAGACTATCTGTACAAAGCCTTTAGATCCCTATTCATATTCAAAGTAGAAGTAATTTTTACCAATAATTTGCACACATTAATTGTCCTATTATACTTCTTATTGTAAGGAGATCTAAATAATAAAACTAGCAAATATCTGCTACAACTATACCACAGCAAGATTAAATCAATTCCTCAAAATTCATAGCATGAAAACAATTGGAGCTTTAGTTTTGATTTTTTTAAAAAAATAAAAATAGGCATTTTTTTCAGTTAGCAAAGTGATTTCTTTTTAAAAATTGCCATTTTCTACTTTGAGCAGATTCCCAGTTTTTTCATTGTTCGTGAAGGGAAATTGTTAGCAGAAGCAAAACATACCTAGTCACGACTTGTATTTAGAAAGTTAATCATTCACTTTTATATCGAAATGAAGCTTTGGCAGTTATTTTCTATACTAATATGTGCTGAAGAACATAAAATTTGCAAAATATAGCAACAAAAAAATAAGATTGCAACAGAAATGGACACAAAATCTCAGAATAAACCTCAATTCCTCTTTCCCCAGCAGAGATCCGCCTGGAGAACTGGCCTGATAGAAATATTCCTGGGTGATTGCTGTCTTTCCCTCAAAAGCCCATAGGAGAAAGGAATAACAAAAAAATCTTTTAGTCTTGGAAGAAACTGTGTTTGTATGGCCATGTGTGTAGGTTTCATTGATAAGGATCATTCCCAGCCCAGTCCTTTAGTTCCTTATTGGAAAATATCTTCCACTCTCTAATATACAGGTATTTCTTGCATTTTAAGACTTACTTCTTGTTCTGTTTTCTGAAGACATGAAAATATTTTTACCTTCTTGCAGCAATCTGATGTGTGTCATGTTAGCATGTCTCTCCTAGATCTTTGCTTGTCTACAATAAATTGCCCCAGGTCTTTCAGTCTTTTCTCCCAAGTGATCTTTCTTCAGTTTTTAACTGTTCTTTTCTACACTACAGTTCATTCAGTTATTTATTGATGTGATATACACTTAACTAGGAACCACTAAGTCCTGAGGAGCTCTGCATGTAATGAGGCTCTGATCTGCAAATCTTCCCTCTAGTTTGGAGCATTTATGCTAACAAAATTAATGCATATACAAATATATGTACAGTAAAATAGATATTCTATATCAAGATACATAATATAGATTTTTTTCTCTCTAAAAAGGAACAAATTGATTATTTGCTCTTGCTCTTCTCACGCTCCTCTTCCTTCCTCTAGAAAGGGTTGTTGTGTTCACTGTTTTTGCTGGTGCTGTCTCAAGCCTTTCCTCTCTTAACTTCCCACCCTATTTCCAAGAAATATATAGGAACTCACTATTTTGAACACTGTCAAATGTAGTTAAATCTGTCAGAACAGTTGAAGAAATCATGTATGAAGCCGTAGGGAGAAAATTTTCCCTCACTCTCTAGAAATTAGTGTGTATATATTCCCATAGTGATGTAAGTGAACTGAAACTTTGAAACCTTCTGACTCCTAGACTTGCTTAATCTCAGTTTATCTCCATGATGATTTGTCTGCCATGAACTCTCTTTCTTTCAGAATTAAGCTTACTTTATGTAAGTCTCTTCTGATTTTCCTCCCAAAATAAATATGAACATTGTTTTTTCCTTTAATAATTTGGTAGTTAAGATCAACCCCTTGTTAGTTTTGCTAAAATCAGAACTAAATTCTCCTTCTTTTCATATGGGATAACTATGTCTGATGTTTGCCTTCACAAGGCAGTTAGTCGGGCATCATTACTAGTGTGATAAATCTAATCTCATTGCTGGTGAAGATTTTGAGAGACAAGGCTCAGCACACTGTTTTGTTAACCACAAATCTCCCCTGCTCTGTCTTACATACTAGCTGTTTGGGTTTTGTTTTTTTAAGAATTTCTTATTTTAACTGTTTGCTAGTAATTATCAAGTAGGTGTGACTACAAAGAACTATCATTCTTTAAAAAGTTTAAAATAAGTCAGGGAAGCTTAAAATTGCACAAATATTTGCAATCTAGTACTAATGTTAAGCAATCATATAAATATGGACTAGGAGTCCAGCGTATAATAGAACTTGATGAGCTTGTAGAAGCAGTCTGTTGCCATGTCAGGGCTGGGGGCAGCTGACCATGCTGCCTGACTACAGAGTGGCTCAAGAAAATCCTTTTAAGCACTGAAGAGGAGATGAAAAAGAAGAAATTGCCTTTCATCTCACCTACTCAAGCATTGTGTTGGTAAATATTAGCAAACATACAAAGGGATTGAATGGCAAAATACTTTAAAGCCTAAAATGTCCTGAAACAAATAACTGCAAGAACAAACCTGCAGAGTGGCTGAATAAATATCTGGCTATGACAATAACAGTGTATTAATCAGCTCTGGATCCAACACAACTACTGGGGTGCGGCCTCCTGCATTCTTAAGCATTGGTACTGAACCAAATCATGTAAAAATCCTGTTTTAATGAATAAAATACTTTTCTCACTTTTATTTTCCAGATTCATCCACATGGGACATCTTTATGGATTCATTCTATTTTTCCCTCTGAAATGTTCAATAATGTTTGGTGACTCTTTTTCCAAGAAGTAGAAAACATTCTTTAAAAAAAAAACCTCTACAGAATTTAAAAAAAAGACCATAGCGGTGTGTAACCTGTGCTGCTTGCTCCCTGGTATGTACCCTAAGTGAGCCTGATTCACGATTCTAGTCCATTTCCTCGCAGCTAAATATGTTCTTGACTCATAAAAAAAAGGTCTTATCAGTGGTTTGGGTTGGAAGAGAATTAAAGATCATCCAGTTCCAACCCACCTGCTATGGGCAGTGACACCTTCTGTGAAGATGTTTGTGCTCCAGGTGCGAACTCTGTGAAGGAAGACAGCAAACCATAAGCCACATGCTTTGACTATTGTTGTTTTCTGGGTGCCGACTTCTTCCACCAGACTCACAGGTTTAAAACTGTGACTGACCCACGGAGACACTGTTGTTAAAAGAGAAATAATACATGCAGTCCAGAATGGCTTCCTGTACACTTTAATTAAAGTATCTTTCCTGGCAGGTTTAAAGCAAAACCAATGACTTTTCCATCCAGATTTCTGCAAGAAAATCTGGAAAACCTCTTTCGGGGAAACCTGTGCTTCACCAGAATGACTACTACAATGCCTGGACTTTACACCAGCCCGGTGGCAGCAATGTTGGAGGCAGGACTGAGAATCCTCTCAGAGCACTGTTAAGAAAACAGCATCTGCGATAAAACTACCCACCCTTACTGTGTGGCAGCCTTGTGGTCTGTAGGACTTCCCATCCTTGGCTGATAAAATCTCAGTATTAAGAAGGAACCCAACTTATCTGCAGTTTTTATGTTTTACATTTGGGGTTTTTATTTGTTCTCATTTGGTCAACACTTTCAGAGTTTGCCAGCATCTCAGTTCTCATTTGTAGCATGTGGCTTTGGTGGGCGGGTGGAACTTTATTCACAGAGTCAAAGTTTTGTTTTGAGACATACAGATGATGACTACTTTTGCTTTTTTAGCACTGTCATAGCAAGGAGCAAAATGTTTCACAAATGTTTTGCGTCCTGTTTTTACTTAGTTATGTGCTTTCCTCTTTTAAAACAGATTGTATGTATATTTGTTTACACAGCCATAAAATGTGTATTTGTGTTTGACCAAACATCATTTCTTTCATTTGTTCTGTCCCATGGTAGCAGCTGTTGCACTGATCACGGCTGGATTCCTGCTGCAGGAGATCCAGCCACATCTCTTTGAGACTCCCCACAACTGTATCTTAGCAATCTCTCTGCTTGCTTCAGCCCACCTATCCAGCAACACCATACATATCTTTCCCTTAGATAAACTTCCCACCTGATTCAGGAAGGTTTGCTAACTTTCTAACACCATCAAATAAATAATCACATTCAGTAGTAAAACTCTGAATATCACTTGATTGTGTTTAGCGGTTGTCTGATTCTGTAGCATTCTTGAGTGGTCTTCCCATCTATTATTGTTCACAATAAGGAAAATCTTGCTGATGTTTAAAGAACACAGAATTTATGGAGAGGATATTTGGCAATGCTATTATTAGACTTTTCAGAAGTAACAGCTGATACAAGGTGTACTTACCTAATGTAGGCCACCTATGACAAGAAATGTGAAAACCACCTTTGGATGTGAATGATGGATCAGTGATTCTTTTAACTGATATCAGGTAACTTTTAGGGCAGGAAGACAGAACATAAGCATAAACCACGTGGCTACTAACTTCAATTAAACTGAGGGGAAAGGGAGGGTTAGGGCTTGTTTTTCCTGTTGGATAATCGGTATCATGGGTTTTTGCCAGTTCAAAAAAGGTCTTCTCTGAACTGACCTGAATTTTAACAGCTTGGCTTCGTCAGGAGGTATGCAGGGTTTCTGGGGACTCCAACTTCCGCAACAATACTGGTCATTAACCCTTAATGACCTTTACGATCATAATCAGAGCTGAAAGGGTGCAAGTAATGCAAATGACAAACTCATAGCAAAACTGACTTTCTGCAGACCTTCAAAAACACAGTCCGCTGGTAAAAAAATACAACCTTGTTTGTTTTTTTTAGTCAGGCTCCAGGGCGGAAGCCACCGTGCTCCTTTCCACTGGGTTTATTAAGCAAAGAGCACCTGGCTCTGCTTTTCAAAACCGACATTTGCTTCTCTTTCTCCCATTAAAAATGCAGACTTCACAGCAGTTTTCTCGGGTGTTTTCGTAGTATATAACCTAAATCCCCTCGCCCCTCTCCCTACCGGTCTCCGCAGAAAGCCGGCCGAGGGCGAAGGCTGGCGCAGCGTGCAGGGAGCCGCCCGGCTGTGGCGGCCCTCGCTGCGGGACACACGGGCGATGCGGAGACCTTCGTTTCTTTCCCTCATTTCATGAAATACTCTAGCACATTGCTCTGCCTTCCCGTTCTGGGCCGTCTGCCTCCATCCCGTCCCGGCACAGCAGGAAGACAGCTGTGACGGGAAGTTCAGGTGATCCTCTGTGCCCAACACACAACACGCACGAACGCCAGGGCCAGCCTCCAGTCCTGCGGAGCTCCCCGGGACACGCAACATGCAAGCCGCCCGTCGGACTACAACTCCCGGTGTGCTTTGCGCGCGAGGCAGCGCGGACCTTGGAGCGCGATGGAGCGCAAGACTTGCTGGAGCATGCAGTACGTCCGGGCGAGTGTCCGGCCCCGCCTCCGCCCGCGCGACTGGCCGAGGCCAACGCTCCCGCCCGCCGCGATTGGCCAGGGACGCGACCCGCCCAGCCCGAGGTTGACCCGCTCCGCACGGCACGCGCCGCAATCACAGCGGCGCCAGCTCCGTAGGCAGCGTGGTAAGGGGTGGGTGGACGGGGCCGCGCCGGGAGCCGCCTTTCCTGGGGAGGGCTTTCTCCCAGCCGGTGGCTGGCTGTTCCCGGGAGACGTGCAGGGGCGGGGGGAGCCGCTTGAGGGTGCCGGCGGAGCTGCCCGCGGAGCTGCCGCAGGTTGGGTAAGAGCGGCCCCGGTTGGTTTCCCTGAACGGCTTCGAGCTCGTCCCGCAGCCCCCGGGGATGTTCGGGAGCCCCGACCCTCGCCGGCGCTGCGACGAGGTCCGGGGGGTCGCAGAAAGGGTCCGAGTCTCTTCGCTGCATCCGCAGCGCTGCGTCCCCGGTGGTGCCTCCGATAAAAGGGGCTCGGGCGCGGCTGCCGCCCGGCGCGGGGCCCTCGGGCTCGGCATCCGCGGCTGTGCTCGCCCTTCTGCAGGGGCTGCGCCGGGAAAGACGTGGAAGTGGCTCGTTTGGCGGGGATGCTCGGGACTGGCGCAGGAGCGAGTAGGGAGCAGGTTTCGTCTCCGCGAATGTTTTTAACAGGGAAAACAGGGAGTAAGAGTTCATGGATTTTCTACGCGGTACCGGGCGGGGGTCGCTGCTTTGCCTAGGAAGGTGGCTGAGTCCCCATCCCTGGAGGGGTTTAAAAGACGGGCAGACGACTTCCTTAGGGATGTGGTTTCATGGTGGGCAGGGACGGTTGGACTCGATGCTCTCAAAGGTCTTTTTCAGCCAGACGATTCTGTGGTTTCCTTTGTAGCTGGTGGCAGTCTGGCCGTAACGCCAAGGTCTTCTTGGGTTTAGCAGCACCACGAGTTCCTCGCTAGGATGGGACAGCACCGTGTCGGGTGCCTGTATTTGGGGGCCAAAACAGAGGTTACAGCGAAGATCTGAAACTCTTAAGATAAACTACTAAAAGATGGGAATCTCAGACTTTCTGTATAAACACTTCTACAGAATTTCATTCTGTCCATGCTCCAAACATTTCATGCAATGTAACAAAGTTATTCATGCAGTGTTGCAGTAGATGTTTTTTTCTGCCATCAGAATGTGATTGCAGAGGCTTTGTATGTTTTCAGACAGATACAAAAGTAAATAGCAGAAGCAGTTTTACTGAAGCTTTAAGTACTGCCAGATTTGAATCTGGGCTTCTTGAAGTGCACAGAAAAAAAGGAATCCTCCTAAAGCAGGTGTATTACATTATCACCATCCTAGGGAGCGTACAGAATGATTTTAATTATAGTGGTTTTTAGTTATACCTCCTGACCTCATAAATGGTGCCATTTCTTTGTTCCTGAGAAAGACGAATCTACAAACAGTAGAATGAACTTTATTTAAAATAGCTTTTAAATACCTTTATTTAATGTTTAAAAATGTTTTAAATCATCCTGAATTAACATAATTACAAATACTTGTTTTTACATTAAAAGTCACTTATCTCAGTAGCTGTACTATTTTACTTCAAGTTCTCATCAAATTAAGCTGATTCATAATATGGTTACAAGTGGACTTTGTACAGAATTGTTCTGCAACAGAGGCCATAATCTCCTTCAAAATGTAACTTATCAAAGTTTACAGTGATAATGACTTTATCTTTCTATCATACAAATGCATGAAGAAAAATCAGACTAATTCCTAAGGGGTTTAGGTGCTTTGGTTTTCATAGCAACCAGCACGGTATGTAAGCAGAACATTGCTGACAGAGAACTACAGACCAGTAGAAACTGGTAGTTTCCTGTGAGGAGGGCTATTCTAAGTCACGCATTTTGTGGAAATCGACATTAAATATTACAGAGACAGGCAATCTACAAACACTGTGTGGGAGAAGAAATTGTTACTTGATTCTGAAAACTAGAATACTAGTGGTCGTAAGAAAAACAGCTGCAAAGAAATAGAGATTTCCAAGAAAAACTGGAATGATCAGCTGAAGGCTGTTACTTCTTCCCAAGATTACTGTAACTCACATTTCACATGAAGGGAAAATGGATGTATGGTTTCTGCTTATATAGCTCTTACAGTCTGTGCTTGAGGTATTTGGAGTTTAAGCTACCGAAAATGTGTGAACATTACTATAAACACTAGTGGAAAATACTTTGGTCAGCTCAAATGCCTCTCTTTAGGGTGATTTCCTGTTGTTCTAAGGTTAATGATCTTAGTGGACTGTTTTCCCCAAAGGAGAGTTGAGAACTTGGAAGCGGGCTGTTGACCAGAATTGTTCTAGCAGCAGCCAGCCACTTCTAGATGTGGTCTTAAGCATCCCTCTCTTTATCAAGTCAGAGATGTGTACTAGCCCTGTAATGGGAAGTGGTCAAGGTACTTCTGTCAGGAAAAACAAGTTTTAAAGAGCTGAGTGAAGTTTTCTGGCAAGTCCCACCCAGTTCTGGCCATGCTTCTTTTGGAGGCAAGGTGTGCAGCAGCCTACGTGTGTGTGTGTGTCTACATTGTGGTTCTGTGTGTGTAGATCTGATGGTGAACCCAGTATGTCTGCGACGTGAGCCTTTTTCCTGAGCAGGACTCCAAAGCAAAGTTAATTAACTCTTCTACCAGGAAGACTAGGCAGAGCTGATCAAATAATCTCATATTTTGTGGGGGGTCAGACAAAGCTCTAAAATGACCTTGAAGTGAATTTTCAGTTCTTCCATGCAGTTTCACTCTGTGTGTATTTAGGATTGTGTGTGACAGATCTTTGATTCCTTGCTTTTAGAAAAAGGCTTTTTATATGCCTGTGGTAAGCTGGTCAGCTGAGCTTGTTTCTCTTCTAATATGACCTGAAGACATAGCATGTGAGGGGAACTTTCAGCTGTAGGTCAGGAACTCATTCAACACAACTCTGAACACAATCTTTTAAATTGCCTGGCTTGGGACTCAAAGGTTTTCTTTAAAACAAACAAATATGGGGGAGTTGTGAGGGTTTTTTTTTTCTTTGCTTGTTTCTAACTGTTAAAAATGCATATTCCCGCTGCACATGTATTTAATGATTAAACCTATTTTAAATGGTACTCATAGAACCTTGGGCAATTGAACATTTATTAATCATGGCTTGTTAGTGGTGGTATGTTTTTTCATTTCTTTCTGTTAGTTTGATTTGCTTATACTTTAGGAAAAGACATATCAGGGGCATTAATATCATTAATTAGTATAAAAGAGGTTGGTTCTATTCTAAATAACCCATGACAAAACATGGGTTTTTCTAACAAATGTTTCTTGGTGTTTGGATGTTTGTTTGGGTTTTGTTTCTTTTTTTTTCCCTCCCTGGGCCTTCTGCATTATTCGTAGTTTTATCTCAGCAGAGGTGAAAAATCTGAGGATGTGGGTATCGAAGTACCACCTGGGAGACTGTTGAACCCGTGGAGGCACTGCCTGAGGGGCTTGATAGCTTAAATCATCCTTCCAGATGTGGCCCTACGCTTTTCTGTTGTGGGCTTGTTTGCAGGCAGAATGGAGGGCTGGTTCCTGGTACCCCTGTGTCCTGCACAGTGCAGCCCCGTGCAGAGGTACTGACTGGGGTTCTGAGAGCTTTGGATTCATGTTTGTATAGTCCACTCTGTGAACTCATCCAGAAAGACATTCCCATCAAAATGTTTCTTATTCAGGACTTTGCACTCCATAGTAATTTTTTTCTGAAGCTACTTCCATCTCCATTGCATGGTGTATCTGCCAGTCACTGGCAGCCGGTGGCAGTGACTGACTGTTTCCATGGGATGGATACCCGTCTACTAGAATCTGCCTTGAAATTAGCCATCCAATTATAGGTCCCAGTGAACAGCTGGCAGCCACACAGATTCTGCCGATAATGTCCTGGATTCAAATTAATGATTTACATCTCAGAGCTAAGCATCACGTGAAGGGATCTCCAGCCCTTCTGCAATCATTTGAGCCATTTTTTTCTCTTTGTATTTTTCATATAAATGTGAGTAATGTTTTAGTAGGAGAAATGAAAAGTTATGCTTCAGTGAACAGCAAAAGTTTCTTTTTATGAAACAGATACTGAGCTCTGAGGAGTCTGTTTGTATGAAATTTGGTTCCATATTCCAGTAAATCAAACTCAAGATTTCTATGCAGATCATCGAAAATATATTGTTTTTCTTTTCTTGTCTAGTAAGTGACTGTGCCCCTGTACTCAGCACTGGTGGGGCCACACCTTGAGTACTGTGTTCAGGTTTGGGCCCTCACTACAAGAAGGACACTGAGGTGCTGGAGCGCGTTCAGAGAAGAGTGAAGGGGCTGGAGAACAAGTCCTGTGAGGAGCAGCCGAGGGAACTGGGGTTGTTTAGCCTAGAGAAGAGGAGGCTGAGGGGAGACCTCATCATTGTCTACAACTTCCTGAAAGGAGATTGTGGCAAGGTGGATGCTGGTCTCGTCTCGCAAGTGACAGATGATAGCATGAGAGGAAATGGCCACAAGTTGTGCCAGGGGAGGTTGAGATCAGACATTAGGAAAAATTTCTTTACTGACAGGGTTATCAGGCACTGGAATGGCTGCCCAAGGAGGTGGTTGAGTTGCCATCCCTGGTGTTTAAAGGTGTTTAAAAGGCGGGTAGATGAGGTTTCTTCTTAAGAAATGGTTTAGTAACGGGACAGGTATGTTTGGACTTGATTATATGAAAGGTCTTTTCCGACCAGGTGATTCTAAGAGTTAGATACACCTGAAACTGAATATAGGGAATAGACTTGTTGGCCCATAGCGTATTGTGGTGCTTTACAAAAGTTTTGAACGGTTTGGTCTGAACCTTACCTGATCTGTAGGTGACAGAATAGGTGAGTTTTATGGATGTTGTAAACACTATATACCTTCAAGGCGGTTGTTAGCAAGTAATTTGTCTTAATCATCTGAAGAACTGACAAGACAGGGCAGAGTGCCATACCAAGCCACCTGTCGCTGTTTGGCAACAATAATGATGAGAATTTACACTTCCAGCTCAACATGAGATACTGTTTATAAAACTGAGAAAAATTCTGCTTATTCCTTCATACCACTTAACCGCTCAATTAGTTAATAATTCAACAAACCCTTAATTTTTAAATTGTGTACTGTTCTTGCTTCCAAATCTTGTGCTTTCAGGCAGGGATGAGAGTGGCTTATTCCTGAAAGATAAATTTCCTAGATCCAAATGAGTTTTTGGAAGAAGCTGCGTCATAGCACTTAACATTTGGTTCTGTCTTTTCCTTTCTGTTCTGGAGTTTTTTGTGCATGGTCACAGCTCTTCCTACAGGAGCTGGTATGCTGACTTGAATCCCTTTACTTTGTGCTAGCTCCATTAAAAAAAAAATCCCCGAATTCAGAAAATTTATATAATATGTTTTTCATACTACTGCCTGCAAGTCTTAATCTTAGTGACCAGTAGACTGAGTCTTGGAAAGACCCATACTATGTGTTACGTTTGCAGTCTCTGCTGTCTGCAGCTGCTTTGGAGGTGAGTTGCCTACTTCTCTGTTTCAGCCTCATTTGAGTGGCTGCAGATGGATGGTTTTGGCTGTGGGGAACTGAGGCTAATTTAGATACTGTTTAGTTGTTTGGTTTAGTGGTAGCTTTGACATCATGCCTTGTGTCAGTGTCATATGACTTGAGAGTTTCCAACTTTTATTCCAGGGAAAACTGTGCTAAAGTAGACTACTGCACATTCTTACTACAACACCTCTTACATACATGATCAACTCACAGAATCTAGTTTTCGTAAGTAGGCCAGTGTAAAATCCCATCTCTCAGTGCCTGAGGAAGTACGAAATTTTTGTGCAGGTACCAAGAACGTGCAATTCTTCAAAGGAATTTGCTTTATGAGTGAGGATGCATTGGATGCAGCAGACCTGAAACAGTGACCAATATACATAGCACCACTGCCACCACCATCCCAAACAACCAGACGCAAAGCAAGCCTTTGCTTAGATATGGCCAGATTGTTTGCTTTTATAGCAAACACTTTGTCGGGCAATCAAGGTGCTCAGGAAGATCACTAGTGAGTACAATACTTCTGGTCCTCTCAAGGAAGCACCAAGAACCATTTCTGCGTGGGCTAAAACCTCCTTTCTGGCTCGTGCTTTTCTGAATTTCGTGTCCACAGGCTTGGAGCCAGTTCACTCGCTGTGCACCTCGTGCAAACACTTAACCATTGCGCAAAAAAACCCTGAAAATGCTGTTCTTTTATGTGGTACTGGCTCACATTTGCTCTCCACTAGCATAACAGGGCGCACAAATAGCATGAGGCTCTTGCAGTCTGCACTTCTCCCAACCCCAGCACTTAGGGCTGTCTTTTGTGCAGAACAGGGACATGGCCTCTCTCTACCCTCTCTGGCCTTGCAGGCACAGAGAGCTCTTGTGACGTTCTGACCGTCCAACTCCCAAGCAGTTCTCCACATCTGTGCATCCTTGTGCCTGCATCATTTGGGATTTGACTCGATAATAATGGGCTAATTGCCAGTGAGTGGAAACAAGTCAACTGCATAAGCAGTGACCAAGAGAATAGTATTAATCTGAAAAAGTTCTCTTCGTGTGGTACTTGATATTGAGGCTTGCTCTGTATTTGAGGCTTATTCATTACCAGCTGTTGGAGAACAAAACAGCCAGCAGGAGCTGAAAGACTTGGTTGTCCTATTCAGAATTGCTTTCAGTCAGATTTGAAAGCTGACAGAAAATTCTTGTAGCTAGTAGCAGCATGGTGCTAAATGACTATATAACCAGTAATTGTATTGTGGGCTGAATGGTCTGTAAAATATACAAAAAACCCAGAAGCAAGGAAAGCTTCTGGTTGTAATACTACTGGTATTTGGTTTATTTTTGACTGATGTTCTCTGATTTACTTCTCTCAAACTTCTCATTAGGGTTTTGTTTTTCTTCCATTTGTGGAGTAAATAAAGAAGAGAGATGATATTGAAGGCAATTGTGCTGCTGGGCTGTGCTCTGGGCATCAGCCCATTCCCCATGAAAGAACCAGAAGATGGAGGCAAGCACTGGGTGGTGATTGTTGCAGGTTCGAATGGCTGGTACAACTATCGACACCAGGTAAGGACTACTATTACCACATGCCGCACTCCAGAAAATGACTGCTTTGGGACTTAAGGCCAGATGACACCTGCCTAGACTACTTCATCCCTTTTGTTGCTTGGACAAGTGCTTCTAATTATAGACTTCCAGGACTGTGTGAAGTTTTCAAAAAAAACTAACAGCAAGATCTGCTCACAGCCTGGTCTTAATTCTTGTTGTTCTCATCTCAAGAATTCTTCTCCACTGCTCCTACTCTTTGAATTTTTTTTGCTTGCATCTTTGTCTAGTCTTTAGTCTTTTGAAAAGCTGTTCGTAGCAGGAAGAGCTATATTCTTCCTCTAATCACGCTTCTGTGTCCTGGGAGATTTGTATCATTTAGGCTAAATATTCTGTTACTAGGTTAGAGGATCTGACCCCAACTTGAAACTGAACAAATGGTATCTTGAATTAAACCTCATTTTGAGACACATATGTTTCTTTCCATTTGTTTTCCTCTCTTCCTTGTGTTATGAAAAGCTTCCTTTCTTCTCTCCAGTTACAAAATCTGCAAAGGCTGCAAATGCATGGTATTTTTTGTGGGATAGAGGACATGGAGAACGAGGTTCTTTTTAACCTGAATTAGTTTGCTCCTTATGTTCGACAGCATGGCCTGAGAGTTGTGTTGGCACAACAAGAGTACAGTGCATTGGGGTGCGGGGATCAGAGTGAATGGCAGAAAGAGGTGAAGAAGGAACAGAAGCTCCTGAGTTTGAGACTACTGCTAAAGCCACTGTGTTGTGGAATTGTGGTCTGAGTGTGAATGTCAGGATGGACAGGATTAAACCCAAGGGACTTAACTCTAAGTTTGAGACTTATAATCAGCAGTCAGGAGACTACTGCAGTGCTTCCCTTTGGGGAATTCTTGAGCAATCCCTTAAACAGATTAATCTACATTTAAATGCAGGTTTTGCTCTAAACGTGGAACTGCCTCTTGATTTCCTGGAGAACCCAGTCCATTTAATTCTGATTTATGTATACGTATGTGTATTTTTAAAATGCTGGAAGAACAGCTTACTATGCTATTGTTGGTTCAGGTCAACAGAAATTCAAACACTGGTATACAATCCAGCATTTTAAAAGTTAAACTGTATTAAATATACTGTGTACGTGTATCAAGCTGATTTGCTGAACACTGAAAACTTATATTAAAAATAACAAATACTTTGAAACTGCCTGTAAATTCTAGAGAGGTTTAATGCTCTATATTAGTGTTAAATGAAGAAGAAATGAGCCTTCCACGTTGGGCACACTGTTTTATGTTTGTTTCTTCTCCTCCTCAGCTCACAATCAGTTTGTAACTTTCAGCACAGTGATGAGCTTAAAACAAAATGAACCAGACTGATGACCTTGTTGCACCTGAAGAACCACCTGTTACTGGCAAATGCTAGCTCAATACTTTGATAAACTGGTTTTAGGGACAGTTCCTTGCACTGTGGCTCTTCCCTGATAACCACAGCTGGAATATGACAGCGTTAATATAAACTATTCCTATTTCAATTATATCTTAAGATATTTTTAAAGTTGAAATTGGAAAACAATAATGAAAATATGAACATTGTATTTGATCACTGCTTGCCTTGAGGTATCTAAATATAATTACTGAGTTGTGCTCTGGTTGTTGCTATTGCTGTATAACCAGTCTCACTGGCTCCCTTCCACTTTAGGAGGAGTTATTACAACAACATTCAGTCTTTAAATAAAACTACATTTTGAAGTTATGGCTCATGACAATTCCTTTTCTACAGTTGCCTAATTATAGAGTTTTTAACCTTTCTGTCAGTGGGCCTTCAATGGAAAGTATATCTGTGAAGGTATAATGGAGTTATGGAGAATACAAGATGAACTCTTACTTATTTGTGTCCAAAAATAAGTCTTTTGAACATAGCAGTTTCATAGAAGCAAAAACTTCTGAGCGAGGTCATGCTTTGCAGACATTTTAAGTAATAGCTTTTCAAGGTTAGGAAAAAGAGAACAGGATTTCTTTAAACACCTTCATTTTCAAGGTAATATTGACCAACAATGCAAAATATTTACAATGTCAGATTGGTTTGTATGTCAGTCCTAGAAATGTCTGTATTTTAACATCTACCACTTCCTTCAGGTAGGATTTGGGAAAATAGAACATACCAGTAATAATCCTATTAAACCTATGAAATCAGCATAATAAAATAAGAGAGTCTGCCTGAAGGATCCTTCAGAATGTGGCTGAGCTCCTACTCCTGAACAAGATGCTGTGCCTCTAACTTGATGCAGTGCGTCAGCAGCCTGTGCTGTCTTGCCTGGCAGCTGTTTGTGACCTATCTTAAGGGCCTGACAGGAGTAAGGAGGGGATACTATGAGACCTAACAGTTAGTCGTGGAAAATTCACTCTGTGTGTGCCACCAAGTGTAATCCAGGGAAGAGTGCCTTAGGCATCCGAAATTTGGAAAACTTGTTCCCAGCAAAACTGACCGAACTGCAGGCTTTTAGGAGAGTTGTACAGAGGAGGAAGTGTACTACAGAAATGTCAGGAGTTAGAACCGGTTATTGGAAACGTTATGCAGACCGATAAGCGTGTCTTTGTGTGTGTTAGTGCTCCCTACCTTCCTACAGTGGAAGCAGATCCACTGTAAGTATTTAAATTATATGCTTAAGTTGCTTGCAGTGGAACCAGGCATAGCACTCAGACTTCCAGTTCTGTGCTTCATCCATCATGAAAATAATTCCATAGTGAACAGATGTGGAAACACATGTTATTTTTGGTAAATACTTGTACTGATAGAAAGCATCCAAGATTGCAGGTTTGTGAAATTCTTTGCATTCTAAGGGAGAAACTGCAGAAGAAAATGTGTAGTACTCTTAGATAACTTTCCTCCTGCTACCACTTTTCTTCCTCAGCTTCTCCAATCTAGCCCCATGTGCAAGTGAAGTTTTTTATTACCAGACTCATTGCTATTCTCTGTGTGCAGCTAAGGACTCATAATGTCCCTTTGTAATTTGAGATTTCAGCTGACACATCTCTGGGTTTCAGTTGCTCAGTTCAGCTGTTCAGGGTACAGTTAATACATGAGGTTGCATATTTGTGTTACATACACACAACACAGTGAAAACATACTCTACAGAAGGCAACAGTAGTTACATGATGGCAGGATATGTTCATCTGACTAAACAACCATAAAAGGGAGAGAAGAATATTACACCTTCAAAAACGTCTCTGATTTCATACATGAGAATTTGTGGGGAAAATAGTCCATCATTGTGTGCTGTACATATCCCATAAACAGTGAATTTATAAAGATTGTGCAGACCATGGAAACACTAAGTTTTCACCTGCAACCTCCAGGAATCTGAAATTCCTTCTAAAACTAATTTCCAATCCACTGTCAGTGGTGTAAACCTCAAGTGTAGACAAGATAAGTAAAAAACCACTGTTTGCACTGTGATATTTACACCTTGCAGGCACTTGTTTCCTCTGCAATAGTTATTTCCTAAACAGGATGATCTAAACTTCTTACACCTTTTATCTCATCAAGTTTCTAAAATAAATATAGTGTTTTAAATAGTATACAGCCCAATGTGATAGGCTTACTGTCATTGTAAAACTGGCTTGTGTATCGCATTATGCTTGTGGCTTTTCAGTTCTTCAGTGTTTTTACCCATCCCTTAGTGGTTTGATTAGAGTTTCTTGGACTTTGCAAGGACTATTGGTGTGCTCATCAACTGTTATTGTGACTTCTCTGTAGCAGGTTTTTAATTACCAGACTGATTGCTGTTCCCTGAATGCAACTAAGCACTTGTAATATATGCCAGAAAGAGTACTACCTGGATTCCTTGTGAAAGGTCAGCTCTCCACTAGGCAAAGAGCTAGAAGATATATCTCTCGAAAGCTTAGTGACATATGTGGGCAAATGCAGCACTAAATGCTACTGGTAAATTTAGAAAAGAAGCCAATAAACTGGTTCTCCTAGAAAAAATAGGATTCTGTATATACTTCTTCCTCTCCTGGGAGATGGTCATTCCAGTCTACTCAAACCTAAAGCCGGCTTCACAAACATCAGAGAGGGAGACAGACTTTCTGGATACTCCAAAAAGCATAGTCAACGGAAAATCCTGGTGTGAAACACAGTCTTACTAAAGACAGAGTACGTACTTGAGGAAAAAAATAGCTGAAAAAGTCTGGGAAAATTAAAATGCAGAAAATAAAAACATTTGAATTTGCTTACATGGGTCTATTTCCAGTTCTTGTTGGGCCGGCGACTGTATTTTGGGTTTTGAACACTACCAACCAGAGCAGTATCTTAGTCCAGGACAGTCCTAAATTCTCCAGTTTTTCAGGTAACAGCTGATAAGGATGCCTTGGCTATTTGGCCTCAATTGACTTTTTGTCACTGTGCTTATAAAATAGTAACTGGAGCTGCAGGAAAACCTATCCTAAGTTACAGTTTTTGGCTGATTCACTGATGCATGTTTAAGCAGTGAAACATGACTGGTAATTCAGATGTATTCTCCTGTGCTTGTATGCTAGAATTCATTCTTAATTTGTCATTTCAGTGTACCTGTAATGGGAACAGTGCCACTTTACAATGAAGCTGACAGCTTATTACACGTGCTTTTTAGCCATGAACCTAGCAGTCATAAGACCAGAAGTAACCAATTTCACAGATTTCCAGGCTTTTCCCTTTAGGAACTATTTATGCATGCATGTGTCATACAGCAACTTGATTTTTCCAAAAATCCCCACCTGCCCAAGCAGTCTACTTGAAAGCTGTGTCACTCCAATGCACAAACAGCTGTATAGGAGAGGAAAGCTTGGGTGTTTGGTTTTATTCATGGTAGAATTTCCCCAAAATATACATTTTGGGAAATAATGTGCCTATGCCAGGAAAACAGGGGAATTCCACCTCTGATCCCTATGTTTTCGAGATCTGGAAGGTAATTATTTTAGCAGTTCTTCCATAGAAACTTGCTGATGTAGCAACAGATTTAGACTAACCTGGAGATGAAAGGTCTGACTGATGCCATTAGCAGTGTCCAGTTTGGAGCTGGCATGTGAGGTCAGTTGTACATAGCGGCTGTACAGCTACACCTTCTCTTCTTCTGTTCTTCTGCGCAGGGCAGGTGCTACCCAGCCTAAATCATTGCCACAAAACTGTGATTTGCATTTAGAGGTTGTTTATCCAATAAATGTTCATAGCATTCATTTCACATACTAAACCAACAAGAATAATAGCAACAAGAGACCTGGAGCGATGTTAGTTGTCTCTTTTAGGATGGTTTACAGGTGCAGCTATGCCAGATATACTTCTGGAAGAAACAAGGCTAAAATATAGCAATATTTGACAGTTATACATCAACAGGAAATAATCTCGATTGAGATACACCTTCCTGCTACCAGCAAGCTATTTCTATTTTCCTATTCTGTTCAGGCTTTAGAGATTTTTTTTTGTGTGTACAGGAGGAAACAGGACGAGTATGTGTCCAAGATCAGAGGTGGCTAATAAGGTCAGCTAACTCTGCATAAAAAAACCCAGTCATTTACTCAGAATGGTTCTACTTTAGGGAATGGAGTTTTACAAGCAAAACCCGTTTTTTTTGCTCTGGCCTATGTTGGTGGTATCATTATGCTGCCAGTAGGTACATTTCCTTTACTGAAAGCCTAAAAAGGCTGGGACAGTCCCCAAATAGGCATATGTTAGGGTTGGGGGGAACTGATTACATTAATCTGTTTCCCTCCACACTAGAGAATTTAACCTATTTAAATTTACCACTAATGTTTACTGTTTGCTAAGATGGGACATAGCGAGCAAACAGTCGGTGAATCGGAAGAGGAGAGGAGACAAAAAAAAAGCTCATAATATGCATTTACAAAGCTTGACTAATTTGGGTATTTTGATATTAATTAAAAATACCTCTCAAGTCCCTACTGGCCAGTCAAATCTGTGAGAGCACGGACACTTCCTGATTGAATATCTTGATATTGTATCACTATAATATGCCTGTGCATTTCTGTATTTTGCCAGCCTATAACTTTCTGTCAGCATAACAGAAGTGTATTATGTGTTGATAATGAGGGGGAATCTATGATTTACTTATCAATCAGTGTAGACGTGCTATGCGATTACTGTTTTCTTCTACTTTTGCTTGAGTTGCGTCTGAAAATAAAATACGTATTTAGTTAAACCTGCCCTTTGCTGTTTCATATTGTTTGTGATATCATTATAACTCTGTTTAACCTCTGCTTTTTGGCTTGTTGAGACAGCAGCTGGTAAAATGACATGAAAGGAAATAGAGAACAATAAATCGTGGAGATTGTCTAGAACAGGTGGAAAAGAACATAGGCTGACCTGCATAGTAGGAAATGGAACTGCTTTAGTAAGGACAATTTAACATTCGGGGTTAGTCATGTGAAGAGATTTTGCTGTAGGAGAGTTTATTAGCATTGCCTCACCCTTCCCAGAATCTTGCACAACCACCCTCTTTTTTTCAGCTCCAGTCACACTTAGACCAAGTGACAGGATTTTACAGTGAACTTTCAGTTAATCTTGCCAACATCACTGGCACTCCTAAGTCGTCTGAACTTACATAGGTCGACTTAAACCACTTCAGTTTGGTTTACAATCCAGCAAAATAGATTAGATCAAAAGAAGTAAAGTTTAAAGCTAGCCTCTTGCCTGCATTTGGGGTGTGCGTTTGCTGGATTAGATTTCTTCCATTAAATCTGCACAGGTTTTCTAGCATGGGGTAGGTTGTAGTTCCAGAGTTTAGGAATGGTTGTTGATATCCCATTAGATCATTCACAGACTGCAAGTCTAAAAGAAGAGAGTTATTTGGGCTGGGGTTACTAAGAATTTAGGATTCTGGTAGAGATTTGTGTTTACTGTAATGTCACTTTGAGTATAGTAATTTCTGCATCATGGGAAGATGGTTCTGTAAAGAAAATCTTGCTTATTCATACCCTGTAAGAGTCAGGAAAAGAACCTGAATAGAAATTCCACAGTTCTGTTTTCCACTGAAATCTGTTTCTTACCCCAAAGTTGCTTCAACCTTACTCTACAAGAAATACATAATTAAAAAGGAAACATTCCTTAACCAAAATTTTCATCTAGTAAAACAAAATTGAATAAAAACTTCGCAGAGGTGAGATTGGTGAACCATCCTTGCTTAAGCCAAGGACAGTCTTCGATGTTTAGTCATGTAGGCCTGGTACAAAACTAATGGAAATTGGTGGAAATTCAACTCTCTTCTGCTGCTGCTCTTCTCCTTCACTTTGGATTTGTCTGTCAGTGCACAAGGTTTTCACTTAGATTTGCTCACAGAACACAGAACAATTCTGAGAAAGTTTTGTTAAATTTTGTTATCTCTGTCAAGTCTGAAGTAACTTCTGGTTTCCGTTTAAATAAGATATCAAAATAGGTAAATGAAAAAGAGATTTGAATCATAGTTTCTGTTAATGCAACTACTCTTAGAGAAAGGCACTGAGTTTTGGTTTAACCTGTGCATTTCAGCCTTGTAGCAGTCTCAATCTCTTGTATTTGAGTGCAATTTCTTTTGGACAGTTGCTTGCTCTTAGGCTTTTTATTCTTCTAGTCTCAAAGGTAAAATCTCTGTTAAAGGCAGTAATGAAAATCTGCTTAATTTCAGGCAGATGTGTGCCATGCGTACCAGATTGTACACCGAAATGGAATTCCAGATGAACAAATCATTGTCATGATGTATGATGACATTGCTGATAACGAAGAGTAAGTGATGAACGTGCAGTAGTCACAAACTCTATGGTTACTACAAACATGCTGTAGCTACTAAAGTGTTTTGAATTTGTAGTGGTTTTGTAAGAATAGCCTTTAAAAGTGCCTGTGCTATGCATAGACATGTTAATCATCAGCATAATAATTCTCCTTTGAAATATGCTCATGAGTTTTTTAAGGCTTACTCCACAACTTGGCATCAGTTGTGGCACTGAGAACTGTAGAGCTTCATTGTTTGTGAGAGTGAGTGATCTAACTCCCAGGTGTAACAATTGCAGCACATAAATAGCCTAAACTCACAAGCATGGAGAACTTCCATGTATGTCTTGCAGAGATTTTTTTGAGGAGACATTACCAGATGAATTCCTAGAATGTACGTTCAGCAAAGAAGTGTCCCATTCCTGATGACTGTCTAGAGCATATCATTGCTTTCTAAATGAAACAATTCAGTTGCACAGCTTCTAATTCTGAGAGAACTTCAGCAGAAATCAGTGAACACATGCATGGCAGCACTGGGAGGAAAGAATAAAGGGGACAGAAGGCAAGACTGAAAGTAGAGAGATGATAGGATAAGAGACCACCTGCCTACATCTTCAGATTGATCAGCATGATCTGAGGCAGGATGCTTAAAAGTACTCCGAGGATAAGGACACCTGAGACGAGCATACTTAACTGGCTGAAGTGAAAAGGTCATTACGTTCTGAGATCACTTAGCAACACAAGGTACAAGTACCCATACTTTCTGTCAGGCAAACTAGCCAGTGAGGACAGTTTAAATGGTTTCGTGGCTGTTCTGTGGTCATTGTATGGCACATGGCTAATTATTCATATTTACTTTCTGTTTAACTTTCAGAAATCCAACAAAAGGCATTGTCATTAATAGACCTAATGGCACAGATGTGTATGCTGGAGTGCCTAAGGACTATACAAAGGAGGTAAGAATGAAACACTGTTGAAAACACTTTTGAAACACTAATGAAACTAAAACCCAGGGAAGTTTCAGCATTAGTGAATGTTCTGAATGAATCATTTGAGTGTGTAGCTTGCACTCCAAAATGTACATAGAATAAAGGCTCCACCTTATTCACCTGCATGGTTTGGCATGAAGCTTTGTGCTTATGAGGTGAATATTAGCAGTAGATTCTTTGAAGTGAAACAGCGGTCATAAAAGTAAACCTTTACGCTGTTTCTGTGCTGTCAGACAAAATAAAAGGAGGAAAAGACTTGCATCCATAAATGTTGTAAAACAATCTGTAGAACAGCTAATTGTTTCATTAGATCAGTAATCCAGTCACTTGGTAATTTCATGAGTCATCAGTGGCTCACATAATGATGGATTGAAAAGGATGGCCAGCTAAGCTTGCCATCCATGCATGGATTCTGGGTTTCAGAAGCCATCTTTCTTTATTGTTTTTATGATCAGATTTAACTTTAATTCTCTTAAATCCTTAGGATGTTACTCCAAAGAACTTCCTTGCTGTTCTCAGAGGAGATGCAGAAGCAGTGAAGGGGGTGGGATCAGGAAAAGTACTGAAAAGGTAAGAGGCGTTTAATTTAGAACATAATTGCATGTGTAGTTGCACGTTGGCACTAATTTCAATAAAAGAAGAGGGTAAATTAGAGCAATTTGAGAATCCAGCAAGACTATTGATGGCAGTTCTAGGTCGTTCACATTAGAAATACAATGGTTCTGGTTTCTTAAACTATCCAGCACAGGAAGCCAATGCTGGTATTTGACTAGTGTGGAGTACTCTGTAGATGAAGGTATAAAATCTCCAGAGGATACTATCAACTCTAGTGAGGAATTTGTTATTTAGACTATTGCCTTTTGCAAGAGTGGATATTCAAAGAGAGTTTTATTAAGTTTTGGAGACCTCTACAAAGGGTTGGCTAAGGCTTGGCTTAGTGTGCATGAACAGTTGTTAGTCACCTGAGTGAAACTTAGCAGTCAGTGGCAGAGAGGCAGAGATAGCTTAAACGACTGAAAGAACTGCATGTCTCATATCAGCCTTGGTCTTTGTGGCAGATATAAGGTTATTAAGGCTTTGAATGTATTTAAATGGAGTTATAGTTTAATGCAAGAAAATCTTTGTGATTGAAAGAGTAATATACACAATTAGCCTTGTAGTTGACGTTTTCTGCTAAAGGTATTTGTGAACTAAATTACACAAATTATTGTAGGTTTGGCAGTATTATATATTAACAATAATAAATTGTAGACTGGCAAAGTAGTCTGCAAGATCTATAATTAATGGTAGTTTATAAAGGCTTATATAATTCAGATGATTCAAGAATAAAAGCAATATATTCGAGGGACTAATTAGAAGACCTATTGGGATGATACCTGATGTCAATTATTTGTCTTGCTTGTGATCAAAGTCTGATGCCTATTTACTGAAGTGTGTTGAATTTCTGACTCAGTACTGCTGGTAAAAAAGTTATATCATGTGCTGTTTTTCTCTGTATAGTATTTCCTGTAAAACCTTTAAATTTGACCATTGGGAAGAACTAACCTAGTTAAAGAAAAATTGTGTAAGTGCCTGCCTTCATCTGACAGTTAAATTTTAGAGGCAAAGCAGCAAAAAGGAAGAGAAGAATTCTGCGCTGGCACTGGGGGGAATAAAACAAAGGAGCAGGACAGTAGTTGAATAAGTTATATTGCTCTCAATTGTTTAAATTTCATCATGAAAAGCTGAAATAGAAAATGCTATCGCTGCACAATAACTAGATTGTTCTCTTCTAGTAGCTGGTATGAGTTAAGAGGTGACTGTGAAGCATTTTTCATTTGAAAAACAAGTACTTCAGAGCACACCTCACCTGTGAAAGCTTGATGTTACAAGTCAAGTAAAGGAGTGGCTATGCAAAAAGCTCTTAAGGAAGACAACTTGAACCCACATATGAAAGTCTTAGTTATTTACATTTCACCTTGCTTGAATTCTTTGCACTTAGGCTCAAGAGTGGGAGTGAGAAAATAACACCCAACCCTTCTTTATTAGGCTCTGTTGTGTGAGTTTCCAAATGGTCTGACTTTTGCTGTGGAGTGGGACAAGAACTCAGTTATCCTCTGCTCAAAAGGCTTCTAGGTTGTCTTCCAGGTTGTACCCTAACCAGCAGGTTATTAGCCAGGCAGAAAGCGGGACAACGTCCCCTTGAACTGCTGCAGTCATACCTCTTTGCAGTTAGGACAGAGCAAAAGCAAATTTGAATTTCTGAACCATTGATACAGAGGAAGAGAGGGGAGCTTGAACTTTCCTTCCAAGCTGTATTGTTTTCAAATATTGACATGTCTTGGCATTGAGAAGCAGATGATTGTTGTTGTAATGAAGCTTAAGTTGGAGTAGTTAGAAAGGATCTGTTTGCAATTTTTTCATTACAGTGGTCCCAAGGATCATGTGTTTGTTTATTTCACTGACCATGGAGCTCCAGGACTTCTGGCTTTTCCTGATGATGATGTAAGCACTGGGGGGACCACTGTGTTCGAAAACAACATCCTTTTAAAGACATACTAAAATAATAAGTAATAAATGTAAAACACAAAAATATTTGATTCACTGCCATACTGAGGGGAGAGGCAGAGAAGGAGCAATATTCTCCTCATCACCCCAGTTTGTATTTTTTTGAGCTTGAATCTGGAGCATTCAAGTTGAAATGAAGTTATGTCATTTAATATTTCATTGGACTGTAGTGGTCCAGAGTGTTTCACACAGTTCACAGATGTATGAGTTGGCTTTCTGGTGCAATATACATGTCATCTCAGATAATTTTTCGTCTTTTCTGGGGTGGTAAATACTAGAACATTGTATTTCGGAAGGGCAAAGCATGGGATATTGTTCATGGGAAGCAGTGAACATATTCACAACAGTTAGTATTTATTCCTATTAAGTGAATTGTATACCTGTTGAGCATAAGTAGTTTTAATACAGGCCTTTTTGTTTTACAGCTTCACGTGAAGGACTTGAATAAGACTATTTGGTACATGTATCGCCATAAAAAATACCAGAAGGTGAACAAGTGTATCAGAAGTTCTGAGATCTAAAGAGAGCTGGAATGGGAGAGAGAGATTTGTCTTCATTTTGAGAGTTGTTTAAAGCACGAGAAAACTGTTGCCATGCAATGGATTTTGTACCTTGAAGGAGTGATCCACTCCAAATTTTCTCTTTCCATTCTTAGTTTACTGCATATTCGCCCTCACTGTTGAGATGTAGTGTACTGCCTTTTGATAACGGTATATATTCTGACCAACCACGGAGAAACAACCTCTGTTACTACCGCACTTTCATAATATGTACCTGGCTTGTTTTTTCTGTGCTTTGTTCACTTCAGACTGCACTGTTACTACAGGAAGTTCGTATAAGCCTCATGTTTTGCTCACAGCTACTAATATAGTTTGAGAGACTATACCTCTTGTTAGAAAAGTCTATGCATTTATTTTATCACAAGTAGTTTTAAGCAGAAAAACTAATGTTTAGAACATTATAGTATCTTGCCTTTTTAAGCAAGTTTGTGGTATGTATCTACTATGGCTGGCGGTACCTACGTGGCCATTGGTTCTAGAAATACTACATTCAATAGTGGTACGTTGCTGGGCCTGAAGAGTGATTGTGTGTTTGGTTTGTGCTTTGTATGTTAGTCAGTGGATCCCTGTGGATTCTATAGAGATCAATAGCATCTTTTCATTGTGATTATGTTTTCCCTTTCCACAGAGCTTAGTTCCCAGAAATGAAAAATTGATCTGTTTGCTTTTGTGTTTTATTTTGTAGCATTATGGTTAGTTTTTATTTCAGGGATAGCAGTACAAAACTAGCTACAGCTGAAGAGCACTGAAGGACTTCTCCATTTCCTCGTGGAATTTCTTAAGGTCTCTGATTTATTTTATAGATGGTGTTTTATATTGAAGCGTGTGAGTCTGGATCTATGATGAATCATTTGGCTGATAATATCAACGGTGAGCAATCAGTTAACTTCATGGACTGTAATGTTATAGCTTGTTACAAGCAGGACCTAAACATATACCATGTCAAGGATAGGTTCGAGGCACTTTACATAAAAGTTTTAGCAAGGAGCGCAAGTTGTATTTTTATTAGAGAAAGTAAAATTTTTTTTATGGGAAGTTCCCTTTAAAGAATTAATGAAGTCTTATGAAGACTAACAGGGCTTTCAGTTTCTTGCAAATGAGAAGTTGCAAGGTATTTCTTTTCAGGAACTGTGCAGTTACCCTCAATTGGTAGCAGATAAGTTATACTGACATTTCTCAGCCTCAGCACTGCCAACAGCAGGTGTGAAGTTCCTGTTGTCAGATTTTTTTGAGTAGGAAAGGCACTTGGGAGACGACATTGCCAGGCAATGCACAATAACCCAGGAAGTGGAACTCTGATTTTTCAGAGTTTCTAAGCTCTTTGCTGCAGAACTGGGAGCTCAGCCTTGATTAGGGTGAGGAATCACAATCTTTGTGAACTGCTGGTCTGTGGCAGGGAGGCCAGGTGCTCTGGCTTTCTTGTAGTTTTGAAGCCATGATTCCAGGAAAGGCCAGCCATGTGCCTATCCTTGGCTTCACAAGTCTTCGGCCCTGGACTATCCTGTGTGGTGCCCACCTAGACTTCTTACAGCCCTATCAAGGATTTACGCAAAGTTCAGCCAGAATGTTTCGTATTGAAGATGGTTCAAAATAAATGTTCAGTGAATCAGCATTTTTCAAAGTTTGTTCTATGGGAAATTTTCAGTCTGAGTACTCTCTTGTTTTACCACCAGCTCTGCCACAGACTTACAAAGGCAAAAAATTGACAATTTAAGTATTACAGTACAAAACTGGTTTTGACAGCCTTCAGTGGTGAGCTACAGAGCTTATCTGGTTACTCAGTAAGCATTTTAAAGGGTGCTAAGAACAGCACTTCACTACACAGACAAGATCAAAGACTTTTTTAGGGCTTTTGAACCTCAGGTACATTCTCAGTAAGAACAACGCTATAGCTATATAAAAGCATGCCTGACCCTTCCATTTTGAAACTCAAACGTCCCTTCAGTTACACAAGTATGCTATGAGTTGACTTTGGCAAAAAGTCAAAATAGCTTTTGTCTTAGTAACAGCTGTAAAGATGTGTTTACCGTATTTTTACTGTGTTAGAGATGACTTACTAGGAGTACTGTACTTGGAACAGATGTTATAGAGGTTTGTTTTGCTTTTCTTTCAGTGTAGAGTGTTGTGCAAGAAAGGATATTGCTTAGTGCCATTGACTGGAAGAAAAGATGATTTATGGGATTTACTCCAAGTTTGGGAAGAAGTTCTCGTTATTTTAACAAAGAAAAGGAACATGTAGATGGTTTTCAGTGCACAATGTTGTCAGGCAGTTTGAATAGCAGATTTTCCTTCAGAAGTGTGTATTCCTCTTTAAACACCCCAGAGTGCTAATTTGGCAGCAAGGAAAGTAAACAACACTGAGTCTGACTGAACAGAGTGATTAACAACCTTCTTTCCTTCTTGCTATTTAGAAGTAAGTGATTGAAAGCAGAAATACTTAGGCAAATATATCACATGCAGCGAAGTACTAAATCATGTGGGGGGTTAAAAAAAATTACTTTGCATTTGTCTACAGTTTATGCAACAACTGCTGCCAATCCCAGAGAGTCATCTTATGCGTGTTACTATGATGATGAAAGGCAGACTTATCTTGGGGACTGGTACAGTGTGAATTGGATGGAAGATTCAGATATGGTAAGTTACTTAGATAAGCTTTCATCATGAAAAATCTCTAGATTTATAAAAATAGCTCTTTAACAGGATTTATGAAAATACTTGTTTTCGTTGTTGACTGAAGTCAACAAACTGAGTTAGTGAAAGTATTTATCTCTAACACTATTCAGAACCATATATAATCTTCATTCATTTGGGCAACTAAATCTATTTCATAAACATACTCTTCTATTTATAAGATTAGAAACTGTCTAGCTTCTAGTTTCAAATTTACATAATCTTAATTTGCTAGTCTGAGACTAAATCTCCAAATTTGTTAAACAAATTGACAATTCACTAAGTTGAACGTCTTCTTCAGGAATCCTTAAATACTGGTCTGTGGCTAGCCCATTTGTTAGCATAATGGACAACAGTATTGATGAAACAAAGCTGAGATTCACATGCTATCCTTTTTGTCCATTTGTTGGGAGATTCGATCACTAAATGCAACTTGAGAATATGCTATGAAATCTTCATTTCACTTTTTACTTTTATGTCTTTCAAAGGTTGTAGAGCCCTGCTCTATACTTTCTTTTACATACTGTCAGCTAAGACCCTTTCCAGTTTTCCTTACATTTTCAGAATACCTGAATTTAAGTATCTGTGATCACATGGAAGTTTTTCCTGTAGGAGGATCTAAGAAAAGAAACACTCCACAAGCAGTTCCAGCTTGTGAAGAAACGCACCAACACCAGCCACGTGATGCAGTATGGAAACAGAGTAGGTATTTGAGTGGACTTCCTAGTCAGGAATATCTTAAAACTTTTTGTGCTCTATACTTTCATTGTGTAAAAAAAAAAATCACTGTAAACTGACAAGATTTATTACAAAATGAAATTGTTCATCTCAGAAGACCACTTAGCATTTAAGAGACACTGGTCCTGATGCTAAAGACAATACAGCCTTGTGTTAGGCTGTAGTCCAAGGAGTAAGGATACAAGTTGTCCTCCAAGCTCTGCCAGTGACTAAACACTTCAGTCAAGTATAAAAAAGATATTTGCTGCTTCCAGGCATATTATGAATATTAATTAATTGTTAAGTACATTAATCGCTCAGATGGGAAGAGGTGAGAGATGCTATATCATTTGTAATAGTCCCATTGTTTAATGTGTCAACAAAAGCACAAATTAAATATTTGTTGAAAACAAAGAAGTTAGGTTACTTAGCCTGATGGTCCTTTTCCCCCACAGTGAGTTTGGGAAATAAAAGTTCCCTGATTTTCGGCAGCCTTGACCTTGTATTAAAGAACTCAGTGTGCACCCACACACACTTAAACCTTATCTCCTTTATTTTCTGTAATAAAACAAGTTTGGAGTTACAACAACCAAAGACAGACTACCTACTACAGGTGATTGATGGTTTCCATTTGTTTACTTTCTATCCTTCAGAGCATCTCCTCCATGAAAGTGATGCAATTTCAGGGCATGGGGAAGAAGGCTATCCCCATTTCTCTGCCACCTGTAGAACACTATGACCTGACTCCTAGTCCTGATGTGCCTCTTGCAATCATGAAACGAAAGCTGATGGCTACCAATGACATTCATGTGGCTAAGAAGATTGCTGCAGAGATTAAAACACACTTGGAGGTAAGCAGACACAAAACATACAAACTACACATCAGGTCACAGTGAGAGGTTGCTTCTGTTTTTTGAAAATTGCAACAAAATTACTCTTCAAACTGGTAACTTCTAGCTGATGGATTACTCTTGCTTTAAAAACGCAGGGATCTATTCCACAAGGCACATTCAGTAGTGATTATCTAGGAGGATGTAAACAAATGCAAAAGTCAGTCTCACAGCTTCTTTTGCCAGGAAATTCCCCATCTGCATCCACAGGGATTCTTGCTGGGAGGAATTATTCTTAGCCTCAGACTCTCCTGGGTCTCTCTAACCTGGAGAAGAGAAGACTTGAGAGGGGACTTATCAATACTTATAAATATCTAAGAAACAGCTGTCAAGAGGGTGGGGCCAGACTCTTCTCAGCAGAGCCCAGAGACAGGATAAGTAGCAACAGGCACAAACAGGAACACAGGAAGTTCTGCCTGAACGTGAAGAAAAACTTCTTTACGGTGGGGGTGACAGAGCACTGGAACAGGCTGCCTAGAAAGGTCATGGAGTCTCCTTCTCCGGAGATATTCAGAACTTGCCTGGGTGTGTTCTTGTGCAACCTGCTCTAGGTAGACCTGCTTTAGCAGAGGTTCTAGACTGGACGATCTCCAGAGGTCCCTTCTAACCCTGACTGTTCTGTGATTCTCAGTAAAATTCAAGTCTTCCAAATCAAATAGCTCCTGCAGAAAGATAGCCAGTGTTGTTGTTGTCTTTCTTCTGGCAGAACACTAGGAGGACAGTGAGTGATTTTGGGTGTCAGGAGTATGACTTTCTGTATCCCTAATTTTCATTTGTGTGTTAAGAGACAGGACCAAAAGACTGTGCTAAAAATAAATGGCAACACTGGGTTACTCAAAGAGCCCAAGAGTTGAGGGAGGTTTAATGAAATGAATTTAATTCAGAGTCTTCATTTTAGGTTTAGAAAAGTTATGTTTGAAATTTTTGTTGGTTTACGTGCAGGTGAAAGAATTTATCCAAGAATCCATGCGAAAGATCATCACCTTAGTAACAGGATCAAGAGAACAGACCAATCAAATTCTGTCAGACAGATTGACCATCAGCAATTATGACTGTTACCAGTCAGCAGTGAACCACTTCAAGTCTCTTTGCTTCAACTGGCACTTACCCTTGGTAAGTCAAGCATTAGGTATAACCTGATATACATACCAGTAAAACAAGCACAGTAGTCAGAGGCAGGTCTACAAAATTCTTTTATTAAAAAGCTAGCTTGGGGGTAGTCTTACAGCTTGGTTTTGAAGGGTGTGAGTAATGTATCTGGAAGCAGGAAACCAATTCTGCTACAACTGTAGATAGAAGATTACTAAAAACAAACTCAGAAATAATCCCCGAGTTTTACTAGCTAGATCTGTCCCTCCCTCCCCAGAAATCACAATGTTAAATATCATGTTGTATTTGAGCTTGAAGCATCTCTACTAGCAAAACAGAAACACAGCAACACCACTGTGAATTCACGATCCTTGTGCATTCAGATTTCTGTATTATCATCGTGTGTTGCATAGTTTCTTGCAGTAGCCCAGCTGTCACTTCCATGATCTTGTTGAATTTCTGAGAGCCATTTTTTAGTCTGAGTGTTTCATTATTGCCTGCTTTTTCTGGGATCCCATTTGAGGATGGAATCCTGTTGTGCTAAGCACTGTTTAGACAAGAAGAAGAGGTCAGACTTTTCTTACTTCAAAAAACCCAGTCCTGATGTCAGACAAGATAACCTAAGCAGGCAGTGGTGTGTGGTAGGATGAGTCAACAGGGAATTAATTGGTTTTAGCAGAAAGCAATGGAATTATCTGGCACTTAGCCAAGATTTAAGTACTGTATGCAAATCAAAAGCAAGTGCACTCCTTCAGTTGGAGCTTCTAATCAACCAGGCTATTAGAAGGCCACATTGCTCCCTTAAAATTTTAGTGCCCCTTTAGTGAATTTTTTGGTAGTTTCTTGTGGATGTTTTTGTATGAAATTAGTTGGATAGGTGAGCTTTCCCTAAGGGGACAATGTGCAGCAACAGCTGAATTGACCTCATTAAGTTCAAAGGGCAAAGAATACAGAAGAAACATCCATTTGACCTGGGACTAGATTGTTAAGACCAGCAAGTAAACACGTTAAATATTAATAGCATTTTTAGATTACTACCATGATTTAGTTTGGATAAACAATACCTGTTTTTCATCATTGAAATTAACACTGTTTGTTTATTTCAGTATGAGTATGCACTGAGACAGCTGTACGCCTTGGTCAACATTTGCGAAGGAGGTTACCCCATTGACAGGTAATTAGGTTCCCAGATACACTACAGCTGCAAAAGCAGAAGTTAATAGGCAGATGAAGCTGACACTAGAAAGCTTCTCAGTTTTTCTGCTGTGTTGATTATTTTGTGAGTAAAGTTCTGACTCTAAAGTTATGAATGCTAATTTTGTAAAACACATCATTATTAATTTCCTCCCATTCATAATGATCTGATTCCCCAGTCACCCTTTAATTTCCTGTTGAAGACCCTCAGGGAAAATTATAGCCATTAGGAGGATCCCACTGCACTGCATCATCTACAATAGCACGACTGGTGCATTTTACAGAACAAGATGTTGCCCTGTAATTCCTGTGTGATCTTACACTGAAGCAGTGTTGGGAACTACTGTACTTTGTCCCCTGCCCCTCAGCTGCTCACTCAGGACACCAACGGCACTGCTGGGTTCTGCTGAGGGAAGGGAGTATGGTGCTAGGGCCTTCATCTGTGAGCATGTGGTTGGAAAAGCAGGGAAATAATGGTCCAGGCTGAACATTAATGGTGGGTCAGCAGCAGGGATGAGGGAAGAATGGTGTTGAAATTCTGTCTTTGGAGTTTGTGGTAGAGGATGGGATCCTAGCTTGTGAGTCATGTTGAGAGGAAGACAAGGGAGAGAGGAAAGCAGAAGGGTAGGGAGTGGGAGAGTGCACTGACTGGTAGCTTGTGTAGTGTACACATGCAACCCAGATGGTGAAGAGCTGCTACCCTGACTGCTGGTGACAGCCCATGGCAGTCAGTTTGGGAAACAGTCTCAGAGCAAAGCACCTGAAAGTTTCTCATCATTATTGTTCTCTGTTGCAGAATACGCCTGGCCATGGATCAAGTGTGCCTTGGGCATTGATGTAAACAACAGTCCTTAATATAACCCTTACTACAAGTGATAACTTTACATAACTGTAATAATCCAGACATTTACATGCATGCAACATGAAGAGTCAACCACTCTACTGGAACTGTACTGGGAGCTGAGGCTCTTGACCATGAGCAACACAGCACTTGCCAGTGCTCTCCACAGCATCCCCACCTGCCGACAGCCTGCTGGATCGATAGAAGCGTTTTGGCAGACCACCTGGAGCTTTCAAGATGGATGATTTGTTTCAAAGCACAAAGCTCTTAAGAATATCTGGATGAACACTACAAGCCACCTATCAGTGATCGCTAAATCTATACTAAATTTAAACATTGGAGTCATTGATTCTAGAAACTTTTTTAATATTAGATTTTAAAAACTTAGTGAATTCCATTACAATGGCTAATCTGCATATTGGTTAAAGAGTGAAGAAACCAAAACTTTTTTTTAAGCTTTAACTCCTTAACCTTTTAAAGAAATGAGTTGTATTCAAGGACTATCAGATATAAACAGCACAGTTAAACTGTGAACAGTAAAAATCTTTGGGGTAGAAAGCACTGTTTCCCAAAGAAAACAACAAATATCCAATGCTGTAGATTTAGCACCAGAATGCTATAATTAAATGTGATACACACAAACCTGTGGGAAGTCATGCAGTACAGGAATTGCCTGTGAATAAAAATAAATTTTACAGTTCTGTCAACCTACAGGGCAACACAGTGTTGGATATCTTGTGTCTCAGAAATTAATGAGAGCTAATTAATGTTATGATGCTGCATTAAAAGGTTCTCTATCCTCTATAAACCTTTTATAAGACAGGTCATCTCAAAACAAACTCCAAACCGACAAAACTGAAGACAAACCACAAAACAGCAACAGAAAAGATCCAAAGCCCAAAATCATATTTGAAGGTACCGCTCCTTAGAGTTTACTCAGTAAATGACAAGTAGGGGGAAAATCAGAGGTTATACAAAATAGTTTGACTGTCCATGTCTTTTTACACTTGGAGAAAGGATACAGAAATACTTCAGGGTTCTTTCCAAAATGTGTTAAAATATGCAAAATTACGTCTTCTCCATGGGAAAAGGACAAACTCTGGCAACAACTGAACCAACAGCTCCAGGATGGAGAGGGTTCTGGGTAGCTCTACTCAAGGGCAGGGATTGTAGGGAGTGTGACTGAAACTACTTTTATATAATAAGAGCCAGATGTAGCCAAGAACACTGGCACTTTCCGCTGTCTGCTGAGTGAGTGAGAAATCCCAGCATGTCAAGATGGATGGGAAAAGGTCAAACTATGAGGAATTAGGCTTTACAGAATTAAGAAATGAAAGTTGGTGCCTTGGGAGTTACTGGAAGTTCAGATATGTGATGCTTTGGAGTTGCTTTAGAGTTGCTTCTTTTCAGCTGTAAAGCTGGGGTTTCTTTAGCAGAAATCTAAAAATAAGAGTATGAAATTCTGAAGTGCCCACGTGTTGCAGGTGTCCTGATGGCAGGAGGAAGGGTTGGCCACACAGGAGAGCTTTCAGGCAATCTGGCTGCTATTATGAAAGAGCCCTCAGTCACTTTGAAAGAACAGAAGAAATTAATTCTTCAAAGCCCGGGTTGAATGTAAACTTTAAATCTGCTAGGTTTTAACGAACTCTGCGTTCGGTGTTGTACTCTGCCCTAGAAGTCCAGCCTGCTTTTCTTAACCCTATAGAAATATTTTCTTTTGAATTATTCAGAAGAGGCTTTTTGTCTCTTAGGTTTTCATATCTATAATGCAGAGGGGAAGAAAAAGCTTTCCATATTGTTCACAGATATCATCAGTTTACAGCCGAGAGTCTGTAGCCATACTAAGTAGGCCTCAAAAGGCTCATGAAAAATCAGCTGCTAGCACACATTTTTATTTTCACATATTAGTAACACCTAGGTGTGACTTGTGCCTCACTGGCCCTCCTGGAAACCCTTGTAACCCTGAGGATGCAAAGTTAAAATGTGAAAGAGTGGCATTTTGTTCCATTGGTTTCCTCCTGCAAGAGTGATTTCCAGGACTTCAGCATCCTTAATACTACCCATGGCAATATTACCCCTTCCTTCAGGGATTATGCTGAAATGAAAGAGAGGAGCAATCTGCTGAAGGTGTCACTGTGCCCACAATACTGTCTGAAATACTGCAGGTTCCTGTCTGTGCCCCACAAAAAGTCTTAATGTGCTATTGAATTTCCAGTTTGCCTCTGGAGACCGATTTCATTTGCAGTCACTCAGGGCCCAACAGAAGAAAAAGCCAACAACCTTCACCTGCACTGATCAATACTTGTGTTTTAAGGTCTCCAAACAGTATCATGCAGGCTTAATGCCTGTATAGCAGGCTGCTTATTTTGGGATAGTAATAGAACCTGATGAGAAAATAATTTTAGGATTGTGCAAGGTCAGTCTTACACCAGAGTATCTTGCGGTGTATTGGGCAAGTGCAGACACTCTCAGTCTTTTTGCAGGCATGCAACTGCTGAGGCTGCTGTTCCTAGAGTGCTGGGGTGCAGGAATGGCTGCTGCAAAAATATGGAAAACTGTCAGATACCCAACAAATTGTCATCACCAGGCAGAACAGTGCAAAGCTGAGGCTGTGATATTTACAAAAGCCTTTCCTGAGCAGAATAGTTGTGTATATCCTTAACCCCTGGGGAGAGGGTCATCTGCAGCAGCCAGGTCTTCCTGTCATCCTCCTTATTGCTAGGAAGAATTCCAGGCCTTTTCCCAACCTCACTGTGCCAAATCTGCTGTGAGTTTCCACCCAGCATCCTGCTGCACCCAGCAGTTCACCACCTTTCCTTTGAGAAGACCTGGAGGTCAGAAGGCATGATCAGCCTCTGTAGTGTGCTAACACTGTATGCTGGCTATTTCTGGCTACTGCAAATTCACATGGTCGCAGTTTTGTTCAGAAAGCGTGTAAGCGTCCTGCCTTCTCTCTGCTTGCAATAAATGGAAGGCAGTTCAGCTGGAGTTAGATACAATGCACTTCTTTAGAGATTTCCTGTAGGTAGTATTACTTTAGCTCTGTCCAAACGACTTGGCATCTTCTCTCACCAGGATGACTTAAGGAAGTGCTAAGCAACAGTGCCTGTCTCAGGGCAGGAGGCTGAAGGCTTCTCGATTTTATGCTCAGCCTCTGCCTTGTGAGAAAAGGGATGGAGAAGCAGCAGAGGGGAAGGAACTTTAAGATGGAAGTCCTGACTGAGCAGCATTTCATGCTAAGAGCACAGGCAATTCTGAATCAGAGGCTGTTTCCTTCCTAGGGACATGATACCTCAAAGGAAGCAGGAAACAACAGCAATATTACAACTCTGTAATCCCATGCAGCATGGCCAGATCTGGCTAGTATCCTGCGGCAACAACACCCATCCAAGGAAGGACTTTGGTGGGACAGGCAGGGACTTTGCATGACCTGGATAGGAGTAAAACCTGTTTTCACAGTACAAGGACTTGAAATGCTAGAACAGGGCCCCAGTGAGTCTGTGTGACCTGCAGCCCCAGAGACCTGCAGCACTGAAAGGATGAGGCCCTGAGCAACCTTGTCGGGCAGCCCCATTTGTGCAGGGCTTGGACTGATGACCTCCAGGGGTCCCTGCCAGCCTGAATCCCTCCACAAGCCTGTGTGGAAAAAAGCAAGCCTTGTGTGGGTTTCAAAGTACAGCTGGTGACTGATGCATGATGATGACCTTAAAACTCTTGAATTCAGCAGGAAAATTGCCTTTGATTTGACTGGTTATTTTTTTTTTTAGGTTATATGTGACCTACTGGTGGAATTATTCCAGTGAATTATTGACAGATTGTACCACTGGGTGCAAAGTGGCATTAAACAAGCTCAGTGCAAGAAGTGACCACTTGGACCTTTTGTTTTTTCTCTACAGAAGTTGCTGGGTTCAGCAGGTCTCCCTTTTTCCTCTCTCTCACATTGGGATCATTTCCTTGTCAGTAAATATGTGTGATGGTTGCACAAAGTTTCTCTGCAACATTTCAGGAGGCTCTGGCTGGATTGCACAACCCTACTTGGTCAAAGTCTCCTGAAACACTTGTCTGCTGATGGCTCATGTGAGAGCCAGAGCATGAGTCATGGCGTGACCATCTTGACTAACCTGGGGAGGCCACAGGTCATCTGACTGGATCGTTTCCTCCTCTCCATGGGCTGCAGCATGAGAAGACCCCATGGTAAAGCAAATTAATAAAATCCAATAGAGTGTTTCAAAACACTTCTTTCTTTGCCACATTTGACATTTTTTTTCTCACCACCTGAAATGTCATATACCAGCCCAAAGCAGCACAGGACCCTGGGTGCCAGGCTCCAGATAGAGGAACCTGCTGTCTCCATGCTGGGGACTCGGAGCTTTGCCAGGGTCACCAAAACAACAACACACTTGTTCCAGATAGGGTGTTTCTGCATGACTTGGGCACAGACAGAGCCTGAGTCCCACTGCTGAGCTGTGAGCTTGGAGAGGTGGCAGTGGTCTCTGTCCTGGGTCCTCAGGGATCCTGTCATTCAGGTCACCTCCCAGCTTACAGTCCCTGACGAGGAACAGCTGTGGTTGGGTCCTGGAGGAACCAGGTCACCCCTATAGCCCAGAGATGAATGTTAAGCAAAATTGTTTTTGCTGGTGGTTTATATAATGTGACTAATCCATCCAGATGCCCCACAGACTCTGAGTAAAGCCCGCTCTGCACTGAGCCTCAGCGCAGCTATTTCCTTCCAGTCAGCTTGCAGCCAGGCACAGTAACTAGCATTACAGTCAATGATCTCTGATTCTGGGGGAGCCATGGCAACTTTTGCAAATCAAATCAGAGTTTTGCAGTTGTTTTTGTGCAATTTGAAAGCCTTGGGAAAAGCCCAAGGACATTGAACTGGCACTACTTGCATTTTGAAAACTGGACTCTTTAGGTCTGATTTTGGGACTAGGCTTTAGTAAATTTTATTCTAAACCCTTTAAGACTGCAGTGATTTAGCACTGTCACGGTTTCCACAGGTTCCACTGACCAGCCCATGGTTCCCTTCAACCCCTCAACCTCAAGTCCACCTGCTGAATCAGATGTCCCAGGGTGCTGCAATGTGCCAGTGCACTTCAGGCTGTTGCTTGACACTGGCCAGTGCAAATTTGGTTGCTCTCTGGAAATATCCAGCAGAAGGTCAATCCTAGTTTTTTTCCTTGTATGTTTCTATGTGAGCCTCATCACCATCATTACTTTTGGCTCATTAATTTGAATGTTTTCAGTATAAAGATAACCTGACAAGGCCAAGGACTTGGGCAGACATAGACATATTTGCTCCTGGAGGTTAAAATAACTTGCAGCAGCCATGGAAGAACTAAGGTGCTAGTCAGATCCACCACATCGGTAGATCTGGCACTCAGAATAGACCCTGGGCAGTGCAATACATGTGATGAGATGTGATGTGTTACATGGCTTGGAGTCCTGCCAAAGCGGGTGAGGAGGTCAATGGGAGGGGGGCCAGAGAGTCAGCCTGGGCTCTGGTCTGGGTAAGGAGGCAAGAGGTATGTGTGTGCGATGTGTCTTTTGGGAGATGAAAAACAAAGGATTTGGACAGTGCCTGTGTGGGTAGGTTTCAGAAGAAAGGAAGGTTCATAAGTCATGCTACCCAGAAGCTGGATCCTCCTGCTGCCATAGGCCCAGGGGTGACAGTCAAGACTGTCCTTGGTTGACCAACATGGAGCAGGTCATCCCTCTGAACATATGACATCAGTGATGATGCCTGCGGTGGAAACAGGACAGTTGGTCTCTCTGTGCTGTGTGTCAGGTGTTTACTGGCAGTGCATCCATTAAAAGGGGAAAATGCCTTGAGGTCACCCAGCTTGCAGGGATGACGGCGTGTTGAGGTTCTGGCCGTGGTGAGGACATGCTACCTCACAGATGGAGCACCCAGGGAACGCTGTACGCAGCCACCCGTGAGGGCCTTCCTTCGAGCCATGGACACATGACATCCAGGGCAGGGAAGCAGAAGGACGAGAGCTCACATCCTTGCCACAGCCTGCAGGATGGACAAGGGGAAGCTGCTGTTGGGACAGCAAGGCTAGCACCTTCTGGGGCCATGAGGGCTCCGTGGTGGCGTGTCCCGCTGCTATAGCCCTGGGGATGGGAACAGGCTGAGCCAGGCTGCAACATAGCTGCGGGGAGCTGGAGACCAGCCTGCTGCAACATCACTGGGGAAGGGGCTGACAGCCCTGGGAGGCTGAAATGAGGTCCTGGGCCAGGTGAGGTAGCCCTGGGAAGGTACTAGAGTCAACGATGTCTGTGAGTGCCCTCAGGGCTATGAGAACAGCACCCCCTTTGCCAGATCTGTACTAGAAACCTGTGTCTCAGGTTTAGTCATGGTCAGGCTTCCATCAGAAGCAAACCATCCTGCAAGAGGCTAATGGCAGCACAAGGGAGGGCTTCAGCCCCAGCATCCTGCGGGTGTGCTGCCCAGAGGTAAGGCAGAGGTGCTGACAGCTGCATATGAGCAGAAATAACCAAGAATTTGGAGTCAGCTTAGTGCTGGTGTCACACACTGCAAGCTCTGCACATGATGTTCTCGAAACCAAGATTGTTGTTATTCACTGTTCCTCATTCTTGGTTGTTGTCCCTTCCTGACAAGAAGTGCATGCAGCCTGAGCTGACAGATGCACAGCACTAATTTCCTATCTGTATGCAGATTTGGCCAGTGCATGCTACAGCTGGGACATTTCAAACCCCAGAGACTGAGAGTGACCAGCTACATGTGGTACCATTTTAAATTTGGAGGTTCAGGAATAAGGCAAAGGTTACGGGCAACTTGGCCCAGTGTGTTCCAATTATTTTTTGAACATTAATGGGTGGAAACAACAGCAGCTTTGAGCAAAACCCACAGTAAAACACCCTTTCTTTCTAATCAGATAATCAGAGCTTTGCTAGGCCTAATCCCAAGTTTGTATAGCTGCAACTGGAAGTTACTTGCCTCCTGTATGGAAACAATCCAGTATCTTGTGTTCTCAGTGGGAATGCTACCTGAATGAAGGCACTGAGAAGACATGAACTGGTCTTGTAATTGAGCCTCCTGCTTCCTGAAAAATGTTTTCAAATTTCATGAAATGCACTTTTGCCTTGGTTCAATTTATTCTGTGAGAATTTAGGTTTGTATGGAATTTTAAGTCTGCAATGAATAGATGACTGGAAGCATAGATAGAAAGCAGAATTAGCAAGTTCTGTGTGCAACAGCCTAAATTTATTAAAGTAATAACCTAGTGGGACTTGTAGATACGAAAACACTAGATAAAATGTCATCTGATTAAAAAAGGACAGGAATTTAATTCTAGCTCTTTTTGACTTTCAAATTTTAATCTGGTTAGCTACACTGGTCAATGACTAAGTTCTTTACAAATGCTTATTTTAAAATATTTGCACCATATCACACAGGAAAATAAATATACAATTTACCAGACACTATCATACATCCAATGTGATTAAAACCACTGTACACGTAAAACTGAAGGTGGAAATTTCAAATCTTTAAGAAAAATACATTGAAGAAAATGCTTGCACCGCGTGATTTCAGTTACAAATAGATGGCAGAAAACATATCCTTACTGAATGTACAGGATCATCTTGCATAGCCTGTAATGACATGGATTTCAAAGGCCATGACATGTTGTAGACAGCAAGATAGAGGTGGAGTTTTGCTACAGGTGGCAACCCTGTGCCACTGAATACATCAGACAAGAACTAGTTTATTCAAACTGAGTGAACAGGTACTGCAGGACATAAATACAATCTTACTTCCAGATAGTATTGAGGTGTGTGCAGACCTTTCACAGACCTTGTGCACAGAGGTGATTCACACCCACCATAATTTATTATGCAGTAAATGTCCACTTTTCCACAAGATCTCTGAATTTTCTCCACTGTCCGTTTACATTCTGCAACACAGACTGTAGACCAGCAGGAGGTTCTGAGGTTTGATACTTCAAGTTTTCCAGAGGATGAATGTTCTCCTGAATGCTCCTTTTATTTTTTGCAAATGATCTCTGCTGAGAAATGCCCTGTATTCAGACAGCATCAACAATTAGCACATCTGCGCTGTGCAAGGCCATGCTCCAAAGACCTTCTGAGGTCTGCATATACCAGAGAATCTCATGAGATAAACTATCCAGCCTTTCCAGAATGACAGAAAACACAGCAGAAGAGCAGCATGGCCCTTAGAGAAAGTCAGACTCTTTGACAATTGGAACCACTGGGGTTTTGTGGTCTATTGGTTTATAAATAAAATGAAAATCTTTCTTGGTTTCACTCTTCAGCAGGGAGGCTTTGATATGGTGAGGAAGGGCATCTTTGTCCAGCTGCAGCCACTGGTCATCAACATAAACAAAAAGTCCATAGTCCTTGGGATGGGAGACTTCAAACTTTTCGGCACACTGCTGGCTCAGCTGCTCAGCTGTGGTGTCGCTCCGGGAAGCAAGTGTCCTTGACTGAGCACCGATTTCCAGAAAGGAGATAGAGATGAAATCCTGAAGAGAAATATGAGGATTACATTTTACAGTTAACACTGTGACTTAGGACTGAAGGAGGCAGAATTCAGCCCCAAGCCTCTAACCTCCTAGAGCTCTTAAACATTGCCAAATATCCTCCAATCATCCTCCCATGTCCCAGTTATTCTCTCCTTTCTCTCCTCTGATGAACAAGCTCTGAATCAGCAAATGCTCAAACTTATGAACACTTAACCAGATAATTACATAAGTAAACATTTTTTTTCTGATTCTGGTGAATATCCTTAGTGAGCAGTCTGCAACAGTTCCTTCTCCATTCTCTATATGGCTCCCGAAGAAATAGGATGCAAAGAAGTATCAGACCAGAATAAAAGCCCCAGACCTCAGAGCTCTCGCCTGACCCCTCCTCTGTCTCACAGAAAGAAGAAAGGGCTGGCAGTGCGGTGACCCTTGTAACTCCACTGTCATGCAAACAGCACCTTGAGAGTGTGTCCTCCAAACGTCTTTCCATCAATACAGAAATTGAAAAGTTATGCTGAGGGGGCTGATTACTTGCATCCTGTTTCAGGCAATAATGGCTATTAAGACAACTTTCCCCTTGCCAGACTCATGAGGAACAGAATCTAGAGAACCTTTGGCCATAGTGAAACATGTGTGTTTAATTGGTATCTGTGAAGTTTAAAAAACTGCCAGTGTTTTTTTCTTTGGTCAGAACATACTCAGATTCCACAGCAGAAGTGAGATTTGCCAGATATTTGAACTATGAGTTTTCAAATTGCCTTTATGGTATGTCACTGCAAATGAGTAAAGCAGCCAGAGGGGTGTGCAGGGGCACGCTGGTTGCCTCCACCAGGATGGGCTCACACGTCTCTGATACTACTCCTCATTCAAAGAACTCGAAAACAGCCCATAGGCTGCTGGACACAGTAGGATTCTTCTGGGGAAACGTGGCATTTGCTTGCCCAGCTATTATGCTTCATGCTCGGTACTTGCTATGAGCTACTGCCAGAGCAGCACTGGAGGCTGGATGGATGTTTGATGTGCCTCATCCACCATTCTTATGTTCTGAGATCATCAAAGAGTGCTTTGACTGCAATATAGGAAGCCTATTAAACCCCATTCTTTCACAGGGCTATATGAACTGTGTCTCCCACTCAGGACACTTTTCTCTGGTTCTCCCCTCAGCATTCATGATTTTCAGTTTGCTTCGTAAAGATTTCACGGAACCTAAGGATGGTCTTTGCTGCCTCCCTGTGGGTGACAATTTGAACATAGGACATGGGGCTGGTAGGGCATCTCAATTGCCTGGACCTGCAATCGACCTCACCACGGCTGAAGGCCCAGAGCACCCACCTTGGAGCACCCACCTTTCTGGTACCCTCTCCCACTGATGCATGGGGGTGCCTTTGCTGGGCTATACATCTAGGCAATCGTTTTTGGGTCTGCCCTGCTGCTGGACAGGAGAAACCAGGCTTTGGAAGATGCTCTCTGACCTGCTCTTGAGATGCCTTTGGTCCTCTTACAGCTTTATGACACCCAGGAACACCCCTGTGTAGCCTGCTCATATATCCTCAACTTAGCCCAGAATTTCCCCAGGCCCTAAGGACATGGAGAAGAGGGGTTCCTTGCTGCAGCTCTCTACATGTGAAAACTGCTAGCACCCCTCCTTCGAGAATGAACAACAAAGTCACTCTGCAGTTGTATTTAAAATTATATCATTATGAGGGTACTTCATGTCTTCTAAATGCATTTTGTAAATAATATATGTTTCAAATGAGGCGTGTTTTATGATATGGAATTTTTGCACCATATGTTCTCTTGTTTCTTAGTAGTGAATTTGAGCTATTTGTTTTAAAATAATTATGATATAAAAAATTAGTAAGTATAGAGAGACCGTGTTCATCTTCCAAGCTTTTTCCCTAGAAAGTAGTGCCACCTACCTGCACTGATGAGCGAGAAGCTCGGGCCTTGTTCAGTGTCCTCCGTCGTTCCCAGCGGTGAATGGAGTCCTGCACCTCCATGCTCAGCTGCCGAGTGACTGTGATTTTGTCGTAGTTCTTGATGTGCTCCAGGGCCCCATAGGTGGTGGTTAAATAATAGGAGCCTGTGAAAGGAGAAGGTCTTGTATGAACATCACATCTGCATGGACCATTCATTTCCACTTCCACGCTGCCTGCTTGTGCAGTGGCAGCTCTCTAACGCTTGCACTGTCTGTGTCTCACTGCAGGGAGTGCAGGGGTGCCTGGTTTTAACCCAAGAGAAAAGAGACCTAATGACTACAGTGTCCTCCACCCCTTTCTGCTTCACAGCCATGTCACTGCCCAGACTGCTGAGGCTGTAGATGCCCTAGGAGTAAACACAGACTGAAGGCAAAATACTACAAAACCTGCTCCAACAAACAAATCTAAACCATTCTCATATTCAATATAACAATACTCTTTCAGTTTAAAACCATTACCTCTTGTCCTGTCACTACAGGTCTTGGTAAAAAGCCTTTCTCTGTCTTTTGACCCCAACTCTCTCACCCTTTCTTCATAGTAGAGGTGTTCTATTCCTCTGATTATTTTGTGGACCTGCTCAAACAGGTCCATGCCTTGCTGGTGCTCAGGACTTCAGAGCTGGATGCAGCATTCCGGGTGGGGTCTCATCAGAGTGGAGCAGAGGAGCACTTCCCTTGATCTGCCAGTCATGCTTCTTTTGATGCAGCCCAGGATACAGCTGACAACATTTAGAGCCTGGGTCTCCTGTGGGCTCAGCACCACAAGGGGCTGAAAGACACAGTCACCCTCTACTCCCTGCATCTCTGTCAACTAGACATGGGGCCCACATGTTTGGCTGAGAGTAATTCCTGGGCTCTTCAGAGATGTGGGATAAATCTTGGTAAAACAGAGAAACAGGAGACAAAGGAGTAAAAACCCCACCACCCGTCCCTTTCCCTCAGAAACCCTCCTGGCTGCTGTGGTGTTGGCTGCAGCAGGCAATGAATAACCATCGGCAGCAGTCAGGGAAGCAGCTGGACTAGGATAAGAACAGGCTTCATCAGCAGAGATGAACATAAGCCCTGATAAGAGGACAGAGTCAAATATGAGGAAGCTGTTGCAGGTTGCTGGGCAGGTTGCTGGGCACAGCCCCAGTGCCAGGTTAATTAACAGTGCTTGTTCTCCCAGCTGCCTCCAGGGCTCAGCTCTGCTGATGAGTGAGAGGCTCAGGCAAGGGTGTCCTCTGAAGAGAGGGAAGGAACCAGCCTGCAGAGCTGCTTGAGCAGCAGCACAATGTCACAGAGGCAGTGAGGATGGGGACATGTCCCCTGGGCCTCCAGGCAAGAGCACGCCTGGCCTGAAGCAGGGCGAGGGGCTCACAGAGGCTGGTGGTGCTTGCGTCAGCTGCGGGCCCTGACAACTGCACGATCTGCACGATCCCCTGATCCTGCTCCCTTCACCCAACGTGACAGGAAAACAGAGAGAAATAGAAATTACTCCCTGTTTTTAATAAGTGTCGTAATCATTGCAGTTGCCTCTAGATGGCACTTCCATACAACCCAAACTTCGTGCCAGCCTGCCTGGGGTCTCTAGCCCTTGCTCTCCTGCGGCTCGTTGTGTTAAGTGGTGCCTAAAACAACCTTTTATTTAAGGACTGTATTTTTAGAGCATTATTCAAGTTTGTTGTAGCAGAGGAGAGACAAAGTCATTGCCATTTGACTTGCTGTATTGGGTGGATCCGATAAGGAATGTCCCATGGGTCTGCTCTCTTTTTCTTTAGTCTCCCACGAAGTGCTGCTGAGAACAGGCTAACAAGCCTTCAAGTGCCAATTTCCCTTCCCTTCCGTTGCTACTCTCTTTTGTCTATCAGTCATTATTTCTCCTGCTCTAGCAGAGACAGGGGTACTTGTCATGGGGCCCACAATCTGGTGTATCCCTTCCTTCAGAATCCAGGAAGGAAGATGTCCCAGGCCCCCATGACAAGAGTTCATTACATCTTTAAGAATTAATTTTTGTTTCACTTTCCAGTATCTTTATTTCCACACAGTCATTCCACATCATCTGTCCTTGCCTGTGCCCCAGTAATCAACATCACTGTTATAAAATTTCCTTTAAAAAAAACAACTTAAATTTCATTTAAGTAGATTTTTAATTTGGAGGCCAGATTTAAATGACTTTGTGTATTGATCTAACATAATTTCACAATTTTCTCACTTATGCTTTCCTTTTTTCCCTCCCTTTGTTCCTGAGCCTGAATCATCTTTTTCCATTTACCTTTGAAAGGCCTAACTCAAGTTGACTTATGCCAGATCCCTTTTTAGGCCTGTGCTTTGTGATCTAAGAGCTATCTTCACTGAGACATTCTTTTTTTCTTTTCCCCATATCTGCAGTTACTCCCAGGCTCCTTTCTAAAGTGGTTATTCGGCAAGTTTGATCTGGAACTCCTTTACAATTTTTTCCCCTTTGACTGGAGCACATGGTCTTTGCGCCTTTGACTTAAGAGAACAGCCAGCCAGCTTTGTCTTTGATAACCTGAGCTCCCCAACCCAGCTGATTTCAGTAACCAGCCCGGTAGTGTGCTCTTTTGAAATGAAGAAGTTGTGGGCAGCATAGTCACCAAAACCAGCTTGGTTGTGTCAGCAAAATGGTTTTGCTTAGTCTGACATTTTTTTCTGCTAATAATTCCCTTCAGCAGGAAATTTAGCCTGTGCAGAAACCCCTCACTAATGTGATTGTGTTGGTATTACTCTTTCTGTTAGTACTTATTTTTGCCCACCTCTGCACTGTGCTGGGATGGTATGCTCTGAGTTACATACTTTTATCTCCTTTTAATATAAATAAAATTAGTCTGCTGTTGTTCATCCAGCACTGTTTTCTAGAACCTCAGTACTTAACAAAACAAAGCCATTTTATTGGTTTAGTGACTCTGTGGAAAATGGTTTGTGTTCCTAATTCCTGTCACTGTTAGTAGCATTTGCTTCCCAAGCTACATTTAATAAACTAAAGACCCACCGTTCCATTGGGTATTTATCCCTCTAATAGAGGAGGTCTTTATTCATATCCAAATCCAATATCCCTCTCTAACCCAATGTTCCTTTCTATGTGCCTTGCTATGATACTCAGCCAGAGAACATTGTGATAGGGGTCACTCAAATTTAAGAGTAGAATAATCGTGAGAATGATGTGTGGCCCCAGGAATATAATGCATTTGAAGAGATGTGCTTTTTTCTCATTGGAATAAATAAGTCTCCACACAATGGACTGCAGCAGTTTAAGTTTAGGTAAAGGCCTTTTAACTTTTCAGCCTTTGGACCAAGGAACACTAGATGTCTCTGTTTAGGTTACTAATCCAGCAACTCAGTTGTAATTTATGCTGGGTCCCTGCCTTTCTAGCTGGTGTGTAAGGGGACTGCACTGCTAAAAACAGCCAAAGTGTTTGACAATAATTTTAGAGCCTTAGATTTGAAAATTTTGGCCAAAGCTTATCCATAAAACCCAGCCAGAGCCTTGCTGCCCTACTTTTAACAAACACAGAAGTGAGGCAAATAATAATTTCCAAAGTGAAGAACCCAGGAGCAAACGCTGTACTATACCTTCCCCTAGTTGCAGAGCAGGGTCCATGAGCTCCATCATATACTCCACATTCAGAAGGACTTCAGTCAAGTTGCTGCGGGCCAACACGTACATGAGTACGGGGAGGAAATCATCTGCACCATACAGCTTCCCTGAGCGAAGACAAACAGAGTGGTCCCAATAAACTTCCCGCACAACAGTGACAGCTTCTTACCTGGTATGTTCTTTGCAGACTTTAGCTTATGTTATGAAAAGAGTTGAAAAGCACCACCAAAGAAATAATGCTGAAAAAGGAAATGGTAGTTCACTTAAAGGGTAGATAAACTTGCTTCAGGCCCAAAATATGAGCTTGAAAACTTTTAGTGAGCTCCATTTCTGCCATTCTTCATTAACTGGAGAAAAAGAAACTTATTTACGGATGACAAGCAAGGATCAATCCTTGAAGAGTGCAAAGGCTGCCAGCCTTTACATCAAGACTGCAATTCAAGTTTTCAACATTAGCAGCAAAGTTGCCAACATGCATTAGGGGTACTTATTCTCATAGGTTCACTCTATGTTTGGGACCAAAGAGCAGAAAACGGAATCTGAGACAGTGTTTTTTAGGACTGAGAACTTCCATGTTTACGTTCCTTCAGAAGACAAAATATCACACTACATGTTCCTAATTAAAAAAGTCTCCGAAGAGCTAGGACATAAAAGGAAGCATCTTTCCAGGTATGGCGTCTAGCTAAGAAAACAAAAATGCCTTTTAAATTGGACTTGGACTATTTTTTAGGACTTGCTGAGCAGTGGGTGCTACAGGAACAGATCCTCATGTGCTCAAGATTTCCTATGCTTAAAATATTCGTATCAATAAAGTCAACAAAGGGATCTTACATGCAATCTGTAACAGCTCTTTAGGATCTCTGAGGGCAAAAAAGCATACATGTTAACAGTGATCATTATAAATAATTACTATTTAAAATAGAATCCAAACTGAAGTTTCACCATATTAATGGCTAAGAACACAAGGATAGCTTTTCTTATTTGAAAGATGCTTTCTCTTTCTACCAACATGTCATAAATTCACTGTGGACAACCCGTAATAATGCGTTGCTTAACAGGCCTATCTTCCCAACATTCAGCATTGACAATTCCTCTTAACCCAAGACCAGACTGCTTTCATTCTGAATGTCCTCTCTCAGATAGCGGGCAGTTTTCCTCATCTGAGCACTTGGATGTGTTAGTTTCTTGGGGGGCGAAGGAGAGGGTTGACTCACTTGAGAGCAGTTTGCCTTACCTCAAAGGATCAAAGCTACCCTTTATGTAGCTTTGGTGAAATTATGCCCCAGCCATTTTTGGCCCATAGTCCACATGCCCTTCCATGGTAGGGCATAAATTTCTATTTCTCAAATATCCCCACTGACTTATTTCAAATCTTTGCCATGAGTCAGCTTTCTTTTTTTGTCATTCGTAGCTGACTCAGATTCTCCACTGGCAAAGAAAGATACTCCTCTGAAGCCTCAAGTAAACATGAGCTTAGGTCCTGATTAAAAAAAAAAAGAAAAGTAAAGTGTGGCTTTAAAATAAACCCACTAATATATCTAGTGAACAGAGAGTTGATTCAATTAAAACAAGGTGTTGGAGAAATAGAGTCTGTCAGGACTGTACTTGAGTGTGTATTTCTAACAAAGCCCACACATGCCACAACATAGACAATTTATTTAATGAAAGCTGGATTAATTCTTTCAATTCTGTTTGCTTTATTATGGCTGCCTTTAGTTAAACGACACAGCCTTAGGTCTTCAACCAAACTGCAAAAGGACTGCATAGTTTCATTAACATCTGGATGGACATTTTGTTTGTCTGGTTTTGCCTTGGTTTATGTCTCTGTGAAAGCTTCAGCTCTGTGAAGGGTCCAATTCATTACTGTCATATATATCACCTTCATACAAACAGCTTGGTATTACAGTTATTTAATATTTCCTAGCAAAAAAAGACAACACAACTGAGACATGGAAAGGTAGTAATAAAAAATGCATAGAGAAAAGCCCTTTTCCTTTTTTGACCTGAGTAAATCAGATGTCAATAGGGCTGGTTCTGTACAAAATAATCATAAAGGAAGATGAAGTACCAAACAGTTTGCTAGGCTCCTTTTTTTCGCTTTTTTAAAAAGTTTTTCTTTATGATGTAGCAGTTACTGACCAGTGACATGGATTAGGTGCTTCTGATTTCCTGAAGGCCAAGGAACTTCCAGAGCAACACCAATAGCAGAATTTTCTTTTCCCTACTGTTTCTTTTTCATGACCAATCCATGCTGTGTCTGCTAGGGCATCCAAGAAAATTGCTACTTCTCAATATGAATGCCTATCCACTGGAAAAATAAATGTGGCTTTTTAATAAAATGTCATTGAAAAAGATCACCAGCCAATGGACTGACCAACCAATGCAGAGTCGAAACAGCAACTTTGGACTAAACAATTCCATGTTCCCAGCCATCAGCTTCTAGTGTCAAGTGAAATGAAAGTTAGAGGACACTTGTCAAGAATTCCTACATAATCTATTTCTTTTTTATTGGCTGAGGAGTGGTTGTATATGCAAGCAGGCATCAAGTCAATTATATTTCATTGCTGCCTATCTCATTTCTATAAGCTGATTTAGCTGCTCTGCCCACTATCCCTTGTTATAAACCCTTCTCAACTTTAAGATTTCACAGAAGTATTACTGGACTCCCAGGTGTTTATGTGGCTTAAATACAAAAATCTGATATACAGTTTCTTTTTGATTAATAAACTCAGATGAGGGATGTCTGACTGCAATAATGAAAAGAGTACTCATTCTCCATATGCTGTATACTCATAACCTGCATAAATTACTAGACATCATCTTAATCTACTTGTAGGAATATGAAGCATGAGTCTTAAATACCCATGTCTGTAGGTAAAGCTGAAGTCAGCAGGAGCTATAGGTGTCAATAAGAGAAAAGCAGAGTCAGTCATCAAGAATCTAGCTCCAACTTCACGCATTGCCACAAACTTCCTGTGTTTCCTAGAGCAGATCGGGCATGATCCATTGTGCCTATGCCATTGCAACAGCTTCTCTGCACTGAATGCACCTGAAGCCAAGACTGGGAGCCCAAGAGGGCAGGACTCTTAACCTCTCCTTGTTCTCCTGGCCTTGGCTGTTACAGCAGGCACAGGGACTTGCTTAGATATATACAGCTTCTGTACAGGAAGTATGGCCCTGAAATGTCTCGTGCCTCAGTCCATCCATGGGGATAACAGGTGCTGCCAGCAACACAAATATGACCAGAAGTAGGAGGCACAAAGATATCTGAAACAATGCTTGGAATCAAGACACTTAAGAGGTTGGTTCCCCTCAGCATCCTGCAACCCACATGCTCCCTGCACCACAAAAGGCACCAGGACATCAACCAATGTCCATCTGGGGGTGCAGCAGGGATGTTCTCTGCAGGCTACTGCCTCCAGAGCTCCACTTTCAATCTGGACCAGAGCCAAGCCTACATGTCTAGCTCCATCTGTGGTCTCTCACAGAGGGGTATTATGTTTGCAGCTGACAGAGTTAAATCTGGCTCTGACCCTGCAAATGGTCTCAGTGCCACTGGGACTGAGCTTGCTTGTTCAAGGTGGTGGTGTCCTACTCCAGATATGACTTGCTTCCTTTATTTCCCCCTCTTCCCTGCAGGATCAGGAAACATTTATTTTATAAATATCTATAAGAAGCTTAAAATAAGCCTTCTCTTCTGCCACAAACTCATCCTATTACGTTTATAGCAAAGCAAATACAACATCAGCTCCTGGCTGGGATGCAGCTCTTGAATAGAAAAGGTATTAATTAAATATACGATTTATAGCTACTGGAATGCTGCCCAAGCCTCCATAAAGAAATTATGGCCTATTTTAGTGCATGCCTTTCTTTTCCCTTTGTGTATGTTCTGACAACCAGCAGACAATCATGATGCTCTGCACCTTTCTCTAATATTTTACAAACAGTAGCCTCAGTGTATAGCTGGGAAACCTGAGATACAGAAATGTTAACTAAGATTTTTTTTCATGATCATAAGAAAAGATTGTTATTATCCTTCCACTCTGTAGCATTTTTCTTTCTCTGTCCCATACTACATCAGCAAAGTTTGATTATGATATAGTTGAATTAAGAGAGTTGGTACATGCAGGCAGCGTGAATCCGTTTAAAAACCGTATATTTTACAGATCAGAGGAATTCATTCCCCTTGAAAAATTTGAACTGTCTTTAATTCAAAGGTAGAAATTGTGGTAGCCAGAAAAAAAAGATATAATCTCTAGTCCATCAGCCTTCATTAATAGTACCTTAAATACAAATATCCTCTTCTCAAAGATTTATTTTCCTTCGTAGAAGTGAGATGTGATAAGGAGCAGTGTGGTGGGATTGCTCTGACTCAGTTTTAGGAGCTTCCAGAATCAGTTCTACTGTGGTTGCTGAGGTATTTGAGGCCTGTTTCCTTTCCACAAGCTCAGCTATCCCAGGAAAGGCACAATGCTTCATGTCCATGCCTTCTGTCAACTGCAGAACCATATAGGAGTGCATCAGGGCAACTAATATTTGGCTGCTCAGCTCTATAGGGGATGGCAAACTTAACCTAAAAGCTAGGGAAGAGAAATCTTTCAACAGAACATATTTCCTATCTATCCTCTTTTTCTAAAACCAGACTATGTATTAGCTATGCAAAATTATGCAATAGAAATTATTAACTCAGATGTTTTCAGGTGAGTCAGCTGGCCAGCTCCATCACTAGTATGGAAATGGTTTTGAACTGTATACTCCTGCTCTTGTGCAGTTCAAAGATACTCCAAAAATTAAGCTTCATAACCTTAGGTAGTCTACAAGTTAAAAATGCCGCAGTAAGAAAATTGTTCCTCTGTACATTCCTGTTGAATCTCCTTAGAAAGCAGTTTTTCTATATTTCAAACTTCTAGATTAAGCTTAGAGCCTTTCTGTGACGGATCTTCCCTGCTTATGGACTGATCAAGCTTGCCTTGTTTGTCTCACACACTATTTGTAAACCAATGCCAACTGCTCCTCTATTTTTGCTTTCCCATCAATTCTCTTCTACAGGAAGAAGCACAAGTCTGAGATCTCCAGGCTCACCACTGCCAGTACACACCACCCATAACTGCAGATTTGTATCTCATTTATCACTCCACAAGTGTCACTTGTGTTTTTGATAGGCCAGAGATTCTCATTCTATTCCTACCGCACAATAGGCTTTTGACATTTTGTTTGAGTAAAGGTATTCCTTAAACAAAAATAATAAGCATTTTTTTTCTACATTGCTTTCTACAGTGCTTCCATATAAATCAGCCATGTGATCACCTCTCTCTGTGAGTATTGGGGCATGCCTTCCAAATGTAGGAGCAGTCAGAGAGCTGGGAGCTTACAGATCCCCATGAGTTCTCTCTCTTACTTTTTCTAGTGTTCAGAGGAAAAAATGACAGCCAGTTTTTGGGGGCTGGGGCAGATTTCCAAACTCTATTTTTTCTATTCTTTTAATGCATATTATTCTTACTAACTAGTGCTAATATTTTTAGCAGCCAGGTTACATATTTTTAGATTGTAGGTTACATCCTCGGTAGCATATGTTGCTGTTATTTAAGTTTGCACAGAACTTGGAAAAGCTCAGTAAGACACTGCAATGCAATCATAATTGTCCCTTGGGGGAGGATTCACTTGCTAATACCACTGCCTACATTGTACATGTGAACATCTGAACTAGTACCCCTAAACTCCTTTTATAGCCAGCGATCAACTAATCAATATCATCAGTGGAGGTTGTCATGAGTCATTTCACCTTAAAATAGATACCCACATCAAGACAGATGAATCAACTGAACTCCATCAACTAAGTCCCCGTTGTCTATAATGAGAAGCTAGACGTGTTACCCATGTGCGGCCACCTACAGCTAGATGTAGCTGTAGGTGAGTCCTATTTCAACATATTTCTGAATCTTGTAGTACTGAGAGGTCTGTTGGGAGAAAGGTGTATTGACAAAGGTTGTGAACTTGCCTTCCTGATTCCTTGTGATAAATCAGATCCACAAGTTCTTTGCCTTTGACTAGAGGGAGAAACGTTAAGTCAGCTGAGGATGTAACTAATTTGTTTCATAGTCTAAGTACCAGGGGGTTCATAAACAGCCAATTTTTCAGGCAGATTTTTTCATGTGGTGTGCATTGCAATTAAACCAGAGAGCTCCGTTTTCTTAAACTGGCCTGATATACCTGGAGTCAGTTCAGGCTGTCTTCAGAGTTTTATGAATCTTTCAGCAGTGCAAGATGGGCACACACAGGCACAGCTGTTCCTGAGTAGGCCTATCCCTACTTTTAAAGAAAACTTGGTACCTACTGGGACAAAGTGGCCAAACCCAGACTGCTGTAAATGCATCTCAAAATGTTAAAAAGCTTGTGTTTTCATATGGTGCTTGGAAAAAAAAGAGTACTTGATTAGGTGGTATTTGCACTTTGTTTTTGAGATATGAAATATATTCTCATGTCAGCTCATTGTACAGTCAGCCTAAAGTGAATAAAGTCCTATCCTGAGCTGCCAATTCACAAATTAAACCAGACAATTTGAGCAGTTATCATGTTACCAAACACATAACTTTTCTGACAGAGGTAGGCTGATTTTGGAACTGGAGCAGAGAGAATGATTGGTTTTGGGTTCTACTTGCTCTGATCTTGGAAGAGAAAGGAACTTGCTAATTCAGCAGTGAGTAAAAGGAGCTAAAAGAAGAACAAACTATTGCACAGGAAGCTGAGCCTGGCCTCTGCTCTTCCTATGAGAGGAGCACTGCGCTGCTTCAGGGCTGGCTGAAAGCAAAAGGGACCCTGGGCCGCTGCTCTCGAGATGGGCAGAGGGCAGGAGGAGAATTTCTACAAGCTGAAATCTGGTCTGAGCAGCCTGCAGAATGCTCTTCTGCCCAGCACCAGCTGGGAATTCCCTGTCAGAAAAACATTTCACTTTTCTGCAAATTTTTCTTTGCTAGGTGGAAAATCAAAGTGTTTTGGGGTCAGTTCATTCTGTTGTAGAGGTTTCACACATTTCACTTCTGAGTGGGTCTACAGGACATTTCTGCTCAATTTCTCTCTCAATCCAATATCTTTTGGGAATCAGACTATAGCATTCTCCTCCCCTTAACCTCTTTTTATGGTCTGAATTCATTGGGGTACATTCCCTAATACCAGGCTGGTTTCCTTCTGACTAGACCCTGATATGCATCACTGGTCATATATACTGGAGAGGGAATGGGATGTACAGAGGTGAAATAAGCTTCTGACCTGCGTGCAGTAATACTCAATATGAGAAAATAGCTGAGCTGGCCAAAATGAAGCACTTTGGTTAGCATAGCAAACCACAATGAGATTTTGTGATTTCATGAATACCAATCATTTAAAACATGTAGGGTTTTTTGAATTATTTCCCTGACTCTAAATTTCTGTTACATAAATGACACAATGGCAGCAGAGAAATTCTAGCCCTGATCTAACTGTGGTGTGAAAGACACATAACATACCGCCAGCATCGGAAGCAGCCCATACCTCCTCTGTGGGTTTCAATGAGGCATGCAAGTCTTTGATCTGTACCAAATTTACTCTCAAACTTACACAACAGTTTTAACAAAGTTACAGCGAATTCCCCTACATGAGTCCAAATCTTCTCATAACAGTTGAAGACAGCCACACCTCCTACCCTCCCTGCAGCTTAATGTCAACCCTGGGATGGCTTCTCACTCTGCTGTGAACGTGTCTGGGTTGGTTATTAGAAGTCACTCCATGCTGTCCAAGGGATGATGCTGAGATGAGGCTCAGAAGGGACACAATAATTCCTGTATGAGTGCTCCAAGGCTCTTGTCAGTACAAGATAAACCAGAACAGGGCACCTTTGGAGCTTTTGAGTTCTTGAACAACTGCATGTCATATTACAAAATAATATCTAGCTTCTCTCCAAATTTATGCATGGCTGGACATGAGCTCACCAGTATAGGAAGAATGCTCTCAAACTGGCAAGGTGGATTCCTGGAGGAAGGGGCTTCCTGGTCTATCTGCAAAAACACATCCTGTCTACAGGCCAAGGGCTTAACATGTGCATTTAGTGGTCGGCCTGAGGCCCAAGCTATATTTATAACTCAGAGCACACACTTCCTCACAGTGAGGAAACATAGTAGTGGCTCTTGGAATTTATTGAAGCATCAGGAATTAGTAACAAATGGTATTAGCATTCTGCATCTCCTCCTCAATTTAGGCAAAACTTTGTAAAGGCCAAATCAAGAGAGTTTTCCCAAAGACCTACTCTCAGCATTTACTACTAAGCTGCTACAAGCTGGGACAGAGCTCTGAGGATCTATGGAGAGCTCTATGAAGACTTGTGGGACATTACCCATAAAACGCACACAGACATTTGTTTTTTGAAGTTATGGATCTTAAAGTTAACCAGATAACATCTTATAAAATAGCATCTTATACAATAACATATTATACCTCTTATTAGTGCAGAGAATTTCACAGTCATTGACCAGCCCATTCTGAACACAGCCTGTGGACAGCCTATAGCAAACACACCAATCATCACTGTTACCTCCAATTTGAGTAGTATCACATCAGCTGTATCATAAACATTGTTCCTTTGATATGTGGAGAAGGACCAGGGAGGGATACCATTTCAGAAGGAGTGCTATACCTGGATTTCCCTGAGCCATGGAGTCATAGATGAGTTTGCAGGACTTCAGCAAGATGGCAATCTTCTTTTCTGGGGAATAGGCTTTGTGCATGGTTGTGAACTTGTGAAGGATCTTTTCCAGCACAATGGTTTCAGGCACACTGGTCGTGACGCCTAGGTCAGTGGTAGTTGTGTTTTGTATCACCAGTTGGTTTTCTTTTAGCTGCTGCAAAGATCCATCTTTGTTGTGGATTTCTTTTAAGTAAGCATCAATGGCTTCTTTTAAGGGTTTCAGAACACATTTGTACAAAGCTGTCTCAGCAATTGCTTCTGCACAGAGAGGGAACAACACAGAAGTCTGTGATAAACAATCAACACAGTAGTACAGGTGCAAGCAAAACTCCTAAGAAGGCGTCTGGTTGGTTATTCACAAAATACTGCATAGCTATGAATGGGGAACAGGAATTATATTCCAGAAAGTAAAGTAAGCGTTTCATTACCAACACCCTCCAGAAGTCCTGGATAGGCTTGAGATGAGCATCAATGTACAGTCTCTGCCACTGGATCTGTAAGAGAGTTCCTGCTGCCAGCAGCCCCTGCTGCCTTTGACTGACTGATCAGCCTGACACCGTCAGGCAACAGGAAAACAAATTCTGCCCAGAGATGGGGAACCTCACCTAACTGTCCTTCTTTTCAAAGCTCTGCCCTTACAGATGCCAAGGTGGGATTCGTGTCATATCCTTTCTGATATCTCTGTCTGACCTGTTTGACATATTCACTTTGGGATGAAATTAACTGCATTTTCAAAGCACCCCTTTCTCTACAGTGAGTGAAAAGGGGTGGAAGCCACCAGATCAGAGGCAGACAACAGAAGTTTCTTACCCTTACTGCTCAAGTGATTGTAACTTACTGATACTTGTCACCTCTTATAACACCTGTGGATGAGGAAATAATCTGTGTGGGTTGAGCTTTTGCTTAATGATTATCAGGAGACAGAAGGCAGCATGAGAAACTGTGAGAAAGCCTGTTGTCTTACTCCTAGAAACCAGAGGCAGAGCTAGAAGGTCTGCATAGGGTCCTCTTGTTACCCCTGCACTGCAGCAAAAAACTCACTGGCAACAAGTGTTCATCTGCTCAGTCAGTGAGGAACGGAAAAGAGGGCAGTAACACATGTATGCAAAATGCAACTATTTTAAAGAATCTCAAGGATCAATCAGCCTGAAGCGGGACAAATTGAAATGGTAATTCTTCCACGGTGGGAGTCCCTGTGCTCCACAGGAGAAGACAGTCCTCCCTAGGCAACTGGGCCGCATCATCCTGTTAAGGAACTGCCAGTGAACAGAGCTAGGTCTATCCACGCATGCCAGTGGGAAGGTTGGGGGGATCATTGCACACACAAAGCTCTACCAAACAGAACAAGGACACTTCCTCTTTCTGCCTCCTCTTCACCTTCCCTAATCAAGATTCAAGATAGAATTATCTATGCTAACATCCTCTCTGCCCCGAAGAAAGGGGCTATTGGGACAAAAATTGTAGGTGTTGCATGAGAAGTGAAACTGTATCTTTCCTCTCCTAGCTCTGGCAAGGGGCTGGCAGAAGGTCTGCTCTGCTCGAGAGGCTGGAAGATTATATAAAGCCTTTGCTGGGTGAGAAAGAAGTCAGCAGGGCCTGCTGAGACTGATGACTGAGTGCCTTTACGTTCTGGCTCACTACTTAGTTGGGTCCCACCTAACACTGGTGCTGCAGGATCCCCTGGAATCCCCGGTCACTTCTGTGTTTGGCCATGTTCTGTGTTGGGGGTCTTCCAGCTCCCAGCTTGATTTAAGCCAACTTAGGGAGCTCCTAAATAGCTCTGCATTGGTTCTCAGGTCCTCAAGAAACAGTTTTAAGTCAAAAGAGCATGTGAAAGCATGCTTACATGCTTTGTCTGTTCGTACGGATTTTACTGGGATAAGAAAAAATCCTGCAGCTCTTTGTATATTCTCTGAAGAATGTACATTAAACAAGCCAGTCCATTTCTTAACAAGGAGGGAAGAGGCACATAATATTGAATGAGAAGCAAGACAACAGCCAGAAATAGTATTTTTCCTTTCCAAAGGCCAACTATGTCTGTAGCAAAGAGAGGTGGATATTGCATTTTTGAGCCAGTAAGGGTCTTGCAGCCTGCAGCGTTTCCATGCTTCTGAGCGCTGAGGAACATAGAGTGAGATCGAGTAATTCCTGCAGCCTGCCTCTCAAAATTGTCATAATCTTGTCCTTCCTTGTCAGACAGTGACTGACCCCTGATCTGGCTGCCACATGCAGGGAGTTCTCTATCCTCAATGCAAAGCATGGGGCAGTGGGTGTGGAAGGCCACAAGGAACACAGCTGCGCAGGAGGAAGTTGGCCCTTTGTGTTTCCAGTGAACACACCTCTGTGTGCCTATGCATACACACACACTTGTGTCTGTATATGCATGTATACATCCATCGATATCTCTCTCACACACATGAACACACATCTCTCCTGCTTAAACTCTTCACTTTAAAACATTCGTAATGGGATTTCCCCCTCATCGGTCTCCCACTTTTTAGAGCTGCTCCTCCAAGTGCTGGTAACTACAGAGCAGATTTCTATTCACAACCTTCAGCTTTTAGGATGTGGTTTATAACTCTGTAAAGCAGAACCTGTGTCTGCATAATCCTGTCTCCCTTCTCACCTTCCCAAATTCTGCCCAAGGATGAGTAAAGCACTGTCACCTACCTAACTGTTCCTCGGTGTAGGAGGCTGGGTCAATCAGGGATTTCAACTCGGTGCTCTGCACTAAGTAACTCTTCAGCTGTGTCATCATCATCCGGATTTCTTGTAGCATCTCTGTGCTGGAGCTCTGCTTTGCCATCATCTCTAAACTGTACACTCTGTAGTCCTGCACAAGATTGCCAAAGTATGAATCCTTGTCCTGTGCCAGCTCCACTATCTTCTTCTGTAGCTTCCTGTCACTAGACAAAAAGACTGTGAAGACATTGGACAGGCTCACAAAGGACAGCCTGTTCTTGGCCTTGCCCAAGATAACAGAAGGTGTCTTTTTACCAGACGAACTACTCAGTATCTCCAGGTCCTCCTCTGCGCTGCTGGTGGAGTAGGAATCAGGCTCCGATGTTGATGCCTGAGCCATGGCACTGCCTCCCGGCACCTCCAGGGAAGAGTGCGAACCTTTAAGTTCAGCTGAGCTGGTGGATTTGCGGCCATGTCCCGGTTCAGTCTTGGTGTGTATGCAAGTGGCACCAACTGCTGCTGTAGCTGAGCTGCTGTTGCACAAAGCCTGTGCTGTGGCCACCTCTGCCACTGTTCTTTGTTTCAACTGGCAGGAGGTGGGGATCTTTGGTACCTGGGAAAGCCTCTTCCTTCTAGGTGGTGGGATGGGAGGTGACTTTCTTTTCTCAATGGAATTGCTTGGTATCTCAGGCATGTCCTCCTTCTTCTCTGCAGGTTCGGGCTTTGTCTCCTGAAACTGTGATATAGCCCTTTTGGGAACCTCTCCAGGCATTTCTACAGCCTTTTTGCACAGCAGCCTTTTATCTCTGCTCTCTGTTCTTGTGTCTTGTTTTTCTTCTATCTGTTCCCCTTTCAGCGTTTCACAACTTCCAGGCTTACCCACACAGCTCTCCTCCAAGGTCCTCTCACACAGCCGCCTCCGTGGGGGGACAGAGGGCTGGGAGCCTTTCTTGGGGCTCACTGCTAAGGGCTCATTGAACGAGTGGCTCTGCTTCCGTTCTTCTTTATTGTCACCGCCCTCAATTTTCATTTCCGTGATCCTCTTTCCTAGTGACTGTAGATGCAGCTCGTTTTCTTCACATGAAGTCATGGGATCCTGCAGGAGCTTCAGAGAGGATTTCTGAACCAGAGCGTGAGAAGGTGGAGGTGGAGGAGGGCGGCGGGGAGACCTCCTTTCAGCGAGCATGGTGGCTGGAGGGAGATCGGTACTCACAACATGGCTTTTAGGAGGAGGTACATCTGGAGGAAAGGGATTACTGCACTCTTCTATAAAAATAGGATTCACGAACCACAGCCTGTCATTTCCTATTGACAGCTCAATTTCACATGAGCAGTGGTTTGTGCTACTTGCAAAATACTGGGTAGATCTTAAACTGTCTGCTGGGGCAGTGCTGAAAGTAGAGTCTTTTGCAGGGTGGCACAACTCCTTTCCTCTATTTCTGTGGTTTAAAGAGGAGTCCCAAAATTCTGTCAAAAAAAAAAAGACAGAAGAATGAAAAAAATACTCTGAAAGAATTTTAGCATTAATGGTATGCAGAAGTCCTACTTTTTGTTAAAAGAAATGGTACATAAGCTTTCTCACCTCTTGAAAAAAGAGTGTGAAGAAGAGTTGCTTGTTTCATGTGCATGAGATGCTTCAAACTTAGGCCAGCTCAGAAGCTTCACCAGAAACATCTTTCTTGCGAATTTTAGGACACTCATCTAGTGAACACTGCTAATGCTGTGCAGCCTACACAATGTGAGCAGGAAGGTACAAGTAACAAATATGAATGGTTGTGAAAATGCATCTATGGTTTGTTCAGTGATCACTGTTCTCCAAATTCAAATAGCTGTGGACAACTGAGGTGAGTGTATGGAGATCCCAGGACTGAGTGAGTTCTCTCTCCCTCTTAGTGACAACGGCAAGGTGCAGGACTGAGATATGTAGTCTGGATCCAACATGCGCTGGGAACACTAGAGACTTCAGATGACTCTACTAAGCGGCAAGTACATGTGTCAGAGTCTGTTCCACACAGAGATCTGATCCTGCTTTGCAGTACAACCAATCTGGGAACATATGATTTTAAACACCTTCCACAGATAAACATTACTGTTAACATCTATAGCACTGGATGACTATTATCTGTAGCCATGCCCACTCTGTTTTGCATCTTGCTTTGAGACTGCTTGCCTGCAGGTGTAAGAGAGGAAAGATGATGCAAAAGACTGTGTACGCGGGAAGGTTTTATGCTGAACGACTAAAGAATAGTTAAGTATCCCAGAGCCATCCCCAGTGACTGGAAAAGGAAGACAGTTTTTCAAACACAAGCAGACATTTTTATATGTCACAAGCCTCTTGTTGGAAGTTATTTTGCAGTAACTTGTTTTAAAAAACCCACAGAACTACAAAGTGTTCATTCATCTTTTGAATAGATTCACTATCATATTTCACCTTTTCTTTCCCACAGAGATGAGTTCTCAAACCTGCGTGCATTACCAGTCAGATTAGTTTTAGTCACTCAGATGTTAATCCAGGATCCACTACATCAGAAACAGAGACTTCTGCAAACCCTGTGTGTTCTGACCAAGGGAAAAGCTATAAACCTCTGAGAGTATTTACTGTGTGAGGACTGCATAGATGCCCACTAATTTAGGGAAAAGGGGAAGATGGGAAATCATGGAATCACAGGGGTGCAGATAACTAAATAACTATTTCAGCATGCTGGGTCCCTCGACATGTAGCTGACACTGATAGCACAATCCTCTGAGTGGATTTAAGGGGATGCAAATGCCACTGCCACACAGCTCATACACACTGCCCTGTGCTTGGTGTCAAGCTTGTCTTGCTGCAAAAACATCGCATGCCAGGCCCAAGAGGGGACAGATGGAGCAGCACAAGCGTGCAATGATCCTCAGTGTTGAGCACGTGATACAGCTCTCATGATGGCACCTTCACCTGTACCTTGCCAAGGGCCCCATTCTCCTGCACCAGCGTAGTTCCAGCCTGCAATGGAAAAAGGGCACAGGGCTGAGCTGGCCAGAGTCCTGGGTATGGTCTACCTGTGCGTCTTCATAAAAATCAGCACCCTAGAAAAGCTCAAAGGCACTTCCAGTTGGGAAGATCATAGCAAAATCCAAAGCAAAGAAACTCTTTAACTAAAGCCAATACAGAACTCAGGGCAGAAACACAGATACAATCTCTCTCTTGCCCACTGCATCCCCAAAGACAGGCCAGTTCTTCCTGTTTTGCTCCTCGGTGCAACCACGACTTTTGATGACTTCCTACTTGCAGTCAGCTCCACATCACTACTAGAAAAAACATCTTCTTTCTACTGCCACCAAGATCTGCCCTCTGTAGGAATCTGCCTTTCCCCATCAGTGCCCTGAGCCCACTGCTGGCCTCGCCTCCCTCTGCCAGCAATCTGGTACCCAGGGCAAACAACCAGCTTCCCCAGGGACAGAGATTGTTCCCTTCCCTCCAGCAGATGCAAGTGCTGCAGTTAGGGCACGGAGAGCAGGCTGACTTCTCACTGTGCCACTATTCCCTCTAACCAAGCATTTCTATAACACAGCCATAGTGTAAGTCATGCACAGGTGAACTAAGACTGTCCATTCCCATCAGGATAAAATTGCCAATTTAGTCTCTCACAGCCTAGGCTAACATCCATGGCTAATTTGACTTCATAAGCATGTCACCTCTTTTTCTTAGGGAGGCTGAATTTAGGAACAGATTTATTTTCCAATTTCCTACCATAAGAGGAAGGAGAAGAGAGAAGCTTAAAAAAAAGTGTTACCAGGAACAGCAGCGGTCTTGGCAACAGAATTCAGGAATAGGCATGCAGATGCAACTGCACATAATAGCATCACACTGACAACCCCCTCATGTCTGAGACAGCTAAGGGTAAGATTTCCTTTAAATACTCCAACAGTACTGGGTATTAGTAAATGCAGGACAGTGGAAGTTTCTTGTTTAACGCAGAATAAAATGTTGTGGGGACTCCTAGGCTAAGGAAATGGTGAGTAAGCCAGTCTACAAAAGGGAAGTTGGATATTTTTCTCAGTAGTGGTCAAGATAAGACACTGTAATGAAAATGCAATGCTCCACTCAGACTATGAAGGACTAGATGAGGTGATCCTACCAAGCGTTACACAGCTAATTCAGAGAGGGCGATTCCCAGCCCAGCCACACGGTCTCATACATTTGCAGGAAAGGGAATTTGATTGTCTCCCATTGCAATCTTGGCTCTTCCTTTAGCTTACACTCTGGGAGGGATAGTTAAGCAGTTCTTTGAGACTTTGGCACATCTGTGATGGTATGTTCTCTTTGTGCAGTGCAATCGTGCTGTTCCCCTGCTAAGATGCCTTCTGTACCAGTGAGGTCAGGATGACAGGGTCTGCAGTGCATCCTCTGACAATATACCTAACAGCAAGATCCTTTGCAGAACTATCCAGCTTGCAGGTAACCATCTTACTTCTACCCTCTCAAAAAACATGTCACTTTGAAATAAATAAATACATACATAAATGGCATCATACAAGCATTTCAAACGATGTTAGCGTTCCTTTGGGTATACCACATCAGGCAGCACTTATTGTTTGTGCACCAAGTATTACCCATGAAATTTTGTTCCATGAAGCAGTAAATAGCATTACTCATTTCTTCAGCCTGTTTGACTTTACCGAGACAGCATGGCACTCATGAAGCTAGGATCATTTCCCATTTACACATCAGAATGTTTTCTTCTGTTGTGAGAAACTTTCCTGGCATGCAGTGCACTGTGACAAGCAAACCTCTAATCATCACCACTTTTATGACCACCAGTGTACAGGAGAGAAGAAAGAAGACTACAACTGACATTGCTTTGATGCTTGTGCTTTCATTAATCTTTCTTTTTGAGAAGCTGCTAGAGACTGTTGCCTGAGTCAGGATCTCCTCTGCCAGCTCAAATTAGACTGAAGGATGGAGATTCGTGATACACTTCTTATATTTCAATCGAAATGTCTGCACTTGCTATGATAAAATTAATAATAAGTTTGCAACTTGCTATCTCAGTTGCAAAGTACCTTTCTTTAAGCTATAAGTGCTGGCTGGACACCCATACACAAGGATGCTTTGACAAACAGGAAAATATTCAAAATAGAGGATGTTGAAAGTGTTAGAGGCAAATCTGATGGTCAGATTCAACAATGCTGCCTGAACTGAAACCAGTGAGGTTTGCCCATGTCTTCTGGGAGGTATAATGCAGAAGATCCAAAAAAGATCCCCAGAGTCTCAGGGTGCTCTAGTGAGTATCTCTAAGTGAACTAACACTTCAGCTTTCACCACTGCTTGGCTGTTTTCAACAGCTAAGGGAAAACTGAAAAGCAAAGTAGCATGAGAGTGGCTAAGTGCAATAGCTGTCTCAAATGCAGTGTGTCAAAAGGAAAGGAATAAGAAGGAAACCTCTTGTAGTTAACAGAACTGCATTTCCCAGCTCTGTATCTTTATACATTTGAGCTAAAATTTGCTCATTTGGTTCTATTGCTAAAAATAACATTCCTTTTTGTATCAGATTGGTATGGGGCGAGAGAACATGCTTGGGACATCACACATTTCTCCACCAACTAGAAATCCTGCAGGAGGAAGCAGAAATATCAAAATTCAAAAATACCACACTTCCATTAGCATTGTCCCCACACATCAGTGGAGTAAAATGCAAAAGTGTTTTCCTCTTTTTGCATCACTCCAATGCCAACTAACAATGTTTGTAAGCTATCCTGAGAGGCTGTGCTGAGCTTCAGCTGTTGAAAGCCACAGCTTATACAGTGAGACTATGGGTTTCATACCCTGCACAGAAGTCCAAGTAGAAGTTCTAAGGGGCAAGTGGCCTTTTTTACAGCGTACTTCTATAAAAATAAAGATCATAAACATCACTTTTGCATTCAGTCCTCCTCAGCTATTCTGAAGGCAATAGTTCATCTGTCTTCCAGTTGTATTATGTCTGTGCAAGACACCATGTTTCTCACAAGTCTGTGTGAAACTCTGGCTGCTTTGAGGGACTTACCTATCCCCAGACTAGAGATAATTTCAAGATCTCGAAAGCTACTGGCTTCTAGTATTGCTTGTGGCAGCTTCAGGGTGAAGGGCAGCAAATCCCTGTAAAAAGAAGCACAGTGAAAAAACAACAAAAGAATAAACAGCACAATTGCAAGGAACTCCAGATTTTACTGTTGGTTTTAGTGATTGAATTGACTCACAATTTCAGCCCTTCTGTAAAGTTCTGGTTGTTGTCAAAGGAAGATCTCATGGTCAATAAGGCATCACGGACATTGTGCTGGCCTGAGTTGCTCTAATTTCACAAGAGATCACCAGCTCCTATGATGATGCTTCATGCTAAGCTATTGGCTTAAACACTGTGCCTTGGCTTCATCCTCCAAAACCAGAAACATTTCTCACCTCAGTGGAGGCCACAAGGGTTGAAATACCTTTCCGTGAAAAGTGAGGTACTGCAAATGGTAATTATTATAATCTGAAAAGCCATTCTTTTTGGTGTGGAGGGAATTTGTGGTCCTTTTTCTTTCTGTTTTCCCCTTTCTCCCTGCTTCGCTTCCCCTACTAAAAATCAGTGTGAGGCACAGTGGGTTTAGAGAAGGAAGACCCCCCTCCTAGGGAAAGGGCAGCTGCTGGGTAAAGTGACAGACACCAACGAAGTGCTGTGTGACACTGAGAACACATGTATACTCTTCTACTTTCCACTCTCAGACCTCTGATGGCTTCCTTTCTGGAAAGATGCTATATTTTTACTGAAGAAAAAGAGGATGTTAGTTGGTTTTCATTGAAACACATCCTAAGTCTAAAATAATTTATCAGAGCTCTTGGGCGTTGCCAGACTTCTCAGGTTTGCCTCTTGCCCAATGACCTGTCCCTACCTCAATTCCCATTCTAACAAGGACTAGCAAAGCCAATAGTAATAGTCACTAAAAAGTAGCTAGGAATGGTGCAAAGCTGTTTTATGCATTAAAAGTTCAACAAAATGTTCTGAAAGCTGCAGAAGATTATTTTAGAAATAGCTCCCTATGTGAGTAGGTCTTTGCTATACAAACACATGCTCCCAAAATGCACGTGACTGCGGACCTGGGGAGGACTGATTTGTTGACAGATGAATGCAGGGGGGCTATTTTTGATTTATTAGCATAAATATTTACTAATGTATTGTACACTGCATGGGTTCTCTGTGTATCACTGAGCACTCTCTTGTCAAATTGTTTGACATAAACTGATGTGATCCCAGGGTTATTCTTTTTTCATGGCACATATCAGGTTTAAAAGAGGAAGAGAGCATCCATGGACCTTCTGCTTCCTTTGTTTGTTATTGTTATATGTATGAGTAGTTATCTTCTTTTTTTATATATTTTTCTTGGTAGAAAAATAAGTCTAAAATCAGGAAACATAAAGATATCACTCTATTAGGAAAAAAAATGTTTTTATTCATGATGCAGCAGCATGCAGACAAGCCATTGGGTCACTTGTTACCTACAGGTGTTATTTTTGTGACCTAAGGTAATCTAGTCAGGCCAAACTTCCTTTAGAGAAGAGCCTGTCAGCCCTGATAAGCTGTTTCCAATTGTTTATAGATGATTATTTACTATAGCCCTGAGAACAGGCCTCTCCACTCACTGTCACGGATGCTCCTACAAGATGGCAGCAACTGGTAGGCCAGTGCCTAAGCAGCCTTTTTACTGCCTGATTCTCTCAGAAAATTATTCCTTATTTACCTTTCTTTTGATAGTGATATGAGAAATCACCTGACGAATCTGAATGTGTATTTGACACTCAGAAGTAACATCTATAACTGGACCTAACAGAAGAGCATTTCTTTCTTCTGAGACTCTTTCTTGAGTCATGATCCTTTCTGCAGGGAAATACAAGCAGAAGCGAGCAGACTTTCCCTCCCACCAGCCATTTGACCAGACATGCCCAAATCTTCTTTGCATCTGGGCTCTTCTTTACTCTTTGGTAAGACAGAAGTCTTTATATGGGATTAGGGATGTATTAATGTCCATTCTACAGGTTGTACACACATCTAAGTGGCTAAATGTCTTTTTATTGTTGGGGGTGAGATAGAGCATGGTCCCTTGCATGTGGGGTTGGTGGTGGGATTTCTTCCCACCTTGTTAGCCACACAGATCACTCCATGGCTGCTTTGCACAACCTTTTTGATGCACTTGAAAAAACACCTTCTCTCCCTTAATTCAGTCACTATTGGATCCAGTGGAACATAGCCTTTGTAGGGCGAGGAATTCCCACTTACAGTGGCAGTCATCCAGGGCACCAAAGCAGCCCCTCAGCCTATCTGAAAATGGTATAATTGGGAAAAAATTTCTCTTACTGTTTGAAGAAGGGGACTGATAACTGGTCATTTTGACAGGCACACAGTGGAAAGAATATCTTTTGTTACAACACAGAAATTAAGAGCACTTGGGCACCCCCTCAGTGTTCTTGGTGTCCTGTGTGCCTGGGAAAGAGACCCCATCCCCGCCTGAGAGAGAGATTGACTGTCAGTCATGTGCCCCCGGACACCTGAGACCTGGATCATAGCCCAAGATATGTGGTTTGATGTAATTAGTGGAGAGTTCAGTAATATGGCATCTTCCAAGTGCAGCCAAAATGAATATTAAAACATCAAAATGAATATTCAAATATCTGATGGAAATCAATTATCTCAAGACCCTGTAAGTTCGTGGTTATATAGAAGGCCCTTTGAGCTCTTCTGGATCTCAGCAGGCTAGAGCCAGTAACCTCCCCTTGAGCTGGGACACCTCTCAGGTGTAGTGCAGGATCTCATTTGCTAATACAGCAAATGAAAAGGGTTTAGGTGAAGTAATCCCTCCTTGACATCTGACAATCGCTTGTTGGGAATGCTGATGCATTATATGTGAGTGTTCTCATCAATCTTAAGATGGAAATTTTCAGGCTAGTCTCTCGCTATTTGTCATGACTCATGCTTTTCTTATGCTTATATATTGATTCATCTTTGCGCATACATTTCTATCTCTGTGCTTGCATATGTACTTATTACACCATGTAGTAGATAGGGGTGGATATTTTCGAATCTAAATAAATCACTGATTAATTTGATTATACACATGCATTCAATAATATTTTAATTACTTTATTGATCAACTGATAATTAAGTGTTAATAAAATTTTTGCCATCTTACCCTAATAAATTCTAAATTGCTGAAAACCCAAAGTTTTGTGAATTGTTATATGCGACGGTGGGTAGGAGTCCTGGCCCAGTAGTGCTAATCTCAGCTGGCTGCAAAAGCAGCCCTCAAATTACTGTGAATGTTACTGGCTGGGTAAACTGCAGCATGCTGTATCATACCATAGATAGACCGTTCCTACTGTGTGACCTAACTAAGTCACTAACATGACTGCTTTGCAAATATATCCTGAATCTGCTTCCCCTCTTAAATGGACATAACTACTTTAAGAGTCATCTAAGTTTATATAGAGGAAGTCAAAAGTTTATATCCAACTCAAACCCAGGCCTGCTGCTATGGGAATAGGATAAATGGGTTGCAGAGGTATTGCTGCAGGATGCTTAGCACAAATGCACAGATTAGAAGATGGTACAGACACACAGGTTTAATTTCACAGAGGGACTCATTGGCTGCTGATCAAACCTTGCTGTAATGAAAATGACCTTACAGGTCTTTCCCCTCTCTGTACCCAGTACGTTTGGTATTTCTGTGCTGCGCAAACAACCAAGGTCTGTTCTTTGTCATTTCATTTTATTTTTAAATTTTGACCAAAGAAATAAATTGTTTCAAAACTACTGTTGTTAACAGATTCCCCATAAGTGACTAAGTGCTCTGAGATTTCTGCAGGCAACAGCCGCTAACACGTTTGCTAAGTCACTGCCGGGTGTGTGTATGCTTAAAGCTGCTTTTAATAAGAGCTGTTTAATCCCTGCCCTGCTAACCCCAGTCCTGTGCTTTAGTCCTTTGTGGGTTCAGCCCTACAGCCCTTCCTCAGGCAAAGCTTCCAGTTTTATGAACAGGTGTGGTTATGGTGTGCCTGGCTGGAAACTGGGTGATCTCGCACTGTCATAGATAGTAGTATCTGAAATACCTCCTGATCTGGCAGGTTAGAGGAAACCAGAAGAAACCTATGGGCTATGCTTTAACTGGATACAGGGGAAAGCCAATCCAGAGGGGAGAGTGAAGTGCTCCCTGAATGAAAGTGACAAATCCAACTCACCTACTGACGCAGTAGAAGGCAACCAGTTTGAAGACATCCTCAAATACGAGGACAGATCCTTCCAGGTACAGGACTGATGAAAACCAAAAAAGACAGTCAGAAACTGTGTTCTTTGAGCTGTATGGAAAAAAGGCTGATGGATTTGGCTCGTGCATCTTGTATTCTGTGATTGTCCAGTATTTGCATGGACTACTACAAAGAAGCATAAAGAAGTGGCTTCAGATGGCCAAATGCAACAAGATTCTTCAGGGTAACACCAGAGAAGAAATGTCTCAGCCTGGCTTTCTGAATGTTTAGCTCAAGATAGCAGAGTGTTGGGACAGTAATAGAAACAACAGGAAGAAAAAAAAACAGGTCACAACTCAAAGGGTTTGTTGCAAGCCCATCTATCTCTAAGGATGTGCAGATCTGAAATACATATGGGGCTGACCTTGTGACTCTCCATGCTGGAATCTGATTTAGTTTGGATGGACAAAGCACTTTGACGAAAAAAAGAAAAAAAAGAAGAAATTACTGTTTCATTACTATGTGTGTGGGCTCTGACCTGGGTCACAAAAACAATGTGAGCACAGCCTATCTGTATCTTCCCTGTCTTCTCCCTCCCTTTGTGATATGCCGCGATAGCACTTTAAGTGGCAAAATAAAATCTAAGCCACATTGTACAGTTCTTGAAGATGACCTCCTTTGTAAAAGCATGCTATGGCATTGTGTAGCCCAAATATCACATGCTATTATAGAATTTTGGCTGCTGAGCTAGAAAAAATTCACCAGCTGGTGAAGAAAATTTCACATTGATCGATAACCCAAGGCAGAAAGAAAAAGATGGATCTGCAGGAGAGAATCGTCCATCTTTGCTTCAGCTTTATAGTCTCACAAACTCTCTATGCCCATATGTACAGAACACACCACCACAAAGAGATTGACAAGTATAAGAAAATTTGTGTGGTTTCTCAAAAATGCATGGTTACTGATGGTGGAGAACTGGAGCCCCAGATCTGCACCCTGCCTGCCACGGGGGCATGCCAGGAGTTCTCAGGGAGCAGCACCAGCTCACATCCACATAGCTGTGCCCACAGCTGCTCTGCATCTTCTTTCACTCTGTTTTCTAGGCCACAGCTACCGTGATTCATCTTCCTTGGTCTGCGATGATTCACAGACCTTTGAAAAGTCTTCATCTCCTTGCTCTGCATGGTATCAGTTCCCCTACAAACCAGGGCCTCCAGCACCTGTGGGAGGGAGACATCTGCCTAGGTCTCCTCTCCCCTGGCTCTGTGCACTGGTTGTTTTTCCCCAGTCAGCAAAGGATCCCACTGGAAGAAAATGCTCAAACTCATCTCTTGTTCAGCTTCACAGTTCATTCCCCAAACAAGGCATTTCCTCCTTTTACTTCTCCCTTTGTCCTACCCCAGGCCCTGCATGTTGCTATTTTGCATTGGATACACCAAAGTAGGCATTTTTAAAAGAGCCAAAGGCTTTGTAATTCTCAGAAGTCATTCCTAACATCAGTTTGTGTTGGATCAGCACAAACACATCAACCTCAGTGTGCACACTGGTACCAGACTGCAATGTGGACTTTAAAACATACTTTGAGAAAAACAGTCCCTTTCCCTTTTCTCCCACAACTGGAAAAATAAATGTTCGGCAAGTTTCTTCTTTTTCCTAAGTAAGAATCATGTTTCAGTCAGGTATTTTCATTAAACATCTAACGTGACCGATTTCTGTACTTTGAAAGCCATCTGCTTTGCAGCTCTGACACAAGAAAAAAAATAGAGACAAAATCCTGTGCTCTTCCAGAGAATTAACCAAAACCCAAGAGTCTGAACTCATTTGTATCTCCAGCAATTAAATAAAGACCTTTGTGTGGACAATGGTTTTAACGACCTTTTTCTGTTAAGAACCACATGTTCACTTTGGTATTCCAAGCTGCAGGTGTACGTAACAGAGCAGGCTGCACCTGTACATACTTACAGACATGAGCAAATTGCTTGGATTGGGACTAATGATTGTTCCCGTACCAGGAAGCTCTGCCACTTGGGAGCCCGAATTTTAGACCAAGCCTCTCAGTGTCAGGAGTATCCACACAGAAGTGCCTTGTCATCGAAAAGCTACTCCTTCACCTAGGTATAGTGAAATAGCATAAAACACCATAAATCACCAGGAGTTATGCAGCTAAAGGAGCCTCTGTACAAAAGCTGGAGCTTAAGGACAGGAGTTTTCAGCAGATGGTATACAGAGACTTGACTGTCCCTCATCTGCTCTGAGAGGTCATTGAAGGTAACAAAATCAAGTACATTTGTCAACAGGCTGGAATTCATCATACAGAGACCCACAGCTCTGCTGGGACATCTTTGGGTGGTCTGCAAACAAGTAAGAATAGAAAAACACTGATTTAGCTGGTTCATTACTCAAGCTGCAAGCACCATCAGGACCAATACTCTGCCCAAAATTTATTCTGAACTGTGACAGTGTCAAGCAACCTCTGTAAGTTTGCCAGAGCCACTTGGACCAGCTCCCAGCCCATGGGGAAAACCTTACAGTCTTGTGGAGAAGGTCTTTCTTTGGAAACTGTAACATTTTTCCCTTAAAATTTTTTTATCTAGACACCTACAGACCATCAGCAGGCATCACTGATAAAAAGTGCTTCTTGAGTTCTTTGCTGTTGGGTGGCGGATGATGGGTTTGGTATAGGAACATTGCTGTGGTTACCATCTGCTTGTGGAGATCATTATATGGGTCCTGTTGTATGTCTCTGATTCTTGCAGAGATGCAGAAAATAACAGGTTTGTACAGCTAAAAGTGCTCTGCTGACTGTTGGGGACAATGTGTCTTGTCCCCAGGGCCATTACTTCCCTTAAGGCACTCTGCTCTGAGAAGACAGTCAGGAAGAGGTGCTTTTCTCTGTCTGTGGATGTGTTGTGGGTAGCTGAGACATTCCACTGACATGAGCACTGCTGCTCAGGGATGGATCATGATGTTGCCATTCATAGGAACTCATGACTTCTGCAAAAGTTATAAGCAGACACTTTTCTGCCAGACTACTGTATTCCAGCTGAAAACTGCAGAGAGAAAAATTAGGTTTCTTTGGCTTATAAAACTATACCAAAGACCAAAGAAATATCTGCGTCTCCACAGAACAGTGGGAGGATGTCAAGAACGGGATCAAAAGCAGCAGCAAAAATAGGTGGGGTTCTGTGAGCCAAAAACACTGCCACAACATATGGAATTTTACCTGATGTTTAGAAATCCACAGAAAAAAGTCACCTTCAGGAAAAAAAAGGGGAAATGTCTAGGTCAATGTATAATTTTGAGCAATCTGAAACAAAGATATCAGAATTAATTGAATTTTTTATTATGGGTGATGGAAGCTTTAGTAATATGTCTTAATGGTTCACTATTGACCATACCCTGTTTTGTGTCCTTCATGCAACTCAGTAAGTGAACAGGCCATAGGCAGGTTACAAATGGCTATAAATATTTATGATTGTCTCATCTTTCCCTTTATTACACTAACATGCTCTGAAGAGTGTCATCTTTAGGCACTGACTGGAATCTGTCTTCATGTTTCCTTCACTCTTTAGATCTCCCCTTCATTTCTCCATCCAGATGTTGATGTTTTTGACTCGCACTGTCCCAGGGAATTCTGCCTTCCTTTCCTCTTTGATTTTTCCCTGCAGGATTGTGTTTGCTGATCCTATTGTTCTGATCACATGGACAAACCACTTTAATTTCCATCTTCTTGCTTCTTACATAGGCTCACGGGACTCAATTACTTCAGCTGCTTCTTCTCTAATGGCCCTCTTAGTCATATTCACTGTTTTTTATATCTGTGTAATTCTCCAGAGACATCTGAATTCAAAGATATGAATTCCTTATTCTACAGCAATTGTGTTGACATAGGACTACTGAGAACACAACCAACCTCAGAAACTATGCTTGGATGTGCTAGAGATGCTCTTATCTTTCCAGATTCTGGCAAATTGTGAGATTTGTCATCATGGGAGTGATTCAACTTTTCTGTTTCTATTTTAAGATTTAGGATTATAACTCTGAAGTCTCCTAACTGTACCTCTCATTGGTATTTTCCTCCTTTGATAAGTCTCTGGCTTCATACCACAGTTTGCAGCAAGCAGCACTGACCAGATTTGCTGCTGTTTTCCTGCCCTCAGCCCTTTACTCGCTATGAAGATGGGATCACTCCAAGGCAGAGGTTACCAGCTTTCCTACTTTCAGACATTCCTAGCTGTTGCATGAGACAGGTTAGCAGTTTCCTGCCCCTGGGGAATGAGCCTTGGGTATTGTAATAGGCAACTGCAGTGATAACTGAAGCCCCAGTGCAGGGGCAGTTGAGTTTTTCATGACACACTGCACTTGTCATACCTGCCGTGCTTTACAGAGATGCATGACAGCGTGATGCAATTCTTTCAGGCTATTGCTTCAGTTCCTTGAGCATGTGCAAATCTCCTCCTCCTCCTTACTCATGCACTAGGTTGGTGGTGGTATTAAGAGAAAGAGTTTTAGCTGGATGGAGGCAAATTTAGATTACATTTGTAAAAGTTCTGAGGGTGTTTATGGTGTCTTTCTGCAACAGCTCTCTTTGCTTGAAAATTCCCACTATCTGTCCCTGACATTGTTTCTTGTATTATGTTTTGATGAGTATTGCATAGCCTTCAAGTGCTGTGTTCTTGCAAAACAGTGTCACTGTTTATCCATTTTCTCTTCTCAAGGCCTGTTTATTTCTTCTGTAGTTTGATGCCTCTGCTTATTCCATCTGATGTCTAAGCTGTAGTTTCCATTTTGGTTGCACATTTCTAGGCTGTCTTGGACTTGTCCTGTTTTGTCTTTCTTGTTTTTTCCAGTGATTCTTTCATGAAACTGTCAGTTGTTTCTATTTTTCCCCTCATCAAGGAAGGGTAGAACCTTCCCTGTTTTGAACTTCTGCCAGAATCTTCTGTTGTGCATCCAGCTCATGTTTTCACACAGGATTTCAATTTTATGGTTTCCTACAGAGTTTAATCTTCCTGTCCATGACGAAAAAATCACTGCTGGTGGCAGTTCCTGGTAAATTGAAACTAATGAATTATGAAAGTGTTAATGAGCTTGGGTCTTGAGTGTAAGAGAGATCTATTTTTAATTATATTTTTCAAAAAATATAATTCTATTGTGCAAAATTAATTTCATGCCACTGAAGAAGATAGCAAAACACAGGCTTTTGTACTCTTCTCAGGCTGGGATCTGGGGGGAAGTGGGACACGACACTCAGCAGAGTGCTCTGTTTCCCTGTGTACCATGTCCATATCCTGCTGTTGATAAAAAGGACCATCCTCACATCTAACAGCCACAGGGGTCTTGACTGCTCCACTGTACTTCGGCTCATTCACCTTCCCCCAGGCAGATGACGAGCACCTTGGTGTCCACTTAGATTTTATGCGTTTAGTTCAGCATAAACTCCTAGTGCTGCCTGGTTTCATTGTCTTTGCTGCAGGATGTTTTAGCAGAAATGTGTCACAGTCATTTCGCTGCTGTTTCCTCCTTATCGTGATTAGTGCTTCAGTAGAAAGGTGGCTCTCAAGGGTACTTCAAGCACAGCTAACAAGTCCAGATGAAAGAAAAGTGCCACAGCTCCTCAGTGCTTTACAGGTATCCATGTGCACAGTCCTGGGAGGCTCATGGGCACTGCCAGCCATTTCAGGGGTTAAGAGCAGAGCACAGCCTGGCAAATGGCTGTATAGTTTCAAAGCACTTCTCAGATCTCCACCCTGTGTCTCCTTTTCAGTGCTCAAAGTCAGTAAAAATTCCATACCTGGTTCGAACTCTTTCTTCAGCCAGAGGCTGGGGACATCCAGGACTTCTTCCCAGGACGAGACAGCAATATGAGGCTTAGCTGGAGTTTTAGATGTAGCCAGGCAGGGTCTATTTTCTTGCTGTCACACAGCAGAGGTGAAAATGAGGGGAAAATGCAGCCTTCCTGAAATGTTGAGGATGGAGAAGGCTCCCAAGGACACCAGGAGAGTAGGGTGACATGCTCCATTTGCATGGTCCCTGCTGCAAGCAGTTGAACACTGTAGGATTGTCACTGAAGAAGTCACATTTTCACAGGTAATTCAGCATCCACCCATACGTTACAATGGCAGTACAAGATTTCTTCTGCTCAGCATGGTCTTCCAAACTGTCAGAGCTCAGGGCCATGGCTGACTAGACAAACCCAGTATAGATACTTGCAAGTTGCTCTCAGAAGGCAAATTTCTTTGATAAAACTTTGTGAAGTAAACAAAGCTTTCAGATATATAAAGGATATACCCTATGTCTCACGTACAGGGAACAATGCTATGATTTGGAATTCTGGGGTTTATTTCTCAGCAACAATTTTCAGGTCATACAGATAATCTTGAGAATCAACCATTATGTGAAAAAACATATGTTATCAAACACGTGTATTTTATTAAGACCATTTTTCCCTTTAACTTTGTTGAAATATTTATTTCTCTGGTTCTGAGATACATCATGAAATGCCATAGAGTTGAGGTTAATCATATAGGAAAAGGAAGTTTTCTGACCATTTCAAGGGAGTCCATCCAGTACCCAGAACCACATTTTGTGTGAGAAATTTTCAGGAAGAAAAACCACACCTTCCGAAGATGAGTGATGAATGGGATAAACCCACTCTGAAATGGCAAAGGTCAAAAGGGTGGACTATAAAAGGAAAAAAATGATATTTCTGCTTCCAAGAGCTGTGATCACACCTAGTTGCCAAACTGATGGAAGAAGGTCTTCTGATTCCCACTTTTGTGAGGGGGATAAATTACACTCTCACTGACTTTAAAGGTCCTGCTCAAAGGTCAAACTATGAGGTCCTTACTGCCTTCATTTTATTTTAAGCAGTGTCTTATTTACCTCATTTACAAGTCTAAACTCTTGTTTGTTAAGATCTTTAAGATCTTCAGATAGCAAACACTGTCCAAGGGCAAAAATTATAATTTGTTCCAGTTTAGCCTCTGAGACAAGGACACTGGTATTATGGGTACTGATTTAGGCCAGCTGTTTTAAAATCAGTAAGCTTTTTGGGTTATGTTCAAGGTACTAAGCAGAGTAGAATAAGATAATATCCTAGGATAGCACGCATAGTCTCTAGCTCTGATTACACACAGATTTTGCATTATGTCTCTTGGGAGTGAAAAATAAGGCAAAAAAAAACCAAATTGAGGATTAACAAAGTTAACAAGACCCTGAGGGCATCTTTCCAGCAGGCTTTCCCTACAATCCTAGTGGTTTAAAGCCTAAAGTAAAAATGAAATTGTTCGCATGGGGAGAGGGGAGGTAACTCTTCCGGATAAGAGCTTAAAAAAAAAAGAAAAAACCACACACACTATAAGCAACCAGAACGTTTCCAAAACAACTTGTAAACCACACAGAAAGCTGGCACTATTACATCTCGAAAAAGCAGCTGCACAAGGATCTTATGTATTAAATGTGGTTTGTGTTTTAAAAGTGGTATAGGTTTTGAAACAAGCAGTACATCAAAGTGATGTGCAACTTGGCTCAAATGAGCGGGACTTGGTGAAACTTTTCTGCTTTCCTTGTGCACACCTGTGTTCAGAAAAGAAATCATGAACTTGCACAACAGGTTGTGAACTGTGTCCTCACACCATGTTTTACAATACCACCCAAGTCCTCAGCCCTTGTTCTTGCGAAACAAAGATTCTGGGCTTCTAATTCAGCGTAGTCTCCTGAATGAGAACACTTTGACACTACCTCAGTTTTCAAGGTTAATAGCGATAGGGATAATGGAGAACTCATCCCTGCTGGGCAGACTAACCTTGGGAAGATGTCTAGGTTAGACATCCTTAGGGGACTAGAAATCATTCAGTCTGTATCTCCTTTCAAACCACAGACAACAGACCAGATGATGATAATCTCTCTTGCGTCCTTATAACAGCCCACGCAGAGGTGGCCTTTGGCCTCGCATTGACTGTGGAGGCAGCTGAGATCCAGCATAAAGCAACATCAGAACAGCACTCCTTGAGCTGGAGGCCAGGGCTGGGGCAGAGCTGCCCAGTTATCCCACGCCATGGGGCAGACTTGCTCAATGGTAGGTTTTTCATGCCAAGAGTCTGTGTAGGTGACACTAGGCTTCTCTCACTAATGAGAAACATGCATAAACCGTGGAAATTAGCCCATGCTGAGCCCTGAGTGGTGTAGGCAGATTGTTCTCTGTGTCTGAGCAAGGCTAATCTGAAAATAACTAGGATAGCTCTACATTTTCAGAGGCACACTATTGGCAGCTACAGGAACTGCTTTAAAACACATTTGTCAGCCTACTCTCTTTAATGTCAAGGTTTCTAGCACACTGAACAGTAGCCATTTACTACAGGAGAAAAGGAGACTAGAGTGCATGCTTAAGGTCTCCTTACATGCAATTAAATTGCTTAAAATTTGAAGCTTAATGTTAAGTACATATTCAGATTTCCTGCCTCCTCTGATAAAAATACACAAACTTTTATTATTCATCAGCTGTCTAATCTTTGAAAAAAGTAGTCTTGGACATGTTCTGCTGCTGAAACGTATGATTTGCTTAATTGAGATGGAATTAGGGAAATCAACCGTTTTTGGCAAAAGAAAGGAAGAGGGATCTTCTCCCACAAGGACTTTAATAACTCTGTTATTTTTTCCAGCACATTTCTGGTTGGTTTTTTTTCCAGTCTAGTCAGGCCCAGAGCTGACAACAGGTTCTTACTTTGCCTCAATCACACAATCCATCACTCAACAATAAAGGAAAATATTCCTCTGAAGTAAACTGGAAAAATACTTGCCTGTTAAGGTATACATAAAGCATACCAAAACAGTCTGAATAGCAGTGTTGGTACCTTAGTGCTCAATAAAGCCAGGTGCCCTTTGCCTCTTTGCAGCCCAGAGAATGTAATGCTGACTTGCACATGTGCTTGTCCAGGGCCAGTGGGATATGGCTGCCCAGATCCCTCAGCAACCTGTGCCTCAGCTCTTAGTCTATAGAAAGGGGGCAATGACACTGACTTGCTTGGGAAAGTTTAGTTGAGCTCCCTGAGCCATATATCCTTTATGGCCAGTGTCCTCTGCAGGCACCTGCAGCTGCCCTACACCGGCATTGCATTGCATAGTGGGAGGGGAAGGATCAGTTCCTCACTGCAGTGCCAGCAACATTCTGCCTCAAGCAGGTTGGCTGCCATGGGGCAGTTTGCCTGATGTTTTGCACTAACCGCCTGCGCTTCATAAAATCATAGAATCATAGAATTATCTGGGTTGGAAGAGACCTCCAAGATCATCAAGTCCAACCCTTAATCCAACACTATCATGATTACTAGATCATGGCACTAAGTGCCACATCCAGTCTTATTTTAAAAACCTCCAGGGATGGTGAATCCACCCCCTCTCTGGGCAGGCCATTCCAATGCCTGATTACTCGGTCCGTGAAGAACTTTTTTCTGATATCCAGTCTAAACCTTCCCTGGCAGAGTCTGAGCTCGTGCCCTCTTGTTCTGTTGCTGGTTGCCTGGGAGAAGAGTCCGACCCCCACCTGTCTACAGCCTCCTTTGAGATAGTTGTAGAGAGCGATGAGGTCACCCCGAGCCTCCTCTTCTCCAGGTTAAACAACCCCAGCTCCCTCAGCCTCTCTTCATAGGACTTGTGCTCAAGTCCCTTCACCAGTTTTGTTGCTCTTCTCTGGACCCACTCCAGAACCTTAATATCTTTCTTGAACCAAGGGGCCCAGAACTGAACACAATACTCAAGGTGTGGCCTCACCAACACCGAGTACAGGGGAAGGATCACTTCCCTCGTCCTGCTGGCCACACTATTCCAGATACAGGCCAGGATGCCATTGGCCTTCTTGGCCACCTGGGCACACTGCTGGCTCATGTTTAGCCTCCTGTCAATCAGCACTCCACCTGACTGCTCTCCAGTCACTCTGTCCCCAGCCTGTAGCGCTGCATGGGGTTGTTGTGGCCAAAGTGCAGGACCCGGCACTTGGCCTTGTTGAACTTCATCCCGTTGGACTCAGCCCATCTCTCCAGCCTATCAAGGTCCCTCTGCAGAGCCCTCCTGCCTTCCAGGAGGTTGACACTCCCTCCCAACTTGGTGTCATCTGCAAATTTCCTTATGATGGGCTCAATCTCCTCATCTAAATCATCGATGAAGATGTTAAACAGAACTGGACCCAACACTGATCCCTGAGGGACACCACTGGTGACCAACCGTCAGCTGGACGCAGCCCCATTCACCAGCACTCTCTGGGCCTGGCCATCCAGTCAGTTCTTAACCCAGCTGAGAGTGCACCTGTCCAAGCCATGGGCTACCAGTTTATCCAGGAGTATGCTTGTCCCCTGCCTGCAGCCTCCTCTCCTTGCACTGCAGGGCAGCTCTGCCGGGCTTCTGCTTCCATGGACAGCCTCCTTTCAGCTTTGCACAGAGCATCTTGAAGGCTCAGTCATGCAGGATGTAGCCCCATTATTGACCACCTACTGCTGCTCTCTACTCTGTTTCCAGACGTCCTTCTTCAGTCTGCTACCCACCCTTCCCAAAGCCACCTGCCTCCTCTCCACCCCTACATCACTTCTCATTTCCAGCATTTATTTCACGCAGCTATGTAAGTGGTAGCACCTCTAAGGAAGCATTGCCCTACGACGCCATTCTGCTTTCATAACTCCACATCCCAGCTGCTCACATCTAGAAGGGCATGACAGCATGGACACTCAGACTGGTAGATGAGGGATGGCAACAGTGCTTCTCACGACAGCAGTGTCAGCTCAAAGTTACAGGCTGAAATCACCTAAAACCTGGCTCCTGCTTGTCTTAAGAACAGTGCCCACACCCATTTCCATCTGTGCTACTTGTGCTCATGAGGCTGCCCTAGTTACTGGAACTACTGACGGTTTTGCCTTCTCTATATATGGAGTAAAATCATATTCTATAGTAAACTTGAAGCTAAAGATGCTTAATTACTGTTCTGGCTGGTACACAAGTCTCCAGGGTGGTTCATGGGGTGGTTGCCATGGCAGTCCCCTCCTTATCTGCTTTATCCCCGAATAGCAGCATGGGGTATAAAAAAAACCAGCGCCTTGATCCTTTCAGTCTGTAATGTCACGTTTAGCCTCTTATCTATTCAGAGGAAATCAGAGGTATAAATAGTCCTGTCTTGCTTTTCATGCCTTAGTTTATAGTTTGAATTCTTTCTGGTGTTGAAAGCTGCAGGGTTTCTGCTCAAGGAGGTCAACTGTTTTGGTTAAAGTGGCCATTTGAAAAAGAATTACAGTACCATTACAATGATAACAGAAGTAACTGAAGGTACTTTCTGATGGACTTTCTGCCTGTCCTCTGATGAGCGAGAGGTTGTCTCCAGAGGTTCTCCAGAGTGAAAGATCCATGTTCATGACCTCAGTCAACTCCACAGATTTCCACCTTTCTCATCTCCATTCCAATTCAGAAGGGATCCAAAAGAAATGCAATGAAAATTAATTTTACAAATCAGAGATTGTAGTCCTATGGGTTGTTGTCATATATCTTCTCTTTTTCTGAGTCTTTAAGAAAATTTTAAGGTTACATCTTTAGGGTTTTCACTGAAATTATAAGGCTTTTTTCTCTTTCTGGGAAAAAAAAAATGTCTATCTTCACTTTACTTCCTGATTCCAGCAGGCAGGTTGTTAGCAAGAAGACTTGCAAAACTGAGGAAGCTATTGCAAGAACTGCAAACACTTCCACAAAAATATTCATATCTGAAAAATCATCTGCACAACTGGCCACTCTCATTAGGGGAGCTAAATTGGGAGTAGGCAACAGTGACTGAACTATCCTCCCATTTTTCCCATGACCTCATTTGTGCAATACTTCTACGCATGTCATGTGGGAAAATACCACCTGACCATGTTGTACCATGTTAGCAATGAGGACTTTGTTCTCTGAATTTGTTAATCCAGCCTCAACAACATGTATTAAAAGAAATATTAATAAAATGAAACAGGAATCTGCCATAATGGACTGTACCTGGCCATAGTGGCCAGGATGCCAGCAGTGTGAAATGGGTTAAAAGTCCGTTGTCAGCATCTGAAGGTGCCTGAGCCAACAAAGGGCATCTACCGAGCTATTCCTGGTCAATCTGCCCACTCATCCTTGCCTCATGCTCACTCGGTGAGTGCCCTCCCATTGCACTCAGACCTGCCAACCCATGTAGGGACACAGGTAGGAACTTGTATCCCTTGCATCTGAGCTCTTCCATCATGCCAGGCACCCTCACAGCGCTCACCTCAGGCTGGCTGGGCTTTAAAGACCAGGGCTTTCAGTAGCTTTGTTTATATCTAAGCCTGTGAATTTGAACAAAATCCAACCCCATGTTACTCTTATGTCCCTCTGTAAACATGCTACTGCCTGACTACTGTTGTTAAATTATCATCTGTTACTGTTATAGGACAGTCAGAACAAATGCACATGCCCTTTTGATCCCATGCAAATCACATTAGTTTATAGTAAAAAACCTTTTTCCTCCCATAAGTGCTTGGGAAGGAGGAATATTAGTGTAGAAGTGGCTGAAGTTTCTCGGTAATAATGGAAAAAAAGTTGGCTTTGAGAGTTAAGCTTGCTTTCACAGCATTAGATTGCACCTATTTGGGATTATTAAGGCAAGAAAGTAGATTATGAAATCTTAGCCCTTAAATAATCTCCTCCTTTTTTCTGATTGATTTCACAGTTTCTAAAGTCCAGTGTGCAAAGGAACACCTTTGCTCGTCTAAATTGCCGTTTGTTCTCCCCAGCAAGGCCTGCCTTCCTGCTGTCTCTACACTTGGTGTGACCCTTCTTTCTGTCCTGATGGACAGAGTTCAGTGGGTGATGGATGTACAAAGTGGTTGGGTCCTCATGAAATTCCAGGACAAACAGATTAGCTTTGGTAAAAGCAGTTAGAGAATTAACTAGGTAGGTAAAGTGCTGCCATGTGTTTTACCCTAGTTGTGGTCTTCTCCTGAATCCCTACTGTCTGCCTCAAGCATTTCATACCAGGCTCCAGCCTGCACTTCCTGAGCTTGACCTCACTTTAAGAAAGGCCAAATAAGGTGACCAGGGCAGGACATTGGATTTCTGTGTCAACATCCTTTTTTGCTACCAGACTTGCAACTTGGCAGCAATACTCAAAGATTGCTCTTAAACTGCTTTTGACTACAATAATTGCCTGTATCTTTTCTGCCAAAGCATATCCTTACCACAAACCCATACTATATAGCCTGCAGTAAACCTGCTGTCCATCAACCAGAAACGGAGTATAATCTACTATGTCCAAAGGCACCATGTGTCATCTTTCAAAGGTGGTATTAATTGTGATCTGGACATTTTTGTAGATAATTTATTTTGAATTTCCTATTTGATTGTGTTAAGGTTGTTTCAAGACTTCTGTTATGCTTCAGCTTGTTCAATGTTTGTCTCCAGAGAAACCAGGAAGGTCAAAGCAGGCAGAGTTTTAATATAAATAGAAGAATTTTCCTGCAGTAAGCAAAATAACCACACTACAGACAAGGCTTCACTACAAGACCCTCTTTCAGCTGTGCACTCATTGATTTTGGGGACTCAGCCCAGCCTTGGTCGTGCATGTTGGAGAAGAAGTTTCTGAACAGCTAGCTATGCCTGATGGCAGATTGTCCCACATTAGTATGGTTTAAAAAAGGAACAAGGACAGCAACTCCACAACGTGGGCTCATGTAAACAGCCTCAGGGAAATAAACCTCCAAGTGAGCAAAGTCAGCTGCAGCAATGGGGGAGGCAGGAGCATGATTACAAGAGTGAGCATCCTTGGCAGGATCAGGCCAGCCTCAAACCCTTTAGGACATAAGCCCAAAGGAGTTCAGTACTGACTTGGTAAACCAATTCCACAGTTATCTCTATAAGCATTTCTATTAATATGAATAGTATGTTCTTTATTCTGTGCAATTGGAGATACTTCTCCTGTTTAGTAACATTTTGCATATTTGGAAAGGAATCGCATACTCTTTTTTTGGTATAGAAGGTTTTGGAAAGCAGTTACTCCACATTCTGCACCAAAGCATTTGTGCAAGGCTCCTGAGAAATGCATGGTCAACTCATATGTTTCATGAAATCAAATGATTTTCAGCTATAATTCACAAGACTTCCCAGAAAAAAAGGAAGCACTACACTCATTATATGGTGCTGGAGCATTCTTCTGTTATGTGTCTGCATAATTCCCTGTGAAAGTAAAAGCTACTGTTGCTATCTGTACCAAGTGATCTATTGTACTTAGATGTTTCTTTCAATGTCTCACTATATAGTACTTCAAATATGCACATTTACTTTAAACATCTGATTTTTTTCTTATTAATACTTCTGCAATGTCACTGACATCGGTGGAATGATTTCTGACTGCATGCACATAAAGGGGAAGGAGAATAGAGACCTGAGGTTACAATTTGCTGAGAGACCAAGGGTAGGAGTCAACTGGGGAAATGGTACTGAGTTCTAGAGGTATATGAGGCTAGGATTTCATTCTGGGGTGAAGCAGAAGAAAGGGGCAACTCTCAGAACTGAAAGCACACAAAGTAGTTGAGATTTTAGCAGAGTATGAGAAGCAGGTCAGAACACTGCATCTCTAAATGGAAGAAATCTTGTAAAACGCCTTCTCTCTTTGAGAGTTTCACTGTTCTGAGTAAGAAGTAAGGGATCCTTCAGGCCAAGAAGCAAAACTACAGAGATCTGAGGCTTTGAAAGTTGCTGGGTTTCTAAGTTTTCTGATGAACCCTGTGGTGTCTGTCACTGGGTCTCTACCATACCTGCTGCTGCAACCAGGATTTAACCTTCCTGTCTCTGAAGGATTTACAATCAAAGAACGAAGAACCAGAAAAAATAATATTAAAATCCAGTCTCTTCATTCTCCTATTTTATGATCCTAAGCCTACTTCACAGAACTGGAGAAAATTCCCCATGAAAAAAAAAAAAGATATTTCTGTTCTTGACCTTCTTACCTACTGGGATCTTTGGGTATTTCCATTTTAAAAGAACACCACAAATAAATACAACCTTAGAAAACTATACTTCCCCAAATATTTCATCAAGCAAGAACAAAGCAGATCTGACATGAGGAAAAACAAGAGAAAAACAATGATCCTCTATTACTTGGCAGTGTAATTCTAGAAAGCTTCCTTGTTTTGTACTTCATTGAATGGCCATCTATACATGGATCTCAAGGGCTGGGCAGCAAACTCCATCTTTATGATACTTTAGAAAACCTCTTCTAATGCTCTCTGAAGGGTATAAAAGGATGGGATGGGAACAGCTTTTTACAAAGAGCTAAGCAGTAAAACTTGCTGTTTAAAGCTGCATATGGTAAAAGGAAAAGATGGACATCACTGTAAAGATGGCACAGCCATCATTACATCTCTAAGCATAGCACATCCTTCTTTGTGTCATTTGTGAAGCTGAGATTACACTGAGTCCTCATGAGAATGACAAGAAGCAGCTGGAAAAGTGTTTCAAAATAGTAAGCCAGGATGGGTTGCAGCTTGAATTTTAACTGGAAGGGAGGACCTCTGTAAAATCTGAACTGTATACATCAAGGTAAATTCAGCTTTCAGTTTACATTTGAATGCATCAAGTCTGTGGAGTCTAATGAGCTGAACTGAGATAAAAGGGAGAAAAACTTGTTCTCACTTCTTCAAACCTTTTTAGGAGGAGTCAGCTCTCAGAAAGGGACAACCAACTCTCTGTGGGGCAGACTGCACAAATCACTGCTCATCAATCAGCTTGGAAAGGAAATACTAGGAGCGGGTCAGCAAAACTAAACCTCCTTGTCCCCAGTACAGCTGGGAAGGGAAATTCTCAAATGGCGGGGGAGTAACAGCTGTTCCTTTTGAAGGGCACTGGAAGGGCACCAGCTGTGGTCTACTGCATGCAGGCTTTATGAGCAGGTAACTATCAATCAGGAGGATTCAGCTCCCTGTTTAGAAGCTGAAGGCTCCTTTTAGCAAGTACAGAAGAAGTGAAGATGAGCTTTCTGAAGTTAAAGACTAGATGCCTTAAAAAACATACAAGTGGTCCTCAGGCTGTGCAGCTGTCGAGCTGTACGTACTCCCAGGAGCTGTAACACCAAACTGTCAACAGACTTGCATTCCACAGGCAGATAAAGTCTCTGGTCTGCAGTTACCCACTGCAGGCACTCAGAGGTCTCTACCCTGACTCAGAATAAGAGGGAAGAGTGAAGGGCACTTCATTAGGCTAAGGCAATCCAGACTACCAGGGTACTTAGCAAGGAATCTCAGATTCTAGTCTTAATTATTCTAAAGCATTCAGACAACATATAATTTTATTTCCTTAAAAACACATTAGAAAGCAGTTGGATTAACACAGAGGTAATAAATCAAAGCTAATGTATTAGGTTACTCCAAGACACAGGAGATTTACCAACTACCCTTGCGCCATATATAGGCCTTTGGCTTTACAAAGAGAAATTACTTTGATTTCTTCTAAACTCAAAAAGTATGCTGCTTTCCCTGAGTGAGACAGGAAGCAAAAGCATGACTGTTTCCACGCCCAGTGTGTTCCTGTCAAAACGGTGTGGGATGGAGAAATGAGAGGCTTTCTACAGCTCCACACTGATGGAACACAAGCTAAAAATAATGTGAATATCCACCATAGGAATGCAACAGCCTCATGGCCACAAGAATTGCTGCACATGTGATGGCAGTTCTCCTGCTTTTTGAATGAAAGCTAAACTTTACTTAACCTCCTCCACTTACTTTGCAACTTGTATAAAAGTGACAGAAACTGATTTAATTCTTGTTCCTACCAGAGAGCTGTGTCTCTGAACACAGCCTTTAAGTTAAGTTAGTGATAAGTTAGAAATAACAAGCTAGTAAGTTTGAAAAACACGGCACAGAAGTCTTTCTAGCTAGGCTAGCTACAGTGAAAGTTTGTACTATATGTTACTTTGCCTGTCCTCAAAGATATCACATTTTATGGCACAGGACACAAGTCTAGAAGTGACAGTTCTATAAATGTTATTTTTAGGATGGCATGATTCAATTTTTGAACCTTTATGCAAAGGAAAACTTGAATCATCAAACCCCAATTCCCCACCATCCAAAACTCAAGCCTTAGGTCAACTTCAAATAACTAAATAAAAAATAAGTTTCTCCACACTGCAGCTAACGCTTACCCTTGTTCTTAATCTGGGCACCTGAAGTTGTGGCTATTCCTAAATGTGTGTGGCATCTCCTCAGTTGTGTGTTCCAAGGTGTACACAGATGAGAGAAAGCTTCCCTGTGGGGTATGCATCAGCCAGGCAGGCAGCTGCGCTCTGTGCAGGAGCAACACTGCGACAGCCTGTGGTCTCTGCTTGAGACCAGAGCAGATTAAGAAATTTGCTTGTCCCTTGGGTGTTAAAGCCTGTTTGCGATGCAGAGGTATGCAAAGAAACATCTAAGGAGGAAAAAAAAAATACTTCAAGTAACTGTGAAGGGGGAAGAAATCAGCCACAACATTGATCAGCAGGAGTACAGGTATTTTAGCAGAGAGGACAACATATGCCCCAGGGAGCTGGCTTTGGGGTAGAGCTCAGTGACAGAGGATTTTCATGTGTTCATATAAATAAGTAGTGTGAAATATTTTGATGAACTCTTTCAAATACATGTTCATGTTTCATGTTATCATAAAAATTACTGTATTTTCAAATATTTATTGGAAAGTGTAGGTCATTTCCCCTACACATCCATTCACACCAAGGGCTGCATCTGGTGTGGCTGACTGTGAACTCGGTTCATTTTTGCTCGCTCATGGCAGGCTTGGCTGTCTTATCGGGAACAGCACCAGCCTCAAGACCCAGCTGCATCTCAGAAGCAGCCAGGTGTTCAAAACAGTCAAACAGTTTAGGAATAAATGGTTGTTTAATATGACTGTATGAGGTGCATGAAGAGGGAATGCAGAGGTGTCAGATGCTTGGCAGGCCCCAAATTCAGTGACGGAAATTGAGACACAGTCAACAATTTAACAAGACTTAGTCTGTCAGTGCCTTGTGCTTTGCTCAGGACTTCCACCTGGTGAAAGATAGCTCCTTTTGCTTGATCAAAGCGCTGGTCTGCTTGTCTAGGGGAGCTTTAGTTTCCTGTTGGGAGTCTGTAAATGATAACACAAGGTGTAGAACCACAGGGGAGCTGAGGTAAAGCAGCTTCATGAAATACTAACAGAGCTACACTATAAAAGCAAGATCTACTGCCAGTCACAAGAGGAACCTGCTCATTGCAAGTGAGATTACATAAATAGTGATGATCACAAGAGGATTTAGTAAAATAATAGAACAAGATCAAAAAATATAAAGAACTTACTTGATTTTTCTTCTTTAATGTTGTACTCCAGCACACTGGGAGCCTCATTCTGTATTGGCAGGCGCACTGCAAGGACCATGTTGTTCATGTTACCCTCTTTCCTAACCAAGAATATCTGAATAAGGAGAAAGGAATCAAGAGCTTGACTACATTATGTGAGCTTCTGAACTTTATTTTAGGTCATTGCCAATAAAGTCTTTTACTCATACAATCCGCCTTTAAATTATCCTATTTTAGCTTTGTTCCACTTGGTTGAATTTTACACAGCAAAAACAATGAACAAAGGGACATTTCATCTGGATGAAATTCAGACCTGTGAAGGAACCAGCAAAGTTTCTGTGCATCACTGATGTCCCACTTAAGACTAAGGTAAACAATTTCACTAACTGAAGAGTATAAAGTTGCACTTGAAATTTGTCAAAAGTGATGCTTCTCACATAAGTGTCCTAAATCACAGACAATTCACTCTAGAATGCCCCAGTTTGGATCTAAAGCAAGGGAGTCACTTGTATGTTGAGATGGAAAGAATCCAAGTGTCCACAAGAGGAACATAACATCAAAGGCTCCAGTGGTCACAGTATCTCATGGCAGAGTTTTCTCATAGGAGCAGAAGGTCATTCAGAGACACCAGGAGGGCTTTTGTCCAGCCCCGTGGGCAAAATCATGAGGCCAGAACAAGTTGCTCAGGGCTTTGTCCAGACAGGTCTGGAGAACCTCCAAAGATGGAGGCTGCACAACCTCTCTACACAACCTGTCTCACCATTTGCTGTCCTCAGAGGGAGACAATGTTTTCATGTACCCAGATTGAATTCCTCTGGTTTCAATGTATGCCTGTCACCTCTTGTCCTCCCATTATCCAAGGCTGAGTAGAGCCTGACTCTGTCTTCTCCGTGACTTCCCTGTAGGGAGCCAGGGGCTGCTGTGTGGTCACTCTGAAGCCATCTCTCTTCCTGGTTGAACAAAACCTGTTTCTATAGCCTCTCCTCAGTAGGTTCTTGCTCAGCTCTCTGCCCTATGCCCCTGCAGGGCCCTTCTTACATAGCTGCCCTGCCAAGCAGTGCCAGCCTGGATCCCTGCTGGGGCTCTGCCTTCCCAGGGACAGTGCTTTGCATTTGCCTTTGTTGAATTTGGAAGGTTCCTTCCAGCCCTGTCCTCCTACCTTGTCTAAGATCCCTCTGGATAGTAGTACCAACTTCAGGTTTATTGACTGGTCTCAGAATCACAGAACAGATGTGGCTGGAATCAACCTCTAGAAATCATCTACTGCAACCCCCTTGCTCAAAGACAGACCAGTTACAGCAAATCACTCAGGATTGTGTCCTGGTGGGGTTTTATTACCTGCAAGTTTATAGGCTCTGTAGCCACTTGGGTAACCTGTTCCAATATTCAGTTACCTGACAGTAGAAAAGCTTTCTCTTAATATTTAAACAGATTTTCCTGTGTTTCAATTTATGCCCACTGCACCTCATCCTTTCACTGGATACCACTGAGAAAGGTCTGGCTCAATTTTCTGAACTCTCCCCCATCAGGTATTCATACGCATTGATACGAGGCCCCAGAGTCTTTAACTCAAACGAGTGGAACCATTGTAGCCATTGGCTCCCACCAATTGGACCACAAATAAAAAAAAAAAAAACAGAGGAAAAGATAAAAGAGAGAAAAAAAGAAAAAAGTAAGAAATAAAAAGAAAAAAAAAGAAAAAATCTCATTCTTTTTACTGTATGAGTTCCTATGTGTGTTTCTAATTAAATTTTACTATCAAGGGCATTTTTAACCTGTACGTTGAAGCTGCAGGTACAAAGACAAAGTAATCTTCATTTTTATCTGTTCTGTGATACCAGGTTTTGGCAGGAGAGAGTCTAGGTATTTTTATAAAAACTGATTTAAAAAATTGGGCTAATTCTGGAACCTGGATATTAACGTTAGAAAAAAGAAGGGGGGGGGGGGTTCATAAAATGATTAATCAATTATAACACAGTGGAAATCTATCAAGAAAACATTAATTTCTTGGACAGAGGAATTTAAAAAAAGTTTGCCTAGAAGCCAGGACTTTTCTCTGCACAAGTCCCAGTCATAAGGGCATCTCTTGTCACTTTGGTGCACACATGCTAAACACTCAGTTTTAGGACACTTTCACAACCTCATACAGTGCTCTTATCTTCAGCTCTGTCATTCATAAGAAATAGAGTTCCATGGGCTCAGGTCCACCATGAGTGCCAAGAAAATCCAAGTAAACACATGGCAAAAAGGTACATGCTTGAAACAGACCTATTCCTACTGCAGGGTAGCCCCCACTGTCTGCATCACAGAAGGTATCTGCATATAGGAAAAAGCCACAGAGGCTCTCCCTTCCCCAGGTCCTACCACCCACATGACAGTGCAATCCCTCTAACCCACCTCGAGAGACTACTGCAACCTTGCATCTCAGATGGCCCTACATCACATTGCAATGGTCAAGTCCTCCATCTGAAATTAAATTTATGCAACAAGAGAAATGAAACCTGGAAATGAGTCACTTCTGTTTTCCTGATCGGCACGACGGGTTGCCATGGCTGCAAAGGCTAAAATTGGACCATTGCTGTTCGGATGAGATGGAGGTGGGTTTTCTGAGCTGTACCTAACCCTGCTGCCTGGGTCAGTATACAAACCAGTCTCTTCCATTTTCACTAGTGGTGGGAAAGGTGTGGTGCTGATTCGGTGTCAGGTGGCCTCAGAGTAGGCAGGAGAACCTGCCCTTGCCATGGGACACCATCTTCTACTGCCTGCTTTGAGCTGCAGCAAGAGACAGTGCCTGAGGACAGTGTGAGCAGGAGGAATAAAAGCAAAATTCATCCTCAAAGTTCCTTGGAGGTGGGAAATAGACCTGCCTGTGGGAAGTGGCTAATGACTGAGGAGGCTCCAGGTTGTACATGTAGGCATCAGAGATGATCACTTAGGCCTCCCTTTAGAGTCAGTGCAGAAAAACAAAGAGAATAATTTGTCCAATGTCTGGTTCAAGGTGAGACACACTGCACAGTCCATGTTGCTTGAGTGAGTCCCACTGGAGGTTGTCACTTGGCTGTGCCAGATTTCAGCTCTGGGATAGACTGATTCAGCCACGGGACAGGTCTAAACCTCCTCAGAACAGGAGTCCATGAACTCCCCTTGTGCTCTGGCATCCGCTCAGGCCATTTGCAGCTGTCCTTCACAGACTCAACCAGAATACCTGCTCCCTGCCATACCTCACCTCCAAGACCCCAGGAGTGGGAACCTCTCTTTCCTACAGAGCTGTTTTCCTTAAGCCATCTCCAAGCTTTGAACAAATCTGCTATTTTCTAACACTCAGCTTATGGGTAACAGATACAAATTATTCAATAAAAACTGTTCCCAGCATCTCCCAGAATTTAAAGGCCTTTTCTTCAGGGATTTTTTGTTATTACTCCAAATTAGTATAGTCAACATACCAGTGGGTATGGTGGTGACTGGGAAGGCATCTCCCATGAATCTACATGCAAAGTAAATAAAACCTGAGACAAGATTTCTTGCATCCCCAAAGCCGTTACATCTGTCTTGCACTGTTGTGAGTGGCTAAAACATCAAAAGGTAATGGAAACACCGCAGTCTGCTAAATATTTTTGCTCCCACATGAAACAAAGTGCTGCTCTCCTACCCAGCTCCACTAAGGACGGGAAATGTGTCTGAACTGAAACCACTTTGGACTTACCCCTGCTGTTTCTTTGCCAAGTATTGCCCCAGCCCTTTCCTGGTTCATGTTCAGCTGAAGCCAGATGGGACAAGTCTTGATGAGTTTATCAAGGATGCTGATCCCTGGAAGTGGGAGGCAGTTTTGCAGGGCAGTGGCCTGACAGAGATGTGTCTCTTTTCCTTCTTCGCTGGTATCCCTGATGGGGCTGAAACACAGCGAGGGAGATCTTTGTAAGCAGAACTGCAAATGGAAAACTTGAGGGGGAGTAAAGACTGTAAATGCAAACACACAGTCACACACAGAGGCACTTATACACCAGGAGTTACTCAAGGAACCCAGACCAACATGCCTTGCTGTGAAGAGGCAAACTGGGTGCACAGGTCTCGTGTCATCCTGAGGTCTACAGCCTCATGATGATGATGCATACCTGGGTTTCAGACCACGCACGGGCTTGCAGAGTGCTTTGCGCTGAGGTCTGTGGTTTCAGCTCATCTAACTACATTGCCTAAGGACAGGTACACAGAGACAGAGGAAAGGGATGCAGTGCTGCAGAGGGTAGAGCGTGCCTGTTCCCTGAACTGCATCCTCCAGCTGAAGAGTCAGACCAATGGTTCATGACTTCAAAGGGAGTGATAGGGCAGAGGAAAGGGGTCACAGACCTTAACAGCAGCCGGGAATGTGCACACACTGAGCCACAGTGTCTGTCTGAGGCGTGCAGGGGCCAGGCAGCTGCAGCTAACCCCATGTCCGTGCCACTGTCAGCACTTCTCTGATCATGCAGGAGCTGTGGTGGGCACCAGTGTGGTATCTCACCCCACTCTTGGAGGAAGTCTGCCACCAGGAGTCAGAGGCACTGTCAGTCTCTCTTGCATTTTGGCAGCCACCCTCTATGCCCAGCTTAGACAGTCTGCAAAGAGGCAGACTAAGACATCTCACTGCTTAAAAATAACACTGAGTGCTCCCCATCTAGTGGTTGATGAGTCTGCCCTGGTGCTGGTGGTTACAGAAGTGGACACTCCTTCACTTCTACACCCAGGGACCCACTGGTGGCTGCTCACTGGGAGAAGGAAATCTTCCACCTCCATTGTTTCTCACAGAGTACAGGAGGAAGAGAATAGCAGGTTAAGATGCATTCAGCAGAAAGTTATCCACTACAGAAGAGGTTTCTGCTGATTCTCAAAGGCTGATCTGCAGCAGCAGAATAATTCAGGGTGCAGCCCTGCAAACAGCCCTAGGTTGCTCAGCGTGACACAGCAAGTCCTGCAGGACAAGAGTCAAAGAACGGAGACACAGTGGACAAGAGTCAAAGAACGGAGACACAGTGAACACTTCCCCTGCGCTGATAGAGAGGAATGGGAGAGAGCATCGGAAATGTGGAAAAGCACCAGAGGGACCTTCAGGAGGGAGGAAATGAAGGCTTGATTTCTCTCTTTTTGTCCTGCCACATTTGTCATTTCAGCAGTCCTAAAGACATAATTGGAAGCTCCGAAAAGATGCATGAGAGATGCTGAGTGATGAGAAAGGGGCCATCGTGCAGCACCATACGTTAGCAATGCCTAGTTGCACCTTATGGCTCAGAGCTTATTCTCAGATGTACAAGAAGTAAGAATACTGAAATAATGCTTTTGAGAATATTAAAGATCTGGGACACATTTTTCTTTAGATTTCTGTTCTGGTCAGAGATACAAAGAACTGATTTTATTCACTTTCAATTTCTGAAATTTAATGGCACACTGGGATTAAATGCTGGCTTCTAGCTATGGTGCTGATTCAACAAAGTATTTCTATGTGTGCTTCGCATTGCAGTAGGTGGAAATACCTCTGCTAAAGATCTGGTCATAAGAGCTGTACTGGATAAGGCTATAGACTCATGGATATGGGATTGTCATTCATTTTATTAATTGATTTTAAAAGAAAATAAGATGTAGGAGAACATACACAAAATATGCTTTTCTGCACCAGTTTTGTTGCTTAGATTTCAGATTTGAAAAGAGGAGGACTCTTATTTCAAGTCTTTTTCCTTTTATTTCTAAAGATACAGATCTTAAAGTAGTACATTTCACATAAGGTCAAACTTAAAAGTACGAAAGGAGTCCCTTCAACGGCCTAACCTAACACAACATGCTTATCCCAAAAGTTAGTATTTATAAAAATAGCCTCTCAAATCCCAAGACCAACAGTGATATTTTTAGTAGTTTTTTTTTCTTTTGCAACGCTACAGAGACAATTTCCTTAGAAAATACACGTTCCGCTGCAATCTCAGTTGCTGATTCAGGCTATTAGTCCACAGAATGTTGATTTTAATCAATCCTTTTTTGAGATCATATACAAGACAGCAAGAATAAGAGAAGTGCTTAAAAAAACAGCAAATAGAAATAAGTGAAAGACTCTCTCTTGTGATAAAAGCCTAGCTTGTCACACAGGTGAGGAAATTTCAGATGCAACAGCGTGTGATTTTAATGAGCATTATCTGAACATATAGAGTAAAATAGTGGAGGACAGGTTTGGATGTTAACCTGATTCATCTCTCAGTTTCTTTCTTTACAGTAGAAACCAAAAGAAATGCGTAGTAACCACATGAAAGGAAAATGTGTGTTTGATGGCAACATTCATATTTGGTAATGGGAAAGAAGTAACAAGCTGAAGGAAAAGAAAGGTGAGTTATAATGAAGTGTGCCATAACACTGTTAGCAAAAGCTGCTCCCCAAATTAGTCACACAAGCAAGAATCTGATCTTGTAAATGATGTATGAAACCTGGACCAAAAGGAGACCAATGCTGATAATGTCCTGCTGTGGCACCAGAAGGTGACATGCATTGCAATAGCTCCAGTGATGCTGAACTTCATTAAACATTAATTTCGTAAAGTGAAAAGAGAAGTGCCAGTAAAGCATCAATGCTCAGGAATCCCATTGCCTGGAGGGAAATTAGGGATATCAACAAAGGCAAGGAAGTAATACAAAGCAGCTTGGTCTTAGTGAGCACCAGACATGTAGTGATACCGACACGGTGTTCCTCATGGGGGAAACCAGGCAGAGTCACCCAGCTCTCTGCTCCCTCCAAAAGGCCCATAATCTGGATGGAGCCAAGCTCATAGCAGCAGGGCAGGTTTTGCAAAAAGAGCAATGGCCGGAGAAAAATGAGAGAACTGACCTTCCAAAGCATGTGGCTGCATGCAGGGTCCTTCATCTAAGTTTTGAAGAATGGACAAAAAACAGAAAATCTTTCCAAATTTAGATATACAAGGTACAAAAATGAGTAAACTGAAAACATTTGCCTTAACAGAAACATCTTATGGTTTGTTTGTGCAGGTGATTATGGGCAGTGGATGGGGCTTTTTGACAGAACAGGAATCCAGCCTTTCGAGGGCTCTCAGGGACAAGAGCCCTGGCGTGGGGTATCCTCCCCTCAAAACCAGCCCAGCCAAGAAAGAACTAAGCAGGCTATTGTAGCTGTACAGAAAGAGGAAAGGACAGCTCAGTGAAGTGGGAGGCTTTGATAAGGGAAAGCCATGAAGAGTCATTAATGGGATCTTACTAAAAATGGAATTTTAGGCTAGACAATTCCTGGCAGAAAGTTATAACAGATGATGGATAAGTTCTCAAGAGAAGGGGAAGAGGATTGCATTGCCCAAATCCCTTAAAATACCATGTTTAGAGCAGTAGCAAACACTTCATTGAGTCAAATTCTGTGCTAGCTGAGAAATGGGAGTGAATGACCTAGCAGACATTTTCCAGCTGTAATGCTGTGACCCATGACACACCAGTTGACGCAATTATGGCACTGATGCTTGACTTCTTTCCTGGGCACAGCTGTCACAAAGATCCAAAGATGCTGGGCTGTGACATTGCTTAATCCAGCAATTTAATCTGGCTCTGTGGTAGCTCTGTAGCTGCACAGAGATGAGGGAGCCCAGGCAGCTCCTGGGTTCTTGCTGTGCTGCCAGTTGAAGGGATTTGCAGGGCCACCACGGTGAGCAGCTGGCCTTTGCTATTTTGCTCACTCAGAATCCAGACATCAGATGATTTCTAAGATCAAAGTTTTCAGAGATAGCACGCAACTCTCTCCTCCTTCTCCCATAGTCCTGCAAAATCCTTTGAGTGATACAGGCAGGTGCTCATTTTTGTTAAGTGTGATGCAAAGCTGCAAAGTTGGCCCTGGAGCTGCCTCCTTTTCATTTTTTTTATTGAGTTCTTACTGCAAAGTACTTCTAAATCCTGCAGCCACTCTGCTAAATTGAACTCAGTTGGGATGCAGGGAGCTGTGTGTTGCATAGGGACTGGCAACACAGGTTAATTAATTGCACGGTGATTACATTCACACACCTGGCCTAGTTTGGCAGAAGGTATCAGGTTGCTTGTTGGAAGTAATAATAATGACAATGGTGATTTGAATTATTGCACAGTGACTGTACACTGAAATACTGACATGACCATGACTCATTGCTTCAGAAATGAAGACCCACCTTTGACAGCTGAATATTGTAACAAATCATCAGAACTGCAAGGGGATACAATCCCCTTAATTCCATGCAGGTGCAGGCCTGGGCATACCTTTGCAATGGACTTTAGAAATACTGCCTCAAACCTGCTGACACTAAGGCCTTCCTGGCTGTACTGTGCAGACCTGGCCACTCTGAGATTCCCAGAGGCAGCTGAGACACACGGAAATTGTGTGCAACAGCAGCAGTGAATGCCAGATAAATTCTTCACTTCTGCCTGTCACCAGACCAGACCTGAAAAGATGCAGCAGGCGTTACTAAATCTGAATCTTAAATCAGAAAGCAAATGCTCTGTAGTGCACTGATAAGTAAAGACTAAGGGTCTTAGCATTGTTTAAATATACCAGGGGTAAGAATTAGGAGCTAGTGTTTTATTATTATGTTTTATTGCTTTTATTTCTCTGTCTGAATATTAGAGGACATCAAGAGTGAGCAAAATGAAGGGTTTGCTGGGCTGTCCTCAAGAAAATAGATACTCTGATGTATTTATATTTGTATTTATATTTATAGCAGAGCAGGCATCACTGGTCTTAAAATGTGGGGCAGATGGCTTGCTGCTGAGGGAGAAAGACATACAAGTGGCCATACACTCCATCTACCAGGTGAAGACCAACTTTTTGCAACAAAGCCACAGGACAAGTTTGTGTCTGAAGCTCACGTCTGGAAACCTTCAAGCACAGAAACAGAGTTTACAAGGAGCAAGTGAAGCAGAAAGAAATGATAGAAGCTCCTGAAGCTGACACACCAGTCCCAGTGGAAGTAGGTGGACAATGCTGGTAACTTCTTTGATTAAAATGAGAGCTGACAGCATGGGGTTTCATAGAGATGGGTCAAATTATGGTGCTGAGATTAAAAGACTGGCAGAAAATTCACAGTCCTGTTTTATATCCCATGTCACAACCAACCCAGCTGGATTCCGTTGCAGGGCTCTATGCCACACTGGTGATAGAGGCAGATTTCTGTATGCCCTTTTTTTACAGCCACCCTCATCTTGAAAAGAGCATGAAGTTCTGAACCCAGCACACTGAAGAAGGAATAATTAGAATTACATGAGTAGCAGCAGCAAAATTGCAAAAGTTTTCATCAGTTACACCCTTGTTACCTGTATAGCTACCCATCCTTTCCTTGGTTTGATACCACTTCTGATTAGACAGACCCATTAAAAATCTTTATTCAGGCACACGTGAATTCATGTGCTATTACTTTCAGTTCACTGAGAGGGATGCTCTGTATTGCCCCAGCTAGAGGACATCAAGCTTCATATTGCTTCCATCTTAGATGTGGTCATTTCTCAGTGCCTTCTCATTATTCTCATAAGCCAGCCCATCTTTGCTGACTTGACCAGTTCAGACCAGACTAAGCCAAGATAGAGAAGGATTCATTTTCCTTCTGGTCCTGGTTTGAGTCACCTTGCTGGATCCTCATTTCTTTCTTCCAACAGGTGGTAGAACTGAGGCATTACACCTGACCTAGATATAGGGAGAGCTCTGTCATATCTAATTTTTTTGAGTAATTCTTCAAAAACGAGAGGAAGATGGGAAGACAGCAAAGTGACACATGGTAAAACCCATAACATAACAGCTAACTTTGTGCACCAAATATTAACACCGTCTGACAGAAAATTCAGTCTTTGATAAATGCTTTTTCCTAATAGAGCCAAGGAATATGACCAAAATCAAACCAACAAATAGGAAAAAACACAATGAAAACCCCAAAAAGAAGAAAGAGAAGAAAGTTCTTGAGGTCTTCGGAGATCACACCCAGCTGACTGCCACCTTTTGTCTGAAGTAAAAAACAGGTTTCTTCTTGTCTGAGTGGTGAAAAGGGAAAATATACAGTAGTTAAGCAAACCATGGGAGTTTCCTGCATTGTAAGGTTCTCCAAGGTACAGAAAACTGGGTAATGGAAGTGACACATCAGGCTCAGTGTGTCTCATGAGGCAGGCTTCCCTGTTCAGTAGTCCTTCCTTGCAGGACACTTGTGTGACAAGTGCACCTTGGAGACAAACGTGTAGTTCAGGAAGTTGTACTTCTCAAACTGTGGTCTGTGGACAGCCTGTGGTTGGCAGAGCACTTCCTTTTGCTCACTGCTCTCCTTTTTCCCATTCTAGCTTTTATGTCCACCCTTTGGGTGTTTGGTCTTTGATCTACAGCTGATCTTCTGCATGTTCAGGCCTTTCCACTCACCTTGAAAAGCATCGAGCTTAATAACCAAGGCAGCAGCTGTTCCAGCTAGTAAGAGCAAAGGTAAACCAAAGCTCTCCTAAATACCCTGACACTTCATAGCTCAGCAAACTCCGTTCTCCACCTACTCCACTTTCTGTTACAGGCACCCTCAATTTCAGCAGTGAAGTTTTGCACCCTGCAGTTGAAGGTGAGCTTTTCCATACCTGTCAGGGATTTCCACACCACCCACCTCTGTGAAGGCCAGCAAGGGTTTGTGCACACAGACAGCCACCTCTCCCCAGCAAGACCCTGCCTGCATTTATTCACATGCGTTTGCCAAAGTGCAGCAAGTCATCACCTTTCCAGGGAGCTCTACTAACAGGCACAAAGGGATCGGGTGTGGGACAGCTTGTTTGCCCTTAAATTACTCACCAGCTCACTGAGCATGCGTCTCCCCAGTCACAGAAAAAGGAGAAAATCGTAAAAGTGAGCAAGTGCTGTTATACTCCATGGGTGTAATGACCACTTGTGCTGGTGGAAGAATGCTACTTAATGTGCTGATCTATTAAGTAATAAGTAGCCACAGACAGTTTTCTGCTCACACATGACACCAGATTGCTATTTTATACAGTGTAGAGCTCAGTTGTGAAGGTCTGATAGACCAGCATCACACCAAATTAACTACGTGGACTTGCACTGCTGCCTGCAGAGCACAGCAAGGATAGCTGAGCTTTAAGGATGTCAGTTGAGCCACATGAGCAGGCTCTATGCAAAAACATGGAGATCGCTGGCAGAATAACTAAGCTTGTGCTAAACTGGTGACCTGGCTGCTGCCAGGTTTAAAGAGAACAACAGCTGCACTTTTCCTCATTACTGCCATCATGCAGTCAATGGACTTGACCTCAGCTTATCTGGATTTTGGACTGAGCAGAATCTTGCCCCCGTTCAAAGGTCAGCAGTCAGGTCAGCTCTGGAGAAGGCTTCCTAGATAGAAACTAGTGATGTTGGGAGGGACATGGAACCACTGTCACTCATCAGAGTGCAAACCTGGTGATTAGGACTAATGATTTTTCTCTAACGGCATGAGCAGCAGGGCCACTCAGGAATGGAGGAGAGGATGTTTGCAGTGCTTCCTGTAAACCACCCTACCACAGCAGGTGAGGTACCTGCTTGTGTCTCTGCTCTAGTCAGAGAGAAATTCCATTGCAGGGACACAATCTTAGGTGTTAGGGGCAGATCTCAGCTCCTCTAGCAGAGCTGCTCTTCTGCCTAAATTAGTCAAGCTTAGTTGAAAATGCCTACAGTGAAGCAATGGTAAAAGTCTCTTGTTTGACCCTGTCAATAATCTTTCAGTACAGAAGTGCTCTCAAAGAGCAGGAAGGTGCAACTAAACGTTTATTGAGTCCCTAGCTTCACCATGTTTCCTTGGTTTGTTAGATCTGTCCCTTCATTTACATATGCAAAAGTATCCATATAAAGACTTGCGTATGCATAAAAAACCCCAAACAAAACACAAGATAATTCCCGCTACTTCTTGTACCCAGATCTGTTCTACTAACAAACAAGCATTCTCGCACTCACAGCCATGACATTATAAACAAGCAAAAAAAAATCCATAAAAAATTTAAATATTCCCTGAAGGAATTCTTTCAAAGCCCTTTTTTTTCTTCAGTCTAGCTTTTTCATGCATTCATTAGTGCAAAACTTAATGCACAAATTATACACTGCCTGTGGGCCTGGAGTGGACTGGGGGCTACCATATCCTATTAGTGTAACATAACTTGGCTTGAATTCATCTCACAAATTGTACTGCTGTCTTTATGTAACCTTGCACATACATATTTTGCAGACAACAATTGGTCTCAAATTATCTTTCTCTTTTTTTACTCAGTCAAAACATATTTTTGCAAGTCAAAACCACTTTGCAAATTTTATTAGCCTACTCCTGCAGTAAAACCAGACAGTTGCCGTGTTAAAGATAAGCCCTTCTTCCCCCTATTCACAATCAGAGCTTTTCAGGTCATTTGTCCTTTGTCTGTTTCAAACTCAAACAATTCTTTCAGGAATTTCATCTTATCAGCAAAGTTAAAGATTTTTCTTTGTGTTGAAAAAATGAAGGATGTTTTACACTTCTTCAAGGCCCTTTCACTGCAGAGAGCTTCTGAAATGCAGGCCAGCCAGAAGTCATTTCTGGCACGGTCAGAGGAGCCAAGGAAATAGTGGTTTCCTTAACAAAAAAAGCTGTAAAAGTGTTTGCTGGAAAATTGTACTTGAGCTTCTCTGGAAAGGCCTATGAGGCGCAGGAATCAGAAGCAAATTCTTTGGAAAGAGAGAAGCAATTTCCTAAGCTGTAGGAATGTAAGGAAGCCACAGAGCTTCCTCACCCCCTGGACACTAGAAGGGCCCAGCAGAGCCACCAGCTGGACAGAAGAGAGATGGGCTTGTTCAGAGCCTTGGAAAAACACACAAAGTGTTGGACGTCCCGAGCACCCCTGTTTCAACTGCAAGGTCAGGGCTATTGACGGAGGTTTTGCCCTTTCCCAGGTCATCTAGCCAGGAAGGAAGACAGGAATGAAAACCCGGGGAATGCTTTTCTAAATTTTACTCACATAACAAAGAAGGGAAAGGGAAATGGAAAATAAAGAGGAGAGAGAAATTCCCAAATTAAAACTTCATTACGAATAAACTGTAGTTTTGCTTAAATAAAGCAAACCCTATATATTAAATAATATTTGAATCTGCAAAATATTACAAGAAACAAATGGGCACAATATTATAAGAAACATCAGACTGGTTATAAAATTCAATGACTTTCCCAACCCCATGAGTGAATTTAGTGTAGATGTATGATACCCACAACGTACCAGGTGCTAACCATATAGACTTGCATAAGTATGAGCAGTCTTCCTCTCTTCTAAGAAATACCTTTAAACTCTTATCTCAGTCATGGTTTGCATCTAGAAATGGCCATTTTGCCAAGGGAATAAATCCATTGAGTACTCATCCTGCAGTATTTAGAAGATATTCCACAGGCCTTTAGAGGTCTCACCTTGTAAAGGGTCTTCAATGCAGTCATTCAGTCACTAATATCTAGACTTACATATAAATATTCATATTTTGGGTAAGATTTCCTTTCAGTGCCAGTGTGAGTGCATTTCAGTACATGGTGCTGTTAGTAAAAAAAATAAATGTGTATATCTGCAAACCTATTCTTTGTCATCCTTAATCCTTACTCCAGCAATTTCATACTCTTCATATTTAATTTTATTAGGAATGGAAGAAATAATGTGTTTATTTCTTGCTTTAGGATCTGGTAGGATCCCTGCCTGCATTCATACTGCGGCAAGGTTAGAGATCTGCCTTCCTGGGAGAAGGAGAGGAAGAAGAAAAAAAGCTTGATGGGGTATTTCAGGGATAAGGGAAGGAGATGAAAGGGTGCAATCCCTCCTCCACAAGGATGAGAGAGGCATTCTAGTTTGATGGGCTAAGCTGAGTAACCTGCCCTGTCAGTGGGCATGGCCCTCATAATCCTGTGCTGATGGGACAGCCTGGGGCCAAAGGACTGGTTATTGGAGCAGTGTTATTGGAGTTGAAATGTCCCTGGAGCAGCTGGGAGCTCAGTGCATGTGACTACAAAACCTGTCAAACAGCAAGGCAAGTCTGTTAGCTCCCAGGGGCAAACCCAGCTAAACCATTGCTGAGACCTCAAGCTTGTTCATTTAAGAGTGTTTACAGTCACTTGGTCACCAGACCTACCACATAAATAAATCATGAGCCAAAGTGTCTGGGTTCAAAGCAATTTAGGATAATTCATAACATGGCTGCCTTGGTCACGTCCTCCCCAAAACATCAGTGCTGCACCTATCCCCAGGCTGCCAGTGCTTGTCTGACCTTGGGGCAATATGACTCAGGGGCAGGAGGGTGGAAGAAGGTCTGCACTGGACGTAGCTCTCTGGCCTGGCTCCCTGCTCAGCTTGGTGAGGCACAAACCTGAATTCAGCCCACCGGCACCAGTCATCCTGAATTACATCCTGGAGTTGCTTCTTCTCTAGTGAGACCAGAGATCCTTATGGGTGCACATGTTCTTAAAAGGGGCACAACAATTAAACACCTAAAGTTAAGCTGGGTAAATCCAGGCTAGACCTAGCTAGCTAGGCCTAGTAGCAAAGGGAGATATCAGAATGCCACCCCAAGGGACTAACCTCTGCCATCTATCCCTAGCATGGGCTGCTTTTCACAGTGTCTCTCAGGAATGGTTCCCCCACCCGGAGTAGCCACCGCTGCTGGAAGGGTAACACAGTCACTTTCCATTTTGGTTGTGAAGATTACCAGTGAGATCCAGTCTAAAATTAACTAACTTTTAATCTTTAGGAAGGATTAGGTTGGGAGTTCAGTACCGAATTACACCAAAACATCCTGTGTTACATGTTTGTCCTCTGAACAGAAAGAAAAGTCATCCAAAACCAAGCTCTTTTCTGTCTGATGATTCAGCAGGAGAAGCTCGCAGCTTTTCCTGGTTTTCCTGGTTTGTGTAGGGTATCAAGAGTGACAAATTCCTTGGAGAGAACTTGCGGGGGGAGGGATAGGAGGGGGAATGAGAGACAGAAGAGAGAGAAAAATTCTTGGCAGGCAAGTTGAAAGGTTGAGCCAAGTCCCAGGCTGCCATTTGGCCAAATATGTGGGACAACCTTCTTTTGCCTAGAAGCTTGCTAACAATTTGCAGAACAGTGTCACAGGTAGCCAGCAGAGCTGTCAGTCTCCAGATTCTGCTGTTGTTTCCTGGGTGAATTTTCCCAAGCAGCACAAAATTTAATCCGGTTCACAAGGGGGTGCAGCTGCTTCCAGTTCAGCCCAACAGCTGATTTTACAAGACAGAGGCTTCAAAAGACTGGCTTCCTTCAGAGGGCCACAGGAGGGGTGTATCTGAGCTGTGTGGGTTCCCTGTATTTGACAAGGTATTCCCAGCATCCAAAAGGTTGCAGGTATTCAGCTGGGTTTCAACAAAGCGCATGAAATTCCCCAACAACTCATTAGCCTTGCAAAAGCAAATAGAAAGTACTAATTAACATGGTCAGGAGATAATTTCAAGCAGTAAGACGGGTCTTTCAACCCTTCCAGGAAAAGTGTTGATCCACAGCCCCCAACTAGTCACTTAGAGCAAATACTAGCAGCTCCAGCCCTTGCAGGACCATTATCTGAGCCAGAATCGCAGCCCGTCTCAGAGAATAACTCTCAGGGTGTGGTTTCATGCTCTTCCTAAGCCAGGGCAATGGCAGGATATTGCTGAAAGGGTAGTCATTTCAGCACACACTTTCCAAACTTCACTTTCGCTGCTTCTCTTGGTTCAGCTGTAGAGGCTGAGGTAAACACAGAGGAAGTTGGTCATCCAGCAGGGAACCCATCCACCAAAAAAGAAAAGACTTTCTGAGAACTGGATTCTGTTCCTGGCATCACCTCAAACCTAACGGATGGCCTGGAGCAAGGCTAGGGTTTATTGCTTAACAAGGATCAAGTGAACTGGGCTACAAAGTAAGTGACTATAATCAAACCAGCTCCATGAGATCTTCTTTCCATTTCCTATCCTACAGCGGCAGTAGTAGACACCTGCCTTCAAGTTGTTGTTGGAAGGCTTAATGCTCATGAAATACCCAGAGACCCTATCATAGATACAGAGGCTTTATATTAATCATACAATGTCATTACGATTAGTGAAAACACACCTTGTCCCTTTTAAAACTATCAGTAATGCAGAAAGCAGAAACCTTTTACTCAGACATAAATATATTCTCTGTTTAGCAGAAAGGTGATGGAAAGTCTGGGAAAGGCACACTGAGATAAGCATGTATATATTCATCTATTTGAAAAGAGCTGCATTCCCCAGCACGCTCTGTCTCGTGTGCATCTAATAGAATATCTATTTAGGAAAATGTGACTAGCATAACCAGCTATGCAGTGCTCACATCTGCTAATCCTTTGCTGTTCAAGTAATCATCTTCACTTGCAAAAAGATTTACACTATTTTGGGTACAGGAGAAGAGCAGTTAAGTGCCCCAAACTTCTTGCAGCTGAAGTCTTGAGGGGAGCATTGCCTTAACATTCCCACCCCAGCAGGGTATGTTGATGCAGTGTTCTAATTTCTGGAGGTGAGCAGAATTACTTTATATATAGCTCAGAGAGGAACAACATGGACAGAGGAAAGGCTTGCAGCTACAATATTTACCGTACTGGGTGATGCTTGCAGCTTTATTGTATTTGCACTTCTTAAACAGTGCTGCTTACTTGACCACAGCTGCTTTGCAGTGCTGTTATATCAGGTACTTTCACACACCTTCCCCTCCACAACTTCACAGTTAAAAAACACCAGCTGAAAGCTTGCTTTGCCTCTCTGAGAAGCAAGCACCTGACAGCCTGGGATGGATTCTGAACTCAGCCCTCTCCAGCTCCAGAGACGTGCTCTGGACTCACACCAGCACACAGCTCCAACTCAGCCATGTGCCTGTTTGTGTTTTAGTGATTCCCTCTGACAGGGGGGAAGATGGTCTGGCATGCGTATTTGTAGAGTGTAAGAGCAGATCATGGATGTAAAACAGAGTGATGGAGGGAGAGTGGGGTGCTGAGGGACTTTTTGGATAATACAGCATGCACACAAGGAACCTTGTGTAACAGCCCCATGCCCCTCCTCAGCAGAAGGGGTGCAACCATCACACAAGGGCAACACTTCGCATACTACAAGCAGCCCTCTCTGGCAAGGAAGTACAGGAAGGGTATGACAGCCAGGTTTTAACCCCTGCAAATGCTAAGCACTCTTTTTCTCAGGTACTTCCTATGGATCCCTGTCTGCCTATCCAGCTGTGTACTCACTGCTGTTTCTATTTGCGTAGCTACATCAACGCCAGAGCCTGGTTGTGCCCAGCACCCTTCTATTTCCAACTTTGCAGTATAAATGTGTTCTGCCCCTGCAACCAGGAATTTCAGAGTACTGCAGTGCTGGCTGGCTCTCTTAGAGGAGCTGTGGACCCTCATTCAGGTGATGTGTGTGTAGGACAAGACTCAGTGATATGTATCTTCTCAAGTATTTTGCTTTCCAAATTCATGGGCAGCCTCATTGATTTCACCCCACACGTGCCATGCTGTGTCCACTGTAACCCATGGCAAGTAATTCTAGTGAAATGACCTAGCTTTGAACAAGTCCTGCAGCTCTGACAACACAGTCAGTAACCCAGGCCATGCCCACCAGGGGCGTAAGGGCATTGCCTCCTCTCATTCAGCAAATCCTGAAGAAGAAAGCACTTCCATTAAATCTCACCTGTGCCCAAATCTTAAGAAAGACATTTTCTCATACAGGCATGTAGGCTGGAATGGTATTAGAATATTAATGTTCGAAGGGTTTTAGCATTATAAAATACCTAACAAGCATTGCAGGCCCCTCCAGCTCAGACGTAATGATCAACAAATACTCACAGTGGCAAAACCCCCCACTTACTTGTGCGCGTACAACCCCCCCTAAAAGTTTGCAGAAATGTAACAAAAGATTGGCAGTATTTTGGTCACTCCATCATCAAACTGAACACCCCATGAGAGCAAATTATTTCTCCTAAAGTAGACATAATTAATGGACCAGCAGTATTTCTGCCATAGGTCTTGCAGCTCTGGGAAACTGATGTAAGGACCTCCTCTGAACAGAACAGTGTTTTTCAAGCCCTTCTCCTCCAAACATCAGTAGCATCTTGGCTTTGCTTTGATCTTTATAAATCTATTAAATTTCAGTTAATCAATTCTTATGTTGCTCTGGTGGTTGCAGAGTTGCTACTCAGTTATTATTCATATCTGTGACAATTGTGGTACAGAGAAGGTAAGACCAGCAAGCATGAGGTCTTGACTTTCTGGATGATTTTTGAAAATATGCACCATTACTTAGGCATCTATTTATTTATTTATCTGTATTGCAACAGCATCCTCATTCCTCCCTAAGGATAAGGGCATGCTTATTACTGGAGAGGACCCTTAGCTCAAACTGGTTCACTAATCCAGTATGCAGCTCTGGCAAATGGATGTGGCTGCAGCATCTTTGAGGAGAAATTCATTCACAATCCCACTGCCTTGGGAATCAGCTCCAGTGTGAACTGCCAGCCAGTCAGAAACCCACGGATGAAGAAATTGAAGGAGGAGACAGGTATATTTTGCACTTGGTTACAAGAAAAGGGACTCTGCAGGTACCAGAACCAGCTGTAAGACAACCTTGGAGGGGTCATGTGTCGGGGTGGGTAGACGAAAGTTGAGTTAAAGAAAGACAACTGAGTGATTTAGTTTAACTTCTCCCTGGCTCTAGAGGAGAATTTACTCTGACGATTTCATTTTAGTTACCTGTAGTGTAATATCTACTCAACACCACAGAAAAAAATTAATCTCAGCATCAGGATTAGGAAGTAATCTAAGACACAGAGTGAACTGCAGATCACTGCTTAGACCAGTGCCTTCTCTGAGAGCCAAGACTTGCTGCTTAATTGCCTTTTTAGCATGACTTTGCGTTAACTGCTTCCTCTGGTTCTTGAAGGTCTTCTCAAAACTATTCTTCTGCAGTGAAACACAGTCTGCTTCCATTCCTGTTTTCTCAGTTTTGACCCACAACTATTCAGAAAGATAAAACTCAGGTCTTCTTTGGTAGTGTTTTTTTTAAATGACCAAGAATCTCAGGTTTGTAACTATGCCTACTTTAATTCCTCAGAAGTCCCTTCCACCTAAGGCCCCAGATCATCAGAGAGATTTGTGATCTAGTTGCTGCTCTGAACACTAAAGCTGCCATGACCAGGTCCATCCCAGCACATCCTACTCCCTTTATCTATAGGACGACTCTGTACTGATGATAATAAAGCAGGAGGGACCTATAACCTCTCCTTAGTCTTTTAGAGAACGTATGCTAAATGTGCTTCCTCTTGCTCCTTTATAATTCTAAATCTCATTAAATATCTACACTCATTGTCATACATTTCTAATTCAACACAAAGGGCAACCTACACAATCACATATACACATCCTTCCCTACACAGAGGGGAATACCTTTATGATACAGCTGGGAAAGCGCAGTAGTCTTCAGGGACAGCACAGGGCTTTTGATGGCCACAGCCACCTTCTACTGATAGATCTATCTGCACTAGAATTTGCTCAGTCATTCTGCCTCTTCTTTCTAATTGCCCTTGCAAAGAATTATTTCTTTCTATTCTCAAATGCAAAAGCCCTCCTCCCTTCCAAAACTATAATGGCTATGGACAATATTATGTCCTAGTTTCACTAAACACTTCAGTTTCTGTGTTCTTTAGCAATCAAAGCAGGCAAGCATTTAAAACTCTGGGAAGTGAACCTTGCTGCCGTTTCTTTTTCTAATCGATTGAATTTAAGTATTGGCTTTTATGTTTTTAGGCCATTTTAGAGATTGAGTCTCACAAGCCCAGGCTGTTGATCTCAGACAAGTTGCCTGTATTTACTGGTGGATGAGTTAAAACTTAGTCCTACTATCATTTGGAAATAATGCTATAAAATAGATAATCTCGCAGATATCTGGACTATGTATGCATAGATTGATAAAGGATGGTGCCAGCCCAAAATTGTGCCAAGCAATCCTTACAGCTACCCTCCAGGACACACCGTTTTACATGTATACCTGTACACATAGAGCAAGAGAGATGCATGCACACATGTGTGCATGTTTCAGCCTGTGCTGCCTCTAGGTTGGAAAGCCAACAATACAAACCAGCACGTAGCCATTTAGGACAGGAAGTGAAAAACTATATTTAGCTGAAACTGTAGTAGAAAAGAGATGAGCAGAATATTGCTAATGTTTGTGTCCCCATTCCCGCGAACACTACTATGAGACTCTGCCATGATGATGAGTTCTCTACTCAAGGGCAATATTCCCAGTGTGGTCCCCCTAGCAAGCAAAGGGACAGTTGCCTTCCACGCTACCACCAGTATTGCTGCACAACACTCTCAAAGCACCCGTGAAGTTTGGTGACTACTCACTTATTGAAAAGCGCTGGAAAGATCACATGACCAGTCAGTGTGGTTGCAAATACACTTTCTGTTCAATGAAGTTCAGGAAATTTTATGTCTTCTCTCTGGATGCATCAAACTCGCGTATCTTTGGAGATCACCTCCTTCTTTATATCTTTACTAAGATTGTGTGTAACATCCCAATCAAGATGTAATGCATCTTGAGCAGACATTTCCTTCCTGAGAAGCACCGTAGCCCAGGATTGGAAGTGTACCCCTTATCAGAGCTTGATCGACAACAGAGATTTGATGACACTGATTTGTTTTCAGTTGCCTGAAGAGTCCCTTCCCCTCTTAAATACCACATTTCAGATGTTCTAGGTTGAGGTTTTCCTTGAGTAGTACTTTGCATTGAGTTCAAGAGCTTCTGAGGCCAACAGGACTTGTTCCACTCATTCAAATAATCTTCAATTAAGTCCTTTACAAAGGCTGGCTCTTGAAAAGTTTTTTTTAAATTGTTTTCTCAGTTAAAACCTCTAAATGTTGGTATTGAATTTATTTACCCCACTGTGGAGACATATACGTAGCCCAAACAGAAGAGTCTTTTGATAAGAAACCTTTTGTCACCAACATGTATCTAAAAGCTCCAATTCCAGCAGAAGTCATGGGTCTGGTAGGGTGCTTGCCAAAGCAGTTCTCTGGTCTGCTCTATCTGGGCAATCAGAATAGACAATCAAAACAGTCCCTTTGAAGCTAAAGTCTGTGAACCTATGAGAGTTGTTCGATTTCTGCATTCCCTTTGTTCTTGATTTCTTTACGTCTACATTCATCACATGAAACTGGTCAACTGTGACAGTGGGTTTTGTGCCCAACAGACACGTCACTGAAAAGATGTACAATCATTACTTCATTAGGCAGCCTGGTGCCCCAGAAATGAATACCAATGTAACCCATCCCAGCTACATGACCCAGCCATTATCCCAAAGGACCAGTTAGTATTTGCATACTATGTCTCTGTCTCGGCTCCTGTCTGCTCTACTCATCAACTCCTCCATACATTTGCCAGATGTTGGAATGAAGGCATATACCTTTTCATGAAACCGTGGCCACCAGGCTCAATCAGCTCCCATTTCTCCAGATGTTTTGTGATCTCAGCACTTAGTAATGTTCATAGGAGTTAGTTTGACTTTAGGTCAGAATTACTGGTTAAATTTAATTGTTTCTCTCCCAACCATCCTGGAAGAATTTGATTAGATTTACTTGTATCCAGCCACTAGCTCCACATTCCTCTCTAAGGAGCTACTATTCCAGAGGCAGATTTCTCCCCAGTGTCTTTTTGTCACCTCAGACGTGTCAGTCCGAAAACCCTCCTTATCAATTTGCTACATGAAGAACAGACCCTTCAGTCATTACTAGGAACGGACACACGGATACTTTCCAAGTTGCTAGGGCACCTTTAAGATAATTTGCATCGTCACAGTTTTTGTGCATATGAGTAAGCTTTCCCATTTAATTAATAACCTGAAGACTATGGTGAATGAAGGTGCAATCTCAGCAATTGCTCATGCAATTTTTGTGCAGAATATTTTAAAACCAGGTCCAAATTCTCTATTGGTTCCTTGCCTTAAATTGCCATCTCTTTTGAAAGCTATGAATTTTATGTACACATACTTTGGCAAATTGGTGTCTAATTCAGTGTGACCAGAACACGAAATTAGCTGAACATCACGTAGCTGCGTTTCTAATTCTGTAATGCATTGGAGACCACATAGTATGTACGCTGAAGTGTAATTTTGAGGATCTTCAGCAATATTATAGCACGTAAAAAGAGTTAAAGCATATTTTTAAAGGGTTAAGGGTTTTTTTAATGAGTGAGAGGTAGATTCAAAAATACAGACAATCAATAAATGAAATAAAAGGCCGTTCTGTTGAATTGTTCAGATGCTTATAAACCTATGAAGAATACACACATTGTGCTCATTCATGCTTCAATAATCCTGCAACTACTTGATTTACAGTTCAAATCTAGGGTCTATGGCTTGTTTACTTTGTTCTACAACTCTGAACTGAAGGCAAACCTTTCAAAGCAGGCAGCTCCTTTCAAACAAATTGAGAAAGAGATATAAATCTTTCACTTTCTCACTTGGAATCTTAACTACCACAAATGCAGGGAATATCTGCAAAGTGCAAATTCTTCAGATTGTCATTTACTAAGTTCCTCTTGGTAGTCTACAGGAATCGGATTCTTTCATTTTTTCCTCACGGCTGTGTGATCTTTGTTCCTCAGTGTTTAACATGAAGTGGAACTGAGGAATTGTACCTTGGAATATGAGTGTCATTGTTCCACTTAATGTAAACAATTGAACAAGACAAAAGCTGTGACAGCTGTAATGCAGGGTTCTCCCTCCATCCCCACACTCGATGCACGTATTTGGGAATGGTGCTACGGTGAAACTATTGTTATTGTGCCTGTCAGCAGCAGTTTTATACCATTTTTGACTGAGTGTGCGCCAGGTCAAAGGGGACTGACTTGCAGCACACTCAGGGACTGAAAATGCAAGTATCCCATGTCTATACAGCTTCTTCTACTGCACCCCTCACAGACACATCTGGGAGCTTTTATTAATGAGAAACAGGCTAAGTGTGTCAGACAGATAAGAAAGACTCATAATATATGGCATTATATGTTTTTCTAAGGGGGGTGACCAAAGGTTTCAGCAGCTATGTCATTTTCCCCTGATTGTTTCCAACAGGAAACAGAAATACTGAGGCTTCAGCATGGGTTTTATGATACAACCAAGCCTTGGGAGGATTCCAGTCTGATCCTGGAATCCCAGCAGCTGATTTTCCTCCCAGTTAAAACCCATTTTTTCTCCCACTAAGTTTTCTTGAGGCTCAATTCTGCAAGGTGCAGTGTCTGTTGGCTAGGAGCAAGGAAACCTTGGAGTCTTTTCCTAACAGAAAGCACATCTGAAAACTCCTGGGAGCTTGTGGAGAGGATTTGTGTGTATCTTAGAGTTCTGGAGCTGGAGTGATTATCAGCTCATAGGGATGAGCCCTTATCCAATTCTCAGCAGTTCAGTAGAAACAAAGCAAGCCTCCCAGAAAAGATTTGTCATGTTTCCAGAAACACAGGACTCCAGTATTCTGTCCTTTTCCCTAAATTGTATCATGGAAGTCATCCGTCTTCTTCACAAAAGAGCTAAGATTCAAGCTAAATAAAAGTATTGCAGTTCGTTTTCAGCTGGAACATGTTAGCTAAAGGAAATACGGTAAATTACAGTACTATTATGCCACACCATTGTGATTGTGTAGCTGATAACGGCAGCCAGCTTGCAAATGCAGCTGAGAGCTCTTTTTTTTATGTAAGAAAAAGAAAGCGACAGTTGTTAAAAATGAGCAGTCACTAAAGATTCAGGACTTACCCTGGGTCATCGCCGGCTCCCTTGTCTCCTGCTGATGTTTTCATCATTACAACAGACTTTAAGATACTTTGTTTCACAGTGGCTTTAAAGTTCCTTGGTAACGGCAGCAATTCCTTTCCATCACCGAACAGGATCTCCACATCCTTGGGTTTTGTACTGAAGATGATATTTCAAGGGGCGGCAGGGGGAGGATGTTTAAAACCAGCTTCAGGCTCAGTAGTATCAGAGGGCAAAGAACTAAACAAGGACTGAAATGAAAGCAAACTACCAAGAAGGTCTGATTTTAGCCTCTCTTGTTTCTACTTCCTGTATTTATATGAACGGGGGATTTCAGGAAGAGGCAGTCTTTGGTGGTCAAGGGTGTGTGTGTGCGTGTGTGTTGTAAAGCCATATTTAGTAGTGAAGGCAGGTTAACCTTATTAGAAAGAAAGGCCTGAGACTCTCAGCTTGTTTGTTTCTCTAAATTATTAAATAAGTTTCGGAGGAAACCGTTTTATAGACTACAGGTATATCAGGAGGCAACAGAGCATGGTGAACTTTGTAAAGGATTTTATAAGGCAGCAAGGCAGTAAGTCTCCGTCTGCAAATTCCTGAAGCATGTGTATTTCTATTGCTTGAGTAACTGGAACCAGATGGAGCTTGGAAACCTTTATATTTACACAGGACCTGAGAAAGTGAAATGTCTAACACTGGCAGAAGACAGCTTTGCAAAAAAATTTCCAGTTAAAGCAAAAGCTAATGATAAGTTTGTAACAGCTATCTGTGCTGTGGAGATCCAGTCAGTCTCCAAGCACATTCGACCTGGAGTTACTTGAGCAGTGGAGCAGTGTTTGCTGTATTGGACTGAACACAGCCCAGCTGTGGAGGCTGGGGACTGACAGATGTGCTGTTAGACAGGGCTGGTGGCACTCCCATTTGGCAGTCCTGTCGTTCCAGAAATACTTGAAGTTAGGAGAATACATAATGGAAAAAATAACGCAGAATTATGAAGCAGAAGCAGAGAAAAAGTAATTGCAGGAAATGGAGAGGGAGAAAACAGTAACTTTTTGCCTCTTTTATCATTAGAAGGAATTTCGCAGCTTTCTAAGAGTAAGCAGACTTTGCCATACAGCAGAAATGGAAATGGCAGCTGCTAGTGTATGGGCACGAGGGAAAATAGAGCTCAGGGTAGAACACAGAGCTAACTCTGCCGGCACTGATCTAGGTAGAGTCAAAGGGACATTTACAATCACCAAGTCACACCTTCCATGTAACACAAGACAAATTTTTCTCAGGGTTTTGTTGATCAAGCCTGTAACTTCTGGTGTCATTAGAAAATTTATCTTCTAGCTTTTAGAAGGGTTTCCCTTAGAAAGTTAAAAGTCTGACTTAAAGGCTGCATGATGGAAACTTCACGACTCTTCTACACAAGGTGTCTCAGTGCTTAATTGTTGATATTTAAATTAACACTTGATTTCTTTTTAATTTGACTTGTCTGATTTTAAACTTTCAGCTACTGAATGCTTTTTTTCTACTAAGTTAAGGAGCTCTTTGCTCCAACTCCTGTCGCCATTTTCAGACAATGATGAACTCATCCAATGAAGAATTTAGTTCTCTTAGACAAACCGGTTGGCAGAGATTCACTCATCCCTCACTGCAGGCTTCTCAGATCTCAGTTCTGAATCTTTCCATTGGCTCTGCACACAGAGATCCAAGAAAAAAATATGTGCTAGATGTGTTCATTAGCTGCACACTTTTGAAACACAGCTTGGGTACTGGCTAAGAACAATCTCCTAATACAAATTCAGCCCTGCCCCAGGTTTTCCTTTCCCTCCACTGCAATTCAATAGGGACCAGGTCCACGCAAAGTTTACCCTTGCTTTGCTGGAAAATAACTTTGCTGAGACAATAAATTGTAGAGGTGTGTTGTTTTGCATGGACCTGTCCAGGTGGGGGAAATCTACCCTCACGCAAATATGCAGCCATCCTAGGCAAAGACTTAAGATTTTGTAAATGCAGAACATCAGACTTCAGAGAGTGTTAAGCATTCCCAAAGATGCTTTTTAGAAAAGAAAAAGAAACAAAATGACTAGAACTATTGAAAAGACACAGGAAATCATGGCAACAATACAGAACACAAAAATCCAGTGTTGTGGTGCTATTTCAGTTTCATGTGATTTGACAGAAGCTCATTTTTGTGGGGGTTTGAAATATTTCACAATTTATTTGCAATTTAAAGAATGTAGTGTTTCAGAAATTTGAAGTTTTGATATCAGCTCTGTTAAAGATATGGATCAATCTTCATGAAAAAAATACCATTTTCTCCAAAATATTTAGTATTTCTGCAACATAGTTAAATATTCCTGTAACATTTTAAAAGTACAAAAATGAAGACAAATTTTAACATAAGAAATTGTGTTCAAGCTTTGCTGGGTGTTTTCTTAAGCCAGAGATTGGACAGGTTTGGAATGTGACACTGTGTTCTACTATCAGACTTTGGAAGTAAATACTTATAGAAAAGCTAAATGATAAAATACTATCCAGTTACTGCAAAATGCCACTTCTCTGTGACAGATCCAAGCGGAACAGGGGAATTCTTGTCTTTTCTAGGACCAATTCACCCTTTCCATCTTAAGCCACAGCATGTTGCAGCCCCTTTTTTGTATTTTTATGCAGCTAAGTTAGAAAGGTTTAAAAATGGCTTATGGAGGAAGCACTTAAGTACAATGAGCACTTTGACTACAATAAAGTGCTTTTAGCATATGCAGAGATTATATGATAGTTCTGCTTTCCATACAGTAGGAAGTGACTGCATCATTAATATGGCATATGATAAGAGCCCACAGGAACTGCCATGCCTATTGCCATGCCTAATCCATAGATTATGTGGCTTTTATAGAGCCTATTACATAACAGATCACGATGGGTCATCCTGTCAGTCCTATGGGGGAATAAAAGAAGAGGTACTTTCCACATTTAGTTTTTGATTTTTAGAGGTTAATTCTGCATGTAAGAAGGAGTCTTTTCCTTTCCTCAGCTCAGAAAAAGTCAGACTAACATACACCAAAGAACAAATACTTACGCAAAAGTCAAAGAATGAAGGATATCGCTTTCCTCCACTTCACTAGGACTCTTCTGTAGACACACAAACCCCACAATGGCTAATGACAGGTTTACACAGCAACAGAGATTCTAAAAGCATGCATTGTGGTTAAGAAAAATAAGGTCAAGCTTTGTTTTAATTTACATCTCCTTGTAGCACACTGGCTAGGAGTATTCATGAGAAGACTCTTGTCCAATGAAATAAAAAATACACCAGCACATGACATGAAGTTAACTCTTAGCTCTTCTTTTTATAAGCACTACATTTAAAAGCTTTTCGCCAGCCCAGAACAGACTGTACCAGGGACTATGAACATGTACCAGAAGTCATCATAGACCCTGAGGTGGACTGCAGGAATGTTGGAAATAGGCAATCAAGGGTAAGAGGGATTAATCCTTCTCTTCATAACCTAGGTAACTGAAATGAAAGTAGTGGTGCTTGGCTTGTGGACCTTGCTTCCATCCCCTCTGGCCAGCACTCAGTATTCAGTGCGAACCTGCTAGATACTAACATGGGATGAAGCAGCTAAAAAACTCTTGTTCAGGGTGCTTCTGAGAATGCCATAATTGCTTCTGAATCAGTACAGCAAATAGTGTTCTCAGCAAATCATTTCTAGTCCTCAAAGAGCAAATCGTGTATTTCAGAATTGCTGTGAATCAAACTCATACAGTTAACTCACCCCAAATAATGGCTTGATCTAGGTGCTATTCCCTGGAATAGATGAAAACGTGGGTCTTCCACCATTCGGTTCAGCAGATTGCAGATTTCACCAAGAAAATGCAAGCACATATCCTAATTGTGTCCTGAAATTTTAGATTTTTAACAATAAATACAAGACTGTTTCACATGTTCTCATCATCTGAGAAAAAAAACAAGCAAACACTTAAGTTTTTATATAATTTATTGATAGTGTACATATTTTTATATAGTGCATTACAATACTGACTGCTATGTTTTATAAATGCAGAATTAACTATTTATTTAATTTTCACAACAAAAATAATCAAATATCATGCCAACATTTTGTAACAAATTGTCACATTAAATCCATTTGGATTTCATAACATATTTATCTGTACAAAGGACCCCATATCACAGAGCATTCACAGTGCATAAGGTCACAGTCATTGAAAAAATAAATAACATGATAAATAGATTTGTTATTTACAGTTTACAAACCCATCCCTTTCTGTTTTCAAAGTTAGCAGTTCTAGAAAGTTTTAATAACATTTAAAGAGGTATTGCACCTCCAAAGTGTGCACTGAAAATGCCTGCAAGTATGAAACACAGGGAATTTTGAAAGGGTCAGAAGTTATTTCAGGGATCATAACCGAATTCAAATACTTTCTTGGAACAGAGGAGATAGTGGGAACCAACTTCTACTTTCAGTTCCACTGATAGAAATTTCTGCCAGTTACCAGGACACTGATGAGCACTGGCACCACGCCCAAGAACACGAAGCCAAGAATTTAGTCATAACTTTGCTGCAGAGTTTCAGCCATGTGAAACATGGCTGCTTCTGGGGAAGCAGATTTACAAGTGTTCTTTGCATATACAACTGGCATATGAATGAAGGCCATAATTTTGCTGTAAAAGCCCTCTGAAAGGAAGCATCTCAGATCGTATTAGTCTTTCTAGAGATTAAACCAGTCTGTTTTATTTCATACCTTCAGAATTTGTCACAATTCCCTATTGCTATAAATCAACCTTAATATTTGTCTTTCAAATTTACCAAGATCATCTCAGTGATGTCAATGATCCCTTACATTCCTTGTGCAAGAAAAAAACAAAAATAAATGGAATTAAATTCAAACTGGTAATTGTCATAAGAAAACATCCAAATAGCATTAGCTTCCTATAACCATTTGTTTCTCAGACAGTGCACAGCATTTCAGAAATACGGTAGCAAGCAGAACAATGTGATGTACAAATTGCCACAATCACTACACCTCTCAGCCTGTGGAGAAGGAGCTACATGTATCTCACATTTCAGGACAGGGATGTATAGGATTTGACAGCTTTCTCCAGGGAGAAGACACCAGGACCCCACACGGGGGAAGATGTGAGAAAAGCGTACACTCATGTTATTCAAAAGGAGGTTTTTAAACATGGACACAGTAGGTCAGAAACTGGAATGTACATGTCAGTTGAATGACATCCTACTCTTCAGCATTTATCACTTGAATACAGAGTTTTCAAAATAGTTCAAGGAAATATAATGGGTTTTGTACAGAATTGCTGGAACTAAATGCTGTTATTTACCTGTTTAACCATCATATATTTCTCACCACCAAACAAAATGAAAAATTAGTTTGAGTTCAGACTCAAAGAAATAGAAAGGAAATTGTGTAGTAAATGCTCAAGCTGCAGAGATTTTCTTCTGAGTGCCTAAACACAAATAACGGATCTGAGGTTAGCAATGACAGAACATTATGCTCAAAGGTGATGCATTGCAATTAGGAAGAATCTTTGGTTTCACCTGGCTATCAGTGCTATTTTAGTCTGTTTCACATTACATTAGATCTGATCTCTCCTTGGCATGAATAATCAAGCAGTATTTACACCTCTTAAACACTCTACCAAAACCATCTAACTGTAGGATACAAATAAATGGCATTACAATTGCAAGAAATCCAAGAAAGGAAGACAATAAAACTCATGAGGGATTTGTGCAACTAGAGCAAACACGTAATAGAAACAAGAGTGTGTAATTAAAGCACAGTTACAAAGGAAATCAAAGACAGAATAGAACCTTTGCTATAATTGCTAGTAAAGACCTCTTCCATTTGTTTACACGTTGACAGAACGCTAACAAATATAATCTAAACCCAGAAACTAATTGTATGTTTGTTACAGCTGCAACAAGCATATAAAAATAAAATAAAATTGGCACGCCAATGACTGAGCCAGGAGAAAGATGGTTGACAATGCTGTACCTGTTGGGAAGACTTAGGGTGTTCTTCTAGGCTAGACTTCAGCCCAGAGAGCAGCCCTTAGATCATCAAACAGTCATTAAGATAACCGTAACTGTAGCTTTTTAGATTTAGACATGTGGATCCTGAGCCTAAAATCTTTACTCAGGCAATACTTTATAATGCAGTACAATTGTTACAGTAAATAAATGGAATGAAACACTGCTGAACTCAATGGAAATGCTCTCAGTTGTTCACTACAGACATGATTGCACCCTGTGGGTCTATGTGGGACTGTGCTACTCCAGTGGAACTGCCGCGGAAAAATCTGCTAACAGCTCTCCTTGGCCAGTTGTAATTCAGTTTTGATCTTGCTTGTACACCAGTTTTGAAGGCTGAGACAAGGAACCAGTTCTCTTATTTACAAGACTGTAAATCCAAAGTGGTATAAGCAGAGCAGAAGCCACAGCTTCTGGCCATAAAATCTTTAGACTCCAAACCCAATAAAATATGAAAAGCTCTGAATATGATAGAAAACCCAGAAACCATGCTTGGCTGTCACCTTAGGACACAATCCAGCAAGGCACTTGGATATATGCTCAAAGCATGGAATCAGTCCTGTTGAAGTTAAGCTTTGCTGGATATGAGATACCTTTTTTTTTCCAAGTTGTATTACTCTTCAGTGTTAGTATGCTGGCAATTTTCAGATCAAAGTTTTCCCTCTCACATCCACCAGCTTTCTTTTCATTCTTGAGCTCAACAGTAACTTACACAATGTTGTGACACACGTTCAAACTCAGCCAGCTAACTTTTCAAATGGTTAGTACAACAAAATGGCTACAAAATTTTACAGACACCATCTGAACAGCTACAGTATAGAACTGTACTAATTGCAGAGAGCCAAGCAGAAATAACTGCTTTCTTGACCTGAAAATGGCAAAATTTGTAGTGGTTTCTGGACTACAGTAGCAAATTATTATTTTTTTTGTATACACATGAAAGGCACTAGTCCGCTATTACTCAGAAATAGCCTCCTGAATTACTGATACATTCTGATGTGGGTTTATCAGACATATATAACAATTTGTCAATCAGATCTTTCTCGGGCCATTCAATTTTATCTGCATGGCTTGGTCTATAACTGCCATCGTTATTTAGTTTATCATATGGATAATGACTACATAGGGAGTCTTTAAACTACTTCAGAAGATTAAGTGTCATCAAGGCCCTGATACAGCATCTAATAATTCTTTGGCAAACAATACATCCCTGGTCATGTGGTGGTGTCAGAGGACAATCTTTATAATAGGCATGGCATAATATCTGTCTCCTAGCAGAAGATGCACAAGAGCACCTCATGAAATACAGCACTAGAATTCAATACAAACTGTCCTGATGTGGGCCAATGTTCTATGGACAGCTATAAATAAGGTCAGTATTACCTTCTGAAACTGTCTCTTGCTATAACAGAACACTCTGTTTTTCAGGAGAAGGTGATATTCAATTTAGGCAGAATAATTCTAAATTATGGCTGAAGGATTCATGGCATTAGCAAACACTAGCAAACACAGTTTCATGTACATTTGGGCATATTTGCTACAGAACAAGCTGACCACCTCCTAAAGTTGCCTGGCTCAGAAATGTGAAGGTACAGTAAAATTTGCTAGCTCTGGCACTGTAAACATTGATGCCCTCATCACTGTCAACTCAGCTGATCACTAGGCATTCAAAATTAGATTTTTGGAACTACTCTTCTGTAAAGACATCTAAGCTGCCTCAACTGTGCACAGAAAAGCAAATGTTTGCTTGGAGACAGTTCTCCAAGCTCGCCCAACAGCAGAAAATAGGAAGAAACCATTTACTCAGCTTCTCTCCGCTCCTTTCAGCCACATATCTATGCCATCACAAGATTTTCAACAGTAAACTGTCCTCTTGAAAGGGGTCTAGGACTGTAGCCAAATCTTTGCAGGATGCCTCTACATGCTGACTCTCCTGCGGGGAGCCCAGAGCACCTGTCAGCAGATGCCACCAGTTTACCCCACTGACTCACATGGAGCTCCACTAAGCCCCTGAACATCAGCAGGGGCTCTTGCCAGGCTCTTGAGGCTCCCTACAGAGAGTCGACCATGTAGAGGTGTCCCATGGATAGTTGGCTGCCATGGAGAGTCAGCTGTGGGGATATGTCCATTTCTGCCTGAAAGGTAGCAGGGAAGAGAGTAAGACTAGAGAGGAATGCTCCTACAGTGGTGCAGCACCTTGCTGCAGCAGCAACAGAAGTGTCAACCGCACCACTCAGCTTGGTGTCATCTGCAAACTTGCTAAGGGTGCAACTGATCCCACTATGCCATTGATGAAGATATGAAACAGTACTGGTCACAGCATAGACCCCTGAGGGACATCACTGATCACCAAACTCCATCTAAACATCAAGCTGTTGACCACCACCCTTAGGATGTGACCATCCAACCAGTTCCTCATACACCAAACAATCCACCCATTAAACCCATAGTTTTCCAATTTGAAAGAAGGATGTTCTGGGGGACCACGTAAAAGGCCTTACAGCAGTCCAGACAGATGGCATCCATAGCTCTTCCCTTGTCCGCTGATGTAGTCGCTCCATCATGGAAGGCCACTAGGTTAGTCAGGCAGGGCTTGCCCTCGGTGAAGCCACGCTGGCTGTCTCAAATCACTGCCCTGAATTCCACGTGCCTTAGCACAGCTTCCAGGTGCATCTGCTCCATGATCTTCCCATACACAGAAGTGAGGCTGACAGGTCCAGTAGTTCCCAGGGTCCTCCTTTCTACCCTGTTCAGCAGTGGGTGCAATGTTTCCCTTTTTCCAGCAACTACTTAATTAAGATGAAAAACCCTAAATGGATAATAATACTGACATTTTAATAAGCTGTAAAGCCAATAACAAATATGTTGCTCTTTCTTCCCTAGTATTACATTGAAAGGATCAAATACCTAAAAAAATTCAACAGCAGAATAAAATCCTTAATTTGTACTAAAATAAATTTTAAAAAAGCCTTAACTGTAAACACATAGCCTGGTGTAAACAGTATTCTGCATGTGCGCTGGCTAAACAGCATTATTTGTCATATATGTCAAAATAAGGAACTTTTTGATTTGGTGCTTATTTGCTAAGGTTTTATAGTATGTTCTCATTGACACAATAATGGGATTTTTTATACATAGCGTTAAGTGCAAAATATTAATATATTTAAAAATGCATCAACTCTTAGTTGATAGATTTGTTTTGGTTTATAAACATTATTAAAAAATTAAAAAATCTATGTATAAAGGTAACTGTGCTTCTTTAGAAACTTTATGTGATTATTCACATAAAGCTTTAAAATATTTTTAAAGTCAGTAACAATTCAAAATACACTGTCTCAGTGATTTGCAATCATATGACTGCTACAATGTGGAATGTAGCAAGGTAGGAATTATTTTTAATACTCTGGGTCAGATCTTGCTGTCAGTTACATCCAGAGTAATTCCTTGTATCAGATTTATGCTGGTGGAAAGGATATCAAAATTTGGCTTCTACTTGGGGTTAAAACTACATCATGCTTCAAAACTTGCTGGCCATCAAATCAAGCACCATCCTCTCTTGACAAACTTGCTTTTGTCTTTGCATTGCTCAGTGTCAGACACTCATCTTCATTAAACTTCTGGGAATAAATAAAAACTGGAGAAGAATACACCAGCTTTTTGACTGATGAAATAAGCTTCTTCCCGCCCCCCCATTCAAATCAAATAAAATCAAAATCAGGGTGGGTTTTCAGAAAGTCTGGATTATGTTCAGATACTACTCTCAGCTGACAACAATAACTGATTGTTACTGAGCACCCGGTTATATTTTATTTGTTCAGTCTCTTAAATTTACACAATGGGCTTACAAGGGCCAATGCAAAGTTCTTCTTGTGGTGTAATAGTCCAAAATGTTAGTTTATATTTATGTATACAGCATTCCTCATTAATGGTAAAACATATTTTTCAAGTATTAATTTCTGCATGTAATTCTCTTCTTCAATAAACAGATACTCTGACTTTTAGTGTGCATCATCACAAGTGATACAACACAAACCCATTTCCTCTTCTTTCTCTGCCACATTGTTCACGTTCGTTGAAAAGACTGATAAATATTCAACACTGCCATCAAAAACTGTCAGCGCAGCTCCTTTATAAGCAGAGCACTTGAAGGAGGGAATGATGTCCTCAACAGTGCATGCCATGATATGTGCCTTGGACTTCCTGGTCCCATAGTTGAGATATTATGACTGAGTCAAGAAAAGTTCTGAACTTGCTTTTTCTTCTTCCATGGAAAGTAAATTTCAAAACCAAATGAACTATAAAGATTTTTTCTCCCATCCTCTTGCTCACCTTGGTGCTGATAGTTGATTGTCTGCAAAAGGAGAATGAAAACCACAACAGTATGTCCCATAAAGGGGTCATTTTAGAGTTCTGCATAAGATCCACACAGCTTTATGACTGAGCAGCAATATCCAAAGAGGAGGAAAATGCTTTGGTTGCCTTGAGCTAGCATGTTAAAAGAAAGGTGTGCTTTCCTTCCACACAGGTAAAAGTGCTTGTTAGCTGATGAAGCAGGAATGACACTCAAACTACTGATGGAAAAAAGGTAGAATGTGAAATGCCTCCTGTCATTTATAGCACATGTAATCAGAAGAATTTCAGTCTCCTTGCTGTGTTTTAAAGTTCTTCTCGGCACATGGGGAAGTTGACAAAGGTGAAGACATTAAACTCTATCATTATAGAGAAACACAGGAAAACAGCATAAAGAAACAACACGTAGATGCCTAATTTCCTGTCAAGTTTCCACTTATTTACATGGATTCCAAACACCTGCAACCAAACAAAGTGTTAGTTAATTAAGCCCCAAAGGAGACTTTTGGAAAAAATAATTATAAGCTAAAAATGAGAGTCTTTAGAATTAGAGATCCTGAACAAAGATAAAAATATATTCTCAGTATTTTACAGATCAAAAAGGCAACACATATTTTTCTGATCAAGAAAAGGAACATAAAAGCCCAAACTAGGAACTCAGATTCTGACCTCAATCTCAGTTGTCTTAAGATCTTTTTACAAAATATTAAATGAACCTACTTAAGCACTCTTCACAAGTTCCTTATGTAACTGAGAAAGAGCCCCTTAGGTGCTCCATCTGAATTTATACATGGGGCACATTCTAGTCAGACATTACTCATTCATTCATTCCATATGAACTAAAGGAATGCATTGAACTACATAAATGCCTCTCCTCTCTCATTCCAGCATTCCCCTACAGACCCTTTATGTCCTAGTACTATACCAGCATCCAATGTTCATTCTTTCAACAGCTTCAGAACAGGAGCTTTCTTTGATGTTTTTCTCAGTTCCAGAACTAAGAGAAGCTACAAGTAGCAAAGAAATGAAGTCCTCATGAGGCATTCGTTTTCAATGGTGTTGAATGCCTCTGAACTACTGTTTTGCTCAAAACTCTTCACTGAGTTTTGCTGGGAGAGTCTGTGCGAATCAGGGTATCCAGCAGAACAAATAAGACAACAATAGATGCTCCGAACTCAGGTGATACAGCTTCTGCTATGAAGACACTTTTTAGAAAACCATTCACAGCTAACATAGTAACACATCTGCATAATTCTCCCATTTTTTTCCAAAGCGCTGATTACCAATATGCATGCAGTAACATCATAAACAAACGTCTACAACACATTTGTTGTTTCACAGGCACTGTGCAGCATAGCAGAACCGGAGACAAGACAAGAAAAGAAAAGAACAGGCTCCCACAGCTTATATTAGGAAGTTAATGGCAAAGTGAATAGCCCTGGTCATTCTATCACTTAAATTGTGCACAGGTGATGTAGAGTTTTATAAGACCTGGTCATGCAACAGTGTGAAATCTTCAGTGACAACCTCCTCCTCTACAGAGCCTCTACAGAGGCTCCACAGGCAATCAGTGAAAGAAGTTAGTATAAGTGGATATTTCTATACCTTCTGAATCTGATTCTTCCCACAGAGGGTTCCCTGGGAGCCAGTAGGATCAGACCTTAGGTACCAGCAAAATCGACTTTTGAAAGAGAATTTTTGTTCCACCTTAATAAGTCATGTATTACAAGGTTAAGGGTCTTCTGCTGAGTGACATTTAGCACGCCTGAATGATACTTTAGAAGAATGAATGTTTCAGGGATAATGAGTATTTCCATTTGTCCCCCTATAACATGTAAATACCTAATAAGTATTTTGCAACTCAAATACTTGGAGACACTCAAATACTTACAGTTAATGCCACTGATCCTAGCAAAAGTGCAACTGAATAGACCAGTCCTTTGCTGTTTATCTTAACCTGTGGGAATTTGACAAAGTAAAGACCTTTAAAATGTTCAGCATAATTGTGCTTCGGAGATCAGAAATCAATTTATTGATTTACGGTCCACCTTCTGTTTTGAATAGTGACTGACTTATGCACTTTAAACTATGCAAATCCATGACAGATTTATCATGACAATTAAGGAATCAAAACAAACGTATGTGAAATCCCACCTCCATTTAAAAAAAAATCAGCATTTATAATAGATCTTATGTTAACAACATATCTGTCTCTCATGAGGATCTTTTATTCTAATGTTACAGACAACAGTACTAAGGTGCAGGTAGACAGACAGGTGTGCTTGAAGCTGTGTAGTGAGGGAATGACAGAGCCATAAAAAGATATCCATGGCACTATTTTTCTGCTATTCAGCATAACGGATTCCAGTTAACAACGTAGGAATTAATTGCAGCTTGTGGAATGAGAATTGTTTCCTTAACTCCTTGTTCCTTCGCAAAGAAATAACACTTGATTTAGCAACCAATAACATGCTCAGCATGTTGTTGGGATATTTTTTACATTTTATTTGCAGGCTTCCTGTTTAGGATTTTTTTTTAATTAGATAAAAAGAACAAATTAAAAATTCACCAAGTATACATACAATCGATCCATAATCAATTGCCATGGTCTGCAAACCCCATGGAACACCAAGGCCCACGAGAATGTCAAAGACATTGCTCCCTATTGTGTTGGATACTGCCATGTCACCAAGGCCTGCAGAGAAAAAAAAACAAACAACTTCTTGGGTAAACACAAAGTATAGAATCATCACTCTGTTTACTAGAGGAAACTAAAGAGAAATGCTCTGCATTATCAGAAGCACAGACCACTAAAGTTGGAAAAGACTTCTAAGATCATCAAGTCCAACCATCAGCCCAACACCACCGTGCCTACAAAGCCACATCCCAAAGCACCAAGTCTACAGGTGTTTTAAACACCTCCGGGGATGGTGACTCCACCACCTCCCTGGGCAGCCTGGTCAAGTGCTTGACCACTCTTCATAAAGAAATTTCCCCTACTAGCCAATCAAAACGTCCCCTGTCGCAACTTGAGGCCATTGATCCAGTCCACGTTGGAGTGGCCAGAGTACCTGAGGTAGGGAGACAATTTTCATAATCTTTTCATGACGTGTTCAAAAATTGCTTACTGCAACTACATCTTCCTCATGTCTTGGTCAACGCCAATTGAAAAAACAAGTCTTGTTCTAGTTAGGCTGCAGCTACAGCAAACCTGGAGATTATGTACTGGATTTAGTTTGTGGACACAGGGGCTTTATCTATGGATCATGAAAAGTGGTCACCATCCTTGAAGGTGTTTAAAAAAAGGGTAGATGAGTTTTTGAAGGACATGGTTTAGCAGAAGATTTGGTTGGATTCGATGATCTTTTCCAACTGGAAGGTTGAAACTCAAAGGTCTTTTCGAATCGGAAGATTCTATGATTCTATGATCCCGAAAAGAACCCAAGCAGATGGTAGTCAAAGATATGAAGCACTTCTGTGGGGCTTAACCAGCAATGATTTCACTTCAGGAACAATAAAATGCTACAAGAAAGCAAAAAAAAGAATGAATGATGGTGAAGTCTCTAGGCATTACTCAGTATCTACTTCAAATGCTCATCACTGTCTGGCATCTTATTCTGCACCTGTGTCAATGGATGTGAAGAAGGCAGAATTATTCTCTGCTCCTACTGATGTACGATAAGCATTGGCCTAACTATTGAATCACTTCCACAAAGTTAATAGTGGAAAGGAAAAGGAACTCTGATGTAAATGGGAAACACCCCACAAATATTTGAAAACTATACAGGGTGGAAGCACACCATAAGTACAGTAACTTCTTGCAGGAAGCTGCTGAGAGAAAGCTTATGCTTTGAATCGTTATTATGGAGGTGTCCACCTCTACTTTTTAGATATTTGTCTGCAATCTGACTCTGAACATTTCTCTTCAATCCAAGTAGCACAAAGTCCCTGTACTGTCTTTGAGAGAACGCAGCTGCTTTTGGCCAAGATAGGGCTTATCTTCACTTTCAGAGGAAACAATCCCTACAGTGTTTTGCCTAATACTGAAGAAGAACTAATCTAAAGAAGCAGTCTGTTCATTAAAAATGTAGCATTTTCCTGCTGTTCTTGCAAAAAATGTTCACTTTAATATTATATATGGAAAACTAATTTAGTAGGAAGGTGGTTCCAATAAGAATCCTGAATACTTTTTTGTACTAGTTTTTGTGAGATTTTCCTGCACACAACTAATAATACAACCTGGAAAACGAAATTTAAATACATAATTCCTTTCAATCAAGCAAAATTTAACAGCACTATTACTATAACTGCAAAGGTGGGGCATTTGAGTACTTTATTTTTCACTTCAGACCCTTCTTGTTTGCCCAGTGATATGTGCTGCAGATCTCATTTCCTGGGAAAAGAAAAACAAACTATGGGAACTGGAATAGTGGGAAAGAATACAATTAGGACAGGATTTATTTTTTTGGTTCACAAGACTTAGCAAAGTGTTTTGGCTTTTAATGAGGCCTTGAAACAGTAAAAATAATATAAAAAATAATAAAAATGCGTTGAGAGTTTTTGTGTATGGAGGAAGCAAATCACAGAGCCATATATGTAAGGTTGCAGTTATGCTTCAGCAGACATAGTACCTTGTCTTGCTACTATTAAGCTGGCCATGCAGTCTGGGACGCTAGTTCCTGCAGCTAGGAAAGTAATGCCCATGATCACATCTGGTATCCCAAGGGTGTATCCAATCACAGTCACCTGAACAGTGAGGAAAACAGATTAAATTATTGTACTTGGAAAGTCTCGTCATTCCAGGACAGCTGTGGCATTGTCTTAACTTTGATTTCTGGTGTGCACTTTAACAGGATTAGACTCAGGATAAATATCTATTTTTGCAAATTAATTAATTGTGGAATAACCAGCCTAGAACTAACCTTGTGAAAAGGAAAAGTACTTTGGTTATTTATTCAACATTCATGAGCAAACAGAAAGCTCCATTTCCTGTACTGCTAACAGGAGATACTGATCTTTTAAGGAGGAAACCAGACATAATCCAACCTGTGGGTTTTTTTTATTCCTAAGAACGGCAATATAGATGGTTCTATCCGCAAAAGGACTGCAACCAACTCACACAGTGATACACAGGCAGAGATAGAAAGAACTTTTTGTATCCCAACACATAAAGAAGGAACCAGTGTGTGTGTGTATATGTGAGTGTATATGTGTGAGACTAGACATGTAAGTATTTGAGGAGCTTTCCTCTTCTTGCCTCTTTGACTGAAAATGTAAACTTGAGAAACTGAAAGCAGGTAAGAAAGAAAGAATAGGAACTTACTCAAATCTTCAGGCAACCACGCTCCTTAATAGATAACAACTTACAGATCTACACCTGATACACCGCTTCTCACAGACTTAGGGCAAATGGAAACACACAGCAATCATAATACTCATCACTAAGAAGGATTTCCTTGCGTTATTCAAGTCTACTTGAGGTGTTTTACACTACTTATGAGTCTTCAACTTATGCTAACCATCTGCCTCTGTGCATGTTCCAGTATCAGACCCTGTAGTCAAATTTCTAAAGTCGTCTCTGTTGCTGAGAGTGAAATGTTTTCATTTAAATTCCCTTTTACAAGTAGGATGTGGATGTGTTCTTGAAAATCAAACTGGAATTTTCCTGTACTGCATTGGGCTCTATACAGTAAAGGCCCAATTATTTGTGCAGAAAAGACCATCAGAAAGCTAGAATTATAATAATAAGAGAATGAGCTGAAGAGACTGCATTACAATTACATGCCTTTCGTGAACAAATACACAAAAGATCTATTATCTATTTTGAGATGCACATTTCACTCAGTACGGGAAGGCCTGCTAAATGCGCTTACCATCCACACCATGAAGTAGGAGAACAAGGCGATCCAGAGAGTGGATAAGATGAATGTCACCATAAAACACCTCTCCCAGCGTGGTTTGCTGCAGTTCGGAATGGTGCAAAAGAGCATAAATATCAATGGCCATGTCAAAATCCATTTCACTTTGTTCATTTTTCCATCTACAAGCCAAAGAAAGGAAAAAAAAGTTTAGATTCCCATCAGTATCCCACACCCAGTAACGCCTCTTTGAGCACAGCTGACGATCCCAGAAGACCCCAGAAAGATGTTTACAACTGTGCATGTCAGCTCATTCTCCAGTATACCTTTCATCTACACTTGCTTTCATCACTCTCAGCCACATTCTCTGTGTGCACCCAGAATCTTAGAGTTAAAGCTGCCACGGTCTACGTAAATCCATGAAAAAATTACAATGATTTAAAAGCATGGCTGTTTATTGATCTTTCAAATATCTGTATTATTATTAATCAAAAACTTAAAAACCCCACCAAACAACAACCACCAAAAACCCTCCCCCCTCCTTCTAAAAAGGAAGATGGAAATCTTTGTAGTGAAAACAACCTGTACCTTCTGTGCAGCAAAAGAAAATGCTTTCACAGACAACAGAAGCACATGCTCAAACTGTGAACATGAAAATGAGTTTTGTGAGCCTTACTGTGGTCACTTCAGCAGAGCTTTTAAACTGGTACTTAGGAGACCTAGACTTCTCTCTCTCCAACTGCATACAGCACCACCTTGAGATGGTCTCTTATCCTCTATAAAAGCAAACTGAAGATATTGACCTCTCTCATACAGCTCTCCAAAATCAGCTGGTGAGAAATACCAGAAAACTGTCATTACTGAAGGCAAGCACACACCTTCTCATTTCTGCGAAGCATTATAAATGTGCACGTAAGTCTCAATACATAAGTAAGATTTTTTTTTAAATTTGGCCATAAATAAATGAGGCACTTATATTTACGTGCTTCGTGAAGCATCCTGCAAGTAGGATAACAGATTTATCAGACTAAATCAGAGGATCACAGCCAACAGCATGGTGGGTTTTGTCTGGTTTTTCTTTACATTGTTTTAGAATTATGCTAGTAAGGATTTCCATCATTAATTGACAACATTATGCATGATATCTAATAAAATATGTCACTTTGAAGAAAATAAAGGATCACATCAAGGAAGATTATCACATACATCTTCCAGTAAAGTTCTTTAGCTAAATTATAAAGGGCAGCTAATAATCAGTGAAAGCTCCTACCAATTTCACCAGGAATTTTCTTCTAGCAAAGTTAATGGGATTTAGAATTTGTTTCATGTGAGCTTTCTTCAGTGAATCTAATTTGATGGAAATAGGTCCTCTGGACAAGGAAATCAAATATTAAATGTTTAAAAAGTAACAGTACTTTCAAGATTTATGAGGCTACTTACTAGTCAAATTTAACTTGTTGATTCCAAATCGAAGTCTTCATTCATCTATTTTGATATGCATTTTAGTACTGAATTGTCTTGCATAAGTTATGAATCAACTCCTTAACCTGAGTTTTCCTTGTGAATTCTGAGATGCCATCAACCCACCAGGAAATCTTGGACTAAGCTTGGCTCTTTATTCTCATTTTTCTCATGGCTGTGGAATTTCTAACACATAAAACTACTGAAGTTTCCTAGGGTCAATTCTAATTCTGGAATTTTACACATCACTGGGGACCTATTACAGATTTTACAGGAAAGTACTTCTTCCCTCTGGCTACATATACTGCTATACAGATTTTTGAAACAGTTATTTATCTGTTCTATGCAGAAAATGACACTTCTTAGCTCACATCTCACTTTAATTCTGTTAATAAGGCTGTAAATATCCTATGGTAATTTATACCTCCTTCTATTTAATTTGTTAGAGTTTGTATCATTAGAAGACTCCTGCTAATTAATTTTTACTCTTTGTCTACCCAAGTTGCTAAGCTCATAGTCAAACAAGCCAGCATGGCCTAGGCCAGCAATTTCCTCAGTGTGTAATTCCAAATGCAGGGTGAATAGGTGACTGACAGGAAAAATGATGGATCCAATTCTGATCTCATGTGAGCACAATCTGACTGACTTCAGTGCTGCTACACACAGGAGATTCAGTCCCATTTCTCTTTTCAATAACGTGAATAAAAGAAACAGAACTGCCTGGAGAACAGATAGAGAATAAATAGATGCACTCAGCCTCTGCTAGACAATATGAATCTTGTCAGGGATCCTGAAATACTTAAATAAATGCTTAACTGTGAGAATTCACAGTGCCTTACCACGGGCATTGCTATGCTTGCTCACTTCCAGGAAAACTGAAATATTCGTGGAGGAGGACTTGCCTTTCCCTTATCTTGCTTAGTTTGAATGGATGTGCGTCAGATTAAAATTCCTGGCTCTATTAGTGGTGATGCTTTATCCACACAATGTCATGAGTCAGAACTAGTTTTTACAGCTAGATGGTTTGTGGAAGTAATATTTGCATTCATTACATGGCAATCAGGCTTGAGACTTCAGGGAACAAGAACTGCATGTATTATAAGGATGGAGTTTATTGGGTTAACAGAGAAGCCGACTGGTCAGTTAGTCTGGAACAGTTCTGAACCACCATGGCCAAAGCAGCCACTTAACACAATTTTTAGATTGCCTTCTCTTTCGTGTCAGGGTTTGCTAGCTTTTATAAACTTCTATATAAAGTTTTAAGTATATCTGGCCTTGGTTCCGCCTCAGGCCATTTTCTTCAGCTCCTACTATGCTGGGTTATAGAACTTGTGTGGCACCCAGTGCTGAAGAAATCTATTCTTATGCGGTAACTTGGTAGTTATTTAAGAATTGCAAAAATGTATCTACACCTACATATCATTAGCAATATTAATTCAAATCTAGACTTGAAACTGTATAACACTAACACACACCCCTCCACTCCGGGAGCTTTGTAATAATCCAGACAGAAAGTAAATTTCTGCTAGAAAGTGCTGTTCAGAGTTGAGACTAACTGGAAAACTTTAATATATGTAAATAAGCCAATCTGAAAGCTTAATTAATTTCTGAGCATGTGTGGTATCCAAAACACAACAGAGGAATATAAATTTTTGTCCCAAGTATGGGACTTAACACAGAAATAACTGAAAAAAATAAACCAAACTAGATTCATTGTGAATTTTCCACTAGAGTTATGTTTCATTGAAAAAGGCCTTTGTTGCAAGATACAAAAATTCTGGGAAAATGGTTTTCAATTTACTGTTAGGAAATATAACATGGCAGTTGCCTCTCCACCTTCTTGGAAAATCCTTACTGAGTTCAGCTCTGCAGCTTTCCGTAGGAACTGTGGAGTCAAGAGACTCTCCGTGTTACCACACTAAAGAAAGGCTATGTAGTGTGTAAAAGGGTATCCAAGAAGGCGCAGCCTTTGTCAGCCTTCCAAGTGGACAGCTGACATATTAAAACATTCTTATTGCAATTTTTCTGCAACAGGGCTTTGGAAACATTTTTTTTGTGTGGAAAATACCAAGTTTTTACTTCTCATCCTCATCCAAACCAGATTTTTTTTCCAAACTACTGACACTTTTTCAGAAGTTCCATTTTTCAGAATACAAATTCCAAACCCCAGATCATCACATCAGTCCAAAACAACCCAGATTTCTATTTTCAACCTGTACTTTTACTATACTTTGCATATTCTGATTTGTGCCCATGATTTCCTATTAAAGACGCATTTTTTGGTATAAGGGTAACTGGTCCAGAAAAAAAGAATTTGCTCTAGTATGCAGGAACCAGCTTTACTTAGTTACTATAGTTTTACACAGGACAATATTCAACAAAAATAAAATGTAACTGAGCAGAGGCACTCCCCATATCTTGTTTGACTTGGCTGGATCTTGGCATGTTTATTTTCTATGCTTTAACCTTGCTGTCTATCAACTTTTTTTTAAGGGAGAACTTGGATTTACAGACTTTCTTAAGTGCCTCTTTGCCCTTTCAGAGTGAAGTGATACTAAATTAAATCCTTACCCACTTCTTTTCCAATCTATCCTTTGTATCCTCCTCCAAGGTAGAGCACACTTGTTGCTCTTCTGGAGCACATTTTCCAGTTTAGTTTTCTACAACACAAGTCTCGTTCATGAGCTCCAGGACCACAACGCAAATCAAAGTGCAGTATAGTGAGATGTGACTCAGAAACACACCTGTGTTCTCAAATAAAATTCTAAGGTGCACCATTACACACGCAGTGGAAAGAGAAAGCTCTTCCAAAAAAGCATTTCAGAATACTATAGTTATGTCCTGCTCTAAACTACCTTCTTGGAAGAAGTTCTCTCTCACAATAAAGAAGCAACAGAAGCTAGCTCTCCTCCTAACTCAGCCACCTAAGTCATGCTTTCCAAACTTCAGTAAAAGCATCATAAAGCAGGCCAAAAAGAGAGTCTGAGGAACAACTACAAATAATCACCAAAATTCACAATAAATCTGACTTTCAAATAAGCATTTAGTCTTCTGGGTCCACTGGTAGTCAAAGCATGAAGGAGCACTGAGAGAAGACAGGGACATTGCAGAGAAGCTAAAAGAACTCTACATCAGTGTTTGCAGAGATAGAAATTACAGAGATTTCCACATGGAACTCCTTCCTGTCTCTAGCTCAACCTTGAGGACATACAACTCCATAAGGATATAACAAAAACCCACAGCACCCTGACTGTCTAAGTGCAGTACACAGAGCTGGCTTTGTTCACTGCATTTTCCAACAAAAGAAGACCTCAAATGAAGGTAGCAGAAGCCAGGTTCAAAGCAAGTAAAAAGAGATGGTTCTTCACACAACCATGAAACTCCTTTGGTGTTCAAACTCCTCATGGGTGTTCAATGCTTGCAAAGACTCAATGAGGATTAGACAGGTTAATGAAGAAAAAATACATTAAGGATTCTTAAATACTCAGACATTATACCCAGTCCAGGAAGTTCCCTGGGCTGAAAGTAACTGAAGGCCAACTTGTCCTGTCTTGTTCTTCCCCAGGCTTCTTCATAAAGTCATGGCTGGAGTCAGAATATAAAGTGAGATAAACATTTGGTTTGATCGAATACAAACACTTTTTATGTTTTCTGTAGATACTGTTAATTCCTTTTTGCTTCTATCCTATATATTGTCTTTGTATGGGTAGGATTGCTAATCTCCTTTATTGCCATCTCATTTTATGTGTAGGAATTACTATTCCTATTTTAGCTAACACCATCATGATTTATATAAAAGCATCTATGGTCCAATCCTGTAGAGGAGGAGTTTGTCATTTCTGTGAAACCAGCAGCAGCTGAGAACACAGTATTTTAAAGATCCTGGACACGTGACAGTGAATGGGATTTAAGCATCCATTAAGAGCCGCAAAGAGAGCTTTTTTGAGTCTAAAAGACTACTGAGCTATGTAAGGGCTTTTACACATCATTTTGTTGTCAACGTATGCCTGCTCAGTTTCATCCTGTTTTATTCTCATCTGTTTGGGGTTCTTTTGGTGAAGTTTTAGTCCTGTTCCCAAACAACTGCAATCAACTTGTAATGCCTCAAATGAGCCTTTCTCTTGGAAGATAACCAACATGGCTGAAAAGATAGGTCAAGAAATAAATTCCTCTTTTAAACAGAATGTTTCTTCCCATACAGAAACCAAAGGCAAAGGCTGGTTTGTATGATATTGTATGTAGTTTTGATAAAAACTGTATGTTGCCTCCTGTTTCAAGATGGGCCTGAATCATACCCTGGGAGTGAATCTCTCTGGACATTGTGATTATTTGGGATATAGGCTGGATGCTGCAGTTTTAAACTGTTCCCATGTGGCAATTTTTTCTCTGCACCTGTGTGCTGAAGACCTACATTTATTGCAAGCATTGCAATTGATAGTGGATAAAAAAGAGTAAGTAAAACCCACAAATGGCAAGTGTTTACATTTATTTCTGTTTCAGAAAACACTTGTACTTGCAAAAGGATCTAGAATATTCGATTTGAAGGAGGACAGCCAAACACCAAACTAGGCTAAAAAAGGTGACTGCAGAAAAGCAGAAAAAAAAAGGTTTGGGCCAATTCATAGCCATTTCTGTTGCAGCCCTTGAAAAACTGGAGTGAATTTCCTACTTAACACATTGCAAGCAATTGACTTGGGAAGTCCTATTGGAAAGTGAAAGCCTATTCTTCATAGAGTTCTTTATAGTACTGAAAGAATACATGAACTTCTGATCTTTAGAAAATGTATGTACCTTATTCCTGGCCTGAAAATATATCAAAAGAAAACCAGAGGGGATTCTGGGAAACTACCTGTTCCCTAAAGCCACTTTTAAATGTCAAGGGTTTTTTCTAGGCTACTGATTGTGCCACAGTACTTAAACAACAACAAAGCATGATGCTGGTTCTTTACATTTTCTCTGAAGTTATTAAAGTGGTACTTTTGAAAGCAAAAATAAAAGAATTCTCTCCCACAAAATGTGAGTTGAGCAATGGCAATTCAACCAATAGATAACCATCTCCAGACAACAGAGGAATAACAAAACCTGAAGATAATGATGAGGATTTTAAACAATCACTTTACCATTTTTATGCAAACTCTTTTGAGTTCACATTGAACTTTTGCTCGATTCCAGTACAAACTGTATCATCAGTGGTTTCCCTTTGGCCTCTTACACCTCAATTTTCTTTAAAGACTTTCTCAAAAATGCAGAAAAACTGCATTTAAAAAGGCCAAACATTATTGATAACTCCATCCTTAGTTCAAAGTTCACCTGTTGTGAATGTCGCACACTTAGGAAGCTCTACTCCAACATCCATTTTTTACTCATAAAGAAGTTGTCTGAGTCTTTAACAAATCCAAATATGACAATTTGTTCTCCAGGTAATGTTTGCCACATGTTTAAATTTATGCATTGTCCTGGAATGTAAGAAGAACTGCATGATTGCACTGCCCTAATTAAAACTTGAATCCAAAAACTTGCTAAAACCAACTCAATTAAAAAATCATCTATGCCAACATGTGGATTGAATCCTGCATATTAAGATGGTTTGGGAAGACGTTTTTGTTCTTTAGAAGTGGTTTATTACTGTTAATGTTATTATTGTTGGTTTTGTTATTATTAGCAACATGTTAATGTCCAAAAGCATATTGCTGACTTGGATCGACTTATTTCACCATATAATGGAAACAGTTTCTTCATTATCTCATTGACTATCAGGAACCCATCTAACAGGACTGTCTTCAATGAATCAGTTTCCATTCTTCACTCACGCTGAAAATCTGTAGCTGCTGACTGCAAGAAGCTCCCATAAGAGCACACAGTACAGTAACACATGAAAACACATGGTTTTATCTGTTCTTCACACACTATGCTTCAATATTTGTTCAGTCACAAACATTTCTTCTAAAATGATAGCAACTGAAGTAACAGGATCTCTGAATCGTATACAACATGGAAATTTCTTCCTTCTTTCTCACTGCATGTGATATTGATTTTTGCCAAGTAATATTTGTGTTAAACAGTAACTGTGTGACAGATGACTCCTGACTACATGTCTGTGAGGAGCGATCTAATCTCTGCTGCCTAATCTCCAAAGCATTTGGGGGAGAGTCAACATGCAATGTGTGAAGGGCAGCAACATAGTAAGGTTGGTTTTATATAGCCATTCACATCAGAGCTTTCAAAAAATTTCAGAAGGTGAATATTATTACATACTGCTATTCTAGGAATTTTAAACACTGTCAAATACATTAAACACTCTTTATACCCCTAAGCCTTTCTTCCTTCAAAGAAGAAAGAAGCCTCCCTTACAGTCAGTAAATCACGTCATTGTGTATTTATACACCTAGCTGCCTCTGGCCTAGTGATCTCCAGCAGGCCATTACTAACTGTTGAGTTCAAAATTACTAGCAGTTCAGTACTCATCAGGTTGGTCTGACAGGTTATTTAATATAAATGTGCCTTACTTGCTCTCTCCCCATCTCTGGCAAACCAGCACTTCCACCATTATCGTGCATGATGGCTGGAAAATACTTTCCTAAGATCTGCTTTTAGCCATGTAGCCTCCAGCCCAGTTTTACTGTCATCTAATCCAGCCTTCAGACAGTCAAACCAATCCTCTTCCTCCTCTGTCCCCATATACAGTCTTTTCTTACAACCCAGTGTTTGGCATTCTAATTATCTTCTGTTTCCTTACTATAAACACCTAGAAAGTAAGTCTCACCTGGCACTGAAAAGGGAGATAGATTGTCCTGTTCAGTTTCCTCCTCTGGGTTCACCACAGGGATGTTCCCGTTTTCAATGTTCCCATGTCTCCCATTCTGAAGTGGTTTACTTGAGCCATTGGCAGATTGGATTAACCGCTGACGCTGCACAGTGTCAAAGAAAAAAGGTTTTGTTAAATCTAAGTTTTGCTGTCTGTCCAGTTCCAGTCATGCGAACCATGATGTTTCACCACAAAGCCTTCCTTCCAGTCAACAACAAATCTGTCTGTGGCCTACCTGTCTTCATCAGGCCAGTGTTGAACATCCACCTCAAAACTGCTGACAGAAATCTTTCAATGCATAATGGAGGAAGTTGTAATATCTATTCTTCCACACCATGTTTTAATAAGCATGGTTATTCTGAAGCACTTCTCACTCAACAGCTTCCACTCAAACCAGCAATATCATCATAATCTAGTGGTAACACTCAAAAAATTTCTGCACTACAAGACTGAGCTTATGAATGACTCATTACCTAGGAGCTCTCCTACTGTGGTCCAACTCTTCTCCCCTTCTCATCCCTTTTATTGAGATAAATGTAAAGGTCCTACTCACTATTTCAAAAGCAAGACTAATCCTTGTTGCCCTTGTTCGAGTATATACTTCCATGAAGCTTGTAACTGCCCCTGCAGACATGTCTAAGACTGCTACAGGTTTTAAACATCAGTACACATACCCATTAATACACTGGAGAATGTGAGATGTTAACAGTGATTTCCTACTTTTATTTTAAAAAGCAGTATTTTTAATTTGTTAGATGAGATAATGCAGGCTCAATAAATGTTCTTTTTCATGACAAATTGTTGCAGCATCCTAAAAAGTGCTCTGAAATGCCTTAAAAAGTACAGTAACTGCACAACATGCCAAAAAATTCTGGAACTTTTATTAGTACACTGTAATTGAAAATAGAAAAAATCCTCATATCTGAATACTTTGTAAAACTTTGGCAGCGGGAACACAGAAGAACATAGATCCAAAACGCTTTGGTTTAGAGAATGCTTTTTGCAGATGCTGAACTTCCAAGTATCAGTTCTCTGTGCACATATTCATTAGATTTTTTCTAATCGATGTAATGCCTTCAAAGCAGAACTTTGTTACAGAATCAACCGCTGCTGTGTGCCCTCTCTGATCTCCTGATCTTGTGCTGTTGACTATATGCCACCAAGCTGACGTCCTAATAAACATTTCACTGTTTTACTGTTAAATTGGACTTTTGTTATGAATATATTAGTGCTGATGTCCTTCATTGGGATACTTACAATGCTGGGTAGACACACAAACTGTGGTAAGATGTTCAAATTCTAGGAATTTGCTAAAGCTTCTACTTCCTAAACTACTGAAATTAATTCATTTGCCAAAGTAAAACCCTCTTATATTTGACATTGTAGGAAGCAAAGGATAAAATCCTGCCTTCACAGAAGCCAGGGTTGGCAGGCCAAAGATTCCACCCCAAGTACTACACATATGCTCAGAACAGTGTCACCTAGCCAGTTCTGTCACTTCAGCTGCAGGGTATGAAACAAGCAATACATGGTGGTGAGAATATATCAAGTAAGAGTTAACTGAAACTGTCCAGAGTAAATTCCCCTAATGAAAATATTTGATCTGGTTTTGTTTTGAGCTGAGGACTACACTGAAGATTAAAAATGTAAGCAAATATATGATGTGATCCTGATGTGCTGCCAATATAAGTTCTAACAGATTTTTGGTTGCTCTGTCATTTCTTATCTTTTCTTAGTCTGATGAATGTTGTAATGATCAAACCCAATTTTTCTGCTACAGATAAAATCCACATGTGCATAAACACATACAGAGATAAACAAACACCTTCTGACAAGAGATAAGGGAGTCACTCCTTGGTGACTGTCCTTCCATTAAGACAGACATATTCACCAGCTGGGAATCAACCTTCAAATCTGCTGTGACACAGCTGCTAGAGAAGGACACACAGCTCTAGCCTGTCCCTAGAGACATAGGAGAATCTGAATTCCAGAATCACTAAGGGCACAACTCTTTGGCGACCCCTCTGCCTCATAATTATTTATTGATTCCTTAATGAACCTACCTCATTAATGATAAGTCGACTTGCCATCCGCATTCTGGTGCGTGGTCCAAATTTATCTGTAATCATAATCCGTAATCCAGCTTCAGGAAACCGGTATTTGGGGGGACTGGAACAGATGATCTCATCCACCATCACAACACTGTTTTTGCCATACTGCTGCATCCCCTTCACTAATGAACACAATGGACAGAGTTAGTTGTGGAATTGACCTTAGCACGCTTCCCATCATTCAGAGTCACTCTTTTCAGGCACAGGTGGGGAGTAATATTAATCTGAATGCTTAAATTTATGAGTAACTTTCCTGTAATATTTCTATAGCCTGGGGAATCTGCCCATCAGTTGTGAAATTCGTTTAGATCACATGCTGAAAAGGGATTTCACTTTGCTAAGGTAGTCACCAACCCACTCTCAGATGACTGAGAGCAGGTTTCACCCAGCCATTCAGGCTGTAGTACCAGTTTTCTTTGCTTATGTCCCACTATTGTTTTGCAAGCCTTCTCTAAAAGCACTTGCACTGTAGCAGTGCTCCTGAAACCTGTAAAGGTATCCCATTGGATCAAGGAGCTGCACATTCAGAAGTCCCTAATGTTGTGCTCATTCCTTTTGGAAATCTTCACAGAATATTATCAATTTCTCTAACATGGCAAGATTTGAAATTATGAAAAACAACAGATGTATGTTACAAGCCAGCCTTTTGTAATATAAAGGAACGCATACCAACATTAAGAATTTTGTTCCACTATGTTAAGAATATAAACAGAGAGACAAAATTATATTGGGAATCAACACAAGTACAGGCAAGAACTTTCAGAGCTCAACAGCAAACCAATATTCTCACAAATGCTACAGACTACATACAGCAAGCAGAGCAAGGCTAAGCAGACAGGAGACATACCCATGTGGCGTTAGAAAGCAGGGCAGATAATATGTATATGACTGTAATAAATATTAATTATTACATGTAATAATATGTATGAAAAAAGAACCCAACAAAATGCTTTGCTTAGCTTGGCTTCACCCTCCCACTCCCCTTCTGCATTAAGTTACTTACATTAAGAAGAAGAAGAGAATTTAAGAGGTAGAAGTGAAAGATAACTATTAGTGCATGGTTCCAGTCAGGAAGGAAAGGAAATCCAAGAAAACATTCAGCTCAAACAACAGAATTAAAACAGACCTGTTCTAAAAACACAGAAGTCTATATAGTTGGTGCTTTTCCTTTGTTATAGAGTTGAATTTTTTTTTCAGGAAGAAAACTCCATGCATACGCATAAATCACATAATGCAATAAAGGTTTTGCTGTCTCAAGCATCTTCTAACATTTTTGAAGCTGACAAAAAATACACTTCCATTATCATCAACAAGAAAAAGCTAGCAAGCCTGTATATCACCTGTAAACAGCTGTATCATTTACCCTTCAGCATTTGAGTACCTTGCTTTCTTTCAATAAAATGAGTTTTCAGTGAGTACACTAGGGTCACCTGAGGTATCATAAAGAAATCTTTGGTTTCATAAAGAAATATGCCCTACTCAAGGATTCCACTCTGCAGCCTTGTCTTGCAGCTTACTATCTCTAATGGAGTATTTGGTACTAGTATTTGGTAAATTTAAAGGAGAAATTATTGTCTCCCCATCCCAACATCTAAAACACATTAACCTTGCTGAGTACTGCCCCTGATGATGCAAATAAGGAGCACATCCATTTGAATAACTCTTACAATTAGAGTATAAGCAGCTTTTCTATGAAGGAATATATAGCCAGACAAGCTTCCTAGGAGTCCTCACAGAATAGGACTCAACCACAGTAGCTGAACATTTACTTTAGCTAGACAAAGAAAAAGAAATGTTTGACAGCACTCCTGGTAAGCCAAAAAGGACAGATATCTTTTAACAGTCTCATCAGATTAACTGCTCTCAGGTGGGTTTCTTCAGCAAAATCTCCAAAATGCCTCTTTATCTTACAGTGTCATGAAAAATATAAAAGCACTGTAGTTAATCTGGAACTGTTTCTTAGAGCACTAAAGAGATGACTGAATATACTCAGCTTTGATTAAACACCATGATAAAAAAACCCTCACTATAAATACATACATATAACCAACTGCAGCTGTTTTGACTTACTGCAGTACATTGCTCTTATATTTTCATAACAGCTCCTCAGTCTCACTCCCTGTGCCCACAAACATACGTACCTTGGCCCCATATGGTACAGGCTCCACCTAAAAGTTGCAGAAGTGGTTATCACAAATGTGAGACAGATAAAAGCCTTTTTTTTGCTTCTTGCTTCTGATAGTATTTAGAAAAATATCTTCTGAGAACAGCTTTTCTTTTTTACAAACTACCTAACCTTTCAGCTCACCACAAAGGGTCATCACCATAACCCTGTCAAAATCAACAGAAAGCTTCTTGCTGACTTTAGCTGACTCCCGATCAGGCCTCTGTATATACACATCACACTGCTCAGAGACTCACTTTTTCCAAGTGTTTCTGGTTTTAGACAGGAATGGAACCATGCCACCAGGTGGAAAATTGGGTCAACATAATGAAAGCCAAAAGCAATGAGCCACATGTTTGTACTTTTAAAATAGTAGCATGATTCACTAAGTACAAATATTTCACCTTTACTGGTGTATGTAGAACTCACCCTTGAGAGTGAATTTATCTTAAGGTAAGAAGCTCTCCTTTTTCTCTCTGAAACTTGAGTAATGGAAGTTTTTCTATTGGAAGTTCTTGAAATTAATAAAACCTACAAGCACATGAACCTGCCCTTTATCTGCAGCTTGAGCAACAGACTAATCAACCTTGTAGGAAGAAGGTTTATCCCCCAAAGCACCTGTTCTTTTTTGGGAAGTAATCAGACCTTTCTCCTGTGGAAAATGAGATTAAGGTTAGACCTCAGAGAGCAACGAAGATGGTGAAGGGGCTGGAGCACAAGCCCTATGAAGAGCGACTGAGGGAGCTGCGGTTGTTTAGCCTGGAGAAGCGCAGACTCAAGGGTGACCTTATTGCTCTCTGTAACTACCTAAAAGGAGGTTGTAGGCAGGCAGGGGTTGGTCTCTTCTCTCAGGCTTTGTCAGGGGAGGATTAGGTTTAATACTAGGAAAAAATTTTTCACTGAAAGGGTGATTGGCCATTGGTATGCGCTGCCCAGGGAGGTGGTGGAGTCATCGTCCCTGGAGGTGTTTAAATACAGATGAGGAACTTATTGCCATGATTTAAACAACGAGTAGGTGTTGGTGTTGGGTCATAGGTTGAACTAGATGAGATCTCAGAGGTCTTTTCCAACCTTGTGATACTGTGATACCTATACCTCAGTGAAGCCAAGGGAAGTTTTTTGGCATATCCTGAAATTTTGCTATTCCAGTTGGAGGGAAGGCAGAGGTCAGATCTAGTTCTCTCTCTGCTACTAGCAGTGCTCCCGTTCCTGTAAGCTTTTGCTGGGGAAGGCACAGCTCAGCTTGCAAAGCCAGCCAAGTGTCAACTAACAGCAAGTCCCTGATAGGTCATGGCATATTTTGACTAAACAGGAGGGAGATGCAATAGGCAGCCAAGTGATGGTTTTCTAGGACAGCTTCTTGACACATAAAGCACTTATGTACAAAGCAGCGAGGCTAACATTACCACCCTCCTCTTTCACTGCACACTCCAAACCCTGTCACCTCCTTAATTTCTTCTTCGTGTCTTCTTTCATCCCAGGTAGGTTTACCTGTGATAATATCTACACTCTCAAACACTGAACAATGGGCCCTCCAATGCAGCGTGTATTTGTGTAACGGGTGCTGGGGAAGGCAAAGGGAATCTGACTGAAACTGCACTCTAGGTGCATCTTTGAGGGAAATTAGAGAAGAAATCTGCTGTGGACGGTTGCTAGTTAAGACACCATTCTCATGAGTCCAAGTGTTTATTAGCTTTCTTCTTCCTTTTCCTAAAAGTTCTGCATGTTACTCACAAACATTAAATAATCTTCATATTTCCTGAAAAGGAAATGTATGGACAGGCAAGCATTCTGTGCTATCATCGCTTTACCGCACAGTGGCTAGAGAGGAGAGCATGCTGGGATGTGACATCACAACCCAACAAATGCCTCAGAAGTTAAACCCACTAATATCTGTGTTCTTCCTCTAGATCACCCTTTTTCTGTGTCCCCACTTGAATACAGAAGTAACAACTGTCCTAGGAAGTATCCTCTGAAACTTGTATGTATGTACCTCAATACCCAAATGACAGGCTTCACTATCATAGTCAATGCTCAAAAAAATTCATTGTAAAATGAGATCAAAGTGTTTCAAAGACATCTTCATTTAACCATGCTACAATGTCCTATGAGACCTAATTTTAAATCTCTGTTAAACTATTATCTAAACACTATATCAGACCAGAGACCAGAGCACTAGTGTGCTGTCGTTGCATAAACCTGTAGTAAGTGACAGTTGCTGCTGAGCTCAGCCTCCTAGAATGGGAGATGTTTGCAAAGAACAAAGCAATGAGACCTCACTCATTAACAGTAGCCCACGAGCTCACTAAATTATATAGTTTGCGCTTTGAAGGCAGGAATGATTTTATGCTACAGAGAAAAGAGGGAAGGGAAGAGAGGAGGGATAAAACAATGATAAAAATAGACTTACAAAAAAGCCCAAAATACCCAGGTATGTTTGCTTACCTTTTGGTACTGCCAGAAGCTGGGTATCTTCTTCTCCCCCTTTATGACAATGACACACACAGCAAAGAACCTGCGTTTCTCAATTTTACATATTGGCAGCGTATGCAGAGCTATTCAGGCATGTGAAAGCCAGTCTTCTGAGGATCTGAACTCAACATGTAACCCCTCTTGCTCACTGATCTTCACGTCCTTTCCTTCAACACCCAAGACTCAGCTTCTAGTTCCAAACTAATTTTTGAAGTGAAAATTACCTTCTTCCTGGCAAAAAAGAAGTCTTTCTTTCACAGTGTGGTAGCTCACCACAGGAGATAAAAAGGGAGTAAAATTGCCAATGTGCAAAGCAGCTTGTTTTTGGAATATAAAAAAAAAAATTGACTCTGATTTTTTATCTGGCAGTCTGACTGCTGAATTGTCAAGTCAATTCAATAAAAATTCCTGCTTATGATTGAATAGTAACACTGTTTTTATCCGCATTAAAGAAATAAGAAGGGTATTCTGTGAACTACTCTTTTTCCAAATCCTGTCTGCTCAGCCTTACCTTTCCATAATAATGGAATGGATGGGTCATCACAACTAGAGGCATAACATTTATTACCATCTTCCAGCTCATTGTTGACTGTGTCACCATTTCCAACATTCTTGCTTCTAAGGGTGAAGAAATTCTGCATCCTCACATTGTACCTGAAAGCGCAAAGGAAAGGTCTGAAAAGGCTGGATTGTTGCATTTCCTCATCAAACTTTTAAGTGTGTGAGAACAACTTATGGAGGCAAACAGTAAAGCCTAGATGCATGTTCTCTGACAACTTATAAGAAGTTAAGAGAAAAAACTATCCAATTAGTAGCAAGCTGATAGGAAGGCAAACTCTGCACCTATCTCTTATGAGATACAGCAAACTGCAAAAAGATTCTAGAACAAATTTAGTGCAAGCAAAACAGTGAAGCTGCAGATTTTAGAGCCAAGATATTCACTATACAATGGCTTTTTTCCTCCTGCACCAGATCACAATTCACCTCACTTTCTCTCAGTACCATGCTCCCCACGGCAGGTGCTTGAGTATTTCAGGGACTATTTACCATACCCTTCTAAAGAAAGAACACATCTATTTTAGCACTATGGTGGGATCCAAAAGGGCTGTCAATGAACTCTATTAAGACCTAATGTAGGAGAAAAGAGAGGCTGAAGTTCCACAAAGAGAGATTTGTGAGGGGAATGCACCCAGGGATAAGTCTAAGCAACTTGCAGCAGAAGGGTGATCCTTGCAGTGTTAGGCCTCTGACTCTCCTACAGAAGAAGGATATCGGTATACAATCTGGTATGAGATGGTCTGAAGACCAATACATGCTTAGCAGTCTCTCTAATGTTCCTTGACTTTGTTCTCCTGAGGTGACAAAATGCATGCAATAGCTGACACAATGTGTGCTTACAGTCCAGAGTACCTGGTAGACTTTTTTGTATATCTAAATGATATTTCCTCTCATCTGTTTCTGAAAGCTACTTTACCTCAGTGCACTACGAAAAGGATGCATGAAAATATTTGCTGTTGACAGAGGACAAATATAGAGCAAAACTGATTAATCATAAAAAAGCAAAGGATCTCACATGGAAACATTGCCCTCAGCAGGAAGGCCAAGGAAAATACCACACCAAAAGAATGATCAGTTATCACCTAAAGGGCATATGGAAGAAAAAAGCACTTACTTCATGATAAGTATGTAGAATGAATACATAATAATGAGTATAAGGCTTTCCCACCTCAAAGAGACAAAAAAAGAAGCATTAAAAGGCCATTCATACAGCTGTATGCTTTACAGGTTTTATGTAGGAGTGTGCATTAAGCATCTAGTACCACTCACGTTTATGTACACAGGATTTACACCACAAGATTAGATGGTGTCTCGGCAGAATGGAGGGAAACAAATTCTCAAGTTCCAATAAACATGGAAATAAAATGCAATGCATATATTTCAGAAATATGCTATGCAAACTGAAACCATAGCTACCCTCTGAGGATCATAATGCCAAAGCCTTTTGTCATGTCAGTGCTGAAGTACAGGCCAGGCGTTCTGAGAGACCTCCTTTAGAAGATGTTTATCTTCCACTAGGATCCCACCTTGGACTGTTCTGTGGGACACGTAGCACCCCTATAAAAGTCAACAGCCAGAGCAGCAGAACTTTGGTTACCCTCTCTGTACATGTGAGTCGTTGAGCCTTACATAGAGGCTATGTACTTTGTTAATGTTTCCAGGTTCTTAAATTTAGTTTCCCCTAATTGTCATAAAAAATATAACCAAAGAAAATGCATACGATTTCCTATGTGTCAGATCCAGCTCACACTCCCCGTGTATACGAGTGAAAGCTAATTGCATTGCAACACTATTTACTGATCAGTCTCATGGCAAATATGGCACTGTAGATAGTAATTTATACCACTTACCATTCTATTTTCTCATCATATATGAACTAGAAGAAGGGAAAAAAGGAAACAATTAAACTGTCCATTTCTCTGATCTATCTTGAAAAACAGTCACATTTATTTCATAAAATGTCACATCTAGCCAGAAGCTACTCAAGTTTTGATCCTTTCTAACCAGAAATTTCACTGTATGGATTGTGCTCCTCACAAAGCACAGACCTTGTGAACAAGACTTGGATCCCTCTCTGTGATTGTTATAAATGTTATTTAGTTAAACAGTGTGAGCATGTGAAACACAGAGATGTGCACACGTGCATGCACAAGCTATGCCGTGTAAATGACAGTGAAGTCATTTTCTGAAGAGATCTAGCTCTGATTCCTTTTAACAACTAGACTAGTTTTACAAAACGCAGTCATTTTACTTTTGCTCTTAGGACAAGCTGTTATACACATTTTACTCCACCCTATGTAACTCCTGTAATAAAATGGGCAGCTAGTGATCTTATATGTATTACAAAACAAAGTGGATTCTTCTTCTCCTTGTCACCAGACACAGTAAACTCAGGAATTACTACACTGCTCTAGATGAACAAACTGGTATCCAACATGTGCTCTATTCAGAAAAATTTATCCAGAATCTGTGAAATAAAAATATTGTGTAGAAGCAAGAAACCACCACCTTTCCTATTTAAAATAGAGATGCAGCTCAAAATTTTTCATTTCCACAAGCAGTCCCCTCAGTCAGAGAGAGTGCTAACTGCACTGTCTAGCAGTGGCCTGCTGGCCTGCACAACTTTACAGACCCAAAGTACAAATGAATGGACATTGATGGACACATATTCCGTGCAGCTGCATGAAGTTTGCATTTTTGGACCATATTGCAGAGGTGAGACCTCATTTCCAGATATCACTTGAACAAGCTAGGAAAATAATTCTTTACCAGTGTATATCAATGGTTAGCAGACTGGTTCTCCAAAAGGTAAAGAAATTAAATTCATTAATTGGTAACAGACCTACTTACAACGATAAGTATAATCACAGATATTGTGTAGTACACAGAATCCCGGAAGACAGCCCACTGGGTGAGACAAACCACCTGAAAAACATCACACCTTCAGCCCATAAAAATATGCAATTTTAAAGACAAAACAAAGCCCTCCATCTTGCAATCACTTAGGTGTGTGAGCAAAATTAATGTTACCAATGATTCTGGAATATATATTAGTCTGCTAGGCAATGGATCTATAATACCCATCAGTAATAAGAATCATACAGAAGCTTCCATTAATAAAACACATTTCATACTAGTAATTGGTCATAATTTCAGTTGTAAAATACAATTCGCTGTATCTTAGAAACTTCATTATGTTTCAGCTTATATAGATTTTAACATCTGAAAAAGTATGAAACGCAGTCTAACCATCTACTGAATAGACGGAGCAAATCTCTTGCTTGTGTCCTGTATTCTTTGATCACCATCAGTACCAGAAGGATTAAGCAGATGCCACTGTTGACTCTGAACACAGTATTGTATGAAGTGTAACCAGTCTCCTCTGGGTGCTACATTTTCAGAGTGCTGAAACCATGACTGGACACATTTGCTATTTGTAATGCACTTGTAAATTCTTTCCAATATTTGACATTTTTCACAATGCCAGCTCATTTTCGGTTTTGTCTAATACTCCATTTTTTTTTTAATATTTGCTCATGGATAACTCTAAAGTGTAAGCAATTGAACTCCATAAAAATAAGTAACTTACTAACCTGTCCTGCAAACAATCCACAGACACCAACAATACAGAGAATATTGAAGACTGCTGAACCAACAATGGTCCCTACTCCTACATCTCCATGCGTGATAAATACACCTGCAGAGGGAGCAAAACATGCGTTATTACCTCTATAATTTCATTTTAGGTCACAGTCAATTACTTAGAACATGCACTACCTAAAAAAAAGAGAGTGTTTGAAAGTTTAATCAAAACCTGCTTTATAATAAATGCTCACTTCTCTGTGGAATATTTTGTGCTTTTAGCCTAGCTAGCAGCTCCTCATTTTTGGCTTAATATCTCTACATATATAACGTTATTAAAATGATTTCTTAGCTAGTTAGTTCAACAGTAAGTACTGTATTTCACAGTTTGGTTGTTAACAGAGCAGTTATCCATTCCAATGAATATAAAACATCTCGAGTCACATCAGAAGCATGGAATTTATTTCAAACGGTATCAGAAAGCACAGAAAACTTTCTGCCAGGTATTTAATATTTAGTGTGATCTTCATTGCAATATCTCATGGGAGTAAGATTTTTCCCTCAAAGAACTGGCAGCCACTTTGGGTGCAGTAATGCATGCCTTCTGACTTGAACAGAGAACCAGGATTCAGACTTAACCTGTACAGGAAATTCTTTCAGATTTCTCTTAGCATGGAACCCACCTATGCCTCAGATACCTATCTATAACATAATTGCATCAGAATGACAAAAATTAATGGCTGGAGAGGGCATCTAGAGATTACCTAATTTAATATTCAGCACTGAGAAAGAACCAAAGATAATGTGAATGCACTACAGAGTTGTATCTACTTACACTTTAAATCTTTCACTAAAGGGAGCCTCGCTGCTTTTTAGTAAACTGGACATGAGGCTATAGTGCATTCCTTTAGACTGTATTTCCATATGGTTTTTAAAAATATCAGTTGGGATAGAGCAGGAAGTCTACTAAGGCTTTACTAAAGACAGATTTATCAAATTTAAACCACCGTGCTGCTAGATGGGATGCAATCTAGAGGGACCTGGACAAACCTGAGAAGTGAGACTATGCAAACCTCACGAGGTTCAACAAGGCCAAGCGCAACGTCCTGCACCTGGGACAGGGAACCCCTGTCATCTATACAGGCTGGAGAATGAAGGGACTAATGGCAGCCCTACAGAGAAAGACTCAGATGTACTGGTGGATGAGAAGCTGGACATGAGCCAGCCCAGAAGGCTAACCAAAGGCCAATCATATCCTGGGTTGCATCAAAAGAAGTGCGGTCAGCAGGCCAAGGGAGGTGATTCTGCCCCTGTACTCCAGTCTGGTGAGGCCCCACCTGGAGTACTGCATCCAGCTTTGGAGCCCTCAGGACAGGAAAGACATAGACCTGTTCCAACAAGTTCAGAGGAAGACCACAAAAACAATCAGAGGGACAGAACACCTCTCCTAAAAAAGTTGGGGCTGTTCAGCCTGGAGAAGAAAAGGCTCTGGGGAGACTTTATCGTGGCCTTCCGTATTTACAGAGAGTTTATAAGAAAGGTGGGGTCAAACTTTTTGGTGGGATCTGTTGTGATAGGACAAGGCGTAATGGTTTTAAACTAAGAGAGCGTAGATTTAGACTAGCTGTAAGGAGGAAATTTTTTTATGATGAGGGTGGTGAAACGTTGGAGCAGGTTGCCCAGAGAGCTGGTAGATTCCCCATTCCTGGAAACATTCAATGTCAGGTTAGACAGGGCTCTGAGCAACCTCATCTAGTTGAAGATGTCCCAGGTTACTGCAGGGGAGGATGGACTAGATTACCTTTAAAGGTCCCTTACAATCCAGAGAGTTCTATGATTCTACAAAATTTGCTGCTTCCCCCTTTCTCTGTCAGTGTAATCCTGTGTTCTTCCTTCTCTTAACAAGTACTCCTTTTGCCATTCAGACCTCCTCTCTACACCACTAACCTTTAATATTTCAGAGATAACTTCAAATAATTCTGTAAGTAATATACACCATGTCCTTCTGTCTTTCAGAGATCTGACTTATCTATATATTAATTTGTTCTTTTCCTGTATTCCTTGTTCTCCTACTTCCTTTCTAAAATTAATTCCCTTTATTTGTGAAGAAAGAAGCCAAAGAGGCATCAAATATCTCAAATTCTCTCTCTGGGGACTGCAATGTCTCTTCTTTTACTTACTATGTTCAGAACCAGCCATTCCTCTCTGTGTTTTGAGAGGAGATTCACAGTTTCATGAGGTATTTTGAGTAGTTAATTATACCATGAACCACTGACTAGCTGACAGCTGCAATTGCTGATTATAAATTGACAGAAGAATGGTAGCACTTTCAGATACCGCTGCTTCATATGCTGCTGATTTTTAACAACAGATCTCATAAAAGCTAATGTGTGGGCTCCATACCTATAACAGATGCAAACAGTTCTGGAGTGGAGCTCCCTGCTGCCATGAATGTGGCTCCAGCAACATCTTCACTCAAATGTAGTTTCTGGAAGAAAAGCCATTTGTAATTTCAGCACTGCTACTGTATTTACTTTGCAGAGTATACAGCTGCAAAGATAGCAGCTCTTCATTTTCTGGCCACAGTGCTGTTAAAAAATGAGAAGTCACTATGGTACAATCAACACTGCCTTTTGAGAAAGCAAATATACTTTGGGCAAGTAAAATAACTCAGTAAAATATTAGATAAAATCACCTAATTATATTTAACTGAACAGTCATTTGTGGCATACATGTAGCTGATTAGAGAAAAGCATCTGCAGATTCAAAAAGACTGTAAACATCTTAAATTGTTTTCATTAATTTACTTTTGAAACTCTAAACGCAATAGTTCAAGAAATAAGGGCAATTCTTCAGCCTTCTAAAATTTGAAAATATAAATCCATAAGAGAAAAATAAAACCTCTGTGAATAAATCTTACAAACAACAGGGCTGATTCTGGCTTCACTTCACAATCAAAAGTGAGTTAATCAAAAAGTTAATCAAAAGTGAGTCCGCTGACACAGACAAAACTGGACTAATTAGACACAGACAGGCCTGTGTATTGTAGAAACGCCTATTTTTATGACAATGTCTCTTAAGCTGTAGTTATAGGTTACAGATAACTTCAAGGTCTTAGACCACCAGAAATGTGTAGCTCCACAAGTGGGCTGCATCAATTTAATACTGTCTGAAGATTTTTCCCTTGAACTATAAGGAAGGTTTTATGGAGGAGCCTTTGCCTTTTTGAGAGTTTCTAGATTCATCTTTAGTACCTTCTTTTTCTTCCTAGGACAGAAAAGTAATTACTGACAACAGAACCAGTACAGAAATCTTGTATTTTTCAGGCAGCATGCAATATTTTATGCTGATGAAAATGGCATCCTACAGAACCTGACAAAACACAAACACAAGCCCTTACTGTACAATTTGTTCTATTACCAGTTGCAGGAGGCCACCTGTCTTATTCTCCTATTTGTTCTTCTATTGATAATTGTAGGTACATAGCTCTGAATAACACTAACAGGGATTTAGTACATAAATCCATAGGAAAATAGACTTTTTAAGTAGCTACAGGAGCTTTTCAGAAAATGTTTACAAACATTTTTATTAAAAACCAAAAGGAAATAAGATTTTTCATTTTGCCCTCAAAAAGGAATTAAAATCTGGGTTTTTTTTATTTTACTTTAATTTTGAAATAGTTCAAAGCTACCTAACAAAACCTTTTCATGTCATGTATAATTTCTACCCTGTTGTGATCAACTCATTTAATTAGAATCCTGCATATAATTTTGCAAAGTTTTCTCAACAATTATGTAAAGGAATTACATTTATTTGCTATTTTTTGTACATAAAATATGTATTCTCATTCCATATCAAACCAAGGTACATACTTCCCTCATGCATTCTCCCTTTTCTCCACGTTATGCTGGTATTCCATATGCTTGTTTTCCCCTCGCTGATACAGAGGCAGTTAGGCAATAACATTTGCATAGCCAACATATATGCAATACAAGATTTCTTTCACAAGTGACTTTTAAAACTAGGAGTACAACAATAAACTCAACTCATTCATATGCCATATTCATCCTATCTACATGTTTCAGGTATTTAAGAGTGGGTTTTCCCATCTGATCTCATTAAATCTTTCATTCTCCTCGATTCCGGCCAGGGGGACAAAAGTGCTCAGGCCATTTTTTGATGGAAAGCTCATATATTTTGAAAAGGATCAGAGCGAGAAAGTATGAATCAACTCCAGACAACGACACAAAATGTTTGATTCTATAATATTCTCTAAATAAATTTCCAGAAGAAGAATGAAGTTCTTTAACATACCTCACAAATTTTCTCTAGGGATGGAACAAAGAAGTCATCACATACTATAGCCAAAGCATAGAACATATAAAGAGCCTGTAAAGAAATAAATTCAGGAAATACTTCAGATTTTTCCTGTACATGAAAAGAGGAAAGAAGGCAATACTATATTTAGACTAACAGAAATATATAGTTTTGTTTTTTATTCCATCCCAAACAAAAATCCCTCTGCTGAACAATTTATGGCATAAAACCAGATTCTTGAATGCAAGATTAAATTTAGAACAAGAATGTTTGCCAGACCCTGGAATATGAAAGGTACCACAGTATGACAGAACAGGGTACCACAACAGACTTCACATAAAGTACAGTAAATGAGTAAGTAATGGCTTACAAAGTTACATAGTCATCACCTATATTTTGAATTAATTATAGAAGCAAGTAATTAAATAGAAAATAACACCATATTGATTAACAATACTGAAGAAATAATTACGTCTGCAAATCCTGACCATGGCTCGCTGCACCAAATCTCCCAGGAATGATCCCTGTTCCCTGTATATATGTGATTTTCCCACTGTCTTATGTGGCTTTATGTGCTGCATTCATGAAGTGATGCTAATTCTGCTGCTGTCCATCAAGCACAACTCCTTTTTACATTACTTTCCCCAAGATGGGAATTGAAAACTGGAGCTTGCAGGCCTTACTTGTTTTTTCTACAATAAACTATTAAACTCCACATGACATTTTCTGTATTTCTTCAGGGTTGTTTGGGTTTTTTTTATTACAACAGGAATGAAAGAGAACCAAGAATCTTCCACATCATGCATGATGTCATCAACAAAGGAATCCCAAAACCTGGTTTATACAAGATGAAATACAAATAAATACAAGTTTATGATCCAAGCGGCCAGGGTTTTATCTTCAAGAAGATGAACACACAGGCACTGCAAATTCAGATTTGCATAATTTTTTCAAATAAATGATAGAATCATAGAACCAGTTAGTTAGGAAAAGACCCTTAAGATCATCAAGTCGAACCGTTAACCTAACTCTACCAAGTCCACAACTAAACCATGTCCCTAGGATGTTACCTTTTGAGCATTTGTACCCATATAGCCTTACTAGAAATACCAAAACCTAGGTATTAGAAACATTTTGATAGACACAGAGCTCTATTCAGAAAGTGCACTAAGACGATAAACATCTTGCAAGACAAATAAAAGGAAAACAAAACCGAAGCACAGTAGAGGAAAACTTACAGCAATTATATGAAGCAGAATTCCTCCTTGCTGCCGTTCTTTATTTGTAAATATATCTTCAGGAAATTCATTAATGGCTGAAAGAGAAATACACCTTTAAAAAAAATTTACAGCATCTATAAATGGAAGTCAGAAAACCAGAGATGGATCTTTAGAAATATATGACCAAACATGAGTGTATCTTCCAATTCACTACATTATAGCTTGCCAGCCCAGAATCACTATTCTGCTCTGCAGAAAAAACAGAGAACTGATACTTGGTTGTTGACGATAACTTGATGATAACTAATATCATCAGTCCAGTGATGTAAACCAACCTGTGCTCTACTAAAAGTTTCACATTCTTAATGCCTCCTTTTTACTACCATCTCCTCTGTGGCTCCTTTAAATGTACTTCCAAAATGATAGGCACAGGCACAAAGATTAATCGTGAAATAATATTCCTGGCTTTAAGTGCATCTTGCCTGAAAAATTATGCAATGGTTCTAACCTTACATCAAGTTCTTAACTATAAACTTTTATAGGGCTCCACAGTCTTCCAAATACTTTGACAAAGATTAAAGTGATTCCAAACACTTCCTCCAGAAAGTCTACTATCCAAATCTGGTGAAAGGAGGAATAAAACAGAAATGGCAGGTGGACAATAGGAATGTACAAAGACATGAATTATGAAGTGACAGTGAAGTTGTGTGGAGCTCAGTTAAAGTGAAAAAAAAAGAGTCCAGATGGTGGAGACAAAGACAGAAACTTAATCAAAGGCCTGAAGAAATATATGTGACTAAAAAGATCCAGATTGACAAGACAGGCAGGGATAGAGGTCTACAGTGCCTCAGACAGGAGTCTGGGAAGTTTAAGGGTCAAAATTTTTTCAGCCAGTGGAATCCAAATGCACTGAAGTCATTAAATTATGATTCAGAAAAAGATGTTCCTTTCCACAACAACATAAGCTCCAGAAGGTTCTTACAAACTTACCATAATAAAGTGAAACTCAGGGAAGGAAACAGAAGGAATATATGATCATCTCCCCATATTCAACTCTCTCACTTTAAAGAAATGCATAAGAACACAATATATGATATTTATGCTGTTCCATTTTCAATTTCAATGGGCCATTTTCTCAATTTCTTGATATAATTCTGCAAACAACCATGAACAGTGAAACCAAGAATATGAAGTATGGTTTATGTTTTAGCTGCTAAACTTCAAACATACTAAACCAGCCTTATTTGCAGGAAATGTTGCACTGTAACTCTTTTAAGATTACACTTTTTAGAGTATCCTAAATTTGAGTTACCTGTAATCACCAAACACAGTTAAAAATCTTAGCTGCAGTGACAGGATAATCTAGTTTCAAAGACCTGAATGACTGCTTATCTCCTCAATCTTTGAGTTTTCTAGAAATTCAAATATGCCTCTTCTCATGTGTACTACACACACCTAGATGTTGCATATGACTACCTTGAAAAGGACTTGAACTGTGTCTTCACGCAAAGTTGAAGAACCCGCAGCTCTGTTTTTAACTTAGTGCTCACGACCATAAATGCATTACTTTCAAATTGATAGACTGGCAGCAGGCAGCATTTAAAACCTTATACACATAAATCATATCTTCCTTCCAAAAGTCGAAGTTACCATTTCACGAAATCTCTCTAAATCTTCCAACCCCATATTTGAAAGCCGTTATAGTTTTGTTTGAAACTACTAACAAAAACATATAACATACTATATAAAATAATAGATATAACATTTTCAATATATCTATAAAATATTTCACATAAAATGAAAGTTCATAAAAAAATGACTTTACCGATTTTTCATTAGGCTTTTCAGTAAGACCTATTCTTACTTCTGTATTCTGACTACAACCTATATCAACACTTGATGTGCTGAATAGAGCTTTCCCAAGATATAAGTAAATCATTGTTTTTCAATCTCAGACAACAAAAACTATGTAAGTCTACACAAAATTTTGCTTAGATACTCCTGAAAGTGATTTCCTACTCTTAAATGTTCTATTCTTAGACCTTCTGTAATCGCCAAGAAAAATGAAAGCAATAGCATATATAAACATGCAAGTGCATCAGCACAATAGCACAATAAGCCTCAAATACTCATTGAATTATGGAACACTGTTCAAAAGTATGCAGAGTACTCCAGTGCCTAAAGACCATCTGCACACCAGTGTTTAGCAGGACTAGCTTCAAGAAAGTGGGTCTGGGTTGCTGCAGAACTACATAGTCTTCAAGGGCCATGATTTTTGCTCTAAAAAGATTTGTGACCTTACAAAACCGTCATGAAGAAACTGCATTACTACACAAACGCAAACTACACTGGTAACTAGAAGACATTTGCCCATTGAGCCAAACAAATCCAAGTACCTCTAAAATCAAAATACATGAATAAGACATCCTCCTTTCTGCTTTGTTTTCATCACTGTTACCCTCAAACAAGGAAAAGAATAGTGGAAATATACATAAACGGGAACACAAATGGTTGCATTGTAGTTTTGAGACACTGTATTGAGAGTTTACTTTGTTTCTTTACTGGAAGACAGTGTAGGTTAATCCACAAACTACTGGTCAAGATACTGCAATCTGCAATGCTTTTATCTACAGAAAAACATTTTCAGATGCAAACAGAACCTTATATGCATGTAACAGCCAAGCAGGTTACCTGTAGTAATATACTGCTATATATAATACTATGTAATATAGTAAAATACAGTAATATTATTCTCCCCATGTAGCAAGCAGGAAGGAATACCCTTCTGGAGTAATACTGGAATATCATCAAATTTAAGAACTTCTTGTCAGCTATAGTAGCTGCCAAACGCAAAACTTCTTAGAGGAGTTATTCCCTACCACATGAAATAGCGTAAGGCAAAAAATTAATCAGCGCCCAAAGCATGTGGTTTTAAATAAATTCTGCCCTTAGACAATTAATATTAACTAAATTGACTAATAACTCAGAAAGCATTAAGGAGATTTCTTTGGGAGAAAAGACCCAGAGCTAAAGCTCTAGCACCTTACACAACATGTATGTTCTTGCATCACTGACTAAAATGTCATGTCCACATACATATATTCAGGACATGTACACTATTTTCCCTATCACGTCCCCCATTTGTCCTCTGCCTCTCCCATTCAAGCCGTGGCTGTGAGAATACAGGTATTCCAGCAATGACTAAGACAGCAGAGACCAGAATCCTGACCTGAGTTTCTAGTAATGATAACGTGACCCTGTACAAGTGGTACATCATTTCACATCTGGGAAGCTATTACCTACCTGGTAATCTCACCCAGTTGACTATGAAATATTTCACAGTAGAACACTAAAAATGGTTAAGTCTATATAAACTGAGGTTTCAAGAACCATGAATAAAAATCACTGTCTAATATTTGTAATGTGACTTTACTTATTCGAAGTTAATACTAAATAGGAAATCAGAAGATCAGAAGATATCAAAAGTAAGAGCCAGAAGATAAAAATGAGCCCAGGCATCTCATCACCAAGCAAAAGCAAGCTTGAATGCAACCATCTTGGTTCATATATTGTCCAATGATGTAGTATGTGTAATAAATAACTACTAGTATTAAATGTCTGCTTGGATCACAGAGGTAATTTTAAACAAGTAACATAAAGACAGATTTTCTCCTCTCTACAGAGACTCATGGCATGGACTTGTTCTAACACACAAACACTTCAAAATGTTCTTTAAAAGTCAGGGAAATAAAGCAAGGCTGTGGAGCCTGGTAAGATTTTTTCCCTAATAAAATGGCCATCTGTAAATGAGTTCCAAGGTAAAGTTTCGAGTTTTTCAGTATAAGCATTTGCTATCTTTATGACATTGACTACCCAGATAAGCATAGGTTTTCTATAATTGTCATCTATAAATTCTGTATACCTTATCTACATCCACTGTTCTTTATTTACTCCCTGTATCATGGTTTTAATATTTTAAACAAAGACTTGTTTTTCTTACCTACTGCTATGATAAACTGGTTGCTCAGGAAAAGACTGTTTGGATTCCCTTGGCTCCTAGCTTAGGCCTGGGAATCAATATCACTTAACTGAGAGGGGCAGTGGTATTCCCTCATCTGTATGAGCTGACAGAGGAGATACAGCATTATCACAGAGTTTGGGAGAGCACAGTCAGTCTTCATGGTACAATCTCATGCGTGTACACAGCAGGGCACTGCTCTACTTCACAAAGAGGTATTTAGGTATTTTCTCATGTATGGGAAAGACAGAGCTATCTGGCAGCCCAAGTGGGAGCTACTTCTCTTCGGTTTCTACTGAAGAGACAGAACAGATGGGAGAAGGAGATGAAATGAAGAGCAGTATATTTAATGGCTAACCTTTGCCAAAAAAAAAAAAAAAAGGAGGGGAATATAAAACCTATCATCTTAAAATCAACTAGAAATACAATAACATTTATCCTGCTGGTACTGTTGCAAACCCATAGCTCCTGCAGGTCATCTTATTAAGCACAGATTTATTGAGGGGGAAGTTAGGGCACTATGAAGACAAGTCTATATTGGAACTGTCATTATTCTGCAGTTCATTCCTTCTTCCCAGTCATGACCTAGAGAGGACAAAACCACCATTTTATCTGAGTGATGGAAACAAAAAATCCTTGATTACGCCATGACAGAACAGATGATTCACCTTTGATAAACAGATCTGTATGAGCTGTCTGTGGCTAAAGAGCTCCACAAGGCATACAAATAGCATGCTTCAGAACAGAATATAATAGCAGCTGCACATCTTAAGCTGTCTGCATGGCTCTGGAGCGAAGATCTGGTAGGCAGCAGCCAGGGAAACCCCACCATGCCAGTGACACCCGCCTGGACTTATGCTGTTACCGGATTATTCCTGGGTACCATCAGAGCATTATTCCTGTATGCCCTACCCATACTGTGACAGGCAGTCTGCCAATGAAGTTAAGTTTCAAAATCTCCTAAGCCTGACAGAACATCTCAACAACCACGTGGATCTATGGTTTTATAACCTGCCTGACATGTGATTTCTTCACCTCATCAGCAGTTGATTTACTCACAGACGCAAACACGTCAACTCTTAATACCTATTAAGCATTCAAGCCTGTTGCAACTCTTTAATTTCTCCTCACAGGGAGAAGGGAGCTGTAGCTGTTTGAAAGGACACACAGATCAGCTCCACTCTGCCTTTACAGGAAGGGGGTAAGGCAAATGATGCACACAGAAGCCCAGTTCTCCTTCTAATCCCTGCACATTTTTCCTCTGCCCCTGTTCCACTGTCCCTTGAGGACGTGTTAAGTCTACAGATTGTGGTACTCCTTTGCCCTGGCATTCAGAAGTTGTTTACTAACCCAGGGCAGAGGTGTAAGGTGAATGACGACAAACAGAAGACAGATAACATACTCTCTCTTTGCTCACTTTTTTTGCTCAGATTACATACTTTTACCCACGCTATAATCATATCCACAAGATACCTTGAATATTTCAAATTTGTGCAATTTGTTTAAGCACTGCAAGCAGCTTGAAGCACCTCTGCAGTTAGTTTATTTCTGCTTACGCGGAATTCCCTTTTCATATTGCTGAGCCTCATGTTCCCAAGGCCTAGTGCTGTGTTCATGCACATGTATTTCTGCCTCAGTGACAGCAAATAAACTGCTTGCTCTGTGCAGAAATGAGCTTCTTTACATCTGTCAAGCAAATGCACGTATTGTTACCTGGTAGCTGCAGTAAAATGTCAATAGTTTTTGCAGCAAGAGTTGAACTTGCAACAGCCTTCACAGCCCTGCAACTTGCATTAATTTATAATTCTGTACTAATATAATCTGTTAGAAGATTTGAGTCAGAAAAGCCAGAAAATCATCACTTCTACCAACCACACCTCCCTGAATGCAGGGGTCCTATACGACCTGAGTTGCAATGAAGTGGATGAGTATGTCTAAGAATCACCCTTACTTTGAAAACATTTGTGGCTTGGGACCATGCTGTTCTCCGAAATCAGTGCAGTGGGAAGATTTTCCTAGAAAGGTTAGCCATTTTGAAAGCATTCTCTAGGCAAGGGAAGAAATTCCTCCCATGTTCTTTTTATCATCAATGTCAAAAAGGTCAGTCCCCTGTCACATTTCACAGGTGCTTAAATGGTGACAGTCTCAGAAATGGCTGTGGTGAGCTCAGTACAGACAAACACATGCAGACAGCCTTGGGGAACAGCATAATACACTCATCTGATCCTCTCTCACAACCTGTGCACTGTCAGCTTTGTGGCCACAATTGTGTATTTTAGAAAAGAGGAGTAGGGTCACTTTTGCTCATAGAAAAGTGTTGACTTGTTTTAGTTATGTATTCCACTGTTAACAGTGGAAACAAAGCCAACCCAAAGATTGTATTATCACAGTGAAACTAGTTTACTCATATATAAAATGTGTCATATGAAAATCCTCCTTTTTAATATTACTTCCTAAATTGGATGCAATAAATTTTAAGTCATTAGAAAATCATAAATGTCTCATAGCACATTAAAGCTATATATTTTACAGAATTACAGAAAGCCTAAATTCCTGGGGAAAAAACTCACATAAATTTCAAATTTTAAAATAACCCTTTCTAATACCACAAGCCCTTAACTCCAAATTGTCACTGGCAAAAAAAAATGGTATACTTTGCAATTGCTTTCATACAGAAAAGCTGGTAACTTGAAAAAATTCTACAACAATCAAAGGAAAAAAAAAAAAGAACAATTCATTGATAATCCTGGGTACCAGCCGGGCAAAAAAAAGAATTACCACGCTTTAAGCTCCCATTCCCATTAGACAGCTGTTTCCAGTTTTCTGTTGCAGGATGGCATGGATTTTCCGCTCAAATACTCAGTTCAGCTACTGCTGAATACTAATCCAGGCACCAAAGGAAATCAGGAGGGGACAATTCAAAGAGACGCACACATTTACTTGAAAAATTTTGCAAGGAAATTCCTTGAGAGAGAACCCTTTAGTAAACTGGTTTCATGGATTAAACCACCTGGACAGCTACAAAGCAACTAAATTAAATGCAATGAAATTGTATGAAATACCACCCAACTTCTCCAGGGGAAATTTGTGCACCAGTGTAATTCCATGTGATGCCACAGATCAAGCTTTCTATTTCGAGGCAAAGTACCATATGGCAGGAGACACAGTAAGCATCCTCCTCCACAGCCCTCACCTCATAAACACTAGAATTATGAGCAAAATTTACTTCTTTGATAAATTAACTCAATTTGCATTGCTCAACCAAAAAAGGACTACCAATTACCTGTGCAATGGTAAGTGGCAGCTTATGAAGCAAGTAACTAACTCAATTCTAAACTATTCCGTACATTTAATAAATGAGTAAGTAAAGGATGAAGTATTAATGAAACAGTCTTCAAAAGCCTCTGTCTATCAGTATGAAAATATGAAAATATCTATACAAGACTAGATGAGCTACAATAAAAAGGAACACTAATATCTTACAAAACCCTGGACTTCTCTCTTCTATAAAAAATTATTTGCAATTATTAAGGCAATGTCAAACAATCAAATAAAAATACATTGACAATTATCTGCAAGAAAAAAAAATTAATGGCACGATGAAATCCCATCTCCCGATCTACAGCATCAATGGTAACACATGGATGTACAAATACTGTACCATGGGGACGCATCAGCTTACTAGAGTGCAGCATTTGATGTGTATTGGGCCTGGTGCTAATGGTTTTAAACGTTCTCAAGATAACCCTAAAAGGAACACAAAGTTTGGGATCATGGAGTTTTATTTCCTCCGTGGCCTCAGGGCTAGAGATCAAGAATCTCATGATGAGTTTTGTTCTCTTTCAGGCAACCGTTTGTTATTTCACATTATTTTCTCATATGGATAGCTCTTGCCTGATGCCTTCATATAGCTGTATCCCAACCTTATTACTGCAAAGTAGCAGTTCCATAGAAGACAGTTGGAGCCTGCCTGGAACCATGACAATACCGGATTTCAGTACAGCTACTGAACTATGAAGTACACTCAAAGTAACTAAGAACGAGCAGCTCTAAATCAGTGCTGAATAGAGTGAAACTACCAACACCTAATTTTATTACAGTCTAGGAACAACTTAAATTAAAAGACTTTAATGCAGTGTAGTGCAGTGCCCTGAATCTGCCTCCATTTGACAGCTCTCTAGTGCTTAGGTGAAATAAGCTGTTGGTCTCAGTGAACCAGTCACAGAATTTCTGAATTCTGCTAACATCAGAAAGTGAACGGTATCCTGGGCTGAAACAAAAGACGACAATTCTTTCCCTCTGCTCTGCTCTTGTGAGACCTCACCTGCAGTACCGCATTCAGTTCTGGACTCTTCAGCACAGGAAGGACATGGATCTGTTAGAAGAGGTTCAGAGGAGGGCCACGGAGATGATCAGAGGGCTGCAGCACCTCTGCTATGTGAACAGACTGAAAGAGCCGGGCTTGTTTAGACTAGAGAAAAGAAAGCTCTCAGGAGACCTTATAGCAGTCTTCCAATACTTAGAGGAGGCTACAGGAAAGCTGAGGAGGGGCTCATTATCAGGAAGTGCAGAGACAGGAGAAGGGGTAACTGGTTTAAGTTGAAAGAGGGGAGATTTAGATTATCTATTAGGAAGAAATTTTTTACTGTGAGGGTGGTGAGGCACTGGAACAGGTTGTCATGGGAACCTCATCTCTGGAGATGTTCAAGACAAGGCTGGATAAGACTTTGAGCAACCTGATCCAGTGGAAAATGTTCCTGCCTGTGGCAGGGAAGTTGGAACCAGATGGATGACCAAGCCTAGAGAGCTGTGATGAATGGAGTTAAACTCAGTTGGCGACCGGCCATAAGTGGTGTTCCCGAGGGCTCAGTGTTGGGGACAGTCTTGTTTAATGTCTTCATTAACAATCTGGATGAGGGGATTGAGATCTCCCTCAGTAAGTTTGCAGATGATACTGAACTGGGTAGGAGTGTTGATCTGCGTGAGGGCAGGTAAGCTTTACAAAGGGACCTGAAAAGGCTGGATCGATGGGCCAAGGCCGACTGTATAAGATTAAACAAGACCAAGTGCCAGGTCCTGCACTCTTCACTCACAACAACCCGATGAAGCATTAGAGGCACTGTGCCCAGGTGGCCGAGGTCAGTGGCATCCTGGCTTGTATCAGAAACAGTGTGGCCAGCAAGAAAGTGATTGTGCTCCTATATTCGGCGTTGGTGATGCTGCACCTTGAATAATGCTTTCCCACTACATAATGCCCCCCACTACAAGAAGAACATTGAGGTGCTGCAGCGTGTCCAGAGAAGGCCGAAAATCTGGTTAAGGGTCTGAAGACCAAGTCTTATGAGAAGCAGCTGGGGGAACTGGGGTTGTTTAGCCTGGAGAAGAGGAGGCTGAGGAGAGACCTTATCGCTCTCTATAACAGAGAAGGAGGACATTTTTACAGCAGGTGGGTTATAACTCCTCAATTTTGTCACTAAATATACACTGGAACTGCTTTTATATATACTGGTTTTGTCTTATGCCTAATGAACAGCTTGACAAACAGAGTAGACCACTGCCTTTCCCTTTGTTCCCCAAATGACTCTTCCAGCAGCTGTACAATGAAGAACCACAACAGAAGTTTCCTTGACAGATTCCCCTACGCTACAGAATTTCATAGCTGGAATAATCTCTTCTCTGTGCAGCTTGAATATGCAAGCAAGATGGATCAGTTAAATGAATCTGGCCCAAGGCTCAAGTCTCCTTCCTCTCTGAACATCTGAGGAGCATATTTGGTATATGTTACCCATTTCAAAACTGGGATGCATTATTATTCCATTGATACCATGTAACGATGGGATCATAACTGCCCTTCAAAGACAAAAAGAAAAGCTGGCTACCAGCAACACAGCTAATAAGAAGACTCACATTTATAAAAGGATATAGATGAAGTGGCAGGAAATTACAGTTTTCCTTAGAAAATACCACTGATGCTGTTCAATGAACAACTCTGCTTGCAAACTAACTACAGAAGTATTTTTCTATATAACTAAGTTCTTTCTTCCTAGCCTTCTTCAGTGAATAAATTAAGGTGTTACCACCTCCTTATACCTGCTGGAGACAGACCTCAAATAACGCAGAATTCAAGGCTATTTCCTGCTTGGTACATCCTCAGTAGAAGTGCCAACAACATTCAAACTGCAAAATGACTGGCAAAATTTGACTTGATCACAGTTAGACAACAGATTAATTTTGAAAAGTTGGCAGCTAGAAAAGCTACCAGGTTACTTGAAAACTGAACAGATTACATGTAGAAAACACTGAGAAGGAAGAAACCAGCAAACACAAAAGCTACCAGAGCAGCTATCTTTCAGAACAGCAATGCACTTTAAATGAGACTCTGTTATTGTGCCTTCAGCACAATTAATGCATAATAATAGGCTTTTGAATCCCTTCTACTTCAGCAAAAGCTGCAGTATGGCTCACGCCATTCTTTTTCCCCAAATGCATGGAAAAAGAAATAAAATTCAATATTTAAAATATACGTATTTTTACCGTTTTCCTAATACCCAATCCAAGTAGCGATTTTAAGCACCCAGGAGAACTGTTACTCTCCAAGCTGAAATAGCACAAAAACTATGGATGATATCTTCAGCCATGCAAAATAAGATTAAATAAACTAGCTTTCCAGAAACAAATGAGCATGAGGTAGCAGAACAACAGCAGACCAAGCAAAGCAAGCCATTAAATATAGTCAAGCATAGGTATTGTTTGAAATTGCTTTACTTAGAAGTTTTTCTTTCTGGGTATAGAAGGCAAATGCTGGCATGCAGCAGTAAAAAGACCTACTCAAACATTTATTCCACCTCCTGCCAATTCAGGATTGCTTCCAACAGTGAGGGGTTTTGTGCTTCATACGAAAAGCTCCACCAATCGGGAGGGAACAGGTAAAATACAAAGACACAATAATAAGGCAGAGGAAGCCTCTCAAGGCTGCTCATCAGGTGACCTTTCTGCAGTCGGAATTCCCAAGAGGGTTCTGCACAGGGAAGCCAAGATTTTCAAGGAACTCAGCTCCCCACAGACAACATGCCCAGCCCTTCTAAAAATCAAGCTCTTGATGCTACCATCTAAGACCCACTGATTAATTCTCTGAATTTTGCTTTTATTTTGGAAGGAAGCTGAATTTTGAAGAGTTGTTTCAAGTTGCACATACTAAACTCTCAAAAGCACCAGTGTTAAATAATACTGGACATATAATGAAGTCAGGTTTTTGAGTCGAGTATTTAAGATAATTTTTTGTTCCATGCACTCCTCAGTGCTTTGAGAAACTCATTTTCATATAGACTAACAGAAGCACAATAGTTTCTCCCTATGAGCCATGCTCATGTGGTGCAGTCAATTCTCATTACTTCGTTGTAAACTGTGTGATAATTGTTTTTAACTTTTCCTGAAGCCAAGGTCCTGGAACCATGCAATTATGTAAGAACATCAGCTTTCACTTAAAACAAAAAATCTGCTTCCAGCTTTTTTGGTTGTGGAAGAGAGCCTAAAAATCAAAAAGACTTATGAAACCCAGAAAACAAACAAAAAAAAGACCTAGACTTGTTGTTTATCTTTTGAACAAACATCACAGTTTTGTAGGGGCAGGTTTACCCTTTCTGAGCACATAGGATTACTAGCGTTACTTCAAGGTTCATACGCTTTAGCTCAAAGTCACAAATACATGCACATTCCAGCATGTGAGTTTTGCCCGATGACAGAAAATGATGCCAATATGTTTCTTAATAGCATAGGTTACTTCACCCTTTCCACACAAGTAATCCCATCTAAGGCAACTAAGATTTAACCCTCCAGCTCCTATGTCATAATTCATTTTCTAGATAAATCTTTTTTCAAATAGCAGATTAGCACAGTTCTGTGCTGGTTTTCCCCAGATAATACCCCTTTGGGCATTTTCTCATTACTCTAGAATTGAATAAGGAGCTGTAAACACTACTGGTATACTTCAAGAATGATCTCTTTTCAGTCCCAGCCTCTCCTATACACTTCAGCAGCCTCACATTTGACACAAAATCTGGTAAGTAAAAACCAGCTTCTTAAAAGATATGGAGACTGCCACATATTTAGCAGCATCTTAAAGCAGCACTTGAGATTTCAGGGAGGGATTTTTTTTTTCCTAAATGCATAGTAATATTGCAGAATAAAAGTGCTCTTAATGCAGAACAGAGGCATATAGCTGGAGAATCCACTACTGCTGAAAGGTAAAAAGATGAACATTCTAATAATTGCACAATCCAAATTTACAGTCATTTTCACACTGTCTTCATCCATGTGAAAACCTATTCCATGATTATTTTGTATCTGTAAATGAATATTTCAATGAAGCTCATACCAATTCACTAAAGGAGAGACATAATCCTCACTTTAAGCAGTGCACACATAAAGCTGAGTACAAGGTCAAAGAAGTTAAAGCAGCAAAAGGAAAGGAAGAAAGTAAAAAAAAAAGGTACATTGATACAGTGATGTCACAGCCCAATTGTGAAAGATTAGTACAGGTTTTTTTCAGACTCTAGAAATGTAGAAGAAAGTATAGTTTAATATAAGACATGTCTCTAGCAAGGTCTGCTACCGCTAATATGGGAACCAATGTCAGACAAGATTCAGCACTTACACTTTAAGCCCAGCTGGAAACCTGGATATATAGGTTGTAGCCAGAGCTTCTGCTTCACTGCTGCCGGTACCAGAGTTCACTTAAATTCAGGTATTTCTCCATTACTGCAAAATTCTCCAACTGTAAGTTTGGACTGTTGCTTTCTAAAAACAAGCATCACTGTCACAATCCTGTGTGCATGTACACTGTCTGAAAGCAAGTTATAGGACAGCACTTCTCATGCCAGGGCAGCCATCAGAAATGCAAACAATTTAAAGAGTGCTAGCAGATTTTGTTTTAATTTACTTCCACACTTCACTGGCTGACCAGCAAATTGATGAAAGTGGTCCCTAGAGTTCTCTCCAGCTTACTCTGCATTAGTTTACTATATTGCATAGAGATTATGGGGTAATCCTCAGCAGAAAACCAGAAATCAGGGCATCAGAAATGTATTTTTACCCAACAGACATTTGTACTTGGCTCAACAGACACCCAACGACATTGTCTGGTCTTGAGAGACATGAAAGGTACATTTACTTGGAGTCTCAGAATGACATCCATGGAAAACAATGACTGTTTGCATGTACCACTGAGGTAATTATATAAATGAAGACAGGGAATTATGGAGTTTCAGAACATGGTAGGAAAAGAATCAGTGTCTGAAAGCTAAGGAAGGAAAAAAGAATCAGTTACATACATGCCCTAAATTCTTAACCAGAGGAGGAATAGGAAAACAACACACTCATCTAATCATACCAAATAGTAGCAGGTATTTAAGACAGGTGTATTATAAGGCACCTTCTGAGACCATATACAGTAAATTAAAAAAATCTCTAGGAGTGCCACCTAAAATATTCTCAAGAAGCATCACAACACAATGGTGCAAAATACATGTAATTAGAAAGAGTTGATTCAAAGGACCTTTTTTTAGTCTTGTCTGAATGAGACTAGACTCCAGTGATACCCACGTCATGCATTACAGTGCCACTCAATACAGTAGGACCACACAAGATGTAACCATCTGGAAAACATACAGAATGCTTTCACATCTGCCCATATAGAAATAATACCACATTACACTTATTCCTTAAAATAAGCTTGTATCACCTCTGTCTCATTTCATCAGGTGGTTCGTAAATTGTTTCTGTTCTCCTACCACTTGTTTAGATTAATTGAAGAGGAAAATCCACCATCCTTATATAAATATATATATTCTCTTTATATTCTCTCTACATACATATATTAAGGTTTGCCTCAAACTGTTAGGCAAAGAAAAATCTGGCAAGCAGAAATAAGGTGAATTACACCTCTCTAAATCCTTAACTTGAGCATGGCAGTGTTTCAATTCAAGTTGGCAAGCCTTTTAGAAAGCACTAATTACAGCTTATATTAGTACATCTCATCAGCCACTAACACAGCCACTCTGCAGTCATTCAATCACTGCTTGAAGCACCTGAGTCATTAGATTGGTGCAAAAATAATTTTGTCATTGTAAACTGTGATGTTTATATTGATTAAAATTTTATTTAACTGTGTCCATGTAGTATACCATTTTAAAGTGAAATTTGCTCTACATATTTATGCTAATGGTTTTGTTTTCACTATTGTTTTTTATATTATGCTGTAAAATTAAAGACTGAAAAAAACAAATTCAAGTGATTTTGTTGTATGAGTTCAAAAGGGGACATAAAGTAGCAGAAACTTATAGCAATATCAACAAAGCATCTGGCCAGTGGACTGTGAACAAATGTACAGCTCGACATTGGTTCCAAAAATTTCATAACTGAAACAAAAGCCTTGAAAATGAGGAGGGTTGCAGACGTCCTTCTACGATAGACAACAACCAACTGAGGCAAAACAACTCAAGACGCTGCAGAAAAACTAAACATCAACCATTCAACAGTTGTTCAACATTTGAATCAAACAGGAAAATCAAAAAAGCTCAGCAAATGGGCGTTGCATGAGCTGAAGAAAAATGAAAAAAATGCCACTGTTATTGTGCAGGAAAAAATGATCCATTTCTTGATCACATTGTGATACATGAAAAAAAAAATTCTATACGACAATCAATGGCATCCTGCACAGTGGCAGGACTGAGGTGAAGCACCAAAACCGAAACTGCATCAAAAGAAGGTTATGGTCAATGTTTGGTGGTCAGCAATTGGGATCATCCACTAAAACGTCTCGAATCCTGGCGAAACCAACACAGAAGAGAATATTGCTAGGAAATCAACAAAATGCATCAAGAACTGCGATCTTTACATCCAACGCTGTGGTCAGTCAAAAAGGACCAATTCTTCTGGCAAACGTAACTCCCATTTACAAGAAGGGTCAGAAGGAGGATCCAGTGAATTACAGGCCTGTTAGCTTGACCTCGGTACCAGGGAAGGTCATGGAGCAGATCATACTGAATGCTATCACACAGCACACACAGGACAATCAGGTGATCAGGCCCAGTCAACATGGGTTTATGAAAGGCAGGTCCTGCCAGACCAACCTGATCTCCTTCTATGACAAGTTTACCTGGTTAATAGATGAGGGAAAGGCTGTGGATGTGGTGTACCTGGACTTTTGTAAAGCCTTTGACACCATTTCTCACAGTATTCTGATTGAGAAACTGGCTGCCATTGGCCTGGACGGGCACACCCTCTGCTGGGTACAAAACTGGCTGGATGGTCGGGCCCAGAGGGTTGTGGTGAATGGAGTTAAATCCAGTTGGAGGCCAGTCACGAGTGGTGTTCCCCAGCGTTCAGTGCTGGGTCCAGTCCTGTTCAATATCTTTATTAATGACCTGAACGAAGGGATCGAGTGCACCTTTAGCCAAGTTTGCAGATGACACCAAGCCGAATGGCAGTGTTGATCTGCTTGAAGGAAGGGAGGCGCTGCAAAGAGATCTGGACAGGCTGGATCGATGGGCTGAGACCAACGGGATGAGGTTTAACAAGACCAAGTGCCGAGTCTTGCACCTGGGACACAACAACTCCATGCAGTGTTACAGGCTTGGGAAAGAATGGCTGGAAAGCTGCCTGGAGGAGAAGGATCTGGGAGTGTTGGTTGACAGCCAGCTGAATATGAGCCAGCAGTGGTCCAGGTGGCCAAGAAGACCAATGGCATCTTGGCCTGTATCAGAAACAGCGTGGCCAGCGGACAAGGGAGGTTATTGTGCCCCGGTACTTGGCACTGATGAGGCCGCATCTCAAGTACTGTGTTCAGTTCTGGGCCCCTCAGTACAAGAAGGACATTGAGGTGTTGGAGCGCACCCAGAGAAGGGTGATGAGGCTGGTGAAGGGGCTGGAGAACAAGTCCTATGAGGAATGGCTGAGGGAACTGGGGTTGTTTAGTTTGGAGGAGACTGAGGGGAGACCTCATCACTGTCTATGGCTGCCTGAAAGGGGGCTGTGGGAGAGCGAGTGTTGATCTCTTCTCTCAAGTGACAGGTGACAGGACAAGGGGAAATGGCCCGAAGTTGTGCCAGGGGAGATTCAGACTAGATATTAGGAAGAATTTCTTTACTGAAAAGGTGGTCAGGCACTGGAACGGCTGCCCAGGGAGGTGGTTGAGTCACCATCCCTGGAGATATTTAAAAGGAGGATAGATGAGTTTTTAAGGGACATGGTTTAGCAGATGATGGGTGCGGTTACCGGACTCGATGATCTCAGAGGTCTTTTCCAACCGGAAGATTCTATGGTTCTTCATGCCAATTCCTGACTGCATGTCTCACAAATGACTCTGCAAAAGTCACACAAAATGGGATACAAAACTCTGCCCCACCCAGCTTATTCATCAGAACTCTCTCCTGCAGATTATCACATATTCAAGCCTTTTAACAACTTCCTGCAAGAGAAGGTTTTCCACAACCAAGGAGTATCCCAAAACACCTTCAAGGAATTCATCAGCTCTAGGACTCCAGAATTATATGTTACCAGAATAAACAGACTTGATTATTGTTAGCAAAAACATGTAGATTCTAATAGTTCTTATGTAGATTATTAAATTTTATTCTAGGTTGAGATATTTCTTTAAAGTTGATAGCTAAAAACAGTAGTTATTTTTGCACCAACCTAACATTTCCCCACGTAGTTGCTCTCATCTACATTCAAGTTCATTTTGCATTGAAGACACAGGCTGAACAAGAGAGCATGATTTTCCCAATTGCATAGTGTAATTAATGCCATAGTTGGGAATGTTACATACAAGTCTGATTTCCAGCAGTCATTCTATCCATTAGAAAAACCTCTTCCCATTCTTACTGTGAAAGCATATATTGTGGTTCAATACAAGACTGAGTAGTTGACTAAGTAACAGCTTTTTTTTCAGTTGGGGTTTTTTTTCCTAAAGTTAACAGTTGGGAGATTGTCAAATGTGTCTGCAGCTGAATCAACAACTTAAATGGTTCAGTGAGCAAAATAATAGTATGTATTTTTTTTTGTCAACATGGGGATTTTAACGTATTTGTACTTGGCAGACATAACAAATTCAAGTAAACCTCATTTCTGTTCAATTTCTGTTCTCTTTAACTCTAATTTCTTAACTGTGTTTCTACTGAAAGGCTAACATTGAAATTAAGAAGCATAGCTCTACAGAAGTTAATGAAGCTTTGCTGATTTACATCAGCTTAAGATTGCAGCCCACATATTTCTTTAATTAGAAAGGTTCAGAGGCATAAACAATGCAAACACTTTAAGTGCACAAAGCTGTTCTCAAATTTGAGTTTAGAAGTAGGCAAAAGAATTCTGAAGTAGAAAGAACGCGTGGATGATTCATTTCAATAAAGACAGAAACAAATTTTCATGACTTTTCATAGCAACTACAAAGCACAAATCAAGTACCTAGATTCCATAATGGGCTATGAGTGCTGTTTTCCTCTAAGGTCATCAGCACAAATCCAGCCCACCAGTTAGACATGGCTATTAAAACTGGTCTCATTTCAATTAGACTCCTTTTTTTTTTTGAGTCAAGCTCAGGCACCTATTTAAGGACTCCTATAAAGCTGCTGTGATGATCTTATCTAAGAAAAGTCACTATGCAAAGATATATTTGCAGCTTATTTCACCAAAAACATTTCAAACTGTAATTAAACAGTAAAACCATATTCTACTAGAGTACAGTACTATTTACACTGTGGAATAATTAGAAGGAATTATCACTGGTAGGCAAAACAAAATCCTACATACTGAGAAACATATGCTGACATTTTAGCCATTAATTATAATCAATGGCACCGATGCCCTTTTCTAATGGATTCATACAAGTGACGTTAACAGGAGCCCAGTTCATGCAGCTATTATAAAGCAACACAGACCAAATAAAGCTGAGCTAGCACACAGACTCTGCTAAATGTTCAGAACTAACAGATACTACTGTCTACACAACTGACGGGGAAAAGTACTGAGACATCTATGTCAGATCAAGCTCCCTATTTCGGTTTGTAATCTAGGTATTGTGGGCATTATGCTCAGTTAACTGCATCAACCAGTAGTAACCCTGGATAGACATTATCTAAATTACTTAGGCACACTCTTAAAATGAGATTGTAAAGGAACTACCATTCCTTACATAAATTCCCTGTAGAACGCAATCAGAATATAGCCACTTAAGGAAACAAGGATAATGTCCAAGTATTAGAGAATTCCAGCCATATACACTAACATACATTGAAAACATCCCAAGCTAAGCCTTACCCCTTTTCCTCAATTATTTGTAGAAATATTTGGAACACAGGAGATCATGTGAGGACTCAAAGACACAAGTGATGTTTCATACTGGAAAGGCCTGCCCTGGTTTTCAAACGAGGCACACCACACCTAAGACTGGGCTGTGAGTGGTGGAAACATAAAGAAATACCCCATTCTGACACAAAGAGTAATAACTGCAGAACTTAACGAATACCAGCAATATTTAGTAATGACAGAGAAGGTACTGTCCACAAGACTCCTCTGCTACCATATCAGGTCAGAATGAAGTTGTTTGACAATTAAAAGCAAGCACAGCTTCTGAGAAAAGCAGGATGGCACAGCTATGCCAGCAGGCTGAGGAGGTGTCAGTGGCAGCTGGAGGAATCAGAGGAGGAGGTGGTAATTATCCCAAATTAACATTTAAAGAAGTAACAGAAGTAGCCATGAATAACTGACATGAACAATCACAAGGAGAGTTGAATGTTTTCCTACTGATAAGTGCAGCCATATAAAGTCATCAAGAACGTTGACTAATTCAGTGAATAAAAGCAATGTTAAAAGTAGTAACAGCAAGAGCACTGTAGGAAGACTATAGATCTAGGATACAGAATAATGTTAATGCCTACACAAAAAAAATACACAAGTCTCTGCATAGTAATGTTTCCCCACACATTTGATATGCAATCAAATATTTCATTTCCCCTCAAAAAACCAAAACAAAACAAACGCATTTGGTATAGCTCTGGGTTAAGGGATATAGACTACAGGAAGGAAGAGTCTGAAGGAGATTCCATAAAGCCAGTTTACATGCATTTGGCTTAAATGCCAGCTGCACTTCTGGTAAGCCTTTAAGTGCTACCATACTGACATCCTACAGACATGAAAGTGAGATCACACACCTGTATAAGTTAAAAAAAAAAAAGTAATAGCCTAATTTTGCAAGCAATTTCCTACATGAATGCATAAGAGCTACAAATCAGTTTCCACAAAAGCCATGCCATCATTAAGGTGTGTTCTCCTTGCTATGAGAAGCTGAAGTAGTGGATATTTTTACAGCATTCTTAAAATTCATTATTACACATATACACTATTTGTAAAATGTATGTACATAATAATATAACTAAGCACAATAGTAAATGTTATAAAACCAAAAAGAAATCATACACAAGACTACACAGGATGAAGAGAATACCGATAAAGAAACTGATGTGGGAGTGAAAGATTTTAAGGAAAAAAATAGCATGTAAAAGGGGAAGAAATAAAAGACTTTGTATGAAGACACAAAGAGCTAAGAAAGAGAGGACTTAAACAAGTGCAGAGAATACGGAGAGAAGCATAGAAAATAAAATGTTGGAACTGGATGATATTAAGGTCCTTTCCAACCCAGACCATTCTGTGATTCTATAAAATGAGGAGTGGGAAATTACTCATAACATGCACAGCACGGAATAACTGCCGAGAGGCAGTACCATCTCTGACTAAACATTCAGGGATATGCTAATAAGACATGTGGGCATCCAGGAAGAAATGCCTGAAGGGTCACAATCTGAGAACAGAAAAATGTGTGAGAAGCAGGAACAGACACGCATACTTGGAAATTACCATCAGAGGAGCTACAATTGAAACTATTAGAGCAGAGCTTAAGATGTTATAAAGAAGAGAACACAACAGAAGGAAGAAACACAGATTATGCCAAAAGAAAAATAAGAGGAGGCACAAAAAACTATGAGCAAAGCAGAAGATAACCCATAGAGCACAACACCAAAAAATACAAGTACAGGGAAGGAACAGAAGTATGAGAAAAAGTGTACAGACAGATGAAGAACTGTCCCAGTTATCTCCCTAAGGAGATGGACACACAAAAGAATGGCAGTTGTCCCACACATTTAATTAGGAGTGAACCTGTGGGAAAAACAGATGTTCAAAACATTTTGACCAAAACCAGTGAAACTGTAATTCCCATCACAGAATCCACAAAATTAAATACAAATATAAAGAGCCTGATCAAACACCTTCAGTTAGGTAAAAATTGGAGTTCCAGGCAGCTAATTTGCAAGACTTGAATAATCAGCAATACTGAATTCTAAAACATAGTAAAATAAAGCCAGTGGTATTTACTTAAGCACAATTATTTTCACTGTAGCTCTGCCCTGAAAAATGTCCGCATATTTTGATCCAACTCAACATAGTTTTTCTTTAGATTTAAGAATCTTTTCTCTGCCAAAATCACATTACTTCTTAGCTGACATTTTAACAGTATTAATCAATAAACTATAACAGTTGGGCTACTGTTCCATGCTTAACATAGGCAACACCCTGACACATAATCCTGAATAAACCACTTGGATTCAGATAACTGTTTCCTTTCTCACCATTTTGTTTCTTCTGATGACTGGGATACAAACCGAAGATTTAGTAAATAATAGTATCCACATTAAATGGCAAGCTAAAAAAACACCTTCCTTGTTATCAGACATAAAACCCAGTAAGAACAAAGAATTTCAAGACATCTACTGAGATGTAGGAGACCTGGACCATTTAGATATTTGTTCATTGGACTTGCTATTACTTCCATCTTTGTATCTGCAGAAGTTTAGTTAATAATAATATCAAACAGACATGAGCTAGCTGTATTTTTCTGCTTTTGATATACGTGCCTATATATGCTTATGTGTGTGCATTATTTTGGTGATTTTGCTGGAAATAGTTCAGACTTAAGTGATACCAAACAATGGTCTCAATATTTTGCCTTATTCTGAAACAGAAATTCAGTAAAGGAAAAAATACACTGTAATGTGAGTATATGTTGTGCAGAGGCACAAAATAGCCATTGTGGTCTCTGAGAAAAAAATTTAGAAAATGCTATGTTTCATGCTTTGAAGTGTTAAGCTCTACAGACCCTGAGACGATCTGATTCTCTTAGCATCTGTCTTTCCACTAGCAAAAAAAATCACTGAATTAAAGAAGCAAAACTAATAATGCTTTTTATCAGGAGAGTTGAAGCAGACTGACAGCACTGAGCAAAAAAATTGAGCTGAATTAACCGGAAGTATCCTCTTTTATTTGGACTTCCCTGAATTGCATAACCAGGTAAAAAAGCACATAAACTCAGGCTTGAAACACCTGTGCTACCATGTGCAAGTAAACGCCCACTAAACTCAATGCAATAATTCATGTTCCCTCCCCCATTCAACCATATAAATTATATGACCATCCTGAGAAAGGGCAAATAGAAAAAGAAAAATTTAATTAGCTGAGATTGAATTGAGTTCAATGTAAAATAACTTACACTCTCTACTTTTTATTAAAATGTAAAGCAAGCAATAATGGGTTACCAGAAACATATTACAAGACAGTGCTCTGCTGAACAGCCAGACTTGAAAGCAACTACATATCAAAATAAGAAAGGAAGAACCCAGTATTACACCCAGTAGGGTGTACGTTTTTAAAAGCCATACAATATCACTTCCAAAATTCTAACTATTAGATAGCTTTCAATTACATTTATGAAGAAATGGCCCCTTGATTCAGTTAAAATCGGGTGGAGGGAAGGGGTATTTAGAATGGGAATTTTAAGACCTGAACCTCTTGTGTTTATATGCAAGTGTTTATTCCAGTTCTGTCCCAAAGCAGAATGAATGTAGATGACACAAAGTTTTTCTCCCAGGTCTGTGTTTCTCTGACTGGAGGTGCAGGAGCTCCATTTGGCTGATATATTCAAGTGCATGTGCCCCAAACAAAGTCTGAACATCATGATGATAGACATCTATTTCTCAGTAATTATCTAGCTTGACCATTTGCTGTCGCTTCTCTGGCTCTCAGCTTCACATTTCCATCTTGCCACCCATGCTTACCTCAGCCTCCTACTCGTTTTGCACCAAACTTGCTGCCAGCTCTTTCTGAATTGCACCTCTAAACCACAGCCTTCCTTGTATCAGGTCCAGCACTTGCAGGACCTTCTGGCATCTCAGTCACTTTCCTACATTTTATTTTAGGCCCTAATCTAAGCAAGCACCTTAAAGCATCAGGAAACGTGCTTTGTCAAACAAAGGTAGGCATTAATACATGCTATACCAAGCCAAGGCCAGGGGCTGTGCTTCCTGTTGAAAGCTAGGAGTTTCTTCAGTTGTGATAAATACCTTTCTAGGTATCCTGTTTGGCATCTTGTAAACTTATAGACCCTCAAAAATAAGAAAAATACAGGAGAGGACAAAGTTTCCTTTCCTGAATTAGAACATATTTGAAACTGGTAGCAAAAAAAAATGAAGATGTAAGTTTTCAAAGACGACTGAAGCATTTAGTCCGATTTTGATTTATTGAAATTGTGTGACCAAATCCCTTAATCAACAGTGAAAATTTCAGTTAGGAAGCTCAGATTCCATGATAATAAAAGTCTAAAATTCTGTTTTGTCTGTAGGGTAATGTAAGAGATACTACACTCAGTGGACCTAACAAGAAAATCCATCTCCACCTCAAAAGCTGCCATACTGACAGTCTAAGAATTCAGCTTCTAGCATTGTATGTAAAGAATCAAAGAGATATCTAAATTTTTGTGGGTTGATCCATTTTTCCTCAAAAAAGGATCAAAGGAAAAATGAAGTATTTAAAAGGGAGAGAGGAAGAGAGAAAGGGAGGAAGGAAGGTGATAAAGATACAATAAATGAAATCCTGGAAAACTTTTCCAGTCATAAAGGGTGTGATTAGAATGACCTGGCTGTACGATGCACTCTTTTCTGACGTTTTTTGTGGCTACCTGATATAAGACCAAAGACAGACCTTCCAGCACTTTCTAGGTACTTAGAAGAGAATACTTTCTACTAACACCTAATATACATGAAATTTAAAATACGTATTCAAACCAAATATACCACTTGTAAAACGAGGTAGTCAAACTGCATGTTGAGAAATCTGTTCTTTCAGAAATTTCAGTTCAATAACTATGCTTCAAGAATGATTTCTAACATAAAATCAAGGCTCAAGATGAGTGAGTCCTCACTGCTTTTATGTTCCCTATTGAGAGAATCTGGAATAAAAAAGTGCCAATAGATAGTTTATCTTCATAAGAAAGTACTAACTTGCCAGGAGTGAAAATTGCAAAGCTTATGTATTACAGCACCACCTGGTGTGGCTTACCATAGATACAAATTACAACTGAAAAAAACTACCAGGTCATCTAATTTATCTGTCAAACAGCACAGAATTCATCAGTACAACATACCTTTGGTACTTTTGATTTTCTTTTCCATTTTAAATTATTTGTTTCAGAAGACATAATTTATATCTAATCAGATTTCTAAACATAATCTGATGTAGAACTGGCTCATAAAATTCCAGTTACAAGACTGATAGTTCAGTTTTAATCAACAAATATGCTGTTGCTAAACCCCATGACCTCCAATATCATGACGTCTGTCAAGCAAGCAAAAAAACATGCCACTATCTTCTTAAAAATTTAGTTTTATTAAGTGTTTCAAGCAGAAAAATGTGAAATCCCAGTGTGAAAACATGAAGGTGATTAGCAAAGAGCAAGACACAAAGCAGCACGATCCCTCAAATCCTATGAGAAAAGATCTTTCTATCAGATGGTGAAGAGCTATTCTGCTGAAATTACACAGAAGACTACACAGCACACTTAGTTGCACTGTGCTTAGCTGTTTACATGCTTAGCTGTTGGTAAATTACAACAGAAATGAATTCTTTTATTATTCTGCCAAAATTAGGATAGACAGCCTTAGCAAAGCATGTCTGTAACACTGTGAAACGTCTGTGTATCTGTGTCACAGACAACCTATGCATTGCTTTATAAAGTGTTCCGTTTTCCCTTACCTTTCTCTGTTAAATAAGATATCGTATGACATAAATAATCCAAAAAGCAAAAGCCCCGATTTACCTCTTATGCTGTCATCAATGAAGAATACTTGCATGAAATACAATAGAATGTGAACTGGTATAGATCAGCAGAAAATCTGCCTCAAAAGTCTCTGCTCCATCAGCCAGACCTTCCTCTTGCCAAAGACAAGAAATGAGTTGGTGTGCTCGGCTACATCAGTTCTCTTTAATTTACAGACATTAGAGTGCTTGTGTTTATTTTCGGTCTCACACTACTGGCAGGAAGGTGCATCTCTGGCTACATACAGAACAAGCTAGCATCTGTCTAGTCACACAAAAATGCTGAAATTTGGACGAGAACACAGAAATTTTATTTAATCCTGCCAAATTCTGGTGTCTAAATATTCTGTAAAATTGATTATTTTGCAACGGGTTAATCCACTGTCCTCCATTCTGCAAGGAGAAGAGCGTTCTTGACAATAAATCACAATACAACTTCCATGAATAAGCTGGCATACCTCACTATAAATGTGTACAAAAGAAAAGGTGAAACTAACTGTAAAGGATGGACACAGATGCTTTCTAAAACACTCGATAGCAAAAACATAGACTATTTTACTATGTCATTGCCACAAATTTGGATAAAGGCCAAGAAACTTTCAGGCAGGTCTTTCTCTACTATCAAAAGCTTGTTAAGTTTCTCTAATTACCTCTCAAATTCTGCCCAACACTTTTGGCAATTTTTTAATAGGTTGTTGGTTTTTTTTGCAGTTGCAATGCCATTACAAAAAGGAATCTGATTCCTGTATGCAAAAAAATTGTGTATACACATCACTCATTGTCCTGTAAACCCCTAAAAACAGACTATTAGAACTGTCACTCAAGCTGAAATAGCCAAAAGTAACCAGTCAATTTTACTATATTTTTAAATTTGAGGATGTGTTACCCAAAAGACACCACCTGCCAAGTTCTTCTGAAATATAAAGTGGTATGTTTCAGTGGAAGAGAAAGCATGAGTTTTAGTCACAAATACACACAATGCTGAAGCGGTAATTGAAAATTCATTTTGCTGTCTGCTTATCCCATTCATTTCTCATTTTATGAGTATGTAAGTCATTAAAGTTTCTCTTAGGAGCAGTCTATGCTTATTTTTTCAGCTTCTTTTCTTTGAGGTTGAAAGTATGCATCACCAGAACATCATCAACTGCCAGCAATTAAATTAGGTAAAACAGGCAATTTTGAAAATAATTTTCAAAGAAAATACTCCCTCTGCAAGAAAATTAAGTGAGCAAAATATCTGTAACCCCTTGTCAGCATCTTGAAAAACTAATTAGGTCTATGCTTTTGAGAAAGCAAGCTGACAAGAACCTTTCACCTCTTCTTTAATTTGCCTTGAAAATTTTTAATTTCTCATTTGGTCTGTCACTTGTGATTCATCCAAACACAAAGCAAAGAAAAAAAGAGAAAGAAAAAGAAAAAAAAAGAGAGAGAAAAGGAAAAAAAGAGAGAGAAAAGGAAAAAAGAGAGAGAAAAGGAAAAAAAGAGAGAGAAAAGGAAAAAAGAGAGAGAAAAGGAAAAAAGAGAGAGAAAAGGAAAAAAGAGAGAGAAAAGGAAAAAGAGAGAGAAAAGGAAAAAAGAGAGAGAAAAGGAAAAAAGAGAGAGAAAAGGAAAAAAAGAGAGAGAAAAGGAAAGATTGAGTGCTTTGGACTTGTACTAATGAAAATGTATATTATTATTCCAACCATAGTATAAATTTTCTAAATCTAAACTTTCATGCCTAACAGCTTATCAAACATATCCTCAAAGTTACCATAAAAATAACTCAAGGATGCTTTTTTACTGAATATAGTACAAACTGCCAGAAAAGTGGTTTTAATGATGACCTCCACTCTACTTAAATATCAACAGAATCTAAACATTTACCTAATAACACCAAATACGTGCAAAAATAGGTTTATAGAAGTCTCATGATCATTGGGAAGTGCTGAACCTATATGGGGTTCAGCACACTGTGGTATAATGTTTTGCGTACTCGTTGAAGCAGGTCTACAATGAAATATCTTGGTGACTGTTACCACACACGGATCTTGGAAAAATGCCTTCCAGTTTACTGATCACTACTTTCAATGTTAGAAAGTAGAAAGCAAACCATTTAGTCTATCATTAGAATTACATTCAGCAAGGCCGAAAGACCCCATTCCACGTGGTCATATATCTGAATATCTGCAGTCCCCAAAAATGAAGCAGAGTACACACTTTCTCAGTTACTCTTAAACTTAATTTCTGTGTGTTTTACCATTTCCTAAGAACCAAGTCAAAAACTAAAAAAGAAAGAAACAAACAAAACCAGACCGACATCAAACAGTGATCATGTTTCACATGATGGGCAATATTTTTTTTAACATCCAGTTTCTAAACGCTAACTCCTGTTCTTCCAAAGAGCAACTGGTACGATTTCTTTTGAATGATTCCCTTGATAGGGGACCATTTTTTTGGTGCTCTCCCAATGTTCAAATCAGAAATGCAATATTGTTTGTCCTCTGAATATTTCATAGCAAGTTCCCAAACATATGCAAAAAATCAGTGAGGTGACATCCTAGCAAGTTTCTACCACAGCAAACGCTTTTTCATCTTTTCCAATCAGTTTCCATAGATTTGCATATTTTGAAGCTAGAAAGGACCTTTCTGATCATGTATCTTAATCTTCTATTTAACCTACTGCAGGATAGGTTATGTCAAGAAACCTCACATAATCATTTGTTTATTAATCCACTCTGGATTTAAAGACAATACGTTATGTTGCTAAGTAATCTGTTTTGAAGCTGGATTATGCTCATTATTAAAAAATTCATTTGCTTTTTACTATGAATTTATTATAGACTTACTTGTGATTCTCATTTCCTCCTGGATGAAACTACCAGTTTTGCAAAGACCTCAGAACAGTTATACTCATTTATATCAGGTAAGGATCTCATATCCCAGGGTACAGTTCTGCATTATTACTGCTTAAGACATAATGAGATATAAAACTGCAAGATTTTCAGCAATTACTCCAATAAATTATTTCAAATTGCTGATAAGCGTAACAGCATTGAAGTATGCAGTTCTGTTACAGGGAAAAAGATGATGGGAAAAAGATCAGAGTTTTCCCATGTCCCCGAGTCACAGAGGCAGACACAAGCTTACCTCCATAAATGTTTGTAAAAAGCAGGTTTTATTCCTGACAGGGGCTCTTGATGAGTAATGCATTATATCCACATAATATAGACATAACCAGTATTTATTTCAGTGCCATAAAATCCCATTACACTAGGATATCTTAGTTGCAGTAACAGACATCACTGTACAAACACAAAGCAATGCCAAATCCAGCAAATTCTTAGGCAAAATTACTGTTACCCAGTTCTATATACGTGCAGCAGGTAATTTTACCTGCATTTTTTCTTCATTATTTCACAAGGGAAATTGTTAGGCTTAGGTGCCCACATCAGTACTATTAACGCACAAAGTGATCATGAGTGACACTGATGCTACTCCTTAGTATCCTACCCAGAGGTAAACCCCTGCTGCAACCTGCTTTGCAAAAGCAGTGTTCCATGCTACATCTTTTCAGAACACCCTGAAAACCCTCCCTCAGCTGGACAACTGTGTTCAGATACGGAGGATAATGACAGCGAGTTGGTTGCAGTGACTAAGGATGGAAAAAGTCCATGGCTTGCTGCTTTCCTTGAAACGAAGGGCTAATGCTTACCATATAGAATCATAGAATGACCTGAGTTGGAAGGGGTCCACAAGGATCATTGAGTCCAAATGATCCCTGCATAGGACAACCCCAACATTCACACCACGTGTCTGAGGGCATTGTCCAAACATTTCTTGAATATTGTAAGGCTTGTTGCAGTGACTGCTTCCCTGGGGAGCTGTTCCAGTGCTCCACCACACTCTCAACAAAGAACCTTTTCCTAATGTCCAACCTAAACCTCCTCTGGCACATCTTCCTGCTATTCTCTCTGCTCCTGTCCTTGGCCACCAGAGAGAAGAGATCAGCGCCTTGTGAGGAAACAGTAAATGGCTATGAGGTCCCCCCTCAGTCTCCTCCAGGCTGAACAGACCGAATGACTTCAGCCTCTCCTCATATGATTTCTCCTGTAAACCCTTCACCAGCCTTACGGCCTCCTCTGGACACTCTCCAGTAGTTTGATGTTCTTTTTATACTGTGGTGCCCAAAACTGCACACAGTACTCGAGGTGGGGCCAGTGCAGAGTAGAGCAGGACAATCACCTCCCTCGACTAGCTGGCAATGCCGTGCTTGATGCACACCAGGACATGGTTGGCTCTCTTGGCTGCCAGAGCACACTGTTGACTCATGTTCAACTTGCCGTTGACCAGAACCCCCAGGTCCCTCTCTGCAGGGCTGCTCTCCAGCCTCTCAGATCCCAGTCTGTATGTGTATCCAGGGTTGCCGTGTCCCAGGTGCAAAACCCAGCACTTGCCCTTGTTAAACCTCAAGCAACTGGCAATTGCCCAGCTCTCTAATTTGATCCCTCTGCAGGGCCTCTTTGCCTGCAAGAGTGTCAACAGCTCCCTCCAGTTTTGTGTTATCAGCAAACTTGGTTAGTAAACCCTCAAGTCCTGCTTCCAGGTCGTTTATGAAGATATTAAACAGTACTGGCCCCAAGATGGATCCCTGTGGAACCTCACTAGTGACTGTTTGCCCCCTTTCACTATGGTTGAACCCCTTTCACTATGACCCTTTGAGTCTGACTCATCAGCCAATTGTTCACCCACTGCATTGTGTGTTTATCCAGCTGAATGCTGAACACTTTGTTTAGGAGGATACCATGAGAGACAGTATCAAACGCCTTGCTAAAGCCCAGAAAGATTACATCAACTCTTTTTCTTTGGTTGACCAGGTGGGTAACCCTGTCATAGAAGGAAATTAAGTTTGTCTTCCCTTTAGAAACCTGTGCTGGCTGGGACCAATGACTGCATTGTCTTTCAGGTGTTCTTCAGTAGCTCCCAGAATAACCTTCTCCATAATCTTACCAGGCACTGAAGTGAGACTGACAGGCCTGTAGTCACTGGGGTCATCTTTGCTGCCCTTCTCGAAGACTGGGACGACGTTTGCCAGCTTCCAGTCAACTAGTACCTCTCCAGATTCCCAAGAGCATTGAGAAATCATTGAGAGAGGTCTCTCAATGACATCAGCCAGCTCTTTAAGTAGCCTTGGATGAATCCCATTAGGCCCCATCTTGTAGGGGTCCAGCTGGAATGGCAGATCCCGCACAAGTTCGGGGTTGATTGGGAATTTATCATTTGCGCAGTCTTGGTCCTCTGGCCATGGGCTCTGGGTGATCCCTGCTGAGCTGATGGTGAGATGTTGAACCCCCAGCTGCACCACTCAAGTGTTAGAATCGCAAAACAGTTTATACTGCTGTAAATCCAAATTGCGAAAAATGGAGAAAACAGCTGAATCCAAAGAACTCCTAAAAGACCTTAATTTTAATAAAAGGTCAAATTCTGCCACCAAACATATACACTTTAACAATTTTAATAAGGAAAATGAAGCCATAGTCTACATGACATATTATTAGCAAAATTCTCTATAATGAGAAGTACAAAAAAACAAACAAAAGTGAGGATTTCAATGTCAAGAGCAAAAAACCCTATATCTGAATTAGCATTTACTCATTACTAATATGCATATGAATCAAAAAAGATGCACATATAACAGGTGATGGCAGTGTTTACACATTTCCATATATGAAAATAACAGTGCTGAATTAGCATGCATGAACAGTATCTGATCCAGGAGGAGTCTGGGAGGAACGTATATCAGGAATTAAAGGAAGGATAAATTTTTGTCAGATTCAGCAACTCAGCACTAGTATCTACATCATGGTGGGAGGGGAAGAGTATGAAGATCAGGAGAGTGGGGGGAAAAAAATGATTTGCTGAGGAATAGGCCTTTGCAAACACCTTTGGTGGTGTGTGTACCAACAAACGCATTCCTTACTTTTACCTAGTAATATGTTAAAAAAGAAAATGTGCTTAACTACAAGACATATGTGATGAAGCCATAAGCTGTCTCTCTCCTGAGATCTCACCAAAGCTGACAGCCTGAGTTAACAAAAGCAAAGTTTCCTATGTGTTTGGAGAAGAGACAGCTTAGGAGTAGCTTGGTTTTGGTGACAGTCGGAGGCCAATTCAAAAAGAAAGATAAGAGAGTCACTGCCACAAAGATGGCAGTTTAAAGAGCAAGGAGAAAAAAAGGAATACCAATGACAGACAAAAGATAACAGAAGTGGCAAATGACTTTTGAACAAACCTGGAATTAATAGCACTTTGAAATGAAAAAAACCCTCCTCCAAATGATTTTTATGTTGTGAGAAGGCCCTTTAAATGAGTGTATTTAAAAGAACAATAGGTGCAGAGAATCCTGCTCTTCGCTCCTCGTGCACTGAAACTGCTTCCAGTCTCTTCACCTGGATATACAGTAATTCTCTTTAATTAATTCCTGAGTGTTCAGTGAGAACTAGGCACTACTGTGAAGAGACCACACCGAGAAGTACTTGTGGGCTTAAGGGAGAAATACGTAAGCTTGACCCGCTACTAGAGTGCCTAAACTAGGTACTGATGTATTTAAATAAGAGTTACGCTTTTCAGTAAGAGTTGAGCATACCTACAGCACTGAAGTCCAGGTTATTCTAGAGATTAAAAGTACTGCTAAATACAAAGAGAACAGGTATCAAAGAGACCAGCATTAATCCTTATCACTATTAGAGTACCAGCATTCTAACAATAAAAACCAAGCTGCTTCCTTGCACTAAATGCTTATGTACCTCATAAGTGAGAGCCACAGTGTGGCGAACAGTGGTAAAGCTAGTGATAACATAAAAAAATAATTCCATAATGTTACTTAGTTATAAGGTGAGTTTAATCTTAAAACTTCAATAGTGCCACCACCTTGGTCCTAAACTTTAAGTCATGAAACAAAAATCCACATTAAACCCTGGCTGACTGCAGGCAAACAGAGCTTTGATTCAATATAAAATAGGCCACATTTCAAAGACAATGAACTCCAAGTTCTTTTTAATAGGCATGAGAGAAACAACTGCAGACACACATCATCTAATGCTCTGAAACTCACTGCAATTCCCCAGAAGACAAACATGTTATACTCAGTGTACCAACCTAATCCAAAATGAAGAGTTGCATCTGACTGTCTTTGTTACAACCTATTTTGAGCTGAATTGACAGAAGGAACCAATAATCTAATGGTAATTTTCAGTGACAAAAAGATTAGTATAAACTAAATTTTAAGAAAGCAATCTTCCAGCTCTTCAAGGACTTAAGTCTGTAGACTCCCTGGGGAACGGTCCCTAGGGACGAGGGAGCAGAATACAGCTGGCAGATACTTAAGGATGCTTTCCAGAGAGTGCAAGAGTGCTCAGTCCCCAGATGCAAGAAATCAGGTAGGGAAGGGAAGAGACCAGCGTAGCCGAGTTGAGACCTGCTGGTCAAACTGAAGAGCAAGATGGAACTGCACAGGCAGTGCAAGCAGGGACAGGTAACCTAGGAAGAATACAGGGATGCTGTGCAGTCAGGAAGGCCACAGCTCAGCTGGAGCTGAACTTGGCAGGTGAAGCAAAGAATAACAGGAAGGGCTTCTACAGGTATATCAACCAGAAAAGGAAGGTTAAAGAAAGCAGATGAACGAAAATGGTGACCTTGTATCAACAGACAAGGAGAAGGCTGAAGTACTCAACAACTTCTTTGCCTCAGCCTTCACTGACAGCCACTCTCCTTTCCCCTCCTGGGTCAATGGACAACAAGATGGGGATCATAGGGGTAAAATCCCTCCCACTGTAGGGGAAGATTAGGTTCATGAGCACCTGAGGAACATGAACATGTGTAAGTATATGGGACCTGATGAGGTACAACCCAGAGTCCTGAGGGAACTGGCTGATGTGGTTGCCAAGACAGTCTCCATAACATTTGAAAATGGCAGTCAAGGGAGGTCCCTGGTGATGGAAGAAGGGCAACATTGTGTCCATTTTTTAAAGGATGGAAAGGATGACCCTGGGAATTACTGACCTGTCAGCCTCACTTCTGTGCCTGAAAGATCATGGAACATATCCTCCTAGAAGCTATGCTAAAGCACATGGAGGACAGAGAGGTGACTCGAGACAGCCATTGGTTGGATGGTCACATTCAGAGAGCAGTGGTCAATGACTTGATGTCCAGATGGAGACTCGTGACGAGCGGCGTCCCTCAGGGGTCCGTACTGGGACCAGTGCTGTTTAATATTTTCACTGATGATACACACAGTGAGTGCACCTTCAGCAAGTTTGCAGATGACACCAAGCTGAGTATGGCAGTTGTCACAAGAAGAAGGATAAGATGTCATCCAGAGGAACCTGGACAAGCTGGAGAAATGGGCCTGTGTGAACTTCATGAGGTTCAACAAGGCCAAGTACAAGGTCCTTCACCTGGGTCAAGGCAATCTGCAGTTTCAATACAGGATGGGGTACGATATGATTGAGAGCAGCCCTGTGGAGAAGGACTTGAGGGTGCTGATTGATGAGAAACTCGACATAAGCTGGCAATGTGCGCTCACAGCCCAGGCGGCCAACCGTGTCCTGGGCTGCATCAAAAGAAGCGCAACCAGCAAGTCAAGAGAGGTGATTCTGCCCCTCTACTCCACTCTCGTGACACACATTTCCCCCCCCCCCCCCCCCCTCCGCCCCGGAGTACTGTGTCCAGTTCTGGAATCTCCAACATAAGAAGGATATGGAACTGTTGGAGAGGGTCCAGAGGAGGGCTACAAAGATGAGCAGAGGGCTGGAGTACCTCTGCTATGAGGACAGGCTGAGAGAGAGTTCAGCTTGTTCAGCCTGGAGAACATAAGGCTCCAGAGAGACTTCATAGTGGCCTTCCAGTACCTGAAATGGCTACAAGAAAGCTGAGGAGGGACTTTTTACAAGGGCAAATAGTGACAGAACAAGGGGGAATGGCTTTAAATCAGAAGGGGGAAGATTTCAATTAGACATGAGGAAGAAATTCTTCACGATGAGGGTGGTGAGACACTGGCACAGGTTGTTCAGGCAAGCTGTGGATGCCCCCTCCCTGAAGTGTTCAAAGTCAGGTTGGATGAAGCCTCAAGCAGCCTGGTCTGATGGGAGGTGTCCCTGCCCATGGCAGCAGGGTTGGAACAGGATGGGCTTTAAGGTCCCTTTCAACAGAAACCATTCTGTGATTCTATAAACACTCATGTACAACTTACGCTTGCATTTCTTTATTACACTTCAACATAGCACTTAAATTTGCACATCTGTAGCTTAAATAATATCTAGAAGCATTTTTTAATTGGGCCCTAAGGCAGCCCCGATGAGTAGAGAAGGCCTGTATCTAGACACAAAAGACAATTATATTGTAGACTATTTCCCAGACCAGTACCATTCTTAACCTCATTTTCAAAATAGCAACAATGGCCTCAACTAAATCACACACCTGCCTGTTACACATCCACAAACTTTTTGCTGTTTAATATTCAAAGCTTCCTCATATTGTCATGGACTATTTCAAGTAGAAAATTTTAATGCCCATGTCATGAGAAAGAAATTATCTCAAGACTAGTATTTTTTTTTTCAGTGTGACATGGAAAGTAATTACAAGGTATTATTTATGCCTTTAAAAATTGCTAATCTTTGCAAGACAAGAACAACCTTTCAAATATACCACAGAAGAGTAAATAAGTGTTTTCAAACTCTATTTACTAAGCACATGGGAAAAAAAAAGAGAGAAGAAAAGATATAGTAAAAAGGGACATAAACAGCTCTGCTCTGCTCTACTACCTACCAGGTCACTTGATATACCTGCACTATTGTTTTTGTCACAGCTGTTTTAGAGTGTTTAACCTTAAAAAATACATCCTGAGTAAGGAACAATTCATGTTTGCATTGCCTAGGATTAAGGTAGGAATCAGAAGCTCATGACTATCATCCTGGCCTGCATATATGCTCACATTTCAAAATACAGTATTTTTAGATCTACACTCAGTAGAAAGCTAGAGTCATTCTATTTTTTTCAGTGCCTCTGGATTTACATCTCAGAGCAGAAACTGTCTCTCAGTCTTGGTTTATCTGAGGCAGAGGGGGGACGTTGGAGGAAAAGTCACATACAGGCTTAGATTTTTTTGGAAGTCCCAGAATCAGCAAAGTACTTTTGTGGAAATGCTATGGGCACTTCAGTATTGCACAGTACAGAGCTGTGCAGGCCTGGGAAGCAGATCAGGCCCGGGAAGCAGATTAGCCCTCCTATGTGATGCTGCACTGAGGCTACAACTACACCTGTAATTAAAAAAACCCTCAATCTCGGGTGGCGGTAAATCTGGAGTAAGAAGTTGTATATGCCCTGCAACAGAATTTTTTCCCACTTTTGTTCCCCCCACTATGCAATCTGTGCATGTAGGTTTATTCTGAGATGCCTTCAAATAAGGGCAGTTCTTTACCTAAAGCTCTTCCTGAGCTGCTTTACAGCACAACAAAGGTAACAGTAAACAGGAGTAATCAGTCAGAAACAAGAGGTCAAAGGTTAGGTCTTCTTACGTCTTTATCACCATAGCCAGCATCTCACAGAAGAAGCTTTAAGATTTCACACACTTCCAGGTAATTCCTATCCAGCTGCACAGCACCAGAAGTAGCAGCCTAGCACTGCAATTCTTTCCTTAGGCCAGGTTCTGACAAATTGCCTGTAGTACAGTTGTACACAACCCTTCACTGACCCATACAAACAGAAATACTGCACAAAATTAAAGCAGTCTGCTACAGATTCTCCCTATCTTCCTCTGCGTGGTCAGTCAGATGTTTTTCTCTCATTTAATTGCGTCACATTTCATGTGTGGGGCACAATTGTGTAAGGGATATGCGACATCCATGCCTGTGTATGCAATAAACATATTTCAGTAAACATGTGTAAGAGCACCTTGCACTCCAGTTTCTTACGCTCTTAGCACTTAGCATGCATATATCACCACAAACCACAATCTGAACAGAATCAAAATACCCTTTATAAGCTGAAAAGTATTATGTTGGGAACAAAGTTTCGTCTAGATGCTTTAACAGTCTAAGATAGCTTGCACATCCAGTAATCTCTAATAGTAACAAACAGCAGGTATTATCTTGCTTACAGTACAGTACAGTAGGTACGCTGTTTCAGGAGACATTTGGAAAAGCTTTTGATGGTTCAATTACAATGCTTTTTAGATCAAAATGTACTCTGTAATTTCTTCTCTTTTAGCATGGCTTCAAAATGACTCAATTTTCTGACAAATACTTATTTAACACTTTTGCTTTATAGAAAAATCAGTAAGAAAAAGAGAAAAATACTGATGCAGATCCATAATAAGAGTAAGGTGCATAGTCTTTCAACTCTTTTGGTTGCTTTCTGCTAGCTCCAAACATTTTCATTTATTGGCTGCCCATTTTTGTATCATGGATGTTTTGGGTAGGTGTAATTCTTATCTATTTTTAATACAGTGAGAGTTTAAGAGATATATTAAAAAGGATTAAACACTTAAAAAATAATGGCTCTGCAAAAACCTGCTTCTGGTCTTGCCATATTCAATGTTTTGAAGATAATTCAGAAAGTATCTTCAAAAAGTTGGGGGGAAAAAAATCAGTAGTTCTTTTTCCCACCCCTAAATCACATGAAATTATTTCACATTGCTTAAAATATAAGAAAAATACATGATAAGCATTAATTTAGTCAAAAGAAACCCAGACCTAGGCTAAAAGCTTATGATCTAGATAAAGAAAATTCAGTTACTTAAACCAACAGCTGGAAAGATGCGTTGGTTGTACAACACGAAACATCAGCCTGCTAATCTATAAGGTACCAGCCTAGGAGCAGGAATAGTTAAGTAATGATATGCCAAAAGGGATCAATGAAATTATCAACACTCTTTCTTGAGTTTTTATAGCCTGTCTCTGTTCTGGATTCAGATGTTGGAAAGTGGCTGGCAGTGGTAGCACCTAAATACACACAAACAATTCCCTTTTTATCTATTCTATCCAACTTTCTGGCTGAATCAAGAGGCTACAGAGCAAGGCATCCCTCTTTCTTGATTGAGGATTAATCCAAGAAAGATAAAAAGTGGTAAACTCTGTATTACACATAGTAGAAATTAATAAACTCATTTTACCTAGGTTTACCCTTAGGCCCACCAATGCCGCTTTCCTAGCTGCAGTCATACAGTTTCAGCCAGAAAGGCGGACCACGCTCTCAGCTGGACTACTTGACAGTTCTATCATTATCATTAGGGCATGGTCCTGGGAAACGTGGCTTTGAGTCCACTTATGTTGTGATGGAAACAATGCAACTTACTATGAATTCTCTAAGCAAGCCTCTCAACTTCCTACACTGCTAAATAATTGCGAGCACTGTTGACTCTCCTTCAGCCACAGCTTTGAGAGAAAACAGCCATATTTTCCCTATTTTGGGCTAAGCTCGCTGAAGTGATAGGCTCCAAGCATATCATTTTACTACTCCCTGCAGCAGAACCTGAGGTTTGCAAATAGTATTGGCACTTGGATACTGAGCATGGGAAACACCCACCTTGTATGCCAAAAATAAGTTGAAAAATAAGAAATTTTTTTTGTCTTTGTTGAAAAATACTCAAATTTTCTACCTTCAACAGAGTCTGTTAACAACAAGCTTATATGTTCTCCTGAATTAGGGTCATAATTTGATTATGTGCTGCATGAGGTCAATCTGGCAGTTGATTTTAAAATGCTTCCATAAAACATCCACAAATGTAGAATTATGTAATTAAGATATTTTAGACCATTTAATGAGGCTGCAAAATTGTACTACAGTAATTTGTCACTTGGAAGTTTGTGTTGTTGGACTTAAGATTACTAAGGCAGCTGCCTTAATGGAGCAGGGGGACAGAAAAAAAAGCATCTTTGTGAGAAAAACACAACCTTCTCAACGTTTTACTTAACAGCAATTTTTCTTTAATATCTAGAGTAAACAAAAACAGAGTAGGATACCATATACTATACAGGTTTTATCAGTATTCGCAGTAGATGACCTCTATTATCCACTAGCATATTCAAACATCAGAAACACTACCAAAATGTTCACATGACACAAAGCACACACATGTATTCTGCTCCTGCTTTGGTTACCACATGTGCACACGTTAGTGCCAGCAGGCACGTGACATACGTCACAAGATCTCTCAATTGGGCATTTTAGCACTACCTTTTTTTTTTTTAAGATAATTATGCCAGAGTAACATGACTTATTTTTGCAATTTTGTCCCTCACAGTTCTTTCTTGAAGAAATCTGTAGTTAACAAGTGCTCCAGGGCATACAATTTATGTAAAAGTGTCCAGAATCATAAAATAATGCTGACCACTGAGTGCTATAGCAGAGGAACACGGCTATGAGCACTGTTTTTGAGTGTGACTACTCAGATGCTGCATGTTTCTATTTTTATGAATTTATCTGGTCAGCCAAATTTCTATTTCCTGTGCTACGCTGCACTTATCTGACTGGTATTAGGTGGGCTTGCTTTCCATAAAGAGGGGAGAACACAGAACATGGTAGGACTATAAAGACAAGGAAAATTAATATTTCAGCTTTGATGTTTCAGCAAATATGTATAGTTACTTACAGAAAAAATATAATCTTTGCTTTGTGGTCAAATATACTCAATCAGAATGTACACATTACTGATGGACAGAACCACGTCAGTGTTCCTACATGGGACTGGGAGGTTATGGACATTAACCTAAAAAAAGATAACACCCAAATAAGTGAACATGAGGGGGAGTTGTAAGTGCAGAATGAGAGAGGCACAAATGGCACCATATGAATCCCTTGAAATGGCCCAATTTCCTCATGATTTCCATGAAATATACTCTCTCAGTTCAACTCCTCAAGTTAAAAAGAGATCCAACTACAGAAAGAACCCTGAGTTTATTATACAGCCAAGAATTATGAGTCCTAATTACTACCTCAGCTACTCAGCTGTAATATACCTTGCAAGTGAGACCAATACGCAGTGATACATGCAGAAAGCCTGCAGTTCATCCACATTTTATTTACATTCCACACTGGAGCTAGTGATCATGTGCAGTGAGGATATAAAAACTGGTAAGTGTTTAAATAGAGAATTTAAAAATATATAGTGTGAACAAGACATACAATTCTGCTATCAACCTTGTGTGCATGCTCAGCAGACAAATAAAGACATCAATAAAAAAGGCACTCAAAGGTACACAGTAGAAGATGAGAACCAGTAAGATCATTTATGATACAGTGTCTAAGGAACAGTTCTGCTTTTGCAGATTTTAGCTTTGGATGAACCTCCAGTACAGGTTTCAGTCACAAGTGAAGAGCGCTGAGCTGCTGCCTGGGGCAGTGACAGCAGCAGTGGTCACTGGGCTGCCTGACTGAAGGAACCTGCATGACCAATCTGGCATTGAACAGTGTTTGAGGAGTGAGTCAGCAATGCCTGCTTGATGGGAAAAGTAGATTTGGAGCACTCTATATTAACAACACTTCAGAGGTGAATTGTCAATTGTGGAAGAGCAAGGAGAGGACAAGAGTCCTAAAATACTCCTAGTGTCCAATATGAGAGCAAGACCCGGGGAGAAAGAATTCGTCTGCATAGAATTAGTCTGTATTTTGAAAACACATTCTTCATATGCAGATGGTGACAGTAAGCACAGTATCCTGTTTTTTACTTTCTAAACTTCTTTCCTCTTCCACATGTAATCAATAAGAAATTAATGGAAAGGTCCAACACTACACATATCTTGTCATTTGGTCTATGAAGCAGAGCAGCAATGCCTGCAGCAACACAAATGAGACAACTAGAAGTCCTTCGAAGTCACACATAAACAAGATCTTCCAAAATCATTTGTAGCAGAATGGTCTCCTAATGAAAGCAATCCGCAAAAGCCTAAGAAAAAGCAAATCAAAATGAAAAGTCATGGGCAAAATGTAAAGAAATACAATGCAACAGCAAATTAAGAAAGAAGTTGGTCATGTTTCTACCATCTTAGCTGGGCCTTTACTGAAACGTACTTAGAATTGTCTTTCTGGAGATTAAATTTACCTCATGTAACACTATGAAGGATGCTTGTTTTAACAGAAAAGTAAGATAAACCAATCTTATACAACCCTCAGCGTGAAAGGTATTTGCGATTCCTTTCTTCACTGGGGATAAACATGGTCTACATGACTAACTGTGAATTTTAAATGGCTGATATCACATGGAACCTACTCATAATAAACAGCCAACATGATATGTTTAGATTACTTTAGATGGTAGTGAGCACTTACCATTAAAAGAGCTAAATATTCAATAGTTAAGAAACCCAAACCACTGTTATCACTGTTTTTGAATGGGTGAATATTATTTTAAATTTGCAGATACAATCGCTATAGCACAAGATTTGGTATGGCATTTGAAAAGTCTGTAATTTTGTCATTAAATATTTTCTGACAGGAGTTATTCCAAATGCAGCATCCAATTTGAGAAACAATTTAAGGGTATGCTCAGTATATATAACTGCCTAGTATTAAGTATTCTGTGCTTACAATTGTCTTTCTGTTTGCAGTATTCTGCAGTTCCCACTACTATAGAATAGCTACAGTATTTTCAAGTCAAACCCCATAAATGAGGCCTGTGACACAGAGGATTAGATCAGAATCACCAAATTTAGGGTTAAAACAGGACTAATACAGAACTTGAGTAAATGAGTTTAAAGAAACAATCCAGGAAGTCTGCACAACCAGTTACCTACCCCTGGAGGAAGTAGGAATTCAGCACCTCCCTGTTTATCTTGGAGGTTCCCTAGGCAATTTCACCTGTGCAGAACTACCTTCCATCTGAGGAAAGAGGCAACTAGCTTTTACCTGAGCAATACTGCTCTCCAGTAACAGCAGGAAAATCTAAGCCCCTAGAGAGGCTAGATCAATTAGGTATGCTCAGAGTACTCCTTACACATCTCAGTAAGACTGAACTCAGCATAAGCCACTGTCACTAGGGCCACTTTCACTAAAAAAAAGTTAAATACTTAAATTCCCAGATAAGAGCCCTCTCATCCCACTGGTCGCTAGCTCGAAAGGACAAACTCCCCCTAAAAATAAGAAATATATTGCAGATTGTAACTGTCTCAACTGCAAACCTGAAGTCAATTCATACAGAGTAATAGTTTTGCATTTTTGCACAGTTACTAATAAGTCAGGCCCAAATGAGTGAGAAAGTATTTCTAGCAAGGCAGAACAGTTCCACAGTTCCCAACCTGGTCAACAAAACCTGTTAAATTTTGAACACGAGTTTCCTCTGGCAGTTGAAGACTTTTTCTCTCTGCTGCTTCACTGATCCCACCTCAACACCTCCTCTATTTAGTGTGAAAGATTCTGTACTGAGGGCAACTCATCCAATCCTACCCAAGGTACTTATCAAAAACCCATTTTCTGTTCAGAAGTCTTCAGACTTCCAGTCACTGGGAATGCTGCAGGCATGATTTGGGTTTAGACACTCCAAAGAGAAAAAACAACTCTTCTGAAACACATCAGAAAGTTGTCTTTAATTTTTCCTCTACTTTCGAAGTGCCAAGATGTGCATGTACCCAAGTACGCACTTAGATTATCAGACATGAAACACCAGCTGAGATCCAAAGAATCAAGAACCCTTACTCCATAGATTTCACTGAGAATATCTATATCTAAGTAATGAGGCCTTTAAAATTCTACTTTACACCTCATTTCCCTCTCCTGCTCGAAGGGATTTTCCCTACTGATTTTAATGCAAATGGAATCAATTAGTATTTCACAATACATCCAGTTATTTTACTCTCAGAGAAATGATTTCTATTGACAGGGGTACAACTCGCACTACAATATTTTGCTTTATTAAGCTGCCAACGTTAGTTCCATAGCTTTGGATACACAGAAATAGGTGGAAAAATTAATTTTTAAGGAGGACGTAGTGATAATCTATCTTTTGCTTTTCCACAGGCCAAGGACAACGAACAGCCTCAAGCACAGAGATTTACAGTTCCTATTTTACCACCCAAAGTCATCTACCATGATTTAAGGCACTTCTATGCAGAAGATACCACAAGAAGATTGCCTTCATTTTCATAGTTTATTTTCATAGTTCCCCTCTCAGAGAGGGAACATTTCAAGCAATGGCTACCTTGCCTTCCACCAGACAAATGAGTTTCACTGTGATGATCTTTTTCAGACGTATAACCCATGAATTTTAAACTGGTTGTAAAAGTCCATAGAAACCCAGTTTAGCATCTTCCATCTGTACTGATTTAAACACTTCTTGAACAGCACCAATAATAGCTGTGATATGTCCTTTCCCTTGGCTCCCCTCCTCCCTCCTGCTTACATTTGCTAATCATTTTGACGACACAGGAACACTTCAGTACTTTAACAAGAAAACTGAATATGTCAATGTTTTCTGTAGGTAATTAGTGGAGGAAATACATACAACTGACCACAAACTGATTTTGTATGATTTCATACCAGAACAGAGTTTCACTGTCTAAAATGATGAATAAGCTATGCAGATTGCTATATAGTCCTGCTGTGAAAGAAAAATGGTTTCACAATAAATTAAGAGAAAATTTTGGATTTTTTCCTCTCTCATAAGGTGCATTAGTAACACGAATTAAAAATAATGTCTCTGAGAATGTAAAAATAAAGGATATTTCTCTCAGTGGAATTAAGACTTTAATACTGAGCCTTTGATCTGAATTACACAGTATTCTTTAAATCCAAGAGCACAAAATTTCAGACTTTTGTAAATAACCTGGAGCTTGCTAGCACAAATCTGTCAACCAACAAATCCCTCTTCATCTCTTCAAAGGTTGCATTTTTAAAGGTCATTAGATGGTCAGCTCACACACTAGCTTTACAGATCATGTAAATATAAGAGACAAAGAAATATTATATAAAACCTCCTTTCCCCAAGTCAAGCAGCAATGCTCCTTAAGAGCGTATCATCCCTCATGTAAATCAGACAACCTGCATGTAGGTAATATCTGCAGGTAATAATGGCAAGATTGTTGCTTCCACTGGATACAGCAGTCCAATGCTGCTTTTGCTGTGCGTGGACAAGTCCTACTGATGTAAACAGTGGCTCAGGAAGTGCCAGTGGGTCTATAATAAAGGAATATTTTTATTTCTTTGAAGAAAAAAAAACCTCAAAAACCTTGATTCCTGCATGAGTCCCCATTTTGCCTGAACACAGGTTGAAACATGAATGATCCTTCCTGATGGATAGTCAAGGCATTGGAAATGTCTCAATTTGAGAAAGGATCAACTTCAAGTTGATTACATGTTTATTTTTAAAGTTGTGTATAAATGCTGTACAAAGAATGCTTGCTCAAGAGAGCTAAGTGAAATCATGAATTAGATCAACCATGTGTATACTTAAAAATCTGCACTTTAGTGTGGGGTATTGTAATAAACTCCCACTTCTAGTCAGCTCTGTCCTGAGACAGAAACGGTCCCCCCTCCAGGGACTGCTGTTTGCGTTCTAGTACCTCAACTGAAAAACTCCATTCCATAGTCTCCATTTTCAAGAAAAAGATGTCAATTAAATGAAAAATTAATGCTAACACCAAAAGTAAATAAATTAAAAAAACCTCTAAATCTAGCCATACATTTAAACAAACTTTGAGATACAGGACAATTTCTGTAACACTGAAGTGCAACCATGTTTGTGTGGGTCATTTCACTTTAGCCAAGATCTCACTCAAGCCTGTCCTCAACACTATGTGGGAGGTTTACGCTAATGAGCTTTTTCTGAAGTTTAAATTCTAGCAACACATCAACAGCTGTTACACAACATCAAGAAATATGACCTGTGCTGATTTATGAAAGCCAGTCTGGTTCTATTTTCAAGCATCTGAATTAACAGATATTTTCCCTTATAAAATTACTTTACATCAGAAAAGTAAATGTTTTAGTTAAGAACAAATAAATACAAAGATGCATCATGCTCTGAAAAGCCAGAGCTATTTTACAGTTGGCATTAACTTTTTGGTAAGCCAGGTGCAGGGGAAGAACAAAAAAAAAAATCATTTTACAGAAAAAGTACATTCCTTTCCTGAGCTTGTTTCAAAGGAAATCAAGTGATCTGAATTATTTTCTCATAAAACATAGACCATCCAGCTCAACAGCCAGTCAAGTCTCATTTCCATTCTTGGCTTTTGTTAACTTGCAGTAATAAAGCTTCCTGGCTCTCATAGCATCATCTGAAGGAAAACCCACAGAATTTAAGCCTTTTAAATTCTTTGAAAATTTTTCAGCTAACAGAATTTTTCTCTAAAGCAAAAGGAAATAAAAAAGTGAGAGAAAATAAAAAATGAAAATGAAAAAGTTAAAACCAGGACCAGTCAAAGCATGCATGTATTCATGCATCAAGCTTCAGGAAGAATCAAAACATAGTGTAACTCTGGTTAATCTCATAATTGCAAGAGGCTTTTATCCATGGCTGTTAAATAATACGATCCAAGTCGCCTCTCCAAGATTAAGTGTATAAAGTTACCATGCAAAGTCACTGAAGGGTATGTTACATCATTTATATAAAGAAGAGAAAGATCATTTTTAGTAATTATCCTTGCAAAGGAATTACTGTTGTTTCTTTAACACAAAAATATATTTACTATCACAATATAAATGCATTCATTTGGAACACAGCAACTGTCAAACTTCGACCTTTTACTCCTGTAAATGCCTAATCTGATACACTGTTTTAAAACAAGTAATCAAATTGTTTTTCTGATATTAAAGATCATTATTGTTGCAGAGGAAAAAATAAATAATCAGCAATGAACTGAATAATGTAAGGAATAGATGCCTCACGGACAAGTCACATCACATTTACACGCACTCTAAATGAGAGTTTATCCTGTGGCACCTAAGTAGCTGCAAATACACCATCAGGAAAGCCAGGATCATCTTTATTCTTCATTGAGCTCAAGGCTTACTGTTATAAAGATGCTTTTCATATTCAAAGCCCAATCTACCTGGATAATATTTGCAGAAGAGATAAAGGGATCTAGGTTCCCTACTAATGTTCAATTAATTTTTTGCTCCCTGAGGGGGAAAAATAATAAATAAAAAATTGTGGAGAGAAGTAATACAGGGGAAAAACAGAAGGGGCAGTCACTGCTGCAGCCACATCTAGAATTGAGGAGTTCCTGGTCCCCATGCCATGCTGAAACACTGGATCTGGGTCTCTTGCAGTAAAGATGGGTGTATAAGATTATTATGCAGCTCTATACATTTCATGTCAAGGCATAGAACTACTGAACACAAATTTCAGCTACTACATTAAAACATTCATTGAAACAAAAGACGAACACATCTGCAACTTATAAAGAGAAGCAAGATTTTGTTGTAACAACCTCAAACAAGATGAAGAAAACCTCTTTCCACTTAGTACAGGGACTGAATTTAGTTTTCTATACAAAACAGACAGTAACCTGTTTTTCATAAAAACGATCAAGATGTTAGTTTGAAGTCATATGTGTAGGCACTCCAGAACCACGAGATTTCACCCCCTACTACAGCCTGAGCACAGCAAGATGTCAAAGGGTTAAGTGCCTTAGCACAGACAGGCAGACAGGCACACATCCAACCTTGTCCAACCTTGCCATTTTCTACCCTACACTTGGACACAGGAGGTTCTCATCTCTTCCACAAATTATCAGACATGCTGCCTGTAGGCCCCTGTCAAAAAGTATCTGTCAGAGGTGCAATTTCTCCTCCTCAGAGGTGTACAACAGTGCCCAACTCTAACAGTCCAGTCTAGAGTCAGCATTGTGGTAGGACTAGAATATTTTGAATCAGTTACTGGATGGAAGAATTTCAGTTATCAAGATGAGAATTTTATTCATTAGAAAGTATATGCACATGCATCACTATTGCCATTCCATCTGCAAACTCATCCCAGAAGAATAGTAATGCTAGTGGCATTTGTATAGCATTCAACCCTGCAGGAGCTGGAATGTGGGAGAAAACATCAAATTCTGAAAGCCTCCAACTAAATCAAAAGGTTCTGCACATCATCTCATGCATCCCACCAAATCTGATCAGATTCAAAAGCCACTCAGCTTACAGAATCAGTACTTTTTAAGCCCCTGTAGCACTTCAACAATCATTGCTATCGTCCTTTTTTAAACATAACATCTCTCTTACATGTGCAAATTGATCTTGAACCTACATCTAGGGGTACAAACTGGTGAATCAGTTACTAAGTACGGAAAATTTCACAAGTAGTTTTCTTAGCAGAGAATTAATATTTTGCCAGGCTGCATTTTTTTTCTTTAAAGCAAATTTGAGTCCAGAGTGCAAAATGGGTATTGTGTATGATTCAAAGCTATAAAAACTCCAAGAATACATTGAGTGACATTATATCTGCTGTCAAAATCCATAATACATTAGTAAATAAAACTGTGAGCTGGCTGTAGTAGACTCCATGCTATACAGAAGACAACATTGAATCAAGTTGACTAATTTCCCTTTACCACTCTGTTGTCTTGTAGAGAAAGTAGCCCAGCTCCAACCTTTAATTACCTAAGTAGTGCTTTCTAAACTTAGTTGCCCTGAATATCCACAGATTAAAGCAGTTCTGGAGATGATCCCAGATAGTCTTTCCACGTAAGAACTCCCCCATCAGGTGCTATTAGTAATCAATCCTGGACAACCAAATAACTATAGTAAACCCATACAGAATTGATTAACCCACAATTGATTAACTTCAAATCTAAAGTACTTGTTCTGCATTGAAAAGTCAGTTACAGCCTGGACAAAGGCCCCCCTGATGCCCCGACTCCCAGTCAAATAAAAAAAATCCTAAATATTGAAAAACCTTTGAGTCAGGCACAAGCACAGATTTGCTCACACATGAGAAATACTGATGAACTCCTTTGTTCCTTCCAAGCAAAAAAAAGAGATGTTCATTTTACCCCAGCTATGGAAAAGGACTGTTAGTATTTTATACAGGGGTCCCAATCTATCAACATAGCAGAGACCACCGAATTCCCTAGCCATAATTTTTCATCTCCATTCTCTGTGGATAGCAACTGGCCCACAGATGGGCCAGCCAGACATCTCCTCACCCCCTCATGGGAGGAAAAGATCTATTCATTTCAAGGTTCTTCCATTGATCCTTCTCCCTCTAAGTAGAGGAGAAGGAGAAATTATATTTGCTCTGTCATGTAGTATTCAGCTGCCTGGTATAACTGGCTGGGAAGTGGTAACCACTTTACTTCCTAGAGGCAAGCTGGATACTTCAATTGACAACTCTTTGGTACCGCTGTAAATCAAAAACATTCAGTATACTGAAGCAGTTCTGGGCATATCCTTACTAGTAACTTTTCTTTGTGTCCCATGTTAGTCTTTGTAAAAAACACACAGTGAGGTAAAAAACAATCTCTATTGTGAAAAGCTACATTTCTCATGAAAAAAAGCACAATAAAAGAGTTGAGTTATTACAAGCTTATCAGGAAGGGGAATAGAGAGGTGATGGTGGTAGTGACAGGTTCAGGCACAATGAACTGAGTATGGCTACTACTTATGATTATGGGGCAAAAAATGTAGCTTAGATACTGGCCCTCTCAGCAGACTTCGAGCAAGTCACTATGCCTTTTTAAGTCATCCTTTTTCCTTTTCCATTTCCATTAGGCCCTCTTAGGGACTGCCACTGCATCTCACAACAAAGACAGGCAACAATATAGCTCTACGGGGACCTTCCTCTTCTCCCTCTACCCTCGTAGACTCATAGAATCATTAAGGTTGAAAAAGACCCCTAAGATCAAGTCCAACCTCAGCTCAACACCACCATGCCTACTAAACCATGTCCGAAAGTACCAGTACCACATCTACATGTTTTTTGAACAACTGCAGGGATGGCGACTCCACCACTTCCCTGGGCAGTCTGTTCCAATGCTTCATCACTCTTTCAGTAAAGAAATTTTTCCTAATATCCAAGCTAAACCTCCTCTGTCAAAACTTGAGGGCATTTCCTCTCATCCTATCACTTGTTACTTGGGAGAAGAGACCAGGGCACACCTTGCCACAACCCCCTTTCAGGCAGTTGTAGAGCGCAATAAGGCCTCCTGTCAGCCTCTGCTTCTCCAGGCTAAACAACTCGGGTTCCCTCAGCTGCTCCTCGTAAGACTTGTGCTCCAGACCCTCAACTAGCAAAGTGCTCTGAGCATGACGAAAAGGGCTAATTAACATGTCAGCTTTGAGGACTTCTCTGTCTTGCCAATTCTGGCTGGCTGATCTCCTGAGAGCATGATGATACTCACAGCTCATGAAGCGAGATTCAAACAAGGAGAGAATTACGATATTCCTAATAGGTATTTTTCACAAACTAATCTGCAAGGGGCTGCATAAAATAACAAGAAAAGGTAAACAGACATTGGAAACTCATCTCAAAGTTTCACTGCAGATAAAGGAAGCAGACAAAAACTAGCAGCAACAGGAAAGGGGAAGGCTTGTGAAAGGCTTAAGACAGTAAGAAAAAGCCTTACAATTCTAGGCAATAGTAGCCAAAGATCCTGTGGAGGTATTAAAGAAGTGTGACATCATCAGGCAAGAATGCAGCCTTTACAAAGGCATGAAAAGTATTTAAAGAAAAATTCTCACCAAAGAACTAAACCAGAAATAGCAAAAAATCTGTAGAGTAGAACCTCAGGTGCTGTAAACTATCATGGCTGTAATGACAGAGTCGAATTCATGCAGTGTGCACCAGTGCAGACATGCTCCCAGAAGTCCTAAAGAACAAATGCCTCTCTCTTCAAGTCTATGTTTTGGGCTAGGATCTCAGAAAATTCAAAGCAAATGCTGATTTACAGCAAACAGGGAAAAAAATAAATCTATTTTCCCCATTTCAGTCTCTTCAAGCCTCTGAACATAAATTTCATCCATTTTAACTTCACCGTTCCCGAAGTTTAAATGTTTCCCCACCATCTGTGAATATTTACATCTTGCTATTCAAAGGTTTAAATGACTCTGCGCAATACATCCAGTCACAGTTCCCTCAACTCACTGAACAAGTGAGTGTTTCAATCAGAGGGAAAAATAATTCATCAGGTTCTGGCAATCTCTGAGAGTAGTCCAGCAGGCAAGTTTGTATGGAAACTATACAGGGCGTAAATTGTCTTTTAGTTTGCAGGAAGGTGCATCGGCCACTGTTTCTTGCTATAGGCAGAGAAAGTCACTCTCTCAATATCATTAATGCAGCACCTGTCATTAACATTAAACAGTTAACTTCATATTTCAAAAAAGGAAACAATTGAATGATGACATATACACATAGCCTGCATTTCACCTGAAGTGACTGCTCTGCTGTACTTCAACTTATCAGTAGACTCGCAGCAGGAACAGATTTGACTCAGTTTCTAAGGCTACTACATTTTCAACTATAATGTCTTCAACATCTGTCAACTTTAAAGAATAAAGGAAACCATCATTCTTTATTGCCTGGTGGTCTTGCCTTCCTGTAGAACAGTAGTGATGCCAGTTTAATTGTCAGAAGGTTCATGGAATATTTTCAGCCTGCTAGATGAATAATCACATCTATTCTGTAAGAAGGCAGTGGCATTAATGAATACAACAATAGGTATGTATAATAAAATTTTGTAACTTCTGAAAAACAATTAAATTATGAAGGTTCTTATCAGAAATATTAGCAGAACAAAGTTTAAAATTAATTTATTGTAATTAAATTGCACAGTGTGCCTAAGTGCACTTTTAAACCAGTCATTTGGACCCTCAAAACAAACACTGAGACTCAGAGAGACAGAGTTGAGACTCAGGAGGGTCCAGTTTTGGTGAAGCTTTCTAAATTGCTTTATATCTAGATGGTGTCATTAATACAACCTCTGAAAATGTTCTTTGCTAAGAAATGTTCATTGCTAAGAAAACCCCAAAACCATAACCAGGAAAAACCCTAAAAAATAAAGAAAAATGGATTTCAATGCTTCCAGTTTTATGGGCCAAAAAGTAGCCCTTCTGTAACTTAAGCCCTTTTTATAGACTGCCTTTGGTTTGCATTCTAGACTCCTCACCCAACCAAAACCAAACCTCTCACTGTACTTTTTATCACTTTCTCTATCACTTTCTCTGCTTACTACTTCCTCCTTGCCCTGACATTTCCAGGATTTTCCCATGGTTCGTTATCCTAACTCAGTCTCTCTCCACTCAGGTCTTCACGTTCCTTTCACCTGTCCTCAACTCCAGGCCGGTTCCATGACTGGATAATCTTATTTCTCTATCGCTCTTGCAGCTTCTGCAGCCTAGTTCTGCATCTGTCCAATTTTGCCCGAATCCTCCACACCACTGATTCAAATTATGGTCTGATAAGACACAAAGCACAGAGATGAAATAATGAATGGAGAGTTTTAACATCTATCAAACAATCCAATACATTATAAAGACTCTGTCCCAGGACAGCCCCAAGAGTACAGATTAATGCTTACAGACTGATTTACAATGCCTTTTCAACCTGCTTCCTACAACAGTGAAGTATGGTGCAGTAACAATTCTACAGGATACAAAGCAAGACAACAGCATTTTCTGTCTCAACTGCAGTACATGGTGACATACCATAGACAAAAAGGCAAAGAGTGAAAATGAAATTGCCATGGATGAGGATGGGTCAATTTAAACATGGCTTTTATACCAACAGCACAATTTTCTGAGAGGAAAATGAAGCAGATTTCCACACAAAAAGGTCTATCTGCATGGATATAATAGTGAAGAACGGATCTAAAACCACACATGCTATCCCACATAAAGGACAAGACACTCAGCGATACTACGGAGATCTGCACACCCAAGTCTCATTAACTTTGATTTTGACCTCATCACTGTCTACAATTCCCTGAACGGAGGCTGTAGCAAGGTGAGTGTTGGTCTTTTCTCCCAAGTGTCAAGTGATAGGACCAGAGGAAATGGCCGCAAGTTGTGCCAGGGAGATTTAGACTATACATTAGGAAAAATTTCTTCACTGAAAGGGTGGTCAGGCACAGAAACGGCTGCCCAGGGAGGTAGTTGAGTTGCCATCCCTGGAGGTGTTTAAAAGGCGGTTAGACAAGTTTCTCAGGGATATGGTTTAGTAGTGGACAAGTATGGTTGGACTCGATGACCTCAGAGGTCTTTTCCAACCAGACAATTCTATGATTCTATGAAATATTCAACTCAGAATTTCAAATGTATCCTGAGTGAAATGTAATTAATTTGGTTTCCATACCAGATCACAGGAAAACAGGTTGGATGGAACCTCAGGAGGTCATCTTAGTCCAAACTTCTTCTCAAAACATCATCTTCGTAGCAGCCAAGATTGGGACTGAGATATCTGGATTTGATTCTTTGTTCTACCTATTAACATCTGAAAAATGCTTAGGTAATTTGGTTTGAAATATAGGCAGATATCTAAGTATTAGCGCTGGGAAATTTCAGATCTCAGTCTAGCACTCCAGAGCATTCAACCTGGGTGTTTTGTTCTGTTCAAAGAAGATAAGGGCCTGTGCCCACAGATGTTAAATTTGGTTCTGAAGTTGCTACATTTTAGAAATTCTGATTTTTGTCAGACCTGCTTCTTGGTTTCAGAGCAAAGCCTTAGCTTGTAAAAATCCTTATCCACAGTGTGCTAAAACTGGACCAAAATCAACTGTAAATAAATTAGAGTTACAGGAAATAAAGACTTACCAAGTAACTTTTTTTTAGGTTTAAGAACATAAAGCAATATGTTAAATAGTATTTATTTTTGTTTCATTTGCCTTTGTTTACTACATTTGTAAATTACATTTTAGTCAGACACTTATTTACTGTGTTAAACTACTTTCTGCTAACTTGGCACCTAGACCTGGGGAAATGGATAAATTACCCTGGAGTTCGTTTTCTGTTCTCAACCCTCCAGGGGATGCCACTGGCAGGTTGAGCCAAAGCACAGAGAGATGTTTGTCTCATTTTTTTCTCCTATTTTGGCTGCCAGTATTAATACACCACTAGAAAATGAAGAGCTCGGAGATAATTTTTTAAATTCTCACTTCAAAACAAAGTACATTTCCTAAGCTGGTTCATAAAGAAAATAAGCAAAACACTCTTCCCAATTAACTTCAACAACATCTACCTGCCAGCCCTTTTAAAACCCTTATCAATAAGCCAGGCAAAGAGTGTCAGAATCTAGGTGTGAGTTCTGATTAGGAGACCTTGGAAGCCACACAAGGAAAACTTGCCATTAAAAGTTTGGCATTTGCCCTCCACTAATCCACCTAAAGTGGTTTTAAATTGTCACATATTTATCTCTCCCTGGAAATAAAAAACATCCAAGTGAGATCACAACCAATAAAGTTTACCGCTCAGCATCTACAGAGACAAGAGTGAGTCTAGAGACATCTTTGGCGTATGGGGGTGTAGGGAAGCAACCCAAAAGCAACCCATAACAATAAAACTCCACAAGCATATGACATGAGCATATTGTTTAAAAGAAATACATATTATCACATTGTTTAAAGAGAATTTACATCAGCCAAAGAAGACATATTCTACTAGCAACAAAAGCATGTTTAGAATAGCACTTATTACACAAAGTTTATGATATTTAGGAGTCAATAAGGATTAAAAAAAAAGGGATCCATCAATCCAGCATATTGAGAATGATACTTTTAACCAAGCACTGCATTTGTTAAATAAAACTGATGGAAACTGATGCTTTCTATAGCCTCTTCACTGCAAATATACAAGAAACAGCTTTTTCTATCCTTTCAGAAAATTACTTTTAAGTGTCAGTTCTGCCTCCTCTAGTCAGCGAGAACACCATCATCGATTTTTGCAGAAAAAGTAACAGGCTCTTGTACTCTCTATGATATGATAACAAAAATGCCTAAGACTGCTGTAGTTTCTCTACAATGCATTGCATCCTACATGACTCTCCACAGTTATAACCAACAGTGTAAAATATACACAGACTTAATGACTTGTGATCCTGACTCAGAACTCAGTTACACACATGCTGCTGGGAAACACACTTTACTTCACCATGGAGGACTGACTCTTTCTCTCTCACTGCAAGAACAGAAAGCATTGCTACAATATGCCTTTTAATTCTAAAGTAAAAAGGCAGCACAGCTCAGAAAGAAATGCTAACCCCTTCCTTTCCCCCAAGGCACAATTCATCTTTACCCACTGATAACAATGGGAAGGGCACACTCAAATCAAACTCTAAGCTATTTAAAATCCATGCAGCTTGTGAACTGTCCATGGTTGACAAACCGCTGGATGGAAAACCCCACTGACTCTTTCAATTTCAAGGCAGCTCACTGACTACTATCAGAAAACTAATGGAAATACACTCCAACACACTTCTAATTCACAGCAAGTAGTTTAAATAGTCTCTGTACCGCATTCAGGAAAACATTTATAACAGAAGGAGTCCAGACCAATTGTTTTACCAGCCTGACCTGACCCAGCAGAGTCATATGGTTAGAAACACCCCACCACCCAGCCGCCCCAGTTTGTAATCACTCTGGAAATGTTACTTAGCGTTCTGTAGGACATGGAGTCATGGGAACATTTCGAAACAAGAGGTGAGCCATCAGAGCAGAAAAGCTATAAATCAGACTTGCTAGGCAGATGGCACTGCAAGCTAGAGAGCTGACAGCAGATGGAAGTGAGAGCTTGGATAAGACAAAAAAATTGGTTGCAAACCAACGAGATCTGTAAGATGCTAGAGACAACTATTCTCCCTTTCTGATCACTCTGCTTTAAGTGAGTGTCAGATCAACCCCTCCTCCCACAGTTTACCCAGGAAAAGTTTTCATAGCCCTAGTGAAAAGGCAGTTTGGTTTCCCTCAAAGTGGGATACCCACAGTAGCCATCAAGAGAGTTACTCAGTACGAAACAAGCAGAAGACTCATAATTCAGAAGTCCTAAGCTCTCATGAAACATTTGAGTGCAGTGTCTTCTACATACGATCTATAAGCTCTCTAGCCAGGCTCCAGGACAATATAAAGACTTGTATCTTTTCACGACAGAGGAGCTTTCAACAAAAGAGAAGTTTCAAGTCAGAAAGCATCTTTAAAGGGAAAATGCTACACAAGACGTTAAGGTGGTAAGGATTTGGTCTTAGCCCAGACTACAACTGAGGCTGGCTTGGTGCTCACAAAGGCTCCATCTCCTTCCTGCAGCTGACCTACAGTTCCCTGGCTGCTGGTATAGGATAATTAGTATCTATAACTCCTTATTACTGCAGAATATTTACTATTAGAAAAAATGTGTAGCACCTCAAGATATTCACAAATATTAGTCCCTCTAACCTTCAAATGTCGGAAAACCTTTCTCCTCTAGTTATATATACAGACACACATCTATACACACCATATTTTCCTTTTCTTTGCCACAGCAGCATTGCCAAGACTTCATTTTTTTTTCTGTTCTGATACAAAGGACTCAGAAGCATTAATAATGTTTCCAGAACACAATAAAAAATTATCTACTTCAGTAAATGAGACAATCTCAGATAACACAGGCTACATGGACTTCTAGCAGACAGCAACCCTTCACAAGGTTCTAACACTACTTCTAGAAGCTTATGGAGGTTTCTTTCTCCCAAGATGTATTACCAATGGTGAGCCTTTCATACTACTGTCATGAACTGCAAGGATCATATGGTCCTACAAACTTCTGTACTTGCCATTTATGACAACTGAGATTTTTTTTTCTTTAAGCAACAAAGAAAAGGGAGTGGAGAGGTAAATAAATTAACTCTGTCGAAAGCTTTTGTGAAGAGGGAAGCAAAGCTGCAGGCTTGTGTGGGAAGCTAGTAAAGAGGGAGCACAGCAATACCACTGCAATGATACAAAGGATTAACATGCTCTTGGCCAGAATTTGCGTTTCCCTGTTCTTGTATTCTAAATACACATGGAGAAACATGCACATAACATAAGAAAACTGCTTTATACCATATACACACCCATGCATTTGCAGGACTTGTAGTGCTTAAGACAGATGAAAAAATGACATAGGTAAGAACAAGTACTTCTCATAAAGAAGCCTACACAAAGCACTGTATTCATATAACACATAAACATATTAACTATCTGTTCTTAAAATTAAAAAAAAATACCAAAAATAAAGTCCAGCTATTTAAAGTGTTTGACAATGCATTCTTGAGATTTTCATTACACTGGGATAAGCACATGACTGAAAGCTTGCACATCCACACTGAAAATTCACACTTTCTCACCTTCCCTGGGACTACTTTTGCCCGATGTCGTCATGGGGATACACAAGCTACACTGTCATGGAGATGAACTATGCCTCTTGCTCTTTTTGTACCTTCTTCTCATTACAGGGCAAATCTCAATCTCTGGCTACCAGATGAGAATGGGAAAAAAAAAAGAAAAAATAGAAAAAAGGACAAACCAATCCACTACCCCCCAATAAAACAAATCTACAGAAGTTGTTACCAAGAAATAACAGTCATGGGTCATTATAGACCCATTCCTGTTCAACAAACAATTTGGGTATTTTCAGATGCTCCCTTTATTTGCAGCTATCTTACATCTAGCCACTCTTGCAGAGTCTAAATTCCCCCTTCAGCTGCAGAAGATACACAGAGATAAGCTGTACATAACTGCAGAATAACAGGAAGTGAGTAAAAAATGCTTTAATTGCAATCCTGTGACATATTTCATCTGTAAGCCCGTGTTATACAGAAAAAAAAAAACTTTAAAAAAGCTAATTCCAGCACTGTGACCAGAAATCATTCATTTCATGCAAGTCTCATGATATATTTCTTAAAACCTCATCATCCTGAATTTCAGATTTCTCTTCTGTCCAGGTCCTGTGATTACAGAGAAAAGTGCATCTCAATGACCTGAATTTCAGAAAGCACATCAAAATGATCTGACTGTATTTATTTATTCCAATTGTTCTTGAACTAACCTTACAATTTTAGAGGACTGGGGGGAACTTGGCCTATTTGTTCTAAATCTCTGGAGAAGTCAGCACAGTTCCTGGTATTCCAATTTACATATAAGCATGTGTTTTCCCTTGGCAGTTTTATCACAGAATCACAGAATCATTCGGTTGGAAAAGACCTTTGAGATCATCAAGTCCAACCATACCTGTCCACCACTAAACCAGATCCCTGAGCCTGTCTCTACTGCTCTCCCTATTTGCCAGAGCTTGGCTGCACCTGTTGCAAGACCAAGGCTTGAGCAGAACTTTACCTTCCCAGCTATTCTGGTTACACGGCCTCAGGGTACCACTTGTTTCACAACCTTAACTCATTGTAAAAAAGTTCTCAGTCATACTAAATGGAAATCCTCATCAAGACTTCTGACAGGCATCTTTCTTATCCAGCTTCTTGAATTTTGTGGCCGTTGTTGGCTTTGCTCCAAGTCTGCTGTCAAGTACGTGTTCAGACATGATCACATTGATGCATCCACATATATGAAGAAAAATGAAAGACGAGTGGAAAATAATAGTATTTTCTGACTATTCATCAAGAACAACCTGTTTACAAAATGCCATTTCTTTCTACTTTCTTGTCTGTGAACAGCTTTGACAGACAAACCAACAGCATCATAAAGTTACAGATACAGTCAACAGCAAACTAACGCACAAAGTTCTTACTGACACACAGAGAAGCTAAGCTCTTGGACATCAAGATGATTCAGCTGAAGCTTCTTCACATGCATACTTTGTGCAACACTCTTCTACTCTTCCCTCAGAAGTGCAGAAGCACAGCAGTGATCCTTAATCCATGCAACAGGTGCATCAGCATTACAACAACTATGTAACTACAGGAGGGAGAGCTGACAGTATCCCAGAACTCATGCTGTCACTGTTTAAAAGATGGCATAGACTCTGCTGTCATCCCCTAGTTGATCAAAGCGTCATATTTAAAAAAAAAAAAAAGTCCCCAAAAATTAAATTAATTTGGCTAGTGTCATTGGCAAAATGTCTAGTCTCCCACACGCCATAAACCGTAGAGAGGCAAGGAGAGAGAAAGGAAATAGACACTGGAAAGACAGATGGGAAGATGAAAGCATTGTGAACTAACACTGATATTAAAATGCGTCATCTCTCCCCCTCCTCAATCAATTATTATTGCCTGACGAGGACAGATAAACCGAAGTAAAATTAATTCCAGGGTTTCCATATTACTTAACTAATCATCCCCCTCTACACAATAAAAATTACTATTCTGAATACATAGTTTATCATTAAACTAGCAAAACATGATTAAATGTATAATGGTAATGAACACAAATTACTGTGCTCAGATTGCATCTCAAACACTGTATGTTTAGCCACCCATACTTTCAAGAAGAGTACATCTTTCATTACCAGGGCAATACACACAGCATCAGCTACATAGGAATAACACCAAAATAAACATAATTATAGAAATTAAATTGTCAGCACAAATCTCATAATGACCCCAAAACATTCTTATATTTAAATATTAACTCTTATCTTTGATAGATAAAGTCATGGCATTATACAGCATAAAAAACCTTATTTCCACACTGAACAGCCCTGCGCTTTTTTTTTAATTTTGACTCTTTTATGTTCACCCTAACATATGAGTGCAGCTCAGTCATGACAGCAATACACAGTACACCTTAAGAGCTTATAAGACATGTCAAAGTTTTCCCATCTTACCTGGCTCTGTACAGTTCTTTTCTTCATGTGTCCCATTAGGTGCTGCCATCAACCTTCTATTCCTCCATATTTCTGACAAAACACGTCTGTTTGAAATAGTTGTTTCTCGGCCTGTATTGAATAGAAAAGAGGTTTGCCCACTGTCAGTGATTTTTTTCCTGCACCATCTTAACTGGACTATATGCCCCTGCTAGCGATGAGCACGGAAAGGCTATCAGTATGTGAACACAGCAAAATGAAGGTGTGACTGAGGCACATCTCAACATATGTATGCTACGTGCCCCTAGCTACAAAGGCTGAAACTAGGTATCGAGGTGCAGTATGAGAGCTATTAGCATATTCTGGCTATCAGAATACCTGGCTGTGACCCACAATGGGAAAATATTCTACAGCAAGCAAATGCCAAAGCCTGCATCCGTGAAACAACATTTAGCAGTTCCTACAGATAAAACCAGCCCAGCTACGTTGACATGAGCAGCAATCACACTTCCATTTAGTCATCTGCACTTGCACATATGACATTACTGTTTTCTCAAAAAATAAAAATGCATATGGAGGTGTTCCAGTTACATTTTGGTTTATTTTGAGTCTTGGGGATGATCGTTCCAGTGTTGGGTACACTTGATAATACCATTCCTTGCATAACTTGTCAAGGAAAATGGAAAATAACTGCACTGTGAATCCCACAGGTCTTAAGAAGAACAAAATTCTTCAGAAGTCAATGGAGCTTTTGCCTAGACTCATATTCCAGAAGCATTCTCAATGGAACTTGCTGAGCAGAGTACAGAAGGAGCACTTGTGATAATGCAGGGTATGCAATTATACTAATCAAAGCAAGAATAGAATCCCTTAATTAAATCACTTCCATCTCAACCTTATCCATTTCACATGAACATATTATAATAATAAAAACTCTTCCTTGGCTGATCTTGGAGTTTATATCCAGTTATCATGTAATGCTTGTGTTTTGTTGCAGCAACTCTTGAGTAGTTCAAGATCTAGCTTGGAAGTTGGTTTGGCTAGAGTATTTGCTAAAATAATCTGATGTCACAATTATAAGAAACCTAGAGAACAGATGGTCAGGTTTTATGGATACAAAGTACCGTAAATTAGCCAGCTGAAAAAAAAAAAGTACCTGATACAGCATACCACGAAAAATTAGGTTATGAGGGATTTAGTTGATAACCCAGGCGATTAAAAACTTTCGTCATTACATTTTTCATGCAAAAAACCCCCAAAAAGTTCTCAAAAAACATTATCTGCAACAAGGAAAACAAACTACGTAAATATAATCACACTACAATTACTCCCTTTCACAAACCAGTAAGTTTATGAAAATAACTAGCTGGTGCAAGAAAAAAAAAGGCATGATACAACATAGGCGTGACAGACAGTTCTAAATAAAGAAACATTATACTCTAAAATCTCAATTCAAGCAAGTTGAAAGTTCTAAGATACACAATATGCTAATATGATCTAAGACACTGAATCCTTCTATGGATGCCTCGTTGTCACCCTAGATCTCTCTCACACAACCCAGGCAATAATTCGACCACAAGAGCATTAGAAAGTATGACAAGTTCCACCAGGTTTTTCTTCCCTCAAAGCACACATTTTAACTTCAGCTTTAATTTAAGCAAATGACCTATTCTAATTCCGCTAAAATCTGATTTTCTCGTATTACACATGGACGAAGGATCTGGGTTTAGTTTGGTTTTGTTCTTAAATCCTCAAGATTTAAGGAGAGTTGGCAGTCCTACCTAGATACCCATGTGCTGTCCCAGCAACCTTAGACTTCATATCTGAGAGACACAAAGCAAACTGCAGGAGGAGGGCCTGAAGCTGCACGCTTACAGCCCAAACAGTGCCAGCAGGCAGGGCAAAAAACGAATGGGCATGATGCAGTTAATTATAAATCCATCAGTTTACCCACATGGCACTTGCACGAAGGATACAACAAATTCCCTCTATAAAACATGAGATTAGCACTGTTTCTTGCCTAAAATACAAAATTTTCTGAAAATCCGTACTGTAATTTGGGGGAGGGGGGTGTGAGAAGATGGAGAAAAGCAGGTGCAGCAGCTGATGGAGGTTTACAGCCAAAGGATAAAAATGAAAGATGGCCCGAAGTTGCAGAGGGGACCACAAGTGGCTGGAAAGGATTTAGCTCTGATGGCAGCGGCAGGGGAGAAACTCCTCCAGGGCCGCCCCCTGGCGCGCAGCTGCCCTGCGCGTCCCGACCCGACGCCCCCCGCGAGATACGGCGGGTGCGCTCCCGGGAAGCCCTTGGCCATCGCCGACCGGGTTTCCCCTGAGGAACCCGCGCGGCTCCGCCGCCTCGCCCGCCCGCTCGGGCGAACTCAAATCGGGAACGGCCGCGGCCGCCTGACCCCGCCAACCCCGATCCCGCCGGGCTCCGCCGGTCCCGCCGCCGCAGCCGCTCACCCAGTCTGGAGAGCAAGCTGGACATGCACCAGACGAAGAAGAGGATGGCGCAGATGAAGCCCAGCTGATGCAGCAGCATCTCCCGCCTCTTGCGAACTTTCCTCAGGAGAAGCAGCATGGTCTTCGGCGGAGCGAGGGGCGCCTCGTCCAGCTCCATCGGCGCGCGGGGGCTGGCGGGTCGGGGAGCGGGGCTCACTGCCGGCGGCTGCCCGCAGGCGGCTCCATGTCGGGCGGGTCGCAGCGCGGAAAGAAGCCGGTGCCCGGCGCCTCAGGTCGGCGGCGGCGAAGCAGAGGCAGGTGGAGGCGGAGCGGGGCGCGGCGCGGCGTGGTTCTCAAGGGCCGGGCTGAGCCCCGCGCGCCGCGGCCAGCGGAGGAGCCCGTGCTCCCCGGGCAGCGCCCGCCCCGCAGCCTGCGGCTGCACCGAGGGACGGCGGCATCCGTGCGGCGCCCGCCCGCCCCGCAGAGTGTGAAGTTTATCCCTGTGCTCCCTCCCTCCCGGCGGACTGTCAGCGCGGTGAAGCCCGGCCCCTTCTCCCCGCCCTCTCCCACAACTTTCTGGGAGCTCCGCGGGCGCCCATGGCAACGCGCGCGGCGGGCGGTGTTAACGGGCTGAATCAATCCTTCCCCCGAAATTACCCGCCCCCGGCGGGGCTGTCGGTGCGGGGACGGGTGCGGGCAGCGGCGCCCGAGGTGCGGCACGGGGACAAGGCGGGTGCTGCCTGACGGGTGGCGTTGGGGAGAGGGCTGAGCAGTCAAGGCTGGGCTGGTGTCGCCCGAGGGGCGGGAGGTGGGGTGTCAGGGCAGGACTCGCGCTACCTGAGGGCGGGAGCCGCTGGGAAGATGTCGGGGTTCAAGGCTGGGCTGGCGCTGAGCTGCGGGGCGGGAGTGTGTGTATGTGTGTCAGGGCTGGGACACACACCTGAGGGGCGGAAGCCGTGGGGAGGTGGGGGTCGGGGCTGGGCTGGCGCTTCCTGAGGGGCGGGAGGTGTGTTGGGGTGTCAGGGCTGGGCTCGCGCCGCCTGAGGGGTGGGGGGTGGGGGGATGTCAGGGGCCGGCGGCGGTGGGACTGAGGAGGCGGAGCGCCCGGCTGCTGGTGGAATCTGGGTCCTTCCAGCTGTCTCTGGGAAATGCGTTTCCGAATGGGTTTCGGTAGGGGGAATGGACTTCTTTGATCCCCGCTGTATGCAAGGGTGCACTGTAAGGAGCGTGAGGAGGTGTTCGGTATGACAAAGTGACAGACCGATTTTGAAACAGCTTAGTTCCAGGCTGTTCCAAAACAGTGTTTTGTTTGGTTTGGGGGTGGGTTTTTTAACTAAAATTCGCTGCTTATGTTAAGTGGTTACTGTTGGCCAACTAGAACAGTTCTGGGAACTTCCTCCAGCAGCACAGGCATGGGTTCTATATTCTTTCAGGGTATCCTGAAGTTGGTGTTTAGGATTAACTCATCTGATCTTTTTTTCAATACAGCGTTGGGGTTGCCCTTCAGGTGATTTGCTGTGGATCTCTTCTCTTGTACTTCAGAACACATAATGCTTCATATCTGGCATTGTTTGTAATGGTGTCATAATTATAATGTCCTAGTCTACAAAAGCAAATCTTCACAAATAAAATATCAGTGATCTTCTGTGTTTTCCCATCTTCGTGCAAATGTGAGGTTTTTTCTTAATGTTTATGAATTACATCTGCTATAGCAAGACGCAGCAGCACAGTACTCAGGGTGTTCTGGTACACACGACGTGCAAAATTGCTCTAGATTCACCCTGAAGGCTCCTTGGTTGTCTCAAGCGCAAAAGGGATTACTCAAGCTGTAGGACCAAAGAGCAGCAGTTGTGTTAGCCTTGTTACTTGCTTGCATGCACTTATTTACAGAAATTTCTGTGCCTTAAGTCTTCAAGCTCTGGGGGCACCTAGGCTTTGATGGGTCTTTGGCTTTCTGATTTACATTAAAGCAGGAAGACAAATGCATGCTGAAAGAATGGCACTAACATACACCCCAGTCTCCTCTTTTTCATTCCTTTTATAGCTGCCGAGAGAGGAAAAGTAACTCTCAAAGCTCTTGCTAACTACAAAAAAAGGTAGTAGGGAAGATTACAAGTCAGTTTATGCCCCTTTATTTGTCTCCATGGCCGCATAGGACATCTCACAGTTGAGCCCAGAATGATGAAGGCCATCCCTGACCAAAAGAACTTACAGGCTAATTAGACACAAAGACATAGAAAGCTTGATAAAGACAACCGAAGCTCTTCAGATCAGAACTCTTGTTTATTGTGGACTGATTTTTTTTTTCTCATTGAAGACCTTTAAGTTCCACTGAAGCTGTTCATGTGGTAGAAATACCACTGCATACCCTTTCAGCTATCGTAATACCTGATAATTCCTTCTTCACAAGGCTTTTTATCACCTTTTTCCTAGGACTAAAGCCTCCCCTTCCACTCAGAGTGGCAATGTGAACATAGGTCTGCCATGCCCTTGTTCTGTAATAAGAGTTGCAGTGCTAACAAGATGGTAGTTTCCTGTATGAAGATTTCCTGTATGAAGATTTTATCTGCAGTAGAAGGATGGTGACATGGGAAGAGATCACAAAGATTTGTTGTTTTCTTTCAGTATCCACTTGCCGTAAGTTTATAATCTTCTTCACTGATAAGACAGACCAGGGCCATGGTTTCAGAGAGGCTATCCTGATGGTTGGGTCTTTTCCCACAACTGACGGAAGTTGCTTGTGATTTTTGTATTTACCAGGTTTATTCTCTTACTTGTTCTTTACACCGAAGGCATTTTCGAAGCTGCGATACTCCTGATCTTGAAGAGTTACTGATACTAAGACATGCAAGGACAAGTTTGACTGAAATTGAGGTGAATTTGGGTCTGGAGATGAGACTGTGATTCACAGATATTCCATATTTGTGTCTATAGGTTGTTTACACAAAGACCATGGAATTGATACATTGTTAGTGGTCCTGAGTTTCACATGTGAGGGATTTTCATTAATTCTCTTTAGTCCTATGAACATCACATGGATCAAACCAAAGCACATGGCTAGTTATGGGAAGGCAAGTATAATATTGCCTTTTTGATGTAGGGATTTTTTCTTTTTCTGGCTGTTGAAAAGTTGTCTGTTTTGGAGGTAAGAATTAGTGACCATAGAAACCATGGGGCCATTCTTGTGAGGAACTGAAAGCAAGAAACAAAAAAAAGTGAGGAGATCTTTTGTGAATCCTTTACACAAAAGAAATGTGCTACCCATGAAGGCAGTTCTCAGTGTGACTGTGTGTCTCTCCCTCTTTGTGTACACAAATGGGGCAGATCAAAGTTCAGACAGTACTAATCTCCTAATCATCCAAGCTTCTGATTAGCATTTCTAATCAGTCTGGTGATCACAGGGCAGCCTCAAAATTCTTCTTGAATACTGAACTATCAGAACAGAATTCCAAATCACTTTTACTTTGGTATTTCCTGTGAAAGTGTGTCGGTTAAATATTTCTGTAGGATGTCTCAAAGGGCAGTGGTGCACTGCAGAATTCAGCTCCAGTTACCTCTCCACCAACAGCTGGCAGGATGCACACCTGAAGGGTCTGTTGAGTACATTTAAGTCATTCGTATGGAGGTTGTTACTGAAATGATATCCTAATGCTTTCTTCTGTTTTGAGACATTCATGCTGTGTATAGGTGAGTGGTGATACAATGTTAGAGGCAAAAATGAAGCAAATGCTTTTTACATAAGGTGACGTTAGATAAATTTACATTAATTTTTAAAATCTTAAATTTTTTATTTCTCTTACTGCAACCAGAAAAACCGCATGTGAATTCGGTGGGGTCTTTACATTAATAGTCTCAAAAAAAAAAAAGTAAGAAAGTAAGAAAAAGACACACACCGTTTTCTGAGTAATGCCTTCACAGTGATACTCCGGATATTCTGTTTCCATTATAATCAGAACAAAATGTTTTCAGGACTAGATTTAGGAATTCTCCTGGAAGAATTACATTTTTTAATTTAGAGGTATTTGGGAAATATCATCAAAACAAAGAGTAGAGGAAGAAAATATTACGTAACACTTGTCTTAAACTAAGATGCAAAACCCAATCTTTCTTATTATTGTATTTATGATTGTAATCTTTTAACTTGCATGTATGTCCCATGCTAAAATGTCTCAATAGAAACACAGACTAATACTAGCTTCAGCTACCACTGCCAAATTTTCTTGGTTTTCATCTCAAGCACAATTAGTCCCTTGAACTTAGTAACAGCCAAAAGGCTTTGAATTAAGGACGTGTCTCATAGGAGATCCATGAAAGTAGCTCAGCTGAGAAGAAAATATTGACACTGCTAGGAGTCAAAGGAGAAATATAATTTGTGGATGAATTCTCTGTGACATCTCCGAAAAGAGGCAGGAAAACAAGCAGCAGTACAGCAAGGTAACCATAAACTTAGACCCTGTTAGCTGCCCATGAAGACTGTTCCAGCATAGAAGAGCTGAAAGTGCATCAACTGAGAAACCTGGAGGTTTAGAAGGTGAACATTTATGACAGGCACCCAAACAGACTCATGAGCCTGTGCAAAGCTAACTCTTCCAACCAGCATCCCAGTATCAATCTGTCTGTCCACAAGGTCAAGAGATAGTATCAAAGTCAACAGTGTTCTTTAAAAAAAAAAGACCAGAAAGTCTCCCATAAGCCGTAAAAACTCAACTGAGAGGAAAGGCATTGATGAGGGAGAGACTGGGATCCTGCTTTTGCTATTTGGTAAAGATGGTTCATACAAGGGAACTGTGAAGGGAACCTTAGCTTGGTGCTGTCCATAATCACCTACCTGTCAAGAAGGGGGAAATCCCGTGCTTATTTCGGATCTGGTCCGTGGAAAAGAACCACACACTAATATGACGTGACAAAATAAAGCTGCAGAAAGCAAATATTAGCACATCAGTATTTTAATGATAAACTGTAATTCAGGCCACCATACGTCCTTAAGTAAATACCCAGCTGGATTTTTAAACATCAGTGAAATGTACTTTGCTGAACCATACTTGATATTTAGAAAGCAGGTCCATTGTTGACATTAGCACTGAGGGTTCCACCACAATGGTCTCTGCAATGGGTAAACCCTGAACTGGGAACACTGGTTTTAGAGAGAATCTCCAAGTGTCAAAAGATTCATCTTTGTGCTGAGATCCTCTACCTCTTTCTACTCATTCTCAGATATTTATCTCCCATCCATTTCCCAATTTTACTGGACAGTCGCCAGCTATGTTATCATACTGTACTTTTGCATGCTTCAAAAGCAGGAATGTTCCGTAACACAGAGTTATTTTTTAGTTTAACTCAGACCTTTGTTTTGCTTCCAAGGCTATACGTATCTCAACCCTGAACCACAACTTAAATGCTATGAAGAAGTCAGTCTCACACTATAATATGGAAACACATCTTTCTTTAACTTAACCGACTCCCTCTTTGTGTTTTGTATCTTGCAGTCTTTTTACTGCTGATTTCTCTATAATAATCTTGAGCTATGCTACTTTCTACTTCTGATGAGCATCTGTGGTTACACCCCACATGCAACACTTAGCTAGCAGCCATACACTCACCCAGACTCTATTTGGGTGTTTAACAATAGTCACTTAACAATAATAGGATTCTCCCACAGTACACAGGAGTGCTACAAAAAAGAGTTCTTCATATCCTACACGCCATAAACAACCTCACATAAGCTCAGGAAGGAGGGCAGGCTGCTACATATAATCTTCTTGCTATTCAATAAGAATAAAAGGTACCAACTAGATCTAGGCTCTTAATGTGATCTACTTTAAGCTACAAGAAAATAAGATCAGTTGACTCCTGATGTCCCACATGTGCTGTTAACACATTTTAATTTAGGTACATTGGCTCTGTTCATTTCTGTAAGCCCACCAAAACGTCTTTTTGCAGTAGAGAATGAGAGACATTATGTGTATCAGTAGGTTTCAAAGTGTTCTTCCTCTACCTATAAGGTTTAAATCAATATATACCTATAAAAGGGAGTTAGAAAAACCTCAATATTTGTATCCTTGAATCAATATTGTCTAAGCCCTCCAAATTAATCACAGCATCTATGTGTAACACCCACTAGATTTCTCAGTGATATAAGCATTTGCTTAAATCCTTGCCCATTTTGAAGAACTCATGGACATGCATAAAGCTGTACTGAAATGGAGGTTAAATTACAGGAACTCTGTTACACAGCTATCTTCCCCTACACACATACAATTTCTGTCTTTCTCAGTTTCTCAGGCTTGCTGCCTGTACTGAATTCCAGCTTCAACTGATTTTACTGGGTTTACAATTTGCCAGGGATTGTATATTCCCCTCTGTCCTCACAGTCACTTTCTTTTCTGTCTGCTTCTCTGCCCTCCTTATTCATTGCCTCTGTTTTCTCTACCTGAATTTGTTCCCCACCTTGTGATCTTCCATGCCCGGTGTAAAATTTTCACTTGTTCCACTCTCTGTAAACAGAATTCCTGCCTCCTCTTCAAATCTCCCCTTAAATCTTCACATGGCTTTGAGTTTAGTACTGACTCTAAGCCCTATTCCCAGAGGCCTGGGGAATAGGGCTGTGTTTACCCATAACCGGGAAGAAGGAGGTTAGCTGACATCATGCTGAACCTGAGGGATTCTGGCTATCAAAGGTCTTCAGGTTAACCACTGCGCTTTCTATCACTATACACCACCTTTGCTTGCTCTCCATAAACTCATTCCTTTTCAAGATAAAGAAATTAAATTCAGTTCTAAAAAATACCTGCCATTTATTTTCTTTCTGGGAAGTTTTATATGTCTGTGAAATGCAGTGAAATTCAAATCAGCTACTGAGGAGACACCTTCACCCACCTCAATCAACCACACTTTAGTTCAGCTTTTATACCTACTGGGATTGATTTCCAAAACCCTTTGCTAGTCCCTCAGAAGAAGAAGGATCATTAACTAAGCAAAAATTGATTCATTGCAGTGAGAAAATTTTTCAACAGCTATGTGTTGTTAGCCCAAAACACAGACTGCTGTGATCTTACGAATACACATGAGGAAGCTGTGGAGAATTCTCGCACACGAAAACTCTCAGATGATGTCAGTGATGGAAAGCCTGGAGATCGAAGAGCATCAGTGAAAGCCCTATCGGAGTAGCCAAGAGAGATTCATCAGGGCAGCTTTTCCCTCATTAGATTAGTTCATCAATATCGTTAAGAAAATAATAAAAGCATTCACCATTAGTGACTGTGGCAAAAACAAACTGCAGACTCCAAACGCTATATAAGCAAGTGCAGGAATGTATGTCCTGGCAACCAATGTCCTTGACAGAACAGTACAGAAAAGGTGAGAACTGCCTTTATTCAGAAACTCTAGAACATACGCTTGAAGCACCCTAGAAAGGTCTTCCTGTTCATTCCGTTTTTCTAAGGTCATATCAACCTTCCCTAATGTTTAATGAGCTTGCTCTGAAGTTTTATATGTCCATCTATGACAAGGTTACCCATTTAGTGGATGAGGGAAAGGCTGTGGATGTGGTGTACTTGTATTTCGCTAAAGTCTTTGAAATCGTTTCTCACAGTATTCTGGTTGAGAAACTGGCTGCCATTGGCCTGGACAGGCACACTCTCTGCTGGGTGAAAAACTGGCTGAATGCTCGGGCCCAAAGGATTGTGGTAAATGGAGTTAAATCCAGTTGGAGGCCGGTCACGAGTGGTGTTCTACAGGGTTCAGTGCTGGATCCAGTCCTGTCAAAATATATTTATGAATGCACCCTTAAGCAAGTTCGCAGATGACACTAAGCTGGGTGGCAGTGTCGATCTACTTGAAGGAAGGGAGGCTCTGCGGAGGGATCTGGGCAGGCTGGATTGATGGGCTGAGACCAACGGGATGAGGTTCAAGACCAAGTGCCAGGTCCTACACCTGGGACACAGCAACCCCATGCAGAGTCACAGGCTTGGGAGAGAATGGCTGGAGAGCTGCCTGGAGGAGAAGATCTTGGGGTGTTGGTTGACAACCAGCTGAACATGAGCCAGCAGTGTGCCCAGGTGGCCAAGAAGGCCAATGGCATCTTGGCCTGTATCAGAAACAGCATGGCCAGCAGGACCAGGGAAGTGATTGTGCCCCTGTACTTGGCACTGGTGAGGCCACACCTTGAGTACTGTGTTCAGTTCTGGGCCCCTCAGTACAAGAAGGACATTGAGGTGTTGGAGCGCATCCAGAGAAGGGCGATGAGGCTGGTGAAGGGGCTGGAGAACAAGTCTTATGAGAAGCGCCGAGAGAACTGCGGTTGTTTAGCTTGGAGAAGAGGAGGTTGAGGGAAGACCTCATTACTGTCTACAGCTACCTGAAAGGAGGTTGTAGCAAGGTGGGTGTTGGTCTCTTCCCACAAGTGACAGGTGATAGGATGAGAGGAAATGGCCATAAATTGCGCCAGGAGAGGTTCAGATTAGACATCAGGAAAAATTTCTTTGCTGAAAGGGTAGTCAGGCATTGGAACAGCTGCCCAGGGAGGTGGTTGACTCCCCATCCCTGTAGGTGTTTAAAAGGCGAGTAGATGAGATTCTTAGGGACATGGTTTAGTAAGGGGACAGGTATGGTTGGACCTGATGATCTCAGAGGTCTTTCCCAACCGATGATTCTATGATTCTATGATTCTTGATACTGAAATTGCTGTTTGACTGCCTATCAAAGTTTTTAAAATAAAATGACTGTGAATAACATTAAGAAAATTAACACCTCCTACTTTGGCTGACATCTTTTTTTAACACTGCTAGTGAGCAGAGCTTGGAGAGTTCTGGGAAATTTCCTCATCTGACCACAGATTTCCAAAATCCAAAATTTATTGTATTGAAAAGCTATCATGTTAAAGCTAAGACGAATTGTAGCTGTCATTCAGAGGAGGCGAAGAATATTCTTAACATTTATTTCTGCTAAGCTAGTAGAAATCATGTTTCTTTATAGACAGTAGGAAGAAAACCGCCCTGCCCTGGGAAGATAAATTCAGTGTATAAAATTGCGTAAAATGATGGTCTAGAGGGAACGGCAATCAGAGAAATCAAGTGAGCAGGAACAGTGCTCAATGGAGTGTTTTGTATGAGGAATTCAGGTCATTTATTTCATTGCTGTTTCATGTTGTTTCCTTTGGAAGGGATAAGAAAGGAGGGTTACTTTGCTCCCCATTATGATCAGATGAGAGAGGGTAAAATGGAGAAGGCTGGTTCAGAGTCCAGGTTCAGACCACAGAGGGGAAAGGTGATTTTCTAAGGAGGCATCTAAGTGCAGGAAGGAAGAGCTTTGGTACACAAAAACAAGGAGAGGGTTCTAAGCAAGTGGGCTAGACAAAGCCATCTGTAAGAGCAGACAAAGGGAACCTTAATGAAAGCAGATTGGAAGGGCGAGTGAAATAGGCTAAAATGGGGAAATGAGCACCACTACATCCTCTTTGAAGAACAAGTCCTGTACTGCAAATTTGAAAAGGGTCAGTGTAGCAGGAGAGAGAGCTGTAGCTGCAGCTACTTTAAGAAGAACATCCTCTGTAAAAGCACCCTTTAAGTTTACAAAAACTGCCACATCTGCTGTACAGCCTCCTCCAAACCCAGATAACTGCTGTTTGTTACTGCTAATGGAAAGTCATGGTCAAAGCAAACTTCGGCATATTTTCAAGCACTGGCAGGAATACTTTTTACAGTATTTCCATATTAACTTCCTAACAGACTTCACAGTAAAATACTAAGACAATTATTAGTTATTGCAGATTTTAACAGGAAATAGTTAGCACTGGCAAATAATAAATACAGTACCCTTTCAAATTAATTTCTTTGCCATTTCTAATCCTTGGCAGAGGTTAGCAGCTGTCTCAGCTGGCCTTGGTTATACCAGGATAGCGCAGGTTCAGAACAGCTCCTCCGAGCAGGCTGCTCTTTTCAGATTTTAGTAGGAGAGCAGCACAGGTAGCGCTACCCCGTAGTCCAGTTTAATAGCAGCTATAGTGGGTGTCACCTATCTGTCACATCTGACTCACTCCACCATCTTTTTGTTGTTTACATTTAAATATTTAAACACTCAAATATTCAAGCCACTCTACATTTCACCTACTCGGAAAGAAGCAATGTTTCAGAGGTGTTACCATGGAAACAATGGAGCGAATAGGCAGCTGAACATGAAAGTAAGTCGTCCAACAGTAAATTCAGAGACATGCTTTGGGGTAACTTGAAATTATAAAATGTATAATCAATTGGGCTGCTGCTGGGCATGTGTTTATGCTGACTGCTTTCTTATAAGTTACAAGAGGCCACCTTTTAGCCTATAACAAGAAAATAAAATTTCCCTCTGCAGAGTTTTCAGTACCTAAAGTCCTTTTTTACTTATTAGAGACAATACCACTCTTTGGAGAAGACCACTGCAATGGTGTTGTTCAGGGTCAGCAACAACGGCTTCCTCAAACAAAAGAAGTCCTACTGATAGCAGTGGGGTCTGGGTGTTGGAGAACCGTGATCCAAGATATTTGCAAAGTTTAATCACACTATGGGAAAAAGAAAATTAGCATTAGTGGAAGTGAAAACGAAGATAGATATGGCAAGCTCCTGCCAATTATGCAAATGAATACACAGAGCCATTCTGCTCAGAACTGGGTATTAAATTATCTTTGTGGATAAATATAAAATTATACCTTTGTCAATCTGTCACCATATATTCTGAAATACCATAATTACCTCTCTCAAGCAAGGGAAGGAAAAACTCTTTGCTGTTGCCAGTGCTCACATCATAAAACAATTTCCTTCGACTTTACACAGCCTTAGCTTTACTGTATGTTGTCTGTAGTGAAGGTAACAATGCCTCAAGTATGTATTAGCTAAGAAAAACTCAGAAAAAAACATGTAATGAAGATCATATTCACTTCATGCATTGGCAAATTGACCACAGAAACACAATACATTCAAAAATGCCCCACAAAATGTTCTGTTCAGAAACAGAACATTGCAGACTTGAGCTTTAGTTGCTCAACACTTTAGATTATGCTTAAAACCATCGTACTTTCACTTGTGGGAAAAAGAAGGATCCTGGAGATGTCTAAAACCTCTCCCTATGGCTGCAAACTGTCTTGATGATTAAAAGAATTTTTCCTATTATCAGTGGCCACTAGAAAAAATCTGTCATTGTAGACTGGCAGGGTGCGATGCACCTCTGGCAAATGACAGCCATGGTTCAACTTGTGCACTGAGCTCCTGGCTGATATTGCTAGGGTGGCCTATAGTACCCACTCCACAGCTGCTCTCTTCAGGAAGGATGCCCAGCACTTGTTCAAAGGGTCACCCATGGGTCCAGCTGAGTTTTTTACTGACTTTCAGTTTCCCAAGAGTCCTTCTCCTTGGAACGTTTTTTTTTCTTCACATGGATCCACAGGGAGATGGAAGCATTGCTGTTGGAGTTTTTTGTTCAGAGACTTGACAGTCTACTCTGTGCAAGTAAACAGCTGCTTCTGCACATTCAGAGCACCTTGAGGACAGAAAGGCCAGGCCAGATCCTATGAGCCTGAAACACTGATTTAACCATGCACTATTGACAATGCCTTCCTGCTGGAGTGTTGGGCAGAGAGTCAGATGGTAAATGAGACATCTACGTAGCCCACAATTGAAGTAAACGTGGTGGGTTGACTCTGGCAGGATGCCAGGGACCCATCAAACTGCTCTGTCACTCCCCCTCCTCAGCTGAACAGGGGAGAGAAAATACAACAAAAGGCTTCAGGGTCAAGGTAAGAATAGGGAGATATCACTCAGCAATTACAGTCACAGGCAAAACACACTTGGCTTGGGAAAATTAATTTATTACCAATCAAATCAGAGTAGGATAATTAGAAATAAATACCAAACCTTAACACACTTTGCCCCCATTCCTCCCATCTTCCCAGGCTTAACTTTATTCCTGATTGTCTCTATCTCCTCCCTTCCAGTGACATGGGGGAACAAGGAATGGAGGTTGTGGTCAGTTCATCACATGTTGTCTCTGCTGCTTCTTCCTCCTCAGAAAGAGGACTCCTCACACTCTTCCCCTGGTCCAGCATGAACTTCTCCAATGTGAGTCCTTCCCATAGGCTGCAGTTCTTCATGAATGGCTCCAACTTGATACCCTTCCACGCGGACAGAAATCCTGCCATGAGGCTGCTCCAGCATGGGGTTCCCATGGGGTCTTAGCCTCCTTCAAAGGTATCCACCTGCTCCAGCGTAGGGTCCTCCATGGGCTGCAGGTGAATATCTGCTCCACCGTTAACCCCCATGGGACAGCCTGCCTCGCCATGGTCTTCACCGGGGAATGCAGGGTATCTCTGCTCTGGTACCTGGAGCACCTTCTTCTTGTTCTTCACTGACATTGGTGTCTGCAGAGCTGTTTCTCTCACATATTCTCACTCCTCTCTTGGATTACCATTATGCAGGGTTTTTATCACCCCTTCTCAAATATGTTATCACAGAGTTGCTTCCACTGCTATTGATGGCCTTGGCCAGCAGTGGGTCTGGCTTGGAGCTGGCTAGCCTCCCTGCTACCAAAAACCTTACCATACAAGCCCAACACTGTAAACTACATGGGAGCATAAGGGCACTGGTCTGCTGAGCTTTGGGACATTGGTGGGACCTTGCTACCAGAAAACCTCAAAAAGCAGATCCTACCCATACCCAGCTGGCTTGGGAGCATGTAGAAGCAAACACCCAGGTCAATTCACAACAGGCTGGCAGAGCACCAGGACATCAGACAAGCCATAATGGTCATCATAAAATATGTTCATTCCGCAGCTTTTGATGAAAGACAGTTTATACAATTCTGTACACAAAAATATTTCAAATCTCTTTGAAAGAGCATAACAGTAAGGCTAAATAAATGTTTATCTAGAGAAAACTGATCTGCTGCCAATTTCATAATCATTTAAAAAAAGTATCCAGTTGCGTTTAGCCTTGTGACTGATGAAGTCTCAGAGGATTAGTTATGCTGTCAGCATTGACTGTGCAAAGGAAAAGAAGAGATGGGTTGTTGTGCTTTATGCAGTTAGTTTTTTTCTCACTGTTGGAAATCTATCTTACTTTTCCTGCCCAAATTATCAAAATGGGTGATAAGCTGGAAATAAATCAGATCATTGAGGTGAAAGTTACGTAGCAGGCTATTGTGTAACTGAACTGTCTTTCCTATCTTAGCCTTCCAAACTCTGACAAATTAATTAAAAAAAAAATAATCAGGCAAGCATTCTGGAAGATTTAACTAGCCTTAAAATTTGATTTTCAGTTTTTAAATTAATCCTAATTAATGATTTTTTAATTACATGCAGAGCAAAACCACAAAGTCTCCAGCGGCTTAGCTGTGACTTTGCCATGAAAACCAAGTGAAAGGGCACAGCTTTGTTTTTGTTGGTTTTGTCCCCCCAGAACAGGTCAGAAGCTTCCGGAGCGAGGCTGCCTGTAGTTTTCCTTCTGCTCTGTGCCTGGCACAGCCTACCCCTGGTATGTGCCGTGGCTGTGTTAGCTGCCATGGCAGGCATCCTCTCATGCTCACTTGCTTGAGGTGGGAATGCAGCAAGCCCCAGCCTTTGTGATTTGTTTGGCTGTATGATGTGTGGTGATCAGAAAGCTAATACACACATGTGCTACGCTTTCTTGAATGTTTACATCGAGTACCCTTCCTGAATGAAGAACAATTTCATCTCTTGTCTGAAAAATCTCTTTACCCTTCTGCTTTTCTCAATGTTTCTGTCTGAGTTGCTGCTTACAGACTCCAGTGGACCCTGGATCAAGTCCTAAGAGGAGAAAAATCTTTCAGATCATCATAAAGTCTCTGAGCAAGCCAGTCATCCAGTCTTCACTTAAAGTGACTCACAGAATAATAATCATGCCCTTTTTTCGCATGTTTCAACAGGCAGATGAACCAATTAGTGTGAGTAGACTTATATGAAACCCAGATGGGGTTTTGCTGTCACTGACACAGTGGCCCCAGCTCAGAGCTTTGTGGAGATGATTACACTGATGTAGTTGTGACCAACAGACACTAAATATTGGTATAATCACCAGTGATTTTCAAATGCTAACTTACAACAGGAAGTATCCTAGCTGCTATTTGTCTTACTTACCAGGTATTTAAAAAAGCTATAATATTCATTGCCACAGAATCCAAAACGGTGAAAATCTTTTCTCTTTGCCTTGAGAAAATATCTGGTTTGACTAGTATGAACGCTCATGATTTCTTTGGGGAGTTCAAAGATACTAAGACATCATCACACTTTAAAAAGTCTAGAGCTATTTAGAAAGTAAAACATTTTACAATCTCAGAATTTACTGAGAAACAGGTTTAGAGGGGAGAGGAAGAGAAAATGTTTGAGTTCTGGCTTAACTGTACTTTTAAACTTCTCAGACATATCTGATTTTCTGCTACCTGAGGAGTTTTAAGCAAGTTAAATCAAATGTCTATCTGATTTTAGGTGATGTGCAATATTTATTCTGAAGGCTCATGCAACTTCTTCCACTCTTGAATTATTTATAACATGCACAGACTGTCATGTCTCAACAGATCACCCTGCATAAAGTAAAATGCAAGTAATTTGCACATTGGAAATATATATATATGTTTGTGTGTATGTAGAGGCTCAGTAAGAATCAGTATTAATGATCATCCATCCATGCAAAGGACTGAATAATGTAATTTTTTAAAGACCGGGAGAGGCTTTGTAGATGGAAACAAATACAAAACCTAGCTAGTCCAGCATGTATCTTGAGCAACGATTAGTACTGGAGGCTGCGAAAAAAAGGTTGAAGAAATTGAGTCTCAACAAGAAGGCTTGTTTTTAATCTCAAGTAGCTGGAGATTAGTTTAAATCCTGAACCTTGGAGGACTTTGATCCTTCAGTAGCTTTTTTGGTTTGTGGATTGTTTGGTTTCTTTCACAGTATCACAGTATCACAAGGTTGGAAAGGACCTCTGAGATCATCAAGTCCAACCTATAACCCAACACTAACACCAACCATCATCTAGACCATGGCACTCAGTGCCACATTCAATCTCCCCTTAAACACCTCCAGGGTCGGCGACTCCACCACCTCCCTGGGCAACGCATTCCAATGGCCAATCACCCTTTCAGTAAAGAACTTCTTCCTCACATCAAGCCTAAACTTTCCCTGACGAAGCTTGAGTCCATGCCCTCTAGTTCTGTCACTGGTCACCTGAGAGAAGAGACCAACCCCTGCCCGACTACAACCTCCTTTTAGGTAGTTGTAGAGAGCAACGAGGTCTCCCCTGAGCCTCCTCTTCTTTAGACTAAACAGCCCCAACTCACTCAGTCGCTCCTCATACGGCTTATGCTCCAGCCCCTTTACCATCTTCGTTGCCCTCCTCTGAACACATTCCAGTATCCTGACATCTTTCCCAAACTGGGGGGCCCAGAACTGTACACCGTATTCCAGATGAGGCCTGACTAGTGCTGAGTACAGGGGGACGATAACTTCTCTGGTTCTGCTGACTACACTATTCCTGATGCAGGCCAGAATGCCATTGGCCTTCTTGGCCACCTGGGCACACTGCTGGCTCATGTTGAGCTTCCTGTCAACCAGCACTCCCAGGTCCTTTTCTGCCTGACTACTCTCCAGCCACTCTGTCCCCAATCTGTAGCTCTGCATGGGATTGTTGTGTCCAGCTAATGAGTCAGGGTACCTGTTACATTCATACACATCCAGCCTCTCTATGAATCTTGCTAATTTCTTAGTCTTTTCTTCAAGATCTGTACAGTTAACAGGGTCTCCTAAGTTCAAGTTCTCCTATCTTGGCTTCACCAATTTTTTCCTTTGTTCTGAGGGCTTATGAAAGGCTGTGCATATTTGCTTATGGAATTATAATATATGTGATTTAGATTAAAAATCCATGTGGGCAAAAGTATTTTCTTTTTGAGAACACGACTAGAGTTTTCTCCAGATGTATAATTATACTTCTGGGGTTTAAGATTGATATGATGAAGACATATATTTATTTCATAACCTTTGTTTTTAAAATCTGTGTGCAGGAATATATGTATCTTTTCCCAGAGGAGCATGCAGGAGAACAGACCAGGGCAGAAGGAAATCCAAAGCAGGGAGCCAGAGAAGTGGTAACTCCACTATATGCTATTTCTGAAGACTTTGGAAACACCCCTGAGTGAACTTTGCAGCTCTGTGACTCAGAGAGAGCTTGAGAACAGATCCCGGCAGTATCCCCCTGCCTAGCACACTCCTTTCTGCCACACAGAGACCCGGCACATGTTCCAGGCTATCAAAGTAGCATTTGTGTTTTGTCCGAATTAGCACATGCCTTAAAACGGAGCTTTCTAAGCATCTATTTAGGCAGAATAGAGGACAATCCAAGAAGAGAGTGAGGAAGATGGGGAAGGAGAGAGATCAAAAACTAAGGTCGGAGAAAACACTGGATGTTGAGAGACCCAAGGTTTGGCAATTGCTTGTTTCTAGGAAGGTTCAGCCACCTTCTCCAGAATGGCATCTCCTCCTGCAAGTTTTGTTGAGCATCTTCCTCCCCATTACATTACTTCTCAGAAGGGAGGTGAATTATTATTTTAACAGACTGCCAAAGGTGGCAGAACATAGACTTCTGCTGAGTTTATCAGTCCTAAGGTCACACAGTACTGTAGTAGCAGGGATGTATCAGGGACTGGGTTAGTATTTCTGATCCAGTGGGTGGTGAAACGTGGTTTTCACTAAAGCATTGATAGTAGCAACTAAGTAATTCTTGTATTTTTCTTTGTCATGATTAATCATACCATTTTCACCATAACTGAAAAAGAGAAACAGGCACTGAGAAATCATCATGGAGCACACGCCTTTGTGGTTTGGAGAGGATAAGTGGGAGTTGGAGTGCAGAAGAATGTATTTTGAGTCTTTGTGACCCTGCTCTGTGAGCAAAAGCAAAAAATACGGGTTTTTCAAGGATGTGTTTGTCAATGCCAGGGAGGGAGAGAAAGTTGGGGGGGCAGGGGAATGTATATCTTTCTATTCTTGGAAGTCTCCTTTCTCATTTTATTACCATTGCAATTACACATTTTAATTTTATAATTTTCTATTTCAGTACACAAACTACATTCAAATGCACTTGTCTCTAGGACCCTGATCTGACCAAATTTTGCTGTTGTGTGCTCTGCTGATGTCACTGGACTTCGAGAATTTAGCCCAATATGTTTTGACCAGTCATGAGCCAAATGCACATACTGATAAATATTTCAGAAGTTCATTTTGGACCCAATTCTACTGCTATTGTTCAACTATTGTAGCTTTGATCTGCTGGAAAAGTTACTGAGAATATTTTAACCAATTGTTGCATTTTTATTTTAAAAAAGTATCTATTCCTATTTTACACTTTTTTTCCTTCCATACCCTCTGTCTGCAGCCATTCATCCACATTTGAAGTTTTCTAGATTTACTTACACAGCTATGTGAAATTCTGCCCTGCTGATCACATCAGCACCCCAAACCACAGGCAGCCAATTCCTTCTGCAACTGAGAGTCGCCTGTCTGGTTAGGCTCCTACCTCCAAAGTCTTTCTTGGTGATACTCTTCATGCCCTCTGGCAAGCTTTTTCTTCCACTTTTCTCATTTCGTCCACATGATTTTGCTCCTTCTTCCTGCTGCTCATACAGAGAGCATCTACGAGCATCATCTCGTATATTCACAGTCAGGCCCCAGGCAAACATTCATTTTTGACCAGTTATGCATATCTGTGTCCATGCGATATCTCCCATAGTTTCTGCTATAGCATTCAACTAAGAAACTTAATCACTGCCCATATTTCTCCAAAAGTGTCTGGAATCCCCTTTGCTGTAATAATTGTGGGGGGGCGGTGAAGGAGAACAGGGCTGACTTTGATCACACTCATATATTAAAGAGGATTTATTACATAAAATTAATGGAAGCAACTGATGGAAGCAACTCCAAATGAAACCAGTGACTGCCCTTTCATTTCAAGAAGTACCACATAAAACACTCCAACCCTCTCCCATGGGTTCACTCATCAGAGATTAGAGATATTAGCAGATATCTTTAAATTAGTCACAGGAATGGACATATTTCCGTAATGCGCATAAGAGGGAGACCTCTGTGTTTATGAAAACAAAGGTATGAAGAAACCATTTACCTTTTCTAATATTTTATTTCCCTTTGCTGGGTTAGACCAGCTGTGCTAAAAGAAGAAAAACAAAGCATAGCCTCAAGGCAGATGCATTAGTCTCTACATCAGTATCAGTTTCTTTGCTTCTCCAAAAGTGATTTCACAGTAGGAAGTCCAGTAGGAATTAAAATACTTTCCTACAAAAGACACACAGAGAACAACAGCTGTGTGTTGCAGAATACAAATGGGACTCACAATAACTATCAAGGCTGATATTTTATCTTGGTCCATACTGTCACACGCACACAACCATATAAACATAAAAAGCTCTCATTATCCAGCAAAACACAGAAACCTGGAGTGGCTCCCAGCCCCATTTTACGAATCTTTTGAAGAACATAAAAACCGAAGATTCATTTGCCAGTTCAACGACTGTTGCAGCTCTCAGCATTAAAACACTACTTGTATTGTTCAGTGCACCAATTGTTGTGATCAGGACCCTGATGAGCTTATGATTAAAATGGGGACCACAACTTGTGTAGAATTTTTTTTTTCTTAATAGGAATTGGATCCTTTCCTTACATCAGAGCAAGCCTTAGAAAAGAGATGAGAATACAGAAAAGAATAAGAGTAATAAATGAATTATTCCCAATTATCATTACCCAATTATTCCTTAGAGTCATTCCAGGATGCTTTAGATCAATTTGGAAACTTCTCTCTGTGGACAAGCTGAGAGAGATGAAAGCAAAGACTCAGCAAATCTCAGTTGATGTTAACAACTGTGATGGATCCAGGCTTCTGAAATCACCATCTGATTAGATAAACTTGTATACAGGGCAACATGCAAAATCAAAGACAACATGCCTCATCAAGACTTCCCAGTGCTCTGCTTGAGCATTTTTGAGGCTTGTATAACAACGCTATTTCAGAGTAGTGGGAATTAAGGAAAACTTTTCTGTAGAGACATGGCAATGTATTTCTGTGTTATAAACCAGTATTACAATTTGATTTTTTTTGTTTGGAGAAGCCCCAGCAAAACCAACAGAGTGTGTGTGAGACAAAAATGCAGAGTTTCATTCCCTTCATATATCTGAGGAGTTCCCTAACCAAAGAGTTTTTTCCATATCTGCATATAAAGATAATGTTGGTTTGCACGATAGAATTCTCTATACTTGTTTCATATTTTATCTAAGAAAGCAAAAGTTTAATAAAAAAAAGTTTCACAAATAAAGAAATAGAAATCACATTGAAATAAGCTTAGCTACAAATAAAGGCACCAAAACAACCGCTACAGAGCTTATACAGTTGGGATAGAAAGAGGTATAATCCTGGCAAAGTTAAATGGAAAAAGGTGCTTAAACGGAACAGTGATATCACTGCAGCCACTATTGAGAATTACTTACAAAATGGATTGGATTTTTTAAATGCAAAAAAGAAGAGTAACAAAGAACAAACTAGGACACTTGCAAAATGAGTCTGTGTGTTAGAAAGAGCCTCAAAGGAAATTTGTGAATTCCCCTGAAAACTGGACCTCATTTATAGGATATGCCACTAATTAACTCAGCAGCTACAATGCATGAGGGGAACACCACTTACCAAGTCGCATATATACGAACAGTAAGGGGGAATGAAGTCTTTTTTTGCATGCACATCAGTTTCTGTTACATTTCTCCATTCCAGCAGGAGAAAACAACAACAAATCAAAGAAAGATAGATTTTAAAAAACGTAGAAAATCATCAGCATGCACCACAGTGTCTGTAGTGCAGAAAACACTTGACAATTCTTTTAGTACCAGGGCAATCCTAGCAAGTTAACCTTTTCTGTTTACATGCTAACTACCAGGCAGTAGGTGATATGTGTTTGTCTACATAGGTCCGTGGAAGTATGGGCTGTATGATTACGAAGTGGAAAACATCTGTCTATTTAATACTATCCATGCAGCAAGCACATCACTGTTTTAAGTCTCAAACTTGTAAGTATCAAGGAGGCAGAAGACAACTGTTGCCATTTTATTGTAGTTATATTGTGATGTGTGTACATTTTGTCTGTGAGTGAAAACCCAGGACTAGTAGCCAAAAATATTTGGAGAGTTACACAGTACTGGTGCTTTGGACTTTTCAGTACACCAGATGATACTTCATTATCCCAGAAAGAGCTAAATCATTACCTAAAATTGGCATATTTGCAAAATGCAAAATGCAGAACAAGAATTCTTATCTGTCTCTATGAAGACTGAGTTAAAGAAGGGACATCAGTTGGAAGAACAGTCCCGTGGCTAAATGTCGCATGCATAAGAAGCCAGGTGAATACCCAGATCAGCTGGCAGCAAACCATGTGCTGTGTTGCTAAGAGTATCCAGTACCCAAAGCTAGCAAAGGAAGGTCTCTATGCACTGTTGCCAAAAATGGCTGTCACCAGAATGTAAATAGCAAAATTATCATGAATATCAACTCTCTGAGAGGAGTTATATACAAAAGGATTTAATAAATTCATATAGTGATCATCCCATGAATGCCTATCATGAGACATATTCTGTGCCCATACATACGTGTATCCACTATGAAAAAAGTGATGAGTTGATAAGTCGTGACTTCCCTTAGCAACAGAGAATATTTTCCTCTCAGTTTAGCACAGTAACTCTTTCACACTTTCTTACCATATAGTTTTCCAAAGACCTGGAACTTTTCATGTTTTTCAGGTGTCAATGTACCTGGAGAATCTGTAGCTCATTTTTCAAGTATCAGTGTTTGAGTGACTTGGATATATACTTGAAAGAATTACCTGGGTATGAAGAGTCAGTTATCTTTATACACATACTGTGTTCAACTCATTGGTCCATTGATGTTTTGCAAGAAAGTGCTGTTTTTATCGTTTCCATAGTTTATTTTCTGTTGCTATTTTTTCATACTCTAGCTAAGACAACAGTTGTCTGTCTATCCCACTGTCATACCCTTTCTTGTAACGTAGAGCAGAGTTGCAGTTCCAACACCATTCACCAAAACCATTTTGGGTTCCTTGTGTCAACACTGAAGTGTTTTGAACTACTCCCTATCCTTAGATTTGTGAATCTAAGTGCTATCATGGAAATACACTGTTGCAGGATACCCTCCATCATGGCAAGGGTATTTTACTGTTGGCAGTACAGAGCCTGATGTCTACAGCTACCTACTGAGTTGATATAAGATAGTTTTAACTTGACTTTGATATTAAAGCTACCCATCCTCTCTGTGGTCCAAAAGCCGTCTCACACTGTTCTCTCCATTACATGATTCATTTTTGCTGGGTGACAATTCCAGTTTCTCCTCTTGATCTTAAAGGAACTGTTTACTCTCTTTTGATGTTGCGCTACTTTTGCTTGTGTATCACTGCCTGACCTCTGCAGTTAAGGCCAGTCAGGTGTTTGAAAATTATTTACCTTCCATCATACCATATGCATATCAAATCTCACATTTGGAGTTACTGCCTTTTGCCTTAGCATGTTGCTTTTTTTATTTTTCCATTTTACTTATTTGTAAACTCTGCAATAATTATTGCACATGATCCAATATGCAGAATGTTTTCCACTGGCATTTTCCACTCTCTATCATATCTTCAAGTTTTCCTTTATATTCAGTTTGTTTTCTCTGCCTTTTGCATTTGCACAAATATTGGTGCATTCTTGTGTTTTTCATGAGCAAACTGATTACCTGTCTTTCACAGTGTATGCTCTGCATCTGCAGATGAATGTGTTCACGTGTACATGTCTATGGCTCTTAGTAAAGTTAACGTGAGTTCCTGAACAGTCTTAGTCAGGCACATTCATCTTGTCCCTATCATTTCTGACACATTCACTTTTTAGAAGTGACAATCCATGAACTGACTATTTTGTGATATGCTTATCTATTGTTTCTCCAGATCTTTTCTCACAAAGAAACCTTTTATTTATGACATCTTTTGAAAGATGAAAAGGTTTTTAAAGCATCACTAGGGTTGTACATAGTTTGTCTTGGTTCAATGCTGCTGCTAATGCTTGTAGTTTTTACAAGTTGCAGCTGATGGTGTGGCTGAGGTTACTCTGATTTGGATTTTATCTATATATAAGTGCTACTAAACTGATCCTTCCTTAGGTCTAACAGCAGCAGAAAATCTACAGTGTTGCTATAATCAGGTTTTTTACTTCTTTTCCTTTGTGCTATTCAATATTAACAAAGATGCACGTTCCAGGCCATGCAATGGGCTAGGGGTTATATGAGTCACGAGACAGTTGAATTAGACTGAGAAGAGCCAACGAGGTTTTAGATGGAAGAACAAGTCTCAGGTGGCAGGTAAATGGGACTCTGCCAGAACTGCAGAATGATGAGGCATTGAACTGTATGGACACCCACCAAGAAGCCAAATGGGCACATCAGGGAGATACTGCACATGGACCATAGGGCTACTATTAGAATAAGAGCCACAAAATAAAGAGCACGTCACCTTTTCTGAGAGATTTATATTCATGTGGTTCTCTGTAATGGTAATTTGCTACTGACAATAGTTTTTTCATATGTTCCAGACAGTTGTCTCACTGAGACCATCAGCAATAAAGAACCTTTATCCTTCATTAACATCTCATGCAAGCATTAATTAGCCCACAGATTCTAGTAATAATAGGCTTATGAAACTGATGGCTGAATGTACCAATAACCTCTTCAGTGAGCTGTGCCATCCATCCGCAAATCCAGGAAAGTAACTGAAGAAGGAATATGCTCTTACACGATTTCTTCCTTCACAGGACAGTTGCAGAAGGGATTGAGGAAACTTGTTGGCATTTTCCAGGTTGATCTTTTCCTTCAGTGGTTTTAATCACTACGTAGTTCAGTTTTTAATGTCTCTGAAGTCAGACTCCAACTGTTTAGTGTACATTGCTATGCCATTCTTTTGAAACAGCATCAAGTATAAAAGGTGTATTGTCCCCTCCTGCGTGTTTCTGTTACTGTTGTTACTCTATGGTAATACCGTGCTGGAACCCATGGTGTTTGGCACTATTAAACACTAACCATTAAAGCTGCATGCCTCTAGGAGCTAGAACAAGACAGCTGGTGAGACACACCCAGGGAGCAGAGTACACCGAACAAGGGAGCAGCAGTAGTCACTATGACAAGCACTGATTCCAGCAGGTGAGCAGCCTCAGCTCCCAGACTGATTAATGATGGCCCTGGTCCTTGATAGATGCTCTGTGTGCCTGGATCTCTGCATCTAAGGGTGGCCACCAAGGCTGTTGGAGCCCTGTACAGACACTGTAGTCTTCCCACAGGAAGCACCTTTCAAGATCATGTCTTCTGAATGCACAAAATGCAGAAAATCTCCTCAATCTCACTGCAAACTTTAAATGGTTCATTATTTGTCATGTAGCTGAAGGGGATATTTCCTGGGGGAGGGGGGGGGAGTTCAAAGGCTGTTTATTTTCTGTTACCACACACTGATAGGTGTCTTAGTCCACATTGCCAGGTTTCCAGCAGCCACCCAGACCTCAAGCCATCCCTGCTGTACTCAGAAAACCTATCAAGCATGCAGGTTCTAGAGGTGTCCAGCAGAGTGTTCAGCAAAGTAAGTGGATATCATGTATATTATGGAGGCTGTTACATGCCATAAGCTTGGAAGAGCACCACCTTATGCTCTGAACTGTGGAATTTACTTTTATGCCAGCTCTCCTATTTCCAAAACTCTCATCAGATCACAAGTTAAAAATAGTTGAAGTACCATGGCCTGTCTAACCATCTGTGTGAGAAGAGAATGCTCTGTTAGCACCGTGCAACAATGAAATCTGCAGTGCCCTTATTTTAGTGTGCTTTATGGTTCTCTGTGATACAGACACTAATGAACTGTAACCCAGGAAACCACTGAAAGTCTGTTGGCTTAATGCATGTGAGAAACATGGCTAGATTAAGGTGTCTTTCAGAAAGGTTACTGAAGAGATCTTCATCCTCCATAACCTCATGGTCTTCAGATTGTTCCTTTAGACTAGCAAAGCTTCTTGAAATTCATGGAGCTAGTTTTATTTTTTTTCTATGACAGGTGTCTTGAAATGGGAAAATCTCTACTTGCCAAAATATCTTGCAAAAAAGTGAGAAGAATGTTTTTGCAAGATTGGGGTAAATAATATTTTGCACTTTGAGAACAGAATTCTGCAGAGATTTCTAAGCACTGTATATGTACCAGTTCTGGCTCTCTGTCCGTAAAAGTGCTGCAGTCCTTCTGCAGCACTTCCATAGCACTTCAAAAAACAGTTCTGCCCGCTCACACCTTGATCTTACTTAACACAGTTGCTTTCTGTGGGAAACTTGCCAGGAAGCAGCTCTCTTTTGGGCAAATTCTGTCTCAGATCCCCCTCTTCTTTCACTCGTTCTTTCCAGCAGTCAGCTGGAAAACAACAGAGAGGGATAACACACTGGCAGTGGAAAAGTGCAAGGTCAGTGCATGGGAAAAGTGCAAGGTTTTTGCTGTGACAACTCCCACAAAACTTCTGCTGTCTGCTGTGGCTGGTTGAGCTCATGCCCTTAGGACACCATCTCCTCTCTGCTTGAGAAAGGGCCTCATCAGATGCCTGTTCCTGCTAAGACATGCCCGGCAGAACTTGGTGTGTCAGGACAGACACGGTCACAGAGGAAAAAAGTATTGCAGCACTGTACTCACTGGGATGTCTACCAACCTGGTTCAAAGCACAACTCAGGATTAGCTCTGAACTGGCCTCCTCCACCACAACCTGAAGTCAGCTCCTGCTGACTTCACCTTTCTTCATAGATTTGCTTCAGTGAGTTCTGATTCACTCCTCCCTCCCTAACTGCTCCTCCTTTGCATCCTCTGCAGCAAGCCACCCTTCCCAGAGCTGGGCCCTTGATCTACTACTCTCCATCAATGCTTGTAATACTGATAATTTCACCAGTTACTAGCCAAGCTGGTTCTCTCACTTCCTGTGTGTAACCATTTGACAGATCTATTGTTCTATTCCATCTGGGCCCACCTTTCATTCACATGCAAATCTATCTATCTTCCTCTCTGGTACCTTCTTCCACATCAGTGATCACTAACATAAAGTCATCAGTCTTTCCCACCATGTGTCCTTCTTCTTTCCTAGCTCAACTGGGATAACACTGCGTTCCTCTCACCCCTCCCATACTGGGTCTCATCTTGTGTTCCAATGTCCAGGCAACAACTCAGGCTGACAGGGTTTTTTTTACCAGTATCCTTGCTATATACTTGTTTTATTCAAAATCCTTCCAGAAAATCATTTTCCTGTGGTGCTGCCTGGATCCTTCATTTTCTCCTCTTCTTGCATTGCATCAATGTCTTTTATTTCTCATCTTTTCACTCCCAGCTTTTCAACTCTCCACCCCATTCTAGCTCATGTATTATGTTCATTCTCAGAGGGATCAAAATATGCTTCTAATCAGACTGTGTGTCATGAAACATTAATTTGGAGCCCTAACATGCATCATTTCTCTTTATCTTGTCCTTCACACAAGATAGGTACTCTAACAAGTTCCAGAGATGTACTTATGTTCACCCTCAAATATTTCTTAAATTCTCTTTTAACACGATGTCACAGAACCGCTACCAGCTAGCTAGGCTGCTGGTAGCTGGAGACTCTGATACTAAGCATTAAGTCTTCACTGGACCTCATGCACTCCCATTTAGCTGTCTCCATCCTGCTGATTCATATCTTATTCTTAGATGGCAAACTTGGAGGTAGAAGCAGAAATTGTCTTTTTGTTCTGTGTTTGCAGAGCACTTACCACACTGGGAACTGAGTCCACCATTACCGAGTCTTTGGCATTAAGGTGTTAAATAAGAGTGGAAATTATAGTAACAGAATTGTCACAGGGAGAGCAAGTGGCAGCACTGACAATACAGCAGCAACATCCTGCCTTCCCTTCTTGCTGTTCATCCCTCGCTACTGATTTCAGTACCCCCATGATTCTCCACCTGCACATGTGCAGCCAGTGGAGCAGCAGGAATTGCCACCATCTAGAAGCCTCCTTCTAATTATAAGAGTAAGATCACATGGCTTTCTGCCAGCCAAATAGTTGTAAGCTCTTCATATACAAGAAGCTTTCACTTGAACTCAGCCGCCACAATCCAATTTGCTCGATTTCAGTAAGGTTTAAATTGTTCTTCCTGCTCTGTCTGCACTAACAGCCCCAGAACAATATGTTAAGGACATGTAGATAATGAGTCTGAGAGAGATTTTCAATTGGATGGGTTAATATCTACCTTTTTGCCCCTAAAAACATCCTGGCAAGAGAAAATTACTACTTGCAGGCACATGTTTCTCTCATATTTATCAGCAACCAAGCTAAGCTGATTTGCAGCCTTGGTCATTAACCATCACTCTACCTTCAGGTTGCTGAGGACTTGATATATAAACATGTCAAAACCTATATGCTTCCAAAATAGAATACGCTTTAGGATTCAACATAGTTAAAGCAGAACATTCAGATGAAAAAGTAGAGTTGATCTTATTTACAGTGGAGTGTGGCAGCACACTCCAAAGAAAGTAAGTCATCTAAATGTTGTATAAGAGATCTCTTGCATTTCTTGAAGAGGAGGGGGCAGAGAGAGAGAGAGAACTGAGAGATAATTGTTTGTATAGAGGATAGGGAAAAAAATGCATTTTCCCCAGCTTCGAAGCTGTACTATAGGTGTTAAAAGGACTCTGGAGCCTAAGCAGGCTTTATGTGTAATGAATATTTTCCTTTGATGTTTCTTCAGAACAACTAGTCTAGGGCTGTGACCACTGTAAACCTCTTAAATTTCAAGTGCTATTTTTATGTCCTCTTTATGATTGGAGTAACCTCACTTAAAGGATTACAGGGGTTACTTCATGTCTTTGTAGCCAAATGCATTCTGGTAAAGATCAGATTGATCTGAAGTCAACTGTTATCTTTAGCTTTGATTGTTAATCGTTCCCAAGACCTTTGTTCTTTGATAGTCACTAAAGAACCTTAGTTCCTATGTTAATTAGTGCCTGGCTTATCAGCAAGATGTGCATTGCCAAATACAAGAAATGTATCCCATGTATTGTTAGGAAAAGTACCTGAAAGTAAATTTAAAATAAGAGTATTCACCTGATGATTCTCATAATGTTTTGCTGATTTGGCTTTAGCATTTGCAACTGTTTTATTGCAGAGATTTTTAAAGGGGAAAGCAAGTAGGGTGCTCTATTTTAAAAAGGATGAATGTTCTCTATGCAAAAGAATTCACAGCTTAGATTGAAGCACTTAGACAAATTAAAGTCAAATGAACTTGGGGAAGACTGGCTGGAGAGCTGCCTGGTGGAAAAGGACCTGGGGGTGTTGATTGACAGCTGGCTGAATATGAGCCAGCAGTGTGCCCAGGTGGCCAAGAAGGCCAATGGCATCTTGGCCTGTATCAAAACCAGCGTGGCCAGCGGGACCAGGGCAGTGATTGTGCCCCTGTACTCGGCACTGGTGAGACTGCACTTTGAGTACTGTGTTCAGTTCTGGGCCCCTCAGTACAAGAAGGACATTGAGGTGTTGGAGCGCATCCAGAGAAGAGCGATGAGGCTGGTGAAGGGGCTGGAGAACAAGTCCTATGAGGAGCGGCTGAGGGACCTGGAGTTGTTTAGCTTGGAGAAGAGGAGGCTGAGGGAAGATCTTGTTACTGTCTACAGCTACCTGAAAGGAGGTTGTAGCAAGGTGAGCGTTGAGCTCACAAGGACAGGACAAGAGGAAGAGGCCATAAGTTGTGCCAGGGAAGATTCAGACTAGGTATTAGGAAGAATTTCTTTACAGAAAAGGTGGTCAGGCACTGGAGGGACCCAGGGAGGTGTTTGAGTCACCATCACTGTAGGTTTTTAAAAAACGGGTAGATGAGTTTTTGAAGGACATGGTTTAGCAGGGGATGGGTACTGTTGGACTCGATCTCAAAGGTCTTTTTCCAACCAGAAGATTCTATGATTCTATGAACAGGTTAATATATTTGCAAAGTTGTTCAATGTCAATCTACAGTGGAAGTGATGCAGACACTGCTTTCATATTAAATAATTTATCACAGCTGGCATTAACAAATATCAGAAAACAGGGCAGTAACTGATTACACTCTTATACTAAAGCAATGATGCAGAGCATACTTTGAAAAGCACAGTCCAAGTGCTATGTCATGTGACCTTTAATAGTGTAAAGAACTATTTAGTGTCTATGTACAGCTCTGCCTTCTGTCAGATTGCCTCACAGTATCCCTGTTATACCTGGCCTGCTCTGTCATCAGTTATCTGAGATTCACATTTTGCTGAATTGCTTCACACCTTTTAGCTTTGAAGAAGGACGCAAGATCCCCACTGCTGTTCTTGTGTTGCCCAAGCTAAGATGTGCATCCAGAGAAAGCTGTGGGTGGCAAATGATGTGCATAATTATATAACCTATAATCTGGCACACAGAAATGCTTGTGTTTGTCTGACACATCTATTTTTAGGCATTCTTCTTCCTGCAGGTACTTCCTTCAGCCCCAAAGATCTCAGACAGATGATTCCTTTAACACACTCCCATTCAAACTATTCGATCTGGGAAAATATTTATACCAAGAAACTGTTCTCATATATCAATTTATCTAGAGCAAAGATGCTCAGTATTAAATTTTAATCAAATTGTAAGTTCATTATCTGCCTTCACATTCTGTTACAGGGAAAGGTCACAGAAACACAGAATCACAGAATGGTTGAGTTTGGAAGGACCTCTGAAGGTCATCTGGTCCAACTCCACTGATCAAGCAGAGCCACCTACAGCTGGTTGCCCAGGGCCATGAGTAGATGGCTTTCGAATATCTCCAAGTATGGAGACTCCATAACCCCTCTGGGTAACCGATACCAGTGCTCAGTCACTCTCACAGGAAAAAAGTGCTTCCTGATGTTCAGAGGTACCTCCTGTGTTTTAGTCTGTGCCCATTGCTTCTGGTCCTGTCGCTGGGCACCACTGAAAAGAGTCTACCTCCATTCTCTTTAGGTATTTACATGCATTGATAAGACACACACTACCACTCTGCCCAAAGCCTTCTGCAGGCTGAACAGTCCCAGCTCTCTGCTCGTTTTCGCATTGAAGAGATGCTCCAATCCATTAGTCAACTTAATTGCCCGTTGCTGGACTCTCTCAAATGTCCATATCTCTCTTGTACTAGGGAACCCAGAACTGAACACAGTACCCCAGGTGTCGTGATCAACACTGAGTAGAGAGGAAGGATCAACTTTGCTTACTGTAACCCAGAATATCATTAGCCCTTCTTTGCAGCAAGGGCACATTGCTGGGTCCTGTCCAGTAGGACATCCAGTTCCTTTTCTCTTAAGCTGCTTTGCAGCTGGGTGGTCCTCAGCACACATTGATTCATGGAGTAGTTCTTCCCCAGCTGCAGGGAAGAACTTGCCCTTTTTGAACTTGATGAAGTTCCTGTTAGCCCATATCTCCAACCTGTCAGGGTTCCTCTGGATGACAGCACAACCCTCTGGTATATCAGCCACTCTTCCCCACTTTAGCCGAGGGTACAGGTTGCCTTACCAGACATATTATTAATGAAGATGTTAAATGGGATTGGACTTGTAGCTGGTTTCTAACTTTTTTCTACTGATCACCACACTCTAGGCCTGGCTATTCTGCCAACCTTCAATCCACCACACTGTCTACTTATTCAGCCCATACATCATCAGCTTTTCTATGTGGATCTTCTGGGAGACAGTGTCAACAGCTGAAGTCAAGGAACATCCATTGCTCTTGACAATCATCCACCAAGCCACTCATTTCATAGTAGAATGTTATCAAGTTGCTCAAGCATAACTTCCCCTTGGTGAAACCATGCTGACTGCTCCTGACCACCTTCTTGCCAGAGCAGGCTACCTATGGGATTAAAAACTGTAACAACAGTATCAAAATCCATCAACAACTTCTCAATTCTTATCCAAGCTCAATTCAATTTTCTTTCAAAAGCATTGGTAAGACACCTTCCTTGATTAAGTGTGGTGGGATCAGGCCCTTTGTTAAGGAGGTTTCCTTTCCTTGCATTCAGTTCTGTCAAATCTTCCATGCCATTGCTACATTCTCCACAAGATCCCTGTGAGATATTCTAGTCTCAAATGGTAAATATCCAATGACAAAATTTCTATGCTGCCTTCCATTTACTTAAGAGACTGTATCTTGGGTCAGGTTGCATTTTAGGAAGGTTTATCACTCAAGAGATGGAAGGGTTCCAGCCTCACAGTTAAATGTGTAATTGGGCAACACCTAAAGCAGGGTTATCCCCCCTTCACCTTGCGGATAAGGGATAGTTCTCAAATAAAAATATTTCGAAGTCTGAATGGGATCTTTACAACCTATATGTTCAACGGGATTGAATTTGAGCATTGTTTATATACTTTTTTGAAAGATGATTTCTATGTTATGAACAAAAATCTCATTTTACAAGGCACTTGCTTCTGTGTAGATTTGAGATCTCTTTATGCAATGAAAATACATACAACCCATGATAAGCTCTTCTGAAATCCCTACTGGTAACACAAACCAGATGGGACTTCTACCTCACTGACAAAGCAATTCACAAACTCTGCACTAACATTCATTTTCTGAGAACTAACCTTACTGGTGGCTCACCCCAGAAGTCTATTTGATCAAATAAGTCCAGGTGAGTGTAAACCCTTAACAATTTACTTCTGACAAATGGACTTAGTCTGTCCTTGGTCCAACTACAGCTATTACAGCAGTAGTTATTACTATCACTCTGCTTTGTGATTATACCTTGCTGCTCATCGCTTCAGTAAGATCTAAATGTCTTACAAAATATGCAAACTCTAACAAAGTCCGGAGTGGATTTTGAACTCCCACTAACAGCATTCAAAATACTTCTCTGGACTCCCTCAAGGATGCAATGCTGGCTGCTTACTGCTGGAGAACCAACATCATTTATGGTCTTTAGGCTTGAGTACAAACTCTGTAGATCATTATAATCATTCTTAACTGTCCTCCTAAGATGATGCAAGAACACAAAATAAGGACTTTTTCTACCAGGCTTTTGTCAGATTTGATCATTTTAAAGCTACTAAAATGGTATCTTTGTACCAAAGATATCTGAGGCCTGATAAATATCATTCACGTTTAAGATAAAATAAAAGTTTTCTTTATGTATTTCAAATCACTTCTAGGATCAGTATTTAGTCAGATTTGAAATCTGAAGAAGTTTTGGGAGTGCTTTTCTGTAGAGGATTCTGATGTCATGCAATAAAAACTGCTCATCATTTTTACATAAATTTTTACTTATGTAACCAGGATATACACCTTGGTGCAGTATTTGCCTTGGTTATGGCAAAGAGGACATCTCTTTGCTGCACTGCCAAAGTGCCTTGCACGACTGGCTAGTCTGAATTGTGGCTACAGCAGATGACGGTCTTCTGATGTTCCAGTCCTTGTCTTCTATATTTTATTTGCTCTTCTCTCTTTCTCTACCCTGCTTCTCTTTTTTAGGCCTTTGCGTGTCAGAAATAGCCTTGGGACAGCATGGACAGAACCAGTCAGCAAAGGCTGCTTCCCATCCTGAAGCTAATGCAAGTGCCAGTCATTGCCTTCTTGCCTGACATTCCAGATCAGCTGCACAATGAGAGCACTAAATTTAGTTGTCAGACTATCGTCTACATTGCTCCTCTGGAGGAGCAGTATTGTATCCTAATTGGTCTGCAAAAAAAGGAAAGTTTGGTGCCTCCAAGTTAACACCAGAATCTTGGAGATAACTGGAGCTTTATGTTTTAAAGAACAGGAGGAATTCCAGAAATGTAGCCCTGGTATGTGAAAGCCTCAGGAAGTAAATGACCTGAGCACATGCAACAACTTATTCCTTGGGTTTGGACTAGGCAGTAATAACTAAAAAAAGTAATAAACTGAAATGTTTCACACTGGATACCAAGAGCTGGATAAATTCTGCTTAGATTAGAAGTTAATAAAATTCTGCTTGCCTGCTGTTTACCCTGAGCTCCAGGAAAGTCTCCAAGGTGTAATTATTCAAGTCTTTCTCATGTGACCTGGATAGGCTAAAGCTGCTCGCACTCCCAGAGTGGGAGAAGCATGAAGATACCTGCAGCACTGCAAGGCAGGCTGTGTGCTGCCCCCGGGGCTGCATGGGGCAGGGATCAAGGGAACTGAGACAAGCAGCACAGAGCAGTACCAGCAAGCACAGTCTGATCACCACAGAGACATGGCTAAAAGCTTTTCATTTAGTCAAAGCAATTACTTTGCTGCTTATGAAATTGATTAGAATGATTGCTTTTTAACAAAGTTATTGCTTTGATCTTAGGCTCAATACAAAGGAAATAATACAGAGAAACTTTTACTAAAAGATAAAATAAAACATTGTAGCTCAATGAAAAGCCGAAGGCTTCTTTTCTTCTAGCATTTGGTTGGAGGTAACATTTCAAACAGGTTCACACACAAACAGTTCATTGAGATTCAGTAAGATAGTCACTGTATCTATTTAAATAATGAATTTAAATCATCCTGGGTATACACTATCCAGATCCTTGAGCCGTGCTTACAAGGTGACACCAAAGAGCAGAGAAGGAGAGTTCCTGGTTTCCTCTGCTGTAAGCAGTAGGAGAACCAAGATTGCCACACATCTCATTTCAAAATCCATTAGCTCTGCTTGGGTAGCCAGGACTCCAGCGCTGTTGTACACCCACATGGCCTTCTTCTGGCTCTTATTCATCTCCCTATTGGCAGCCACATAGGAGTCCTCTGTCACAAGTTTCTCATTTGCACTTTAGGGTGAAAGCATTTCCTTGTGTGATAAGAATTAAATCACTGAAACCCAAAAATAGCATTTCAGAAATAATGCTTAAATCAGACTGAGATTTACCACATAAATTTTTTTAACACATTAATAAAATTATGGAGAAGTTAATGTATGGGTATGTAATTGTACACGGATAGAAGGTGGACAGACTGAGGAGCAATAAACATCATCCAGAAGCTTCATGTGGGTGTGCAATATTAGCTGACACATGCAGACCAATAACAGAAGTTTTCAACCAAGCAAGAGATGGAGAAGATGGAAAAGAAATATCACTAGCATGAGTCACGTCAGCATTTCTACAAGACAGCTGTAATTCTTAACTCTTTATCAACCAAAGATGCAGTCAAAGTTACCTTCAAGCAAGTACAGCCCAACAAAATAGATATAATCCAAGTATTTGAGCTGTGAAGTTTCAGTTCCAGCCTATTTCTGCCTTTCAAGATAATTCAACTTAAATAAAGGTACTCGCCAAGTTAACGTCAGAGATTTTGCTTTACTCCCAAATTCCCAAATTAGAGAAGAACAGAACACAAGTTCGAGTTAACGGTCCAGAAGAGGTGTGTTTGCTGATCCTTATGTAGCAGCACATGTGCCTGATCAGAGCGAAGCAAAAGGGGATGATGACCCCAAAAGAGGTATATGTGCCATTCGTACAGTTTAGGATGTAGGCAATATGACCGGATTCATTAGAAAAAATTAGCTGCATTGCTCAGCACTGCACATTCACAGAGAGAGGAAGTCAAATTATACATAAAACCTGAAAACAAAGTTTTTAATCGGATACATTACTGCTAAGAGTGACACCAGAGATGGACTAACTGCTTGTGCTCATCTCATCACCCAACAGTGGCTGAAAAGTAATGCTGTTTGCACTGGTTTTCATCTAATTTCTCTGGGGTTTTTATGTATAGAGAGCCATTGCTGCAGAAAGAACAGGAAACTCAAGATTTTACAATATATTTTATGGGTTTTGCTAGTACCTGGATCAAAAGACTACTTCAAAAATTAATCTGAAGAGGCTACAAATAGCACCTGGAACTCTGGTTATTTCTTCCAGCACTAGCTGCTTTACTGTCCAACTCTTCACGAGGAAACTCACAGAAAACAGACACGTATTACTTCAACTAATGGTCTACAGTCAACAACTAAACTAGACTTAGGAAATTGGAACTAAGATATGAAGAAGTTAAAAATTCACCCGAAAAACCCAAGCAAGTCTGCAAGTAGCATAAGACCATATCCTTGTCAGACTTGGATTCACAGCTGATCAAAGAAAGATGAAATGGGGATCATATGATTCTATGATATGAACCCACACTGCTGAGTTTGACAGAAAGTCTCCACAGTGATTTATATCCTCTAGGGCTACAGCCAGGCTTGTCTGCCTAGACACAAAAACAACCACATCTGGCTACTCTGCAGGAAGAGCTGATGCAGTTTAACCTTTCTTCATGCAATACAGAATTTTCCCAAACCCAAGCGCAGCTCTATGTGCAATTATGAGTAAATGCCATAATCCATTGAGCTAATTAAGTAAAAATATTTCCTAGTATAGCCATGGCAAAAGTAGTTTATTAGCACACTTTGCCTGGTTTATTTTCTAGGAGTGATGGTAATACAAGAAAAATCTGCCTTTTCTTCATGAGATGACAATTGATCAGATAGTGTCCAGAGTATTGGCATGCAGCATGGTTAGCACAGTCTTACTGGAATTGAGAGGAACACAAGCCTCCTGACTTTTAAAAAGACTCTGTTTGGATTAGCTCGGGAAGAGAGGACTCAGGAGAAAACTCAGAGAACACTAGCTCAGAGGCTGCAGAATTCAACCTTCTCCTGTGTAATGTGAAAAGTTAGAGGATACAACACACTAGCATTTCATCTTTCTGGAGAGTTTTTTTAAAACTACAATCAATCCCAAGGAAGGCAAATTTGATACTTTGACCTGAAGGCTGAATCCAAAGGGAACTGAATTATTCAGAATCAGAGTATCCCCTCACAGTCCTGGGTAGGGTGTTTGGGGCTCCTCAGATAATGTGACAGAGCACTAGAAAGTGGAACTGGCTTCGCTGGAAATGGGCAAACTAAGCAAAGGTCTGTCTGAGCCTAGCCAACAGGGAAGACCACCAAGAATGTGTAGTTGTGTCATCTCAGAAATGTCAGTTGGGAGCCCATTTCTGGTTAGATAATTTCAACTAAACACTCTTAGCTGATTTGGAGCAAGGGCTTGAACTCCGTGATGCAAGCCTGCATGATGTCTTCAAGGTCTGTAGTCCTGCTGCATGACAAAGACACTTTAGGACATTCGAGTCTCTAGAAGACTGAGCCCTTTTTCACCATTTAATTTCCCTGCATTACCAGCTCTCAAAACCAAAAACTCTCATCCTTGAATCCCTCAAGACACAAAAAGGAAAAGTACAACTCATTTGCCTGCTGAGCAGATCTGTTGCATGGGTGGATAAGGGAATCCCCCAGACTCTGATTCCTGCTTTATGATCTGCTTATACATTTCCTTCAATGACTTCTCCACACAAACCAGCTGGTCAGGACAGTAGCCAGCATCAACCTACCAGCTCAGTGCACCACTTACTCTTCCCTAAAATGGAATGTTGGTCCAGCCAACATTTAATCTTTATTTTTTTAATATCACAGCTTTAAGAAGCAAGGCAGAAAGCCAGACTTGTACAAAGCCAACAGGGCAGGGTGGTGAGAATTTGACTCCTTTTAAGCAGAGGAAGTGACTGAACGTCTGTCATGAACAAACACTCAAGACACGAAAGGAGCTGTTTTAAAAGAATTGTTCTATGGTTGTATTTCAAATGTACTCCAAGGATGCTACTTCTTGTGGGTTAGCCTTGGACAGCAGTCAAACTCCCATCCAGCTGCTCACTCTCCATCCTCACACCCCCAGTGGGATGGGGCAGGAAATAGGAAAAAAATAGGAACAAGAAAGCTTATGCATTGAGATAAAGACAAGGACATCACTTAGCAATTACTGTCATAAGCAAAACAGATTCAACTTTAGGTAAGAAAGGGAAAATGGACACAAAAATGGTCAGAGGACTGGAACCTCTCTCCTATGAAAAATGGCTGAGAGAGTTGGAGTTGTTCAGCCTGGAGAAGAGAAGGCTCTGGAGAAATCTTAGCTCAGCCTTTCAACATATAAAAAGATCTTATAAGAGAGATGGAGGAAGGCTTTTTACCGGGGCCTGTGGTGAGAGGACACAGGGCAACAGTTTTAAACTAAAAGCGGGTAGATTTAAATTGGCTATAAGGAAGAAATTTCTTATTATAAGGGTGGTGAGGCACTCGTAATGGTTGCCCAGAGAAGTTGTGGATGCCCTGTCTCTGGAGGTGTTCAAGGCCAGGTTGGATGAGGCTTTGACCAACCTGATCCAGTGGAAGCTGTCCTTGCCCATGGCAGAGATGTTGGACTAGATGATCTTTAAATGCCCCTTCCAAACCAAACCATTCTGTGATTCTACCATTCTATGACTCTAAATTAATTTAATTTATTGCCAGATAAAATTGATATTTAATTGCTGATTTAGGTAGTAAGAAACAAGGAGACAGACACTAAGCAAACGCCTTTCTTGCCCCCTTTCCCAGGTTCAACTTTACTCCAGTCTCTTCCCCTCACCCTGAATGGTATGGAAGGTTTTCTTTCTGCTGCTTCTTCCTTATCTGTGGCTTTTCCTCCTCTGTGGCTTAGGTCCTCTGCAGGCTATGGTGCTGGATACCTTCTCTGACGCTGTGGAGAGCTTCCTTCTCCTCCTTTCATAAACTTGGTGTTTCCTCTGCTATTCCTTCCTCTTTTTGTTCCTTCCTCCTCTCTGTGGCATTTTCTTCCCTTTTTTAAGAGGCTTTCCCAGAGGCTCTGACTGCTTGGTGGATGGGCTCAGCAGGATCCTGCTGCAGGTCCACTGTGGAGCTGGCTGCAACCAGCTGTGTCCAGCATGGGAGAAACCTTGGCCTCTGCTCACAGAGGTACTCCTACATCCACCACTACCACCCTGCCAGTATCACAACCTTTGTGTCTACACCCAATACACCACCAGAACAAGCCTCCGAGCAATTTGATTTTCAGAGGAGGACAAAAGGGCTGCTATGAAGAAAATTAACACCATCCCAGCCAGAACCAGTACAGCCAGTCACATAAGCAAAGCAGTTTTCATGCTTGGACCTACCAAAAGAAACTTTTGAATGTATCTGCAGAACATCTTAGTAACAGATGCAGATTCCTATGGATGTTAGAAACCTCCAGAGTTAGGAAGGAACTGGCACGGAGAGGTAACAGTCATGAACCCCCCTCCTGCAGATGGGGAACTTGGCACCAAAATTCAGCCTTGGTTCTTTCTGGGTCTTGGTCATACACCACTGTCTATATGGAGAACTTAGTCATTAGTGGATATTTGTACAAATGCAATAAAATATAGGACACTAACATCTGCCAGCCTGGTAAAGATTAGAGGTTCTTGCAGGTAGGGCTCAAAAATGGTGGCGGAACTGAGGGGAGAAGGTAGATGAGCTTTGCTCGGCCTCACCTGGTGTGTGCTGCACTGGTGGAAGGAAACCAAAGAATCCAACTAAACCTCTTGGTTCTCGCCAGGGCCTCCGCACTACCAGACTGCACTGTAAAGGCAGGAGGTTTTATTACAATGGTTGAGCTACAGACAGGCCATGTCTGCATTACATACATAACCCTGATGTCTATGGAAATGTCTGCTTGTTACAGTCCTTTCTGGCTTCTTCCTGTGAGCCTGAAAACCTTTGTAGCTTTTAGTAAAGCAAGTTCCCTAGAAAGGAAGAATGTGAATGTGCAAAAGTCTAACTAAGAATGAAATTTAATTTTTCCTTGCGGGTGAAATGGAAAGCTATAACCTTCTGAGCTCCTGGAGGATGCATTTCTGAAAAGAAAATAATTTTCTGAATTGTCTTCAAGGTTTGCAAATAAATCGCTCAGATTCAGGTTTAATTACAGTCTTGGGGTTCAGTTGAAAGTTGCTGAAACATTTAAGCAATCCTGATTAAACATTTCAGTGAACCCAGTGGAATTCAGGTTCCAGATAAAAGTCACGTAAACATTACTCTCACTCAGCTTTCATGAAGCAAGCAAAATAAGGACATTGGTTTTTACTTTAGTGTTACAGACCATATTCAGAGAGAAAGAACTGATGCAGTATCTAGACAATGAAAAAGACAAGGCACGTCCAAAGAGTGATTTGCTGAGTCAGTCACTGGGCTGAGTGGAAACCCTTCTGGACTCAGCTAACAGATAGTAGTCAGCATAGCTGAGTGCAATAGGTGCGATTGAGGCTGTCTCATATGGCATTTCACACTTGGTTCCCTTTAGAGCAACGCCACAAGCAAGATGAAGGAAAGAACAAGCAGGCCGTTACAAACCACCAACAAAGAGAATGTTTGCTCAGTATGTGGCAAACAACCATACCCACACCTGTAATCTAGTTCTTCTCATCAGTGAATCTTTTCTGCAAACATGTTCACCCACCATCCTGTCCTGCAGGCAAGCAAAGAGAGTTACAAAGGTTAAATCAGTTACAGAAGGACCTTCACCACTGCCCAGCCACATGGGCAAAGCTAGGAGTAAAGCACTAGCATTCAGTGATCCATTGACACAGCCTAGCTCTGCATTCATTAGTTGATAACAGCCTCCATAATTTCCAGCTGTTAGAGCCTAAGGCTAGTGGCTTACTACTGAAAATTTCAGACTTACACCTCCTAGCAAGCCGTATGAAATGCAGCCACTGGGGTTTGGTACAGGCTACAGTCTATAGATGTGATATCTGGTTTATTTGACAGTGCTTGAGAATTGCTGTTAATCTCACAGGTTGCAGACACACACCCCCAACTCCTTCCAGTATTACCAGGTATGCCAGAGCTTAGTGCATGAGCCTCTGACTCCAGTAGCTGGTTTCAAAACATCGCGAGTCTTGAAGCACTCCTTTATTTTCCCCCCTTTACTTTTATTGCACCATTTAAATATATTTTTCTAAAAACAACAATAGAAAACAGTAACCACTTGTTGCTAGTCAGTAACTACAGTTGTATGGAGAACAAACCACAGAATTTACAGAGGATGTGTCTGACCAAAAAGTACTTCCTATTTTCTATTTCTGCAGGGAAAAAGTCTTGCGGACTTGCATGAGGGAAAAGTATCAGAAACAGCTGTCTTTTTTTGTGGGTTCTGGTAGAAGTAGATATTCACCTCCGTTTATTCAAGTCCATTTATCCTAGCTTTGTGCTAGCTGTCAGCGCCAGAGCTCAGAGAATGTCAAATGTGTAGTGATTCCCACTGGGCACAAATTCTGCTGTGTTTAACTCTGGTACCAAATAACACTGGAAAAAAGCAATAACAACAAAAAAATTCCAAAACACGCTCAGGTTGTCAACTATCCCCAGAAGTCTCGTCACGAAGGGGAGAGCCATTCATATAAGTGTAGTCATCCAACTGATTTCAGATTGCTTTGCTTCACTAATATCTAAAGATCTTTTAGACACCTAAAAGAGCACATAAAAGCCATGTGACCTTTGCCATAGGTTATGGGCTGGGGACCTGAACAACCAGCACAGATAAATCCCAACAGGCAATGGCTGTTTCAACCTTCCCTTCAGGGCATCACTTTTTGGCTGCACCATCATCTTGCATAAATGACATTACTGCTGGCCCAAAGAAGAGCCTTTTGCCAGTGCCTCTGCTGCAGATGGCTCTTCTCCATTTGTCCTAAACACCAAGATCTCGCCTCAGCTCCAGATGTTACAGTCTGCACCCCCATCACCTGCCCTTCCCCCGCAGAGGTCCCTGGCTCCAGACCTCCAGGCCTCTCTGCCTGTAACGGTACTGCTAAACAACAACAGGACAAAGACTTGCACCAAGAGTGCAGTGGTCACATCCACACTACATAGACCTGGCCCTGCATGTCCTCTGGGACACTTTGTGGTCTTAAGACCTTATTGGGACAAGGAGTGGTGTTTAATTCAAAATGTATGAAATCATGGCACTTAAACACACCATCTGATTTCAGCAGAGGGATAATTTTATAGCAATTGCACGTGAAATGTAAGTGTATGCAGCACGGGATGAGGGCATACAGGAGGGTTTGAGAAAGCAAGGCTGCCTGGAGCGTGTCAGGGGTCTGAGGAGCGAGTCAGACACTCTACACTGTGTTCCATCCTGCCTGCTAGGGATGGTCTCTGAAGCATCATCTTCCCTTAGCCACTCAGACTGCCAATTGGAACAGCCCCGCCATGGCAGGGAGTAACTGACCAACTAGATGATACGGATAATTACTGTCCAATGCTTAAGTTCAGTTCTGGATGTTGTTTTATTCAGCCTTATGGACACAGAATCTTATACACAAGGACCTTCCTGGAAAAGGTCTGTATCTCAGCAAGAGAGGGAGTATCCCTAAAAGTGCAGATATCCTTGCTTCCCCAAGACACCAAATCTCATGGATATTTTTGCCCTTACTTTCTCCCTCTCTGAGTTTCTCTATCAGCAAAAAATGGATAATAACAAACCAAGAATGGGGCAATTGATTCACTGCAGTCCACAGAGCATGGAGAGGGCAATAAGTGCCAGGAAAACGTCTGCCCAGAAAACACTAGTTCTGCTTTCAGCGGGGACTCAAAGAACACACAGGAAATACTACTACAAACCCTACTGTGAGTAACAAGAGCACCCTACAACACTGGGTCCTGTGCTCTGTGATGCTGGTTTTAACTCCAATATAGATGCACAAAGGGCATTATACAGTAACCTGGATTCGTCCCACCAAACTTCAGACACGTAACTCAAAACAAACAAGTTAGGAGCTCAGTTACCCCTGGCTTCTACTGCTAATGGAGAGAAATGAGGCACAACTTTGTAAGATCCACCTAAAACCTCAGTTAAGTCAGTTATCTACAGTGGAGAAGGATTAATCTAGAAGTGCGGGGTTGATTTTGCAACTGAAATTATCTTTTCAGATTGCTTTTCTGAGAAGGGTCAGAGCTGAAGGACGCGGAGCCAGCAGCACGCTGTACAAGAATATGCCAGTGTAAACGGCCCTACAAAGGAAACAGGCAGCAGAGAGGCTATATTAAAAAAATTAAAGAAATTTATTATATTTTTTTCCAGGAAAAATGTAAAACACCATCAGAGAAAAGCAAGTGAAAGTTTCTTACTGTCACATTTCCCATAATCTGAAAAAGTATCTGCAATTGCAGACAAGGAAGGCATTTACAAAACCCAATGCTGTTTCTGTGATAAAAAAAAGTTACTGAATAGCATCCGCAAAAAGTTTTGAGTAGTCCTTTACTTGAGAACAGACCCACCTCAAAGTGAGCTAAGTAGGTTGCTCTGTTGCAGGTTGTCACAGATTTCTTTGTCTGGTGTCACTTATAAAAAGACCAAAAGAGGGGATTGATATTAACACTGAATAATATATTTGGATGTTCCCTGTCATCTTTTTGACATTGTTCGTACAAAAAGGTTTCTAGAAAACAACTGAATTTTTTTCAGAGGCCATCTCCAGTGAACTGGGGCACTAAGTAGCGTACGTTAGTGAGAACGAACAACGAGGCAGAGAAGGATTTGGGGCACAATGGCTTTCTATGCTTTTCTTTTTCTCCAGATGCTCTCAAAGGATTTGTGTTCAATTGTAAAAATTATTTACAACAAGATGGTGGGGGAAGAAGAATAAAACAATTTAATTATCATAAAGCATTAATCGTTTGTTAGAAAAAATATCAAGTGACTAAACTTGTTTCAGAAAATATGAAAATGTCTTCAGGATGTCTTGTTAAAGGAGCTGCTCATCCACTCGAAGATGAGCTGCAGAAGATGTTCTCATTTGAGATCAGCAATGCAGGACCTTCGTTACCAATGACATCATAACTCAACAAAGACATGATTGTGTTTCTAGATACCATACACCAAATGTACCCTTTCACTCCAAATCCTATCTTTGATGAAAACAAAAACATTAATACAAGTTCCTCACTAAAGAGAGAAGCCAACCTCATAAGTCTCTTCCTAAGTTCCTCTAGACTGCATCCTCGCTGTCAAAGCAGTACCTGAGCACAGTTCCAGTAACACAAATAAGCCGTAAGCCTGTCGCAAGAAGCAGGTACACATTATCTCTGCATGGAGAAATCTTCAGGTAATGTTGAAAAGAGAAGGAAAACTCTGTGTGCTACTAATGCCCAGCATACACACCCTGAGGGGAGAGAGAGCTTGCAGAAGGGCCCTGGGGAGATCTAACCATGTAAGCATGCTGTTGTGAGCGAGCAGCAGCCAGGCCAAGTCAGAGCCGCATCAAGGCTGCTTTAACACTTGCTAGGAGAACATCAACAACCTGGGAGTCACAAAAGCTGTACGTGGCCCCCTGTAAGCATGTTAGATTCCTCTATTGAGTACAACTCAACCTGGGCCTTAGGTTTTGCCCCTCCTAGGCAGCCTGCTTTCTTACCATTAGAGACACTGCACGTGCAGTGCTAGCTATGTACAACACAGCAGAGATGCTCTGGTAATGCCACTTGTCAGGAACAACCAAGACAAAAATACTTGGTGAAAAACCAGCAAGCTTCACAGATGCTGGAGGAAGGTCATTCACAGCATGGCTGCGATCTACATACAGTCTGACTTGAGGCTTCAGGGCAGCTGCTGGGCTGAGCACAAAGACTGAGGTGGGCTATAAATCTTATTTCAAGCCTTTTTTTTAATAAAAAGTATACAATTTATGAGAAAGATTTATATGATCTTAAGAGAAACTAGAGCATGTTTCAGCCAAATACTGTTGTAGGTAAAGCTCTGCTCTTTCTAAAGAAATATATTTTTCTTTGGAACACCAAAATATAGATAAATTTTGCTAAGGTAAAAACCAGACAATTTCCCTGAGTTCAGTGCTGAAAATGAAAAAACCCACTGAATTCTATGAATTTTATTTTTAATTAACATTATCCTTGGAGGGAAAAGAAATTCTCACCATCTCTACGATGGCATTCATTTACCCAGCAGCCTTCTAGTCCTGTTCTCCCCACTATAGCCCCTCTTTCTCTTCTCCTTCCACAGCTAATACTGTCACATAATGTTGTAGAAAGCAGAGACCAGTAAGAGACTTAAGTGGGGGCTTTCCTCTGAGAAACCATGTATGACCAAAAGCAATATTGAAAATAGTAATAAAAATGGGGAAAGAAGGAAAAGTACTTTCCCTGGTCTACATTTCTTACACACCTCTCTGTAATCAACAGTCATCATGCAAAACTTTCCTAGACCATGTATCTATTCACAGCTAGAAACACTACAGCTCCCCAGGTTCCTGATGCACACATGTAACTTCCATTTCTGTAACTATCATTTTCAGAATCTGTGAAAGCATTTTGGCACAGCTTCCTCTCTCAAATGTGTAAGTACAGGGAACTTCACATTTTTTCAAGGATTCAAACAGTGAAAGCTATATGAGATAGGAAAAAATTAAAAATCTGCAGCAATTTAAAATATGCAGGAAGTTAAAAAGTGCCAACAGGGCTAAATATTGTTCAGGTGGCAAAATACATGTAAAGTGACTTACAGAGTTTTGAAAACTACACTTTGATTTTGGAAAATCAATACATGAGAATACAACATAACCTTTTTATCTACGTTTCATGCAAATGAACAAGCAAATAGCTTACAAAATACCACACAGATTTCATAATCTTTCATGTGGTCAGCCTCGCCTTCAGCAGCATCTGCATTATCACATCCCAACAGAGGTCAGGTGCCCAGTGGCATAACCTTCCTTGCCCCTTCTTCAGCAAAGCATCTTCTGTCTGATACAAAATATAAAAGAAAAAGTGAATGCTTTCTCAGTGTCACTAGTGAAGAGCAAAGACATAACTTGGGTCTTAAAAAAATTAAACCAGATCAGTCCTACAAGACAAGTCCTCTCCCTCAGGAGCAGGGTGAAATATATGCAGGGTCAAAGCTTGTTCCTGTTGCAAGCAGTACCAGTTGGATCTACACTATTGGAGACTAAGACTAACTGCAGACAAAGATATTAAGGAGGGATACAGTAACATTTGGTACTACCTTTGCCACAGAATTCACCATACAAAGCCCAAGACAAAGCTTAGTCCAGAACATATTGATAATCATTCTTTCAACAAGATTTAATTACCTTCATTTTCCAAAGTCTGCATTTTTGGTTAGTTGTGGTTTTCTCTATCAATGAGTGGAGCAAAAAGTAAAACTATCTTTTTCTGTTACTTAGAAGGCAACTATGTCTTTGAACGTGCTTTCATTAATTATCACACATAGCACTACTAGAAGAATTACCTAGCTTAGTAATGGAAGGTATGACATTAGACTGCAAAGTGTTATTAAATCCCCCCAATAGCAACAGTGGTATGAAACTCAACAGTTCTCAATTCATGGGGACAGAACGTCAAATGAGAATAGCCAGCAAAGATCAAAGCACATTTAGAGTGATGAGGTTCCAGTTAAAGGATATTGAGGCTCAGCTACGATGTGGCCTGAAAAGGTTCAGGCAGCTACTCAAAACATAACTGAAAAAAGGTACATAGCACGCAGGGACTGCCAGGGGCTTTAGGGCGTTAAAATATGTTTCCTTTACTTGACCATGTGAGAATCAGGAGAGCATCCTGTGACTTGTGAGCCATGACACACCACACATCACTGAAAATCAGAAGAAAAAAAATCAAAGCAACAAAAATCTGACTGAATCTGTGTGTTTGAAAGTAATTGTTCACATGCCAGAGGGGGCATAGACATGCTGGACAGATTTGGAACAGCAGAGTTGAAAAAACAAAACTGCAATTTACTGTTGCAGCCGCTAGACTACACACTTCTCAGTTACCATTATTATTAATAAATATTTTGACAGCTCTTTAGTATGATAGATTTCAAAAGGGAGACAGAAAACCCCTGTCATAAATATAAGATCACCCAGAGCTCACGAGGCAGCAAAGTCAGCAAGTGATACTGTAGGTAGTTCACAGAACAACTTCTGCACTCTGTAACAGGAATGGCAGAGCTGAGAGATTCCAGAAGTTGATTTCTACAGGCACAAGAGGACAGGTCCCTTGGGAGATCTGTACTGGGAACACCACTGCAGCCCATCTTCACCTTCTCTCTTTTTCTAGCAGAGAGGAAAAGAAAAAAAAATCAGCCAGATATAAGTGGATCCTGAGTAGAGGCTGGTGATGAGAATCTGCCAACAGCAAAGAGTTCTAAGGTGTCTATTAAAAAGGAAAGGAGGAGGCTAACAGAGAAGTAAAGGGAAGTTTGAGGTGTGAAAATTTGCATGTCTGTGTATTTATATAGATGATATTAGCAGGATCTAAAAAGAACGAGTGGAAGCTGGAAATTCCTGCAAACATTTCAGAATATCGCACATTCCCAAACATTATACTGTGTGCGAGGTTTTGAAATCTTTAGCATCTCCAGCAGAAAAGGAGTTTGCTATAAGTATTGGAAACTGCTGAAGATCCAGTCAAGTGACTAAGAGAAAATGACAGCTGGTTTTCTTATTAAACATTATGTAAAACATTAACACGTAGGCCTGTCATCTTAAATCCTCCCTCAGGGTACTTGGCCTCACATGTGTAAGCCTAAAGCAGCTTTTGCTGGAAGCAAATGAAGCTGGCAAATCTATCCTGCAACTACATCCGAAAGCTAAAATACTAATGAGGCTCTCGTAGACACTGCAATCAGCAACAGCAATCATCTGGCTGCTTGGCTCCTCTTCCATTCAGGATATTTTTTGGACATAATGAACATGCAATTGGGAAAAAAGATGGCAGGAAAACTCAAGGTACCTGGATGCAGTGGCGTAAGCCATTTGAGGAAAGAGTCCTACTGCACTGGTGATACAGTAAGGTGGGTGGTATTGGGATGGCTCCTCTCACTCACAGGTCTGGAGCTGGCAGAAGGGGAACAGGGAAAGTGGTAGCGATTCAGGTGCTGAGAAGGTGAAAAGAGCACTAGGAGACCCACATTAGTGAAAGGGAAGAAGGTAGGAGAAATATCACAGCTCATTCTTCAAGTGGAAGTGAAATAGAAAGAAGTCAAAGCCAGGCATCAACGGAGGGAACAGCAACAGAGTTTCCACACATTCACAGGGAAACTGTGGTCCCAGGCACCTATGGAAGCACTGGGGAAGAGGGCACAGGTCCCATCTGGGGAACACTCATGAAGGGTCAGGACAAGCTGTCTCAGGCAACCTTCCAGAAGCCTATGAGCCCTTCAGTTGTTCCTTTGAGAAGTAGGAGGGTCTTATTCCTATTCCTCCTTTGCTACAACAGTGTTTACGCAGGTTACAAACACGAGCAGAGAGGAAGAACAGAGTCTCACTCCTCCCATTTAAAATTACCTTGTTAAATCATAACAGTAAGAATATTAACTCGCGTATTTTCATCAACAGATCTCAAAACATTTTATGGAAGGAAAATAAGCACCCTTTCCCACTTTGCAGATACAGGCAAGAACTATAGGTGACTTTCCTAGCGCCAGAGAGCAAGTGAAGAGACAGTAGGCGAGCCCTGTTAGGGACCACCCAGCCTCCTTCCTCTCTAATCAGTGAAGAGGCCACAACACAAAAGAAGACCCCACCCTCTTCCACTGCTGTTCTCATGCCAATTCGCATATCAGAAGTGACCACAGGTGGCAAAAGGAGAGCCAAATTAAGCACAAACTGGTTTTGCTATCAAGGACACACCTTTTACAGAGACCTCATACTACTGCTTTGCTGAGCAAATATTTGATTGGAGGGAAACCAACTGGCAATTGTGATGTGTTATTTGCAAGTTAATAAACCAGATCTTTTACTGCACTCAGAAAACAAATAATCAAGCCCCCAAATTCATGTACTTTCCCTTTAGAAATAGCCACATTATGTTGTTACATCAGCAATTGAAATATGACAGGGTGCTTGTGTTTATACTCAGAGAAGTCATGTACAGATTCCATCTGTTCAACATTTGGAGCAAATTTGAAGTGATTACTCAGGCTGAAAATCACTTTGGAGTTTAGTCTGCTGTTGCTTCATTTGAAATACATCACCGATGTGGTACCTCACTTCTGAATACACTGACACACATGTCAAAGCAGGAAGACAGCAGATGAACTTCAGCTGTTCTGATTTGCAAGACATTCAGGTGTTGTTGACACTCACAGCATGGTTTTCTCATAGGCTTTGGAGAAATCAAGAAGAGCTGAAGCTGCTGCTGAGGTGAGGAATTAATTTCCTGAAGTTTGGCCTCTTCGATCTAAAACTCATTTCACTTTGGAACTGTGCCATGGGCTCTTGGGACAGAGCTGTCAATAGCCAGTCACATCATAGAGTTGCAGCTGCTTTGCCCAGTAGTCTGATAGAGGTATCAGTTAAAGTGAGGCACAGATGATGCCCCGCCGTTCAAGCTCATTGGGTCTGGACTTATATTCAAACTTTGAAGCAGCGACCTCTCTTTGAACAGGACATATCCAAAATTCTGGATCTCAACAATATCAAGAAGAATTAAACTTTGGAATTTACTCCAGCTTTGCTGATAGGACTCTAAAGCAGAACAACAGAGAGAGAATTTCAGATCCTTGATATGGCCAAAGAGGAAATCACAAAGGAGAAAAATAATTTCAGTTATTCAAATGTAGTTGAATATGCTCAGCTGCAACTTCAGGGAGAAATCAAAGAGGAAGAGTTTAATTGACTGGATCTTAAGCCAGAAAAAACTCCTATTGAATGCCAGATGTTCAATGGTAGGCACAAATAATAAGGGTTAAGCACCACATCATCATTGTCCAATCCTTCATATCCTTATCCTTGATTGATAGAAGGCTTTTTATGTGAAGGTAGGTGATTCTTCCAACACTCTGTCTAGCTTGTGAGATCAAGTGGAGTAAAGCAAGATGACTAGCTACCCTAGCTAACAAATTAGTAGGATGAGATGCTGAAAGCATGCGTTGCTCTGAGAATCAGGCTATGTGGGTGGCAAAGAGATGGGAAATGGGTTGGAGGGATTCAGTGTGTATTACCAGCCCCGATCCTCTGCAAAACTTGTTGACAATGGTGCTGCAGCCAGGCAGCTTTGGAAGATGAACAGCTTGGCTGGTGGAAAAACCTGTTCTCTGGCCACCCACGCCATGGAAACCAGCAAGCAGTGTGCTTGGGATGGGTAAAAGGTTATTTCTATGGATGAAACACACTCGACAATTAAGGGTAATGTTGCAAAGTTAAGCATTGACTGAGCCCTAGCTAACACCCAGTGACGGCAGCATGGCTTGTGAGACACTGACACCGTGACACCATCTGTTTATGATTTATGCTGAACAGACTGCATATAGAAACAGATGGGAGGTGTCAGCTTTGATCAGAATTGTTATGCGGGTGATTCCACAGCACATTGTATAGCCGAGAGCCTTACTTTCCCCACATACTTCTGTAAGAAAGATGTTTGTATTCATAGCATCTCCATATTACTCAGGGAATTATTCTTGCTGAACGCCCACAGGACAGAGTCCTAGGGTTATGCAGCTGAGACAGATATGTTCAAGAAAGACAGACACTTTGTCAAGTCCAATGTTCCTAAAATAAGGTCCCAAAGTGTCCTTTTTGGGCTAGGTCTCAAGGTCAAATTTGAAACTTGCTGAGACTGTGTTCAAATTTGTTATGAAGGTAGTGTCAGGCACCACCGTCCTTTAGCACTGCCACGATTGTTATTTCAAGTCTCAACATTAGAAGATCTAATTTTGCTCATTAGACTTCCTCTAATTGTAAAAGTTTATTTTAAGTTTTTGTGACTATGGAAAAAAAGCTGATAAAGGTAATTCAGATTCAAAATTACAGAAACGCCCTTTAGAAGGGACCCTTGGACAGCTCTTGTCTAATCTCTCACTTGAAGGAGGATCACTTGCAGCACTGGAACAGGTCAGCCATGTTTTTGTCTGGCTGGGGCATGAAAGCCTCAAATTTGGAAACTGCATAACTTTCCTGGGCAGTACATTCAGAATCTGAAATGCAGATATAAAAGAATCCAACCCCTGTATTTGCCAAGCCTGATTTGTGATTTTTCAACCAAACACCTGGCATGGATACTATCCAGTATTGGTAATGGACCATAAGGTCACTCTTCTGTGTTTTCACTGTCTGGATTTGCCTAGGCCATGCAGTTGTTAGGTGACAAATATTAGATCAAAATAGCCAAAAAGAATGCTATTCATGAAGGCAACTGTTAAAAACTAAGCTAATTCAAAACCTGAGTATCACTTTTTGTAGGAATGCAGAGGCTTTCTAATATTTCCAGTTAGCTAAACTGGAAAGCCACTGTTATGACAGACTTTCAGACAGTTCTCAGAAGCCTGACAGATTTTTTCTTACATAATTATCTAGAGGTGCTCTCCAAGCAGCAGTGCATTCAAAACTAATCTCACTTAAATAGCAGTTCATTATATCCTGAAATGAATGGGGCATGAAATTGCTATGAGAAACCACACCAGTGGGCAGCATGGTGCAATGGTCTGCCATTGGTTTGCCAGCTTCTGGTCAGGATTTAAATTGGTGAAAACAAGGTACAAATGTTGGTTAGTGAGGTGTGGCAGAACGGAAGCCCCTGTGTCTGCTTACATACACTTACAAGCCCAGGGTAGCCCTACCACAACCAGTGGCACTGAATTTGGTTAAAAATGAGTTCAAGAGCAGGACAAGCCCTTTCATCTTACTTCCACTGATCACTGAGAATATAAAATGGCTGTGCCTGAGGCTATCGTCTTAAGCACTACACACTTTTTTGTCAGTCAGTGAAAACCAACTTTCTCAAATGCCAAGGGACTCATCAGCAGGGTGCTGAGCTTATTATATTTTTAAGCATGAGCGTATGTGCTGGACCCTCAAAGTACAGGTGACTAAATGGCACAGATCGTGTACTCCAGTATTTAAAGGGGGCCTACAGGAAAGCTGGGGAGGGGCTCTTTATCAGGGAGCACAGGGATAGGACAAGGGGTAATGCATTTAAGATGAAATAGGGCAGATTTACATTAGCTACCAGGAAGAAATATTTTACTGTTAGGGTGGTGAGACACTGGAACAGGCTGCCCAGAGAAGTCATGGATGCCCCATGCCTGGAGGTGTTCAAGACCAGGCTGGATGAGGCTCTGAGCAACCTGATCCAGTGGGAGGTGTCCCTGCCATAGGTTGGAACTGGATAATCTCTAAAGTTCCTTCCAACCCAAACCATTCTGTGATTCTATGTAGCATGGAAAAATCTGGCCACCTTTCCCAGGAAGCAAGGGAGTCCTGTCAGTGCTACTCCAGGGCACAGCCCTCAGTACTACCAGCATGCAGCTGCAGTCCTCACCAATACCAAGAAAGCAAGCATCAGAGTTCTTGATTAGCCACATGGCATCCACCAGGTTCGGGGATGAAAAGCAGCAGATGGCACTGTAGGAGTCATTATAGAAACAAAACAACAAAACTCTTCAAATTTTTCTTGAAACTGATAAAGTTTCCTGAAATGATAACAAAACGGAGCCTTGTACCACTCGGAGCTGACACACCCTTTGCAGACAACTGTGCCTCAGTGCAGTGCTGCAGCCAGAACCACCTGCTCTGCTGGGAGCAACAGACACAGTGCCACACGCCAGCATTGCACTTGCAGGACAGCAGCAGACATAAGGACCACTGGTTTTAAGGAGTGTTTCTTTTTACTATATAGACAAGAAGCAACCAGGCTTAGACTGAAGGAGATTTTCACAAATTTCCCCAGGCCCTGGAGAAAAACAAACACTAATTCCCAAACACTGCTTGCTTCCCACAGTCTGTGCTGCCTCACCTACTTGGCATTATCAGAACTGATCCTCAAAATCACCTGCCAGATCAATCGCATTAACTTGCCAGGGCAAGATCCAATTTTACAAAGTAAAGATGCAGAGCCCAGGCTGGCCTGAATACCCAGGTACAACAGGAGCACGGGCGCTGGCAGGGAAACTTTCTGCTGCTTCTGTGCACGGTGCCACTGCTGGATTGCTGCCCCATCTGGTCAGCCACCAGTGGGCTTAGAAAGGAGTCACCGTACAGTGCTCTCATGGACACTCAAGACAGCTGGGTGTGCACACTCATCATACCAAACACAGTTTGTAGTGGAGGGTGCAAAACACCCCTCTCCCTCCACTCCCCCAACCCTCCATTTTTCCAGCACCATCCAGTTCCCTCAGTTACTGGGCCTATACACATAGAAGGACACAGTCCCAGAACATCTAACAAAAGGACAAGCAGCATTAGACTGCAAAAACTTTTTCCAGTCTCATCTGCCCTTGTCAGGCATGTTGCAGTAAGGTCAGCAGAGCAGGAACCTGACAAAGAATGGTTTCAAACTTGGCCAAGTGTTCGAGTAGAAGGGAAATGCTTTCATTTCTTAACTTTCCCTTAAAATAATGCGCATGATCTGTTCTGGAAACACCCACCCAGTGAAAATCCCTCTGGAGGCTGCCTGCCAAAGCCTGTGAAAATCCCTTCTGGGAGCTGTGTCCGCTATTTCAGACACAGCCTGTTCATAGGAACATAAATCTGCTGTCCTCACTGATGAAGGTTATTTGAGCTGGATTTAATGTGCCTAGGCACATCTTTCTTAACTTGGCTCAGACAACCACCTGCTACTTCACGTGCAGTTGTTGCTCAGTTCAGATCTCTTAATAGAGACATCCATCCCATTAATAGCAGCTGCGGAGACTCCCCACTCCCTTGCACAGTCTATGTATTGCTCTCTGCTCTGCCTGAGTATTATACCGTGGGATTCTCTCTAGTTGCAGCATTAATCCAACATGTTGTCAGATTTGGGGCAGAGTACCTGATGTTTAGGAAACAAAGTAATGCAGAATGGCACAACTCCCTAAAACAATAATAGTGATTACACTTATGGAAATTTAACATCTGTAGAAAGCTACATGAGTACCCATACAATTTACATTTCTTTTGCTGAAACACTCTCTGGAAGGGGCACGAGGGACAAAGCGCTTCCTGTATGTCACTGGAGAGTCAAAACCACTGGAGGAGGGTTCTGAATTCTACAGGACATCTTGCTCCACTACCGTGATTCCTATAACAAAGAAGGGAGGTGGGGGGAGCAGGAATAAACCCATGTTTTAGCACTTCCACTGGCAACTTGCTGAATTGTTTAAAACTAAAGGAATCCCCACATTTTTGGGAATATCAGAATATTGGGACACACAGACGTTTGGAAGATTTGGCATAAGGTGACACTGTTTTCACCCCTACCCAAAAAGAGTACTGCATACTGTCAGCTGCTCCAAGCACACTGCCATTTCAACATGCTGCTGGCACCAACTCCACCTGCTGGAAATAACTTAATGCCCCAGCTGAATTCAAGTTTTCTGAGTGCAATTGCTATATTAGAGAACTCAATTCTGCTAACACCCTTGGTGATTTCTCAATACAGTACCTTAGAATCAACAAGTGTTTTAAGGTTTTGTATATTTCTGAATTAACTTATTGCAAGTCAGTCCTTGTTCTGATGCTACGGTTTAACTCTGTCCGTGTTCTTTATCATTCATCCCTTTATTCACACATCAGAAAAACAAAATGTCAAAAATAGATCCTTTGCTCTCTGTTTTAGACACTTTTAAGGACAAGATCAATTCAAACTGATTTAGTTCATCTACTTTGATACAAAGTAGATGAAATAATCACAATGAATGACTATTTGTATGTCTCAGCCAAGGCTTCTGGAATATATGACAAGTATCAGGCATAATAATTCATGTTCACAATTCCCTACTAAGGGATGATCACATACCCACATAAACATCATCTTATGTAAAAGTACTCAGCACAGAGAATTTCACATTTATTCCAGTTCTGAATCCACTATTTACAAGTCTCAGAAATTTGAGTTGAAGCAAGCCTTCACAAGATATTCGGCTTCAAGCTGAAATTATGCCCAGAGGAGAAACTACCCTGTCAACTGCTGTTTGCACTCAGTTGTTAATTACCTTCACCGTTAACATTTTGCATCTTACCTCCAGTGTAATTTCATTTCCAAGAGATGATGGGCTATTATCATCCCTTCGGCTGCCAGGCAAAGCACACTCTATTAGTGGAAGTTTATCAGCTGAATAAATTATCACTTAACCTTCCCTTTAAGTTAGCCGTATTTTTAACACTCTTGCATTCCTGTTTTCCAAATGATAAAGGGGAAAATGGGATTTGGCTGAAATCTAAACAAGGCAATAGCAGAGTCAAGCATGCCTTGCAGGATTTTGATACCCAAGCCTCTGTCCATTGAAACTTCTTTCTTCTTAATACAAACTGACAAACTGTTTAACAGCAACACAACAAGCTGGTTATGTGTTGGAAATTCCAAGTGTACAGAGATGGTAGAACAACATATGCATCATAAAAACATTATTTTAAACAGCTAGGAAACTGTTCACTCAGATGAACTAATACAAAGGTATCTTGTGATTCAAAGGAGAAGAAATGATCATTGTCAGTTTTACTGCACATTATGGTCAAAGCAAAATTATTTGCAGAAACAATTCTTTGATTCGTCTAATCTATGAATCAGCAGTAACATCAGGGGTTTTTAAATCCTCCAGAGTGCTGAATCCATGATTTTCTAGGTATCTACAGCATACTTGCTGAAATCAAACACATTCAGTCATTGGAAGTATCTGGGAAAGGCCTAATTTTATTTTTTGTTCTGAGCTTTTCAAACTAAATGAACACTCAGTGCTCACAGATAAAAGAAGGCACAGGGAAGTTCACATAATGCTGTGTTACTTAGATCACGAAATTGCTAGCATTTTTCCAAACAATTTGGTGATTCAATTCTTAGTATAATTTTTTTTTGCAACAGGCAAACTCATACTTTCTGAAGATACTGTTGAAAATCCTTCATTAGCATTCTGTATGATTCAAAGATTTTCATGACTATGTATCACTGCAGTAGCTCTGAGGGTCTAACAATATCAGAGGTAAAATTTCTTGGTAAAAGCAGAATCTTATTAGAAAAAAACCCGTATTTAAGGAAAAAAAGTTTCTACTTTCAAAAGACTTCACTTAATCTAATAAAAGAGCTCCTCTCTAACAAATTTTCAAAATGTATTGATTTGGTTTAAATCATTCAAATATCACAAAATTTCTTTGGAGTAGTAAAGTAGAAAGGTAGTTTCAAACATATTCCTTAGAACATTTCTACCTCTGTTTACTTCAAACTTGGCCTTCACAATCATATGGAAGTTCCTCTAAGCTTATACTAGTCTCAATGTGTTATGTTTCCTATTATGTTTCTTAGAAGACAGAGGCCGTAAATTTGGTTCAATAATAGGAACAATTATCTAAAGCTGTAGCACTCTTTCATCAACACTCAAGATGTTATCTGTTTACTGTGTGAGTAGAATAACTAGCTCTTTGTATTTAAAAAAAAAAACCCCAAAACTAAAAAACCCAACTCACCCCCAAGAACAAGTAAGCATGAAATTTCCCAAGCGCAGATTTAAAACTAAATTTCCTTTTGATTAGTCTGTCACTTCTGGAAAGGCATTTAAGCTTTATCAAGGTGTGTGAGACAATACTCTCAGATGTAGCAATCAACAGCAGGCATAACTTCAATGTAGCACCTCACATACACAGCAAAAGGGCTTTATTGGATTTTATTCCAACAATTAAAATCGTCAGCCTTTTGCAGGAGTTTAACTGCTGTGTAAGTAAGCTCAGAAGGACAAAAAAGACTCATCAGCTGAGAGTGCACTTGAGTGAGATCTTTAACGAGCTTCCACATCAAGTTTCACAAGTCAGGATTGTCCAAGGTTATGGTTTCGCAGAGACCACTGTACCAACACTGCCCACACGCACTAGTGAAGTCTGTTACCACAACACTTTCAGTATGGGCATGAAACAATTGTATAAATTGACTGCTGGGATTTCTTCCATCTCTGGAGTCTTATCAATATTGACTAAATGTTGACAATTTGATATTGAACCATTATCATTTAGGAAAAATGAGAGACAAATTGAAAGTAAACATCTGGCGAATAGGATTAAAAATATTCTCTTATCACACATTATATGGGCTTAAATCACACAGGGTATCTGCTGCAGATCTGCTGCTCAGCATACAGGTTTCCATCATAGGTACAAAACTTTTTTTCTCCTTTTATATCAGCATTTATTCTGATGCAACTCAGATAACTGATCTGAAATTATTTGCTTACTGGCCACTGCAATGCTGCATCATGTCAAAATCCTAGCATCCTGAAGCACTGGATTTTTTTTACTTCACATTTTTTACCTCAAAATCCGTTTGCCTTCCTGCAATTCTCACCCAGTGACTGCCTTTTACAACTTCAGCACCAAATCCTCCCCCTTAAAAAAGGACCAAGAACTTGAGCTTAATGAGCCATACTTTGCACCCGTGGAAACTGTGTCATCTTACTCACACCATACTCACTAACATCAGTCTGCAACAATGTATGAGGACACAAGAACGTGCATTCACTGAAGACTTTAAAATATCTATTTTTGCACCTGAATATCAGATCAAATTCAAGTTTTTGTAGACCTTTTCTAAGTTATGTTATATATCAACATCAGCTGCTAGTTACATGGAAAAGGTATATGTAATGTTTCAAATAGCTACTTTTTGCCAAACAATGTGCTCAGGGAGTTTTAAGTTAGTTTATTTATGAAGCTACCATTAAGTATCCTCTCACTCACTTCTTAAAGAACTTAAAAATCCCTCAAACATCAATAAAGAACAGAAAGCATCAAATCAACACTTTTTTCCCACCCATTTTTTGAAGGTAACCTACCTGATAATAAGCTTCCATTAAATGTTAATAAAACAAAGGTTACATAATTCACTATCCAGCAAGGACTAAGCAGGATAAAACCAGATACTAATGATGGTTTGTTTGGGATTAATGGTAAGCGTTAGATTAGTGGAGGGCTTCTTGGTATCTGTGTTTCCCATCTTTCAAAAGAAACTCCAACTGCAAAAGACTAGTGCCACCTTTGGATGAAAATTAGTATTAGAGCTTTCAGTCAATCTGATCTTCTGTTCCTTACAATGTTTGCTTAGTTTGTCACACTTCCAAGAAGTTTAGTAAAATTAAATCAGAAAAGCCTTTTCTCCTTCTCTCTCTCATCCTCCTTTTTTCTTTTGCCTCCCATGCAACTTTAATTTTTAAGCAATGAAGAAGGAAGGACCCTTCCTCATGTTACCTATCTCTTTGGAGCTAATCCTTGGAAATGTATCAGAAAGTCTCCTATTAATCATCATGACATCTGATTAACACCCATTTGTAACCTATTTCCACAAAATTGTTAAGCATTTGAGGGGAGTGGAACAAAAAAAGAAAGATCAGTGAAACTTTTTGCGTAAGTTTAGGTAAAGGTTTACTTAACTTTTGAGTCGTTTTTTGGCACTTCATCCATTTCCATACTATCCTTTTTTTACCTTGCCTCAGACAGCCAAAAATGTAGATATCTTCATCACTCATCAGACCTGCAGCACTGAGTTCATCCAACAAGGAAGGACGGCTTTGTTTTGAATGTTCCAAATATGGTGTATCAGGTCTGGCTGGAAGAGTTTTCCCTATCTCCATACCAAACCATGTCCTGATGTGTTTTGAGTTTGTGACTAAACCAGTGTTGATAACTTACCAGTGTTTTTTGCTATTGGTGAACAGTGCTTGCAAGGCATCAAAGCTTTCTTGTCACTCTGCCTCCCTCAGCAAGCAGGCTGGGGGTGGGCAAAGATTTGGGAGAGGACACAGCTGGGACAGCTAACCCAAACCCACCAAAGAGATAGTCCATACCAGATGATTGAGGTAGTGGGGAGGAACATCCTCCAATGCAGCTGCTGCTCAGAGACTGTCCAAGCACTGATCTGATCATGAGAGATGGCCAGTGCACCTTTGCAGCACTTCCCCCTCCTTCACTTTTAAATTGTATTTACATTGTCATTGGCATTTTCTTGCTCTTGAGCTTCCTATCCTCCCCCACCACACAAGCAGAGGTGGTGAGCAAGCAGCTGTGTAGGTGCTTAACTGCTGGCCAGGGTCAATGCACCACACCAGGATCTGGAAGACTCACCTCTGAAATATGCACATGGAAGAATGCAGTGTCTTATTTCTTAAGGCAAAATGGTATATAGAATCAATGACAATCAATTCTACACTCAATCTTTGGTGTTAACAAAGAGCGGAGACTGTGAGCTAAAAATCCCAGAAAGAGACAAAAGATACCATTTGCTAATTGGTTCTGGTTTGCCAAGCCTGTGTGGGTTTTATAATTACATGTAAGCTTCATTTAATTTCAAGGGCTCTGCTTTTATTTCTAACAGTAGCACTTTCCAGTTTTTAGGGGATGATCCCCTGGAGACCTTGCACTAGGGAAAAAAATGTGATCAACCAAACGCTTCACTTCATCTGTTCAGGCATACTTTTACAGCAAAGTGAAACAGATGCCATTTAATCTACCACATACACAGGCAAGTGACAACTTGAGAAACACAGTCTGGAGTAAGTCAAATCAAAAGAAGGGACTTTTCTTGATGATTTCCCAATGCAACCAATTAAGTCCACTCCCTGCATGCTGTGTGGCCTTGTTTTTCAATTTTTTATGATTTCTTTTTTCCTAACAACTGCCCTTATCCCCCTCAGGGGTAAAGGGACAAGTGTCGGCTTTCTACTAAGGAAATCCTCTAACATCAATGCCCCTGCATGACCATCCTAGTTTTAAAGCCTCTAATTGCAAAGCTGACGGAAGTTTGCCCAGCTGACTTTTTTTGCTCTCTACACATATCTTCTACCACTTTCAGAGAAAATTCAAGCTCATCTGCAAAAAACATTGTTTCACAGATCAACATGTAATTGAAATGCTATCACTAATACCATGTGATCCATCACATAATCATTTATCAGAAAGTGCTCATCTTCCCAGCTCAGTTCTTAGGAGTGTTCTTCATCTTATCTACATGTTTGTGTGGCTCTAGCCATGAGTTGCAGCAAGATGTGTTCTTTGTAAGAGGCCATCCTTTCAAACTTACTCATCAAATCTAATTTTAAGTTCTCTGCTATGACAGGAAGAATCAAAGACAGTTGTTATACTCTAACCTTACTGTAACTCATCCATGCTGGTATGCAGTGAATGAGTCACTACATAGTCACTGTAACAAGGTTTGATAACTTGCTCCATCAAAATGAATATCTGATTTTAAAGTCTTTTAGAAAGAAAAGCAAGCAAAGAAATAAAGAGAGAAAACAGTCCATTTACATGCTAACCACAATACAATACAATACAATATGGGATAAAAAATACTCTGGCATCCCATCACGATGACAAGGCTAATTTTCATAATCTAGTATTTTTTCTGTGATCATTATATGCAGTTATAGTTCAGCTGCACTGTCAAAGTGCTGATTTGTACAGGCCATTTACACAGGCCATGACTACACAATTTAATGTACTAAAAATCCAGAATTTCTCTATACGCCTTACACTAAAGCATGAGTGCCTGTAACTCACTCACCACTCGAGTCCAGGTCAGGTGAATATTAGCAGCGTATGTCAGAACATTCCTAGAACTCCTGACATGCCAGGAAGGTTTAAAGAGTAGCTCAAAATCACATTTTCTATACCAGCATCTCTTATTCATGCTTTATTTACATGAAAGTCAGTACATCTTGACCACACTCAGCTTTAATGTCATGGTGGGACATATTCAGCAGCTGACAGCTGACCACATAAGTATTCACAGCAGCACAGACCATCACCAGTTATCTTTATGACCATAGTCAACTAGTTTTAACGTTAGAGTTTTAATGCAGAACCCAAAACCCAAAGGTTGGAAAATGCATCCAAAAAGCTGGCTAGCTTAAAACATCAGCTGCAGCAACAGAGAAAAACATCTGTGTATTCTCATCAGGCAATTAATTCATCAGATCATGTAGCTCACAACCAATACGCTATAATCTACAAAGACTTACCATAACCAAAAGTCTAAGCCTACATGACACCAAAATGGTGAGCTCATGATTGTTATCACAGGATGTAAATTTCTGTATTACCTTGCCCAATAAGTCTGACATCATCTGCCCCAGCTCGGATGCTAATATAGAGCAGAAGCTCATAGGCTGACGGTGGGTCTTGCCCCTCTTCTCTCACTGACCAGGCGGGATTCTTCCCTTTCTTCAGCAAACTGCTAGAACTGCTCTGCTATGGGAAAAGGTAAAGGAGGAATTTTGTTCAGACAGGAGTGAGGGGAGTTGTGTCACAGCCGGGCCCATCTCACCTTGCAGTCTCCCTGTAGGATGACGTCTCCCTGAGACAGGTTTTGTTTTTTCAGCAGTCACATTAACACTGCCCACCCCAGATAAACATACCCTCTCCCCTGCCCACCACCCTAGGAAACCATTGTCTTGGTCTAACAGGTTTAATAGTAACACAACTGGAAAGCATACAGCAACACCAAAGAGAAGCATCAGTACAAAGAAAGATGCAGGAGATGTGTAGCTGAACGTACTGTGATATTTAACAATACAGTAGGCACTGCAATTCTAAAAAGTTAGTAAGACACACTATTACAAATTCAGGCACATAAAAAACACAGGTGGACCCCTGTGTCTGAGGCTGTAAGAACCGGCTGAAAAAAAATGATCTTTCTCTTGCAACTCTATCAGAAATCCCATGTCCCAAAACTTCAGCACTAACTCTCAATGTTCATTGCTTTGTTGCAGGTGCTTACCCCAGACAGGATCTATGTGGCCCCTCCAGAGCACACAGTGTAGCGCAGCACAGCACTCAGCTCAACAAGAGCAAAAAGAGAGTCACGACTGACACCATAAAGATGATTGTTACACATATAGTTGCAGCTCACACTTGATTCCTAAATGCTAAAAAGCTTATCTGTTGCTTTGATGCTAGCTGGCTCATGCCTGCCTAACTATACCGCAAGCAACAAAACTAACCCAACAGCAGTTTCTTTCCATGAAATTCCACATTCCATGTAATTGACTTATCCTGTGAAAAAACATATACTGCATAAGCCTTTTAAAGGTGTCCATCGCAAATGGGATGGTTGATGAAGTCTGTAATGTTGCTCATCAGTCACTAATGGTCAACACCATTTTGAACATTTGCACAAGCCTGTAATCCCCCCTCCTGCTCGCCAGATCAGTGGGCCTGAAGGGACCCTCTCGGTTGGGCAGGCACAGGCCTGTCATGGACCTAACGGCCTGGACTTGTGGACATTTACTTAATGTAATTTATTGCCAGTTAACACCAACTTCTCATCACTGAATACTGGGAGGAGGGGGGGGGAACAACAAAAACACCCTCATGAACAGCTCTCCTCCCACTTTCAAGGTTCAACTTCTGCACCTGCAGCTGATTATGCTCAGCCCATTGCCTGATGAAGCAACAGATGATGCAAGCACTCGGGGTGGCCTGGGAACTGTCTTGCCTGATGGTCTTTTTTTGTTGTTTGTTTTTCCACTGCCACTATGCATCTTTCCCTCCCCACCCCAGTGGGGCACCCCTTAAAGTGTCTCCCTGGCATGGGGTGGCCTTAGGCTGCCATCCCTCATGTTAGAGACAAACTATTAAAAAAAAGTAATCTCTTGCTCTTACACCACTGGATAAGTCAAAATATTGAAATAATGTTGAAATAGAACAGCACTAATACTTCAGCAATCTTTGACATGAAATTGTGAAAAATCCTCATGATTTACTTTGGATTTATCTGTTCTAGATTTGCTATATTTTCCCCTCCTGCAGATTTCTATTAGTTTGAGCATATACACCAAAACTGGGCTGCTACAGCTATGCAAATTGTTTTGTTCAGATTTCTTTTTATAGCTGCTTTTGTTTCAAAGGCTCACATAAACTTGCTAAGGAATTCATGCTTTAAAAACATACATACTGAAAACAATATTTTCTGGAGGAGATTTAAAATATCTGTACAAAGGGGAGTTAAAAATCAAAATATTAATTATCCTTTTAAATAGGGTATCAGAAGTGAAGCTTTTTAAGTTACTTGAATATTATAATGGAGGAGTTTGTTCAGACACATAATGCAATTCCAAACACAAAAATATCACTGGTTCTAATAATGTAGTTTCCCAAAGAGACTTTATTTTAGGCACAGAGACACACATACACCCTGCTTTTCCAAAGAAGCTTCTTCATGATCACACAATGCTGCACCATCAGTGTCCTACTTTGGCCTTCAAAGCTCCAGCCTAAACCACAGAGACTGGCATGCGCCCCGCGCCTACGAGCAGTTTACATTACGGTGCTGTATGAACCACAGCGCAGAGACAGAAAGAAACCTGAAAATGAGGAGATCAACATGCCAGGCAAGGCATGACACCCAGACATGGCACACAAACGAGTTGGGTTTGAAAGACTAAGGATTGGTCTTCACTAACCTCTATCACATCAGTTTTTACTTCTGGCCAACTTTAGACTGGCTATCACAAATCCCCTTTTTCTGAATCAGAATGACTTGCACTTAGTATTTTACATTGGTATTTTTTTAAAAACACATGAAAGCACAGAGGAGGTGCTTGCACTCAAATTCTTCAGTTATTTTCATCTGACTGTAGCAAGACAATGTACTTTTCATCTCTGAACTATAATGCCTTCTACCATATTCGCAGCAACTAGCAAAGTATTATTAAATAGTTATTTCTATACCTACTGGACATAATGATGTGCACTCAAAAAAAATCTAGAACATCACTGATATTTTATCATTGAAGATGTCAAGAGAAGATTCCACTTTATGATTAGGAATGCAATGTTCTGAAAAGACAGTGCTGGTTTTAACAATTCTGCACATCAAATTTCACCATAAGTCATGAAAAACAAGGCATGCTTTTTCCTCAGTAATGTTTATCTAGGAGTAAGACTTCATGATTCAAACACTGCATAACAGACTTCTACAGATTTTGTGACTAGATTATTTGGATGTTTATTTCATGAATTGAACTGGTTTAATCAGACAGGAAGTACAAGCAGCAATGCAGAGGCAGACAGCTTCCATTAGTCCAGTATCACATTTCTTGACTGAAGAATTCCAATTGAGAACAGCCTTTCCCAATACAGGCACACACACATCCCCAAAGAACAGCAACTCCTCATTCAGTCAATACACTACAAGTGCTACGAGATAACATCCAAGCTTTCTGAGATACTGAGACTTTACATCCTAATTTAGGCTTGATTTCACAACTGCCACTTCAACAAGCTGAAAAGGCTACAAAAGGGGAATCAACAAAGCATTGTTGGTTGTCTAAAAGAGTTCATAAAAAAGACAAAAAGTAGAGCTGCTGAGTGTCCCAAAGGAACCAATAAGGTGTCTTTAAAAGCCAGAATGTATGGAATTGTAAACTGGACTAAGAAATTCAAGTACGCTGCTTTAATGTACTCTTCTCTCAAGCTTTGTGCCCCTAACACAAAAAAAAAAAAAGGCATTTAAGAAAACCATCCATCCACCCATCCACTGTATCCACAAGCAAACAGAGACTCTTAAGGGAAAGAAATGCACAAAGAACTCAGGAGACCTAGTACAGAAACTCAGTTGATACCTAGGGAAGATCTCAGGTTCTCATGTTCTGAATCACATCCTCCGACTTCCATAGGCTGCATGAGAATACTCACCTAAATGGCACAACTGGCGTCAGCAGAAGAGTAACTGCTCTTTTCTCCGCACACTGTCGCAGATCAGAGTGAAAAACTTGTACAGATCCAACACATAAAAGATTAAAAAGTCCTGTGCTTGAGGATAGTTATGCTAAGGTGGAGTATTATAAACACAAATCACAAATAGGCTGAAACTGATGACTCAGAAAGTCATTCTTAGGCATATTCCACAGAAATAAAATTAGACAACCAAGTAGGAATATGGCTGCCTTCACCACTTCCATCTTTCCCCCCTTACTTTCCCTGAAGCATATTATTTTGTCAGCATAGACAGATGTCCCATCAGAGTAGACATTAAAGGTACCTTACTAGCTTTATCTGAGCTGTTTGCATAGTCATAACCTAGTCACCAACCCCAGGGCTACAAATTTGCTACACAGTGAAAAAGAGACCTTGGAGTCAAAGCCAAGTAACTGACTTGGCAGTTTTCAAAATAACGTAAATAATGCTGTACTTCAGTTCTCATCAGTCACACAAAGGAAGTCAAAGCTCTGTGCAATATGAAGTGTGCTGCAATGCTGACACAGAGAGATTTTACACTTGCACATACATCAGTAAGAAGGAGGCTTCAGCCTGTTCAGAGACATTCATGCATCTGCACTTTTAGAGCCAAAATACACCGAAGACGTGGCAGAGTGCTTGCAATTATGTATACTCACCTTACCAAAGTGTACATTTAGAAAATCAGTTTTGTTTTAAATACAGTTTTAGAAAGCTCAAGGAAGTAAAAAAAGTCAATGTCATAATGAAAAGTCATTGAGCATTAGGAAGATTTTTCAAGATTTAGGAGCAGTGACAGTGCATGGAGTACCACGTTAAAAGTTTAACAATAGACAAGAAATAAGTCTTGTAATCTCTTGTTGGTGGTGTCAACCCATCATCAGTTGACAAGGTGTAAGTTGCCAATACCCATGATTTGCCTTCAGTGCTCCACTCTATTTATCGACGTTAAACCTCATTCTAGTTTCTCTCACTATGAGACTCTGTACAAAATTTAGATTTATAACCCCAGTGTTCCTAGCCTTGTCCTTAGCCATAACCTAAACTATAAATCAAATGAGCAAAACCACCCAATACATAACATTTCATAAGGCACTTGCAACTACACCGAGACCTGCAGACCCTGCTGTGCAATCCATGAATAAGTCTTTTTCTGATGCTGTTCATAATCCTAACCTAATCTTACCCTGGAGAAAAACATACACTATTCTATTCTTCTGACACAATAGGCTTGCAGACACTGAAACAGCTGCTAGAAAAACTCTCCAGTCCCCGTTCCAAATCTTAAACTCACACCTAATTCTACAGGGAGCAGTGGACAAGGCATCCATAACCCCCTTGAGCAAAGCAGAACATCTCCCTAGAAAAGTCATCACAGTTTCAGTTATTTCTCCTTACCTTCCTCATTGTCTAAAGCTGTTTCCTCACTCCATCCATAACTTATTTCCTCACTCTTTCCATATCTTATATCCTTCTCCAGTATCAACAAGATGGTTGGTTTATTTAGGCAGCTCAGCTTCAAAGAAAAAGTATTCCTCCCCCATAGCTAGAAGGGTTATTTTAGAACAATTTCAAAATTGTTAGAGCACGTGTTCTGACAAGCAAAAGAAAATCTCATTCACAGATCAAAGAAATAACTGTGTAATTTGGAAGCTATTTCTTTCTTACAAAACAATCAGCTGGATAGTCCTGCAAATGTAGGAGCCAAATTACCAGAAGTGTGAAGCACTCAATTCCTGTAATGTTAGGTATGTAACTACTGACTTGTATACACAGCTCTCACAATGCAGTCTCTGGGTGGTTTTAAGATCATGCACACAAGCATTAGGAAAAATAAGCTTCAATTTTATATTTAAAAAAAATAACGTAAATTACTTATTTCTGCACATCAGTTTAAAAGCACTCATTTTTAGATACAAATAGCAGCAAGGCTACTAGTCAAATGTTCAATTTTTTCAACAGGTTCCTTGAACACAAAGCTGATGAATTCCTTCACTATATAGAATGATACCTCAATTAGAGCATGGATGCAGTGTCTTTCTTTTTCATTTTTAAAGCTGGCTTTTTACAGTAGCAAGCCTTCAGCTATGATATAAAACTTGCACACATGTAAAATTAAGACCACACATCTTAACTGACCAATAGCAATGCACAATACTGCAGCAAAAAAGATCGTAAATCTATGATGGCATGACTTTATGGCTTTTTCATAATTAAACTGTTAAAACACTAAGAACAGGCCTACACAGAATGAACAAAAAAGTGTTGACATGCAGGATGAGATTCTTACTCAGTTATTTTACAGCTCTTTGGTTTGGAAGGTATGGACTACATACATGATTTCTACTTTTTCCAGTTTAACATTTATTTTTGCCTCCTCCATACAAGAACCAGACAAATTTAACATAGTTAAGATATCAACAGTCTCCTCTTCCCAACCAATGGAGTAGTAGCCTGTAAGAATTAATTCAAACAATCCCCAAAAGTAATTAAAACCCAATTTCACATAAGAACAAAAGTAGTATTTTAACACTTCTGGAAGAGAAATCAGAATTATTAAAAGCCACTACTGAATTTGTATGATAAACACAATATTAACTATACATCAATACACAGAAACACAAAAGCTGCACTGAAGAATTGTTGCCATCGACTCCAAGAGGAAGCAGATTAAGATCATGCTTTGCAATACCAGAGTGTTTTTTGACTGCAACAGAAACTAAATTTAGACCCAGTTATATAAAAAATACTAATAGCCTTAACACTTTTAATCAGCATAAGAGGTTTAGAGATACACAAATGATTTAAAGTCTGTTGACTAGTTTTATACTGCATTTGCAATATTGTGTATTAGTAAAATCAAGGAGATTATGAAAGAAATACTGAAGCATAATAAAATTACATAAAACATGAAAAGCAGGCTATATAGAGTGACTCCAAACATTGATACTAATAGAAATTTTACCAGAATACGTCAAGAACATTATTTCTCTATAGATTCCTGCAGTATCGGGGTTAACCTACCCAGGTAATGCAACCCAAGTACCTGGTAGGTTCAGAAAACAGGTTGGACTCCTTCTAAATGCAGAATTAACTCACGTGATCCTACAAAGGGCAAAAAATAAAACGCTTACTATCTCTGTACTGTCACACACTGCTGATCCATGGCTGGCGCAACAGCACAAAGCAATCTGGCAGGCTTTCAAATGCCAAGTCTGGCATGGTGACGGGCAATATGCTCTGCCAGCTGTGAAGCTCCTTCAGGAGCTGAAAAATGGCCAAAAGAAAAATCCCTGATGATTTTTAAGGATAGTTCTTTATTATGGCTTGCATAACAACTGCCAATAATATATGAAGTATTGCTCAGGGTCTTTTCTCCATACCAGTTAAACAAGTTCCCTGTAAACAAGAGAAGAGACAACAATATTGTCCCAATACAAACGATTACTTGGATAAGCCACAACTGTTCCCCAGGCACGTCATAAAATTGCAAAAGAGATGGCAATGTTATCAAATGTCCCATCTCCAAGTTTTTTATATATAATTTACACCATGAAAATGTTTTCAGGCTCACATCTTGAAGCATCTGCAACAGATCAGCTAGCTAAATTCGGGAAATCTTTTTTTTTTAATATTTTTACCTTGGATTGTTCCTTGCACGAGGTCATCAGAAAGCATTCCTTAAAAGCCTCTTTCTATCATAGCATACTGGCAGATAAAGAAATTAAACTGCTAACAGTGAGTCCTACTGAGTCTTAGTCATGGCTAAGTTCTATCTAGGTTCCACTTTTTTTCTTTCAAGGATCTTTCAAAAATGCTCTTGTAGTTTTTCTACACAATTTCAGTTGTTACTGCTGATAAAAACATATTAACTACCCCCTTCAGAATTACTTCTGAAAAACTCTGGTGGAAACAGCTGAGATAAGCATACTATAAAACTTATCCAGATGGATTTAAAAGAGAAAAGAAATAAAGATTAACTTTGAAGCAATTACTGTAAAATATACCTTAAGGCAAGCATTATCTCTGATACCTTGCCAGTTGCTTCTGAAGCCAATTGTTCTTTCTACAAAAATATAGAGATCTGGAGAGGAAGCACAAATTTCTCCAGATTAGATTAACTGCAATGGCTTTATGTAAAACCACAACTTTAAACAAGCCTCAATAAAAAGCTGGCTGTCAACTTCTAAGCTATTAATCTTTCTTCACAGGAATTCATTCTCAGTGATAGAGGATGGCTCACTCTAGATTAGAGTTCTTGTTCCAATTTACATAACTATAAAGCTGTCAAGCAAACGCCTGTGTCACACCATTATGACTTTGAACTGGTGAGACAACTAAACCAGACTACTTGCAGTCATGGCAACTGAGTTCAGTAACACCTCTAAGAAGATATCAATGAAACCACTAGCTTGAGAAATTGATCATTTCAAGTGTTGTTGTTTAACAATTGTGTTGCTAAAGGTTCTTTATTCGTAACTGACACCTAAAGATTCCAATAAACTGATAAAACAATAAACAAACGAAAAAATATTTTTGGTTGTATCTTAAAAAATCTTTTAGTACATTGGAGATGGAATAATTAACTAGCTGGGAAAGTTCAGACATTGTTACTTGACACTAAAAGATTTGCTTTATTTTCTACATATTAAATACCAGCAAGGGCACCATAGCCACTACCACATGATAAACTCATTCCATTGATTTCCCTGTGTAATTTTCCAAAGTCAATTTTACGAAAACTGATATTAACTTTGGGCTAAGTTTGACAGAAAGTTTGTGGCTTGTGGGTTGGGTTTTTTTTAACTGAAATAACCCTAATTGCACATTTCTTTAGAATGATTTGTCAAAATTATCTACTAGAGAGTTTTTTAGCACTTCAGAAAAACTGCACTGAAAGTAAGAAATATCCAAGAAAAGCCTATAGAACTGAAATACTGAATTTGCTCATTATCAAAATTTCTGAATACTACATTGCAGGTACAAACTATACTTTTTGGCGGACACTTAGCTTAATATTTGGCTGCTGAACCACAGATCCAGGTGATGTTGCACCACCTAGAAAGATTACACAAGAACAGGCAGGTTATTACTGCTCACAGGTCCTATACCAAACTTTCTTCTTTGTAACATTCTGAGCTTCTATGGATCCTTCTTTTCAAGAAAAAAACACCTACATGGATTATTGGAAGTTCTGCTCAAACACACAGTCATTTTCATTTTTACTTCACTTCCCAGCAGTAGTAACACCTACCACAGACAATAAAATTTAAAGTCCACTGCAAAAAAATTCTAGTTTTCCCATATTTATCAAACATCTCTGTGCATAAGACATACTTGTGAATTAATAGATATTTTAAATACTACTATAATCCTCTCTCCTACAACTGTGAGCAAATGTTACTGAGTTGAAAGGAGCGATCAGTTCACTTACCACTGAACTGCAACCACTCTTCTGAATTTCTCTTCCAGAAATACTAAGATGCCTTTTAGAACACAGAATTAAAAACGTTACTAATGTAATTAAAGTAAGTTAGATCGATCCAAAGCAATGTGCTCTTTCACCCCCTGGTTAATACTTGTCAAGCAGTGTCATGTACACTAACAATTCACAACTTATTCTGCTTTTCAGGCAGGAAGGATGCAATTTTAGACCATTCAAAATCTTCAATGAATAAAATCTGCCCTGCTGGCAAACTTAATGGAAGATGATTTTCTACAAAAGCTTGTGCGGCTATAATGGAAACTTTCATGGTCAGTGGAAGGAATAAAAGTAGTCTTTTAAAGGTGAATACTGCCCACATCAACTTGGCTATCTCCTTGTTCTGTACTTGCAGGAAATACTCCATGCAACAGACTTCTACTTACAAAGTAAATCCTAGTGATGCAAATTTTGATCCTTGTGTCATGTATCTTTTCCCATCAGAAAGAGTCTCAGAGGAGATAAGACTGTTTAAAGTATTTTTTTAAAATAAATTTAAACAGGCAATTTCCAAGATTTTTTTAATCTAGTTTTCAATACCTAGTTGTCACCCCATTTTTAACTACCATTAGTTTTTAGATCAAGATGTAAAATTCTGTTTACTAGTGACATTTCTTAATCAGATTTGACTAAGAAATCATCTTCTCTAGCACCACCTTTTTAAAACCATGAAAATATCTGTAAACACCATGAAACAGAACACTGTATAATGTTCCAATTTATTTTATTTTAATTCTGCCAGTCTCCAAGAATTTTAGTCTTTTAAGTGTTTTCCCCAGGCAATACACTGCCTTTCCTATCTGAAATATTAACACACATCATGCCTTATCAAAGAAATCTTGATTCTGCACAATGTAAGTGGTTTAGGGTACAACCATCTAAAACAATTACTTAGATTGAGGGGTGAGTAGGCAGTAGGGTGCTGCTTTGCTTGTTTATTCCAAATGAATGTTTGACCACAATTAAAAGCTAGTACGGACGCAAGAGAACTCCCGCCTTTCCGAGCAAGTTTTACCAGCAAAAAGATCACAAATGCTCTTCCGAGACTGCTGCTGACTGAATGCAGAGAATGCTACCTTTCCATTAACAGGATATTTTAACAAGTGGATCTTAAGTCTAAATATTGTTCAGGGAAGGAGAAGGAAGACTCTCAGCTCCACCTCATCGCCAGTACATACTGTCAAAGTAAAGTTATTTAACTTCGGGGTAAAGCTATGTTTAGACAAGGGGAACAGCTTAGCAATTCATTCTAGAACTTTTTTTATTATTATTAGAGAGTTTTGCTTCTACATTCCCTTAATTTTTTGAAGTACATCTTCATATTCTAATACACCGACACAGGAAGGAGAGAATACAAAAGCTAGGATTTACCCACAAACACTACACACTTTGGAGATAGGGGGCGGAAAGTTTCTGCCTTTCCTGTGTCTCCACACCCCCTTGGTTCTTCTTCTTAGCTCAGGAATATGAATAATCCAAGACTCTTGGAAGGAAATAGTTTGAAGTGGTCAGTAAGCACCAAAATCAGGTTTGACTTGAAGTTAATATTCTTGCCCTCAAGGGCAACAGAGCAGAGTAACAAATGGTATCAAATTTTTACTGCTAATGAAGAAAACACAGCTTACAGTCCATGGCAGAACTGACATTTTGTGGAGGTAAGGGGAACTGGATCTTTCATTTCAGATACAAACAAGAACCAGACTAGTAACCCTGAAAATTACACAGAGAAGTTCAACTACCATCTAAAGTAAATCACAGTCAAGACCAAAAAGAAAAACCCCAAACACAAAACCAAATAGAACAATAATAATCCATCAGAGAACTAATAAGAGATGAGGCAAAGTTCACAGGAAGTTGCTTCAGTTCCACACAGCCTACAAGTAATGAATGCACAGCCAAGGAGCACACCTGCCCAGAAGTGCAGCTGTAGCCTGGGATAAATTTACTACTGATGTCCTGTATTCCACGTCATTCCTCTCCCCACCAGAACTGTCCATAAACCCAGCTTTCCCCAGTTCCAGCACTCAGACGACTACTATCACCTTGCGTATCAGCTTTCCAGGTTTGATTTCAAGCCACACTCATGCTGAACAAACTAAAAAAGAAAACAGTTACGTGTTTTACTCATAATTGAGCCTTTTCCTTAGTCATGGCACTAAGTTAAGGTTCTCTTCTTTACCAGAACACACAGGCTTTTAGTGACTGCTAGCACTAAACTTTTCTTAAACTTAGCTGAATTTGAATCAATAAATTAAAAAAACCCAAATAAAATTGATAGCAAGGTTTATGATTATACTGTGTTATCTTTATCCCTTTCTTAAAAAAAGTGTTATTTTAATTTCATTTCCTAAGGGTTTTTTTCTTTGTTAGTATATTCAACACAGGCACATGTCATCTCTGTCCACCCTAAGCCCTTAGAAGTCCTAAGGCCAATATGATTATATACAAAGTAAGTAACTTTATAAAAGTTCATTAGTATCAGCAACAATAGTAATACAATAGTATTCACCATGAAGGATCAAGTACCATATAGATTTACATTGCATTGCCAATAAAGAGCTACAAAACCAGAGCATTTCTCTGACGTTCTTGTTTTCTATGTAACATAAAATAAACATTTTTCTACACTGTTGGTAAAAAAAAAAAAAAGGCATTCGGCCATCCAGTCATTCCTAGCCAAAATTTTCATTGTGCAACAAAATACAATCTCCCTCAGCATTAAGCTTTCAAGGCTTTTACATTTTTAGTATATAGTTCTAGCAGGGGTTTTTTTGGGTTTTTTTTTTTTGACACAGATTTCATTTGTAAGTTATTATTTTAAAGAGTAAATACTCTGTAGATCAGATAGAAAACTTTGTTAAGAATGAATTGCAAAGCAAATTATCTTTCCATTGTTAGCCCACAGGGCTAGTTTTTGTCACTTTTTCAAAAGGTTTTATTTAAACATACACACAGAGAGCCAACTACATTGCTGTTGTACGCAAAAACCCTCCACTGCCAAAGCTGGTGGTTCACATGTGGACAGGGGAAAAAAGCAAAAAAGCATTAAATAAGATCTCAAGAGGCCATTTACTTGCATAAGTTAATCTCTCTGAAATTCAGGCACCCAAAACTGTTTTCATCTTCACCTAAATATAAGGTCAATTCCAAGCACCAGCAGGTACAGTAAGTCCCACAACTAGAATGAAACGTGGCACAAAAGTACTGAATAAATCACACAATTGCATTTCCTGAACCTGGCTCATGGCACTCTGAACAAATAGCAGTGCATGGATAAAAGCTTTAGACTTTGAAAGTATTAAAATCAGAACTCAGAAAAGATTTTATAGTTGGCATAATTCTGTAAAAGCCAGAAGTTACAAATTCTGAAAGTTTGTACAAAAATTACTTCAAAGCACACAACTATTGGATTTTAAACAGCCTGACAATACTATCCAGTCTTCTTAGAGTACCTTTCCAAAGCAATGGTTTGACCCTGCATATTAATGTAGATTATGAAACACAGTTCTGGAACATATCAGCAAGATGGAGCAGATGCAACATTAAGATGCAGCTGGGAAAGTTTGGGTAGTCTAGCCTTAAGTGGACTATTAAAAATGTGTTTTGACTAAGCTCCATTAAAAAAACCAGCACAAAAAAACCCCACAAAACAAAACCAACCACGCCAAAGAAACCAAAAAGAACAAAACCACAGAAACCCACAGTTCCCTATCTGATCTCGTTTCAGAACAGGAGAATGACTTTTATGTATTTTGCACTCCATGGCAGGGAATCTATGAAACCAAAATGTATCTTAACAAATTGAATGTTTCCCATGAAGGGTTTATAGTCATAAACTCATACATAATGTGTTATGTGGGAGACAGCAATTCCTAACACTTTGGAAGTCAACAACATGGAATGTACCAGTGGATTTATGATGCACAACAGTAGCAGTTATTTACACGTTCAGAGTAGTTAATTTTCTTTATGAATTAGGTTTCCCCTGTATAAATTAGAAAACTACAGAAAGTCAAAATCAGGAGAAACATCCATTTTCTTTGAAAGTTCAAGTAAAAACATCTTTGCAGCACTTTCCTTAGACAATAGCGTATTGCTCATACAAAAGGTCTCTTATCCTATAGAAGTCCTGACAGAGACAGCCTTCCAATCCAATGCGCCCTGTTTCAGTCTGAAACAAAAGACACGTTTCAATTTATTATCTTTGCACTAATGATAAAGTTAGTTTTCATTTAGAATATTATTTATCAAAGAGTTTAAGACAGAACACTTACCCTGCGAACAGCCACCTGATTGTTGCACACAAGTACTCCTCCCACAAATTCAGCTTGTATACCTTCACGCAAGAGAACTTGCTTGAAGTCAGACAGCCTTGGCTCATTCATAAACACAGACTGATGTCCAAGAACCTTTAAACAACACATACAATTTTAATACTTGTGCTACTTAATACCTTTCATTTTCCAAAGATCTTCTCATCACTGTGTTGGCAGCAGTGTTTCCGACGCTACAGGACTATAAATGAGAAGATTGGTTCCATTTCTGTACAGCTGCAGCAGGACACTTCCAGTACAGGAAGGCTTTGAAGTTATCCATCAAGTAGAGGAAATGTTTCCTTATAGCTCACATATTGAAGACAAATGGAAAGCTGTCACTGAAGATTCCATTTGCCAGGACCAAAGCTGCAGTAAGCAGTACTGCTGATCAGTACATACTTCCATAACAGTTGTCACAAATCTGAACATACTTTAGAGTTATTTCCACATTTATCTAGAACAGACTAAATTTACGACTGTGCAACAGTATCTTAAAAAGCAATCCTAGGATTAGAAGGCACTGTAATCATTCGATGAAGACATAATATCTACTCATAAGCAAAGTATTTTAATTTAACAGTAGAGATAAATTCATAGAAAGATTAATGTAATGAACTCTCAAATCACTACTATAGAAGCAGAGGCAAATGAATTTCAAAGATCTGTATCTCGGGTATATAAAGTATTTTCCACAGCATCAACAAAACATAATAAAATCCAATAGAGACTAAACAACAATCAATTTCCAAGCCTGCAAGTGCTAGTTGCAAATATGAAACGTGCTAATTAAAATCTTATCTTCACGAGTAGATGGTACTGTAGGCTAGGCACTGTGAAAAGATGCAAGAGATCATCCTTGCTGAAAAGCATAAAATCTCAACAAAGAACAGTACTAGATTTAACAGAGAGAAAACCAAACGTGAAAATCCAGCTTCAGGTAGGCTTTCATTTGAATAAGATCACAGTATCAACTTCTAGGCAATCAAAAAAGACAAATGAATACCGAGCTCTTCAAAGTTCAAATCAGTATAATTTCTGTTACCTCATGAGGGGGCAGAGGTTCCAAAGTAGGAATGATCTCGCTCTCCTCACAAATCTCCTTGTCATCATCACCAAAGAGGCTTTTCATGGCCTTTTGCTGTGCAATGACACTAGAGTCTGAAGAAGGCACATCCACTGGCATCTCTGAGTCTTCATCTTCCCTCAGCTCTCCCTCTTCCAAAATAACTCCAGTATCCACTTTCGAAACCCGCATGTCCAAAACACCATCTATCCAAGCCAACTCAGCATCCTTGGCTTTACAGAACTGAAGGGAGCTGACAAGAGAATCTTTTAACCTGACCTGAGTTGCATAAAAATAAAAGCACTATTAGTTTGATGGAAAACACAGAGTTCCTCCTTCAGGCTTTAAAAGTTAGCATTTTTCCTCTCATTATTTTTCCACGTAGGTTTAATTCATACTTGCTTGGAGAGGGAAAGGAGGGAATCAGTATCACAAAGGCAAGATGCTCTATACATTCAAAATATAATTTATATAATCCTCATGTCACCACTCAACTTAAAAAGCAGAGATCAATAATTTTTTTGTCCTGGTTTAAATAAAAAAGAACCTATACGACTGCAAACTTGAGCTAAACTTACAGAAAACTTACAGCAAGAGCAAATAATTTCTATTAAAGTATCAGAAACCTTTTTTCATGGTCAAGAAGTTCCTCAAGCTGGCCTTAGTAATTTTAAAGAAAGTTTCTATAGATACATTTAGATCACTTATTAGCAGTTCCAACTTTCAACCTCCCCCGAAAATATAATTAATATTTTATTATAAGAAGGGATATCCTAAATATCAGATTTTAAGGTGACCAAAACATCACCTTACCCTGATTCCTCTGGTGCTCTCCAGGACAGTAATCCATTAAATAAAGCCCTAATCTGAAAGATTGCTATCCACATGAGATTGTACATGATCCTCACAGCAGAACCAAGGCTGCAACTGCATAAAGGTTACTGCAATTAACTATCCATCTGCAGCACAGCACACTCAAAACACACCGGGATTCTAATGCCCCAGTCACATCTATTATTTTCTAATTGAATGTCTCTAGCATACTTCGTCAGTTCAGAAAGCTTCAAATGGAAAACCAAAATAAGTTTTATGCAGAAGATTTTTTTAATAAAGGAGAAAAATTTTAAATGAAATTAAATATGAAGCAATTACAATTTTATTCAGATATTTTATGAAAAATCACAATCACGTCATTTCTCAGATACTAGCAATTCTCATAGCTTTAAAAAAGCCCAAACCAACAAAACAAACACAGAAAATGCAGCTGTTTCAAGACTGTCAGAATTGGATAATTCTGAATAACTGGAACATTCCACTTCTACAGGGTAAAAGATTTTTCTCTGAAAAGAAGCAGAAGCATCTCTTTCAACAATTCTGATGTTTTTCTACTAACTTTAAAAGGACAGAAGGAATAAAGGACTAATGTCTAAACTGCATGTGAGAGACTAAACAACTCCAAAAGTTGAATCAGGACAATACACAATTTTCATATGCTTCACACGAATTGTCCAAGTTTTCTTATTTAAAGCTTAATCATGAAAGTTAAACGCAATATATTAACACAGTGCAACACACTATCATAACCTCACTTTCCAAGAAATATCACATGAACTTTTGAAACAGGAATAGTGGTGTCTTATTTATTTTTAAGATTTAACTTGCTCCCAAATTTACATGTTTATTCTTGGGTACTATTTAGGCATGAAGGATTTTTTTTTCTCTTGACTCTCTAAAGCTCCCTTTCAGACTCCAAAAAGAATCCTGAATTGCAAGTAGTGTACACAGGTACTGTAAATACAGGCATTATAAATCTATTAAGACTTGAGTAAAGAAACTGACATTCCCATAGACATGAACCTTACCTTTTGCACTACAGGTGAAAACACATTGAGCTCATGATCAAGCTTTTAAACACTTAAGAAAAAGCAGCATAAGGAGAATGCTTACCTAGACGACAGAAAAAAGCTACTAATGCATTGATCACACAAACCCAGCGTCACACATAGAAAGCATAATCTCTCCTCTCCTAAACAGAGGGCCAAATCAGAAGTATAACAGCACAGCTCTACGATAGTTCACATTAGTTACACAACTAACAAATCCCTTACCTGGTAAATATGAGTTTCACTGGTTGCATCTACAGTTTCATGCAGTTTTGGCATGTAAACTTTAATATCTTTACCACCAAAAGCTCTGCAACATTCTGCAAGGTCCTGACTGGCCTCAGGTGGCCCGTGGACAATGATCAGTTGTCTTGGCTTCATTTGATTAATAATTTTTTTAATTGAGTCCCCATCTGAGCGTCCTTCATAGTCAATATATGTAACTCTGGCTCTAGTTTGAAATAAAAATCCAAGAATGACATTTTGTAGTTTAAAAGATTAAACCTTTGCATCCTCCCAAATACTATATTTAAAAAATGGAAGATATTATGAAATTATTCTACATTAGCAAAAGCTGTCAGCACACAGTATATTACGGGTCAGTAAAATACAGAATTTCAAAATATCAGCATCTATGTTTACATAACCCTACAAATACCCCAAATTCACTGACTCAATTAACCAAAGCGTGAGACAAGTATATTTGATTAAGTTCTTCTTTTAACTATATATACACACACACTCTTGAGTATATATCACAGTATCATAAGATTGGAAAGGACCTCTGAGATCATCAAGTCCAACCTATATCCCAACACTAACACCAACCATCATCTAAACCATGGCACTCAGTGTCTCATCCAGTCTCCCCTTAAACACCTCCAGGGTCGGCGACTCCACCACCTCCCTGGACAGTGCATTCCAGTGGCCAATCACCCTTTCAGTGAAGAACTTTTTCCTAACATCAAGCCTAAACTTTCCCCGTCAAAGCTTGAGTCCGTGCCCTCTAGTTCTGTCACTGGTCACCCGAGAGAAGAGACCAACCCCTGCCTGACTATAACCTCCTTTTAGGTAGTTGTAGAGAGCAATGAGGTCTCCCCTGAGCCTCCTCTTCTTTAGACTAAACAGCCCCAACTCCCTCAGTCGCTCCTCATAGGGCTTGTGCTCCAGCCCCTTCACCATCTTCGTTGCCCTCCTCTGAACACATTCCAGTATCCCAACATCTTTCCCAAACTGGGGGGCCCAGAACTGTACACAGTATTCGAGATGAGGCCTGACCAGTGCCGAGTACAGGGGGACAATAACTTCTCTGGTCCTGCTCGCTACACTATTCCTGATGCAGGCCAGAATGCCATTGGCCTTCTTGGCTACCTGTGCACGCTGCTGGCTCATATTGAGCTTCCTGTCAACCAGCACTCCCAGGTTCTTTTCTGCCTGACTACTCTCCAGCCACTCTGTCCCCAGTCTGTAGCTCTGCATGGGACTGTTGTGTCCAAAATGAAGTACCCGACATTTGGACTTATTAAACATCATCCCATTAGAATCAGCCCATCTCTCCAATCTGTCCAGGTCCCTCTGCAGGGCCATCCTACCCTCTAGCAGATCAACCCTTCCTCCCAGCTTGGTATCATCTGCAAACTTGCTGATGATGGACTCAGTCCCCTCATCCAGATCATCAATAAAGATATTAAACAGGACCGGACCCAACACCGATCCCTGAGGGACACCACTGGTGACCGGCCGCCAACTGGATGAGACACCATTCACCACCACTCTTTGGGCTCGGCCATCCAGCCAATTCCTAACCCATCACAGAGTGCTCCCATCTAAGCCACCCATATCGTTTGTTCTTCTTTCACTTGTCCCCATCAGACAGGGCACAAACTGCAAATTTCTTAGATCAAGAACCATAACACTCTGTACCATGCTCCCTGAAAGACTAGTAAAAAAATAACTTTAACAGCTCAGGAAAAAAAAAAAAACAAAAAGCAAGCCCTTTTCCACCTTCCCTGTTCCAAAGTAGTCTTTTTACCCAATTTACACCATATCCGTGCCACCATTCTAGCAGAACTGACAAGAACAACCAAGCCACTCACTTAATTTCCATGGATTCTGTTGCAGAGATACATTTGGTAGGAACATCTGACAAATCCTGGTCCATAGGCTCTTCTCCATTTGTCAGACCGGATTCTAATTTGCTTTTTTCTTCTTCTGTTGCTTGAAGTTCTGGAACTAGAAAATCCTCAGGTCTAAAGAATGAAAGGCATTTTAGTTTTAATAGTCTTAAAGTAAAACCAAAGCACCACATAACACAACAACAAACAATGCTGACAATTACTACTGAGATGTTTATAACTGTCATTGCCATCAATTTTACCACACTTGCCTTCAATATTTCCACATTTAAAACAGAGCTCATTTGGAAAACATCAACATTCTATCTTAAAACAAAGTTCTTTTTTAAGAACTTCGGTACTACTATTAAATTGACGTTTTCTAGCAAGTATTCCTTATGCACATAGGACAAGTATTGTTAGATTTTTCTAGGACAAACAATGCTCTTTCCTTTCATTATAAATTTATCAAAATTATGTGTAATTCAAAGTAGAAAAAAAAGTAACATTATAAAAAAATCTTCTATAAGATAAATGGAAAAAAAGGTCTGGAACAGAAATGCATCCCAAGAGGAGTGAACACAGGTCAAGGATTAGGATTCTGCATTCAGCTTCCATCCTATCATAAGCTTCCCCCAAGACCTAGCACAAACTGTCCTAACTGTTCAAAAGTTACTGTGGTTGGAAGAGCATATAACAGTGTCGCAAGAGAGACAAAATGATGATTTTTATTTCTATTACTTCTATTTTTGAGTTATTTCATAACTACTACATGTTACATTACCACCACATACTTGATAATCTCGCCATATTCATCCCATTTAATTCTTTCTTCAGGGGCTGGAAACATTGGATAAGATTTCTTTGCCTGTTTGAAGAAGCTTCCTTTCCGGCTACCCTCACCTTTCATCATCAAATCATGCTTGGTCTTATGAACAGTTGGCTGATCAATATCCTCTTCAGCATCACTCTCATCACTGGAATCAATATCCGCCCTGAAATGACATTCCAAAAAACCTAGCACTTTCTTTTTCCTTTAGGTTTAATATAATATAAACACAGTCATTGGAAAATAACAGCTGATATAACTCTGACCAAGGACAAGGGCAGTTTATGTATCTGAGATAAAGCTTACAGTCAAACCATAGATGAAGAAGGTCTATCATAATAACAGATTAGAGACAACCATTCCCGATGCCTCAGTACGCTCAGACAAGTTTATCAAAATTGTGATTTACATTTATCCCTGTAAATGGCTGAAGCAGCAGGATGATCACACAGAAAACTCATCTGACCGCAACAGCAGAATGCAACAACAGCCAATATACTTACTCTTTAGACTGTTCTAACTTCTTAGCTGCTTCTTTCTTTAGTTTCTCCTTTTCTAGGTATTCTTCAAGTTCTTTTCCTTCCAACTTGACACGCTTTCTCAACTGCAGACAGAATTAAAATTAATATTATTATGAGTAGCTGACATGATTTTAACACTTTTCCTACACACCACTAACAAGAATACTTGTATTTAAGTACCAAGGGCAAGTACAACTTCTAATGTCATGTACAAGACAAGATGACGCAAACGTGTGGCACCTTGGCATGGCAACACCATGACATTATCAAGTAGTAGACTCTAACTGAAGAGCAGTGTTGTTTTAACTTTTGCATCACTAACATCAAAAGAGAAGAATATGGTGAAGCCATACAAGCAGGCAAAACAATGAGAAGTTTTGCTTCTTGTTTTCTGAAAAATCATACTAGAGCATAGGTCACTTAGAAAGCCGAATTCTAGTTATATACTAATGCTGTAATTCAATGCTTCCAAACTAATCTAAAACTAAAATAAAGCTGCGTCATCAGGGTTGATATTATCACTGGGATCACAGGGTCACCCATAAATTAACAATGTTTATCAGAGAGAAGCAGACACGGGTATATAAATTATTGTAGAAAATTTCAAAGCATGACTAACAATTAATTGTATTCTTCTAATTCCTAGCTTTCACCTATCTTCGTAATTCTGGTGGGATATACTATACTAATTTTACTTGATTCTCCCCTCCATCCAAAACCACAGTACTTTCCAGCAAGAATAATCCATCGTATTTTGTGATGTGTATGTCAACTGCAAGCAAATTTTTTTCTATCCTAACAAAAACACAAAGGAAACTGTTGTCTGAAAATCAATATTAGAAGTCATTTCATGCTCATCTCAATGGACTATTAATTTTGTCACACCAAACAGCATTTTGCAGTTCCTAATAGGCTTATTTTTATGTAAGTTTATCCATAATTGGTTAAACATGCAACATACTGATTTCAAATTTCCCTCTGCCACTAAAAGCATTTTCAGTAGATCAAAAAGGAAATTAATTTCAATCTTGCTCATATTTCCTGAGACGGCCCACAATAAAAGACTTTTGAGATATATAATGAAAATTTTTACCTCAATATCTATAACTTTTTCAGATGGATTATCAATCAGGAATCGTGCTAATGTTCCAGGTGTAGTGCGATATGTTAAAATTACAGAGTTTTTGGAATCTTGGCACCATTGAATGAAAAGATCTCTAGAAAATCCACACTCTAAGTCTGGTTGACTGGCAAGAACAACTTTTGGACTAGGCACTCGAGCCAGATCAGACAGACTATGACATAATGAGAGATGACGGAACTGAAAAGGATTGTTTCTCTTGTCTTCAAAACACCTCATCAACTTGTCGCTCATCCATTCAACCTAAAATATATATTAAGAAAAGATTATCAATACAAGTTATACAATAACATACAAACCTGATATGAAGTACAGGATGCAATATGTACAAGATTACATCAAGGTATTTCTCAGCAAGTGTAGAAATAATGCTGACCATAAACAACACAGAAACAAGTACTTTATAGCTGTTAAAAAAGAGGATTCAAACTACGCTAACAAGTCTTACGTTAAAGACAGAAATTTGTATCAAAAAATACGCCCATAGACATGACTGGACTCTGTATTACTTGAAAGATCCCAGACAGAAAGACGCACTACAGAAAAAGGATAACACTCAGCATTCAGCTTTTTGTACTGTTAAAAACACCAAAATGCTTTTGCATATGTGTTCCATTACCCTCGTCATAATTGCATTTTAAAATCAAAACAAACCTGTGATTTGGAGAACTCCACAACATTGTAGCTGACGTTATTCAAAAGTGCTAGTGAGTAGACTCCTAATCCTGCATCTTTTGTTCTCCAGATCTGATCAAGAAGTTGAGCAAGTTCCAGAACTCTCCCTGCCGTATCCACAGCTATCAATACATTTCCATCACCTCGCAATGTCTCCAAAACATTAGCTAAGAAGAATTCAAAACAAAACAAAAAGCTATTTATACTTTGAACCGAAACCAGAATGTTTGTGGCTTCGGGTTTTTTGTTTGTTATATCACACTAGCAATCATAATCAAAACCAAATTAAACATAGAAATAACTTAAACTTAAAAAGCAATCCAAAACCACACTTCCACTAAAAGGAAAGTGACCTGGACTTTTCCTGGTAGCTCTGAAGATCATCTCACTGCCTTGATACCACTTTTTTTTAATTTATTTTAAAACAAAGCAACAGTAAAATGGAGAATGTACTGAGGAAGATAACTTAAAAATCCCGTAAGGGATTAATTGATACTGGGTAAAATACACTGTTTTCAAATACAGTTCATTGTTTCCAGGAAAATGTTTAACCCACAGAATCAGAAAAGAGTAACTGAAAATTTGTTACATTTTAATAAAGATTCTTAGTTTGGATGACGATGAATTTCTGATAGGAAAGCAATTTACAGTGGCGAATAGAAGACATTACTGCTATGTTCAAGCCCAAACAGAATACATACTCAGTAGCTGTTCATCCCTTTGTTTCCTTCTGGGTTGTACATAAGTAGCGTTAAATGAATCTGTAATAAGCAACGAAGGCCTGCTCAACATTTCCAAAGAACATCCATTCAGATGGCTGTGGAAAAAAGGAGGAACCTCACTTTTTGTATTTCTATTTTATGAGAAAGAATAAGACAGCCAGCTTCCAGATGTTTGTATATACAGAAATCAAACTCTTCAGTAGCTGAATGCTTCCTACTTCAAACTTACAAATAAATAAAACTGAGCGGAATGAAGAAACCCAGAGCTAATGCTGGTTTCAAATGGGTTAATCTGGATGCCAGTGAAATTAGTGGTCTTGTTAGAGCTGGCAAGGCACTGCTTGTTTATCACACTCTAAATCAAGCACACCTAACACAATGTCCAATAAATATATATTGCTATGTCGAACTTACATCTCCCTCTTGTGGTTGAAATCAACCGCATAAACAATTTCTTCCTCTCCATCCTTGACAATCTTCCAAATTGTGCCTCCTATCATGTGGCCAGCTGGCAATGGTGTGATGGACAAACCATGTCCTTTGCCTACAAAATTTTTAATACTTTAGGTACATTACATGTATTAAAATCCACTACTCTGAATAAGAGAGTAATTTTAAATGCTGAAATTATTACTGGGGAAAAATGTTAAATTAAGTATGAAAAATCAGTTATGTATCTGCACTTCACATCTTACCAGTAACTTCAAAATTTTTTGCAATTCATTTCTATTTTGCCTCCTGGAACAGAAACCGAAGTGAAGATCACTTCTTCCCTTCACCTCCCACCAGTACTCAGAGACACCGCAGGGTTGCTGTAACTACAGACCTGAACAACTGTCTATTACATAACAAACTATGACATGAAAGCAGGTGCACTGGTGAAAGACTGACCTCTCCTTGGGCAACAGAAATGCTTATTATACCACTCACTGTCTAGGTACTTACAAAGATACACATAAATTAAACTGTAAGTTTTCTAGACACACAAGTTAAACACAGGAAAGCTGTCCTTGTGATGCAGTCAGGGATGGATCTTTTCAGAACCTGATGCCCTTTTTTTTAATGCATTATTGCTCCTCATCATTGGCATTAGCCTAGATCTTTGTCAGAGTAAAAATGGACTACCCATAACCATTACTCATGACATTGCTGCATTCTGACAACTTAAACAGATACGCAGAGCTTTACTAATAATTAAAGCATACATTATCATCTTAGATGCATCCATCAAACCTTTTCAAGTCACTCCCATTAACTAAGGAAAAACTAGGATGTTTTGAAAAACAAGTTGTTCAGTAAAATTACCTATAAGACATGAAAGTTGGTAGCACAGACATAATGTTGCTACAAATACCTTGAAAAGGGCTCAAGAGTCTTACAATGATGTCATCTCATTTTTATTTTCCAAATTACAGGGCAAGTATTTTGGCAAGAAGCACTTAGGAACTGGGAGATACTGCTGTTGGCCAGCTTCTATGTGTCTTCGTTCAAGAACAGGGTTTCCATTTCATTCTGATCTTTAAATTCAACAAGAGTGAAAAGCTGCCAATTCTCTGGGTGCCACAGTTCCTAGCAATAAGCTACACTGAGCATCATTCAGAGTCAGTGAAGTCATTAAATCATCCAAATGCTGTAACTTAACCTCTGAAACCATTCTCTAGCAAGCTCTCCTTTGTGTTACTGGTTACTGAAGAGTTCTGAGGTATCTACCACCAGCCATGAGTAAATGCTTTTGAGAGACATGAGCCAACTCCAAGAGAAGGTACAAAAGCACAAAAGAGAAACAAATGTCTAAATATGCTTTGGCACGACTTCCTCATTAAATAAAATTCTACCCATTTTCACATACAATTACTACAGAAAACATTCAGCTGATATAGATTGAGATTACTCAATTCAGCCCTGCAAAACTCACAACATTCCAAAACTTGCCCCTTTTACAGTAATATTTTTTAACTTTTAATTACTGTTACCTTTAACTAGAAGTCTTTTATTGAAATTTTGGTGACAACTTTACCTTTCAAGTTAACAATCTGAGAAAACTTCAGCTGTTGTATCTTATCAAATGCTGCATCTACATCATCCAACGTAAAGAGCGTGAAATCTTCAGTATTATGGCGGGACTAAAACAAATAAGAAGTACAGAGCATTCAAAAACCTGAGCAGTCTACCGTATCAAAACTGTTGTGTGTGAAAGCATTAACTTAAATATACCTGGTAGAGATCATACATAAACATCTGTCCCATTTTATACACAGGAATAGTTGCATAAATGGCACAATTCAACCCCATTTTTCCAACTGCATATGGAAGAGCACCAAGGTGTAAAGGGTCAGGATGAGAAAGAAGAACAGCATCAACCTGGTGTACATGTCTACAAAAAGAAGGACAAAAGAAGTTGATGAAACGAGTTCTGTATAGTGTCATATACTTATTGCTATCGCTGTTCTGAGACTATATATACAGAATTAATGCCAAACAAGAAAACGCCTGTGTTTAGAAAAAAGTTTTAAAAAAAAATAATTAAAAGTTACAGATATTTCCAAACATTCAAGTACTTAACATGCAAGTGACCTTTGCAAACATAAGTTTGCAACACATAAGTTTCACTTTAAATTCTTGATTAGAAAGACCACAAACTGCATTAACTGAAGAGCCAAAAATATTATCGCTGCAGACATGTTACAAATGGTTTATACAGTTAAAAAACTTAAAACAGACTATAACTTTTCTCCTGATGAGACAGACCAAGTAATAGGACCAAAGACACAACAATCCTTAAGTTGATAAGGCTCAAATCAAGATATAGTTCTTTAAAAACAGAAAAGGTCAAATATATAATTCAAGAAAAGTGGGACATAAATTTTGGGGGATTTATTTCTTTTAAAAACATAAGATTTTTTTCTTGCAAAGTGTTGCATAAAATAAGAATTCAGACTTAAAACTTACTACCTATCTTGATTGAAAAACATGAGGGCGTCAGACATACGCAACAAGTGAAAGCACAAGCTGGGCTGAAAGCTTTTTGTTCCCTCACGTAGTAATGGGGGCACACATATTCTTCTTGATGGCTGCTATTAAAAAGAGGATTTTATCTAATTGCTTCTCAGATAAGACACTCAAAGTATTTTATAAGTTATCCTTAACATATAATAATCTCCAGTTAGGAAATATTAAACACTACAAGAGCGTCAATGCTAGAAAAGTGAATATAAAATAATAGCATCACAATGCTTAGTTTCTTTTAAGAATCTCCATGTTTCAGTCCTAACCTTGTAATCAATGTTTACAGGAGCAAAACTCCTTACTGTAAACCTGTAGAGATTCAATATTAAAGTCTAGACAGGTTTATTTCTTTGCAGGGCTGGGACAACTAACAGGAGCTGGTTTTTGGAACTAACAGTCTGTTCTACTTGAAACAAAAGACAAGAGCTGAACCACTTTGTACTTAGCCTACATACACTAAGAATTCTTTCATTTAAAATTTAGTTAATCATTCTAAATTAGAGAAAGGTCAGCCTCCCATATACTCTGCTCTGTATCATGTATATGACAAACACAACACACCCAAGCCAAAACAAACACAGTCTGACAACTACAGTTATTAGATGTGACCCATCAGACTTATAAGAAAACACTCCCAAATTTTTAAGGGAAGTGTCTCAGCAGCAGAATTTCCTTCATATCAAATATACTTCAAACAAGAAAAAGAACAATTCTGGATTTAACATCACCATACACATATCATTGTACGGTATTTTGAAAACTTTCAGAAAAGAAAGAACTATTAAAAAAAAAGGTATGAACTGAACTACTTACTTCCTCAGAGAATCAATAATATCCATAGAAAAGTTTTCATCCCAGCCACAGTCCAAAAGAAAACGAAATTCATCTACTTGCAACAGATAGCAAAGGGCAGATTCCTCCTGCACCCCTGACAGGGTAGTCAGCTTGATAATCGAAGTCATTTTCCTCTCCAAGTGTTAAACCTCCAGAAGAACTACTCTGAATGGGAGAATAAAATGTTTCATTGCCTCAGCCAAAGCAGAAGTCTATTTCTTTAGATCTAACTTCACGTTTATGAAAATACGAAGGATAACAAGCTGTGTTCCATACAGCTACTAGACATCAATCATTAGGTTTCAGATATTAATTTTTGATCGTTGTGAGCTTTCTGTTATGAGGAAGGGGGCAGGAGGGGGTACAATGTAAGAAGGGCATCAATAGGAGAAGCTCCCGGGGGCACACCGGGCCCGGACACCCCGGGCTGCCCAGGGGATGCGCACCTCAGCCCCAGAGCCCGCCCGGTCCCCAGCGCCCGGCCCTGCGGGGGCGCGAACGTCGCCGGCCGGGCCCAACGCCCGCCCCACTCCAGTAGGAAGAGAAGACGAGGAAAGCGAAAGGAAAGCCGCAGTGGGGGCCGAGCCCAGCTCTCCGCAGGGCTGGAGGCACTAGGGCGGGGACCGGAGGCGCCGGGGCACGGGACGCCGCCGACTACCTGAGGACCTTCCTCAGGCCCACCGGGACGCGCGCCCGCCACCACCTCCCCCCACGAGACTCTCCGCCATCTTGCGGGAGGCGGGGACAAGGAGAAGAGAAGGTAGAAGGGTAACGGGCGGTACCACCGCCGGGCCGCCGGAGGGTGTGAAGTGAGGTGACGGACTACCCCCCCCCGCTCCCGCGCAGCAGGTGGTATCTCCCGGCGTGCGCGCTCCGCCCACTACCGGTTGCCCTTGGTGTGGCCACTGCACGGGGCTCGGCGGCAGCGAGGAGGTAATGGGAGGGGAAGGGAGAGGGAAATGCTGAGGCACTGGCTTCAGCCTTCTTGAGAGCGCCTCCTGTCTCCCTCTCGCTCTTCGGCTGGGACACGGGCTTGGGCGTTGCTGCCCCTGTGGCGCGGGGGGTCCCGGTCCGCTGGGGGGAGGTGGTGTTGCGGGGCGGGGCAGTGCTGCTCCCGGGGGGCGGCACGGCGGGGTCAGCGTCTACCCGCGCCGTGGGTGCCAGGGTCCCGCTGTACCGGGACCGCTGCCGTTCCTAGAATGACAAGAATGGTTTGGGTTGGAAGGGACGTTAAAGCCCATCCAGTTCCAATCCTCCTGCCATGGGCAGGGACACCTCCCACCAGGCCAGGCCGCTCAAGGTCCCGTCTAACTTAGCCTTGAACACTTCCAGGGAGGGGGTATCCACAACCTCCCTGGGGAGTCTGTGCCGGTGTCTCGCCACCCTCATAGTGAAGAATTTCTCCCTAACGTCTACTCTAAATCTTTCCCCTTCCAATTTAAAGCCATTCCCCCGCATCCTGTCACTACTTGCCCCTGTAAAAAGTTCCTCTCCATCTTTCCTTTAGCCCCGTCAGGTACTGGAAGGCTGCTATGAGGTCTCCCCGGAGCCTTCTCTCCTCCAGGCTGAACAAGCCCAACTCTCTCCCAGCCTGTCCTTAGCAGAGGTGCTCCTGACCTCTGGTTATCTTCGTGGCCTCCTCTGGACCCATTCCAAGAGTTCCATGTCTTTCTTATGTTGGGGATTCCAGAACTAGACACTACTCCAGGTGGGGTCTCATGAGAGTGGAGCAGAGGGGGAGAATCACATCCCTCAGCCATGCTACTTTTGATGCAGCCCAGGATACAGTTGTGCCTGTCTGCTGTCTTGTCGCAGTATCACAGTATCATAAGGTTGGAAAGGACCTCCGAGATCATCGAGTCCAACCTATATCCCAACACTAACACCAACACTAACACCATCATCTAAACCATGGCACTCAGTGCCTCATCCAGTCTCCCCTTAAACACCTCCAGGGTCGGCGACTCCACCACCTCCCTGGACAGCGCATTCCAATGGCCAATCACCCTTTCAGTGAAGAACTTCTTCCTCACATCAAGTCTAAACTTTCCCTGACGAAGCTTGAGTCCATGCCCTCTTGTTCTGTCACTGGTCACCTGAGAGAAGAGACCAACCCCTGCCCGTCTACAACCTCCTTTTAGGTAGTTGTAGAGAACAATGAGGTCTCCCCTGAGCCTCCTCTTCTTCAGACTAAACGGCCCCAACTCCCTCAGTCGCTCCTCATAGGGCTTGTGCTCCAGCCCCTTCACCATCTTTGTTGCCCTCCTCTAGACACACTCCAGCATCCTGACATCTTTCCCAAACTGGGGGGCCCAGAACTGTACACAGTATTCAAGATGAGGCCTGACCAGTGCCGTGTACAGGGGGACGTTCTGAGCTGTAGTTTTGTGCCTGCCTGCTCTAATCATATGTAGTTCTGAGCTCACAGCCCTGTGACTTCTGTGGTGGCTCTTACAACTTCCAGCAAGACACTCATCTGGAAGACTTTGGTTAATGAGCTGGAAAATGCTTTCTGGGTTTTGAAAATGTCCTTTTTCCTTATCTGTCAGTTCCCTACAGAGTGTACAACTCACGTTGCAGCCTTGTTATAATAGTAAAGTGCCAGACAGCAGGATTTTAGGTGAGGTGAGAGGTGGTCTCTTTTCCCAAGTAACAAGTGATCAGACGAGAGGAAATGGCTTCCAGTTGCACAAGGGGAGGATTAGATTGGATATTAGGAAAAATTTCTTCACAGCAAGTGTTGTCAAGCACTGGAAGGGACTGCCCAGGAAAGTGATGGAGTCACCATCCTTGGACGGATTTAAAAGACCTTTAGATATGGTGCTCAGGGATGTCTTTTAGGGGTGGACTTGGCAGCCTGAGTTTAAAGGTTGAATTTGGTGGTCTTAAAGGTCTTTTACAACCTAAAAGATTCTGTGATCCTGAAATTCATATGCATTCATAATGTTCTACAGAACAGCCAACTTCTGTATCATTATATTGACTTTAAAGGGTAAACTGCTCTAGAGCATTTAAATGAACTATTTCATCAAGGATCTCTTAAGAGATATTCCATTTCTCACACATTTTACGATAAAATCCTGTTTCCCAGGGCCAAGTGTTGGTTACGGTTATTTGTAAGAAACCTGTGTATGGGTTTGAGAGCAGCATGTGTCTCGTAGGAAGTGTCTGTTGCCCCTCATGTAGTGGTAGGACCCTAGTAAGTGAGATTAAAGATACCAAGAGTTGCCATCTACAGATTTATCAGTAACTTTTATCTGTTATGCTTTTTTTTTTTTTTTCAAGCAGTCATGGTGAATTTCGTCCAAGCTCTGCGTGATCACTGGGTTCACATCTTAGTGCCATTAGGATTTGTAATTGGATGCTATTTGGACAGAAAGAATGATGAAAAACTGTCAACTTTCAGAAACAAGAGCATGCTATACAGAAGGTCTGCTTTATGATGCCTCTTAAATATTTATATTTTTTAAGTTATTTTGCAAAATGCTTCTCTGTTCTTCTTGGGAGTCTGAAAGGAGGAAGTATAAAAAAATGCTGTCAAAATGTTAAAGGGAAGAAAGCGCTAAAAATTTCAGCAAGCATTTGTGAAGGATTTTAAGTCACTGGTGTCCTCTGAAAATTTGGACTTTAGGAGTCATCTTAGTCATGAAAGAAAGGATGTGTAATTCAGTTTGACATTTTAGTCATAATACTTGATTTAAAGTAATTAATTGCTGCAGTGAGTTGAAAATACTGATGCTAATGAATTTTATCTGTGGAAGCAAGATAATCAAGTGCAGACATTAGCGAATGTTAAGACACCGAATCATATCTAAAGAAACTTACCAGAAGGGTGCACAACATGAGTTCAAAAATATAGATATATTTAATATGCAATATTTTGAGGTTTTTGGTATCTTCAAATATTTTAATATGAATAAGAAATTTAAGTAGCTAGGAAAAGGTCCTCGTAAACAAATAAAACTTCACCATATTTAACTGAGTAAGAATGTAAGCTTATGACATAATTTGGACAATTATATTAACTTAGTCTTCACTATATAGGAATTCTTAGTGCCTAGCACAGTTGCTTTTGAAACAAAAGTAAACTTGAAATGCTACTAACAAAATGGACTCTTGAAAGACTGAAGTAAAAAATACGACTTAAAAGTTTACTAGAAAATGTTCTTACAAGGAAAACCTCTTAATATGGTTCTGGGAAGGTTTACAAATTAAGCCAGGGGAAAATGTGTGAAAGTGTACCTAACAAAATAGTGTTAAATGTAAGCCAAGTGAGGGAGCAGAGTTATAAAATGTACTCAGGGAAGTATTTTCTGTAGGTTTGAATGTTCTTATCCATGCCTTTGAAGTTTTTACAGGTGGGAAAATGCAGTGTCTTGCATTTATTTTTTGTTGTGAATTGAAAATGGAAAATTATCTTTTTTGACTCTTAATCAGTTTTTAATTACTGATTATTAATTTGAAATTAAATAATTTGGAAAAAGAAGGTATTATCAAAGTGGTAGAAATTATTACACAGCACTTTTTACCTAAATACTTTTCTAAATCTGTTGTCATTTTAAAATAATAACCAAGTTTTGCAAAATTAACATCTTTAAATGTTTATGTTGGCAACTGCTATATCTTCACTGAAGGATATTATTGTGTGCAGTGACCAGTTTGGGCTTACTGGCTGACTTCTCAGAGACAGCTTAGGTAAATTAGTGTTTTCTTTCCTCTGTGTCAGTTCTTCTTATTCTGTATTAGACGATAGGGTCAAAGAAACAACAGGAAAAAAAATCATGCTACATAGCATGGACTAATAGTAGCGATGTCGTTATCAGTTTGCAGGTGGATTTCTTCTTCAATCTGGTGTCACCTAAATCAGCTCTGAGTAAGAAAATAACTTATGATGTAACCCACCCTGCTGTTCCATTAGCACTTTTCTTCTAGCAGTTGCTGGTGAAATTGGGCAGCATACTGCAAAAATCCCCTCTGCTTTCATAGCTCATTCTCTTCCCACTAAATAATGAATTGTTGTAGTTAAAAGTAGAATTTTTTCCTTTGGATCCCATTATGTTAAAAGTCTGTTAACTCCTTAGAGGTCAGCTGGTTTGTGCTTCTATTTAAATGAATGGGAGTTAAGAGAATTCAATCCATTGAAGCTTTGGAAAGAAAAGAGGAAGTTTATCAGTACTGAAAGACTTTTTACCGATTGCAAGGAAAGATAAATTTACACTTAAATCTCAAAATTAGCTGTTCTAGGATAATTAATTATATTTATTAGTAATTATTCTATAAAAATTATCCTAATTTTGGTCTTCTTCCTTTCTTTTCTTTCTTTCTTTCTTTCTTTCTTTCTTTCTTTCTTTCTGTGCAGAGAGCTGAAGCCGGGTGAAGAAGTTACATGGAAATAAAGGCCGCTAATGAAATGGGAAATATTTTTGTTTGATTTATCATTTTATCTCACAATTGATGGAACAGCATTATGGGTTATATCTTGCAAGAATATGCAAAGGGCACCTGCGATTCATCAGTGTTGGTTTAATTTGTCATCTCACTTTTTGGAAGATAATTTAATTACGTAACTAATATGTGTCCAGGAATCCCATTAGTCTAAAAGTGTTGAGAAACTTGTCCCCAGCAGTTTTTCTCCAGAGGGAGGAGGAAGAATTACATAATAAAGAAAAACTATGCAAAAGTCATTGGTGTTGTTATTGGTCTGTATGGGGTGGAATTCAGATATTTATCGCAAATTTATGAACAAGCTTTCAGACCCGGAACGTGGTGACAGTTGTTTGGATCTTTGGTTGAATCTGAACTAGGTTTCTTTCCAGCTTTCCGCTGCGGACGCATGCGGAGTAGCAGGCGAGGGGAAGGGGCGGGCGGCTGGGGAGAGCGAGGAGGGACCTGGCAGTGCTCCGCGTTGGCTGAACGCGGTGACTCAGGGAACTGTGACCTTCCCGAGGGAACGGGGCACACTCGGTGCTGGGGAATTGGTGCTGCCAGCATGGGCGGCGCAGCCGCTCCCTGCCTGCGAGGGGGCGCCTCTGCAGCACCGCCCGGCGGCCTCCGCACCGACAGGGGGCACCAACCGCCAGACCCCGCGCCGCATCCGCCGGACAGGACGGCACAGCCCCGGGGGGCGGGGAGGTGCCGCGCGGATTGGCCGTGCGGGCCGCGGGCACGGTGAAGTGTGATTGGCTGGGGCGGTGGCGTGAGGCGGAGGCTGCGGGCGGTTGACAATAAACATGGAGTCCATCTTCCACGAGCGGGTGAGTGAGGGTTTAGGGGAGTCTCGTTCTTCGCGGGGCCAGCGCGTAGGCGGTGGCGCCCTTGGTGTCGGGAGCGAGCGGGGCGAGGAAGCGCCGTTACCGGAGATCAGTGCGAGCCGGGACCGACCCTCGGTGCCGCCTCCCGCGCGGTGACCGCGCCCGTGGGGCCTCCGGGCACCGCGCTCACGCGTAGGGTGGCGCGGGGTGCAGCTGCCCGCGCGGGGCAGTGAAACACGGGCTGCCGCGCGCAGCTCCGGACGGGCTGGGGCTGCGGCTGCGTCACGGGCAGAGGAAGGGGAGCTCATGAGAAAATCCGGATTCAAGTTCTGTGCTTCGGGCTGAGCAGTTTCCTCTTTCGGAGCACTAACGCTGCTGGGAGCGGCTGGGATTTAGCCAGGCTACAAACTGTGAGCTGTTAATCTCAGGATCACGGAATGGTTTGGGTTGTACGGGACCTTAAAGCCCATCCAGTTCCAACCCCCTGCCATGGGCAGGGACACCTCCCACCAGGCCAGGCTGCTCAAGGCCTCGTCTAACTTAGCCTTGAACACTTCCAGGGAGGGGGCATCCACAACCTCCCTGGGCAACCTGTGCCAGTGCCTCACCACCCTCATAGTGAAGAATTTCTCCTTAATGTCTACTCTAAATCTTTCCCCTTCCAATTTAAAGCCATTCCCCCTTGTCCTAACACTATTTGCCCCTGTAAAAAGTCCCTCTCCATCTTTCCTTTAGCCCCTTCAGGTACTGGAAAGTTGCTATGAGGTCTCCCTGGAGCCTTCTCTTCTCCAGGCTGAACAAGCCCTACTCTCTCCCAGCCTGTCCTCATAGCAGAGGTGCTCCTTCTCTGGACTTGTTCCAACAGTTCCATGTCCTTTTTATGTTGGGGATTCCAGAACTGGATATCATACTCCACGGGGGGTCTCACAAGAGTGGAGTAGAGGGGCAGAATTGCCTCCTTTGCCCTGCTGACCAGGCTTCTTTTGATGCAGCCCAAGACACAGTTGGACTTCTGGACTGCGAGTGCACATGGCTGGCTCATGTCGAGTTTCTCGACTCCCAGGTCCTTCTCAGCAGGGCTGTTCTCAATCACATTGTCCCCCATCCTGTATTGATGGTTGGGAACAACCCGGGGCTGCTCCGACCTAAGTGCAGGACCTTGCACTTGGCCTTGTTGAACCTCATGAGGTTCACACAGGCCCACTTCTCCAAGCTTGTCCAGATCCCTCTGGATGACATCCTGTCCTGGTATGACAACTGCCCCACTCAGCTTGGTGTCATGCTATTCAAATATAATTGTCTTTTTTCTTGAACTTTGCCAATGTCTCTGTACCTTTATTGGGTTAAAATTAATACTTTGTTATACCCAGTTGTCATGTATAATGATCAGTTTACTTAGCAAATAAAGCACGGTAGCTGTATAACTTTCTCAAAAAAAATTACTATTCTGAAATCCACAGAATCTGAGCAATGTGCTTACAAACTAGGTTTGAGTAGCAAAACTTGGCAAGCATTGTGGTCTTAAAGAGCTGCTGTTCAGAGGACAAGTGATGGATTTCAGCGTTATGGTCTGTGCTGCAGCGATCTTGAGTTATGGCTCGATTTGAAATTGAGTTCAAAACATCTATGCCTTTCTCTCACCTGGCCTAGCCTGTGACACATGGAAATTATAACTTTTTTTGTGAATAAGTATCTTTGTAGTTTACTAATAAAACTGCTGAATCTGAAGTGACACAACATGATACATTCAGAGTTATAAGCTGATTGTAACTTGTAGTTGCTAGGGGATTTTTTTGGGTGTTTGAGTATGGTGCAGTTTTGGCCTCTCACATGTGAAACATAATGGCTGTTTCCTGGTTAGTTAAGCAGTTACAAAGTGAGACATGAATGCCTGTTTTAAATTTGAGTACCAAATATTTTCATCTTACCATGATTATTCTAGGGAAAATTTAACTGAATCTCTGTCTCTTTTTTTTTTTAACTGGCATTCCCTCCCCGCAATAAAATGTCCTCTCTTAGTTCCTGACAAAACTGTTGAAGTGCTACATGTACATGCAGCCCCAAAATACACACTTGAATCAGTAAACCTCAGATGTTCCAATAAAAAGGCATGAAAAATGTGGTATAGGAAATTTAGCAAAACAGAGACCTAATTTATGTGGCATTTTTCACAGGGGAATTGCAGAAAGTAGGACTTAGGGAGCTCCTGTCTTAAAAGTTGGCTCTTTCTTTGCTGCGATGCAAGTGGTTTAAAACACTGGAAGAAGAGCAGCAGTTTATATTGGGATAGGTTTGAATGAGGGGATTTCTGGTCATTAAAAGATGCAGTGTACTGTGCACAAAAACATTAAGGTTAATGTCTGTGAAAAACTCTAAGATTAGTTTTCTCTTTTGCATTTTGCACTTAATATGTACAAATTTTGCATAACAAAATTAATGCTTATTACTTTAAATAAAACTCTGCAAATTCAGAAAGGTCCCTTTAGTGAAATTAAATTTTAAGCCTATAGTTCAACTGATTTTCAAATATATTTCAATATCTCTTTGCTTCTAAGTCAGTTTCATATAATTCTGGTGGAATGCCTGTAATTCTTGACCAGGTTCTGTTGTTATAGTTTTATCATGGGACCAGCAGCAGGAATGTGATCCTAAAGGGACAGGAGCTGGTGTTTAGTCTCAAGTTTCTTGCTGTAGGAAGGACATGAGCTGGAGGAGGTTCTGGGTTCTGTTGGACCCTCACTGTATAACCACTTTCACTTTAATAAATAGTTACTCAATTCAGTCATGAAGCCCTAGGAAGATTCTTTCATGGCGGGGGAGGGCGGGAAAGGGAATTTTCTTAGTTCTTGCTGTAAGGGATATCATAGGAGATTTGTGTATATGATTGTATAATGAGGTTTTCATGAAAATTTAAAGAATATTCCTCCAAGGCATGCTCTCATTTACTTAGTTTCTGTGGGTTTGGCAGGAGGGTAGGGTGTTACTGTCTTTTGTTAAGGTGTTTATTTTTGTTTTTAATAAAGTACATGCACATTAGAGTTCTTGATGTACATAAAAAAGGGGACTGATTAAAACAGAAAAGAAAAGCAGGATTTTAAAGCTGATGTTAACCTTGTCTTGTAGTTTAGTTATTTGTAAGAAAAGGTTGCTTTTCATGGGAAACTGTAATTTAATTGTTTGGGTGGGTTTTTTAAAAAATAATATTTTATCTGCAGTTATGAAAATGATGGAGACTAACATGGATTCATTCAGATTAGATTTTTTTAAATTTCTTCTACAAAATCATGACTGATGCTCCTAATGTACACATTTTTAATTTAGGTTGACAGTCTAAAAACGTTATGTTACATTTCGGTTGTCTCCAGTGGGCTGGATATGTAACAAAGTATCCAGAGTGTTTTCCATTGAAGTGATTTCTCAACAAAAAAAATGTTCATTGTTTAATATGATGAATGTTTTTCTCTTCTCGCCTCATCATAGTCATCAAGATTTTAGAGCCAGTAGTATTACCTTCTTTTACCTAGTTCCTATACATAAATTTTGTGTGGAAAATGAGCTCTACTGCTCCTCCAGCTCCCAATCACTTTCCCTGCAACAAAAGTAACCTGAAATGAAAGAAATTATTTCTGTAGATATGTATCTTCAAATGACGTAACAGTCTGCTTTTCTTTCACCTCCCGTGGAGGGCAGATTGCCAATAGCCACACTTGGCAGCAAAGAAAAGCTTAAAAAGAACGAAAGCATCTCTTGCCGATAACTTCTGTTGCAAGGAAGTAGAGATCTAAACCGTTTCATGTTCATGTGGTGGTGGTTTGAAGAGAAGAGAGTCCATTGTCCTGATGGCTGCAGTCCTTGTGTGATTTCATAAGGCCATGGGCAATTTTTAGTATTTTCAAAAATATTATTTTTACATTACATTTTTTTCTTTGAGGAAATAAAGCAGTATCTGTGTTGGTTTTTTCCCCATTAAATTGATGGGAGAGTTGTATTATATAGCTTGCGGTGTAAAACATCCGAAGAATATATGACATTCTGGACGAGTGGGGAGGGCAGGAAGTTTGCCAGAATGGAGTGGTTGAGTCATTTTACAGAGTAAAACACTAACGTGATTTTTTTTTATTGTCTTTGCTATATTTTTTCCTCTTCCAATACTAGCAAGAAGGCTCATTGTGTGCTCAACACTGTCTGAATAATTTGCTACAAGGGGACTATTTTAGTCCTGTTGAGTTATCCTCTATTGCACAGCAGTTGGATGAGGAAGAAAGAATGAGAATGGCAGAGGGAGGTGTGTCTAGTGAAGAATATAGAACATTTTTACAGGTAAAATCTTAATTTGAAGTTGTTTGATATTTGCCTGAAATACAATATTGTGTAGCATAGCTAGAGAAGGTTAATTTCCTAGACCTAAAACTTCTGAAATTTATAGGCCTTTTCATTCATGCATCTTAAATATGGCATTTCCAAATGTTACTAGTACAGCTTTACAGTAATCCTAGAAAAAGCTGTGTTACCTTACAGGAAGGTCAGGTATGGCGAGGAGCAGCAACAGTGATTTGCTTTTTGTTTTTGTAAGCCAGTGGCAGAGATAGGAAGAGAAGTTCCTATGGTTGTCTGTCCTTTAAGCACTGAGCATGTCTAATGTGAATGTTTGAGGTTTTAATTAACAAGCTTATTTAGACATTGTAATCAACCGTACAGACTGGGACATATTTAGTTGTTGCTTTAATGTGTGCAGTTGTATTTTATTTCAAAAATGAATTATTTCTGTCCTTTCATACTTACATTATTTTTCTCTTTTTCCCTCCCAATGTCACACTGAGCAGCAGCCTTCTGTAAATATGGATGATAGTGGATTCTTCTCAATTCAAGTAAGCATGGCTCAATACTGACATAATTTTTCATTTATGCAATATATGTTCTCTCATAATTTAAATGGCATCGAGCTTTTTCATCTAGTTTCCTGTTTATAAGATTGATGGGATTTAGTGCTGGACTTTTAAATCTTCAGAGCATTTTTCATTAAGAGCAGTGGCTTGCAGTTCACGGGCCCTTAAACACAGAGTAGAAACACAGACTTTGGAATTCTGAAATGACACCTGCTGGCAATAAGCTTGATTTCTAAGTTGCTTCTTGTGGGCACTTCATGTGTAGAACGTGGCTTCCATAGACTACAGGTGAAAAAGCAGACTTGAGATGGTTTTCACTGTGGAGACCTTGGAAGTGGTTACTGATCTGGAGAATGGAAAAATCTGCAATGCCTGTATTCCAGTTTTTATAACACACTCCAGACACTTGAGAGCTGGATTTTTTTTCTTTTTTTTTTTTTTTAAGGACCACAATGGAAAAGTAATTATTAAGAAATGCCTAAACCAGAACAACAACTAAAAAGGTATTGAGCACTGAATTGGAGCTTGTGTCTAGACTAGAGCTGTAGGCGATGCTTTGCACCTTTGGCTGTCTCCTGAGCTTTCAGAGGTGCTTGTCAATGTTCTACAGTCCTTTGAGAGCCTGTCTTCCTTGTGGTAGAGCAGGGTTGGGCTGTTTTTCTAGTCAGCGAAAAAACATTAACAGTGTGGCATTTCTTGTATTCTTGATTGTGCTGCTTCAATATTGAAGCTAGAAAAAAAATGCTTCCTCATATTCTTTTTTTGTCCTGTCATTGCTTTGCTCACTTGCTACATAGTTGTCTCGCTGAAAGGCAGATTGTTAAATTAAAATTTCTTTCAGCATTATTTCAGATCACTTTAAAGAGTTGTTGTAAAAGAGTTTGTGCTATTGTACCTGATTGAACCCACGACAATCTGGTGGTGCAAAATTTCCAATAATTACTATGGGGAAGGATGACATTGTATTGGGGGAGCAGGGAGGGCAGAGCAGTACAATGAGAGCAGAGAGATGACAATTTAAGAAGTGTGTGTGGGAGATGAAGTTACAGTTTTGTGTGGGGGAGTAAGCTTATTAAAACATTTCAGTTAAATTCTAGGTTTTTTACTTCTCCTTAGATATAGTATTCATATTATGTTTGCATGTGGATCATTACAGTTATGTTTTGAATAATTTCTAGGTTTCCTAGCAATGTTTTGAAAACTAAGTTTTATGAAAACAGTATAATTGTTTATAGCAACTAAGATGGTTGCGTTAATTAAGTTTAAATTTGACTGGTTTGACTCATGAAAAGTGCTATTTTTTTGACAGGTGATAACCAATGCCTTGAAAGTTTGGGGGTTAGAACTAATCCTCTTCAACAGTCCAGAGTATCAGAGACTTGGGATCGACCCTATGTAAGACATCTCTTTCTTAACACCCTGCTTTCGTTTTATAAAAAAAATAGTTCTTAATCTGTGATTTAAATCTTTTTTTTTTAAATTACTATTTCAAGCTTTGTTGCATTCTGATGTTTTTATTGTCCCCTCTGTCCATATTTTTTTTCGTTTTGAGGGTTTATATGGCCATATGTCCTCTGTGCCTTCATGATATCTCAGTATCTGGGGCATCGCAGGCATATGGAGATTTCAATAATGTTGACAACTTCCTAAATTGTTGAAACAACAGTATGAGTACTCTGTAACATCAACAGTTGTATTACTGAAATTTTATTATCTAAGTTTAAATTAGTGGTAGCAAAGTACTTTGATATTGGAGTGCATATTAATATTTAAGTATTTCATTTTATCTATACCTTTTGTTTTTCTTTTTACAGAAATGAAAAATCATTTATTTGTAATTATAAGGAACACTGGTTTACAATTCGAAAGTTAGGAAAACAGGTGACATTGTCTTTTTTTATTTAAAATTCACTTCAGAATGGGGGTGGAAAAGTGGTTGCAAGTAGACAGTGGGTTGCTTTTCTGCAGACCTTTGCTGCAATTTGCATTAATAGTATCCCCTATTTACAAAAAAAAGGTAAATGTTTGTTATATCAAAACAATGCCAGGCAGCTTTTTATGAATGTTAGCCTGGGAAAAGACACTAGGACCAATTCCCCAGTGCACCTGTCCTCTAGGGAGCTGCAGCTCTGATACAGTCTGTGTGCCGTCTTAAGCTCGTATCTTTCCTTTCTGCATGAAAGATAGCAGAATATTGTACAGGGAGGGAGGGGGAAGTCCTAGACAACAATTAGGATCCCTATAGAATGCAAACTTACTTTAATGCACTAAACTATTGACATTGTAAAAATAATTTTTCTCATTCAAATGGACAGTAGGTGTAAGAAAAAGCTCAAATCTCAAATGTATTGGTGTTTATGATGGCGAGTATTTAAGAGTACCCATCAGGATAAGATTGGGGAAAGTAGAATCACAACTTTGCACTATTTTAGAAAACTTGCTGAAACAGTTGTATTAGAACCAGGAAATAGTTATTAAAGGTAAGGGATGGCCATGTAACTATATATGGTACATATACAATAACATCACTCACATCCATGTTCCTTGTAACACCAATGCAGTGTTTTATTTATATAGCCAGTCATTGTGCTGGATCATGCTGCATAAGCCTTTATACAACATAAGCTGGTTTGGTGTTTGGTTTTTCAGAGTGTTTTTTTGTTGTAGAAAATGTTCATGAAATAAGGTTTGAGATTCTACAATAGTGGCCAGAAGTCTCTTTACCTATTTGGTTAATTTTGCAAGTGGTGGCTACTTTTGTTGTCATCCAGATTTAAAAAAAAACCAAACAAACCAAGAAAGTTTAAAAAAATCACCTGTGAGTAAACAAACTAAACTTTGCTGTTCTGCTTTAGTTTAAAAGTATGGCTAATGTTTACAGGTGATTTTTGTATATTCGATATTGAAAAGGCTGAATGGTCCCTTAAAAGTAAGGGAATGTTCCCTTATGATATATATAACCATGTTGGGTGGAATTCTGTGAGTTGGCATTCTAGCCTGGAAAGTTCTAAGTTGGAGGGTATCTGTCTTTTGCTTGTACATGTGGCTTGTGACCACATGGAGGCAATTCTAGGTGTCTATATGGAACGTAATGAGAAAAGATAGACAAAATAGACTGATTTAGGTTTGACCTGCTTCTCTTATGTTACAGTTAAAGCAAAATCAGTTTATCAAACCTTTCTCCTCCATATTCCCTTTAAACATTTGTCGGTAATCTGTCCATTGTATTCATTTACGTAACTTTTTATTCCCCACTCCTATATTGTTGGTCTTCTTACCCATTCCGAGTTGCAAAATTAAGTGACTGAATGACAGAATGGTAGGTAGGCACTTACCTATGTGCCAGGTGAATTACAGTATGAACCTGACTGCAAGTATGTGACTGCATGTATGGATGTTGGGCCAGGTAAATGCATTTTTGTGAGAATGGAGATTGAATTCTCCTTCTGCTAGCTGAAATGGTGATTCCTGGTTGAAATTGGGTAATATTGAATGAGTAGGGTACAAAAACAGTTCTTCAGATTGATTGTGACATAAATGGGGTTTTAAAAGGAGAGTATTTTGTTATCCATGTTGAATATATTTTCTTTTTAGAAGTAGTATTATAAATGACTCGTTGTCTTCTTCAGGGAACTAGAAATGATCTGTGTATATTTATCTCAAGTGTCCCCTATTGTGATATTATGCTGTGCTATCAGCGTATTAAATTTGAGTTCATTTTTCTTATTTTTTAAATTAAAAATTTATCTCAGAGAGAAGTAAACAATAGTCTTCAGCATTGCCAGCTATTAAGGCAGTGTGTCTAATAACAGTATGTCATGGAAAGAATTCAACTTCTCTTTCCTGTATCTATTAATTTCTTAAGGTGCAGCATTAATTTATGAAGGGTTTCTTCCTTCATTAGTCTCTGAACAGATTTAGAACTGGGATTAAGCAAAATTTTAGAATGATGTCTGAAATAGTTCTTATTCCGTTACATTTTGATTTATATGTTTTTATCTGTTCGCCTGGTACCAGTGTTCAGTAATGGGAGAGAGCATGCAGTAAGTTCCCCACTTCAGATCTCCCAGTAGGGGAAGAGTATTTGAAGAGTAACTTTTAGCAGTATAGGTGCTGTGCTTCAAAAGACTTTTAATTTGATAATTTGTTTTACTAGATTTATACGGATATTCCATCTTAGAAAATGACCACAATGTACAGAAATGGATTAGCGAGTAATCTTTATGCTAATTTGTTCTCTCAAACCTTTTTTTTCTTAATTACAGTGGTTTAACTTGAACTCTCTCTTGATGGGTCCAGAACTAATATCAGATACATATCTTGCACTTTTCTTGGCTCAATTACAACAGGAAGGTAATAGTAACTTGCAGATGTTAAATCTCATTAATTAAAAGTAGGTAATAATCATTATTTGTTAGAACTTATGTATTCAGTTAACTACCCATAGTTTTATGATTGAAAGTGAAATAATCCAAGTCCTTATAATGAAAGGTAGAGCCTTACATTGTAATAAATTGCACATCGTTGTGTTCCATATAGTGTGCATTTTTAGCGTGTTTATGTGTGCACCTTAATGCTGTAGACTTATGGTTTATTTTTCTCAGGTTATTCAATATTTGTAGTAAAAGGTGACCTGCCAGACTGTGAGGCTGATCAGCTATTGCAAATGATTCAGGTACAGCAGATACAGCGACCAAAACTAATTGGAGAAGAGGCAGCGCAGTCAAGAGATCAGAGGTAAGTTTCATTTCATTTTGATAATGCTCAGTATGATTGGTTTCCAGGATTAACACCTACATGGAGACAACCCTCTTCAGAGGTAATTCAAAATACCTTCAGCAAATAAGCTTGCTGCTGTTGCACACAGTAAAAGCAAGCTGGTAGAATACAAGTGGTGTATTTCCAAGTGGGCAAAAACTACCTTAATAGGGATTCAATCTTTCCATGTGTATAAAACTGTTGTATAGGGCAAATTTTTAACTTTATTATTACGATATTTTTCCAATTATAGTAAAATGGGTTAGAAAATCTTACCAAACTATGGTTAATAGCAATCGGTCTATAATTAAGACTGGCTTGTGCATTCTGTCATAAGTAGAAAATAACGAGAAACCCATATCAGAATTCCACATCATATAAATCTTACAGCATTTCATTTTGGAAGAATTTCTCTGTAAATGTTGTGGTGCTGCTTTGTTGTGATGCACACTGCTAATATAAAACATCCTTGAAAACATATAAAGTGCTAGTATTGCAATAATTTTATCACATTTTCATAGTGAACACATGGCATACTGATAAAAAGGCTTACAGCTTTTCAGAGGAATTAATTCATTATTATTTCTTTTACTTTGTTTTTATTTCACCAATTCATAATACCAGTTTAGCTTTATAAACTACTTAGCAGTAACATGGAAAGTGCATGTAGTCTACAGAGGATCTGTTGCCCTAGTGTCGTCATCAGTGCTTCCTAAGGAGGAGACCACATGCACTATTTTCTGCTGGTGTTACAGTAGTAGGTTTGAATAACATGTATTACTGCTTTTTGTAGCCTTATTGGGTTTGAAATTTTTCCTCTCAAACAGATTCTTGTCAACATGTGCATGAGTGTAGGGTTGCAAGATTTTCAGTTTTACAGCTGCTAGCTTGCAGCTCTTTTGTGCTTTTCCATGCAGAAATGAAAATACTTGTTTATATAACAGATTGTCACGATCTATTTTTTTTCCAAATTAAAAAAAACAGTAGACTTAAATCAGCAGAAAATACTTACTGTGTTGATTTCACAGGCCACCCAGAACTGATGTGGACCAAACAATAGAAGTTAACCATCCTTTCGATGGAACAGGCATATTAGATGGAGATGAAGAGAATTTTCAAAGAGCCCTGGCTCTAAGTAGGCAGGAAATTGATATGGAAGATGAAGAAGCTGATCTTCGCAGAGCCATTCAACTCAGCATGCAAGGTACAGTGCTTAACAGTATTAAGTATTGGTTATCCCAAATTAATGTCTATTACTTGTTAACAAACCAACCATTGTGGATGGAAAGCTAAGTGCAAAATGTTCAATGATTTTAAAAAGCAAAACCAGTTTTGGAGGTGGGATGAAAACAGATAGGTGTGGACAAAAGGAACAAAGAAAGTATTGAACTGCAGTTGAGGACTAGCTCTGTGCATTTATTACAACTTACATGCGATTATTTTCTTTAGGAGGTGATACAAGTGAAGAAGATATGCTTCAAGCAGCCATGAATATGTCTCTGGAATCTGTTTGAAACCACTTGAATAAAGAACAGGAGAAATTACATACCTTTTTTTTTCTCCTCTTATTGTCAAAACACTAGGTCCCCATTATAATTTTACTGTGTGGATGTTGCACAAGCAGGGTTCATTTCAGAGTTCTGGAAGCAGGAATTAAAGGGGAGCTGGATGTCAGAGTTCAGAGAGAACTGCAAACACAAAAAAGATAGCACTAATTTAGAAAACTGTAGCACTCCTACTATGGAACATCGGTTCACAAGAGTAACTGTATTAAAGTTACTTAAACTATTCACGTGAACAAAGTTAGACACGTGTAGCAGCTGTAACTTGCATTTAAAAAGCAAGTTTAAATTGTTCTCGAGAATTCTAAAGGTGCTGAAAACCAGTATCAACTGATTTCCTTCAGTACTAATGGAAAAAGAGATACCAGTAACAAGTTGTGTTCATAAATGACTAAGTGCTTTATAATAAATCACTTAAAATGGGAAAAGAATTAAATTCTGCTTATCTTAGATAATTTATTTTTGTAATTGTTTATTCTGAATGACTTACTGTCAACTTTTTGATCCTGCTGTCCACTTCTGAAATGACCCATTCTGCAGGAGAAACATGAATCCAGAATTTTCATGCTTTGGAATTCAAGAGAAAATCTTCAGTGTATTGTTGATTATGATAATACTCCTGAATCTTTTAGTGGCTTCTCACCTTCTAACACTTTCTAGTTTTACTTTCAGTTCCAACTCTTAAGATTTTTCAGAACCATGTTTAAAGTAGAATTTTCACGTTGCCCTTTTGTGTTTTGGCAGATAACTTGCCTTTGTTGATTTGGTTATTTTATATGTTATTGTTTTCGTATGCTCTTTCCAATTACGCCACTGTCTTTACGATATAGTCAGTTGGGTTAAACAGGTTTTCTTTTCTACCTCTTCTGGAGTCTTTTTTTCCTCTTCAAGTTCAACCCTTTATTCTGGCCTTTCAGGAGCTGTAGTTTCAGAGCTGTAACTGAGTCAAGGAGAAAGGAGGAGGGGATTTAGGTGCCATTAAGTCAGTGCCACACATATGAAGTGCATACCTGCAGTCTGATATGACCCCTGTGCAAGTAATTCTTTTAAGAATGAATATTTATGTCTGTGTAGATGTTGTTTCTGAAATTCTTTTTATGAGTGTCAGCCAGAATGTTGCAGCTTTTTCAGGAATGGCCTTTATTCACGCACCTTACAATTTTTTATCATGCTGTTTCTGAACCTGAGAAAAATTGGAGAGCAAAGTATGTGAGAGAGCTTATTCTATTGGTTGTAAGACATTTGCTTTGATATTCAGAATGAATGTGGAACAGGGTGAACAAACCTGACTTTCAACTTTAGTGCAACAATTGGGACATGTTTCATTTTCCTAAATGGTGCTTGAAGTACAAATTCTGTTTACATATAAATTATATGGAAATATGTTGTAAATAGCATTTGTAAGCTGTAGTCCACTTAATGCATTAACAGTTAGCACAGGAATTCTAAGAATCTTTTGAAGGTTACCCCAAACTTCTTTATCAAAATATTTAAAGTTATATCATTGCATAATAGTAACAATTAATATTAGTATGAAATTAATAGTAGCTAGATGGAAATATACATTTAGAATCAAGTAGTACTGTACATGAAAGGGCTCTTACCTCTCAGTAAAGATTTGTTTACAGCAATGATTACTTGATAGTTTAGGATATTATTATATTATACATAATTGGGCCTAATTCTGTTTTCCTTACCTGTGTGCTGAATTACCTCCAATGTCACCAGAACCACTGGTATGTGTAAGACAAAATGGATTTTGACATGAGACAGCACTACTTTTTAAAAACTCATTTTAAATTTTGTCTTTTTAAATAATCCTGTCATGCATGTTATAATTAATACCTGTAATGGCTCAAATTAATGCAGCTAAACAATGGCTTTAAAAGCCGAAGTGTGCATATGCCATTTTGAAATGCTGTATTTCTTGGGAAGTAATTTCTGCTTTCAGTTTAAAATTTCTATGAAACTGAAGACAGGACAGGATTCTGTAAAGCACTGAATTATTTCTTTGCTTGTCTGTAAATTATCTACAGCTTTAATTTCCCTTCTTTTGTTGTGCATAAACTAATTCTGAAATAAGATTCTCATTTTTATAAATAAGTATAGGTTGGCAATTTGATACCAGTACTTGGAACTTGGATCTTTTATCCTCTGTTATACAAATATAATAAAAATATATTATTTCTATAGCTATATAATGTAAAAAATCTAAGCTCCTTGAATTGCATTAAGCGTAACCTGTGACAAGTATATGTTTTTATAATCACTAGAGCATGGAGGTTTGTATTTGAACTTTCATGTCACTTTGTAAGTTTCTTCATCACCCAAGTGTTTTAATTAACAGTGCCTGAAAAGCACGACTGGAAATCATTACAGGGCTAGCCATCTTCCTTTCTGCGCAGAAACAGTGATACTCTACAAATACCAATTTGATTTTTAGAGGAATATCAAGCTTAATGGAGTAGGCATATCTGCCTAATCGAGCAGTTAAGAGGTGGCAATTTAAGCTATGTATGGTAATTGATCCAAAGGAAAACTCTAATACTGATTGCTGACAGTTCATATTCTATAACCCAAACATAAAGTTCAAAATGTGTGGATGCCAAGAAGCTGTCAATAAAAAGCCAATCTCATTTCTTGGGGTGCATTCTTTCAGTGATAACATGGCTGAACTATGCTCATAAGGCGTTTACTACTTTAGAGCCTATTGCTAGTGCTATCTATTATGTTAAGCTGAAGGTTTTTCCCCCACATTGTAGCTTTAGGCCAAAGTCCACTGTAAAGGAGTGAACGTTGATTTTTTAATTATTATTATTGTTATTAGAGTGTGGTATTTGAGGGAATTTCCAGCTTCATTCATCCAACACATTTTTACCAACTTCCTCACAATAATTATTCCATGTTACGTAATCTGTGGTTTTCTACCTAAGAAATCAAAGGGGTAGGGGGAATGAGTGGTACTTGTATGAACTATCTTCCAAAATCAGTTCTGTAAGTGTAATTCTGTAAACTATTTATATGATCTTGTAATAGGAGCAAGAGGAAGAAGTATTGTAATGCAGTCATGCTTAAATGCAATTCTTGTTAAGCATATAAAGCTATTTAAATGCTCACATTTTTCTGGGCTTAAAACTAATGTGATACATACTAGCTTACTCCCCAACATTTGGGTTTGTTGTGCCCTTGAAACAACTTCAGCAGGTATAAATGTAATTTTCAGCTACTGTACTCTTAAATAATTTTTCATACTTAATTTCTTTGCAGACTACTTAAAAATAACCAATACAAATTTAAATCTCCAGTGTGTTTTACTGTTAGACTATTGCTTCTGTTATAAATCTAAGTGATTGGTGATCTGTCAGTGATCTGGACAAGGGGATGGAGGGAATCCTCAGTAACTTTGCCGACACACCAAGTTGTGTGGGAGTGTTGATCTACTTGAGCAAAGGAAGACTCTACAGAGGAATCTGGATAGGCTGGATGGATGGGTTGAGACCATTTGTGAGACCATTTATATGAGATTCAACAAGGCTGGGTCCTGCACTTCAGTCACAACAACCCCATGGCAGCGTTACAGGCTTGGGGAAGAGTGGCTGGAAAGCTGCCCAGCAGAAAAGGACCTAGGGGTCCTGGTTGAAGCCAGCAGTGTGTCCAGGTGGCGAAGAAGGCCAATAGCATTCTGGCTTGTATCAAAAATGGTGTGGCCAGCAGGACCAGGGAAGTGATTGTGCCCCTATACTGGGTCCTGATGAGGCCACACCTCGAGTACTGTGTTCAGTTTTGGGTCCCTCACTACAAGAAAGGCATTGAGGTGCTGGAGCGTGTCCAGAGAAGGGCAGTGAAACCAGTGAAGGGTCTGGAGCACAAGTCTTATGAGAGGCAGCTGAGGAACTGGGCTTGTTTAGCCTGGAGGAGGCTGAGAGGAGACCTCATTGCTCTTGACACTCCCTGAAAGGGTGTGGTTGGTCTCTTCTCCCGAGTGACAAGTGATAGGATGAGAGGAAAGAGCTTTGAATTGTGCCAGGGGAGATTTTGATTGGATATTAGGAAAAATTTCTTCACTGAAAGGGATGTGAAGCCCTGGAATGGGCTATCTAGGGAAGTGGTTGAGGCACCATCCCTAGAGGTATTTAAAAGACTTGTAGATGTGGTCTTTGGGGACATGGCTTAGTGTTGGACTTGGCAGTGTTAGGTTAAGGTTTGGACTTGATGATCTTAAAGTTTTTTTCCAACCTAAACAATTCTGTGGTTCTATAAAGTGGGAAGGAGTTAAAATGGCTTATGCATATGTCTAGTAAAGAATTCTATTTCTGTATGTCAGACAACAATTGTAATTTGCAAGCTGCTTTGTTATATTACAAAGCTGAAAATTAGGCTTTTAAAAATGAACAAGAATATATTACAGTTCTAAAATGTCTGCAAAATTTTCTAGAATTTAATTGTTTCAGACATAATGGTGAAAACATACAAACAGTAGCCTTTTTACTGAGAAATATGTGGAATGGGATTGTAGAACTCTAAAACTCAGACTTAAAAAGAAGTATTATTGTACAGTTCATGTTACCAGCACATCCTGAAGTGGAAAGAATTGTTAAGGGCTTAGATATAAAATTATGTTGCTCACTTGGTAAGCCATTACTGTCTGGCATAAAACAAACTTAGCTCTTGGAATATCTTCACAGTTACTCACAGGTAACAGGTAATACCTGTATACGCATTCCCCACATACACATTGTCAGTTGTTCACGAAAGAACAATACCTCATATTAATACATCTGAACTGGCCCAGTGCAAATATTCACTTCTTTAGTTTCAAATTAGTAGTTTCTTTTTGTTGTATCCAGGTTTGCATCTTAAAAGCATGAGCTGTTTTGCAATAAACTTTTTTAACCTGCATATACACTTTCTGCCTTATATGAATTTCAGATGTAGTCTGAAATAGTCCCCTCCTCCAAATACAGTTCTTCAGAATGTTAAATTACATGCGAGTTTTCAACTGCTTTTACCAAATCAAAATGTTTTTACTTTATTTCCTTTGTTAAGAAAAGCAAATAATTGTTACTACATTTAGATTTTAGAGGGTTTTTTTACCATCTCTCACTTCCCAGTGAGGCCACTGTGTGAATTCAGGAGTGTAAACTTCAAAAAGGGTTTGAATAGAAAGGGATGTAGTATTTAAATGCCACTGCACAAAAAAAAAAGGAGAAAAACCTTCATATTGTCTTTAAAGCATGCAAGCATTGATAAAATTTTATTTTTTGCTACATGAAAATCTATGTGTACAAAACAGTGTAGAATTAGATTTTGTAAAGGAATAACTTTTTTCATCTCTTGCCTAATAGTTGTGTATTTTAGAAATCATTTTCAGTAATGGATTTTTCATCTTGAGATTCTGCTTTCAGTATCGTGTCTTTGCTCTGGATTCCTATACATTTTTTGTCTCTATTTTGTGTATATAAAACATAGAATACTGAAAAGATTAAAAAAAAGGAAAACTGAAATGCTTTGTCATTGTTTTGACTGGAAAATGGCAGTGCTGGTTGATATATTGAAAATGCTCTCCAAATAAGCACAAATATATACGGTTGTATTTGATATCACTTTTTTAAATAAATATCATTACAGCTTCTAATGTTTCTCTCTTGACTCCAGTATTTGCATATGTGCCTTCCCTTATATGTGGATCAGGCACAGAATCATCAAATATTAAAATCTCATTTTTGATACCATTGGGCTTTGCACCAGATGTTGCGTATAAACATTAGCAATGGGATAATTTTCTGTTGCTCATAACTGACATTTCATCATCTCTCATGTTGTTGAATCTATGAATATTCCAAAATTTATGTGAAGACTGTTAGGAAGAAAGTTGGTGCTGATCACAATTATGTTACATCCTTCCTGTATGCTTTCTAGTGTAAAAATAAGCTAATGCTTGCTGGTTTGCTATCAGAATACACATTCTTCTTGTGGCCCAATGCACTGTTTGTGTCAGTCAATCCACAGCGTATACTGGAGGATTTCTGTGGATGTTTATCAACAGTAGATGAAGCTGAAAAACGAAGTGCAATGCTACCTGGTCAGTTCCTCATTTTTCAAGAGCAATAATTTAAAAAAGTGGGAGAAAAAGCCCCCTATACTACTTCATTGATTTCTTGCCTTACTTGGTATTATAAAATGAACCACAGTAGGGGACATTTTTATCATCTCTACATATTTTTAAAGGTCTGGAGGACATCCTTGATCTTGTTTGAAAAATGTTACAACAGTTTCCCATAAAAATGTATTAACTAAACACTATTGGAAAAGATGACATATCTTCTACCTCCTGTGGATGCATACATATTTTGTTAAAACAAATTGTGGCATAGGATGCTTTCATCTCCATTAACCCTAATGCTACCTGATCTAGTGGAAGTGACCCTTGGCAGAGGCATTGGAACTAGGTGATCTTTAATGTTCTTTCCACCCCAAACCACGCTATGATTTCAAGATTCTATGAAATACAAAATGTCTCTATTGTAGCAGTTGTGTTACCTGAAATGAATTTAAAAAAAAACTCTCAAAATGACGTATTTTGTTTAAAGAGGAGACATTGCTTATTTCCTTTCCACATCCTCAGTTAGGATAAGTATGTCCTTCAGGTAATCCTTAAACAATCCCAGCTTCTCCCTATCTGTTATCCCTTTCCATGTTTCAACCCACATTTTCAACCTTGAGTCGACAAACGACTGCATTCATAGTTTTCTGAATACCAAGTGCCTACATCCCTGAGCAGAGGCCGGGACGTTTATAGAAGATACTAAGCAACTACATACTCTGGGCAGATGCTAGGAGCTGTGTCTGCACCCCCGGGCAGATATCAGGATGTTTGTAAATGATAAACAAGACACAAATTACATTCCTATCCCCTTGGGTGGCAGCTGGGCGCCGTGTTTTGTTCATGACGCGTGACCCAGGTCTGTGTATGTCAGTGTGCGCAGTCAGGCACGGAAACGGCTGCCCAGGGAGGTGTTGAGTCCTCATCCCTGGACGGGTTTAAAAGACGGGTGGACGAGTTTTGCAGGGATGTGCTTCAGTAGTGGGCAGGTACGGTTGGACTCGATGATCTCGAAGATCTTTTCCAATCAAGCGAGCCTGTGATTCTGTGTCATAAACGCGGAGATTAACCACAGGGCGCCTCTGACCCCACCTCCGCTCCCGGCGGACTCGGCCCCACTGCAACCGGCTCGCCGCCCCGCCCCCGCTGTTCCACCACTATCCCGGCATCCCCCGCGGCTGCGCGCACGTCCCGGCGGCCGAAGGGGCGCTCTATCTGGCGGTGGCCGCTGTCGATGGTGTTGGGAGGGGCTGTCATGGCGACCGTCGAGGTGGCAGCGGACGGCGCCGACGGGAGGAGCCGCTGAGCCGGGTGGTGCCGCGAGGATGCGCACGGGGCCGGCAGAGGGGTCGGCGAGCCCGGTGTGCTGAGCTGTGACCCTCCCTGGCGAAGAGAAGGGAAGAGGAGGAGGCCGCGGGACGCGAGGTCCTCGGAGCGACGTCGATGGCGTCGTGGCTGGGCGGGCTGGGCTCGGGGCTGGGGCAGTCCCTGGGACAGGTCGGGGGCAGCCTGTCCTCCCTCACCGGCCACATCTCCAGCTTCACCAAAGACATCCTGCTGGAAGGCGCGGAGGAAGTGGGCGGTAAGGGGGCCGAGGCGACGGGGGGGGGAGGGGGCTGACTGGGGATGCCTCCCGTCAGCGGGACTGGGATTCGGGAGGGAGCCCTTTCCCCGCCGCCCGTGGCCTCCGGGATGGGCAGCGGAGCCACCGGATGCCTTTGGGGGTCCTGCGGGCTTTCTGGATTGGTTTTCCTGATTATTTTGCCCTTGCGACCTGAGGATCTGGAGAATAATAACTGTGTTCCCAGGCTGTGACAGCAGAGGTAAACCTGCTCTGAGCTTGTTATTTGGAAGTGTCTGAGTTGTATGAAAGCACACAAACCCCGCTGCTCTTCCATTTTGCTTGCTTAGTTCATCCAAAACCCCTGTCTGAGGAGCTGCTTTTAGTGGGGTTTAAAGAAACTGCAGAGTGGCACTAGTACAGAGGGTATTTTGCCACCGGTGTGATTTAAGTCTGACGTGTCCCACAGGCAAAGGGCCAGTCTTTCTGGTGGTTTTGTTATTTATGTTTCAGTTGGGCTCAGAGAAATCTGTCGAGTTCTGCCGTTCTCCTGTAGCCAAGTAGGAGGGCATAGCCCTTGTTTTATAGGGATTCGAAGCTAGGATGGATTATATTTAAAACAGAAAGTTGCAACAAAAAAGCTGAGACCTCAAAGTAAAATAGTCAATAAAGCAACAGCAAATTTATTCCATAGTATTTTCTTTGGTTTTAATGGCTTTTTTTTTACAAGTTTTTGAGTAAAATTTGATTTTTCTAGTAAAGCAATTGTGTAACATGGTGGTAAATATCAATAGGTTAATACCAGTAGTGGTGTTTGCCAACTTGAATATAACATCTTGGGAAAAAAAGCATTCTTAAAACGGTGCTAAGAATAACAACCACAAAGAACAGCTGGGACTTCTGGATACTCATATGAAACGTGAAATTAAACAATTCTTCTTTCTTTGCAACTTCACCACTATGAAGCATTGTGGAAGTATTGTATAAATCTTCTTGACAAGCTGATACACTGGTCTCATATGAGTGGGGGGGTGGTATACAGGTAAAATGCATGGAAGAGAGAAATTTATTCTGCAAACTATGAAGTTATCTTTTTTCACTTTTCTTAATGACTTGCTTAGAATTTTTTTAAATTCCAAAATCCACTTTAGTTTAATTTACAAACTTATTTTATGCTGCGAAACTGTGTGGTTGTCTGGTGCATTTGTTTTGCCTTCTAAAAAGTAAATTGAGATTCTGATTCACACATTTGTGCTTTGTTTTGTGCAAGAGTGGTGTGCTGATGTTCAATAGTTACTTCCAGGTGTACTTGACTGCTAGATAGTGAACAACTTTTTTTCCTAAAAATTTCAGAGTAGTACTTTTTTGTGAGTTATTAGCCTTGAGGATGTAAAAATCTAGTGGCATCTCAGTACTCTTTCATAAGGATCTTTAAATACTGTGTGACTTAATACTTCTCAGTTCTTTACATGGCTTTTTAAAAATTTTCTATTATTCTAATGTTTCCTTATTTTTAATGTTATCGCTTATCTTCCCCGCTTTGACTGCCACCTAAACGCAAGGTGTTGTTTATGGGTTATAGACTTCAGTATCTTCAGTTTAGCAGTTGTCATGGGTAGATTGTTGCCTCTGCAGCACCTTAGCTTCATCAGTTTTAAATAGCGCATACAAAATGATGCAACGCAGTATTTACTTGAAAATCATATTTATTTCAAATTTTGGAAAATTCTCAAGCGTGCTTTATAATCTATTCACGGTGATTTCTCATTAATAAAAGGAACAGTGGTATTTCTCTCTATTAGAAGTGAAACATAGGGTAAGTAAGCATAGCCTATTTGAGGAAGGCTGATTGATAATGGAAGAATATTCTGGGACAGAATTGTGTGCTTTTTGTGTTTGAGAAGCTGGTATGGTAGATTGTGTCACCTCTGTAGATGAAAGTAAGTCTTATGGGTGTTTTCAGCCTTTATGTGGGGGGGCAAGTTAGTGGTTTGTTGTGTGGGTTATTTTGTGGGTTTTATTTGGTTTGGGTGAGACTTTTTTCCTGAAAATTTAGTCACTGTTGAGTGTATTTTATGGAACTAATTCTTGTTTTGAAACTTCAAATGAGATTACTGAGAGACGCTCAACTGTCATGTCAGGGGCAAAGTCCTAAATGAAAAACAGAATCAGTGACATGAAATAGTCAGATAAAAACTCTTTATTTCCTTTGTTTTAAAGCTTAAATCCATACTTTTCTGTTAGTTTTGTGATCTGACTTGAAGCGTAGATAAGAGAGGGCTAAATTTAGTTCAGAAAGACTCTCTGTTCTCAAAAGCAATTCTGATGGTGTTCCGATAAAAGCAGCTTTTGACATTTACCTGGGAAAGAACATCAAAGCAGTCTGAAATAAGATATTTATAACCAGTTGTAACTGATTTCTACTTAACAGATTAAAAGTAGTTTAATACAAATGCAAATTTTCACTTTCTTTCAGATGCAGCAACAGAACTCCATGTGTCCAATTCTAGACTCAGAGAAATAGAAAGTATTAATGCAGCACTGAAGTTGGAAGTAAGAAATTTCGGAATACTACTGTAATTAAAACAATGAATAACATTTGTTTATTGTAAAGGTGAAATATTGCACTGAAGTTGCATGTCCCCGGGTAAATCTGAAAACAAGGGTGACAGTGGTATTAGAATGTGGCTCTTTTTTTTTTGGTGACAAACTCCCCTCACAGTTAGGGAGACACATTTGTGTATGGCAGCGTGCATGTGGTACAGGTTTTTATCTATTGCTAGATGCTGCATCCTGCCACTGTTCCTACCTGTCATGTGGGTTTGGACTGCAGCAATAGATTCAGCTCAGAAAAGCTTGCAGATGCAAAAACCTTTTAAGTTTTCGTACATTTTAGCTGATAGAGAGTTCATAGCGTTTAATGTATGACCACAGATAAAAGCAAATCTAGAATGCCCAGTTATTCTGGGCAGCATGCCTTTTCCAGCAAGCTTCAAAGTATAGTGTGCTGGTTCCCTGATACAGTTCTCTGTGTTGTCCTGCTGTATAGTCATTTGGACATAGGTAGAGGTCCAGAACTAATAACAAGTCCCATGTGCCCTTGTGGAAAGTAACTGTGTACTTCTACAAAGGACTTATTTGTCTTGTGACTTTATTTATGGCTGTAAACCAACAACTTCCATGTATGTCTTCAGTCCTCAAGAGTACTGAGAAGTAAAGATAATATTTTGGGGAAGTAACCGTCCTTTTCCTAGACTGCTATTGGCTAGTGTCAGAGAGAGAATACTGGACTGTATGGATATTAGCTCTGATTTGTGCTCTGTGGCTGTTCTTAAATTCTTAAACGTGGATCATGCCAGAATATAATTCAGCCTTCGATTTTTTATCCTTTACATTTAATTCTGGTCATCACAAACCTTTTTCTCAAAGTGAGCTGGAGTCTATGCCATGTAAAAATGGAAAGCTTGGACATGAATATGATTTTGAGCCCAACGACAGGAGTTACTGTTACTGTGTGTTTTGAGTGAAATAACATGAAAAATCCGTAAAATTTAATTGATTTCTTAACTGTTCAGCAGACTTGCACTTTTATAATTCTGTAAGAACTGTTCCAAATTTACCAACATTCGTTTCTCATTTTTACTAGAACGAGAGACTGAAAAAAGTTTGTAGTGATTTAGAAGAAAAGCATGAAGCAGCAGAGCTTCAAATAAAGCAGTTATCTATAGAGTACCGAAATCAGCTCCAACAGAAAGAGGTAGGATACAGAGTAAAATATTTGTGTAATTATGTCCAGTAAATGTCCATTATGCTATTTAATCTCTTTGTCGTGGTATCTGTGCTCTTTCAGTGGAAGTATTGGTTACAGTTGCAGTTTCTTGGTTTGTTAATGTAGACACTGAGAGACTAAGATGTATTTCATTGAATCATACAGTATAGGCAGAGCTGCCAGAATATGGCTGAGATGAGAAAATCTGGGAATGTAGTGGGTATATCAGAATTTCTGTTGTTTCTGTGAGAAAGGACACTTAAACTCCTTTGTATTTCTGATCCAGTTATTAAGGAAGGCAACATGAGCAGATTCTCATTTAAAGCAGTTATATTTTCTATGGATATCAAGTATTTATCTTAACGTGTACAATTAAAATGAACAGAACTAGCTTTCTTAACTTGGGAAGTGTCCCTTTGTGATGGAAACACCAGCTTTATAACATAAGATCTCATAGCCTTTTAAATGAAGAAAGTTGTCAGTATGCCTAGAATTATACAAAAGGAGTTTTATTTCTGCTTTATTTATAAATGCACGTGGGAGAAGAAGCAGAATTTTGAGATCTACAGAATTCTACTTATAAAATGCAGTAATAGAGTTATGAGAAAATTATATGCAACTAATTTCAGTTTATTGTAAATAAGTAAATTTTCAATAGATTGAGTTAAGTATAGAAGAAATCAAATGTAATATGTAAAGTTCCCCCAGCTATTTATATTGCTTAATTTTTGTATCTGAATACCCTCTTTAAATATTTAAATAGGTTGTACATCTTGTTAGCCTGAGCCTTGCTGTAGTGCTTGGGTACTCTGGGTGTTGAAAAATTCAGCAAACACTTTTACTAAAGTTTTACTTAACTGGAAACTATTAAAACTTTTAATACATGTCCTTGTAAAACCTCAGCTAAGACTGTTTGTCTCCATTAGGAGAGTGTTTGAGGGTTTTTTCCCTTTTCTTTTTTAGTGAAAATGTTCAGTAATTTGTACTGGGTGGTTGGTCCACATTTCATAAGGTCCTAAGGGGTAAAGTGGATTGTGTTTTGATATTGAAACAATGTATCGTATTCTGTATATTCAGGTGGAAATTAGCCATCTAAAAGCTAGACAGAATGTGCTACAGGAACAACTGCAGAAAGTACAGACAGCTGCTCAATCAGCACAGTTGGGAGCTGGTGTTTTGCCACCAGTCACTACATCAGCTTCCTATGTTCCAGTGGTCAGACATTCTACAGGTTTTGAAGGAGATGAAATGGATTTTGGAGATGTAATCTGGTCACAGCAAGAAATAAACAGGTTGTCCAATGAAGTTTCTAGGCTTGAATCTGAGGTTCACCACTGGAAGCAGATTGCACTGGTGAGTGGTTTCCCCTCCATCTTACCCTTTCCTGTCCCCTCCAGATTAGTGTTTTCATTGCATCTGGTGTCTTTTGAAAACGCCCATTCCAAGTTTATGCTGTACAATTTCTAGAAGCAACATGAGTTGATAGAAGAGCTGAAATCTAATGATCTTTTAGTAATTTTCTTGCTGCCACGTGATTAGGGACACATTCAGTGAGTAATTTCCAGGTGCTTTTTCATGATGCTTTTATATGTGACTCGCGAAGTTAGGAAAAGAATTTCACAAATGTTCTCCTAGAATATTACTTCAAGGTTTAATTTTTGTGTAGCCTTTCCAAAAATATTTTTCTCTTCCTGACTGTCATATTCATTATTTATTGACAACACAGTGCTGTTCAAAGTGATAGTTGGATACTTGCATACTGTTCTTACTTACTCTTCTCTTAGTCTTTGATATGTCAGTTGCATTTCATAGTCTGCTGAGAAAAGAAAGAATATAATCTTTCAAGCTGTTTTTGATGTGAGTCATCATTTTTAAAGCTGTTGCCTCATTTCAGAGGTACGCTTTCACATGTGGAAGTACTGAAGCAAGGTTAAGAAATCCTGTTACGTTGTTACGTGCAATAACACCTAATGCCAAACTTTTGCGTGTTTTCATGTAATAATAAAGATCCATGGAAAGTTGTTTCCCTTAAAATGTCTTTGTCTTTTTGATCAAAATTACTGTAGATTTAAATTTTGCTTCGTGTTAGCTTTGATGTTTTCTACTTTTGATTATCAGTTGAGGAAGTGCTTACTTGAAAAATATGTAGTTTTATCTCAGTTTTCACATGGATACATAATTTTTCTTTTCTCAGTCTTCCAAAGTGCAAGGGATAACTGATGCAGAACAAAATGAAATATGCAAACTGCAAAACATTGTTAAGGTAAGATAACAACTTTGACAATCTGGTCTTGTTTTATGCTTTATTCCTGGTGGTTTTGCATGTGGTCATGTGATTTGCGAATGTACTTCAAATAGGAACAGCACTAGCACTTGCATATTCTCCACTAAAAATGCATGTGAGCTTGTAATTGTACTGCTATTTTGCTATAAATGTTGTGCTATATTTAAAAACAGTCAGTTATTGTGAGAAAGGATATTTGTATGATGTGATGAATGTAGTATATAAGCTTAAAAGAGTGACATTAGTATTCATGTGGTCAAATCACTTTCAGAAGCTGTTGATGACTTATGAGACTGAATTGTATTTACACAACATAATTTATTCTTTCTTTTCAGAAACATCTTGCCTTTATTATTGAAGATACAAAATATTGATTTGCATGCTATCCCTGAAAGTTGCTAGAAACATCTCCTAGTGTATTCACTTCCTATAATATAGAGTTGTAATCTCTCTACATTGGTTTAATATTTGCTGTTGTGTAGAGAATACTGTTTGTATGAATGTATTTTTAAAAGTAATGTCTTTTAGCATGTTTAAAATAAAAACACTAAACAAAAGGCAAGAAACTTGACTTTGCATGTGAGAAATCATCTAATAAATCCTTTAGATTTACTAGGATAAATTTTTTTCTTTCTTTTGTATTTTCTCTTTCTTAAGCTTCTGTGCTGCATTTTACCATTCTGTTTCTCTGATGATATTTTTAGGAGCTCAAACAGAATTTAAGTCGAGAAATAGATGAACATCAACATGAACTTTCAGTGTTGCAGGATGCACACCGGCAAAAGCTAGTAGCAATAAGTCGTCGACACCGAGAAGAGCTGAGTGAATACGAAGAGCGAATTGAAGAACTTGAGAATCAGTTACAGCAAGGTCTTTATTACCACATGCTTGCTTTTTTATATAACGTACAGTGAATTTTGATTAAAGCATCAAATATGTATGTAACAGTGTAATTGATATCAAATACATGACGTTTAGGAATTTGAGCTTCAACTTTAGTTCAGTATTTAAGACACATGTCCTAGTATCATATTCACTGTGGTTGGCTTGAGCACTGGAATTATAGCGTTTCAGAGAATGATAGCGTTTCATCTTCTGATGTGTATTAGTCTAGAGGGTTATTTTCTGTGCATATCAAATGTTATACTCCAAATCCTACACTTCCTGTTTTGTTAGCTTACTCTGAATAGAGGTATGGATGAGATGTGCAAAGTTGAATATAAGAAAACCTCACAAGAATAATTTTGATAAGTATTATGCACTAATTGGGTTACTTGACAAAAGCTGAAAGATTGCCCTAAGGACCATGTGTTACTCTGTGGTGTGACTAGATTGTAGGAGAAGTTCAGTAGTTCTCACAAGGAGCTTTTCAGTGTCTTGTAGGCATTTCATACTCAATAAAAATAGTCGTCAGGTTTCTTTTAAGAGGCTTTTTTGCATAAATGTTTGAGATTTGCTTGTAAACCTCTTATTTTCTATTAAAACTCAAACTTCTAAAGAGTGTGTACTCTCATAAAGACAGATCTATTTTATTCTTGGAAAGATGAGAAATATTTTCACAGCCTCTTAATTTCGTAGGTGGTACTGACAGGGAATTTACTTCTTAAAGTCAGGTTCCTGTTAAGACGTAATGTGTTTTTTACTGCATGTAGTAGATGTACTACACGTGTGTATATGAGCAGGACTAAATCAATGAAGTCTAAGGCAGAAATCGCATGTGTTTAGTGTTACAAGTAATCTGTAAAGTAAATACTGCTTACAGTTTTTGAAGAATTAGAGGACTTCATATTATTATTTTGTTGGTTCTGTTTGTCAATGTAATACAGACTTGGCTGGGGGCAAGTGTTTGAGCTTACACTGAAAGAGTTCACAAGCACCGTGCTTTCATTTAACTTATTTTTTTCTGTGAATTTTTGATTACATGTTTTTATATTCTGTAACTTTCCTGGAAATTACATTGTGAAGATTGTACAGAAATATGAATGTCATAGTATGGTGGATCTGTGAAAACATCAGTTCTGCAAAATGAGATCTTAAGGTGAAAAACTTTGTGCATCATTTAGGAGATAATGTACTAATTTGTAGCAAATTGTTCTCTATGTCAGCAAACATTTGAATTTTAATGAATTAAATTGTAAACAGGAAATTAGCGTCAGGCTGAATTCAGTTATTCTCAGAAAATTGAGGGATTCCAAATCCTGATAAATTAGATTCTGTCAAGGGAGTCAAGTATATTTAAATAACTTGTGAACAGGGTACATCTCGCAACACTTACCTTTTAAAATTACTTTCAGCCAGGGATATGTGTGTATTTGAAAAGATGCTTATCAAACCAGGAATATGTATAGCAGTGCTTCAAATGTTATTCTTGTTTATGTAAGCTTTCCATTGATGATCATGTCTTTGGTTTAGACTTATCTCCCTCTGAGAGGAGAAGGCGTGGGAGAAGAGACTTTTAAGCAAAGATCTAGAGTGCTGGCTTTGGTTAATATTGCAAATGATCTTTTTTAATTTTTAGGTGGTGTGAACACTGATGCCATGAGTGACTCTAAAATTAGTGCACAGAAAAAAAGTGCTCAGAGACTAGAAGGAGAAAAAGTAGAAGAGTTGCAGGTGGTAAAGGACCTGGAAGATGAAATAAGAAAATTAAATCAAAAATTGTTTTCTACCAAAGAAGAAAACAAAATTCTTCTGAAAGAGCAAGAATTGGCAAAGGTAGAAAAGAGCGAAGTGACAAAAGAATATGAAAAACTTAAATCTGACTTTAGTATGCTTAAAAGCTCTGTTGCAGAGCAAGATGGTCTCCGGAAAGAACAGGAAAAGAACCTACAGTCAAAGACGTCTCTACCAGAAGATGTTGTCAGACTACAGCAAGCACTGTTAGGTACAAAGATGATGATTTTTAGTTTTCTCAAAGTATTTTTTATTTTTACAATATCTTCACAAGTTTTCATTTTTAATGTTCAGAATTTATTTTAAGAATTTGGAACTGAATGTGAGAATACATACCTTTTAAAGGTTGCTGCTTGATTTAAAAAAGGGTTGTCCATTGAGGTAAGGCTAAGCAGAAAAGGCGACGTAATTAGGATAGTGTGATTACCATAGGGGTTTGTGATTAGGTAAGTAAGCATGTCTGACAACTGTGTAGTAGGTTTTGCTTTCTTTAAAAGTAAGTAAGCTTCAGTTTGTTTAAATTCTAAAAATACACTTTTTGTGTGTAAAGACAGTCCAATGCTAATATCTTCTTAAAGAAACACTAAAACATATCTTTAAGAAGTATATCTGTATGTAGAAAATCTTTTAATATTGTATAACGTATTACCAAAGTCGTCCTAGTATGGACTCAGTTGTAAAAATAATGCTCTATTTGGTGGTGGTGATTGATAGTGCATTTGAATCTTTTACAGCCCTTATGCTTATCATCACAAAATACTGTGAAACCATTCTTTTGTGTGCAGCGGAGTTCTGTTGGGGTGAGGTGGGAGAATGATTTTTTTTTTATTATTCTTTAGAAAGTAGTAAAATTATGTATTTTTGTTTTCCTTTTATAGAAGCAGAAAATGAAATCGCAAGACTTTCAAGTTTAAATCAGGTAAAGCAATTTCTGTATTAAGCAAAGTTTGTAACATAAATTATGGAAAACACATTCTGGCACTGTATTTTTTTTGAGCTTTCACACTTACTTCTACGTAAATAACCTTGTAATCAAAGACATAATTGTAGATTAATTCTATAGTTATATGTGCAGTTGGTAGAAATGATACATTATGACTTGTGAAATTCCACAGTGTACTCTGTTAAAGAAAACTACTGGAGTTCCACCTATCTCATAGCAACTTAGGCTTCTGTAACATACAATTTTAAAGTATTAATAGTACATTCTCTAAAATTCGTCACTTTACATCTTCTACTTTGTCACATCTTGGTTTTGACAGTGTTTTCAGTTGTAAAATATTTATGTTCTTCCATTTAGTACTGTGATAATGCTACATTCCATCTTATAAAGTTAAGCAGTAGAACATACAGTTTTTCAGGAACTCACTTTAAATTTTGGCAAAGTTGACTTAGTCCTTTATAAACTCAAACTTGAGAGATTTGGCTTGGATTACTTTTTATCTAGTAGTATTTTTTAATTAGGGTCTTCTGTGTTTTGCATAATTTGAACAGTTCCATAGCAGTTTTCATAAGGATGTTATTCAGGTGTCCATGATTAAAGCTTCCTATGTCACCATGCAGCATAGTGCATGTTTAGAGTATCTCTTGGAAATAGAATAGTTTATTCCAGCTGTAGATCTATACTTCAGAGACAGATATAACTTGGCTTGTCAGATTGTGGCTTTTTGTGCATGAGTTTGTAAATTGTGCTTCTGAAATTAGTGATGAGAAAATAAATGTGTATGTAGGAATGGTAAAGACAAATACTTCATAATGAAGAATATTTAACTGGGATAATATTTATGCAGACTTAGAGATTCTAACATAAATACATGCTTTGCTATTAAATATTATGGGGAGAAAGGAACCATTTCTAAATTTCAGCCAGATAAAGTCTAATATTTAGATTTTTTTTTAACTTAAGGAGAGACTTGAGAAAGAACTGACAAGTGCGCAACGTAAAAATGAGAATATTCTTTCTGTGTCTACTGAAGATCAGAACTCAGAATTAAGTCAGTTAAGACAAGATTTGGAAAGGAAAGAACATGAATTAAACGAAAGTATTGCTGAAAGAGAAACATTAATAGCAGAGTTGGAAGAACTAGACAAGCAGAATCAAGAAGCTACTCAGGTAATAAATATTGCAACTAATTGTTGAAGTGCTGAAATAGATGTTTAGATTTGTGTGTGCATGTTGATCTTTTAACATAAATAGCAGGGAAATATGTTACCCTCTGAGGCTTAAAAAGAATATTGTTACCAGTGCTTGTCTGTATCTGTCATCTCAGTGCACAATTCTGGGGTGCTAGTTATGGACAAAGAAATAATATGGCATGTCAGCTATCCGTAAGGGATGTCACTTTTCAAAATCCAGTTATACATTGATTTTTTCCTTGCAAAATTTTTGGTGATTTTTGTCTTGCTAATATTTTGACCTCTGTCTTATGACAGTATGCGTAGTGTGAATGACTTTTTTTTTCCTTTAATTATTTTTAATTAAATTGAATAATTATGTTACTTTATTTACAAGTTCTTCATAAAACGAGCATTTGTGGAGCAAAATGGTCACCAGTTATATGTAACCAAAATGGAATGTTGCCTTTTTGTCACTGTCCTACTATGTTTGACCTGTAAATATGTAGTCTCAAGCCAAGTTGCTGCCTGCCCCTTCCAACTGCCCTGACAAGTTCTGACACTTCTTTTCATTTTTTGATTTAGACAGTTAGGATTCTTTTGGGGGAGATAGTGTTCTTGTTTTTAGCGAAATGTAATCTATACCTATTTGGTATTTTGTTTTAATCATTTTAGCATTGAGTATTTATTTCCAACTGCCAACCTTCATTGGCAACTAGGAAACATTTCTGTTTCCTCTCAACTTTTTTTAGTGTTCAGAGGATAAAATGAATGAAATGAATGCATAGTTTGGCTGGTTCTCCTCTCAGTGGAGTCTTATTTGTGTTCATTTCAGCATGTGATTACACTGAAAGAGCAGCTGTCAAAACAACACACAGAAACTGATAGCATCATCAAACAGCTGAAGTTGGACGTAGATTTTGAAAGAAAGAAAGTATCAGAATTGGAAATTGAGAAGATGGAAACTATTAAGGAGTTAGATAGTCAGAAAGAAAAACTAAGCCAATGTTCATATGCACTTAATGATTTGCATATAAGTAAGCAGCAGCTTCAAGATAGTATTAAAGGTCTTCAGGAACAGTTAAGGAAAGTCCAAGACTGTAATTTGCATCATAAAAAAGAAATTGGAGAATTGCAGCAGAGACTAAAAGAAAGAGAGGAGGAACTTTCTGTATCCTTGAGCAAGTTAACAGAAAAAAGTAATCAGGAATCTAACTACACTTGTCAAGATCTGATTCTGAAAGAAAGAGAAGTAGAAATTGCAAAACTGCAGAATGCCATTTCAGAAAATGAACAACTAAATGAAGACTTGCAGAAATCTCTGTCTGATCTGAGAGTGGAAAATGGAAAGCTGATAGCAGCCATTGAACAACTAAAACGGGAGTTAAGTGATGCCATTTCTGAGAAAAAGAAAGTTTACTTGGAAAAAGATACTGTTGTGGAAGCTCTGAAAATGGAAAAAAGGCAGTTAGAGAGTGAATTAAACCAGACAGAAAAGAGGCTTTTGGAACAGGCACATAAGTATGAGCAAACTATTGAGGAATTATCAAATGCACGTAGTATGGATACCACTGCATTACAGCTTGAACATGAGCGCCTAGTTAAACTCAATCAAGAGAAAGACTTCAAGATTGCTGAACTGAAAAGGAGCCTTGAGCAGATGGAAATTGACCATCAAGAAACAAAAGAGATGTTGACTACTAGCTTAGGAGGACAAAAGCAGTTGACAGAACTCATTAAAGAAAAAGAGGTATTTATTGAAAAATTTAAAAATCAAGCCTTACAGGTGAAGCAGGAACTTGAAGAGCATATGAAGGTTTCAAAAAAACAAGATGTCTTAAAGCAGAACTTGGAGGAAAAAGACAGAAGTCTTGCAGTCATGAAGGAAGAAAATAATCATTTGAAAGAAGAAATTGAACGCCTTAAGGATCAGCAAAATAGATCTACGCCTGTGGTTGAGCCTAAAACTCTAGATATTATTATTGAACTTGAAAGTGAGGTAACACAGTTGAAAGTGATAAAGAATAATCTTGAAGAAGAAATAGAAGTTCTCAAAAAGACAATAGAAGATCAGAATCAAACAACAGTGCAACTTCAGCAGTCTTTGCAGGAGCAAAGAAAGGAAATAGATGAGTCTAAATTTCATTGTGAGCAAATGAATGTCACACACGAAAGACTTTCTTTAGAAAAAGATGAGGAAATTAAAAATTTGCAGAGAACAATTGAACAAATCAAAACTCAGTTGCACAAAGAGAGACAGATTATTCAGACTGATTCCTCTGATCTTTTTCAGGAAACCAAGGTTCAGAGTCTAAATGGAGAAAATGGAAATGAAAAACATGACTTATCTAAAGCTGAAATTAAAAGACTCGTAAAAGGTATCAAAGAAAGGGAGATGGAGATTAAGCTTCTAAATGAAAAGAATGTTTCTCTAAGTCAGCAAATTGATCAATTGTCTAAGGATGAAGTTGGCAAACTTACCCGGATCATTCAAGAGAAGGATTTAGAAATACAAGCACTCAATGCTAGAGTTGCGTCGACTTCCTATATACAGGATGTTCTCAGTCTTCAGCAGCAACTGCAAGCTTATGTTATAGAAAGAGAGCAAGTACTAGCAGTTCTAAGTGAAAAGACGAGAGAAAACAGTCAGTTAAAAACAGAGTATCGTAACATCATGGATATGGTTGCTGCTAAAGAAGCAGCTTTGGTAAGGTTGCAAGAGGAGAATCAAAAGTTATCTAATAGATCTGAAAACAGTAGTCAAGACATGTGTAGAGAAACTATTCAGAATTTATCCCGTATCATTCGAGAAAAAGATATTGAAATAGATGCTCTAAGTCAAAAATGCCAAACCCTATTGACTGTCTTGCAGACATCCAGCACAGGTACTGATAATGGGTCAGTAGGTGTTAACAGTAACCAGTTTGAGGAACTTCTACAAGAACGTGATAAACTAAAACAGCAAGTGAAGAAGATGGAAGAGTGGAAGCAACAGGTAATAACTACGGTTCAGAACATGCAGCATGAGTCAGCTCACCTCCAAGAAGAGTTACACAAGCTTCAAGCACAAATTTCAGTTGAAAGCGACAGTAATTCAAAGCTTCAGGTAGATTATAACGGCTTGATTCAGAGTTATGAACAGAATGAGAAAAAGCTGAAAAGTTTCAGTCAGGAATTAGCACAGGTTCAACACAGCATAGGACAGCTTCATAACACCAAAGATCTTCTCCTGAGTAAACTTGATTTGGTAACACCATCTATGGCAGTGGCTTCCCCTGCTACGCAGCTTTCAGGTATTCAGTACAGTGCTCCTGAAGTGCTTAGTGATGAATCTAAAATCCTTCAAAAGGAGTTGGAACAACTGAAAAATAAGTTACAAGAAAGTGATTCAACTATTCGGACTCTTCAGGAAAACAATCAGCGGTTATCTGACTCTGTGGCTACAGCATCAGAAATTGAAAGAAAGAATCAAGAAGGGACTGAGTCAGAATTGAGGCAGATCAAAGAAAAGCATGATGTCTTGCAGAAATTACTTAGGGAAAAAGATATTTTAATTAAATCTAAAAGTGATCAGTTACTTTCTGTGAGTGAAAATCTTAGTAACAAAGAAAATGAAAATGAGGTTTTGAAACAAGCTGTGACTAATCTTAAAGAAAGAAATTTAATTTTAGAAATGGATATTCGAAAACTGAAAGAAGAAAATGAAAAAATAGTTGCAAGGTGTCGGGAAAAAGAAACAGAATTCCGAGCACTTCAGGAGACTAATATGCAATTTTCAATGATGTTGAAAGAGAAGGAGTTTGAGTCTCACTCAATGAAGGAAAAAGCTCTTGCTTTTGAGGAGCTGTTGAAAGAAAAGGAACAGGTATGTGCATTCATATTTATGAATATATTTTAAAACCAGTCACATGAGAATGCATTTTTTTGTATATGTAGCTATCAGGTGTTATGACTGAAATCTGTTTATGATTCCTTACTGTGTTACACTAAAACAAAAATCCTCCCCATTCAAAGTTAAGAAATCAAAAGTTACAGGTTTACAGTGTTATCTGTTAATTGTGCAGCCATAAATTGCATTTCATTTATTTGGAAATTGTTCATTTACTGAGCAGCTGATTAGTATTTTGCTTTGGCTATGTTGTTCATTAAGTGCCCTATCTTATTTTTGCTCTGTGGTGCTCCAACCTCTGCAAAGGTGTCCAGCAGGACTAATTTCCCAATGTGCTTTCCTCTAGTGTGCTGAAAAGTTTCAAATAACTGAAAATGCGTTCATGTGTACATGCCAATTCTGTATAACTGTCAGACTCACACTTCTCTTTTATGTGCTAATGTAAAGTTGTAGTAAACTGCATGTAAGTGGGAACATTATTCATTTAAATTTGACATCTGACAACATGATGGGCATGGTGTGAGTCATTAAAGACCAGTTTTTGGGAGTGAGGTCACCTTATGGTTTTTTTTAAAGATTTCTTGAAGCGGTTAGTCATCTTAAGTTCACACAAGTTGATCTGTCTAGGCTGATACTTTACATGTGCAGAGCTTCATCTGTCTTTAATAACAGATATGTATCTGTTCACAGCAGTCAGTTAAGACAATGCAGGAGTACAATGTCTTTTAGCAGTGACTTTTACTTTGGCTTGTAAAGTGTGAGTGAAATAACTTGAGAATAATATTTTCCCTGAATGTTTTTCTATGCTGTAGGGTCATGGTGTCCTGACCTTTTCCTTGTTATATCAGTATTGTCTTTACACTCTTCTGGACAAAGGTTTTGTCTCTTTTGGTAAAACTACTAAGGACATTTTAAATGCTTGTTTGTGTCTTCAACAGGGCAAGACAGGAGAACTGAACCAACTGTTAAATGAAGTTAGATCAATGCAGGAAAAGGCTGTTACTTTTCAGCAAGAGAGAGACCAAGTAATGGTAGCGCTCAAGCAGAAGCAAATGGAGAGCAGTGCCCTGCAGAGTGAGGTACAAAACCAAATAATTTACAGTTGCAAGAAATAAAAAAGAATAAGAAGTTACATCTGTAATATTTTCTGGATTATATTTAATAACTATCACTTGTAAAAAGCATTTAAAATAATGTGCAGTGTGCTCCAAGGGCCGTGTTTTATGTTTGGTTAAATTATTTTTATGAAATGTGATACAATGTGCAACTGGAGGTGTGTTCTATACAGATGCAGCATTTGCGTGAGAAAGAGCAGCGCCTGAATCAGGAGCTGGAGAGGTTACGTAATCACCTTTTAGAAATGGAGGACTCCTACACGCGAGAAGCTTTAGCTGCAGAGGACAGAGAGGTCAAGCTAAGAAAGAAAGTTTTGGTTTTGGAAGAGAAACTCCTGTCCTCATCTACTGCAGTGGAGAATGCCAGGTAGTCTTTTATCCAGCGGTCACATCGACTGTAAATATCACTGGTGCTGATGGCTTTATTTTACTGAGTTACTGTTCTATAACTTTGTAATAAGTGCTTGAGAAAACAAAAGATGTGAACTTTTGTTACTCTAAGTCAGGAAGGTGATTTGAAACATACTTGGCTACTGTTGAGAACTTAGAGGAGTAATTTGTCCTTTTAGTACCAACTATTGAAATCTCACACCTTTGACAGAGCTTAGAACTAGAAACATCAAAAATCTCTCAAACCATCAATTAAATTGTCTGTAAAAATACAAAAGATGGACTTAAGTTACTTTTCAGTAGGCTTCATTCAGTTTGAGTGAGTCTTAGACATCTCAGTGCACAGATGTGACTGTCAAGCTTTGTGAATTGCTTTTTAGACAAGTACACATCCTTACTTTGTACTTGATATCATAGAAAGTATACACTGCTGTAAGCATTTTCGGTCTTAGTGTACTATATAAAGCAAGGTACACTGGGGTTGTCATGGGTAGCAGAATCAGGGAGGCTAAGGCCAATTGTGGGTTTGGGTTTTTTTATTTATTTGCTGTAATCACATTTTTCAGACAGAACAATGAAAATCCAGATGTTAAAATTACTCAATGCCTATCTTGACTGCTTTGATGTTATTTCATTTAAAGCAGTATTGGTTGTTTTCAGCAAAAGAATTCTTTTTTCATCTTATTACAGTTGTCCAAATGAGGAAGTATTTTAAGTAAAAAAAAGAGTATGTAGCAGCAGTCTTTCTTTTTTTGTTTAAATGCCAAAGACGGATTCTGCTCTTAATGTTATCAACAAAGAGAATTCTGAGTTGAGCGGAATTTGATGTGAAAAGTTGTGGAGAAAGTGGAAGAATTGGGAGAAATTAGTTTAAAAACTTTTCATCAGAATGTTTCTTAATTCTTCATCAAACTTCTCAAATACCTTTCAAGAAACTGCCTATTTCCCACCTGATATGCGTTTTTTAAAAAGACTGGCATAGGGGTAATTCAGGTTCATAAATACTTTTGCACAGTGGAAAATTAAATGGGGCATTCAGTGGTCAGTATGGATCAAGATATCCTGAGACCCTGGAGACTGGCTTTAAAAGTAAAAACTGTTAGAAAGACCTTTTGATTCATATAGTAATTGAATTAGACAATTAGCAAAATACAGATTCTTTTTTAGTAAACATGCTGTTACAATAATGAACAACAAAGACTAGTTTTTTCTTTTTTTTAATGCACTGCTAACAAAAGTAGGGGTTTTTTTAATTAACCATGAGTTATTACCAGGCTTATTTAAAATCTGCTCTTAGGTTGGCTTTTTGGTGTTTTTTTTAAGAAGAATTAGGGGAAAATTGCGTTCATTAAATTTTTTAGCTCAATTTATTAAAAGGTAGGCTATTTTTACTGGTAATTAATTTTGTCTGTGACAGCTTCTGTTATTGTCTTCATAAATAATGTATTTTGCTTTCATTAAGTCATCAAGCTAGTCTGCAAGTTGAATCTTTGCAAGAGCAATTAAACCTGGTTTCCAAGCAGAGAGATGAAACTGTACTGCAGCTCACCATCTCACAGGACCAAGTGAAGCAGTATGCAGTGTCACTGGCCAACCTGCAGATGGTACTAGAGCAATTCCAACAGGGTGAGTTTTGTCAAGTAACAGGCGTTTTTCGATTAGGATAGTTACCTTTTGGTGCTTTTTTAAATATTAGTTACCTGTACCTCCTTTCGTTTTTTGATAGCTTAAATTTCAGAATCTGTTCTCTTTGTAGAAACTTACAAAAACCAGGTCTGGCCCCATGAAAACCGATGGCTCAGTGTCCCATTTATGGAATATGAATTCTACTTCTACCCCATGAAGGCGAGATATAATAATGCTGAGGTTTTGCAGTTGTGTGTCTCAAAGTGTTACATGTTGTGAATCAAGACTTTTTGTTGTTGTTTTGTGTTTTTAACCATCCAGAGGAAAAAGCTATGTATTCAGCAGAGCTGGAGAAACACCAAAAACTGGCTGCAGAGTGGAGGAAAAAAGCAGAAAACTTAGAAGAAAAAGTTGCATCACTGCAGGTGGGCTAAATAATGAAATCAAACTCTGAAGCTAGTTCTTGACTATTTTGGTTTTGACTGCGGTATCAAGTGTTACTGTCTAAGAGTACATCAAGTTATGTAATTATTCTTTCTTCCTTGGAAGAGAGGTGGGCACTAAAAGGTCAGCAAAGTGGCATTTCTCTGCTAACAATCCATTTTCTGAGGATGCTTACAATTCAGTTATTTTAAAGAAGTGGTTGCAGTCTCTGCATCTTTTATGTTTGATCTGTGTTATATTAGCGTAATTGTGATAACAAACTCCCTTGCTTCTCTTCATGTCCCTTTCCTGCCCTCTATTCAGGCAAGTTTAGAAGATGCAAATGCTGCACTGGATGCAGCATCGAGGCTTACTGAGCAACTTGACATCAAAGAGGAGCAGATTGAAGAGCTTAAGAAAGAAGGTAACTTTTTTTTTGCCAATCTCTGCTTAAAACGTTCCAAGCAGCTGAGGAGACAATGTAATATTTCCAGGAACTTGGCAAAATTCATTTTCTATGAGGAAAAGAGTAATTCTGTGCCGCCCTTTGAGGACTTCCTTGTTTATAAAGCAAATTTGAAAAAGTATGTTTACCTCCTGTTAGAGATCTTTCTCAAGAGAAAGTCCCGTAGTAGTTGTTTGGGGTTTTTTTCTCATAATTACAAAAGCCCTTGTTTATCTCTTTAAGTGTCTTGTTAAAAAGTTTATGAAACACCAAATGTCCAAAGTAACTAACTGCTGTGTTTGACATAGACACAGGGAAGTGGTGCGGTAGAGAGAAAGCATGTGCTGTTGATAAGAGATGTAGAGGGAACAGCTCTTGCACAGATGTCAGAATGTCTAAAGAGATTACGTGGAAGATTTCAAACACATCTTTAGATCGTATTTCTAGATCTCATTTCAAATAAGCTCCCTGTTTGCTCGTGTGTAGAAAGATGCCTTTCATATTGTTCTCAGATTAAGTAATCTAATATTTAATGAATGGCATTACTTTGGATTTGATGACAAAACTTGACAAGATGGTAGAGGAATCTGCTAGAAGAAATAGTTTTGAAAAGGAAGAATATTTACAGTGAGGATCATCAAGCATTGGAATAGATTGCCCAGAGATGTGGAGTGTCCATCCATGGAGATACTCAAAACCCAACTGCCCATTGTCCAGTGCAGCCTGTTGTAGATGACCCTGCTTGAGGAGATGGTTTGGACTAGATGATCTAGATGTCCTTTTCAACATAAAAGTTTCTTTGATTTTGTGATTCTGTGAATGTTTTGAGTTGTGATTTTGGTATTTTTTTTCCTCTTTCTGACATCACTGAAACTTGAATTTTTTAAGAGATGCATATCCTTCTCTTTCATAAACACAGCTAGCATTAAAACTGTAGGAAAGCCTAGAAAGGCAGAAGAGCCTTTTATTAAAATCTGATATAATTTCACTGTGTTCTATGTTATGGTCTTATGCTATTTAGTCTAATCAAATGGAAAAAATGAAGGGTATTTTCTATAAAACGTATTTGAATGTGAAACATCAGTAAGATCAGTGTATTCTGTTATGGCCAGGCTTTCACTGAGCACATGGGATAAATCTAAAATCAGAGGAAAACTTGTGATTGGTCTCTGAAGTGGCTTTAAAAAGGGAATTTGAAGAGCAGAGGTTTGCTCAATCTCTGTGGTTACTTGACAGCTCTTACTTTGTGGGATTTTTACCCTGTGTCTGTGGGAAATTTTGGGGCAAATGCCATTGATTAAGGCTTGCTGCGGGAAGACCTGGAACATTATCTCTTCTGGATGCAGTGGTAACTCTTACTCTGAACATATGCAACTGATTATTACTATTAAATTTTAAATTATAATTTGTCTTCCTCTTGAAATAAATAATATTTTCTTAGAGCATGCTTGCTTGTGAGCAGGTAGTTGGTGTGAAAAGTCATTTGAAAGTCTTCACAATTTCAGCAAGAATTCTACAAAAAGACTTTTCCACTACATAATTGAATGTGTACTTGCTGAAATTTAGTTGTGTCTGTGTGCAATTTGGCATCCCAGTGGGCATCATAGGAGAGCTCCCTGAGTTCACATGTTAATTTTGCAGGCTAAAATAAATTTCAAGCTGATACATGAATGTACAAATGAATACTGATTTTTCTTTTTTTTTTTAATTGACTGATCTGTGTATCTCTGTTGTGAATGTCTGTAGCCAAAACTTTTCAAACACCGTGGATTGAAATTAACTTTGATTTAGGTATATATGCCAGTCTCTCTCTGGGGAGCTCTTAATTACTGGTTAATTTTGCTTGCAAACCTTTGCAAGAGAGTTTGAACTTTGAAAGAAAACTGAATCTCAGTATTTTATCAAGTTATGTTGTATTGGCAAGTGATTTACTTGTTAAAAAAATTGAAAAGGGATTGTTGCATAAAGGAAACAGCACTTCAGTGTTGCTGTAGGATAAATCACATTTTTTTTGGAAAAAAAAGACAACTCCATTTTCTCTATTTACAAAAAAAAAGCATGTAATGTCTTATTGAAAATTGGCCAGATACATTCCCAGACACAGTTTTGTTGGCCAAATCTTTTGAAGGATTTCTTTATGGATTTTTTTGGCAGAAGAAGCGATTTTAATGGAAAAGTATAAGAAGTACCAGATGCAGTTTTCTGGATTGCCATAAATGGTTAACAAATTATTGGAGACGGTTGTAAATGTCTGGTTCACAGCAGTCCATGCTGACTTTTGCCTCAAGTCTTTTTTGTTATTCAATCTTTTCATACACACAAAGTATGTGTTTAAGTCCTTTTCTACTGTAAGATCCTATTTTAGAAGGTAATATTCCATTTAAAAATGTTTAATGGTAGTTGCTGTGGGTAGAATGTAGCTGCCCTAAAAAGTTGATCCTCTTTAATATAAAATCTTTTTTGCCAAAAAAAAAAAAATGGGACACAGCAGCAACATTTCATTTAAGTATTAATACATTTGCTTTGAAATTCATCATGTAACTAAAAATTGAAGAGGAAAATTACAAACACCTTGCCTTGTAGAGCAATAATACAGCATGAGATTTACTTTAAAATTGTTTTTTGATGCTGTTTGGTTTGTCTTTTTGTGACATTAGTTGATTAACTTTTTTAATTCTCCTTTACTCTGTGGAGACCCAAAAAATAATGCAACTTCCATGCTCCTACAACTGTTATCATTCTATAATTATATTGCAAATGTTTTCCTTCAAGTATTGACGTCCTATTTAACTACATTTATAAAGTAGCATAATTTTAAGTACGTTGAAACTGTGGATTAATTCTCCTGAGCCTCAACCTGGTGTTTTGAGAGAGACAAGTGCTGAAGTACAGTCACTTTATTGGAAAGGATTTCAGTGCATGGAGATGTGGTTGTTACAGGATATATTGTGTGATATATATAATTTTGCTTGTTTTTTAACTTGTTTTTTAGTAAGGAGCTTAATCCTTATGTTCCTTGAATAAGAACTTTCGCAGCATGACACTAGTTACTTTGTTCTACTTTGTGCTCTCCAAAATTCATATTTGCGAAGTAAAATGTTTATATAAAGATGTATGTGTAGTATTTGAACAGGACTTAAGTTGTATCCATTTCACAGCTTAGCTCTTTGATGTCTATGTACAAAAGGTCTGTGCTGGTTTTCATGGAGTTACTGGTGTTGATTGAGAACCATGTTGTGTCAGCATAGCTGTGGCATGCATTTATTAGAGATTGAAAGTCGTGGAAACTAGAGTGGAATGTTTTTCATGTATCCCAGATGATTTGAAGGGTAGAAAAATGTATGAAAGTCACTTTTCTTACAAAGTTGTTGAGGCCTTTTAGAAATTAATTACAGGATACAAAAAATGTGTATCTTTTGCAGGTTTTGTTTTGTTTTTGTTTAAATGAAGCACTCTTAATTAATATGAGCCCAAGAAGCGTTAAAATGGTAGGAAAATTGAGCTGATTGGCAGTTTTTCCAGGGGATTTGAAGATAAGCATTCAAGCTTATAGGGGCAAAGGAGAAAAAGTTTATTCTTTCTGCTTATGTAACTGCATGGTAGAGTTGGTTTATCCCAGTGTGCTGTCTCAAGAGCTTGCATCTGTTAACAGGAGTCGGAAAGCTCTTAAAGGAAGAAACCCACAACGAGTTACTGATGTTGCTCTGCTAGCTAGTAGTTCTCTGGGGAGACTGGAGATCTCCTTAGTACTTCAAGGCTCTAGCAACCTGGTGGCAGAGTATGCAGAAAAGCTGGGTGTAGGAAATACTTGAGGTTAAGTACTGAGATCAAAGGCCAACATGCAGTTTGGTCAGATTATGAAAAAGATTGCCACCACAGGACTGTAGACCTTGATCAAGAGTTTTTTTCCAGTTCTGCATTATCTAGGTGGAAAAGTTCATCAGACCTTCTGCAGTTGGTTTATTTTCTATGTTTTTATTTTTTTTTCACAGTTTCCTTGCTGAGATTTTAGCTTATGATTTCAATAATAATCACTTGTTGACAGTCTTCTATAAAAAAAACCACACTTTTTTTTAAATAAGCACCCTAACAATATTAACGTATTTTTGTTTTAAATATGTGTCTTACTAATAAGTTCTGCAACAAAGTTTCAATTTTTATTTGCTGTGACATAACATTTTACAGGTGAGATCAGAAGAGAAATGTTAGAAGATGTACAAAATAAACTAATGAATCTTATGAACAGCACAGAAGGAAAAGTTGACAAGTGAGTCTTTAATAAAAAAGTTTTTATTCCTCAAAATGTGCAGATATGTTACTAACACAGTTGCAGGAGTAGTGCGTAATTGGACTTTTGTATGGGATCTTGTAATTTTACTTCGATTATTTTGACACTTGTCAATTGCTTGGTAGTTGTAAATAGTAATTCTGATTATTAAAAACAATGTGTATGTAAATTTGGATTACTGATGTGTTTCTTAAGTGGAAGTGCACTTCAATAGCCTGAGCTCTGCTAGCGGAGATAACATGCATTAATTAAGAACTTTTATAATGTCTAAAGTGTTAACTTTTGATGTAGCTAGCATCAGCCGGGTGTTGTGTAAATCTCTTTCTTTTTTTCTTCTCTTTACTGTTAGAACTGAAAAGGGGATAGCAGCTGGGTTCCCCTGTGCCTGCCTTGATTTGGAACTGCACATAATTGTCTGTTTAAATGCTCTCTTGAGTCAAAAGTACTTGCATCAAAACTTGCTCATGTACAATTCGGTTTCACCTTACTGCATGCAATATTCCTAATTTATCCAAATTTACACTTACTGTATAAGAAATATTATAACTTGTAGGGGAAGGAGATTGGTGATGTAGCCTTTTAGTTCCTTTTATTAGATTTGTTGATTTGGATTATTATAAATTAGGCAAGGGTAAGAGGAGTGAACAATATTACAGTATCAACTCTTAAGTAAGAGGAGATTGAATAACCAGGTTCCTTTGTTCTGCAGGGTCCTGATGAGAAATCTCTTTGTTGGACATTTTCACACTCCAAAAAATAAACGCCCTGAAGTGTTAAGGTTAATGGGAAGTATCTTGGGAATAAAAAAGGAAGAACTCGATCAGGTAATACTTTGCAGAACACTTAGACTTCCTTTTTCATTTCTGCTGTCCTTATCTGAGAACAGAATGACTTGATGCTAATCTAAATGTGATGGTCTCTGCACTTCTTCTGGGGAAGGTGCATGTTTTGTTCTCTCAATGTAAATTCATTTTTTTATGTGAGACATGCTGATCTTAATGGAACCTTTCGATAACATTTTAATAGAATGGATCTCATTTTGCTAAGGAGTGCTAATGCAGAAACGAAGGTATTTAAATTTATGCTGTTGTCTATAATAATGGTAATGTGTCAGTTACAGATGCACCACTAGGTATTGTGAGGAGTGTGGGGCTAATATTTTTAAATAAAAAGCCAGGGTTTTAGAGTGCCAGTCTTTGGTAGACAGAGAATAAGACTTTAACAGTAATTAAATTTTTTATCTGTAAGTTTCCCAGATAATAAAAATGAGCATGATGTTGCAGTTTTTTATCTGCTGTTTTATTTTTGGTTTCCTAACTTTTTTTTTTTAATACTTTCTAGTTATTATCTGAAGACCAAAGAGGAGTTACAAGATGGGTGACTGGCTGGCTTGGTGGAGGAGCTGGGTCAAAGAGTGTCCCTAATACACCTTTGAGGCCAACTCATCAGAACATTTTTAATAGTGTAAGAATTAATAGTGTGTTCTCCATGTTCGAGTGGAAAAAAACAGGGCTGTTGCATAATAATGCTGATGTTTGGTTCATCAGTATATTGAGCTTCATTTAGTAATGCTACTGTATCTTGTATTATTTATGTTGTGCAACTACTTTGGCATTTTTTTTCCTGCACTAAAAATATGTAGGCATTAATGAAAACTATACAATATTAAGTATGGGGCTAATACAGAAATCTAGTTAGTGTTCCACTGGTTCCTGGGATCACTGACTGCTTTCATTATGGACTTTTTTCTTGCAAACTGACAGACCAGAGGTTAAATACATGTGGGAGTCAGTACTCAATAGTATACAATATCTTGACATGTCCTTTAAATTTCATTTGTAAAGCTTCTCTTAGCTGCTGCAGGTAGTACTCTTTACATATAGCATATAAAGCTGATGTTTTAAGCTTTCAAATACTTTAAAGCACAAGTTGTCACAGCATGGTCCATGGGAGCAGTAACCCATAGAACTTCACATTTTGCAGGCCAGTGAATAATACAGTCAAGGACAAAGCACTGAGGGATTGGGCTTTTTGAATTAACTTTGGGTTTTTTGCTCATTGTGCTAGAGAAGTACATTGAGAATTGATTCTTCTAAAATATTTGAAAGGTAGGAATTGTTTTTTGCCTACTAAATTAATGCAGGCACTTAGGCCTCCAGAGGATTGTGGTCTGATTAACTACAGATGTAAAAGAGGAAAATTAATGTTTTTGAATGTATAGCGTAGGCTTAACTAAGCAAAATTTTATCTTGTGATGCTACTGACACCATAATCATTCTGTGCTTCCTAAATTCAAGACTTTTTGTCAAATAAAGCAAGCAGTGGGTTTTAAGAGAAATGATGTAAGTTTTATGTGTTTCTGGAGGAGTGATTTGCTTGAGCATGGACACAGGAAACACTGTGATGTCAGTAGCAGCATGAGGTTATTGAAACAGTTGGCTTAAGTCAATAATGGAACCGTGGTGGAAGTATGTGTGTTGTCTTTAGAGTTTGTCGATTTCTTATAAATACCACTTACTAAAACAACAAAAAAAAAGTGTTTTGAAAATAAATTTTGTTGTGGCTCACTAAGGGCTACTTAATATTAAGGACTTGGTACTGAATACCAGTACAAAATTCTTTAGAGGCTGTTTGGAGGCTACTGACAGCTTTTAGTTTTATGTATTTTTAACTTGTATGTTTTTCAGTTGAGTGTCAGTAAAATGCAATAACTAATAGCCTTTTATAGTCTTTTTCAGAATTGTTTGTGAAATTCCTTGAAACAGAATCTTGCCCAAGCCTTCCTCCACCCAAGCTCTCTGTTCATGATATGACACCTTTAGGAGCAGCAGGAACTGGTAAAACCAGCAGTACTCCGTCTAGCAGTCAAATGCAAGGTAACATTTGAAGAAAAATTTGAATCTTTACACACAACATAAATAACTAAAGGTAGAATTTTCAAGTGGGTTTCAGTGATTGTATGCTTCCTCGCTTGTGAACTATGAATTTGATTTCTTGCCCCTTCCCCCTCCCCTCCTCTTCTCTCTTTTATTTTCCTCTTCCGCCACCCTCCTTCCCACTGCTTCTATACCCTGCTTCCTGAAATCGCAATACAGAATATCAGAGGGACCAAATTCCCTTTGATTCAGAAAGGCTTTAACAGCACCTGTTGGTTGCTGTGCAAACAACTCCATATGATATATCAGTCAACCCATTTGTGATTTTCAGCATCCCTGTTGATCAGTCTGGGTTTCACTGACTGAATAATGCAAGTAATACCAATGTTGTAGTGCCTCTCTGATATACAGAAACTACTTGCTCAGAGAGGACTGAAATAAAATCAGTTATATATATGGCCTCATTTGAAGTCTCTATAAGCTGTGCATGAGAGTGAACTTTTTTTAAGGCAGGGAACAACTGTGCTTATATTATGCATGTTGAAATTAGTGCACTTTCTGTCTCAGTCATGTTAAGATGTGAATCTTCAGTTTAACTGATCCAGTTTGTACTTCATTTTTACATGTATTTAAGACTTCACATTAATACAGTCCTGATTTGTAGAATCTTGTTTTGATTGGAACTTTCAACTGTAAACTAAAAAAAACCCACCCCCCCAAAAAACCCACCAACACAAAAATCTGTGTATTGTATAGATCTACAGAGAGATGTTTATGCTAAAAAAACCTCTTTCAGTTTACCTAAAGTATCTGGGTTTTGAAAATTAGTCATGTCTATGGTGAAATACCAATTTATCTCTGAATGCATTATTTAGGTTTATGTAAAAAATTAGTTTTCTTTTTATTCTTCTTCCTTGTAGTATAACAGTAGCATAATAGGTAAAGTGTCTATTTTACTTGGCAAAAAAATCCAATTTCCTTGTCTGGAAGAACTAAATTCCAGGTTCCTTTTATCCACTCAGGAGCCACAATGCTGACTGTAAAACTAGACACCCATTATATGCATCTCCTTAATTGTTTGGTGCTTTAAGTGTTTTGTTTCTAGGAATAAACCGCATGGTAGCAGTTTTTAAGCACTGGACACATACAGAAATGCACTTATGAGAATTAGGATGTTTACATGATGAAAGACTTTTTTTAAAAAAGAAACCCACTCTGACTAAAATCATCTGTCCAAACAGTTACTATGATATAGGAATGTCAGTTTAGTTTCTGCTTTACATCTGGTGTAGGAACCTTAAGAACAGGTGACTTCTGGAGCTGAGTGGGGGAAGATGAGGAAAGGCAAGTCAATTAGTAGATTAAAAAAAAAATTATTAATACTTTTCTCTATTTAAACTAAAATTTTGTTAAAATTTGACTGTTGAGTGAACATTAAGTTTTGTGTCAAAACTAATTTGTGACAGGCTGTTCATGATGTTTATTTACAAGGGTTTTCTTGGGGCTGACCCTGGAGAAGTTGTAACTGGTGACCTGAGGTGTAGATGTAAGAATTCTTCAGCAAAAGAAGCGGTGGCAGATGTCAAGATAACAGAAGATAGATGGGATGAAAGTCTTTGAGAGTGTGTACAGTCTATCGCAAGAAGACAGGGGTTTCATATTGCAAAACTAATAGGCAGTTTTATAACTTGTTTGTGAACAAATGCTGTAAAATTGGGTAGATTTATGAATGCTTGCTAACAAAGGGGGAGGTGTTGTTGGGTTTTTTCTTTTTTTACATTTCAGATTCTGCAGTCTTGGGAACGAGCAGGAGACCAGATACAAATCCATTTCTAGCACCTCGATCTGCAGCAGTGCCTCTCATAACACCTGCAAGTAGTTCTGGACATCTGCTTATGAAACCTATTTCTGATGCATTGCCTACTTTTACACCGCTGCCAGTGTCCCCTGATGCCAGTGCTGGTGCTGTACTGAAAGACCTCCTAAAACAATAAATGATCTTGTATCAATACAATGATAGTAGCACTTGAAGGAAAATGAGAACACTATGCTGTGTATAATTCACCACAATGAGGCCTTCTGTAAAAAGTCATGTACTTGTTTTGCAATTGTATCTTGCTTTTCTTTTCATTACAAACTAACCAGTGCTTTGGAAATTATAATGGTGGGGAGAGTAATTGCCTTCTTTATTGCAGGCATTCTTTTTGGGTGTGGGTTGAATCTTAAACTGAGGAGAAAAAAAAATCTATCTTGTTGCTAGTTTGTCATTAGACAGAAGGATTTTTAAACCTGAGTTATACGCCAAGCTTTTTCAGTTATGTATAGACAGCATTAACTCTTTGGTGTTGAGATCCATTTTTCCATTAAAACAATCTTCCATTGGCCCTGGGCCTTCAAGAACTAGAAAAAAAAATCTCCAGCCAAAATTTATTTGAGGTGTTCAATTAATGACAAAAGCTTCAAAGAGTAAGACAGTGAGTATATGGGAGTGTCACTATTGAGCAGCTGCAGTCTTCCCACACACAATTTATGACATTTACAATGTACACTAGGATATATATATCTTATTTAAAGTATTGGTCACATTTGAGGGCAATTTGAGGCATGCTAATCTCTTTTTGCAAAATGATTTGATTGCCTCTTGCCTACCTCTCGTCCTGCCCCCAGAGTCACAGCTGATTTCAGCAGTCAAGCCCATGAGCACCAGGGAGTTACTGTGGAAGAGAGTGCTTCGTTTTCTAGAGGTGTCCATGTGGTGAAGAGTAGGTAATTTAGCAAAAGATAGGTTCACATATATAAGGATGCTGTACTCTATTAGTATAAAATGTATATTTGAGAGACTTTTTATCTTGCAAGATTTTGTAGATCCAAATGCAGGTTTAAAGCTTGAACGCATGTATAGAATTTAAAGGGAAGAAGATGCTTATGTATCTCAAATTTGTAAATAGGTCTTTGTAAGACCAAGATCCAAGTCAATTTTTCTGTAAATTTTGCTGTGATAACTTGTACACTTTGGCAGGTGAAGAATGAGGTTCCACTCTAAAAGATAAAAATCATCTTCGTAGTGAACCTGAGATAAAACATCTTCAGTTTAAAATGTGCAATTTCTAAATATTTTTATATTCCATTACTTGTTTAGTCAGTGTTAAGATAACTGTTGTGCAAGTTCTATATTAGAACTGTCAACCTTTACTTCTCATTTTCATTATCATGGATTGAATTGTTGTAAGAGTTATATTTAAATAAAATTAATTACTGATACTTGTACAGAATCAACCAAAACAATGCAAGAAATCTTTGCATTTATTTATGTAGAGGTCAAGTAGTGAAATTCTTTTGTTGCCTTGAAATCTAGCAGAATTTTTTTAATTATTGCATTTACCTTAAGAAATGCTTGTGTCCCTTTTCTCCGATATATTAATGTTTCATGGAAGACATGTAAATTTGGAAGTCGATTGACCAAATTGAATTTTTATTTAAAATATTTTACTCCGAGGTAATTTATTCAGCAGTTTGATTTCTGAAAGGATAGCAGCCACACATAGTATACCAAAGGAAATGCTATTTTATATAATAAATGCAATGAGAATTTGAAATTACCTCAGCTGCCAACAATTCAGTTTGGTACTTCAAAAATATACATCTCTGTTTAAACTGGACTGGAATAGGTACCTTGTTTTTCTTTAACAAATATAAAGAAAGCTGAAATCAGATGGCTTCTGTGCAGTCTCTTTTGGTTTTGTAGTCATATCTATTTAAGGATATATAGCTGCCTCAGAATAAAATTGCCTTTTGGTGAGCCAAAGCAGAAGGAAGTGTTTGTTTTTTAAAATTTATCTGACTTACATATTACAAATTACAAAAGGACTCGTGGAGCTCACTATCATCTGGATATACTCACTGAGCAGATCTTAACTTTTTAATGAAAATTTTTTCTTTAATTGCAAAAAAATTAATTTGTACATATTTCTCTTCCAGGAAGCTTTGTAAATGCCAGTAAATAAAGCATGGTAAGGGTATTTGTTTCTGCATGCTATAAATCATCTCCATTCATATAGTAAGCTGTGAGTTTGGGAGGGGAAATCTAAAACAGAGCAAAGGTGTTGAAGAACTTCAGAGTTCCTCATTAAACTACTTCAGAGTAGTTAAAATCCTCTACAGAAGAGGCTTCAGTTCTTAAGTCCTCGGAGCTCCGTTAAACTATGGAGAAAATCCTTATGGCTGAGAGGTTTCTGTTCTAGGGCTTATTTCACAACTACGTTGGTGGGGGTTGTTCTTTGTTAGAAATCAAATGTGCTCTGTGTTCCAGGCAGTACTTTCCCACTGAAAACTGTAGAACAACTTCATTGCCTTGTTTCTCTCATCTTTCTTCAACTGTTTCACAAACTATTATAAACCTTCATGATTTGTTTTGTTGGAAGATTAGCAGATATATTTTTTCCTCTAATTTTTCTTCTGTGTTTACTTTGTGATTGATAACCGTTTCATATGTATTTGTCTTACCAGTTTCCCACATGTAAGTGTGTGACTCATGTAATCTGTCCTGTTAATTGTGTGGGTCTTTCACACAGCAGTGGGAGGGAAGGAAATTCTCTGTGGAATTTATGAGCGGGTGCAGGAGCTGAAAATTTTTGTTCTTCATTTAACTTAATTGTCCTCTTCAGCCTTGCTTTTTCAAGGAAAAAAGTGTGATCCTCCTAGTTTCAGTCTAACAAGCTGTCAGTATAGTAAGGAATAAATTTAGCGAACTTCATATGAGGGGGAAAAACAAGGGTTAGGATTCTCTGCTCTCCTCTTTAGACTCTCTTCGCTGTTCTTTGCACAGAATGCAGGATGAGCAAAGAGAAAGAAGTAACTGGCTGATCTAATTGTTACTGTAAAAGAATGCACAGCTTTTTTTAAAAAGAAACAGTTACAGCTGTATATTTGTCAGATAATAGTGACCAGTGTAGTATGATTATATTTTTTTTTACCAAATGTCAGTTCCTAGCCTGCGTTTTATTATTACTTCTTATTAATGTTCTTGACCCATTTTGCATCAGTAGTTACTAATAAGGCAGGCTACCTGGAACATACGCAGCAGTGACTGATAAAGCAGAAGAGACAGAACTGGAAAATAGTTGCCTTGTAGGTATTTCACATTATGAAATACCTCATGCAAGCTTTGCAGTTTTAAGTCTTGATGTCTCTCACTGCCAGTTTTGATGATTTTCTCGCCCCATTATATAAAAATTCAGTAATAATTTTCTCAGTTTAATCAGACATACTTGTAAACTTGATGTCAGACCCACAGCTAATTAATATTATTGCAAATATCCACAGTAACACCAAAAATATTTCCCAGGCCTCTTCAGCAGATTGAAACTCCCATTTCAGGGGTAGATTTAACTAGAATAAAACATCTGCTTAATAAGGAGAGACATTATTATACTGTTGTAATAGCAGAGATAACTTCCTAAGTTCTTTCAAACAGAGAGAAGCCTTTGATTTATCTAGATCAAAGTAATCTTTGTGTCAATATACTTTTGTCAACATTTAAAATAAAAACGTAAAATATATCTATATATACATACATGGCAGTGGCAGCAGTAAGGCTCAAGGAATTAAAATGATTAAATTTAGTAGTTTGTTGCCTTCAGTAGTGGTCTTTCAGGTGGAAAGCTTCTAATTGGCTTTCTTAGAAAATAATACATAAGAATTAACAGCCTACAATTTTTGTTCTATTATGTGGTGACATTATATACTGCTGAATTTATTTGCGTCCCCACAAAGCTTAAATATGAAATAATTTTCAATAAAAGATACAGGAATAGACAGCTGCTGGCATTTTATTTAAAGGAAAACATAATTTGTATGTGGCGTGTTGTTACAGTGGCAGCAACACTGGCTTTTTGACTGTTGTGTTTGTCTCAAGCTTGTAGAAGGGTACAGCATTATAAATTTCAGTATCTGAAATCACGACCTATTTCTCTGAAATACGTTTTGTAGCAAGTTGTCATTAAAGCATGTTATCAGCATAAATGTGCCTGTTGTTTGCTGGTTGTGTTAGATGTGTTAAAAGGCAAATTCAGACAAATTCATTCCAAATTCAGAGTTCAGCCATGCTGCTAAAACTCTCAGACATTTTTTTCCAAACAGAAGAAAGTTGTATCAAGTAATTAAAGGCTTATTTGTCTTGTAGGAATTAACAATTGGGAGGTAAATAATTTTTTCCATACATAAAAAGGGGCATTTATCATTCAGTAAGTGCCCATATTAAGTAATTTGGGGTCATTCTGTGCCTTCTTGTTGAGCTTGTGGTGTTGGTGATTAAATCTTTAATTTCTTTTTAAATGTGCACAGATGTTGTACATCACCCTTGAGCACTGATAGTGAATCTTTCTCTACGCTTGTGTTCAGATAACCATTAAGCAGCTTCTCACAGATCAGATTTTGAAATTAGTATTGCTTGCACTCAAGTTTCTTGCAGTCTCTGCCGAACTGCCTCTGAAAAAGTTAACTTTTCTTAATCTGTGATGGCCAGCTAAAAATATTACTGTGAATATCCACAGTAACACCAAAAACATTTCCCAGGCCTCTTTAAGCAAACTGAAAACACCTCTTTTTCTCTGTTTGTACCCATTTTGGTTTGAATTCTTTCATGCCTTGAGTTGTTAAATGTAGTAGCATGATCCCAGAAGACATGGTTTTGAAGGAAGTGAGAATAAATTAATCTGATAAATGTAATACATTTGCAGATTTGATATTGATTACCCTGACAAATTCAAAACCATTCATTATACTCACAATGAGATGAAAAAATAATTTGTATTTTAAAGATAGTGTCTGTTGGTAGGGATTGGAGCTTTGCCACGTTTGAAAATAGGTCAAACTCAACATCTTCTCAAGCTTGCTTTGCTGGATACACAAATGAAGAAATTTTGCAGCTAGGGTTATGCTTTCAAGGCCACTGAGCTACATGCAAATGTCAGTTGCTGAGCCCTAGAAATGCCTACTGGAGAGGATCCAGTGGGCTTCTCAACAGCCTTGGCCATATGCCTCAGGCTTTGAGACGACCGTCCTTGTTACCAAAAAAGCGGTGTTGCAGTTCAGTCTCGGTACTTCATGTGGCTGCTGAATTTGTTAGCAGCAGAGAGTTTTGCCTGGGTACCAGCTGGGAACTGCAGTGAAAGCATTTGTATGCAGAGTTTGACAGGGAATAGATCAGAAAACATGTTTTCACTATTGCTCAGTCTCGTTTTCAGTGATTGGAATTAACCATTTGTTTTAATGACAGAACAGTTTAAGAAGTATTAGTCTGATGAATGGAAAAAGATGATAATATTTGAGTTACCATGAACTATTATTAGATGGTTTTGTCAATGATTGGCAGAATGGAATTTAGAAGCCCTGACAAAGTGGGCTTTCAAGAAGCACTGACAGACTGCAGATCAGTGGTATCAGGGAAATAAACTACTAACTAAAGTGAGCAAGTCTGACCCTTGCTGTATGAACAGCCTAGAATATTCTTCTGTTTTCCTTAGAGGTAGGCTTCCTTTATGCTGTCTGGCTACTGCTTTGAGTATCAACCAGTGTCATCAAGGTAAGAGGAATCTGAGGGCCAACCCTAAGGTTTTAATTTGTAACATCTGCCTATGTTTCGCCCTAGTGAATTTCAAGATAGATTGAATTGCATGATGGCCAGGTTTGGGGCACAGACCAGAGTTTTTACAGATTTGGGGCAGCTTAGAGCTATTTCTTCTATGCCTTTATGAAACGATTATCCATCACTGTAGCACAGCCACTTTGTATCTGTTGTTTGCTGATGGAATACTTAATAGCCCAAGGGGTCAGGGGAAAAAACACAGGTAGCATAGTCAAAAGTATGGGTGTTTTATCATTTGGCAGCCTTCTGCAAAGGCTGTTCCATCAGGTGAGCAAAGTTGAATTAGTAAAAGCAGACCAGTGGCAGCTGCTGACTCCCAAGAATGGGAAACACTGCTGAACACTGCCCTCCAGAAACAAGAGTTATAATGCTTCAAATCCAGACTTTTGTTAGGGAGTTGGGAGCTAAGGACATGCTAAGGTTTTGAGAATCTGACCTTTCGATGCTGCCAGGAGAAACAGAATCCCATGGTAAATTCAGCAAAACAACTGGTTTTATGCAACAAAATAAAAGTACCCTGATTTATACAAATTAGTTACCCTCAATCCATGTGGTTCCTGAACCGTAGGTAGGGTATTATCAATAAAAATATATTTAGCCTAAGCAACAAAGTGGCAACTGCATGTAAATAGTGCAACAGTAAGAGGCAGTAGCGGTTTTGAGCAAGTAAAGGTAGTTGGATAAGAGTATTAATTCCAAAACGGGAATGTGTACGAAAGATGAAAGCTGAAAATATTATTTCTCAGGAGGAGAGGTAGCAAGCATGAGTGTTATCCTGAAAAGAGGTGTCTGAGAAATAGCATATAGGAAGGGAAGGATTCGGCAGTCAGCTAGTCATGGGGGGGAGCCAACCACGTGCAATGTTGTTTGTAAAACTGACCTTTATGTAAAAATGCTTCCCCATCTCCTGCAGCAGTTTTCTTCATTGTTATAAGGTATTCAAATACTTGAGTGATGCTTTTGTTTGTAATAAGAGTGTTTTCAGCATTACAAGCAAATGTGAGTTGATTGTGGTTCATACATATGTTTTGGTTTACATGCCATACCATGGATCCAACACTAAATTGTACAAGGGGTAAAAATATAATAAAGTGTCTTGAAAGGTAGAGTGGAACACTGAAAAATAGTCCTCCAAACTGAAACATTTTCTGGAAATAGAACTGGAAAATATTTAGACTGCACTTTGCTCTGCGTGCTCGATTAGTGGGTGCCAATAAAAATGAAGGCAAACAGAAGACTGCCTTATTTTTGACAATAGGAGCAGGAACAGATGTGTTTAACAGTTTTCAGCTAACTTAGAAAAGGCTTATTATGAAACTACAAAAAATTGAGTACAAGATTCTCAAGAAAACCAATGAGTCATAACTAGACTTGCCAGATCTGTCTGGACTCAAACCCAGATTCTGAATAGCCTGCTGTATGCAGAGTACTTAGGATCAAGGACCTGCAGAGTGCTACCTGCAGGTGGTAGTACCTATGTCTTTACTGGGCTCTTCACAGACAACACCTATGGTGTGCTGCCCAGAACCTGTCTATTTGGACTGGGGATTCAAGGACCCCTCAACAATCTGGCTGTGATGATCTCCTGAACTCAATCAACAGTTCCAACTTCCTTGTACTGGTACCATTAATAATCAGATGCTTTGCAGGCAATCTGAAGCCAAGAGTGCGCTGGCCAAATGTGACTAGTGACCTAGTGACACAAAAGAAAGGATTTCCATCAGAAATAAAAGGTTAAATTAAATGTGTACGCTGTCACAGTGACGTGGTCTTGACTTTGTGATTGACATTTGACGCACCTATGACTGCTGCTATAAAAACAGTACTGAGGAGAGGAGATGAGCTTGGGGCTGAGAAGTTACACTTCAAAAAGCAGTTTGACTTACCTTGGGTCTTTCCTTCTTTTCCCTCTCCCTGGTCTTCTAAAGGTATCTCAACAGACCTCCTAGTGGCATGTTCCAGAGCCAAGACCTATGGGAGCCTTAGCTGCTAACTCGGCCTCAGTGACCATTCCATGGTCCCTTTCTTGGGCTGCCAAGGGTGGCTACAAAGAAAGTATATTAAATCTTCAATTTCAAAAGAAACAACAACTATTATACCTAAATCCCCAGGTTTTTGCTGGGTTGAAACCATTTTCAGTTTCACCACGTAACAGAGTAAATGTAAAAATAAATCTATATGCCATGGAACAGAACTTTTTTTTTCTGCAATATGCAGTTGTTAAAGATAATCTCCAAGGAAATACATGCCCAAAAGATCAACAGTGTCTCCTGTGCTGTGCTACTGGTTTGCCTGATACGGTGGATTTACTGTTCTGTATTTTATTAAGCATTATATTGAAACCTGTTAATACAGTATTTTACTTGGTACCTTCTGGTCTTCTAATACTAAGGCAGTCTTATGAGAGGTCACATGATAAATAATTCAGCTGTTACATACTTTCACATTTAATTCAGTAACAACGCTTATTTTCTAAATGTCAAGGGGGTTCTGATGAATTGTTACTCTTCATTTTATTAATTTGTTCTTCAACCTCTTCTGCTGATTATTCCATTTTACACAGATCCTCCCAAGCACTATTAATTTGGTGCTACTTTGGTGGTGGTGGTTTTACTTCTTGGGGCTTTTTTTAATTCCACTGTGGGAACTTCTTGAAGCTTCTCTAACAGATGCAGATGATGAAAGATCACTTAACTTTCTACTGTGATTTTATCTTTTATCAGCACTACTTTTATACCTTGTTCATCTGTTGGCTTTGCAAACTATTTGGCAGTTTTCCTGCTGTTGGTGTGTCTGGAAAAGAATTTATTACTAACTTTTATGCCTCTTATGATTTGTTTCTCAAATTTTCTTGGACTGTTTATCTGTTTTTTACATTTAACCTGTCAGTGATTTTGTTCCTTTCTGTTCTTTTTATCTGGCAAAATAGGGAGTGATTGCTTTATCAGGCCCCAGCTATGGGCTCTGCTAGCAGTACAGGCACCTCTGTTGGGAGAATGATTCAGTTCCACCAATTTTTCACATGGCTGCTTGAGGTTCTGGTACCCTTGCAGCACCTGAACGGGCCTGGAGCCCCTGGGAACAACCAAGCAGGGGAAACTCCTGGTACTGCTGAGCTCCGTGTGCAGCTACAACCAGTGCAAGTCAAAGCAAAAGCCAACAGATTTTTAAAAAAATAAACAAACTTGTGCTGTAAACTGCGTCCTTTTGCAAGAGTTTGCAAGCACTGCAGTGCACATACAGCAGAGTTGGCAATCTGAAGTTGCATCCCCAGCTCAGTGGACTTGGCACCCGTAGCATTCTGAATTGTTCCTTATAGCATCCCTCAGTGCTGAAGAGCAGTAAATAATGAGTTTGAAAACAAATAGATAACACTTACTATTTTTATCACCATGCTTCATAGCCAATTTATTTCCAAACAGCATGATTAACTTATAAATCCCCAGAAGCAAACAGGTAAATTGTGAAATGGTGTAATACCTGCTACAGGAACAAGTAAATTAGGTGTAGTAGTTTTTAAATGGAATAGAAGTTCAAAAATGTCTTCTGGGGTCAGGAAAGCAGTTGTGTAAGTACAAACCAGTCAAAATTATCCCTCTCCTCATACAGAAACTTTCTTTCACTGCTATATTTGCCTAACATAATCCTGGGAATCATAAGATAAGGGAAAGATCCAAAAGATTTGCTAATTGTTTTATTGGAAAAAGAAACCAGATATGTACATCTGTAAGAGTGAAACATGTTTAAAAAGGCAATATCTTCCACTACTTGGAAAGAGAAGCTCTGGAAGAGAGGACCAATGTCAAATATTTTCCTACTCTGGATTCATTAGCAGGGTTCTGGCAGGTGCCCTGTCAAAAGTAGTGCACACACTTGTGAGTATTCAACATCACCGTTGAGACATGATCTTTCCACAAGCTTGTTTGGGTTTGTTTAGAACCTGAAGTGTTTTAATGGAAAATGCAGAATATGCTCACTGTTACATAGGGCAATCTTTTGCTCTGAATGGAAACAAAGTGAATTGCCTAAGCAGACTAAAATAAATATATATATAAAAAAAAAAGAGGAGAAAAGATGCTCAACTAAACTGGGCAGGGAAGAGGAACCCACCCAAAATGCAGGCTCCATGTAATGGAGAAGAGGTACCTCAGAGAAGAGCGAGCACAGGTGAAGCTGATGCTTTACTAGCAGACACGCCCCAGCAGACAGGAGACACTGCCAGTTTGGAAGGGTGAACTACTGTTTCCAGTCAGCTGCTTTCAACATACGACCTGATGCTGTTGTGGCAGCTGTGCCTGGTTTGTATGGAGTGGTGCACAACCTACTAAAGAACATGAGAAAATGTAAAAGACACGGAAATCTTAAGGCATTTAATGAGTCCTGAATATTTCTAAGGGAGGTTTTAGTACATACTTCTAACTGTCTGTTCATAATTGGAGACCAACGGTTTATGTATCTCAGGCACTTGCAAAGGCTGAATGTTGGCTCCCTCAAATAGCAAAACAGACTTTACTCTTGGTCCAGAAGTGTTAAGAATTTTATGTCTTCATTTATGAAAGGTCATCCTTAGCTGAAACTCACCATAAAGGATTTACACTTATTATTAAAAGGGGCTGGTAAACACCTTGTCACAAGATTAAAGAGCATTGTTTTCAACCCCACTGTCTAGACTGACAAAAATGCAGAGGAGAATAAACTGTAGCCTAGCTTATGTACATGTCAGTCTTATAATATAAGCACAAACAAACTAAAGTATCTGTCTAGTTTCAGGCAAAATGTGAATTGCAGTTTCCAGAGCTATGCTCAAGGGTAATATTCAACAGAAAAAAAAAGTAAAAGTATTAACAGTGGCTGGGGCATCCTGTTATCAAACACTCACAGCAGCTCAAGGGGGCGGTGTGAGTGCTCGAGGATGTCTTTTTCTCTAGATACAGGTTGATGTTCTATACGCTTTTTACAGCAAAATAGTTTTAAAAGCATAAATGCCAATCATTTAAGGATTGAAAAATCAAGAAGAATGTTGTATAGTACTGCAAATTAAAAGTAGTACAAAGGGACTTGTGGAGAATGGTTGCACCAAAAATGCTGTGAGAGATTCTGTCGTTTTCCTGGGAAAGCTTTTTTGTTTGCTTGCTTGTCTTACTTTTGTTGGAGGGGAAAAAAAAAACCCAAACAACTCTGAACCATCCGGAAACATTCTTCCAAGTATATTACTCTTTTTTGCCTCAGGTGACTTTCCTAGACCTTCCTAGAAACACTGCAGCTAAATAGGTGGTCATGAACATCAAACTGGATCTCACTAAAGGTGGTATCCCTGAAATAGTTTTGTCTTAGAGCAGATGCAGTTCATTTGGCATAAGCTAAGCTGTTTGAATTTCATATATACCTGCTACATCCTATAATTCCTCATTTAATGGCATAATTAATATGTTTTCAAAGCAGTAAAGTGGAGTCAGATGCTATTTCATGTTTAGCATTGTTACATTTCGGAACGGATCCAGTGGTGCCTGGGTTTTCCACCGATAAGTTTTTTCCTCAAATAAATGTTACTGTTAGAAACCAGTATCAGAATGACCACAGATCCGTAAATACAGTAACATCTCTAAGATATAGAATTAGATAAAGTAAACCAAAACCTTTATATTATGTGGTCCTCTGGTGGGGCACTCTGAGAACATCTGTTACAACATTCAAGGGCACTCTGCTCATTGTTCTTGGGAAGCAGAGATATCGTCAGCAATATTGACATCCCAAAGGAACACGTGCTTCTAACAGATGGATAACATCCCCATACAGGAGGGAAGGAAGGGATGCTCTGTGGCTCTTTTTACTGTGGATATCTCACATAGGTGGTAACTGTACCATGTTGAGGCAACTGAGCCCAAAGAGACAGCAGCACAAGAGGAACTGTAACACTTCCTCATTCATACGAACAGTAGTGTGAGGTGCAGATTAGCACAACTTGACATCTCAGAAATTCTGTGTTCCCAGTATGTTTTAGATAGCGCTAGTGATGTTTTAACAATTGCATATTACATTAATTTTCACTGTTAATTCTTGCTTATGTTATGTTTGGCTAAGAAAGTTAAATATGTGTAGGACTGTGCTTTTGAGCTTCTGGCCAGAGCCATCTGGAACAGGTTATTGCGTTGTTCATGTTATGAGATGACAATTACAGCACAGACACTGAATAAAGCAGACTTCAGTTGATAAGATAAGGTAGTCCACTTTCGAAAAAGGAGAAGGAATCCTCTCCAAGCGTTAAGAGTCTGTAGCTGAGATTCTTTCCTGGGAGGTAGAAAAAACAAGGCACACTCTTTTTTCAGGCAGAATTAGGGTTCGAGACAAAGTTTCTAATGTGCTTACTTTTATTCACGTGTCAGTAGGGTCAGATGTGTGTAATTCAAATTGCTGCCTGTCGTGTGTAGTAGCAAAATGTGTGTTTTAAACACCTAAAGCTTGACAATAGGCCCTTAAAGTATCACTTTTTTGCAAAGTCCTTTAGTGAATTCAGGTTTGTATGGCTGTGCAAAAGATATGTAAGACTTGTCACTTTAGGTGACTTTGAGTTCACACACGTGCCTCCATACAGACCTGTATAATTTGACTCTGCTCCCACAATTTGACAATGTCCTTGAGAATGTTCAGAGGTGGTGAACCTTAAAAAATGAAAAGAATATCTAAGAAGGGCCTTTGGCAAATAGGGCTTTGTAGATGTGTAAGTATAATTCCAGAATTTAAAAAGGAGATGAAGTGTTGTAAAATTAGTAGACAAGGACATGTTTTTGTGAAGCGGACTTTTTGTTCAGAAGTGCTGAGTGTTGTTAACTCTTGCTGAGTTTCCTGACCTAAAAATACAGCTTTTGTCTTAGCTGCTGGATTATGGTCTGCAGTGCTGTGGGTTCCTGCTAAACCAGCATTGTGCTTTATCTGCAGAAGCATATTGTAATTCATACATTTGGTCATCTCATCCAAGGAGGGTAGAGGTAAGGTTACATGACATAGTTTATGTCTTCCTTATGATTATGTATTGCACAATTTTCAAAATCCATGTCTTAAACATAATTAGAGCCGTAGTTTCAACCCTAGCTATGTACAAAGCAAACTTGTAAGAACATACTCAGTTACTTAACAGAGCCCTATTTCATTCTGTGGACTGTTCTGTATCTCCTCATGAAGATAAAGAAAATATCAAGGCAAACTAAGTAAATGAGTGCATTTTTATAGCAAGGGGAAGGGGGGTTATAGTTGAGACCATTGAAGTGAGACTGCTGGTAGACCTGAAATTTAGCCACCATCCTAAGCATAAATGGTGAAGATGTCAAAGATTATGATATTTGTTTAATTATCCGCGTTTTTATAGGGTGAACAACAGAGTTTTTATGTACCACAAATATCTTCCTTTATGCAACTCTACTTATCAAAGAAAGTTTTGAGAAAGGTGGGGCCGCATCTCATTGTTTTGTGACTGATGTTAGTTACAGAGAGGTACCGCAGAAATTCCACTTAACCATAATATCAAATCTTTTTATTTAGGAAAAAAAGTCACCACACTATAAATTAGCCCAAGTTGTGGTCTGGTACACTTTTTATACTCTGTTTTTTATCTGCTCCAGCTGTCGGAAGGAGACAGGAAAAATCAAAACATTTGTGTAATGTCCCTTCCTAAGGGAGCCCCTTAGGTGGTCAGGCCTGGATTTACCTGTCTCCAGTACTGGAGTACCTCTATCAGTTGGCTGATGAATCAGAACTCTTTAATCTGAAGCAATTCTTTGGGAGCAGACTGATTCTACCCTCGTATGGATATTCTGGCACGCATACAATGATTTTTCCACATGATGGTGAGAAAAATTGAGTGGATCAGAAGCGACGCTGTCAACAAGTATGAAGCAAGATTTTCATCCACAAATATAGATGCTCAGAGTATCTGCCTCACTGTAGGGCTGTTTCTCATAGTTCCAGTAGATCTTCACACACCTAACACACAGTAAGTACTTTTAGGCTTGTTTGTTCTCCAGAGTATTTAGTGTATTGAGAAACATTTGGCTTATGGAGTAGTGAGGGTGCTTGCTGTTAAACTTCTGCCACAACGAAAATTTGCCTAGTTTTTGTTTCTATTTGTTGCCTTTTCTCTGACTCATGACAAAACTTGCCTCCACAAAATGCTCCGTGAGTTTCTTCAGAAGTCACCTGTGTGAGTTCTAGTCAGGCTTTTGGGAAGTCTGTTTAAAACACATTAATTGATTCTTGTTTGTCTCCAAACGGATTGACACTGTTGGAAAAATTCTAGGGCAAAGCATGTGATGTAATTAAGTCACTGAGAGACAAACTGTCGAAAGTATCACTGAGATTCTGGTGCTGTCATTTTTGAAAAGTAATTTGGACAACTACAGCCAGTTATTGAGGTACAGAGCTCTTTCTGTTCCCATTGTCACCAATATGACTTGTGGGTGCTCGGCCACCCTAAAACAACTTGATCTTTGTATCTATAGCTGGGTATCCACACTTGGAGACCAGTTTTATGAATATCTGTTATAATAACTCTGTTTCACTGTCTGTTACAGAGAGGTACATGAGAGACTTTATTTTGTTGGACATTTCATGTTCCTTAGAAATCCGGGGTTTCCACAGATGGAAGACTCCAAAGACATTTAAATTATTCATTTTATGTCTATGTCTGTATTTAATTTCTGTGTTCATCTTTGGATCTAACATTATCTTTGCAGCATATGATTGCTTACCTCTCACATCTCATAAACCTTCTGCTTGACCTACTAAAGCTCTGCCTGTGGCAAAGTTGCAGAACACCTGAAAAAGTACTGTATTCCCTTCCTCTTCAATAATAAAGGGCGAGCTGTAAGACACATCTTTGCTGAGAAGCATTTCATTTCACAAATCACTCCCTGAAGAGTGGGGTTAGTTTAAAAGAGCCAGTGTTTGTAGACAAGCCATATGTTTTCCTTTGAACATTTAATTTGTTTATTCCTGTTTTCAAATAATTCCCCAGCAATACAGTTCCTGTAGCTACGATCGTCATGAATTCGAGTTATTCAGCTCCCAGAGGGTCAGACCTTTCATCAGGATGCGATTGGCACGGAGTAGCGACTGTTGCATATTCATTGTCCGAGACCCTGGCTAGAGGGCCCCCAAAAAGCCTCACTGGGGTTTTTTTTTGTCCTTAGAGCAAGGAAAACAATTCCTTCCTTTCTTCAGTCCCTCGATAAGGGTTTGTGTCCAATAGCGGTGCTCTCTGCTCTGAGGCACATTTAACTGTGAAGTTTGCAGCAGGAGAGACTTTCCTTCAAGCTGTTAGTGTTTTATCCTGGCAGGCTCCTCGAGGTTGTTGTGAGGAGTCTAGCCAGTTGGTGAGCTTTGTAATCTAAACCAGCTGTCCCAGGCTGAGGCCCCCATTTGCATTGTTTAACATACTTAGAAAATGAAGTGTTCATTTTTAACATTCCTCCTCCAATTGGTTTAATGCTGAATTACAGAAGAGAACTAAGCAAAACCAGGTGCTTTCTCTGTATTCTCTCCAGTGTCTGAAGAGGTACAGACAGCTCCCGATCTTCTCCATTACTTGCTATTTCATTCTTTGGACTATAAATGACTGAGGAACTGAAGTGCTAGCAGAGAGTAATGTTTGGGAAAACTTTCTAGTTATTCATCAGCACAGACTCTGGTTTTTTTCCACCTTTGCCCGACAGTTTTGGACATGCAAGGACTAAAAAGGTAAGTGTTACGCATGAAACTTCTTTACTTACTGAAGGGAAAACTACTTGTGGAAAATACCTGTGGCAGGGACTCGGTATGCCAATCCACTTGCTAAAGCCATTTACAAAGAGATGGGATCTCAGCAGTCAGAGGTGAGGAAAGATGATCTGTCTGTTATTAAGGCAGTGCTGTCTCTGATGAGTTCCTTCTCAATCTGTGCTTATACTCTGCACATCAGGAACCCCAGCATCTGTGAAAGTGCTGAGCTGCGACAGCAAACAATCCCACTGGCTACAGTGCTTGATTTGAAGCTAATTAGTTACTATTGCAGAAGTTAATTACTACTTTAAAATATTTTGCCCCAGGGCAAGCTAATGTAATGAGCTGAATATAGTGTTGATAGGTTGTGCTGCGTGCCAGTTCTCGAGGGGATTGGAGATCTAAAGTAACGAGCAAGTTGAGATGGTGGTTGCAGTGAGAGAGATGATAGTACGAGGCAGTAAGGTCACTCCCCACTAAGAGGAAAGAATATATCATCTTGTAACAACAGAAACTAAAGGCTGCCTAGTTTTGTCTGACGAGTTTTATAGGGGATTTTGTTACTGTGCACTGCTCTGCAATATTGTAGAGCATAGCCCAGTTGTTAAGTATGTTAATGTTCAGCTGTAACCTGTTGTACTTCCTTCTAGAGCTATTCTTGCTGTATACAAATTGAATATGCGTTCTTTATATCAGTGCTTGCTTTAAAATCTCTTCGAAAAGATCTGAGGAATTAATAAATGAAATGCAAGCCTAAATGGATAATGCTGTATTTTGACTGCTTTGCATACGACTCTGAGGAAAAGTCTGAGCAGAATTTGCCTTTCCTTGTCACTCAAAAGCTGCGAACAAGCATGATCTGTCTCTGAAGCAGTAGGAACAACCATTTTAGGGTTTATATTTACTTTTCAGAGCTTGTGCCTGTCTCCTCATTTAAAATAAGTTTGTTCAAATGTGTCAGTCACTGTTTGTGTGTGGTTTTGTCTAAAGCATTTGTAGGTCTTGTTCAGCTGCTCAGTTTGCACTGGAAATCCGTGACAGCTCTAAGAGAGAAAGTTGGCAGCTCGCTTGGGTAGCAGAACTAAGGCTACCTAAAATATCCCTTGCTTCCTGTTCTGGTTTTACGGGAATGTATTGTATACAATTGCCACTCAGAACTAGAATCCAAGATAAGCAAGACGTGGGTCTAGTTGTATTGAGAAGAAATTTTACATAAGGCAGCAGCAAAACATTGAAATCCATAGTACATACTAAACATAATATCTTACTGTTTTTTCTGGTTTTCTGTCTAATAGTAAATACTTGGGGGTGGGAGCTTACTTGACAAGAATTTTCACACTCCAGGTAAGGATTTCCAAATGTAGCCATAGAGCTCTGTTCTTTCAGCTGCAGTGAAGAGACCCAGTACATTCCACTAGATCCCAAGGTAATATAACTGGGGAAGACTGCATTGAAAATAACAGCTTCTAGTACCTTATGACTTTGCACAGTGTGTCTGCTTGCAGAGCAACATATTACTGAAGTCTGAGTAAAGGGACAGAATCTAGCCCTGAGAAAATGGATTAATCCCAAATACAGTCTTGTGGGGATGAAATGCAGTTCAGCAGTTGGAGGAACTGGCTTGGACTCCGGACCTCCTGCAGGATATCCTGCAGCCCTGCACTGTGAGCTCAGGGCAGGGCCTGTGCTCTGGTTTACCCACCTGTAAATTGTGCATAATGTGCGAGAAAAACTTTAATATTCTTAAAAGAAAGATGTAAGAGAGGAACAAAAATAGTTTATTGAATCTTATGCACTTGTTCATTCAGCAAATGCTGCATGGGTATATCACAAAAAATAGATTAGTTAATAGACATGTTCAGTCTGATTCTGATTCCAGTTGCATAAAACCATAGTAAAATTAGTGACTCTGGTATTTGAATCTAGCCCACAGTTTTAGTACTCTCTCTCCAGAGGCCAAATTCATGTCAGCAAATCTCTGTGAAATACACTGAAAGGTCAATAGAAATTGATTTGTCCATGTCTATTTAATTTTATATAATGAGCCTGGATATTAGAAGGTTTTCAGCCTATTTTCTATGCACATTACAGGATACTGACTGCTTTCACACTGGCCATCTGCCTTTCAAGCCCTGGAAAAGCACAGGTGAGAGGTGCACACAGAGATCTATGTACTGTTTTGTTGTGAAGCACTATATGGCATGAGACTTAACCGACTAGCAGGTGAATGGGAGGCTCTGTGGTCTGAGGTTTGCATGAGAAGGAAGTTGTGCATTCTAAGGGTTTAGAGGTGAAAACTTGAAGCCAGAAGAATTTTGGAGTTGAACATGGACTGAGTTTATTGACTCATCCTTGCCAGCTCAGCAAAATATCCTTGTAGAAACCCGGACCTCACTGAGAACATGATTCTGCCTCTGAACTGAACACTTCTGGAAAAGGAAATAAGAAAAGCCATCCCAGGAGAGCAGGGACAGCTCAGTTCTGTAGTGAGAAACTTCCACATTTAGAAATTTTATGGGATCTTGTTGCAAGACTTTAATTTTGGACTGTGATCCTGAATGACTGCATCCCAGTTTTCATTTTGCTTTATGCCCAAACCCATTTTTGTTCAAGAGACAGGGCTTTGAGGGTGGATGGAAGTAAAGCAGTCCAGTTCTTGAAATAGCAGAAGCATTAGTTCTTTGTGTTCTTGGGCTCCAAGTGGACTTTAAATTAGGAAAAACTGTTCCCAAAGGCATGTTAGGTTTGAATTCCTAGTTGACGATCCAGATACACTCAGTGTCCAGAGCCATGTTTCTAAATACCTTTGCCAAAAGGCTCAGAAATGCAGTTATTTTTTTCTCTCTTTTATCGAAAATTTCCTGCACACAGCACACTCATTGGTACTTTTTTGAACATTGCAACTATATGGGAAATGCTTTTCATGCCCCTGGAGAATTTTTGAGAAGTTTTCAAAGGTTGCTTTTTGTTTCCATTTTTATTTTCATTAAAACATCTTATACCATAAATTGATTTTGAATTATAAGAAAAAAACAGCTTGGTAAAAAGATGACAGCAAAAATTCTTTCTGAAGATATCAAAACTGATCTTTTCAACAATATTGGAATATTTTCTGGAATGAAGTTCTGGAAAGTTGTTGAAATCAGTTCTATAGTAGTTTCAGTGTTTCTGGACAATCATTTTCTGTCCGAAAGAAAATAATTTTTTTGAAAACAATCTTAACTTTTCCTGCTAACCTAGGTGTAGTGTGCGAGCCACAGCATAGAGAGGAGAACAAAAAGAAGAGTACATACATTCTTTAAAACTTGAGGCTGATTATGCATTCTCCCATCAGAATATCTTGGCTTTCCACTGCATGATACCAAAACATCTTGTAGTGTCAAAATAAATGAAGACAGAACTATTTCATAGTTTTTTGACACATCTCATGGTGGTTTTGTGTGTTCATGAGTGCAAGAGGTGGGTGCAGTATGAATAGTACCATGTGTTTCACTTCATATCCCCTCCCCAGTTCCTGCAGTGGTGCAGTGGTCCACTTCCACTGACTTAACCATCTCACCCCTTATCTCCCGTGTGCTTTTCCAAACGTGAGCAATGTGCTTTACTCTTCCACTGATTTCTTCCACAATGTCCAACAATAAGTGTCTTTATCAACAACAAAAAAAGGAAGAATCTTAAACATACTCCAACCCTTTACCCTCTGGTTACTTCAGTGGTTCCCGTTTTCAGGTTATCCCTTGCTTATGTTCCTTAGTGCAACCTATTAACTTGCAGGATCCTGTGATTTTGAAAACTGCTTGTTAAATAGCTGGAGGCCCAGACAAAAACTATAGAGAGCAGGGAATCATTTTAACGGGCTTTGATGCAGTTATCACCAGGACTGTCTGTTTTAGAACTGGTGATGATCACCAACAAGGTGCTGAATTCTCCAAGTTGCCGTCCAGATGAAGACCAGCACCTTAGGATAAACAGGGACCTTGCAAGCCTAGAACATGTGTTGTGTAAAGATTTATCCTCCAAAAATTAAAAGCTTTGGTGTAAAGTAAAAACCTTACTTTTATTAAAATCGTAACTATGGCTTCAGTTTGGTCAGATGACTAACGTATTCAGACATATGTACTGAATTGTCTATATGTGGTGTTTTAGAGCCTGTTAGAGAAGTTAGTGCTATTTAACTGAGCCCTCCTTGTTGTGGCAAAAACAAGACCCCAACATAAAATAATGTGCTTGTGTGTTAACAGCTGGTGCAGAGCCCATTGCATATTATGTGCTAGTTACCCCTGGGGACACAAACAGCCTGACACTGTCATCATCTGAGGGAACTACCTTCTGAGTCAAGGGGCTGGCATAGGTGCTGAGGTCTCAGGTTCATGCTTTGCTGAGTGGCCTTTGGGGAAGGGACTTTATTATGGTGTGCTGTATAGTGCTGAACAATCATACTAAGCATAATGATCCAGATGAGCATTTGACCCTGCATTTCACAGTCACTGAGTGTCCTTTCTTTTCTCATTTTTAGCAACAATGCACTAATGGGTTTGACCTGGACCGTGCCTCTGGGCAATGCTTAGGTAGGACTTTAATTAAATCAACACATTTAAATTTGGGTTGAGAAGTCTTGACTTTATTGACTTAACATTATGCTGTTGTTAGCATGTTTTAATTGAAAAGTTCTTGCTGTGTGACAAATGTGTGTATACAAAAATATATATGCATATATAAAAATGTGTGTGTGTGTGTTTGCATAGCACAAGTATATACCGATCTTTGACATTTTTGAGATACTAATTGACCATCAGTGCTTCTCAAATAGCTGTGATGCACTGAGATGAGTTTGGGAGATCAGTCTAGTTGCCAAATGACACAGGCTGTTTATTCACCTCTTTCTCCTCCAGACTATTTACTACACTTGCTGGCAGCCTCTGCCTGGAGGCTCAGATAAAGTCTACCACTGCTTGAAACTCTAAGTAAATTTTTAAGGCAATATAGGGAAATGTACTTCGCCCTATAGCACCTTTTTATCAATGGCATTCAGTCTCCAGAGCAGCATCTTCTGTGTGCTTTGAAGTCACTCAAACAGTAAGCGAAAACCCAGCAATAGATAGCTTGCCATGTCATAGAAATTTACTGCTTCAGTGTTCTGAGAAGTGAGTGAATTCTCAGTTTGGCTAAACCATTCCTATCTTTCTTAGCTCAGCAACAATCTCAATCAGAGCAAGAAAGAGGCCTGAACCTTGTCCCTAGATGTGATCATCCCTAACTTTTTCTGTGGAAGTTCCAAATAGGGATCCAAGTTTCACAGCTGGGCAAACCAAACCACTAGTGTTTGAAATCCTGATCTGCATGTTGTGGTTTGGACAGACCCTCTAGCAGGAACAGGCAGTAGCATGCTGCAGCCATGCGTAAATCAGTATTTAAACTGAACATTTATAGAGTAAGATAGCAGGCTTTCCTCTCTACCCTCTAATAGTGAAGTAAAACAAGTGGAACGTGGATATGTTGACTATATGGGATGTTTTCTGTTTTAGTATAATCTAACTTCAAAGCGAGGCTCCACAAGGAAGAATTATCTTTTCCATTTAAAGACAGTATCAAACATTTTAGCAAAATCTTGAGAAAAACATATTAACTAGTTTTGGATAGGTCCCATTAAGAAGCAGCTACTCATTTCACTTTTACAATTTCTTTCCAGATATTGATGAATGTCGGACAATTCCTGAGGCTTGCAGAGGAGATATGGTGTGTGTCAACCAGAACGGTGGCTATTTATGTGTACCCCGAACAAACCCAGTGTATCGGTCACCGTATCTGAACCCTTATTCAAATATTTATCCACCGCCCCCAGCACCAGGCCCGGTTCCTAACTACCCTACTGCTACAAGACCTCTGATGTGTCGATTTGGTTACCAGTTGGATGAAAACAATCAGTGTGCTGGTAAGTAGTAGAAAACTTTATCCTATGTTTTTATTTATATTAAAGCTCATCCGACATTAGAGAAAGAGTTGTCCTGCAATTACTGCATCACTCAAGCCCAGTCTTTTGAAGTTCAGTTACATTTTAAAGGGTGCAAGTTCTAGATTTCATATAGTTTTAATTCAATGCAATGTAAGATATGATTTAGTCATATTATTTAATCTGGAAACCCACTTTTATGAAAGAAGTGATGTTTTCATGAGGCAAACAACCGTCTGATGGCGATTGATTCATCATTGCATCAAAGGTACTCCTTTTATGCTTATGATTCTGTCCTTGAAAGAGAAGATAGATGGTACTCTGAAGCATTAGAGAGGCCAGAGAATTCAGTTCTTGGCAGTATGTAATCTTGTTCAGATTCCTGGATCTCAGTCTTCTTCTTTTAAATGGTATCAATGAGTTGTTTCCTCCCATGCTTTGCGTTCCTCACTTGGGCTGTGAGCCCTTTGGAGCACGTACTTATCCAGAGGGTGGTACATAACCGTTAGCACTATGACTGCTTTAACTACTATAGACTTCAGCTGAGACTGGAACTCCCTTGTCTGAGGTACTGCACAAATACAGAGGGAAAGAATCACTACCTCAGTAATCTTAGCATCTTGATAATCCCTTGTCTCCAATACAAAAAAATATAAACCTTATGAAAAAATTCTTGTGTCAGTAGTTTTTCTACTTTTGCATCTTTTGCTAGATTCTGATTCCACTTGCTTCATTTTATACTTTGTTTAACTTGGATATAAGCTGCTCCTGTGTTACTCAAATTTAAGGGAGATTTAGTTTACAATCATTTGGTTTGCTTGCTTTTGGTAACATCATGTTATGAAGGAATGGAAGAAAATCTTCTGAACTAAATAAAATAAATTCCAAGGGCCAAAATATTTATTTTGATGCCCAATTTGGAATCAAGAGATCAAAATAAAACTGATTATTAGCAGCTGCGCAGGGTAAATGCTGGAGATATAAGTCACAGGTCTACCACAAAGTCAAATCTACAACCACTACTTTTTTCTGTCTCTCAATAGTCCTAATGGTAAAGTGACTTTTTTATCTGTTATTCCATGTAGCTAATTGCCTGAAGGTTTTTATCAAAATCTTTTTTGAAATAGGGCTAATCTTTGGCAATAAAAGAAGCCCAAACTACAGAAAATATGAGCTTTCAATAGAGAATTTTTCCTGTCTGTAGACTAAGGAATGTTTATTTTTTCAAATTCTGCTGCAGAACAACACGAAAGTTAAAACTGACTTGTCTTGTGGGCTAATTCTGCCCTATTCTCTGAAATTTCAGCAGGACTTGGTTTCAGATGGTGTTCTTTGTCTACTTTCCTAGTGAGGAGACCATGGTGCTTCATGGGAGCTGTGAGAGTCCAGATTTAAACTCAGCTACTTTGGAGTGCATTTTTCTGTATTTGAATCATTGCTGTCATTATGTTCCAAGGTGGGAAAAATGTGTTTTCGAACAAGCTCTGGTAGTAATACCTACTGGAAGTTTTTTTTTTTTTCACGAGGAGTTTTGAGATCCTGGGATAAGTGATGAGTTTGCTCTGAAAATAAGTGTGTATACTACCAGTCCTTTGAAACTGCAACTTGTCCTTCTGATCTTAGCAAATTGATCAACCTCTGTTTTTTTACCTGCTGATTTGCAGGCTTCCAGTAGTGTTTTCATTTTGCCAACATTGATGTATACAAATCGGGAAATGGGGCAGTTAGTGAAAAAGAAGTTCTGAAATCAAAGGGGAAATCAAAGCTCTTTGTGGCCTGCTGCAAGTAAATTGTACTAATCAAAACAGGTGGATTTTGGAAACTTTTACATTGGATGTTCCAACCTGCAAAGGGTAAGGGCATATATATTCCTACCCATGCTGGTAGAAATGTGAGGACTAATGTTTTCTTCAGTGAGGGCTGTTCACTTCTGTCACTTTAACTTTCAAATATGGGAATTTAATTGTGAGAGAAAGTTTGGTGAATAGAGACATTAATAGGAATAGATGGGAAAGGATCAGCTGCCATTTGAGTACCACAGTTAGCTGGAAACAATTTTTGAAAGTCTACATGAGGTTTTGGCCGACGATTGATCATATTTGTGTTACAGGAAGAAAAAGAAAACTTAAAGGAAATTAGACCTGTCAGAGGGAAGGCATTTCTGCTGGGGTTAGATTTCACTTTTCATTTAGTGAAATTCACTGGAGACATTTACTGTCTTGATGCAGGATTTACTTTTGTGTTTGTGTGCCCTAGGATGGAAAGTGTGAGCACCAAGGGAAGTGGTACGAGTACATGTCTCACTGCTGTGGTGGTAGGAAGGACTGATCCCCCGTTTCCAGGAGTTCTGATGCAGTTAACAGGGGTATTATGCGGCTTTGTGCTTGAAGGCCTTGGAGATGAGGCCCTGGAGAACCTTGACAAGATCCTCAGAAACCTCCAAAATTTCATTGAGGTCATTCAAGAAAGCCTGAATTGCATGAGTCACGGCTCTGTCTTATTATAAGTTAATATCACAAGCATTGCATCATGTTAATAGTATTTTTGTTGCTCTGTGCTTCCCTGCTGGTCAGCATTCAGCATGTTCTGAGGATACAAAGCCCTTCAAAGGTTAATTTTGTGGTGAAATGGCTGAAAAGAGTAAACTGGAAGCTGTTTTACTCAGTAGCTGAGCCTCTACATAACTTACAGGTTTGTTATGTTGGTGTTCTGGCACCACCTCCCAGCACCTTCTTTCCAAATAAATTTAGTCACAGGTATTTCCATTATAGATGATGAGACCTTTTACTATTGACTTCAGGGGAACTAGAGCTATTCTAAGACCTATGTTTCTGAGAAATCTCCAATTTTTAACGGAGTACACATTTTTGTCCAGTCAGATATGGGGTTACAGGTCTGGGCCACATTTTCTATAGCTAGGCCAACAGAAATCTTTACTTTCTCTTTGAATTCCAGTCAAAACAGCTTATTAAACACAGGATCCTTCCCTGGGAGATTTGCAGCCTCTGCTTTGAAACACTGAGCTTGTTCAAGAGACTTCCAAGGTGAAACAGTATAAAAATTTGATCTGAAAGCTGTGTGAGACTTAATGAGCTCTTTCCTTTTTCATCCACTCCCCTCCCCTTCGCTAGAGCTGACAGAGCGTAGGAAGGCCGTGAGAGGGTCGCTCTGTCCCAACCTGGCATCTGGCCTGCCTGCCAAGGCTCCACATTCCCTTGCTCTCAGAGGAATGCGCACCCCAGGTGGTTCAAATAACATTCCCCCTTGTGGGGGCTGATATCTTCCAACACAGCAAAAAAAGTAATATAAGCCATTCTGCTCACTTTCAAGTCAGTGTTGGCTTCACCTTTTATGATCTATATGGTCATAGACAGTATTTAGGTGTCCATGCTCCGTCACCATTCTGTTCATCACTCAATCTTAACAAGGCTTTTATCTCCAGATCTCATCCTCCATGAAGACAAAGTTTTCCTGGCACCACTGCCTCTCAGAGATATGTGTTGGTGACCACTTTGCCCACTCCAGTGTCCTCTGCATGGTGCAGAAGTAGCTGCAGCCATTTGTGGCAAGAGGCAGAGAAATGTTTAAGTGATAACTACTTTTTAAATCTTTTGTTTGTTTGATTCCTGATATATGGTATTTTTACCCCTGGAGTTGCTGAATGCTTTATGTCTTCTATGTATAAATGTACTGTGTTTTCAACAGCACGAAGTCTGTGTAAACTCATTCCAAAGCAGGTTGGGAATGATTTATTACCACAATTAACACTAGAATAGAAGACCACGTACAGAAAAAGCAAAGAACATCTAGCGCAAGAGCGCTGCTTGAACTGTTTGTCTTCTAATCCTACTTCTGTATAAATAAGAATGGTTAGTCATAATAATGACTTTGCTCATGGAACTTGCTCCAACAAAGGTTGGCAAGATTAAACTGGAGTGAAGGCCTGTGTTCTTGCATTAAACATTCATAAGCTGAGAGCTTTTTACAATTTCCCTTCACTCCACCTTACTGTTTCCTGATTTACAATGATCTTTAAAACATACCCCAAACACAGATCCTTCTGGGCATTGTGGAAAGGACTCTAATGGGTGGGCTCTTATTTTTGCTTTGTCTCCCATTAATGCACACACAGAATGTGAGGAGATGATGGGAGTGGGGAGGCATCTAAGAGGGCAGAATGGAGAGATCAGAGGAAGCAGATCGAAGACAGAGAAGACAGATGTTAGGAAAGGTAAAAGCATAAGAGGAGTACAGCCTAGAGACAGAAAGAAAGGAGGAGGACAGAGAAGTTAATACACGTGGTGAGTTGACCCTGGCAGGGTGCCACATGCCCACCAAGGCTACTCTATCACTCCCCTCCTCATCAGGACATGGGGAGAGAATGTAACAAAATGCTCGTGGGTTGAGATAAGGACAGAAATACCACACAACAATTACTATCATAGGTGAAACAGACTCAAATTGAGGAATTTAATTTAATTTGCTACCAACCAAATCAGCGTAGGATAATGAGAAATAAACACAAAACCTTAACACACCTTCTCCTCACCCCTCTCTTCTTCCCAGGCTTAACTTTACTCTCAAATTCTCTGCCTCCTCCTCTGCAGTGGTGCAGGAAGGCGAGTTGGAGTCAATTCATCAGACTGTCTCTACCATTTGTTCCTTCTCAAGGGGAGGAATACTCACACTCTTCCCCAGCTCCAGCAGGGGGACCCTCCCACGGAGGGGGATGAACTTCACCAGTGTGAGTCCTTTCCATGGGCTGCAGTTCTTCATGAACTGCTCCAATGTGTGTCCTTTCCACAGGGTGCAGACCTTTAGGAACAGGCTGTTCCAGTGTGGGTCCCTTGCAAGGTCACAAGTGCTGCCAGCAAACCAGCTCCAGCATGGGTTTCTCTCTCCATGGGGCCACAGGTCCTGCCAGGAGCCAGCTCTGGGGTGGGTTTTCCATGGGGTCACAGCCTCCTTTGGGTGCATCCACCTGCTCCGGCATGGCATTCTCCATAGGCTGCAGGTGGATGTCTCCACCACTGTAAACCTCCATGGGCTGCAGGAAGACAACCTGCCTCGCCATGGTCTTCACCACGGGCAGGGGAATCTCTTGGTGCCAGCTGAAATCTGACCTATTAGACACAGGGGAAGCTTCTAGCAGATTCTCACAGAAGCCACCCCTGTAGTGCCCTCTCCCCACCTGCCCCTCTACTACAAAAACCTTGCCACATGAACCCAATACAATAATAATAATAATAACAACAACAATAACAATAATAAAACAACCATCACCTTTATTTTAAAAATGAAAGTTTAAAAGAAGCAGCATGAAAACAGAGGGAAATGGAAGAACGCTATTTCCAAGAGTAAGAAAGAATTGTTCTTCCAGGCCTCATCTGTGAAGCAGTCATTTCTTCACTTTTCCTGTTTCTTAGAGACTGTCAAGACCTTCTACATTCCCCACCTACATGTCCCCATTCCTACATGTGTGGAGTGATGCTCCTTCCTTCAAAACATTACCTTAACACAGATGGGGTTTAGACCATTATCTTTTACATTGCAAGCATATCTAAGCACTATCATTGTGTCCAAACTAACCAAAAACAAAAGGAAAGATTGCATGAAAATTGGTTCTGCAAGAGGTTGAGAGAAACCTACTGAAATGATATGTATTTGATGCCAATTTCTGATTTAAGGGCCATGATGTGTAGCCTTTACTCATAAGATGATTTTCCTGGTTTGCATGAGGAAATATACATTTCAACCTCATAATGCCATAGCAACAGAAAAGTTGCCTCTGAAGCATCTCAAGAGGAAGCTGTAGTTGGTGCCTAAGACTTGGGTTGGAGGGTTTTGCATTCAGCTCCTAGCTTTGCCATAGACAAATGTGCTGGGTATTTTGGGGCTTCAGCTCATTCTGTGTAAACTGACATAAGAGTTAATATTCAGGGTAGTACCAAGAATAATTTTACAAGTAGATGATTGGTGCTGAGATAACTCTCTGACAAGTATCATGTAAAAATATATAAAGAGGAGAAAAAAAAGGCCCAGTTTAATAATCCTACAACAGTGAAGCTCAAAGTGAGACTTGTGGAACTTATTTCCTTCCCTAGCTCACTAAATTGGCTGAAAATCACTGGGCACTTTTATTTTTATTTCTGCCTAGATTGAGGAGAGATGAAACCCCAGAACTTGATCGGTTTCACCCCTTTACTTCAACAATACCTGCACTACAAAAGCTTTCGGGTTTTTTTTCTGATCCTATTGTTTTTCAGTTGCCACCTACTCATGCTGTGCTCATTTCATGTTTTAGAACTATTCAAGATGGTCGACCCTTGATTACCTATTTATCCAATGTGATGAAATTAGAAAGCCAGGTAAAATAAGGACGTGGAAAATACAGACTATTTACATTAAGACAGAAGACCATATGCCAGGGAACTAATGGAAGAAGGATCATCACCATTGTAGAGTACAGACATGCTTAACAAATCATTCTCCCTTTGGATAAACTCACTTTGCACAACTCCAGACAAACACAACTATAATTCTTCTGGGTCCCATCTCAGTGCCTCTGATCTGATGGCTTGATCTAGTCGCAACCCCAACAACTTCATAAAAGTAATTATGAGTTGACCAAAAGTATTAATGGATAAAATGTACTTCCAAAAACACTCAGAGCTCCTTTCTCCTTCAAGAAACCATGGCACCAGCATGGAGAATGGTCTCAGTCTGAGAAAAAGCAAGATTCATCTAGTCCCTACAGTAGGGTCCATCACCTGGGCCATTACTACAGAAATCTGACCATCAATAAATATATCCTCCCCTAGCAAAATTTACCAAGGAGAATGATGGTGGGAATGATGCTTTTCACTGAAGTGAATTAATTTGTGGTGGAGAAGTTGCCTTGATAGGGCATGCTGCTGAATGTATCTGTCTTTAGCAGGGTAAACAGAGCCTTCTGTGGCTTGGGTTATTCCTTCTTTCACTACTTGCTAAGTGCACTGTGGTAGGAGTATGATCTGGTGGTTAAAGTACAGGTGAGTGCTTTGTTTATTTTTGAAGATTCTACTACTCAAAAAGAAATGAGTAAAATTGAACTAAGAAATACAACATGCGAGCCAAGAAGGCTGTCATTTTAAGAAAATTGGCACCTCCGTGTGCTGGAACGAAAAACAGTAGGCTTCAGGGTATGGCAAAGTGTAAGACTAAGTGCAAGTCCATCATGCTGCACGTTGGTGCCTTTCCAGCATCGCTGATATTCATATGTGGTCATGTGAGAAGGGACAATAAAATAAACACAACTTTAGTATGGCCACAGCTGATCTTGACTGAACTACAGTCATCCACTTGGTAGATAGCTGGACAGTCAACTAGAGGTCAAAAATTCTGAGACTCCCATTGACTCTTGTGAAAAATTTGAGTTCTTGGAGCAGAAGTTCTTGCAGAATATTTATTAGTCTTGAAACTAAGCCACTGACCATAAGCAGTTTATGGTCAGAGAGTTTGGTACTATATATTCCTACTGCCAGACTCCTGAAACCATGACAAGGATTTCCTAAATATTGAGAGGGAAGAATAGACAGCTGGTCAGAAAATCTCCTTATGATTAAAAAGTGTGGCTACAAGGAGCGTTTGAATTTGCTTTCAACTTTAGCTTGAGCTAGATGGATTCTCTCTGTGGAAGCGTCTTCATCTGCTTATTAGGGGTAATTAAAAGTTTTCTGGTTTTGTCTGTACTGAGACTGGGAGCCAGGAGGGGAGAACATGGCATACAGAGGACAGCTGAATGAGAATGTGTCAAGTTACAAAACATGACCGGTTTGTAAGCCAAGAAAGGCCATAAGCAGAGAAGAGGCAATGTCAATGTCGTTAGATGTGCAGGCCTCAGTCTAGACACAGGAAGGTTAAAATATCTCTAGACTGTGACCTCTCTATTTCATTATATGTTTCAGCTTTCCCCCTTTTTTGGAATTACATGATTCTTCAGGATACAAGGTGGAAAGAACACAGGATTCCCATCTCCCTTGCGCTTTGTAAACTGCAGAGGGAAAGTGTACGCAAGAGAGAGAGGTTTAACTGATACTCTAGGTTTTGATTGGTTTAATGGCCTTGGTTAAGTGTGATCTCTGAATTGGGGGTCTTTGGTCACTGGGCTCTGAGCTAGATAATACATAGACTTCAGTTGTCACCAAGAGCTAGTTGGCAGGAGGTTATGTCTGAGTCACTTCAGAGAAGCAGAGATCGTCCCCAAGCTGCCATATCCTCAGGCATGCGCTGTCCAGGGCAGGGCTCTCACCCCTGCTGTTAATCTCTGAATGATTCCTTAGACTCACTGCTAAAAACGGTTTGATACATGGGGCTTTGTGGCTGCCTTTGCCTTTATTATGTCTTACTTCCAGGGATTTCAGCAGTGCCAGATCAGTTAAAGCCACTATGTACAGATTAGCACTGTCTGCTCTGGAGCAAATCCTGTGAGCTTTCCTTTCTGGAATAGCTGTGATGCAAAGCAGTCCTGCCAACCAGACAATTACAGGACTTAAAAGAAAATTAAGTCACTTAATGGAGCTGGAAGATCGACAGGCTTCATGAGTACCCCTCCCCAGTCCATTGGTTCTGTGGCTTGTTCTTCTCTCATTTTCCTATGGATGTCTGTTTTGGCTGTGGATGACAGTCCATCCATAGTTTTCTGCTGAGACCCTCAGAGACTTCAGTCGCATGAGTGACACTTTCTTTACCTCCCTGTGGCATAACGTGTAGAGTTGAGTACGTGATGGAATGTCTCTCCTTATCTGGAAGGCTTATTTATTTTCAGAACCCTTCATAACACCAGCACTCTGCTCAGGCCTGTGTTAATTTTTGCACATATTTGCACAATGCCCCGAGATGGCAGTGTTCTCAACGACTTAAAAGTCACCATTTTTCTTGGCCTCTCCCTTATATTTTTTGAGTAAGTTTTGTTTCTTTTTGCCTGGTTCCAGCCTGAAATTGGCCATGGTTGCATGTCATAGGCAGACGTAATGTGCTGGCTTTCCTCCTTTGTCTTGTTCTTAAGACACCAGACACGTGACAGAGCTGCCACGCAGAGACAGAAGAGCTGTCCGATGTTGTGTGAAGTTAAATGTGCTCTGACCTCTTCATCTGCCAATTGACTGGCTTCCCATTTTAGTACTTCAATGAGATGAGAGAGTTTTTCAAAGAAAATAAGTCCACCGGAACATGAATGGGAGTTGCACATCATCAACGTAGTACAGGGGAGTACTTCCAGTGTTCTGCCTCTTGGTTGGCATATGCTGCCCGTTGGGTATGACAAAACACATGAAGTCAATCTTTGGTTTTAACACCAGCCAAACACTCTCTGCTTCTAGTTCTTTTTAGCCATCACTCACAGTTGTAGGTGCCCGTGGTGTAAGGATACGTTGCAATGTGAGGAACACAATGATCCAGATGATAGGACAGTAGTATAGGTGACAGGACAGCTGAAATGAAGGTCCAGGTCCTTAAAGCCTGATTGGGTCCATTCCTCTCAGTGACCTTCATCCTCAGTGGAAGTTTTGCTCGTTGTAAATGCCCATTGATCTGGGCTGCAGTCTCTGCCACAGGCTGCCTGTATCACTCCAGACCTCTCTACTCAATATTGTTTTCAGAATTGACTACTTATTTGGGCACTCTATATCTGAGTAACCAGCTGAAAATGCTTGAGGAGTCTAGGTTTTCAGGCAGAGGCATTCAGCCCTTTCTGAAAGTCAACATGTGTACCTTGTCTTCACCTGGGCATCTCCAAGTATCTATATACCAAGTCATAAGTCCTTCTGGAAAATTTCCTTAGCTTTTCTATGGCTCAGGTCTACATCAATTACATGCCACTACAGTAAGAATAAAGCTGTTTGTGTTCATGATGAGTTCATACTCTGCCAATACAAAAAGTGCTTCAGCTAAACAGGGATAGTCCTAGGAGGAGGGAGAAACCAGTGCCTCATAAATTTGCAGAGTTTGAATGAATCCATGTTCTACTGCTTGGTCTGAGACTAACTGCAATGTTTGGTTTGGGTTTTGTTTTGTTTTTCCACCAAAAAAAAAATCTGCTTTGTTCTAATATTTTGAGATTGTTTCCATTTTCTATTTCTTTTTTCGTGAAGTCAAATTCTTGTTTTCCAGCCAGCCACATGAGTTTAATGAAGCATTAGCTGATGATCCAGTAAATGGCTGGTTGGATCAAAGGCATTAACTGTTTTTGTTGTACAACCCTGACATATCTATAGGTAACACTGAATGGGAAGATCGTACAAAAAGTAATACGCAGAAGTCTAGAAAAACTACAACTATGGTCAGGAAATTAAGAGACTGAATATATAGCAACAGATGAAAAGACAACATTATCACATGGCCACCTGATGGAAGGTGAACAGTAGAAGGCAGTGATGTCAAGAGCAGTGTAGCATGGAACAGTTTCTGGTAGTGTTGCTAGGACTTCCCTTCCCAGAACAGAAAGGGAATAGTCTTTCAATATGTTTTGCCGAGAATAGGTCCAACCCACTGACCTTCAGTGTCAGTACTTTACTACCAGATAAATGTAGATAAATTATGGAAATCTCAGTATAGAGCAACAGTAAATTGGGGGCATTATTGATATTGACTTTGATTAAAAGAATTAAGTAGATTTTAAAGCTTAGATGACAGCAATTGGAAATGTAAATGTCCTAGAAGCAGAAGTTGTGTATGGTGGGTGGTGCTAAAGAATTACCATTCCTGAATAGAGTATAATTTGCTGAAATGAGAGAAAATTACTTTTAGACTGACCATAATACAGGCCTTCATGACAGTGCAGTGCATCAGATTATGCAAGAATACACTAGGTATGTTGTAGTGCAGGAACAGTACAAAACTTATCAGCAGAAGCACTTAAAAACTGCAAGAAAGAATCTTATACAGAACGAGAGTGGGTTAGATGTTATCAGGTGTCTCTAAGTTGCTGTACTTTCAATGCCTTTGATGTGTTTCCAGCTTCCAGTCTGCACAGAGGCACAAAAGAAAACTGTTTGCTTTATCCAACACTACAGAGAAAGTTCATAGTATGGGTAAGAGCCTTTAAATAATAGTTATTGTCCCTATGGTGGACACAAAGCTGAGCTAGCTTAAATGAGTAGCCTGACATCCCCTTTCTGGGGAATCTTGGAACAGTGCAGAGTCAGTTTGCCAGACTACCACTCCTTGCTCCTGGGGCAGAAACTGGGTCAAGGAGAGGAGCTGGGGTCTGAAATTTATAGCACACTGCTGAATTCCTGCTATCACAACCTCTGTGGGGAGTCCCAGAACAGAATAAGGCTGGAGTAGCCTTGGATCGTGCTCACGTATTTCAAAACCAGACTGTAGCAATATATACAACACTTGCTGTCAGCAAGTCACTAAGTAACAAATCTGAAGCATTAATTCAGAAGCAGATTTGAAATTATTTTAGTTAAAAACAAGGCTGACTTTGTGAGGAAATAGCACAGAACCGTACCTTGACAGCTATCATGTAGTCATCCCAAAAGACTGCAGGATGCCAGATTTAGGAGGGAGGTGTTCTTCCTCACTAAACTAGTTCTATGTGAAAATATGGTTTGTTAAACCTTTATTATGTTATTCAGGTAGTACACTGCATTTTGGGACAAAATTCTTAGTGAAATCAGTTGGGGCAGGGTGATTTTGGGTTGGGTTGGGATTTTTGGCTTGCAACATGGCAATTTGGCTCATTAACACTTTCAAGAGGTTTAACTAGTCAGATGAAAAGTGGCATGAGAAAATAAGGCATTTTTTACAGGTTTACACATAAAACTTCTAACACTGCCTATGATTTTAATTGGGAAAAAATGAAAATGTATCTCTCTATTCCCCAAGAAGTTTTGAAAACTCACAAGTAGATTTAAGTCCAGAGAGCCATGGCATAGACATGACCTACATGGACAAGAGAATACCTCTAATTGTAATTGGCAGCTGACAATTTGCAGTGTATCTGTTAATGGCCCTGTGGGTCATGTGCAGTCAGAGGCTGGTGAGGGATGTGTATTGTCACAAGATACAAAATACCATCCTACTGCCCCACCAAAATTTTAAGCTGTCATCGAGAAGCCTGGGACATGAAACCATTCCAGAAATAAATGATGTGTCTGTGGCTCATTCCCTCTGACATGAAGAGGGATGTGAACCACTGAATTAAGCACTAAGTGCAGTATTTGATTGGAAAAGATTAGAAAGAAAACAAATGCTAAAATGCTAATCATGCTAAGGATTTGTTAGGCGTGCTTCTGTGCAGAAGATTATGCCTTCTAAAATGTGCCTGCTTTCTTGCATGACTGAGTATGACCAAACCTTGTGGTAATAAGGAGCTTATAAAGAAGAGTACCATGATACAGGAAAAAATGTAATCTAGCTTTTCACTATTGTAGGCTCACATGATGGAAAATTTACTGCATGTGCCTTGTGGAGATCAAGAGCAGAAGTTTTCTCCAGGAATAACCACAGACATTAAATGTTCCTGCTGGTTGGGAACATTGCCTTTTTTGTTTATTTATTTACTTTTTTTTCTTACTTACCTAAACAGAAAATGTTTTTTCAGGCCAAGCTACTTGGAATTGAAAGATTTAGCTTGGAATGCTCAGTGGGAACACATGTCTTTCTGAGCTTTCACGGTTACTGTGAGAGCTGGTGAGACTACCTGTGACACTGGTAATATGACTGGCCAGGTGTTCAGCCCTTAGTGACAGTAATTTCTGAATTCTGATGCAAAGAAGGTAGACTTCCCTTGAATCTCTGAGGACAAAAATGCGCAGATCTGTATGTCTAAGTAGGGCAGTCCTGGTTCTAGCTGTGTTTGTAGAGCATCCAGTGAAATAGTTCTCCCACATCAATACTTCCTAGGAAATCATAGAATCATAGAATGGTTTGAGTTGGAAGGGACCTTAAGCCCATCCAGTTCCAACCCTGCTGCCATGGGCAGGGACACCTCCCACCAGACCAGGCTGCTCAAGGCCACATCCAGTCTTGCCTTGAACACTTCCCCGGGCAATCTGTGCCAATGCCTCACCCCCTCATTATGAAGAATATTTTCTACTGTCTAATCTAAATCTTCCCCCTTCCAGTTAAACCCATTCCCCCTTGTCCTGTCACTACTTGCCCTTGTAAAAAGTCCCTTTCCAGCTTTCCTGTAGCCCTTCAAGTACTGGAAGGCTGCTCTAAGGTCTCCCCAGAGCCTTCTCTTCTCCAGGCTGAACAAGCCCAGCTCTCCCAGCCTGTCCTCATAGCAGAGGTGCTCCAGCCCTCTGATCATCTTCATGGCTCTCCTCTGGACCCTTTCCAACAGTTCTATATCCTCGTTATGCTGGAAATCCAGAACTGGGCACAATATACCAGGTGGAAGTCTCAGGAGAGTGGAGTAGAGGGGGAGAATCACCGCCCTCACCCTGCTGGCCAGGATTCTTTTGATGCAGCCCAGGACACGGTTGACCACCTGGGCTGCGAGCGCACATTGCCTGCTCATGTTGAGCTTCTCATCAATCAGCACCCCCAAGTCTTTCTCCACAGGATCCTCTCAATCACACTGTCCCTCATCCTGTATTGAAAAAGCAGATGAATAAGGATTCACAAAATATTGCTGTTGTGATAACCCACAATGACAATAAGGTTTACAACTAATCTGTACATATAAGCATTCTAAGTATTTTCTTCTATCTCCTTCCAGGAGGGGGTTCAGTGTGCAGTGGATTCCTGCTGCCTTCACAGGCACCCAGTTCTCCCAATCATACTGGTTTCCTGGTATAAGGAGGACATGGACATACTGAAGGGCATCCAGCAAAGGCCCACTATGGTAGTTAGAGGGTGGGAGCACATAAACAAGGAGTGGTTGAGAGAAGTGGATTTACTCCACCTTAAGATGATGAGGCTGGTGAGGCAATAGCATTACTTGCTGTCTTCAACTGTCTAATGTGAGCGTGTAGAGAAAATTAAGCCTGATTCATCCCAGAGGTGCATATGGACAGGAATGGTAAAAAGTTACAACATGAGAAATTCTTATTAGATGCAAGGAAGGTGAAGATGGTCAAACACCACAACAGAGATTCATAAAGTTTGTGGCTACAGGTTGCATCCGTGGAGAAATTCATACCTCATCTGGAAAAGATCCTGAGCAACATCAATGAATTGCCACTGCTTTGAGCAGAGGCTTGGGACAGATGACTTCCAGAGGTCAAGTTCAACTTGCCTTGTGCAGTGGTTCTGAGACTGCAGCGCCTAAAGTGCAGGAGCCTTTCTCTGGTACTAGTTCTAGTCTTTAATTTATCCATGATGCCCAGAAAATGGAAGTGATAATCTCTTTGTCGCATAGACTTCGAGTTGTAGTATTGATTTTAGAGTGCTGTAAGAGGAAAGAAAGAAAGAAAGAAAGAAAGAAAGAAAGAAAGAAAGAAAGAAAGAAGAAAGAAAGAAAGAAAGAAAGAAAGAAAGAAAGAAAGAAAGAAAGAAAGAAAGAAAGAAAGAAAGAAAGAAAGAAAGAAAGAAAGAAAGAAAGAAAGAAAGAAAGAAAGAAAGAAAGAAAGAAAGAAAGAAAGAAAGAAAGAAAGAAAGAAAGAAAGAAAGATTTGAGATTAAACAACACTTTTTCTAGGGAGGTATGAACTGAGAGTAAGGAGAGCAGGAGAATTGCCAGTAGACATCCACATGACACACTAATTGAACAAAGTAAACCTCCCATATCCACACAGTTTTCATTTATCAAGGAAGGTTTGCAACCCAGCTGGCTGGCGGCAATTTTTGGAACATTGCAAGCAAATGTGGCTCCATCATTATAAAACAGTGAATGAGTGAATGCCAAATATGAGTTAAAGCTGGTTATTTGAGCACAGATTATAGGTATTTTCCAATGATCACCACTGCAGAAATAAATAGATGGCTTGCTATGTATACACTCAAAGGGGAATGTTGTCCAATATGCATAGTTCTTCGCTATTAGCAGTAATGAAGACACAGCTGTGTGGGCTTGGAAGCCAGTATTTGTAAAGGATAATTTTCAAAGATTTTTCTTCTCCATTGGCTTTTGTCCACTACCCATCTTTGCTTACCAAAGAGCCCAAAAGACCCTAACACTTATACAAGAATTACCTTGGGTTTGTGGCATTTTTGTTATAAAGCTGACATAAGGACAGATTGGAAACTCAGATGAAACATGAAAAATAATTTTCTTCCCGATAAACTCCCCAGTACCTTTAGTGCCAAGCACAACACTCTCTTCATAGTCAATCACAATAGCTCCTAGAGAAGCTGGCAAGGGTTACTGCCATGGGCAGAGATCTGAATCTCTGCTTTCCTAAGAAGGACTTCTAACTCCCACCGCCTGCAGAGCTTGTGGCTGTGCCTGGGCAGACTAGTGATGAGAGTGTTGAGACACGGATAACTAGTCAGCCTCCAAAGCAGACATTAAACTGCCCCACTGTCCAGAAACATGTTCTGTAAGCACTGTTGTTGTAGCCAGGCCTTTTTACCTGGTTTTATCAACTAGGTTTAAGGAATAAGGTCTTAGAGGAAGACAAAGCACTATAGTTTCCATGGAATGTGTGTTCGACTTTCACAGTTCAAGTAACATAAGAGAATCTACAGCCATGCCATCTCTGGCTGGAACCTTCTTGAGTAGTCAAGCCAAGAAGCTTTGAATTCAGTCCTTTCCTGAATGAGATGTTGATGATTGCCAAAGCTTTGTAAGCTATTAGTTAGTGATGAATACGGTATTACTATTCCAGATTCCCATAATAAAGAGCCCTTGTTTAAATACATGCATAGACTCCCCTTTTTTTCATATATATTAAAGATTTCAAGGTATCCTGTGAGAATAACTGGAACTTCCATAATGAATCATCTCTAGGGGTATGTACGTATCACATACCCAGGATCTCGTATTCTCAGGTCTCCAATACTTCATTCCCACAGCTGTTTGCACAAAATGCTTGAGCAACAGTTAAATCTTTTGTCATGTTGTGCATCAGAAGTGGCTGCATTTTAATGGAAGACGTAACCCTTCCAACAAAAGTTTGTTTCTGTTCTATCCTGCAGGTGGATATTTGCATCTCTTTGTTTTCATTGTGGCTTTAATCTCTGGATCCATTTGGATCAGTTTCTTCTGCTGTATTAACAGTAAGGCTGTTCTCTTTATTAGTTATTGTGGTCTACTCAGAGTCTCAGACTTCTTTAGCCTGCCAAAACACTTGGAAAAGGAGCGCTTAATGACTCAGTTAAAATGTACGGTCAAGAAGTTCACTTATTAGAGGAAATGTAAACTGACCACCAATTGGCTAAACCAGCTGGCTGGACTATTTGTGCTAGTGATTTCTCAAAGCTCCCCAGGGAGCAAAAGTGGGAGTTGCAGTACTCTTCTTTTAGTTTCATGCTCTGTACCGTAAGAAGAAAAGCCTTTGAAAGAATTCATTGGAGGAGACGCCAATAGGATTCACAGATATGTTTAAAAGCTTTATAAATAGCCTTTTAAACTCTTATATATGTAATATATTCCTTCTTACAGGGCCTTTTTAAACTATCCCATAGAACTGCAGAGAAAATATACAATTCAGCCACAGAAAATTCATTTTTTAATAGTTCTACTCCTCTTCTGTTATATTTTATAAACCTTCTCTAGAGGTTCTTCCATGAGAATAGTTCATATCATGTAGCAAAAGGAGGACTGTAAGGACCTTTTACTAAAAATATATTTTAATTTCTTAGTGTGCATTTCCTGGCTCTCATAGCACATCTTTTTCATCTCCATTGCAATAGGAAGTGTCACTTATACAACCTCCTAACAGCTGGAAGTACTCTGAGTAAGGCTTCTCTCACCACCCTACCAGCAGGTCTCAGTGTAGCTTATGATCACACTAAATAGACAATTTTGAGAAAGGGGCAGTACATCAGTAACATTCCATTCAGCCAAAACAGGTTTCCTGCTGATGAAGGTGATGCCATGTTGGTTGGTACCTCCTGATTCAGCAGGTTCAGTGTCATCAGTGGGATGCTAACACACCTCTGCCCATTCCAACAAGGTCACCTTTGTTCTGCTGTACCCTGGCTACTTAGAATAGTGTAAGTGCAGTGGGAACATAACTGAGATTCCCAAATCACATGCACTGACCCTGGATTTCATAAGTTGTGCAGAACTTGCAACAGGAAATCACGAATCCAGAAAGCACAGTTATGCTTCAGTCCATGGAGTTTCTGTGTTTAAACAAAGCCCTTAACTGAAATCAGCAGTTTGTTTTATTTCTGTTTCCAGAATTAATACGCAGACTGTGTGCATTTGTACAAAAGTTCTCATAGGACACCAGGAATAGTCCACACAACTAAGTGTGATCTTGTACCCGCAGAGAGCCCTGGAAATTAGCAGGGGTGAGGAGGTCATGCAGGTGATGCCAAGTATATGAATGATCTGCAGGTCTGTTCTGAGCAGAAGTGGAAGAGGCTGCTGCCCCTTGCTACGCACTTACCTGTGTGGCTGTCCTAAAAACCTCAATCACAAAAGCAGGACTAGAACTGTGCTCAGAGAACAAAGTCCTTTCACAGTTCAGCTGTTGTTTATCGTCTTTCAGTAATGTTAAAACTGTGCTAGCTAAGGAAAGGCTTAAATAGCTGGCATGAGAGCTAAAACCTGTGACACATGTTGAGCAATTTTCATACCAAGCAGAAGGAGCAGCATTACAGATTCATGCCTCGCACTATTTAGCACCCACTTCCAGGCTGACCATCTATTTGAAAAAATCCACTTTAATCTGTGTTTAGCAATCAACCAATAACATAATGCATAAGGGGTGCAGATAGAAAATTAATTCAGCAATCAATGGCCAGTCCTTAGACACTGAAATATGCAATTAAACAGGTGTTTAAGGAGTTGATCTTGGATTGTGTCCAAGCTCAGCAGGGTCAGTCATCCTTGGAAAAAAACACTGACCCCACACAGCAGCAGTCTGAATTTGGCTTCAGTCTGCACTTTAGGAATGTGGCATTGTTATTTTTCTCCTTTTCTTATCAAATGTAATTATCTTGAGAAAAAAAAGTTTTGAGAAAACATGTGATTTCACTGAGTAAAAATCTACTACTGAGGAAATTATTTCTCAGTGTCCAAATAAGGAGTGGGGGAGAAAGCTGGGTAAAGTGCTTTGTTCCAAGTAATCTTGGAACTGATACCTATGTTACTGAGCTCGGATGTTTAGTCCTGGCCTGCAATTTAATCTGATAAAAAATAGACATCCAATCTTTGTATGATTTTAAAATGGAGCCCCGAGGGTTATAAATGTCTGAATGAGCTTCAGTGTTTGAGCAGAAAAAGTTTCTGGAACAAGCTCGCAGCCTTGAGCATCTCTGCAAGAACTTTGTATCTCAAGAACAGGGTGAGCTCCTGGGGTTCTGGTGGTACAGCAGTGGGACTAAAATACGGGCAGAATAAAATAAAGGAGTAGGGCCTCAAAATCACCCACACCTCCTAGTAAAACGGGCAAAAATTCTTCCACGACAAGCCTTTTTCAATCTGCACGACCTATGCTCTCACAACTGTCAAATTAATCTTCAGTTCTGTGGTGCTAACGGCCCCCAAAAAATCATGATGGCAAAACCACACCCACTTTTGTAAATGGTTGATCAAAAGAAGGAAACACAGCCATAGCTACTACTGTGACCCACAGAAATTTGTGGCATGATTATCAGAATTCATTACTTAAGAAAGGAAATCATGCATGCTAAATATGTTCCAAATAGAACAAAATGTAACAGTCCATCTGTGAAAGAGTGCACATTGCCAAAAGTGTATTGTCTTGGAAATCTGCTGTCCAAATTGGCTTCCCTCTTGAATACAGAGTCCAAGCAAAGTTCTCTTCTAATCACCAAAGTCTCCAAGAACATGGTTCTAGCTCAGAGATGATAATTCCATGCCCTTCAATGATAGCTCTCTTCTAGGGCTGTTATTACCTTGCCAGCCAGCAGGGAAAGGAGCTGTCATGGAGGGAGCGGAATGGTCACAGAATCCTGAGCATAAGCATAATCATGGACCCCACGACTTTCAACACCAGTCGATGGACTTAACAAGGCAGTAGCCTCCCTTGCTTCTGCAGTGGCAGGTGAAAAATCATCTCCGTGGGATGGAGCTTCTTTGGTAAGCTTTCCACAAGCATTCACTTGGTCGTGGGATATGTAACCACAGACATACTGCTCATAAATACCAAAATGAAACTCAACAATATATTTACTTAACCATTTTTTTGTTTAAATGCAGCTTTTTGTCAAGAAAATCTTTTCCTGAAGGACCCTGATATTGCCTCTGAACTGATGAGCTGATCCTAAGGACTTTTGTTTCCCTCTGTATTCTTTAATGTATGAAGTCCTGTTTATGCACAAAGTCCTGTTTTTCAAAGTAAAAGAAGGCCAAACAGTGTCTTTGCTTGCTGTAATCGAACCTTACCTTCCAGAGGGCTGGTGCTTCCTGTTCCTGAGCACATCTGCTTCTTTTCCTGTTGTCTGCTGGTTTTCTCCCCTGGCTTTCCACCTCTTAAAGTCGCTCAGTTTGCCAAACAATCGTCTGCTTCCTGCATGTCCACTTCCTCTATTCTGCAATTTAGTCCTCTCTGGGCTCTTTGATTCAACAGATGGTCTGTGGTAGTAACTTGGACTCTTCCTCTCTATCCTGCCTCGTGCTTCATAAAGGCACATTCATTCTGTGAGTCCTGAAAGGAAGGTGCCCAATTTCTTTAGGCTGATGATTCAATAACTTCTAGCATAAAAATGTTATCAACATTTTCTAAGTTTTCCATTTTTTTTCTGCAGTTACTACAAATATTAGAGGTAAGATCTGTCTCACTGAAAATCAAATTTATTGATAAAAGTACAAACAAAAAATGAAAAATTGCACAAGTGTGCAATTAAAAATTGCAAAAGAGAAACCACTTGGAAGAACTTCACAGATTCCTATCCCCATTCTCAGTAGTTTAACTGACCAAGATAGATCTCCTAGTGGCCTAGAAAATGAAAAAAATACATAAGGTAAGCAGAAAATCTCAAGCATGATGATACAGAGATAAAAATAACTAAACATTGAATGATGTTAAATCATTCATTGAAGATTTTAAGACACCACTTTGACCACATAGTCTGTATTTTTTGTGACACAGGCTGTAGAACTTCACCCAGCAATCGGTGTTTCAATCACACTTTTTTTTTGCTACAGCATATTTCAAAGAAGAAATATTGTTCAGGTATAAGGCTCTAAAGTAAGGGAACATCTACCATGTGCTTTATTATGGTTTTCACATGTTTAATCAGTAGTGCTACTAAATTTTTGCCTTATTTGTATCTTGAATTTGTCTTCTAAACACTGAATTTCATCCCTTTGCCTTTTGCTAGTTTTAGTGACCATCTCCAGCCAAAAAACTTTGTTTCCATTAAGATGTTTATAGATCACAGGCAGATACGCCTTGAACCTTTTCTTAAATAGATTATTAAATGGAGCATTATCTTGCTCTGAGACAAATTTTCATGACTTGAAATTACTCTTTGGACATTTCCTGATCTCTTTGCAATATCACTTTTTGAAGTGTTGACACTAGAAATGTATTTCAGTAATTATTTTACTAATGCAACATACAGTGGTAAGAACAATTTCCTGTATCTACTCGGTGTTTTCATGCTTAAGCTTGTCCTTTCAGCAGCACTGTGTCAGGAAAAGTTCATGTTCAAGTGGCTATCTTTAATGACCCCAGAAGTTTTTTCATGGTCAACATTTTTTTACTCTTGAGATATGACTTTGCATTTGTCGGCCTTGAAACGCACTTTCAAATATGCCCTGCATAACTAGCAAATTACTTTTGTAAGAGTTCTGTTCAATTTTCAGTTCTTAACTCCACCAGCTTGTGATCCTCTGAATTTTATCCCAATTCTATGATTCTGTGATATGTCTGGTCTTAATTTAATGGATTAGAGTATTATTTTTCTTTTTGTGCTGTGATATGCAATATTATCAATGCAAATGAAAGTGGCCTCAGTCCTGCATTCATTGTGGACATGAGTTAGTATAAAAGATCACTACGTCTTCTGATAAGTATTAGCCTCCCTAGTAAGATGTGGTGTTGTGCTGCAGTTTGACATTTAGGATTTTTTTTCTGACTACATTAACATGCTTCTTCATTTTTTTGCATGCATGGCGTTTAAGTTATTCCATTTTTTTAAATTTATAGGCAATGAATTAAAAATTTCATTCATTGTTCTATGATGTGGCTAAATTTTACAGAATCCATGAATATTACTGCTAGCTTTTTCAGATAATAAAGCAGAAAGCCAGTAATTTGCATGCTAAATACAAATAGTTCATTTATTTATTTTGACATCGTAAATTATATCTATCCAGTCACCAGGCATCTTGCCATCCATTAAAAACAAAATTTGTACCAATAAAAACAAAGCATCAGCACAACACATCCCACAAAAGGCAGCCAGGCAGCCAGAAACATAAAAAAACTTTCTCCACCCTTCCAATCCCCAAATGAAAGCCCATTAACCCAGTCACCTCGCCTCTGTCAAAATGTCAAGTAAAGAGAACATCACACCCCAGGGTTGCTAGACCAAACCACCATGGCCATAAATTTTTAAGGCAGACACCTTGAGCTAAGAGAGAGGGATGGGGTTAGATTCACAGTATTTGGACTTGGCTCTTGCAGCAAGAGCTTCCTGACTAATGTATATGAAGATGTCACCTACCTATACACTATTCTATTCAGTAAACCAAAGATTTCGAAACTCATGGCTTCGAGACATGATGCTCTGTATTTTTTCTAGATGGTATTTCTCAGGAGGCAGAAAGCAGTGGTTTGGATGGGCCATGTAGTTGTTCTCAGTGTTTAGTTGGGAAGTGGCAAAGTGGATTCTTCCCACTTCAGGTCAAATTTTAATTTCAGTCTGGACTTCTGCCTGAACTTCTGACCATGGAACTAGCTATGGGAGCAGTAATGTGAACACAACAACTGGAAGGGCAGATGAAAGAATACAGACGACTGCTAATTTGATAGCATGCAGCAGCATAATCACGAACTGAGACAACCAGGGCCAACGTTGGTCAAGCAGCCCTTGGCAAAAGAAGTTTTGAACAGAGATCCATCCTGCTCTGCCTTGGTTCTCTAGTGGGGTTTTAAGTGTTGAACAGCTACTCTCTCAAAATCAGGAACGTCTAAGGAGTCACCCAGAGTCACTAGTCACTAGGAAAAACTTGGACTTATTCAGAATTATTAGGTACGATGACTTATAACATCCTCTTGTTTTTACATGTAATTTTACAGCAACAGTCTCAGTCCTGTCTGTAAGAGTAAAAGGAGGTGTGGTAGCTAGATCACTCTTTCAATTTGCCACGGACTGTGTCAATAGTTCTGTCCCTGTTTCAGTACCTACTGCAAACTTTGAGGTTCAATGCACCATTAGGGTAGAGAAATAACATTGTGAGTAGCATAGAGTTTAGCTGAAAGAGCCTTTGATTCCTCTGCCATCTCCTAATAGAACATAATTCTTTCAGAATGATGCTTAATCTTTTACTTAGGTATCATGAGACAATGTAAAGGCTGCACAAATTTCTGAAAAATCTGCATCTTTAAGTGTTCATATAATAGGGTCAGGTTGCATTGGGCTACGTGAAGTTAGAAGTGTCTGTGCCCTGTTCTTGCTTCTGTCTTGTTGAGTGGTCACAAGCTAGTCCTTTAATTCTTAGTCTTGAATTTCCTGGTTAAAATCCAGGGGCATTGATACCTATCACCAAGTGGGACATTGCAGGGTTTCGCAGCACATTTTCGTTTGTACTAGGATTGGAATGCTTCCAATTAAAACAGTCTAACTGTGAACTGACTCTGTATATAAAAGGACAGGCCCTACCCTGAATGGTTTTAGATGCTAAACAGTGAGGGAGGCCAGACTATGACAAAGATTGTTATCTCCATTTTTCAAATAGGAAGCAAGGCTGTGGAAGATGAAGAGTAAGGATGAGTTCCCAAAGGGTAAACTCATCACACGAGTTACAGCCACTGTGCCGGTTCTTTGTGCTGCACAGTAACTACCAGGTACCTTAATCTGTTTTCAGTGAGAACAGATCTAATATATATTTTCTTCCTAGTTCACCTCAGAGAAATTCTTCTTGTAGCCACATAGGGAGTAATCTAGCCAAAATCACAGAAGATGTATTCAATAACACTGTCTATGAGTAAAACCTAGACTTGGTCTTGCGATGCAGGTAATGTTTTCTAAGGATCTTGATGATGAAAGGTACTCAAAGCAAGTCCAATATAATGAAAACCATCCTTGGATATAAGTGATGGATGACACCATCTGATGCTTTCATGGCACTGATGCCAAAACCATCACACATCACAATCTAGTAATATCTTGAGTGAGGGAAAGTGGGGTTTCTAGGGTTTGTGGCTAGCTTGCTTCACTTTAATAACTCTTCTTCTCTCCAGCTGATTAGATTTAACTTTGGGTCTCAGAACTCATTGTGGTACTTCTTTCCATGGCGAAGACCACAACACAAGTTATATTGGGCCAGAGGCACTCTGCCAGGCTCCAGAAAACTGCATCTCGGGACTTTTTAGCCACATGTGCTATTCTTGTATCGAGTAGTCCTTACAATTTTTTATTCTCTGATTTTGTCTTATCTGCTTCAAACCTAAAAAACTATTGACAGTTTAGTATAATGAACATTTAGCATCACAGTTTTGCTCTAGTGTTGTGTATGACTCATCACAAGGGCGGAGGTGGTACGAATGAGCTTTGAAGTGATATTCCCAGACATTAACGCACCTAAGATTTGTGCTTGCATGGGACAGAAATAAGCTGTGCAAGCAGAATAAGAAATCATTTGCACATTATTGACTAACTGTCAGGTTGTTTCCACTTGCAATTTTCCTCAAAACCAAAAATGCCCTGTAAGTGTTTTGTTACAATTTCTATGCTGGCATTTAAATCTAGTCAATACATTAAAGGCAATCTCTCCAAGTTTTACGGATATTCTTTTCCCCATTAGAAATAACTTAGGGTGGGTTTTTTTTCCATTTCCCTGTCAAATATCTAGCTTTGACGTATCAAACCACATGAGTTCTCACTATATGCTGCACTGTATAAATGGCCTGGGCAAGGCATCCTCCGTCTACGAGCTCTGATATTCTTTGAGAGGATACGTAATGGTTAGCCAATTGTTGCACCAACATTTTTCTCAGCGTGCAAATATCAGCGTTCATTTAGTGAACTCATGTAATGTAAACAACCCCTGTCAGACAGACTGGGATTATACTACCTGTTTGAACTGAGAAGGCTGCTTGCCAAAAATAATTGATTCGATTGCACTGGATGGTTCTATCAGGGTTTAATGGTGCATCATGGTAAGGAGCAGTCTTAGAGAAAGCCAGAGACATGTGGTGTAGAAACCAATGTGTGCACTGAGGCCTAAGTAAAAAGATTAGATGATACCAGTAAAGCTGTATATACCTCATGGTTGTATAAAACTTCATTAGTGAAGTATGATTCAGTGGAAAATGCAGGGAGTCAAGGTGTTCTGCTTAAACACATCAGGTTTGTCAGATTTTCTAGGGATGGCAGAAATTCCACATGTAGGCTTTGTTGTAAAAACTGAAGTATGTCTCCAATACCACCACAAAAGGTGAAGACTGGGAGAAAGAAAAGAAATCTGCTTAGTAGATAGCAAAGAAAAGAGGACTGATGTCTCACTTTTCTGGACTGATTGTACTGCTGCTCGTGCAACTGCTACAAAGATGACTTGGGAACAAAACTCATCCTGTAGCCACCTGCTAGTTTTGATGAACGATGCTCATTGTATGCCTGCAAGAAAGATGCACCACAGAGAGTGGAGGATCTATAGTCTTCAAACAGCATTGCTACCACATGTGGTGGTAGGACCCTGATCCTCATTTTGGCTCCACTGTTCTTCACCTCTCAACATAACAGGAAGTAGGGAGCACGGAAAATGAAAGTCTGTTTTTTAAGCTCGGCATGGGATAGAAATAGCAGAATTGGCCAGATCCCAAGATCTCACTCCTAAAACAATAAGCAAACATGACAAATAGAAAGCTTTTTCATTTAGAAAACCTAATGTCATTCTTATTAAATTTATGGTTAGATAAAATCTGTGTTCAAATAATACCAATTATGTGTGATACATTGTACGGAGGGAGGACCAAGAATTTTTTGCCCAAGCACAGAAGTATTAGCTGGACTGAACAACATGTCTACGTACCTATATAGTCTAGACTTGTTATCTTACCTCTTTCCTACTTCCCCAACCATTTTGCCAACCTTCATCTGGCCAATAAATACATGGGAAACGATTTCTGACAGAGTTAATTACCTCTAATTGTGTCATTCCTGTTATCTTACCAGCTTTGACTCACCATAAATTGCTCTAGTACAGATGTTGGCAAGATAAGAACTCTAGACTCTCTCCATATATAAAATATGTATGTATTAGTTTACATATCCAAATGAATTAAGTATGCTGCTCTTGTAGATTGGGTCAGTTATTTCATGACTGGCTGTCCTAGGTTCCTCAGGGGCAGATCCTGAAGTGTAATTCCTGCCCTCTACTGGCTATTCCAGCTAGGTGTGTTCTAACTTGTCCCAGTGAAGTCTGGGTTAATGAGAATCAAGAAGGGATCAAGGGAGTAGCATTGCTCGGATGACATAGTACTGCAGCAAAAGCCAGTGCACAGCATGCTGGAATAAAAAATAGTTTAGGTATCAATAAATAAAACATAAACCTCAGCTGGCTGAAAAAAAGGACACAATTTATCTTTTGATATTTCCATTTCTGACATCTAGAGGCAAAAGCGATGCCAGAAACATCAGGGAAGAGATTGAGCAAGGAGGGATTCAAATTGAACTTATGACTCTGAAAGGCATTTTTAATCAGTTAGGTTCCAGTGTCCTGACTTATATAAATGTAGGAACGCTATCCACTTCCCTTGCAAAAAAAAAATAACCCACAACAAAAACACCCTAAAGGGTTGTAATAAAAAGCCAAATACATTACAAACAGTGAGGACGGTAAAAAAATTAAAAAGAAAAGAGTTTTATTGTCAGGAAATTGATTCCAGGGAAGTATACATTTTTTCTGTTAGGTAAAGATTGATTTTTGTTGAACCTTCTGTCAGAAAAATTACAGTGAGATAATCCGTGTTGGTGGGGGTGGGAAGTAACTTTTTATTTTTTTTAATATGTCTGGGTTGTGTTTGTACACCTCTCAAACGCTTGTTCATCTCTTACTCCACAATGGAGTTATATAGCCTTTCCAGCAGCTTTTCCCTGGGGCTGCACACTGCCCTGTAGCATGGAAATTGCAGTTCAGTGACAAAGCAAAAGTGGAAGTAATAAAAAATTTGAGGTAATGCAAACCCCTTCTTGAAGAGGTATGAGAAAACACTGGGTCATCTGCAAAAGGGAGAGACCTGGTGAGCAGCCTCAGTTCTCACTGCCCTCAGATATCTACTCTTAAGACTTTGCCTCAGGTTATGGTCTTTCTCTCTACTCCACCACTTTGTTTCCTCACATGGACCCGGTGTACGTATTGTGAGTGCAAGTCCCTGTACAGTGTGAGCAATCTTTTGTCGTTGCCATGTCTAATATTTTCTTTCTCTATTTCTGTGTTGCAGATGTGGACGAATGCGCTTCAGATTCTCACCAGTGTAACCCCACCCAGATCTGCATAAACACTGAGGGGGGTTATACTTGTTCCTGCACTGAAGGCTACTGGCTGCTAGAAGGCCAGTGTTTAGGTAAAAACCTCATGTAATGTGAGATTTGTGCATATCTGTGTGTGTACCTGTGAACAGCTGAAATAATGTCACAGGGCATCTTTATCAAGTACATGGGTAAACCTTCAGCTACGTGGAAAACAATGTCTTTCATGTTTGTAAGTGCCAACTATATGCCTGGCAGAGAGACTCCCCCATGGAACAAAAATATAGATGTAAATGCCGTATGACTAATATCCATGTTACACGTGGGATTTTGCTATTCCCAGTCTGAAGGATTTCCTTTCATAAAAGTTCAATCACAGGCACATATAGAAAAAGATCTGTTCCCAAACAGTCCTTTGACATCATGACAGCCTGGACGCAATGGGATCAGTATTTGATATCAAGAAACGGGCCAGTAAATCTCTGGGTTCAACCAACCCTTTTGTTTGGGGGTGAGGAAAAAAACTACCTCTGAGCTGGGTGCCATTATGGTACCTTCCAAATGGATTTATTTCAATTTTTTTATTTTCCTTGCAGCAATGTCTGGTTTATCCTTTAGCTCAGCCATCTTGAATGAACAAGAAGCACAGGAAAACCTTCCAGTTCTCTTCTCCTCCAGCCCATTCCCTTGATGTGACATGCTCATGGGATGATGAAGTAGATGTTAATTTCAGGCACATAGATAGCATCTAGCAGATAGGATACTAATTTTTTTAAAAGTTTGCTCATTATTTTTTTTTGCCTCAGCGCAGGCTCTTTGCCTGCCAGCTCTGTGGAGATGGACCATCCTGTCACAGCACCTCTGCTGCAAGGAGAATGGGCTTTCCCTGCCCATTCATCCCTGGAACTTCTCCAGTTCTTTCCCAGCTTTCTTTTCCCAAGCATCAATTCCAGTGAAGGACTCACTCAAGGCTGCATTCCTAACAACTGCGAACAGCTGCTGTGTAACTCACCTGGCAGGGACAGAGCTGAGTCTCATCCAAGTGGGGTCTGTGCAGCCACAGCTGCTTTGGGGAGTCACTGTCTTGTAGTTCCCCTGGGATATGAAGTCTCCAAGCCTCTTGTTCCAAAATCTGATAACTCCTCTTCTCTTGGGGAAAAAAAAATTGTGCCAGGGTTTGTATGGGCATATGTAATGGGGTGGGGATGAGGGAGAACAGGTAGGGGGAATCTGCTCTATGTTGTCTGTTACCCATCTACTTCACCCAGTTGCAGCTCAAACTAAAGGGCTATGCCTTTTAAAATAGAAAATAACGTCCCAGTGTTGACCACTTTAATAACCATGGGGTGGATTATTAAAAGGCAATGCAAAGAGCTAAAAGCAAATTTAATTTAGAGTCACTATATTTTTCCCTAAGCATCAAAAGTCTCAGATTTCCATACTTTCCACTGGCCTTGGAGAAGTAACTTTTGCTAAGACCACGCAGTGTAATCAGAGGGCTGGGTTGGTTTTTTAGAGACAGGCTTTTTTGGTGCACTGTTAGTAAACCACAGTTACAAAAATCTACACTTCTATTTATTGTAATTACCCCAGTAAAGTTTATACAGGAGGAGCCAGTAGTGATCCACCCACAAGAAGAAGCTCTTAAAGTCCTTATCCTCAAAATGCAGCACTCTCGAGATAAGTCCTGCAAAACCCAAAGCACGTGTTGAAAGTAATGTATTGTGTCAGTGAAATGAGAGATTGATTCACTTAAAACTAATGGCAGTCTTTGCAGGATTTGGGCCAAGCGTACTGCTGGTATAAATACTGTAGATGACCCTGGCGTTTGAATTATCTTGCTGTTTAGAATACAGTGGGAAATAAAAGCTAGTAAGGGTAAAACTTAGTATCAATGTCCTTGTTATTTTACAGAGACAGAGTATTTAGAAGACTTTTGACATTTTCAGAATGGTTTCCTTAGACTTTCTATGGCAAAACTTCCCCAATGAGGCTGACAACATAAACTCAAATTGCAGGATGTTGATTGCTACTTATACAACAGATTCACAACATTGTTGTTTTTATGGTATTACCACATTATGTAAATGTTTGAGTCATTCCAGAATTCAGTTTCCCAACACATTCTTAGTATTTACCACTAAACCAGGTGGCAGCCAATCTAGTTAACAAATAATAAACTGCTGGAATCTGTGCAGATATATTTGTATGCATGCGAACCATATAGAGTGTCATTTTGATTTTCAGACGTGTTGGAACCTACAGTGGGGGTCATTTCATTAAAACCTATGCCTCCTTACTTTGCTTCTTTTGGCAAACCTACTGGAGATGATACATTTCGTTCTCTACCGCACAAACTTAGCTTCGCATCTGTAGAACTGCATCAAACTAGACTCATACAAGACTTGTTTAATAAGTAGTAGAATTAGACTCAGCAGGTCTGCTGGGAAGCGTATGAAGATGTAATTCAGCTGCTGCAGCTTTCTGAAGTTTTGGGAAATTGCATGAGCCATCTTTCAGTATGGAGCGCACACAATTTTCAGTAAACTCAATAGAAGCTGCAGGCCTTCCACATTGCTGAAAATGAGTGCAGACATCATTCTTTCAAAGCAGACTCCTTGAGGAAGCATTTATTTGAATGGTCTAAACTTTGAAGGTTATCATTTCAATGACTGAATGCGATTACTTGCTAGGGCTCACCTGAGAGTCCTAGGGATGGATGTTCAGAACCGTCCCTCCTTGTGGCACTCTTTAGTCAAATAGGATTATTATTTTTCCAACTTGTCCCCTGACGTTTACATAATTACATTTTTTTCCATACATAGTTCTGTTCTAAAGGTTGGGGAAAAAAAAAACGAGAAACAAAGTGCTGTTTCAACAAGCTGTTCCACCACGGCCATATTTACAGGAAGTGTCTATACAGAGAATGTCCTCCAGTACCTGCTTTCTCATTTGTTGTCATTGCAATGTCTGTTCATATCAGCAGGGATTTGTACTGAAGGAGCAGTAAGACTTGCTTTGAGATCTTATTTGAATGACCCACGGGAAAAATCTAAACAGAAACTTGATATTTAGATGCATCATTGGAAGGATGCAAAGCTTTGAGAGCAGCCATAAAAACATCTCCATAAATCAAAAGCCAGCTGATACCAAAGAAAATGTAAAGCCTTGGAAAGGACAACTACTCCAGGCATTTCATTCCAGTTCTTAGGCCAGGAGCAAAATTCTTCTAGTACTTTATACATATCTTAACAGCAGTTTCTTGTGCTTACAACAGTCAGTTACATGTATTTTTAATGCTGCATTTCAGCCCAAACTGCTATTTTGGCAGTAAATTTACTGTGTATTTTAGAATCTATAACTTGTCAGTTAAAAATTAATATAAAATGTGAATGTGACTATTGGAAAAAAGTCTCCAAAGAATATCCTCTCTAAAAGAAAGAATCATTTAATAACAAATACTTCTTGCTCCTTCTAGTTAGTAGCTACAGTATACGCGGAGATGAAAAAGGTTTCTGTCTTGTTTCTGACAAAACTTTGCCACAATGTTGGCTGTGCTTGTGTTGATAGGCTGGGCCAGCTATCAGGTATGCTTTGAGGTAACTGCTTGAAGGAACTAACTCTGGGCTTCCTGAAGCGATCACATTAAACTGAAAATTGCAGCAATGACTATTAGTTCATAGGACATACTGATAGATAGCAGTGGATAAAAACATGTTACTGCATTCTTTTGGATAGAGACGGCATTTTAACTACAACTCTGGGTCTGAATACCTGAAATCCTGGCTGTTAGGTCTGCAACCATTATGTTGTTATTGGTACCATTAAGTCAATGCCTGTGCTGCTTTGTACCTGCATGTGAAAATGCAGACCACTCTACTTCTTATCTTTCCTGTCTGTAGATATAGATGAATGTCGCTACGGCTACTGCCAGCAGCTGTGTGCCAATGTGCCTGGTTCCTACTCCTGTACGTGCAACCCAGGCTTTACCCTTAATGATGACGGAAGATCATGCCAAGGTACTGTATGTGGTAAACCATGACTGAAATCTTTCATCACAACCCCTAAAACTTGCTTTGTTTTTAGAATAAAAGTAACTTTTCCAACATTGCTTTGGAAAATGTTCATAGGTTTCTCAGCCTGAGATATTTCTGTAGCTTCAAAGGGGCGCAGTTGCAACACCATCAGTGTACCAGGAGAAATACGCACAGGGGCCCAAGTCTCCTGAAATATAGATTTACTAAATTCACCTTAATTACGAGAGTTTAGATAGTGAAGTTACTTTTAAAAACTGAGGCTATGTGACCCACCTGAGAAAGAAAAACTCAGTCAGATAAGCAAATTAAATGTTTCCCAACCTCCAGACTTGGGTCCTAAGCATTAAACCACCACTTGCTGTGACGTGCTACCTGAATCAAAGTCAACACAACCTCTTCATAAAGCTTCTCTCTAGCTAAGCAGGGAGCATCTTGCCATATGCTGCAGGAAATAATAATGTGAGGACTCTCAAGAGGCTGCTAATGTTCTAAAATGAAAAAAAAATTGTTTTTTCCATAGCCCTAGGTTTCCATATGGACCATTTCTCATTGCATTATATTCCTTGGGTACATCCTGATGCATATTTTCTCACATCTGTTGCAACAAAATCAGTTCAGTGGTTTTAAAAGTGCAAGATCAAAACAGAAGCATTTGTAAGAAATATTCCATTCCCATCTTCCATGCTATTTTTTTCACTTCCGTGCATTTTGTGTTTCCAGTGTGCTATTTCCAGGCGTTAGCCTGAACCCCAATAAACAGTACAGACTTGGTTATATTTTTTCAGAACAAATCATTCTGACTGCACAGCTAATCTCCTTGAAATGTTTTATAGTAATGAATTGAAAGTAGAGTTTGGGGATAAGTCACTGATCCACTGGGCATTGGTTTCCTGTAGATCTGAATGAATGTACAAGTGAAAATCCTTGCACTCAGACCTGTGTCAATACCTACGGCTCTTTTCTCTGCCGCTGTGAACCTGGCTACGAACTGGAAGCTGATGGAGTTAACTGCAGTGGTAACTGTCTTTAGTTATTTATTGTTTTGGTTTCTTTAATTATATTAAGTTTTCTTCTTCCAATGTATTGTTTTGTACATGTTTTTTAAAAGTTTTTTCCTTGTTCCATGGTTAACAGCAGGATTGCTGCAACTCCTATGATCTTCTTTCCAGTTAAACCACACAGAGAATACCCAAAAAAGCACAATAGAGGAGGGATGCAAATTGTTTTAAAGAAATAAGCTAAATATTAAAAAACTCCAAGATAACAGGAAAATATAAGAAAATGCTTTGTAAATGCTGAACAGGAAGCTTTATTAGAGCAAATAGGGCAGGGACTGTCCTAGAACATTCCTCCATGATTAAAAAAATACTTTATATAAAGCACTTTTCCAGTTGTCTGTTGAATGCATGTATTACTCTTGCTTTTACAACTCCACACTTCTGCCTGAAACCTTCCCCAGTTTACCCTGTATGGCTCTGGCTACACTTCAGAAAAAACTATATGGTTTCTTGGAACAGCAATTGCTAATCTGTTCAGCAGATAGCAGAAGAAACTGTGCTTATGTCACTGTGCTTTTTCCTCTCATTTTTATTTTTATTTTATTGCTTTATTTTAATTGAAGGCACAACTTATTTCTGTGCTTAATGTTCCCACAGCCCAACAAAATTAGAGAATCCAGCCAATATTTCTTGGAAGGAAAAACACACTGGAAAATACTTGTTTTTTTAATTTACAGTAAACAGATGTAACATGCTGTTTCTGAGAGATGAGCTATGCAGTATGTGTATAGATTAGTGTTTCCAAAGGTGTTCTTCCCTGCAAACCTTCTTATTATAACAGAAAGAACAAAGTCGTAAATCTCTAAAGTGTCTTATGCTTTTAACATTCAGAACTGCAACACCTAAGTTTTCTGCTTTCTAATGGAGTTTCTGCTTCTAAATTGAACTCCTGCACATTTTTTACGTGCTCCTGAGCTAGCTGGGGGCCTGAACCAGTTAAGCTCAATGCAATGCCACAGAAACCTTGCCAGTACAACACAGTGACAGAAGAGGTGGTGCTTGAGCCTCATGCATGTCTAGGAGTTAAGTCAGCAAAAGGGAATTTCCACCACCCAGATTTAGAGCAGATAACCCCTTCTTAACAATTCTGTGCAAGAAAATGCTTGTCAAAGCAGGTCAGATTTCTCTGGATTATTTTTTTTCCACTTCACAAGCAATCTCTAGAGATTGCTGAGGTTCTCAAAGGGATGCCCAGTTAGGAGGGCACTCCTATGAGACACCCAGGATCCAGATGTAGTTCAAGAGCCACTGGATTAATCCATGGCTTAGCAGCCAGTTTACCTTGAAGATGAGAGGCATCCCTGCCCCAATTCAGGGAAAGAGGCAGAGATTTCAACCTGACTTTCCCAACGTTGGCACTATTTTCTAATCACAGAGCTCTTTCTCTGTTGATTAGGCGTGTTCTGAAATGCCAACCATCTTGTCCTCTGTGGGTAGTCGGCAGAATGCCAAAAGTGTTCAGGAAGAGCAAAAATATGTCTGTCCTGTGTGGGCTCAGCAGCAGAAATGTAGGACCCTCAGGGCTTTAGGTCTCTCCAGCCCTTGACAGCACCTGAGCACAGGTCATATAAATCTGATGTGCTGGAGCACTGGGCTAGGACACCTTGAGAGAGTGGATGATATTTCAGTCCCTTTACAGAGTCAGCTCTCAGTTCACGTTTTATCAGGAAGGTGTTTTTTTCAACAAACTCACTGGGACATGTCATACAATAACAGGACTATGCAGGTGTAGCATTCCTTTCATCTCCCTTTTGATAATGCGGTTGCAGCCATAAAGTCACTTTAACAATTTTGGACTTCAAACACTTTCCAATCCATCTGCAGAAAACACCAGAAGTGGATAAATGGACTGAGTCCAATTTAGAAGAAAGGGAAATTCAGTCTGAGGAGTAAAAGTGATTTGCCTGGGACAGTCAATATGTAAGAGCTGGGAATAAGAACTTGGGAGTTCCTGGCTGGGACTCTGGCCTTTGTTTCTTTCTTCCTTTGGACAGGGAAGTAAGCAAACGATTAAGCGCAGCCTCCCTCACTCTAGTGCCTTTGCATGAGTTTTCCCCTCAGTCAGCCATGCCTCCATGTGCAGCTCTGAAGTTACTCCTTCTCACTTAACCATAGTTTTGTAGAATACGACGACTGGTCAATTCATGAGTGCAATGGGAAAAGAGCACAAATTCAGATTTCAGTCAGAGATATGGCAAACTGCTTAGCTGCCTGGGTATCTGGGAGATGGCTAGGCCTTCCAGAAGGTCTGACCCAAACTGGGGTAAGCTCTGTAGTCTTGCCGGAATGCCTTGGAATTAACTGCCTAGAGGCTAAGAAACACCAAACAGCAGGGACTGGCTGCAAGGACTTCTGCTGGGACTCCTGTGGCCCTGGGAAAGGGAAGTTTGCTCTCCAGAAAAAAAAAAAAGAAAAGAAAAAAAAGGAGAGAAAAAAAAACCACCACCAAGTGCCTCCTTTGAAATTGCAGCCACAGCTTTATTGTTGGAGTAGGTCTATCTCTGACATAAAACAGAACTGAAAACATGGCCAACTGGCGACAGGTATTAAAAAAAAAGACACACAGCAGCTTTTGTTTCCCTAGGAGAAAAACATTTAATGAAGAGCTTGTTGTATAGCATTTTGCACTGTTGCTGAAGAGCTTTAGGGAGCTGGAGGATGCCAACCTCCATCTGGGGTGATGGCCACGTTGTCTGGATGGCCATGGCCCTGTAGGACTGTTCTTTTGACTGTAAATACTAAACTTTGTTTTACCACTGCAGACATGGATGAATGCAGCTTCTCAGAGTTCCTCTGCCAGCACGAATGTGTGAATGCGCCTGGTTCTTACTACTGTACCTGTCCTTCGGGCTATAACTTGCTTGACGATAGCAGAAGCTGCCAAGGTAAGAACATTTCTGCACTGATTAGAACCCCAGGGGCCCCAGAAAATAAATTCTGTGTCTGGAAAGAGGTTTTCAAGAATTTATATACTTGGTCTTGGCATCGTACAGTGAAATACTCATAGGGGCCAATTATGTAATTTTGTTAAGAATGTCATCACATGAGTAGTCCCACTGAAGCCAATTGGCGTGTTTGGTGTAAGTAAGACTTTACCGATTAGGAAAAAGCTACATAGGAAAACCCTCAGATGCTCTCCTCCCTGCTGCACGTCTCTCTCTAGTTTTACCACTCTCTAAGGTCAGAGAGCTTTGAGCAGCCAATTTCTTTTCTATTTCTTTGCAGCACTTATCGTGTAAGTGCATTCCAATAAGCAGAAAAGAATGGAGTAAAAGTTGGTCTTAAAAGAGGTGCTAGTTATCAAAAGGCCACTTCTCATGGTGCAGAAGTGTTACACATTTTGGGGCAATTCCTTAAGATAGAAACCGATATGTAAGAGCGATGTCTTGCACATATTTCCCTGCTTTAGCTTTTCTCCTGTTTCTTATGTTTTAGATATCAATGAATGTGAAACAAGAAACTTCACCTGCACTCCACAGCAAACGTGTTTCAATATCCCAGGAGAATATAAATGTTTAGACCCAGTAAGATGTGAGGATCCTTATATTCAGATTAATGAGAAGTGAGTAACGTAACCACAGTCACAAAAGCAAATTTTGTCTGCGCATCTAGAAGCATATCTAGGGAGAACCAAATAAGCTGCATTTTTACAACACAGCCATGAATTCTATCTAGAGAGCTATACATACATGCTGTTGCTGCATTTACCATTGGTAAGCTTTATATAAATAATAAATTGCAATCCCTTACCAGGTCACCAGGTAGAATACGATATGATTCTCAGATGTGTTGGAAGTTAGACTGGAAAAACAGTTATCAGTGAGTAGAGAAATACGTAAGGTTTGTGATGTAATGAGACATTTACCTACATTAGTAACTGCCTTCACATATCCTCAAATGCAGCCTGTTTGTTTGTAAAAGTAATTCCTGTAAATATTAACTTGCCTATGTCTATGAACTACTTCAAAACATTAGATGGTAGTTATAGCAGGATACAAGTAGTTTCCAACTGCTTAAAGGTTAAACGTACCAAAAAGTCCACAGACTGATTTGTCTTGTCCAGAAATTAGGTATGTCTGGATTGGGCTGTTAGCACTGTTACTACATTTGAGTGAGCAAAAAATAAATCCCACATTTCTAAAAATTGCCTGTTTCCCTTACATTTTTGTAGGTACTTCCCTGGGGCTCAAAATATTTCAGTTCCAGACAGATGTCTATATATTTTCTGCCATAGTACTTAATCCATAGTGTTTGCACTAAACCAAATTACTTGGGACTGCTTGGTAGCCTTTATAGAAAGGCAAGTGATGAAGAATCATCTTCTTTCCATTATAATTTATTTATGTCTTTACATTGCTTTCTGAACTAGGGCAGCTGAGGAGTGGACACATTCTGTTCTTCCAGTTCTGGGTTACCTGCCTTCACAGATGGTACAGTCTTAAACTGGAAGTTGGACTATCTGATGCCTCTGTGCCTAAATTCCCCAAAGGCTAACTATAGAACCCCTACAGATCAGCTTGCATCCGAACTCTTGATCTCTGAGCTTTGTGTTTGGTGGCTTTGGCTCATCTCTAGATGTGGCTGCATTTAATTTGTGGCACATGTCTAGAAGTGGTCAGTATAAAAGCCTGTGTTCTCTGTGGAAGGAACTGGGTGTTTGTAATGCCAAGAGCCTTTTTATGGCTAGGGCACATAGCCTGGTGCAGTCTGTTTTGTTTCCAAAGACTTCTGAAAAGAACTTCACATAAGGTTGCTATGGACATTAGGCAGCCGTAAGTAAGTGTCTGGCACAGAAGAATAAGAGGTTGAAAGATAAAACCTAAACAGAGTATAGTATTAAATTGTCAGCTTTCACAGTGAAGTTCTGCAGAGGTCTGAGCTGGACCTTCTTTGTTCAACATATTTATTAGCAACCTTGGAAAAAGTATAAACCATGAGATGGGGAAAGTCTGCAAGACTGTCCGCAAGACAGTAGAGAAAAGTGTGGGGAGAAAAAAATTGCTGAATAAGCCTCAATGTCTGTGCAATAAAAAATGGCAGATGAAATTCAGTGTATATGAATGTGAAGTAAAAGGCAATCCAAAATTCACAAATTAAATAAAGACCACTGATCTGATCATAATCCACCCAAACTGGGATTTGGGAATTTTTATAGATAGTTCCACGATCTGCAGCACTTACTAGAGGTCAGAAAAGCAATCTGAATTTGAGTTATTAATAGGTAGAGAATAGTCTTAGAGCATTCTTAGAGCATATGTCATTGTGTATTCATCTCTTGAAGGCTGTGCAGTTCCTTCCTCTCCTCTCAGAAGAAATATGACTGGAAAAGATTCCTAAAAAGAAAAGAGAAAGATCAAGAATATGGAATAGCTTCCTTGCGAGAAACAACTAATTTGGGATTCTTCAGCCATGAACAGAGTCAAATATGAAACCATGAGTCACATGGGGAGGATAAGCAAGGATTGACTGGCTCTCTCTTTTCAACAGAAAAGCTGGGAGCATCAGATAAAGCAGCAAAGGGCAGTGCAGAGAGAGGTGAAGGGGGCCTTGGAGCTCCTGGCCACAGGCAGTTGTGATTGCCAAACATTGCTATGGGTGTAAGGGGAAGCTGAACAAGCTGATGGATGAGAAATGCATGAAGGACTGATGCATATGCAGTAGACATCTTTGTTTCAAGAACTTCCTGAGACACAAACAATTGGAGGCTGTTGGTGGAAGTGCCACATGCTTGCTTGCTATCCTGCTCTTCCTTAGGGCTCTACATTTGAAGCTAGAGATTTGATTTGATCCAGAATGTCTCACTGTATGTTTTCACATAGCGCATAAAAGACTTAAACAAAGAATACAAAAGTTATGTAGCACCATCAGTGAAATGATCCAAAACTAACATTATTTTGGGGACAGTTCAGTTGAAATCACTACCAGAACAAACATGTACAGAGTAGTGCTACACCTGTACAGCTGCTTTAAAGAAAGTACAGATTTTTGAGTGATTTAAGGAGACAAAAGTTGCCAAGATATTTTGGTCCAGAATGCAAGAAAAAGAAGTCAGGGATCTAGGGAGGCCAGAAGAGCAGAACAGAGAACAGTTAAAAAAAAAAAAAAAAAAGGCAAGCAAATTCATTACAAGTTTCATTGATTCTTTTGGCTGGTCGACAACATTAGTTGTTTATTTATTTATGCAGCTGTATTTGCACATAAAGAATCAAATATTACAGCAATTTGTAACCTCTGATGGCAACCCTATCTCTGACCATTAGCCGCTGCATGTGCCCAGCTGAAAACGCCGGCTGCAGAGATCAGCCATTCACCATCTTGTACAGAGTGATGGATATGGTGTCCGGGCGGTCTGTGCCTTCTGACATCTTTCAGATGCAAGCAACAACTCGCTATCCAGGAGCCTATTACATCTTCCAAATCAAATCAGGGAATGAAGGCAGGGAATTCTACATGCGGGTAAGTTTGACACTCATTGAGAGAAAACACAGAGTATCTTTTTGTTAGCTGAATATCCTTCTGATAGTAGAACTCAGTTTTTAATGAATATAATTCAAACCTTCAGTATGAGACATTTCAACATGCAGACAAGCAGAGTGGAATACTGACCTGAAGGGGCTGCTGGCTATTTTCAGGAAGGTAACCTACCCAAAGCAAACATGCTTTTTTTATGAGACATTAGGTTCAGGAGGGCTGTACCCATGTCTAAAAATAGCTGATGTCTCTTAAGCTCAAGAGGAACTATTGTGCCAAACATTTATTTTACTTGATAGACAATCAGTACTTGTCACTTAAAAGGTCAATGTTTCTCGTTTTGTTTTTTTTTCAAACTCTTCATTGGAAAATGAAAAACTTGGAAACCAAAAAACTAAACAGAAAATCCTTCCTCTACCCCAAGGATTTACTTTCTGCATTCTTTGCTTTGTTACATATTTTTTTCACTGAAAACACACATTTTATGTAGACATTGTTAGGGAGAACACAACTACATCTTTTTCTTAATTTGAATTTTCCTCAGAAGACATCTCTGTTCCTGTCATATTCACTACACTTCTGTCAGTCAGGGGTGATGGGAAGCATCTGCATAGAAGGAGGTGCAACCCCCAGGGATGGTGGTATTCAGAAGGATGATTTTCAACCCAAGGCAAAACCTGCCTTTGCTAGTCACATTAAGTGATGTCCAGGGACTACTGACAGTTCCCATACCTCACAGAAACTGGTAGCGTGAGAGATTTAGATAGATTCCGATACACATTTCTTCCAAGAGCCTCAGATAAAGAAGGAAAATGTTTCGAAATCCAAAAATGACAAGCGGTCCGGGAATAATCACTTACATTTCAAAGATATTTCCTGTTGCAAAGTTGTTACTGATCCTACTCACCTTTTCCCTTCATCTGGGTAGATCTGCTGAATGCTAAGGCATCAGTGACCAGCATCATTGCTCAAGTCTGCTAGTCTTCTTTTATTTATTTATCACATAGCCATTTGTTGTGTCACAGAATGATCAGGGTTGAAAGGGGCCTCTGGAGATCATCCAGTCCAAGTCTCCTGATAGAACAGGTTCATCCGCAGCAGGCTGCACAGGAACGCATCTAATATCTCCAGAGAAGGAGGTTCCACAACATCTCTGAGCAGCCTGTTCCAGTGCTCTGGTCACCCTCACAGTAAAGTTTTGCCTCATCTTCAAGTGGAATCACCCGTGTTCCAGTTTGTACCCACTGCTCCTTGTCCTGCCATAGGGCATCATTGGAAAGTGTCTGGCCTCATCCTCTTGACACCTGACCTTTAGATATTTATAACCATTGATACAATTTCCACTCAATCTTCTCTTCTCCAGGCTAAATAGACCCAGGTCTTTCAGCCTGTCCTCATAAGATAGATGCTCCAGTCCCCTAATCAACTTTGTGGCCTGCTGTCTTTCTTGAGCAGGGGAGCCCAGAACTGGACACAGTACTCCAGATGGGGGCCTCACTAGGGCAGAGTAGAAGGGAAGGAGAACCTCCTAGACCTGCTGGCCCCAGTCTTCTTGACACACGCCAGGATACCATTGGCCTTCTTGGCCGTGAGGGCACATTGCTGGCTCGCAGTTAACTTGTCCACCAGGACTCTCAGGTCCTTCTCTGCAGAGCTGTTTTCCAGTAGGTCAATCCCTAACCTGTACTGGTGAATGAGGTTGATCATTTCCAGGTGCAGAACCCTACACTTGCCTTCATTGAACTTCAATAGTTTCCTCTCCATCCAGCTCTCCAGATTGTCCAGGTCTCGTTGAATGGCAGCACAGGCTTCCGGTGTACCACCCAGTCCTTCCAGTTTTGTGTCATCAGCAAACTTGCTTAAGGTACACTCTGTCCCCTCATCCAGGTCATTGATGAATATACTGAACAAGACTGGACCCAGTACTGAGCCCTGGGGAACGCTGGTGCCTACAAGCTTCTAACTGGACTCTGTGCTGCTGATCACAACCCTCTGGGTTGTGCCGTCCAGCCAGTTCTCAATCCATGTCACTGTCCACTCATCTAACCCACACTTTCTAAGCTGAGCTGTGAGGATGTTATGGGAGACAGTGTCAAAAGCCTTGCAGAAGTCAAGGTAGACAAAATCCACCTCTCTCCTCTCATCTACCCAGCCAGTTATGCCATCGTAGAAGATTGGCCAAGCATGAGTTCCCCTTGGTGAACCCATGCTGAACACTCCCAATAATCTTCTTTTCCTCCAGATGCTTGGAGATGACATCCAGAATGATTTGCTCCATCACCTTTCCAGGGATGGATGAGAGGCTGAGTGGCTTGAAGTTTCCTCAGTCCTTCTTGCCCTTTTGAAGATTCCAGTCACAGAACCATAGAATTATAGAATAGTTTAGGTTGGAAAAGACCTCTAAGGTCATCAAGTCCAGCAGTTAGTCCAACACCCCCATGCCTACCAAACCATGCCCTGAAGCACGGCATCTACACATTTTTTGAACCTCTCCAGGGATGGAGACTCCATCGCTTCCCTGGGCAGCCTGGTCCAATGCTTCACCACTCAGTAATTTTTTTTTCCTAATATCTGATCTAAACCTCCACTGGCACAACTTGAGGTGATTTCCTCTGGTCCTATCCCTTGTTACTTGCTGCTCAGGCACCTCTCCAGGTCTCCATGATCTTTCAAAGATCTGCCAGTTCTCCCAGCACTCGTGGGGTCACCAAAAGCATTTTGCGAGTGCTCGCCCTCCTGTTCCCGCAGCGTCGCTCGTGTGCCCGGGGGCAGCCAGTGGGAGGGGCTCTTCGTTGCTTTGGGAAGAGGGAGTGGGCAGGCAGGACCAGGGCACGGGGTGGCAGCAGCAGCTTCCCTGGGCACAGGGAACGCAACGCTCGGCCCCGTGGTTAAAGACGTCCCACTTTGTGTACATCTATTTCTGCTGGAAAACAAAGTGTACTTGGTTTCAGCATCAGAAGCTCTGATTTTTAAATGCTCATAATCCACGGTTCTGGCCAGGTGTTTCAAGGGTCTGCTTCCACTTACTAAAAGACAGATTTTTCCGAAGTGCCTTCACATATTTAAAGCTGTCTTCAGAGGCTAAGGTTTTGCAATGTTAACATACACAATTATACAACAAACCGTGGACCTGTTCACATCTGAACATTTGCTCTCCAAGCTCTGTTTGCAAAGCCCCTTCTTGGTGTTTGCTGCTTCAAAGCAACTGTGCTCGTTACGTCAAACAAAATAAGATCTCACACACACAAAAAAAGTTGTCACTGCTTATACATACCCTAAATCCATGTTTTCATTTTTCTGCATTTGTATAATAGCAAATTTCTATGTTCAATAGATCCTTTTATGTGCAGGGCTCCCAAAGGCTTTACAAACTGTGGAAGGTGATGGTTCACATGAAACATTGAGATGGAGCCAAATGCTGTCGTGCTCTCTCCTGCGAAATGCAGTAGCTTCTAACAATGCAGCAACGAACAGTGTTATTTTGGCTGCTAAAAGACCATGGCTATAGTGTGGTCTCACCTGAGATAACAGTCTTCATGAGTAATTTTTTAAAAATCTCACTTGTTTCCTCTTGTTTTGTGCACAGCAAACGGGACCAATCAGTGCTACTCTGGTGATGACCCGCCCTGTGAAAGGGCCCCGTACTGTTGAGCTGGACTTGGAAATGATCACTGTTAACACTGTCATCAACTTCAGAGGAAGCTCCGTCATCCGGCTGAGGATATACGTATCACAGTACTCCTTCTAAACCTTGAGTTTGTTCCCTGGAAACATTTAAACAAAAGAGACAGTTCCTCCTCCACAGAACTCTCTCCTCAGAAGCCAGTACATATAGCAGCTCCAAACCAAACCAGTATTTCCACACACCCGGTGACCTATGCCTGTCTGAGGAGGGAGATCTCTCCATGCACAGTTCCTACCAGGATGCAGACATCTGAAGATATATTGGCAGCAGATTCTCTATGTGGTCTTCTATTTTAAGGATTCTCCTTTCCACTTTAAATGCTTCTAGGGTATGAGTCTATGTTTGAAAGACTGTGAACCTCTGTAGCTCCAAGGCTGCTTAGCAAAAAGCACCAAAGAAACTGAGGAAAAAAGCTGGCTTTTGCAATCTTGCCTTTTTTTTTTCATTATAAATGGAAAGCAGACAAACAAGCAGAAACAGAAACAAAAAGTCACCTATTGAAACCAGGGATCTCAGAAGTGCTAACTTAAATTCCCAATTATCTCTGGAATTATCAGTCAGGCACTTTGTCTAAATTTACCCTGCATTTGTCTTAGTTTTACCTGTTTTTTTCTTCGATTCTATTTTATAGTTAAAATTCATTGTAAATTCATTCCAAAATACATGTTGTACTATGTAATCTTCCATTTTCTAACAAAGTGTCACATGTTTGGGTTCCTTCCTGTATTAAATCTTTCTATATAACAGAGTTCATAGAAATCTGTTACTGGTTGGTATGTTTTACAATGCTGAGCGTGTCATGCTTATTTACACCCAGACCCTTTGACACAGACCTCCACTGCCAGAATAGTGTCTAGGGACTTTAGAGCAGATGAGAATCAGAACATTATTTTTCCATGTTTTCCTAACTGTGGTAATTGCAAACACTTTGTAATGGTTACAAGGTAGTGATTCTAACCGTAGTTAGGGCTGTAATTAATTTCCTGTTCAAGGACCATTCAACTCAGACTCATCCAAATTCCTTCAGAAAAAAATGAATCGTTCTGTTCACATGCAGTATCTCTCCTACATTCCTAACATTGGGGAAAATAAGCTGAAATGGATTTAGACCAGTTTTACTACTCATACCTCTGCCACAAAGCAGACCCCACCATCCCTGTACTCAGATCTCAAATGATGGGATCCTACAGTTTCCATAGGCAGTATCTTCTCAGGTATAACTGCTGTAACCAACAGAATGTTTCTGCTAAAATCTAATCTGAATCTCCACCATTGTAATTTAAATCCATTGCTTTTTAGCCTACTTCCAATAGAAATAGAGAACAGTTTGTCTTACCCTTTGCAGCAGTCTTTAACATGTCTGAAAACTGTTGTCATGTCTCCCCTCAGATTGTTTCTCTCTAGTCTAAACAAAACCAATTCTTTTGGTCTTTCCTCATACATCACATTTTCTGGACCTTTGATCACTCTTGTTGCTCTCATCTGGATTCTCTCCAGTTGGTTCACATCTTTCTTAAAGTGCAGTGCCCAAAATTGTGAAAAGTATTCCAGCTGAGACCTCACAGTGCTAAGCTAAATCTATAGATAAGTTTAGGGGTTTGGAAAAAAAAATATACTTCGGAGATATAATGCTTACCTTGATGAAGCCACTGGCAATCTGGTCTTTTATTTTAGTAGGGATGAGGGTTCATATGCCTTGTTCTTAAATTTCTCGGAAGCAACCTCTTTTGCTTCTTCCCCCTGCTTTTTCCTTATTGGCTCACTTGCTCTCCAGCTTCACTAGGACAGGAAAGATAACCTTTACTTTGTCTTTTTGAGGGCTGACAGAGTTTAATGCTACTTGGGAAAAGGAGTTTATGAAGATTATAAAGCAAGCAGACTGGAGCAGAGTAGAAGCATTATGTGAGGTCTTCATTAAAGCGGGGTATTAAATGGGAGAATACAGACTTAGAAAGTTATCACAACACGGACTGCATGACACAATCATAAAATTGACACTCTTGTTCCTAACAAGCTCTATGAGTAATTATTTTTCCCTAGTTTTAGTAGAGACTCTGCTCTTTTTCTTGTACTCAGCTTGTACTCTGATGCAGGGGCTCAGAGGAACAAAATGCTCCATTAAGTATACTTTAGCAGCTTCTATTTCTTAATGGATTAAATTTTTCTCTGTGTTGCTACAATGTCCTAGGATCCTCTAGCTCAGAGCTCTGTATGCAGGCTGTCCTTTGTTGCAAAAACAAAAAGCCTGACTCCAGGGTTGAGTGGGCCAAGGTGAGGGCAGGAAGCCAATGAGTCTTCTGAGCAGCCAACTTGGAGGAGATAAATGTAGAAGAAATGTGCAGAGAAATATCAGAAACAAGAATATATTTCATATACCACAGACTTGGAGGGGAAAATAGAGATGATCAGGAAGGAGGAATGCTAGTTCATAACCATGGGGCTAAAAGTACTCATGTGTCCCAGACAATGGACGTGAGATGTAGGAAACCAGCAGGTTCTGGTGGCCTAGACAGCAGACAAGGAGCAGACATGGTCTTGCACTAGAGACATTAAACTTTTAATATGGTGAAATTTCCCCAGTGCCTAAAAGGCCCTTCTTTCCTCTTTTGTGCCCCTGTGTTATGGCTGCCTCATGTCCAGTGGAGAAGTTTTCTCTCTTCCTGCCATCGCATCACCTTCTGGAGAGGAAGCACACCCTGTTAGACATCAGACAGTTTCTCACTTCTTGGCTATTCTCCCATGGCCCCCACATACCAACCTGATTTAACCCTAATTTAGAAACATCAAAACCCAGAGGAATTCTGTAACAAAACACTTTGTTAAAAGAGTAAAACTTGAATACTTGGTTTTAGCAGGATCCAGCAAATACTCATAAAACAGTATTGCATTTTCTATATAAACATTCTGTGCCTTAAAAAAAAATGTGAAAAGTCTGGAAACAAAGGAATTCAGCTACTTCTCAACCACCATAACATGTTTCATCACTCACTATCACTCCAGCCAACATTAACTTTGCCAAAATATATGCCAATCTCAAAATAATAAATTACTAGCAGTTAATAACATCTTAACTCTCTATTTCCTAGTCAGGGGTCTGTTTCCAATAGACCTTCACAGGTTCATGTATTACAGCAATTCTCATCAATTTAAAAAAAAAAATTAATAAAAGAAAAGGACTATGCATGTCAGGTTTTTACAGCATGGAAGTTAAGAAAGCAAATTTGCAACTGCTGCATATATTTGTGTTCTCCCTTGAGGCCAGTCCTGTCTAAAAGCAACAGAATTCCAGGTCTGCTCAGAAAATGATTCTTTGTTCCAATATATTGCAGAGGATTTTCTAATACAAAGAGTTTTACCATATGTTTACTATGTGATATTCTGGCCAGCACCAGATGAAGGTACCGACCCTGGTCTGCTTATATGTGGTGTAGTTTCCCTCCAGATCTGCTCTAACAATCTCCTCACAAGGATGGCAGAGCCATTCCCTGGCCGAGCTAGAGAAAGACAGCTCTTTGCCTCTTCTGTCGGTTGGCTGTCCTGTCTGTTTAAATGAAGGTCCTCAGGAGAAAGACTGCCTCTCACTATGTTTGTACAGTGCAATAATTGGAATAAAAGTACACAAAAGCATAAATGGCAGTCATCTTTGATATAGATCACAATGATTGGGAAGGAAAATCTATTCTTATAAATTAGGTAGTTCACGCTAGTTGGATTAGGTGTCAGAGGAAGAAATACAGCAAGAGATGAATGATTGAGTGCTGTAGAGCTGAATGGGTCCTATCATTTGGTTTATTTGACTTGGAGATATTTTTAGGGGACTGACTTTTTTTGACACATGCAACAAAACATTATTTCACCTAAGAGTTTGCTGGATCCCACAGAATTGCTTTTCAACTTGTGCTTTTCTGAATAGAATAACTTTGTTGAGAACAGCTACTTCTTTGAGTACCTGGTCACCCATCATCATCGAGTGTAGTGTCCATTCACACAAGGTTTCTCCTATTCAAGCTGGACTCTGTACTCGTATTTACCTTTTTTTGGCTCAGATTTTACTTTCTTGTAAAAAGAAAGCTTCAGCTTTTATTGTCTCATAAATATGGTATTAGCATCAGCAGAAATTACTTATTCATTCCTCTGTGTCTAGAGCACACAGAGCAACAGAATCAGCACACTTGGTGGTCATTCAAAATCTCCAGTCTGTTTTATTCACAGAATATGCTACTGAGTACCTTCCATAGTATGTAGCTTATTGGAACTCAATGAAAATTTCATAACAAAGATGTTAAAAAAAAAAAAAGGAATAAAATTTTGCTCTAAAATTATTCAAGCCTGACAGGCCCTATTGTTAAAATAAATCTCCTGTCTTGGATGGACAAAACCCTCAGCTGGTGTTAATTTGCATGACTGCTGCTCTATAATGGAAAGATTATAAGTATCCTTAGGATCTTCCCTGTATGTGTAAACTGTGCATATAGCTGTATACAAGGAAAATTTACAGAAGCTAAAACTAGTTGTGTTAGCATGGCGCTGCATTTGGAAGTCAGAGAGTTGTAAGAGAACACAGCACAAGAAAATTGTGTTTCCTCATCTGACATGAGTGCAGACAAGTGATTTACACCCATCACATTTTTTTGTTCTAAGTCTTTGAACAAGTTCTGAACAGCTCAACCCCAAAGCGGGTGCCATGCATGAAGACTGAGGCTGATGATCATAACTAGACTTTTGGGGATTCCACAAAAAGCCGTCCCAGAAAGGTGACCTGTCAGCCCTGCAGGCAGTGTAACGATTCAGAGGTAGGGGTGTCTCTGATCCTGCAGCTGCCTCTTTCCTCACCTGTTTCAGTGCAGAGCGCATCTGACATTTATAAGTGTGTACACATCAGAGGTGGAAATCTCACCTGTTCCACTTTTTAGTTCAAACTTTTGAGATCCCTCTAGTGGTCTGCATTGGCCAAACTGATCCCCCTGTGTAACTCAACTAATATTGGTGAAGCCACATCAGGGAGAGTTTGGATACAAGGCAGATAACACTTTTACACCAGCAAGTGAATAACGATGTGCTAACCTTGGTCTAAGAATTGAAAAATGTGGCAGGGTAGCAAAGTGATCTTTAGAAAACACTTCAACAGCACAAATTCCTGAAATATTCAATCTCTCTCAATTCTCTCCTGTATCCCAGTAGTCACTCATTCTCCCTGCTAAGCTTGTCCTGGGCAAGTGGTCTCATTTTCAGGACAGCACATGCTGAGTGAGCTCCACTTCTCCTCTGGCACTACATAATATTTTTCATTTTGCTTTTTGGAGATCATTTGTGGGCTATGTGTTTCTTCTAGGCTCTGACTGACCTCACTTGCTTTTCCAATAGCCAAGGGAGACCCTTTATTTCTCCACTGGGTTCCTCTGCACCCACCATCTGTACAAGTTCTTCATGTGTGTCACTGGAAATGAAGGCATTGCTGTTGGCCTACCTGCTGCTTTTGTCCCCCTGCTGCTTTTGTCCCTCTGCCTCCACAATGTCAGTAGGCATCCTTACAGCAAAGTAGCAAGTCTGAATGGCTGAAGGCATTGCCCAGCCTGTTGGCAGAGCCTGGCTTCATGAAGATGACTTAAAAAACCCCCACAACCTCCCAGTTTTTAAGGCAATAGTTATTCTTTTAGAACCTGATGAAGAACTTCTGTCCTGAAATTGCATCTGTATCATGCTGGCTTGATAGTCTCGAGGTTTTTGTAAGAAGCCTGATAAGGACACGCTTATACAATACACCCTTAGGCTCTTCACACCTTGGATGAAGTTTTCCCAGTTTGCAAACTGTATTTGGCCCATTTTGATCACTACTGTGCTGAAGTCAGTGATTGCTAACCACCTCCCATCGGGTCTGGATTTAGCCCAGTTTTATTTTAAGTCTTAAATCTCAGTGTCAGTGGTATAAATGTAACAGATTATGTATTATTTTTATAGTAGAGATGAAAGATTGTTTCCAGTGAATAAATAGCAGCATGATCGCATTATCTCTTTTTCCATGGGCAGTACCTTTGGGTACTTTAAGATTTCCTGAGATATCTTTGACACTTCAAAATTTCCTCTGGTATTTCAAGCCATTCATTGATGGTTTCCATTAATGATTCTTCACCCCTTTTCTTCAAAGGTCAACACAGACACCTGACTCAATGTTTTTTAAAACATCAAGCTACTCCCAGGCCTTTGCAGATTCAGGGCTCATGTGTCATTCATAAAAACTGTTACTTTCTGTAACCTACAAGGAATCATGTTGACTTCCTTGAGATTCTGCAGTGTTCAAAGTAATGCATGTGCATGTGTTTTTCAGGACTGGGACCTTAATCTGGACACTGTTCATCAGCAACTTGCTGCAAATGTTCTGTACTCAACTTGTGAATCACAGCTACAAAAGTTAGTTTTGAAAAAATCCTCAAAACATATGATATTTCCTGGCTGCCTACACATAACACAAACACAATTCAAAACTACAGCACCAGAGTTCTCCAGCATTCATAAGGAATCATTGTTTTTAAGAAACATTTTGGTGAGAAAATAGTTTTGTAGATTATGCAAAATGCAAACAAAGAGGCAGAAGGCCTGCCAAGATTCCACAGACTTATTATTCAAATCATTAAACCCAAGAAAACCTGAATTGAGCTCATAATTTAAAAATATTCCTTTGGACTCTGACATCTGATGCCATTCAGGTATGGGAGTGGGACAGAAAAACTGTCTGCTTCCGAAAAAACATTAGCTGCTCTCCAGGGATCCTGGGACTCCTACAGCGATCAGAAAGACCTGTCAGCCCAAGTCTGTATCCCAGATCAGTGAGGAAGGCACAAAACTCATAGATACATGTCCTCATCTTGGAGAGAGATATCTTCATTGACTTCTTAATGATGCCAAGTGGAGATTTACCTCATAATGTGTATAAAAGTTCTCTTTGTGCTTGTACATCTATGGAAAATGTAAAATGGCAGGACCAGGCTGTTACCAACCACAGGCATACCACCTGCAGCAATCCCTAGCGTATCCCTGTGCCATTCCCCAGGGTTGTGCTCACTTAGAATTATCCAGTCTGATTTGGTGTGTTACGATGGTGTAAGTGACAGCACTCGGTTTACACCACCATGAAATCATTCCCATGGAAAAAAAAAGAGATTTACTGAGGGATAAAATTACAACTGAGCCAGAAAGTTAATAAAAAAGAGCTTGCTCCTTGGTTAAACTTATGTGCTTTGGTTATGATGTCATTGCTATGGAAAAAAATAATCAACCAGACACAAAATTTTAAAAAGGGGATTATGTCTTTAGAAAGATAAGTGCCCATGTAGTCTATAAATAGCTCTGGAACAAAGACATCCCATGCAAAATCTGGAAAAGGAAGAATTCACTCCTTGATCTCCAGCATCTGTCTCCCACCAGCAGAATGCTTGCATGGTTGGTCCTTACAAGGGTAGAGACACAATCGCTGGCTGACAGATGGACCAAGGAAGAGGCAGGTATGGCCAGTGACAAGAGGAGGACAAACCAAGGTAATGTAGAAGTACTAAGGAATGCTCTCAGTGTTCAGGATTCTGAGACAAGTGTCTCTCTTGCTGTACAAAGTATTGTAGCTTTGCTTGGGCCTTAGAAAAACAGAAAAGTGCTAACAGTCACTGCAATAAAAACAGGATGTGTTTGAATGCAGCATCAGTTTTAAAAAAAATCACACTGCCCTAGCCAACCTGTCACCTAATGTGATGCACTGGACACTGGAAGTCTATAAGTGCAATTCGAGGTATAGCATGCATAGCACCACCTTACACTAAGAGTTTCTCCTGCAAGCAGTACAGGTGCAGGGAGGAGTCACTGACCAGCTCAACAGATGCGCCACAGAATTTCTGCTTAAACATTCATTTCCCTAACCCTTACTTTCAGGCTGTCTAGATAACAAACATGTTATATTTTGTAGTCTTCATGAACAGGAATATTGTAATTTAAAATTGATGGTTTCAGTGTCCCTTGTCCTGCCCTTTTAACCTATAGCCTTTACTTCACTGTAGCTGAAAATGAGCTTTTAATTCTGGTGTTGTTTTACAATTTCTGAACAATTTACATCAAATATGCCAGTAGGGACTATTTTAAAGCTTTTTAAAATAATAATAAAAATATATTGCTAACGAAAACCATAATTGCATTATAGTTTATTTTGATCATTCCCCATTTACTAGTGATCATATAGGACCCTTGAAAGCAATTATACCAGAATGATGTAACCCCTTTGCAAAGCAAGTTGAACAAGGATCAATGATACTGGTATATCTACTGGTCATAAATGCTAGTAACATACATACAGTATCAGAGAAAACTTCAAAGCCAAATATAATTAATTCTTAAGGGGCTAATTTTCTTTTACAGTTTTTGTGTTGTAAACTTGACTGTACTTGGAGGTACATGTGTGTCATTTACCTTCTTTCTTGCTGGGTTTACGCATGATAAGGCTCAAACCATCATATTGAGTAACACTACTTTATCTGTACCAGGAGCCTGACAAAATCTGAGGCATTCATTTCCCCTGCAACTCTACTGAAATTTGGAGTAGGTCACTGCTTCTGATGGCGGGTGTGGATCCCTTGCCCAGTGCCCCCAAGCACCAGCCATGCTTTACCCAGCACATGTTTGGAGGGTGTATGAGAGGGCATACAAACTGCATGCTGCAGCCTTGGAGACATTCCCAGAGGATCCCAGGAGATGAGCTCTCCTCCCAGCCTGATGCGGTGTCACTGCCACACCTCAGCTGCCCTGGGTCTTGGAGGCACATCATGGACCAGTGAAGGCAGGATTTTGTGCAGTAAACGTGAGGCTATGTGCAGAATTTGGTCTTAGCCTGGCAGTGTAAATTTGTCTCCTTAACAAGTATTGTTGATGTAAGATAATTTAGACTGGTTTCCTAATACATAAATCATTAACTAGTACCTAGTTTTCACTCCCACCTGCACTACATAGCTCGTGACTTTAGCACAAGAAAGGTTTTTCCACCCACACCATACTCAGTGACCCATGTCTAATGGGGTTTGGTTGGTTGTTGATTGGGTTTGTGTTTTGCAGGTGGAATGTTCTTGTTTCAGCAAATCACAAGGGCAGCCAAGTCTGGCTCTAGTTTGCTTTGTGGGAAGTGAATGAACTTACGTCATGTCACACAATTGCTCTCTAGCATTCTCATCACTCAAATAACTCACTGTGGAGGTGAGGTAGGTAATACGCCATTCACTGGGCTTGTGTTGATTTACAAGTCACTCAGAAAGCCAATAAAGATCTTTATAGTGGTTTTGAACTCAAAGGAACTGCTGCTGCTCATTTACAGTATCACAAGGACACGTCAATTCCCTTTGCTATGCTGCAAACGCATTAATTCTGAATCACATGCTCAATAAAAATTACACTGAATTGAAACAGGTACACAAGCAAAGCAAAGGAGTAGAGGCTAAGTGCAGGAATGCTGGGCTGCAAAATTTCAGAAGAAGCAAATAACTCTAAGGCTGCTCAAAGAAAATGAGAAAGCATCTCCATGACCAAAGAATTCTGGTTCTTCATTGCCCACTGGGGTGCCTTGGTAGAAGTGGCCTGACCAGTGAAGCCACCAAATAGCTGGGCTTTCCACTCGCTTTGGAGAAGAGTGGACAATTTGGGGAAAAAAAAAAAGTGGCTCAAATCCAGCTGTTGGCATACAGCTCTAGCAGCCTAATATGAGATTTCCAGACTTGAGCCATTGCGTCCTTCTTTCTCTAGCTGCTTACAGTCTGCTTTTCAGGTTGTTCTTATCATACATGCTGTCATGTTTATCTTAGAAGGGGTTGCACATGCGAATGAATAGTGTGGTTCCCTCCCATTTTTTGACTCTTTTCACAATCCAAGACCAATCTGCTCTGATAGTATCATCCCAGCCAAGGGGCTCTCCATTCAGCAAGAGCCCTGTGAATAACACAATGGTAACTCCGGAGATGACTCACAAGTGTGGACAGGAGAAAAAGGTTGTACTTTCTCTTCTGTCAGTACTGTCCAGCCAGCTTGTAGAGGACACTATGCTGCTGGAGAGATGGGGTTTGGCTGGGCTGTAAAACTGATATCCTGCAGGGTTTTAAACTCCTGTTGCACTTCCTTAAGGGTGAACTATGAATCATATTTCCTTGAAAAGTCCCAAGGGCTGTATTCTAAGTACCAGAACTCCTGCTTCTCTTTCCCTCTCTGTTTTTGGTGGCACCAGTTACTCCTTGGCCCTGAAGGTGCTGCTGAATGTTATTAAAATGTCCTCAGCATCAGACTGCACATAGCCACATCAGTGACAGAAAAATGAGCCAGATGTGATTTTCCAGGAATTTGGATGGCAGCTCCCCATCTCATACAGGTGAACATTTTCCCACACCAGTAACTCATTAGGACAGCATGTGCGAACTCAGCTCTTTCACACTAATACATAGTCTGTGACACTGTTCATAAGGACTGTCCCAAATGGCAGCTGATTGCTGATCTTTAATGGCACATCTGCATTTCCATTTTTTTCTATCTAGCCTGTGTTATTTCTCCTTTCCTGAGCTCTTGCACAGTTCAGTCACCACACCGTTACAGAATGATTGCCAAGGCCCTCTAAAATCCAATACTAAAACACAGCCTCCATCTTCCTGCTAATGAAAATCCTTGTCAGTCATGGGATCACCATATCAGTTTAACCAAGGGAGCAGCCAGTGCACTGGCTGTGAAATGTTCAGCTAGGTTCCCTAGGATCTTGAAGAACTAGTTCAATAAATCCTTGCTTGCTTGAATGAGTGCACCTTCCATTTCCCACTACATTTTTCATTGTGTTACTTGGATACAAATGCACGTGTTTTTAATGTGCAGTTAATGCCTGAGCTGCAGTGAGATGATTAACTTTTCACCCTTGAATTCCTTACTACCATATGATCTAGTTCTTATGGAGCTAAGAGTTAAAGTAATGGTGATAGCTGAATGTAATATTTGAGGCGAGTGGATATTTGCTCACCATGGAAGGCCAGCTTTAGTCATACATATGTAAACTTTTTGGTTTGGGGAGCACAGGTAAACAACATGGCAAAGCTACTGTGTCCTGCAAACAAATATTTGTACCAACAGTTATTACTGCTGATTCAGGATTCTTGAAAATATTCTGTCAAGAAAATACTGCCAAGAAAACATCCTGCAGTTTGCAGTTGTCAAACTTTTTGTCAAAACACAGGTTCATGACACTTCTGCCATTCAGCTTGGGTGTATGATAAGGTTGTACCAAGAAGGGAACCCAGTCCAGTCTGTTCATGGAGCGGTCTCTGAAAAGCTGCATGTTCTCCCCTCTCTGGATATTTATGTGTGTAACTAAACATGAGTTAAATATTCATAATCCTCTGCCTTGGGGTAAGAGTGTATCCTTTATCCTGCCTTAAAATCTCTAGTGATATCAGCAAGGGTTGTGGCTGCAGCATGTTTGCTTCCCAGTGGTTCTGAGTGCACTGGTGAGGAGCAGCCAATGCTGCCAGTGGGTCCGCAAAGTGAATGCCAGGAGGGTAGGCAGCAGGTTGGCCAAACATCTTGCAGCTGGATTAAAGTGTTAAAATTAGGGTAGAGTGCGCTGGTAACCTCTGTTTCTAGTTATACTATTTCTTAAGTGGTTTTAAGTACCAAGCCAGACTGGCCAGTTTCTGCCTCCATGCCTTGCCCTGAGGGGCGAGCTCGAAGCTTTAGCTAGAAGGTCAGCATGTGCTACATTTTGAACCAAGCAATTTTAGACCAAAGAGCAGCTTTCCAGCTTCCATTGGTGTTCTTCCCAGCTCCCTTGTGTCCATGGAGCCAGCAGACTTTAAAGTGTGAATTTTGGGATGGATTTTTGCCCTCACATCCTTTAAACAGGGTAAATGGAGTTTACTTTTGCCTGAAAACAGAAGGAAAAACATTTTTACAATTGTAAACAATACACAACTTTTTTGTGCTTCAAAGATTGGGCTTGCTTCTCGACTTAGTCCCTTTCAGGAAGGACCTTCTGTGTGTTGCCCTTGCTCTGTGTGTGGGTGACACCTGGCTGGCCTTTGTGTCCCAGGGAGAGGAACATCTTCTCATCCTCAGCTGGCTTGTGTCATTTTTGGGAGACAGGCCAGCTCTGGGGCCATAAGCAAACCCTGGAGAGATGATGACATAAAAACACAGGGCAGGGCACAGTGGCATCTGGCCCTGAGGTCCCAAAAAGAAGGGAGAGAGGAGAGGAAAGGACCTGGGCGGGCATTTGGACATCTCTTGTCCCTGTGTTGGCTGCCTGCTCTGCCTTTTAATTAGGCAGACAGGGACACAGGCCCCAGGGAGATGGGAGGGCCTGGAGAGTTGCCTCTCATCACCTCTTCCACATTAAAAGAGGCATTTCTGGGCCACAAGCAAGTCCTGCAGAGGTTAAGCTTCACAAATAGTCAGGGCAGCATCCCCCAGGTCTTGGGAAAGGGTTGCTCCCATGAGGTTTTCGCTGACTTGGGCAAAAGAGGAGAGAGAGGCATAACAGTAGGAGGGATGCTCTCCAGCCCCCCACAGCACTGTCCTCTGCCCATCCCCATCCCTAAGGAGCTGCCTGATGCCCAGGGCTGGTGCTGCCTGGCCGCCCTCTTCCCCAGCTAGGGATGCATAGGAGTGGTCTGGCCTCCCCCTCAGCCCTTGGCTTCCCCAGTTACCGAGGCTCCCTGCCATTTCCCTCCTCGCTCCCTTCATACAGCAAAAGTACAGATGCGCATTCAAGCAACTGCCTGCATTTGGACCTCTCTTTCCAGCTCATTTTGATGTGCAGTGCTCAAACCCTACAGATTTTCACTGTTAGCTGGTCGCAGCTATCACTCCTTGATTTGCTTTTGAATCAGATGAACTAAAATAGTTCTGTGAGATCTATTAGGTGTCTGGCTTGTAAAATATAATAATTTCATACTAGGTTACACTAATATTTCGTAATTCATTCTTAATATTATTCTTCAATAAAGCTCTGCACAAACAATCTATCCCACAGGAGGAACTTTTGCCAGATCCCAGATGTCAAACACATTTGATTCAAATACAGGAGTTCATGACCTTTTATGTTTGTTAATGTGACACCATGGAAATTATTTATAATAAATAAGCATATTTCAGAGTCAGGTGCTCCATGGGGCCTTCAGTGATACAACAGCCTTTCCTGAAACAGGTCTTTCCTGTTTTTGTTGGGTTTTTTTTTCACTAACAATGAAGGTTTGGGAACAGTTTGAAACCCTGTTATGGAACAGAGTCCAACTACTGCACTGAATGGTAGACAGGAACTTAAAGATATCTCATATTTCAAATCTTTCCTGAAATCATCGGCAGATATGGTTCTTCCTTTCTCTTTTATCCTTTACTCTGAAAATGCAGTTTTCAAACAGCATATATGGATCCAGACAAACACTAAATATATTGGCTTAAAGCACTGAATCAAACAGGCAACTACTGGAACTGTTAGGATTCCAACTACAGATTTGATATGTCAGGTGATTTTTGCATGTAGCATGCTCATTCTGAAGCTGAGGTAGCACCGTCTACCCACGATCTTGCAGGTATGAGTTCTAGAAAATATCCGAAGGTGTCAATATGTTGGTAATATTTAATCCTATTATCTTTTTTCAGCAGGTGTGATGATATACTCCCAAACCTGTGCCGGGATTAAGAGCAGCTGGCTCTTCATGAAACCAGGCATGGAAAAGATGTAATTGGAAAGCACTGGAAGGAGAATGCCTTGGCTGTGTTTCATCCTTTGTCAACTGTACATGAAGGTTTATAATGCCTCCTGAGTCTATGGAATTCATAATCTTAGATTCCTAGACAGTAGCAACAGCAAGATATGCCTCCTTAGGAGGAAGCGGAAGCTTTTACTCCTGCCTAAATATGCATCCCCAGACATCCCTCTTTGTTACTCCATGCTGAAGCTGATGGCCTGAAAACTCCAGCCTAGGCTTAGCACAACACTCCTGTGCCTCAGTGGCTATCCTTCGAGGAACGTCACCTCGCCTTGGGCTAGGCTAGGGCTGGCAGCCTTTTACAAGGTTGAAGACTTCCAAGTAGCTCAGAAGCAATCACTGCAGTCCACACAGATGAGGGATTTGCTGTGGAGACACAAGACCATAGCGTTCTGGTACAGAAAGGATGAGCCCGCCTCAGATTTATTTTCAGAATGCATATTAATGATGTGTTTGTGTACAAAGGAAATCTGCCTTATAGCATAAGGCAAGACCTAACAAGCCAGAACATCTCTTTAAATTCACAGTACATCAAATCTAAAAGAATGGGTCTAATTTGGATAACAAAATATCTCCATGCAATTGCTCCTCTAGGCATGTCAGCAACATTTTCAAAAAGATGCGGGACATTGTGCAATAAAGCTGTTCTTCTGCAGTGCTGTGGGAGGAGGCAACTGGCTGCAGTCTCAAATGGTGGACGGAATTACAGAGAGTGTTGTTAGGAAAGCATGACATTAAATGTGCATTTGAAAAAAAAAGGGAAACCAAAACATAATAGTGTCAAACTGAATTATAGCAGCTTTCTATAATGAAGTGTGTGGACCCCACCCAGCATCTGTGGTAGAGATGGAAGGTGTCTGCTAAGCCCAAAGGTTATGATGGGAATGGAAAAAGCCAGGCTCCAGCTGAGAGTAGGACAGGGAGGATGAGGAAACGGTTTCATGTTTCTCCCAGCAAAACCTCAGGGGATAAAGATTATTGCTGAAAAAACTTCCATGGTAGTAAAAGCCTCTGGCTGCGGAAGTTGTTTATAACGAAGGTGTATTAACCACTTAAAGACTTCAGCTGAAGTCTGACTGGTATTTCACTGAAATCTAAGTTGAGAAATCCTTTTTTCTCTCTCAAAAAGGCTCTGTGTGAGAAAACTTAATTTAGAGGCTGCACAAGGAGCTTGGCTGTGCAACACTGTATGCTGAGTGTTGGACACGTGCTGATAACGCCCCACTTTTAGGTCCCGACAGCTGAGCTCATCACTTGGCAATGGATTTTAAGTCTGATCATAAGTACATGATTTCATGTTAGTTTCTGAAACTAAACTATTTCACAAGCAACAGTGTTAGATGCTTGCTTGCTTGCTCTGACAGATTCTCAGAATAGCTAGGGAAGCTATTTGCAATCAACTGCTTAATTGCATTTGATCTTTTGCAAACTAGGCAAGAACTAGTAAGCAATGATGTTTTCCACTGGTTTTGCTTGAAAGATTTCAGTTTGCTCTGTGCAAACTCTGAACTGCTTGATTTTTAATATGGAAATTGGCATGATTCAGTAAGTGTGCACAAGTGGGATCAGGTTTCTGATGCAAAGGATCATGAGGGCGAATTCAGGCTTGATTTATGTAAAGCTGTACCCTCCATCAGCATTCCTACATAACACCTTGTTCAATGGAGTATTTCCACCAAGTGGGAAAAAAGAGAACTTAGTCTGTCTGAAAGCTTTTGCAGACATAAAGAATTACTCAAGAACATCAGTGCCAGCATTTATACAAGGGGGTTTTATTGTTTCAATTCTACTTCCTAAAGGTTTGAGGCCCAAAGATGATAGGCTCGTGCTTGTAGCTGCTTTCTACAGTCTTCTCTTCTAGCTACTCCTCTTTCACCGAGAAAAACACTGGGAAACTCTAATCCAATAGCATAAACAGCCTCAGCAACAAGTGAAAAAGTGTGCTGTGCAGAGGTTCAAAACAGATCACACAGCCCTTGCTGGGTGAGAGACAAAGCATAGCTCAGGCTAATAAATTCTCCTCTGTTGGCTCTGTACAGGGCTGCTCAAGTGTCTCATCCTTGCATTTCTGGAGCTGAGAATACCGTGGTTTGGCTCAGCCTGCCAAAGCCAGCCTAGATTATTAGTTTGGTCCTACCACCAGGGGTGTTCTAAGCAGAGGCAGCATGAGGAGGCAAGAGCTGCTGCAGAGCACCAGGAACTAGTGAGGACACATGATTGCAGTGACTGTCTGGGATGGACACGGGGTAGAGAGGGGCTGAGAGCAGGCATCAGTGAGGCATGGGAACATCACCAGGTTTCTCACGTTAGGTTGATTTACAGAGAGATCAGCAACAGTTAGAGTATGGAGCACTTTCTATGCTGCCAGGAGGCTGGCAGGGAAAGAAGATCATATTTGCAACCAACAGAGAGGTCTAGAGAACAAAGAACAGAGGTAAATTGGTTTGACTGCTGGTCTTCAGATAGATTTGTTTGGGACAAAAATCTTCTACGGGAAGGGGGACGCTTGTTTCCCCTCCCAGCTAAACAAATTACAGCACAATAATTTCACCCCCCTACATAAAAAATCAGGTTGGCGACATCCCCTACCATGAGCAGCTGAATTTTGTGCTTATTGAAACAAACTTCCCAATTTCCAAGCAGCTGAAAGCAGAATGGAAGGTGTCCCCCAAACCATCAAAAGAGCCCCAGGGATAAGAGAAGAGGCACCCTCAGAAATTACAGAGGACAACCTTGCTATGAGAAAGAAGGAAGGTGGTCTTGCAAACTGTTTTCTGCCTTGTCAAAAATACCATTTTAATGTCCTTTCCTTCATCAGAGAGGCAACCTGTAGTGCCAAAGGCTGGATGTCACCAAATTGCCAATTCCAGCAGCTGGAGAGCCACTCAGGTAGGACTGAAAGTCGCTGAAGAGCCTGAAAAACCTTTGAGCATGAAAACTCTGACACAACCTGATAGCAGCGACTTGCATACAGGGACCTTATATGTAGTCAAACAGTGCACTTCTAGCAGTGAAAACAAGGCTGTTGGATTATGTAAATTGATTCAGTGAGATGCTTTGAAATGTGTGCTTAATGCACAGCTCAGGACAGGTCAGATAGTGTTGGAAGCATACCAGGTTACTGGCATTTCTTTAAAATGGAAAGCACACATAATCTCACGAGGTCCTTGAACAGGAAGCAGAGCCTCTCCACTATGTGATACCCCAGCACTGTGTGACTGGCTCTGTGCAGAGATAAACAGAGATGCTTTGTTAGCTCAGGTATTATGAGTCTGTGCTTTTGGCAAAAGGTTTCCCTTTACAGTGGCTCTGGAGCTGAAGTAGCTGCGTCACACTGCATTATGACAGGCATGAAAGTCTTAACTAGCTATTGAAGTAAAAAATACAATCATAGAAAAACTGCAGTCTTGTTGCATGGGGAGTTCACCAAAGGCTGTAGTTCAAGCACTATCAGGAGAGCCATGCAAAACTTCACTGACTGGAAATTTTAGAGCTCCTAGAGTGGATACCACATTTCCTTGAGGAAACATTCCTTTTTTCCTAGAAATGTAGCTCCGTTTTCTTGTCCACATTTGCCTCCTGGGGTATGTCAGCACTTCCAGCTCTTTGTCAGGGACCTGAACAGGAAGGAAAGGAGGGAGACCAAGTGGAGACATGACCACCTGGAGACTCACAAAACCTTTGCTTCCTGCTGGGAAATTTCTGAGCCATAACATCCTGCTGCCATTTCTGAACCGATCCACCCTGCGAGATCCATAAATTACCCTACACACCATGCACGCTGCGGCAGGGGCTTTCTCTCAAGTGTCTGCGCAAACCCTGACTTGACAGGGACTCTATTCCAGCCGGACACGCCATTTTACTAAGACCAGTTAAAAAAAATATTAAAAATTCCCTCTTCCTCGTTAAAATACCGGCCTGGTTTTGCTTCCAGCAAAGCAGGGGGGCAGCTTTGGCACTGGCTGTGCCAGTGTGGCGGTCCTGACAGCTTCCCCGCCCTGGGAGTAGCTCTGGCGAGGCGGGAGAGCCCCGAGGTGGCGGGCGAGTCCCGCCGAGCGATAAGGAATGCTGACTCAGCGCCGTGGGAGCGCACCTGGAGGGCGGCGCCGGCGGGGCCGGGCGGGAGCGGCGAGCGGCGGGGCAGCAGCCGCCGACAGGGCAGGAGCTGCGAGCGGGCGCCCTCCCAGCAGGTACCGGGCAGGGGCAGCGGGGCCGGGGGAGAAGGGGAAGGGGGCGGCTGCTGGCTTAGTTTGCCGCATGGAATCATAGAATGGTGTGAGTTGGAAGGGACCTTAAAGATCATCCAGTTCCAATCCCCCTGCCCTGGACAGGGACACCTCCCACCAGACGAGGCTGCTCAATACCCCAAACCAGAACTACTGGATTAGACAGTAGGAAGAAATTCTTCACACTGAGGGTGCTGACTCACTGGCACAGGTTGCCCAGGGAAGCTGTGGATGCCCCCTCCCTGGAAGTGTTCAAGGTCAGGTTGGATGGGGTCTTGAGCAGCCTGGTCTGGTGGGAGTTGTCCCTGTCCTTGGAAGGGAGGTGGAACTGGATGATCTTTATGGTCCCCTCCAAGCCAACCCATTCTATGATTCTATGATTGTCCACCTCCAGCAGCCTCTGGAGCTTGTGGCACCTCTCACTATTGCAGTGTGAACAGAGGGGAACAGAACCAGCTGGGAATGCTGGCTTCTGCTGGGCTGTCTTGCTGGACTGGCTGTTCCCTATAGATCACCGATGTTGATACAGGAAGTAGTTACTATTACAAAAAGCAGAATATTTTGATTTAACCTAAGTAGAGTCAAGTTTCATCTAAGTAACTATTTTTTGAAAGTTAAACAGAGTGTCCCTCTGATAGTATGTTTTCTTGGTAGCATGTTTTTTTCAAATAGTGCTTCTCCTATACAGTGTTCAAAGGGAAATGATAAGGTCTTGTGTTAAGTATGATATGTGCTGAACAGATGCACCCTCTTCTGTACTCATCTCTCTTTGCAGTATTCCCCTATCTGGGATACAAGGGCAGACAAAGAGCTGGCTCCAGAGCTCCAATTAGCAGAGTTTTGGCTGTTGTGAAGTTCATAATAAAACTAAAATTAGCCCTTGGAAAGTAATCAAATATGCATAAGATTTCTGGGAAAATTTATGCATAAGCATATATTCTGTAACCAGCTCTTGTCTTGTTATGCATGATTGATGGAAATCATTCCCTCCCTGCGTCCAGTGCTCAGTTAAAGGATGCTGCTTTCTAAAATTCCAAAACGAGTCTTAGAAAGTTTATTTGCTGGCATTTGCGGTATCAATGTGACTGAGTATAATTGCCTTCTGTGTTGACACTTAAGAGTATTTAAGTGTGAACATACAGTGATACCATTGCAATCTGTAAATTATTATCTTCTCACTTTGCTCCTGAGAAACAAAAACTAAAGATCAGTTTTACAAATCCTAATGTATTTCACTTGATGCATTCTGATGGGTATATTCAATAGGAAAGCACACTTTTAAGGTCAGAATTCGTTAAGGATGTCAGCATATTGATATATGTGGTGTTTCTAAGTAGACTTAAACTTGGAAGACTAATTGAGTTTGCAGAACACGGACTGCAAAAGGCAGAGTTACAGGGCAGTTTTGTTACAGGTGGTGCTGCATGTCTGTAGTGCCTTGCCACCACCCTACAGGATCAGTGGGGGTTTTGGAGTGAAGACCTTTCAGTTCCTAGGATTTGCTTGTTTATGGTTGTATGGGTTTTGATTTCACAGTGTGCTTCCAGGATTTGGCTTGGGACTATATTTTCTACTAAGTGACAGACCTTAAGAAATGGAAGCAGGTAGAAGCACAGTACCTATATTGAACTACTACAGAATTAAATCTATGTAAGTTAGGTTGGAGATTAAATTATACTTAAAACAGTCTCAAACTGGTATTGCTCTAAGAAAATGTCCTTTAAAATCAAAATGTTCTATGTGAATTAAGAACTAAGTGTTATCATAAGCAAAAAATAACTAATTAGATCACCTTCTCTAGGAGTACCTCAGGTAATTAGAGATATGGTTTAACCAAAACTCAGAAGGAAGTTGTGAATATAGCTAGACAGTTTACTTTCTGTACTGGATGAAATTAGCATCAGAAAATACATTATATTTACTGAAGTCATTACTTGGTGTATTCAAGGGCACTGTGAAATCAGCAGTAATGATCATAAGTAGTTTCAAATTGTCCAGTTCAAAAACCACACTGTACCACTGTACTTTTTTTAATGCATACCATACAGATGGATTCCTGGGTGCTTCAGATCACTCTATTTATTAAACAGAAGTCTGAAATAAATATCATCTTAAATTAAGCTGATCTTGTAACTTTCCTTTGATGTGGAAATGTGCTCAATATCTCATGTGATGCATTTCTCTAGATAAGAACGGGAAGTTCATTATCAGGGCCGTTCTTACAACGTACACTTCCAGTTGGTGCCATTGTAATTGTAATTGTGTAATTAGATCTCAAGGGTTGTACCCTGGGCTACAGCTGTGAAGTGCTTAGGGATCTAAATGATCCTGTGGCCACCTGCTCCTCAGAGCTAGATCCTTGCAATCCTAACCCAAGGTCTCTGATCTGTGCAGGCTCAGTTTTTTCCCCAGTAATATTCGCTGAATGCATTGAGGTCTGCTGCTTAGTGGTCTTTTAGTTTTGACAGCATTGATTAGTTACGTGCCCCAGCTGTCCAGAGATGTAGAAGTGAGGTGTTCCTTGACAAGATGCTCTTGGAGAGCCTAAGTGTCTTCAGATTACTTATAGATGATCAGGACCACTTAACATGTGGGGGACCATATTGCTTTTTCTTTTTTTATTATTATTATTCTTAGTCTTTGTAGGCTTTGTCTAGAGATGTTACACAGATCTTTATTGTCCAAGTTCTGAATTTACATCTTTCATTTCTCAAGAGACTGCTAGAGCCATAATCCTGTGTGTTGTTCTGGGTTGATGGTGTCTGACTCCTTACTTCTGAAACTATTTCACCTTGCTTTCAATACAGAAATATTCATTGGGTAACCTGTAATCCTACAACTCAGTGGCTAGGGCATGAATCCAGGAGCAGGGAAGTTTGATTTCTAGTCCTTATTCCAGCTGTATATTAAGTATTAAATATATATCAGCAAAATATGTGTGGTTAAGCAATATTGAATTTCAAGAAAATTATATTTATTATTAAAGTGCTCCTTGATATTTGCAAATACTTATAAAGATCACATCTACTAAAAACATTGCACCCAAAGGGTATTTTGGACTCCATGGAAGTCCCATCAATTCCACTACCCTTCCCTGCACTTAATTTAGTGATCGATCCCCAGATGACCAAGTCCTCTTTCTTCTTACGCTATGGAAAGAGTGAACGTGGGCAAGATTGTAGAGTCAGTTGTGTGTGTAGGCTATTCACAATGTCAGAGAAAAAGCTTAGACTCGTCCCTTTTTCTTTGTCCTAATCATTCAGCTCAGTCATTTTACTTGTTTGTTCTGTCACTTGTGCCTCATATCAGCTCATTTGCTTTTTGGTCAGTCTCGTTTATCGTCCTGATAGGTGTTTCGGTTTCAGATGTACTTACTCTAAATACGCTTCCTGGAGTTGTGGGTTGGCTCTGAAAAGGGCAGTCCTACTCTGGTCCCCCATGTTCCCCACTGCGCTTTCTGACACCACCTGGTGCAGTCAGCCACGACTGGAGGTGGAAAACTACATTTTTTAAACAAACGCTTGTTTATTTTGGTGGTTAAGTTTTCATCTAATCAGTGAGCTGAGCCAACTCATTGTGCAGCTGCACGTTTACTAGATCCAACAGGAACGGTTGTTGGCAAGGAAGAGCTGAACTGCCCCTCTTGGAAGCAACAAGCCCTTGAGGGAATTTCAGGACAGGTGGATCCAGCCCCCATGTGCGGTGGGCAGAGCCTTAGCAACCTGCGCTAGGAAGCCAGGCTTTGGCTGGCTTAGGCTGCCATCTTCCTGTGAATCCTACCCGCTTTGGCTTATACCACAAGTACCCTATGACTTTGGTGGAAACGTTTATTGAGCTTGTTTGCCTGATAAAAATGCTACTTACTTCATTTAGTGAATTTGGCATGATGCATATCCTGACCTATTGCTTCCCTCTTTGGACTCATTTCATTTTATAAAAAAAAAATACTTTGTTTACTCTGAATTGCTATCCCCAAGATACCTTAAATCTGGTAAATATTCTCTCTCTAATCTAAGTAGGACAACACCCAATCTGTCAGCAGAGAACCTAAGTTCTTATTTCTTTAAAGGGAAAGGCAAAGCGGGCTTTGACGTTAAGTAGGACAGGCTGTGTTTGAGTTAAGCCATGTTGTCATTCTGGCTAGTAATGCTATGCAGGTTCCCTCAGAAAATTTGCTTATGCAGAGAAAAATTATGTTGATAGCCTTTTGCAGCCTTTTGCAGACAGGATGACTTTTCAGACCTAAACTGCGGGAAAAGGTTCAAATTCTGGGTTTGGTTTGAAATCGTCTGTGTTGCATCGTATCTCTTACTACGTTAATACGTCAAACCTTGCAGAATTAGTGAAGACACTTCTCTTATGCTTAGTGCAAGTGTTTGTTTGCCTGTCATCACAGCTAAAGTTTACATTAATTCAGTGCCAAAAAAAATTATGTCAGAAATCTGATGCTTATCTTTCGTATAAATTGTACCCTGGTGATTTTGTTTTGAAGATTTGTTTTTTGATGATCTAATAGCCATGCTTGAAGTGGAGAGAACCAATAATTAGGCCCCAAATTAAGGCCCTCGGTGTTTGGGGGGTTCTTGTGGGCATTGCAGTGAGCTTTGGGTCTGGCCTGACAAGCAAGTTCTGGAGGTGCTGCTTTGGCAATTAAACCAACTTTGAAGTCCAAGAAAGCAATCTGGAAGGACCGTGACCCAGTGGCCTCTAAAACGTATTGGGCACTTAAATTGACTTGGCATGTACAGTGTGCTCCAGCCTGGGCAGGTGGGTGTCAGGCTCCCTGCCCAGCTTCCTGGAGCACAGAGCAAGGCAGAATATGGTGAGCCAGACCCTTGAGCCCCTCATCAGCACCAAGTTCTTGGGACGCACACATATAGCACCTCAGCTTCATCTGCAGTGGAGGGAGCTAGAAGGCTACTTGGCTTTTGTGGGACAGCAGCAGCATAGTGGGAGGTTGTCCTCCACCTGCAGGTCTGCAACCCAGGCCGAGGGGGCTGGATGTGAGCCTGTCCACTCTGCTTGTTGAAGCTGGACTGGCATGTACAGCATCAGGTGGTTCATGTAGTCAGAAGATGGCCCAGCCCTTCACTTGAGCTTGGCAGGGCCTGGAGTAGGCAGGTAAACGGGGACTAAGGAGGGGTTATCTTTGTAAAATTCAGGCATGTGGTCCGCTCTGTGTGTACCTTTTCCAATAAGGAAAAGTGCCTACCGTACTGCAGAGAGGCGGGTTAGTCAGAAGGAGGTTTGAACTAGCAGCGCTTCTGTGGTTAGCAGTGAACTGGTACAAAACCAAGCTGTGCCTCCTGTTTGAGAGATCGATAGATTAGCACTGAGCTTCTAGGTGACAACAAAACATTCTCAAGACCAGTTTCATTTCACAATAGAGGAAAATTCAAAACTACTTAGTTCTGGGTTGGGTTTGGTGTTTTTCTTCCAATTGACTTTTGTAAAATGGGATTGTTGAACTCTAGATTGAGAACTCTCCATTAGTCTCTTGTTCACGTTCTCTGTCTGCTGAGTGGTGACCAGAGCAGCTAAAATTTCCTCCATGAAACTTTGATTAATCGCAGAACATCTCCCTGCATTCTCCTGGCTTTCATTCATTTCAGGGGTACATGTACTTCCACATTTCATCTCACCAATGTGTGAGATCATGGGTCAGAAATCTCCTGTGAAGAGTGTTGATTTCAACTCAATGGGATAAGTGCCACCCATCCCCCTCCCCAGACATTCATGGTGTAGCTATTGTTCATTTTGTTTTAAGTGAATCTGTCCTGAGAGGAGGAAAAGGGAATGATAACCTTATGCTGCCAACTTCTCCTCTCTGTACCTCTGTCTTCTCAGAAGGGAGTGGATCCTTATCACTGTGCCGTATAGTTGTAGAAGCATTTGGCCAATAATAATTGGGATGCTATATGCGCCCATAAAATTGAGACAGTTCTGATTTCTTCTGTTTTCTCCCAATGTCTACACAGAATTATTTACAAATACTTCTTCAATGCAGTGCCTGGTTACGACTCATTTGCTTGGGCAGCTGCCAAGTGCGCCAGCCAGTACAGCTCTCTGAAGGACCCTGCTGGGACTGTTAAATGTCAATTTAAAGCAAAAAAATAATAAGTAGTTGCACCCTATGAATTCAGGGTACTCCCAAACTTCTATTTTAAAGCGTGTTTAGGCAGCTCCTTGAGCTTGGTGCATATGCCATGCAGAGCCATACTCCCAGTCTGGTTTTAAGATTAAGATTATTTCGCATTTCCTGTTCTCAAGTAATTAATTTCATCTGTTTCCATATATGAGATGTGCTGGAGTCGTCTGTTTCCTTTCCTAATCTCAGACATAGTCTCTTAGCCTTCTTGTATACAACTGATATTTCCTTCCTCTCCCGACAAAGTTGCAACTGGTTACAAAGTGTGACAATGAGGAGCAGAACTGCTGAACAGGGAATACTCATCTTCTGGAAACTCTGTAATACAACGTTTTTTGTTTTCATCATGAAACAGAATAGTAACTATATGTAAAATAACAAATAATTAATGAAAAATAAGTAACAAAAAACCTGTTCCACCCAAAACAGAGCAGGAGATGTTTGTGTGCATGTATAGGTAAAGAAATACTCTATCTTGGCTCTTGTAGGTCAACAGAGTTATCTTAAAATTGTTTTAATGGTAATGCAACTGTATTTTTCCATGAAGAACTGTTTGGGTTTTCTTCTTTTTTCATATGTACAGGAAGAGCTATTTTTCATGAGCCATCTGGATAGTACATGTGTACGCATGTATTTTCTGTGTGGCTCTGTGGTCATGGCAGAGGCTGAGGAATCCTGGAAGCCATTCAGTGCTCTTTTTCAGCGTTGCATTGAGTTGGGTTCCAGGGCCCATCTTTTCAAAGCTAGACACATTTAGCCATGTTAAGGAATTCCACTGCACAGGCAGATGCTCTTGCCTAAAATACCTTCTTCTTGGCTGTACTATTGAAAAATGCATCCAGATGTTTCCAGTTCTCTTTGGTATCAGGGCTATAGAGGGACTGCTGGAGTTCTATTTTTGTGGCTTCCTGGCATTACAGCAGAAGGAGGGAAAAGAATGGATTAAAACCTGATACAGAATACATTAAAGAAGTCTTAGGTTTTAAGTTAGATTATAAAGTAACCATCAGTGATTGTCATTATATTTTCCTAATCTGCTTAGAGCAAAGGACTTATCTTACATTGAATTCTTTCCATGTTCTCATCAAAGGCCAAGGTTTTTTTACAGAGATTTTAGTCTCTTAAATTTTCTTTTCTGATGTCCTGACTTCAACTCTTGCTTTGCTGTTTTCCATCTGAGTCCAAAATGATCTGCAGTCCAACATAATGGATTTATTCTTTTGTGTTTACTGCCCCAATACATACCATATTGTACATCTCTGTCCAAGTCAGTGAATTTATCTGCAGTTTGCAGGAATGGTGTTGTCAGTTCAGTAATTGAATGAATTGGTTACTTGCCTAATGCAACATTAAGAAGAAACACTATCAGCTTTTACAGCCTAGAGCATAGGGGATTCAGCATATTAAAATACCAAGTTTTAAGCTTTATCATGGGATAGATTTATAACATTCCCTTCTTAATTCAAATATAAATCTTGCATGAGAAAAATTGGCTCAGATTTATGAAAATTGTTCTTTTGGCCCTTGTAAATGATGTTATTAATCTTCTGCACACTGGGGCAGGCTTGAATTAAGTCTGCATTTAAGGGCTGCAGGTGCAAGCCTAAGCCAGAGTCAGGGTGTCCCTGGGGGACATGTCAGAAGGACGACTTTGGATCATGTACTCATGCCAGGGTTTGTTCCCCTTCTCCAAGGGGTGCCTGGAAAGCAGAGGCAGTTGTTCCTGTAGCGCAATAGCTCAAGCACACGCACCTGCTCAGCTTTATTTTTCTTCAGGGAAGTAGGCAAGAGCAATGAGTTGTTTGTGACGTGCACTGTCTGGTGGTCTGTGCCTGGGCTGCATGTGCAGATGTGCTGAAGGCCATTTGGCCTCCTTCAGTCTGGAGTCCTGGGAAGAAGCAGCTGCTGAGCTGAAGGAGACCACAGCTAGATTGCACAAGTGCTCTTTCCAGGGTTCAGCTCAGGGCCTGCACAAAGGGAGACATATATTAGATCATCATTGTCTGGGCAGAGAAGCTGGAGGGAGAAGCGAAAGCTGCAGTGGGACATAGCACAGTCTCTCACAACTATATGTAGGAAGATGTGGCTGTTCCAGGCAAAGCTTCTGCCCTGGTTCAGTTAGAGCTAGACCTCCTCAGCAGGAGAGCGTATGAAGCAGCTTGTGGGATCACAGTGAACTCTGCTTTACTGCTATGAGAACAGCTCAGCTAAGCTTTGACTTCCGAGGTGGTTTTCTTTGCCTCAGGAGAAGCCTGCTAAAGCTGAATGAGTAATATTTTCGTACAGTTGTCACATCCTGACTGATAGCAGTGAAGTATTGAGCACTCCTGCTAATTATAGGGGTTTTGAACTTCACGTGCAGCCGTTACCTCTAGGAGAGCTCAGTAAACATTACCTTACCTGATTGCAATGGCAGTCACCAGAGGGACTGTGGAGATGCTGTCGGCAGGCTCCTGTCCTCCTCCTCTTCTCCACTCATGCAGAATATAGTCAAGAGAATGCAGAGGCAACAAGTGGACCAGTAACAGTATGGGATCTCAATACAATGCTGAGGCAGTGAGAGCAATCTTGCCCTTACAAGTATTTATTGATGAAATATGTTCTCACCTTAGATTATCCTGTGACGTTGTTGAGTCTGAGCTGCATAGTTAAGTTGGTTTAATCAGGCTGATATCACTGGTCAGAGAAGTGGGATAATGTTTTGAGAACAACTGTGCAAAGGACACTTGAATGGTGCAAAACCTATTGGTTTACACTTGTCTCCATGCTTTTTTCTACTTAGCTTACTGAAGAGAAATATAAGAAAAAGTCAGATTCTAATCTTTCAAGATATGAATGAAGAAAAGAATACTATTGATAATGAACAGTTAATATAGCAAAGGCATAAAAACTTACATTGGTAATAGAGTTAAAATATTAACAGTGAAAGCCATTGTCTCTTGGAATATTTTCTGAAATAACACCCAAGTATCTTCCTGCTTAAGTTGCTCGGTTTAATGCAGGAGTCACTGGTTGAGATCAAGTGATGTCAGTAACTAAGGAGGGTGGGACAGGGGCATGTAATGGGCCTTCTGGTCTTCAAAAGTAAGGTTCTGCTTTAGCAAACTGTAAGTGAACGAGAGGAGTTTGCAGGATGGGACTGTGCTGGTTTGGATCAATGGTGCATACAGTTCTGTTTCCTGTTTCTGGGGTCAGCGAGAGGAACCCCTAACGCTTTCCCCAGGGCTATTGTGCCATCATTTAACAGTGCAGAAAGGTGCTTCCTGTGCCTAGGCAGTTAGTGGTTTGTTTGCATCATGAAGCGTGATGCTTCCCAGTAACTTCTACCGTCTATTTCTGTTACCAGATTTAACTGTGTAACTGCTTAAACAACCTTACTGGGCTCTTTGCCCCAGGAAAGCAGTGCAACAGTTCATCATAAAATTCCCGTCATCTAAACTAGGTTAATGATGCATAGCCTTTTTGGTTTTTTTTCAGTTTTAAGTATGTAATTACAGTTTTTCTTCATTTATTTGCTGCACTGGGAGAGCTTTGCATCTCTTCATTCTGCTTCTGTCAAACTGTAAGATGTCTCTCACAAGAATGCCTTTCTGGCTATGTCCTTCAAAAGCCTTCTCGTAATTTCTTTCCTGTTGTGTTATTTCAGCATCTCCTTTGTGATCCACTGCTGTCAGGGTGAAATCTCCTTCCAGGCACAAAAGAATATTTTCTTCATTTTCTTGGATGGCAGAAGAAAAGGAATGAATAATCTCTGTGTGCAGGGTCTCAGAGTTTTCATGCTTTTCCCAAAGTTGCGGTTGCAAGTAGAGAAGGAAGGTGCTTGTGTACCACCCACCCATTGGTTACTGCAAATACCACTATTGTGTGGTTCTCCTGAAACAGGTGTAGATAGGAGCCATTTATCATGCACCTGGTAGGTGTGTGTTGGCATGACATTCTTTGTTTCCTTTTTTTTTCCTCTTCAACAAGACATCCTACTGCTGCCTAGGTTTATAACAAATAGGAGCAAAAGCTTGTGTCCTGTCTTTTCACGTGCTCAGACTCACTTTAATTGCCTTTTTCTCCTGCATGGGTGGTACAAATCAGACCTGCCTACAGTTCCCCAAAAAGCAGGGCTTTTTCTTTTAACACTGTAGACTTCGTCAAGTGTATGCCCCTGCAGGGCACTTTGCATGTAGGTGGGTGCATGTGCAGTAGCAATGTAATTGGAGGCAAATTTTTCAACTCTGTTAAAGGTGTTTCAGTAGTGTTCACTGGTTTTGAGATGCAGCACTCACAAGCCAACCCTTTTCAGATGAAGAGCTGTGCTCATTCTGGTGCACAGCTCTCAGACACTCCTCCTCAGAAATAAAACTACAAAACAGCTGGCTGTGGAAGTTAAACCTTTTGCAGCATCTGCACCATCAAAAGAGAATCCATATGACCTGCAGCAGAAGCAGCTTTTGCTATGCTGTGTTTTTGTTAATCATCTGGAGACTTGTGGTGGGATTGTTGTGGTCTTTGATGGATTTCTATGACTGGGATTGACTGCATCTCCTGGATCTGAAAGGCAGAAAGGAACAGAGGTAGCATAAACGTGGTGCTTGGCTGAGCTGTGAAGCGGCAAGCTTGAGCTCACTTTCTCCATAAGGCAGGTCGTGGCTCCACTGTGTCTACTGGAGCTGTAGACGCTTATGTCATTTGAGAATCTGTCTTAGATGCTTAATAACAACCAATCATCCCTGTTTCCGGATATTTTATTTTACACCTCCCTTTGTGAGGGCTTATTGCTACTAGAAATTTTGCCATGACGTGTTTCTGGAACACAGATCTGAGAATGTGTTTTATACATTTATGGCTGGCAATAAATCTTTTAACATTTGAAAGCTGTGGTTTAGCCAGCTTGCCCAGTTTGAGATCACCTTTGCGTAGTTTTAAATGTGTTATCTGACCAGCTCCTATGGAGCGTACTCCTAAATACAGTAAAACACATCTGCAGCTTACAGACTAATAGCAAAATGCACCCTTTCACCATAAGGCAGCAAAGACCTAGCATTCTTTTCAGACAGCTTTCAGCTTTTCGTATTTAATATTGTGATCATCCGTTTTCTATCATATTCTTTTTATTTAATGAGTTGTTGAAAATATATACTTTGTTCTCCAAACATCTCGATCTTGTCATTCTGGAGGCATCTGGAGCTGAAGTCTTTGATACTCTGTTCATCTGATTTTAGCTCATTCAAAATTTCTATCAGAGAAATCTGGAAATCATTGAGATAATTTATGTTCTCCATCTAACCCATTAAAATAGTAGTGACTGTAATTCTCTAGGCTCTGTGTATGTGTGTGGTTGGGTTTTAAACTTTGTTGTTTGCAGGATGTTCTAATAAGCTTGGCTCTCCTTCTGCCTTAGTGTGGAAGGACTATCTATTGGTGTATTACATGTGATTATCTTATTTTGGCTTGATACTGGAAGGACAGAAGTGAAAATGGATAGAAAACACCAAGAAAGAGAGACAATCTGAGACAGAGCGACAAAATCTGTGTTCAGGCTCCCTCTTTTGATGCAAGTGATTTAATTTATCTCAGATGTTTGGTCTGAAAAACAGGGATAATTGTGCTTTTCCTCCTGTCCTATTCTCAGTCTAATATCTCCAAACTGGAAGATGTCTCTGATGTACGCATTTTGCTTACCAAAAACCCACCCCAAAAGTTAGAGATAGAGTCAAGGAGTCCTGACTTTTTTGTTAAGATGGATGGCATTGCTGGGAATTCAGTACTACTTTGGAATTCAGTAGTGCATCCAACAAACATCTCTATGGTACGGGTTTATTTGGTGAATTTGTTCCCAGACAAATGCACATTAATACAACTTTTCAGCAACTGTTAAATGATATACTGAGGATTTCTGGGTAGCTGACACCAACAAAAGGTGCTGGCATGTAGGAGAAGTTTAGTCTTTGATAGAAATGTCAACTTCTGTCAAGATCACAAAATACTTGTTTAATTGTCTACAAGATTTTAGTTAGTTTGCAGTTAATATACAACACCGCCTGCTAAATTTCCATCTGTCCCACGTGGTTAAGACAAAACTTTTGCATACAGTGAAAGTTGTGTAAACGGTAAGCTTGGGAGATACAGATATGAGAAAATAAATTAACTAGGAGCCAAGCCACCTAATTTACTGCCAGGATTGCTCTTCTGAACTAAAACAAAAAACTAATTATACTTATCTCTGTAGCTTAATTAGGTGAAGTAAACCTTTATAAAGTAATAGAGACCATTCAAGTTATGATTTCAAGAACAAAGCAAAGTACTCTAAGCAGAATGAGGGAGCACCGTGTCAAACTGATCTGTCCTTCAACAAATGCTGTCATTTTTTTGTAATGTGGTTGTAGTGTAAGTCTAGGAACACAAGTGCAAATTTTGCCACTGAAACCATTGCATTTTTAACCTTATAAAAAAGTGTAAACAGTGTCCTAGTCTCTTACTCTTGGAACTTTCTTTTCAAAATACTGTAAATAATACAGCTCAAACTGAGTTGGAGTCTCTAAGCTGTGATTCCATATACTTCAGCACTGGCTACTGATACTACCTTGCCTACTAAACAATAATCTGTAAATAGTGTACGTTCTTCTGTACCATGGACAGTGATGAATTGCTTTGCATTTGTCTTCAGATAGAAAAAAATGTATAAATGTTTTCATCTTGATAAGCGGGGGGGGGGGGAAGATAATGGTCAAAGAACACCACAGGTTACTTGGTCTCACTGTGAAAAATACGGTCTTTTTAAATGCTGGAAGTACAAAAAATGTAGAATTGATTATTACTGTTAGATCCTCAATACCCATATATAGCCCTGTCTTTCTAAATAAGGCACTCAACACCATGATGGAAAGGCAACTGCTTGTGACAGACTATTTACATTTGTTTACTTGCTTACATTAATGGTTCCAGCTAAATAGTTCTGGCAAAGGAAATTACTACCATGAACTGAATTTTCTCTGATGCAGAAAAACTTATTTTCCCATTTTATGTAGCTGAAAAGCAGGGCAGTTACTAATATTTTGGTTTCTTCACCAGCAGTAGTGAATGAATTCAATCTGGACATTCTGAGATAAACTTTTGCCTGCACAAACTGCCACTGAGGCTTAAATACCATTGTTGCAAAGCTTGGAGCAAACAAAGCAGGTGTTTCAGCCCAGTTTAAATGTGGTGAACAAGAGTAAATCATATTAATTGCAGCTATGTACTGATAACAGCTGGAAAGGAAAATCACTGCAAGGGAACCTTAAAGTAAACTTTGAATTCTAGAAGGCTTAGCTATCGTGAGTGTGCCACTGAGGGAGGAGCAGCGGTGAAAATTTGATCCTTAGAAATGCGGAGAATTTAATGAGAAATTCTGTGCCTCTTTTTGTGCTTCTGTAAAGATACAGAGCAGGTTCTGGAGTTGGTGGCATTGCCTCTGAAGATTTTCAATGCGGGTCTCATACTGTACTTACACTAATGGGCAATACTGACATCAGGGCAAGTACTGAGTGATGGATTCTGTGCAGAGTAGTGGCATCCCTTTTAAAGCAAGATATTGCATCCCTGCCCTGTCTGGTTAGAGACTATGCTGTAAACTGTGCCAGAATTTGGGCTACTTCTGAGAAGTCACTTGCTTTTTGGTCATTTTCATCTATTGATCACAAAAATCAGTATGTAACTAGACAAAATAATTTATGTCACTCAATGGTAAAACCAGCAAAAAATATTCAAAGAAATTGTATTAAACTAAATACTCCCTTAAGTCCGTATTGCAGTAGAATAATGGTTTACTTAGATTTAGGTCTAATGGGAATATATTTTAAGAATTTCCTTCTAATCAGTACTCTGTGATAGCTCATTATTAAGAATAATGGTGGAATGGTTACGTAGTTGCAATAAGACATTTTAATTAAATTTCACACTTGTATTTTAAAGATAGCAAGTTAATTCAAGGCTTCCTCGTGAAACCACGTGCTCTCAGTGACTGTAAAGCCCTTAAGTTTAAACATAAGTAGCGGTACTGAGGTCCTGTGAGTCAGTAAGTATATGCTGAGTTTGGTCAGTATTTGCAAGTTGTGACATCTGTTGATAACTTTCAGTTGCACCCTACCAGTGAATATAACTAATGCTACAACAAGAAGGCACATTTTCTAAATTAGAATGATGTGTTGGTAGCTTAATATCTCTATTTGGCATCCATCAGAGTTTTAAGGGGCTTTTAAAAGAAAAGGGTTTTTGGATATTAATGCTATTTATGTTAAAAAGTATTCATGTGCTTCCCTAGCTGTCTTCAAATAAACATATAAAGAAAATGACGGCACTATTCAGGCTGCAGGTGAGAATGGTTTCTGTGTTGGAGTACAGAAGCTTTCAGCTTTTTCTTACAATTGAGATAACAGAGCAAATGCGTCCATTTTTGTGTAATTGTCATCTCTCTGAGCTTTCCCCCTTTCTCTTACTTACTGTCTTTCCCATGCCTTCAGGTTACGTTCTTGTTCTGTTTGGTGTTGTCTTCTAACCTCTGTGGAGCTAGAATCATGTCTTGAGTACGTTCTGCAAAGATCCTTGTATACTTTAGGTACATGTAAAAGGACTGGACTTAGACAGCTAACGTTTCTGGACTGGAGGTGATGCAGCTGTCTGTGTTCCTCTGAAAAGAGAACATAAGGATATGAATAAAGACATTTAAATGAGGCCAGTTAGTATTGTCATAAAATTCTTTTAATGTTAACCAGCTGTTATAGACTTGTTCTGATTGTTTAGCAGATTACATGCCTCTTATTTTGCTGGAAGTCAGCACACTCTATTTCTGAATGCATAGCAGACAATTATATAATAAAAGAGGTCTTCAGTTTCATGTGTGCACAATTATGAGAAAGCAGTAGCTCCTCAAAGGCAGCAATTTTGGCATCATTCATAAAGAGTGTTTTCAAATGTAAAGTATGGATCATGTTGAGTGAAATATGTAAACTCATATGGATGTATGAGAAAATAGTGCATGAGTAAAAGAGAAAAGGAGAAACACGAACAAAGGAAATGGAATAAAAAACATATCTTGCAAATGACTTGACAAGACCACATCAAAACAGCTGTAAAGCAAACTCTAAAGCCCAGTGACACACACAAATATGGGCAGAATTTTTAGTGTTCCTGAAAGACAGGGACTTGAGTGGGCCAATGAAAGTACTCGGATGCTGTACTTTCAAATGATTTGCTCTTTTCCTGTGCTTTTATATAAAAAATAATTTGTCTCAGTGAGAGAAATCTGGTGGCTCTGATACTTTTATGACTGAAAGAACTTTCTCACTGATCCTGGGACTGTGTCCAATAATCAATCTCCCATTAAAAAACAGATAATATTGCGTTTTTATTTAAATTATTCCCATCTAATATGGTTTATTTTGTTGTTTTTTTCAGCTTACACTGGATCTTTGATTGTGGTCTCCTCTCAACTGCAACGCTGAAAACAATGGCAACAGAATGTATAAAAAACTGCTGTAAATGGTGTTACTGCATGGAAAAAGAAATAAAAGATCGTAAGTTCTGACATAATGACATCGACTAAGGGGTTTGCTGTTTTGGCTTCATTAGTGATGAGATTTCCCATCAATAAAATGACTGTTTCACCCTTGATAAACTTGAATTCTTTTACAACATCTAAAATTCTTTCCATACCTCCACTTGGATATTGAACACATACTTGTTAGTGTTATGAATTGGAATGGGAACGGAAAAATAACACTTATCTTAATTCTGCTCCTTGCAGCCTGGAATGCTGTCAAAAAAAGCCTACTTTTTTACCCAAGTTTGTGTAAAGGTCTTGCATCTTTCAAACTCTAAGAGTGAAGACTTTTTTTAAAATTTGTTTAACTTCCTGTGGATTTGCTGTTAGGATTTTTTTTGGTGTCTTAGTTGTTTGAAGAGCTCTTCTACGAGACAAGTCTACCTCTTGTTAAAATTCACTGAAGAGGAAGGTAGCTATAAATAAAGAAGCTCGGGCAACAGAGTTTGGATCAGTTCAGGTATCATGAGGATTAATATATTTTCCAGGTGCTAGTCCTGAATGCTGATAAAACTGAATACTAGGAGCCATTAAATAATATATCAAGCACAGATCCTAGTAAATGAAAGAGATCTGTTCATAGAATTGTTCAAAACTTCTTGCACATATGGACTGTGTGTTTTTCTTGCTATTTATTTTTAGCCATTTCCATGGTGCAGGAATCTGAAGCAGTAGCTGCAAGCAAGCCAACAATTGTAGAGAAGCCTCCATTGTCTTCTGTGTCAGTGAAGCGTCAAGTTGGCTGTTCAGAGGATTATCTGCTGTCTAAACTACCCCTGGATGGTCAGGAGGTACCGTTTGTGGTTCCACCATTCAGACTAGCTTATGTACAGCCAAAGAACCTTTCTAGTATCTCACATGCTGGAGGGATTCAAGGTAAAATATAAAGAGCATTGCTGAAATACTTGTTTAGCTCCTGCTACTCCTTGAAAGTTGTCAGGTATTCCTACTGAAAATATGTTTGCAGAACTTTACTAGAAGCCTGGTCTTGTTTCTTTTCTCTCTGAACATCCAGAGAGGTTTTCCCACTATGAACCTCTGTGTGTTGCATGAATAAAAGTGAAAGGGACGATTGCACACCAGTGCTCATACTCAAAAGTAATGGATGACAGTTAAAGGAAACAGAAGCTTTAGTTAATAAGTTATCAGAGGCAAGGAAAGACCGAACACATCCCTAGCTTCCCGATCACTCAGGTGAAGGGGTCTGGCTTTCATGTTAAGGTCTTGACACGTTTTGACATGCTAACACGTCTTCCTTTTCAAATTTCACCAGTAGATAGCATGTGCTACTACACGGTGGAATTTTTTTCCCCTACCATTTCCTGCTCTGTTTGCTGCTTTTTGGGAGGCCGGGGGTCACAAATCCCAGTGGTACAAAGTTGCACATGATACTGTGATTCTTTGCTTCACAACAATCTTGTACTTCAATATTGAAGTCCCATGCTCAGACTGCCAGAATGATGTACATGTAATTTAGGCACAGAAGCATTTTAAAAGAATAGGAGCCTGGCCCAGTAACATAAATTACAAAGCATATGCTATCACTAGGCTCTTGGTCCTGCCAGGAGATGCCTAGAATCAGATAAGGGAAAATTTTGGCAGTTATTTTCTATGGAGTTGCTTTGCCTCGAGGATGTGATAAGCTGATAAGATGCTTTTAGTCCCATGTGGCTCTATTTATTTTATAAGGGTGGAAAACTTAATAACTGGAGAAAGTCAACCACATTTTGCATAATAGCCAATGCAGTACTGCCTAACGTTTGGGTGTGTGTGTGGTTTTGTCCCCACTCTTCTCTCTTCTCCCCAGGTCCTTGCTGTGGCTTTTTTTCTCCTCCTGCCTGCCTATTACCAAACCTCCTCTTCACCCTCGGCCGCCCCTGCTAGTAACACTGGCATCAGAGCCAAACTGGTCAGGCTAGCAGGACTTTTCAGAGCAGATAGGTCGTTCTGTACCCGCTCATTTTAGTGGGCTGTATTTGTGATGTCCACCTCACCAGACACGGGACAGGTAACCTAATAGTTGGAGGAAAAACATGAGAGGCCTTCCTCATCTCTGAGCCTGATCTCTTTCAGCCTACTCACTTCCCTGCTACTTCAGTAGCTAGTTCTTATAAACCCATACTAGGATTAGGTATGGAAATGCAGGACATTATGCTGGCAATCCCCTTTCTCTGAGTTCATGCTCTGCCTTACTTCGTCCTACCTTAGCCTCAAGATACTGTACAGAGAAGTCCGTCAAGGACTCTGAGGCATGAATGTTCTTCAGGGAGAATGAAGAAGTGTCTGACAAACTTTAAATAAATGTTTTCTTTGTTGATTTTGTTCTACACAATCTTACAGTCAGTGACTTATAAAACAGTGAATTGTCTTCATTGGGAATTCTGCTTCATCATCATTTCTGAAGGACGTGATGAACAGGTGGCCCTTAGGCTATAAAGTCTTCAGGCAGGATAACCTGACTCTTCATAATTGTCTATCTTGAGCAAATATTTTAAATTCTTGAGCAAACATTTGAAAAGTGACTCTTACTTGTAGAAAGTAACTTCCATTTCTCCTTCCAAATATAAATACTTATTTTTAAAGTACATCTTTTTAAGTTTCATTAAAGTTATGTTTAAAAATGCAAAGTTTCCTTTTTAGGGAGATTTACTAAAACATTGAAGTGTTCTGTCATTCCTTCTTCACATTACCTGAAGCATATTAAAAAAATGTATTTAGAGTATTTGCTTCCTGGACTGTTGTTAAGTATCTGTAGAAGTCCAAGTTCTGCTCTCAGTTTCACTCCATTTTCTGTGCATGTCTGACCATTTTACTTTAGTGAAACAGGACATGCTCACTGTTAGTTCTTGGCATCCCTTCTGAAAGCAGTTAAGTTCTGGCAGCCTTTCTCTTCAATACTCACTGCAGCATGTCTCATGCTCTTGCAAAAGTAAACTAGCAGGAAGGAGAGTGCTCCTGGTCTGGAACATTAGGTTTTCCATCATCTGCTGTGTAGCAATTCTTTATGGCCTCACTTCTAGTGTTCATCCTAATTTACATCATGCTTAAGCCCATTATACTTGATTTCTTACTTTATCGTCTCTTATGTTCCGTCTGTTTTAGTTATTCTTTACTTACTCTACTATTATCTGGAGGAAAGGATTTTACAGCAATAATAGTTCACCTCTCCTGGTACAACACACTTTCACAGTTGAAGGCTCTTTATAAAGAACTTTTTAACAGATAGGTTGAAGCCTAGGGAGGTGAAGTGAAGGATGCAAATGTCAGAGTTTGGCAGAGTTCATGTCTTCCATTCCCATTCTCCATTGTACTGCTATATATGGCTTATTTTTGCTCCAGACAGACAAAGTGAAGCACTACAGCAATGTTCTTTACATTCTGCTGACCAAGACGAGTATGTTTTTTTCTAAAGAGATTATAAATAAAGGAAAGACAAATAAGGGCAGTTATGCTGTAATGGGCTGAGTAAAGGGCTGGGATTCAAGCATTCTCAGATCTGTCTCCTTGTGCCTCAGCCAACAATTCAAGTCGTTTTGGACCAGTGATTTTACCACCAACAGACTTCCTGTGGAAACTGGATGACAAGGAGACTGCAGTCACAAGTTGCATTATCTTTCCATACAAGACCCTCCTGAAGGTCTAAGGGTCCATTAGTTGAGTGGGAATGTCATGGTAGCCAAATAAGTCAGAGGTTTTCTGTACAGATAGCCTTACTTTTCCTGTTAATTTCTGTCTTGGTGTCTGTCTTTGGACCCTTCTGTGTTTTAACTAGTTAGGCATTTATTGTGGAAGTCCAAGATAGAGGAGACATAGCTTTTTATGGCAAATTTAATTCCAATGTTTGCTAGCACACTCTGGAAATCTGAGATAATGCATATGTGTGTTTTCTTTACTTTTTAGGATATTTTTTTTTCCTTTTCCTGAAGTAGTTAATATTGAAATATTTTGTCCTTTGCCCTTAAGGCACTTTGCCTGCCTTATGAAGCCAGGCAGCATGTGTTATGTCTGGAACTCTTGCATTTGATGTTTACTTGAGCTCCGCAGACTCTGCCAGAGCCTCACTGGGTGACCGGAAAACAGAAATGCACAGTGTGTACCAATGGCCCAGCTATGACGTGTACAACCCATTCTATTTGGAGCATCGTGTTTCGCCAGATCTGATCAGGCGCTTCCAAGCAAAATCAGATAATGGGAAATTATATGGATCAGGTGAGAAGGACCACACCCTTACTTTTCTGTCTTCTTCCCTTTCCCAAGGGAAGAAGGTTTATAGGTAAGAGAATAAAGCCTAGAAAATTCTACAGGTGATGTGTTTGATTATAGCAGTTTTCAAACTGGTCTGTATGCTACAGACCCTTCTTGGTTGGTGAATCAATCTGCAGAGCCAGCTCTGCTCGATTTCCAGCTGTGCTGTTACTTTCTGTCTTTTAGGGGCTTACATACATCACATGAAGGTAAGCAAATTGGCAAACCAAGCTAGTGCAGCTGCCTCTGATCCAAAACAGACTGCAGTACTGGAGATCCCAGCTAGCAGTAGTAGAAGTGTTTGAGGGAGATGGAAAAAGGAAGTCAGGCTGTATGTTAGGTGGAGGAGTGCTTGAGGAGTGTATATATGGAGAGAGGAACAAGCACCAAAAAGCATTCAGGAGCCAGATGATAAGAGGAGATGGAAAATGGGAAGTGATGCTGTATTTCAGCCTTTTTGTAGTTTGCTTTTGAAGGTGCAGAAATGTTCCCACTTCTCATTACATAAATGTGTTTAAGAACGGGGAGGGCTGTGAGATAGCAGAAGTGTAGATAGAGAATGCTGGCTGCCTAAGTATTAAAAAAGATTTTCTTCTGTGCTGTTCATTGGCGTATGTATCCCGTAATGAACACTGTTTAGAGTGAACTAGATGACTAAGTGTTGCTCGCTGTGACTGATTGCTAAGGCAAACACATTCAGAAAACTCGTATACTCGAAGACGTATGCACTGCTATCGAATCAGAAGCTGGCAACAACATACATTTTTGAAGGTGTTTTATTTAGAATGATATAGAGTCCTTATTTTACCACTGAGGGAAGTGTCTCAGTATGTGTACTGATGTAAAAATAATTTTGAGTCACCAAAAAGTCTACTCCATATATATATATATGGGGGTTTTTAGGAGAACAAAACACACGTAGAATTTTGGCAGCCTGTAATGCATATGGTTTTGCCAGGCTTTGTAAACACCTGTGACAGGAGCCAAATGTTTTTAATAGAACAGTCTTGAACATCTTCCCTTCAGTTCATCATCTCTTTTTCCATTTTCTTCAGGCTAAGCAAACCTTCACTAGTTTTGTCTTAGTAAGCTTAAGCATATGAAAGGTCACTTAATTGTGTCTAGAGTACAGTTCTAAAGTGCTTTTTCCTCATGAATTTTTTGACAGCTGTCTCAAAAGCTGGATGATTCTCTTTATGTGCATCTACAGTAAAACTGTAAGCCTGTTTTTTTGCAGCAAGTGCTAGGATATTTTTCATGTGTGTGAGCTTAGAAATATAGAATATGTTTATTAGGAAGCTGTGAAGTGAAATTCTTTAATTTTTATGTGAAGTCACTCCTCTTAATTTAAAAAAAAAACACAACACCATAACAAATAACCTAAAATAATCAATTGATTAATATTTTTTCAAAATTCTAGTTGTTATTGGTACACTACATATATTTGTAGTTAATTTTTTCTCCTTTTTTTTTTTTACTTTACAGACAGCTTTCTCAGTGTAAAAATTGTCATGTTTTGCCATTGAAAATTTAAGTTTTTGAAAAAGGCATTGTCTCTTCCCACCACCCATATGTTCTTTGAAAATTTTAGTCAGCTTTGCTAGGAACAGCAGATCACACTGTCTTTAAAGCATTTTGGTGTTTTGTAACCTCTAGGCTGGAGTGGTTCTTTCCCAGTGGTTTGTGAAGGTCATGAGTACTGAATATGGAATTAATTTCCAAAATCATAACCAATTTCAAGTCAAGTAATAGGCTGGTCTCTCCTATTTGCGATCATTACATCAAACAAAGTTTCTAGGCCTTGCATAATATTATAATGCTATTTCTATACCAGACTTGGTGAACAGCTCAACCCTTTTTTGTCGTTCATAAGGGAGAATTTGGAGCTCATGCCAGACATACAGACCTTCATTAAATTTTACCTAAATGATATTATTACATTCCATTCCCTCCCATGGTTTGTCAAAACTTGCTTCATCTTTTGTTCTCTTTTTTCATTGGGAAAAGAAAGAATTATTCTTTATTGTCACATCTGACAATAAGCATAATTGGCTATTTCTTTCCATAGTATTTATTGCATCAAATAGTTCTCAAGGTTAAACCAGACTGCTTTAATTCATTTCAGTATGGGTCAGTTTTGAAGTCAGGAGGCTTTAAAAACTGCTTGAACATTCCTGGAGTCAGCAAAGTTTCCTGAAACAGTGGCTTTAGTTCAGCTCTCATTTTCTGCTGTTGCTGCATAACATTCATAAACATTTTTTTTTAGCTCTATATTGCTTTGAGGTCAAAAGAAAACTGATAGGATCTGCTTAACAACATCCAACTGCTGCGGAAACTGCCCTTCTCCAAAGTGAAGATCTTGCTTCTGTGCTCTAACAAGCATGTGTCACCTTAGAGTTAAGACCTGCTTTGTCTGAGATCTTGTAAGGGTGCGGAATATGGTGCTTTGGCACTGTGATCAGTAATACCAGGGAGATGAGGCCAAATTTAGCAGGCAGACTGTTTTTGCCACTGGGCAGAATTTGTGGAAAAAATTTTAAAATGAGACCAGACAAAGCCCCAGTTCTGGCTGACTGGGTTTAAAGACAAGGCTTTTCTGTTTTCCTAAAACATCTGCATTTCTCTTGTGGAAATAACCATGAGACAGGGTCCCCATTCTACCAGTGTTGCCAATGTGACCCAGTAAGTTTGAAATATTTCAAAGATGGAATCGATGAAGATATTTTAATGGCTTGTTCTCCATTTTGTCATTTCAGGAGAGTGTTTTGGGAAAGGGAAGTGGGGGAAGATGCTGACATCCTTCCTTAGATGTTATTCACCTAGATTTTAATTCTGCCATACATCTACTTAAATTTTTAAAAAGCTTCTTAATTATTTTTAAAGCAGTGATGCTTACATGTTTTGTGTTGTTCTCTTTGTCTTTTTAGTTAGTGATTTAAGACCTAGTGCTTTGCCTGGCTCATTTGATGTCAGTCGTTCAATGTTTGATCTCAGAAGCCCGCCTCATCGATTCATGAAGGTGAGTTCCCCTTGTAACTTAGGCTATTCTGAAATCTCAGTTTACTTGGTGTAACCTTAGAGTTTCCTGTCAAGTTGTATTTTCAAAGTAAACACTGAAGGACAGTGTACTGTGCACGGGAAGGACTAGAGGGAACAGTTCAATGTCTTGACCAAGTTCAAGAAGTTCTTTCCTAATGCTTTCTCTGACTCCTGCTGTTCTGAATGGGCTGTTAGGCAGGACAAGACAGACAAGAGGCTGTGGACTGTCATCTTGTGAATTCTTCATCAGTTGAAAAGTGGAACACTAGAAGTTTCCATTGATGCAAAAAATACTGCTTTTTTTTTCAAATAATACTCTTTTTCCATAGGGATGAAGTTGCATGTATATCAGTGACCAACAAAATCTGCACTGGCCATATGTGTCCTTATTAGCTCTGTGCGTCAAAGTAGTAATTCCACGGTGCTCGATGAAGAGATTAGTAGGAAAGGAGACAATTACTTGAAATTGCATGTTGTTTTGTTTTCATCATGTCTTGTCTGGTGGTAGAATTTCTCTGGCTTTTTGCATCTGTTGCTCTGAATGAAGTGACTTTTTTTTTTTGCCCTCAGAGATACGATTCACTCTCTAGTGTACCAAGCAGTACTTCTTCCAGGAAGGATTCACAAGGCAGTAACAGGAGTCTGGGTAATGTGGTTTTTTTTGTTTACCCTGTGATGAAATATTTCCCTTTGCACTTGAAATATTAAGCTGTCTCTACTGTTGCTGGTTTTTGTTTTAATTTGAGATTAATCTGATTAGCATGTCAGTTTGGAGATTAGTTTGCAATTTGAAATTAAGAGTTTTGGACTTTCGCCTTCCTGTCGTCAGGACATTGAGTAAATGAGCCTTTGAGGAGTTCTCATGTCTTTGAAAAATTCATCCCTCGTTTTACTACCCAGTGAACTAAGAAACTACAGATGTTCAGTTAGGATTGAATGCAGCACCTTGGTCACAGCCTAGTCCTTTTCATGTATCAGTATTTTTCTGTGGGAATACCCATACTAAACTGAGAATTAGGAAAGAATATTGCATGCAAACCTAGTATCTTTATTAATGAAAGAAAGCTGAACAAATGGAGATACTTCAAAATAACCTCTCAAAAACAAGTCAAGCGCCCATGAAAGTCACCTTGCTGGAAGCCAGAATTTCACCCATTCTCCTCAAAAAGAAGACTAGGGAGTGATGACCTAATTTCAGTCATGACAGAGAAATGCAGGATATTAAATGGCTCTTCTGACTTGGAGAAAAGTGTAATATAAAATGTTTACTAGACTGGAATTGAAATCTGAGAAAGATAAAAAGCAGACCAATTTATAACCTTAATAGTGAAAATGATTAATTTAAGGGAAGTGATAGATTATAAATGTGTTCTGGATGTCTCGGGCATATATCAATTTTTGTTTTAAAAGTTGTTCCAAGTACAAGTTATTAAATTCAATAGAGATAACTGAGGTAAACGTGAAGGCTTTTAAGTATACAGAAGGTCAGGCTACAAATCTTCACAGATATTTTCCCCTTAAAATGTAGGTGTTAAGATGTTTCAAACTTATTTTGAGGAAGTTTTCAAAGACAGGCAGTTCACCTACTCATGAGTTCCCTTATTCTTGGAACGAACTTTTAAGATACTGCATTACTTCTAAAAACACTAATTGGCTTTCTTCCATAGATACTATTACATTATCGGGTGATGAACGAGACTTTGGAAGACTGAATGTGAAGTTGTGTTATGTTTCTTCTGTAGAACAGATTTGGATCACAATCTTACATGTAAGAAAATACAAATAACTTGATTATTTCTTGCTCAAATGGCTATTTTACTTAGTATTAATTCTCATTAAATCTATCTGTTACTTTAAGTAATACTTTTAGGAGAAAAAGAAAATTACTTCTAAGTATTAATATAAACAAATTGTAGGGCTTCATTCAAAGTATCTTCCTCTCTTTTGCTGCAATCTCTGTTTTGCTGCAGTAATACTAATAAGAGGTATATAACTCTTTATGTTACTATATATATGTTCTGATTACGGAGTCAGGAACTGGTCAGCAGAGAGACTAAAACATGAGCTGTTCTTAGGTTGGTCCCGCTGTGAAAATTTTTCCTGTGGAAATCTGGAGGCAGCAAATGGGAGGAACTTTGGAGGCGGTATTTAACTGACTTTAAATCTACCAGTTCTTTCAGGGCAGAATCATAATAGCACTTTAAGGACATATAGCTTCTTGTGGCTTTTTTATTAGCTAATATGTGATGCTGGTTTTTTGGCTGGTTTATACAGTTCTAGGAACTGTGAATAATTTTTAGGTAATGGAACTCTGAGTAGTCAGAATCCTCGTAACAGCATCAAGTGATAAATACTACAAAAGGGATTTAATGATTTATCTGCTGTTGAATTGCCATGTAATGAAACCATTCAAATCTACCAAATAACTTTTATCCACTGGTTGTGAAAATTAATTATTAAATTATCTGATGTGACACAATCATTACATTGATTTATAGTTGATATTACAGGAATTATGCCTTATTCTAGAACAGTGTAAAGACCCTGTTTCACAGCATCACAGCATCACAAGGTTGGAAAAGACCTCTGAGATCATCTAGTCCAACCTATGACCCAACACCAACACCTACTTGTCGTTTAAACCATGGCACTAAGTGCCTCATCCAATCTGTTTTTAAACACCTCCAGGGACGATGACTCCACCATCGCCCTGGGCAGTGCATTCCAATGGCCAATCACCCTTTCAGTGAAGAATTTTTTCCTAACTTTTTCTCTAAGTTGTCTAAAGGCCACAGTCTTACATTGTTTAAACTGACTGTGTTTTCAATATTGCAGTGCAAAGACCTGAGCTGGCCTTCTAGCTGTGGGGAAAATCCTTGTATCTATGTCAAAGGAATTCTCACATTGCCCAAACCAGTGCAGTTCAAGTCTTCTGCCAAGGAAGGGTGCAATGTAAGTAGACTCTGGGAAAACGGCAAGAAACCGTCTTTCTCAAAAAAAAAATAAAAGCAAAATGTAAATGGATTTTTTAAATGGACCAAACATCCACTTCTACACCATATTTGCTCTCATAGTTGCCTAGGTTTGGGTCACTGGTTTGTTTTTTTTTCCCCAGCTTCTCAAAATTCTATTAAAAGCCTTGTTCCGCTTCCTCCCACTCTATCCTCTCTTGCATTATACTGTTGCCTTCCTTTTTCTCCCAAGGATGCAGAACAGATACACTCACAGGGGACTCAACCATGAGAAGCTGATCTTGGCAACTCAATGGTGAGGGACTGGAGGAAGCCTGGGCATGCCTGTAGATGCACAATCACCCCAGGGAAGGCAGGTGATGTTACTGCCTCTCACTAGGCCAGGAGACAAAGTTCATGCTTACTCTCTACAGAAAGTAGTAAGAATTGGTTGCATGGGACAGGACTCCTGATAGTAGCAGTAAAGAAGTATTAAGGGGGTGGAGGGTAAAGCAACGTAAACCTGCCATAATGTGAGTCAAAGGTGAAAGAAAATAAAATTAGTAGGAGGTTGAAGCAAAAGGCCATAGGAGAATTTGTTATGACAATGTGCGTGTGCTGTTGTAAAGCTCGAGAAGTGATGGCCTCCACTCATTTTGGCAGTGAAAAATAATCCAGATCTTTATCCCTGCTAGGGCATGACAGTGAGGTGGTGACTCTGTGGGGGCTTGCCACTGTAAAAACACACTTTTCCATGTCAACCTACAGCAGCGGCTGTAGGACCAGGAAGCCATGGGTTCTAGGTTTCAGGCTTGGGTAGCTCTCTTACAATGATGTTGTTACCCCTCTGTTTTTCTCTCTAGGACATTGAATTTATGGAAACTTTTGTATTTGCTATTAAACTGCAAAGCCTGCAGGCTGTCAGATTGGTATTTAAAATCCAGACACAGACTCCGAGAAAAAAAACAATTGGAGAGTGTTCATTGGCACTGCGGGAGCTCAGCTCAGAGGAGTCAAGTCACTGGTTGGATATATCTCCTCCTTCCAAAGCACCTGTAAGTGCCGATACTGCAAAAGTATGTTGTTATATCACCTAGAAAGAGTTGCTGGAAATGAAAGTAAATAATTCAGTGCTAATTCAATGTAAAAAATAAGCAGGGTTTTTTTTTTCTTTTTTCCCAGTTTCTTGGGGAAAGGTTTGTTGATGGGGGAAAAATGCAGATTTTTGAACTGTGCGCATAGTTGTTCTGGTCATAATTTGCAGCTGTTTCTCACAAAAGAGCTAGAGCAAGCTCTTCCACACCCTGGCCCACAGCTTGAGGGAGGGACATTCTGGGGAAACAGTCAGCAAAGGACTTTTCGGACCAAAAAAGCATCAGAAGATCCTTGGGACTCACAGCAAGAGCTCAGAGCAAATGGAATCTGCTTTTATTATGGAAGAAAAGTGTGAAGAACTACAGTGGCTTCAAGCTGCAGAGATAGTTATGTATTTAATGTTCAGGCTGCATGCTGTGAAGTAATAATTCAGACAGTTCATTTTCATTACTGTAATGAGAAGCAGGTGGTTTTCACAGTGGGATTTCTTTTCCCCCTACCCTCACTTTGTTTGTTTCTTCTACAGATTGTGTCTAGACATTTGTATTTTCAACAAATTAAACTTGAATTAGCAATTCTAAAGCAGATTTTATGTAAGTGTATCTGAGCAATGTAAGTCATACTCTTGATTTCTAAGATAAGTTACACTTTACATTTTTCAGTTCTAACAAGAATAACCATGTTGCTGCAAAAGCAAGAACATTAAGTGAAAGAGGAAGCTTGTTTAGAAACTGCTTTATCCCAATGTAAATTCCTGAATCATCTCATAGCTTCTTTCTCTATGTGCTGGCTTTTCTCACAGTTTTATCTGAGAGCCCTCCAGACTGCTGGGATTCAGCCCTGCACTACCCTGTGGGGCAGTAAAGTGCCCTTTCTTGCTAGTAGAGAGCCAAAGCTCAGAGTTCCGTAAGTGGCTTCCTCTCAGGATTACACAGAAATTTTGTGGCTGAGCTGCAAAGGGAATTTGAGTCTCTGGTAAACTGGAGCCTGATTTCTCTTGCTCTACAGAGAGATCTGGACAGGTTGGATCAGTGGACTGAGGGCAATTGTATGAGGCTCGACAAGGCTAAGTGCTGGGTCCTGCATTTGGGTCACAGCCACCCCATGCAACACAACAGGCTTAGGGACAAATGACAGGAAAGCTGCTTGGTGGAAAAGGACCCTGGGGAGTTGGTCGGTAGCTGGCTGAATATGAGCCAGCAGTGTGCCCGGGTGTCCAAGAGGCCCAATGGCATCTTGCCTTGTATCAGCAGGAGTAGAGAAGGGATCGTTCCCATGTACTGAGCTCTGGTGATGCCCCACCTCAGATGTTGTGTTCAGTTTTGGGCCCCTCACTACAAGAGGGAAATTGAGGTGCTGGAGTGTGCCCAGAGAAGAGCAGTGAAGCTGGTGAAGAGTGTAGAGCACAAGTCTTATGAGAGGCAGCTGAAGGAACTGGGGCTGTTTAGCCTGGACAAGAGGAGGCTGAGGGGAGACCTTACTGCTCTCTACAATTGCCTGAAAGGAGGTTGTAGTGAGGCAGGTGTTGGTCTTTTCTCCCAAGTAACAAGTGATAGGATGAGAGGAAACGCCTCGACTTGCGCCAGGCAAAGTTTAAACTGAATATTAGGAAATATTACTTCACTGAAAGGGTTATCAGGCACTGAAATGGGCTGCCCAGGGTACTGGTTGAGTCACCATCCCTGAAGGTATTTTGAAAGGTGATGTGTCGATGCAGCACCTAGGGACATGGTTTGTGGTGGACGAGGCAACGTGAGGTTTACGGTTGGACAATTCCGTGATCCTCTTTATATGACCCATTGATGTTTTGCTTGGTACATTTTCCTTCTCTGATGTGTGTTAAAACTTGAAGGGAACCAGGACTAACAAAGTCCTTTTAAACAGAGACTGTTGGGAAAGCTGGGTCTCCACTGGCCTTCTCCTGTTGTTCTTACAGTGTTCAGAGTACATAAGCATGTAACGAGGATGTGTCAGTGCAGCATTGCCACTAGCAAAAATTCTAAAAAAAAAAAAATCAGACAGTGCATTCACAGGGGGGTGTGGGTTGTGTATGTGTGTAGGTACGTAAAACACAAGTACTTCCATTGCATAGGAAACTCCACAGCATGCAGTCACCCTAAATGGTCATGACATTAAGTGATGGGGCCTTATATCTAAGGAAAGCATTGTTTATGCCTCCGTGTTCCAAAATTCAAAGGTGTGGGAGGAGAACTCCAAAGTTTTTTTGTGTTAGTGGAGCATACCTGATCTCTCACTTCCAGACGCCAGGCTTAGTAGAGCTACAACTGCATGTCAGGTTTTCCTTGTATTTGTGTGCTCTTACCACCATTGAGGAATTTTTCCCAGTTGAAAACTAAGGGCTCATCTACTTGTCCAGTATTTCTGGCTGCAGCCCAGGAGGGCCATCTGTGTGCCGCACATAGCGGTCCCTCAGTGGAGCACATGTACTGCAGCTTTAACGAGTGAGTTAAACTCACTTACTGACAGTGCATCTGCAGGTTGTGTAGACAACACACGCTTATATTTCTGTCCAGGAAATCCCAGATAGAAATGTGGGAGCCCAACATATGACAGAATTCCTTTGTTTCCTGAGTTTATAACCAACTTAATCCAGATGTTATGGCAACATTCTTCTGCTTGTAGGTGTGCCGTGCAGAAATTCAAGTAGGAACTTGTTTTCAAGCAATAAACAGGAGGATTCAGTTACAGATTCTTGAAGCGCAGAACCTTCCAGTTTCATCTACACCACTGTCTTCAAGTAAGTTACATCAGCTCTCATGCCTTCTGTCTAGAAGTGTTTGCAACAGGTAAATTGCTGCTCAAATGGGTTGGCAATTCATAACATTCCTTACAAACCTCAGACTAACATATTGTGCAGTAGTTTTCCATTGCCAAGGCTTGTTTCAACAGATGTCGTACTTAATTACTTTTTGTTTGGTTTGAAGCTACATGTTTATGTATTTTGGAAGATTTTTATCCGAATATTAATCCTGACATACAAGAGGATTAGCTTGCACTTGCTGTTTGGATATTTTGCTAATCAATTCAATATTATTGAACATAGTGTGTGTGTGTGACTAGTAAGGAAAGCTATTGTACATTTCTTTTGGCCAGACTTTTGGGAAATTGTTGCAATTTGAACCATACATGTGGATCTTGTCAGTTCCTTTTTGGGTGTGTTTGTGAGTAACCTTTTGTGTGCTGTGTCTTTTTGCCTCCCTTTTGTGCTAGATTTCTTTGTGAAAGTTGGAATGTTTAGTACAGAAGGGCTGATCTATAAGAAGAAGACTCGTCTTCTGAAGTCCACTAATGGCCAAGTGAAGTGGGGAGAAATGATGATTTTTCCAGTTAGCCAAGCTGAACAAGGAATAAGCTTTCTTATCAAGCTCTACAGCAGGAGCTCAGTGAGAAGAAAACACTTTCTAGGACAGGTTGGTTTCTCCTAACTAGTGTCATATCCTCCATTTAAAATCCAATTCCACAGGTTTGTCGGTATGAGTTTAACATGCTCTAAATAAGGTGGCATATAACAAAATAGTAAATTCTAATAAACTCTTCTGGATGTAACCCAAGAAAGAACAGTATGGAGCTTTTGAACATGTGTTGACAACAGAATGGGATCTGACATTTGATTTTGCTTTTAAAAAGAAATCCTTAAGTCATTTGTGTGCGGAGCATTATTATGTGAAAGATTCCCTCCTACAGACAGACGTATGATCTCCTCCTTGCTTCCGGGGTTTCTAAAGAAAACAAACACAATGCTCAGAGGAGCTCCACAACCAACACACTTAAAAACAGGTGTGTGTAAAAGGAAGTATCAACAGTTACAATATCAGAGTGCCTTCCTAGGTAAAACCACGGTGATCATACATACTATGTGTGGTCATCCATACTATGTATGATCAAGTGATAAAATAAGTTAACTAACACCAAATTATTTTTTAATTTTCAGTTGAGTGTTCTTTTTCTCTCCTCTTTTTTTTTTCTTTCAGCTGAAACTTCAGTAGCATCTTTTTGAAAGCATTTGTGTGATCATATTTAATCATCATAAAACTTAGTAGTCTGGTCTCTTTTTATTCTCTCTGTCCTCTTCTTCTGGTTGTCCTTACTTACTACCATTCTGTCCCCTCTTTCTCTCCTTTTCTTGTTGTTCTAGTGAGCCATCCTTAATGCTCTATGCTTTCCCTGACCCAGCTAGATTTAGTAGCAGAATTGTAATATATGCATAAATGAATAGCGTAGAATTGATTCTGAGACCCCAACTGCAATGTCCCTTGTCAAATGAAGGTACAGAAGAGGGTACTGTCCCATTCTGGTGACGTTTCTTGGGCCTGCTGAAGACACACAGTTATAGGAGATGCTAATGCGCTATAGAAATGATGGGCCAGCAAGAGTTACGTGAAGTTCCTCCATTTTATGGAGCCTCATGTCACATGTGCTCCATCTTTCTGGGGTTCCTGTTGGTGGAATTGGATTTGAAATAGGAAAATAAAAAAAAAATCTTTTTAGTTGTGCTGCCTTGGGGCAAAAATAACTAGGTATGATTTAGCCATATGTGAGGTCATCTCTATATGATGAGTTACATTTAATTGTGGATCTTATTTTAGGGAGAGGAAATGAACTACTTCTGCTCCTCACAGGTTATTCAGAAAAGGTTGTTTCAGCTCATGCAGGCAGACATCGCCACATAGGACATGAAGACATAAAATATGGCTCAGGGTAAACTGTACTTTAAGCAACTGGCTGGGTAGCTGGAAAAAGATGAATATAGCTGGATCTATTAACTTTGTTCTTCAGAAAATGATGTTTAATTGGATGCTGTTCGAGGCTGCTTTTACAGGCATGTTTTTAATCATGAGCAAGGTGTATATTAAATATCTGTGGATGATACATCAGCTCTCTGTGGTATTCTGGAAGACGTTATTCTCACTTCTTGAGGACTCATGCATCAGCAGTGTAGGCTAAATGTACTTCATGGTGAAGGTTTCTGAGAAGTCTTAAACAGACTTATTCTTGGAAGACCTGAGGAAATAGAGTCCTGTAAAGAATGATACCTACTTACGTAAGCAGGATACTTTTGGCAATGAAGGTCAGTGACAATGTTCAGGGGGAAAATTCCTACTTGTACCTCATTTCCTCATTTAATGACCACTATATATTAATTGAATACTTAGAAGGAAAGGACTCCTACTGCCTGACTATGTGTGATATGGGCATGCTAGTAACCCCTGTGGAATGCAGGTTTGGCTCTGTCTATTGGAGCGTGCAATTTTAAATGCTCATGAAAGTGCTGGACAGCAAGCTCGCAGTGCCAGATGGCTTGCAGCCAACTGGAGTTTGAATCCATAGAGCCATCACTGGCCCTGATGAGCCCTTGACCCCAGCATATGTATTTGAATGCTTGACTAAAAACATCTTATTAAGTAGGTATTTGTATGTAGTGAGTTCTCTAAACTATTTATTTAGAGGTTAAATTTAAACGCAAATTCCCTCTGTTCCCAGCTGAAAGCTAAATTATGTTAGTCCTAACAGAACTGTATTTGCTGCTATGATGCTTTGATCGCAGTCTACATGTAGTATGGTATTCTACACTTCGTGGTATTTATTTGGATCTAATAAAGGCTGGGCCTCTGTGTTATATCAGGTAAACAATTTTATTTTTATTTTTGTCTCTTACTGCAGATCTGGATAAGTTCTGATAGCAGTAACAGTGAAGCAGTAGAGCAGTGGAAAGATACTGTTGCCAACCCTGAAAAAGTTGTTGTTAAATGGTACAGAATTGGTCCATCTTGAAGATTGGAGATGAAACGCAGGACTTATTTTTCTACAAAGATATTTCTATACTGTTTAAAATAGTGTAAATAAAAAGAAAAATATTGTCTATACAAGTCCTTCAGAAGTTCTCCATTGCATCGCACCTCCGTGGTAACTGGGAAAATTCAGTTTCATCAAGAGTAATACTGACTAAATATTATTAAGAGGAAAACTTAGGAACTGTGGACAGTGCTCACTTGATTTTAAAAAATCCACCTTGAAAATACGTAACAGAAATCCAATCTGGGGAAGAAGCCGCTTGAATTGGTATCTTCCTCACTAGTCACCGGTATCATCCTCTTCTACAATCTTGTCTTTGGTGGACTCCAAAATCCATGGGAATCAGTCTGGCCAGTGGCTTGATCCTGGGTGCCTCTGAGCTTGCACCGCTGTTGACACCATTTGATTGGAGTAACACGCCTGAGCAAGTGGGAAAGCTGTGGCTGTAGGAGGAGGCATAAAGGGGACTGTGCAATAAAACAGTACCCAAAGGCTTTTCTAATCTCTGTCTTTGTTGAAGAGATGTTCACTACCTTGACAGGCCTGTGGCTTTGGTTTTTTCCCCGTGCTTCTCTCTAAACAGAGAGATTGAAAGATAACGGTTTCTCTGACTAAATATGGTCTTTGCAATTGGGGCCCTACAGACAAGCTCCATTTGGGTGAATTCAGGTTGGAATCAGTGGAATAATACAAAGAGTCAATGGCCCTGCCTAGGATCAGGGCCAATGTTTTTAGATAAATTACTTTCTTATATAGAATTCTTATATGCAAATAATTTCCTATCTAATCAACAATGTTCTAGCATTTGCTTACATTACTAAAAGCCAGAATAACATGTACGAAGCAGTAAGCAAATATTTACTGACGTAAGTGCTTTTTGATATTAATTATGATGCAGCACGGTAAGGGACTCAGACTTTGTTTAAAAGATGGGCTACTACTGTAGAAGTTGTTACATGTCTAGGACTCTGAAAAATTATGTGTGGGAGTATATTTTTGTAACTTGTTTCTAGCAAGAAGAAATTACCATATTTTTATTGCAAACTATATTTTTCCTACAAAATATCAAGATTATTTTTTCTGTCAGTCAACATATTTTCAAGGATTTATTCATAGATATTTTTAAGATGGGAAAATGCCGCGTATATGGTTCATAATATAAAAGCACAGACCTTTTTGTGCTACTTTAACTACTGGATTTAAAATATATTCCATTAAATTCACTGCTTACACTCTTACTGTTGGCTGTCTGGACTGTACAAATATATATGTTTGTATAGACCTAAACCGTATGTTTTTATACCTTGGATCACCTTCAAACAGCTGGCATGAACTAGAGTGGCAGTGAGGGCACTCGCTGCTGGAAGGCAAAGCTCCCAGTAGGCCCAGTGGGTCTTCACTGACAGCATTAACTTCAGCCAGTTATGACACTTGGGGCGAGCCTTGCCTGTTGGGTAAAACAGAAAAAGGACCTGGGACCAAGCTGATATTCTCAGAGTATCTTGACTTGAATACATGAATCTTTTTTATTTATTGTGGCTGAACTGCATGAAACAAAAGTGCAAACTACCTGTTTCCTTATGCAGAATGCTGCTCTATTTGAGTGAGAGGACAGGGAATATATCCCAGTGTTTTGGAGGCTTCAGTTACCATGGAAGTGATTCTATAGAGATTTCCAACTCAGTGTAAAATGGACTTTTGGGGCTGGTTTAGGACACCTGACCTTTTAAAGCTTAACTAGTAATGTCTTCTTCTTCCTGTGTTAATATTTAATCTGTGTGTTTATAATAAAAGTTATGAATAGAAAATGTACCATCTTTTTATTTCTCAATTGTTTATACCTGTGTTTACCAGCATCTCAAACAGGTTCAAGCCCTACTTTTTTCTCTGAGAAAGCGCCAACTAAGGAACTCTATTCCATGTAGGAGAGCTGACTGCTAACACACAGAGGAGACAGATAAAGCCTCTCTTTGCAAGATTTCTGCAGGTATCAGAGCACCACGAAGAATGTACTCTTAGGCACTGCTTCAACCTGCTCTCATTCCCAGGCTTTCTGCATTTGTATGTGCATTCACGGAATAACTTAATGGATTTGTAACAGTTGGCTAAAGACACCATACTTTTTTTCTACAAAATAGGAGCACTTAAGTTGCGTGTTGCCCAGATTTGTTCTTCAGTTTGTCCAGAGCACTTAGATGTTCTTGAGAAAGCTGACTGGATTTCAGGTTTAGAAAGTGGCAAGTCCTTTATTTGTCCCACCATGCAAAATTTAGCTCTGGTCGTTACCAGTCTCAGCTGACTCAATGCATGCTCCATTGCTGAGAGCAAGGCAGCAGAGCAGTGGATGTCCATCTCTGTGTACACTCCAGCCTTATTGTATGTAGTGGGGGAAACAGGAAATACTAAGCTGCAATAATATGATGAGGAAAAGAAACTTATGTTGCGCTGTTTTGGTCTTTTTTTTTTCTTTTTTAAACCGCTATGTCCTGCTTGTGTCCTAATTACTGGCTCCCAAGATCCTGGGAGGAAACCAGGAATTCTCTTTGCATTCACTACTGAGGAAAATCGTCCAGAGATGGAGAGGGGCCTGTTGAGCTCAAGAACCAGAAAGTGTCCATTCATCACATCAGCATTTACCTCATAAGTAGAACAAAACTGTGCTTCAACAAACCCATCACCATCAACTGAAATTCGAGTCCAGTCCTCCCAATAATACCTGTTTTGGTGCTTCCAAACATGACACAAAGCGATAAATCCATGTTCCCCATACCAGTCCCAGGGTACAATTTGCTTTAAAAGGGGGTATTCCAAGAGATGCTATTTCAAATTGAATATCTTAAAAGACGAGCTAGAAATCACCTGAGATGTTTTGCCTTTTAAGTGCATAATATATTGCTTTACTGCTTTGTGACTGCCTCACTATAAATGCATGTGAGACTTCGGTTCCTCCAAACTGAGCTCCTGGCTTATTTGAGACTAAGGCAGTTTCCAGAAAAGGAAAATGATATATCATTTGAAGACCAATCCACGACATAAATTAGGAAGGAAGTTCACGTACTCCAGGATACGTGCAAGAAGGAGAAAAGGTGTCTCAGAGCATTCTTCTGCTGGTGACAGCTGTATGTCATCCCTTAAATGCATGCTCAGTCACTATTTTGTTTGTTACATCCAAGTTCACTGTCATTGAAAATACTGCTATGAAAGCTGTTTTGTCAGTTCACTTTATTTGTAGATATAAGGCCCACATCGTTTATAGTTGGATTTGCTGTTGTTTCTAGTTAGTGACTCGCTCAGCTGCTAAACTTAAAACAGTTTTGATGAATGCAGCAGAGGTTCAGAAGCTGTACCAGTTTTGTTTCAATCATCAGCTCCAAATTGGATGTAGGTGAACTGGCACAACTGTTATGATCTCACAGTAAATGTTATTCACACTGAGATCTGTGCCTGCTTAATTAGAAACCAACCATAGACTAAATTTAGTCAAATTTTCCAGTGTGTATATAATGTCACTGGTTAATCAAACAATTCTGTTTTAAGTTTATTTGTTTGACTAATAGCATTCTCTATCTAAACCAGGCCAACAAATATATTTTTCAAGTCTTTATATCCCAGTGTCACCACAGGGCATTCTTTTTGAGGAAAAATCTGTAAGATTGTGTCTCAAAAGATGAGTGGCTGTAGCAGTTTGTAAACCACATTACCATAAAACATTACTTGGAAAATAATTGTATTAGAGTATCTTTTGCGATCACAACATGAATAGTGCCGTACTGCGAAATCCACCAGACATCCCTGGTTTCTTCTTTTGTTGGCAGGACATTTGTATAAAACAAAAGGTGATTTTGTAAGCATTCAATTAAGCACATATGCTGTTTGACTGGAAAACTGTCTGCCCAATGGACATTGTTTTTTGAGTTATGAGTTGATTTTGCAGCCAAAACATAAGGTTGTCTAGAAACTGGGGGCAGGGTTATCCCACTTCTTATATTCATCCTGTCAACATATGGATGACATGGGAGGGAGGCTGCATAGTTGTGGAAAGCTTGGCATAAATCATGCTGGACATGATATACCCTCCTTGTTTTTCCAGCTTCTGCTGTAAAATTACATCATCACGTAAATACAGCCCTGTACATGATCTCATATTTGGTGCATGGAAAAAGTCACCACTAAGATCAGCACCATGTTCCACAAACACCGCTCAGCACATTTACATTTTATTCTCCAGCCTGCACTGAGGGACAGTCCATCGCCTCTCACAATCTATGGCAAAACTCCCATTGCCTTTAGCCGAAGCAAACACTCGTCAAAGCTGGTTTAGTCATTTCAGCATTGTGATGGTACTATTTGTCTAACAAAAGGTTACACACAGCTTAATTTTTTTAAATATTTTCAAAATAGATAAAAAATCTGTTCACAGTGATGTTTCTGTAGAAACTGAATTTCACTGGAAGTGGATTTGCATCTCTTAAACGAAATGCAATTCTTCCCATAGATTCCCATAGTAGCTTTGAAACAAATTCTCTGTGCTGATTTTTTTCCGTGTTTCTGACTGTGCAACTTTTCCTTCATTTTATTTGCCTGTAGACTGTTCTTCTTGCTCTCTCTGCATAAACAAGTATTTAAATGATGTCTGCCTTTTGCAATTAACCTTCTTCTTCTCTAGTCATGTTTCCCTTCTTGTTTAGCTAGTATCAGGACCTGCATTATACAGGTTCTACTTTTGTTCTTCAAAGAACTAGTTACAACCAGAAGTCTTTCAGTCCTAGGGCTTGGATGGTGTCTGATATTCTGCATTTCTGAGCTATCTTTGCCTGCAACTTTGATGGTAAGGTTCTTTTGGAGCTCCCTGAATTTCTGTACTGTCTACCAACAGTGCATACAACAATGGGACAGATCAGTTGTAACTTCTTATGTGTACGTGGGTATCTTCACTTGCCTTTCTCCTCCAAAAATGACCTTAGAAAATCACTTTCGGTGATGAGAAGACCAGGCTGTTCGTGCTTCTGACCTTCAAGGACAGCATGATTCCTTGACTGCCATTATCTGTGCTGTGAGACAAAGAGGAAGGCTCAAGGAAGAGTCCTGAAAAGCCACACTTCCAGTTGAAGGGAGGCTTGTACCGCATGTATTTATGGTCTGGGAAATGCTTGTTATCCTGGGCACTGGAATCCCTGTTCCCCTTCCAAAGAGAGGGGTCGTCATATTGTACTTTTTTATTCTTTTCTTGCAAAACTATCTGCAGCTATGGAGCAGCTAAATAGGGAGATTTTCCACAGGTGGAATGGTGTGGTTCACAGATTTATATGAAGCAGAGAACTGATTCAACATTCTTGGGCATCTTTGAAAAAATAACGGTCACAAGAATGCACTTGTTATTTTTAAACATAGCCAAGCTTTGTCACTTGTCATAGGAAAGGAGTGAATTCTTAGTTTGTGATACATAGCAGAAGAAAATGGCAATACAGACAAAGCAGGGCTGGCTCTCCTCTGCGTTGGTATTCGTTAGTCCTTCAAACACTGAGGTGGAAGTACACATGCGTATCTGCCCCTTTTCCTGCAGTAAGGGCAGGCTGGGTGGGGGACTGTTAAGGGCAGGTAGTGAAGGAGGTAAAACAAAAGCAGTGCTTTTGTTTTGAAAAACATTGTTTTACAAAGCAATGTAACATGCCTGTAACTATTGACAAAGCTTTTCTTTGAGTGACTTAAGCTAGATGATTACACATTTAGGTATTTGCTTGGGTTCTTTCAATACTTCCCTGGCATAAGACTGAATTCATCCTCTTTGTATTTAAGCAGAGCTTCGTTCTGCTGTATTCATCAACCTTTGAGCTCCAGATCTAATTATGCCTGATTTCTTTTGGATTCGTCCCTTGTGGCTGGTTGACTTTGGGGTGCAAACTGGGCTAGGCCTTCCTGAATCTTTTTGATGCACATCAGGTGGTTACAGAGTTTCTGTCCCAGATTGATTCTGATTTCTAACAAGACCTGACCTCATGACAGCTATTCATGCAGCCGGGAAACTGAGCTCTGACTCACCCTTTTCTAGCTGAATATTCTTGGGTTTTTTTGAAATCTTTGGAAACAGAATTATCTGTGACATCTCTTCTCTCAGTCAAATTTGGCTGCAATGACTAATAGACTCAAAAATATTGTGAGCCTTGGAGAGAAAGAGAAAATAAGCCATACTGCTTCGGGACCCTGGGGCCCAGTTGTGTGGTACTCTGCTCTGCCCTGCCATAGGCCCAAGCAGCTTTTCAAAACACTGCTGATCACTGTTCCAGCAATACTAGTTCTCAAGGTAGCTCAAGAAGTTTCTCTGAAAACACATTTGTTAAAGCCTGAATATTCTATGTAGTATACTATGGAGCAGACCACTCCCTGGGGTTTTACATTAAGGGAGTTTTAACAATCTAGGTGAATAGAGATTTGATGTACCTTGAAATCACCAGTGAATAAAAGCAGAAGCAGAGGTTTAATTAAGGTTAGTATGGAGAAATGCTTTAAAAGCTTCATTTTTAGATAACAGAATAACCAGTAGTAGCAGACATTAGGTCACCTTCTAAGCCCCAGCATGTACATTTAATTAGGAGTCCATTAAAGCTCACAAACAATAATAATGCCATTTTAAAACCACTAACCTTGCTAGATTTAACTTGGCACTGAGGTTGAAAATCTCAGTGTTCCACTGGCAGAGCACTGACCTGGACAGCTACAAACTGTCCTGAACCCTGGGAGCAGGATCTGAAATTCTGACCATTGTTCTCAGACCTGCCAAGGGACATGTGCAGAACATCAAAAAAATTCTCCAATGAATCAGCTTAGTTTCAGGTAGTCTGACTTGCTTTTGGAGGACATAACTTTATTGAAAGTTGTGAGTCTGTGGTTGTAGATTTACTGCACAAACATCCCCAAAGAACTGGATGTTGGTTTTGTTGTCTCTCCACATTGCACATTTTGCAAATGCAACCACACTGATTACTATTCTTTAGTGTAGACAAATCACATTGTGTGCATAAATTAAAGCCTTAAGTGTGATGAAGTCAAAAGTATACCACAATGGGATTTCTGCTATTAGCTCTGCATGTAATGCCAAAATTCATAGAGAAGGAAATGTAACATCAGCGTGGATTCAGTTTTCTCTGTCTAGCAAAACTGTTCCTTGATGTGTTGGAGTACAAATCCTACAAATATCCTTTTTGAAAAACACAGCAGGTACTGATATTCTAGTCAAACTGAGTAGTATTTATGGCATCCACTTGTTCTCAGCTACTTTATTTCATCAGCACTTAATTCCCTTTCCCTGCCTGCACCTCTCTTCGTTGCCTAAGAGACAAAGCATAGTCAAACATATCCAGCTGTTTTACTTCCTTTAATCAGCCCCTGGAAGATCATTGGAATGATACGTTTCTCCTGTGCTTTAGAAACATATGTCAAATCTGTTTGCAAATGTCCCTCTATACAAACAGATCAAAACAATAGCTTGGTCAACAAAAGCAACAAGCGTATCAGTAATGCCAACTGCATCAATGCTTCATCAGGAATTTTGGCAGAACAAGACATGAATCCAACATTCAAGTGCAGATCCTCAGCTGGTGCAATGTAAACTGGATTGTGCATTGGTAGATCTGAGCCAGCTCATCTCAGCTGGGGGTCTGGACATGCAAGCCACAAAAACTGCAGTCTTCTAAAAAGTTAGATTGTGACTGCTACCATCTGTTACTTGGAAAGCATCAGTAGGCTGCATCGGGGTCTCAGAGGCAAGTGTTCAGGGCTGGACATAAACTTTCAGCAGCTCACATGAAAATGGGAAAGAAGAACCCTCACATATAGTCTGGACTGATGCCTATGTGTTCTGCATGACTTTTCATATCATTGAAGATCCATGATATGTTTTCTCAGTTTTAGTGTTTCCTCGTTAAAATACTGCTTCAGGATCAGCTAATAAGCCTTATCCATTTGTACCTGCCTTACTAAAAGCAATTTCTTGATGTGGCAGGGAAGAGGGAGGTAGAGGAGAAGAATATTTACTGTGATTCTTGTCAACACTCCAACAGCTGCTTTAATGTTTCTCTGAACTAGTCGTCTGAAAGCTGCAAGTAGGAAGCCATTTTACCCCAAAAGAACAGGTTAAGATACTAAACACAAAAAAATGCACTATGTCAAGTCTGACACCAATCTTGTTTCTTCATGTGATAATTCTTACTTGGCTTACAGAAGAGACCTCAATCAAGAAAAATATAAAATATGTATGGTTTAGTAATTAAAATATAGTATTATATGTCCTTTCCTATGTTACTAAATATCTCCAAGAGTTAAAACAGCAATGATTTTTTCAGAGATTTGCTTCTTCTTCATTTGAGCTCCCACATTTCTGATTCATGGCAATGCAAATAAATCAGCCATATTCAGTTTGAGTGAGACTGAATTTCCTTGGTGCAGAATTCATTCAGTAAGTGTTTTTCTGTAGAGGATGTTTAATAACTTCTTTTGCTGATGGAATTTGATGAAAATCTGAATTTCGGTTTCATTTTAGTATTGTATTGCCTGTTTATCTGCGGTTATACCAAATAAAAACTATATCGATTGTCAGAAGCAAAGGTGGCAAGACATTAACAGGAAGGGCAGATCTGATTACTGAGTTGTAGTTCTAAGTTCAAATACAACTCTTGCAAATCATCCCTGGAAGTAGTTAAATGTTTGAGGTTCAACATTCTGTGCAAAAACAATGTGATGCTTTCAGTCCAAGGGTGTTTCCTTCTCTCAGAAGGTATCTACATCTGTTGAAAGAAACAATGGGAAAGACAAGAATGAAATCAGGATTATTCCTTGATTGTGGGCCTTTGGGTCAGACTTGAGACACAACAGAGAAGTATCAAAAGGTGAATGGCTGCTACTCATGCAGCATGAATTTTGTGCCAAATCAGAGAACTTTGTTCTCCAGCTCCGTTGCCAGTCATGGAACCTAATACATAATATCTAATAATAAGCTTGCAAATGTTCCAATGAACTGCTTCTCTGCAGCAAAGGAATTTTTAGTTTCTCTGATCCTCAGTCTTTTACAGGGGAGCCAACAATGCATACTCTGAAATGCATCTGCTAAACAATTAGCCCAGCAACCCTCTCCGGGATTTAAGGAGTTGTGCAGTTTGCAGCCTTACAGGTTCTACAAGCACATAGCCATGTAGAGCTATGCAGCAAATCTTAGTTCCAAGGACAAAATTTTGAGAATCTGGAATACTAAAAAATACATCACTAACAAGAATCTGAAAGGTTCTGAATCTGCAACACATCAAGTCATTTCAAGGTAAGCCCAGAGAAGTAGATGTGTGGAAATCCTAGAGGCCTGCTATTTGGGTACCACAGCCTCCCGAGAGCACACCTGACATTGTGGTGCTTGAGGCTTTAGCTACTTCTTAACATAGATCTATTTTCTAATTAATGGAGATTAACTTAAGCTGTCTATGAAACCATCTTACAGAATATAAGAATGGTACTACATGTAAAAGTGAAAATTACTAAATTCACATTTTTAGAAAGAGAAGAATTGTATTACAGTCTCTAATTGAGGTGCCAAAGAGACCAGATCACACCTGGAAACCAAGATTAGAAACTGTAACACTACAAAGTCTACAATTAATTTGTGGTAAAACCATTGGACTTTGTAAAGTCATCCAGCTCACGAGAAGCTCCTGCAAAATAACTAAGTCTATGACAGAACGTATGTAAAAGGTGATCTGAAATAGGAGAAAAGAAGGTTAAAGAATAAAGGCATGCAACACTAACAAAGAGGTGACACGGAAAAAAATCTATGTTGATTCCCCATGCTGCAGTAAATGCCACAAGCTAAGACAATACTCAGCATTTTGATGAAGATGCAAACCCTGCCACAGAGGAAGACAGCGGCATTGCTACCATAATGAAATTCTTCATGGGGAAAGGATCAGGAGGTCATGTAGGGACAGATAAAGCACACGGTCCTGATAAAAACACACTGAGAAACTCACGGGACTGTGTTTATATTGGAAACTGGCGTCCAACCACCTAGAGCTAGAGATGCCAAAAAGGAAAACCCTTATATACTGGAGTTCTGGGAACAGTCACTTGCTTAGCATCATACATGTGTTTACATACATACACCCCCCACACACACACACACACATATACAGACACATCCAGAGACTGGGAGACAAACGATCTTGGCAGCAGCAACGTAACAGGTGGTCCTGTTGTTCAGTGAGTTTGTTACTGTGAGCAGAAGTAAGCCAGCCAAAAAAGGTGACACAAAAAAGGTGACTCAAATCCCACACAGCTAAACAGCACATTTTGCCCAGGGAGTCAGAATTCATATCATCTCCCTCAGTGTGGTTGGCATCTCTCTCTATAAATATCAAGCTGGCAGTCAGTCAGTTCCAGACAGTCCCCACAAGCCAACTGCATACTTCCATAGAAAAGGCTGTCCATTACCTTGACAGCAAATCTCTTTGTGATATTGCTTGTAATAGGAAGAAGGTAAAAAATAACATGAAGTGCAAAGGGAGCATAGCTCAGTGTCACATGTGCAATGTCAGGTATGGGGACACTAGAGACCCTGCCAACTATTGGACAGAAAGAAAGGCACGTCATGGTACCACCATCTCAGCTGCTGGGGTATGATACAATGGCATTGATTTGTATTCCATGCAATGTTGAGTGTGCAATCATGTCAGGGATAACATGCCAGGGTGATGAGGTTAATTGCATAATTGCTGTTTATCCAAGCTGATTGTAGGCCTCCCAAATTACATTTACTTCAAAAACACTGAAACATTTCCTGACGTCTGTAATAAATTACCCAGCTGTTGGAATTTACAGGAAGGAGCTAGCAAAGGTAAAACTAAAGCGCAGTGACTTCTGCAGGTTTATGTTTGCTAGGGATGAACTGAGTACTCATGTCATTACAGATGGCAGGGAAGCTTCGGCTAGAAAATATCTGCTTGAGTTTCTTAGACTACCCAGCAACATGTTAACATCTCTATAAAATACTGAAGCAAGAGAAATGTGCTCAGATGTAACCTGCATATTTTTAAAGTTTGATCATTGCTGAAGAGGTGGGGTTTTTTACTTCTTTAGTTTGATGACCTGCAGAAGCCTTTAAAAAACAGTTCTTACCAGCAGTCCAAAAATGACATACGAAAAGTTTGCAGTGAAGTTAAAATAATATATCTTTTCATCTGGCTTTTTAATCCTTTCATGTATGTTTGGCAGTTCTCAGAATTAAAACTGACAAAGAGTTTATTTTGCAAAGGGAATGTGAAGCACTCACCTCACTAATGATGAGGAAATAACTTTATATAATGCACCCATTGGGTAGCTGTATATTTCTGATACAGCAATAGTCCACACAGTAAATATAATGTTAGTATTACCATAAAGTACAACTTTAACCAAACAAAGGATCTCTATCTTTTGTTTAATCCATTAATTCCTTATAGTCTGTTCTATCCCACAGGCATTATTTTGTAAAGGCTTTCCATTACATCAGGTATGAGCAAAAACCTAAAACAAAGGTTCATTGACTTCCTCAGTTGAGGCCTCATCACGCATTCCTTGGGCGCCTTTCATTGCAAGGGGTGTGTCAAGTACGCACAGTGTTCCTGGTAACACTGCCAGCCAGGAACATCAATTTATAAAGTACTATTGAAAACGTTTAGTAAGTGTTGGGTTTATCTTATTTTGGAAAATCCCTTAGTGATTTTCACTGTCCAAGCCCACCTCTGTCAGTTTAGCTGTTGACAATGACATTTAATGAAACAGGATAAAGATGCCTGCAACAAAATCTCGGTGGTATACAGTTGGAGTGGAATTTGTTCCAGTTCTCTCTCCTGGAAACAAGCAGGACCATACTGTAATCAGTGAAATGCTTTAAATTTGTTTTCTTTTCCTTACTTTTTAATTCTCATCCCATGCTGACTTAATAGCTGGAATCTGATATTTCTGTCTATGGACACAGCAAGGATTTAGTCAGAGTGAAGAGCTCTGATAATAATGTAGAACAAAACACTGGTAGCAAGGAAATAAATTCTGTTCTTCATTTAAAGCTGGATTTGCCTTAACTTGGTGAACTGGTGGCTGCTTTGAACTTGAATCTGTTCTGACTTATTAACACATAACCACTAAAAAACCCCCACATTCTATCGTAATGGGACACATGCATGAGGTAAAGTTTAAGAAGGTTGCTTTTGCTTGATCTTCTCTAAGGAAAACTCAAGTAGCATCACTGGGGAGTTTTAAAATCAGCTTACAATCCAGTCCCAACCTATCCACATTTATAGCATATCACGTATTAAGGATGAAATTGATAAAGCATGTTTTGAATTTCAAATCTCTTCTGTGTTCACTCATATTTGTAAAGAGTTTGATGCACAAGCAGCTCTTTGCTGATTCCCGAATGAGCCCAGGTGTAACAGGACCAGGCCTACCATGCCTTATGTTAACTGTCTGATTATGATATTTTATTACCCTTAATTTACACACTGAAACCAATTTTTTTCTTTTACAGAGCTTCCTGTTGGCAATGTGACATTGTGTGAATGGCATATAGTCTTGACTCCTTTTGCAATATCGTGTGGTCTAATGCCAACTTTTTGTTTAAAAAGGGTGTGAAAGGATTTGACCTATGATAAAATGATGCTAAATATTAACTGTGACATAGTTTGAGCACCTGCCTCATGAATAACCCCGGATACTCTCACAGATGCAAAACAGAATAAACCAGAAACTTTTCAAATCATTTTCAGCAAGAATTCTGCCATAAAATCCCATGTGCTCTTTCTGTCTTTAGTTTCTAACTTAGTAGAAGTTTTATTCTTGTGTGACGAACAAAGAATTTTTAGCTGATACCAAACACCTAATTACTATAAACTGTATGGTCTGGATAAAGGCCAGATATGATATCCATATTTTGCCTTAGTAAGCTCCTAATTAATTTTGTAAGCTGTTTAATGTGGTTATCAACTTCCCATCTCCACTTGTTTTGCAGCGCTGCTAGCTGCTCTTACAACACCTGTGATTCACCTCTGCTCGAATGACTTTCTCAGTTTTCCTCTGGGCACAGAAAGCTTCTAAAATGCATTGGTTGTTTTACAGCAATAAGAACATCACAACAGAAATCATGAATGGAGATTTTTATAGATGAAAATTAATATGCAGAAGATCTTGTTTAAGTTTACTTTCTAACAACTTGAACTTTCTTCCTTGTAATGTGTATATAAATTAAAAAGTCAATGGTTGTGAGTGGTTCCAAGGTTTGCATGTGAAGCACTGCATGAAAAATGGAATTAAGTGACTTAGTTGAGTTATCATCATCATGTTGTCTTCAGAAGCTCTTCTTTAGCGGAATAGACAAAATAAAATATTATTCTTCATCTCCACTGATAATTTTTTGTAAAAGGCTTAGGTTTTAAGGTAAAGTCTTAATGTGAAAAGCTCTGCCTTTCAATCCAGTCATTGCACAGATTTTCTCCAAGTGTTTCTTTGTGTGTAGCTGAGGGGAAGAAAGAGAACTGCACCCAAACCTGCAAGAATATTATAGCCCACTCAAACAAAGTAAAAAAATTAATTTTAATGATGGAACTGAAAATACAATACGGAGAGTTGGATAGAAAGGACTAACTACATATCACCAAATTCAGTCACTGGAGACAAGGCTGGGGAGGTCAGAAGAGAGACCAAACCCACACTGTAACTGAATGTCTATTTTTTGCATTTCACAGTAAATCAAAACTCCTGGCTGTGATACTACTCTTTGAAAACAGGTTCCACCTCCAGTTACTCTGGACAGAGTTGTAGTTGAAATTAACTTCAGCTGAAGTTAACTGCTGCAGGGAGATGTTTCTTTGTCAATGAGACTGAGAAAGGTGGTCCTTATACTCCCTTGAAATGCTGGGTACGTTCCATTTTAAAAGAGCACCTCTTGTACGGGGATAATAGCCCTTTGAAACCAATAGAGTTACTTTTGAAAAGTAACTTCTAATGCTACGCTATTCCTAAGGAAAACATATTTTCTATTATGAAGTTACAGAATCCTCATTAATCTTATGTATTTTCTTGATAATTGCACCAGGGACATTCCACAAGGATGGAATAAGAAAGAAGCAGAAGACTTAAGAAAAGCCAGGCCCAAGAGAATATGGAAGAAAGCTGATGTGTGCTTCTCTGTCTGTGTGAGTTTATACATTGTGTTTATGTGTATCTACATCTGTGTACAGCTACCTGTAGAAGGAGCTGTAGAAGAAACTGGTAGAAGGACCACAATATAGCTGTGTACAGAGAAAGGTCCATGGAAGAAAAGAGAAGCCCAAAAGGTAGCAGGCAGCTCACACATGACCAGTAGGGCTGACGTTGGCTAGATTTTTGTGCTACTCTGGCATTGTACAGCATTTGTGAAGACTGATTATTCAGTGTGCTCTGGCTGCTTTAAGATGCTCTGCAGTAAATCAAACCAAATACAGCTTTTTTTCATAACTATCAAGTTACGGTATGACGTATTTTCCGTATCCTTGAAGTGCTAGGTTTTCATTAACTTTAATTCTGAGTTTCCGAGGTTTATCAAGTTTAGTTTAGGAATAACAACAACATCACCCTAAAGTCATCTGGAAAAAATTGTCTGTATTTCACTCTACATTGTGAAATCCATTTTCAAGTACTTTTGTCAGGAAATGTAATTCCCAGTTATTGGTTGAAACAGTTTTGGTGGAAAATTAGATCTTTATTAAATGCACATTTTTAAACAACAAGTCTGCTTTCTGGGGAAAACCTTATTTTCTTTTAAATTAACTAATTGAATACTCAGAACTAGTCTTGCAGCCAAAAGCTGAAAAGCCTCACTTTGGAACTACTCCCATCTCCTCCCATGGGACCTGTAGCTCAAATCCCTACTTGTTGTCTATTAGGACTCGGTCTCTCTAAGGAGTTTGCAACTCCAAGAAAGCAAGCAGGCAATTGACAAGACAGGAGACTGACAGATGTAGTCACAAGCCAAACCTGCACCCTCAATTACAGCTCCCAGGATCCAGCAGGATGACATTTTCTAGATTCAAGCTTTTGGAACTCTTAGGGAATAGCTGGAACTCTGACTTTCTCTTGTGTTCCAAGACTCAACACCCCTTCTGCAACATAAATTTTCCAAGAGCAGTAGAAAACAGTTAAAATCAGCTTGTCTTCCTCCTTGCTCCTTAGAAACTAGCATTATTCATATATCTGAATGTGGGAACCACACAAGGTTTTGATGTGGTGGGTGTTTGGTAGTACTGGTCCCACTATCTTCCAGAATCATCAACTGACAGTTAACTTAAATCATGCTATACCTAGTGTCTGTAAATTTGTTTGTGCATACCAATTAGAATTTACATAACCCTTAACAATATTGTAAAAGAAAGTTCACCCACAAAATACCTATCAGCATAGATTAATAAACAACCTTATCTTCATTTATGTTAGGCTTCCACTCTTTCCCACTCAACATATGGTTTCACTTTGAAAGAGCAGACTTACAGTAAACAATATCATAAATCCTGTAATTCATAACAGTACGTCTGCTTGAGGATGATTTCCCATGCGTAGTGAATGCTTAATGGCTTTCTAAAATGCTAACTTTCGTTACATATTTTGACACTGAACACTGTATACAGGAAAAGAAGTGATGGTTCTTGCTCACCCCTCCAAGAACTTTTCAGTTATTTTACAAGTACATGCTGGTGTCTGGATGCTTAACAGAGATGCTAACCTCAAGATCTTTTGTACTTAAGAGGCAAATGGGATTTTGATTCTACCTCAGTGCCCCTGGATTCACTGCTCGTATAATGTGGCACACTAGAAGTTCTGAATAGTGTAATTTGCATTTTGTAATGCAAGTGCAATGGGATCACCGGGTCCCATGCTGGGTGCTGGAAGGTTTCTAAAAACCTGCTGGCCCAGATGAAGACTTGGGCTTGTCTCTAGGAAACATTTTACTTCGAGGTCAGTGCAGGTGCAGAAGTGACAGAGGTCCTTGAGGTTTTTGAAGCTCCTTTTGACTTTTTTTTTTCTTCATTTTGTGAAGCAACAAAGCTGGACATCACCAGAACACACACATGATTAACAGGTGAGGAAGTCAGTTCCCACTTGAACCACCAGTGTCTTTTGCCCAGGGCAGTGAAACATCACTGCAGAGAGACTACTTCTCTATATGCGGTAATTGTGGATGCATCTACATGGCTTCAAATGGAAGAAAACCACACACAGCTTTAAAATAACATGGCAAGTGCAGGTCAGTAGCCAGTGCTTTTTTCTTGAAGACTCCAGTTTGCAAAGAAATGCTCCCAGAAGAGTCTGCTGAGGTAGGAACTCTATAAAGACTAATCACATCGTAAGGTTTGGCGTCTGCCTGGTAAAGTACTGCCATGACCTGTAAACATGGGAAAGGAGTAAGGTGAGTAAGGTCATATCAACATGCTGACGCAGGACATTTATGACTAAGTTACTCATCCTGCTTGAAATGCAAACTTGCACCCACCAGAAAAGCATGCAAAGGGGCCACTACTACTGCCTGGGCCAGAAATTTCCAGGCAGGGCATCTGGCACAGACAGATTCTGTAGATGGAACAGATATAAAGTGGAGAAAATGGAACTAGAAAATCCAGACACCCCATCCCCAAGTGGTATAGAATGCTAAGTCTAGCAGAAATCATCAGCCTACCCTTCGTGTTAGATGCAATGACCTATGCCTCAGGACAGCAAGTCCTGGATCATTTGGCGAAGGAGAGAGATGAACTCTGACCAAGCTTTTCATCAACCTTATCACATTATTAAAAATATATATTTTGCAACACCGTCAAGCAGATAAGGTCACAATGCAAATGCTGATCCTGGAGGCACATGCCAAAGAAATGCTGCATCTGGGGCAGTTCCAATTCCCTGTGTAACTGCCATTGTTGCTGGCTTTGGCCATGGGTCCACAAGGGCACATCCCCAAATCAAAGCTTTAACAACTAATTGAGGAGACATTTGGATATCCAAATATAACAGAATAAATGATTTCTCTCTCAGCTCCCAACAACTAAATACTATATCCCAATCTGGTGCCATGCTTTAGGCTGATGAAGTGCTGGAATGGCTAGGAAAGTCAAGGTACCTAGAAAAGCCACATTCTCCCAAGTGATATTGGCATGTTGCTTTATTGAGTGACTGATATAAAAGGTACTTTGACTTTACTTCCATTCAGCTTTGATAAAGCTGCACCTATTTCTCTGGAGAAAATAGCTTGTTTCTTACCTATATGAGCCCTTATATTGCTTCCTGCTTAGTCAGTGTGTAATCCATGATCAAGAACAAGAATTTCATCTGCAGCTGCTGATGACTGTTTGACAATTCACAACAAACTACAGATTTTATAACCAACTCAGTTAAACATAGCATTAATCATCCACAAGCTCAGTGTCTAAGATATGCAATGGGAAACACAGACATTGCTGCTGAAAGGTGGCAACACATACAACCTGTATTGGAAAATAGTTGGAAAATAGTTCTTTGAGAAAACAGTGGGAAGGCCTAGCATGCAAACGGACTAAAACTACTGGGTAAAACGTTCATACAAGTCTGCGAGAATAAACTGCTCAGAACACAGACCTGATCCTGGAGCCCCTCATCAAAGGGCTAATTTGAAGTAACATCTCAACTGGTGTTGGTGAAAGACATGCTTCAAGAAACAACCTAATCATCAACATAAAATCAAGCTTTGTCAATTCTGCCTTTCGGAGAGCAACCTGAGTAGCTAATCATGGGAATCATAGCCTATTGAAGGAAGCAGGCTTGCCTGGGATACAAATTTCTGAAAGACACATCTCTGCAAACGACCAGTAGTGGAGATCAACAATAAACACTGACTTAGAAACCTAATTACAAAAATACAAACAACCCACTGAGGTGCAGGGGTCAAGTTCACCTACTCACCGTTACTGTTTTTGGCTGGACATGGGCTTAAGAAGCTGACGCACTTGGTTCATATTTCCATGGTTTTCTTTGCAATCATAAGAATAGTATTTATTTTTCCTTTTTCTTTCCTTAGTAGATTTTACACCGGTTCATAGACTCCATGTCATACTCTACAAAATTGGAATATAGTTGAATTAATGAGCAGAAGTTTGATACAGACTAATAACTGTTCATATAGTGCTTTACAGTGCACAATGAAAACTAGTTTCAAAGGACAAGCAATTTAATAGACCCATGTAAAAAGAGCACATGAATTAATTGGTCTTTGCAAACTGAGTAACCTTGAATGACTTTGGATTTGTTTCTTAGTCTAGTACCTTTGTTTGTTTCATTTGGACATTTATGATTCCTTTGGCCACTGGCAGATGGATTCTGGTTCCTCATTCCATGTACACCCAAACCTTTCTCTTGAAGCTTAACCAGAGGATGAGATGTCCAAGGAAGCAGGATCAGACTTATCATAGTCATTTCATGTATCGATACTGTTTTCAGTTGACCATCATTCAAGCTTTCTCACAGTTGTTCTTTCCTGTTTAGTTGCAACCCTGTTTAACCTCTAAACTGTGTAAAGCTGGTGCTTGTAGATGTGAGAGACTTATAGTCCCACGCAGGTAGTCATCTTATCAGACCAGCTTAATCACATTCTTAGCAAGTTAAGAAGCCTCATTGAGACTAATGCCCACATTCATATGCTGGAAATACATTCTACATGTTATATAAAAGCCAGGCCATATGCATGCTGCCTTTCATGACTAATATAATAGAGGACTGTACTGTCAGAAATGGAAGACAAATGTTTTGACAATTGAAAGGCAGCAGAGGTTTGTAAACCAGAAGTCTTCTCCAAAGAAGGCACGAGGCACAGATCCATTAGAGAATACCTAAACATTCCCACAATAAGCAAAGAAGTGAATAGCTATACCTGCCTTCCTTAAATTTCTATTTTTCTGGAGTTTCTATAAAAAATATTTTCTTAAAATTTGGATGTTTCCTGAAACTTTTGCAAATCCATATGGGTGCTTTTGTGCTTTTGCTTTTTTTTGTAGCCTTGGATTTCAACATCAATTGTTCCCACGGTTATGTTCAACACTGTTCTCTAAACAGTCCGCTATTGCCTGAAGTGTTTGACACAATGGCTTCAGTTAAGACAAGTAGTTTTGGTTTGGTTTTGTCTTTTAGTTTGTCAATACTTAAGCAAATGTACTGAGACTGTAGCTTATTACCCACATTACATCATAGACAATCATATTTGTCTTTTATTTTGTATTACAACACTGTTTATTTCTGTTGTCCACAAGCACTCTCCATGTATGGGAGGATTACTTCAAAGAGGCCCTGATTCACGTCTGAAGCTTTTAGTCTGTAATTCAAAATTACCATGAAAAAAAATCACATTTTTTATTTAAACTCCCAATCAGGATATATATATCGTGTCACTAATTCATTTCAGCATCAATCTTAAATACTGAAGTGCAGCTAATTAAAACCCTATTTGTTCCTAAGATGTCTTTTTTTACACTAATGTGTGGATAATGACAAACTAGCTTTTCAGTTTGGTGGCCAAACTAAACAAATGGAAAAAAACTTTGGTTTGGGTAGAACTGAAAACACTTTAGTCAACCCAAAACAAAAGGGCTTATTTTGATTTCTTGTTATTCATCGGCTGGAAAAACAAATTTAAAATCAAAATGTAATTTTAAGACTACAATTTTGTCCTGAGTTTACAGGAACAACACGCATTAACCCTTCTTTATTATTTTCAGCTCTTCTATTAAGTTCAATCTGACTTTGTTAATAATTGTGATGTTCTGAATGCATGTTTTTCAGAATATCTAGTATTGGATAAAAACAGAACCACAGATTCATAGAATCATAGAATGGTTTGGGTTGATAGGGATCATCCCTGCCATAGGCAGGGACACTTCCAACTAGAATACAGAAAATAGAGCTCCCTGCTCTGATGTGAATGTCTATCAACATGTTTTCAGTTTTTTTCAGGAACAACGACTTTTAAGAGCGAAAAAGCCATTTCAATTTTCTCGTCATGCCAACAGGAACTCCCCAGAGTTCTATTTATTGTCTTCTGTTGAAGGGATTATTTTTAAATTCTGTTGGGATGCTTTGGCCTGGCTGTCTTGCACACTCACATCCAGGCAGATCCCTCTGCTCAGAACCAGCTTCTCTGGTCTCAGAGACACTCTGCACACCCTCCCCTCAGCAACAGTCCCTGCCCTCCTCCACACACTCCGCGAGGGCCAAGGCAGCCACCTGCTCTGAACCCAGCAGGGAAACTCATCCCACTGATGACCTCTGCCCATTTAACTGAATGAACAGCCTCCACTTATGCTCCTTCACACTCTAACAGTAACTGCCAGCTAATGGCACACTTGGCCAACTATTACCATAGAATCACAGAATGACCTGAGTTGGAAGGGACCCACAACGATCATCGAGTCCAACTCCTGTCTCTTTATAGGACAATTCCAACATTCACACCGTGTGTCTGAGAGTATTGTCCAAATGCTTCTTGAATATCGTTCGGCTTGGCGCTGTGACTGCTTCCCTGGGGATCTGTGCCAGTGCTCCACCACCCGTTGGGTGAAGAACCCTTTCCTAATGTCCAACCTAAACCTCCCTGGCACATGTTCCTGCCATTCCCTTCGCTCCTGCCCTTGGTCACCAGAGCTCCCCGCCTGCTCCTCCTCCCTCACGAGAGGAAGCAGCAAGCGGCTATGAGCTGCCCCCTCAAGTCTCCTCTTCTCCAGGCTGAACAAACCAAGTCACCTCAGCCGCTTCTCACACGCTTCGTGCCCCCGCCCAGGGCCCCGTCCGCCCCAGCGCCAGGCGGACAAGATGGCGCCCGCCCGCCCCAGGAAACTGTAGCCTTGTTCTCTTCTGCCACACAGCGGCTACTGTGGAGAACAGTCCGAAAACCTCACGGCAGAGCTCTGATAAACCGGGGGATTTGAGCGATCCAATTCCCGGCACCCCAGTTTGGGTCATTTCGCAGTGCAACCAATCAGCGCGTCCTCAGCCGTGGCTCCATTCCTGTGCGCCCGCATCGGCGCACCTTGAGTCGCCCCGGAGGCGCTTCCCAAGCTCCGCAGCTGTTCCTTCCTTTTTACAGGCAAAAAAAGAAACACAAACAGTGAAGAGCTTCATTTATGCTAATAAACACCGTTACTACCTCGTAAACTGATCATTTGAGTACAGGGCAAGAGCCACACCGGGATCTTGCGTGCTGGGAAGGCGGCCCTGTGCTGATGCTGGTGTGAGGTGGCAAAACCACCAAAACACACGGTGCAGCAGGACTCCTTATCCCACCTCTGCGCTCACAGGAGTTCTGTGTCTCCTGGGGTCTGAGTGGGTGTCTCGAACTGGTGCTGAGCAGCACTAGGCTGTACAGACACAACACAGCTCATTCGCTTCGGCTTCTTAATTGGAGAAGTGCTGAATTGTACAGGCACTGGCTGAGGTGCTGCCAAAGTTGAAATGAGAGACAACCGCTAAGAGTGAGTTGTAGAACAACAAAAGCAATTCCAGTAGGTTAGGAAGTAGCCTTGTATCGTCTTAGAGTTGATTGGAAGGGAAACAGGTCTTCTCAAATGGTTTGGGAATGTCAGCACCTGTTGCTCCATATAGTTGGATGAGGGAACCTACTGCTTTCTTCATTGCAGAGGGTGTGAATAAGCTGCTAGCAGGGAGCATCTTTTGATTCATAATTCACTGAACTGGATTTACGGTGGCCACAGGATCTTTGGCAAAGAGCATACTGAGGTAAGGAGCCATCTGATGCATTTGTCTGATGAGCTGGAAGCACAGATTTCACCACCACTCTGTCCGTCAGAATAGCCAGATATGGGGAAGTGTTTCTCTTTACCAGCCCAGATTATCTTTCCAAAAGAGATAGACAAAGACACTATGTTAGGCTAAATTTGATTGACCCTAGTGGCCAAGAAGGCTGTGAAAGCAGTGTCTTGCCTTCCACTCCATTACTGATACTACTTGGCAGAATTCATTCCTGGTCTTCCTTGAAAAAGAGCTTCTCCATTTAAGGTTACAAAATGTACAGTCACTAAGGCATCAGTTTTCATTTATACTGTCCAAAAGAATTTCAGCTTAAAAATATGATTTGGTTATGAAAAAGTCAAATTTCCGTGTTACTTGAAAAATGACAGCTCTGCAGTTTCAATACTTCACATACACAGCTGGTTTCTGGGTTGACTGATTGTCCTCTCTGTCCTTCGAAGATCCAGACTGACAAGAGAAACACTTTCAATCATTTTTATACTTGCAACAACCACGTAGAAACTGTGAGACCCTCTCTTCAGATATAAGTCCCTGAGCATTATTATACTTATTCCATACTGGCAAATGAAGCCAATGGCAAATTCTTCCTTGACTGACCCAGTGGTCACGGATGAGGGCCAGGCAGGGAGCAGGCCTCTGTTCTGCCAAGTTTCAGCCAAATATGCACAAAAAAAAGGCAGAGAAAGTTCCCAGGGAACTTAAAAATCTAAGATAGAAGATAATAGTAGTCTGCCATTTCCTGCTGTCCTTAACGAACAGTTTGAGGATTCATAAAGTTCGACTTCACTGCAAAAAAAATTGGCAGTTTTAATGTAACTATGCCAATGTAGCTTGTCTGGGACATCCTGAAAGTTTCTCTGCCCCATCTAATGATTGATATTCCAGCCTTAGTTCAAATACACATATTAACACTAGAATGAACTTTGGAAAAAAAATATTTTTAAATGTTTGCATTCAGCCAAGCACTTTCCTTTCTGCCTCTGCTAATTCTGGAGCTAAGTGTATTCGAATAGAAATATATCTTTGTAACCATTGTTTTCTTATTTGGTTGAGTCCACAGTGATGCTGTGTTCCCTCTTTGCAAAATGAGATTTGCTGCTACAGATCACTGCAGGGTTAAGTATGATGAAAAACTACATTGAGAGAAAGCCAAAGCCGCCTTTAAACACAGATGTCTTGTCACAGGTGCCATCTGTGCTTAGCAGATAGGGTAGGGGGCTGGATAGCTGTTGGGATTGATGATGAGCAATTAGCCTTTCACTGTTAGACCACCAGCCCTAGACAAGCACCGAACAGTGAGAATTACCAATTGCATGTTTGTATCTGATTATATGAAATATGTTTGCTAGCTATTATCCATTTCACAGAGAACAAATGTGTGCTCCTTAAAAACATAATAATTGCTTTATCCCAGGTACCTATGAGTATAAAGCTTTTTTTCTTTCACCAGCAGATCTTTTAGATTAGGATCACGGAAGAAGCATATATTGTTCTTAGGCTGCAGCTCTTCCACTGCTAAAGAGTTCAGACCTCAGGAATGTAAAGAGAGCACCTAGTAGTAGAAGGAAATATCAGCCAAAACTAGTTTATATGAACTTATGGAGACACTGATCTTTAGATATTATGTGATGGGAAGGGAGTAAGCTATTTACAGTAAGTATTTGGAAAGTTCTCACAGCTTCCTTAAGACTAAGAGAAATGACCTTGGCAGTATGGACCATGCCATGACCTTCTTTATCCTTCCAAGTGACTGTTGGGTTTTTTCCATGATTGGCTTCCTGGTGAGAACTGAACTTAACAGAATATTATTATACCTAGTGTTTTCTTTGCTTAGAATTGAAATTGTCTTTAATAGAAAAGGTTCTTTTGTTTCTGATTTTTTCTTCTGATCAAATATTCTTTCTAATTATTCCTTTCTGTTGTTTTAAATGGTAATTTACCTTACTAAGTACAACTTTTTGCTGCTTGTTTTAATTGTCATGTTTCACTAGCTTATCATTGCTTTTGCAACACAACATTTGGTAACCATTGCTCTCCTACACTAATAATATACTGGTATCATAATGCCAACATGGTCTTATTTTTAAGATACTGACTCAACAGCTTCTTTAATTGATAGAAATCTTTGTACAGATTACAGCATGCTTTGGATCAAAAATTGAAATTCTGAGATCAAAAGTCTTTTCCTGTCTATGTTAGAGACATTATTAGGTTAGGGACAATAGTTTTCACCGTCTGCTGTATGATTGTGCTTGTTTGCATCTCAGGCATGTTGGAACTCAGCTTGCTCACATTCATAAAATACTTTAACATCTTCACAAATCTTACTTGGAATTAGTATTAATTCTATGAGCTAAGTATTTTAATAGATAGCTGTTAAGTTGTTCTAATATGCATTTTTTCACCAGTTAGACTTAAAATACTTAATAGCTGTTATCACTTTCATAGCCCTATTGATTTAAGGGGCTGTTCTGATGTTTTATAAATATCTATATTTATATACATGTATACATATACATTAATATGCACAGAGCATATATAGGTTATGCAGGGCAGTACTTTTGCTACAGGCTTATTCCTTCACTCAGTATCTGCTTCTACCTGTTGAACTTCCTCATTTTGCTGTTTCCTCCAATGGGCATTTGCAATGGATGACCAACTGTTTCCTGGTTTTATTACCTTGTGAAGCTCTCCCCTTCACAACTTGGGACAGCTTTTTTGGGACAGTATATTGCTGCATGTTTATGGCAAACAAAATTGCATCCATGCTTGGCTCTCTCTCTGTTCTGTAAAAGAGGGAAGAAAACACTAAGCATTCAGAGCTGACTGATTCTGTGATGTTTGTGGAAGGATAAATATGGATATTTATAAAAGAAATGGCATCTTTAAAAACAGGAGCGTTAGATGTTCTCTTTAGATTTTGCTCTTTGCCATGTCTGGTCTGAAGTATAAGAAATCTCTCATAAGCCTGTCAGAGGAAATAATGTAGCTTATACCAATTAATAGCACGATCAGATGGTTACAAGTAGAAGCCTGAGCATAGCTGCAGATGTTGCTAACCTCTCCATTCAGCTGGCTGCAAGCAGACATTTAATTGTGTGCAGGGTGAAGCAAGCCATGTTATTTCCCCCAGAGAAGAGAACGGGGGCAGGGAACTCTGGTTGTCTGCTAGAGGGGAAAAACAAACGCCAACTGCTGCTAACAACTGCTGCTCTTCACAGAGTCAGAAGTGAAATGCAGGTGAGCTTCAGTTCTGTAGTGACTGAAGCCATTGGAGCAAGGAGTGAAAGGAGACAGAGGTGACAGCCTTCAGGTTCACTCTTGCCAGGGTCTGCGGCTCTGCTTCACTGAAGGACTAGGGCCAGCCATGAGGGATGGTTGGAACAGCCAGTGGTCACTGTGCAGCATCTGAGGAGCTGTGGCACCTCATTGCCAGCCCAGCAAAGCACAGACAAGGTGGCAGAGAGGTCCAGTCAGGTCTGTTGTGGAGAAGGAGACAGTCTCTGCTGCTGCATGCGTTGCAGCTGTGCTAGGAAGAAGGGGTAGTACCTTTAATGTAAGGAATGACAGGAGTAAAGCTGAAGTTAAGGAATGTAAACAGAGAGGAAGCACAGATGCATAAAGGAGGACTTGCTAAAGGAGACAGGACGCCAGGCTTTACATTTGTACTGTACCTTCTTATATAGACCTCAAAGTACTTTATAAACCAAAGTTCTCCTTATGCTTCCCAAGAGGGATGTGGAGTATGTGAAGCTCCACAAAGTCAGGCATGGACTAAATCACTATTCTTACCTGTTGTCACTTACTGCTTCATACTTTCTCCTTGTCCCAACGCGAGGCAGGATTGGAAAGGCAACATGAGTGCTCTAAGAGCTGACTGACCTGGTCACAGTCAACAAGGTGTCTAAGGCAAAAATCTCAAATGGAATCCAGAAGTCCTCAATTCCAATTAAAGATATTGTGAAATATCTTCATTTCTTGTAGGGCTGATAGAGAGAAAAGGTCTCTTCTTATGGATTTTTAGACTTTTAGCTTTGGAAGATTTCTTTTGTTTTAACAATTGGAATTGCTGATTTTCTGTACCACAGTTACAACGATTTAAAAGATGTTTCCACTGTCTTCAGGAGCCCCACGTTATAAGAGGCAATTGGCCTTATTATTGAGTTGTCAGTTCTGTTGATTTGTTGATTAAGCAGCAGAAGTGACAGTTACAAAAGCACTTGTGAGACATGATAGTTAAATACTGGCAGAGGAAGGTTAACTTTACAAAACATTTTGGAACACCGTAGGTTCAAGGTGACCTGCAACTTGCTTCCTAATAGAATAGTGGGTAACATGACTTTTATATACAAGAAGACAATTCATTATTTTGCTCAGTCCAGTTTAATTTGCCTTTTTCATGTTGGTCCCTAATTCCTTGTGGTTTCCTGAAACTCATGCCTCTTCCTTATCACGTGGCAGACACCAGAGGTGCTTCATCATCTAACCTAGACACAAGTGCCTGCCATTGTGATATAAAAGTAATTTCCAGTCTTGTAATGATTTGATGATAATCTCTCAAATAATGTGCTCAGAGGCATGCTCAGTGCACAACAGTACTGTGCTGCCATCCAAGGGATCTCAACACAGAATGTCTTTTTTCCTGACCCTGTCTATACGATAGATGAATTTTAGCCATTATTTTCCAAATTTTGGCAATGTGAGCCTGAAAAAATCATAGAATCATAGAATCCTTCACTTGGAAAAGACCTCTGAGATCATCAAGTCCAACCGCACCCATCATCTGCTAAACCATGTCCCTTAAAAAAAAAAAAGAAAGCTTGCAAAGAAAATGTCACTACAAATAGCTGGTTTGGCAAATTTATGAAGGTTTTATTAAAAGATTCTGTATTTAACTGCCTTAAGAATGAACAATGCTACTAAGTCTTTTCTTAATGCCTTTTCAATGGTGGTGGCATCTTTCTGGAATTAAAAGACTCCACATGAAGTATCTGAATGACTCCTGTTCTCATAACTGGGTATGTACAAGTTTGTCAACACAAATCAAGATTTTATGATGGACAGCTATCAATTCAATATTCTTAATAGCTATGCATTTGTGCATAGGATGAGCGAGAACAGATCCACAATATAAAGCCTCATTGCTGTAGTCAATACCAGTGCCAACATTACCTTGTGACCTGATGATTAAAGAAACAAAAAAATAGAAAAAAGAACAAGAAAAACTGTACAGACACCAGCAAATCTCTTTTCCTGTCATTACAATTTGTTCTGTATTACTTATGTGTTGCTTTTATTCTTCTTTCCTTTCTTTCCCTAGCTCTCTAATGTGAGGCTCCATGGATTTAAAATTGTAAGAAATCTTGAAATACAAATATAATGATATATCTTCTTCATATTTGAAAATTTTGTTACATGAGTGAATTTTTTTGAAGTATTTGAACTTTGGGACAAAACAGCTCAACTGCTTAACATCCTAACATGGAGGCATTTTATGGTAAGCCAAGATATTAGAAAAATGCAACTTTGATTGTAACTCTGGAATTTAGTTGCATTTAATTGAATTTGGCTGGGATTTTACCAGTGGATATTCTTGTAAGAATGCAAAAGGATGTTTTTAAACAGTGAGAATGAACAAAGTTTTGATTTTTCTGTATAATCAGAATAATCAGATCTCCAGCAGGTGGTATTGGTGCTCTTTATTTATGTTCAGACATTTTACTTTTCTGATTAGCAGAATAATCCATGGGCTATTTCCTCGGAGATCTTTCAGAGTACTGACTAGATTACATCTTTCTTAGCTTGAGATCAGTCAGGCTTTACGTGATCTAGCTTTATCCAAATACAATGAATAATTTGTTTTACCTGCCTATTATTGAAAGTAAACTCATTTATAGATTTATTTTTATGTCAAAGGAGATACAGTCATTTTAACAATTTCTTTCTTTTTATTTCTCGTAGAATGATTATTTCAATGCAATTATATGGTATGACACCAGTGTCTACCTAACAGAGAAATCTGTGATGGTAAAATATCACATTTTAAATTTAAGAGGAAGAGAAAACAATAAAAAACATAATAAAGTCCATTCAGAAGGGTTTGGGGTTTTTTTTCCAGCTTCTTCATCTCAAAACTGCGAAGGAGTTCATATCCCACTAAACTTGCACAGAATTTGGGGCCAAACTCCCTGGTTCATATTCACATCTTGATTCTTAATTGCCAAGTGTCTCTTTAATTTTAGAGCCATTTAATCTCTTAAATTTTATCCTGCTTCTAGTATTCTCCCCCGTCTCCTTGTATCTGCGGAGAGGAAGAGAAACCTGTGGTGCTGGCGTGTAAATAGAGACAAGGGGAAGGCTGGATGGAAAGAACCCAGCGGTCCCCTCCCGCTTGGGGCGGCTGCGGTGAGGGCGCCACCGTGTGGACACAGAGCGAAAAGCGCACAAAGCGATAGCCACACCTGCCGGGTGAGAAACCGCGCCCCACAGGCTCAGGATTCGTTCTCCTTTAGATCATCTACGTCATGTGAAACCAAGTTACTCAGGTCTCAGGAAAAAATTATTTTGTGTGCAACTCAATAAATACAGGCAAATATTTTAAAAGATACATTTGTGTAACCCATCCTTTACACATATTTTGCACAAGCAAGATAAGACATTCAAACACCAGTGCTTATTTTCTGGTTCTTAATATTATTTTACATAGTTATTTGAAGTCGAAACAGCTGCTCTTGCAATACAGATTGTAAATAGCATTTGAGAACTCCAGGTCACAAGTTCTTCTCAAAAGTGTCTATGAAGTGGTATAATCATAGAATGGTTTGGGTTGGAAGGGACCTTAAAGGTCATGTAGTTCCAGTCCCCCTGGCCATGTACAGGGACAACTCCCACCTAACCAGGCTGCTCGAGGACCCATCCAACCTGGCCTTGAACATTTCCAGGGACAGGGTATCCACAGCTTCCCTGGGCAACCTCTGCCAGTGTCTCACCACCCTCATCGTGAAGAATTCTTCCTAATGTGTAATCTAATTCTTTCCCCTTCCAATTTAAAGCAGTTTCCCTCTGTCCTGTCACTACTTCCCCTTGTAAAAAGCCCCTCGCCAGCTTTTCTGTGTCCTGTTCAGGTACTGGAAGGCTGCTAGAAGGTCGTCCCAGAGCCTTCTCCAGGCTGAACAAGCCCAACTCTCTCAGCCTGTCCTCATAGCAGAGGTGCTCCAGTCCTCTGATCATCTTTGTAGCCCTCCTCTGGACTAACAATTCCATATCCTTCTTAGTTGGGGACTCCAGGACTGGGCACAGTAGTCCAAGTGAGGTCTCACAGGAGTGGAGGAGAGGGAGAGAATCATCTCCCTTGTCCACTGTGAGATTCCATATGCTGGGGCTGGCGTGTCTGTGTCTTTCGAGTGCTGAGCAAGGTTTCTGTACAGAAATTGGTTGTTTCTTTGTGTACCAGTTTTCCTATTTCTAAATTGGGGCAATTTACAAGCCCATAGAAGAATATTTTCACTGTGTGAAATTCAGTCTGAAAAGATTAAAGAGAGATTTGAAGGATGCAAATGTTTTTCTGATTTATGTTGTAGTTCTGCCTGATAGAGAATTTTTATGAAGATTCTCTCAATTTGAGATCTCTGCCAGTGATGGATTAAAAATTGTAAAATGGAATGATGTATTTTTCTCTTTTATTTCTGTGCCATTTCCTTCTTTCTATACACAGGACCCAAAAGTGACAGTATCTTTTCATGAGTACAATTATTTTGATTTGAGTGAATTTTAAAATTCATCTGGTAATACAATCTGCTTCTTCAGGATTTTCACAGATTCAGCTACAACTCCTTTGCTTTAGCTACAGCACTTTTTCCTTGTCTTATAAACTTCTCACCTTCCAAACACAGAAAAAATATCATTTCTTGAATATTACAGGTGACCGTGGATTACTTGTATTCAACCACTTAAAGGAAATGCACATTTGAAATCAGATATGTAAGAATTACTGCTTTCCTTTTCCAGCATATGTGTACTGATTGCTTTCTCCTGACTTTAAATTCATTCCAGCTTATGTGTATTGGCTGCTTTTAGTTTATTGGTATTTTATGTAATAATAGCATAATAGCTATGCAGTTATCTCAGCTATTGATTCTTGATGTGTTATTCCTCTTCAGAAAAAGTCAATGGTCGCTCTTTACAAGATAAGAGATCATAAACTGTATCAGAACCTGAACCTTCCAGTGTTTGTATTTCCAAACACCACACTCTTGCCACATAGAATGTTTTTCACCCTCAGAGTCATTTCCTTTGTGTTTATGGAGGTATATATGCGAAAAACAAAATGTTGAATTTGAGTGTAACTTTACTCTTTTTGTTTAAGGAAGCAGATGATCCAAATCTGTTTTGAGAACAGTTGTAGCAAGTTCCTTGCTGATATCAATTCCAGAATTACTATTTTCATGCATTTTTCGATTACTGGACTTGTTTTTTTGCAGGGTTTGTACCATCTCTGTCAATGATCTCATTGTGAGAGTTTCTGAAATAACCGTTACTCAAGATCAGTACTGTTGACTGAAATTGATCTTTAGTGAGGAAGTCCTTAGTTTTTATTTTTTGTAGAGCCTACTCCAGAAGATATCTGTAAATAATTTTTTGCTATGGGGAAATCTTGAATCAACAGGAAGAGGGTGTTTTTATAAACACAGATCTGTATTCTGTCTGTTTAGTCTATGCACAGAAGTTTACAGGCAATTACTAAAATAAATGGCACTTTTACATGTGATGGAATAGACATGTACTCTTTTAATGTTAATTAACTAATAAACAGTCTCTGCCTCTAAGTATGCGTAGCATTCAGCAGTGACTATTTATTTAACAGGTGTGGTTATCTACCTGTTTTCAGTTGTTAGTAAATCTGAAAGATGAAAAAATAATAAAAGCAAACGTGTGTAGAGTTATTCAGGAGTAATAAAGGAAGCATTTTCTTCACTAAAGTAGGTGATTAATTTAAACCTACATTTGCAGTGAAGCAAGGCAAGACAACTACAAGAAAAACTCCTGCATTAACCAGTCTTCACACATACCTTGTTAATGCCATTTTACAATAAACATATTCTCTACAGAAATATTAATACCTCCCCTTGATAAGCTCAGAGTGAACTACCAGGTTAGAATAATTGAAAGACAAACAAGGTTTGTAGAGAGTAGTAGTGCTGTGTTTTATTACTTATGTAGTTGGCAGAATCAAGCTTGTAGTCGCACAATCCTTCATCTAGTTGAAGAGGAGCAGGCTTCAGGGAGACTGATACCAACATACAACGATGAACAAGAAAAGTGTGGTATGTGATTGTGATAAGCATGAGGAGTCCTGCTTCGTTACTTGCTGAGAGGCCATCAAGGACATAGCAAACTTATCAGTTATATTCCATGTATTCCTTTTTCGTCTGGTGCAGAATGCAGATAGGTGTAGTCAAGCAGCTCCTGTATTGTCATTATATGGATTAAATCTTAATAGTCAGACTGTCCTTTCTCCTTTTCTGTTTGCTGTAGTGTTCCTTTCAGTCTATATCAAAGCAAGAGATCTGATTGAAGTACCAAATCTCACTGCTACTCCCGTATCAGCGTAAGCAGCACGACTTTGTCCTCTCCTTGTGTTCATTATCTACTTCTAATTTATTGCCTGTATTTCTTCTTTGTAGTTGTGGAAATATATGCCAGGTCTGTGACTCTAACAGCAAGTGTTGTCAGTTTGTACTATGACCAGTTGGGAACTTTGCATCTAATTACTTTGAATAAGTCAAAGTCTGATAGGCTGGAAATGAGGAAAGTGATGTTTTACCATCAGTGGAGTTCAGCTCTCGAAAAAATTAAATAACTGTTGCAAAATATCCTTTAATCTGTAAGGAACGGTTTGTTTGTGATTGTACACAACTTCAAGAAGATTTGGTTTGTGCAAGAAATTGAATCAAAATACTGTTATTGCATGGAGATATGCCAGGCTGTTGCATATGTATGGCTGTGTGTACATTTTAAATGTATAAGCTGGACTGTGCGACAACTATTCTGCATTTAGAATAATATTCAAAAAACAGATAAGTACGAATCCTATAGGAACAGTCTCCATTCTACCACAAAGAGAGTAAGCTGACCTCTGTATTTAGAGCCCCTTTTCACCTTCCTCCAAATTGATTGTGCTCAAAAAGGCCTTTTAATCCAGCTCATGTGGCCAGGCTACACTTGCCTGGTGCAGTGGGCTTTGAGCATTCACTTTGTTCTTGGAACACAAATGGGTCTCCAGTGCTGCTGTATATACAAACATTACTGTATATGAAAAATGACATTGCTAACAAATATTTTCACTTATCCACATTGAATTTCACATAATACCATAACACATAATACCATGACAGCCCTCTGCAACCCTGCACAGTCAGACACCATCTATACTACACTTAGAATTATTAGTGACATTCACCATTTTGCTTTTCCTTCTTTTCCAATTCAGTTTTGAACAAATTAAGCACAAGACTATGGGACTCTACCTGCCTCCCGTGAGATACAGCGCTACTAACTGTACCGGCACAGCTAAGTCCTCTTTGTATACTGGTATCTGACTGGTAGGGTTCTGCTGATAATGGCATAACCAGAGTATTACACCTGCTGAATCAATTTCAGTACTACCAATCATCATCCAATAATAAAATCCTTGTACCATTTACTATTCATTTTTGCTGACACTTTAAATGATCAGTAAGAAAATGTTCTAAAGGAATATTTTGGTTATTATTTAGAGATTTTTGACAGCAATCACACAATTCAGCTAGTGCTTTGCTACAAAAAAAAATACTTATGGTATTATAATTTCTACTGTTTCAGATCAAATAAATGTAACTTTTAAAAGGATCCTTTTGAAGGATTCCATGGACAAGATGTCAATTATGAGGTGAGGAAGCAGCCACTTTTACTGGAACTAATAATTTCCGTTGTTTTCACCTGACAATAGTTCTTTTGATTGGATTACAAGGCATCAAAATAAGGTTATATGTTATCATAGTAGAAATGGAGAACAAATAAAATAATCTTTTTTTCATGACCTTTTAGGAAGTAAACAAATTACTTGATCATGTATTGTTCCCACAATATATCACTGAGCAGCAAATAATATTTTTTGAGCATAATTCAAACAGAAGGAAAGGTGGTATCAAGAGCTTAAAAATTCATAACCTCAATCAAGGTCAAGTGATACAGTATCAGAAAGATGATGATAATAATATAGCAAGACTTAATATGCTAGTTTCAATAATTTCAAATGGTAACTAGCAAAGGGACATTGACAAAATACTTCATAGTTTCTATTTTTACTTTTTTCATATGCTGGTTTAGAAATTCACAAATAAATAATAAAGTGTTCTAACAAATGCGGAATTTCATAATCTGATTGTGGAAGTATGGTTGTATATGGCATTCTTTGTCAATTACTTTTTCCGCTTTTCAAAAACAGATCCACTAGTAGTAATTCTGATTCATGCCACAGTGTTCCAAAGCTCTGTGAACTACCAGAGGATGTTAGAAACCATTGTGAGGTAGTTAACAGCAAACATTAGAAATCTTACCTCCTTTGCCACCTTCTTGGTTGATGGAGAGACTTCAGCAACAAATAAACTGGTTAAAATAGCAGTCATTGAAGCAAGTCATGGTTAGGATTTCTTGGGAAACTACTAAGGAGTACAGAACTTCAGTGGGAATATTGTGTTATATAGGACTGATTAATCTGGTCCCTGAAATACAATGTTGTGGGATTTGTAGAACCTGTTTTTATTACATGTTCTCTTCCCACGTGATAATGTTGTGTATTGAATCAGCAGTTTACTGGTGCAATATGCTTCAGCAGACCATTATCGAGACCACCAGGAGTGGACCAAGACTTACTTTCAGCTGACCTATTAATGTTTGTGGTTTTATCAGCATCTACACTTTGTAAACTAATATAATGCTCATCCAAGTGATTCCGTCCACCTTGGTAACAGGCTTTTGAAGTATTTGGGTTTTTCTGAGAGAGAGAAACAGGGAAAAAACTTTCTGTTTTTCTAAAGCAACTGAAAGGAAGCTAAAGTCTAAGTTCATTATTCTGATGTCTCTAAAGAAGTACACTCCTTTGGACCAACAGTACCAGTTACTTCTTTGTATTCACATGTACAGTTAACAGTACAAAATGGGCTGTCTGCATAGATGATTGGCACCTCTGCTTTGACAGGAACAAGGTCTGAAAGCAAGGACACAGCCTATTTAGCACACACTACTGGATGTGGACAAACTGTAGCATATGAAACTGTTGGAATGGGTCCAGAGGAGGGCTATGAAGGTGATCAGAGGGCTGGAGCACCTCTGCTATGAGGACAGGCTGAGAGAGTTGGGCTTGTTCAGCCTGGAGAAGAGAAGGCTCTGGGAAGACCTCAGAGCAGCCTGCCAGTACCTTGAAGAGAGCCTACAAGAAAGCTGGGGAGGGGCTTTTTACAAGGGGAAGTAGTGACAGGACGAGGGGGGACAGCTTTAAATTGGAAGGGGGAAGATTTAGATTAGACATTAGGAAGAAATTCTTCACAATGAGGGTGGTGAGGCACTGGCACAGGTTGTCCAGGCAAGCTGTGAATGCCCTCTCTTTGGAAGTGTTCAAGGCCAGGTTGGATGGGGCCTTGAGCAGCCTGGTCTGGTGGGAGGTGTCCCTGCGCATGTCCATGGCGTTGGAACTGGATGGGCTTTAAGGTCCTTTCTAATCCAAACCATTCTATGCTTCTATGTGCCTTTAGCTCAGTATTGATGCCATCAGTAAAACAATTTCTAGTGCCAAAGAAACATAGATTCCCTAGTCACCTACATGATTGATACACAAGTCTGGAAAAGTCAGGAGATCCTTTCCTGGATGATCTCAAGAACTAATAGATGCCATATACCTTAAAGTTACAGACATGACTTACTTTTTGAGTATTTACGCAACTCAGTCCATGCAAAACAGTTCTGTTATCAGTCCTGAAGTTGTCTCTTCATATTATTAATCAGATGTTTTCAGAAACACTCAAAGAGAAACGGAAGTTACATAGCATCAGTGAGTATGGTTGATTATGAGCAGCAACAGTACCTGAGAAAATTTTTAAGTTACCAGCACTTTTAATGATCTATCATACCCACTGACAAAACCAGTTTGACAGGTATTATAAGAGATGTCAGTCAATCCTGAGAGATTTGTATCCTTAGCTACCCCTTTCTAGGAGATCATTTGAACTATTCTCAGAAGCTGTATAATAATACAAGTTCCAATACATGAACACTACAATTTCTATCTAACTTGCATATCTATTTTTCTCATCCTTATTTACTAAATATGTACTTCTATTCCACAAGAGTTCATTGGATTCACAAACATGGGCTTGTGTGAAGTGATTCTTCAAGCATGTGTAGTGTTAAGCTAATTTATCTTAACTTTCTCTCTCACTGTATCAGTTGTTAGCTGTATTCCAAATTTTTATAGGTAGGTGGAGGTAGGAAGAATCTTGGAGAGGAGATAGGGCAATCATTCCCATACAGCATGTTCTCGTTTGAACTAAAGCAGAATTAATTTTCTAACTTTTCAGCTAAGTCTCATCTAAGTAATTTCATATTCTGCAGTTTAACTACTTGCTTTCACACATTGTCTGTCTCTAGAAGTGAAAATGCTTAAAATTTATGTTTATCACCAAAGTGATGGGGCATTGGTATGCAGAAAGACCATTGTTTATACTTATTTCTATGGAAAACAAGGACATCCTTGAGTTGGTGGACTGCCGTAAGTGAAACGTGTGAATAAAGGTTACACTGCAGGGAAGGGTGGACGGGACAGGTGACCCAAAACTGACCAAGGAAGTGTTCCATTCCATATATATCTTACTCTGTATAAAACTGTGGGATCATGAGGGTCAAACGTCCAGTAAGATCTCCATCTGTCCTTCTGCCCCACTCCTGAATCCGTGCATTCCTGAATCCTGTACCTGAGTCCAACTCCCATCTGTCACTAAGTCCAGTCCGAGACCTTTCCCCATGCCTGCTCTGCAGCATCAGTGATGACGTAGAGTCATCAGTGTTCAACTTCTTATATTTGTTTCTATTTTGTTATTTTCTTATTAATATTATTTTCCTTATTATTGTTTCATTAAAGCTGTTTTAGTTTTAGTTTCCAACCCACAAGTTGCTGCCTCTCATTTCCCTTTCCCTGGGGGTTAGGGGGTGGATATTGAGATCCCAGCTGTCCGTGTTTAGCTGCTGACCTGGCAGGGGGGCCCTACACCATGACACTGCATTTAACGTAATCATTGACTCGTGTAAATCAACAGAGTAAAAACTTTGTGGCTTCTCAACACTACTTCTCCATCATATTCTGTCTTCCATAAAGTCTAGATGTGCACCACAACCTAACTTTCTTTTTAAGTTCTTTAGTGCTTGTCTGGCTTGTCAAGACATTATTCTTTGTTAATAGTCTCAGGGAACCTGATGATTCGCTGGTGCAGCTGTCTTACCTAAAACCAAAGTTACCTTCCAGTCTACCTGGTATCAAGGTAATTTCTCCTTGCTTTATTTTACATTGCTCTCTGAGAGATGGCTTGTTGCCCTTCTTTGAACACTCCTCCACTTGCAAGGGTGTGCTTCTTGGCTACACAGCTGAACTGCCAAAGCTCCTGCTGAGTCCAGAAGTCAGAGGATGTTGGTGGTCCTACTACTGATGCCTTTGGCTTCCTTGAGCAACAGTAATTGCCTTAGAGAAGTCCTTGCTGAATCCTGTCACCATAAAGCCCAATGCATTACAAGCAGCCTGTTCTTGTGAATAGCACGGGATGCCAGAAACTGTTGCTCTGTGAATAGCAGCTCCTGCATCACATTTCTGCTGAGCTCATAACCTAAGCTTCTAAAGTCACAACAGTTTGGATTTAAATTCATTGAGATTTTCCACTTATTTCAAGCATGCATATAGATGTGGTTATAGCTGTCTATAAATAAATAGGCCCTTTAATAATATTTTCTTTTTAGTTGTGATATGCTTTGAACATAGACATATAATAATTTTAGAAATCACTATGGTATGTTGTTATCAATTACCAGGTGATTATTAGCACTCCAAAATCTTTGATGATCTCACAAGTCACATCAAGAGCTTATGGAAGCAAAATCCGCTACTATTCAAAGTCATCTGCCTGCATTTTAATCACCTTCAGCAACATTACAGTGTTTTACATGTTGGTATAGTAAGACGGGGAGTGAATTGTTGCTCCACCCATTTGCTTCATCTCTGTCTGTGTTGGCAGCAGTACAGATCATTCAGTGGGCTGCAAATTAGTTGAGGATGAAAATGTGTTGACTTCAGATAAAAACAATCCCAAAGTCAAAATTGTATTGTCTGTCTTTCTAAGAATGCTAAATTTAGCACGCGTATAAGTTCAACTAAGAGAAGGGATTAGTAACTGAGCCTGGTATTTCATTATAATGTGCATGCAAGTATATGTTCTTTGGACACAGAGGCATTAAGCATAAACTGGGGGCTTTTTCTGTCTTTCTGAGCTACTTTTGGCCAGTGCTCAGGCCAAGAATCTCAGTCTCTCATTTTACTTAGTGTTTATTCTGCTATTTCTTGGCTTTCTGCTCCTTTTTTTTTGTCAGTTTCCATGTTTTTACTTACTTCTACTTTGCAGTCACTGAGGCAATGCTCCCTTTCAGCCAATCTGTACTCTTGGGGCATAACTTGTGCACCACTTTTCCCCATGACTTTGAGGCAGAAGCCACTCAGGTCTTGCCTCTTTCACAAAGAACCTCGGACTCTTTTTTCATTGCTTCTAATAAAAGCTGGTTTCTGTATCTACCAGTACCATGAGCAAATTCATAACACCCTCATCTCCCTTCAACTCATGGTCTTGATGAGATTTTAATAGAACATTATTATAAAAAACTCCTTCCCGTAAGGCTACAAACATCTAATTGAACATTCTATGCAGTCTTACCTATATTTAGCTGTTCATTTATTTCCATTTTTTTCTTTTGGGTTGTATTCATGCCACCAGATTAAAACTATATATTTGAACTGAAATCTTCATGGAGATTTCTCTTTCTTTTTGATTTTTATTCAGCTGCCAGAGAGCAGTTTCTCTTAGCGAGCCCCTCAGGAATTATTATCTCCCCACAGGCAGAAGCCTGATCACATCCCTGGCATAAAGCCGGTGTACAGATTCACATGACGTTGCTGGGCAGAGGCTTATCTTACTCACTGGTCAATGGGAAGTCATATATGCTCCATCCATTATTAAATAAGCACCCTTTTATTAGCTCACATTTATTTCCGGGTAAAACCATGCACTTGAATGACAGTTGTCGTGAAGCAATTTTGTCAGGGTTTCACTACAAATAGTTCTAAAATAGTCTCAGGAAGAGAATCGTGAAGACTCAGGCTATGGGTATGTTGGGGAAATCAGTGATCACCTAATGCAGTATCTTTTAACGTAAATTAAAAAAATGTTTACTTAAGTAATCAGGAATTATTCAAAATGAATGTCATGATTTGGCCTCAATGCTTAAAATTAACAAGCAAATTTTAACTCTATGCTTTGCTTTGCTTAGGTAAAAATGGATTTAGAAGTGGTGATGTGGAAAAGACAGTAGTGATTCCAGGGAGTAGTAGCTTCATAATGATAAGAATTCTGGACAGTAAAACTCCTATAGCAGGGCTCACCATGCCTGACAGGTGCCTTTCAACAGGAGCTTTGCATCCAAGCAATGGCTCTTGTTTGACTTTGGTACTATAAATGAAAAAAAAAAATGGGACCTCAAGTTGTAAGGGTACAATTATTTGCTGCAAGACTATAATAATACAGCAAAAATAGTATTAAGTACTTGGAACTGAACACAACCTACACTTTCAGGTTCAGAGCAGTCCCTCTATATGTATATATATGGGTAGGAGACTTAGCAGTTAATCCTTTTTTAAGCCCGTAGTTTGTGTGCAATACATGAAATGGCCATTGGCTATTTTGTGTGACTTTGCACAGCCCAATAAACTCAGCAAATGTAAGCTTTAGGTATGTCTAGTAAAATATTTCTTCCTTACTTTCAAACACTATTACCTGGGAAATGTATTCTAAATGCTTATATTTAGCCAAAAGTGCATCTTACCAGATTCTATCTCTCTTGTCTTTTCAGTTGATCAACAAAAACCACTTCACTTTGGCTGATGTCCCTTTCAATTTGACAATGTCCATATATGTGTTATCTTTTGTCATATATATTAGCAGTGGCCTAATTTAAAGTCTTAAGATAGCTATACATATAAACTGCAGATTCATCTGTAGATTCAATGTCTCAAAGTTAACTTGAGAAGCAGGCACCATTCATTGGATTTAATTGGGCTATTCATATGACCCTTTACTTTTTGAAGAAAAAAGTCTTTTGAGAATTTTAAAATGAAAACTAGGTATATAAACATAGTTGAAGACATTTAAAGTAAAGCTGAATGATTTATTTTTTAAAGGGTTTATTCACTTTCTATTGCATGTGGACATAGCTACTCCTCCTAATTCATATGCAGAATTTTTTAAAATAGTTGGTCCTTAGAAGTTCATCAAATAATTCAAATTAATAGAATAGAAGCAAGGATAATGTTAAGTAACAGAGATCAGTACTTAAATAGAATCTTAATCTAACAAAACAATGTGTGTGGTTTGACTTGTATGTATGTAAAATTCAAGAAGAGCAAAGCAAAACATTAACAGTAGGGAGTCTTAGAACTTCTAAACATTTTTTACTAATTTACTATTGTTCTTTATTATATACCCACTTGTATATGAAATTAATGTATGTTGGATTATTTTAATTGTGTGAAAATATTGTGGATTTTGGTGAGTTTTTTCTTGTAAAGGAAATTATTTCCACTGGTAAAAGTTTGCATGGTAAAGTTGTTAGGAGGAGATTAACGTGATCTCTAAGATAAACATCTCTAACCAGACTCGAGAAGGGTAATTCTGCAGTAACTAGTGTTTACTAGTTGAAGTTGGAGTTTACCCTGAGTGGCCTTTTGTTGAAAATATGAGCATATGGTAGAGTAATTAAAGGTGTCCAAATCACTAAGGAAAACGGTGTCTAGATATGAATTTAACATTCTAAATAAGGAACACAAAACAACTCAGACGTTCTCCTAAAGTTTACAGCATTTATGAACGCAGATTCCTTTGGGAAACTAGAGAGATTTATGCTCTTACATCCCCAAGGCACATTTAAAAATCCCAAATCTCACCAGTAGAGAGGAGACCAGGACCCACCCTGTGCATCTGATATGATGAGAGGTGCACCTAACCTGTCTGGAAAGGCAGGAACGAATTCAGGCTATCCTTGACACCACAGGGCTTTTCCTATGATCATGTTGGGAGTAGGTGGCTTATCAAGATTCATACATAGTTCCATGAGGAGATTTTTTTAATGGAAAAAGTATGCACACTCTTCAGGAATGCTAAAATTTTGATGGGCAATTTATTAGTTTCAGGCCCAGTTATTAGTTTCAGTGGTACCTGTCCAACCCTTCTACTTCTTAAAAGAAGGTGCTGCTGCCACTGATGCTTGTGTACATTGTAAGTGCACTGACAGTCTCGCACGGATTGCTGCAGCCTTTATCATTCCCTCCCATAGTTACCAGGTGAGTGCATTCTTTGCATATTCTGGAGACTGGATGAGGCACTGAGTGCCATGGTTTAGATGATGAGTTGGTGTTGTGTTGGGTTATAGGTTGGACTGGATGATCTCAGAGGTCCTTTCCAACCTTGTGATACTGTAATACTATGATACTGTGTTGTAAGTCCCTCATTGTGCATTCTCACTCACTTCACAATGACTTTGCAGCTGAATTCTGGTCTCTGATCTTAAAACTATTGTTGTTAGTTACTGGAGTAAGAAGTCAAAACCAGTTCCAGCCATCAGCCAGGAGCTTAGGACTCTCCTCCCCCTGCAGTGCTCTCAGGTTAAACTGTCGTGCTCCTCCATACATGCTGTATTTCTGGCTTCGTTTCCCTGTGCATATGGCTAACAGCAAATATTTCAGCAGTAGGAAAGACAGAGAGAGCAATGTGCTGCTCATCCAGCTTTATAAGGTACCAGTCTCTTGAGAAAAGTGTTTGTGCTCAGGCTGTGGGGGAAGCTGAACCTGGGGCTTGTACTTTGCGGGTGAGTGCTCTGACTAGTAGGCTGTACTGCCAGTGGTCAGCGTGCCCAGCAACAGCTGGTTTTGGAAGACTGAAGTAGCTACATGCACATTTTAAAACTGAAGAGGGGCACTTAAGATTCCTTTTAACCTGACTCAATGCACCAACCCAACAGATCTCCTTAGGAAACCAATGAGCCACTCTACTTACAGCTGGATCTCTATTAACTTATGTGAGAACTGGGTGGTTACTTGCATAGGCCGTATCTGCCTGATCATGCTCAGAAGCACTGTTGAAAGAACACAAAGGCAATGGTCACAAAAGGAAACACAGGAAATATTACATTTAAACATAAGAAAAAAATATTTTACTGTGAAGGTGAGAAAAGCCCACCTGTGGACTCTCCATCCTTGGAGATGCTCAAAACCTGACTGGTCAAGAACCAGCCCTTTCAAGTGGGTTCTGCTTTTGTGCAGGGGATTTAGACTAGGCGGGTTGCAGAAGTCCCTTCCAACCTCAACTACCCTGTGATTCTGTGGACACCAAGAATCTGAAGACCAAACAGAAAGGAAAACTGTCTTCAGACTCAACTCTTGGTGTTTTAAAATCAGATAAACCCTATTTTAAGTAACCAAATCCTCACTGGTATCAAAGAAAACCAGCTGTGTGCAAAGAGAAGTTCCTTTATACTTGCATGTATTTTCTTTCATGCATTAACATGGATAAACTCAAAAAGAAGTGTGGGGGGTGCGTGTTAAAAAAAAACCAACCAAAACAAAACACAAAGAGAGGGAGGGAGCTGGCTTGTAAAACATAATTATACCCAAAGACTGGAGAGCTCAAAGCAGTGGAAGTTAGAAATAAAATTTTTAAATCCACACTTTGAACAGTGCAGATTTTAAACTGTGAAATAAGTGGAGGTGGAAAGGCTACAGGCAAAAAATTAAATACGCTTCCACAGTTACTTTCATTGTCCTTGGCTACAGTACAATAAAGGACTTGTTAGCCAGTCAGCCAGACTGGCAAAGAAGCAATTACCGGAATTGTGGAGGGAGCACTCGTAGAGTTATGATGAAGACATTTTCCCTATTCCATTCACACAGCTTTGAATGGAAGTAAATTCTGGAGCTTGAATTTTTTTTTTTCCCTTGGGATTTTCTTCAACAACAGACAATAGTGCACAATACTTATCTTCACTTTCTTGCTCAATTTCACAGCTTAGCCTGTTTCAAATATGATTAACAAACCTTGTGTTGGCAATCCATCATGACTGGAAGTGAATGCAAAAAAAAGGACTGGGATTAAATGGATAGTTATACACTGGAATTCTCTTCTTGCAGTTTCTTAACATCATCCTTGAAAAAGACAGTTTCTTTCTGAACTTCCTCAGTTTGGAGTCCTTTTCCTATTCGATTACATCAAGGTGTGCATTCAATTAAAAATATCACAAGATGTAGCTCAGAAAGACTGAAGGAAATCAAACTATAGGCAGCAGGTGAAATCCATCTTTCTAAGAATGTCTTCTGATGATACAGGAGTATCCTGATACAGCAGGGAAATCTTAGCTGGGTAATGGGACATTACAAGAACTGGAAAATAAGCCAAGAACTCTCTCAGACTGACATGTCATTAGAAAATGTTGGTGAACAAATCACTTAAAAGTTAAATATTTAAATAGTGAATAACAGCCAGGGCATAGAATGATCATTCAAGAATTTTAAACATGAAATGCCTCACTTGAAAATTGTGGTGTGTAACTTAGCATTTCAGTCAGGAGAGCAGAAGATGACAGACATGCCAGTAGTTTTTAAAAACTACTTCGGGGTGATCTAAGGAATTGCAATACCCGAAGTCTGACTTTCATGGATGGAAAACTGATTGAAATTATTGTAAAATATAACTAGTAGAAATTTGAATAAATTAAAATGTGAGGTAAGAATCCACATGGATTTTGCGAAAGGAAATTGGTAGCAAATGTAGCAATCATGAGCTGAGCTAGTTATTCTTGTGTATTTGGATTTGTAAAATGCTTTTTTGAGAAAGATATGTTAATAAAAGTTCTCAAAGAAGTCAAGATGTCATGGAATGGGAGCAAAGATCATCCATGGGCTAGCAATTGCACAAGAAATCCAAGTAAATTATCAATTTTCATAAATAATAAAGAAAACAGCCAGTGGAGCACCACTGGATCTACAGAGGGGCAGATCCTGCTGCACAAGCTATTCACAGATGACCACAAAAAGTGTATACTTAAGCAGGAAAGTTAGTAGACGATAAAAAGTTGTGCAAGAAAGTCACAATTAAAGCAGACAGCAAGGAATTGAAGATAGTTTCAACCAATGCTAAGCAGCTGGAGAGACATCGCATGCTTAAAAAAATTGAAACAAATGCACTTGAAAGAAAAACACAAAATGGAGAAGTCTTAGCTGTTACTACTCATGAAAGGGATTTGGGAATTACTTGGATAGGCAGCACCATGCTCTATGGCAAAAAAAAGACAAATTGAAGTATTTCCGTATTAATAGAGAACAAACAGGAAAACAACACAATGCGATTGTAACAATCTTAAATCTCAAATACATGCACTTCTGAACATTCATCTCAAAGACCAATGTAGAAGCACTAAGTGAAAATACAGAAAAGTTAAACACTAGTTATCAGAAAGAATTAATAGGTTGTATACAAGGCAAACTGAATAGGACATTCATTCATGGAAAAGAGATTATTAAAGTTGGGTAGGGCATGAAATCAGTGGAATAAAAATAGTGATTTGTCGTTTCTCAGAAGTGCAAAAGATGTATAGTAACTTGACACAAACAAAAGGAAACACATTTTTTTATATGTTGCTTAATTAAATTGCTTGAACTCATTGGTAGAGGATGCTTTGGAAATCCAAAGTATAGATATGTTTAAAAAGGTATTGAACAAATATATGGAGGATATGTCCATTGTTTGCTGTTGAATTCAATTATCCAAATAAGAAATAAGGCCACTTTGTATTATCCTGTTTCTTATACCCTTTCTCTGAACAGTCACAACTGGTCACTATACAGAACACTGAAACAGATGGACCTTTGGTCTGACCAACAGGGCAGTTCTTACTGTCTTGTCACAGACACTGTTTCTTTGGTGGTGTTCAGTGTCATGCTGAGGCAATATCAGTTGAGCAATATGAGAAGTTCAGTATAAAAATAACACCCTTTTCAAAGTATTCTTTCTGTTTGTATCTACTACCCCTCTCTACTGTGGCAGGCATTGCCAGTAGCTAAAAATACACAAACCCATAAATAACACCAGCACCAATCGTGTGGCAGTGATCTGCTTATACCATATCAGTCCACCTCTTTTCTGTGACTAGTTTTATCACTTCATGACTGGCATTGCTCCGGTAAAAGTATGACATTGCCACACATACTGAAAACTAACAAAATCAGGCTTTGTTACATTAAAAGCAGAACTATGAATTCTTCGGTAAAGACAACTCACGAAACACATTCTGCTATAAGGCCATTCCTAACAAAGAGAGGGATAAATTAAATGGTCTTCTCATCATTACTGTAGGAGCACTACAAAGGGAGAAGGCCAGTTTTGAAATTACAAACTCCAAGATAAACAAATTCAAACCATTTCCCTTTTAGCCTCACAGTATGTTAGTACGCAGGAGGAGCAAACTCTGCAATGCAGATATATTAACTAGTGCAAACATAGTATTTACAATCTTCTCTTAAATAGCTATCTTTGGTTTGGCAGTATTAACTAGTTTTAACAGGATAACTGAAATGGTTTTCCTCTCCTAACAGAACTGCTGGTAAGAAAGCTAAGGAGGCATTAGGTGGTGTCTAGGAATTGGTATAGAAGGGCAAGGACTTTCTACCGTCTGCATTTGTTTTTGCAAAAGAACCAGAAGCATGTCTATGTGTACCTGGAGAAGTTATCAACAATAACCTATCAATTTCTATAGTGAGAATTCATTGTGCAGAAATAAATTGATGTGCAAAATCAAACACTTGATTGAAAAGGTGCATAAAATGAGTGTATTTTTAATGCAGGCTAAAATATGCCTTTTGCTATTTAGGTTGAATAACTTAAACAGCTACATACCATGTAACCCCATGACCTGTCAGGGCTTTTATTTTTCAGTAGAGAGTTTTGAAAAAAAAAAAAGAGATTTCCCTCAGGATCCCTAAGTTCTTCTGCTGTGAAAGATCTGAACCAAGATTGCTGGAGGCAAGAAACAGCACAGTTCCCAATTATGATACCATTCACTGTACTACTATTAGAAAAGTACCATTTACTTGTAATTCCATAAACATCTCCTGTTTAAAGGGTTGAAGATTTCTTTTGCTAACAAGTTTTTGTTTCATTTCGTGAAATGTGTTGTGCAGAGTTTACTGTCAAACTGCATATGTCCTCTTTAAAATGCAACTTATTAACAGAATTTGTATCTCATATTAAACTCGTATTTCTGATTTCGTTGCCCAAATAAGACATATACTTTGTTCATCTGTTTGATTTAAACTTAAGGCAAGTCTGTAAAAGTAACACATATGCTGAAGTTCTCTAGGGTGCAGTCACAGTGGACTGAAAGCATTTGATGTCTTCTGAACATCATTCCTGAGAAGCGTCAGGTAGAGGTGGGAGATCACCTGAAAATCCTGAGACTGACGGACCCAGTAAAGAAATTAAAGACATATATTAAATCACATAATCCATATGAATAGTGAGAACCTGTGAGCTCAGTTGTCACTGTTAAGCTGATGGCTAAGAATGAAAAAAAGGAAAAGACCATTATTTTTCTCTGAAGCACTTCCTGAGAGTTGAAATATTTGATCTAGATGAATGACTTGCTTGTTTTTTTATGCTTTGGAGTTTACTACCATACCATTTTTTCTATTGTATTATCCTGACATTATGAATAACATTTTATCATTCTTTCTGCACAATAAATGTATACTTAATCTACATCCCTCTATCCTATGGTGCATTTATATGCAGGTAAGCTACAGACATGTATCTGAACAGAGAGCAGGTATTCTACTTAGTGAATACATTGATAATGCACATCACAGCAAGCTAAGAACAAGACATTATCCTAAGCATTCAAAAGTAAGTATTTTCTTATAATTTCACGTTTACTGGACATATCTTAAAATGAATTATTTTGCCATAATTTATTTCATACACAGTGTTCTTTGTTATTCTGCAGCATACTGAAATAATCAATATTTCAAAAAGCAGACAGTACAGATGGGACAGCTCAATGGTGTCGTTCCTGCAGCCTGTTTTCTTTCAGTTAAGACCTTTTGCTTACACACTATTGGAGGGCACATAGTTTTATATCAGGCTCTGAAGGATGTGATGCTATAAAATTATGAATATTACATTAACAGATAGGAGAGACAGTGGGACAGAATAGGAATTGAAATATAAAATCAGGTAACTTCAATGTAAATGTTTAAATCAGTCATTAATGAGGAAAGCACCTGTGCCAGAGTTTCCACTTTAAATCTATTCTCATCACGAATGGCAGAGCTACTGATAAGATGTCATGAGTTAAAATAGAAAGACAGGAGAGGGTATCTGTAAATCAAGCTCTTTTCCTCCCAAAACACTATTGTTAAAAAAACAGCATAGTGTGCCAGTCATGATTCAATTCTGAAATTGCAAGACATATGGGGAAAGGAATAACTTTTTAATAAAAATTTTCAAATTAAGACTTTTAAACAGATCTCTATTTTGTGTTTTAATAAACCTAAGAAGTTAACACAGAGTTGACACCATACCGAGAAGTAATACAATTTTTCTGTTTCCTCTGTGAAAATGTCATATGGAATGCGCTCACAGGTTCTTTTTTAACTCATCCCTGTCTGTCTATGTTCCTGGCTTTTGCCTACATTACAAAAGGCTTCTAAACTTTAAAGATTTCCTATTTAGAGATACTTCCTAAAAACTAAAGCACAGGCTCCCTTACTTCTCCCAGGAATGAGAAAGTCCTGTTAGATGGCTTGTCATCTTATTGTGCGTCTAAAGAAATGGAACCTTTGGTGATGAGATAAGCTGAGGCTGACTAAAGGAAATCTCAGATGAGCAGCTGGGCCCATCAGGCAGGGTTGGCTTTAGGCACAAGTACAGAAAGCAGTTGCTTAGGCCAGAAATTCACAGGGGGAACAGTGGAGCTTCACCAAGACCATCCTCCCCAAAGAGCCCACTTAGTACCAGTAGGCTCTGGACTCACTGCTTATGCTTTTGGCCTTGCTGTGCATTTGCCTTTATTTATGCTTCCAAACTGCTGAAGGGAAAGGCTGTGCAAGCAGAGGTGTTGTCTCCAGCACTGAAAATAGGGAGGTGGCATAGAGGTTTGTCTCTCCCTTTGCCTTCTCTTCTCCTCTTTGATTTGGGCAGGAGCAGTTGGATGCAACCAGTGTTGGTCTTTTTGGTTTCCAAAGACTCTTTTAGGAATTTCAAGTACATTTCATTCTTCTTCCCTAATGAAACAATTTTCTGCTGGAAAATCCTGTCTCATCAAAACAAAGAATGCCATCAACATTTTATCAGAAAATTACTGAAATTTTCAAAGATCAGAATTTTTGGATGTAGTAATATTAGTTGAAACAACAAAGTACAGATGAAATTTTTAAATCTTAACAAAAGCAAAAAAAAAGTCCTTTCTTTTTTATGTCTTACTTTTAAAAATCCAAAGATTTCAATATAATTCCTGATTAGAAATTAAATAAAATTTTTAGCCTGCTATCTAACTTGTAGCAAATATCATTAGTTTGAAATTTACACCATATATGTATAGTTACATTATTTTACTCACAACTTCTTCTGTAAAGTCTTGTTTTCAGGATTTAGTCAAGAAACTGAGCTAGAATCAGTTTTCATGGCCTTCCCAGAGACAGCTGAAGTGTATAAAAAGTGTGCTAAGAAGTCATCTCAAGCTGAATGCAGCTGCACCTTGGCTGAGAAAATATTTTCTCTTTCAGCTTTCTCAGACTGTAGGGACAAGGTAAGAAATACCACAGAAGTATCACAATTATTGTCTCCAAGCTAAATTCTGGTACCAGTATCAGAGCAAGAACTGTTCAAGGAAAATTGTGCTCGAATTGGACTATAAAGGAGACATTCCAAACTACCACCAAGACTTGAAATCCTTAATGAATGTCTGAAATAACCAGAGCAGTTTTTCCTTTAAATGTAGCCATATAACAATATACAACTTAAATTTCAGATTGTACAAATGAAGTATTCAGTTACCATGCTTCCGATTATTTCCAACTTAAGCCCTTCAGGTCCATTAGAAATCTGTTGTTTCCTTATCTTGTCACAGCTACTGAAGTCATCCAAAGAACAGGCTGGGAAGTAAAAGGTAAGGGTAATTGGAAATTACAGAACAATTTTGACTTCAACGAGTACATGGCAAAACCCAGTAATTTCAGGGAAAGTGGGGATCATGATATTTAAAGGTCACTACATAATAACAGAAGCCAGAAATCTTTCTAAGTATTACTTTAAGAAGAGCATCCCTTTTTCCCACTACTGTTACTTTTCTCAAGTCCATGCCTTCACCATAATTTGTGGATTCTCTATATAGTTATTTTGTAATGTGATCAAGAAGCTCTTTCCCCTTGCCACTTCTCACACCTACACTGAACTAAACCACAAGGCTGTGTGCAGGCATCCCCAAAATTCACTCCTTGGGAAAACTGAGGACAATGTTTGCAATGTGAAGAAGATAAACCAGATAAACCAGAGGCTGGTAAATGCTGATTGATAGGGGAAGGCTTTCAAGACAATATAAGACTGAAAGGGGAAACGACAGTAAAAAAAATTGAGAATATATTTGGCTCGAGGAGGGAAACAAGTTGTGTAGGACCCTGCAAATGTAGAGATTAGACCTATAGCAGGGAACGTGGTAAAGCAGAGATTTCAAGCTAGTGATGGGAATGAGCAGAATGGCAGGTGAGAACATAACCTAAGCACAAATCATTTGTGTGTGCTGAAAAGAAACAGCAGAAATGCATAAAAGATAGAAAGAGGACAGTTGCATGAGTGATGGAGGGAGACGAGCATGATTGGATCCATGGTTTCCTAGGTGAGAAGGTCAGGGAGGGGATTTAGTGCTGGTCTATGTGATATATAAAAGGTAACAGGAAAGCAGAAATCATAATCCCAATGATTTGGGATTATGAGAAGTGAGAAGCACGGAGGAAAGCAGGAAGGGATCAAGGCTGCAGCTTTACTGACTGGAATTAGTCTTGTTTTCCTTTATCTCTAGTTGCCCTAGAATTCTCTCGTGCCTGCAAAGCACTATGAGTTCTTCAGGTGATCAGGGCTCAAGAGTGGCAGTGTCTCCAGTTTTATGGGACCTCAACAAATGCCTATTAGCAGCTGGCAATTCTGCTGTTCCCACACTTATGCATTAAATTGAATGGCTTCAGTACCATATATTTTAAATACTTGAGAATGTCTTGAAATCAGTGAGCCTCAAACATCTATAGAGACTAATAAAAATCAAAAACCCCCAAAAGTCCAATAGGCAACAAAGGGAAGTGAGGAAAATATCACACCCACAAATCTTTCATGCACTGCTGCAAGAATGTGAAGAATACAAGTGACACCTCCTGCTGCTGTTCATATACTGTATTTCCCAAATTGGGGGGAGTTAGATGGTTTATCCATCTTTTCTTCAGTTTTGGACTCCCTGGAGCGTGACCCCACCCCTCAGCATCCTGAGCCAGCTGCTGTCCCAAAGGTATAAGTCTATGGTTACTGAAATGTCTCAAGCAGTATGAACAGCATCTACAGCCGCCTGCAAAGAATTTGGGCTTGTTTGGTAATGGGTCTCAAGACCGCCCAGCACTGATGGTGCCAGCTCAGACCAAGCTGGAGCCTACGAATGATGACTAGGGTATGGAACCTGCATGACATGCCAGGTTTTTACTCCTCTCATAAAGCTTCACTTCATGTATTTGGACAATCTCTCACAGTCAGCAATTTGCTCTACTGGTCTTTGAGCACTGTGTTACAGACAGGATTCCAAACAATCCAAAATACCTCTGTCAGTGGTGAATGTAATGTCATCTAATTCTCAGTGCCCCACAGGAAACAATTAGGGGAAAAGTTACAACAAAAAAAAAAAGAAAAGATAAAGAAGGAAATTAATTCTCTTTCCCTACCTCTCCATGAAACTAAAACCACTTTGGGTGCACTTAATACACCTGGGAAAACTAAAAAAAAAAAGAAAGTTTTTTGAAATTTTTTAAAATTTTACAGATATTGATAAAGCACCAGGAATGTTATAAATAAAACACTACTCAGGAAAAATACTCCACACTACCCTATATAATCAAGAGTCTATTTTCTTAAACATATCTCTAAGTTCTGTAATTCTAAATTAAAATAAATATTATGACCAGAAATGGGTAGAAACCACAGCTCCAGAAATAAACACCATTTACCTTTGAGAGAGTTTCTATATGAATGGAAATACCTCTTCAAGAACACATTTATAATTTCAGCCCATATCTAGATAAGATAAATTAGGGTTTATATTTCATGCATCGTGATTTTTTTAGGTGGCAGTCCCAGAGAAAATGAAGGAAATTTTGATGAGTCTTTTGTGTATGAACCTTTGGAATATTTTGCATTACACATCTCGTTAAAAATCCTACTTTTTTAAATGAATCTCTTTATTCGACACACTATCACCTAGATTTTTTTGCCTTAGAAATATGACATTAAGTTGTGTGATTATATTGACACAGATTTTAAAAGAGTAAGTAAGCCTTATTTGAATGAATTGACACTAGTTGATTTTGAAAGCCTAAACTCACCAATGGAAGCTGTCTTCTCTGAATGCACTGCTTTATGGGAATTATAGTCTGGGCCCATATCACCTGTTTAGACAAGGGTTGTGATGATGAGACTACACCTCCTGCAATGGAATGTGGCCCTGCTGCCCAAACTAGGAAACTATACTTTTGTTTCAATCTGACTCATTGGGAAAACTTTATTGTCTATCAAGAAGAAACGAAATATGTAAAGAGAACAGCAACCCAGGTCTTAGTCTGATTAGTAGCTGACCTTTTGTGAGGATCAGAACACAAAAACCAACCAACTCTAGACAAAACTGTTAGGCAACTGGAGGTCCTTATCTTAAACTTGCTTGACTGCTTTTTTATATTCAAAATTCAGCAATTTAAATGGAACTGATTGAAAAATGGTGTTAAATGCTTCTGCTCAGCAAAGCCTACATTTTAGAGGTGGGTTGTTTGTTTTTTTTTTTTCAAAATAAACTATCAATGATGATGATTTCTTTTAAAAAGGATCTGGGCTTTTTCATTTCAAAGTATCAACTATTCCTGGACTTCCCATTGTCACCTGTCCAATGAATTTCAGGTACTTTAAATAGACTGTAATTTATGTCATTTCTAGTCACTGTATGCAATTGCATCACTATAACTGAGCGTTATTTAAAAATAACAATCATACCATTTTATATGAAAAACAAATGAGTTAGTTACATAGAAGGCTTCATTTGTGCAAGTCCAAACTCAACTGTTTTGTTCAACAGTCTCCTGATCACCTATTTGGCCATTTGCAGAATTAGTTTCCCTTGAATATTGCATTATAGCTTTCTAAATACAGTAGGCTGGATCCATTTTAGTCAAATTTAAACTCCATCTAGACTGTGCCTGCCAGTTACACAGAGATCTGGAACCCCTGCATATGGGGCCGGTCATGGCTCTTGACCCACCTCCCCTTAGTGTGCATCTCTAACGGGAGACAATCAGTACAAGCATTGCACATTAATTCCCACTCAACATCCAGCCCTCTCTCTACCTGCAGAGAAATTTCCACTCAAAATACTGCTGGCCTGTGACTCTTGTGACCCCACAGAGGTTCACACACAGAGGGCCTTCATCAGTATATATTATTTCTTAAGATTATGTTTATTGATTGCTAGAACACAGCCAGAAAGTGCTTTTAAAAGGTCATTATCATTATCTTTGTTTTTCAGTTGGAAAATGGTACCATAGAAAGTTCCATACTGGGGTTTAGGGCTTTGTAATTCAAGGTTTTATGAAAAAATACACATAGATACAGCCCTTAGCCCAGAACATTGGTAGTCGAAGCAAACACAAAAACAGTAGAATAAGGAATTAATGAAATGTATATAATTCTAGCTCAGCTTTTTGTTTACACAATACCATGTTGCCATGATACCTACTGATACCTACCATGTAAAAACATCTTTTTTTATTTTCCATTGCTCAAATTGCCTTCCTGTTGTGACCTTCCAACTTGCAACCTAACAATTTTGTTCTGAAACACTTAAGCAGGACAAAATTTCTACCGAGCTCCCAGATTATTTGCACCTGAAAGAAAATGGCCATACTCTTCTGCTCTGTGCTGAGAACAATTTAGATTTTGTATTAGAAATAATAAATGTAATGCATTAAAACTTAGATAAAGAATTTTAGTAATAACTGAACAACAAACCTGCTAAATGTTTTCTGTTTCAGGTTTATGTTGATGATGCTGTGACTGTTTCTGTAAAACATATTTTATTTGAATATTAGCGACTGCATTATTAGTGAGCATCATCTTTGCAGCATCTCTGAGAAAAAAAATATGAGGGAATCATAAAGAACAAAGCAAAATAAATTCAGGAGGAACAACAAAGGATCACCATTACTAACTTCAAATACTGCAACTGCTACTTCTGCCTAGATGGAGGAGCAGTGTTTTCAAATCACATACAGGAAGATACCCAAAAGATAATTTTTTTTTCCTTGCATGTTTATTGAACCTCTTTTGGATGTTTTATGTTAAAACTAGTCCTGATTTCATAATATATTACTGATCTTCTGAAATTTTAATTTTTACAATGTAAGTCCATCATTAGAATTTAAAATATCATTTCCAAACTGTTTTTGAAATCTCCAGAAAGTATATGTTTACAATATCTTTCATGCAGAAGATTCTGGAAAATGTAAAGAATTCTCTTCTCACCATACTCTTTTAGTCAGCATTAAACACAAAGAACAGGTGGAATGGAGATATATTCTTACAGATTCTCTCAGCTTCCATCATCAATGAAAACTGTAAACCTTATAAAAAATCTTGCATGTTCATTAGACAATTTGAGTTAATATTTAATAACTTTTAAGTAAATTCTACATAGAGACAAGGTGCAATGATATAATGAAATGCTGTGCACTTACACTGTCTCTGCTATCAATGTCCAAGTGTGCTCCTAGTCGCATTTATTTACAAGTATTTATTAGTCCTCTTTATTTAGGACTGTGCCTCCTTCTGTTGGCACACATCAGACAGCCGCACAGCAGAGGCCTTAGTGCACAAATAACGGCATTCACACCACACTTCAATGCACTGGAGCGTGAAAGCTGCCATACCCCCTTCATACCTCACTGGGATAGACCTTGCTGGTATGCACACCATTCCCAAACTTCTTCCTCCTGCACATCCACTGATAATCTCCACATGTCACTAATGGCTTTGCCCATTAGCCACAGAAGGTCTCTTTCTTAAGAGCTCTGCTTGGAGACTTATCCATACTCTCTGCAAGAGAGCATGGTAGCAGATTAGTACATTGGACTAGTACATTGGACTTCAGCATCCATGTCACATGGTAGCAGAGAATTCCATCACTTTTTTAAATGAGGTATGAAAAAAAGACCTCTTTTTTTTGTTTTGATAACCCCACCCATTTGCTGAACTTCTTGCTCCTCAGTTCTTGTATTGGAGAAGACATTAAACAACTGACCCTCGTCACATCTTTCAAGATATTACAGATGTCTGCTACATCCTATCTATGGCATCAGCCAGAAAGGAGCCAACATGTATGTGAAATCAGGGGATTAGGCTGGGAATATAGAATCAGAATATAAATGTGACTGCTGAGATGCACCCATTCCAAAACAATTTAGGCTGTTACTTCTAGATGACAATAAGAGCAAAAATGTCCAGTTATGCACTTGGTCCACTTAGCTTCACTTTTGGCTAGAGATGTGATGTGAGAACAGTGCGCATTTCCCTCCTCAAATGCAGAGCCTCTGTTACTGCAGAACTCATCCACAGTCTACAGAGCCTCAGGTTCTCATCTCTGCTTGGTAGCTTCATATGCAAAATGGAAGATAGTAAAACAGACTTAGTTAATTAGTAATCTCTCTATTAGTTGGATGTGTTCCCAATCTCCCTATTCATATTACTTAGTTGCAACTTGTACTACAATCGTTTCTGCTCTATGCAAGTCCCAATTTACTTGTATTTTTAAGGCCATCAGTGTCATGAACACTGAAGTGACTCATAGCTTTTAAAACAAACAAACAAAAAATAATAAGCCTCTATTTGAGTCGCTGACAGTTCAATGGCTGATTCTAAAACACTTCCTTCAAAAAACACATCTTCCTGCCTTTTTTCCAGAACATTTTTTCCGGTTTCTGAAATTTATTTTACATTTAATACAATTTATTCCATCCAGAAGTATTGTTAGCTTCACAAGCTTTTGTCCTGGAACCTGATATTAAATTTACACAGGTCCAGTCCAGTCATTGCAAATGACTGCTGTAAATAAAGTATCAACCTACTGAGAGAATGTATGAATGTGTACAGATGAGTGTCTATCTGTCTGCGTCCATGTGCTGCTGTTTTGCTCTGGCTCTGACGACGTCCTTTCTCCTCCTCTTTTGGTTTTCCTCCCTTTTCTCCTATGTTGTTTGTTCTTAGACAGGCTGGAAACAGATTTAACAGTTCCTACATTTACCCCCACATGTGCCCAAGGTAATGAAAATATTATTTTAATGAGAATATTGCACTGATTAGTAATTCTTTAGGTGATTAGGTGGATACATAACAGGAAAACAGGGCTAGATTTTACTCTTCTGGATATCTGATGTATTTTCCCAGCTTCCTGGAAACAAGGTTATGATGTGGATCTCATACTTCCTGCCTCTGTATCAGCCATTTTCTCAAAAGAGCAGCAACCGTATGAGTCTAAGTGAAACCTGTTGCAGTTTGAATTACAGATAAAGTACTGGAAATCCTGTACAAAAAAAAAGAAAAAGTACTCAGTAATATCCTACTAACAATATTTACAAATACAGTCAGCAGCACAATAATAAATGTAAAAAGAGAAACATACATCACACGGGGACAACTAGCATAATTCAAATATCACACAGTTCCTCCTCTCAGAAAAAGGGGATTTTTTACTACCGGATGAAAAAATGACCCAGGCATGTTCTCTGTATCCAATGCCTTCAGCAGTGCTTTGAAGTTCTTCAGTCTTTGATGGCAAGACCTACATATTTGATGAAATGTAGCATTTCCAGAGAGGCATACAGGAATTCAAAACAAATACAGCCTTTGCAAAACTATGCAGTTGCACTGAATTTTTCAAAGGAAGCTCTGTGGAAGACTAGAGTCTTTTCAGCACTATGAAATTTAAGATGACAATATGGGTTGAAAGTAAAGAGATGACATTTCAGTTGAGGGGATTCATACGCACAGTATGTAGGAAGAAGAGTGACAGAATTTCAACTGCTGACATACACAGGGTCAGGTTTGTGGTTTGGGCATAAGAATAAGGCTACTGCTTCTAGAGGATCTGTGGCAGGATGTGAATCTGAGCAGCGGCATCTGAGACATGATTCATAGGGTATCTTGCAAAAACAGTACATGCTGTAGGGACCCGAGATGTTGAACTGTGACAAATGGATCTGCAAAAAAATAAAGTTCTTCAAAGTGGTCCTTTCTGACCCTTTTCGATGTCTTAGAACCTTTTAACAATGAGGACACCAGGATCATAAAACACAGGATTAAAACTATTATACTTCTAGTCCTGATGTTACATTCTTCCAGTTTGCTAGCTTACAATATACCTGAAAGGTATTAGTTCATATAGTGTAATATAAGAAGTTTCTGTCGGATTGCTCTTTTACTACACAGCCCAGCTTCTTTCAGAGATGCCTTACAATTTATGTGTTAGGACTAAAGGGAGGGTACGGACAGGTGACATTATAGTGAGTGTCTGCTACAGGCCACTAGACCAGGTAGAGTGAGCAGATGAGGCTCTCTATAGACACATAGGCACAGCCTTGCATTCACAAGCCATTTTCCTTATAGGGGACTTTAACCACCCTTATATCTATTGGAGGGACAACACAGCAGGGCTTAAGAAATTCAGGAGGTTATTGGAATATGTAGATGGTAACTTCCTTCTCCAGGTGACAGAAAAGCCAACGAGGAGAGATGCTATGCTGGACCTTGTTCTAACCAACAAGGAGGAGCTGGCGCAGAATGTGAAGCGCAAGGGAAGCCTTGGCTGCAGTGACCATGAAATAGTGGAGTTAGAGATCCTTAGGGCAGTGAGAAGGACACAAAGCAAGCTCACTATCCTGGACTTCAGGAGAGCAGAATTTGGCCTCTTCAGGGATTTGTTTTCTTCCATGGGATAAAGCCCTAGAGGGAAGAGGGACCAAAGCAAGCTGTTAACTATTCAAGGATCAAGGATCATATCCTCCAAGTTCAGGAGTAGTGCATCCCAACAAAGAGGAAGTCAGACAAAAACACCAGTAGGCCCGCATGATGAACAAGGAACTCCTGGACCAATTCAAACACAAAAACAAAGCCTACAGAGGGTGGAAGCAAGGGCAGGTAGCCTGGAAGGAATATAGAGAAATTGTTCAAGCAGATAGGATCAGGCTAGGAAAGCTAAAGCCCTAGCAGAATTAAACCTGGCCAGGGAGGTCAAGGAGAACAAGAAAAAATTCTGTGGGTACATCAGTGAGAGAAGGAAGACTAAGGAGAAAATGAGGTCTCGCCAGAAGGATGAGGGAGACCTGGTTTCCCTGGATACGGAGAGGCTGAGGTATTCAAAAACATTTTTGCCTCAGTCTTTACTGGCAAGGGCTCCAGCCACACTGCCCAAAGTGCAAAAGGCAAAGGCAGGGACTGGGAGATCAGAGAACTGCCCATCATAGGAGAGGATCAGGTCCAAGACCATCTAAGAAACCTGGAGACACCCCAGTCCACGGGACCTGATGAGATACATCTATGGGTCCTGAAGCAACTGGCGGATGAAGTTGCTAAGCCACTATTCATCATATTTCAGAAGTCATGGTAGTCCAGTGAACTTCCCACTGACTGGAGAAGGGGGAAACATAACACCTATTTTTAAAAAGGAAAAAAGGAAGACCTGGGGAACTACAGGCCGGCCAACCTGTCCCAGGCTAAGTCATTCCTTCTCCTCCATCAGAGAGAATACAATGTCGAGTTTCCAGAAAAATACCCAAGAAACAATCCAAGTATATTATAGCTGTACCAACTCCCTTACAAGCAACTTTGTAATTTAACAAGAAATTAAAAAAAATTTTCCATAAACCCACATCAGCTGCTGCTGCTATATTCCCAATTTGTAATTCCTTATTGCACCCATATCAGCATTTATTGCCTATGATTGATGTCAGGTAAATCAGTCTATATCATGTGTTCTCATGTCTTGCAGAATTTCTGCAATAATTTGAGCTTTATTAAAAATTAATATGGTTTCATGCTTCCTGAGATCACATACACAAACTCCTTTAGCACTCTCAAACTCAAGTTCTTTAAGACTTGTGCACTTTAAAATGTTTCTCTCTAAGAAAAGTTGTTCAATATCCCTCTTATTAATGACCAGGAAGGTACTTACTCAATATCATATGATACAAACACATCAATCAAAAACATGCTTTCAAGCATAGAACAAATATATTTGTTAAATAGTTCTCCTTTTTTTGTATCAATATCAACATTTTTTAAAAATCTAGATATTTAACAGTGCTAAGACTTAGAAAACTTGAGCTGTTTCTAAAACTACCAGCCATGCGTATTCCTTGATGCTCTCATATTCCAGGATGCTTTACAACCTGTAATCCTTACTAGATTTGCCTTTTTTCTGCTTCTTGTATATACATTTATTTGAAACTGGTGTGTTCACTTCCCCACTATACCAGACGCGTATTTTTCTGAATCTCCCATCTTTCTCCATCGCAATACCCTGATTTACATCAATCAAATTCTTCTTTATAGACACCTCCTACTTTGATACAGTTTTTCTATGTATTTTTTCTTTTTACTCAGTCATTCATTTTCCACACCTCTTTTTTGGGAACAAGTCCAAACATATGCCTTAGGAACAAGGAGACATAGCCAGTATCCCTCTGTGTGTGCACAGTATGTATTGTAACCTTGTTTGCATATACTGAATGTAGCCATATCTAAATCCTCAGGCAAGCACTTTCATTCTAGCAATTATCTTTACCTTAATAAAGTCTGCAGTTGTTAATTTCCTTAAATACGAAATCTTTTTTGTCAGAAAATAATTAGCTAGGGTTTTAGGAACTCTAATAATGCATAGCTCCAAGTTAAATGTTTGATCTGAGGTTCCTCATAATAACAATGTAATTTTCTTTCCCAGAATTATGAAGGAATAAGTTGTCTTATTGTTTAGTCTTGACTGCTGTGCAAGAGGCCCCCACTGGTAAACCTGTTTTAGGCTTATTCCTATTACATTGATCCATATGCAGTTACTTTCCCATTAATAGGAGAAGTTAAAAACTGTATTGAATATTCCATTTCCTCATTTATTATTCAGTTCCTGGTGGGCCAAATCCTCTGCCAGAGCAAGGTCCTTCATTATGTACATGAACTAAGGAAGCATAATCTTTTAACTCAGCTAAGAATGGCCTCTCCCAATCCCTGAAGACATATCCTTCTGGACACAGTCCATCAAATTCCTGGAAATAGAGAGAAGGAATTGAGATGTGACCTGACAGACTTTTTGCCTTCTAATTCATGATGCTAAGAAAAATAAATTGAGTGCTTTTTTCTTTCACATCTGCTTTCCACATGGGAATTTACCCTTAACGCCCAGCCTTTCCGTGAGAATCACTGGGGTGGAAACATTTATTAAAAAATAAACCTGTTGGCAAATAAGATGAGAATCGTGATAAAACCTGACAATTGGCCACTACTGGGCTGAGCATTGTCCAGATTGATAGGAAAACAACACAATGCCAATAAAAAGAAGCTGAACCAAAAATTTTCATAAAGCAAATTATGAAAACTGAAATCTGATTGAACTTCTTGTTCTCAATTCATAAAAAACTCGAATCAAAACTGCAGTAAGCAGTGGTCTATGCTTAAGCTGATGGCCACAAGAGGGTACAATTTGTAAATTGTAAATGAGTGTAACAGTCCCAAGGAAGTTTCCCTAAGTGACATCAATCTTTTCAGAAGTCACAAAAATCCATCTCCCAAACTGCCCAGGAAAAATTGCGGCACAGCACCTCCCCAGGCGCATCCCCTTGGAAGCTGCACAGGTCACCAAACGAAGGCAGCCAGCACCTTTCTGTGCATGGGGCCTTCCTTTAACAGGGCCCATAATCTGCAGTTCTCAGACAAGGGAATCTTTCCAAACCTTTTGTTGCACTAGCCAAGAGCATTCTCTTAGCAACAGCTGAGCACAACATACCTTCAGCTACATTATGGATGCCTGAACATTACTTTTGATGACATTTGTACTCTTAACCAGTCCTTGGGCATCAGAGCCAGGCCTGAAAGCAAAGGCCAAATGGCTTTGCCTGAGCCCATCCGGAAACTGGGTATCAACTGGGAAGCCTGACACTGTCTTTCTCATGGGACGAGCAAAAGAGAAGACAGAGAGAGGAAAGCAGTGCCTAACTGGAGGCTCCCTTGTGATATGTAATTCTGGGGTGAAAGCTTGTAATCTGTGACTTTGGCTCAAAACAGTCCCATTGTAACTGACTTTGATAAACAAATAGCAACACTTCTTTGGAAGTATAAAATAAAAATAAATCAATATCTGATTTATATAAGCTCTAGTGAGCTCCCCTGTGCGTAGCACATCCAGAACACATTCTGAAATGGCCTCTCGCATGCAGCGGTGCCTGCGGGGTCCCAAATGCACCATTTTTTTTTTGCATATTTCAGGGAAATCTGTCAAACATATGTTCAGATGTTGGCAACAGTGGCAGAGCAGAGCCTCAACAGCTTCTGTGTGTTATTGCGATTGTTAGATCCTATCTCTGCCCTCGGAGGCTCAACAGCCTCTCAGCCAGAAGTTGTTTAACTTTGGGATCACTCAGCAGTGTGCGACAGGAAAAAAAAGCTAAAGAAAAAATATGTATAAAGATATGGATCTCTTGGAATGGGTCCAGAGGAGGCCACAAAGATGATCAGAGGGCTGGAGAGGACAGGCTGAGAGAGTTGGGCTTGTTCAGCCTGGAGAAGGCTCCAGGGAGACCTCATAGCTGCCTTCCAGTACCTGAAGGGGCTGCAGGAAAGCTAGGGAGGGTCTTTTACAAGGACAAGTAGTGATAGGACGAGAGGAAATGGGTTTAACGGGGGATGGCTTTAAATTGGAAGGGGGAAGATTTAGATTAGACATTAGGAAAAAAGTCTTCACGATGAGGGTGGTGAGGCACTGGCACAGGTTGCCCAGTGAAGCTGTGGATGCCCCCTCCCTAGAAGTGTTCGAGGTCAGGTTGGATGAGGCCTTGAGCAGCCTGGTTTGGTGGGAGGTGTCCCTGCCCGTGGCAGGGGGGTTGGAACTGGATGGTAACTTTAAGGTCCCTTCCAACCCAACCCATTCTGTATTCTTATGAAATCATCCTTTTGCGAGCGGGCCGGTCTCGCTGTGCGTACAAAGCAAGGACACCCCGAAACACCGTCCCAGGCGCCACTCAGAAGAGCGGCAGCTGCTGTCCGGGGGCTCTTCTGTGCGGCGAAACCCGCCACCACCGGCGAGGTGCGGAAACAGTCGCCGCCGGACAGCGAGGGCGCCCCGCGCGTCTCGCCCGCGCGGACCCGAGACCGATCCCTGCGGGGGCTGCGCGGTGCGCCCTACGGAGCGCAGCGGCCGCTGCTGGGGGGGCGGCTCCGGACGCGGTGCGGGGGTGGGGGTGGGGGCGGGCGGGCGGGCGGCAACGAGCTGGTGAGCTAGGCAGCGAGCACGGAGCGCACCCGGCTCTTCATCAGCTCGGGGCCTCTGGCCCTTTAAGCGGTGGCCTGCGGCCCGTGCCGCCGCTGGCTGGTAGACCCCGCGCCTTCAGTGAGAGGTGAAACCAAGATGGCGGCCGCGCAGTGACTGAGGCGGAGCGGGAGCGAGTCGGGCTGCACGGGCCGCGCTGTCGCCGCTCGCCCCCTCGGCAGGGCCGGGCGCCCTTCTGCCGGCCGGGCCGCTGACTGTTCGGAGCGCGGCCGCGTCGCCGGGCGCACTGAGGAGTGGGGACTGAGCCGCCGCAGCACCGGCAGGAGCAGCAGGAGGAGGAGGAAGAGGAAGAGGAAGAAGAACATGGCGGCGACGGCGGGCTGGGAGTGAAGCTGCCGCCTGCGACGAGAGTCCATGGGGAACCTAGGTCGCTGAGCCCGCGCGGCCGCTCCATCCCGCCGCGGGCCAAGCCGCGCCGCGGGCTCGGCGGGAAGCAGGGCGGCTTCGCGGGCCCCGCGCTCTGGGGCGAGGTGGGAGCCTCGGGCCTGGGCGCTGCCGCACAATAGAGCCGAGCCCGGGCCGGGGCGAGCGGCCCCTCGCCCGTCGCCTCCTCCCCGGCCTCGCCAGCGTCCGCTGCTGCCCTCGCCACGGCCACGGCCGCCAGGGTCGCCTGTTCCTGTCACCCCGGGCTGGCTGCCTGTGCCATCTGCTGCCCCACGCCGTTCCCAGGCCCGTGGATCTGCTGCTCCAGGATCCCTTCGCCGCCGCTCCCGCCTGCCCCCGGCCCCGCGGAGCGCCTTGTGTGCCGCGCCGGACTGCGCCTGCAGCAGCGCCCCTTTCATACCTTCGCTTCTCTTCCTGTGCCACCTCTTCCCCTGCGCCCCCCAGCCCTCTGCTACCCCCGATAATGAGGATCCCGTCGGAGCACTGAAGAGGAGTAAGAAGAGCTTGCTTGGCGCGCCCGTCTGGGGCTGCTCCATTCTTTCTTGCTCCCCTCCCTTGAGGGGGGCCCAGCCCCCGGCCAGGGTCCTGTTCCTCCGGGAATTACGAGCCCGAGCGGTGGCTGTGGGGCGGCAGGCGGCAGGATGACTGACACCCGGCGCAGGGTGAAGGTTTACACTCTGAATGAGGACCGCCAGTGGGACGATAGAGGCACAGGGCATGTGTCCTCTTGCTACGTGGAGAGGCTGAAGGGCATGTCCCTGCTAGTCAGGGCGGAGAGTGATGGTAAGTGTGGGTGTCTGAAGGTACAGTCTTTCTTCATCCTACCCAGAAAAGAAACTGGTCTTAGCTTTGTGTCTGTTGCCTCTGTGTTTTGCTGTGTAATTCAAATGTGATTCCTAAAAGCACGCAGGCACTGTTCGTAATTCGTTTGTGTCAGGCCAAGTGAAGGAAACGGAAGATTGCCATCAAGTGCAAGCGTAGTAGGCACTTGGTTCGTTGTGAATGCAGAGTGTTGTATATAAAATACGTTCAGGTCTTGTAACTCTTGTGTCGAGATTGGATATCTAGTGATTTATCCAGTTAGAAAACTGATCTTTGTGATGTTCCTTCCTTAGACGTTTCTGGAAACAATCCCCTCGTGAAAGGAGTTGTTCAAAACTTAGATCGTGTTTTTTAGTATAAATTTTTTAAAGGTCTTTGGATGGCTAACACGCTTTTCTTTTCCAACACCCTTTTCCTCTGCTAGCAAGAATTATGCAAGATTCTAAAATCTGTCTAGGGTTATCAAGGTACATTTGTTATAACAGTAAAGACACAACAGCATTTTCAGAACTGCTTTCTCTTTTTTAGTAGAATAGTAGTAGTTCTCAGTCCTTCAGAAGTTCTGGATCTTCCTGTAAATAAATTTAAAACTATGCATTATCAACTTCCTTCACATTTTATGAACAACATAGGACAATGGCATAAGTTAAATTGTAGTATCTACCCCTGTAGCCACATGTTTGGGCTAGTCTTCATTATTGGTTAAGTGACCTCATGACTTCCATGATCAGGGTAGACTTTAAAGTGCGTGCTTTTTAATATCTGGCACGTACCATTCTTGTTAGTAAAGTCTGTCAGTGCGTGAGTTATTTCTTCACTAAATATATAGCTGCTTTGTCAAGTGGCTTGGTCTAGTTGTAGCTTGTGAATGTCAACAGTCCTTGTAATTTTATTTTGGCTTTTCCATTTTAGGAACTAGGATGAAAAGCAACTTGAGAATCATTGATTCTTACTGTTTGAGAAAGTTCTGACAAATTGAGCAATAATCTCTACAGCAAAGATTGTAAACTGATGTGGAGAAATAAAACTTTAATCAGAGCAAGATTTTGATAATTGAGGAGCTGATAAGCACGAATCTCCAGATTTTGTAGTTTCTTGATTGCACTTTAGAAAGTTAAACTGATACTTTATTTATTTTACACTGAAGAAGATGCACTTGTATTTTGGATGACTTCATAGTGTAAGAGAAAACGTTCAAAATGGAGATAGACTTAGTTTAACTTCAGCATGAAGGAGGGAAGTAGAAAGGTTATCACTAAAATTTTAGGCTAATCTTTACAGTATATTTTGTTGTAGATAGTCCTTGCTGTCCATATGACTGGCATATTTATGTTTAAAAACTGTTGTCTTCTATACACTAAACAATTTCCTGATTGTTTTTAATTCTTTTCAGAGAAGAGAGTAGAAGAACTACAGTTCATAACCTGCTTGTGAAGAAACAGCCCAGTCAAACCAAAATCTCTTTATTGACTTTCAGTGGGATATATATGCTTAAGACTGATAACAACCCAAATCAAACTGAACTGTTGTTGCCAGCTTATTGGGTTTAAATGAACATCTGTAAGAAGGAAAATACAAGTTGGTATAAATGATCCCACAACAAAGATGAAGTCTCTACTTTGTGTTGCATACCTAAGCTACTCTAATCGGAGCAGAACTGGCTCAATCTTACTAATTGCCTCTCATACACAGAAGTATGTTTAAGAGGATATACGCATTAGACTTTTCTCAAACAGCATGTGTATATTTAAAGAGTATTGAATAATATACAGAGCTTAAGTTCTTAATTTAGTAGGTAGTATCAGTCCTGGGTAGATATGTGCTCTATTAATAGGCTGCTTTTTTTCTAGCTTGCTTGTGTAAAAAAAAATTGATTTACGTTTTGTTTGCACTCAGTGTCGATTGCTTGCGGGCTAATCTTGAAGGCAAATGCAGTTATTTTTCTGTGTGCAATTTATGTGTTCCCTCACATGCTTTTTTAACAAAATGAAGTAGTTAACTGTGGTGGATTATTTTGTAGTTATCAAAAACATACGAACACTAGGAACCTGACCATTTGCTTCCATGTTTACATTGCTTTCTTGTATTGTCTTTCTTTGCCAGCTCCTTCTCTTTCCGCAATGAAACTTCTTCCTTCCTCCTTTTCTAAACCATCTTTTCCTAGCATTTGAGCTGAGATTCATCCTGTGCAGGCTGCTGTGTTTTAAGTGACTTACTGCAGGAAATTGAAAACCTCAGGATCTGCCTGAAGTTGAAGGCTCCATTTCCTGAGTGAGGGATGTTAGCAGTAGTTCCTGCTGCGTGTGGGAAATTCCCACTCCTGTTAAAGGGCCAGTTCGTCTGTGCACAGAGCAGCGGCAGAACTGCCAGAGGAGCAGCCGAGTTGGTTTGGCTTAACTTGTGGGCTGCTGCATAGTTCAGTCTTTTGATGTGCAGCTGTGACTTGGTGTAGCTCCATGGCTGCTTTATAAGTGGTTGAGATTTTACGGCAGGGTCAGGGCGTTGAGATAAAGGAGCTGCAGTCAGTATGCCAAGTCCAAGGTAAGCAGTCATCTGGAATTGGAGCAATAAGAGCTGAATAAGAATGCGATTTTCTTGATCTATACGTATGGGTTAGTGTTTTTCTTAGGACCATCTTAAAAGAAAAGAATTTAGAGAGCAGAAGAGTGAAATGTGTTGCTGTCTGAGATGTCTAATGCTTAAGAGTCATTGCAGGCAATTTTGAGTAATCCAAAAAAGTGCAGAAATATCGTAAACTGCTTTCAGATCAGATAGGTTATGCTTTGAAACAGGGAATTGTGGTTTGGTTTTTATTCTTTTTTTTCTGTTTACACTTAACTGTTAACTTTTTAACTTAAACCCTTGAAAAGTTTTTCAGTGATTCTTAGTGGCAGTGTATTCTATTCAATAGAGCAATAGTGAACTTTCTCTTTTTTTTTCTTTTACAAATTATCACCTTCCATGTGAGTTTCTGTGTAGAATCAGAAGCCTTTGATTTCCTACCTGTTTCTCACATGGTGTTTTGGGCTGTTGTGGCCTGCCTCATTGTTAAAATGTCTGTGTGCTTCTGTTTTTTTTCACTGCGTGGTTTCAAATCACTTTTTTTTGTTCTGAGTCCAGATGACTGAAGTGATCTCCAAAATGAACTTTTCAGGCTTAAATTTTTATTTAAAAGCTTACTAGTGCTGTAACTAAACTTTTGGGCAAGCCAAAGTGAACTCCCCCACTGGAGGCCATATTTGCCAGCTTTTTTTTTAGGAACTGTCTAATCACTTTTTTTCAGAAGTTGTAGTTTGCCGCTTGTGAATTCATTATGTTTGTTACTTTTGCCAGATGATAGGCATCCACATCATTGCTGTTTGTTTAGACTAGGTATCAGCAGCTCTGAAATACTGGCAGAAGGCTTAGACAAAATTTGACTTAAGTTTGCTTTACCTTGCTCAAACTCAAGGGATGAATTGTATTTAATTTTTTTTTTATTTTTTTAGGAAAACAACACAATCTGTGGTTATGTAATTTTGGTTAAAATGAACAAAAATATAGGGAAGGGATGTTTTGGGTTGTTTTTTTTTCCCCTGGTTCTCTACAGTCCTTAATATTTGGGTTTGTCCCTTCAAAAATGTATTATATTGACTAGTAGTCTCTCGCGAATGCAGGGGTCTTACTCGGACATCAGTTTGAGCTGTTTCCTATGTTGGATTGGTTTCTTCAATTCAGTAGCAGCAGAACTGATTGCAGAACTCAAACCTCTCTGTCCATCTTGCAAAAACAGCTCCTGAATTGAAATTTTCCTTTCAACATAAACATGATTATACTGATGAGGAGTAATGAGTGACATTGAACCTTCTTGCCTTCTGACAAAGGTTCGACATAAGTTTGATGGGAGAGGAGCAGTATTCCGTATCAGCAGGTCTCCTCTGTATGCATATATGTAAACAAGTCTGCAGATGTGGTGTTTAAGACTACTGGATTGGAATATTTAGTGTTCTCTAAGTATCTTTGAAAATACTATTGTGTATCTGTATGTAATCTCTTTAAGAATGAGTCTGTTGATATATATGCATTCCTTTCACAGCACCGAACGGTGGCTTTACACACCCCCCCCCATCTGTGCTGTATTGCAATACAGTGGCAAATAACAGAATTCTGCAAATCAATATTTTCTTCTTTATACGTGGTTTCAGGTGTTAATTTCTGGCTTCAGTGTTTTGCAGTTACCTTTACAAATTCATTCAGGGCTATGATTTGGAAAATAACTAGATTTGCATAATTTTTAGGTGTTTATTAAAAGCATAGTTTTTACTAAGGGGAGTTTTCAAGTCTTGTCTAACTTTGAATAAGTCATTTGATCAATGAAGATGAAATTTTGTTTGGATATTTTTATACAGTAGACTGGATAGTCTTAACATATTCTAGGATAGTACCAACAGAAAAATACCTACATAGAAAGAAATTGCTTATGACAAATGCAAGGGTAAGCATCTTGAGCTGTATTTAGGAATCAGTGCTGATACTGGCTTCGAATGGGGAAGAACTTTATTTGCGATATGTTAAATTTCTGTAACCTTTTTCTAAAGAATATATTTGTGTTACAGACATCTCTAACTGTTGCCTGGCTCCCAAAAGCAAGTAACAGAGACCTAAGGCTGCTTCACACCAGAAGGGTGCCTGATCTTGTAAAACTTACTGTATAAAAGTAAACTAACTGAACTAACTAGTAGCATAGTCACTGATTTTGAGCTGTTGAAACCTTTTTGGGGAAAAAATTGCACAAACAGAACATCAGATCCACCAGAAGGATGGATTTGGGGTAGTTATAGGTAATAGAGTACAGTTTATGCTTCGGTGTATTTCTGTCTGCAAATTGATATTTTTCTAGTTATTGTCTGGAATAGTGAGAAAGAAGTTGATACATATGGCAATGAGAAGCAAGTCAAGCCTTATAAGACTTGATTTGTCTTCCCTGAAAGTCAGGTTTAGTAGAGGAGAAGAAATGCTCTCATTGTGGTAATTCTAGTAAAGAGGTCATTCTCTAGGGTCTACTTCCATCCTGGAAGATGAAATGTCTGCATTCAATTGTCTTCCAGATTTTTATTTTAGTAGTATTTTGTCAAGCATGGCGTTCAAGTTGTGTGATGTTCTGCTGAAGATCTGTGTTCAGCTGCTAAAATACAGAGCTGAAATTACCAGTTGCTTTTAATTCTTAACAAGATTCTAGTTCATGTTTGTTGTCATTAAAGATGAAGACAGTAAAGACTTTCTAGAAGCTAGTCAACCAAGTTAATAATGCAAAACAGTGCTCTAAAGCTTCATATAGTTGAAGCTGAGGCTTTGAAACTGGAAGTAAGATTGAAGTGAAATACTGTCTAGCATTGATGATCATTAATGGAGAAAGGGAATGCTGCTATAAGCATTCACTAGGGAAACTCAAAATTCAAAGCTCAAGACTATGGCCTAAGTACCACAGTGCATTGGATTCACCAGTAGAGCTCATCTTGGATATTTACCTTCTTAGTCCTGCTCTGTTGTTTGTGGGTTTTTTTGTCTTTAGTTATGCTGTCACAATTAAGCAAATAAGCTGCTTTAACAGAGCAGATGCAGGTTAAAAACTGCAAAAACTTCTTCCAAAAAAAAAAGAGCAATATATGTGGATTTAGGGAGAGATTGCTTTTTTTGTGTCTTATTTTACACTCAAGGGATACTTAGGTCAGTTTTGTTGTTGGATTATATGTTAGTTTGTAAACAGCTCTTACTGCAGTAACAGTTGAGACAAGGCAGTGGCTTCCAAAGCTAGCTTTGTTAGTGAAGGCTGCTTCTTGTTAAACAACAGGTATAGGGAGTAGCAGCCATCACAGGCAAATTACTTTGATAATGAAATTAAAAATGAGTTAATTGTATCTGATTATCACATACATAGTAAGCTAGTGAACATTAGAATCATTGGTAAGGCTTCTAACTTCACGTAGTAATAACCTTTCTTCTCAGACAGCAAACTTCGGAAATTTATGTAATTTTTACCGTTTCAGCAAGTGAGGTTGTGTGATCTGATTTTTCAGTCTGTCTTCCCTCACTTTCCCCAACCTAGTGTCTTCATCAGTGACACAGGTAGTGGGATTGAGTGCACCCTCAGCAACTTTGCAGACAATACCAAGCTGACTAGTGCAACTGGCATGCCTGAGGGACGGGATGCCATCCAGTGGGACTATGCAAACCTCATGAGATTCAACAAGCCCAAGTGCAAGCCCTGGTATCAATACAGGCTGGAGATGAAGGGATTTGAGGGGATTGAGAGCAGCCCTGCAGGGAAGGAGTTGGGGGCACTGATGGATGAAAAGCTTGACATGAGCCATCAATGTGTGCTCACAGCCCACGCCAACTGTATCCTGGGCTGCATCAAAAGAAATGTGACCAGCAGGTTGAGGGAGGTGATTCTGCCCCTGTACTCTGCTGCTCTGATGAGACCCCACTTGGAGTACTGGCTACATCAAGCTGTGGAGCTCTCAACACAGGAAGGATGTGGACCTGTTGGAGCTAGTCCAGAAGGGGGCCACGAAAATGATCAGAGGGATGGAACGTCTCTCCTATGAGGAAGGCCTGAGAGGATTGGGGTTGGTCCATCTGGAGAAGAGAAGGCTCCAGGGACACCTTATTGTGGCCTTTCCATAGTTAAAGGGGGCCTGCAAGAATGGTGGGGACAAACTTTGTAGCAGGGCCTGTTGCGATAGGATGAGGGTAATGAATTTAATCTAAAAGAGGGTAGAATTAGCCTAGATGGAAGAAAGAAATTTTTTAAAATGAGTGGGAGAAGTTGCGTGGAGAGGTGATGGATGCCCTCCCTCCCTTGAAGGGTTCAGGGTCAGGCTGAATGGGGCTCTGAGCAATGTGATTTTGTTGGAGATGTCCCTGCTTGTTGCAGGGGGGGTAGATCCTAAAGGGTCCCTTCCAACCCAGGCTGTTCTATTATTCTATGGTTTTCTGCTAGTCAGCAGCAGTTCTTCAGAAGTGCGGGATATATTTGTAATTGTAGCATATGAGATTGAGGATGGTGATACTTGGTAAACAAAAATTGTTTGGGATATTTTTTGCTGGGGATTTTCTAATTTATGCACTTTTCAGATGGGGAAAACTAGCTCGTTATTGTTGATTCTGCTGTGATATTCAGATGTACCATTTTCAATTCCAAGTATGTTTCCAAGTTTGTTTTCTTGTACTGTCTTGAAGTTCTCAGTCTTCCATATTTCAAGTGGTTGTAGCATTTTAATTTTTCTTTAGTGTTGATTTTGTGAGCATATTTGGCAAATATTCTAGTAGTATAAGACTACCTTAGAACTGCAGCTATGAAACCGAGAAGCAGGCTTTTCTTAAAAAAAGCTTGGACTTTTCTTAAAGAATTAATTTAAGCAGGGAAATGAAACCAGTAAGTGTGTCTTTAAAGGACTGCTTGCAGCCTTATGTTTTAATTACAAGACTGACTATGCAAGTTAATTTATCAGTACTTCATGTATATTGAGTGAAGCTCTGCAGATACATAAATTTGAGTCATGGCTCTAGAAAGTCCCTCATGCACTGGCATTTGTGCAGCTGAGCAGCAGGGTGGGTGAGGAAAGAGATTGGAACAAAAATAAAAACAGTTTTAAGCATTGTTTTCACCTAGATCAACTCTCGAAACCATTTAAATGCAGCCAGTATTAACACTAATGCCTATGCAAAAGGAAGGGGAAGAGAACAAAGATGTGAGAATGGAATTGCTGTGCTATGTCTTAAATCAGTATAAGCTGCTGTGAAACGGTTGTTCCCAAGTTTGTGTCTGAAGTTTTTGGGTATTGGCAGTCACAATAGTTGCCACTCTAAGCATAAGTTTCTAGATACGCTTTCCAACAAACAAGTGTAAGTGTGTTTGTCTAAAACATTAAGAACAAATGCCAAATGATTAGCAAATTTTACGCAAAACAACTTTGAGTGATCTATGGAATGCAGTTGTGATGCTTTTTGTGTGGGTTTCTTGCAGATTTCACCTCTAAAAAACTTTCTGGGGGAAAGACATTACTTGGAATAAGAAAAAGATTAAAAGTCCAGCCCTCAAAACAACCTTGACTGTTTTGTACTATGTGGGCAATATATTTGAGGGGAAAAATTTAAATATAAAACTGTCGAATGTAGGTCTATCAGGTTTGTTATTGGGAGGAAGGGTGTTAATACATTCTTGAGGAAAGAGTGATCAGAAAATTTATGTTGAGATTGACATTTTAGTACATGTGTAAATAAGTGGAACTTTTTTTTTCTAGGCTCTCTTCTTTTGGAGTCCAAAATTAACCCGAACACTGCATACCAGAAGCAACAGGTAAACAAACTTTTTTTCCCCTCACATTTAAAGGCAGGTTCTTTAACTTTAGTAATGCAGTCCTTTTTTTGCCTCTAATGCAAAATATATTAAATAGGAGTCAAAGTAGGTTCTCCACATTTTTGTACATTTCATTATACCTGTGAGTTATTTTTCTGCATTTTTTTGGTGAGTTTTCTATATAACTTGCATTCTGTTTTACACCAAAAAACACTTTGGGAGAGATGGGCAAAGCGTAGTTGTGAAAATCATGAAGTAGTTGAGATTCCTGAGGATCACAGTATCTGAAACCTAATATCATCTGGCTTTTTTCTTCTTTATATTTCAAATATTACAACTTCCAATATGTGTTTTGTTTAAGAGAAGACTATATAGCTTTAAAGGTGCTTACACCTTTGGCTTTTACTTGGAAAATGGTTGTGGGTTACTACTGCTTCGAAGCATTCTGAATACATAAAAACAGTTTCTCGCTTCTAGCTTTCACATTGCTTCGATTATTTAAGCCATACATTGTGAGCCCCTAAAGAATGATACTGAGATGAGTGAGAAGTGAACTGTAGGTCTTGCACTTAGTTTCTGTTCTTATTTCATGCATGCTGAGAATTACCCTTAGAGGTTTAGTAATGCTGAACCAAAATGGTTGTTGTTGCCTGTCTGGTCAGCTCAGACTTGCTAAAATCCTGTTAGGTACAATTAATGTATTAAAAACACGACTCAGCCTTCAGCTTTCATGGTTTATTATAAACATAGCTATACTGTAGTTTTGCTCACAGGTAGTTCCAGTGGTTGTGCAGCTGTGACTGTTTGTAGGATTGTGTGTTGAACTGAATGGGGAGAACCAGTCTGTCTTAAAAATAGCCCGGCCTGGAAAACTTAAACTGTATCTCCCCCTTGACTTTATTCATAATGCACTATATGAGCACTCTGTATTCAACAACTGGTAAGGCCATTGTAGGGTGGAGAGTCAATTGCAGGGAGTGAGAAAGGACAAGAACAGCAAAAATGCTAAGCAAGCTAACTTGTAAATGTAATCCTTACTAGCTTGAGGTCATGGTTCTGTCATACAGTAACTCCAGCTTTAGGGCTTCTAAAATGACATTAAACATTTCACAGCTTTATGGCATAAGGTGCTGATCTAGTGTAAACTTGATTTGCTGGTTCAAATCTATTCAAGGAACATTGAGGAGGGAGCTTTGTATCAGTAGGTTTTATGCCAGATCAAACTTGAAGCCTGCTTGAAGTAGGCATAAAATTTTAAGATCAGTGCAAACCATCACACGTGTCTATCAGTGCAACAGCATTTCGTATTTGTGCTCATTGCTAGTCTTGCATTGTAATCTAGCACTGCACAAACCTGGTGCTGGTGATTGTGAGAATGTGGTTAGAGAAATAAAAATATGAAACATGAATCTGTCCTGTTAGAACAGCACCGTATGTTTTCAGTGCTGAAGAAGGAAAAGTGCTGTTCTTGAACCTTTCAAATGTTGCATAGACAGAAATGTATAGCTGTAGGTGGATTCTTCACTTTATTTATGCAAAGCAGTCTCTAATATAGATTGAATGTAGGGCTTCACTCTGAGCCTTAAAAGTACCAAGTCTTTCTTGGTGTGTGTATTAATCCTAGTTTGCAGCACGTTATCTTTCATGTGAGGCCTACTTATCCTTTCTCCTAGTAAAAGGCAAGTTCTGGCTTTAAACCTGATTCAGTATGAGCTAAGCTTGGAGCTTAGCAGCTAAAAGGAAGAGTTCCAACTCTGCTTGTAGAACTGTGAACTGCCTAAACTCACTATAAACCACAAGAAAATCAACTTGGGATGCCAAATCTCTCTTCAAAAACTGGTAACTTTACATCACCAGAAGTTTCATGCCATCTTGCACAAGATCCATTGTGGAACTGTGGGATGGAAGAATAAGTGGTATCTCCCCTTTTTGACTGTGGAATGCCACTTAGGTGACCTCAGCTAGTAGTGAAATTGCAACCTGAGAGAGAAGGCTCAGTTTTGAGTTTGCCTACAGTTGTCCATTGCACTCATAAAATGTCAACAAAAATCTTATGGAAGCTTTAGACTTGTCTGTATATCTGATTCTGTAATATAGAACTGCTATCAGTGGAAGTTATTGGATGCTCTGAACAGTGTAATTCCTGGCAAACTCATCTTTACTTACACTACTTACTGGAAAAAAATCTATATGAGGAAAATAAGCTTGAAGGAAAACAACTTGAGAAACTATTGTTCTGTGGTGGCTCAGAAGAAGGAGTAATATTTCTTATGTTAAGGTGGTATTAGTAGGCAAAATGTGCGTCAGTGCGGGCACTTGGCCTCCTGACTTCTATTTATTTTTAGGGCTACACGTTAAGTTTTATTGGTATTCTTATTTTTAAATGTTACAATATGGACCTGTAAATTTGGTATGAAATATACTGGATTTAATTATGGGTAAGGAACACACAGCTTAAAAGCAAATTTTGTTTAGTAAGCAGTACTTAATTATACTATGCGTTGCTGGACCACACATGAAATACTTAGTTTTCCTCTTCTGGTGTTAATTGTTTTCTTAATATACTAGTAAAGATAGAAAATATTTTAACTGTAATGTCCTTGTGAAGTCCATTTATACAGTGCAATCCATGCTCTGTTTTTTCTGGGTTTTTTGGAGGTGTTAAAATGACAGAAATCCAAAATGCTAGTGACAGAGGTGGGGTTCTTAAACAAGTGATCCTTGTTCAGAAAATAAATAATTACACTAGTATTTTAGAACAGCACACCTCTTCCTATGCAACCTTAAAGGAGAAATAAACTATATAGAGAGTTTTTTCTAGGGAGAAAGCTGATATAGGTGTGGAATGAGGCTGATGAAGGAGCTGTAGAACAAGTCCTATGAGGAGCATTTGAGGGAACTGGGTTTTTTTTAGCCTGGAGAAGGGGAGGCCTCATCACTGTTTACAACTCCCTGAAAGAACGTTTAGCAAGGTGAGTGTTGGTCTCTTCTCCCAAGTGACAGGTCATAGGATGAGAGGAAATGGCTGTAAGTTGTGCCAGGAGAGGTTCAGATTAGACATCAGGAGGTGGTTGAGTCACCATCCCTGGAAGTGTTGAAAAGGGTAGGTGAGTTTCTGAGGGACATGATTTAGGAAGTGGACAGGCACAGTTGGACGTAGTGATCTCAGAGGTCTTTTCCAACCAGATGATCCTATGATTGTATTTATGTATTGCATACCTTTTTGTGCCTGAAACAGCAAATAATGTGAGTTGCTTACATCTTCCAACTACAGAGTTTTACCTCTTACCAGTAACTTTCATGTCCTCTGCAGTCATCTTTTCAGTTCCTCACAAGAGTACAAACCTTAAGTTCATCCAGAGTACCATCTACTAGCTATGTAGCTTGAAGGTGGCTGTTGTTGAGTTATGGAGCACAGACTTACCAGTAACAAAGCTAAATTTTGAAAATATGCGAAAAGGCACTAACAGAATTCTCAGAGAAGATGAACTTTCTACCCTTTCTGTCAGGACAAGCAAACCAGAAGTGAAACTATTTCAGTAAAATTTGGGCCTGTTGTAGCAGAGATAGTAAGGCAAAGTGTATGGTTTTGTGGGGTGAGGGGAGAAACACAGGGCGTGACCGCCTTAAGTTGTGGAGTGGGTTGGTTCATCTGTTTTAAATTATATGTTCCTTTATCTTTGCTTGTGTTTTCCTGTGACATCTAGTTTTTCTGCTACCTCACGGCCAGTGAGTTGAGGTTCTCTTATAGAACCAATAAACTGTTTTTATTCCACGTGATGCATGGGAACGGAGCTATTAAATGGTCAACTGAAAAGGCACGTGTGATTGCTGAGCTTTCATAGAAGGTAACAGAATATATTAATTCTCCCAAAAGATTCAGTATGCCTTTGCTATGTTATTCCAGTTTTTGGGATAACTTCTTAGCACATTCAGATATCCAGGTTCTAGGTGAACAAATGCGCAAAACCAAATGCACATTTGAAACCTTATATTACATTACTGGGGCTGTTTAGCCTGAAGATTCTGCTGCAACCTGCCATGTTAACTATATATAGTTAACTTAAAAACCTGGGTAGTCCAGTAATTTATTTCCGTAAGCAGAAAGCTGCTTATGAAACGAAACTTTTGACTGTAAATAAATTAGCTGATAAGATCCTGAAAGGTGGCTTGGCATGTTCAGGGAAGTGTCTGTAACTGTAAACCATGTAAGGGCTTAGAGAAGGAAGATGAGCAATCAGACAGTCCAAGAGGGGGCAAAACAACCCTCCTGTCTTGAACTTCCAGTGGGAGTCAGGAAAGTGTCATAGGCCTATGTTGTTTGAGGGCTATTAGGAAGAGATTAAGTTGCTTCTTAAGACTAAAAGCAAGAATTTATAGACCTGACTCTTTTGGAGGATCACTGCTTCTTGAGAGTAGCCTAAATCTCATAGGGATGCCAAGAGAGTCTTTTGGAGCTATAGAGATGACGACTAGTAGTCAGCCTGGACATAAACACTAGTGTGAGGGAGCACTGTCAAACTGTAACAACTTTCTTAATTTTGTCATGTTAGGAAGGAAAAATTAAATCAATTTTACAGAATCAAGTATGGAGTGCTAGTTGTTCTGAAATCCTTCACTATGAAATCCCAGTGCTTGCTTTGGACACAGTACGAGTGCTGGACAGCACAACAGCATGCTTGCTAATATTTAAAATTACCTGTGTCTAATAAAAGCATGATGTCTGGTGAATGTTATGGCAAGAACTTGAGACTGATAGTGTCTTTCCAACAATCTTTATTTATTAAGGAAAGTAGACCTTTTGGAAAGAAGTTCAAAAAGTGAGGAGAAAACCTATGGTACGTGATAAGCCCTGTCCATCTAAGTACAATTGCGACAAGTTACTGGCTGGAATTATTGCTGTAGGATTTTTGAGGGTTAACTAATTAAGAATGAAAAAGTTGTAGCAAACAGTAGTACTTCCTTGAAAATCTCTAACTAACCAAAACTTGCTGGATGTGGACTTGATGCAGCCAGCAGCAAGGCAAATGGCAGAGAAATGCCCTATTCTGAAGAAGTTTTACCTCAGGCTGTATCTTACAAGAGTGCAAAAAGTTAACATCCATTGGTAGAAACGATAGATACCTCTTTATGGGAATGTTAAACACATTAGGTCTTCTAAAAAGAGGCCATGCTCAGAATTTTTGGTTAAAATTAAGAACTCCTCATTATAGCTGAACAGTCATAAACAATAATAGTAGGCACGGTGGTGTTGAGCTGACAGTTGGACTGGATGATCTTAGAGGTCTTTTCTAACCGTTATGATTTTACCATGATATGAACAAAACCAAATTTATATAAACGATCTTAGGGAGGCAGCAAAGGTATGGGCTACGGTAGTGATGATGCATCCAACTGACACTATTGTCAAAATATTTGTTTTGTTGAAGCAGCAAATTATTTTCACACTTGGAATAAGGCTGTGAACTCCGTGAAAGTAGTTTTCTAATTATCATTGTATTTAAAAAAAGATCTTACTGAGAACTCTAATGCATTTTGAAAAACGTGGGGAGTTAGATTGCTGGGATTCTTGCAGAGTGGTGTAAAAGCCTTCAGTGATAAAACATCTGTCCCCTTTTGTGACCTAGTTCATACAATGTAGGTATGATTTAATACTGCAGTTCCACATTTCAGAAGCAACAAGTAAGATAAGAACAAATTTTAGATGTTCATTTTAGTCATCCCATCCAGTTCCTTGTCCAGAGGCTAACATTTTGAATGTAACGCAAAAAGAAAGGGTACGGTTTTAACCAAACTGAGCCAGAATTGCTTTTATGAATCATATAAGATTGAAGATTTTATGCTCGTGGAGGGGGAATACACAAGACTCATCTCCTGACCTGACCTCTCCTAACTGATAACTACTATTACTAAGCATATTTATTCACACTTCTGTTTTCTCTTGGAATGGAGGAGGCAGCCTTAAAAAACTTCAGTTGCTTTTTGGATTGCGAGAGGTAATGTTTGTCAGTACTATTGCATAGCCGAGGGATCCAGAGAAGTCAGTGGCTTCAAATTACACTGAGGAGATTTCAGATCAAACACACAGAAAGATTCCTTTAAATACAACAAGCAGAAATTAGATTTTCATTTAATTAGAATTTTTTTGTCTTTAACTACATGTAGAATTTCGTTCAGTCACTTCTGTCTACATGTGTGAGTCTTATAACTGCTCTTCTTTTTGGTGATTATAAGATTTGTAGGATTAAGAAAATGAAATTACATTAATAACTGTCTGCATTTAACAGTGGGTTTAAATTTTGACTGAACTGAGTATTATGCAACAAAGTGCAGTGCTTTTATAACTTTGTTTCATGTTCTCTTTTTAAAAGCCCTTTGAGGCAAGAAAGGATGTACAAACAAATACCCTCTTACTAAAGATCCAGACAGTAGCAATTGATAGATTTCTGTTGAGGCACTGGTATTAATCTATAATATTAAATCCTTGTAAGATAAGACAACCAATAACTGATAATTTGAAAATGCTAATGTTGGTAATTGAAATATACTTTCTAATATTAATAAACCAAACCTGAAGATTATTGTTCTGCCAGTCAAATAATTTCTTTCAGCAGTTTTCTGGTTTGCTTTCCAAAGAAGGAACAATTAAAAAAAATCAAAATATGTAGAGGTGAAAAAATACTGTCTGAACTTCCATGTGCGATAGTAGATGATCTTGTTTAGCAAGGACAATTGCTATACTATGGCCAAACGCACTTCTGTACATATGTGACTAGTTTTCAAAAGCAGCTTTACCTGTGTCTTCCATTTCATTTTTCCTGTGCCTGCTTTCCTCCCTCCATAGTTCCTCTCCCCAAAGGAAAAAGACATATAGTCAGACCTGTCTTGGTCCAGTTCTGTGTTTTATTCAGAAACTTAGAGACTGTTATTCAACTCACCACATCTAATGTACAGGTCACTGTCCCTGTTTGTGTTCTTTTAGTCTTTTTCTTATTAGTTGGTTATACTCCTTATAGAGAAGAAAATATGTATTGATCTTCTTTTGGAAATTACTTGCTTAGAAACGGAACCTCTGTCACTTAAATGGTGAAAGTTCTGCTAGGGTCTACTCAGGATTTAGTGTTTGGGTTTGATTGTTGGGGTTTTTTTAAATCAAGTAAGCACTACTCATGGGAAGCTGATCAAACAGTGGCCTTGAAAGTTACTGTAGTATAAATACTAATTGTGGAGATTAATGCATTAGATTTTGAACCTGATACATACAATGAATACTGCAGTAAGGTACATACTGGTTTTCAAATTTGTAAAAAAAGCACTTTTTTTTTCTTTTTGAATTCCCTTTCTAAAGTTTTATAGACTCTTATTTTTCTTACTCTGTAGGAGTCAGCAGTACTAGGTGCTGTCAATCTGTTATTACCAGAGTGTTTTCTTGTAGAGAATAAACTGTTAATTGTGACTTTCTTCTTCCTTTTATATTTTGGAGGTGGTCTTCCTAAATTCCTTTCTTCTGTGTACCACCTCTTCCTCAACCCTTTGGAAAAAGAAAAGGTAAACTATTTGCCATTTGCAAGGTAAAGCCCTTAGTGCCTCTAAAGCAGTATAGCTGCTCTGGTAATGGCAAATTGATTAGATTGTATTGCTTGATTGAATCCTAATGGAGCCAGCTGATCATGCCATTTAGATTATAGATTAAGTGCGTATCGAAATCTAAATGTAAGATTTCTCTTTATCCTCAATCTTCATTTTAATATTTGAAGTAAATTAAGCCTAGTTAATAAACTGTCTTAAACTTTGTCTGGCAACTTATAGTGCTTTTGCAAATGTTTTAATTCCTTTAGAAATAATCACTATAAGCAAAATCTATATTTAATGAATAAAAAATCCTCTCTTTTGTGGTTCTCATTGAAATATAAGTAGAAAAATTCTCATGTCTCTTGTCCTAGTGAGTAAATGCATGTTTTAGCACTTAACTGAAATAATGCAGTTTCATGAGGCTCTGAATATCTATTTAATGTGCCTGTATTTCAGCTAGGTGTTACAGGAAGACACAAGACTTCTAAAATAAAAATTGATTCAATATGTAAATAATGCAGACTATATTTTCTTCTTAGTTTTTTTATTCTAACCGTTATTTAATAGACTGTCAGTAAACTACTGCATCAAATACTGTATCAGTGTGTGATGTGGCTGTTCGCAGCATCAGCTTCCAATTCCATATATTGTTTTCGCATGCAGTATGATGGCTCTGATAAAATCTTGAAGTATTGTAATAAGTAGAAGAGAACTTATGTGTCTGGGCAGTAAACATAGCTAAACATGATTTTAACTAACTTCTAGAAATCTGGGGCAAAACGTCCTTTCAGAATTGTACTTTGGAATGAGTAAAAATGGTGTGTGTGGTCCAGTGTAAGAGGTGTGCATATGCTTAGGCATATGTGTGCAATATTCAAGTTTTTGTTCTTGCTTTACCTTTGTGGGCATCTTGGGGCTACTTTTTAAGCAGCTGTTCTGTGTATTAGCACAGTGTCTTCTGGGACTATAAAAATGAAAAAAAATATTGTAACTTGAGTCTTGCAAGAGATGTGCAGTTTTATGTGGTCCAGTTCAGAAATCAAAAAAATACATATATATATAAAAAATTCTGCTTTTGTTATGTGGTTTATCAGAATATGCATTGAGGTAGATGTACATCTTCTAAATCAACCTTTTTGACATTTGCAATATTATGATCTGACGATTTAAGGACTAAAACTTCTAGTAGCTTTCTGGAGCTTCCTTATTCTGATTTATGCAGAAATGTTTTTAATCCTAAGAATCTCACAACATATTAAAGTCTTATGAAGTATGATGATTACATTTGTATTGTAATATTGTCCTGTCATAATTAGGTGTCAAGCTGGTTTTATTTTAGAATTTTACTTTTTACACACTATTCAGGTTTGTAAAATCCAAAATATATTGCCTGAAAATACTCTTCCTCTTTTTAAAGGATACCTTGATTGTGTGGTCTGAAGCTGAAAATTATGATTTGGCACTTAGCTTTCAAGAAAAAGCAGGATGTGATGAAATATGGGAAAAAATATGTCAGGTAAGTTTCATAAATGTAAGATTGAGACACCCAAATCATCTTAATGTTCATCTTAATGTTTGTATTCAAAATGTTTAATCTACACTAAGACGTGAATCTAAACACGGCAGATAAGAAAGTAAAAGCTGTCGTCTTAGCCGCGTCTCCCAAATTTTGTATGTTTGAGTTTGAATACTTTCTCCTTTCTCCAGAAACTTGATACGAACTTAAACTATGTTTGTGGGGTTTTTTTAAAGCATTTTCAAGTCTTTTTGCTTAACATAAGTTTTTAGTTCTATTATTGCCCAAGGAAGTTTAGCTCAAGATAAGTGCTTAAAAAGTTTCCTAACAATTATTTCCTTAATTAGCTTCTTCCCGGTTGGCCAGAGGGAAGAGATTACCTGTCCAGCATTTTATTGTACACAGAAGAATGCATGTGAGCTCTTAGTGGATTTTATAATGTATTTCTCATGGATTTAACTGTATCTTATTCACATTTCTCATTCTTCTGTTTCTTCTATCTCATTATTCTGTTTCCAGTGAGGGGAATGTTGAGTTTCTCAACAGAACTTTATTCTATGTAATCATGACAATATGCTTCTGTTGGCTGTCAGGGTGTGAAAGACTGATCTGATACTTGATGGAGGAGATTAGCTCTATCCCTGTATTAGCAACTCAAAGCTATAGTTCTTACACTTTAAAGAAATTAAACAATTTATCTGTAGCGTATATATATTTTTTAATATGTGTTAATTAACTCACTATAATTTACCACTGCGACCGGATGACTGTATAGTGACTATTGTCACTGAATCAGTGTTGTTTCTGGGTAACGTTTGGTCAGTTTTAAACTATTGACCAATACTCAAAAGAGTTTACTCAATATATTCACTGATGTTAGTTCAATTTTTGAGTTCTTGTTCAGGCTTTTTCTTCCATTCCAAGCATTGCAACTTGATTTCTACGCTACGTTAGGTGGGATTTATCTAAATTAGTCTAGTTCTCTCTCCGTGTGTTTTCTCTTTCTCTTGCTAACAAACATCTAGCTCTCCACACTCTGTCTTTTGGAGTTTACTTTCACTGATTTCAGAAATAAAGCAAAAGAACTCTGTTTTCATAATTGCATGTGTAGATAATTCCTTGCCTTAGGAATGAGTCTTTTCAACAGTTTACCACTGATCTAAATGAGTACTGAAACTTATGTAAATAAGTACAGAAATGTTTCCAGGAACTGTAGCAGTCAAAGGACAAAAGCTGAGGACAGAAACTAGATGAGGGAAGGGGAAATTGTGTTCTTGGAGACACCCAGATAAGAAGCTCAGCTTCCCCAGCCTCATATGAAGATCTAACATATTTGTTAGAAACCAGTGTCTTTACATCCTGTTTTGAGGCTGTGCTGTTGTATTTGTATAGTGTACTTTAAAGATCTTGTTTCCTCAATCATTAAAGGTTCTTCTAAAAGAAAAACTTTGGTACCACTTATAGTGGAAGTGGTTGCTGATGTATAAGTAGAACAGCATGTGGGTTTTAACAGCATTCTGGATTTTAATCTTAAGTACAGGCTTGCTGTTATTCATTAAGAATTATTTCTCCCAGGTTTTTTTCTGATTTTCAAGATTAAAAAGAACAGTAACTTCTAGTGTTCTAAAAGCAGTGCCTTTCTGTATTTGACACATCAGACTCCAGGAAGATACTGCAATTAAGATGTGATTAAATCTGAAACACTCTGGTCGCCAGGCATCTGTCTCTGGTTTTATCCCTAATGTGTACTCTCTGCAGTTTCCTCATTGTATCTCTAGATAGATCTTTTTAGGTCCTGTGCCTTTCTTTCTGACAGCTCCAGATTTCCACTAGCCTTTTGTTAATGTTGGCTTGGGATTTTCCCTTCTTAAAAGGGAGTTCTGTGTTGAGTATTTAGTAAGTGCATGGTGACAGATTTTGACTTGCAACTCTCCAGAACTGAGAACAGCAATTAAATTATAAAGATTGACCACTCTTCTCTGATGGGGGTCACAGAGGCTTTTAAAAGCACCAAGAGCAGTTAAATAGCCTATAGATAAATGTTTAAAGCTATCATTGCAATATTATAATATTGTTTTGCATTTGAAAATCTGCCTGGAGAGAATAAAGTCTAGAAACAAATAGCTTAGTTTAGTCTATTAAAAAGTTGTCATTCATACTAATAATTATGACTTTCCTTTCTTGTTTGATGTACTGTAAAAACATAGCTTTTTTCTTTGTTCTTCCTCCTTTTTATAGAAAAGAAATAAAATTAGATATCTAATATAGAAATAATTTTTGTAAAACCTTCTGTTTGAAGAAATCTTTTCATTAGCTCACATTTTCCAAACCAGATATACTCAACGTCAAACTTAATTTGTCAAACTTCTGTTTTGGCCATTGGAAATGGTATTTTTAGAAAAAGTTCAAGTAGCAATAAACATTAAACTCCACTTTTTTTGAACACGTCTTATTTTATAGGTTCAAGGTAAAGACCCTTCTGTCGATATTACTCAGGACCTTGTCGATGAATCCGAGGAAGAACGCTTTGATGATATGTCATCACCAGGTCTAGAATTGCCATCTTGTGAATTAAGTCGACTAGAAGAAATTGCAGAACTTGTGGCGTCTTCACTGCCTTCACCATTACGTCGTGAAAAACTCGCGCTAGCACTGGAAAATGAGGGCTATATTAAGAAGCTCTTAGAAATTTTTCATGTGTGCGAAGACTTGGAGAATATTGAAGGACTACACCACTTATATGAAATTATCAAGGGAATTTTCCTTTTGAACAGAACTGCACTTTTTGAAGTTATGTTTTCTGAGGAATGTATAATGGACGTAATTGGATGCCTAGAATATGATCCGTCTTTATCACAGTCACGGAAACACAGGGAATTTCTGACTAAAACAGCAAAATTTAAAGAGGTGATTCCTATATCTGATCCAGAGCTGAAGCAAAAAATACATCAGACATACAGAGTACAGTATATTCAAGATATGGTTCTACCTACTCCCTCAGTTTTTGAGGAAAATATGCTATCAACACTTCATTCTTTCATCTTTTTTAATAAAGTGGAAATAGTTGGTATGTTACAGGTAAGTTTCAGAGTTTCAAAGTCTATTTGCGCTTGGGCAGAGAAAGTTTGGTAGTTTTGCTTGGAAAGATTGAGGTGCTTTGGTGGAAGCTTCACTTCTGTGATACTGAAAGTTGTTTTGAAGTATGATATAAAAGGTTTGGATTTGAGTATTGAGCTGTTAAATGTGTTTGGATTTGAGTATTGAGCTGTTAAATGTATCTTCTCACATTTCAGATTTTGGACTAGATTCTCTGTAACTAGTTTAAATGAAGGAAACATGAATAATCCTGAAGGAGGTTGTTTGAAATTAGTAGTACTGTTTTCATTTTGAAAGATTGATTTTTTAAAATTTTTTTAGGTTTGGAGTTCTTTTATGTATTTTGGGACATTTTAGGCACTATAGTTAAGGATAATTTTTGTCCTGTTATCATGACCAAAAAAAAAATTGAAATACTTCACCTAAATTTCACAAATATAATCTCATACCATGTTATAACTGCTTCTAATTTTGAAGTAAATTAGTGGTTTGGAAAGTACAGGTTCAGAACGTAGCATTGCCTTAGGTGACATGTTTTCTTAGTTTGTCTGATAAATCCTGAAATAATACTGCTTGGAATTACCAGTTTTTCATGCAGTATGTCTTTCTACCAATGTAAAAAGATTATATTATTGTTTAGATACCTTAGCTACATACCTTAAGTATACTGCACCGACCCATGAACTTCCTGAACTGTGTAGGTATAGGTGGTACCTCTCTGTAATGGGAGCTCTCTGAAGCTTTCAACTAACTCAGGAAAGCATTACAGTACATATATTTTGGTTTGCAGAAGTTAATTATTAGTAGTATTATCTTAATTCTCCTGACATTCAATAAATGAAAGCCGCTATCTCTGTAGGTGCTGCCTGATCTGAAGGAGTGGACAAAGCGGTAGATGTTGCTGATTAACTTGAAGCGTTTTTATCTTCAGTTGAATCTCAAAATGCACCCTGTTAAATATTATGAAAAATACACCAAAGTAAAGGGAAAATTCCTTTTCCAAGCTCATATAGCAAGTCATTGTCAAAACTAAGCCTCCCAACTTCTCATCCAGTAACCCACTCTCTTGGATCTTTAATCTGTCATGTCTGCTCATGAAGTATTGGATAAGCAGCCACACATTGGGCCTGGCAGCTGAGGCACATACCCTGTGGACAGACCATTGCTTACTGGAAGCCTGGTGGAACACCTGGGGCATCTTCAGTAGTACCAGACCCAAGTTTATGCCCAACTGAAATAAACTCTTCCTGTTTGTATGTGTGTCTTTGATACACATTTGTGACTTCGTTTATCTGAAACAGTCAGAAGGCCTTAATAATTTTGGAGTGGCCAGTTTGAGAAAGCTTGGGCATGGAGACAGTGCTGAAAAGGATTCTGTTAAGGGGTCTCAGCTTGTGTGTCCAGTGTGACTGGACTGGTGTCTCTGAAGTGTCTTGGCCTCTTTGTAAATGTTGCTGAAAACAAAGCCCTGAAGATGATACCTTTTGGCTTCAGGAGGAGGAGGGAAAGAATTATTCAAGAGTCTTGGTGTCAGTGATTGATTCTGAAAGGGATCTTGAACTTGAAAAGGACACTGGGCAAGGAGAAAAAGGGTCTGATCCTGCAAAATCATTTAAGAATGTGTTTTCTAGAAATCCTGAGGTAGCTCGATGGAGGACGAGAGACTGGTTAGTTTACTTTTTTGCTGTCTCTTGCAACCTGTGTAAGTTTAGTAGATGTAAGGTAAGCTTGGGTTAGAGTATCAAGGTTTAGTGTGGTTGTGAAACTTACTGTTGCTGTTTACAGCTGAAATAGAGGCTTAGGTCAGTTTTGGATTTGTTGTGTGGCCGCAGATTTTGGAACCATATCTTCACTTCTGTTGCTGTTGTCTGTGAATGAGAATTAAGTGTTCCCTCTGTACAGAAAAATTAGCATTGCATAACTTTCAAATTTCAAGAAATATTTCCAGTTGTTCAAGTGGTTTCTACAGCTTTGAGAAACCAAGATTGGTGGCACATATAGAGGAAAATATATCCTGTGCTTTATTGCATTTCACAGGATGGCTCTATACAATTGAAGGGGAACTCCCTGAGATGTAAGAATGTTGAGAATTATTTGACATTGATGATCAATTCCTGGTTTTCAGAGAATTAAAAGAATCTATCACAAATTATGTGCCCATTGCATTTCTAAGAGATTAAAAGGCGTGCTTACTTGGTTGACTGTTTTTTTTCAAGTTCTCACAGTATAGCTTGAAGCAAAGGTTTAAACCTACTTACCTGTTGTTTATTTATTTATTCATTTATTTATTTATAGAGCAATATGTCAGGTTGCACTTTTCTGTAATCTCTGCTTTCTAAAGTTTCATTCTTCATCCCACCATTCCTGTGGTCCATGTATAAAATGTATGCTGTTCCTTCTCATTTCTTTAAGCAGAATAAATAATGTTCTGAGAACCAAATTAAAAGACTGCTTTTTGTTGATTTAACTTCTGCAACTAATTCTTAAGGTCTTTCTTCCATTAGTGTATGATTTAACTGCATTTCTGCTGGTTGTATCACAGTACTATGAAGGGGGCTTGTTATTCCATGAAAGATTAAAAGCTGTCTGTAATTGGAGTTCCTGGCAGTCATTATTTTGAGATCCTGATCCTCACTATACCTATGTGTGTACTTAAGCTGTTTCTTTTAAATGTCATTATTAATTAAAGAGTTTCTGGCATGCTTCAAGGTAGTTTATTTGAAGCCACAGATGAGAGTCAGTTTCTTAGTTGATGTGTAATACAACCTGTGCTGTCACACCCTGAGTGGTCCAGGAGAGACAGCTTGTCTTTTTAGGAAATTTACTTCTCAGATTAAAAATGAACTCCTGGAGCAGCCGGTATCCTCTGATATACTGCAATTATTGCATGTACGACTGAGTTGGTTTATATTCTGTTCTTTTCCCTCACTGACTGTGAAGGGAAGGAGAAGAAAAACTGTTAACCTCCAACATGAATAAAAGATGAGTTCTAAAGAGCCCTTTTCATGTCAGGCTGTGTATTAACTAACGTGACACTTGCAATACCCTCAGCCATTCTGTAGTTACAGAAGAGCCACTAGAAATTTGTACAAAACTCTTCGTAGAATGTGTCTTCTGTTTTTTGACAGGCATGGTGGCTTTACTCAACATTACTACTGTGTCTTCTTAAAGGTATTTGTTGTCAAAATAGGTCACTGACGTTTAAGGTCAGTTTTTCAATTATAACTAGTGAATTTTGTAAGACTGTGTTGATTGTTAAGAATTCTGGCTTTATTAGGAAATATTTTGGACACCTTTGGGAAAAATATATAAATTCTGTAGTTACGGAACGTACATGCTACCATGATTCTGCTTTTTGATAGGTAAATAGCTTTTGCCCGTTCTATGGTAAAACCAAAAATAAGGAATGGGTCACTTTGCATTTAGGGTTATGGACTGTGTTCTTCCCTCCTTCTTCATTAAAGTTAACTTTCCCATAATCTTTTTTAAAATGATTACACTGATGGGCTTTTCTGAACAATGGAAATTACTTTATTTGTGATTTAATTGTCCAATATCTGTCATTTTAAGTAACCACATCAAGATCTCACAAAACCAGATACTGCTGGTCATGATGGACAGGAAACACGCGATCTGAGTGTTTCCAATCTACAGAATTAGCTGCTGTGGAAACTTACTCCATTGCAGGTTTTATGATTCACAGTGTGTAAGATATGAAAGAGGTATATAACTTTTTTTTCCAATTTCAGCCCCTCCTAATATGCTCTTACTGCTTGGGGTCCAGCCTGTTCTAGTCTTGAGATGTCATAGCCACCAAGAAACCTTGCTGAAACATGGAGTTCGCCAAGTTTTGAGAGTGGGGGTGGGACAGGTAAGTGGTGTTTCTTACTTTATATGACGCTCTTTTGCAATTTAAATAATAGATATTAATGTTCACTGGAGGCCACCAGTTCTTTCCCTGTGCATTAACTAGTTCTTAAAAAACAAAAACTTGCAAAACTGCGCCATAGAGTGAGCAAACACTATTTCCTTCCGTTCTCTACCCCCTTTCTCATTGGCGTGTTCTTTTTGCCAGCAAGATCCTGTGGAGTTTTTTTCTTCCAGAATGGAGAACGTTGTTAGGATTACTTTTGAGTACGTGCATTTAGACTTCAGAGGCTTTTATTTTGAGGGAAGTGGCGAATAGAAGTGGAAAATTGGACATAAAATAATTGATATGCCTAGTACATTAGTGGTTGCATGGTATTACTGTACTGGTAAATCAGCTTTTTTAAATACAGAAATGAATTGTTGGTGTTTAGGTACATCCATATATTTTACTGGATTTATATACAACAATAGGCTGTTTTGAAAGTGATTTTACAGATAGTTATTCTTAACAGAACCCTGTGGTTGTGGTAGTGCATCTTGGTAGTTTTGCCCAAATTTTACGATTAGAACATCTCCTGCCAGTCTGCTCTGCAGTAGTTGGCAATTGCTCTGGAGATTTACTTTCAGCAAAATTCATCTTGCAATAAGGTGTAAAAGCATGCCACTTTCTGGGGAAATGACTTAGTGAAGGAAGCTTGAAAGTGATACAAGGTAAGAACTTCTGAGATTAACTACTTCATTGCAGGAAATAATTTTCAATATGTACAGAAGCAAGTAATGGCTTATTGATAGCGAATGAAGGCTTGTGTGGGAAGGCTGTTTGAGATAAAGGAGATTGAAACTTTTTAAACTATGAAATTTTCCAGTGTGGCAGCAGGACAATGTGTGTTTGAAACTAACTCTCTGTTGGTAATATTTTATGAAACTTTTAACTTTCTGGGCTGAAACACTATTTCTGCCTAAAAAGAATGTGGAGTGGTGAATCGGATGGAAGGTACACTCTTTCTCCAGCTTAGGCGTCATTGAGCTTCTCGGTTGTTTTTTCAAGAAAAGGATGATTTTCCTCATTCCGTGTCTGATTTCCATGCAAGTTAATCATATTTGAGAGGCCTGCTTTTGAAGAGGGCTTTTTCAAGTGCCTTTTGAGATGAGGAGGAGGACTGCTTTGAAAATTGAATCACAAATGTAAATAATGTGGTTTTTTGTGATCCTACTTTGTAGGTTTTCTTTGTTTAAAAGTAATAAATGATTGAGTGAGCAGATGACTTGGCTTAATTTGATCTTCATGAATTTTGAAAGGTATTAAATCCTAGGAGCATCTATCTAGATCTCGTAAAAGCATTGATGAATATACTTTGTGTTTGGTATATGCATAGTTTAAGTATTGCACATTTAATAATCTGTCTGTATGGGGAAAACAGCGAGATTCTGCAGTTACCCTGGAAACTTACCGTTTGTGGGTTTGTTTTCTTGGAAAGCAATTGTGACCTTCACAGCTTCTAAAATACATCAAAATGAGATTTCGTACTTGCCTGCATGAAGAGGCCATATACTACAAAGAATTACGTACTTGCGCTGTGTTCACTTCACCGACTTTTTTTTTTTTCAAGTTGCTTAAATGCGTTCTTTTTTTTTCTTGTGTAATTCTGTCATTTGGTGTTGATGCTTCTGAAATATGTGAACTCTGCTCTCAGACTGTGCATGTCTATAGATTCCGGTAGTGTTGTTCAGGAATGCATCTCCAGACATACTTCCTGTGTCAGTAATTCCTTCATGCCCAGCAGGGCCCTGCTCTGCGGTGTGGTGCTGGATATGCAGCTTTCCCAGTCCCCTCTCCCTCTGGCGCTCTGCAGTGGATCAGATCGGAGACCCACATATCACCAGCAGTGCAGGGTCTTCTCCTCGCATTTTGACTTTAAAAAACAAATTGATACTTTGGGTAATACTTGGTACCTTTTTATGCAGAAGCACACTAATCATGGGTCTGGTGTATTTAAATCTTAAAATTGCCATTTTTTCTCGATGATCGTTCCAAGATATTTCTGTTGTACTGGCCTGCACTTTGTGTCAGATATTATGAAGGAGGTGAAAAATTCATTTCACAGGGAGAGTGGAAATTAGGGTTATGCTTTCGATTTAGGAATAAGCAGGCATCTTCTCAATAGTTTTGATAGATTAGATTAGTTTTACATCTTGAACAAAATGGCAAAAAGAGAAATGAAAATAAACTATGGAACCTTTTCTTTAAATGCACTGCTAATCATGGAGAATAACTTGCATGTTATTCAAAAGAACTGGGCTTTATATTTTGGGTTTTTTTTGTGTTTTTTTTTCTTTTGATTTCAGTAAACAAGGATGTCAGTATATCTACTGTGGGTTAGTTATTTTACCTGTAATGTCTAATGAGTTGATACTAGAACAGAAAACTTAGCAAGCTGTATAACAGCTGGGTACCAGATAGCCAAACATTCTTGTTTGTATTCTTTTGTCTCAGCTTAAGTTATGTTTCTTGAGATCAAAGACTTTAATAGTTGTTTTGAATGTGTTTGTTGACATCTGAATGTCAAACTTTACATTTCCAGTGCTTGATTCTCCAGAGGAAATTTCAGTACACTTCAAGTGAGGCCTCTCTTATCACTTTTTGTTTCAATTTTGAAGCAGTTGCAGAAGTAGCACCTGAAAGTGTGTCCAGAAATCATTTTCTCATTATCGTTAGGCTTTTGGGTTGAGTTAAAAGCACAGCATCAAAGAGAAGAAAAGGTGACATATCCTAAATACTGGGTTTACCTTAGAGTGGCAAGATGCCCTGTGGGGTAGTAGCTCACGTCAACCTATTTTGAGTTTATCTGTGTTGTGCGGTTCGATTGTGGCAGCGCTAAAGCTGCCATTACTATGGTGTGCTGTGGGAACTGAGGTACTCATTCTCTCAGCAAGGCTGCAGGGTGAGCCTGGATGAATTGCCTAGATAATTTGCGTTATAAGAAAGTTTATCTGGATGTATCTGAAGTACTTTCATGGGTTTGCTTTATGCTGTTTAAACATAGGCAAGGTGACTTGGGTTTCTAGCACCTTGGTTTTGGGATGGAAGGATATTGCAGGTGGTGTTACTGACTTCAGGAGAAGCAGCACTCTGGCAAGCTGCTTGAAAAATCTGTATCTGATGTACAGGTGCAGTTGCTATCTTGTTACTGGGTAGTATTGGGGAAACGGTGGGGAAAGGTTTATGTCTGTTTTAATAATCTTCTAGTTAGGACTGTAAAGGTTACGAGGAGCAAAGTGTTGCTGCTTCTTTCAGTATAAGTACTTGTTTGTGATATGATGACTGCTGTTTGCATTTTTGCTGAGGCACAGCAGTATGAAAAATAGTAGAATGGTTTTTGATTGCAGCCAGCCAGAATGCCCAATAAATGCTGTACGTAGCAGGAACTGTTATTTTGATTTGGTTTCTAGAATCCACCCTTTTCAAAACATTGCAGGGGGAGAATCTCACCTTATTCCAGCTCTCCCTTTGCCATGTCCTTGCTTTACCTCAGCTGCAAAGATCTCATAACATTCCAAAGACAAATGTGTGTAGGGCTGAGTGGGAGATAATTTTTATAAAAATATGTAAACATTTGAAGTAGGGGTATTGTGATGTGGTTTAGGGAGATGGCCATGTGGCAAAGGGAAGGAAATTAAAGAAGTCGTAGACAAAATTGTGAGAATGCCAGTAGAAAATAGATAAAGGACAGCCAAAAGGCAATACAAGATATGTCAAATGAAGTGTTGCAGGGTGGGATGATGTTCAGCACCATAAAAACTCAGAAGCAAGATTTGTATTAATTTGTCTGAAAATTGAATTAGAAAGTTGATGCTGGTATGATTAACTACAGTACACAAGCATATGTTCTTTTAATTGCAGGAGACATAGTTTAGAAGAACTTTATATTATACTTGGATGCCTTTTGATATTGTCAAATAAACAAATGGTATTGTTTTGCCTTTGTAGGAAGACGAAAAATTTCTGACAGACTTGTTTGCACAACTAACAGATGAAGCTACAGATGAGGAGAAGAGACAGGAATTGGTAAGAAATCTGTAAAATATACATGAAAGGGATAGTTACTACAAAGTAATACATGCGTTATTTTATTTACTAACTAGTGTATTATTCATGGTTTTCAGGTAAATTTTCTGAAAGAGTTTTGTGCATTCTCTCAAACCCTGCAACCTCAAAACAGAGATGCATTTTTCAAAACCTTGTCAAATATGGGCATACTGCCGGCACTAGAAGTTATATTGGTAAGTCAGTTCATTTTTATTTGTGGTAAGAATTTCTGGGTTTCTCCAGAGTTGTTGTTTTTTTTTTAATGTTAGTATGTCAGACTTCAGTCATGTGGTTTTCTAAAGTGTTCGCTTCATTTCTCTTGCCTTAGCTTGAGATTGAGGACATTGAAAATATTTCTTTAAAACTTCAAAAGCAGTTACAGTATGACATTGCGAAGTGCATTCTTACATTTCTGTTTTCTCATTTGCTTTCCTATTGTTACATGCTTTTTATACAATTTGGTAAGCAAACAGGAATATAGACCAAAAGACAGGGAAACCATAGAATTTATTTTGCACAACAGTTGTCGAATGTACAAAGAGGCTAGAGTCAATTCAGTTTTAGTCGTAATTAGATCTGGCTTGTAAGAAAGAATCAAAAGCAGAGTGCTTCTGGGTTTTGTCCAATTTAAGCCTTTTCTTTTAAGGAAACAAATTATTTTATTTGACTTTCCAGGGTATGGATGATGCACAAGTACGAAGTGCAGCCACTGATATATTCTCATATTTGGTTGAATATAACCCATCCATGGTACGAGAGTTTGTCATGCAAGAAGCGCAGCAGAATGATGATGTAAGTAGAGTCTTGAGATGCATGTATTTTTTTTAAATTACTCTTTTGTATTTACAACTCTACTAATAACATGAGCTCCTGTTCTGAAGAAGTAATGGAATATAGAGATGATGGTTACGGGATAATGAACTATCATGTTTTTAAAAGTTCTGTTAGCCAGGTGAGATGAGTGTATGACTGTTTATATATTCTTGTTTCATTGCATGTCAAGTAAAACGGGTTACTATAAACCACCATTTTTGGTAACATAAGCTCTCATGCAAGCAAAACAAAATGTTTTTGAATGATGGCCTCCTTAAAATGCGAAGTATGAACTTCAATCTTGATCTTAGCATATGCATGTATTTTTAATTTACTTGTAAGAAAACTGTGTTCAGTTTACTGTCACACATGTTGAAAGTGGAATTATGGTCCTAAGTGTTTAAGAGGAATTTTGACAGAGGTTTATGTTTTCCCAGAGATCCTCTGTAGCTGATTAATACAGAATGAATGTCAGCATGCAACTAATAGTAAGAAAGTTGTTTCGAAGTGGTGCTGCCTTTTCTGTGCAGAAGACGGCTAATGTTTTATCTCCTATGTCTTCTAAAAATATAGAATCATAGAGTCACAGAATCTTCTGTTTGGAAAAGACGTCTGAGAGCATCGAGTCCAACTGCACCCATCATCCGCTAAACCATATCCCTTAACTCATCTATCTTTTTTTTTTTAAACACCTCCAGGGATGGTGACTCAACCATCTCCCTGGGCAGCCGTTCCAGTACCTGACCACCCTTTCGGTAAAGAAATTCTTCTTAATATCAAGCCTGAACCTCCCCTGGTGCAACTTATGGCCATTTCCCCTTGTCCTATCACCTGTCACTTGAGAGAAGAGATCAACACTCGCTCTCCCACAGCCCCCTTTTAGGCAGCCATAGACAGCAATGAGGTCTCCCCTCAGTCTCATCTTCTCCAGACTAAACAACCCCAGTTCCCTCAGCTATTCCTCATAGGACTTGTTTTCCAGCCCCTTCACCAGCCTTGTCGCCCTTTTCTGGACACCCTCCAAAACCTCAATGTCCTTCTTGTGCTGAGGGGCCCAGAATTGCACACAGTACTTGAGGTGTGTACTCACAGTACTCGCCAGGGCTGAGTACAGGGGTACAATAACCTCCCTTGCCCTGCTGGCCTCATTGTTTTTGATACAGGCCAAGATGCCATTGGCCTTCTTGGCCACTTGAGCACACCGCTGGTTCATATTCAGCTGGCTGTCAACCAACACCTCCAGGTCCTTCTCCTCCAGGCAGCTTTCCAGCCATTCTTCCCCAAGCCTGTAATGCTGCATGGGGTTGTTGTGCCCCAGGTGCAGGACTCAGCATTTGATCTTGTTAAACCTCATCCCGTTGGTCTCAGCCCATCGATCCAGCCACTCCAGATACCTCTGCAGAGCCGCCCTTCCTTCAAGCAGATCAACACTGCCACTCAGCTTGGTGTCATCTGCAAACTTGCTAAGGGTGCACTTGATCCCTTCATCCAGGTCATTAATAAAGATATTGAACAGAACTGGACCCAGCACTGAACCCTGGGGAACACCACTCGTGATTTTAGCCCTTCTAATTTTTTGCCAACGTGATCTCACCTGCTCTTCGTCATCCTCCTGGGAAGCTTGTCCCCTCTTCCAAAGCTCATATATTTTCCTCTTTTTCCTTAGACCAACACAGAGCTCTCTGTTAAGCTAAGCTGGCCTTTTTTCCCTGCCGCCTCATTTTACGGCACACAGGGATGCCCTGCTCTTGCGCCACCAGAACTTCCTTCTTGAGGAGCATCCAGCCCTCATGAACACCTTTGTCATTTAGAACCATCTCCGACTGGACTATATCAAGCAGCTTTCTAAACAGTTTGAAAGTCTGCCCTCCGGAAGTCCAAGGTGGCGGTTCTGCTGACCCCTCTCTTTACTTCTCCAAGAACAGAGAATTCTACCATCTCATGATCACTGAGCCCCAGGCATCCTCCAACAGTCACCTCCCCCACAAGGCCCTCCCTGTTCACAAACAGCACCTTCTCTACTCGGTTCACTCACCAGTTGTGTCAGGAAATTATCTTCTATACACTCAATGAACCTCCTAGACTGTTCCTTTCTGCTGTGTTATACTTCCAGCAGACATCTGGAAGGTTGAAGTCTCCCACCAGAACAAGGGCCAGCGATCGCGAGACTTCTCCCAGTTGCTTGTAGAAGAGCTCATTTTCCTCGTCCTGGCTGGGCAGCCGATAACGGACTCCCACCACTATGTCTGACTTACTGTGGGTTCCACTGATTTTAACCCACAAGCACTCAACCCTATCGTTAGCGTACTTTAGTTGTACACAATCAAAACTTTCTCTAACATAGAGGGCAACCTGTGGCAGCACTCCAGCTGTGCGAATCATCCCACCACTTTTCTGTGATGGTGATTATATCATAGTTTTCCAGCCTCACCACATGCCAGAGAACAAGAAGCTGCTGGTGCTGCTACTTCTGTACTGGAAGGAAGGGGCAGCTGGAACAGAGAATATCACTGGTGGTTCCAGCCACCTGAATCTGATGACTGTCTTTTCTTATGGGGACAGTGGTAACTAAGAAAATTTAGTGTAGGGCTTCTTAAGTGTTAATATTATTTTCTAATTTTATGTGTTATTCTTGTTTTCTGCAAATACATGTTGGGGTTATTTTTAAATGGAAGTAATCTCATCAGATTCGATAGCATTATAAAATTTACTGTTGTATGTGGAGATAAGACTCGTGGTATGTATTCTACAGGGGGATACAAATTAAAACGTCTGCACTCTGAAAATACTTCCACAAATCAGTTGAATTTTGAGACTGTTAAGTATCTATCTCTGTACTTTTTATCTTTTGGCACTTCAGTTCAGACTAAATTCAAATTAGATTGTTAGTTTGAGACCCGTTTTAATTGCTTTTAAAAATCCTTCTTCACTGATTGCCTTCCTACTGTTGAACTATTAACCAGAATGTGTCACTGACAAGTAGATTTAATTTGTTTCTGTTAAGTATAGGTTTTTTGTTTGGTAGCTGTTTATATTTTTAAAAATTCTGATAGAGCGCAATTTTTAACAAGGTGGTAACCCTTTTAGAAGATGAATTCAGAAGTGAAGCAAGGCAGTGTCATAAGAATTTATTTTGTATCCTTTTTTTCCTTCCTTCCCCCCCATTAGGATATATTACTCATAAACCTCATTATAGAACACATGATTTGTGACACAGATCCGGAACTTGGAGGGGCAGTGCTACTCATGGGTTTGCTTCGTACTTTAGTTGATCCAGAAAATATGCTTGCCACTGCCAATGTAAGTAAATACCTTCAAGTTAAATTACAGTTGGCTTTTGTAGAGTATTTGATGGTATGTTATATACATAATTTTTTTTTTATTCTTCAGAAAACAGAAAAAACAGAGTTCTTGGGTTTCTTCTACAAACATTGTATGCATGTTCTGACAGCCCCTTTATTGGCCAATACTACAGAGGACAAGCCTAGCAAAGGTAACGGTGCTCTGGGTGTTGGGCTCATCAAGGCTGTTGAATGTCAGTGTTTAAAACAGAGTAACCGTCAAAGGACATTTTTTGTCTTAAAGAGAATCTGAGACTCTATGTAGTTTGAAGTAAAATTTTGATTCATTATTTAGTAATTTGACTTTGCAAATATAAAATTCAGCAGAGAGATCTGATTTAAGGAGTGAAAAGCACTTGCTGCCGCTTTTGCTTCAGCAAAAATTAAAATATTTGTGTAATTTTTAGTAACTCCTGAGGCTGTTCAGTGGCCTAGACTTGTAAACATGCTGAAATGGTCTTTTTAAGATCGGGGTTTACTAGTGAGGGTGCAAAACTGCCCCTGAGAGAAGCTGTGTATCACAGTACTGTGCTGAGTTTGAGACTAAGAAAGCAGAGATCAGTTATGAAGTAACTCTTCTTGCTGTCTACTAGCAGCAGTACTGTTTGTTTATTAATATTATAATGCACCCAAAATGGATGTAAAAGGAGGCACATTAATAATACATAAACTTTCTGTAAACTTTTGAATTTATTGTGTAGATTTCTAAGGGATTAGTTAATCTGTTTTCTCTCAGCTGGCTTCCAGATAGATTGGATTTTTACTATTAAAAGTACTTATGTTATTTAGTGGTCAACAATCTGGCAGTATTTTTAAAAAGGTAGCATTACCTTTTAAAAATATTAAATCTAATGTGTATTTGATTTATGATTTGTCTACTTAAAACCAGGATTTGAGTTTCTCTTTTGTATATGCTGCTATGATTATGTCTTACAAGTCTTAAAAGAACCCGAGATATTTCTTGCATTGTACTTTTGTTAAAAGGCATAATAGATCATCTTGTTGGTACAAACTTAGTCAAAGTACTGTATCTAGGGCAGTATTTTATTATATAGAAATGTGGATATGGTATTGAGACTTGATTAAATAAGCTTGACCGCTTATGTTAGTGATAAATTATGTGCTCAACATTCAAACACCAATTTCAGACAGATGAAATGTAATTGTTTCTGTAGTTTTAAAAGTGTTTCCCGATGTGTCTGTATAAATACAAAATACTTGGTCCATAACAGGCTCGTTCAACTGCAATTTTAAAGACTAAACATACCCTCCAGCATGTTCTTTAAACGGAGTGGGAATATACAAGAACTTGGAAATGTTTACCAGACTGCGGTTGGATATTTGAAGTTAGCTTTTGAGGGCGTATCCTAGATATGTGTAATTAGTTTGGGTTTGATTTTATTACAGATGATTTTCAGACAGCTCAGCTCTTGGCGTTAATACTGGAATTGCTGACTTTCTGTGTAGAACATCATACTTATCACATAAAGAACTACATCATTAACAAAGATATCCTCCGAAGGGTACTCGTTCTCATGGCCTCAAAGCACGCTTTCTTGGCATTGTGTAAGTTTGAAAGCTAAAGAAGAAACTGGTATTTTGTGAATGTGAAATGTTATATGTCTTCATTCCACTGGAACAAAAACTGTTCACAGGCCATGTCAGTTTGTGACAAGGCAGAAAATCTGCTATTATACTCTGTTTCTCATACCGTTTTATAGATATGTCAACTAGTGTTAGTAAATTATTTTGCATTTATAGATGTCTCTTTTTGTAAAAAGCTGAAGGATTTTTCTTAATCTCAGTGCAGAGATGAATTGAAAAGATAGTATCTCAATATTCAACATACTAAGAGAATTATTGTATGTTTTCATAATTTCTTTTTAGTAGAAATTATCTGAGGTGTTTGATTAGAGATATGGTCATCTAACTGCATTAAACAGCACAGAAGTTCAGTGTGCTGCTCTTCAAACACTGGTAGTTTCTTGACCATTATCTGCACAGTAATACCAAAGCAAGAGATATTTTCCACAGTTCTGTTCTGCCCATAGGGTAAAACAAAGGCAAAAGTTGATTGAGCAGTACCATACAATAAGAATTAGCTTTTACATTTGTAACTGAATCACCTGAGTTTGGTTTTAGAGCCCTTGAATGTTCTTTTTCTTGTTCTCCTAGTCACTAACCAAAATGTGCTGCAAGGTGATACTCTTTCTGTTTATGTGTGGACATTCACGTTTGTGTACACCTCAGTTTCAGAAAGCTTTAGGCTGGATGTAAATTAAGCTTTGCTTTACTATGTGTGTGAAGAAAATGTTATTTACCAATTTTAAAATTAGGTAGTTTGCATCCTAGTCAAATAGAACTTAATTACATGTAGTCAGACTTGCATTTCAATAAGAGGAATGATGAGCAAATTTCCCAGTTCTTCTGCTGAGGAAATATTTTAGTTTTATCATAAGTAATCTAAAAAACCAAAAATACACCTTTATGTTAGTAGTAATGTAGTTAAGTATTTATAGTTTAGTGTATTACTTCTTGAGTGAACAGAGGTGGTTTCACTTGTACAATTATGATGGAGGATTTCTTTATGATAATAGATAAGTAATCTTTAGCAGTGTAGTCAAGACTGTTAAGAAGCAGAGAAGAGCTGAATGTATTACCTGGTTCTAATAATGTAATGCTGTATTAGAACGGAGGTTGCAGATTGCCCTAACTAATGCTGAGTAATTTCTGGATTTTTTTCTTTCAAATTTAAAAATTCCTTTGACAATATTTGTTTCAGGTGCCCTTCGTTTCAAGAGAAAGATAATTGGGCTGAAGGATGAATTTTATAACCGTTACATAATGAAAAGTTTTTTGTTTGAACCTGTGGTCAAAGCATTTTTAAATAATGGTTCCCGTTATAATCTGATGAACTCTGCCATAATAGAGATGTTTGAATTTATCAGAGTGGTGAGTATTGTTATATACTGAAGATAATTACTGTATTACTTAATCTTGTAGTTCAAGAAGACTTCTGTTTTTGCTTATACCCTAAATTATGCAATCCTATGGTATTGTATTTAAATTAACTTTATTTTATATCACTTACATATTTGTGCATGTTCTTTCTTATGTTCTAACAGTAACGTGCCTTAAAAATTAAATGCACTCAGTAGTGTATTTGGAGTACCCAGATTTGCAAAGACACCACTAGTCAAGTCTCAGTGTGCAGCTTGGATGGGCTTGTTATGACAGGAATGTTCTTTGAAACTACTCTGCAAAACCATCACATTTAGCTGTGCTCTGTAATATCAATTCAGCAGAACATGGAAACGTATGGAGGAGATGTCAAATCTTTTTTGATTATGTTAGTGGAGTGCTACGAAGTTCCTTCCGTGGGCAGTCTCATAAAATATTCACACCAATTTGACTGTGCAGAGTACTGTTTCCTCAGTGTTACTGTATCCAGAGTCTGACAAGATGCTGTACAGACTATAAACGTGGTAAATGTGGCCAGGCTAGGGTGCAGGCAGTTGTGGAGGAGTGCATGAGTGAGGGGAAAAAGGGAGATTTTGTCACCTTTTGACATCTTCTGTGCTGATGATCTCTTTCCTCTTTGAGTTGGGACTGAAGGTAATTCAAGACTGAGATGACCTGATCATCATGGAAGAGTTGGTTTAAAATGATTTTGAAGCCGTGAAAAAAAGTTAATCCCTGTAGGTGGTCCTGACTTCTGTGCTGTGGTCTTTCACTACTCTGTGAGATTGGGTGCTGATTCTACAGTTCATGTTAGGGAGAAGTAATTCATCTTTTATTTTCTTATCCTCTTTCTCACACTGGTACTCAGGTTGCATTTCCAGAATATTTCTTGGTGTCTATAGATAATTTTTGTCATGCTTTTTTTTATCCAGGTTTGGTTTTAAACAGAACAAATTTTTAAAAAGTGTGCTTTTGTTTTTACTGATGTATTACCAGTCAGAGAAGATTACTTTTGAGCATGAAACCGAAAAGGGAAATGATCACAGTGTTATGTTGCTTTGCTTGTCCTTTGTGGATGGTAATTCAAGTGTCTGTTCTGTGGTGTTTCCAGAACCTGTGTGGTGTGAAAAAAAGACAAAAAATGCACAGAAGCAATTTTCCTGCTGCAGTATGCACACCTGTCTTAGTTTCATCTGCTTAGAGTAGCTTTGGGCAGCCACAGTACTAAACTGAAATAGTAGAACTGTTAGCAGGTTTTTGTAAAGGACTTTGACCCGTGCCATCTGGCCAAAAAGGAAGAACTTGGTCTTAGTTTCTGATGAAAAACGTCTTTCTTGTTCTCATCCTAAACAAATGCATTGAATAATTATATTTATGTAAGTCAGTCATTTGCAACAAGGAAAGAAACTATGAATGGTAAGACTGTATATCATGAACATTTTTTAATTGGCTGAAGACTACAGGTATCAGTTACTCTGTCAATTTAAAAAGAAGTTACAGAGAGAAAGACCTTTTAGAATTGATTTTAATATAGTTTTCTATCAAGGTTTTGGGTTCTGCTCGTGTTTTGAAGATGTTGCTAGAACATTGCTGTTATACCTATCAGATAATTGAAGCTCTAGATTTTTTAAGTACACTTGGGTATGTAATAGTCATTGCATAAGCTAATTAATAGAATACTTCCTATGGAATGTTTAAAAATAATATCTCATTTCAGTTTTTATATTTTATTAAATAAGTTCATTTGAATGAAAATAAGTCATTTTGTTCGTTCCTGTAGGAAGATATAAAATCATTAACGGCTCATGTAATTGAAAATTACTGGAAGGCACTGGAAGATGTAGATTATGTGCAGACATTCAAAGGACTGAAACTGCGATTTGAGCAACAAAGGGAAAGACAAGATAATCCAAAACTTGACAGGTAAAATGCACTAAATGCTCTTATTAGGATATTAGTGCTTTAATTCTGTTTTGCGAATATTGGTTGATTGTTCTATGATAGTTAGAAATGTAAGTATTTTAAGAGTCCTGCCTGCATCTTGGGCATTGTTGAATGTGCTTGGGTAAAAGTGTGGTTTCCAGATGTGTTGCTTCAAACTCTTGATTGGTGTTGAGCTAACATTAGTTGCTGGACTCCCTCTAAACATGCCAAGTTGTCATATCCTAAACTTGTGTGCACACTGTAATGAGGCTGGAAGCCTATGGAGTATCTGAACTTCATTTACTTAATTAACCGATTCCCACTGTTTAATTTGAAAGATTGTTCAGTTCTTAGATCTCATTCTCTGGATTTTTCCTTCAAAAATTCGCATGCCAGATTTCTGTTTATTTTGGTGAGTAGTGGGAGTACTTGTACAATTAAAATGAGAGGATAATTGTAGATTTGCCTTAAAATGTTGAAGCACATTCAAGAGTATGTGCAGCATCTGCAGATTGAGTACTGATGTTTTACAGGTGAGACCTTATTACTTTGGCTTGTGCCAGCTAAGCTTAGCACTTTAAGAGCTTTGAGATTCAAGCCTTCCGTTAATGCGTACTTTGGAAAGGACACCCAGCCACTTCCTTCAGTAATGGCTGTCCAGTATAGGAAGAGAACATTAGTCTTTTCTTGGTTTAAGTTGAGCTAAGTGACTGTATATAGTTCTGCTGCATGAGTCTGTCCAACAGAAAATCATAGTTTCAAGAGGTTTGTACCTCGTCCAGCCCAGTTTTGAGTTTCTTCTTACCTCTTATATATGCCCAAACTCTGTCAGTTTTAATTTCACTTAATTTTGTAAGTGAAAACCCAGAAATATCAGAATGCAACAATAACAAAAATATGTTCACATTTTAGCAAACAATAGTTCAGTAAGGAAGGAGGCCTAAAATATTGTTCACGTGGGCCACAAAAGTATTCAGAAGAAAGCCACTTCAGTAATAGTTCTGCACCGTTAGCAGTATATGAATTTAAATGCAGTGTAAAATGGTGCAGTATGTCTAGATCGAGATAATAGCATTGGCAGGCAAATTATTCAGAATTACATTTATTTTTAAAAATAGCATTCATATTTAATACCTTGTAGTTTCCTATTTTTTTCCTTATGGCTTTTTTGCCTGTAGTCAGTAATGCAAGACCTGTTCTCTAAACTGAATAAGTTCAGATTGTATTGTTAACATTTTGATTCCAGTAACAGAGGCTTTATGGAAAATATTAAATTTCAGACTTAAATTGTTGCAATAAATTTTGAAGAAGTGCTACAGAAAATTTGTCAAGTGCATCACACTTTTATTGGAAATTGACTGTTAGAATCAACATCTAGCAATGAAAAGAGTGCTTTCAGCCTCTCTTCCACTTCTCACGCTGTCCCTCCCCTCCAAAGCCGTAGTACTGCTTCTGTAAGGAAAGAGGAAAGGAAGGCAGAGCTGAAATAACCCTAAACTAATAACAGATCAGATGGGGAGGGAGAAGTAACACTTTGTATCCAAGGCCCTGAAGAATGGCAAATACTGATACTGACCGAAAATTGTGACAGCTTGATGTTGCAGAAAGGGATAGCTGTCTTTGTAATGTATCTGTTTTAAACTGGAATCATATTTAAGTTAGATTTTCCGGTTGGTTTGGGTTTTTTTTCTTTAACACATTGGACGGCAAATACTGATGAGTTATAACTATTTTCAGAAAAAAAAGTATTTATGAACTCTGTTTTACAATTTTTTTTTTACCAGTGAAAAGTGTTGAACAAAGCCTGAATGCAACATTTTAGTGACATTTATTAAAATTACTTTTAATAGTGCTGTTTGTAAGCTACAGAATTTTGGACAGATGTAGTCTGAATGTGCTATTAGCAGAGTAGTATTTTATTTGATGCTTTAAAGACAAGTTTTTAGTGATACTTGCATTGAAAATGCAAGATTGAAAAGATTCACATTACAGGATGATTTGCTGGTATTTATGTTGCTCTACAGTGTTTTTAGATCTGTAAGCTGTCAGTGTAAATGTCAAATAGAATTTTATTATTAATTTGAGTTGGTTTGAAATTAAGAGTTCTAACTAAAACTTCCTGTTCCGCAGCATGCGTTCCATTTTGAGAAACCATAGATACAGAAGGGATGCAAGAACCCTGGAGGATGAGGAGGAAATGTGGTTTAATACTGATGAAGATGATATGGAAGATGGAGAGGCAGTGGTGCCCCCTTCTGACAAAACTAAAAATGATGAAGATATTATGGACCCTATCAGTAAATTCATGGAAAGGAAAAAATGTAAGTGATGAGAAGCATGCCATGTGGCTTATGCAGAAGCCATAACTTGTGTTCTTTAGTCTCACTGCAATGAAGGATTTGCATGTACTTATTCTGAAGTTCTTAGATTTTGAAACTGTGGCACCAAGCTGGTGGACCATCCCTTCAAAAAACATTTTGTTGTCTGTCAAAGCAGAATAATACAAAATATTGCTGTTGATTTCTTAAAGCATTTACATGACAGTTGATAATCAAATTTCCCTATATTTTATTCGGCTTTGCAATTCAAAATGTTGATATAAATGTTCAGTTGATTTCATTGGTAGAATACAAGTGTTTATTCCTGGCCAATGAGTCAGCTGCTAGGTGATGTGTTAGTACGAAGAAAGTCTATGATGACTCACTTTACAAAGCTGTACATAAAGTTTTACAACTTTTCCCTCACGGTAAAATGATTTGTAATGAAATATTATTCAGGGAAGTATTTCATTACTTCTGGATTTTTTGTGTGTTTTTTTTTCTCTCCAGTAAAAGAGAGTGAAGAAAAGGAAGTTCTTCTGAAAACTAACCTTTCAGGTCGTCAGAGCCCAAGTTTCAAGCTTTCCTTTTCCAGTGCTACGAAATCTAACCTTACCAGCCAGTCATCTGCAAGTAATCTGCCCGGATCCCCAGGGTCTCCTGGATCCCCAGGGTCTCCTGGGTCTCCAGGGTCAGTTTCTAAAAGCACATCTCAGATGGCAGCTATTACGACTAAGGTAATACTGAATGGACATAAGTTGACGTCATTGTTACAGACTAGGAATTTGCTTTACCATCTCTCTCAAGTTTGCAGGAATTCTGATATGTTAAGCAGGAATGGACTGTCACGTTTGTGTGTACTTTTTGCCTGGCCTTCAGTATTTTTAAGATCTGCCATGTGTATATAAAAAGAAGAAATAAAAGCTTTTTTTAATGCCCAAATTCTTAGTGTGAAGCATTCACCTGGCTGCTGTTTGCAGCGATCTTTATTGTGAGATACAGACACCGCTTTCCTTTTGTTAAATTGCACAGGAACATTCAGCATACAGAAATACAGAAATATTTTGGAAACGCTGCCAATCTTGCCAGGCTCCACGATGTCCCACCACCTCTACTGAGAATTTCTACTGTTATCATTTTTAATGTTGGCACATGTGAAAGAGATAAATTGTATTATAGGAAGGTGGTTTCTATAAGCCAAAACATAAACAGTTTTTAATATCCTAGAATTACTTTTTTGCGTTTTGAAATAACATAGAGTTTGGAGTTAGAATATATTGAAGGTGAATAAGAAAGCTGATGTAAAAGAGTCAGTATAACTTGCAGTGAATATCCAAATGCAGAATTTTTAATACATTTTAGGACTCTGGATTTTATCAGATTTTTGCCTAAAGCCAAAAAAACTAAAGACTTATAAACTAAGTCAGGGTAATAGAATGTCTGATGTTTTCTCAGTGCTGGGGGAGAGAGATGGTACCGTGTATTTCAGATAATGAGAAATTACTTTCATAACAAATGTTTCCATTTCTGTAAGGTCAGGTACTTATCTCACTTCTTGGGTAACTTTGGAATAACTCTGCTTCAGCCTTATTTTTCAATGCCATCACGCTGCTTGTTCACCTAACTTCTAGGAAAGACAAATGGAGTTTTAGTTTTTTTCTTTCTTATATCCAAACATAGCTTAAGAGTTTGTATTTGGATTATCTTCTGTTGAAAACACCTGAATGAGAAGAGTTTGATGGAAGAACTAAGTGACACTTCCCCTAAATCCTTCTGTGGTGGAAGGGGAGGCAGATTCATTTTATTTATGGAAAAAATACAGTAGTTAGTCAAATGCATTTTAAAAGGGGCAGAATTGGCTTGGAATTTAGTTCAGTCTGTTCTGTTTTTCTGCTGGAGGCTTGTTCTCTCCCAGACACTGTAAATCCTTGAATCTGAAACGGAGTCTTCACACATGGAGCACATTGCATGCAGTGTTGGCTCCAAAATTTGAAGTTGCGGTGGCAAAAGAAAAATGCTCCTGTTACACAAATTATGCAGGGCACTGAAAAACCATTTGTGGACCTGGACATCGGCAACTTCTTGCAGATTATCTTGCACTGTTTATAAATTTGCCACGGTCGCAAACTAGAAACAGCGTCGAGACTGGGTTTTTCAGTAATTGTCTGATCCTGTTATTTTATGCGTTATATACTCAGTGTTAGGTTGTATGTAACTGTACAGAATGTGTGTAGTTCTTTATAGAGGTGTATTTTGGCATTCAACTGGCTGAAATTTTCTGGTTTTGATGTCTATCATTAGACAGCAGAATAAGTAATACAATCTCTGGGTAACGTACCAGTAACCACCATTGTAGTCAGGTGCTGGTTAAACTTCAGAAATGGCAATGTACTGTAGTTAGAGGAAGTTATGAAAGTTCATTCTACTTATTCATGGGTTCAGAGCTGCCTAATCTTTAAATTTGTGGTTATTTGCAATACAAAGGAGTTTTAATATTACTAGATGCTCTTTAATTTTAAGTTGCCAAGTAGTTTAAATTTTGTAACCTGTGTACCTCATTCGGTTATGTTATTCAAAAAGTTACTTAAGTTACTGTGCATCTAAACTGGCTTTTGTGAAGACAGACTGTGTTCTAAAAGTATCATAATGCAAAAACTCAAATTGAAGCATATTCTGTATTTGTTTCTGAAGCTCTTCCAGATTGCTTGTTGCTGCAGTCAGCTAAAAAATAAAAAAATGTACAGATTTACGTCTTTACAGATAGACCTGCAGATTTTTTGATTTTCTTAAATTTCACCTGGAAGTACTTCTATCCAGTTGGACAGGTGAAACACCATTCTGGGTTTATTAATTTAAATGTGTCAGACAATGTTATTCATACTGAAGGATTTCTTTTTATTCCACTTCATTTTATTCAAAACTTCATGAATCAGTATGCTTCTGGCAGTGTTCTGTGCAAACATCATTTTCCAATGCAAACAAAGTATCAGTTTTCTTAATTGTAGTAACTGTGTCTGTCTTTGTAGGGAGGCCTCGTTGGGCTTGTAGATTATCCCGATGATGATGAAGAGGATGATGAAGATGAAGATAAGGAGGAAACTTTACCTTTGTCAAAGAAAGCAAAGCTTGAGTCATAATGGCAACTGCTGAAGAACATTATCAGTTGGCAGAAGGATATTTTTTCCAAAAACAAAACAAACCCACAGCAAAGCAGCAATCTTTTGTGAATTACTGTGTGTGACACAGATCAACCTATACAAACGGATTTCTGCCAATCAAGTGCCAATTCAAAGGAGCAGAAGAAGGAGAAATATTTCGTTTAGGGGAAGGACGCCTTTGAGTTCTCCAGCTTGGACCACACATTGCCCTTTTCTCAGGGAAGGAAATGGAAAATAAATAAACAAACAAAAAGCCAACAGGGCAGGAGTTTTGTTAGTGGAACTCTGGATTGGCTGGTCAGTTGCTACAATCAAAATATGCTTTCTTGGACCATATATGAGACTTCTGAAGAAAAGGCAGTTTTTGCCATAGTTCTTCACTAGTTAAGAATGCTAGCAGTTTCTTTGTATAAAAGAGACTTGCCTTTGAAATCGTACATTCTGAACATTTTAGTCAAGCTACAACAGGTTTTAAAAACCTCTGTGGGGGAGGGCTGAATATAAAGTTTCCCCTTTTTTTTTTTTAATCTGTTCCCTTTGCCCTTTAAACTGCAGATTTTTTTTTTTGGAGGTGGGGGATTTGTTTGTCCCTTCTTGATTAAAGATTGAGTGGAATTCTAGATGTGGTCACTTTTGTGTCATAATTTTTTTTGCCCCCCTGAGTGTATGCTTAGTTGTTGAGTATATATTTGGGACCATTAAAATTTTTTGATGTAATATAATCTCACTGTTGTGCTGGTACCTGTTTCACCCTGTGTAATTTTGTTCTGCTTCACAGTTCTTAATATGTTCAGGATTTTATGAAGATGGTATAGTTTTTATTGGAAAAAAGAATAATCTTACCACAATGTGCATAAAAGCAATACTATTTTGTGACTAAATATTTTATATTAAATTTTACATCAGCAACTGTCTTGAGAAAAAATTCAGGGAAATAGGATGGAATCAAAAAATTGAAACCTATAAATACAAAATTAGTATTCCAAAGAGACTTTGAAATTTCATAACTGAGAACAGTGATGGTAGACTAACTCATCAGAATGCAAGATGGATGATTTAGGAATACCAATATATTGACTCATTTGACTTACAAAAATAAAAAAGAAATAATTAAAGCTGAAGGAAAATGGCATTAGTGGTATTTTTTTAAAGCCTCTTGATTCCCTTTGGAATACGAGTTTTAGCGAACAAAGATGGTTATAGAATGAACTCTTTACAAGGATACCATCTTTTGAAATTTATTCTAATACTCAATTGAAAAACAGCAATTAAACTGTGGGTCTAACTCAATGACTACATTCTGTCCCCTTTTCCCAAAGATCTATGTGTTAGTTATTAATTTGAAACTAAATGTTATATCCTGCTTCCTCACTACTTTTACAGAATGTGGCTTGGATTGCCTGGCATTGCTGCCTGTGAAGGGGAGCTCTGAAGGGGAGGTCAGGCCCTTTGCAAACAAGAGACCCTTTTTTTTTTTTTTGAGAGCTGATTTCCTTTTGTACATTCAAAGCACCGATGTCACAAGAATCATCATGTTATACATTAATGTATCACATAGAAATAGAAATCAGAGAAATGATAATCCGAGGCCGGATCATACGTGATCAAACCCTTTGTTTCTGAAAGCTGCGGGCTGCGTGCCAGTTTCTGTGCTGACTACAAATGTCAAAGCTTCTGTGCTTGGCCTTGTTAATAGTAGTAACAACAGATTTTTACATTAAGAGAATGAATCGGAAAAAAATAATTAGCCACCTTTTTCTCAAAAAGTTCATTTGAAATTGCTTTCCAAGGTTGAGATTTCACTATGAATTTGACATGTCTGTGACAGGGCAATTCTCAGCAATAAATTTTGCATAGAGGGCAAGAGTTGCGCACTTGGTGATCAGATACAGTTTGCTGCTGCAAGTCCTGTGCTGTCTCAGCAACCTGTCTGAAACCTGATCTTTGCAGATTTGGTGTCAGAGCAGACATTGTGACAAGGAAGTCTATAATTTTGCAGGTTTTCTTAACCTGCCTGAATTTAAATCCATCCCAATCTGTCAGACTTCCCTCGAGCATAAAGCTTTCAAAATTAATCCGTATAGTTGTCTTCATGTCCTCCAGGCTATATCTCAGGAAGTTGTTCTTCTGCAGTAGTTGAAGGAACATTTTTTTGGTGGTGTTCCTTCAGCTGTTGAGAGCTTCATCTTGTGATGTTTGATGCTGCAGTCTTATAAACTTTCAGATACTTTCATAATACTTGTAGGAATCTTGGGATTTTTGACTTTTAAGTACTTGAAGCTGTCTAACTTGTAGTTATATGGTTAGTTGTCTTCCCAGAGATCTTATACTTGTGGCTTGACGGTACATGTTGACACTTAAATGATCTACGTGTGAAAGCTGGAAGTAGTCAGGAAGTGAGCTGGGGACAGTGGTGGCATCGCTCTTGCCCTGTGACTTTCCCTTTTGTATTCATGGAAATTTTGACATATTTCAGGGAAAAGCATGATTATGAGAAGTGATGGATATCAAAAAAAGTGGGTATGAGGTCAAAGAAGGTAAAAAATGATGTTATAAAACTGTTCTCTTCTAGAACTTTCTCTGGACTGACATTTGGGGATTTTTCATTCTTAGTTTTAATACCATTTGCACCCCAAGAGAGCCACATGTGTGTTGTATTAATCATGGCTTGGTTGTCATAATTGCATTTTAAATGTATAGTTACGGTTTACAGGACAAACCCTTAAGTATCATACCAGCATGATCCAACATGCCTGAATCGTCAGTGCAGGGCCTGTATCCCTTCAGTGGCTTAAAGACTTGATGCTGGTTACTCAGATATAACACTTGCCAGCTTTGAGCCTTGATTTGCTGTGGATGCCAACTAAAAGTATAGAGTACATGGTCCCCCAAGGAAGCACATCCTTACAGTAACATTTAAGAAATTCCAGGAAACTTGGAATATTTCCAGATTTTCTTCCACTGTACAAAGAGTGTGGCTATTTTCAGGTAACAGTGCTCATCACCAAAAAACAGATTTCCTACATCGTGAGGGCAGAAGGATCAGAAAGCAGGTGGATCTAACGATGAGATGCCTCTAAAATGTACCCATCTGTTTTAAAGCCTACTTGGTAAGCAACATCAGCCTGTTCATCCATCTCTCATAGCCCACGCAGGTGAAACATTGTGGTCTCATAGAATTAAGTGTGAAGTAGTCCCCTTTTAACCAAGGATGCAGCTATTCACATCAGTTTTAGCTGTGTTTTTCCATCCCTGCTCATTTCAGGTACACTTTAATTAGAGATAACTGAGATTCTGTTCTGTTGCTGTGTGGCTCCATTAAGGAATTGGCTACCGTTCAACTCTGCAGAAGTTATGTTGGTTGCCTTGCTAAATTAAGTTTCCTAGCCTCTGTAGAGCGGCCACAGATGTTCAGCCTTACCTTTATCTGTCCCTTTACAGCTGCAGAGGCATCCTGAAGCAATGCTGACTGTGCTGGAGCAGTACTGTGGTTCCCCTGCCTTGAGGATATAGAACTGGTCAGTTGTGAAAACAAGACAGCAGATGGGTTGCTGCTGAGGCTCACCCATGGCACAAGTGTAAAACTGGGCAAGCATTCAAAGAGAAGTTACCCACAACTGAAGTTTTTCAAGATCAATTGTCCACGTGCAAGTTCTTCACCTGCTCCTGTTGCTTTCTCTTGGGGTCCAGAAGGAATGAAATTTTATATGGCTTCTAGTTCAGTCCAGAGAGAAAGCAGGGCATGTGGGCTGCTGCAGATACAGCAAAACCTCTCTGGAAGGACTGGTAATGCCTGCTAGCAACCATAACCACAAGGTAAAGTCTGTTCACACAAGTAGATGGCTGGCTATCTGGCAAGTTTGTCTCTTGATACAATGTTGCTGTAGTTGCAGTCACATTCAGTGTGTAAATCCTACGGGTTCTTAATAGAAATTGAAATTTTTCAAAGCTGAAATGAAACTCTGTGGATTGCTGGAAGAATGCTAATCTAAAAATGGAGAGGGAGATTTAGGCCTCTGTATGCCTATTGTATTTATGACTAATGTAAAAATAATAGATAGGACTAGATAATATTAAAAAAAAGGCAGGAAGATGCTACTGGTAAGTGATTGAAATAGGTACTGGTACCATCATTTTAGACCTGTGCTAGTAGTCTTGGCTGTGCACTGTTGCATCTCCTGGAGATGAAAAGTATCTGTCTCGGAGCTGCTCTGAAATGGCTCCATCTCAACCTTTTGTGGTTTAGGCTGAGATCTGGAAATTAGTGTAGGGTAATAATACACGATGGCCGTTTTAAGGTGCTGCTGGTATGAAAACATGTCTGGCAGCTTGCAGTATTCTACAGGTGTTTGTAAGTATTAGCAAAGTAAGGCTAGATGGCTGACACAAATCAGATATGGCAATACATGCAGTGTAGTGAATGCAGTCACTACAACAGGTGTCTGGTCTTACCTCTGTGCTTTTTTGGACACCCCAGCAACTGCTGCATCAGGGATGTTTAGACTGGATACTAGGAAAGATTTCTTTACTGAAAGGGTGGTGAAGCACTAGAAAAGGCTGCCCAGGGAAGTGGTGGAGTCACCATCCCTGGAAGTGTTCCAAAAACATGTAGACATTACACTTTGACACGGTTTAATAGGCATGGGGTGTTGGGCTGATGGTTGGACTCGGATGATCTTAGAGATCTTTTCCAACATTTACGGTTCTATCAAATTGTGAGAGATATGAGTTATGCTGAGTGATAATCTACCTACAGATTTTGCATCAGACTATGAGGACAGGCAGGAGGTGTGTATAGCCACAGAAGAGAATGACTTTTGAACAGCACTCTCATCAAAGTGGAGTCCTTGCATGCCCTACAGAGTTTACAGTCACTACAGCATCTGTGAAACATAGATGTTATAATGCAAATAACATTCTCTGAAGCATTTGTAATTGAAAAATAATCTCACTCCTAAGAGAGAGAAATTTAAAATTTCTGTTCACATTGACCTTCTCTAAATAAGATTAAACTTCTGCATAATTCAACTAGAATCAAAGCCACCTTCTGTGTTTCAGCACATTAAGTCAGTGTGCATGATACATAAAGCACTGATCCCCGATTTTTTGCCATATTCCCATAAAACTTCTCTCTATAAACCCTTATTTGGGGTTATCACTGGACATCCTTCATTCAGTGCCTTCTGTCACAATGCCTCAAAACTGGAGTCTTTAATTTCATTAGTTCCTCAAATTCTTAAATTTGTCCAACGTCTGTCTGAGTCGCACACAGAAAGGAATTTTGAAAGTACTTTTCAAAGCTGCTTATAAAATCTTTGGTTGTGCTTGCCTGTTACGTTTACCTAGCCCCCCAATGTCATCAATAGAGATACTGAAATACTCCTGTGTAACTAAAATGCTGAAACAGTAATTGAGGAATAAACAATTCCCTAAAGAGCTGGATCTTCAAAATCACATTCTGTTTTTAGAAGGACATTTACTAGTTGTGAGTGATAGGAATTAATAGTGAAGATTTCAAAATATATTGATTTTCAAAAAAGTTTTTCAAATCGTAAGTATTAAAATTTTAACATGATCAAAGCATGTTCCATTTGATACATTTTAATTATTTCTGTACTTCCTTTTTTCTCTTTACAGTGGCCAGTAACAGTCCCATGGTATGGTCCTATTGGCTCTTTTACTTACCTCATGATTCCCAGTTAATGCTGCTGGCATAGCTCCTCTTTTACCTCCTGCCAAGGAGAGAGAAACTGAGGAACATATGTGGAACATCTGCCTTGGTTATGTTCTATGCCTTGATGAGAAGTCAAACTTTTGGATAACATCGCAAAGCCTTTACACAGTAATTTTGGTCCTTGCCCCTTCATTCATCACCTCCTCGATACACTGGACCCTATTATGCCTTTAAAAGCTACAAGATGCCTTGCACTTTCTGCTGCTGCTTCAATGACATATTTTGCTATTTGCTGGACATGTAGTTCCCATACTTCTGTACTGGAGCTCACCACTTTAGATCACCAAAGCCAGTCTTTGTTTCTAGCACCTCTTTATACAAGTCTAACTTGAATTAATATGCTTTTTCCTTCAGGCCGAGGAGCCCTCCTCTGCTGCTGTGGCACTCTGCTTCTCTGAAGGGTTTAAATCGAGGAGATTATGCCATTATTCCTGTGTTTGCCTGGGATGTGTGTACTCCACCCTCGCTTTCAAGTTAATGCAAAGAGCTATAAACAACCATTGCTCCTTCATCTTCTCTCCGTATCTTTTGATCAGTATTGACTTTATTGTTTGCCTTGTGTATTTGACTCTGTATTTATTTTCCATGGGCTTAGATGTTAATGAGATACTCTGCCCAAACTCTTTCTCCTTGTATTTTAGAGTCTCCATTATGCTAATCTTGTCAGCAGCCTACACAGCTGGCTTAAATTTCAGCATTAAATGAACATCCCATCCTGTATCAAAGGTTAATGCTAGGTTTTCTGGGAGTTTCTCTCTGAATGTTTTCTTTCAAATACCAGCCACAGAGACTCTGTAAATCACCAGCATCTCCCCCGCATTCAGATTTGTCTAAGGCTCATAAGCAAATACTTCTCGGGTTTTGTTTGTGTTTTGGTAGCACATACAGTTTTGTTTCTTTTTATTTTCATTCAAAATTCTCTAACATAGTTTCTTTACCACCTTTGTCAAAACAAAATGAACAGTATTGAAAACGGCATCCCAGAATCAGATATTGTGAGGAGCAAAGCAGTCTTTTTTTTTTCCTGGTATCCATTGTTTACAGCTCCACAGTCTGTCTAAAGTAAACCTCCTTCATAGCTGAGAAGCTGGTTGATGAACAGTGGAGTCATATTTACAAGAAAGCTGCTTATCGACAGTCTCAAGGAAAGGAGAAGAAAAAGCTGTTTCCTGATTACCATGAGTTTAACTCTTGTATTGTAACCTTGTAAATTCTGTTACTCCCATCCCTCAGCAACTTACACTTCAGACGGCAGATGAATGGTGGAGCTTTGTTGATGGTTGTAATCGTTGCTAGGGGACAGTCTGAAGGAGGTGAATCATGCCATTTACAGTCAGCCTGAAGGAACATTTGGAAATGCCTGAGCTTAGAAATTTTCTTCAGTGGCCTGTGATACTGAGAGTCAGTGTTTTGTGTCTCTAAAGAGTGCTTTAAAATACACATGATGATAGTGGATGCATTAAACATCCTGGTGTCTTCTTTTTTGCTAATTATATTTTTAGTTAAAAGCTGACCATATCTGTTCAAATGGTATGAAAAGAAAGTTGTTGCGAATCACATCAAAATTAAATACTGCAAAGTTTCATAATTTCTTTACTGTAAGAAGCACAATTTCCAAATCCAATTGCATGTCCATGTCTGGATGTATTCACAGGCATTTACTTTTTGTCTGCTGCGTGAAGGTGGCAGCTACAGGTACCACCAGAAAGAAGAACTGGAGCTGTAGTAGGTAGCTGGGGTTTACCAGTTGGTGAAACACTAGGTGGGTAAATAAAAGTGCTTATACTGTAAATGCTAAGTGACAGTTTGGAAAGCACAAAGAGGAAGCAATACACACATAGCTGGGGCTGACAGGTAGACAGGAATTACTGAGGAGAAACCCACACACACTCAGGGTATGGGTTTTGCACAAGGCAGATGGCTCTGATGCTGTGCCTGGACCCGAGACTGAACTCTGTAGGATGGCAGGGCAAGCCTGGTCTTGTTCCTCTTCAGGTCAGTGGGGTTTTACCAACACACAGTGCTCCTGTGTGGCCAGCCTGAAGTCTGCAGTTCAAGAGAGCAGTTACATGTGTGGACTAGAGAATCATAGAAGGGTTTGGGTTGGAAGGGACCTTAAAGATTGTGTAGTTCAAACCCCGTTGCTATGGGAAGGGACACTTACCACCAGACCAGGCTGCTCAAGACCCCATTCATCCTGTCCTTGAACACCTCCATGGAGGGAGCTTCCCCAGCTTCCCTGGGTAACCTGTTCCAGTGTCTCACCACCCTCAGTGTGAAGAAATTTGTCCTAATGTCTAATCTAAATCTTCCCCCTTCCAGTTTAAAGCCATTCCCCCTCATCCCGTCACTACTTGCCCTTGTAAAAAGTCCCTCCCCATCTTTCCTGTAGCCCCTTCAGGTACTGGAAGGCTGCTAGAAGGTCGTCCCAGAGCCTTCTCCAGGCTGAACAAGCCCAACTCTCTCAGCCTGTCCTCATAGCAGAAGTGCTCCAGTCCTCTGATCATCTTTGTAGCCCGTTTCTGGACCCGTTCCAACAATTCCATATCCTTCTTATGTTGGGGATTCCAGAACTGGACACGGTACTCCGGAAGACTCGCAGTTCAGCAATTCTCAGTCCAACTCTCCACTGTTCTGCTGCGGGCTCTGGACCCTTGCAGCATTCCCATTCCCTTCTCACACGCGTTAAAGGCCTTTAATCGTATTTCACATACTAGGTCATGCTACATTTTACATGCTACATACTAGTCCCACTTTTCAAAACAAGAATAATGTATTTTCTACTGTTTTTTATCTTTCAGTACTAGACCATCCCGATCCCGGCCCCGGCGGGACGCGCCCCCTGCGCCGCCGCCCGCCACCGCCAGGGGGCGCACGGCCCCCGCCCGCCGAGGCGGCGTCCCCTGCCGCGTTCCCAAGCCCAAGCCCTTCTGCGGCAGCCGCTGCATCTCCAGCACCCGCTGTGATACTGCTGGAGGCCGAACACCTCCTGTAACACAGGAGGTCCTCTCGCATAACGTGTGAGCATTTGGCACCTCGTAGCACCCCCAGAAAGACTTCCTGGATAAAAAGTTTGGGCCAGAAGATAGCTTTGCCCCTCACTGTATCAGATTCTAGAATGCTGTTTTCAATACTGTTCATTTTGTTTGGACAAAGGTGGTAAAGAAACCGTGTTAGAAAATTTTGAATTAAATGAAAAAGAAACAAAACAGTATGTGCTACTAAAAAAATAGTGTTACGCGATGGATTCTTTCTCTCAGTCATCTCACTGCTGCAGACACCTAGATGCAACCACAAAATATTTGCTTGACTTCAGGAGTTCGCAGAGGTGTACTCCTACAATCGAGTTACATCATTGTTATGAAAAGTAGGAAACCATCCTTGGATTTGATTCTGTCACCTCTGAAGGTGACTGTATATTTTTCACATAATTATGTTGGTTTTCTTTTGACTCTGCTGATGAACACATCTATCCTCTGCTGTGAGTACTGCAGTAATAATTTTAAAATTGTGTTTAATGAAACCTGTCCACAAAACAGGTAATCACAAGGCTTCAAGAAGTATAGATATTCTCCTTCCAACTGTACTGATGGCTTCCTGGCAAACCTCCCTTTTTTTCAGGTTCAGAAACTCTTAGACACAATAAAGGGTTAATTTAATTATTGGTACCCTCTTCTCAAGAAACAGAGAGAATCAGCTGTACTGGCTTGTAGTCATGGCTGGGTCTGGCTGGCAACCTGGAGTTATCCTGCCTTGGTCCTCATGTTTGAGGATTAAAAATAAACTGCATTCCTTAAACACCACCACGGTTCACCAACTAGTTTAAGGCCATTCCCATGTGACAATGGGATCCATCCAAATGTAAATCATAGAATCAGAGTGGTTTGGGTTGGAAGGGACCTGCTGAGTTACTCTTGATGTTCTTACAGAGAGTGCGGATGTTGCCCTGCAGGATGATGTTGGCAGGCAGGGTGGGAGCAGGGAGCCCCGCACTTCCACATGGCAGCCAGCATCCCTTTCTGCACTGCTGGACTCCCTCAGCAGCAAATATGCGGTCCGACCTTACTGAGGTACTGGGGACTGATGCCACCAAGAAGCACAGGGTCCTCAGTGCGTGCAGGGCTGCCTGAAATAAGGATCTCCATGAAGACTGCGCTCTCAGATACATGGTGTGAATGTTGGGGTTGTCCTATGCAGGGATAGGAGAAGGACCTTGCGGGTCTCTTCCAACTCAGGTCATTCTTGATTCTGTGATGAAGGAAATCGCTAAATGCGGCCTTTGGTGGGACAAAAGAGCCACTGTGGGGAACGCCACGTCCGTCAGGCTCCCGGTCCCACAGGCACATCTGGGTGTCCCTACCTCAGCCTGTACTCACCCACATGCCTCCCTTTCCAAAAACATGCGTGGCAGATTAAGTGCTTAATAACAGTTTTGGATAAAGTTTGTCTGACATCAGCCTGCAGGGCAATCTCTGTGCTCTCCCTAAGGAAATCAGGAGTAGCCTAAGTCTCAGGTTTCGCATTTGTTTTCGGATGGATCCCACTGTTACACTGGAACGGCCCTAAATTAGCTGGTGAACGTGGTGTTTAAGGCATGTGTTTTATTTTTAATCCTCAAATCCGTAGACCAGATCCACTTTGTATTTTGCGTGGTGCGTGTGATTGGACACAGCAGGCAGTGTGCACCAAGGAGTAGCTGATGCAAGGACCAACAAACACCGGAGATGGGCATCCGTGGGAAACAGAGCATGCTGTCCAACGCGAATCCCAGTGCAACAGAACATCGTCGTGTCCCACTGTGCACATCACGCTTCGACTTCGTGACGAAGTCCTATTTCCTCGAAACCTGGGACTGTGATAAACAAAGCAGTAATCATGCAGATTACCTGGGACATTTATTTTAAAACTAAATATATAATCATGGAATCACTTGGGTTGGAAGGGACCGTAAAGACCATCCAGTTCCAACTTCAGTCCTGTCCCCACAGGAGCTGTTCCCACTGTTCGGCCCCAGCGGGTCCCCTCCGCGCTCCATGCCCGGGCCCTTCCCCAGACACCCTCAGTCGAGGCACCGTTCGCAGCGGCGAAACCTCTAACGCTTCGGCGCGTTCGGGAAGAGCCGTGAGGAGCGCGGCTCGCGCCTCGCTGAGCTTCAAACCCGGGCGCAACAGGCGGTACCTCTCGTTTCCCTCAGTTTCCCCTCGCGGGTTTCTGCGCCGCAGCGCGGGGCTCACTCGCACACCTACGGGGCAGGAACCCCCTCCCGGCGCCGCTACTGCCTGCTGAGTGCTTGTCTGAGAGAACAAACTAACGCCGCGCCCCGGCCCCGGCGGGGGATGGTGTCGCGCAGGTGGCAGGGTCCCGCAAAGGGCGAACAGCCGCCAGCTCCCAACGGCGAACGGCGCCCCGCGGGCTCCCGGGACGAGCAGTACACCCCAATCCCGCGCCACGTCCCGCCCCCGCGGCCGCCCGGGAGCGCCGCCCATTGGCCGGCACCGGCGCCCCCCGCACCTCCAATTGGCCACGGGCCGTGCCCGTCAGGCGCGGGTCCGGCTCGCGGGGCGAGGGCGCGCCCCCCGCAGGTGGTGCCGCGGTGGGGCTGAGCGGGGTGGGAAGCCGCGCAGCCTCTCTCGGGGCTCTCGTAGCCGCCCCTGCGCCCCGTCTCGGCGAGGCTCGCTGCCCCCGCGCCCTTCTCTCTCTTGTAGGGCGAGCTCGGCGGGAGAGCTTGTGCTGTCGCTGGCGGAAGGAGTGACCGCAGGGCAGTGCCGCGTCCCCCCGGCGCGGGGGCGGGGAGCGATGCGGCGGGCATTGTCCGCGCCGTAGGCAGCGCCCGGCGGGCAGCGGGGCACGGTCGCCGCGCCTTTGTCTGCCGCGTGAGCCGGCCCCGTGTCCGCAGCCCCCGCCGGCGACATGGACGTGACGGTGTCCGAGCTTCTGGAGCTCTTCCTGCAGAGCCCCTTGGTGACCTGGGTGAGTGGGGCGTGGGGAGTGGGGCGGCCCCCGGCGTCGGGCTGAGGTCCCCCACCACCTCCCTAACCCCTCTGCCCTTCTCCCGGCAGGTGAAAACCTTCGGCGCCCTGGGAAGCGGGGACGAGGACCATCTTGGCATCTACATGGAGCTGGTGGATGGCGTCGCCCTGAACAAGATCATGCTGCAAATGTGAGCGGGGCGCGGGGGGATCGGGAGCGCCCGGGGGGGCTGCGGTGGGAAAGGCTGGCGAGGGCTGGGTGCGCGGCCATCGCCTTTGCACTTTTTTTCCTCTTTGTTGCTGTTTGAAATTAACAAAAAAGCGCCCCCTCCAACTCATCCATTTCTATAAAAACTGTTTTAACTTTTTTTTTCCCCCAGGGGATTTTTTGGTACTATGTGTGTTTTGCCTTTTTGTTTGTTTAATTTTTTCCTTTCCCAAGCAGTTACTTTTTGTTAGTTGTTCATATGTGCTTTAGAGGAGAGTATGTGGCAGTACAAATAAGGAAATGAAAGTACTTTATCATATGAAGCTTTTCTGGGAAGATTTCAGCTGAAGTGTATCTACATTCTTGTGTAAACTTCGATTATTAAATACATAGTTTAACAAAAAATACTCAACTTCAGTGATATCTCAGGCAGCACTGTAAGGGTATGTCTTGAGGAAACTTAGGGATAGCTTAAAAGAGCAAACTCTGAAATTACCTTAACGTTGAAGTTCATAAAAGTTAGATTTTTTTTAACCACATCCTTTCCTGTTGCCAGTTTGACTGCACACTGATTCTGGCTGGTTTGTGTCATCTCTGTATTTGCTTTGAGTTAATCCCAAGTGCATCTAATTAAGAGTTTGTAGGGAGATGTATTTGACTTGCAAGGGAGGAGACTTTGGAAATCACTCAATTTTGACACCTCACTTTTTTTCACTGAATAAAATCAGTTGCAGTTTTACCAGTGATTTGCAGTGTTAGGCCTAGTGCATGCACTTCAATGAGGAGTTCATATCAGAATCTTCAAGTGCAGTTCTTGAAAAGTACAGAAAAAAAGAAAAAACTTTGAGAACCCATGTCCCACCCACTCCAGTTGGCAAGTTTTGTTATCTCCTGGTACCTGGCAGCTCTGCTTCTGTTTTGATGTTGCTAACAGTGGAAATTGTGAACTGGTATTTGAGATAGAGAAGATTCACGAATGGGAACAGAATCCAGATCACACCTCTCAGGGATAAAAAACTAGAGGTGTAAAATGCTAGTTGGGTTGGAAACTTGGTGCAAAGAGAAGAGCCTATTTCTAGTATTTCTCAAGGAGTAATTGCACTCTGTGTAAATTGGAGAACTTGAATATGAGCATTAAAATCCAGATCTGTGCTTCTCCAAGATGTGGGAAATTGTATTTTGATTTATGACCATTGTGTTTGGAACAGAGATGAGCAACCAAACTATCAAGAACAGCAGCAGTTGAGTCTACTCAAGGTTTATCTGACTGAACAATTCCTGTTATCTAACGTGAAAGAATCTTGTTTCAAAACAAGAAAAAATAATTTAACTTCAGCCTATTTAATAAAAGAAAGTCAAGAGCCACTTTAAGTATTATGTGGCTTTTGGATGACTGTGGCATTCTTATGAGTGATGGATTTTAGAAGTGCTTTATCGGGTGGTCTGTGCAAACAAATACTTTGTAGTTGGCCATTGAAATATGTCTAAGGAGACATAAAATTGTTAAAGTCTATGGAACAACTTAATGCTCTGCAGACAAGGAGTGAATGATAAGATCTCATTGAAATAGGGAAGATAAGCATGTAGGCTGACTGAGTGCAGTGGCACTTTGTCGGGGGCTTGTGAGAAATGTCATGGCATGTTTGCTTGCCTTAAGCAGTCAGGAAAATGAGTTTGTTTCTTCCAGAAGACATCTCTCCCAGCACTGTTGTAGAAAGTGTAAATGCGGAAAGCAGAGTGGAATAGGAAATGATCCCATTGTACACAATCTGGTCTTTTTTCCCCCCCTTTTTTAGGCAGCTTTGGCAGTGCTTCTCATGGTGTCTAAGGAGGCTGACACTAAAAGCTTTCTTCTGAGAGCCCAAACCTGTTTAACTTGGAAAGAGTTGTGGTTGTATTTATGTATTGCAACTCGGCAAGGCACTCAGGAGAGGTGCTGCTTATGACCTTCAGTTTTCCTGACTTAACCTTTAGACGCTGTGATGCAATTACTGCTTGCCTACAAATCAGGAGAGCCTTGCAGGGCGTGTTTCAGCCCCACAGAGCTTTCAGAATAGAAAAATAAATGTGTTTTTTGAAATGCTTACTTGTTTTTCCCAAGTCCTGGTCCCTAAAGATGACTTTCAGTGCTTGGATTGAGATTTCTTCCTGCTGAAATTGTATTAATAAGGACCTTTGAGAAATCTGATAGTTGGTGAGCCATGCTGTGATAGTGTTAATTGTCTGAAAGCACAGACACGTGTATGCACACACATGTGGAGAGCAGGTGGTGGCAGCGTGAAAGACCTGGGCTCCCGATGTGCATGGCTGGCTCCTCACTCCTCTGTTACTTCGATTTTAGTTTATTAGGTTAAATATCCTACTTGCCTGCTCATCGAAGCACGGATAACACAGGCACATGAGCCTGGAGCTAAACACCAGGTGTGATGTAGTACTTTACTGTAGATCAACGGGGGTTTTTTAAGATTTCAGAAGCTAAATTCTTGGCAATTTCATTATTAAAAATAAAACATTTTTGTCCTGCAGCTAAGCAGATTTTAAGTTTAATCCATGGCCAAAAAGACAGGTGGATCTGTGAAGAAATCCAGATATACCTGTTGAGTGGAGATTGCTGAGCGACAGCTTTAGCTGTTCAAGGTGTGAGTGGGCGGTACAAATTCTGACAGCCTCTAGTTTTTGTTGTAATAGGTTGGATTTCACCCAAGTGCTGTCTGGCAACTTTGAGTGGGTGGAGAGTATTCCAGCTGCTTGATGTTGTGCTGTCAACGTTTTTTTAAGCAGTGGGTCCATATCAGTGAGGCAGCTGTGTCACTGGAGAGATACATGACATCTGCTTTTCCTGCCTTGGTCCTGCTTCTGGCTGCATGACAGGAGGTGAGAACAGGACTGTGCCTTTGTTCTGTCCTCTTCCGTATTGAGCTGTCCCCAGGCGTGCTAGCCCTGAATGAAATGTAGTTTGCTCAGGCACTCCGAATGTAGCCACAGTGCAAGGGTGGAGGAATAGAACCTGGCCTGGGCTTAGGCAGGTTCTGGCCACGATGTGGTCAGTAGGTAAGCAGCTGTTGGGCTTTGCTGGTGGTCCCTTTGCTTGCTGGTGAACGCTAACAAAGCAAGACCCTTTTTAAGAGTTGGGGATTGCTTAGTTCTCAGTAGTGTTGCCCAGCTGCTTGACCACTTAAACCTCATAGAAAGAGGCATTCAGCATCATCAGGTTTCCCTGCTTATATTTTAAAACAAGACCAATGTTTTTTCAAGTCATTTTGCTGTAAATGAGTGATTTCCTTTTCCTGTGTTCTGTCCAAGTGTATACCCTAACCTGATTGTGCGTGAAGGATACGTTGATTTTTGCAGGCTTGCAATACTGGCAGAATACATACAGAAATGTATGTTAATCTTCAAAGTGGAACTGCTGTGTCCCGAGCTTCTGTGTTTCTGGGGGATTTATGTGTGTCAGGTTAACGAGCTTCTCTGTGGACAAATTTTAAAGAAGTTCTTCAGATAGTTGTGTGTCACTTCCTGGTATGAAGCTGGCACATGGCAGCACTACATCCACTGCCTTCAGTGTTACGGTTGCAACTGTAGCAAAATACCTACCAGCAGAAGCAAATATTTGCCCTACTTAACTACTTATAGAAAGCTTTATTTGGGAAATGGTGTGGGAGTTTACACTTGCAGTCACATATGCACATAAGCGTTTTCATATTGACTAGTTCTAATTCTAATTGAGCCTACTAATTGATAGTAGACTTGTTTTTTCTGTTAAAACATTTAGCAAATAGGAACATGTATTAGGAATACAGCTGATAAAATTACTTGTATTAAATTGCATAATGAAAATGTGCAATAATAGGCTTTTCCATTTCAAATGCAGCTGTCATGATTTATTGTACAGTCAGTCTGTTGTCTTTGATTTAGACCAGGTGACAGGAACAGCCACAGGAACAGTGAGTGGCCACTTCTTGTGGTTTGTAGCAAATGGCATGAACACTGGAACATTAGAAATATGTCTGCATTTACTTTAAAACTATACTTCAGGCTGCATTTTTCTGCCATTTTCCAGGCAATTTAGAGACCCCTCCAGCCATCAGTGACTTCATCTGGCTTCTTGACAGAGGAAGGGAGAGTTAGACTGCTCCAAGAGTGATGTGTTTTCAGTTAGCAAGTTACCTGGGGAGCAACGTGCCACATGATGCTCAGCATGCAGACACACCTGGTTCCTTCTTGTTTCTGATAACCCTTGGGCCCAGCTTGCAGTCTTCCCCCTTATTCATCACGATTATTCATCAGAAATGTCTTGAATGGGTTTGTCATTTTGAATTTTAAAAATGAAATTTTGTTGTTGTTGTTACTTTGATTTTATTAATTGGCAGCTTAAGGGATTGCATCTTCAAGCAGTTGCACCACTGGCCTCACCTCTGCTGAACTCATGATTCAGCCTCTGTCTCCAGGCTCTTACTTTCCTCTATGCTCTTAAAAGTTATGAGGGTGTACAAACAGGAGAGTTATTTTGGGTGTATAGTGAGGTTTGAGACTTCCCTTCTATTTGTTTGGCCTGGGTGGTTTTTACTGGTTGGTGGAGGACCTCCCTTAGTCACACCTCGGTCACACCGCTCAGTCTTATTTAGATAACTTTTTTGATCTCGAGGAGTAGGTGGTTTTTAAAAAAGAGAACTGTAGTTTTCATTATATTTCTGTGTAAGGGAAAGACCAAACATCAATGGACTGAAAAAGCATCTCATTGAGGTTATGTTCAGGGATTTTTCAGATGCATTCAGACAGGAATTGGTTTGGGTTACCTGGTTAGGTTTGCAAAACTCCTAATTTTCATATGATCCTTGGAAAGAGTTTATTTCTTTAAAATTCTTCATAAACAAGTTTTGCCAACCAAACAAGTGCTGCAGTGTGCAGAGTGTGGTACCAACAGGTCTGTTTTTTTTAGGATAGAGAGGTCTTTGAAAGCAGAATTTGCCTCTTATGGTGTATTTTTACTCAGGTGCTTTTCCTTGAGGACTCTGTTTCCCCTTCCTGCTTTTCCCAGCTGTAGGTCAGGCTGTTCAGGTTGTAGTCTTTTGAGTACATTGATCTCTCTAGGATTTTTTTAGCCTTTCTTCTTTCACTTCTCCTGGCTCAGAGCTTTCTAGCAGCTCGCTCCTGCCCTGAGCGCAGGTTATCTCAAACCTGCTCAGTCTCAGGGTGCTGCAGAGAGGCCTGGCTGCTATCTGCCTCCTTCTGGAGAGAAGATAACAGGTCTGGGTCTGCTCCCGCAGCAGGAGCTGCCTCTCCTGGCTACTCTGGCTCTCCCCTTCCATGTCTCCTAGGATGTCTTGGGAGCTCGGTAAGTGACATAGAGGAGGCAGCAGTAGCAGGAGAGATCCAGCAGACCTTGCATAATGTGACACTGATATTCTAGGTAGGAGGTGATGCAGGAAATCTTTGAAAAAGGCAACAAGTATATTCTTTCTGAATAAACACATGCATCAAACCCTTTGTTTTTATAAGTGTTCATCTCCGTGCTTATTAGGTCGAAAGAGGTTTTGCCAGTTCAGTTGGATAAAACTGAACTTGCCTGGTAAATGTAGAAAAATAAGCCTGTTGTCTTTAGGGAACCTCCCGCTGCCTCCAAGAGCAACATTTTGCCTCTCCTCCAAGTTCTTGGCTTTGGAGCTAGGCCAGCTGCAGTCTGTACTTGAGCTTATCTAACCCAGGATTAAGAAAAAAATATGATAATAAATGAAGAAGAAATCGGATATTGCTTGTTGAGAAGGAATTGTTTAGTTTTGCCTTGGGAGGAAATAAGCCCTGCAGTAGTTTGAAGTGTAGACCACAAAGGGTTCTCTCTGAAGTCAACTGAGGTACTTGATGAAGTTGGTTGCACGACATATTCAGAAATCCAAACGGTCATTTTTTCAAGCTACATTCTGTTTTCAGAAAAGCTTTTAACTTCCTTGTGGGTGAGGAGGAGGGGGCAGGACTGCCAGTGTGATACTGTGTGCTGTGGCTTGGCTCTAGATTAAGAGGACCCCAAGATCAGTGGTATTAAAGGCTCTTGGGGCAACTAATTACCCTTAATGAAGATGATATGATAAAAGCTCCAGAATGGCCTCTACGGGCCCAGTCCTGCCAGTCCTTATGTTCTTGTAACAGATGAGTAGCTCCACTGTGCCAAAAGATGAGCAGGTCTTGTCTTGGAAGGAGGAGTTGTTCTGTGCATTACATGCTTCTCAAAACCTCATCTTAGTCCTGCAGTTACACTGCCTACAGCTGTTGAAGAAATTACCTCTCCTTTGCTGTGGCCAGTGGGTGCTTTTTGTAGATTTTAGCCCTGTTTTGTGCAGTTTTGGGAAGGGTCATGGAGTATTACTCCACTATACAATCAAAGCTTTCTCTTCCTGGCCATAGACCTGGGTCACTGCCAGACCGTAGTATGGCAGTGTGGTGCCTACTTCAACTTTTGCGTGGAAACAAGAATACCCTCTGCTTGGTCAGCTTCTCTTTACTGTACGTTTTTTCCCTTTTAGCTTCCTGGTTTGTTGTCTTGACCTTGCCTAAAAAGGCTAAGCATCCAGCTTCCTTCAGGATCCAGCATCTGCTCAGAGAGTAGTGAAGGCAAGGTGCTGTCTCTGTTCAAGCCCAGGTGCCATTAAGACTTCTCCAACTTGCTGTGTTGCTGAAGACCTGCCCTGTCAAACTGTGCACGGGTACAGCTTTTGCACTTCTGTATCCGAGCATCAGTAAAAAGAAATTCTTATTACAGATTTTACTTTAAAAGCTTGTTACAGTTGCCTGTTTCTCTTTTTTTTCCCAGAATTGTTCTCTTTTTTTTTTTTTTCATGATTTGTGACAATGCCAATCAGTATACAGAATCCTTTGTTGCTATAAACGCTGTTCAGGGTCTTCCTGGTTTGCATCAGAGGTAGTTTCAGTCATCTGCACTTCAGTTTGCTTGAACTCTGGTACACAGATATTGTGTCTGATATTGTCTGCTGCCATCTCTGAATATCTGCATTCTGTCATATATATACACATAGCCCTGCTTTCACTAGCGAGATGCTTTTGGGATGGTTGTGCGTTTAAAAAAATGAAAAAACCCTTTGACATACTTACGTAAACTTTGGGGGATATTTTTTAAAAATAAGTATAGGATCAGTTCCTCTTTTATTTCTTTGTCAATACCTGAGTTCAATATTTGGCCCTGGAAGAGCCGTGAATGTCTTAATTAACAGGCAAACTGAAGCTCTGGGAGGCAGGTGTTTGGATTGTGTAGGAATTTGCTGATAACAGTCTTTATTAGAGGGGGAAATGCAAGGCTTTGATCTATGCCAATAGGCAGATAAAGGTTTTCAAGTTCCCTTTTTTGCAGTGTGTTAGGGTGTACACAGATAATCTGAAGGTCCACATTAATATTACATTATTTGCAGCTTTTTTCTTGTGTTTTATTTAATTTAGAAATAAAATTGCTTCAGATAAAATTTTTATTTGCTTCCTTTAAAATCAAATGAAACTGTTGTGCTTCTTTCTGACAATCTTTACAACTTTTTTCCTGTCTTGCTTATATTTCTACATATGTTTTTATTTTGTTCATATCTTGAAGCTCACTAGAGCTGGTTTTTTGTGACGTGGTGGGTATATGAGAGATCTAGTTAGATCTACACGTACAGTAGAAATGCGGTGCTCCTTTTTCACTTCACTTCAGTGTATAAATACATCTGAGTTTTGCAATTCCAACAGTGATCATTGATCATCCTCTTGTTTTAGAACTCCAGAGCCAAGGAAAGGCATGGTAGGCTTTGCTAGGCTTCCCTTTATTTGAATAAGATAAACCTTTCATTATCAGAGACTGCTTTGATCTAGTGTGCACAAACTAAATATGCTCTTTGCTTCGGGGAAAAATAAATAAGAAGGGAAGCTGCTCTGAACTGCTGTGTGTGTTAACCTGAAGTAGGTTACTGTGTGGCACACAGGAAGATTTCCAAGTTATACCTAGGTGCAAAGGTAATCATCTTATTCTGTCATTAATTAATGTATATGTGTCATGTATAATTATGTCAGCACAATTAATGGGTAAATTTTTAAATGGTTTTCCTAATGGTCCGTTATTGAGCTGCTGAGTCTTAGCACTGATTAAACTGACTGCAATAGTTTATTTTCTTTTTTCTTCTTTTAATAGAGATCCTCGACCAACCAACCAGCGTGTCAACAAGCACGTAAATAATGACACCTATCTTCGAGTTCAAAACCTGACCATCCTAGTAAGAAACATTAAGACTTACTATCAGGTGAGATTTGTGCTCTCTGCTCATTGATCCACCGTGAGTGCTACGTTTCAGCTAGTGCAGGGGCTGGTGGCTCACAAAGAAACTTGCTACAGGAAATGGAGAGGAAATTGTATTTGTGTAGAAGTACTTAATGTGGCTACCTTTTTTGTCCCTCATGGCCACAGGCTGCTTCCCTGCCCCTCCTTTTTTTTTTTTTAAGAAGAAATTTTCTCAAAGGTTGTGATAGCCCTCGGAGGTATATATAGAGTAAAAAGGCTCTTTTGTGGTGGGGTTGTGGGGTGTGTATGTGAAAAGGCTTGCTGAAACTGCAATAATGTTTTTGTGTATAAAACTTGTTTAAAACAAGTAACCTTCTCTTAAAGGGGCTGCCAGCAAATACATTGTTAAAAAACGTCTTCTATGCTAGACTATAAACCTCAAATTGATATACTATCAATTAGGAAAAATAAATTTGTACTTATCTTGCAGGTAGACTTCTTAATGCTGGGTACTTTTTCTTAGGTGTTGAAACAGTTGTTTGTTCTGAACTCTTTCTGTAAGTGACTTACATATAGGAAATAATGCAAAATCTCACAAGTAGTGCACTTCTTAGACGACATCCTTGAACTGACTGTGTTCCCCTGCTCTAGTAGTGCTCCCCCAAAACCAGGGTAGCGACCACTGAGTGTGTTTGTAGACTTAGAAACATGTTGGATGCTGCTGGAAAGCCATAGGAGTGAATTCAGTTACTCTAAATAGAATTTCTGTATACACTCCGTTTTGTATATTTAGACTCCTTCACAAGGGGGTAACTGTTCTGCTGTTTCCTTCTACCGCGTTTAAATTTTGTGCGGTATAAACCAGACTGGTTTCACTAAGGAGTGTTAAAATGCTCCTCTGCATATGTGTCTCAATCATCTAAAGGACAAAACTACTAAACCATAGAAGCTGATGTCAGTGTGCTCATCCTGGACTTCATCTTTTCTGTACATACTGAAGAGACTGTGTATTGGCTTTGTCTTCAAAATACAAGAGAGACGCATTTAAGTAATGCTTAGCTACATTAGTGCCTTTTGATGCCATTATCTTCTAGAGCTTGCCAACTGCTATTCCATGTTATTGCCACTGCTCTGCTTCTGGACTTGCTTAGAGAAAACTAGAAGAGAGAGGGGTTTGTGAAAAAATCAGGTGGGGTGGATGGCTCATCCATGCAAATTCCAGAGGCCTGCTAGGAAAATGAAGTGTGTAGCTTGGGTTTGAGATAATGTAGGAGGATATAATGTATTTCTGAAGACTGCTGATCTGTGTCTTGATTGTTGGGGACGGTGTGATGTCATTCCTGAGACTTGTAATTTCTAAGGGGGAATTCCATTTGGTCATAACTAGAGGCTGCAGGTTTGGGGTTTTTTTTGTTTCTGTTACCCCCTGAGCAGTGTAAATGTATAAGGAGTCTACAAGCAAAAAGGATCACATTTAAGGACCGGGACCGGACTAAATCTTTCTCCCTCTCTCCTCACCCCCACAAGATTTAAAGTCTGATAGTCTGGTCCTTCAGATATTGAAACTCTATAGCTTTTTATTCATGTGACTTCATTGTCTTGGAGCTGATAATCTGATCTCTTTTAAGAATACCTGAAGAGAGATCAGATTCAGGAAAAACAAAAAGTAATTCAGAAGCATGTGATATGTTGCTTCGTGTCTTGGCTCAGCTGTCGAGCTGTGTAAGTGTAATCCAATAAAGCTAGCAACAACTGAATAGGTTAAGACGCAGTTTGCAGTGGGAGTTGTTGATGCTTGCAGTAGCAGGTGTAACAGTGATGTTCCTGTTGTAGTCCAGAAATAAAGTACTATGAATCTTGCTGCCTGAAGACCGCATATACTCTGTGTAAACAAAGCAGCTGTGAGAGCTGATCATTCTTTGCATTTGGTCCTGAAAATGTGTAATTATAACAAAGTTTAAAATAAAATCAAGTTTTTTTGTGATGATAGCTTTATACAGGAAACTTATTTGTTCTTATCACAGTCGCATCTTCAGTGCAAATCCAAGGTCTTGATGCTAATCTGAGATTCCCTTTCACGTGGTGGTGCACAGCCTTCAACTCTCCATAATCTGAGAGGAGTTAAGGCCATCTATGCTTTAACTAAACTCTGTGTTTGATTAATGCTGAGTGTAGCGTCATGTCTGTATTAATGTCTCTATTTAACATTTGGAGGTTTTCTTATAGTTCAGCATCCAAGTACCTTTTACTGTTTTTTCCAACATGCAACCAAAGGGATGTTTTGGAAAATATGGAATTTTGTTAGGCCTCTTCTCTCCCAAATGTTTGTGGTATATTTAAATAGGTTGAAGTTGTGGGTGTTGTTTGATGAAGTTGTATTAATACATTATCTTAAGTTAAACTGATGGGAGTGTTTTATTGACTGAAAAAATATCGAGTTTGGTTGCAGACTGGAAGGGAGAGGGAAAGTTCCTGACAAACAATAGGAACATGAATTTGCTGCTTCCTCAAGACAAACAAAAGCTCTAAAAATACAGTGTTGGCCTTGACATTTTACATTCTCTTTCACTTAATGGGCCCAAGTCAAGTTTACGTCTTAGTTACCAAATTTGATAAAACAGGTCTCCTAGAATAAGGAAAATGCCACCTCGTGCTTTATTGAAGGACATTGATAGGTATGAGAGAATACTTGCCCCTCCCTGCACGGAGCAGGAGCAATAAAGAATATGAGATGAATTCATGGTACTGTAAACTGTATCTGAGGAAAGTGACATAAGAGACTACTAAAATTAACTCTGGTATTCCGAAGCTAGTTGACATTTCAGATCATGTAATTCCTAATATCAAATTTCTTGTCTGCTTGTACAGCTAATCACTTTGTTAAAGAAAATTTCTCTTTAATGCAGGTAATATTACTTCAGAAAACAAGGACAAGTCTAATGCAGAAGTATGAATCCAGGTATCCTCCACGGTGTTGGGGCTTTCCTGATTTCTTATGAAGATCTATGCTGGGAATGACTATGAACAGACCAGATTATTGGTGGAGTTTAGCTTTGGTTTGAGGCATAAAGATGAGTTCCTATCTGTGCCTCAGCAGGCATAACTTAGGAGGAGTAGATGCAATGAAGAAGCTTTTTTCGAGTAAAAATAAAATGTAATTTTTAAGAGTTTGCTAACTGAAGGTTGTTCTTTAACAGCTTTCTAAAGAGTCGGTTTCCCAAAACTTTCAGCTCCATAAAACTTGTTTGTTGATGGCTACTAGGAGGAACTTCATGCCAAGACTCTTAAAATGGGGAATAGCATTGATTCCTGCAAGTTTTGGTGTTTGTTTCGTTTTTTTTTAATTTCGTGTGTAATATTTGTTACTGATGGTAGTAGGCAATGTCTCTGCATTTCCTGCTCTCAGAGCAGCTGCCCTTTTGCAGGTCTGTTACTGACTTGAGAGGCCTCTCTTTTGAAACCAGATAAATGACTCATTTTGAGGTGGGATTTCATGAGCATTCAAGAGAATCTGTCGTTAATTGCATTTAATAACTGTTACCGCACTGGCTCAGTGGAGAAATGGCTGGTCATAAAACTTCTGGAATTCGTGCCATATCTTGGAAGAGGGCTGAGCACTGCAGAATGTGTTCATTGCTCATAGTGTGAGTTTTATGTGTCTCTTCTTGCTCTGACTGAATTCTGACATTTGGCTGTCTTTAACTGGAATCCAAAATGGCTTTGTAGGGAATAGCGTAGTACAGAGGATTACAGGTTACTGTCTGTACCTGCAGTGAGGGTGTTGCTTAAAGGGGTCAGTAGAGAACTGAATATATTGGAGAAGAAAGATGCTCATCCACATCTCGCTGCTTTAGGTGTTGTGCATCCTGTTCAAAGGGTGAAGTCTTTACCACGTATTCCAGCTAACCAGTGTATACGGATTAGATGTATCTCCAGCTGCCATATGCTGCCTTGTGTTGATAATATAGTTGCGAATGTGGGTCCTTAAGCCAACACTGGCTGGCTCAGTGCAACACAGATGAAATTATTTTCCTATTCCTGAGCTCTGCCTTCATTTTGAAATAGTTAAATCAGCTTGAAAATAGTTCAGGTGTGGATACTGAAAGACTGAAGGATGCTTGGCTTCACTGAAATAAGCACTGGACCCTTGATGACAGTTGTTACTTAATTAATTCCCCGAAGCTCCTGCTTCTTTTCCAAATGGTGATTAATCCCAGCTGAGGCAACCATCATCATAGTACTGTGGCACTGCCCCTGTTTCTGGCAGAGTTTGTTGGCAATGTTTGGAAGAACAAACAAACAAAAAGGGAACAACCTGTATAAGAGTTATTGTTGTTACTGGTTCTGTCACTTCTGAAGCAAAGAAGGAAGCTAGACTATCTGAGGGGTGTGGGCCTGTTTCTTTGCTGTGCTGTAGAGACTATTTAAATCCTGTAGGTGCTGGTACTTGGAAGTGTCCAGGTAAGAGCAGTTGCCCTTCTGTCTGCAACATTTGGAGAACATGCTCAGTCCTATAGTTTTGGAAGAGTCCTAAGGCAGGCTGGCAGGGGAAGCTTTCCTGTGCATCTGCTGCTTATGTGTTAGTCCTGAGGTTTAGATTTTTCTGAGGAATTAAAAATCACTTTGCCAGTTTATAAAAAACTAAAATTATGAAAGTATATACTGGCCTCTAGAGCAAAAATTCCTACTGTGTTTATGAAAAACTTGAGTTTGATGGAGGGAAGAAGAAAGAATGTGATCATCCCTTGGCTAGTCCCGGCACGGATTTTATGGGCACATTTGGAGTATGTGGATGAGAAACGATGTTGAAACAAATGCTGCAGTGTGGTCATGGCTGTATTTTTGTTGCCTGTGTTTCCTGCAGTTGTGACCACTAAGTACCTAGCAGATTGCTTCATGTTTCTAAATAGGTTGGAAGTATATCTTCATTTAAAATAAAAAAATCTTACTGAGAGATAGTTCTGAAACCAGTTGTGACTGTGTGGCTTTTGCAGCTTCGATAAAAAACTCCTAAGTCTTAGTATTTGCATTAAAGTGAGGGTGTGAAGGAGTAAAGATGAAACCAGTCACTGAATTTTTAGAGAATATATAGCACCAGAAATACTGTACCTCCTCACCTAAACTCACTGGGCTCAGACATAATGCCTTATTTTTAAGGCAGATTTCTTCAGACCAATGTCTTTTGCATTTTACTTTACTGTTGTAGATTTGTAACACAGGTACTAGCAGCAGGGTTTTATCAGGCATGTTACAGGGAGTTAGCGGCCCATGAGTCTGGCTGTTGCTGTGAGCAGTTTGGTACTGGAGCTGCAGTAGTGCTGTGTTTCCAACCTCTCAAGAAGGGAGATTGTTTTGTCTTCAGGCTGGGGCAAAAACAGTTTTTTCCCAATGGGTTAGCGAAGGTCCTGGAGTACCAGTAGCTCCCAGATCAATAAAGAGCTCCTACTCCTGTAATTGAAGCATTGAGTCAGGTTTAGAGCTCTTGACTGGACTGCAAAGAGGCATTCAGACTTGGAGCTTCAGATTTGGGCACAAGTTATGGACTGGCAACTGTGCTCAAGCTATAAATAAAGTTCTGGAAGTAGTAGTTCTGTGAGCGGAAATCTTTCCCTACTGGGCAGGTTAATTCCAGTGGGCTAGTAATCCAATCCTTAGCAAGGTAAACACCAAAATGCTAGAAATGCGCGCACCTTGAAGTCAAGAAGCATTCCTCTGTTTTGAGGGAGACAGTTGGTACCCACAGTGATGTACTGACCTAGGGTATACAATAAGTAAGTATGACAAATAAGTCAGGACTAAGGTACTATTGCCGAGATGCTCTGTTTCAGTAAGGCAGTGAGCTGGGACTCAGGAGATACTGCCACTATGCCACAGGCATGACCTGGAATAGGACCTTATTAGCTCTGTATTTGTTTCCACTCCTGTTCTTCATTTGACTTCTCTAGTTAGTTTAAACTTGCTACAGGCACAAACTGTATGTATTTGTGCAGCCCTTAGCTTAACGAGGCCGCCTTGGTTTTGCAGTGACAAAAATGTTTTGAGTTAGGTTTTCTGTTCTGCAGTAGCATGATCGTAAGACATGAAGGTTGCGTGTAAGACTGGTATTGTGAAGATGTTCAGTTATCGCAGTGAAGGCTACGGGGCAAGGGAATGACTGGCCTTGGCACAGACATGGAAAATGCTGAACGAACAACGTTAAGTCTCTGATTTAGTCCTTCACCTGAAAATAGAGGCTCCACTCTGCTGCAAGTGGAACGAATATAAAAAAAATCACAAAGATGATGATCTCTTTGTATAGGTCCTGTTATCAAGCGTTTTGGTGGGAAAGAGGCCGGGACAGGTGACTCATCACTACCAGTCAGACTGTCTGATTTTTTTAGTGAGAATTATCTTAATCTTTTCCAGAAGAACTAGACAAAACAAACATTTCGGCCACTGAGTTGAAACAAGTTTCTGTGGAGGTCTGTTTGAAAAGTTACTAGGTTGTGGGAGCTACCGTTTCAGATGGCTGGTAGCAGGCAGTCGGACACCTGGTTGAGATTACTGGCTGTGACTCTAGGATGCATTTCAGCTGATATATTGAATTATGTCTGGAAGTTTAATGGAGGACTGAGCTTAGAGAGACATATTCCCACCCGCCCCCCCTCCCCGAGGCTCCACATGCATTTTAATACAGAATGAAATGATGACCTCAAACAGATGGAAGAGAATAGGTTGGCTTTAAGCTACTTTATTGCCTGTAATTTCCTGGAGCTAGAATATGGGAAAGAGCAGAATAGGCTGGCATGTGTGCGTGTAGTCCTGTCTTTGTTTTGCTTAATAAGCTAGAGGGGTGTGAATTCATTGTGCAGACAAATGAAGAAACTGAGCCAAGAAAATCGAGGAGCAGTGTCCTAAAATATGGAGGCAAATGGAAGTGACCTGTGAAAATTTTACAGTATGGAATAGCTGTTTGATTCCCACACAGCAGTACTTACTTAACCTCTGACATGTTAATTGAAAACAATTCTTGGGATGTCTGAATTACAGAATGCATCCACTCTGTCTTTTATATGGCTTAAAAGGGGGTTCTGTGAGAGTGTGTGTGGCTTTTCTTAATGAAGGCAAGGCCTAATGTTAATCTCCTCAACTGTTGTGATTACCAATGCTAAAGCCTCAGGGTATTTCTACAACATATATATTTTTGGATATTAGGTTTAAGACATTGATCGCTGTTCAGGCAGTCTCACCAGACAGCCATGCTCAGTCCAGCTGCGTAGATTTCACGCAAAGACCCGTTTTTGTCAGCTGTAATATTGCAAAGGAGTTTCATAGAGCCTACCAATTATGGATAAGGTAGAAAATAACCTGCATCCCACTTGTAGCTGAAAATAGCTTTGAGATTTATTTTTGCTAAAAGATAATAATAAATGAAAGTTAAAGATTGCTTTATTGCTAGTTTTTCTGTAATTAATTCCATGTAATTTAGTCCTTTTCATTAAACAGTCTTTAAAGAGACAAGATGAATTACACAAATGTATGGAGTATCATTGCAAAACAAATCTTGCATGCCAGTTCCCAAAGCAAATAAATTATGCTTTTTAATGGCAGATAGCATATGAAAGTGATTTATGTTCTTATTTTATTTACATGTTCTGTCTGTGAAACTATTGTTTAATACAGTGTGGCTTTTACTGAGAACATTGTCACGTGCTGTGTTGTGGCACACTGGATTCAGTCCACAGTCTTGCTGTTATTCAGCTTTGACTCTGGATTTAAGGTTTTGTGTTGAGCCTTGGTCCCATCAGTTCCAGTGACATCTGTGACCCTGTGGTGTGGAATGAGCAAAGGTATCTCTTTGTGCCTCTAAATCAGCTGGCCCACGCTTTCTACTCTGATGGTGTTGTGATTAGCTTTTGCTATGAAAGTCTGTAACAAACTCTCACCCTTTTGCACACTGCTTTTTTTTTTCTAATTTCTTACTAAACCTGAAAGCAATTCTATACTATGTTTTCATCTGACATTTGAGTTGTCTTTTAAAGCAGTGCTTACCTGTCATTTTGAAGAGTGATTATAATTTTTGGAAATGCGTGGGAGATCTCAAAGCATTGTATCCAAATGCAGAGCTGTATTTACTTCTGGAAAGAAAACATGTTTTTTCTTGAGCTTATGTTGATGTCCAGTGCTTTTCACAAAGGTGAGTGCTCTTGGGACAAGAAATGGGCACGGATGTTGTGGAATTACCTACCCTGGTTAAGAATGATGGGATTTATGCTTCCTATGTGGTCTCTGGACCTCAGGAAGCAACAGACTTGAGGAAAGAGGGAAGTTTTAGTGTGCTGAAGACAGATGACAGGAAAATGGTGCATTTCTTGCTTTACACGGTGTATGCCAGCACAAATTAGGGAAGGCATCTGCTCATGAATGCAGAGAAATTGAAGTGCTGTCACTCACTGATGCACACATACGTCTTGCATTTCCAAATATGCTGCTTTTTAAAAGGAAGGATTTAAAAAAAGTGAACTTTAAGTAGCAAATAAAGCAGCAAATTAGTGTGTATGTGCCATGTACTTTTAACTAAGCAGAATGACCTTTTTTGTAGCTGTTTAGATCATAGAATCTTCCGGTTGGAAAAGACTTTGGAGATCATGGAGTCCAACCGTACCCATCTTCTGCTAAATGGGCTGCTGGAATATGAGCTGTGTGTGAGCTGGTGCCACTCCCATTTCCCATTATGATTAAAAGATGGAGCTGAAGGGGACTTAAGTGTCCCTGGGTCCTCATATGGCCAGTAAAAGTGCCTATAAATAAAAATCTGCTCAGCAGACTGAAATGGCCCCTGTGGAGCTGTCACTGTCTGTTCTCTTTCATAATTAGCGTTATTAGAACTCTCTAGATGTTTATTTAATTTGTTTTTAAGGCTTGGAATGACATTGTTAGTACCTGCTAGGTCATCAAGATAACAGTGATGGACAGCTGCTCCTTTGGGGGGTGGTAGGAAAGACTTGTGGTCTGCACAAAGGAAAAATATTGTATCAATTCCATTTAAATATGTCCTGTGCAAAAGATTTAGTGGGTTATTAATAATTTTAAAAACTTTAAGCTATGGTAGGTGGTGTTCTTCCTGTAGAAAAAATCACCTTTATTTACCTAATGTTAAAGAACGGATTTTAACAAAATTTTTGCTGTAAGCTTGAGAAGCAAAAGAGGAAAGACAAATTCCCTGTGGCACTTGAAAGAGGTGTGTTTTGTTTTGATTTAGAGGGGTGGGATTTTTAAAAGAAATTTTGTTTAATACTTCTTGCATAAATCCCATCAATAGTATGTCCACTGCAAAGCTATTTGTAAGGGAGTGCAGCATCAAATTTGTATTGCAGAAAGACCTGTTTGGCATGCAGTGTGTGTTAGAAGAAGAGGGGAGGGTGCTGCTGAGGTTAAAGCCTGGTTTATTTTGGAGCAGCTGTATTACAGTGAAGCTAAGTGGCTGAAGTCCCGCAGGAGGCATAAGCATTTCTCAGTAGAAACTGGAAGGAGGTGAATTTCTTTAAGTTTTAATACTAAATGCAGAATTACTATGTACATTAAAATACTTACTTGTCAGGTTGCAGGTTCCACAGAAACAGATTCAGTCCTAAGAAGTACCTGTTTGAGTTACTTAGAGTCTCTGAAAATTGTTTAGTTACTTTAAAGCAGAACTACAATTTAACTACAAGGAGAGTTGTCTTTTAATGTAATAAATGTCTTAAGGTCACTTGTTCAATTTTGATCTTTAAAAAGGGAAGGAAAAAACCCGGTAACCACCAGCCAATCCAAAAAACCCACCCTGTGTGTTCTGTGTTTTACTGATTATGAAAAAACCATGTGTCAGTATTGAAGGCTTTATCTTTTGTTTTCAAGGTTTGTGGCAAATGCTTATCTGAACAGCACGTGGATGTATCTTTACAGTTTTAAATACGGAAGGAATGAGTCTGTAGTAGAGGACCACAAAAGCTGCCATTATTAGAAGCCTTGCTTACACTTCAGTGCTCTGGCACTTAATCTAACTCCCAGCTTCCAATCATGCAGAATAAACTAAACCAGAGTGCTCTGTTTTAATTCTTAAACTTGGTTGAGCTGTCCTGAATTTCTTCCAGTATGTTTTTCCTTTGTAGTCTGAGCCAAAACCTTGATTGGAAAGTTGGTTTTGATCTCCCTTTTTCGCTTAGCCCTTTTTCTTCATAAATTGCTGGTTCCAAATTCTGTGCAATTGAGGGATTCAAACTTCAGATCATTTGTTACTGCTTGAAGACTTTTCTCTATAAGATGCAGGCACAGTTTGGCCTCTTGTTTCTTGAAGTATCTCGGTTAACTTGCAGTTGCACTTTCTTTGTATAGCACAGGACCTGATTTTAAATGTCACTGGCTTTCTCAGGCTGACTTGATGCAGCCTGAGTTGCCAAGCATCTTGCACGGTGGGGTCTTTAAGCAGTTTTGCTTTGATACCCTTCGATGTTGTGAAACCAGAGCTGTGTACCAGATTGTGTTTTGTTATGGCTGTTCTCCTTGACAGCATATCAGAACTTTTACCAGTGTCAAGGTATTTATCACACTTTATCAATACTTAGAGATTTTGCAGTGTTTATGGCAACCGTTGAATATATGCAGAAGAACTCATCCTGACTTGATTTGCCAATTGTGAACTTAGCAGGACACCTAGTTTTGGAGGCTTTGAATTTTCTGCCCAGCCTGCTAGTACGAGAATAGCACTTGGGTGAGAGAGCTGTGTTGATATGATAGAGTAAAAAGCAAATTTTTTTGTAACAGTCTGAACTGAACCGCTCTACTCTCCCAGCGTGCAGACTTTGCACTCAGGCATGCATTAATCTTAATTCTGCAAAGTATTTTTTAAGTCAAAAAAGTTAATAGCAAAGAGCAGATTTTTAGTTGGGTAAACACTGCAGAATGGTGCTTAAAACCCAAAGCGATTTCCTGATTTGTTCTGCTCTCTGTAACAGGTAGCATACAACTCCCAGCTTAAAACTTCAGTACACACTGGAGTCTCAGTGCTTCCACCAACCATATTTAAGATGCGAAGGAGGTGACAAGCAGGTGCATTCAGCATATTTGTTTTAAATAAGCTTTTCATTTGGCAGGTTTTAATGTCCCTCTGAAGCACCGTGAAACCAGAGGCTGTAGTTACTGGGTTTGTCTGTGTTGTTTTTGCATAGGTGAATCTGAGATTCTAAAGCAGCTATCTGATTAGCATGCCAAAGATGTAACCTCAGGTTAGCCCTAGATTTAAGTCATTATAGGTTTTTTTTTTTTTAGTATATAGTGTTGTACTTCTCTGTGGGGGTTGTTTTGTGTGTATTTTGTAACTGGTAGAGAGGTGCTACTGAAAGATAAAACTGCGTGAGCAGGGAAGAGGCTAGGAAATAATCCTTGTGTTTTTCTTCCCAAAACAAATCTGTACCTAAAAAAAGGAATAAAACCCAACCCTCCTGTGTAAAAAAAATTTGCATCACAGACTACTTTTTTGAACTGTATGTTTCATTGTGTTATTTTTTTTCTCCCTTAAGTAACAGTAAATATACTGTGTGGTTACATGCTGTGACCTTACAGTTGCTTCCCTGTTTATCTTGTCTGTCTGCTGGTGCCAATGATGGGGAGTGGTTCACTCCCATAGTATTCTTTCACTGGGCTACACACAACCATTGTTTTTTCTTTACTGAGATGGTAAGGCATGCTGCCTGTCTAATATTGCGAAAAGGGACAAGTGTACAAGTTTGGAGATACTTGGAACTCCTCACCATGTAGTTTTGTTGTCAAGTTAGTCAGAGAGTTACAATGAATTGCACTGGAGTGTAAAAGAGATCTGAAACTACAAAAAAAATACTGATGAATATTTCATACCAGTCAGTTCCAATGTAAGGTGTTTCCAAGGTGTTTAATGCAGCAGTTTTTTAGTATTTCGCATGTTGGTTTGATTCTACAGTAACTAACCCCAGATATGAGTAGATAGTATGGGTTTTTAAACTTTTTTCATTTTCTGTGATAATTTTCTTTTAACTGTTGTCTGATTGTGTTTTCAACTAGGACCATATTTTTTTTGTTTGTTTCGATTCCTTCTCCCTTTCCTACCTTTCCAGTCCCAGGCAAAATGTTTAATTTGGTCTGAAATGTTTTATTTGGGGCATTTGTAAGAAGAGCAGAAAAACTAGGTTTACAAAACAAGAAGAGTGGTATCAAAGTACATCTGTGTGTCTTATATGAAATAGATTAAAAATATGAGATAAATTAAATGGAACAGTGGTCAAGGGACAAGACCAGGAATACCCTGAATGCAGAATACCAACACTGAATCCGGAACACTGGTCGATAGATTCACTTGGCAGAAGGGGAAAATCTGGGTGTGCTATGTTCATGGCAGTTACTGCACCAACAACTTTGAAACTTCTGCTTTATTGCCAGGTAGATTTGTTGCTCTTGACAGTGACTTTGAGATACCTAAAGCAAGAATCCTTGTGAACTGAAATGTACAGTTTCCCAAATTTCCAGTTTCCCAAATTTCCAAAACTTGCAGCACACGCCTTCTATTGGATGAGTCATGGGTTCTAAGAACCAATTCTCTCCATCTGTTGGATATAATGCGACTGCGTTGGGCGTGAAGCGTTTCCAAGCCGGTTTGTGTTGTATGGGGCATGTGACATAAGGCAACACGGAATCTGCCTTTGGACACAGTGACCCCCTCATCAGATACAGTAAACTCAGTTTGAAGAGATTCCCTTGTGAATACTCACACCCATGCTTCCTCAAGAGACAGAGCTTTGCACAGGAGTGTTTGTCATCTATTCTGGTCTCTTGCTGTTTTGCAATACAAAAAGAAGCTGCCATTGACTACACTTTCCTCTTGCATTGAGTGACTTCAGTTTCTGCAGTTAGTAGGGCCATCCACGATGACAGGAGCTTTTTTTTTCCCTAGGTACAGCAGTTGGGAACTGCAGTCATGCTTCAAGAAGACAGCTTCTCCCCACTTAAACTCTGAGGCTTGTCACACTACTGTGTCTTAATATGTACCGTTGGTATCTAGCTGGCTAGCATAAGATGCATCATTTAATTACTCTGTATATGCAAAGAAGTGCATAGTGCTTTGTGCTGGGTGCTCTGAAGAGTCTGCTAGGAGGGTATTCCCCGTTCCTCCTGCTAGTCTTAAATGAGGAAAGGATATGAAAAATTTTGTACTCTGGTGCAAATCTCAAGGGCTCAGGGAAGTTTTGTGTTCATGAAAAGGCAGAATTTGGCTCTTACAACTTAACTGAGATCTGCTCACTGCACTTGCTATTGGGAGGTTTTTGTGTCAGTTGAAGAACTCTGAGCTTGTTTAATCATCATCCGCTCTGCGTGATATGGACCCTTTTGAGTTCCACACCTTTAGCACACACTGCTGCTGTATCAAAGAGAAATTATGAATGGAGGGAGCTGGTTTTCCGACCCTTGGGAAGCCATCAAAGTTTGTGTTGAACAGAAGAACCAGGCTGACTAATGTAATATAATATTGAATACAATGCAGCCTAAACTGATTTCTATTTGCAGGGACAAGTTTTGGTGGTTAGTTAGGGGTTTTTGTTTCGTTTTTGGGTGTTGTTTGGTTTTGGTTTTGTTTATTAGCATATCATCTAAACAATTATAAAGCAGAAAATAACATGTAAAAATTGTCCTTTTAAGGAACACACTAGGAGAGGGTAGAGTTTAACTATTATTTCTCACCTTTTTTAATGACAAGCCATTAATTTTCCTTTGATATTCAGAGAAAGTCTGTTCCAGTTCCCAAGACATATGCTGTATGCCCTCAAGGGGGAAAGCAGTTAAGAATTACAAGGAGTATTATGCTTTGTAGAAATAAGCAACCTGCTGAAGTAATAACCTGCTGTTTGCTCCTAAGTCTGTCTTTATCAGGGCTTTAAAGTGATGACTGATATATGAGGAATATGTCATCTTAGATATTAACAAGGCAGCTGCAGTTGAGAGAAGAAGAGTACATTTATTTTCATGTTCTGTAACACTGTCTTTTGTGCAAGAAGATTCAGACTTGAGTAGCCACTTGAACTGTTGCTGCAATCCTTGAGATATTCTGGCTCTTCTGCTGAGACAAAGCAGGGTACAGGTTTAGCTGAATATACTTCGGTGTGCTGTAGCTCTAATAATGCAAAGCCTAATTTCCTGACTGTATTAACTGCCTGAGATTTCTGTCTGAGGCTTCTTCCATGGCAGAAACAGTCCATTAAAACCAGTCTTACTTTCTATATTTCTTACTTAGATAACTGTTCTCTGTAATAATTTCTTAGCTTTTTCTCAGTTGTGTAACAAACCTTGGTGAAATGGTTCTTATGTTGGTTTAATACCCTGTGGTATAGGAGGACCTTCTGCTATGGACTAGTGTCTCAGTCTTGGCCAATGGATTTTGTGCAGACTGGTTTGGAAGAAGCTTGGGAATGCAGTAATTCACTTTGAAGAACTGTGGTGGATCTGTGTTTCATGCTTGTCTGGACGCAGGAATTCAAACGCTGTCTTCTGCATTAACCATTGGACTGCCCTCTTCCTCAGTTAATTGTCTACATGTGAACAGCACAGTTGATGAGGCAGATGCAATGAAAACACACATCAAAGTATAAGTTTTAATGTTTCATTTACCTAGTGAAAAAAGTTAGTGCTAATTAAAGAATAGGTGAATATTAAGAGTTCAGAATTTAATGTTCATGTTGTTTGGCTGCTAAATTAAAGAAAAAGAAAAAATCTATGAGGTGTCCAAAGAGAAAGTAAAGAGCTCACACATCTAGCTCTATGTAACTGAGTTATTTTTAATTGATAACGAGGAGTGGTGTGTTACAAAGCAGTAGAAACCACTTTGCATTGTATACATTCATTAAGAGGGCTCATTAAAAATGCACTTTTAGTCACCACCTGTTATTTGTTCAATATGATGGGTGCTTTATGGCAATGTTGTCTTATTTTTGTCATCCTTCTTTTCCAAAGCACATTATTCATCACTTTGAACCATATGGGCAGAAATACATTCTGAACATCTGATTTCTGTACTGGCCGTTCCCTGAGGAAAGACTCTAGTGCTCGTGTTTATGGCCAGCCAGTGAAGCTTTTCATGTCATCCTTTCATGAGGATTTCATACTTTCTGCATATGAAAGATGCAATTAGGAGATTCACAGCTGTGATGCTGCAAGGAGGCAACAAGGGGCTGCGCTTGATTAGGCAGCAAAGGCTTCTTTACTCAACACAATAAATAAAAAGCAACTATTTGGAGAAGAGGAGAGAGCTTTCTGCAGGTCTTGTCCCACACAAACCTTGCTTTCCCCCATGGTTTGCACCTAACAGTAGGCGTGTGCTGGGGTGCCTGTGGAGCAAGGTGTGCTCTGACCTGGCTCCTGCCAGGTATGGTGGCCCTTTTCCTTCCCTTGCTGGGACGTACCCTGTCAGGATTTCACAGAAACTTGTAAAAGTTTGACTCCTCTGGCTCCCTCTCATAGAAATCACGGTGAAAAATGCTGGTTGAGTTGCTTTTGTTCCCTTTTCTTGACTGCTCTGAATCTTCTCCAGTTACTAGTGTAACTGGGAATAAAGAGCCCAATTAAATGTGCCACAGCTCTACATTTCAGCACTCTGGCTTTTTTGACTGTGCATATCTTCTTTGCTTTGGAGATATATTATTTGCATTGTGCTGTCTCCCATTTCTCTCTTACAATAGTAGGATGTCCAGTAACACTTACATGAGTTGTACACGCTGAGCGGAGTATGTATATTGTACTGCAGTATATTTTCTCTTTAGTAGGGGGCAAGGGGATAAATAAATGGCAGTGTGTCCTTTTCTTTCAGAGTGGTGTGAAGTCTTTTATTTAATGCCACCAGTGGGCAGGTTTCATTCTCATTCTTCTGCCCTGTGCTTGCACCAAAAACGTGCCGTACAACCTGGTGTAATCAGCAGCATGCTCACAGGAGGCCCCGAGTTTGAAACAGCAGGAGTTTTGCAGCTTGGAGCTGAATGGTGTTGGCAGAGCTGTTTGCAGTAGTTTGCTTAGTTGCTGCCCACATTGTGCTGAGCCGATTTCAAAGGGGCTGTTGCCTCTGCCTCGTGAGATTGACTTTCAGTCACAGTTCACAAGGAATCATATTATCTGCTAATTTGAAACACAGCAAATGCTCCTTTTATTTTTGGTTTCAGTTGTGTCTGTTTCTGTGTCGCTGCTTAGGAAGTGACATCAGTCACTGCAGATTAGCTCAGATTAGCACAGTTTTTAGTACTGTGTGTTAATGTTTAGTAATAAAGTTTGGAGGCTTAACAGATCATACACATATTTACACTGTCAGTACAAATTGCTCAGCTTGGAGATTCAAACATAAATGCCTGATTTTAGCACCTTATATTTACCATGTGTCTTAATGTTGTGAAGATACAAACATTGACTTATGCTGAGATTTAAAGGAGTGGTGAATTCAGGTAGCACTGCTGAGGTTCTGAGACTTGGATTCAGGTAGAGCATCATAACTACTGGAGTTTCTCTGATCATTTGCTCCAGATAGTAAGCATATGTTTCTCCCTTTAAAATTAGCGGGAGCTGCATGGTTTGTGAGCACAGAGAAGCAAGATTAGTAGTTTAGATTCCCAGCTTCAAAATGTTAGCTACTACTGTAGGTTTGAAAAGCACAAATTGTTTTACCGCGGCATTTCTTTTAGTGAGTGACTGGATTAATTCCCATACAGCTCCAGTTTCTGGTCGGTCATTCATCACTCAAGCAGTTCGTGATGCTCTCAGCAAAAAACAGGTTTGACAAAGTAACTCAATGCCTCCACCAAAGTATGTTCAAACAATGAGACAGAGCCATTTTAGTAAGTTGTGAGAAAAGCTGCATGTAAACTGAAGACGAAGAGTCCTTACTCTAGCACTTAACATCATCAACATTTTGGAGCTTGCAGTGGACCTAATGTTGCTCCTTTCCCTGTTGTACAGCTGGATCTTGTTGCCAAGGTTTTGTGGTTCCCTGAGGTGATTTGATCTGCTGATCAAATGTTTCTTGTGCTATCTTTCTCTGATTGTAGTGCCCCTTAAAGTTTTGTCTGAGGCTGTTTCTAGGAGTCGGACTTCTTCCAGACCACCAAGGAGGTCTGGCATGCTTTGAACACTTGCTAGGCTTAGATCTGCTGCTCAGTAGTTGCCACAACAACTTCTGTGTAACCTGTATCTTTAAAAATTCTAATAAACTTTATTTTTACGGAGTAATGCAGCCCAAATGTGCTAGGCTTGAGGAGGTGTTGCTGCTCTTTGCAGCCTGAGGCTTGAATCACTCTTACCTGGGGCAGTTTTTCTGGGGATTTACCCTCTCCTCTTCTGCTTTCAGGTAGCTGAGAGGCCAGCCCATCAGTTACACTGCTGTTTTGTGATCTGGTTGATGGGGAGTGCAAGTCACTCGATAGGTGCTATTATGTTTCCCTCGATTATGTTGCTTAAATAGTAAACCTGAGCTCTGCTGCTGTAGGTAAGGGAGAGGATCCACATGTGAGGCAGCTTGGAAATTGCCTAGAAACCTAAATGTCTGCCACCTTCATGCACCATTGAAGGACCCTGAAGGTTAAGAAGTATAATTGAAAAATTGTACCAGTAATACAAAAGGTTTTGATAGTGTGAATAGTTCTGCTTTTTCTGCCTGTAGCCAGAGCAGGTCCTTGTGTATGGAGGCTCTTGCTGGTTTTGAAACTTTTGTGACCTCAGTAAGTACGAGGTCTTGCAAGTTGCTTTCTCTTTCAGTTGTAGGTGAGGCTTTTGTATGAGTGTATGATAGATCAGATTTCCTTTCAGGAAAACACTAAACATCACAGCTTAAGAGGGAATTGTATTTTGTTGACATAGAAAATCCAGTGGTCAGAAGCCTTAAAACTGGCATAGCAAGAGTATTAGAAGTTAATCTTTCCTGAATGTTAATAATAACATAGTGACAGAGCTTACCTCTGTGACAGATGGCTTAAAGAAAGGATCTTCTAGGATGCAACTGCACCCTTCACATGTTTTCTTATATCATGGATATTTCCAAACTTGTATATATTAGGTGTGCCTTGACTACTGGCGAGTACTGATGAAGAAAAGTATAAAATGGGGAAAGTCGTCTTTAAGAATGTGCATCAATTATTTAACTGGGTTTTCTACATCAGAAGCTTGCCATTGCTGCTTGACTTTGCTTAAGCTGTCTGCTAGGGCTGTTGGGAAAGACAACTCTTAAATTGAGGTCTGCGGTATAAGGCTGGTGGGGGAGCTCTGGGTAAAGCTCTGCTGAGTTAATTAATGTTAACAGTTATGAGTTATCTGCAAGATTCACAGTAGATTACGCAGATTGTATTAAGCAGGATTTATCAGTCCTTTCAGATACTTAAAGGAGCACTGTTAAGGACTGGCAAGACTGAGAATTCTTGAGAAAGTGTTTGCATGTGCAGGTATGCATATGTGTGTGAATGCATAGCCTGGATTACCATTGATAAGTAAATTTTGCCTAGCAGGTACCACAGAGGGACATTGGCTGTTTCCTCTTAAGTGTGTTGGTGAAACTATGGCAGCTGTTGGAAGTGACTTTTTCCTTTCTTTTTTTTTTTTTTTTTTGCCGTAACTCTCTTTCTTCTTGAATATGAAGTGTTTCCACTGCTGTGCAGTTGCAACTGTAAGGAGATGTTTGTTATCCTGTGATGTTAACTGCTGCTTGACTTGTGGACTCCTAGTGGCTTTGTGGATTTTCACCGTTAATTTTTTAATAGTTTTCTCTCTTGCAGATGTGTGAAATAGAACATGAAAGGTGGCTGAGTTTTGTAAGTGTGTAGAGGAATCTGTCATAAGGGAGGATTTAATGATTGCAAATTTATAATCTTAATGTGCTGTGGTTTTCCATAGTTGTTCAAAATGTTTGAGTTTTTATTTTATTTTTTTTTGTAAAAGTGTTGGAGCAACTCATTTCTTATGTAATTTCTCAGACTTAAAGTAAATCAATTGAATTTTCCTGACCCTGGAAAGGCTAACCTTAAATTTTATCAAGTACACAAAGTATCACATTTTTCTTTATCACTTTTGCAGACTGTTCTTTGGTATGTGTTTAAGAAGCCAGCTTATTGCTGTGTACTGTGGGGTAAACGTCCTAAAGCTCTCACTCCTGAGTCGTGGGACTGTGAACATTTGAATATGGGACAGTCCTATGAGAGCAAATGTAACCATGTTTCCGAAGCATTTTGTTGTACTAGGCTTGAGCAGGTATAGTAATTCCAGAGTAGGTGTGGGTAGAAATAGCAGAAACATTTATGTATATATATATATGCACATATACTTCTCTGTGTGTGTGTGTGTGTGTGTGTGTATGTGTATAGATGCATATGTGCATATCCACTTCTTCTACAGCTTAGTATTTCTGTTACTATGTGATGGCCAAAAGGCGAGGGCAATGAGTGAACTTAAATGACATGGGGATGGCACAGGATGGGACCCAAACCCCAGTGTCCTGGGGCTGAGGATGTCTTGGGGCTGCCCAAGTACCCTCTTGGACCCGCTTGCCTTGGGCAGCTGCTGAGACATATACATCATGCACCACCATCCCTTTTCGTCATGGTAGCTCCAGGCTAGCAGCTCACAGAGTGATCAGATGCCAGTGAAAGGTTTCCTTGGGGTGGAACCGAGGCATGAGGCTCCTCTGCCACCTCTTTGGCGGCAACAAACTGGGAAAAACAGGGAGGCTGTTCCTCGCAGCCTGACCTGGAAATTGCGTGTGGGTTACCTCTAACTCAGATTTGCCATAGTGCAAATTACTGTTGGAAGTAAATTCTGTAAGCAGTCAAATGTCAGATGCAAATGCCTGTCTTCTCCCTGTAGGTAACTGTTCCCTCCTCCAAGGGGGATGCAGACAGACAGAAGGGTTGTTAGCTATTGAAAAGAACTGAGCCTAAAAAAATCCAGGAAGGGGATAAGAGGTCCAGAGGTCTGGAGGGTAGAACCTTCCCTCTCCCATTTTATTGGTTGTTAGGTTCTATGGCTGCTAGTTTTGGTGGTCTCTTTTTTTTTTCCAATTTTCTTTTTTCTTTTTTTTTTTCACCTGTTGTAACTGCAGCACAGTGCTAATGGTAAAACTGGTGATTGACACAGTATGTGGTGAATCTTGTCTTTCACAACAGTGCTTGTGTTGACTTGGGAGGGCCAGGTTGAATTTACCACAGCTTCTCCACCTGAACTGTGCAAGAAGCATTGGCAGCCTTCAAAATCCCTTGCATGTTACCTGTCTGGGGCAATCTGCTGTCTATATAGAGGAACACTGCTGTACACTTTTGCATCAGAGAACCATCCGGTCTGACTTGAAGCTTTGCCCTTTACCCACCATAGGAAAAAAAGTGTAGGCTGTTGATACAGTGGCAAATCTGGCTAGGAACTGTCTGAGTGTTTGTTGAACTTATAGATACTGGGTGGCTTAGATCATACTAATAATGCACTGATACACTGAGGTCATGATGTTGAATATAAATTCTGCTTCAACATAATTGTAAAGCTCATAACACTGACCTCCAATGATACCCCTCTAAAGTTTTTCTTCGGAGTGTTTGACAGGGATGAACTGTGAGGACTCACTCTCTTTGCATTACTGGTATTTGAGGTTTTGGTGCCCTTGTCACCAGGTAACTGGTGACAAGAATTTGATTGCAAAAGAGCTTTCTCGGTGAGAAGGCCAGGTTGTTACAGGAGGTAAACGAGAAAGCAACTAATGTAATCAGATGAGTAGCATGTATGGGCTCCTTTGTTTTTGCTTTAACCTACAGATGTTATCAATAAAACCTTTCCCTCCCTCCACCTCATTTGTCCCATAGCATCTTACTGTCTGGTCGGGCATCCTTGCAGGGTAAGAGTGCTTGTCACACGTGCCTCTCTGCCCTTCTGATATTAACAGTTTGTTTTACAGAGGTTTCCCAAACATGCATCATTTTCTTTCAAGCAGCATTTAAAGTAATAAATGACTTGATACTGGCAAAAAGTGCCAAATGTGAGTACGTTTATACTATGTAGCTTCTGCTTGTTATTCATCTTTAGGAAAGCAAAATTTGTGTGATATGTAACCGATATTCCTACATCTCCCTGTCTAGCTCCTTTGGATTCCTGTACTTTTGGCTGCTGTTTCTTCAGGCATTATGTTATGATTGTCACTCCAGTGGTCACCTGCTGCTTTGGAGTTCTTGGTGCTTTTTCAGAGCCTGGGACACTTATTGCAGTGTTAAAGTTCCAGTGTAGATCTCTAGCTCTGAACCTCTAAATAAGCCACACAATCACAATGTGCTTGTGTTGAGTTAATTATTTTTGCACTTCTTTATGGCAATATAGAAAGTGTATTAACAAATTCAGTGTATTTTATGTGAACTGGTATCATCTGCTCTGTTAGGTATTTTATTTTGTCAGTTCCGTATAAACATAGAACCCCTCAAGTTTTAGAAGTACTTGTAATGAGAGAAATAGTAGAAAACGCATCTTTATACATAATCTTCCTAGAAGTGCTTTTATTGGGTTGGTGCTTGTTTCTTGATGGCAAGCTGTATTTTAATTTTTTACTTCTAGTGAGAAAGGGCAATGGAGCAGAGTTTGTACCTCAGAGCTCTGCGTGGCTACTGTGCTTTGGTATCAGGCTTCAGTGTTAAAAGCTGAAATATATTTGTTCAGTTTTAGAGTTTGATGTGGAAACCTTTGGCTTTATTATCCCAGCAACATATGCTCAAACCGTGTATGGGAAAACTGACTCTTTTAAAACAAGTGAGTGTGCCTGGTGCTGGATTTCAGAGAATTCAGAAGTGTTTGAGTCTGTTCTGATGGCCTGTGATGTTTCTTTTTAACGTGTGTTAAGCTAAATTATTACGGTCCTTAGAGACCACCACAGATTAGCTGGAAGCGTGTTGAACAGATGGATTGCATTTTAGCTGGTTATGTTTGTAATGTCAAGTGACAGGCCTTTAACACAGCACATTTCTTATTCCCTGTTATTCCATAAACCACCCCAGGACGAATCTAAGTTGAAATAAAATAGAAGTCTAGAGTAATTTGTCTGGATACTATTACAAACATGTAAAGTCACTTGCACATGGTTTGAAGAGAGAAGATGAGGATAAATCAATAGGCTTTTTATTTTCAGCAAAGTAGGTAAATTAGTCAAAGGTGCTGCTGGCAATAAAAGCAGGAGGGTGCAATGCTCCACAATTGGATTTTCTTGTCTCTGGGTCAAATCAATATTTCCACTGGACACAACTCTAGGGCTATATGTTGTATTAACGTAAGTCATTCCTCTTTGAGTCAGTGAACCCAGGCAGGAAATCTGCCATTGAACATTTTTTTTATTTCGTTTGATTAAAACAAAATTATTTCCTCTGCTACTGTTGGGGGGGGGGCAGCTTCTCCAAAATTTGTTCTGCTGGGATGAAAGTAAAAGTAATTGTACTCTGAAATACTTTATTTAAATATACATTCAATTTTTGGGTTTTTTCATGTAAACATTGTACACTGTAAACAATTTTAATTGATCTTAAAGCAAATGGCTTTATCAGACCTTGTGTTGCTCGCCTTGCCCTCTGACGTCCAAAGAGATTTAGTTCTGTGCCAGCCTGGATGATTTAACCAGTTCATAAAGCAGCACAATGGATCGCATTATGACCATGGAATTTTATTTTAATTTCCTTCCTTCATTGCTTGTTACTGTTTTTTCATCAGCCTACTGATGTCTTGCGTATATATGACAAGATTTTTGTTTCAGGGATGTCTGCCTGTGTATTCGTACAGCTTGCAGCTGATGAGGTTTTGCTCCTGGCTGGAACCTCTGCATTACTCCTTATACAAATAACAAAACCTGAGCCATAACAATGAATTGAGTGGATGGTTGTGCTTATGTCCTGTCTAGTTTTTGAGTTTATGATACTCTATTATCTGCCATCCACATTGCACATTTTTTAAATAAAATCTGATCTTACATGGTATACATACAGTGAGTATGTTTCTCTAATTTGTTGGGTTATCTGCATGTGTACAAGCTGAGCATGGCTAAGACTAGGTATAATTCCTTCACATGCCCTCCTACTGAGATTCCAGTCTATGATTGTCAGAAGTGATTATTTTCAGCAGATGAGGCAACAGTTATTTTAGTGGCTTTTAGGTTTTCCACTTGAAGGATCTTTAGAAGCATGCTTTGTAATTTGCTGGTTTTCAGGAAAAAAAATCCCCTTAAGGACAGCTAATCCTCTAGTCCTCACATAACAAATACAATTGTTACAGAGATGAGCAAAGTTCTTAATCAAACTTTGTCATGTATATAATGTGTTGACAGGGAAACAGCGAGTACTGAGTCACATGCATAGTCTCATCAGGCATGCTCACATGGTAAGATGTACATGGAAAACATGTCAGTAAAAGATTTGTCTTTCACTTCCTTGTCATTTCCCTGCAACAACTTGTTTCATCTTGTCTAATCTTTTGTAGGACCCTGTCATACAGTTTTGCAGATTCTTGCTATGAATTATTTCCCTGACATCGTGAATAACTCCTCAGATAATTATAACAAAATTAAATTTTAAAAGTTTATATATATTGGAAGACAAATACTTTTTTCTTTTAAATAATAACATCCTTGTTGTAGACTGGAGAATAGCTTGTTTTCATTATTACATTAAAACAAAACTGGAATTTTTTGAAAAAAAACTTTTAAAAAAAAGCTTGTCTCAATTTGCTTTTTAAAAATATGTTTTAACATTCAAACTTGTTCATTAGCCTGAACATTCAACCTTTCTTAGAGTTCTAATTTCAGAAAAGCTTTTCAGTTGTCCCTTGGGCTGGAACAACTTGCCTGGAAAACACAGCTCCAAACCTGTTTTTGTGGTAGCATCCAAAGGGACCTTAAGCTGTGCAAAGGCTTCCACCTCATCCTGCTACTGAGAGGCTCTCAGCTGGTGCAGATGGCCGCTCCTGTGGCTCTGAGTGCTGATTCTTGCTGAGACCTTATCTAAGCGTGTGTTGTCACCTTCACCAAAGGTTCCCCACTTGGAGGATGTTTGTGAGATCAGATCCACGCTGAGCTTATTAGGGGAAGATATTGGCTGTGCTGCGTGAGTAGGACTCTGCTGAACTCCCCTGCTCTGTTGGCCCAAATTGCAGCTGAAACATAGGACGGATTCCCTGGCTAGGTAGTGCTCACTCTTGCTGGTGTAAATAAAGCTGATGATGGTTTTTCCTTATGGGTATTTTAAGCAGGAAAGCACCATTTGGCTTCCAGTCAGCTGGACCATTAGCTTTTTATAGCCAAGCAATATACTTAAATGGACTTGCTTGGCTTGAGCATTGAATTACAATGGCCAGTAGGCTGCAGCTCTTCTTCCATGATTTATTTAGTACTCTCTTCTTGTTTAGGATGCAGGCAGAGGTTAATTTAATTCTGCAAGGGAAGCTGGTGGTTACTCAATGTTAATGCTATGCTCTAGGATAGTGTGAGCATCTCTCAGCCATGGAAAGGATAATTTTACCTACTTCTTTTCTAGTAATGTATTCTTTGTTAGAGCCGTTTCCATGCTTACATTGACACTTAAATGCAGCCAAGAATAATACCTTGAAGACCATTTTATTCCATGCTGTTGCATGTGTATGTTTAAGAAGCAAAAGTGTATTGTAGTATAGTATGGGCCAAGGAGACTTTGTTCCTACAGAATTACAAGGGGCCTACTTACCCAGTTACAGGTAAATAAAACGTTAATGTGTGACTATGGTGACTGGAGTATGAGAGCTGCATTTCTTGTGATGAACCGAGGCAGAGAGCAAACATCTGGTATGTGTGATCTTGGAAGGATAAAAAGAGTAGGTAAAACTTGCCTCAGCACTCCAGAAATTAATTGGAAACTTTTACATGGAGGGAAAGAAAGTGTTTTCTCATGCTCTTCATAAGCCTAAGCACTTAACTTCGTGCTTAGAATTCTATTCTGAACCTTGTACGTGTCTTAATTTTCCCTATAGGCTTCGTCTCCTAGGATCAGTGTGAGGGAGTTTTGGATTTTTTTTAAGCTCCTTTCTTAGCAAAGTGATTGCAAAGAGCTTGCAAATGTGAAGGAAGTGCGCAACAAGGGCTTAGATGCCAGAAGGCTGCTAATGAGAACACAGCATTTATTTATGTTTAAAATCACAATTTCTAGTTAACTTAATAATGGTTTTGAATCCTTGGGGTGCCAGTCCTGGCCTTGCTGTTTTCAGCAAAACTTAGTGCTGGCTGAGGCAGTGTCCTTCTTGTTGCTTAGATCTGCTGGTTTTCTCAGCCTGCTTCATGCTCTGCACTTCTGCAAGCAAGCACAGCAAAGTTAGCAAGCAAGGACTCGATTTGACCTTCCCTTACGAGAACGCTACCTCTTGAAAAGGGGTCATTCTGCTCACAAAAACCTTTGTGAGCTTTATCTACTGAGTTTGGGCTTCTGGCTCAAGTAGTATAAGACTTTTCTTCTGATATTTATATTTAGAGATAGTAGCGTTGACCTGCTACCTGAAGCATCCATTGTTACAATCATTAGTGCTGGCCAGTGAGCTGAGATTTTGGACAAATCTCTTCCAGCTTGAAATATCCTGGTCATCAGCAGAGAGGCGTTTCAGGCATCCACAGATGCTGCACTAAGGCCTGACAGGGATTTGTTTTGAACTGAATTCCTTAAATAACACTTCTGATACCAACCTTTTTTTTTTTCCCCCCATGGAAATCTCATTAGCAATAATTTGTTTTAAAAGACATAAATGATAGTCTGAGGGGGATGATTCCTGACTCGCAGTAACCAAGTTACCGAGTAGTTAATGGTCTGGGCCTAAAGCTGGCAGCTTAGACCCTAATTGTTCTAATGATCAGAGAAATTGTTACCTGTTTTGTTGCTACAACGTTTACTGTTTCAACCAAGCTTTAGTGGTTCTGTAAAAATGATTAAAAGGTTTCTCATAGGAGGAATTAGATTTTTTTGCTTGTACGGTTGATTTTCAGAGTAGTGTGGGGTTTTGCAGGCTACTTAAAGTGTTTGAAAGCTGTGCTTTGCTCTCCAGCAATTCCTGCCTGCTCATGCTGCCCCTAGCCGTGCCGGCTGCCTGAGACACAAGGACACATATGTGCCATCCCTGCCTCCTCTGCAGTGTCTTGCACTATGTTTGGTTTCAAGCATAACAGCATCTTTTTATATAATACAATAATTTACTGCCCTTGTGCGGAAATGTTGGATTTCATCTACCATTTCTTTGGCTGGGATTCAGCAGTGTGTCCAGGTTGACCTAGTGTGGCTGTATCCTGGAAGATGGTCAGGTCCATGGAGCTTTTCGGTCCTCGGTACCAATTTATAGGCTTCAGCAACACAGCTCCCTACATGAAGCCCGAGTTTGACGTCACAAGGTCTTTGGGATGGAATTGTAAAACCTGAGGGGAGCAGAGAGGTTAGACTGAGGTGCAGCATTTTGCTTGTAAACATGCATGGTTGCTGCTTCAGATAAAGAAAACAAGAAAATATTGATGAGTGGATAGAAGTTGAAGAATTCCTGATTTGCTGTTAGGGGAAGGGATTTTGATTGTATTTCCGGATGAGGGATTTTAAGCAGTGGACCTGAGACATGGTCACATTATACCCGCTACTGAGTCAGTCACTGGATGTCAACTGAGCCTAACTTTCTGTGGTTTTGGCCTGGGCAAAATCTGAGCTAAATTCATCAGTGGCAGCATAAGAACTCTCAGTTAACACATCTTATTTCACACATGTAGCTGTGCGAGTGGATGGTTCATCGGTACATCTCTGTTAACAGAGAATAGTTTATTAAACTAAAGTAACTTTTGCTGTGACTCACTTGCCTTATCTTGAAAAAGGAGGGCAATGACATTGACCTTCTTTTATGAACTGTTGAGATCTGGTGAGCCGCACTGCATAACAGCTCAATATGATCATCACAAGCACTAATCTGAAGGTGAAGGCATTTAGAACAGTAAAGATAGTTATCTCTTTAAATCATTTATTTTAAAAATAAACAGGTCAAAGTATCATCTCTTGCAACAATTTGCATCTTTCAATCTGAATTAAGAAATCGCTCTTTGTAGGCCTGGGGCAATTTCTGCTTGTATTCAGTGACTTTCAGATTCTTGCCAGAAAATGCTAGGTTCAAACAAGCAGGAGGGCGTTCAGTCATGGTGGTGTTGGATGATATACTCAAATAATTTTGCAGAAGGAGCTGATGGGAATGCTAGCAGCATGAAGGTTAGCTGTAATGTCTTTTGTGTCTGCCAGTTAAATAGCCAGCAATCTGATGATTACACAAAGACAACACAAATTCTTTATGCATTCCTGCCTCAGTGCTGCTCCACACGCTGAGTGACTGGAAGCACAATTCTTTCTCTTTCTTGCCATGGAAATCACTGGTTAAAGCTCAATACTTTGGTATATGCAAATGCTGAATTCTTGTTTAAAGCCTCAGTACCAGGCTGTATTGTCATAGGAGATGTTGCAGTCCAGCCATGTGCTGTTAAATCCAATAGATTTTGCACGTGTTTGGAGACAGGTGCAAACAAACTTTTTTTTCACATGTCTCGAATGCACAAACTATGAAACGTGTTCAGCTAATGCCTCAGCAGTGCTTGGTCCACATAACACAACTTCATGTTGCGTAAAGGTCTGTAGAGCTTTCTCTCTTAACAGCACCAAACCCCATCAGCTGGGATACTTCTGCTTAATCCGAAAGAGAAAATGCTGAGGAGTATGTTCTGGGTATAGATCAGAGGGGAAAAAAAAAAAGATGTGTTATGTCAAAGCATTTTTTTTTTAGGTTGTCCACCCTGATTACTTATCAAATGCTGCAGGCTCACTGAAATATTTCCTCTTTCAATCAGGCTTAATTTTCCTCCCATGGTAACTTTGAAAGCAGAGAAATAACAATAGGGTAGCTTGGAGGGGAAGTATTTGGGTGAATGGGTGATTGTTTCAGGAAACTGGTCTTGCAGTGCTTTTCCCCCCTGCTCTGAATGCACTGCAAGTATCAATGCGTGTGCCCTCCAAGTGGCCTAGAGCTGGGCTGGGAAACAGAGACGAGAAGGGAAAAGGCACCTGCCAAACATTTGGTAGAGTCATATGTGTGAACCTGTGTTTCCTGAATACCAGCACAGTGCTTTAATTGCACAATCATTTTCCTCCCAGGCTTCTTATGTGAAATAAATACTTAACTGTAAAATATTTTTTCACATCATAACAAGTGAGCACTGGTGACTACATGTTGAAACTCACAGTCATTCTCCTCTGTTCTGCATAGCTGAATGTGTTACTATGCAGTCTCCTTTGCAGTATATTTATTTGTCCACTTTTGAGCTTTTTCCCTGCCCCCTAAGCCCATTCTGTCATTTCAGAGTATCTTTGGGGAGCTGATATTTAAATGCTGAACCTGACCAACCTCTCTTCCTTCATCTCCCTGAAAACAAAGACCTTTAAATGAGGTTCATTACATACTTAAATCTGGTTTACTTTCCATTAAAAATATGCTAACAAATCTAGAACTTCAAATCCAGTTTCTCTGAGCAGTGCCAGATCCCTGTTCAATAGGTTGCCCCCACACCCACTTCGCCAACCAATAAAATAATTTGTCCAATTATTTGAATTACTCAGACTTCACGGAATGGCTTAGGTACCTTTGGTGAACCAGCTGCATTTATACGCCGTGGAACATGACAGCAGCTGTATGCTGAACATCGAAAGAATACAGGTCATGCCTGGAGTAAAGGCGTGAAGATGGGTGTGCCCAGCATGGCCATGCATTTTTCCTGATTAGTGCCATGGGACTCTTTAAGTTCTATATTAGCCATTGTTAAAAGAGGTGATTAGTGCATGTTAGCTGTGCAACCTGACACTATCTTCAAATACTGATTTCTTTCTCAAGTAGGCTTCCTCTTGTGACCTCTGACCTGCCAATATGTTAAAAGCTTTGTAATCGATAGAGCTCTGTATTCCTTGTGGTGTGATTGATTGGAATTCCTTCACACTGAACTTTGCCTCTTGTTCTCTTTTGTTTAGGAGGTCCTCCAGCAGCTGATTGTAATGAATTTACCAAATGTTTTGATGATTGGCAAAGATCCTCTTTGTGGTGAGTAGTTCATTGGGTTCTTCACCCCCCATGAAATGCTAAATAAAATTTGTATTTTTTTCCTTACATAACAAACTTGATTTTAAACAAACTAATGTATTTGTAGCCAAGCTACAAATATTTGAGTGCCTCTGAGCCTCACAGTTTAATGTAATACTTGTATTACATACCTTTACATACAAATATAATATCTAATATATGTGTGTTTGCACATCATGCACATGTGATAGTGAGTTAGTTCTTGCCAAAGCCAGAACAGCACCTATTTGCTTGAAAGTCACGTCTCTTCATTCCCTGCTGCAAGTGATCGAGGATACAGTCTGCCATAGGAGAATCGTTTGTCCTCCAGGTTTTCTGTCCTGCGTGTCTGTATGATCAGTTTTGTTGTGGCAATATGTACATACAGAATTGCCCTAAATTGTGAAGGAACTGTTGCAAATGAAGTGTGGGAAGAAAAATACATGAGGATGGAGAGGAAAACAAATATGTAACAAATGGGAAAAAGTGATGAAGAGAATGTGCAAGGAGAAAAACATCTGCCTCTCCATGTTGCCTAGGCAAGGCATCTGTCACATAAGGTATCACATTGAAAGTGACCTGGAAGTTAATGAGCTCATGTCCAGAGTCCAGTGTCTTTGGTGAGACAAAATGAAAGCTGTTTAGCCTGGAAATGAAGTTGACTTCTCCTTAGAACCACGTTTCTGAAATGAAAGGTTTTGTTGCTGTGGTTTTTATTTTTTTTCCGACGTGCATTCTGTCTGTGCCTTAGCCCCATGCCAGTGCCAAGGACAATGTATTTGTTTTTACCAAAGAAGGAAACCTGGATGAACCCTGTCAGCAGTGGTGGGGAATGACACAGTAACCGGCATCTCCTGAACAAATAAATGGCAGAAGGCTTGGCAGAAGATTTTATTTTGCGGCTCTCAGCAGCAGTTGTGTGTGTATGTACAAAAAAGGGTTTATATCGAAAAAGAATATTGATTTACAGATGTTGAATCACTGAAACTTGCTTTTCTCAGTCATATGGACAGTGGGTAAAGCCTGGGATTCTAGCATAAAGAATGCTAGTGAACGGAGATGGCTGGGCCAACAGGGCAGTGTCTCTGCTGGCTAAGTGTCAATAGAAAAGGCTGGCTGGTTTCTTGTCATGGCCATTTCTGAATGACAGCTGGCAGGAGACTCACAGTGCAGTAACTATAGTGTTGATTCCTGGGGAAGCTGCACACTTGAAAGCTGTCCTGCATTTATCTATAGTTTCCTATGTTTGACTTGCCAGTTTTTGTCAGCACCTTAGATCTTTCTTTCTTTGAAGAAAGTTCCTGGTGTGTTTCTTGGGAAGACATTGGTCATCCATGTGTTTGTGTCTTCCAGCTCCTTTAATTGCAACCAGAAATTTTGCTTCACTTTCTGACATCTTTTAAAATGTGGTGGTTTAGTTTTGGTTGGCTGTTCTTTTAAAAGTCCTTATTAAAAAAATATTTTATCCATTGCTGATTTGTCATTGTCATTATTCAGAACTTGGGAAGAGAGGATAAAGAGTGCAGAAAGGCAACTTCTCAATGTCTAAAATTGAGGGGTTATCTGTGTGTAAAAGATGCGAAGTTCTTCCTTAGCTGTACTGTATAATGGTTTTGAGAACTAGTCCCAGGTTAGACACTACAGAGGAAGGTGGTGAACAAGGAAAGGCTTGGGATGTTCTTGCTGCAGAGAATGTATTCAAGGAGGAAGGTGTTTGAGGGACACAATTTTAAGAGAATTTTGTCTTAGTCTTACCCTTAGATAGATGATCACTGGGAGGATGGGCTGAGGAAATGGTTAGAGAAGTGGAGAACTAGAACTTCCTTTGGGAAGTGGAACCCGGATGCAGACTGACAGGAAGCTCAGAAAGAGGGAAGAGGGAGGAGAAGGCTGAGGAGTTGTTAGTAAAAACAGTACAAAACACTGAATGAAGGAATAGGCTATGGGGAGCAATGTGGGTGAACGATGTCCAGGTGTCTGTCAGGTTGATGTCTTTGTTACTGAATGTCTTGCAGAGAGGAGTGAGAGTAAGGTAGGGGCACTTGGGAGGGGAAAAACAAGTGAAAAGAGAGATTCTGTCAGTGAGAGGGCCAAAGGAGGGCTGCAGATTGAATAGAGATGTGGAGACGAAGCAGTCATCAACATGGGAATTAATGCTTTTGGCTTGGCTACAGAGAAACCCCAGAGAAAACTGAGAGAGAAGAGAGGAGACTGGTAATGACAGCAGTATGGGGAGAAGAAATTATGGAGATGCTTATTTGAGGGAAGTGTTCAGAAGTGGTGAGAATGGTAGAGGAGAAACCTCCTCTTCCTCTTTTGTCAATCATCCAGTCCACAGCGAAGACTGAGAGGGAAGGAGGGGAAAGTCCTGGAGAGGACATATGCAGGGACAGTGCAGTGGGCAATGTGGGGGAGCACCAGGAGCTGAAGATCAAGATGCAGGTGGTAAGTAGGGCTGTGGTGGATCAGAAACAATGATGAAATCCCAGTTTTCCTTTCCCCGTCGTGTAGGTAAGCTCTCTGAAAGAAAGGTTCCTTTTGACCAGAGGATGAAAAATTGATCCCACAATCCAATTTCTAGAACAAATTGGCAGTGTTGCTTTGTACTGGTTGAGCTGGGAAGGCTCCTAATGACCGCATTGACTCCATTGGTCCAAGACCAGATACCTGTTAGATCATTTGATATGGTTCATTGTATAACAGCTTCAGTGACTTAGTCCTTATAATAAGGCATGGATGTTTAGCTATTAATTTTTTTCAGAGCTTTCTGTTCACCAGTGCTGTCTGCAAATGTTGCTTTTTTCCTTCTAAAACACAGCCACAAGTGGTGTCACGTGTATAAGCTTTAAAGCTGTTCAGTTTATAATTTGAGAATGCTGTTCCAGTATTTAGCTGATGTTTGGCTCTCCATGGTTGGGAGTATCGAGGGCTTCTGCAGCCTTGCTTTGAACATGAGAGTATTGGAAAAACAGAGCTGCCGCCACTAAAATGCAGTAGCAGCTGGACTTTTGCACAGGAGAAGGTACATGTCTGCTGGGTTTGTGAGCTCTGCTTGCTTTCATGTCCTCTAAATTGTTTTGTTCCAGTCCATGGCAATTTTGCCTGCTTCAGTTTGTTTGACCATGGGCATAAAAGTTGCAAAAATATTTATAAGATGATGAAGACTTTGACTGTTTTGGAGAATACAGAGCTGAAAAGGAAATTGAGAGATTAATTAAAGGATTTAGAAAATTTTCTGGGGAATTTGACTTGCAGAATGTTGCAGCTGATGTTACAGGATTTATTCACTGCACTGTACAGTAGACATTACATTTCCTCTCTGCTTTTGTCTTCCTCCATGCTTTTTCTCGCCGAGCAGCTTTTTCAATTAATTAATGCACCACAAATCTCTCTGTGTTCAGTATGAGAATCATCAGCATTTGGCATCTGTACACAGCAATCCAATCACCTTTTATAATTCCCTCTGGTTCTAGCATGCCTTATAAATGTCCACTCATTCATGTGCCCACACAAGGAATATCAATGTACAGAACTGGTCCTGAATCTCTATATAGAAGCGTTGTTTAATTTCTTAGTTTCTAGACATGCTTAGTTTAGCACAGCCAGTGAGTGTATTTGGAAACTGATGGCAGTTAATCCTCTGAAACAGTCATAGTTAATTTGGGCTGGGGGTGGGTGAATTTTGACTTACTTTGAAGCAAAAATGGAAATGAGCTTTTATTTATCTGAAGTGGGTTCATTTCTGTCTCTTAAAAAAACTTTGCTATTTTGATCCCCTTTTCAAATTCCATGTTAAGTTTGTGAATGAGAGTGCCCAAAGTCACCGTTAAAATACATGTGCATAGAAAACTAGAATCATAAAAGATCTCTGCTCTCACTGAGGTGTTTTTTCATGTCTGGTTTCCTTCCTGATTTTGTTTCACTGTCCTCCAGAGGTACAACGGATTATAAAATACGATGTTAATAACAAAACATTGCCTCAATAGTGTAAATTTAGCACTCAAGCTTTTTTCACTCAGGATGTTGCTACAGTTGGGAAACATGGCCCTTGTGTGTTTCATCCCTTTCCATGTTCTCTGCACATCCACCAGCCGCCAAGTGTAGCACTGCATGCACTGGGGCTCCTTCTCCTCGTCTGGAGGAGCATCAAAATAGAAATACACAGAAAGAAGCATCACAAGCTGAAACTTTCATGTACTTGGGCTTTCTTATTTCAGTTTTCTCTGACATTTTACTTACCCCCCCCTCGTTTTTTTTCATCAACTGTATTCTGTCTGTACCTTGATTCTCCTTTTTTTTGTTTTTGTGTTTCCTAATCCCTCTGCCTGCCTTCTCCTTGAGTCCTGCCATCTGTTTTCCAACTCTCCATCCCCTATGAGAGCAGAGGGGTCTCCTGGCTCTGGCACAGGGAAGGTCCCAGGATGCACAGGTGGTGTTCGGGCTTTCCCTCCCTTTATTTTCCAGAAAACCCGCTGGCCCTCTCTCATGGTTAGGAGCAGATGGTCTTTCTGCAAATCCCCCAGGTGGCTGGCTCCCTTGCAGGCACAAACATGTGGGCTGAGAGCAGCTGCCCTGGAATTCTCAAAAAGCCATAAAGAAAAGGGAGGGTTTTTTGAATTAGCACCTTTCTGCTTAAGTGCTGGTTTGAATCCTGTGCATTTGTTTCAGCTTGTGGGTACCTGTCTGTCAAGAGCTGCCCCAGACATAAGTGTTTGCATCCTGGGTCATAGGAGGACACTGTCTTGCTAAGGTCAGCTAATAAGCCTGAGTGGGCTCAGCAGAGTTCATTCCCACCTGCCTAGGAAGGACTTGTCATCCCAGTGAGCCGGCATAGGAAAGCCTGCACATTCTTGCTTATGCAGTGCACAGGGAACTTTACCACCTTGTTGAATTAGCACAGATCAAGGCTTTTGAAAAAGCTTCACAGAATCATTCACCGTTCAGAAGGCATGATTTGGGGTAAAGATCACTTGCTTCTGTTCAGCATGCATTGCAGGATAAATGCATTGTCCCGAGTGTAGAACTTAGCTGCTGTACTGTGTAATAACCCTAGATGTGCTTTCAATTCACTTATTAACCTTGGACACTCCACTTAAGCGTGTGGTATCTCTGCTTTCCTGTGGGTGAGATGAAAGGAGAGAGAGGTAATTAATCCCTTCCTGGCTCATTTGAGGTTTAAGCGAAGACTGTTTAAAGCACTTTATACTGATAGAGAGGTTTTTTCATACTTGTACCCCATATCTTCTAAATGTCTCCTGTAAATAATGTTATGCTATGAGGCTTTAAAATATTACTCAAACCTAGCTTGAGTATGAGTTATCTCGCAGTGCCTTGATGCCAAGAAGCTGTCTCCACCCTCTGGGGAACAACTTCTGAATGAAAGCCTAAGGAATTGAACTCTTTAAAAGTCATGCATGATCTTCTGAAACACTCATGTGACTGGCAGAGTAGGACTGCTAAGTAGATCTTTCAACCTTAAAAGTGTTTCTAACGGGTAGTACAGTCTCGTTTACATTGCATGTGTATAGCATGTCTGTAAGCATAAAATAATTTGGTGGGAAAACAGGGTTGACCTTGCTAAGTTACCCTGCAGTAATAGCTGAAGGTACTTCATGTCACAGGGCCGTGCAGTGCCACTAATGCCCATCGTGCCAGAATAGAAGCCTGCTGCCTTTGGTGCAGAGAGGCAGAGCATGGTTTGAATGGTTTAAGTAAGTCGCGTGTCCTTAGGATGGCATAGATGCTCTCACTGTTGGAAACTAACCCTGATGAAATCACTCATTTTAGAAAACAAGCCACTAGGCTCACCCTGGGGATAGCTGTGATGCCATGGTGCCCAGACTGGAATTTATGGTCAACAGGTGGGGGTGGCCAGAGCATGCAAGGGTTAGAGCACTTGCCTGGTATGTTCCGCAGTGAGCAGCCTGGGGGCTACTCCTGCCATCTCTAATGGGGAGTATGTTCTGCCCTGAGTTTGGGAGAATTAGAGACACCCACTTGAGTCACTTGCTCTCTATAGCTTAGCAACTTGCTTTTGTGTTCCACAGGCATGCTCTGAATTTAATCCCTGGTGTGGATCTGCTCTGGAGCTGATGCAGAATGAAACCCATGCTAAAACTCTTAATGAGAACTCCATTTCATGAAAAGATATATTCTGACCCAACTAAGTGTCTTCTTGGGCTAGTAGCGCCCTCAGAGGAACAGTTCACAAAGTAGCAGACCTTTTTTAGATATGGCTGAGAGGGTATTTTTTTGTGACACTGCCTACATATAGGATTTTGCTTGTATCATACTAAACAATCAGACTTTCAAAGACTGAAATGTTATTTATATATTTCTTCTACTTTTTCAGAAGAGAGCAAGGTATGTATGCTGCTAGATACAGGGGGAAGAGTAAGAATGATTACACGTCTTTCAAAAACGGTTTTTAAATATTCTGAAGGGAAACAAACAATATTGTTTTGGTAGACGGAAGTGTGAGCTAGCATGTTTTAAGTAGGGCTGTCTCTGCAGAAGAGAAGAATCCCTGCTTGAAAAATCTTACTGATGAATAATGTGGTACTTGGATATTGAGAATTCTGGTGTTCATTCGTACAGAATACTGTTGATTTCTGGAGGGCATTCTTAAAACATTTTAAAGAACAGTATTCCTAAAAGTTGTTGAAAAATTGCTTAGCAGGGTAAGGTACATATAAAAACTGGTTTAGGGTGTTTGTGTACCCTAAAATTAGGAAATTGGAAAGCAAGTTATTTCCTAAGCTGCCTGCACGTGACTGCGCTGGCTTGCATGGTTCTGAGAATGAAAGTAAACCTCATGGCAATTTAGGTCAGTGTGCCTTTGTGCATTTGTGGCAGATTACTTGATGAGTCAGTTTAACTCCAGTTCCCGGCCCTGGGTCCTGCACATGCCTCTAACTTGCTGCCAGCACAGCCTTACAAGTGCTTGGTGTTGGTGGAGGATCATAGTTGTGCTCAGAATTGTTATCATCTGCTTAGTGATTGGAACAGTTGAACACCTGAGTAAAGTGGGGTGTAAAATGAAAGCATTAATCGCACAGTTACCCACTTTGTGTCAGGAAGCATGCAGGTGTATAGGGATGAGAGAAAACCTGTTTTTTTCTCCTTCTCTTCCCCCAGTGTGGATGAAGACAGACTTTTCCTGAATCTGGCATCATAATGATTTTTCATTTCGTCATGGAAGCTCCTTGCCTTGCATTTCCCTTTGTCTATCTTTGATATGTAATTTTCTTTACCACCCCAAAACCTTCACATTAATTTTGTTCAAACAAGATCTGGAGTTGGCTCAAAGCCATACCGGTTCCCCTTATGCGGCCTTCTCTCTCCTAACCTTAGGCAGTGGTGGGCAGGGCTGTTGTTTGCAGCAGGATTCCCTGCTGTGACAACCCGCCTGTGTCTCTCCGTCCCGTGGCTCCCCAGGCATATGGTTAGCTGCATATTTTCCTTTCTACATAATTCATTTTTTTTATCCCTGTTAGCACATGGGGTTTGCATTTCAAAGTGTGAGCAGGGTTTGATCCAGAACAGAGGCAGAATTTATTTGCTAAAATAGCTCTCAGAGAGAATTTATGTGCCCAGAACGGCATTCAGCTTTGGGAAGTCTGAGTGGCAACTATTTTGCAGACAGAGAATTTAGGACAAGTTCTTTCTTCAAGAGTAACCTGCATTTGCTTCTGCCCAGGGTGGTTTTTGTTTTGTTTGATTGGGTATTTTTTTGGAGGGGAGTGGAAGAGGTGGTGGTTTGGTGGGCTTTTTTGAACCCTTGTTGATCACAAACCAAGGGACAAGCATTAGGCATAAGCTGTGGACAATTTTAAGAGGTTTTTTCCCCCTGCATTGGTCTGAAAAGCCTCAGAAAATGTAGGTGAGGATAACACATCGAGGAAAGAAAAGTCTTGCTGGAGTTGGGATTTTAAAATAATCCAGAAGAGCTGTATTGTTACATGGACAGTATGGTAAATGTTATAATGGGTACACACATGTTCTTCAAGAACTTCCTCTTTTCAGAGGATATTTTGGAGAGGATCATTTGCAAGTAATTAATTTATTGTATATATGAACTAATTCCTTTTTCTCTTCTCTAGGTAAAAGTATGGATGAAATTAAGAAGCTGCTCTTGTTGGTTCTGGGATGTGCTGTGCAGGTGAATATTCGTTAAAAGCTTGAAAAATAAGATTTTTTTTTTAATCTGTTATTTTTTTCTGCACTGAGAAAGTCTGCCCAAAGATCAGTGCTGTATGAACAGATCTCCAGCTCAAGACAGGTTCTGAGCCGAAATTGTGAGAAGACTCAATAGGGGAATGAAAGTAATACAGGGGAAAGGAAGCATACTTTGTGATAGCGGTAGCCTCAGTTTGTTGCAGTGCTTAGTCAGCCATCACATACATACACTTGCAATTAAGTAGTCGATAACAAAGTGGGAAGAGATAAGCTTTGAGCAGTGTTCTTGATACCAAGATTATATTTCAAAATCGTAAGAAAATAAACCAGTAACAAAGTGGAACAGTACATATTAATGCCAAACAAATAGATAAGCTGACAGTCTAAACATTTGTTTAATGAGTTCTGGTTTTATTTGTATAATGTTTTGGTCGAATATTATGTGTAGAAAATCCAAAATAAATAGATACTTTGTATATTCATGTGGGGATTTTTATGTGGCATTTGTTAAAATAAACAGACAGGCAATGTATATGGGAAACTGCCCAGCAGTGCACCACAGTTACCAGATAAAGAAATCAGTGTTCTGCTCACCAGACCTCTCTGGTGGTAAACAATAGACGTGTTGCGGGCTAGCTTTTGCTTATAATTGACCTTGTTTGTAGGTCTGTCTGGTGCTTTTGCTGTGCCTTAGGACACTTACCCTGCTTGGCTATGTCAAGTTGATTATGTCAGGGGAAAACTGTCTACATACGGCTGCTCTGAACTATCTCACTGTTGCATTGCAGCACAAAGAATAAAGATCTGATCTGGCAAAGTGCTGTGCATCTCAGTCCCCACTTACGGGTCTGAGGTTCTTCCCAGTGAAAGGAATGGTTGAGCTGCGAACCAGGCCCCAAAAGGACACTGTAAATGAGTTTAAAAAACTTTAATGCTTAAGTTTCTTGCAATGCAGAGCTGGTACAGAAGGCTATAATGTTGTTAGCGTACAACCACAGATATACAGATAGCAGATGTCTGCCTCTTTTAAAGTCTTAAGTAAAAGATTCACTAATATCTGTTCATCTGAAGTGTCACTTATTTTTCATCCAGAATGTTTCCTAAATCCATTTTTTATCTAAAGCACGCGTTGATTTAGTTAAAAAAGCAACATTATGCATTGATGTGAATAGTACCTGAAATGATGCATCTGTTTTCATTGTCAGAGCCAAGCAAAATGCAAATGGCAAAGCAGACAGGTTAAATGATGCAATATAAGTGTAGGTTTACATTTGTGCAGCTCCATTAAGGAAGCTATGATGATTTCCTCTGACTGTTGCCTCAGCTCTTGCATGTTGAACTTCTTTTTAAAGAGCAAACCCAGCCATCTAACTTAGTGTTAATTGTACGGACTGTAAAAAGTTGAAATAATTTGGTTCATGCTCCATATGGAACAATGAGTATTATACTTTCTAGGGTGACAAAGTGTAGATCTTTAAACATTTTGTCATTAGCAATCTGGGATTTTTTTTTTAAATGAAAATGGTGCAGTAAGTTTCAGAATATATAGCACTGTTTCAGGGTGTGTTTTCTTTTAACAGTGTGAAAGAAAAGAAGAGTTTATTGAAAGAATAAAGCAACTGGATATTGAAACTCAGGCTGCCATTGTGTCACACATTCAGGAGGTGGGTCTGTCAGTGTTGATTATTTTGACTTTTTATCTCTCCGTTCCTTGACTTAATAGGATTGGGCTTTTTTGCTATCAAATATTAATGTTTGGATTCATGAACTTTACAAAAAAAAAAGAGTTTGTATTTCTAGAGTCAATGAAATGAAAATGATAGGTGCTGGGAACATTACTTGGCTCAGTGGTCTTTCAAAGAGGTGCAGTGTTAAATGACTTGCTTGCCAGTTGTAGGTTGTGTAGAAGGAGTTGTTGTAAAGGTACACATATGTAGTATTTGCGAAAGGCATGTGGTGCAGGAGCTGCAGTGCCCCTTGTAGTGATGGTGTAGGCACTTAGCCCCCAAGTCTTGTAGTAGGTGAGAGACAGTCTCCCCAGTGGCTTGCTTCAATCAGTGGCCCTCGAGCTCAGATAGTATTGAAATGTGTACTCTGCAGCTGAAATTGGACATCTACTCTGTGTTTAAAGAGCAAATTGTTCCAATGATGAATATTTTTGGACTTCTGAGATTTCTGTAGAAGGAAGGAATGCAGGTAGTTGTTAGGAAACACCTTGCTTTGGAGACCCAAAGGGGAACCATGTGGAAGCGTCTCCTGCTGGGTGCACCTCAACGCCAGCAGGCACTGACTGTGGCTGGGTGTCAGTGAATGCAGGTGTGGAAAGCCTGGTACACTCAGATTTGAGGAACAATAGTGAAAGTCTGAGGAACTTTTTTCTTAACACTTAAAAAAATAGTTCTGTTTAAAAAAAATATCGTGATGAACTGAGCAAGTCATTAATGGCAAAAGCAGGAACAGTATTTAATTGACCTTGAGAGACTTGCTAGGGATTTCTGCTAAATGATTCAAGGGAGGTTTGTTTGGGTAAGATAGCAGTTGAAAGGTACACTGCCAGCAGCAGCCAGATACATTTCTGATAAAAGCAGCTCCTCCCAGTTGTATCAGCTGCAAATTGTAGTTTCTTGAAAGCAGGGCAGCTTCTCATCGAGACACCAGCCTCAGTGTTCATTGTGGGATCGGTCCCTTCACGTCTCTGTGGTCACTGCCTCAGTGCTTGCAGTAATGGTTGCATACTTCTAATGTGCAAGCCCAAGTGCTATTGATCATAATATCTATCTGATCATTTTAAAAAAATCATCCTTAATAATTTTTAAAAAAACAGAAATTGCTGGATAGCGTAACAGTCAAGGTAGTTGTTATTTACAAGCTGGTTTTGGTGAAATGTGATGTATTTTTAATTGATCAATTAAACCTGTGGGATGCAGCATATACAGCAAACAAATTTACGAATCAACTAATGGAAAGATTTTATTGTTGTTCCTGTTCCTAGGTGACTCACAACCAGGAGAATGTCTTCGACTTGCAGTGGTTGGAGCTCCCAGATATGGCCCCGGAAGAACTAGAGTCTCTCTCCAGGAATATGGTTTTCCATCTTAAGAGGCTCATTGATGAGAGAGATGAATGCACAGAAGTATGATCACTCATCTCTTCCGTACAGAGCTCATGTGAAGTAGCAGATTCAGGCTTTATTCCTCCTCTTGTGCCTTGTTTGTGCACTGGGTTTCTGATTTTTGTCTGAGTGTCTGCTCAGTCGTTCATCTTTGAGTGATTGCTTCGCTGTCTCCTTTAATATGTACCATTGTTGGTTCCAGTGTCTTTTCTAGCTTTTTTTTCTGTGTGAAAACAGCCGTATCTGTTGCTAACTCATCAGTTCCTTTCCCTTCCAGTCTGTGGAGAAGGCCTCTCCGCTTTCTTTAACCTATTAATTTTCTGTCATGCTTGTGAATGTGATTGCATTAGTTAAAACTGATATTTGGTGCAGCTTTTTATTAATTTTCCAAGCAAAATAAACTGCTTATTTTGAAAACTGGAAGGGGAATGTTTTAGTAGCATAAGCGTAGTGTAACCTTGCCTCCTGACTATCGCTTCAATTCAGTATAATGCCAGGCTAATAATTTTCTATGCTTGTAAATTATTTTTAGATATTTGACAAACAATTTATAATTATACTGTTTGTCACTTGACATTACATACCTCTGTATTTCCAGGTCATTGTAGATCTTACTCAAGAGAGAGATTATCTGCAGTCTCTACAACCACCAAGTCCTCTGAAAGCACCAAGTCCAGATTCTTCACCAAACCCAGCCAACCCTCTTTCTAATGAAGACAAGCAGCATGTTGCAGTTGAACTGGCAGACACAAAGGCTAAATTGAGAAGAATTCGACAGGAGCTGTGCGTCGCCAGTGATTTGTGCTTCTAGGGAGAAGTGTATATTAAGTCCTGTGCAGCCTGAAAATGTAGTTGCCTGTCGGCTTCAGTGCGCTGGCCTCCATGGGAGCTCTCAGAATCACATCTTTTACATTTTTTTTAATCATATCAGTAGGAAATTACTGTGGGTGTTCCAGCTTTCTTCTTTCTTAACTGGTCTTTAGACACAGAGCAATGGCTGCTTCCATTTTTTTTTTCGTGTCTTATCTCTCTCTTCCTCTTTTCAAAATGCTAGCTGCCACGTGCACTTTTTAATTATTAGTGGGAGGTCCAGAGGCCAGTGAAGCTCACTCTGGCAGCACTAGTGCCAAAGAGATTTAAACAGAGGTAGTTTGCATAAAAATAGAGTTGCAAACGTGGATCCCATGATATGTATACAGTATCATGAGAAAAAACCTCTCGCTTTTATGAAGCTGTCACGACTAAGAGGCTCCATTTTCAGAATATGCTAGGAGATTTCTGTCTTCCTTTCCAGATTCCAAGCAGTGTACATATAATCAATATTGTTTCAGGAAAAAAAGAAATTCTTACTAAGATTTTTCTAATCCTTTTCAGGGAAGAGAAGTCTGAGCAGCTTGTAGATTCTAAACATGAAGTTGAGCAGCTCACTGTAGAGCTGCAAAAGATAAAACAAGAGGTAAGATGGGCTTGTTTTACTGTGACAGTTTTCCCTATTTAAAAAAGCGTCTTTCATTGTGAGGCTAAAAATACCTATTTTTTAATGAAGAAATCAGGTTGCTCCGCAAACTGTTTGACTATGGCAATGACATAGCAATGCTTCTCTTTCCAGTTAACTGGTGAGAGCAGTCTCGTCTGTTTAGCTTGCAAATAACCGAGTAATGCATGAAGGTTATGCAGAAATGTCAAAAGAGTCCCTACAGGATGAAGAACCTCTCTGTCTTGTAGAGAATTTACTGGCTATTTAGAATTCTCTTACTCCTGAATCACGGGAATGCTATTTGCCTGTGCTTAAAATAAGTAAGTAAATACATAAAAATAACGTTTAAAGAGTGTGTTTTCAAGATTTTTTCTCCCTGCTTATTCCTCACTTCTCACAGAATATTCACCTGGCTTCAGATGCTCGCTCTGCGCGAGCATACAGAGATGAGCTTGACTCTCTGAGAGAGAGGGCAAACCGTGTAGAGAGACTTGAGATGGAACTTGTTCGATGCAAAGAGAAACTTCATGATGTGGATTTTTACAAAGCTCGCATGGAGGCAAGTGAAAATTGGGAGAAAGATATACTTCGTAATCCTTAATGTTTTACTTATGTTGTGTACCGGTTCATGTGTCATTTGTCTTTGAGCTGACTGTAGTAAAACATCAGAGCAAGTGGAAATTTCGTAACATATGTCATAGTTATTGACTTAGCATCATTAAAACTTTCAATGGCAAGAAGGATTTGGTACACACTAAAAATTAATACCCACTAGTTTTAATAAACTCTGCTTAGTTCAGCATTATTTGGCTAAATAGGGCATGCCTTTTCTGGATGCTTCTACTAGAGACCTTTAATCTAGCCTTGAAAATTGTTTCAGAGTTGTTTCAGACCAACATTTTAAATATCATGTGTAAATTAACTAAATGGGTGTCTGGGTGTTTTACCTTAGGGGTTTGTAGCAGATGCAACTGTTGTTATAATGACTGAGCATTTTTAAGCATGACCTCAAATGACCTCAAGTTCTAGCCACTCCTTTTTGCAACTGTTGCTTGTAGTAGAAATGAATGAAAATTTTGATGTTCCATAGTGCGCCGAGTAGGGTATGGCAATGAGAAATGTGTAGCTTTGTTCTAGTAATAGTAATACCAGTTACTTAGTCACCTGCAGCTATGCCCATCCTGGAATTATTAATTAACTTAGGCTGGAAAGGACCTTGGAGATCCATCTAGACAAACTTATTGTTCTCAGAATGGCTGACCTTAAATTTAGACCTTAAATTTAGGTCAGACTGCTCCTCTTTTCTGTCCTTTCAGTTTTGAACCATTCTTACCTAAACTCTCAATAATTCGCATATGTAACACTTCAACTGAAGTTAAATAAATATCCAGACTTGAACACATGGAAGTTCAGTAATTGATAGCCTCGCTATAATTAGTTAAAATCCCAGGTCTGAGATAGAAGAGTGATGTTGAAACTCACATCTACCAGGCTTTTGGCTGAGAACACAGGCTTTATTTCTGCTCTATAAACTCTAATTCGTAGGTGATTTTTTTTCCCTCTCTATCCTAAGGGACCAGCTAGCTGCCTCTTCTTATGAATAGGTTCACTAAAATGGATGGTTATTAAGTTGTAATAGAATACAAAAGCCTGTCTTTCCTTTCAGTAATTCCCAGTTTACTTAAGCAAGTATGAAGCTCTGTCTCTCTCTGTTTTCCTCCCTCAAGCTAGCAAATCAGTGGTGCATTAACCTCGCACACGAGCTATCGGTGTGGCATCCTGGCATTTGCCTTTTGGCCGTGCACTCAAGTTGCTTAGCTTTTAACTGCTGCTCAGATAGTTTAGCTGGAGCTAGGAGAGGAGTTTTTTAGTCTTGTCTTCACCTGAGATTAAGGGAGTAGCAGTTTCTGGGTTTGAGTTCTTGGCTACCTTACTTGTTCTACAGTCAGCAGTTTCCTGCTCTACTATCTGCATGCTACTCTTGTGTAATAAATACAGCATTCAGTAAAGAGACTTCCACTTCAAATTCAGATTTGTTCTAACTTTTCTCAGTTTTTGGTGAAAGTCTTGAACATCAGAGATGAGCCTTGGCTCTCCAGGGATAGCTCCATGAAATACAGCAGTGGGACAAAGAATATTTCTCATAGAGACAGCACTTCTCTAATTCTGGGCTGCAGTGTCACCTCTATCAAAAGTTGTCACTGCTATAGGGGCTAAGCTCTTCTAATATGCGGCAGCATCATGCAGCTGTCTGCGGGCTGCTCTGTGGTCTAGAAGAGTGGGATTCGCATTCTCTCCAATCCCTCTTCCATCATTGATTAGGTCTTGGCACAGCTATGGACTGCTGGTGTAGAGCAGTGTCAGTGTCAGGCAAACTCCAGTAATTTCATGCTGATACCTTTAGAGCATTCCACAGGGATCTGTTTCAAGTCCTCTGCATCTTGAAAAGGAGGTTTGATGGCTCGAGTCAGTTCAATGTCAGCTCAGATTCCTCCCTTTCCCTCAAAAACTGTTAGGCTTACAATTCCAAGTTGTAAGGTTTCTGCAGGGATGTAATGTGGTAGATATTTTTACCGCTAGACAGTACAGTACTGAGTCATCTCATGGCATTTACTGGCTGTGGCTGGCTTCCTAAGCTCTTAGTCTTAAGACCTGAACAAATCTTACAGAGGCACAGCAATGGAAATGTAAGTGAGAAAAAAAGTGGGTTTAGTTTTGTGCTTGAAGGCAGAAAGCTATTAAATGAGCACTTAAGAATCTTTTCCTTTTCGTATTTCACTTACACATTTGGTAGTTTAAGAAATAGAGAATGTGCTCTGCATATAATACCATGACAAGCTTTTAGAATTGTGAACAAGCTTACAAGTAGTTTCTGAAAGCATGTAATACAAATCAACAGTGATGGCAGGAAGAGACGTAAGGAGCTATTGCAGAAGGAGTGCAAAAGGACCAAGTCTTTATGTGCATATAACACCTTTAGGCATATGTGCTGTTTTCCTTCTCCGTATGTTGTGACAAAGTTGTTCAGAAATGACATTTTAATTTGACCACCGTTCAAGGGACATGGAGATGAATATGCTCTGGAGACATTCCTGCTGGAGTGGCTTAATGAGGTCATAACTGCGAATGTGGAGAAGGCAGGCTTAATGCAGGGCTTCCTCCAAGGAGGTTGCTTCTCTCCGATGTAAAGCTTCCCTCCAGGATTCCTCTCTGTTGAACCTGGTACTGCTCCAGGAGATCAGATTATTTTCTGAGGCCAGGGAGTGTGCCTTGCCAGTTCTTCCTCTTTCTGACTGCAATCACATTTCCATTTAGTATGGTGGGAGGAAATTCTGTGAACATTAAAAAAAAGAAAAAGCATCACTTGTATGTTTTCACATAGCTGTCCAAGGCAATGTTTGTTTGTCACAAGATGTTAACTTTATCGTGGCTCAGTAGGGGCTGCCTCTAAACTGCCAGAAGAGTGGAGTTTAAACTCTGCTAATAACTAGGTCTGGATGCGCACAAATTCTCTAGTTTTGGATTTAAACAATCTGATTGCTACTTTAGTTTCTGAAAATGTTTTCCAGTAGCAACACACCCTGATTGTGCAACCACTTACTCCCTCAGTTAATTGTAGCCATATGAGTACACAATGCACATTCTTAAAGCTGTTTCAAGGCACAGTGATACAGGATCAAACCACAATATGTAATTTATTTTAGAAATTACAAAAGCAGAATTATATGTGTTGGATATTAAACCATCACAATTCAAGTAACAACAAAGGTGTTTTTTTAATCCCTTGTCTAGTAAATTCAGTGTGCTTAAAAAAAAATTTCACAACCAACTATTTTTGCTGTTGGTTCAAAAATAAAGTCATGGTTACAAAATAATTTTGGTGGGTTTGCTAATTAAAGAAAAAATAAACCTAAATTCCAGTGGAAGCACCACCCTCCCATATCCACTATGGGCTGCTTGTCTAACAAGTGTGATTTGTAGCCAGGTACATTTTTAGGTCAACTGTGTTATCCCAGTGACTGCTGGGAGATGTTAATGCTGGCATGTTTTTGTTACGACAGTTTTACCTGCCAGGCCTTCAGATGTAACTCTGCAAAGCTCCCATGGAATAATTATTGAAATTAGATGAACTTTTCAATATTAAGAGAACCTCAGGTTGTGGGTACACCAGTAAGCAATGTTGGCCTCACCATAGCAGGCATTTCCACCAAGTTATTAATTCAAGATTTCATCAGAACTGTTTTGAACTGACATGTCTGTCCCTTCTGGGTGCTTGATGGAGAGTGCTTCAGTCTTACATGTATGGCTGCTTCCAATGATGTGTGGTTTGTACCAGAGCCTGGATATGTGAATTTTCTTGGCACATAGCTTGACTCTTCATGAGACACAAAAATAACTAGTTCCTGCTTGGTAGGCAGTTTTGGGAATAGTTCTGAGGCTGTATTTTTGAGGTCAGACACCACCTTGCTTCTTAGGGCTGTGGTCCAGATTGATTGTGATGATCTAGCGAAGTAAACCCTTGTCACATTGGTGTTTCATTACAAGTGTTCTGGCAGCTTATATGGCACCCAGCGCATTTTGTGTCACCTACTTACTCTGATCTGTCATCTGTTTAGAATCAGCATTTTCAGTTTGCCCACCCAGAAGTGACCATGTTAGATCAGACTTGGCCCAAAATGCTGGTTTTATAAAATTAGCGTTTCAGTGTTGTTGTTATTTTAGTTACTTGCATACTCACACATTTTAATTGCAGTAGTTGCACTACTTCACAAGTGCTTGCACACTTGTCCTAAGAATGCTAATGTAGTAGGGAAATTTTTCCTCTCATATTTTGCAAGTTGGCAACTGACCCACTGAAAGATCAAAGGCAATGTGGTACTGCATAAGGGAGACTTTCCATGATTTGCCATCTACAGTCAAACTGCTGCAAACAGTTAAGATTACTTGCAATATAAAGCTATTAAATAATGGCCCCCTGTAGTGTCAAAAGGCAAGAGGGGGTGGCTGTCATCAGAGACTCCTTACTTGTACTTGTAAGGCTTCTTAAGGCTGATTCTACCCTCCCCAAAATGAGAAGGTTAGTTGCTGATTAAGCAGAGGAAGTGATTTGCTCATGCTTAATGGTCTTTCAGGAATGTACTTGGTTTGGATGTTTGTGGTCTGGGAGAGCAGACGTGAACACTGATGTCAGCAGAGACTTCACATTTTGAAGATGGTTGTCCAGGAATAAAGTTGTCAAGCCATAAGCATTTCATCCTGCCTGTGCGCGCATTTCTGGGTTTGCATATTTCATTGGAGCAGGGAGAGGGATGGGGGAAGGAGGAACAGAAGCAAAGAAAAACAAAAGAGCATTTCTTTAGAGAATCAAATAGCCTGCTTCTTGTCCCATTGTAACTCTCCTGGGAAAAGTCCATCCTGTATCCATTTAAACTTTTAAATGCTGATATGTTCCTGCCATAGAAAGTTCTCTCTCTGATTCAAGACATGTCTGAGGATCAACAAGAGTAAAAGATAGCAGTGAAATAGTGCTTACTTGAAATAAGACATAATTTAATAAATGTGTTTAAAACATGACTGGGAACACATGGCCAGATTTTATGATTCGGACATTTCATGTTTCTGGAGATAAGATACTTAAATGCACAGAGCTTCATTTGTTGGTTTGCAAGGAATATTCAGAGTGCAGTATAATTAACTTGTTTCTAATGCTGTGGCTACAGCAGAATAGTAAGATGAACTTATACTCACTAAAAACAGATCCAAAAACTGTAGTGGATAAGCAACATGGCTTCTGCAGTTAATGCTCATGTGTTTATTGGGGGTAGGGTAGGGTGTATGTTAAGTGATCTGTATGAAACAACTCTTGTTTAAGTGAGTTAGAATTCTATTCATGAGAGGGAGAGAGAAATTTTATTAAACAGGTATTTATATGTAAGTGTGCTGAAACGGGGATATGGACATGGTATATATTGATGGATAGTGCTCCCCAGCATGCTTTGAATACCCTGTAACATCCCTTGAAGGTAAATAATTATAATCTATTTGGAAACTGCAGTGATTTGGCTAACAAAATGGTATTATAACAGTGGAATTGGAACTGAACAGTTGCTCTTCTGTGTCTTGAGTCTTTGGTGCACCCCTTGATCAGTCCTCATATAAAGCAGAAGGAACTCCATTAAACTTTTAAAATTCAGGCAAAACCAATAAGAAATATTAGATTTACTTGTATTAATGATTCAAATAATTAAACATGATATAATCTCCCATTAAAATATCAGGTAAAAACTTTTTCATTAAATAGAGAAACATGTCAGGTTTCTTTCTTGTGTTTTGCAATGTGGGTTTACGAGAGTCACATGATCTTTGAAAAGTTAGTTTATGTAAAGAAATGAACATTGTTACTTTTCCTCCCTAGGAGTTAAGAGAGGACAACATCATATTAATTGAAACAAAGGCCATGCTAGAAGAACAGCTAACAGTGGCAAGAGCTCGTGGGGATAAACTGCATGAATTAGAGAAGGAAAATTTGCAGTTGAAGTCCAAACTTCATGATGTGGAGCTGGTATGCCCTCTCCCCTTTATTATGCTAATTTTTTGAACTTTTGTTTTTCTGCTAGGTCACAGATTCACATCATAGAAACCAGTGGAGACGGACAAATATGTCAACAGTGCTTTTAAAGAGGCCTTTAGTTTGAACTTTGTATAGGTGAATTCTTGAAATATTATAATGTAACACTCTAAATATTGCCAGTGCTACTTTGTGTGAGTGACGAATTTAATTTTATGCAGGCAGATATGATTTTAAAATAGGAATTGCTTTCATAGATATTGATAACGGAGATGTTAAAATATGTCAGTTAAGTAGAAATCTCTTAGGTATAGGAAATGAAATCTACTGTTGTAAATTATTTTCCTTGTTAGAATCAAACCCCCCAGCAATTACAGTAACTTCAAGAATCCATTGCTGCTGTAAAAGACACAAAATTCCGAGTTTTATTTCTGTGTAAATAAGAGACATGGCTTATTGTTTCGTAGACAAGGAAACTTAAGTGGCGGATTATTGTCTATGAACAAAAAGCAGCATTGGCTTTTATAATCCTACTAGAAATAATAACTACTCTTTCATCTCTTCTACTCTGCTTAACAGTGTTCGTGTTTTCCCTCTGTGTTTTTAAATTTTGTGGGTTTAACTGTATAGGGTTGCCAGCAGGGTCTTTTGGAAATAAAGATGTTGAACATGCTGTGGAATTCTGTTTAATGACTGATTCAGAGCATTGTAAGGGTCATGTCATACTTCAGCTTTTCCAAAGTGACTGAGATTTTGAATGGTGGTCTTGAATTTTTATTATGAATTTTTGAATAATGCTTTCTGAAAATTTGAGACCCTCTAAGGCACCACTTCATCTCCCACAAATACAAATGGCCAAAATAATCACAAGAAGCAATGGTAATTCATTCTACAGATCTTTTTTCTGGATATTATAAAACCCAGATTTTGAGGCAGATGTTACTTGCCAGTCTGTATGACTGGATCTAAATTTGATATAATGAATTGAAGAAGCTCAGTAGAATTCAAGGTCATACCTACAGAGTCTGCAGCGTTTCAGTGCATGATGTTACATGGTTTTGAAGAGCTTAGCTCCAGAGACAGCTTGAATCCAACCTGCCTTACTAGCCCTGTCTTGCATTGGCTCTTTCATCACCCAGTATGTTCTCACTCCAGTCATCCTCTCTCCAAGTGTATTATGCACCTGAGCTGACTCTAAACAGGACTAGTTGGGTGTCTCTGCACTGCAAATATTTAATGCTGTTCATGTATTTCAGTATAAAAGCACACAGTGTTTAAGGAGGTTCTTCTACCCTCAAAGCGTGTTGTGCTCGTGGAAGTTTCAGCTGACAGAGGTATCTTATGGATAAGCTGAATATGCAATTTCATTCATGTGTGTCTTGCACAGGACCGGGACACAGACAAGAAGAGAATTGAAGAGCTGCTGGAGGAGAACATGGTCTTGGAGATCGCACAGAAACAGAGCATGAATGAATCTGCACACCTAGGCTGGGAACTAGAACAACTATCTAAAAGCACAGATCTTACAGATAGTGAGTACTGACTGGGGTAGCTGTTGTTTTTATGGTGTCTTTCAGGGTAGACAGGTTGATTGTCTAAGATAGAAACAAAGGTTCAGTCCAAGCTTGGACTCATTCAGCCACTTGACTTCGAGTTTAGTTTTTTAGAACTTGTAAATTCTAGATTCTGTCACTTTCTTTTGAAAGCATTAAAATATTTTCCTTTGATTTTGTTTGTCACTGAGACTTTTAAGTTAAATGATAAAAATTTTAAAAAAAAAAGTTCTATAAATGACACAGCAGAAATGTCATACGGAATACAGGATATTTCTCACTGAATGACTGCGAGGAGTCTGTGATCTTTAGCATTCTTTAGTACAATTAGTACAGACAATTAGCTGTTTTTTAAGTCCCAGGAAGTAGTACATGCTGAAGTCATTTATTTTTACTAGGTACTGAAAAATGTATGCAGTTAAAATAACTGGCTGATTTTTTTTTTGGAATGGTTGATTTAATTTCTGTAACTTGCAAACGTAACTAGTGCTTCTTTCATTAGTCAGGTTTTAGCATTGACTTCTTTGTCTAACTTTCATTCTCTCTATAACAGCAGCCTAAATAACAATGCTAAATGAAATTGGGGAAATATAAGCTATTTCATGGAGTTCAATATACGGCGTTTATTGATTACTCACCTGATTCTGCTAAGACTTGCATATTTGGCTTTGTGTACCAGGAACAGTTTAACTGAGACAGAAGAATAAATTACTTTAAACAGATGTTCAGTTTTCAGTAAAGCTGTCCAGAAGCATGGCTTTGTTTTGTAAAATAACTGCATGTGTGCCTCACACCAGTTCTCAAACCTTCTTGCTTTCTGGGACCCAAGTTCTTTTTACTAATATTAATGGCTATTAAAAATTTTGCAATTCAGGTTTACCTGAGCCTGAGAAGTGAGTGGCACTCCATTCCTCCTTATACGTAATCAAGGATATTGTTTGTTGTATTAGTTCATGAGGAGAAAACACAATTCTCTGAAAACTTAAAAATTTTTATGAAGAGTGGTTTAAGACAGATGAAAAAAAGATGAGGGTTGCTTTTATAATTACTCAGGTGCTGAGCAGCGAAATGAACAAAACAAGACTTTTGTGCTGGGCTGAGAGGTGGTGAGACTTCTAATATACTAACATTTAGAGTAAAATCACATCTCTGTTGTGAAGCTTGCATAAATTTTGTTAGTTATGAGATTTCAAATTCAGACACTTCTCTGTGAACAACATTCTGATGGATGTCCTGTGCCTGGGTACCTGGCATTAAAATATTCTCCCTGATTAGACATATTCTTGACTAAGTAGTGAACTCACTTTTGTAAGATTTTTTCTTTTCCTGTGAATAAATATGATCGAATACCCAAGTTTTCACTAGGTTTTGGAAGTGCCCCATCTTGCTGTTTTAGCAAACGCTTCACAGTGGTTTACTTTCTCCCTTAATTTATTTCCTCTTATGTAAATATGAGACGTCATCAAAGTATATTTTGCTGTTAACATTGAAGATGCTACTAACATGACTGAAGAGTCTTAAAGAAAACTTAGGAAAGTAGGTAACTTTTAAGATGGTTTTCTGTTCAGATACTTCCTCATTTATTAAAGATCTTAATTGTTATCTGTGAAAATGGTTTCTGTTTTTAATGAAGTGTTTGCTTAGCAGTTAAGCTGAAATGATAAGGATCTGATTGCAATTATCTTCATACAAGTTAATCTTAAGGACCTAGGAAGGGTAATGTTTATGAATTGGTTAGTGCCACCTTCTGATTCTCATGTTTCAACAGCCAGAAAGTCCTTTGTGTTTGAGTTGAATGAATGTGCTTCAAGTCGCATACTGAAACTAGAGAAGGATAATCAGAGTTTGCAGAACACAATCCAAGAGCTGAGAGATGCCTCCTTGACCTCCAGAGAGAGCAGCCTAAAGTTTGTGGAACTGGAAAAGGAAAATCAACAGCTTAGCAAAAAGGTAATATGCTCACAGGAACAAACAGAGCTCTTCAGTTTTTAAACACAACATGCACGGGGCTGTATGGGATTCATGACCAATGAGGGATTGCAGGGAATTTGCCCATGTTCCCCAGAAGACTGGGCATGTTTTGAGGCCCATCTATTTAATGATATTCTAACATTGATCTATTCTATTGCCTTCTACTTCACTGTCTACTTAGATGCGTCATTGTAAGCTGTTCCTGTTCCATAAAAGCTGTCTTTCAGTGCATATTTGCCCCTGTTAGGTTGTACTGGTAACTGTGTTCCTTTTTGGTGTCTTATGGTGGTCATTACTGGGGAAGGAAGCCATGGACATATTGAACTACTTTTTTATTTGAAAGTTTTAGTATTCTTTCCATGTAAACCAAATAAATCACACGGGTGAATCCAGCTTAGTTTATTTTTAAATGTCTTCTTTGCTGTCTGTAGTCCTGGATCAGTTCTTTCTCTTTGTTTTGTCCTTATGGCTATTAGAAATTCTCTTGTGTCTCACTCTGCAAAGGTCTGGGTTCTTTTAATCTTCACAACAATTGTGCAGGTCATCACTTTTTATATTTATTTTTATGTATATGTGTGTTGCACTCTGTTATTAACTCTGTGATTACATTTAGCTCAAATGCCAGCTCAGTGCTCAGTGGTTGTCCTTGGGAAACACAGTGCTCAGTTCTCCTTCAACCACTACCTTTATTTTTTTGTCTAACTAGTAACTTGCATCCTGCCTGTGATGAATTGAGCCAGGTCTGGTGGGGAAAGAGGCTGTTTGCTAGTCTGAGTATGAAACTTTTCCATGTCAGTTTTTTCCATCTTTGCTAATTTAGCCAGAATATAAGGCTCATTTCTCCTTTTGCCATTACTGCTGTAAAACTTGTTTGTGAGACATTGATACAAAGATTTCAGTCCTTTCTGGTCTGCTTGTGGGTGAACTGAATGCTTTAAAGGACAAGGGGAGAAAGAATCCAGGAGAACCAAGTATCCATCACTGGATTGCTCTATCTTCTGGAGAGATTATTTTGCCGAATTGAGAGACCAGTTCTACTTCTTGACTTTCTTCTGTGAACAAGGAAAGCTCAAATCAGTTCATTGTGCTCCTCCTTCCACACTCCCATTTATGACCTATTGTGTATCGGTAATTCAGTCCAGATCTAATTTACATGCTTAAAATTTGAGATCAAGGCATGTAAAGCAGTCAGCAGATACCTGTGGTGTATCTGCAGTTTAAGTCATTTGAACATCTGTGGGCAGCCTTTGGCTTTGCCCCAAGCACGTTCCTGTGGGCACCTCTTGTTATTGCACTGCATTGGTGCCAGCTGTTGTGATTCCAGAATTAGTCTGATGGTTTTGATGATGAATGTGTTGACATGATGGGGTCATCTACTGGTCTGGTAGTTAAACCAGGCAAAAGCCATTTGTGGGTGGTGAAAGGCGCATCAGACCAATGGGAGAAAAAAAATAGCAGTTAAATATAATACTGTTAAGAGCAGTTGAAATTCATGAACTCTTCAATAGAGAAATACAGAATATGATGGGGGCTGTTGACTGAATACCACAGACTAGTCAGGTTGTTGATGAACTTCACTTCCCATTAATGGACATTTGGGAAAAAAGGTAGTAGACAGTACTCTGTGTTGAGACAGAGTTGTCTCTCATTGTAGAGAGACCTGATACGTGATATGTGAACAGTAAATACATTGATGGCATTACGGAAGTGGATTTTATGGGATAGAACATAGAATAGCTTGGGTTGGAAGGAATCTTTAAAGGTCATCTAGTCCAACCCCCCTGCAATAAGCAGGGACATCTTCAACTGTATCAGGTTGCTCAGAGCCCCGTCCAACCTGACCTCGAATGTTTCCAGAAATGGGGCATCCACTGCCTCTCTGAGGAACATCTTCCCGTGTTTCACCACCCTCATCATAAAAAATTTCTCATCCCCTGTCCACTGGTGTATTCGCTGCATCCTTGAAGGCATTTAGGTTCAACATGTTTGAATTCTTTTTTAATCTTCTGTTCCTTTTGTATTTCTTTCATAGGTGTATCCCCTTAGTTAGAGGGCGTGCATGTCCACCAGGGAGAGTGGTAAAGGAAAGAGGAATAACAGGGGAGTGTCTGTGGCTCATTGCAGAGTGGTTTCTACAGTAGGCAGAGGAGAGGACAGCAGTTCTTAAGGACTGTTAAAGACAAGCACAAATAAAGATACAGGACAAGAAATAATGTTTTTCTCAAATGTTGTATGCCTCTGGGTTTTTTTGTAACTTTTCCGGGATACTCATAGTAAAATCTTGCTTACCTAAAGTTGCGTAACTGGATCGAGATTTTGTCTTCTTTCCGAGACTCAGAAATAATCCAAATATGCTCGGCTGTCTGCTGACCTAGTGCTTGGAAGGATCATGTAGCCAGAACAGGATTATTCAGGTAGTACAAGAAGAGATGGAAAAAAAGACAAAGGGAAAATCGTGTACATATTTTTCCCTTTCTTGCAAAGTTTTCAGAAGAGCTACTAATGGAAAACCCTCCCATCAGGCACTGTCCAATAGCAGCAGTCCAAGTACCTGTGTTTGCTCAGTGTTCCTAACTTCTTGGACTGAAACAGGCTGTGAACAGTAATTTCTTACTTGCCTCTACTTTCTGCAAAGTGCTAATGAAAACCAGCTATTGCTGAGTTACTGAGTTTATGTTCCAGCTTTCTCTGAACAGCTCCTTTGAGAGCAATGAACTTTACGTGGTTACATTTCTAAATGTTAAGCCCTTCTTATCTCCAGTCTGGGCAGCCCCTGCTTGTTTAAACACTTCCTGTAATGAGGCACATGTTGACATAGGCAGAGCCCAGCCTCCAGCTATTTCCCACTTGTAAGAATTATTGTTAATACCTTTCTCGTTGACATTTTCACTGTTAGCAAAGTTCATAATACCAACAGAAAAAAAAAAAAGAGCTGATACTGTGTGCACAGTACCTTACAAGCATGAAAAGGAGTGTCTTCTGACTTGGGGAGCCTAGCTCTCTGAACTCCTTGCTTATAAGTCATGAAGAGCTGTTGTTGCTTTTCAGTGCCTAGTGCATTGTGAGTACAACTTTCAAAAGGAGAGAGTAAGAATACTGTTCATTGTAGGACTGGGCCCTTGTTCACAAGTCTTTCAAATCCGGTATGGTCACCTACTGGGGAAAACAGAGAGCCAACAGAACACAGGGAGAGAGAAGGTAAACTTGGAAGCTGCTGTTTATTATATGCTCTGATCTTAATAAGCATGAAGGAGATTCTTGGCCCTAAGAGAAAACTGAGAGTCCGATTCCTCCCCTGAGACTGGCAAGCTGCAGAAGGGAAGGATTACATCTTTCAGCTGTAGTCCCCATCTCATTCCTCTCTGGTCTTCAAAACAACTTCAGGTGCAAATAGTCATTGTGTCAGGCCGTGGCTGATGTGTTTTGGTGTGTTCTCTCCTCACAGATTGAGAAGTTGCAAAATCAAATTGAAAAAGAGAAACAAAGTAACCATGATCTGGAGACCTTGAGTGAGCAGCTGATAAAAGATAAGGAACAGCTACAACTTGTCATGGAGGCTCTAAAAGCAGACAAAGACAGACAGGTGCAAAGTTCACAAATGTAATATAAAAGTGTATGCTCAGTAATGGTAATTTACTGATGTCATTTAGAGTATCTAGTTCTCATGGAGACAGGGCAATTTGAAAGCTATGAAGTGCAGGTTGAACTTGTTCAAATGTAGGTAAATGGTTTCTTCAAGAAAAGAAGCGCAGCATGTTTTGGAAGCTACTGCTCCTCTAACCATAGGGGGATCTTCAGGCTGTTGTAAGGACAGTCCTTCTTTCTTGAGGGAGAAAAAAAACCCTGGGTCTTACTAAATGGAGTACCAACTGGTTTTAGGATGTGCATATAAAACCCCGTTTTGTTGCAGAAGGTTGGTCTTCTGCCAGCTGTATATCCTGATGAGTTTGGTTGGGTTTTTTTTTAGACAGTCCACGTGGGGTTTTTTCCTCTATTTTAAAAAGATACTGAGAAAATATTTATGTCTTCTAGAGTGGTCTTTTAAGTGCCTTTCAGCTTTTACTACTGTGCTGCAGTTCCTTGCAGTCTTGAAACTATCCTATTCATACAAAGTATCACCTGTGTTAATTTGATTAGCAAAGAAAATACAGACACAGATCATTGGAGGCTGATTTATGTATTTTCAGACTGTACTAAAATTTACTCCAAGATTTGTGGGGTGAAGATTAACGAGAGAATGTCTTATTTGTGTAGTGCTTTTCATCTTGAAGGGTTCTTACCCAGACTTCTACGTGGGAAACTGTACTTTACCACCAGAGTCCTGCATTTCAGTTAGAACACATACAGGCTCCTAAGAATGGGTGCTTCACAGGTAGGGCAGGAAGTAAAAACAGAAGTATTTTCAATTGTCAGAAAAGGGCAGATTCTGATTGTTTCAGCTATAAGCATCCACAGAAATCAAAAAGGACTGTCCAGATAAGAATCAAATGCAAATTGCAGTCTAAATCACAATTGCCTCAGCTGAAATTTGGCCAGTGGGTTAAGTATACTGTTTTTACAGAAAGTTTGTCCTTAATGTGATGGATAACTGCTATAAATTTTCCAACATTTTGTGGTTTCTGATGCCTTATCAGAGAGGATTTGGATCTTTGGATCCCAAAGATGTGAATGTAAACCTAAGCAGAAAGATACCCTTTGTTTATCAGGAACAACTTCTAACAGAGCATCCTCTGTGTGGTGTTCTCTGAAAGTCACTTGATGCTTTCTCCCTTTCCCTCAACTTTCTTAGCTGACGAGAGGAATATAAGACCATTTTAATTTGTTAGCATCCAATTTTACCAGAGGTAACAGGTTTTTTCATGTGTTTATGCATTTGAGTTTAGTCAGGAAAAAGTGTTAAGGAATTTGTCCTGGATTCAATTGACATGAGTTTTGTCCTGTCTGCTGCAGGACGTAGGAGTAATTTATACTGCACATTGTAAGGTAGATGAGTAACATTTGTGTGAATTTTGTATTGTTTATGTAGATAAAGGATCTTAAAGAAGAAAATGACCACCTTAATCAAGTAGTCTTATCCCTGAGACAAAGATCTCAAGTGAGCAGTGAAGCAAGAGTAAAAGATATTGAAAAAGAGAACAAGATCCTTCATGAAACGGTTACAGAAACTAGTGGCAAATTGAGCAAGCTGGAATTTGAGAAGAAACAACTACAGAAGGATTTTGACCAGGTTAAAGAAAAAGTGGAAAGAGTGGAAGAAATGGAAAAAGAGCTCCATCGACTGGAGAAAGAGAATGAACAGCTCACAAAGAAAGCTGCAGCGATGAAAATAGTGACAGACAAAGTTGAAGTTCTTGAGCAGGAGAATGGGGATCTTGAAGTGGAAAATAGGAAGCTAAGAAAATCCCTGGACACGTTGCAAAATATTTCCATCCGGCTGGGGGACCTGGAAAGGGACAACAAGCAGTTGGATGAAGAAAATCTGGAACTTAGGAGAGTGGTGGAGACCATGAGATTTACCAGCACAAAAATGGCACAAATTGAAGCAGAAAATAAAGATTTGGAGAGGGAGAAAGAGGACTTAAGGAAGAATGTGGAAATGTTAAAAGCAATGAGCAAGAAATCAGAGAGGCTGGAGTTAAGCTATCAGAGCGTCAACTCTGAAAACCAGAGACTTCAGCAAATCTTGGAGAACAGCAACAAAAAGATCCAGGAGCTAGAAAAAGAAGTACAGGGAATGGAGAGTGAAAATCAGGTTCTACAGAGGAACCTTGAGGAGCTAAAGATTTCTACCAAACGGCTAGAGAGGTTAGAAAAGGAGAACAAAGTCCTAGAACAGGAAATGTCTCAGCTTGAGAAAGACAAAAAAATGCTAGAGAAAGAAACAAAACGGCTTTGGCAACAAGTGGAGCTGAAAGATGCTATTTTGGATGATAATACAGTAAAGCTGGCAGTTGCTGAGAAAGAAAACAAGGCACTGGAAAAGGAAATTGCTCGATTCAGGGATTCATCTAGTAAGCTGAAAGAATTTGAAAAGAACAATAAAGATCTCATAAAGCAAGCTACAATTGATAAAAGAACACTAGCTACATTGAGAGAGGTAAGCAAAATAGTGCTACTGGTTTCAATACGTTTCTATTTTTAGTTTCAGCTGTGTGAACCACCAAAGGGAGACAGCTGTCCCACGATTATTTAATACATGAGCTAGGAGGTCTTCAGAGCCTTGACGGCCATCGCGGAATAGAAATAGTGTTGCCTTGGAAAGTGGAGCCTGCCAAAAACTGCAGTGTTCCACTTTGTGTCCACAAACAGAGTGTCTCCAAATGACATTATTTTCATGTAGAACAGGGTTTTAACACAGCTTCCACCTTGTAACTGTAAACTGATGACTTAGATTCTTTCTCTGACCCTATGACCACACAATTGTGTACTAACATGAGAGCTCCAGCAGGAGAGATTGGCTTTTAAGCCAAGAAACCAGTGGCTGAGAACACATTGACATCCCTGTTCTAAAACAGACTTAGCTAGGGTAAGAACTATCCCAGTTGAGCAATCTAAGCCTTTCAAAATAGCTGGAACAAGTTTTTGCTTTACTACTACCTTCAATGTTTTTCCCTAAAGCTTCCATGCAGACTGAGAGTGTGCTAAGCAGCTCTGTTAGGCAGCAGCGATCTCTTCCAGCACCCTTGTTCACTGCAGATTGCAGTAATTCCACTTTTCGTGGTAGTCGTCTTTTAAAAATACACCATTAGCAATAGGGCATTGAGAAACTAATGGTAATGTGTGGCAGAACCTGATATTCTGATAAGTGGCCTTTGAGCAGATTCAGATTATAGCAACTTGCACTCATTGCCTGCCCCAGCTGTGTTGTCTTGCTGCAAACAGGATTTCCTGTGAAAGAGCATTCAAAGAAAAATAGTCAATGCTGTGGTAGCTCAGTGAAATAAGTTTAATAAGACTAAGGCAGCAAGTAATTACTTACTTGAAGATTTAATGTAATTTTTAGTTTTTGAAGCATTAGTGTAACTTTGAGGAGGAAGAAATGTTTATCAGAAATATCTGAAATAGCCCCAAGTTGTGTTTCTATGCGAAGTCTCTTAAAATTAAATAATACCATTTTTGAGAAGGCTCCTTTTCTGTCTTACCGTTCTCAGACCTGCCATTTTTCAGTGGTGCAGACCCATACAAAAGCATATCTTCTTTTCCTTGGTTGCTTTCTTTAGATTCTATAGAAGGTTTTTATGGATGTTGAGAGGACCTGTTTACTGACCATGGACTGGCCCTGATCATAGCCTTACTGTTTTTGCCTTGCCATGTGAATATGTGGCTAGATTTGTAATATCAGAGGACTGCTGAATACCTAAAATTTATGTTTAACAAATTATTTTTAAAAAATTATTCTTCTGTTTGATATCCAAGATACTTTTTTTTCTTATTTTAAGTGCTTCAGTAACTACTTTGTTCTTTCCTCATGCATCGTTTAAGAAAACTTTTAAGCAGAAATACAAGCAATGTCGTCTCTATGGCGCATTTGCATGTCAGAGAATTTTGAATAGTCGGAATCTTTGAACTTGGCTATGCACCAAAAATGATTTGACTTTTTTAAACATACAGGCTGGTATTACGTCTTCTCAGACCATTTCCACACAGACTACTTTACTGACATAACAACAAAATGTTATCCTAATATACTTTCTGGTGCAACTCCATCCAGTCTCCCTGTATGACTCTTTTATATGGACCTGTTTAAGCTTCTTCCAAAGAAACCTAAATGAAATCAGAATGGGCCAGCAAATAGATACCAGAGTAAGTGTTCAAGCTCTGTAATCTCCAGAGCTGTCCTCTTACACAGCAATGTGACTCTGCTTTTTTTAATTTTGGCTGTAATTTGCAATGTGTCAGAAACTCAGAGTCAGTAATAAAAATGCAGTATTACCAAGTCCCTTGGTAATAACATCTTGATCATATTATCTCGGCAAATTTAAATGCTGCAGTCCTAGTGTGCATGCAGGTGTTGGCTGGGCTTTTCGGGCAGGGCTGTTTTCCCTAGCTGAAAGGTGGGAACTCCCTCTGCTGGTGTCCTCTGGCCTGCACACATCCCTTCTGTGGCACGAGGGCCGGATGTCTCCTGGCCTGTGCACATTCCCTCTTTTGGCAGGTGGGCAGGATGCCAGCGTTGGTAGAAGTAGTTCACTAAGTGTGCAAGACAAAGACCACAAGAAGCATTCATCAGATTTATTCCAAGTAAACTCTATATAAAAGCAATAAGTTTAATTCTGCACTCAGCTGTCACCGATGAAGATTTTTAGCTCACCCTCTTGGAACTAGGGTTTTATCCAATGACTTTGTCAGTACTTTTTATAAAAATCCATAGTGCTGGATAATTATGACCACCCTTTGCACAGAAGCTAATCATGTTAGTGGTGTTACAGGATTTGGTCCTAGAGAAGCTGAAGAGTCAACAGTTGTCTAGTGAGCTGGACAAACTGAGCCAGGAACTGGAGAAGATAGGATTGAACAAAGAGCTGCTTCTACAAGATGACAACGGCAATGACGACACGTAAGGAAACTGAGCGCTCTTAGTCAGTCGTTTGACTCTGCAGGCGTTTCCTTAGCCTAACTCAAACCCTTTGCATTTCTTTTTCATTCTTATCTGTCTTGTTCCAATTACCCTTATCAACTTTGGACATAAAGTATGTTTTTCTGTAGCAAGCTTGGCAGTATACTACAAGTTTTGCAAAGGTTTTTCTTGGATAGAAGGAAGAAATACCATTTTCTCTCTCCTTGCTTGCCAGCATTTCTACGGTCTCAGTCTACTCCCCAGTAGAGTAGCTGGGTAGCCATTTCAGTGTGTGTTCCTCCTGATAGTCTCTTTACAAGTAAGAATAGTGTCTATTAAACAGTGTCTGTCATTACTCCGTGTAATTAGTGATCCAGCCACCTGTTAATATAAACATCAATGTTGCTTAAGTAATTCCTGATTGCAAGGAATTCCTTTGCAGGTCCTATAGTAATGAACAAAGAAACCCCAACAACCCATGTGTATATAGGCCTCTTGGTAAGACCTGATCAGAGAAACATGCCCATCTCATAGGAGTCTTTAGAATCTACTGTGGATTTTTTTCCTTGTTCAAGTATTTACAAAAGAACCACGAGAAGAGATTTCTGTAGTGTAATTAGGGAGAAAAAAAGTATTTGCTTTTAAGTTATGTAGCTCTTAGATATTTCTGTAGAACCATGCTGATATTACCTCGATTAAAATTGATTGGATTTTCCAAAAGCAGGTTCCCCAGCTATGATATATCAGTGGCAATCTGTGGCAGTAGAGGTAATAATATTCCTGAAGAAGCAAATGCACGTAATGTAACACGTGGTGAGATTCGGAATGGGTGAATGTGAAGTGTCCTGTATACATGATTGTGACTCATATCCTAATGGCAGACAATGGAAAGCTATTCTCATGTCTTTCAGAAAATACAAAATTCTGGAGAGCAAAACTGAATCAGCACTAAGAACAACACTAGCTATGAAAGAGGAAGAGATTGCAGTGCTGGAAGCTCAAGTGAAAGACTCTCTGAACTTGAACCAGCAGTTACAGAATGATCTAAATATGGTAAGAACATAACTGAATTTTAATTGTTCACAATGTGGTTTTGCACATTCGCAAGTTTGGGTGTTTTTAACTCAACAAGAACAAATTATCTCTTAATTCTCCCCCTGCCTCCCATACATGTACTTCCCCAGACCCCTTTTTGATTGGACTGCTTTCTCATGTCCCTTTCTATATATTGGCATGAATTTCAGCAAAATTGCTGGGCCGGGGCACAGCAGGAGGGTTTTTTTTCATGACCATTATTTGCAGATCTCAGTTTTCCCATATTTTTTCACTGCCATGTTGTTGGGTTTTTACTATGTTTTATGAGAGCACAGGCTGAGGAAGGCCGTAGTTGAAACATCTCACTGAAGAACAACCTGTTTGTTAGGTGAGGGTGAGCTTGGGTCAGTCAAAGAGCGCATCACTGGAGGCCAAGAGACATGAATTCCTCCACCTGTCTGTGTCTCAATTTCCCCATCTGTGATATTGGTAATGGTTCTTAAGTACCTACAGTGTAAGAGAAGAACTGCTTATTCCATCATTATTAATAAAAAAATCCCACTGTTAAATCAGCGTTGAAGGTTGTTGCTTCTTGGCTTTGCAGGTAAAGAAGGACTTTGATGCACTTAAGCAGGCTCAGCAGGGTGGGCAGCATGCTCAGAAGTCACTGAGGTATTCTGCAGAGAAACTCGTTCCGAACCACCAAATGAATGAGAAGTCTGAAACGGGACACCAAGATGCTACTATGGAGCTGCTGAAACTGAAGGACAGGGCAATTGAGTTGGAAAGGAATGTAAGCCTTCTCCTATTTCCTGTTATCTCTCAAACTTCCCTTGTAATCATGAGTGAGTTTCTGAGAACTGAATTTTTTGAGTTTATAGTAACCTGGTAGGTTTTCTGCGGTACGTAAGTGCCATAAGTAATCTTAGGATTGCACAGGACTTTAATGTGTCTTGTATAGCATAATGCAGGGAAGAATCCTGTGGATAACATCTGACCTACCTTCATTTAATGCTGGAAGGAGTTTGCTTTTGCACATTTGTTACAGAATGATCGCCACTAATTGATTTTTACCTTTGATAGGACTCCCAAATGATCAGGACAGCTGTTTCATTTCTTCCTGTCACCCCTTCAATGTCATCTCTCTTTCAGAATGCAGCCCTGCATACTGAGAAGCAGCTGCTTAAAGAGCAGCTGAAGCATTTGGAAACACAGAATGTCTCCTTCAGCAATCAGATCCTGACACTACAGAAGCAAAATGTCTTCCTTCAGGAGCACAACACTGCCCTGCAGACACAGATGGCTCAACTCCAGGTCAGGACAACCTTGCACCTCTGTGGATTTGGTTACAGTAGTGTGGAGAAGATGACAGTTAATAGGAAAATGTTTGCATTGGTAGGCCGATGTAATGTGTAGAGATGAGGCCCATAAGGTGGAGTTTAGTTTGAGGTCTGGATTTTTACAAGCTAGGAGGAAAATTGTCTCTGTAGCTAATGTCTGGTAGCTATCTTATTTTTAAAATCAATACAGCAAAATCCAGATGTGTTGTTTCAGTAGCTGCACTTCTAGAATAAAAGATCTTTGCTCATTTTTTCTGTTAATGCCGTGTCTGTAAAAGAGCTTGGAAGAGATGGGAAGAGGATACAAGTCAGCTCCCAAAAGGCATTGTAGCAATGAGTTCCAATTAAAATTTTCATACTTTTCAGACAAAATGTTGTAGTTGCCAGTGGAAAACGGATACTGTTAAACGTTGCTTTAATTTTGAGGAAAATCAACTTAGCTTGAGAAGAAAACAGTTTTGAAGGACAGCACTGGATTAGCTCTGATTTTTTTAATGTGAATTTCATTTTTCAGTCTCATCCTCTTGCATATTCAAAGATACATTTTCTTCTCTTATTTCTCACCTGTAGTTGAAGTATGTAAGCAACATGTAAAATCAGTTCACTACCTATCTACTGAAATCAAACTCGTTAGGAGTAGTGCCCCCATACACAGTGGTACAGTTAATTATGTTACATTTGGGTAAACTTAAGTTTTCATTATTTGTACACAAGCATAGGGTAACTTTGGCTTTGTACATGATTGTCAGAGATGCAGTTGAGTTATGAGCAGTCTGTTGGTCTTCAGGCTCAAAAGCTTCTGCTAGTATAAGTGTTCTTTCAGTTTGGAGATTATCTTGATACTTTTCAGACTGCTGATAGCATGGCTTTATGTGGTGCATACTACCAGCAGTTACACCAAAATGATGCCGCATTGTCCATAGATGTCTTACATCTACAAAGCAATGGATGAATTCTTGATTTACTCTCTACAGATACAAGCTGCTGCTACGTGTTTGTTGTATGTACCAGTAGATGTTAATAAGTAATACTTTTTAATTGAGAAAATTTAGGTAGAAAATTCAACCCTCAACTCTCAGAGTGCTTCACTGATGGCCCAGAATGCTTTGCTCCAAAATCAACAGACAGCCAAGGAGAATGAGAACGAACATCTACAGAAACAGAAGGAGCAGCTGAAAACTGAGTATGAGTCGTTGCTTCAAGACCACGAACACCTTGCTTCACTGCATGAACGGCAGTCTGCAGAATATGAAATGCTGATAAAACAGCACAGCTGCCTGAAAACATTACACAAAAACCTGGATCTAGAGCACAAAAGTCTGGGTGAGAGGTATGCTCACTGCTCAGGGGTCTATTGTAGCCGGAGTGTGCCCATGTTCACAGCTTTAGCTTTAAGTGTTGGTCTCCAATTACACATGGAAACTGCTGTGTTGTTCCCCTGAAGAAATATGTTATTATTCTTGCGGTCATTAGGAGATTAGATCAAAATATTTGCAAAACTGTAGATTTTGGACCTCTAAAGGTGTCAGACCACAGGTGACTCTCTTGATAATTGTGTACTACTACCTAAATGCTGCTTTGCCTACCCCTCAAAACTTTTCTTATACAATTTAGTGGTTTTCCTCAAAATGTGTGTATTTAGATTTTGTTTCTCTGCAAGACCATGATTTGGGTTCAGAGCAATTCAATGTTGATCTTTGATAGGGTGGACTAAAAGTTGGCACTAAACTTTTCTTTCCCAATGACTGAGGAGCCAGACAACGTGTGGTGGATTTTGATAAAGTGCAGAAATAAACCTATTGTGGCCAAAATATACACCAGGTTTGTGTGACAGGACAGCTGCTTGGCTGTCAGCTAAATGAGCTGTTAGTGATTACACAGACACTGTTCCTCCTTACCAAGTCTCTCTCAGACTGATTAATGGTTCTTATTGATTCAGGCTTTGCCTGAGATTAACATACTGCAGTATTTTGAGGCAGTTTGCTGGTGTCTTTCTTGATGAGTACCAAATATTAAACCTCTCCAGCCTGAGGAAAATGTGGTTTTCTAAAAATAGATTATCTCTCATGTTAAGTTCTCAGATCACCATTGTGAACACTAGCAACTGGGACTATTACTGCCAATGAGAGATGTTGCAGGAGAGCAGATGGTGGCCTTTTCTGTACTTGAAGCAGGTCGATTTTGGCAGTTTTAAGAGTGCAGTGTCCTCCTCAGCAGATCAGTCTCAAAGGATGCTTATCAAGGTGATTTATCCAAGGACAGCCTGTATTTCCATTTGGCTGTAAGAAAAAAGAGACAAGCCATTTCTGCGTTTGTGTTTTGTTTTCCCTGCATCATGTAGTACATGCAGATCAGCTGGCTGAGGAAGCAGAGAGGAGAAAGTTAGACAACTGTAAGAAAACTGTTTTCTCTGCCACTCTGAGGCATATAACTGCTAAGATGAAATATCTCACTTTCAACTTCAGCTAGAATGCACCACCTGCTATATTTTCTCGGAGCAGCTCAGTGCAGCCTAGAAGTGTGCTTGTGCAGTGTCTGAGAGACAGGTTTTGTTTGTCCCAACTCAAAGGTAATTGATTTTTCTCAGTTGGTGACAGCATTGTAATAGTTGCTTAAGGCAGGATTGCGCTCCTGCACAAACCTGAGACTGGAGCTTGTCTAGAAGAATCCACAGCAACTTCCATTGGTTTGTGGACTCCTAACTTCATTCTGACCACAGAGTGTTTTCTGCAACTGATCAAACTTCATTAAACGTCCCTCAGCTCTGTCTGCACAGTATTAGCACTGTAGTGGGGATTTAATAGTGGGTTGTGTGTAACTGCAGTGAAATGGCCTGTCAGCCCAGCAAACCGCAGGCATGTGGGTTTGACTTAGCAAGAAAAGGAGAGTTAGTATGTTAGGATCGTTTACCATTAACAGCAGTTTCTTGACTTTGCAGTGTTTGGATGACTGTCTCCATGAATACAGAAAGGCTGGACTCTATTACTGCATTTTTAGAATTTCTTTACCTATTATACATTACTAAGGGGAGGTAATAACTTACTAGCTGTAACTGATTAGCAGATCCTTAAGCATTTCTTTGTGGTTTACTCTGGAGATGTCTAATCTTGCAGAGACGCTGGAAAAACTCATGTCACTGGAAAAACAGAATTTCTGCTGTGGAGGGTTACATATTTCAGGGGCTTGTATTATTATGTTATCAATGCTGCCTGCTAATTATTTTTCTGGGTTCCTTTTGCTTCATGCTTTTTATCATAGCTGAGCATTTTTAAGTTCTCTCAGTCACAAATACCTACCCATAGTGTTACTCTTAACAAAGCAGCAGAAAAAGTGAAAGCCAAAAAGAGTGAAGAGGAATATGATGGTTCAGTCCCAGGAACAGATTCTGTCAGAGCCAAAATGAATTTTATTTGCCTATATAAGGAAATCTTTCTAAAACACCTGTGTCCAAGTACCTGATGCTTAAAGAAGTAGAGTGAACAAGTGTTGTATAACTTACAGGATTGTTACACTTGTCTCTGGTGGTAGAGCTTGTCAGGTTGTACAAATCCTGCTCAAATGGCAGACTCTATGCTGAATCTGGACTACAAGAACATTTTGCCTGGGAGGTTCATTAGGGCTCCAGATATGCAGAATCATATGCATTTTTGCAAACAGTCTCTTCTTTCTTAACTTTCACCTAATATCTAGGGGAGCAGCTGTGATCTACCTCAGAGGTTCTCAAGCTCAAAAGCAGCTAGTGGAGGTGGGGCAAGCCAGTAAAACTCGACTAGTATACTGCCTCCCTCTAAGTAGCTCTCTTTAAAATATAGAGGACTGTGATAAAACTGAACAGAGTAGCCCTATCATACAGAAATGGCAAAGGAGTTTGCAACACAGTTTCTTCAGAGGCAGCCAGGCTAATCTCTGCCAAGGGATTGGCTGTGCAGTTTTCATTCTCAGACTCCTGATTGGCAAGCAGTCTGTCCCAAATCTTTCTTGGAGCTGGATATGAAACTTTCCTGTCCTATCAGGTTCTTCCATTTGTTGAATTTGAAATGTCTTGGAGCTGAAGGGGGGCAGAAAACAAATAAGGTTAATTGAACTCCACCACTTGTACTGGGAATGAATAGCAAAAAGCAGCTTTTGTCTGGGAGACAGGTACTTTTCTGTGTGGCGCTTCAATGACTGGAATTTGGGACTGGCTGTAATTTGACCCTGGGATGAAGGGAATGGTAGCCTGAAAGAAAAACAAGTTGGCAGGAGTGAATGTATTTGGTGCCGTCTGCTGCTTCTGTTTTTATTTTGGAGTTTTTGTGACTGAAGAGTAACTCTGCTATGCATTCATCTCCACTGGGATGAGTATCACAGATAGATAATGCTTGTTCTCTCTAGCTTTTTCAGGCAATGCTGCATCTTCCACCTGGTTACTGTTTTAAATTGCTTAGAAGGATGTTGCTCCATGACTGGCATCTGTCCAGGGGTATTTTGGGGCAAAGCCCTCTTATCACAATCACGAAAAAATGCACTGATGACTTCTCACATTCACTGCACCAGTGCCTTCTGCTGGTGTGTATGTAAGAGTACAGACCTTGACAGGGGCCAGGAGAGGAAAAACAGTCTTCTCGCAACAGTTTACTGTTTTGTCAAGTGGTTTCAAGCCACCTTGTTCTTTGCAGTGTTTTTTGAATGCAGGCAGTGTAGCAGCTCAGGGAGGCTGAGCCTGCCTGATCAATGCCTGTGCCAGGAGAGTTGTTCCACACCTCTGTTATTTTGGCATTCAAGAGATCAAAACTAAAGGCATAGTTGATGGCATCTACTGTCTCTGTCTGTCTTCCTGCCCTGGATAATTCATGTACAAATAGTATAAACCAGGTAACAGTGGAAACCTGGACGTAAACATTGGTGTTGCTCTTGCGTTTCTCACTCGTGAATGTGTAGAGCTGCTCAGACAGGTGGGTCAGACCTTGCTTAAAGGTGTTTTGTTGTCAAGGCACTGATACGAGCGTCATCATCTGTTTGGAGTATGTAGGAGATAATTACCAATGCAGGATCTATTACCTATGCATATAACCTGATATATTAAGTTGCTACCTAATAAACTGTTGCTCATTCCACAGTTTTCTTTTTTTTTGGCTGCTGCTTTCTGCTTTTTATCCAGGTTTTGGAAACAATTATTTGTGAATGGAATTCCAGTTTAACACTGCTCACCCTGGAGACTCGCCTGTTTGCTTTAAAAGTACCTTTTTTTTTTTTTCCTAAAAGCCCTCCTGTTGGCTTATAGACAAAGCTGAATTTCCATGCATAGTGTGGAATTCTTCAGCCTTGGTAGATGTTTAACCGCACAAATGTGTATGAAGCTAAGCAGGCAGGAAAAAAAAATTCTTTCTGGTTGTTGTGGCATTACCTATTAAAACTCTTAAACCAGAGGAAGAAAAATGTTTAAATGAAAGCTGTGAGTATGCTGCTTCTCTTTTTGCAGATACAACAATTTAATGAAACACAAGGCAGAACTGGAAGAGTTGGAAATAGATTTAAAAACAGAGAGAGAGGCTCTGGAACAAGAGAGGAGGTCAAATGCAGTAACTGCTGGGGAAAATCAGAAGCTGAAAGAGGAACTGAACAGGTATAGTTCTCTTGGTAAATTCGTGCGTGTATCATTAAAAAGTCAATTATGCAAAACACACAGTTGTTCTGCCATGTTGTGTTAACTGTAGCTCCAGAATACCTTCATTAATGTGTCTGTTGATTTTTCTCAGTTTCTGTCTTGATAATTTGATTGTTTTGTTTAACCTGGACACTGTCAACAACGCTGTTATTCAGTGTTTCAGACATGGTCAGATTCTGAGACTTTTGCTCATTCAAAATAAGCTTCTACGTGTGGCTCAGTTCACTAGTGTTTCTGTAATGAGTTATTGCCAAGTGCTTGGTTTTTAAGTAGAACTACAAATACTCCAAACCCCCAATAGTATCAAGAGTTGTGTGAAATCATTGCTACCCATTTTTTTTCTCATAAGGAGAACGGTATTATGGTTTTAACACAGTATGATTTAGTTCTGGGAGTTACTATTGCTGTTTATTTTCTGCTGCCCAGAGAAAGCTGCCATTTGTTGATACTTGAGAGAAGCTTAATTCTTGTTGTTTAAAGTGGGCTTAGTGATTCATATGATCACTGGGGAACTGTTAACTCATGTTGAAACCCCCTTTCTGAGCTAACATCCAAACTTTACATAAAACAGCAGTAAAACTTACCCTCCCCCCCAACCTATATTCCTGCTGCTCTCCATTATAACCAGTTCAGTGTCACTGTTCATACTACAAAGGCATTTTGAGAAACAGTTAGGTACAAATCAGGGACCAAGGTCATATCAAATTAAAGCAATGTCAGATTGAATCATATTTAAAAACCACATTTTAAGTTCAGTCATGAAAGTTTCATATGCTGTTCGAGTTGTAATGTACTGTAGAACACTGCAGAGCTATGCAAAGGAGATTTCCTCAGTCTTGCTGTTTTTCACCCAATTTCTCTGGGGACAAAGGAAGATGTTGCAAAAAGTTGATTGAAATGCTGGCAGAGAGCTGGGCTTAGCAGATCTGTCAACAGATACAGAACTTGATCTTTTTTCTTTATCTATTTATTTAATTGTATGCCTTCTTGAGCTGTAGGCATTTTTTAATTTACTAAAAGCTGTAGAAGAATACCACAGTATCATGTTACAGCATTATAGTGTCTCACAGTTGAGGACATTTAATGCTTGTATTTCATGTATCAGCAAAAAGAATTCTGTGTTTTTTATTTGTGCTAAATAGAACTGCCTTTACATTCAAAGGCTTTTAAATACTTTGTGCTTCAGAAATTGGTGGTGTTTGTTACACATTGACAAAATAGCAGTTTTATGTTTCATCTGTTTTCCTTTCAGTTCTGTTTTAAATTTGAAATATTTTATAATGCTTTTGGTACTTTCTTAATAAAATTTTATTATGTACTTAGAAAAAATGTCTTTAGGATTTAGTCTTTGGAACGCAGTGTTTCATTTAGTGACAGCTGCACGCTGATGGTGTGGTCTTTGAATGTTAGATACTTTATGAAGTGTCCTTCCTAAGCCTGCTGGCTTTTTTGAGCTTAGGGTGAATTTCTTGCACAACCAACTGAAGGCAGAGTATGAAGGGCTGCATTCTCACACTAAAGAGCTGAAGACTTCCTTGAACAATTCTCAGCTGGAGCTGAATCGTTGGCAGGCTCGCTATGATGAGCTGAAAGAACAGCACCAGTCCATGGATATCTCTCTGACCAAGCTGGATAACCACTGTGAAGTGAGTAGCTATAGTATCACAGTATCACAAGGTTGGAAAGGACCTCTGAGATCATCAAGTCCAACCTATAACCCAACACAACACCAACCCATCATCTAAACCATGGCACTCAGTATACCTGTAGGTAGGTATACTGCTGGGTTCCTGTCAAGGGTGCTGCCATTCATTGTGTGAAGTTTTTTGGCATACTATATGTAGAAGGTCAAGCTATGTGGTCGTAACAACACCCCTGCGTACTTCAAAGTTTATCAATTCGTATCCTACCTTGCAATACTGTTGTGTTAGTTCGATTGTGGTGCACTTCCAGGGAAGCCAGATGCAGAGGAGAGATTAATCTGTCTTGTTTAATAGCTCCTGTCCCGTCTAAAGGGAAATTTGGAAGAAGAAAACCATCATCTCCTGAGTCAGATTCAGATGCTGAGCCAACAGAATCAGATGTTACTGGAGCAGAACATGGAGAACAAGGAGCAGTACCATGAAGAGCAAAAACAGTACATGTAAGAAAATAAAGATTTGAATTGTGAAACCTAAGAAACATTTAGAGAAACAGAATACAAATCATCTATCAGGAGTAGAAGAACAGGCAGGGGATTGATAGATCTGCTTCACGGGTGGCAAACAACAAGGCCTGCAGGCCAGACCTGGCCCTCCACCTCATTTTATCCAGCCCGGCACCTTGTTTCTCCCTGGCAGCAGCGCCGAGCTCCTTATACCTGCGCTCCTGCCAGCGCTGGTCACGTGTGCAGCGCGTGACGCTGCAGGAGCAGGAGGATGTGGCTCCTGGTGCAAATGGGTTTGGCGCGCCCCGGTCTACTTGATATCTACCTCGAAAAGGGGATGTTTAGGAGGAGACAATATGTAATGGGGAGAAGCTACAAAATTTCTTTGCGTTGGCTTGCTACAAAAGGGATGTTCAGGAGACACCTGTGCAAGCACACCTCTTTTCAGATAGTATAGATGAACCTGTGTGAAAACTTAGTTATAAAAGATGGAATGCTAAATCCAGTGGTACTTCTCAAAGGTTTCTGAAGAGCTTGGAAAACAGATGATTTGGAACAAAAATATAGTCTTTTACAAGAGTCATTTTATAGTAGATTCCTGAAGAATAGGAGATATTCATATTCTGCTAGCTTTTGTCATTTGCACTATAAGAAATATTTCCTTTGATGTTGTTTTTAAGGATACAAGTGTCAACATAAATCACTGCACCCCCCATGTGCAGTGATGCACTTGAGAGACTGTGTTTAGACATATTGTGCGTTTACAAAGACTCCTGTTCTCACTGCAGTGAATTTCTCTTATAAGTGTGAAAGAAGCAAGAAAAGTCTTAATCCCAAGAATTGTAGTCTGAGCACCTCAGGATGATGTGGGAGTTTCTGATTTTCATTTCAGAACTGGCATATATGGTCAATAAGTTAGAAATTGTTCACTGAAATTGGCTGAATACCACTAGTGTACTGTATGTGTATTTATCCAGGTGTCTTCATAGTTCTGTGGTGGAGGTGCATTAGACCAGCTACTTGAATGGAAAAAGATTTGATAACATCTACTGCATAGGTTAATGAAATAATGAGTAAAATAAATAGTAAGATTACATGGCACTGCTAAAAGTGCTTTGACTCTGCTTGCAGGAGACCAAAGTAGTCTTAAAAAGATTCAACATTATGTATTTCTCTAGTTACAACAGAGTAAGAAGAACAAGAAAGAAATACCCAGTTATCACATAGTTGAGAAGTTTGAACTATGTAAGGAGTAATTGTAAGTGAACTGAATCAGCAAATGAATTTTCAGAAAACAAAATAAGATTAATCTTAACACTCACCAAACAAAGTCTGCCTGAGCTACTAGGGAGTCATCTAGCCCCAATCTACTGTTGTTTTTTCATCTTTCATGCTTATTGCACAAAAAATCACCCATCAGCAAGTTTGACAGGCTTATGCATTTGCCCTCTCTAAACAAACAGTGGATGAGTTCAGTAGGTTTCTGAATGTTGTGCAACAGAAAGATATTTTAGTCTCTTTCTGCTCTTGGTGGCTTTGGGTCTTCCATTTTTTGATAATGCTTAATTTCATACAAATGGTTCATAATGTGCTTTTCCCCTACACAGTGATAAATTGAATGCCTTAAGGAGACACAAGGAAAAACTTGAAGAGAAGATAATGGATCAGTATAAGTTTTATGATCCTACTCCAAAAAAGTAAGTCCCATATGGGTTCAGTTCTGCTATCGTTGTACAGATTTGTGAGTGTGAGAAAGGAGTCTCCGTAACTGAAGGTAACAGAAATTTCATCTAAAATAAGGACAGTGCCACCTCCACTTAACTCTCACTCAGCAGGCCATTCCCTGAAGCAGCAGGTTGTGTTAATGTAGAGCACAGTACTTCATGTGGGGCCCTCTGCAACAGTGTTAATTGGAAAAGAGCCACTTCATCCCGATGGATATCATCTTGTCCCTAGCGGGGGAGAGGGACCCCCAATATGGTAACTTAAGTAGCAAGTAGGAACTTCCAGAGCTGCTCTTTCAAAAGAAAAAAGCAGTCTGTCAGAGGGAAAGGACTAAAAAATTATGTTAAGAACAACAAAAAAGAGCCAGGCTAATTCCACCACACTAGTTCTGATTGTGGTTGCCTTAGCAAAGAGAGAGGTTAAAGCAATTTTCATTTCTTTCCTTCTCAGTCTGTTCCTGTAGTTGAGATTTTCGCACGGCTGAAATGTTTTCTGTGGGTCCATATGTGTCAGATTTCTGTCAGAGGGAATGTTTGTCTTTCTCACATTGCTCATGCTGAAGAAATATTTCTGTAAAATAATTTTGACTTTGGCAGAGAAATGGACCTCAGTCTTTGTGAAATTCATGCTGCATCTTTCCGGTCTATTCAGGACAGTAAGCAAATAAGAACGTAGGATGGCTTGATGGCTTTACCATAGCTATGAACTTCTCTGGGGAGTATTTCTTGTAGTGCTTTATGAATCCCATTCTCAAAACCTGCTCTATCAGGAAAAACCACTGGATTGGAGCCAGAGCCTTAGTCAAACTAATCAAGCCAAAGAAGGAGACTACAAGGGAACGGTTGAAACCAGCAGCAGAAAGCCCTCCTTGGCATTCTGAATCCCCAGAGATGGTAAACTCTCCATCTGCCACCCAAAAACTAAAACATCAAGAGACTCACGATAATACCTCTCAAGGGTCAAACTCCATGGAAGATAGAGAGAACACTGGAGGTTCTTCAAACAGAGGTAAGGAATGCCCAGACTAAATTCCTGAGCTGAACAGTATTTATTTAAAGCATTAAAAAAAATGTTTTTAAAATAATTAATCTGTAGGATATGTAAATACTCCATCATGTTATGTTTTATATTCCTTTTTTAAGTAAACTAAAAGTTCTAGTAAGCAAAAAATCCTAAACTAAAAAACTGAGTAAACTAAAAGGTGGAATTTTTTTCATTTGTTTTGTTTTTAGTTTGATTTGTTCATTTATCTACTACTTTTCCCTTCAGCTTTTATATATATTGATTTGCCTGAACGTGTTGCGTGTATTGAAAAGTTGGTGGAAATGCTTCATTTACTGGGGTTTTGCAACAAAACAATTTAAAATTGGATCGTATAATATTATGGTTCATTAGCAAATATTCTTCAAATGGGTAATAGCTGGTCTTGCAGCCACTGCCAGGAGATGGCGCACATGCAAAAGAAATAACATAGAAAATGCAACTTTATTGTAATTACTATGGAGGATAATACCATGTTTTGACTTTGAATCAAGCTAAGAATTTCTTAATGTAAAATGGTGAAATTATTATTTGGACACTAAGGTGAGCGTAAAGAAGGTGGAATGATTTCTTTTTCTGTTTAATTAGTTCATAGAGTAAATCAGGTGTTCCTCATTGTGAGAAGTTTAGAAGAAAACTCCTCAAAATAAATACTCTGTGATCTTTATTAAATATAATACATTTCCTAAGGTTTGCTTGTTCTATTGAGATCACTTCTGTCAGCTTCTGTTTTACATAGAGAAAGTTGTCATCCAGGAATACTTTTCAAAAAGCAGTTTTGAAAATCATCCTTAAATAATAAATCCTGTTTCCCCACTGGGAGTGTGGGAAACAGAAGGGGAGCAGCTGAGGAGGGTAGAACTGTTATGAACTACTGCAAGTGTCTGTCTGGCTGAAGTTTTTGTTTTGAGTGAGATTTATATTTCCCTTCCACCATTCTAATTCTTTGTGGTTGCTGATGCACTTAAAATAAAAAAGTGTGTCTCAGATCGTACGTGTGATTCCCAGAGATGTTATGTGTTTAAGGTGCATCTAAAGTTCAACCTGGTAATTTGGGCTTGGGTTTGCGCAGAACAAAGCCCTCATGATGTGCCAGAGATAACAAAAAGTTTCTGGGGCATCATTCTACCTGATGTCAGATGAAACATGCTTCTGTTGAGATGATGACAATCAGTGTTAAAGCCTAGAATACATCTAGAAAATTTGAGTTTATTATCACCACCTATTTAGTTTTCCTTTATTAAGTACGAACATTTCGGGTGGTCTTACAGTAATTTCTTTAGCGACTTGTTTATGTTTTGTGTATGTGTGTTAATCTGAGTCAGATTAACTATGATTAACTGTGCGTTAATCAGTTCTCCAAATATATGTGTTAGTCTTTGTTTAGCCTTTTTCGATTTTACTGGTTGTGTAGCCTTTAGTCTGTTTTAAGACACTTTGTTTTATTTACAAGGGGTTTTTTACCTTTTTTTTTTCTTCTTCTTTTTGGGATACCTGGGTGATAACAATTTAGCTGTGCAGCGCAAAAAGATTGCCTTTTTGAGAAGCAAAATCAAGAATAAAGAAAAGTCTCCTAAGTCTCCATCGAATCATCAGTCTCTGTCTAATCGGCTCCGATTCTGGTCTTCTTCCGACATCCCATCCTCTTCTAATGAACCTCTTTCTTTCCCGGAATTGGGAGATTTCTAACACCTTCCCTTTAGCATTTATCTTAATTTATTTCTGACAATTATTTTAACCAAAAAAAAAAAATCCCACATGCCTTAAAAGAACACACACCCTGATAGAAACAATCAGCATGACGTTTCAATACTCTAAATACAAGCGCAGATTAGTGAACATGGACTTAAGTTTTCCTGTAGAAGATGAATCACTATTGCACACTGTGGATCATTTCTTCAATGCAGCACATTTTTAGGGGACCTCATGGCATACACCTTGCGTATGTATATTGGCTGTGGTGCATGTTATAAGTAAGTGAAGTTGCTATGTGCTTTGGTATTTTCTTGCAATCACATACTTGCATTGTGTCCAGTTAAAATCCTGAACTGATTTGCTGTTGCTAAGCTTTCTACAATGTTGTAGTCCTACTAAAATACAAATCTAATACAAATATAAGTGTTCTCAAATTCTGGAGAGTTTTCCAATATTCTGTGCCACTAAATGCTAAAAATAGTAGGGTTTGTAACATCTTTGTCTGCTTTTAAACAGTCTAGCTTTGAGTATAGAGTGGAAGCTACTTGGAAAATTATTCTCCGCAAAGTGTCTTGATGTTTACACTCAAACCTATTGTTTAGCAAAACACTTCAGCTATGAAAATTCATCTTGAATTGACCTAAAGTTTCAGTTTCTGCAGCTTCAGTTTTGACAGGTTGGAAGGAGGAAGTAGATTTGTTCTCTTAAGATTGGGAATAACCTTCATAATGAATCCATTACCCAGAATTGCTATTGCCTGATAGTTACAACTTGGTGGCTTCTGAAATTAATGTGTGGGTCCAGTCCCCACTCTGTGCTAGAGAAACGTGTGCACCTCAGGCAATATGCTACAGAAAGCTCAGCAGAGACGCCAGAAGATCTCATCTCCCTTCTCACTCTGATAAATGGTCTCTCAGTGGCACAACCAAGGGCACTGGCACAGCAACCTGTTGCTCCCCATTTGGGGTTTTATAATTAGTAATTCTGGTATCTCGGAAGGTGTTGAGTGCATCTACAAAGTCAATTAGAAATACAGATTGGCATGGCCAACTTTAGCCAGTAACTGCCCCTACAGGTACGCCATAAGCCTCATTTCTGAGAGAAAGTGTGAGCCTTCTGTTATAGAGCCCGTGCAGACTGTGGGAGAAAACATGGTTTCTGAAGTCAGCTTCCAGGAGTCATCTCAGATGACAGTAACTCAGTCCCCTTCTGAAATTCAGCTTTGCTGCTGCTCTGTGCTTTGAACTAACTGTCTGTCCATTGTCTCTGCAAGCTGTTTATTTTGACCACTACATTCTGCTATGTTTTCAGCATTTAGTTACTCCATAAAAATATATAAACTAGAATCATCCATCTCGTTAAGAGTGTTTCCTATTGTAAATTCTTTAGATTTTGTTGTATTTTATGTGTGTCTTAGGGCATTACGTTCACATTACAAGAAACAAATTAATCTGCCTCATCACTAGGAAAGATGTCTTCAGTCTTCTGAATCTAAATAGCATTCTAGCAGGTAGTTTTTGTGGTTCTCATACTAAGATCCCAGGAATTCTGCTTAAAAATCATTGCATTAGAGCATTGTAAGAGCAGTAGAGTTTTAGCCTTGCAGAGACTGAGCTCTTACCACAGCAAAGGGCTCAACCTGAAAGCAATGAGCTTAGTGTGCAGATCGTGCTAGATAATTTCTAAATTGGCACTATTTCTCTTCGCATAAAAGCGTGACTTCTGTCATTCTTTCCTTATTCTATTTTATTACTGAAGTAAAAGCTTATAAAATGTACCTGCAAGGAATAATGTTATGGGAATTTCACACCTCACTCTCTTTTCTGCATTCATGTCTTTGCTCCTTTTCTTCCTCCTTTCACAGTAATTGTTGCATGTATAATATCAACCCTCCCACTGGCACTAAGCAGCCCTTGTCACTCCCACACTTTACAGAGAGCACACGATTGAAAAATGTGGCAGAAATTTCCTATCCAATATTGAACTGTTTATGGAGAAGCTTGCAAAACTGGCGCCTCTGTTGTGCAGTTTCTTTGTGCCTGCTTGTCATGTTTGTATGGGCAGATAAATACAAATCTCCTAATGCTATTTTTCATTGACTTGTATTTATTTACCTCTCCCCTCATCAGCGCTAATGGACTTAAAGCAAAAGAGGAATTCCCATCACGGAGGCAGCAATGATAATGTTGAAATCTCAGCAGACTCTGTGACAAAACAATGCTGTGTGGAACTGGGTCCCAGGACTTACTCGTCCTCAGCTGTTCATCTGCACACTTCCACCCCCATCTCCAGGCTTCAGAGCAGACCAAAAGGTGTGTGGTGCATTTGATGTACCAGCTGTTAGTACAAGTCAAGCTACTTTGTAGTTCCTGCTTCAGTGAAACAGAGCCTCTAGTGGCATTCAAGTACAAAAGTAGAGTGGTAGTATTTTCATTTTATCTGCTTAATGGATTGATTGATCAGATACAGGGTTTCCTTACTCTTAAAACGTCGTCAGCTTAACAGACCATGTTTAGATGTCAGTTCTGTGGTTGCCTGCCTAGTGGGTCACAGCAGTGGTTAGAGGATAGCTCCTCTTTCAATGTTGATTCTGTAAAATCCTCTTGATCCACCTCAGTCCTCTACACTGCTAGAATGCATTGGAGACTGACCTCAAGGATTAACCTTCCTGTGTTTAATAGTGCCTTTTATGTTTTATTTCTTTTCAGGCTATAATTCAGAAGATAATCTATGTGACCAGTCCCCTGAGGTGGAGTTCGCAAGCACCAGACAGCACGGTAGGCTTGTAGGATATATGAATGCTCTAAATCTCCACATTAAGACTTGTTACGTTGCCTGCACACGAACCTTCCTGGTGCATTTTAATTAAATTAACATAATAGAATGACATGTAGTAACACACAACCAGTTTGGGTATGTGGGTCTAAGTACTTCTGTTATTCTACTGAGAGGCTTTTAATGGACTTTTTTTCACAGAATAAATATTGAGTTGAGTGACCTTGCCCCAGCAACAGGCCCTTTAATGCATATCCTGCAGATTTGGTGCTGCTTTTTCTGGACAGTGTTCAAATCCTTCCTTAAGAGAGTGAATTAGCAATTAAAAATTAAGGGGGGGGATAAGGGGGGGGGGGGAGAGAGCATAGATGTGTGGCAGGAACACTGGTGCAGCAGCAGCACTGCCTGCTTAGAGATTTGGGAATACTTAATTTGCAGGCTGGTTACAAGCTCCTTCCAAAGAAGCAAACTGAGAAAGAGACAATAACTTATTGTTAAACTTTGTCGTTATTTACATTACTTTGTTTATAGTTGCTGTGAAAGTAAAACCCAGAATGTATTTCTTTCTACAAAAAATAGTTGAGAAAACCAAGATGGATCCTGAGCAACTTGACTTGAAAAAAAAGGAAATGGTTTCTACTCTGTTCAGGCTCTTGGCATCCAGTGTATATGACATTGTTAATGTTTTCAAAGTTACTTAGTTGCACAGGTCCTATTTTCAGAAGGCAGACTGTAGCCAAGTCTTTTAGAGAATCAGAGGAACTTAAGGTCTGCTTGATTGATGCTTGTTTTATGTTTGTCAGTATCCAGGCCAAACAGTTTAGAGAGCAGTAGAAATGCTTCCAGCAGTACTTCACCTCTCAATTTGAAAGGTAGAGGTTTTACAGCTGAGTTCTGACAAACAGGAAGTGAAATTCCATGAAACTGTGTGCAAAATGCCTTTTTCCTTCCAATTAAATTTGAAGACTGTTGTTTTGATGTTGTAATGGTTATGCAATCTGGACATGGCTGTCTTGGGAATCAAAACTGCTGGCAAGAAGTATTTTTCTAAGATTGATTCTGGCAAGGGGTGGCTTTTAAGGCGGGCATTGTAGTTTTGCTTCAGTCTGACTGGCATATTGTGGGAAGTACCAGGCCACTCAGATTCCTTTTACAAGAACAGGTCTCTGCCATGCTTACTCTGTGTATGAAATGAGTGTGTTCTGGGGATTTACTTTTGCTGAAATTGTGCATCCTTGAAGGCTGCCGGGAGACCTGGCATTGTGGAAAAATCTACTTTCTGCTTTCCCACAGGCAGGTTCTGGCTCTCAGGTCACACATAGCCAAAAGTGACAGATCTTTAAGAGGCATAGAAGTGGTAAAGAGGCCCACTAACCATCTGTGTTATTTATATTCTTTAGACATGTAGTTGTGCTTGTTTAACATAGGGGCTCAAAATATGTACAGTAAGACATTTGCTATTTCTGTGGGAGAAGAAATTAAGGTCAAGAATGCCACCTAGTCTATGTGGAAGTGGCCCTGGATGATCGAGTTCCTATGTCAGTGAGAAGTCTACAGGAATGAGGAAAGAATAATGTATTTAATGATATTTATGCTTCTCCTCAGCTTCCTTAGATCATATCCATGGTAGGACCGAGAGCCTCAGCAGTGAAGATACGGTGCCAAGCAGAGAGGCACCAGCCTTGCTCAGAGAGACCTATTCCTTTCACTCCACTTCTGCCATCTTAAGCCCCAGCAGCAAGCATGAGTCCTCCTCCCACAGGAAGGGTTTGATCTCTTATGATATGCCTCAGAAGAGTACTCCATCCCAGTCTTACGCAGGCAGGCAACGGTCTGCCTCGCCTGGCAGTGAGATGGTGACTTTGGAAGAGTTCTTGGAAGAGAGCAACAGGCTGTCTCCACCAAATGTAAGTAAACAGAGCTGGATGTCTCATCTCAGATGTCAAAGAAACCTGTTCAAAGCTGATTCAGGGGGATGAGGGCATAGGGAAACAAGGAAAGACAAGAAGATACTTATTGATATGTATGGAACTTGCAGAGAAATGAATGAAATAGTTCAAGCAACTAAGGCAGAATTAACTTTCACACAGCACTCTGCTAATTTATTTTAGTGTATCAGCTATGTATTGGACTGCTGGGACTTTGTAATATTAAACACTTGTGGTCAAGGTTTTTTATATATCATCAGCTCTGGGTGCTTTTATTTGTGAACTGGTAAGTTTTCTGTGTAATTTCCAGCTACTAAATCCGTAATTAGAAATAAAACCTAACAGTAGTTTTCAAAATACACAGTTATTAAAACAATCACCTAATCTGAAAATACCATCAGTGCATTTGTGATAGAATAATTTTTTTTGCTGAAGAGAGTTCTTGATGCTTTCACCATGATGCGTATTTGTGTTCTGACTGGCACTGTTCAATGACTGCAAGAATATGCTGTGTGCTGAAGTGCTTTGTCAGAGATGAAATGTTTTCTAAATAGTATTTTTTACTGCTCACGCATGCTGTACAGCAGTGAGGCGGTGCAGTATCAAGCATGTTGATATCCTAAGAACAATTCACTCGTAGTGTAAGTGAGCAGATGTTTCTCTTTCATGAATGCCTTGGCAACGGTATTGAAATCAACAGAGCTGTACCATTTTAAGGTAACAGTAAGTTCTGGTCCTTGAGTTTTCAGAGCGATGTTTCAATATACCTCCTATTCCCATATTATTCTAAGTACAGTTCTTAGACTTCTAGAGCTGTTTAAAATTTTGGGGTTTTGATTTGTGTGTAACTACCTGACTTTTTTTTCGTTTTCATTCTTTCTGTCATCCGTGTTGCTTTTCAGTGTTGGCACAGTTTAAATGAGAGTGAAATTATTTCATTGCACCAATTTCTGTTAGAAGCTGTTGCACTGTATCGCTCTTGCTTGTCCCCGTGTCCTTCCATCCCTGGGAAACCTTCGCAGTCACTCAAATCAGTCCTCAGTCATTCATGTCCTGACAGCATGAGGCCCAGAACAGGCAGGAGAAATAGGAGATCTGCTTCACTGTGTATCCCCAGGGTATTCGTTGTTCTTGTTATGAAGGCAATAGCTCTCAACTTACCAGAGCTTTTGGTAGCGTATTAATACTTATAGAAGCATACTGTAGCTCTTAGCTGTTATTTTAAAGGCTGCCAGATCACTTGCATTAATTGCTTATAAAATATTTCCAGTGCTTGTTTATAAACATGCATGTTTTTGGAGGACTAGTCATTCTGTAATGATAATGTGTGTAGCAGAAGTTTAAAGTGAAGTTAAAAATAACCCTAACTCTTTAACATTTAGCTAAGCATAGAAGTCTTCCTGCTGCAATGTTACCAGTGATGGTGTTCACTTCCAGCAAACGAGTTTTGTGACTGGAACAAAACATTTGGAACGTTAGTGAAATCAATATATTAAGCTTTAACATACTCTCTAGAGAAGCGTAAAAAAATAAATTCCATGCTTTTTCAGCATGTCTTTCGTGAAGACAGCATGTCCTTTAGCTGTTCTCAGCACGCCTCGTACTAATAGGCCAATGGCAGCTGACCAGACATCAGCATTTCTGGATTGCATGGGCCATCAGCATGAAATATTCATTGCGTATTTTCTTTTACTGCCAGGTTAATTGTCTGACTTGAAATTTGCAATTTAATTGTGGGCAAGCAATAATTTCTCCATTTTTGTAATGATATTTTGGTACATTTCATTATATTGTATATGCAGCTTTTAACATTTATGGTATATTAAACTGGGAGAGGTGGGAGGAATTGATGGAGAAGCAATGAAACATTCTTGTAATTCTAGCACATCTCCCCGAGGTATTGTCTCCTGTTATGTCCCTGAAGTTAGAGCAGTAGAGTAGTATGCTATCCAAATGAACCGTGTTCTGGAAGATGACGGACCATCTCTGATAACTGCTGATACCAATGGCTGTCATCAATATGGTATTAATGTTACAGTGATGGTGGCTGATTTGAAAGGAAGCAAAAGAGCTGCTGTCTGGGTTGCAAGTGAGCTGAAATTTTTTAAATCTAAGACAGTTAATCTGGCAAACAAGGTTGTCATGATCTAATTATGATGAGCTTGTTACTCCTTAATTTGGATTAATGTCCATTGTAAACATTTATATTTTCTATTGCCGAACTAAATATAAAATATGTAGTTGTATTTGGGTTGAATTAAGAAGGAAGACTATCTGAACACAAAGCTCTGCATGATTCTTTAAACAAAAAGTGTTTTCATTAATGTGGTATGTGCATATTTTCTCACACCAGGACACCTCTATTAACAGAGATGACTTGCTCAGTGAATATTTTAAGAAACCAAATGAGTCTTCAGCTACTGGGAACCTGCTGGTTCAGCCAATCAGAAAAGAGGCTACTTGGATGCCCACTAGTCTTGTTGCTCCAACTGTAAAGATGACTGTTGCAAATGAAGAAGGAAGAACACCCAAGCCTGGAAATTACATGAAGCCAAACCTCAGACAAGTTGAACCTGAGCCTCTGGCAAACTCCCAGGGGTCCCTTAAGCTTTCTCAGGCGCCACAGCACCAGCCCACCAGTGGGGTGCGGCAGATGGCACAGCCTCAGCAGCCTGGAACCGCGAGCAGGAGGAGTACGTCACTGAACAGGGCTTTTAGCTTAGCCTCTGCAGACCTCCTCAGAGCCACTGGCCCAGAGACATACAGGCAGGAGAGCCTTCAGAAGTCAGCAGCAGACCTGCGTGGAAGCAAGGACGCTGTCAGTCACACTGCTAGGGCTTCTGCACCAGTGAGCTCCCATGCAACGTTAAGAGAGAGGCCCCAGTCTGCGAAGGTGGCAGGTTCCTCGCAAAGTGTTGATTCCCGCTGTCGGCAGCTTGAGGCACAGCGCTTTTCCCTGGTCTCATCAAAAGATGAGAGGCCGCTCTCCTTCCATCAGTTCTCTGCCTCACCCACTGCATCCACCAGCAATCTGCATGTGCAGCAACAGGAGCGTGTGAACCCTGGGCAGCACTACTCACCCACTTCGCACGCTCCCTCTAAAGTCAAACCCAAGCCATCCCCTCGCACTGGGGAGGTGGCCACAGTGGCCCCTGTCAGAGCTGTTTCCAGCAGCACTGAGGGAAATATTTTGCTGGAGCAAGGCCAGGATGATGTGCTGCTTACCAAGTGCCAGGGTAAGCTGTCAGAAAGCAGCGCTGGGACTACAGAGGAGGCAAAGAGAGGAAGCAGCTCCAATAGCACTCCTGGGTCTCCGGATCCCCAGGGGGATCAGCAGACGGTTTGGTATGAGTATGGGTGTGTGTAACCCAGGGATGCAGCTACTGGTACGTTTGGCATTGCTGACGTCTGGGTAGCAGTTTGTCTAGACACTGTGCCAGGTCTTAAAAGGCATCACTTGCATGCTGATGTGTCCTCTGGGTACTGCTTTCTAATTGGATAAAGTATGATTTAAGAGAAACAAGGAGCAAAACCTTAGCCCTTCTTTTGACGCTGTTGTGCCTAAAACAAAGTGGAAGCCTGACCTAATCCCACAGCTGACTTGGCACCTGGTTTTCACAGGTGCTGAGCATTCCCCACTCCAGGAGAAGCTCAGCAGAGTCCTCTGCCATCATTGCACTGTGCACCCCTCCTACCTGCATTAAAGAAGAGTTTCACAGTCACACGTGTGCATTGATACATAACTTAACCATACTGAAAAGATCATATAAAAGCCAAACTCCCCCAAAGACAGACCCAGAGACATGACTTAAATGGCTTAAAGAGAAAGCTAAAGAGCAAAAGCATGTGGCTTTAGTCATGGATCTGTTAAAATCAGTTCTTGCCACAGCTGCATTTTAAAGAAGTAACATGTAGACTTCAAGGGTCACGTCTTAACCTTCTGCACTGGGACTCTGTAAACACAGAGAGGCCAGAGCAATTACCCCATTGCCTTCATGTAGAGGCAGCTCAGAGGTCCCTTGACTCTGCAAGCCAAGTGGTGCTGCATTTTGAAACTTGTTTTATCTTTTATACAAACACTGGAACTACTGCAGCCTTTCAGGGGAGATGCTATTTCAATTGCAAAGGTGGCATCTCATGTACAAAAGTGTTTTCTGTGTATATAAGAAGCTCAAGTATTGTATGGGAATGCTGTAAATTATTACACCCTTTTGTGCATGGCAGCCCACATCCTAAGCAATATGTGGGATTTTGTCTCTTAGAAATCCTTGTTTATGTTTCAAGAACTTTGCTCAGAATAGTAAGCAAAATAATTTTGTAAACATGTGAAAGAAATATACTTTTAAAAATCTATTTATGTGCAAAGAAATTCCTTATATGTTTCTCTCCAGGGTGTCATCAGCTGCTTATGTATATATGATCAAATGTGTATCTCTAATTTCATGTTTGTAAAGCTGTTTTTCTTGAAATAGACTAAATAATTAAAAAAATAATACTTGTTTTGCTGGTTCTGATTTAATTTAGTAAAAGCTAAAACTGATTCTGCTGAGGATGGTTTTGTTATCTAGTATGTAGTAATCCCATTCTGGAAACTACAAAATTGTTTATAATAAAGATTAAAATAAAATAGATAGATGTTGTACTTTTTTTCCTTGGGCTAAAAAAACCAAACCATGATTCATTGTACTGGATGGAGATCTGTCTGCAATAGCTTTGTATAAGCCTCAGTATTGATTTGCATCTCTGTGTGGCAGAGTTGTGTTTGTTTCTATAATATTGCCACAAAACTTGTATCAGAAATCTTTCCATTTTATTGTAGCCTTCTTACTGAAGACTTTAGGAGGATTGATCATGCAAATTAAGTGACTTCCAGGTCACTGTAAAATCAGGCTGTTTGATTTTTATGCTTCTCTGACCACTTCAGACAGTGCCAAGCAGGCTGTCAGTTTTGACCAAACTTACGTTCTGCCCAACCTGTTTCATGCTTAACACTCATGATGCCTTATGAAAGTGAGAAAATATTCAGCTTTGACTATGAAGAGACTGGCAAAAGGAACTTTCTGCCTTCTGTGCTATTTTAATTGAGAAGTGTAGCGTTGTAACAATTTTTAAATTATGTGCTATACCGTGATTTTAGAACATACTGAGGTTTTTTTGTGAACTGAAGTTCCCCCAGAAATTCCCTCTCAGTATGAATTCTTGGCTGGATCACTAAAGACTGGTGTTTCTCCCTTGTTTCAGCTATTTCCTGGAGGTCAATAGTCCTGCAGGTCACAGCTGAGGAATTGATCTGCTGGTTGTCAGTGAGTGTAACTCTGCTTTTGCTATAAATACCTGCCAAGTCACTTAGCTGTCCCTTAGTGTGTCCTAATACCTGCCCCACACCTTAGCTGTCATTTTCTGGGGTATTTACAATTATTTACTTTCTCAGTTTCACTGAGTTTGAATAATTAATTCTTATATGGTGCCCTTCCAATATGGGATAATTCTAAACACAGACATTATACTGTGGAACAGCTGGTGAAGCCCCCAGTGCTGTGGTGCTTGGGCCTTCCTGAGAACATTAAGGAAGATTTTGGTGTAGGTGCTTTCCTGCTCTGACAGGTGCAGTCATTTTGCAGTCTGCTCAACTAAATTGTTTCTAACTGTTCTTTGGTGCATGTGGTGGCACCCAGGTTGGTGTGCTCCCACTGCGTGTTCCACCATCAGGTGAGAAACAGGGTGGGTGGGAGAAAAGGCCTGCCCACAGCTGAGGTGCAGCTGCTCTTTGCCTTTCTGGGTGCCCAGAGCTGTTGTTGTGGGATGAACGGGTGTTTGTGTGAAAGCTAACGTGGGAGAGAAGTCACTTGTGTTTCAGGGGAGAGAGTAATCAGCAGATCCTCCCACCTTGTGCCAGTGGAGCTGGGCACAAAGAGCTGCTGTGTGGTGCCAGCTTGTGTGCGGCAGCAGGACCTGCCAGGAGAGGTGTTGCTCAGGGAAAAGTGGAGGGGGCAGAGCTGCCAGACCATCTTGAGCTTCTTGATTCCTTCCAAGAAAGAGAGGGGAGCTGCGATGAAATAGCATCTCTTTGGATTTGCACGACTGAAGACTGAGACCTGCTGTGCGTGGGCCCGGCTGCTGGCAGCGCGGGCAGCAAGCTGGGGAGCCACCGGCTCCAGGCGTGCACAGGTATGTGTCGAGCACCTGGGAACAGGGACCTCTCTCTATAGGAGCCCAAGGCATCAGTATGTGGGCTTTTCGCAGCTCTGTGTGGCAAAGGGCTGTCGAATGGTGGTGTTTCCACATGGAGGAAGGAGTGTGTGCTCTCTGAAGATGGCCAGTTACGTGTGCTTAGATAATGCTGGGAATGGTTCTGGGCCTAACGCTTCACATACCAGTGTTCAATAATGGAGCATCTCTGTGTATATGGCTCTTTAATTCGCTGGATCCTGTTTTCCATTAAAGGACAGATTTTTGAAGGGGATCTCATCCCAAGGAGGCAGCTGAGTACCCAAAAAGTTTCTGAGAAAGCCAAGGGGCTGTGCCTTTGGCAGGAGCCACTCCCTGCAGTGTGCTCCAGCTGAAGTCAGTGAAGCTGTTTAACGTGAGGAAACAAATGTTGCTTAAAACTGCATGCTCTGCACTATGGTGGTATTTGCTTGAAGTAAAAGAAATGGCTGCTTGAGGAAATTGCTTCTAGGGAGCTGCCTGCACTAGAGTGACAGAGTATCTCCTTAGCAAGAAGTCTGAAGTCCAGTTCCTTACAGAGACACTGTCTGATGGAAACCTTTTTTACCATTAGGTATTCTTCAGCTGTTCATCAGACTCGCAAAGTGATCGTGAACAGACCTCTTCTGATTTCAGTTGAGTTCAGAACATAAAATCTCCAGAAGAATTAAAAAATAGAACAAGGGAAGTTCCAAGTTTAAGCGCATTGTAAAAATGGCTAATACTTAGAAAAGTGATGCATCACGGAACATCATGTGGTTGGAAATTTTGTCTGATCATCCAGATGTTTGGGGGCATATGAGAAGTTCAGCCAAAGGTAAATGACTTTAAGGCAGAACATGGAAGAAATGCTCCAGAAATCATTAGTTCACGTGGAATGACTACAACCTGGAAGCTAAATGAATGTAAAGAAATTAACACATTTTTGCTGTTGTTGTTTAAACATGAACCCAGCTTTGCTGAGAACTTTTGTATTGCAGTTTTGCATTTTCAGATACAAGCGTGGGGAAATCAGTTGTGGTAAGCTTCACCAAAACTTTTTTATCTTAAAAAGAGTTGCTTCTTTGCCTGCTGGAGATGTGGAATATCAGATCCTGGCAGCACTGGAGATGTTCAAGGCAAGGTGGAAAACTTGGGAATATTTTTGCAAATTGCTGGTACCAGACAGACTTAACATGACCTGTGCAGGGTTAAATAATTCACTTACTGAAAATAACAAATGAAGTTATCATTATGAAGGGTTGCTAGACTGGAAAAATAGACTGGGCTGTGAAAATCTATGGTCAAGGTGGTACTAGAGGCTGCTGTAAGAACTAGGAGGTAATGGTATCAGCTGGATAGTGGTGAAAAAAAATATGATTTAGAGTGTGCTGGCAGGGGTTTAAGGTGACTGGGAGAAGCTATGGCAAGTTTTGCAAAAATAATGGCATTTGAACTTCAGTCACAAGGATTTCTTCAGAAGTATGAAGAGAAGGGTACACAGCAGAAAACTCCTCTTAAAAGATTCTCAAATGAAAAGTCCTCAAAAGGCTAACTTAGGTCCTGAAGACAGATGTGAGTTGGTGAAGGGTGGCACAAAGTTGAGGTTAGTTCAGATTTGGAGGTCTGTGAAAAATCCTATTAAAAATAACACAGATGAGCAGGCAACCCAGTGGCCGACTGACTGTGCTTATTCCTGATGAAGCTATACAAGGGATGGTTTATTGACTCTTGGGTTTTGGAGGGTGATATTGGTGGGGGAGCAAAATCGTTTTTTACTGAGGCCCGGACAATGAAACTGTGGCTGTTCTACAGAAACTAGGAACCTAAACCATGTCCAAAACAAAACACAGAATGCCATGGAAACTTATGTCAGCTCTTTGTCATTCCCAGATGCTATTCTGATCAGCTCAAGTTAAAATACTTGCATGTTTTTAACCAAACTGAGGATTATGTAGCTCTAATGGTGAGGCAATGCCAAGGTACCTAAAGTGTGTGTTGCATACCAGAATGAGGAAGAGCAATAGATCTAAGTGTTGGCATTAGCCTGTGAAAACCATGGATGCACAAAGGGAAAACAGAAGGAGCCCACCTCCCTCTTCAGGGAGTGACACTGTAGAATGATCTGAAAGGTCTGCTAATGGAGAGAGTGCTTAGGAAGGGAAAAATTAAGCTATTGGTGAGACTCAATGCACCAGGCTCTTATGGGATCAAACAGATTGATGTAATGTCATGGTGTTTAATGCTTTTCATTTATGGTGTGAGATGAGTTTATGGGAGAGCTAAATAGCCTCTGCTTTGATAAAACATCATTGGTAAAATATAAGGAGGCTTCCCCTACTCTCCATCGTCAGGTGCTGGCTGCCTTCCGATTCAGGATGGACCTGGGCTGCCACACTGGGAACACTGGCTACCTCCATGTGAAAATCCATGAAATTTGCAAGTCAAAGATCACCTCACTCACTTTTTCAGTAGTTGGCATTCTCTGGAAGTGTGAGATGCAGTAATGGCAAGTAAAGCACAGTTCGTGTTTGGGAACACACTGTTGAGGAAGAATATATGAGAGTTTGAGAAGGATATGCCATCTTTCCTGGTGGACTGCTGAGGCATCTTTAGAGGTTTGCATTAGAAGGATGAGGGAGTTTTCTGCAAGAAGTATGTAGGAAAGTATGTCTGTAGAAAACCAAAGTGAGCATTTTGTAGTAGTACTAGTCTTGATTGTTTTACCATCTGGCAGGGTATTTTGGAGGTTATGGGATGTGAAAGTCTGTGTGCCCTTGTTGCTTTAAATATCTCGGACCAAAAGCCATGGAAAATGCTTCCCCACATATTTGCAAGAGCATTTTTTTTCTCTAGTTATCCAAAGCTTGGTGTTTATGTGCATGTGTACTGTGAGCCCATAAAATACCAGCTGCAGCATCTCAGCCTTCTACAGAGCTGGAAAAATCCCAATCAGTTTGAGAGTGTTCCTCTAGCACCCTTTTGGCTATATGTGAGTGAAACTAAAAGAAATACTGAGAATCAAGGAAATGTCTGTGAAGGGACAATCTTGGGAATTTTTTCCTCTGAAAAAGTATTGATTTATCATAGCAGTGCAAAAGCCTGTTGGAGTTCAAGGACCAGCTGGACAACACTCTTCATCAGATGGTTTAGTCTTAGGTAGTCCTGTGAGGAGCAAGGACTTGAACTCAGTGATCCTTATGGATCCTTCCCAACCCAAGATATTCTATGAAAGGGCAAATGGAGAAAATAGGGAGGCACAAGCTCTGTGGAATAGACCTGGTATCTATTTCATTGGGATTTAACTAAAATTAAGCTAAAGTGGCTAAACTTCACTTTCCACAATCTCTTGAACTTGCTCACAGCTTTTTTGATCCATAAGTAGATGAGAAAAGGGGTAGAATGCTTTAGAGGGTTGTATTAACAGCACTGTGTAAGTGGAAGGACTGTCCAATTTATGTTCCCCATTTCCATTAGACTTCCCAGCTCTCTTGTGAAGTTGTTCCTCCTACAGGTAGACTAATTTTAAATGAGTTAGGGCACAAAATGTTCAAATCTGCATCTGATGAGGACACCAGTATGTACACTCCAGAATGCAGCTTTTGGTATTTCACTGACAGAAGGATCTCTCTGTTGTTGCTACTTTCTCTTATTTAACATTTCCACAGAGTACTATCTTGTTCCTGGATAGCTAAGGCAGTGGGTAATGCATGTTTGATGCAGAACAGTATATTTTTAATGTTTTGGTATACCCTTAAAACCACTTCTTCCTAAGAACAACCACCTGGTGTGTTAGCAGAAAACTCTCCGCATAAGGTGTGCAAATAAAAGAGCCTTGCTGGGTGCTGTCCTACAGCTCAGATGTGCAAACAGCTGCCGCAGTCTGGTCAAGCCCACCTTATATCCAGCAACTTTACTTTCTTCAAGACTTCTCCTTTTTGGCACTGGAAACCTTTCTGTTCTTCAACCCAGAGTGTAATCTTTAACTATTTCCTACCTTTGACTTAGATTTTTGTACCCTGTTTCCCTCCAGATGTAGCTCCAGCTTTCCCTACTCTTTCCCTGACCACTTCCTTTGCTAAAGGTTTTAGCCATTTATCATCTATTTTGCCATTTTTTCATGCTGCTTTCATCTTTTTGTACTTTTATTAAGACTCTACCTGGAGTACTGCATCCAGCTCTGGAGCTCTCAGCAGAGGAAAGACATAGACCTGTTGGAGCGGGTCCAGAGGAGGCCCACAAAAATGATCAGATGGATGGAACACTTCTCCTATGAGGACAGGCAGGGAGAGTTGGGACTGTTAAGCCTGGAGAAGGGTCCAGGGAGACCTAATTACAGCCTTTTTAACACTTAAAGGGAGCCTACAAGAATGATGTGGACAGACTTTTTAGTAGGACCTGTAGTGATAGGACAAGAGGTCATTATTTTGAAGTAAAAGAGAGTAGGTTTAGACAAGATATAAGGAAGAAGTTTTTTACAATGAGGGTGATGAAACATTGGGAGATGTTGCCGAGAGAGGCTGAGGATTCCCCACCCTTGCAAACATTCAAGGTCAGGTTGATCTAGTTGAAGATGTCCCTGCTTATTGCAGGAGTGTTGGGTTAGATGACGTTCAATGGTCCCTTCCAACCCAAACCGTTCTATAATTCTAGTTTTCTGACCTTGCCAGACTCTCTATTGTGCAGTCACATTCTTAAGTCTTGAGATCAATTTGTAGTTCTGATCTCAGTATCTGTTCTCATTACATCCTGATGCTTCCTTAGCTGTTCATCCACTGTTGTCCCAAACATTACCCACACTCCCTTGTCTCATACTTGCTTGTTGTGCTCAAACATTTTGCCAGATATACCAGTGTCTGCAGTTCAAGGGGCCTTTCCTTCTTCACATCCCTCCATAGTGTACACTGCAGTCACTGTCTTCTCATGGTGCCTCTTCCTCACACCTTCCTTTAGCTCATTTGTGTTGCTCCATTTTGCTCTGTGTTTGTGCCAAGTGATGTGCCAAATGTTGAGGCAAGAAATATACCATAGGGGTATTTGTGATGCAGAAGATGCACATTCACATGAAGTAGATTTCAAAATCTACTTATTAGTTACTGAGATGTTTTTCAAACACTTCCTCACCACAATATATACAGAGTTCTACTGTCTGTAGCAGAATTTTAATGCAAGATCTTATGTCTATGCTTGTTTGTTATACATTTTAGGCCTAGCAGGTATCTTTGGTGGTTAAAGTTCTGTGAGAATTTGTTAGCCATTAAAAATAGTAATACAATGATAGATGCATTTAAGATGATGTGTGTCACTCTTTGCATATTGAGATAATATTGTTTCTATTTAGTCAACTATTTTTAACAGTATGAGGTTTCCATGTCATTTTCATTGTTTCAGAATTTCCTTCCTTGCTTGTTTTGGCTTCTTTAATTGAAAAAAACCTTGAATTCTTGAAGTCCAGTCCTGTTACCCACATGTAGCTCCCATGAACCCAGATCCTTTTCCTTGATTATTTAACCAGCCATATCAATAGTAACAGTCACACTTGGCAGATCCTGAATTCCCTTCAATCTCCCTGTGCTATATGAACACGTGCTTGTTTTCTTCTTATGTAATCAGGCAAATGAATTAAAACAGATACTAACAAGGCTTTATTGCATCAAAGTTCACCCACATAGAGTTTTGTAACTAAAATCAAAATGAATTTTCCCTTCATATGTTAAATTCTGACAGGCTCTACTGGTTTAACAGAGAGTGTTTATTGGGAGAAGGAGAACATAGTTACAAAGGAATCTAAAATTGAAAGTGGGAAGAAAAGCAAAAAGTAAACTAACTCAGTAATTCCAGTCTATTGTTTTTAGTTTCATGTCTTTGTAGCAATGTTTTACGGGAAATGCCTGTATCTGGAGAACCAGGTACATTAATACTTGGACCATCTACTGCAGTTACTAAAGACCAGAGACATTTTCACCCTTGAAGTATTTGTTCAAGGGCATTTAGGCCCCATATTCCCCACTGCATCCGGGCAGTGGCATATGGACCACCTTATGACTACATGTCTCAAACTAAAATTGTCGGTTCCATGCTAATAGGGGGAACAGCAGCAGCACAGGTGTTGAAGTCCACATGGTTATCTTGATGAGCTCCATTTACCCGTGGCCAACCTTCTTTTCCCTATTTTAATGGAAATTCATGCATGCATTCATAGGGCGTCCAGCTGGTTACTCCCAACACATCCACAATCATCCATGAGTCTGTCATACAACCAGTAGCTGCAAGGCCACACATCAAAGCCGGTGTCTCCTTAGCAGCATAATAGCCTGGGAAAGAATTAATTTGCTCTGCTGTTCTGCATATAGCAAGAGCAGATATTTTAGCCTGGCCTCTGGAGTAGCTGTGATAATTACAAATTATTCCAAGTTCCTGCCTCTGCTGAGGTGGGCAGAAGTAGGATATCATGAGCACTTCTGAATTTACGTGTTGAAGGACCTTGGGAAACAGCAGCATAGTGGAGATGTACAGAGAATTTCGTGATGGTTATGAGATGTGGACACGTTCCTGTGACAGGGTGAGGTGGTCTCAGCCTGTGTCACCATGCTGAGCTTTAACGTGTAGCAGAAGTTACTCAGTTTTTCTGAGTTCCCAAAGATGTGGCCAAACTTCTTTCCATCTTCCAGAAAGCAGTGCTAATTGAGAGACAGTTTGGTAACCTCTGAGCCAAAAGAGAGTTTATACCTGCTGAAGGACACTCGTGCAAAGAGAATCCCTAGGAAAAGGATAAGGTAAGTTGAATTACTTGGCCCCCAGATTGCATTTCTAGCCCTGCGGAGCCTGGCTTAACTTGAGTGAGGAGAGGTCTGGGAAACATGGTCTCTGAAGAAGACTGAAAAAATGAGGTTGTTTAGTCTGCAAAAGTTATGTCTAGAGGGACAGCATTAAGGATTAATCATATCCTTAGACGTTTAAGTGATTAACATTGTGAAAGGTTGCAATAGACTTGTTTTTCATATCCATTCACAAAGGACAGGAAAAAAAATCAATTAGGAACATGAGAGATTAAGATATTTATAATAGTGCAAGCTTTTTAAGAACAAGCCTAGTCAGAGGATAGTGATATTACTTTATCAATAGCAAGTTAAGATAACAAGCTGAAGTTCTGGATGACTTAGTGTAGCTTTCCTTATTGGGCCTCAGAATAAGGAGATGGTCTAGATGACCTCCTTTCTGCTGCACTTCTGTGGCAGATGTGACATTTATAGCACCAGTTTAACTGTTCTTTTTGAAGATTGTTCCTTCTAGTTAAGACACATGCCAGCCAGGAACGATTCAGTTTAGTGGAGTTACTTAATCATCACACACATTAAAGTGATTTGACCAAAGCAAGTGAAAAGCAAGAATTGCCATTTGCACCGAATAATAGCTGTTTGCGAGCTATCATAGCTGCTATATAATTCATGGAGATAAAAGGCTACAAAACCAATAATTTCTTTTCATTTTTAGAGTTTTAAATACAGCCAACCTGCAGTTGCTGACTGTGTGTGATGGAGGCTGTGGTCTGCAATAGACATTGGCTTGCCCCCTTGGAAGTAATGAGGGCAGGTGACCCGAGCCACCAAATCCCTTTATTTTAGCAACCTGCTTTACAGCATCTGCATGCTGAGACAAGCAGAATTGAATGGCTGCATGAAACAAAAGCAAAGCAGATTTTTTCTGGAGTTTATTTTGCTCCATAATTTTATGAAAAAGGAGGTGTGTGGAAGTGACTGTTTCTGCTTTCCTTGCAAGGCCTGATTTACCAGCTGCACTGATTGAGTGCTGCCTTTTTAGCACATTCTTACAGACATATATGAGTCTAGATGGCCAAGGCTTTGGCTCTGCTTTCTGGATATTATGGTCACCTGTATTTAACATCTATCTAACAAATCTTCTTTAAGCACGTTTGCAGCTCAGCATGACAGAGAATTGCAGCCAAGGTGGGAACTAGGAAAGAGATAATGTCCACAATGTTGTTGCCACTGGTGTCTCTGCTTTCTTTGGCACCCAAAGTGGTAACTGCTGCCTGTGGGTCTTCTCAGGACTTCTTCCCCATCTGCAGCCAGGACCCTGGAGGAGGTAGAAATACTTTCCCTTCAGCCATCGATGAGAACTGGATACCAAAGTGATCTCTGCCCCAGTAGGCTCCCGAGCAGGGCAAGTAGTCCAATATAATACCCTGTTGATCCTTATTGAAGAGTGACGCGTGTATTACTAAGGAAGTAACTGCATTTTGTTTTCTTAACATCATCTTGAATATGTTTTTTCATAAAAGAGCTGTGATACCCAAGGCTACGTAGCTGTGGATTAAAAGGCACTGGAATTAATGTTTTAGTTTGCTTCCTGAAAGATCCCAGTCTGTGTATCTAAAAGATACATATGTATATGCCTGGGACACAACAACTCCATGTCATTACTGGCTTGGGGAAGACTGGCTGGAAAGCTGCCTGGCAGAGAAGGACCTGGGGGTGTTGGTTGACAGCCAGCTGAACATGAGCCAGCAGTGTGCCCAGGTGGCCAAGAAAGCCAATGGGATCTTGGCCTGTATCAGAAACAGGTGTGGCCAGCAGGACCAGGGCAGTGATTGTGCCCCTGTACTCGGCACTGGTGAGGCCACACCTCTGTGTTCAGTTTTGGGCACCTCTGTACAAGAAGGACATTGAGGTGCTGGAGTGTGTCCAGAGAAGGGCAACGGGGCTGGAACACAAGTCTTACAAGGAGCAGCTGAGGGAACTGGGGTTGTTTAGCCTAGGGAAGAGGAGGCTGAGGGGAGATCCCCTCACTGTCTACAGCTCCCTGAAAGGAGGTTGTAGCGAGGTGAGTGTTGGTCTCTTCTCCCAAGTGACAAGTTCCAGGATCAGAGGAAATGGCCTCAAATTGCAGCAGGAGAGATTCAGATTAGACATCAGGAAAAAATTATTCACTGAAAGGGTTGTCAGGCACTGGAACAGCTGCCCAGGGAGGTGTTGAGTCTCCATCGCTGGAGGTGTTCAAAAGATGGGTAGATGAAGCATTTAGGGACATGGTTTAGTAGTGGACATGTATGGTTGCACTCATTCCCAAAGGTCTTTTCCAACTAGGCAATGCTATGATTCTATGAAAAATACATCTAATACTAAATAAATAAGAAATACTTAATCAGCACTAAATAAAAACCCCAAACAAACAAGGGAGCATTTCAAGTAGTCCTGATAAATTTGATACCAACCCTTCATATCCGGCTGTGCTTCCACAAGCCTGTGCCTTTCCTGTTCAGCCAGATATGCTGTTTGCTTCTCTGCCATCCTTTGAGCAGCACAGTGAGCCTGCAAAGGACTGTTTTGTGGAGTTTTTGCAACCTTTTCTGGCCATGTTCAAGAATTTCCTATTTTTTCTGCTGTAACCCTTCTCAGAAGCTCAGAGAGGTCCCTTAACCCAGCAGATAATTTTAGATCTCTGATCTGCTGGAGGCCCTGGCAGAGGAAGGGCTCTGTCCTCTAGTAGTCTGTCATACCTGAAAAGCCCTTTGCCTGTGTTTGGAATGGGGAGTTATTTTTTATGCTGGTGCTGACGTCAGCCATGGGTGCTCCTGGAGTATTTCCAAGTTTTGTGAGTATGATTGTATCTTCTACCAGTTTTGGTTGTTTTATTTGTTTGGGTTTTTTCTGTTCAATCTTGTTTCTGTGTTTATGTCACCTTGCTTTCTACCAGGTTGGAAATAGAGAACATGTCTCAGAGTATCCCACACAAGACTCTTATTTCCAGGCTTACTGTCTCTGGCTACCCTTGGTCGCCCCATTACAGTGAGCAGATGAGCAGATGGGAACTCTAATTAGGTGCTGCACTGAGCACACAAGTGTCATTGGTGCTCCTACAGCTACACAGCAGAGCACTACATCAAGAGAGTTACGTACTGGTTCAGAGGATGAACTGGTAACAGATTTTGTTTCCAGCTTCAGTGATGTAATGCATATCTACACTTTAATACATATTCCACAGTGCAGATTTCACTCCAGGAATAAGAGTAGTGACGTGAGTTAGCAGGAGGTCAGCTTTTACATCTGCTGCAGTCTTCCTGAATGACTTTGAACAAGCCCTTTGGTCTGTTTATGCCTCAGTCTGTCTTATGTTAGATGAGAGAGGAAGGAACCCCCCCACAGCCCTTGCTCTTGCACAAAGATGCTCCCTTGTGCGGAGATCAGCTTCTTCTGTGTTTGGACATAATGAAGGTCTGATCTCAGCAACCTTGGAAACAACTTACTGTAAATAATACTAAGAACACTAGCGTTCTGTATACTTTGTAGTATCCCTGCATAAGGCAACATCTGTGTGTGTTTAGAAAAGCTGTAAGCAGCAGTATTTGGGCTTTGCATCAGCTGCTGTGATCGTAGTGCAGTTATCTGCTGGTTTGTGTCTGTGACAGCAGGTACGAGTGTGAACACTGCTCTGTGTGCACTGCAGTCTCTGTGTTTAGTGTCTGCTTTTGGCACTCTCATCTCTTTCATTTGTGAATGAGTGGGTGAGACATGAGAGGACTGGGCTGGGCTGGGCTGACTCCTTCACAGTTGAACCATAAAGAGCGTAGGAGCTGAAACACAATCTCCTCCTCCTTCTCTGCGCTGTGTCACCGACAACCTCACTCACAGCTGGGAGGAGGACAGCCTCAACAGCAGCCCAAGCAGGAGCTGGGAGAAGGAAAGTTTTGTGCTGTTCACACTGCAGGAAAAACCTCCTTGCATAAACTTTGCTCACAGGTGAGTTTCATTTTTATCTATTAATTCTTAAAAGTCAGTTAATTTTCCATCATTGAGCCAGGTTATATAAGGTTATGACCCCTGGAAAGGCAACAGGACATGGTTTTTTTATGTTGTTAAAGCAAAACAACAAGGCAGTCCAAGAACTCAACAAAGCAGCATGTCCAAAAAAATTCGCAACTTCAAATTACTTTCTTTGGCAAGTTCCCACTAGTGGGAGATTTGAAAGAAAGTTCTTCCAAAAAAGCTTTCTTTAGCTCTGCCTTAGGAGCAAGGAGAGCTGAATGTTGAAGTTGTATTGATGAAAGAGAATTGTGAAGATAAACTGTGAAATGGTTTCTTGTTTGCATTGAAAGAAAGCAATTGTAGATAAATTCCAGTAGTCATTTTCAGAGGACTTAGTAGGGCTGTATAAGTTGACTAGATATAAGCTATTTTGAACGTCAAATAGGGAGTTAAATACTTTGTTTCCTCTGAGAACAGAAGCCAAAAGTTACACCTGACAGGAAACTGCTAAACCACATACCTTGGTGTGTGAGTGCTCTGTGTACATGTGTATAGATTTGTCTCTGTGTCTCAAAAATATGTCATTATTATATTTTGAAACACAGAACTACTTTCCTTGCTACTGTTCAAAATCTGACTTGGGAAACTAGGAATGTGGTTTCTTTACTGAAATCAAATCCATTTGGTAAGAAAAATTTTTATTTTTATTAATAGGATTAAACCCCTTTGTTCGTTATTGTACGTTGCCTGTGTTACAAGTATCCTTTTCTTGTTCTTGGAAGTCTTTGTAAAGAAACAAGAAAATAAATTACTGAGTGATCAGCTTCATGTGCACATGGGGAGGGGCACAGAGAAATAGAAAACTTGGAAGAATACAACAGTCTTGACCTGTCCTTTTCTCTTCAGAACAGATGCGGTTCTTTATTAATAAAAATTTAAGGACACTTAACAGTGAGACAAGGAAAAATGGCTACACATAGGCTCATAAGACCTGACACTGTCACTGTGAGCATTACGGGACTTTCTGAGCAGTCTGTTAATCACCTCCCTCCGTGACTTTTTCCATGTTAGCACCCTGTGTTCACAGTGGCTCTGGAAGAGTACAGTGTTTGACCACTTCTTCTTTTAAGTTTGCTTTTATCAAGAGGCCCGTAAAAGTGAGTCAGTCCTGTATATTTAACACCCACTCTTCCATTCCTTTTCTGAGGAATCAAAAGTTTTTACTGTCCTCACCCCAATATTTCCTGCCTCCCCATCTTATTGCTAGAATGTTGTTGTTCCTCCATATCATGCCACTTCTACACGTGTAAGGTCTTTCTGTAATTTGAGGGAAGAGGCAGAAGGTAGCAGTTTCCAGCTTATTTTATGCTCAGTGCTGTGCCGCTGTAATTTAGATGATAACATAGAAGGTACATCCCCAAAGTTGGGGAGTCTCTCCAGGGTCTAGGGAATTACACCAGGAGAAAATGTTGGATTTATAGGATCAGATCAGTATGTTTTCCCGTGATAGCGAAGCTTAGTCAGGGGGATGACAATGTCTGCATCACAGCATTGTGATTTGAAAATCACAGTTTTAAGGGAAGAAAGATTTGTTGCTTCCCATATCTCATTAAAAATCCTCATCTCATTTGACATCTGCAGTGAGATGTGTTTGTCTCATATTGTGGCTGGCAGAAAAAAATTCACTGCCTTTGTTCTGGGAGCTGAGGAGTGTTAACAATCATAGACAGTGGGAAAAGAGAGAAGGGAGATGTGGGGAGAGGGGAGAGAAGGGAGGAAAATGGATCTCAGCCAGACTAGGTGTACTGGGTGTCTTCATACCAGATCTCATTGAATAGGCCGGGGGGTGGCTGGTTCTTCAGGTCAAACAGACTGGAAGTTCTTACCTGTGGCTGAGCACAGTTGCATGGGGCTGGGTGCACAAAGGTGTGGGCATTGATGTAAGATTTCCTCCCCTAATCAGCCCTGTCGATGCTGTCACTCAGAGTAACCAGCTGATGGTGTAACTGCAAATGTTCTTGGCATCCCATTGAACAGCACATAGAGAAGAATTTTTTTCCCTTCCAGTTTCTTTAGACCTGATCTGAGCATGCATTCATGTTGCCCTGGGGCTTCACTCCTGCTGATTCTTCTTCTGTCTGTGTGGTGATAACCAAAGAAAAAGTTATTTCAGACTCATCAGGACATTTTTACAACTTGCAAATTATTGTTTTAGTGAAGAACTACAGAAAGAGAACTCCAGCCTTGTGAGACTCATTACCTTATAATTAGCTGAATGTCTCCTCTAAAAGGTTGGGTTTTTCTATAAAGCTTATTTTGAGTGGCTTTTAATGTTGTTATGATTTATTCTGCCAGCAGAAGCATTTGCAGAGCTGCTGTCCCTGGCATCTGATGACAATTGGTTTCGAAAAGACACGGAATAGCTTTAATGTTTAGAAGAAACTGGCCAATTATTTTAAGTAAAGGTGTTAGTAATCATGAGCAACTAAGAACAGAATTGCGTTTTATTGTCTGAGGGATGCATCCAGAGTAATGTCTTTTCTTCACTAGAAACCATACTTCGAACTGTTAGTCTACCAGGTAGCAAAAGGAGAACTTTTTAGGGACTTCATCCAGAAGCTGTATTTAATCTATCTGAAAAAGAAGAAAAAAAAAGAAAAAGGAAAAAAGACTAAATAATAGGTTTAAAAGACTGTTAGAGGGAGACTGAGAAACAGGCTCACCTGCAAGTATGCTCTGTTCCCCTCCATGGAGCCCTCTTGCCAGAAATTGTTTCTGTGGCAACAAATTTTTTTCCAGCTGGGTTGTCTTGGAGTTTGATCTGGGGTTGCTTAGGCTCAGATTTGTCAGCATGCCAGAGGCAAGCAGAAATGAAAACTGCTCTGGTGTACAGGAAATGGAGGGGGCAGTCTGCTGGTGTTACTGTTGCTCCACGAGAAAAGCCCCGTCGCTCCACTCAAAACTTGCCACCCACATTTATTGCTGCTAGGGTGAGCCTAGTATCTCACTTCTCAATGTTGTTGCTTTATTCCACAAGTTTTCAAGCTTCTGTTCTCTTACCCTGTGTGCTATGGGTTGACAGTAAAGGCACATAGCTTTGAAAAGAGTTTAGAAAGCTAGTTGAGGAAGGGGGAATAAAAAATGAATGCATTATAAGAGCAAATGCAAGCAAATTATCAAACTTAAGTCACTTTAATAACTCCTGACTAAAATGGGCAACATCAGCAGGGAAGAATGGAAATATTATTACAGAGATCTCTTGGTTTGCCTTTCTTATAAATCAATAATTTGTATCAATTAGAATTTAATCATTTTGTACCTGGGAACATGTCTGCCAAAGGAAGTAGGAGAATTTTTACTCTGTGATGGATAATGATTTAGTGTCTATACACATAGCTAATTAGAAGATGTCTCTGTTTTATGTGTCACATTTAAGAAGTGACCAGACATAGCTTTCAAAATAAGAACTGTCTTTTAGTACAAAGAGGCTTAAATTAAGATCCTTTAATTTATCATGTCAGGACAGTATTATCTGGAATTTGAACTTGTGTCCAAATTTCAAAGATGATCTTACACCTCTACCCCAGAGCAGGACCTGGATTTCTGAGCAGCTCTCGCGTTTAGAATCCCACATCTCTTGTGCCAGCTTTTCCATCTCCTGCCCAGGAGCTCGTCAGAACTCCTCTGTAAGAGTATTTGATTCTCTCCCTTTTCTCTAGTCAGATGCGTATTGGGAAGCGTGAACAGTTTACAGTAAGGTTGTTGCTTTTGCTGTAAGTTGCTTCTCTGATACTATAAAAGAAGGGTTTTTTCCTTTCTGTAAAGTCATGGTTTTCTATTTTTGTGTTGAACCTCTTATATCCAGATCAATACCACTAACGTGGGTAAGTTGTTCCTCCCATTTTTTTTTTAAAAGATGACTACGGAAGGGTCAGTAAATTCACAAGCATATGGATGGCTGAGTTTGTGTCTCTAGGCAGCATGCTGGGATTTGTCTCCTGGAAGAAAGTTAGCAAACCTGATGGGGCTTTGACACAGGGTAAGCAGGCAGTCACTGCTCATGCGGTTGCCAGGGTCATCCGAAGGTGGAATGGAGAGGTGATGGAAAGAACATTTAGGCTTTTAGGATGAAATACAGGAATCCAGCAGCACAGTGCTAATAAAGGCTTCTCATAGTATAGACACAGGCCAGACAGAGGAATAGAGAGACACAGTTTCAAGGGATGATAAAGAAAATGGAAGAGTGAAAACTATCTTGTGTACATCGAGATGTGAGGGCACTCAGGAGTAAGGGGAGGTCAGGCTTGGTTTGACTCTTAATGGAAGCAAGACACTTGCACTTAAAATCATGTAAGTATTAAAAGAATTTTTAAAATGAAAATTAAGGGAATCGAGGAAATGAAAAGTCAGGAAATGAAGACGTAAGCAAGCCTGCAGGTAGAGATGCCAAGTACTTTGTTTAGAATGATCTATCCACTGGGGACTAAGGTTGTTGGAGTCTTGTATCCTCTAATGAAAAAAAAAAAGGAAGTTTTCAATAGTTGTCTAGGGAGACAGAGCAACAAAGGGAGAAAGAGCACAGAGGAAAACCTTCTGCATGGCGTGCTGCTTCTACACAATCGTGAGAAGTATGAGAAATAACATTGGATAACACGCCTAACATGCGATTATTGACTTAGACCTACAGGAAAGTTGGTTAATCTCCAAAAGGGAAACTGTGAAATAAAGGAGGAATTTTAATTAAAGGCAGCAAAAAGGGATAACTTAGAAGAGTTAAATCTCTATGGGCTGAACGGGACTATTTGAAAACATGCACTCCCCTCCCTCCAATTCTGGATTCAAGGAAGAAGTACAGAACAGGAGCCAAAAAAAGGCACAACTGAGTCTGAAAGGAAATGACCACAGCTAAACAGCAGTGCGTGGAAGGGCGGATGGTGTGCTAGACTAGAAAGAATTGGATCTAGAACAGAAACATGTTTGAAACAAACAATAGGGATCAGTGTAAGCCAGAAACAAAAACAATACAAAGGAAAATAATTATTCCAGTTTTAAATGGTGACAGTGCACGCAATGTTAGATGTTTCAGTTGAACCTTATGACGAATTTTGTCTTCTTAATTAAAATAAATCCAAACAGAAGAAAAACAATGAAGTTAAGGAAATATAAGCCAAGGAAGGGAAAAATTTTCAAGTATTGTAAACAGCTTTTCACTTTGTCATGTCTTAAAACTTTTGCTGTACAAAATGAATCATATACTGAATCATATATGCAGAAAATAGCATTTAAAATAGATGGCTTTATTAAATTTATCATTATTTTTTGATGCATGGAATAATGAAAATATTAATATTCTCCTTCAACAGGAGATATGCTCAATCTCTTCAGACAGAGCAGAGTTTAAACCACACTTCTGTTAGACCTAGCAAGCAAAATTTTTCTCTCAGACTACCTTTGCTATTTGTCAAGCATTGTTAGAGAAACATCATTGGTTATTGATGTCCCAAGCTACTGCTTATCAGCAGCACTGCAAAATCAGTTTTATCCACTGAACTGATAGAAAAAGAGGAGAAAAAGTTTGTACATGTGGATGTTTGATTACTTTCCAAACTACTTTCAGTTAAAGACACGGTTCTGTTTGGAGGGCATCATGTGCTGATACTTGGATTTAATCATACTTTGTTCTACCTGGAGGCAGTAGCATTATAAAGGATGCAAGCAGAAAGAGAATTTTGTCTCTGCTTTGGTCTCCAACTTGTTAGTTTTCAAACAGAAGTTTTCACTTGTAAAGCAGTGAGTGATGCTGGGAAGGCTCAACAGAAGGAATTACCTGGCATCTTGTTGGCACCCCTTCCCTGTTCTGTGAGAGCGTAGAGGCACAGGGAGAAAGCTCCTCTCACTACACACACATTGCCATAAGCATCTGGGGAAAGACACAGGCTGGCATCTGACTCGCTCTGCCTGGCAGTGCTGACCAGCATGGCAAACCAGCAAAGTGCTCTGGTCCATGGGCTGTATGAGGGTGACTCACACTCAGGCTGCTGAGGAATAATCTGTGGGGTCACTCCCACGGGGCCACAGCTCCCTTGGGGCAGCCGCCCTGCGAAGCAGGGGCTGTACGGCAGTGCTGGGGGTAGAGGGGCATCCTGGCAAACCAAGGAAGGCAAAACTCATTGAAACGCAATACAGATATGACCTAAACCTTACGTCACTGATTTCTCTGCAAGACATCAAGCATTTTTCTGATGGACCACAGTGTTGGTGTCAGAACAGGCTGCAGCATCAGAAGAGGCAGACTTTGGGAAAATGCATCACAAGAGTGATTTTTCCCCAAAACTGTAGATGATAAAATGAATCAGAACTCGGTTCAGAAGGGTAAAGTTTCTATTTCTCAAGTCCCAGGCTACCACACAGTTGTTCCAGTCCTTGTTCCTTATCGCTAATATTGCATATTGGTCACGGCTTGTGTGGCTTCTCTTGCATTGTCATTTTAAATGAGGGTTAGTGGACAGATTCAGGAGTAGAACCAGTTCTGTTGTCTATACCTGATCATTACTTACTTGCCTGCTGCCTGTGCAGTGGAGACAAGACAGAGCTTTGGCTTCCTTGTCAAGGAGGGTTGTGGGGGAGAGGGAGATCTATTTGGCTGAGGTTTTAGTTGAAGAAAAAAGGAAGATTTGGAGTTGTTCTCTGAGGAATAGAGAGATTTAATATTTCTACAGAAAGTATTGTGATATGTTTTCTTCCACCCACTGTCCTATAATCAAGCAAGTCATCTTTGAAGCCTTGGGAGACATCTTCTGTGGGTAGGAGCTAGTCACAATAGCTCAGCAGTGAAGTACTTGGGGGTCATGTTGTCCACCTGGCTGATCATTAACAACAGGAAAGAGGGGGCAGATGACAGTAATTTTTAAAAGCTTTGAGGCAGCTATGGAATGACTAATCCCTGTTACATGATTCACCTCCCTGATACCACATGGACTGCTTGCCCAAAATTACACATTGTATGAACTTCTTATTACCATAAATAGGGATTTTCCAAAGTGTCATTTCTTTACAGCACTTCCTTGTGTTCAGCCAGTTACTCAGACCTTGCCTTTGGTAAAAAGGCCTCAATCCTAGATAAAGAATAAGTAGCCTGAGATATTTGACTAACTGTCCTTATTATCCTATCTGCCTTACTTAACCTTCAAGTTAAGTTGTCCTTCATTCATACAGGCCTCAAAAAGAAGTGCAAAGTCAGAAGAACCTGAAGTGAAATGGTACCGTAGCAGAATGTGGATTTTTGAAATTAGTTTTTGTACATATGAGTTCATGTAGATTTCACTTTGATATCGCTTTCGTTTCTGGGAGAAAACTTTCAAAATGAAAAATATTTAATAAAAAATCACTGGAAAATTATTATTTGTTTTGAAAAAAATTCCTTTGTGGAAATCATTTTACTTCATCTCAGGTTTATTCAATGTTTCCATGGCATTGCACGTCAGAAAGAGGGATGTCTTGTGTCATGTCATCTGGTAAACAATAGTGGAGAACAAAATGGGAAGTTCCTGAAAGCTCCCCAAACATTTCTTTGACTTCAAGAGGCAGCAGCTGAACTGTTTTCAAGTAGTTTGTCAAACTTTAAGATCTTCTGTGATGACAGCCCTACATCCCATGCGTCATCTATCCCACTGGTCCACTTGTCTTTATCAGTGGAAAATTTTTCACGGTTTTTAGCCCAGCCTCTCTCATCTTTGCAGCATCCCAGCTCCCTCAGTCTTTGGCTTTGCTAGACCTCTGATCTTCCCTCTGTACTTCTCCTGTCCAGAGTCAGCGGATCCCAGAGATCTCTGAGCTTTACAGGGGGCGTGTAGGATGCAGGGGTAGTACCTGCAGCCTGCTAAGATATCATAGTATGATACATGGTGGTGGGGTTTCCTTGTTTTCACAACAGTGTGTTGTTGACTCTGGTTCACTGTGTGAACCCTGGAACCCCCACATCCTTCCTGGCATTCTACTGTAAAGTAGGATATGCTTTATTACTGACATTTCATATCATATGGAATACATGCTATGTTGTATACAGCAGTTTGCACAGGTAAGAACCAAGCTGGATACTCCGTGCTCTAATTAAAATGGCAAATGTGAACCTAGAATTATAATCTCCTGGGTTATTCATGACATTTTTTCTGAAATATTGACATTTTCCAGGAATGAAAATTTTGTGTTTCAGCAAGTTTTCCCTGTGATCTCTTCCATTGTAGCATTCATACGTTATATCAAGTTCTGGGACCATTGAGAAGTGCGCAGCTGCTTGCTTTCTAGGTGGCTTCCTGCTTAATTTAGAGTGAGTTGTTTGACTTATGAAGTGGGTTGAATATAGAACACTTAGGTTTGTGATCCGTAGTGATCTATCTGTTCGTTACAGAGCTTCATGATCTGTGGGTCAGGCTGCTTGTATGATTAAACTACATTACCAGGTAATTAATTGTTGATGGGAAATTGAGCTTTGGAACTACAGTTAGATGTCATTAAATTATTATAATTAATGATGTGGCTCTCATATGTGGGTTATCTTCATTCACTTCTAGCTACATTGCATTCATGAGGCACACTGCTTACATTAGGCTGTACAGGTCAAATTTCTCAGTTTATGGTGATGTCCAATCTAGTGCTTTCAACAAGCATCAAACTCACTATGATAATAAAAAAGATTCATGGTCCAAATATTCTAACAAGAATCTGCTACTCAATTCCACATGATCAGTTCTTAACAACAAATTTACAAGGTGAGAGCAGGAAACTGTCAACTACCCCACCACTTTGGGCTCTGACATTTTAGCAACAAAATGTTTAATGTAAGTAGCTTACTTCTGTCTTTGGAGAAATTTGGTAAGCAGAAATGAAGAAGTTGGAACAAATTCCCAGGGTTTCAAAGTTTGAGCAAGTGGAGTCATTTATCCAATGCTGTGAACAATTGCATGTCTGTGTTAAGGAAAATTGGACACTGGTGACTAATTAGTCTTTTGTTTATGTGCATTACGAAAAAAATGTTGCTGGTTTCCTTCTTTGACAAGCTGTTTATGAAAGGAATCATACGACAATGACACAAGTAATGTGATTTGTAATTTACAGAATACCTTTATGGTTTCATCCCACTGAAACAGGTACACAGAGTAATTATTATTGTACGCAGAGGTTCCTGTTAGGAGGGTCCACTCACAAGGTAACAAACACTGAATGGGTTGTGTATAGACCTAAATTAACTTCAGAAGGGAATTCAGTTTAAGGAGGTAATGAATTTTTGCCTTTTTTTTTCCAATTTACGTAAGATGGTTTCAGAAATTTAAAAAAACAGAGTCCTGTAATTTACTGTATGCTCCAGTAAGTCTATTGCAAAGAGAAGGAAGCCCTTCTGCTTTACAAACAACAAAATCAACAGAAGACAAAACCAAAACTCCTTGCTGCCAACTGCTCTTCACACAGAGCTTTGACAAAAACAATATTCTGCGCACTTTCTGTTGTAGTTACTTATATTTTATACTCTTAGAAACAATGCATCTGTCTTTAAAGTGATAAATCTTTAATTCTGGGTTCATTGAGGATGGTTTAGAAACTGATCCAATCAAAATATACATGATATGGTCAGTAGTGATATTAATTGCATTCCCGAAAAAGATACATTGATGATGCACATAAAATGGGCTGCACTGAAAGAAGATCAGTGTCAAGGTCAAGTGCACTAAAGTCAGGAATTAGAGTTTTTTAAGGTCTGAAGTGTAAGCTAATTTTTTGTCCCACTTGCAAACCAAGTTGTGATCTTTAAAGAACGGAATCATTATTTCTACTGGACTCTTGTGTTAATAGGGGCCACGCCAACTCTCTCTGAGGTAAACAAAAGCAGTGCCCTGCTGAGATGCTTGATCGAAATCTGAATACCTTTCTTGGAGAAACATAATGCAGTATACTGGAATTATATTGATTTTTTCCGGCACTATTTTTCTTTGATTTGCCATGACAAGTATCACACCGCTGCAGTTTTGCTGTTTCTGGCACCTGAAATAACAGTCAGTGCTGGCTTGAGCTTGTCTCCATGGCTTTGTCTGCATTCCCTAAGAGTAGCTGTGTAATATGTTGCCTTATCCCAAGTCATGAATAAGGATAAAATATCTTATTAACTAGGACTGTTTCCTCCTCTAATAAAAGTGCCTATCACCCCATTGTTTGTTTTATCTGTGGCAGTCATTGACAGGACATTGGAGTGCTTCACAAGAACTATCAACTTAATCATCAGGAAACTCCTGTCTGTAGGGGAATATAATTTTGAATTAGTGAAGACAGAGAAGTGGGGATTATATGGTTTGGTTACCTAAAATATTTGGTCTTTTTTTCTGATTCGCCTGTGTATCTCTTAGAGTGCAAAATGCTCCAGTCTTCACCAGTGATGAGCAGAGAGGACACCTGACTTTGTGCCCTTTAAGTACTGCATCCCACTGTAATTCTTCTCCTCTCAGCAGTAGTCTCTAGCTACTCTTTTCACAAGACAGGTATTGTACCTATTTTACCCCAATCCGCCATGATTGCTGAAACATTGCTAGCAATAGTTAGCAAATTGCTTTAACTAATTCCCTCCAAGTGCGCATACACTTTCAAAATATCTGTTCACTTGTGCTTAGCTGTTTTTTTCTGTGCCCCCATCCTACTGTTCTAAACAATTTTGTTAGATGTTGGGTCACAATTTCGGTTCTAAAGATCAAAATAAAAATAACAGCAAATATTTCAGCTATGTTTAGATCTATAATTTGTGCTTGTGCCTCATATGTTCTTGCTTTTCTTTACCCTTCCTGTTCTTGTGTGTTAATCCTTTATTGGCTTTTATGGCTTTTTCTACTTGAGACCATTTTAGAATCATAGAATAGTTTAGGTTGGAAAGGACCGTTAAAGGTCATCTAACCCAATAAAACTGAAAAAAACCCACCCAGGCTTCATGCTAGCACTTGGTCTGACCTGAAGAGGCTGCTGTTGTTAAGTGGCTCTGAGCTATGTCCTGTGCCATTGCCAGCAGGCAGCATTTAACATGTAGGCTACGCCACAGCTCGCCGTGCAAGAAGGCATCGTGGTTTTGCCAACAGCTACGGTGCAAAGGAGTCTGGAAAGAGAAGAATATGTTGTTGAACTGTCCAGCGAGTAATGAAAGTGAGCTCTTTAAAACACAGGGATCCTTGGGTTTGTTTTTCATCCAGGAACAAAAGGATTGTTTAGAACTTATGTAGATGGCAAGAGTCTCTTAATTTATCTCCAAGACTTGTGCTTGGATAGGCATCATCTAAAAGACGTGGGCATATACGAGAGAGATATATTGCCTGGAAATATCTGCAGACTCGTGATACTGAAGGTGTTACATAAACTATGCTCTAAAAAAAAAAATCACACAGCTGCACTATTTCCATATTAAACTGTCCAAAAGGAATGCCTGTGTGTTCTCATTCGTAAGTGCTTTCAGCTTTATGATTATCTCTATCTCAGATGTTTTTTGTACAGAAACTTTTTTCATTTCTCTCTGCCTCCTGTCCAGACAAGGTCAGTAAGTAATGGAGGAGTTATTCCTCTTCTCTCTCCCACACTCAGCATCACCTTAACTTTGATTTCCACTTTTCCAGACAGCTTGTAAGGTATTGTGTATTATGTTCGTAAAAAACAGGATGCACTCTTCTGCACCCATCTGTGTAACACTGCCATTGCAGTACTTTGATAGCAGGTTTGTTGAAAAGGCATGGTTTTACTTCCTGACTGCTGCAGGTTCATGTTTAGAATACTTGGCGCTGAGGGAGATGTGAAGTACCTTTATGTTTCCCATTTTGCTACTGAGCCTGTCACCGGCCAGGCACAAGGGATCAGAGGGCACAAAGAGCCAATGTACTGAGGAGGCTGGAGCAAGGGAAGGATTTCCTGACTTACCGCTGCTTCTGACCAGAACAGCATGACAGCTATGGCCCAAGGAAGAATGTGGACCTTTATTTTTCATCTTCTTTGAAATCAGGGAAGGTTTGTTACCACAAGGCAAAGAGATTCCTAACAGCCAGCCTCTTCTTCTCTTCTTCCTGCCTTCTGAAACAGCTCACTCCAGCACATCCTCTGGAGCAGGAAATGTTGCTGTAATCATAAGGGTATATTATATTAGCATAATGTCATATCAATAAGACTTTTGCTGTCTCCTTTGCATTCTAGCAAGACTTTTAAGCTAAGCAGAAAGGATTTTTTACAATCACGTTCTCCATGGCATAAACATAATTTAATAAAAACATTTTGAGCTCTTAGAAGAAGAGGAACGTTTTCAGAAAACATTGCAACTGTGGAGTACATCTGCTTTTTCTCATGCTGTGATCCATATTGACTCACCGGGTAACACTGAACAAAACTCAGTGCTGTGGAACTATGGTAGACATACATAGAAAGAGAGTTCTGGGTTTTAAAAATTGTTGAGGGTTTTTGAATTACTATTCGGCCTCATCAACAGGAGCTGGACACTGATCAAAAACTTGGTGGATTAGATAATAAATGCCAGAATTTTAGGCATTTTAGACTAACTAGATGTGTCAGTCATCCTCTGCAGGCAAGCCCTTACATGTAAAAGTCATTATATAGAAATGAATTGGTATCAAATACAATTGTACTCAGCCTGGAGCTCTGGATCAGAAAAAGCAGAATGTGGTAACAGGTTATCAAACCTGCCTTGGTAAAGATTCCGTGCACTGTCCTTGCAGATGTAAAGCCAGGTCTTTTGTAGACAGAAAGGCTGTGTAACCTTATGAAGCCATTGAGAAACTGGATAGTTTTACAGGAGAGATAATGACCCCTAAGAAGCAGTTCTTCGGGAGATTTGTACATACTTTAGTCATTAATTTCTGCTGTACATGTCTGCAATGTTAACATTATCATAATGGCATTCTCTTGGAGCAAACTGCAAACTGAGCCATAGGTATCTGTGGCTGGGTTCCTTAAGCAGCATTTCTCCTGCTGTGCTTGAATTATCCATTATAATTATTATGCCACCCACAGTGGAGGGGGTGAGTCTCTTAAACCCCAAATCCTAATGTTCTGTCTGCTCATAAGAAAAAGAGGAAAAGCAAAGGAATGGAAAACACATTCTAAATTTTAAATATTTACATGTGTCCTTAGGTTTCCTGTGATTTCTGTGGGAATGTGCTACACTGGTTGAATCTAAACACTGGAAGTCCTCGCAGTTTTGGTCATTTCATCGAGGCAATTCTTTTCTCGTCTGAAGGAAGTGATTTTTTTTGTCTTTCTATTTCTATGGGAATAAAGCCCATCAAAATTAAAAAAAGAAACCAAAACATTTATTGCAAAAAATATTTAACAGTAACATCCTCAAAGTACGGTCATGTTTTCACAAGGATTGCCTTGGAAGATATTGTATGTTCCTAGACAGGACAGAAGATGATGACAAAGATACAAATTAGTATAGCAAACATTAAAAAGGAGCAAGGCCTTATCTTTGTCCCTTGGTAGTGCTGTCTCCTTTTGAATCCACGTTAACTGAAACTGTAGGAAGAGTAGGCAAAAGCAGATACAGTCTTGCTGTTCTGCATCATCAGGTAAAGCATACACCCCCTCCACAATAAGCACAGTTTGCCCTGCTGTTTTCCAGTCCTGAGCATTTGTGCCGATGTGAATATATCACATAAAGTGATAAAACGCTCAGTGGGATGCCTCGTTTAGTCTAAGGTTTAGTCACAGTGAGCTAGCTCAAGGCTGAATGCTTGTCCTACTTGGACCAAGTGCTAACCCATTGTCATGAGTTACTTTTACAGGTGTCTTAAATAGTAATAGTATAGTATAGGAATGGATTGTATGGGTATGTGCTTGGAAGATCCTTCAGGTAAAAAAAAATTATATGCTTACTCATTGAAGATATAAAAGAAAGATACAAATGTACAGATAGTAACAATAAATGGGTGGTTTTGAGAGTTGATGGCAAATAAAGAACGTGGAACAGCATATCCATTTAGGAAATGGAAATTAAAAATCAACAGTTTTGTGCACTCTGCAACCTCTAAGGAATTCTGAGTGGATTGCTGGTTTGACAGAGACATTTTTTCCATCATGGACAAATCAGATTACTGCTTTTGTGCCTCATCTGCAGAACAGAGATGATATTTCTTCAACTTTTAGATATTTGTAAAGCTGAAGAGACAATTGTTCGTGATTTGCTTGGGCATTCTTGGACACAAAGTTTTCTGGCACTTTTCTGGTAAGTACTAGGGCTTACTTATATGAATTATGAGTTCCCAGATAGGCTTTATCCTCTATCAAAGAATGTAAGACAATTTAGAGCTAGAAAAAGGTAGCTTACTGCAAACTGTACTATGTATTTGACAATTGTATCCCCTCTGAAAATTTTCATGTATTTTTACCTTCAGGTTATTAACATCCTGCAGCAAGTCATCACTTCAGCCTAAACATTTGTGGGTGAAATAAGCAATGTATGAAACTGGATGAAATTGAATTTTACACCTGTTCATTCAGGACCCTGATGAATGACATATAGGGAGAGGTAGAAGATGGTGAATTTCACAGAGAACACAACTGAGAAGTGCACTATTAATCATGATATCCACCAGACATTATCCCCAGTGGTATACATACTGGTATTTATATTAGGTTTGCCAGCTAACTGTCTGTCACTGTACTACGGGTATTTACAGATCAAGGCTAAAAATGAATTGGGTATCTACCTTTGCAATTTGACTGTAGCAGATCTACTGTATGTATTTTCTTTGCCTTTTTGGCTTCAGTATGTTTTACAGCATGACAACTGGACTTACGATGAGCTGCTGTGCAAGATTTGTGGCATTCTCTTGTACGAGAACATCTATATCAGTGTGGGCTTCCTGTGCTGCATCTCCATTGACCGCTACCTGGCAGTAGTGCACCCTTTTCAGTTTCAGCGGTTTCGGACAATGAAGGCTGCTGTGATTGTGAGCACAGTTATCTGGACCAAAGAGATAATGACATGCTGCTTTGTCTTTACACATGCGGAGATCAGTATGGATGCTGACAGCCACGTGGTGTGCTTTGAGCATTACCCCATCAAAAAATGGGAGCACAATGTCAATTACTACCGCTTCTCTATTGGCTTCCTTTTCCCCTTCTTTCTGCTGGTGTTTTCCTACTGTGGGATTTTACGAGTTGTCCACAAGAGTTACGGCACTCAAATGAAGAAGAAAATTCAAATAAAACGACTGGTTTCAAGCACTGTTTTCATTTTTTTAGTTTGCTTTGGACCTTACCATATCCTACTTGTTGTTCGCAGCTTATTGGAGAACAATTGTTCATTTGCTGAGAAAATATTTAATATTTACCATATTTCTCTCCTGTTGACTACTTTTAACTGTGTTGCTGATCCGGTATTGTACTGTTTTTCAAGTGAAAGCACTTACCAGAACTTTGCCAAGATGCGAGACTCTTGTTTGACATCTTTAGGGTGTCTGAGGACTGAGACAAAGGAAACATATCCACTAAATGCTCCAGAAACTCCTAACAGGCCACAGCACGAGCAACAACCAGAGTTATTACAAATATCAATTGATGGTACTGAAATGGACTCCTCTACAAATAACATGGGCATCCCATAGCATTCATCAAAAAAAGGACATGAATCTGAAATCTGCAGCTGTGGCCATGTTTGTGTATTCATCTTTAACAATGGAGTTACCTCTGAAAGCCTTACTAGCAATGCAGCACAGTGAGGTCATTTCTGGAGGTGCTTGGACCTTGGCAATAGTGAGGAAAGCACACACTAAGTTCAGTTACAATCATGTCTGTTGTCATTGTGAAACCACTCAAAATCTGTTGTCTTGATGACTGCATTGACTGGAATAAGACAGTAATAGTGGTATGTGACTATTGCCCCTGTACCATCTAGAGAAAATAATTCTATACAAGCTGTCATCACCTGTTGAAAAGGTTGGAGACAGAACAAGTTAAATGTCCGCATATGTATCTTTAGAAAGAAAAAAGAAAAAAATGTTTTTCTATAACATTCCTGTAACTCTCTGAAATAAATTCTTCAGTCAGTTTTGAGGCCTGCAGAGACCGGGCCAGAACCAACCTCCTAAAACAACCAATTAGATAACGTGAGATGTTCTGGGAGAACATGCATGAGGAACTCAGCATCTGCTGAGGTCTTCAGGTTGTTGATTGACTGTTATGTCTCAAACTGTTGAACCTCATCATAAGACTCCTATTGACTTCCAGAGGTGTAAGATCTCATGGCTCTGATGGGGATAAATAATTTGGTCTGTTGACTTGGTGAAGAATAGAAGGTTGGTGGTATGTGAGGTGCTTTGAACTCATGCACTTCTCTGAGTCACTGTGTTCAAAGACAAATTGAGTTACATCCAAATTCTACTAAACCGTGCTACGGTTTGGATTGTGTCCTTCGCAATTTGTGTGCCTTTCACAGCATAGGGATTCTGTTTAAACTCTGTTTTTTTCCAAGATACCATAGCTTAGGGTTTGGTCATGGTTCAGTAAGTACAGTATCAGAAATATGATGCATGAACGATCTATGTTTCCTGGTTTAGACAAAAACAAAATACAATGTGGAAGGTGTGCTCTATAGCATTGTATCTCCTCTCTAGTTTGGGGTTTTGTTTCTATATTATAGTAATGAATCTTGCATGATTCTTCCTTGTGGTCTGCTCATCATACCTTCCTGTATCTGTATTTCTTACACCATCAATATTGCCTTGCCCTTTCACTTCTCTGGTTTTAAATCTCTCTTGAAACACCTCTCTCTCTGCAACCTGGAGGTGATAACCTCCAGTAGCATAATCAGCGTTGGTTTTGGGGTTTTTTTTAATGTCAAAAGATTCTCTAGATACACAGTCTACTCCTGGTATCTGAAGTATGTTCTTGTAACACAGCCTTGCTTGTCTTCAGTTTCTAAAAGGTAATAACAATTTTCTGGAAACCATCTTGAGAGTGCAATGTTAGAAATAATTAGGGATGTGTTTAATAAAGAATGTTTCTATTATTTTCTTCCTGAATTTGTTCACTCTGTGTTTGAGATAACTACCTTACGGCTTTGGCCCACTGTTTCTATTTGTGAGACTACAGATGCTCTCCTCCCTCCTCTTGCAGAAAGGATTCATGTCCCCACTCCCAGGATGGGATTAGGCTTGCTTAGGTTAACATTGGGCTTGTTTAATTATTTTACATTTCTTTATAATTAGACCACTCAGCAAGTTGGATTAATTACCTTATGCATCTTTTTACTTCTGATTAGCTTTACTGTCTCCTAACCTTTCTTCTAATCTCCCATCTGTATCAACAGGGTCATAAGGCAGAGACTCCTGCCTGCCATAATGCCATGCTTGTGCACTGTTAAGCAACGAGCCAACTACTTGGACTTCATGACATGGCAGGCTGTAAGACACACATGTGGTTTGTTCCAGGACTAAATATTTGTTGTCTTGTTTATGCTTTACTTCTTTACAGTTGTCCTTGTTTAAATCAGACAGCTGGAATACAGAGTAAGCTATATTACATCAAATTGTCATCTGAGGGATTAAGTCTTATTAGAGTTAGTACTTTGATGTGATCAGCTTTTGGTCAGTTGCTGCAGTTTAAAATCAGACGGTAACCTGAGTCCAACATTCTGACATAGATCTCACCATTTAACCTGCTGACCCACAAGAGAAAGGAGCAGTTTGCTTTCTACCCGTTTGCTTGCCCTCCCCCTGCCCAGGTCAGATTTTTTTCGGTTCTTTCTGTATTATAACTGTTAGGCTTAGGCTGAAGAACTGTAACCAATACAGGAGGAAGGTAACTCCCACTCAAAGCTTTTCTTTCTATCTCAGCCAGAACATAGTCAAATAAGGGTCCTACTATGATTGCTAGAGACGTGCTACACATTGCTATAGCACTTAAGATTGCACAGGCGGGATTTTGAAAAGACACATCAGAGAAAAGGACAAGTAAATTATTACATTTTATATTGCTTAATGAAACCTTGTATTTTGGGAAAAAAAGAACAACAGTTTACTAACTGAAGAGTGTTTTTTGAGAAAAGTTAGTATTTGGAAAGAATAATATACATGGCACCTGTTAGTATAAAATGTCAGTTATCTACTGAGCAGGTAGCACACAGAGAAAGAAATCAGCTGCCCATTTTCTGAAACAGTCATTTTTAAATGACGCTAATTTCATTTTGTGGGTTCTGCACAGCAGTGAACATATACCACCATCCTACTGGCTTTGGCAAATCTCAAGCATTCATATGAAATATTTTACTTAATAGTTATATTTTGGAGAGCTTGGAGACTTCTAAAGGAGCTATTTTCTACTTGCCAAACTTCAAACACAGTTCTACTGCAATATCCTTCAAGAAGGCTTTAAATAAAATGAATCTTAAAAAGTAACTCATAAAATAAATGTTGGGAGCTTTGGTGAGTCTGAATGTCCAGTAGCAAGTTTGGCATTAAGATTTTTTTTCTCTCACGTTTGATTGCTTTAAGTCTTTAAAGGCTGTATATTCTCAAGGACTTCAGAATTATAATAATTTTATGACAGCTAAATAATCAGTGCCTGAGAGGTGCAGTGTCAAACACACCCTGTCCTCTCTGCTGTGTGGGCTGACAACTAGCAGAACTTCAGCCCCAGCACTCACATGGAGTTAAAGTAAAATCAACGCTTTAAATGACAGAAGTCAGGGACAATGCACAACCATTTGTCATGCACTGGTTTGGCATTAGTAGACCTTTGAGATATAATTTAATTTTGCTTCACTCAGTCTCATCAGAAGTTGAATTTTTATAACTGGAATTAATCTAAATGTTCATTTAGTTAACTTTATTTCATACTGAATGCAAATTCTTAACAACAGGATGACCTGAAATGTCTGCAACCCTTCTGTATTAACCAGAAAGGGACAAAATCTGTAAGTGGTAAACTACTAACATGAAGGAGGCAAAGGGTATAGCCTGCCCTTTACACAGAACGTCTGCAAGGCTGCCCTTATTTTCATTAGCTCAAAGTTCTTCCCTTATCTTTTCACACTTCCACAAACCATCCACCACCATAAGACACTGCTAGAGGGGCTACAGGAGGTGTCCAAGGGAGCTGTATTTAACAACTTCCACTTCTGTTGTTTTGAATCTCCCCTCTCCACTGCAGCTGTTTTCCCCACCACAAGGTATTTACAAATCCAAGTTGCTACAAGAGTTACTTCCTGTTGCAGTTACAAGGTTAGTAAAGCAGGAACAGCAATGCAATAATATTTTATTTTAATGACAAGCTTTCTTTGTAAAAGCCAAATCACCTCTTAGTATACGGTATCATTTCATATCCAGTATCCATTATAAAATTACAGGAAAAAAAGACCAAATCATCACGATGACATCCCCTTCTCGCTTCACAGAGCTGTTGTAAGGGTAACAATGAAAGATTGAGCATGGTCAAGACACCAGAGATGAAAAGCCATCTTTTTCTGATTTTTTTTCTATACCTGGTGGGAATAAGGAAATAGCAAGGGAGCAACTCTTTATACAGAAATCATTAGGGGCAGTCACTGCTGCACTTCTTGCAGCAGCTTTTCAATCATAAGTGAATGGGTGTTGTAGAAGGGCAGCCCATCCACTTCCATTTCTAGGCTGGCAGTTTTTCCACTGCGGACCCTGTGCTGCACAAGTGTTTTCAGAAGCTTTTCTTCCTTAAAAAAAAAAAACCAAAGAAATGGAATATGATTAAAATCATGAATCAGACATCAGCATTCGTCAAGATCTTTATTTTTATTCTAGAGGAGACTGACCACATCCTTCATTTTTACCTTGACAGCAATTTGCCAACATCTTTTGTCCCTGTCCCCAGGAATACGTGTAGCATCTGAAACTTAGGGAGTGTCAAAGGCTTACAGTCTTGACTGCACTTTAATTACCAAATGGCATTATTGTTCTCCATACTTCTTCAAACAGCATATTAGTGTCCATTCAGAAACATGAATCGTTTTTTGCTTAGTTTCAAGTTTCTATATTGCACAAATCAGAATCAGAGGAACCTCTATCCAAGTAGCTCAAAAGCCTACCTGTCATTCTCCTATGCAGCAGCTGGCTGCAGATGCAGTTTTAAAGAGAACGAGTGCAAGGGAAAGAGGATTCACCAGGAAAACAGAGAGTACCTAAACAGGCTGCACAATCACTTTATTTTCCCGAATTTTCTGTGATCTTTGTGTGCCTTTTTCTCTCTGTCTTCTCTTTTTTGTATTGATTTTTTTATGAGAATCGGGTTGCTTAGGAAATGGATGGGGGGGAAATAAAACCCTGAAATTGTGCTTCCTTGGGATTCTCTGAAATAACGTATACTTAGGTTAGAACTGCAAATCAGTCTCATGATTATAACATTTTCCTGCTTAACAGCAATGTAAGCAAATAACAAGGCATGTTCCAAGTTGAGCTGTTAAAGCACACAGAGGGAAGAAAATCCCAGGTTGTGAGCTACAGGCCCGTTTGCAAGATGAAAAGATAGGATAAAATTAGCTCTGAAAAAAACACTCGTTCTTTGAACAGTGAAATTAGAAGACCTGGTTTCAAATGGATGTTTGTCTAGCATAAACTGCTTTGCTTTTCATTTGACATGAAATGTATGCAGTAAAATGCTTTCTACTGTCTTAGCATTTACTATGAAGAGAACTAATTTCTGTAATTCTGTTAATTAAAAAAACTAAGAAAAATAAAAAGTGTAGTCATGTCTTAGCTTCCAGCCCCGTGATAATTTAAGTAAGATATAGGTCATATACCTATCTTTTCTTCCCTCTCTGCTAGGAACGCCTTTTCTGGCTTTGGTCTACTATTCTGTTTCCATTTGTGTGAGACCCTGCTTTGATGGAAACTACAACTGAAACAGCCTTACCAGTGTCCTTGACAAACAGCTCTATAGGTTTAAATACTTGTTTGATATTCCCACACAATATCCACTAGTAAAGTCCTTTATCTTCTGGATGCAAATTAATGATGAAAAAATTATAAAGTTAAAATGTCTAATATCCTCTTAGGAAATGTTAGCCTTTTTTTCTAAAAGATTTCTAAATTGTAAAGAATACAATAGCTTTAGACCTGATTAAAGACACAATACGATTGTATTTTATATAATACAGTATATGTCAAAATACAAACATTACTGAAAGACTTAAAGCCTTGAATGGCCAGTTAGTAGAGATTTTAGTTTAACTTGGTAACCTGCTTTCTGAATGCATCTCACAAATATTTGTCTTACGTTTCCTAGTTCCTGCATCCTAGTTCTTAGCTGCAACAAAGTTAAATGAGGCACTGGTTTCTACTAAAGAAAAAATATGCACAGTTACATGGTGTCAGTCGACATCATGTAACAATACAGAGCTATTTAAGGAAATTATCTGGATATATCAGTAACATAAAAAGTGCTACAGTAATTTATAGGATTATAAATATACATCAGTTTATATCCTACGAATGATGATAATATGAATGCAAATATGATCTGATCTTTCTGCATGAGAGAGGTTATTCTTAGCACTAAGTATCTCAATGAAAAGTGGCAAATTAGATCTCGTGTCACAGAAGAGACACTAGAATTGGGTACGCAAAATGTGATTGCTTATTTGAATTGTTTCTCCTACATATTTACATGTTAGAGCTCTCTGATCTGCTTACATGGAATAAAGAAAAGCTTGCTTGGTTAATACTGTGTAACTATTCCTGCTAAACCGTATTCTATCATCATACGCTATTGGTCCCATTTGTGAGGAACATACACAACGTACAGTGTGCTTCCTTAGCTGTAAAGTGCTGCAATTTACTCATAGTTCTCTCTTTAGTAAATAAATGTGTTGGGAATGGGTAACCAGAAAACAATCAAATTAATAGAAAAAGAACTGGTTAATTTTCACTCTATTCAGGAACAAAATCTTCCTTGTGAATGACAAAGCTAATAAAAATTCTAAAATAAATGTCACATCTTTATATATTGTTCTTTTATAAAGCAATCCATATTCTTATAGGTCATACTTTCAAATAATTACTACACAGTTCCTTTCTTACCATTAATAAAGAGTTCAGTAAAAGAGCAACCCCCGATATATTAACCTGGTTGTAAGACACGAGCCAATGCAGAGCTGACTGTAGGATGTGCATAATTAGCTACATTTGGATATGTATGAACTAACGTATTTCTCTACAGTCACTTCAGTAAAAAGGTACCAAGAACATCTGCAAAATTAAACCACTGTTGTATTAACCAACATAATTATAATTCAAAACCACAATTGAAAGCTACGTAAAGATTGTTCAGATCAATTGTTTCTTGCTCATCAAGTTCTCAACAAGTAACAAATGCTTTGCAGTATCTATAGCTCTTATGGAAGGAATGCTGTTTTTGGAAGAATAATAAAACACGTTATAAGAAAGCTGTTTGTTGCTTAGGCATTCCTTCAAATATCTTCTTTCTGATCACAAACAGACAAATATAAACACTGAGGTTCATTTGTGTCGTGGTGCTCTTGATCTTACTAGGGTTATCATTATAGCATTAAAGGAAGCTGAACTGGGCAGTAGCCATGTAAACATAAATGGTCTGAATTGGTTTTTATACTAATGGAGTATGTGAACACTAATGTGTTCAATCTTTCTCACTCTTTACTGCTGCATGATTTATAATTAAAGTTTATCTCCTGTCAGCCACTTTGTAATTTTCTCTCCTCTGCAAAACTTTTTCCACTAATTTTATCTCAATAGATTTTAATATTGCACTTTCAATAGTCCACTATGGAATCATTATCATTATTCCCAGCTGTATAGCTTAGTAAAGCAAAACAAAGAAGGATTTTTCTGTACACAATATTACATTTAATTACAGTATATTGTTATTGAGAATTTTGATCACAGTAATTTTTAGGATATGTTAATTTAAAGGGAAAAACCAGTGGATATAATTGGAAAAATTACTGAAGAGTGAAAAGTAATTCATCTGTTTTTGGAAAAGATCGCACCAAAAGGTATCTTATGCTTTCCTAAGTCAAAAGATAAGTGGCTAAATGGCTATGCTAAATGTTGGGATCTGTTTCAGTTTTATTACCTTTACATGAAAAGTCAAAGTAGCAGAACTTTAAAAAGACATACTCTAAAATACTTAAGAAGGTGCTTTGTTGGAATTTCACACAGAAGGTGAAATCTTGTCTTCTCAGGATAAATACCCCACTGTTGTGGGTAGTGTCTATGGTCACAAACTTACTGGCGTTGTCCAAGTCTCTATAGAGGTACTCTGCCTAAAACCCTGAAGGCTGAAGCTCTGAGTTGTTACAAACATGATGGAACAAACCTTATTTCATTGTTGAGTATACATACATATTTTTAGTCACTGCCAAGTTAAAAATAGAGCCATGTGCTTAGCAGAATGAGCACAGACCACAGTCATTTCTCACCCCTCTTAGTTACTTTACTTTTTCTCAGTGTGAAAGCTTTGCATTCCCAGAATATCACTCTGTTCAGAGTTGCATTACTCAAAACACATTTAAAAATACTCATCTGCACATCTTTCTCCAACTTTAATTCAGAAACATTTGAAGCTAATTATACAAAGGTGCTAAAATAACCAGAAAAGGTGGAAAGATCAGAAGCAAACTGCAGAGATCAGAAGTTCAGAGTGGCTTGGAATATGACTTTTGATTTTGGGAGGGAGATATCTAAAGGAGGATACAACAGAGATTTATAAAATCATGAACCATGCTAAGGAAGTAAACAAGGAATTTTAGTCACAGTATTGCAATACAAGGATTTATTACTGCCCACAAAATTGTAGCACCATCTTGTGCTTGAAGCTGCAGCTCATGAACACTTTCATTTTTGAGGATTTTTATGTTCAATTGGCCTTGAAGAATTTGCAGAATATTCTAAGTACACTGTGGCTGCTCATTCACCAGGGATTCCCAAAAGACCACGTGAAAGTAAGCAATTGAACTGGACAGGGCAGGATTTAATGGCTGGTAGCCAATTCCATCTATGTGTCACAAGCAAACACAATTCTCTGGCCCTACAGAAATTACCTTGGCAACCGATGGAAGTGCTGACAGCCAGACCATCTTTCTCGATAACCGTGGAAACCCAACAGCTTTTCTCAGATAGCGGTCGTGTATTTCACAAGTGCTGAGAATATACAGTGCACAAGCAATGGCATAGCCTCCCCAGTTAGAGACCCCTGCAAAAGAAAGTCAACGTGAAACAAAACTGTAACAAAAATATACAACGTTTATTGCAAAGATACCTAACCTGCACAAGTCATTAGGCACATACAACTGAATCTCATGTAGCGATGGTGAAACAAAACATAGATATGAATCTGGAACATTCATTTCAGAAATACACAGTTGCTGAGCATATTAAAATGTTTTTGGTAGTATTTCAGACTGAATTCCTGCAAGTTTCCATCTAGCTTAGCTTGTGGTTTGTCTTTCCAACCAAAAAAACTCACATGGGCATGGCCCATATGACAATTCCACTTGGCTTATTGTGAAATCCATGAACTGTGAGGAGCTGTGTTACAACCTGGTGGGTGTTGCTTTTAATCACACAGAGGTAGGAAAGGTCAGATTTTCATAATGGAATGCTGTACTATTGCAGAGAATCCCTTTTTGGTCATAAACAATGACTGATGAAAGGTTTCGGTTATTTCATAAGATATGAAGGCATGGTGAAATTAATTGTCTGTGTCTTGATGATGTATATTTGGTGTAACTGTCATATATATGAAGACATTCTAATGTAGGTAATATTCATAAATTCTCTGTATGCTGTTAACAAATCAGTCCACATGGTCTTGTTTGACAGCTGCTTTGGCAAGAATGTACTCGAGATGGTTAGATTTGAAACTCGCTGGGAAAAGTTTTCTCTGCTGCCTGGTAACTTTTCCAGAAATGCAGAATAGCAAAATTTTCAAAAAGCGTGGAAGTTGTTTTAGTGCATGTAATTTTTCACACATCCAAACCCCCACCTCCACCCTTTGCAGGGTTTGGATGTGACAGTTGCTTTCAAAGTAAAAATCAACAGAATTGCCAAAATAGCTCTATTGTAGATACTATATACGCATAGCCTTAAGAAGTAGATTATCACCACACTTGCATTTCCCCCCAAGATTGCTGGTTTAGTATCAAGAGGGTTAGAATCATCGAATCATTAAGGTTGGAAAAGACCTCTAAGATGATCAAGTCCAACCGTCAGCATGTCTTCTAGGGTAGAAGAGATTTTTAACTATAGCAGTCAACTTTTGTCGTAAATCAAGAATGTACATCTGTCCTCAAGTGGCTGTTGAAAGGACTCATCATCTCTTCATGCAAATGCAATACGAGTGATGACCCTGACCGGGTCACATCCATAAAGCTCATCAATTATACAGAAAATTCATATACGTACATAGACATTTTAATTCCCACACAGATCACTTCCTTCTTGTGTTAAATAAGGTGTGATTTTTAAAGAATATTCAGGATTTGCCCAACTATTTCCAATTAATTGCACTTTCTTCACAGAACATCCTCAATTTTCAGTCATTTCTTCTGGAACTTTAGTTGCTTAACTATTCAGAAAATGGACAATACAGAGACAGATCCGTCTGCTAATAATGACTTGATCATACAAAGAAAGGGTCAATACAAATTAGTTGGAAAGACAAACGTTTTCTTCTCAATTCCATACTCAAACATCAACAACTTTCCCCCCCAAAAAACCTATGGCTTACCAGCTACAATAGTAAAATCAGCTTCAACATCACAAGCTATAACATCTCCATTTTTTATGTGCTTCTTTACAGCATCTTTTACTTTCCCCATTCCTAATTCATTTCCTCCATCTCCAACACCTTTATTAAATGAGAAAAAGACCAAATGAGTACAAACACTGCATGTAACAAACAATCCATTCAGAAAGCATCCAGTGTCTTTTCCAGAGTCGCTGTGACAGTTTCATAGCTCCATACAAGACAATTCATCCTTTTTAATTGAAAGTGTCTATAAACAGAACTGAGTTTGAACAAAATAACTGAAAGCATCACCTAACACATGGAGATCTGTAAGTGTATACGTGCAATATATGCTGTACTGGTGCAGGCAAATAAATCAAAATTATCAAATGCTCATGAACTGCAGGCAGATTTATTAAGATAGTACTTTTGCTTATGGAAGACCTTAAATGAGTGCTTGATATAATGCATTATCATAAGTACACTAGCACAAACAGAGAAAGAAGATAATAAATCCAAAGTAAACCCTACAATTCCATAATAAAGTACGCAAAGAAAACTTTGGCTTGTTGCAAGCTTTAATTAAAAAAAAAGAGAATAAAAGTAGCAATTCTTGCAGAAAAACAAATAAAAATGTTTTTATTCTACTTTGTCAGAAGTAGGACTTAGAGCACTGTCAATTTGTTTTATACAGGTTACTATCATTGTGCCACAGTGTGTCACAAAAAGCCCAACTATGTGTACTATTATGGTTTCAATTTTTTCAAGTAGTTTATAAAAAACATAGCTAAGTGGGGCTTTGTTTTTCTTATTTTCTTTTCAAGAGTTCATGTATTCAGGGTGTGGGGCCTTGATTTTTGGTGGTCAAGTAGAAACACTATGGATTTGTCTCAGTGATTTCAGTAAAAAGGGACCTCTGTCACTTCGGGAAAATTCTGGGCAACCCTATGTTTGGGTCCTGAAATTGTTAGATGTCATTCAGAGATCTGGAGGTGAGGATAACAAATAAACTAGCAGTTTACATCAAAGATGGGTAGTACCTCTAGTCTCTTATCAATGGTACAAACCCCCCCCGCCAAAAATCCACCTATTTAAATGCAGCTTAACATTTCTCTTTCATGTCTAAATGGCATCTCCTCAAGTTTGAAGATTGTATAGAAAAACCCGAGCTAATATCTGTGAAACAGAACAGTGAAGAGCTCCAAGTCCTCACTGCAATGTATCATATTTGAATTTGAAATGTGACTGCAATTTACACTTCAAGCCCTGAAAACAGATAAATTTAACACTTTGAGTAACTGCATAAATATCTGCCAGAAGCCAATAGCAGATTTCTTCTTTAAGAGAAATTGAAAGTTATTTCTCAGCAGCAATTTTTCATTTAACTTCTTAAGTCTGTATAGTCAAGGGCAACGCCACTGAGTGACATAACTTACATAAAAGGATTTGCTATGGAGCAGCTAAGCTTTTTTCTTATCGGCTTTAATAATCTGTCAACATTTATTTCAGTGTTGGGATTCAAGGGCGCATTCTAAAATCTGTTTGTTAGTAGTACTTTTCAAATAGGTAATGACATAATCATGGTGCCTCTATCATCATACATAAATATGGTATTTACTACTGTTTTGTAAGAATCCATACAATGTTTTAATTTTTCTTACATTTAAAATCCAAAATCTAACATGTAAGATAGCCTGCTAGACTTCTTCTGAAGCCAGCAGAGAGAGACCCTTCAGACATTCAGTTCATCTCATCCCAAGATGAACCCTACTCTCCTAAAGGCCTGTGTGCTTTCCTGGCAGAGGAAAAATAGTTATGTTGGATCTTCCATGCAAGTTTTCACCACCTATATTGGTTTCTAAAACTACAACCATGAAAAATGCAGGAAACGCCAGCCTTTTGTGCTAAAAATCATTTGTATGAAAGGGAAACTAGTACGACTACATTTTTTCATGATATACTTTGGAAAGCTTTTCATTAGCTCCTATATAAATAGCCTAATGCTACGTCAACTATATGACAGCTGAAAAAAATAGCATGTGGTTTTGGTAACATCTCTTATAATTTTATTTCAATCTTTTGTGGAAAATGAGTCCTTTCAACCTCAGCCTTTCATGTCTTTTTTTTATATATATATTCCTGAAGGCCACTGCTTACTCCATAAATTTTTACATCAGTACCCATACAATTGTAGGCATAGTTTGTCATTCGTCTGTGGTCAGATTCCAAGATTAGATTTTTTTTAAACACAGATCATGTTTTAAATGCAACATCTGACAGCAATTAACCAGCATGTAACAAATGTTCTAATATTTCCCTTCTCCATCTACTAACACAGTACTTTCTGCCCTTAGTGCACTACAAAAAGACTCTGTAAGACTGAAAACTTGTTCTTTCTATTATACTTTTCTAGTCTACAGATTTATCTGACTACTCTGCCCTAATGGGTTCTGAGCAATAGCTGCATTTCATTTTGGAACTAGACCTATGCTTCCAGCTTCCTACTGACCATGAAGAAAGTCAAAGACAGCCTCACCAGAAAAAATAATCCTAATCAGTAGCAACACATTACCATCATTAATGAGAGACAAGACACAAAGGCCACAGTCTAGATTCATACCTTGTTAAGCTAGGCTTTGTAGAAATAAATTGAAAAAGCCACCAGCCATCCCAAGGAATTGAAATGAAATTAAAAATCAGACACAAAAAGTTAGTGTGATGAGAAAAAAAATGAATGTTAACTAGGTAACAGATAGGGTAAGAAAAAAATTACATTCTTTCTCTACACACAGATATTCAATTAGTTCTCCAGCATAGAACATCTATGTACTGAAATTCTACATGAGATCAGGGAAGACACCTTCATTGTTTTTGAAGCCTATGCCTTGTTAAATAATCTTCTATGCAGACATCTCTCTAGAGAAAATTCACAGCAGTGGTACACAGTGCTTCTGGATAACTGCTTTTCCTCTTATTCACAAGCTTTTGGTATTTTTAATTAATGACATTTCATAGTATATTTGAATACTCAAAGAAGGTTTAAAACAAACTAAACTCTGCTGAATAGATTTAAACTCCCACTGTGCAGAACACTCCAAACTCCACCAAATCAATAATATACTTTGAGCTGCTCTGGGAGATATATTAAAAGACTAGGGCATTTTTATTAAAAGGAATCAGGCTGTGATGTTACATAAGTAGCTGTAGAGACCAAGTCCTCGTATCAACAGTCTAAAATCAGGGGGAAAACAACTGAAATTAACTACAGCAGACAAAGATTTGAGGCTGAACATCTATATGAAAGAGAGCTTTTTCTATCCTTATTCAGTCAATCTTTGGCTTCTCTGCTGAGATTGCCAACAGAGTGCCATCTAGAGTGCTGCTTTTTGAATGCTGAACATTATTCCTAGGAATAGGACAAAAAAATGAATTAAATCTAAGTAAAATGTATTACAAGTTTTAAGATAATAAAAAAATGCCAGTGAACTCTTCTACTATACAGGTTTTAAATTATTCCAATACAGTGAAAGCAGACTACACATTTTCTCTGCAGGAACTCTCTAAATTCTGTGGAAACATTTGAAAAACATCACTACTGAGAAGTCAAAGTTCCAGTGCTTTTGGTAATAGTTCAGAGTTCCCAGGAGAAAAAAAAACAAGAGCAGCAGACATGTTCTGATGTGACTGAAACAAGCCTGACATGGGGACTAGTTTTTATTTAGATTTTGTATCTCCTAACTCCATTTTAAGCCACGCAGTGTAGCACTAAGCATTTGATTGTATAAGGACATTGTACAACACTTTATATATACCTGGGAATCTTTCAAAACCAGACAGAAGTCAGTTTTCAGGATAAAGAGGACTACTAACAAAAGATAGGAGCACTGTGTTGACAAGAGCACTCTTATTAGACGTATTAGTCAATGTTAATGTAGATTTGGCAGGAAGGACAACGTAATCCTTTAAAGATTATTATTGTATGCATAAATTTGTTAGAGAAGGCACTATTACAACACATGTAAATATGCAATCACTGCTCAAAAGATGGTACAGTTAAAAGGCACTATGAATTAAGATTCTACCCAGTCTGCTCTCTTAACAGAAGTGTAAAAATTACAAAAATAACTATATTTTCATATGTAATGTTTCCATTTATTAGTCATTTGCTTTCTATGCTGCCTTTTTCACACAAATGCAGAATAAAGTCAGTGTCAAAATCTACACTTAGGCAAGCGTATGTATGCACAGTGATGCACAGATAACATACACAACTGGGCTTGCTTTTTGGTCCTTAAATAACTTTGAAATAAACTCTATTTTTTTGGCTGTAAGAACTTTCAATAGAAACATCTAATTTTTCTCCAGTAACGGTCTCTAAATTCAACCAAGACAAACAGCTGTAGCCCACAGGCAGTTATTCAGCATCTGCCTCCTTTTCCCCTTCACTTCCAGTAAGGGTTCCTCTTTTGTGTTTCTCTTGCTTCTGAGAATATAACACAAAAACACATGTACCTGTTGTTGCGACTCCTGGAATGGTTTGTGCAGCTAAAAATAGTTCATCTATGGGATCCACAAGATGTTTAATGTTAACTTTCCTGGCATTGTAATAATTGCCATCAGCAGCCATCCCAGCACGCTCTATTGCTACCAGGTGATCAAATCTAGTTAGAGAGGAGTGAAAAAACATAGGAGTCAAAGCTGTGATTCTCACATAACAAACTCTTCTGTTGGCTGCCTCTTTTCTTGTGCTTGGTTCTACTTTTTGACCATTTGGGATTCAAGGTAAAACTTGGATTCAGGTTTGTTATTTCTGAATGTACTTCTCTACAGTTTATTTTCAAAGGTTAGTCTAGTTTCTTTTCCGATTAAGTGCAACTCCCTGAAACCACATCTGCCAACAAGAAACAGAGAAGTTCCTGGAAACCTCCTAACCATCCAACCTTTGCGTTGGCCACCTGGCCTCACTCTGTTTCATGGTAAAATACATAATATCTTGTAAGACATTAGTCTCTAGAAGTGTTTTCAAAGAAAACAAAAAAGTGGCAAATTAATAGTCATCTAAATCCTTGTTAGTGTAAACGTATTTTCTGCTTAAAGTATGTTGCTTGGCAAATGTTCATTTGTTTCTAGTTAGGAAGTTTTTTGATTTGGGTCTTTAGATTTGGGTGATTTTTCTTTAAGTCTGTGGCTATTTTTCTAGTTATGAAAGTGGACAGATGTACTGCAGGTGTTCTACATCTTAAGAAGAATTTTAGTAGTCAGTTCTGCTACTATAAGTTAGAATTGTTAATTTGTTTCTGCAATTTTACTGCCAAGAAGTTACTAATTCTGCTCAATTACTTAGTATTTTTGTGGGTGGATATCTACAGTGAGTCCAGAGACCTTAAACAGGTTATTTGTCTACTTTAAAGAAACACTTACCTAAGCTTTTTGGTTTAGCTTTAGCTTTTTGGGATCAATTGAAACAGAACCTGGCTGTAATTACATTATACATAGCTTTAAACCACATTTTTTTTTTAATAATACATAAAAAATGAAGACAGTATCATGCATACTATTACAGCATACTGTTATAGCATATATTAACCCGTGGAAAGAGATGGGAATTGAATAAGTTGATAAAGCAAATACCAGAGTGAAGGATCTTTTATTAAAAAGAACAAACCGAAGGCAACTATATTAAAATGCTTTACAAGGAAAGATTAATAAAAACAAGCAATAGGTGCCTACTTAAAGGAAGTGTAAGTTGCCTGCTAAGTAATGAAATACGCACACAGCTACTTAGCAAATTCTCCAGTGCATTAACCCTAATCACACACTTTGTATACATCAGAATTTTTCCCCTACATTGTATACTCAACAACTCATATGCAAACAGTTCAAATCAGTATCGAGAAGTGCATACATACATCTATAATTTTGGCTGTGGCTGCCTAATGATCACAGGATGATCACTTTCACACTATTACAAACACGTGACATTTTGTTAAATCAAATCAGATTCCCTAGTTGTAAAACTTGAGCCAAAGCTCTAGAAAGTCAACAAATTCCACAACCCTTTTCTTAGCTCTTTCACTGACTTCAACATAATACTTCCCCTTTGTGATCCTCTCACTGATCTAGAAAACGGTAAAACAATATATATTGTGTGTGTAAGTATATATGTATATCTGTGGAATAACAGCTGAAAAGCTTTTACAAATTTTTAAAGGAAAAGGGCTATTGATATATGCACTATCATTTCTTTTTTTTTTTGTACTCCAGAAATGCATAACTGCGGAATAACATGGAATTCTGTACTCTTTGTGTTCTAATACTAATGTTTGGCTTCACTGTTTGTTCTGTTAATTACAAGTCTTAAGAATTTACTTTAACCATTACCTCTTCTTCGAGGTGTGACCCATTCTCAAAAACTGTATACACATACCTAGGTCTCTCAGGATTCCCATTCTCACACAAAAACAATAAAGCTGAATCAGCATTTTGACTTTGATAACTCAATAGAGGGACAGGTTTCTTCAGGATTCCTACAGGAAAACAAAATACAATTCGGATACTGTGTACCTTTTTTTTAATACATCTTTGAATAGCTTTTTTTTTAAAAAAAAAGGCAAGCAGAACAGTTAGAACAGTAAGCATTCCATATCTTTACACAGTTCCTGATAAGCTCCTTGCATCCCTGCTTTAAGCTAAACTCATTTAGATGTTACTCCTAGTAAATGAGAACTTGAGGTAGAAAACCAGTTTACAAGACTAGAACGGACATCCAGAATACAACATACAGCTAATCCAGAATCAGAACTCAGATGCATAAGAATTAACAGGATGCCAGCTGGGTTTAACAAAATGTCATCCTAGCCATGTTTACCAGAGCTTAGAGGGTGAACTCTGGTTCATTCTCTGGAAAGAAGTCCTATACCAAGTGACGGTGAGATTAACTGGAGCAAACCTTGGCTCAAATTGGCATGATAAAAACTTAAAAAAAAAAAGGGTCTTACCTAGTTGAACAGCCTCTTCGATAATCTTTTTATTCAGATTCATCGCTCGCTCATCGGTTACTATGGCAACCTCCTTCTCCAAGGCCTGCAATATAGCTGCAATAGCAAGGGCTCCCGGGGGCCCATCATTCTCTTCCGGCGGTTCGTAAGTGAAGTGGGTAGGAAATCCAGTTGTTATCAGCACAGACCGAGCATGGGACATGGACAAGCAAGCCTTCAGCAGCTCATCCTGGCGGAGCAGAAGAATTATACCCCGGTCTCCTATAGAAGTGTTTTTAAAGAGAGCAGTGCACGTCAATATATCATTCTCCTTTTGAAGTTTCTGTCTGGGTGAAACTGCATACTTTAATGACATAAAACGGGTTGAAAAAAATGGGGAGAAAGAAAAACCTCTGGTCAAGGCAGGAATTGGGTTAACTTCCTCAGGAAACCTAGAAAGGTGTAGGATATGAGTAATGAAGATAATGAGCTGTGTTTCCAGGTTAAGAATTTCAGTTAACTATATTTTGAAAATTACTATACCTAGCACTTCTAGGTATTAGTGCAAATAGCCTTTTCTTTTTCTGATATTTTATTGCATACTGTTTCCTTTTCTTTGGCCCTCTGCCTTCCTCTGATCTGTAATCTAGCTACTGAACACATCTAGCTACTGAAGCAGGATTGACATTCAAGGATCCCAGATTGTACAGAAGTTTTGATACAGTCTTCAGATGAGTAAGCTGGTCCTTTTTCTCTATTTGACTCTACCCCTTTAGGCAAGAGCTAATTCCCAAATAAATTCTACTTAACGGAATGATTAACCGCAGAATCGAGGTTTCAGAAAAGAACTGTAAGTTACCAGACGACTTTATAATACAGTGGTACCCAGATCACTGCTAAAAGATCTTGCAGCTCTTCATGTAGTAAAGAACTATGTTATCTGACCTCAAGAAATAGGTGACTGTTAACAGATGTTTCTTCTTGCGGGTCAGTCCCTAAAGAGCCTTTGGTATCTGTGTATGTCTTTCACTGCTCAAACACTTTCTACCCCCTCTCCCTTCCCTGGCACTCAAACACAACTTCACGGTGCAGCGCAGTCCTTCCGATTTGCTAAAAACCACAAGTACCAGCATGATGTGCTGATATTCATGGGCTGGTAGTGAGAGGTAAGTCCTCATTATTGCTTTCCAGCCTCTTCACCTTTCTCACATTTCCCCTCTCTGTTCCCCACACTTTGCTCTTTTTGTCCTCAATTTTCCTTTTGCCATCTCTCCCTGTGTTAATCATACATTAATAGTGGACACAGGAAAAAGTTCTGAACAAAACGCAAGTAACATAAGCAGGGAATATTAGTCTCTGAGAAGGGAAGTATATTAACTGAGGTAAAGTAGTGTACTCTTCTTTAGCAACAAAATGAGATAACTCTTATCTTAAGTCCTGTATTTCTGCACTGTGTGGCACTGCACCAAGCTGAAATCCAGAGAGTTGGTAAAGGAGAGGCCTTGTGAATAAAAATAAACAGACTCAAATATATGTACCCAGCCCAAACCCAGAGCTTGGGAGAGCTGGGCATAAGCTGTTTTCCACTACTGCCTACAGACCGTTTCAGAAAACTTATCGGAAACTGAGATCAGAATTTAGAGCATACGGAGGGGACTAATTCAGTTTGTATGTTAGGAATGACTGCATCATTCAGTTTGCCTTTATTTCCCTCTCATCTTCCTTGTGCACACGTGCAGACCTACCTCTCTACCTTCTGGTGCGATCATGTCACTTTGGTTCATCACACAACACCTCAGTGATGAGTGTGTCAGCAGAGCTTGATATAATTCATCAGAGAGGGACGTTTGAAAAGCAGGTGCAACTACTAGAATTTTCTGGTATGAGAACAAAAGTCATGAATATATGTAAAGATATGTGCTATTTACTCAACAGTGAATACCTATGTAGCTGTTACCAGCATGTTGAGGTGCCCTGTACTCTACATACCAATTTCAGCTTTATTCAGTAACATTTCTTATTCCCTGTGGATGCTCCAGTCTGCTGTAAACACTGACGTTTCTGTGCACTGTGAGAGTATACAATCATCAAGATTAGGTATTCCATTATCCCTGAAGTCGTATGGTTTTGGCCAGTCTCTGATATTAAGTATGGTAACAGAAAATGTAAGACCTAGTTATATTAACTCACTGTATTCTACAAAGAATTTTAAAATCTTAAAATTGCTTTTAGATTCTTCTTGTTTAGATTCTTACTGTGCTCTTGAACTTTATGAATATCTAAAAAATCATACATCATATCTACCTCATAACAAAAACACTAAAGGAAGAATGGTTTTGGTTTTACCTGGATCTATTCCAATTAGAGTCTCCAGAGCCTTTATCTTTCGGGCTGCTTCTGCTGACACAATACTATAATGCCGAGGATCTTGAGAAATGCCGTGGACTTGTGGGACTTCTCTTGGGGATCTGACTTTGACATTGTTATTCTTTACGTCAGTAATAAACATGCAGCCAGGAGAATGAGTAAAGGATAATGGAGCTCCTAAAATTGGTGAAAAAACATTAATTAGACACATTGTTGTTGCAATATATTAAAATATTGGAATGATAAAATCACAAAAATCCACTTACTTTAACAACACAGAGTCCTTGCCTGATGACACTTATGTCGTAAAAACAGGGTTTATTTTAAATTATACTGCAGTAATTAATAATAAGTATATTTAGACCTGACAGCATAGTAGCTCCCTAAGCTGAAAATACTTATTGTCTTTAAACGAATTACAGTGTACTTGCTCTAAATTATATATGATTTGGCAAAATTGGTATGTTGTTGGATAAATCATAACTGGTATACTTATGCAAAATCTTACTTTGTTAGAATGGTGAAAAGGAAGGACAGATTTCTTTAACAAGTACAAGTGTTTGGTCTGTGCTAGATCTGTTGAAAATCTATGGGTAGTAAGTTAAAAGCAGCTGGGGAACATGGTTGTTGACGTTCCATATACTTCACCAAACCACATATGTAAACAATAGTTTTTTGTGAGAAGCTAGCAGATTCATCTAATGTATGGGTACTGATGGTAAGGCAGAATTTTAACTGCCTAGATGAGAAAGGAGCACAGAAAGATACAAACTGCCAAATAATTCCTGGAATGTGTTACTGACAACTGGTTTTAACACAGAAAAATGGAGAAATAAACAAAAGTAAAAACCAATTCCAGGCAAAGGAAAGATAAGCAGCTGCTTTAGGCAAAAGATCGTAGAAAGGCTGGGAATTTTTTCTCTCCCTTCCCTGCAACAAGGAGGCATGAGGAAGACAAATAAAATGCTGAAGAACGTAAGAAAGGGCAGGGTTTTCAGTTTGGATTTGGGACTGGAGAAAAAGGGTTCTATGTAACAAAGCATGTGTTGACAGCAGTTTAGATAAACATCTATCTGTAAGGCACCACAAGGACACAGCAGATCCTGCAAGCAGAGAAGGATGAAGCAGACAACATCCCAAGGTTCTCCCAGTTATATCGCCTATGATTATTAAGCTTCTTTTTCAGTAGAAGCTAAAACACGAGCTTTCATTCCACACTAGTGATTTAGAGCAGTATCTAACACTGTCACTGTGGTTTAGTTGCATTTCCATGCTGATCACAAATGACTGGATAAATTGTAGGACAGCTCCGTGCAGAGAACAAAGCTTCATTTATATACACATTTACTTCATTTTAGAAACAAACCTAAAAGCTTAAAATTCTTTTCCAGGTCAATCAATCTCCTGGCTCTTGACAACATTTTGGAAAGATTTCTGGTTGCTTTTTAAATTTTTTTTTTTATTTTTTACCTTTATTATTGTTCTACTGTGGTCTAATAAAAATAATATTTTAAAGGATTCTTATTTAAGCTTCTTCCTTTTAAACTTCTAGTTTTTAATAATGCTTAAAAAAGACCTTTTAATCCTGCCAGAGCTTTAGATTTCTACTTTTAAAATACTCAAACAGAAGTGATGGAATTTCAGTAAGACCCTCCTTAAAGGTATATCTGTATTTCACAGATCTGCCAAAGGTTTTTTTGTTGTTTGGTTGGGGTGTTTTTTAGCTCACCCTAAAACCAAGCCTGCTACTCAGCCAACTCGCACAGTTCATGTTTTGGTTTTTTGGAAAGAAAAAGGACAGGAAGAGAGATTGAAGGATAATTTAACAAGAATCTCCAAATCTATTACATACTGCTGTTGATGACTGCTTCTACTCCTGTTACTCCACAGGCCCAAAACACTGGAATATCATCATGGTGAATGCGAACTGGATCTCCATAATCTGGTTTGGAAAGATCTTGTATTCCCAGTAGACCTGGAATTGATCAAAAACGAATTCATGAGAGATTCCAGTTAAGTAGTACTGCTGCAAAGTTGGGGGGGGGGGAGGAGCTGGGGAAGGAGGACCCCAAACATCATTTCGTGGCACTAAGCTACAACTGCAACAATGGCAAATCCCACTGAAGTGGCACATTTAGTTTGCCCTTGAGTACATGACCCCAGAACCTGAGCTGACTTGTTTTCCCTTTTTGTACCTGATTACATTGGTAAAAATATATTCACTTTATTTTTGCAACAAAACACAAGCTAGACCTGTATGTTGAATTTCCAAGATATTATAAATCTTCCCTATCAACAGGAGAATTATATTCATAACATTGGCAAACAAGAACAAATTACTGCAATGCAAAATGGGTTCTTTCTAGAACATTTTTTTCTACTGCTTTATCTTCCTACATTCTTCAGCTAGAGAAACTAGCAACTGCTCTTTTACCTCTCTGGGTTAGATAACTACATCTCACTGTTACCCAGCTTTCACTAAATTGTCTTTTGTTTTATTCTAACACCTACTTGTAATATTCTGGGTCATTCTAAGCACTTGCTCTCTTCCCTTGCTTTTAAATTCTTCCGATGCTTTAATATACGGCAGTCTTTTCTGGAATTAATTAGTATAATCTGCATATATAATAATTACTCTTTTCTGTTAAAAATAAATTAATAGTGGAGACCTTTACTTATCCAATCATCTTATTGCTCTACTCAAACTATTGACTTATTGCTAGTTCCTCAGATTTAAGCCCTCAGACCAAATGTTTTGCTGGAGTGTGTTCTTACCAATGACATCTTCTATGCTGTGCAATATGATCCTCTGTTTATGCAGCTCGTGAGTGTACTGATTGACAATTTTTTGTCAGCAGAAGGGAATTTTTTTAATTGTGATCAGTTTTCACGTTACAGGTGGCTTTGTTTGTTTTTTTTTCCAAGCAGCCTCCTGTTTTATCATTTTTTTTCCAGTTTTCCCTTGCAAAAAATAGGCCTATGTTTGTTTGACCTGTATTTTTTCAATAAAAATGTATTCTTGTCATACTTCTATTTCTTCTGTCTTAAGGGTTGTGCTTAATGCATCCTATTTCAGTGTTTTTAAAAATAATGCAGTATTTACTTTCACAGTCATCTGCTAAGACACAAAATGCATCCACACATACTTCTCCTTGTGCTGTCGATCATTGCTACCTTGTCACTGGAATCTCTGACAGTAAGAAAGTATTCGCATATGAATATATTGCATCTGCATGCATTTTCAAAAAATGTGATTACACTTTTTACCGAAACCACCTCTGCTATAAAACTTAATTTATCTACATCAGACAGCTATATTTTATCCAAGAAGACTCTGTATTCACCTCATTCAAAACCTACTTTATTTTTTTTTCCTATTCAGGTTTTATTCTATTAGAAAGGATTAAAACATAATAAATTTACTGGTGGAGCTATTTCAACCCTACCACTTCCCATGGTTTCCCCCTCCATTTTTACACACAGAAAAGTGCATGCAGAGCTAAACATGAAAAGCACTGACCAGGGTCACCTATGTGAATGGGTGCTCCATGGGCTTCTTTCAATTCTGATGTTGCTAGCACAGCTGCTTCCAACTTGCTTTCAGGAATAGGTCTCATTGTGACAACTAAGTTGCAGCAAAACATAGAAACACTGTAGCAAGGCACAGCTGTCTGGCAGTTTGAAAGAAACCAAGGTGTTAGCAAAAATATTAAATAGTACTTCTGAAGAATTAAAAGAAATAAGTCTAAGCTTTGTGCTGTACTTGTCTTTAGAAAGGCTGCATGTGAATATTCAATTTAAATAATTAAAAAAAAAATTCTTAGATTCCCATATCTCTTTTTGTAAAATCCATCAGTGCAGGAATGAAACAGTCCATCCTTGAGCTTCTTCGTATCTATTGCTGTAATTTTCAACATTATGCATTCCTTGTCTCAGCACATGCAGTATACAGTGTGGTGGGCTCAGTATGTTCTCAATTCTGTCAGAGAACAGTGGTGTGCTCCCTGTACAAAAAAGGAAAAAGCTAATAAAAAATATTACAGGAACCAATCTATTTCATTTAAATGTACCCTCTGTATTTGAATTCAGGGGGAACTACAGTACTCTGTAACATGCAAGAGTCAGGAACTCCTGCTGCTGGCAGTACCCACTTCTATGAGAGCAGCATGCCAGTTCCACACAAACGGAATCTTTTGTGCCTCTAGAAAGGCTCCATGGAATTCATCATCCTCATTGACAGGGATGCTGAAGAACCTTTTTTATTTAGAAATAAAGCAGCTCATCTTTTTAGGACAAAGTATCTGATATTTAAGCTGCATTTGAACATAAACAAGATATGCAGACAGCTAGAGCTATATGGAAAATGTTCCTCTCACTGAGGAAACGCACTGTACAGATCTCCAAGTACTGATATGCTATAAACTATAACATTTTCATAATTCTGAAATCTCATAAGCAGATATGTGGTTGCAATTTTTTTCTTTAAGCTTGGTGGAAGGACTCATGTAAGACATACATCCACACCTTCATTTTGACCAAAAAGATTGTGAAAAGATAATGCCAAACAACAATCACCTTTGCCTAGCAGAACGGCATATAAATTGTATGAAAAAGGCATCCAGATGTGTACTTAAATGTTCATAATACTAAAGGGTCTACCTACTGGAGCCAGAATCATTCTAGGATTTCTGCCGACATTAAAATCTGTACTATAAACTTTCTGAGTACAGTTATAATTTTCAGTGCCATGGTAGATACCTCCAGTTTTTGGGAACACCCCCTCTCCCAGAGGCCTGTGTTCACAGCAGATGTGCAATTGAAAGGCTCTGCTGTGACATGCAGAAGAAACTGCTACTCTAACGGCTTATAAAAGGAATATTCCTACTGCAAAGTGGGCTGGTATGGAGAGCAGGACACAAATAGAAGTATGGTCAGAATAGTGTGAGAGTCATCGGTTGAAACAGAGAAAGCAAGTCAGAACAAAATCCAAATGAGATGGTTGCCACAGCACACACGGCAAAACATTGCGACCATAAATGAGTATAAAAGTAAATTGGCCTTGTAGGAAGTTGAGGAAAGCACTGAACTGATGCTGGGCATATTTTACCCTGTATTTTTATGCATTCAGCACTAGCACATGCCTTAAGTTCCTATGCAGGTAGGAAAAATATGCACATAACGTGAATATTAACAAATAGAGGCAAAGTTATGACAAAGGCTATACATGTGTGTATACCCACCTTATACATGCTTACATTACATTTTTGCTCAACATTTCTTACAGGAATGCCAGCATTTTGGAGTGCTTTTTCAAAAGAGAAGCTGCAGCCTAAATAAAACGTCACCATGTCCTTAAGTTGTTCAGAATACTCCTTTAGGCTTTTCAGTGACCCAGTACAATCTCCATGTTCATATCTTCTATATTGCAGACAGTCAGTTCTAGCGAAATAAGAAGCTATCACAACTTTATCATATTTTTTTTGAAAGCAAGGTGAATTGTTTGAATTGACATTAACTCGCTATCAAACCACAACAGCTTACTTTACCCATTCCTTTTCTTTCCAATTAACAACGAAACAAATGCATGCAAAAATCCCAGAACACCTTATTCTGCACAAAATCAAGCCAGTAAACAGAACCTGACAATGTTTGTTATTGTTTTAGGTTTTATAGGTAAACATCTCTTATATATATCTTGTCTCAGGACTTCAAAAATTAGGGAGCTCTTCTAAGTCTTGCATTTAGTGTTTACTACAGGAATACATCTTTTAAATTTCAGAGATACTACACATACCATGCAGTCACCACGGCTGTGTTACTATTAAGTAAAACAAAGGTAAAACCCTATTAATTCTGCTAGCTAGACTATAAAATATTTAGAAATTACACAAAATCTCATTTTTGCATTAGAGAAATACTTGCAAAACTGACAATTATCATAGCACTTTTCTCAAAAACAAGGTGTTCAGGTTGTTATGCTGATGTACAGTTTTCATTCAAAGTTGGAACTCCAAGAAAAGGAACTTGTTCAAAGTTTACAGCAATGTAGGCAGGTTGTTCCTGAAGTCCTCCTAATCACCACCACCATTCACTGCAGAACTTCGAGAAGCAGAGCTTGTCTGTAGTTACCTGATATCAGAATCACTGCTCAGAGGACACTTCCAATCACCTGGTTTACTTCTGTACAGTAGTGGCAGGGGTCCATCATTTGCATGGCAAAACTTCTCAAAGTCATCAGCCAGGGACTTGTGCAAAATCACGACATTGGCCTGTTTATAGTCTGAAATTGTGAAAGGTAAGAATGACTGGTTGAGAAGAGACTGTTTAGGGGATACCTTGTTACCACGTACCAGTACATACAAGCTGTCTACCAAGACGATGGAGACTCTGTTTTTACGAGGAGTAACATGGAAAAGACAAGGAATCCTACTGTGGGCTGCAATTTAGCAGAGAAAATTACAGCTCAGGAATAGGCTTTTGCCTGTCACACTGAACTCACTCACTTCTACTATTTCTAATTTTAAAAAGCAAAACGAACAGAGCTGCTATTCACTTGGAATCAGCTTTGATTTAAAAAGTTGTCAGCTACCATGCAATAGCTTCTAAAGACATTAACATTTTTGCTATGAGTATTAATGAAGAAAACTCACATTCACTTATTTAGCAGATTTTTTTTTCTACATGGTAGCAGTTAATACCAACGCCATTTTGATTTTCCTGCATAAAAGTACCAGCTGACCAAACACAGAGAGGAAATGTGGAGTACAGCTAGTCCATGGTGTATAAAACCACCGATTAACCATCCTTAACTCCCATACTGACGTTTTCTTGAAAAGTTATTACTGAATCTGATATCAGACAGCTGAGCAAGGGGCTGCATAGATGCTCCCACTTTATTAAATATTGTGGTATTCCATCCTCCAAGAGGCAATCATTTAGTTGAAATCAACTATCTGCCTTAAAAGGTGATAGAAAATTAATGAAATCTTACTCTTGACCAAACCTTACAAGGAAACCAAAACTTAAAATTCTACCCCAAACAGGAAAATGCAAAGCAGAGGCTGAGCTAAGCATGTATTTGCATGCTGAATGTGCCCAGAGACTGTTCTCTTGGGAGTACTCCGCACAAAAATTTATTTTATTACTAGCAAAAGTTACTAAATACAGAAATAGTTTCTTGCTAAATACAGAAATACATTCTTGTTAAATAAACATACTAAATTTATCACTGAATAAAATACTACTTTCAGCTACCCCTCAACTTTATTCCCTGCTGTCCATGTGAAAATCACAGGAGCTTTCTACTTTGCTGGTGATATTCACAAATTCACATTGAATTTAAAACACTGGTCACAGCTGACAGACTGAATCTGTAGGCAACCTTCAGGTATTCTGTAAACTCAGGAAGCTTTGTTATAACTCTTTGACAAGCTCCTCTTGATAACTATCCTTACTTGCTTTATAAATGAAAAGATATTTTTTCCCTTCTTACATATATACTTGCTTTATGTATCCATCATTATGAATATATTCACTAGCAACATTAGCGAAGCTGGACATGCTGATCAACACATGCATTAATTCAACACACATATCCAAATTCAAAGAAGTTTAGAGAGTTTTAAATTTCTTTGCAGAATGACAATTAGTGCAGTAAGAAATAATTATTTTAGTAATACGTCACTCAACAATGTAAGACAACTCTAAGGATTCTGAGAAATTCCAATTACCTTATTTTTTTAGTCTTTGCATAACTGAGCTGTATGCTCATGGCTAGAAATCTGAACTTAATTGTACGTAAACAACATTTTTCAAATGCTGAAACTAATACACTTAAAACTACTGAAGCAATACATGCATTTATAAATACATTTTTAATATTATAACATGTTTTCCATCGGTATTTTTCAACTTATGTACTGATGGAAAGATAGTCATAATTTCAAGGCTCGCTATGTTTCTATAAAATGACCCTTAACATTCTTATGTTATTGTAATACTATCGCACACAGCTTTGTTGATCAGCTACTTGCCACAGTATTTTCAGTTAGGTTACATCTTAAAATTGATCAGAATAATGACACAGGCTTCTCTGCTTCTGCAAAAGTCCATCTTTGGAGAGGTAAGACAGAAATCAATTTTCCAGTATGTATTCACTAATATGAGTATAAAAACTATTCTTCCCCTCCCCCTTATAACTCCCAGTTTCGCTGAGTCAGTAACTTCCAACTTCTGCAAAAAATTAAGGAGAAAACCACTTGTGTAACTATATGTCTCTCATTCTTCCCCAAAGTGTATCCTATGCACTAAGCAAAGCAAGGTCTCTGTGAAGAACATAGCATGTCATCCTGCAAATGAGATAACACCGCATGCAAGAAAAGCCAGATTTGGTTAAAGATTTTTTCAAATATTTTCTGTATCCATAATTTTTCACTGACAAAACTGGGAGTTGACGCATGCACTGCAAACTTTGAAAACAGTCTATGTACTTTACCCAGGCAAGAAGATATATTTTCTCTGAGGTAGCTTTAAGATCTAAGAACTCAGTGACCAGTGCTTATAATGTGATTTCAAAAACACTCAAGTGACTTAAGAACTGTTTTACTTCAGTGCTTTTGATATTCTTACATTCCTTTGTAAATAAAAAAGAGAACACACACAAATCAATCTGAAATTGAGTAACTTTTGCACTTAGAGCTGTTAAGTTTACTTACCTTCTGCCATTCCAGAAGTACTACTAATACTGAGCCTGTTGCATCGAATTATTCTTCTTAGCACATGGGGAAGGAGAGATTTCAAGCCTCTTGTCAAAATCATCTCTTCAGCCTTAACAGAAAGACACTTATAAATTTAAACACCAAGCACATTTACTTTTTTTAGCATTTTAAATTCTAATTTGCTGGAGTGCTCAGCTTGTTTAGTCCCCGTGCCCTCATGAAGGTAATTATCACTATGGGAAATTTTAAGTTATAACACAAAAGGCAGATCTAAGTCAAAGGATTATTTCACTGACATTTTATGATTAAATACAAACGCAAACGTTCAATAAATGAACACTTTAAAATTATGGATAAAATGCAAAATTTTGCTGGCCTGCAATGTAAGAAACAGATTTCTTACTTCTCTACTAAATATTATTTTCAGAGTATTCACTTTTCTAAAGTTCATTATAACTGTAAAATTGCAAAAGCACAAATGGATTAACCTACCAAGCTATAATCTGTAATATTACCTCTCTGTTGAAAACGCTTTTAGACAACTAGCAACGCAACCTTGCGGTAAAGAGAGAGCCATATTCAGGAAACGTAGCTTTAATACATTCCACATGCATTATACCATTCAAATGTTAGTTACATAGAAGTGAATACTCCCATACCTATTGTTCCATTTGGAAAACAGACATACAGATATTTAAGTCACTTGTCGTACAACCTGGAGCAGGAACAGACATAAATACCCTAATAACAGTCAGTATCTTTTTTGAAATTTAAGGTATTTTTTTTCTGCAATCTAGTCAAAGTTCACACAAAGTTTTTCCCTCAAACCTAAAATACTTAAGAAGTGAAAAGGGTTTATTACATCACCATTAGGAAAAAGTAAGAGATGGCTCAGGGTAAAATAATAATTTGGCTGATTATGATTTTAGCCTTGGTCAATTTTAAGTAAAGAAATCAAACTATCCTCCAAGTAACCAAATTACCAACCTCCAAGTTTTTCTCTAATTCGGGAGAAGACATTCTTGATGCCATTCATAAGAAGTAATAAATACGATAGAAGTTGTCGTACTTTTCTTAAAAGATGACAGTAAACTAACGTACCATGAGATGTTACAACCTCCTAGCAAAAGTTAACTTTTCTGTTAAAGATTTTGTACTATAACTATGACAGTACAAAGTTTCACTGTACCAGTGGACTGGAATATAAAAGTGAAACACTTTATTGTGAAAAATTACATCTCATTCCCTAATTAGCCTGAAATAAGAGTAGTGCTACGTTTTAATCAAAAATATACTCTCATTATAGGTTGTCTGTCCAAAATGTTTCCCCATGCTTGTAGAATTCTGAGAGGTTAAGTTAGGTGTACTGAAATTTAGAGTAAGCTGTGTATCTACACTTTGAAGCCTTCAATTTTTAATTCAGAAATCTTTACATAACATTATGAGCCAAAAGAAATGTCTGGATTTTTTTCTGGAACTCTAACTTATTACTTTCTAACTCTTCTCAACTTTTTTGCTTTTACATTATCCCTCCGTATGCTGCACAAAAAATATTCTTCATTACAAAATCATGAGCAATTCCAAACATACACTTCAAAGATAACAAGAAATCGGATCTAGAAATGTAGCTGAGCTCTCTCCCAGGCCTGTAAGTGTCAATTTAAGAGATATTCTAACTGCAAGAAGAATTTCTAACACCAGTCTGGAATTATTCTTTCAAAATGTTACAAATTAAATACAGTGATCCTAATAAAAAATTCCAGCTGTGTTCCATTAGATGCTTTCAGGTTGTTTTTATTTTATTTCTGAGTATCTTTGAAACCATCTAAATCATCTACAGGATTGATGGCCTTAAGAACTACTAGCCTATCTGGATTGGAAAAACAGTTTGAAGTTCAGCAAACTAATTTGGGACAAAAACTGTCGTCAGCTAGGTATTTTATAACAAATGACCTGGTCTTATGTTGGGCAAGCTGATTCTCCCCTCATGAAGTGTGTGCCCAGTAACAGAAATGGAAATACCTCTGGGATTTTAGCAGCAAATGTTAAGGGGCCTATAAGTTGTAGGTTCATACGGCAGCAAGCAGCTAACAAGCCACAGGACTGTGAATATCATAGTGCCAAAACGCTGGCTGCAAGTACCTTTGGCTTACAGTTCCTATTTGAGAACCTAGCCCCTAGCTGTAAAGCAATATATATATATATAGTTGCTGAACTGGTTAGAAAGTGAATAATTTAAACATTAACTTTGTATAAAAGCAGACTGACTCACCTTTTTCACATGAGAGATAAAACTCATCTTACGACCATTTGCTATCACTACAGTTCCTGGAGTGATTTTATAAAACTATAAGGAAAACCCACTAGGATTAACATTCTGAGTTATAACTTCAGACCACTGTATTAGCTTTTCAGTGTCAGTAATAGATTGTGCTGCTGGTTTTCTTTAGTTGCTAAATTTGGATAGATGATAAAAACTGCTAGATGTTCACAGTAAAACCTAGCTTTTGCTGTTTGACTTCATCAGGAATGGCTAGTTTCTGTGCAGTATGTTATGCCTCTATGCTATGGGGCATTGTCAGGTTAGATTCCTCAACCATCTCTAGGAATTCTTGGAAAATCACTGGAGTCATCATGACCAATGCCTATTTAGAATAACAGGGAGAAGCACCAACATAACTCAGTCCTTCAAAAGCAGAATAGATATAGTCCTGGGTAACCATCATTTGAAAATAAAGTCAGTTACTGGCAGTGTAATGACAAACTTAAAGCACCCATTCTGAAAAAAAATTTGTTGTATGTCACATTGCTCACATCAGACTCCCTGATTTACGTTACTAATGACCTATATTGGAAAACTTTGTAGCACTGAAGTGTCAGGATAATTCTTAAAGAACTCTTTCTCAAGCATTTGGTTCTACATTAGAACCACAATAAATACTTGTCTTTTAAGATGTTTACATGAAAATTCAACATATTTCATATGTATTTTGAGTTTTACTCACTGAAATTAAATGAGAAAATATTAAAATACATTGCAGTCTGACACTTACTCACTGTTCATGGGCACTACTGTATCTTGAGCTGTCCTTCCAGATCTTGACAAGGATGATGAAACTTCAAAGCTGGAAACAGATGATAATGTACATTAATGATCTGTAACAATGATGTAAGGGGCTGTGTGATCAGACAACGACAGCAGTACGACACATGCCACAGCAGCAGTTCAGAATAATGAATCAACTTGTTCAAAACAGTATTGCACTGAAATGCCATTATATTAAAAAGACATATATATTCAGGGAAAAATATTTATCTTTGGATAGAAGTGGCAGTCAGGAAGTACAGATACGTACCACCTCTGGTAAAAGCTCTAAATGGCTCTCGGGTCTGGTTTTAACAGGTAAGGTAAAATTGTTAATAGACATCTTCATTTAGTATATATCTGTGTAGGGTTAAACAGAAACACACTACTTGATTAATTTGGCCCAGCTGATTCGCAGCATATACCTTTACCTAGACAACCATACTTTTCAGGAAGGCCATATTTGGAGGGTGGACTTTTTTTATTCAGAAATTGTGATCAATTGTTGCCATGTAAAGTTCTAAGTCATTTACTATTTCCTCATGAAGTTCTCAGCGCACCAGTCATGTACAGGGAACTGTGTGCAATGAGGTGCTAATCTTTGCTGAGCTGTTTGGAATGAACAGTTCTAAGACTCATCTTTATAGCCAATTGTAAAGAATATGCTCTATTTCCCTTGAATCCCACAACTCATGCTAGGAAAAAGGCACGTTCAGAGGAAGTTACTTCATCCTGTTAAAAAACACTGCTGTTCTCAAGAGGCGAACCCTTGCCTGCTACATCACTTGGAGGTTCACTAGGTTCTATCTTAAAGCCTTGTCTGATAACAAAGTTAGTTACTCTATATCAAGGTAAGAGTTAAATATTCAACAGCAATGCTGGGAAAAACGTTACCAATATCAGTCAACTTTGCCGAATAATCTCGAACCTAACATGAGGCAAGAAAAATGCAGTTCCAGACAAGATTTAATAATGAGGTTGCCTTGTCCTTCTGATAACTTGTATGATGGACAGAGTTTGTAACATCCTATTGTTTGTATGTCCCAGCCTATGTCTTGTTTCCTCCCTCTTTCTGTTGTCTGCAGTCAGCCTCTGTGTCTGCCTTTTTCCTACCTGGGTTCAGACATTTATCTCCATAACTCCAAGCTGGACTGATGTTTGTAGGGCTTGATTCCTTGGCTTGTCTGATCACATCCTCTACCAGTATAGGAGTCTGAATGCCTTCTCTCCTCCCACTAGCTCTTTTTAATTTATACGCTTGCTGTATCTCCAATTGTACCTTAAATTCTCCCTCGATTTTCAGCCTTAAAAGAGCTTTTCCTCTTCTAGTCTAAGACAAAATAATATAATTTCAGAAATCATAAACACAATAAATGCAGAAATGTTTTTTTAGACTTGGAAGATGCAGGCTCCTCTGAACCTCAATATGTGTACCTATATGTAGAGAGAGATATATAGATACATATCTCCTTTTTCAATATTACAGATAGGCTTAGGTTAAGAGTAGTTTTTCTAATTTTTAATTTAATTTTTGACACTGGAGTCATGAGCTAGCCTTGCAAAGTTATGTATTTTTACATTAAGTTGTTGATTGAACTATGGTTTATATTATAGAGCATTTTTACATTCTGCCAAGCATAAGCTCTTTAGAGAAAAAAGAAGGAAGTGAAATGAAACATTTTGCATTACATTAGAGCTTTCAAAATGAAAAAGTGAATCTGTAAATTTTGCAGATATTTAAATATGAGCATAGATTCTTTCCAGGCTCACACTGTAAATTATTCATTACCCAAGACAATGCAAAAATGTCATTTAAGTGTCAGGAAAGATTATACTCTGAGATGTAGTGGGTGTGTCCATACTGCTGTGCTAAACCACACCAGATAAAAATGAATTAAAAAATTATATAATAACACAAAAAGCATACAACATCCTTCAGAAGTGTCAGTGTGATTTCTTCACTTTGACATGGGTCAAGTACATTAATGAAATAAAACCAAAAACATATACTATTTCTGTGGTTTTAAAAATTGATCACCTGAGAATAAACAGCTTGTAAAAAGTACTGCTGATAGGAGTAACAAACAAGTCAGCTTGGAGACTGCAATTTCGTGAATACCAGTTTCTGATGTCACAGGTTACAGGTCTGTTTCTCCAGGGGAACTGATTCACCAGTGAGAAAAGGGTTTAACGTAGTGACTTTTCAAAGCGTAATCTTGCAAGGTGCCCGAAGACTCTTATGAAATACAATCTTGCTTTGTTTATATCACTTTTGTCCTGTTTTCAGTTTAAAGTTTGATAATAAGAAGGGGTGGTGCCATGTATAGGTTGACTGGCCAGGAAAGTGCAGAGGTCACTGCTTAACGCTGCTGGGCAGGTTATTGCGGATATTGTCACACACATAGCTTACCCAGAGCTCCTGCTGTACCAGCAGGAACAGCAGGGTTACTTGAAACATGAAGCAGCCCACGGGCTGCCTTTACTGAAACATAATGGAAAGTAATCTAAACTAATTATAATACAACAAACCCTTTGTGTACAATGCCTTGCCCTAGTATGAGTATGGTTACAGAGGTTTGTTAATGTAAACACAGTTTAATATGACCTACTGCTTAATCATCAAGCTGATCTGAAGTTCTGTGAGAAGTGCAAATTTCTCTGAAAATTTACTCCATGTGATTTTCCAGCTGGGTCTCTCAGTTATACTTGTGATGTTTTATTTGAAGAATCAATTAATGACCCTTTTTCTCCTCATCTGCTATGAATCATTTCAAAGCACAGAAGTGCTGTGGGTATCATTCCAAAGAGGAAGTGCTTTGTGCATTTTCAGACAGCAGTTCATCCAGCAAATTAAGATTTAACTTTATGTTTCACGTACAGGGTATTTGCCTTTGAAGTTTATGCACCATTAGGTGAGGGTTACAAGCAGAAGTTTAAATTAGTTTCTATTAGCGTTCTCACTGTTGCTTAAAGAAGCTAGCCTATACTCAAGATCCTGCAGATTCTGTCAGGAGAAGAAACTGATGATAGAATCAATGTATCTTTGATGCAATCTTTTTCTTGCAGAAAAGACACACAGTGTTTAGTTTCTGCCAGTATATTAAGAACGAATAACAGAAAGCAATTACCAGTTCCAAACCAGACATTTAAGACAGCGCTGTGTGTTTGTGTAACATACCTTGCACAGGCTCTCTGGACTTCCACCACTGCATTTGTATTATTTTACACTCACTTTCTTATCTGGGACGAAATAAATTGTTTCTCAGGTGGAGAAATATGGGCGGAGAGCAGAGAATAGTTCACACGAGGGCCCTGCCTTTGTGTGGGCACAATCCATGCAAAATCTCAGTTGTTCAGGCTTTTTTATCCTGCAAAGGATGAGGCCTCATGACTTTATCTTAATACCTGCATAACCTGCCCCATCATCTTACAAAAATACATGACCAACAAGCTTTAGAACAGCCACCTCATTTATGTGCACCTTTGGCAAGATACGGTACACACGTAAGAGGAGACAAGGACCTTTATCAAGATATTAAACCCCCACTTTCTTGCCTTTGACTTTGCTGACAGAAAACTCACCAGCTGCAGTAAAAGGCGACAGCAAATTTTCTGCCAGAGGTTGTTTTCATATAAGATGACAAGAAGTGCTTATTCACCTTCAAGAAATTGAAAAAAAACCATGAGGGTGGTATTTAAAAATAGTTTCCCAATCTACACTGAGCTACAGAAGACCTTTAGAATTTTTCCACAATTCTCTGGGCTGGGTCCAGGCACCAGTTCACTGCCTTGGCCTCTTCTGGCACTGAGATAGCCCAGGGAAGCAGGAGGATCTTGCCTGCAGGCCATCAATGCCAACCCTTCCCCTGTCCCGTGTGTTGGCACCAGCCAGCCAGCACAGTACTGCCCACTGGAGCCAAGGCAATGGATAAAAATTCCTAAAGCCAGGAAAATCTTTCTTTCCAGTCTTACTCATGCAGAATTAAAGTGGACGTCCATAGAACAAAGTACAGTGACTTGTACTGCTTTGTTTCCAAGGCAGCAGCCACAGGTGCTTATTTTGATAAGAAAGTATGTCGCCACCCAGGTCACACCCAGTCACGTCATGCATGGTCACAGGGCTGACGGGGTGCCTGTTCCTCCCAAGGAATTCCATCTGGAGGTAGGCAGGTGAGTGATGTTCTGCTTCCTACACAGCATGAAAATAGTATCAAGCTCCCCAAAAAAATGTGCCATGCTCCTGCTGTCAGGCAACTCAGGCTGCCCCCAGGATTATGCCATTTCTTTTGGCTTCATATGTCCGCTAGCAAGAGCTGAGTCACCGCATCCATTGCTCCTCACCAAGCAACTCTCCTCAGATATGGTCACTAAAGGAATGATTGCAGCCTATGCATTGTATTTACACAAAGATTGTGTCCTTGATATGTGGTCGTCTCAGTAGGCTGTGTCTGGGGAACCTCCAGTGAACTGCACCTTTCCAAACACAAACATCTTTATTTTCCCAAATACCTATGATAGAGAAATACTGTTGTTCCATTGCTTCCTTCAGCTCTTACATCAAAAAGTACTGTGAATAATTCAAAAGGACTGAACATAATTTTCCTGACGGAACTCCTGGCTTAAGCAGTGCCATTTGGATAACCAGGTGAATCAGTGGCAGGGTCTGCAAGAATACCTCACTATAACTTTCAGGAGTAGGTGTAGATGAAGTGCTCTTAGGAACTGTGCCATGTGATTGAAAATGGTGTGCACTTGGACTGCTATTTTATCCTGGACCATACTAAATGGTCCTCATATTAAATGTTAATCTGCATCACGGATTCCTGGACAGCTTTGTTTGGCAGCATCCGTTCCAATCAGAAAGGCTCCATGAAGTTTCAGACAAGTTATGGCTGCGTTACTATGTTTTCATTACTGCATACCTGATGACCACGGTATTATGTGGCAACTACGGTTGTCATGATGATCTGGAAGCTGCCCTTGATGGTCTGTTTGGTGCAGCCAGGCACCTGCAGTCATGTCTGCACTCTACCTGCAAGAGCTCAGGGCCTGACTGACCAACATTCAGCAGAGCAGCTTGATGAAAAGGAACAGTGGCAAGCAGTAATATATATATAAAATCAGTAATATCAGTAAACATACAGTCTAAGTGCCTTCAGTTGCCCTCTCCATTTCTGAATTCATAACAGTCACTCAAGACAACTGTCCTCACCCACCAGAACAACCCTTGACAAAGCAGAGAACAAGTTACCCTACAGTCATAGGCTGCAACAGTGCCTACTGTCTAGAAGAAAGATGGGCTTGAACTGAAGCACTGTGTTCTGAAAAGGAAATCCCCAATTACCTTACACTTTTAAACTGAGGAAAAGGATAGAAGTCCTTATAAAAGTATCTTGGACAGCAGGACCTCACAGCACATGGATGGCTCTGCAGTCAGTCTATCAAATCATCCTCAGAGCATCACAACCGGCGGCAGTGGCACCATGGCTCTGCAGAGAGTGCAAGGGAGAAGTTTAGGGGCTCTGCTAGGTTTGGGTCCTAATGCAGGTCATAGAAAGAACTTCTCAAGTAGGTCTGTGTTTACAGACTAGATCAGGCATTGGACGACAAAATGCTGTTACTCTGTTAGCCTTATACAATACACTACTGTGTTCAATGCAGCAGACAGAGCGAGTATCTCAAACCGCTGTCTTCATGTGCAGGTTTCAGCAGAGAACTCAAGAATTTTGAAAAAAATATACAGTTCACCTTTATAGCTCCTAGAATTAATCCTGAACTTTTACTACTTTTGCTGCTTTTCCCTGTTCCCTGGGCAAATACAGCAACACCTGCAGGCCCACTGCCCTCATGCCTTTTATAACCATTAAAATATATTTTTTAAAAGCAGCTCAGTGTTAAAGAAATGACTCATAATGCTGCAGCATCAGTTAGCTGACTTTAAATAGATGTTACTGTCATCATTCTGGTTTTCATCACCAAACAACAACAAGGTAAGAGCTGAAAATGTCTTACGTATTTATTGCCTCATTTTGTATTTTCAAAATATAAATAAGCTACAGAGGTGGGTGTATTTTGGTGTGCTCTGCTTCCAAAATGCCATTTTAATACAGATTTGAGCCCGTATTTTGTATAGAATCAACATAGAAAAAAATTAAGCAATTACTATTTTTGTTTACTTATTTATGGGTTTGTATCCAGAATGGTTGAAGTAATATGCACAAACCCTTGACTCAGCGCTTACAGTTTAAGGACTCAAACCTACAGTACTTTTATGAACATAAGTAACACAGACAAGTGGATCAGTAGTCCTATTGAGTTCAAGCACAGATGAAGTGCTTAAACATTTGCTGTATTGTACTTCATCTGCATAAGTATTTGCATACAAGCCATATACTATACATAGAGCGGAATAAAGACAGATGTGACAGAAGAGAAAGGTTAGTTTAAAGTAAAGACAGAAAAAATATAAGCACCACACATAAGTAATGCACATGCTATTTATAAACACGTGTGTGGAATAGGCTAACACCCTTGATATAAAATTAGTCACAATTAGTATTGATGAACCATAGAATTTGGAAATAAGATGTAACTTTTTTTTGTTTGCTTAGCAACTATTGATTTTTTTTTCTGTTTTCTTTATACATGTCAGATAGACAAATGCAATAATGTACCTTAAAATTCCATAGCTTCTATTTAAGGGGTGCTTTGAGATTTTAAGGTATTAACCATTTCTGTTCTTGGATGTTTTTCATATAACTTATATATTCTAAGCATGGAGAGTGTGCTAAGCTTTGTTTTGTTTTGGTCTTGTTTTCAAATGGGCAAAGACTCTTGGCTTGATTGAGTATTAGGTTCTGATCTGGTTGAATTTTTCTCCTCCTCTGAAATGTATTTTCACTTTCCATCATATCACAGTGCCTTAAAAGTTTCATGGATTAATGCATCAATAAAGTCTACATAATTAAAAATATTATTACGACAGTATTTTTCAGAAGAAAGGATTAAACGCACTTCAACTGCAGTATCCTGACTTTGATAGCAGCTAATAATGCATACCTAAGGAAGAATTTAAAATCAGAGCAAACGTTGACAAAACTTAGCTGCTTTTTCCTTCCAGCATTCCATGACTTGGGGTTCAGGAACTTCGGAGCTACCGGGGAGTTCTTTGTTTGTAGAGGTTAACATAAGAACTGATAGACAAGTGGACTTTATCTCATATAATTAACTGCAGTTTGCAGCATATTATATGGATTCCAGTAGCTACCTCTTAAATGAATTTACTTGGAGAACTGTCTAAATGCAAAAGCCAATAATTCTGCACAGATTCTTTTATTAGGATTCCAGTTCCAAAGCTAATATATTTAAAAGTAATTAACTATCTTTATATAAGAATTCAATTTACAAATAGACATTCCTTTAATCCTCATTTCATAAATATATACGCTCTTGAGACAAGCATCTTAGAAGAGTGTTCCAAATAAAATTATTAGCTACACCAACAATACCTTCTCCCAAAGAAGGGTCAGACTACACAGTATATGCAGTCAAAAAAGACAAGACAAATTAAAAGCACTCAGCAGCATGCATTAATGGGCTCCAAGTCTAAATGTATAATTAAAACAGAGCATTCACATTTGCAAAAAAACCTGAACTGTGAAAATCTATGTATTTTGTCTCAGAAAGATTAGTCAAATGTGTAAGTTGTTGACTGTGGGGGAAAGGGAGTAATAAATTTGGTTCAGACCTAGGCCTACTTAACTAGATTCTCTTTTAATATAATTAATATGAAGACACATTTATTGGACCACTTACAATTTTGAAAATTGAATATATAGGATCAGCATTTCTGGACAGATAAAGATAAATCTACAAAATGGATATTTGCTCAGCTACTTGGAAGTAAAACCAACCAACCAAAAATCATACAGAGCAGCATATATTGTATGATATGTCACTATACCATACCTATCAGGGAGTATTTTTAATAATAGGCAAAGATCGAAGAACATTATTATTTAAATATAGGCTGAAGGTGTTTCCCATTACAGAAAGAAGAGAGAGGATTTTAATCAGCTAACAGAAAGATGAACAAGCATCAGTCACTAGACCCTGCTATGATTTCTAGTCAGACTGATGGAGCAGTAGAAGATTGCTATTAAAAACACAGCTACTACTACTAAAACATTTGAAAAATGATGGCAGCTAATGACTTTCAAACTCCATTCTCTACTGATAGATTTCCATAATGGAAAACTTTTCTCTATTCTCATTATACTTGTCTTTGGGAATTAACTGACTCTGACACAGAAAGCTTGGCATACAAGGCTAATTTTGAATCTATTAAGCACTTCAGACTGCAGATAGATGAGATACATAATCTTTGTGTCCATGCGAAAATTGTCGGAAATGCAAGTTCACTGGAGCATGAAAATACAAGACTGGAAAAGACGTGAGACTTTCTTGTTTGACATAAAAAATATAGTTTACAAGGAGGCATATAAAAGAATTTGAAATGATATATAAAAATTAACAAGTCCATGTCCTCCTGATCAAATAATAAACATGTTTTTTTCCCCCCGTTTACTGGAAAGTTTTAAAACTAAGCTTTCTGAGTAGATCCAGCTTCAGTCTGGAAAATATTACACAATATTTTCCACTCCTTTTGAAGAATAAAACTATTGCAATCAGTACTTGATTTCAAACTCTGGGCAAAAAACATGTGTGCGCATATATATATAAAATATATATGCATTCATTCCATGGCTGATCACATAAAGCAAACTGTTCCCAGTTAAAGAGAGTTATTTCAAGACAGCACATATTTAACACAATAAAGACAGCCCAAAATTAATATCTTATAGTTCAAAGAAGAGAATGATCTGTATGTGACTTTTCCATGGTTACTGAGTATACAAAAGATACGCACAACAAAGTGTATTAAGTAGGCATTGTTTAAAATATAACCTAAATATATTAAAACCGACTAAGAATATTAACAAAATGCATCTAACTTCAGTGACCTTGAGTTCGTGAGCTCTGCAGAACTCACACATCTCAAATATCTTCCCTAAAAATAAAGAAGAATAAAGAGGACACCATGCTTATAGATGGTCCATTTTGTTCTTGGTAGACATGTATTTTGGATGGACAACCATCAAAAACAGTAATTACAAATATTAATTATTAATAGTAATTATCAGCTTCAGTGAAAAAAATTAGTTTCACAGTTTTCAGTTGTGCTCTAAGGGCTTTCATCATAGCACATTAATGAGAAATTTTGGGGTGCACCTTTTTGTTCTGGATCTGTACATGGTTCAGCACAAAGGACGGCCAAGCTACAGCAAGGGCTCTTCAACATTACTGCAGCATAATGTAATCTCTTACCTGCACTGAACACCTGTCCTATGAATAAACCCATAAACATGTTTTCAATTGTAGATTGAAACTTCTGAAAATAAACCAAATACCACCTATAAAATAACATTTAGAATTAATTCTTTAGGCATTTTTGTAATAAATCAGAATACATTTGTGGATTCTTTGAAACAGCTTATGAATATTGTAGGTAACTTGACTGTATGAATAGCTGGACTTAATAAGTAGATGCAAGACAAGCAAATACCAGCAAAGGCAAGAGATAAGCCTCTCTGAAGTAAATAGTTAAAGCAATGACTATTCTATTAATAAGATGGATAGGCAGACTTTCTGTAAGAAATTTTTTGGTTTTATTGTTATTCTGGAGAAGGCTCTGTTTCAAAAAGACTATATGATTTCTGTATTTGTCATTTTTAAGAATCTCAATGAAGATTTCAAAACCAAACCAAACAACCAAATTAATAGGGCCAAAATAGATTGAATTGTAGCCAAAAGCTTCCACTATGTAAGAGCACGCACTGTGAAGCTTCAACCCAGAGAAGTAAAAAGCATTAAAAAAGAGACAAGTCATGATGTGCAAATGGCGCAGCATTACCTGCAACTACTGCAATAGCATCCTTCATTCTGTAATTGAAGAGAAATTAATGTTGCTGCTATTGCAGCAGGGGCAGGGAAGGCTGCTCTCCTGGACGTGTGGGTGGGGTGAGAAGGCATTCGCTTCCGCACAGAGAGGCACTGGCACGACTAAGCAACTGTTGCCTTAGAGGAGGAATGATTACTTTTTCATGGGATATCTGAAGTCAGAAAGGGTACATAAAAGGCTACAGAAAGCATGGTCCTGGTTTGACCTGAAACAAAAGATTAAATAAGGGATTAACACTCACTCTGTGTTTGTGAAAAGCAGGGAGAGACTCCTGATTTCTGCAAAATCCCCTTCATATCTTCCCCCTACATCCATCAAAGGATAGTGCTCCAAAGCACTTCTCCACTCTTTTCAGTCACATAAGTTTCTAAAGAAAAATATTGTTACACGGTGGAACAGTTTAAATGTTTATTATCTAAATATTTAAGAAAATAATGGAAAGAATCCCACAACAACCCACCACTACTCTAAACCAAATGCTTTGTTTGGAAGACATCTTAAAGTCACATTGCGGATATACCCAGAGAACAAGTGATTAAGTTGAAGTCATACCCCAACTTCTCTGCATATTACAAGTACTTCAAAGAATCTGGGGTTCGCTTCATTTGACTTCTCATTATGAATATACATCTCACTAGAGTTGTAGGAAGGCAATGGGAAGTGAATCACTTACTACAGAGTTTCTGTAATGACATGGTGGATTCAGTATAATAAAATAGGAATGTGTTCTTTTGAAGATGGAGAGATATGTGGTATTAGGGCAAACGATTAAATCTCAGAAAATGCAGTGGGGTAAGGAGGCTGAAGTAGCTTGGAGTTAGTGAGTGATATACAGTGTCAACAATTTGCACTGCTATAAAGTTGCCCATCAATATATTAACAAGCAGTCACAACAGAAAAGTAACTTTGAACGTGACATGTTGTAAGGAGGAGGATGCCAAACCTCACTCTTAGCCAGACTTAATAAATGACAGTGAAAGGAAACATGCTTAACAGAATGTTTCTTTGCACAGAAGTCTAACACTTCAGACAAAATTGAAATCCTGTGGAGTCTACAAAAGCCTTCTGACCAACTGGGGTTTTGACATCCTCTTGAAAGATTGTCACAGCAAACATTCTACATTAGAAGAGAAAATGAAAACAGGTGCATTGAAACTGAGGGTTCTAACATCTAAATAACCTAGGTTTCCCCTATAAGCCCTTTACCTAAGAAAAATGGAAGAAATGAGGCATGGATTCCTGAAAGCTCAAAGAACTGCTAGTGCCTGGTGCATAGCCTGTACCTACAGCAAATATTTTACTGGATGTTTTGAGGAGATGGAACTAGAGCTTCAAGTTCTGGGTTTGCCTGTGAAACGGGTAGATCCAACAAAAGCATGAAGCAGATAAAAGGTAACAATTCTTCACTCTTTTTAATGAAATCATGAGGGGCCATCAGATGAAATCAGCAAATCGCAAAGTCAAAGCAAGCAAATGGAGGTCTTTATTCACAGACTGTAGAGTTAAACCTTAGAATTTTCTTACCATAGTCCGTTATGATACAACACAGCTGCTACTGGCCAGTGTTGGAGACAGGATACTGAGCTAGACATACCCTACTTTGTATCCTATATCTCAATAAATAGTATGGGATGAAAAAATTAAGAAAAACAGTAATGAAATGATAGAATTGCTGAGTACTAGTTAGATCTAGTCCCAAGTCATACAATTTATAGTTCCAGTGTCAATTACGCAAATCCGGTTAAAAATCCCCATTTTTTCAGATGTATTGAAAATTTGCAATTTACTATTATAGTTACCGGTTTTACTATCTAATTTTTCACAGTAGTATTTTATATCTGGTGTGTATTAATGGAATCACGTTCATCTGTTTTTATAATCAATTTTTTTTGCATTCTTTAAAACTAAGGGTAATCTTCCAAATCTTTCCTCAAAACATTTTCCTGGTCCTTTTAAACATGCTTTTAGGTGTAATACTGCTCTTATTAAATCATTCTATTCCATTATATAGTATTATATTACATCACGTTAAGAGGTGCCTTCCATTCACCTGGTATAGTACTTGAAACTAATACAGGTTTTTGTATTTTCAATAAAGAGCTCCAAGTTCCTCCCAAATTCCAGGAGATACACCACCTGGAACATATTTCTCTTGATTTAGCCATCTGTTCCAGGATTTCATCTTCTGTTATTTCAATCCATGTGAGTATCTTATCTTTTTAACTTTAAAATGGTAGGTTCAAAATCAATAACCATACAACTTTTGTCAAGGTAAAGGGAAAAGAGAAATCTCTGAAATATTGTTCACTTCATTAAATCTCTTTTTTGCTCCATGATAATTTAACAGATGCAATATCTTTAAATACACCAGTAGGAAAAAAAAAGTTGTGGAAAGGAACTTACTTGTTTTCATCTATGCTTTTTAAAAACTGCCTTTCCCCCTTTATTTTATGTGGCACTTCCTTTCATTTACCTCCTTTTCGGTAGGCTCTCTTTAAGAACCAGAATGCCATTTAAACACTATTTTATGCATGTTTTTTATTCCTTCTTTGGGAGTGGAAGAAGATGCATGGCTTCTGCATCTACCAGGATGCACTTATCGTCGTCATCCTGAGTTAAAAGTTTTAATTTCCTCTTCTCTAACTTTCAGATCATCTTGATTAACGTCTCCTTTCTAAAGTCCCCTTTTCCAACATTTATGGTCAATTTTCAAAATAGTTAGAATTCATATGTGAGTCTTCTGAAAAGGATTTTGAGTTTAATTACACTGCAGTCAGTATTACTCAAGAGGTTTAAGGTCAGCATTACGTACAACAACCCTGTGTTTCTTTCAAAAAATTTGAAAATAATTTCAAATTATTGAAAATAATAATTTCAAATTATTGTGAGTGATCGAGGATTAGGATTAAAATCTCAATTATTTGTATTAACAAGAAATTCCATCTCTGCCTAGCTTAAATATTTAAGCAGATCAGAAATTGAAATAAACCCCTATTTAAGAAAAAATGCTGCTTCCTAGCAGTAGTTGTAACAGTAGTGTAACTGAGGGAAAAAAGAAATTTCAGCAAACAAATGAATACTAACCGAAACGGGACTTCAGTTTAATCAAAGATGTAACCTTAGAATCAGTAACACATTTTCACTTCTTTGCACTCTTTCAAGAAACGATCCATTTCCTGACAGAGTTGTAGCACTTCTGCTAAGAGAATTATTAGGTTTGGATGCTTAGCATAACTTCTCCTTTCATGGTAAGACATTAAGTGGTTTTAGAGAGATAAAACTATTGGCCAGAGCAGTTTTGTACAAAAATGCTTTAAACAGCAAATTTACCTACCCAATGTACTTTTCTGACAGCTACCAAGCACAAAATGTTCAATTGCAGAATGCTGAAAAAAATTAGAGAATATATGTAAACCAGAAACTATAACTAATACTGCACTAAAATCTCACACAAAACCTGTTTCATGTCATGACTGTCTTTCACAAGGATTCCTTCCCTAAATCCATTTCTTGATTTCCAAAATTTGATCCTCTTTTTCCTTTGCTGTGCAAACGTTCTCAGTGGAGAGATTAAGTGGAACATTTTGAATCATCTGGCTTCCCAACATTCGTACTTTGAAAATAACACCTATTTCTGTAGCAATTCAATGACCATAGCAAAGTGCCAGATGCCTCCAACTTTAGCTCCATAGAAACTACATTTTTCATATGCAGCTCCTCTTCAGAATGAAAGTAAATCAATTACCTCAAAACTGTAAAGCAGAGAGACCCTGGAAATACGCAGCTACAGCACTCAATTCTCTTCTCTCTCTCTCACTTCCTCTCAGAAGCCTGTACACTAAGCATTTCAGTTTCACCTCAGCCCTCAAACCAGCTTGGCACGTCACCTCTTTTAGAACCAAAAAGGAAATGTTGTGACACTTTTTCTTAAATGAAGTTCAACAGTATCTTTCCACGTGGTTATTTCCCACAACATTTTTTCCTCCCTCTCTCACAATTAGCCATGGCAAGTAAATACACATATTTTTGAACAGTTGTGTTGTGGGGTAGAGAAGGGACATCTATCTTTAGAACTGTGTTACTCCCATGTTCCCAAACTTGCAGCACACACTCAGCCCAAACACTGAACTGGCCGTTGATTGACCTGTCAGGTTGCTCTTATCATACATATGAATATGAAAATGCTTCTTAAAAATATATACATATTCACACTATGAAGGGAGAGTGGTTCTGCATGACCCTGTAGTTTTTAATTGTTTTTACATAGAATAGTTTTCTTTGTAACACTGGAGAGGTAATTTATTGAATGCACATAGTACAAATAGTATTTTTTGTTAAGTGTCACAATACACTTACTTCCCATTATGAATATTCCCATTATGAGTATTTGAAATGCAAATAACATCTTCAGTCAGTTAAATTGCATTCAGAATTGCGCTTCTAAAATAACAGTTTATATTGCAAGGGCGGTTTTACTTCTCAAAACTATAGAGGAGTCTCTTACAGACAAATCTGCACTCCCTGTGGGTCTGCAGCCCATCATTGTTTCTGTACTTTCACGTGCCTTCTTCAGCTGCAGGCTCAAGCCAAACTTCCTCCCTCATCAGACTATACGACTGTCTACGTTAGTGATTTAAATGGGACAAAGGCAGAATCTGAGCACTGGCATGTGACTATCTGTAATTCAACTGCTGGCATGCTGTCAGAAATGGTTGGGCCCCTGAGCCATACCGTCCCAGACACTGTCCTAGTACAAGCTGGGAGCCAGCATAGCTAAGCAATGGTTTGCAATCCACAGAAATCCAGCAGGCAGCATGGAGAAGGCCACCCTGTTTTGAAGGTGGAAAATTTTAGCTGGCATGCAAGTGATATCACACCATTTGCCCTGACATCCAAAGAACTATTCCTAATACAATTTATCTTCTGGTACAGATGTAGCCTGCATGTTACCACCTACCTGTAAATCCTATCTACCCCTAAGGCTAACAAAACTGTGTCCTTTTACAATCAACCACAGAGCCATGTGTTAGTGTTTCAAAGACAAAGGTGATGGAGGTAATGAAACCAGTCCACTGTGCCCAGATCATTTCACTAAATGTAGGTACACTCTTAAATCAAGTGCATGACAAAGTTTAATTCTCCAGTGCACCCAAGAGTTCAGCTGAAATGAAAACATGAGTACAGTCTTGTACTTACAGACTACAGAGGTTTAGGATTTCAGTGCAAGTATAGCTCTTTTGCCTGTCAAAAGGTGGGATTCTTTCCAAGCATTCAGTATGGCTGCTTTGCTGTTTCTGGATATGACATGAGAATCCTGCTGCAAAAATATTTTAACACTCGAGAGATTGTCATGTAAACAATCTTATTTTTTTTAAATGTAAATACTATGTTGCTATGTTACTTTTTCAATGTGCACGCAAATCAGTGGGTCCCCCAGTAACAATGAACTTTCAGTTCATGTAAAAGTACCTTCCAACCCCAGTCATACCTTAAACCTCAATATACAAAGTAATCATGCTGTCTTGCTATACGCAGTCAGCAGCTACCAAAATGGATCATGAACCCTGGATCAATGCCTCATTCTTTAAAGCTGTTTTACTTGAAATTCAAAAGGAGGAAAGAGAAAGTTTCAGCCTGAGGCAAATAAGCAGATGAAGTCCTCTGAGCTCTGAACATCTGAAATGAAGACTATTAGCAACTACTGGATTCATTGCCAGCTCCGCTCACACTGAGTGCTAGTAAGGAACAGAATGGAGTCAGATTTCAGTTTCTCTCTTCAGAGGCTGCCAGGGGCAGTTAGTCCAAAGTGCAGGCTAGCAGAGCTGCTGTAAGAAATACAGTATTAGTCTCTTTAAAATGTAACATCTGAGGCACAGAATAAACAGAAGTGGTTGCTACTTCTTGCGAAGAAGGAGCAAAAATGACACTCCCCACTAGTACCAGAAAGGATCCATTAGTTGCAAAGATGCAAAAATGTAATTTACTATCAAACTTTTTCAGTTTATTTCCTATTTTCATTACCTTCCCTTTCATACTTTAATATTCTGCTGATGTAACATTTACTGTTTCTGCAATAGAAAGGCTTCTAAAATCAGGTGAAAAAAAGTGAATCAATTATTTTTCGATTTGAAAACAACTTCTGTGATCAGACTTTCTATATTTATAGTCTTGATGGAACACTGCCAGAAAAGCACTAATTGGATGGGGATTTTCAGTGAAGTTACGTGTGTACATACGCTACAAGGAGCATACCTTCTGAAGTTTCACCATGAATTCTATGGAAGTCTCAGACAGTATTTTTAATTTCCCTGAAGAAAACCAATTCCAAAACTGCCCTAAAAATGAGCTTTGGCATTTAAACAACTCCATAGTAGAATATTCTAGTCAACTTTAAATAGTTAAACTCAAATCCCTCCACAGGGAACTGTAGAAATGCATATGCATATACATATATATACGTGCAATTTTTATATGGATGTGTACAAACACACAGAGGAACATATAATACATAATACTGGAACGTGAATAAAGCACTAACTGCAGACATTTTATTTCATTGACATTTGATGTACCAGAATCAGATTCAGCTGTGAACACAGCTGTTGTAGGTGATATGGCATTGCAAATGAGCATCTTGTTACACAGTGTCAAAACAGAGGGAGTAACAGCATCCAAAAGGAACAAATCAGAAACCACCACGAGTGAGAAATGGAGAGAAATGTGATTTGTGTGATCTGCCTCAAGGAAACGTGGCCTACTTTAGACGTATCAGATTGCTTCCAAAACGCAGCAGACTGAGAGACTTAAGTGAGATGAACGGGTCTAGAATGATTCAAAACACATCCTCTTTGAAGAAGAAATCAGCCCCGGCTGTCGGGACAGCTGACAGGGCCCGGGCAGTGATCCCGCACACGACTTCGCCCGCCCAGCGCCCTCCCCGCCTCCTCGCAGCCGGCAGCCCCAGACCCGCGCGTCCCGATCCCACCCAGCCCCGCTGTGCTCTGTGACCTTTCGGCGATCAGAAAGGTTGTTTTCTCTCCCAGTACGGCGCCTCCGCTCGCTCTGCGCAGGCCCCGGCTGAGGGCGGGCGCCTCGCCTCCCCCCCCGCACCCTCGTTCGCGGGGCCCCGCCGTAATCCGCGCGCGGCCGCACTCTCGAGCCGGCCTGGCGGCTGCCGGCGGCCTCGTCGGGAAAGGCGGGGGCTTGGCAGAACCCGCTCCCCCCCCCCCCAGCTTTCCCTCGTTCCTCTCTGCCCCGTCGCGTCGCTCGGCTCTCCCACTTCCCGACGTGCTGCAGCTTCTTCCCCCGTGAGACCGGAGCTCGGCTCCTCCGCCCCGCCGCCACTGCGAGTGAGAAAACCCCCCTTCTCCCCCGCCCCCAGTACGATGGAACCGACCCGTAACCCGAGGGCTCCACGGCTGCGCTCTCAGATGATTCCCCGCGCCACTGGCCAATCAGCGCCTTCCATTTTCTCTAGGCAGCCCAGCACCCGCCCTTAAGCGGCGGAGGGACTAGGAGAGGCGGGCGGGAATGTTTACAAACAAGATCAGGGAGTAGAGGGATCGTGGGGGAGAAGGGGAAGCGGAGGGGCGGAGCCAGCGATTGGCGCAGCCGCTGAGCCAATGAGGGGGCGCACTGCGCGGCGGAAGGAGGTGCGTCGCGCGTTCTCTGCCCAACAGCGGCCGGGGCTCGCGGGCGCGCGCGGCCAATGAGTGCGGGGTAGGCGCCGGGAGGGGGCGCGAGCCGCTCCTCACGGCACCCCCTCCTCCTGCCCAGCTTAGCCTATCCCGGCCGCGCCGCGCTGCGCTGGGATCGGCCCGGCTCCGCTCCCTGCTGCTGGGTGGGGAGGGCGGCCGGCCGGAGCAAGGGGGAGGGGAGCCGCAAGGACATGGGCCGGCTCTAAGGGCCAGGGGAGGGAGCCCGGCGCGCGCGCCTCCCTGTATTTTAACGACTGTTCGTTGTTGGGTGGCGCGGGGTTGGGTTGTTTGTCCCGTTTATCCCCCCGAGGCGGAAGGGTGAATGGCTCCGCGCTCCCGGAGCGCCCCGGGGACGTAACGCCCGCCTCGGGCCAGGTGACGTCCCCCCGCCCCCGCGCGCGCTATCCGGGAGCGACCGCCCGTACGAACATGGAGGGGCCCTCGGGCGCAGCGGCGGAGAGGGAGCAGCCGTTCCTCACCGTGGAGCACGAGCTGAGGAACGGTGAGCGTGGGGAGGGAGGGAGCTGAGGGCAGCGCGCCCGCCTGGGGGGAGCGCGGCGGAGGGGGAGAAGGGCGCTGCCGGGACTTGGGGAAGAAGTGCTGGGGAGGGAGGTTCGAGAGAGTTGGTCGGGACCGGTTGGGAAATCTTGGTGATGGGGGGGGGGGCGAAAGGATGAGCTGAAAGAAATGGGCAGAAGCGAGTGAGATGGAGGCGGGGGGCTTCCCTTATTTCTGAAAAGAAGTGTTTCGGTTGGACTTGTGCTGGCTATTTGGCTCCCCTGTCCCACTTTCCCAGTGGTATCTGACACTTTTTGAAGGAGATAAGGGATTGGAGATAAAGGTTAACATTTTTCTTTTAACTGTGTGTTTGACTTTTATGGCTGTGTCAGTTTTGGGGGTGGAAGGGGGACTGTTTGTTACAGTCCTAAATTATGTCGGTTTTTATGACAGCTTTTCTCTGACCTCAGTGAAATGCCGGAATCTTAGGGAGGGGAATGTGCCAACATATAACCGCAGTTACCTGGCTTCTCAGTCTGTGAATATTCTTGTGACTCAGTAGCTACTCGAAGACCCTCTGGAGAAGCAGTTCAACATGTCAAATTCGTGTGACCTTTCACGATACAGCAGAAATGCTGTGTTGTAGGTTGTTGTGTTGGGGAAGATCTTTATATATTTTTAATAGGGATTCTGTGCTTCTCGGAAGTTTCCAGGCAACTTGAATACTGCAGTAAATCTAAATTTTACTGTTCATTTAGCAGTGCTTTTAAAACATAGCCAAGATGTAGACTCTGCGTTTATTAACAACGGAGGTGCTGTTAACCTGTCCTTTGTTCCTTTTCTCTCGTCTTTTTTTCTTCATGCTGAAGTAAAACTAAGTACATGATGCTCTTTGTCGCAGGAGTTTGAGAGAGCTGCCCCTCGGGTTATTGTAGTTGACATTCTTTAATGGGCCGGTGTAGAAGGCAGGTGGTGGTGCTGGGTCTTTTTGGTCGCGTTCAGCCTTCTGTCCCCTCTCATTCGGATTTAGGGGCTCCAGGGAAGTGCCCCAGCGGAACGTAGTGATCACTGCAGCTTAAAAAAAAACAACCACACAACGAAAAAAAAGACGCTCTTCCTGATAGCTACGCAGAAACCAGTAGTTTCCTTCTTTCAGGAAGAAGCAAGAGAGCTTGTGGAAAACATACTTGTCTCATTGAGCGTTGCTAGATTTCAGTGTGCAGGAGAAAAAGGGGTAGAGGGAAAGGAACACATTTATTTTGTGTGTGTTACCTAGCCATGTCTAGATTTCTTTTATAAAAGTTGAGACACCACATATCCCTGTGGGATATTTATTTAATGATAGTTTCAGGAATAAACGCATTCGTATAAACTAGACAAAGATCTGTCTAATATAGTATAGTATGTCACTTTCATTTTGATCCTGATTTTTAAAGCTTTGGAGATTCAGGAAGTACTGATACTTGCCTTTAATTAAAAAATCGTCAGGCTTGTTTGTGTCTTTTTAAGCTTCTGAAATTCAGCTTAGTAGAAATCAGTTTCTTCTCCCCTTCTCATTCTCTTATTAAGTATTTTGAAAACTCTGCTTTCTCAAAAATGCTTTCTAGCAATGGCTTGTCTATTTGTGGAGCATTAGGGTGGAGGAGGGAGCTGCTCTGTCATGTACTCCTGGGAGACTCCTACTCCTGAAGGTGTCAATAGTGTCATTTCTGTGCAAGACATATCAAAATACTGTTTCAGAACTTGTCTTTACACAATGCACAGAGATACGATAATTTGAGAAGAATTCTAGTCAGCTTCTGTTGATATAGAAATATATAAGTAATCTATAGAATACTTAAGAGATTTTTGCTAGTTCTTTTTGTACTGGGTTTGCCTGTGTGGGTGCTTAGCTTCTGGCTAGGGTCAAGCCACCACCGTTTTAAAGTGTGCAGTATGATTATTTACTTTTGCTTCATTTTGGGAAAGAGGGTGAGGGGATGTGCAAGAACTAGAATTGGAGCCACAGAATTTTTGTTGCTCTTAACTGAGGTTGTACACCATGAATATTCTTTTAATGTGCAATTTGTTTAGATTCCAGTGTTCCTTCCTCTCTGTGTTCTTTCTTTGATGGTGCTAGGTCTGTGACTAATTGGATGATTTAGAATTACATATCCAAAGTAGCTGTCAGTTGGCAGATGAAAAAGATGTCAGTCTTCACAGAGCTATGAAAGAATGTACTATTGTGGTACAAATAGTGGCTTCTTTGAGTAGGGAGCGTATCATTTGCTTATTGTGGTAGTTGTTACTGAACCTCTTGACAACAAACTCAAAGTACAAAGAATTATGTATTCAGATCAACTAAATGCAGGTGAACCTCCAATTATACTTTGAATTTGCAATTGCTTCGGTCTTAGAATTGGTCTAAAATATTAAATTGGTTTGAGACAGGCATTGATTATGGTCAAGTGAGTAAGTGAACATACTACAAAACTTGAAATAAGTATCTTTAAGAATTAAAGGTAATTGTTGTTACTGTCAAGCAAGTATTGCAGCATATGAAAACGCACAGTTAAAACATATGCGGTGCTATTTCTACACAGTTCCCAGCTGATTGTTAATCCTATCATATCATGATTTCACTTCTTTTGAACTTTGACTTTGAAATTACGGTACTGCCTTTGATATGTATGGTCAACTTTATATCTCATATTTTTAGGATCCTGAAATTCCTCTGTTGCATTATCAAAAAGCAATTGCTGAGAAAGCATCACTTCATAGGCAGGTAGATTAGGTCTGTGATAGGGAAGTAACTGTGGTGCATAACACCTGAGTGCCTGAGATGCCATGTGATTTGCAGTATTACGAATACTGGACACGACTCCGTGTATATGTATTTTATTTTAGTGATGCAAAGAATCTGTGTGTCCCCCACTGCTGGGAAAATTGTAAGCTTGTGCTTCAGTGATCCTTCAATTGGTTATTTTGCAGATTAAACCCAGAGGTGACTTTTAGGACACAATTTTAGTCAATTGTTTTCTTCTAATATATTTAGCAACTTTTTTCTTTTTTTTTTTGTTTTCCTTTTCTTTCCATTTCTTCCTTGACAGAAACCTCACAATTCAGCCACTTGAGAATAGTCACCATCTTTCTTTTCTCACTTTGGGAAGGACATAAGTTTTTGGGGAAAGCAGAATCACCTTTTTATTTCAAGAAGTAGAAGAAAAATATGCCAGAAAAATATGTCTCCGATTTTCACTGAAGTTCTCCAGTGAAAATAATAAGAAAATGAAATTTCTACGGTGTCTGTTCCTGGAATCTTGTAAGGGAAATGGTTTTATTTTTTGAAGACTAACCTCAGAGTTAGTACATCTTCTAGTCTTTTTGGAGACCCAAGAAGTTATTTACAGTGAAAAAACAATATTGTTGCTTCTTCACATTTTATGTTTCCTGGTAGTGCCATGGAAAAGAACAATGACAAGTGAAAATCCTATTAGAGATTTTTTTTTTTTTTGTGATAGGGAGGAATGTGGGCAGAGAGGGAAAGACTCGTGATGTAGGAAGGTATGTAGGAAATGGAACTGTTAATGGTGAGATTTTGCCCCCCTGCCCCATCCTGTTGGCTTCTGTTGTACCTCTTGCTTTTGGGAAAAAGTAAAATAAAGATCAAAGAATCCTGAACCTCCAGTAAATGTGACTAGGTAGGGGGTTGCCCATCTTGCAGCATGCATATATGTACTCCCTGCTTTGCCCAGTGAGGGGCAGAGATTAGCGAAACTTGGTTCTTAGAGGGAACTTGTTAGACGTTCCATGAATGTATGGGGAATAGGCAGTATATGTGGTATTTGTTTTGCTTTAAAATTATGTTCTTTTTGTTTTGACAAGTCTGTTTTGAAGAGGATACTGGATTCATTTTAATGCTATTGCAGAGTTTGGGCTACAGAGCTTGCTTTAGTTTGCAATTTGTCTGACTGTAACAAGTGACATGTGAAAAGGAATGTATAGCCCAGAAGTTGATGTAGCAGTGGGCTACAGGGCATCAGTGGCAGAGGAATTTGGAACTTCCACTTGAGTCAAATAGTTTAACTTTTGATTCAGTATGAAACTATAAAAAGCTTCAGACAATAAATACATGGCCTATTTGAAGGGTTTAATATTGCATATTCTTAGTTACCCCTTCCTGAATGAGATCTTAACCTAGAATAGATTTCTTTGTAAACTGTAAGGTTCATGTTACATCGCAAGTCATTGTGAAAATTCCTATGGTTAACACCATGATGATTCATGCATTAAAGAGAGTATTTAGCCTTCATTATGGAGCTACACCTGGCACCTCTGCAGTATTCGATTTCTTGTTTTTAAAAGGAGAAGTTCTTATGAAAGTTTGAAGATACTTTAAAAATTGTTTTCTGTAAAACAGTTATTTTTTTAATTTGACTGTGTGCTAATTCTGTATATTGTTCAGAGATCAGAAGTTGTTACTAGTTGAATATTTCAAAGCTTGGATTGATTTTACTTCTACTTTTCTCTTTTGAGCACTAAAGTCTATTGTGTTCTCATATTGTTGTGGGAAGTATGAGGAATGTATTGAGAGAGTAAGTTTATGAATCATCCTACATACAGCTTAAATCTCTGGATTTTGCTCTTTACAGAATCAATACTTTTAAAACAAGTTTTGTAGTCCAGGAAATCATTGTTATTTATCTTCTGGTAACTTTGATTATGATAAGTTTTGATTATGAAGGAGGAAAATGAATACTGATGTTCTGTTTGTTTTTTTCTTTTTTCCCCAGGCTTTGAAATATAACAAGCCTGGCCAAAATACACTGTAAAAGGGACTGTATTATTGCTCATTTCCCTCTCACTGCTTCAGTGAGATTCTATAAAATGTCTAACATAAATGATAACTAGTAGTTGCAAGTCTTCATTGTCAGACTGTTGTTTAGCTTTATTCCAGTGTATTCTAAATGTGATGGTTTAGAAGCTTGTGCTGGATTCCACAAAAGAGTTGGGAGACTTACATGCCACTTCAATACATGTCAGGATTTTAGTCAGAAGGCAATTCAGAAAACACTTGCCAGAGTTTCATAAACATGAGAAAGCCTGGGTATCTGAGGATGTGATTTGCAGCTGTATTCTTTATGTAAATATTTCTGTTGGATCCACTTTGTTGTTTGACATCATTTGATGTCTTATGGCAAAAATTCTTTCTCTCTCTCTCTCTCTCTCTCTCTCTCTCTCTCTCTCTTTATTATACAATCCTAATGATGAGGTGCAAGCTCTGTTAAGATTTCTTTGCTTCTGACTCATTCCGTAGATAGGCAGATGACCTCGTTTATGAAGTACTTGTGTTACACACCATCATTTTATTTGGTTTTGTGTTTTGTTTTGGGATCTGTTGTGACTGTTTTCTCTCACATTTTTTTGTCGATGTCTGTAAATATTTTATGCTAGCCTGGACAGATGATTATAAAAACTTTTTTTTACCCAAGAGAGGATAGTTCTGAAGATAATTCTTAAGTTTCCTGGTTGTTGTCTGCATAAACTAATATGCAAATATCTTCTGTCCACTTTTAAATTCTCAGTTGCTCTTCTTTTGTTGATAAATTAATCTACATTGTTGCTTATAACACTGTGGCCTAAGTGCCCGTGATTGAATGAAGTGTCTTTCTTTTGAAGTGGTATACTGATTCCTCACAATAGAGAAGACCAAAACTGATTCATATCTTGTACTTTAGATGTAATTTCTTGTTTGAAAGTATCTGCACAATCTTTAGATGCCTGTTATTTTGACCTAACTGTTTCAACTGTATTCAACATTAGATTACCTATAGCCACTTGGCAACTTGCCTAATTACATTTTGGGTCGGGTTTTTTTGGCTGTTATGTGATGTCTAGTGTTACTGCATTTTTATCTTATAGATAACTACGGAGATGCAGCTAGGCTGAGTCTTGGTGACCTCGCAGTGATTCATCTCACAGTAGTGACAAGCCTCATGGCGACATCACTTCTGTAATAGCAAAAGGGCTTCTGCTGATGAATACAAATGAATCTTAACATGGAGCATTTTCCAATTCAGAGTATTGTAAGTCTGGATCATTAATCTCAGATGCCCACACTTTTATCTTTATTTCAACTTCTGATGTGCAAATGATAAATTTCGTGGGGTAATTTTCTGCAGCCTGTCTGTTTTCATAAGTGTAATGATAGTTTCCTGTCATGTTTCCCACAATGCTTCATGCCTCTGCATTTCCACATACTGTATTCAGCTTAGCTAGTACTGCAGAGGTCTGCCATCTTTAACTGTGTACGTTTTGGCTTTCAGGCCTTCTAGAACCGGAACAGCAACTTTGTGAGATCTTGAATTATTTTCTTTCAGTTCGGATGGTCTTCTCCTTAAGTATCTAATATTATAGAGAATGAATAGTTGTCACCTCAGTTATTTTACTCTGAACTCTAGGCTTGCAACTAACATACATTGCATTTTCTCTTCTTTAATGTGAATTCACAACTCTGTCCATATTTTAGTTTTGCTCGGAATTCTTTTTTGGCCTAAGAAAAATTCAGGTAGTTCTTGGGATGGTATGCTTTTTAAATTCCATTTCAAGTTTGTAAGATAGTTCCCTGTCCTGATGAAATGATCTTCTTGTTCAGTGACCTGAGAATTAGTTGGTGATAATATGTTGGATTTCAAGGGCTGTGGAATATTTTTTACTTCCCTTTACAAATAGCTCTCAGTTGCTGTGATCAATTAGAATCAAAGTATAATTTTATATATAGCAGAAAATCAGTCTAACATCCTAAATGCATTTTCTTCAGTCTAACAAGCAATAGTTGTTTCTGTTACGTAGTGGTGGGTTTTTTCTTTTTCCTCCAGAAAGGAATGTGCTACTTTTGCTTTATTTCAAGGGAAAACACCCACTCTTTACTCAGAGTAAGGGATAATCTCAAGTTTGTGTTCATGTAGCTTTGAAAGCAGCATCTGTTCTTTGTTGCTGTTACTTGAAGAAGTAGATCTGTTAGGTGAGTAGTGATGGGTCACTCTCTGAAGTAACAGGTTAGAATCAAGTTCATCTTGGTAACCAGGTATTGCACACCTAATAGTTTGAAATATTGGATAATGTCTTCTGTCCTGTTTTCCTTCATGCTTTATTTATTCTGCTTTAGATTGTCTGAGGTTAATTGTTCTGCTCAATAAAACAGCAGAGCTGGTCTCTTGTTGTGTAGAATAACAGGGACAAGTCACAGCTTTCAGGCAGAGCTTGTCTTTGAAGGTTGCTTGATGTAGTTCAGTAGAAGAAGCTCTAGTTTTGTCTGTCTGCTTCAAAACATGTACGCAATGGAGTCCAGAAAGAGAGGACACAGCATGTTCTAACTTCAATACTTCCACTAACAGTACAATTAAAAGCAAACAGAGTCATTACACAGTTCTGGCTTGCACAGTTCTTAGTTCATCTTAGGTTCTTAGGCCATCTCTCAGTTCAGGTGTAGTGCAGATGACAGTCATGTCTGTTACGTCACCTGGAGATACTCCATCGAGCAGAAATACTTTATTTTGGTTCCCAGAGTTAAACGGACTGACCAACCTCTAGGGGGCTGGGAACATTACTCACCTCCGTGCACCAGTGTCCATGCATGTGGAGGTTTGTCTTTACAGTAAGGATATTTCTAGATATTTGTCGTCTTTTTGTGTTCAGAGGTGATAATTGTGACCAGTACTATCACTTCCCCTTTGTTTCTATGGATGCCATGATGTCTTTGCCTTTCTCTTAAGTCTTTCTTTCTGGGCTGATCTGTTGTATCTCGCTGTTGCCCTCAGCTGCACACTCCTTACCATATTGGTTTGATGCCAATTACTGTGGCCTACAGTAGTAAATGGAAGCCTTTCTAATTGTGCACCTGTGCAGTTAGCTTGTTTCCTAGAAGGTGCTGTCAGCATACTCTTGTTTTTTTTCATGATGTACCACCATCCTTTATACTGCTGTCATATGTAGTTTGAGATCATTTGTGGATGAATCCTCATCTTGTTGACTTAGGCAGCACTTTCTTCCTGTCTAAGCTTTGTTCTCTTACTTGGTACTCTTCAACTGATCAGTCAGCACCCTTGAAGAATAAAAGCATGGAGAAGTACATTTTCTGTTTCCAAAACTGCTTTCCTTGGCTCTATTCTTAAATTAAGAGCCTGCTCAAAGCTGCTATTTCTGAACGGCATCTTTCCATACATTGAAATGTTACAGTACTATTTGCTAAAAGTAGTGCTAGCTAGATGCTACAGTGTACATCCTGTTGCACCCTTGACAGATACGTTGTCTTCAATACAGGTTGTTGGGTCTGGTTCTGATACTAGTTCTGGCATGTAATGTCTCTGAGATGGGAGAAGCCTTTCACTCTGTCAGTGGTAGTAGTAGCAGCTGCCTTGTTGCAATCCTTTAAAGCCTCTTGAACGTGGAACAGTTGTCTTGTAATGTCAGAAAGCATTCCTTGTGGAAAGGTGCTCCAGCAGTGTAATTTGGGTCCCTGGGAGTGACTGGTGAATAGAATAACTGATAGAGTGAAGAGAATGTTGGGATAACGACTTCTGTTATGGAGAAAAAACTGTACCTCATCACAGCTAGAATGTTGAAAAGTGGTGAGCTGGTTTCAGCAGATGAAAACAAAGAACTGCTCTAGCAGTGTCACTGGAAAGAATGTGGCAGAGACACAAGCTGTTCAGCTTGGTTTTCTTGGAGTATGACTTCAGAGATGGACTGAGTGCAGCAACTGAAGCTTGTGGAGCAAGCCATTGCCAGCTGTGGCAACACTGGGAGAAGCACTTTCTGGGAATTGTTAATTTTTTCTTGTGACTTTGAAGGGTTTTGTTTGTTTTTTAAGGATAATTCTACTTGCTTTATAGGGAATAATTCTGAGAGAGAGTTTGTGTATTTCGAGTGTCCTATGTCATATGTAGCATCTTTTAGCTGTCTGATCTTGTAAGATGGCTTTTTTTCTTGATAGACTGGAAAAGGAATGAGGTGGGGCTTGTTTTACAGTGATCGTATGCTTATTTGTGATGTAGTTTTCTCCTTTTACTATGAAAATAATATTACAGTAACTGTGAAGATTTTTTTCCCTTTAGGATAAGGCAATTACTCTAGTTTTCACTTCCATTTAGGATGTTTAAGTGGATAGTACAAAATTATGGCTCACATTGAAAGAAGTATATTATAACTCAAACTAGGTATTGTTCAAGTTTTTACTGTCTAACCTCATGAAAGTGGGAAAAGTTTTACTAATGTTACTGAACATGGAATACAAATTTAGATTAATGAATTGAATTCGGGGTTTGATCTCTTTTTAAGGACTGTAGCACCACAAATCTTCGCCATGTTATTGGATATGCAGTGTTTCTGTTTCACTCTCTGTCTTCCTATTCAATTTGAAGAATACAGCACGATTAAATGACTGTTTTGATTTCTAGAAGGGTGTTTGGTTTAAAACCCTTCTGACAGCTCTAAAGGATGTGAGATGGTAAAGCTTTTCTGGAGTACTCCATAATGGAAGATCCAAATCAGTGGATTTCTCAGTGAAGATTTTCTCCCCACTCCGAGTTCAGCATTTAACTTAGCTAGTATTTAGAGAAGTTCTGTGTCCAGAATCTCTTCAGTGACATCCATTGCTTAATAAAAGCTATGGACGCTCTGGTCCTGATCTCTTTAGGATAGTTCCTGACTCCTGCTCTCCCTGTCAGAGGAAACGCTGTTTTGAAACTGTATGTACTAAGTACCATTCTCGGTACTTGTTAAGAAGAGTAATATGTGATATTAAGTTACTTCAATACAGACTGCTCTCTGACTGTGACATGATGTACTGTAATTATATGGACACTCGGTCTAGATTTGCCTTAACTGCTGTTACTCCTTTCTTGGCACGAGTGGATCTTCCTTACTGCTGACTTCATCCATGACTATGATGTAGCACTAGCAACAGTATTTGTTCTGTTTGCAGTGAAAATAGTACAACAAGATTCAGTTCAACTTAGGTGGTATATATTGCCTCATTGATTTATTAATGGTTCTGGTACTGTCTTGCCTGGTACATGTTATTAAAATGGAACTGATCACAAAAGCAATATTTCTCTAGTAATTTCTCTGTGCTGTGTTTTGTGGATTTTTTTTATTTTTTTAACATGTAGCATTAGGATAGCTTGTACATTCCCTCCTGTTTGTATAAATTAGTCGTGTAGTTCTGTTTAAACAAGAAAAAATCCTGGAAGCTTTTTTAGACTTTCTGATCTCCCAGTAATTTCAAGTGGTCTCTCTGCACTAATTCAGAGTTTGATTAATCCCTCTTGAAGATGAATGATAAGATTGAAAATTGTGTTTTAGATGAGATTTCATTAGTGCTCTCATGCAAGGCACTGATGTTACCCTATCCCAACTAGATGCATTGTTTTTGTATGTGGTCAGATTACTAGGATTGTTGGAATAAGTCATTAATTTTCTTTTTTATTTATTTAGTGTTTGAATTTTTTATACATGTTCCTCCTTTGCAGAGTGGTGTCTTTCTGAAGCTTAATGTTTCTGTTTGTTTTGAGCTGTTGTTACTGCAATTTTATGAATGGAGATTAATTATACATTTTGATAATTAATTCAGAAAGCACACTCTTTTCATAAAGTTTGTTAGAAATATCAAACCCAATGAGAATTTCTGTTGAATGGAGTAAGTTAATTTCAGCATTTCCTATTGAAGAGTGTTTGTTTCTTGGATAACAGATCTTTGTACATTATACGGTGCTGCTACTGAAAGCTTCTTGCATGTCTTTCCTAAGCTGCTCCTTATTTTCTTTTAATTAGTCTTTATAGGTATAGTTTGGCTCAAAGTTGCTCTTTGAGTGGTGAGACGTTCTTTTAGCGATGATTTGAGCTTATGCAGCTTCTGCTGCTTGATACTGCTTCTGTAATTGTATTAGTAACACTGTTTATGCAGCTGCACGTTAAAGTGGCTCAGGGAACTGAACTTAGTTAGGAATAATCAAACGTAGTTACTTTTTTGCCTTACTGCTTTTAACCTAGATCATTTCAATGAGCAGCTTTGCTAAATGGCCTGCAGTCATATTGATGCAAATGGGTGGATAATATTATGACAGGAATGAAAGATGGAAAAAATGCAAACTGCTTGAGGCTTTCTTTCAGCAGCTTATAAAAGAAAAAAAAAACCAACAAATAAACCAACCCACCACAATTCCTTATTTAAAAAAGACTCTTCACTTCCCTGCTTAGAAAAAGGTCTACTAAGCAAAAAAAACCAAAACCCCGGTGGTATAGACTTGTATAAACATGGAAGTCCCTCCTTCCAAACTCGCCAACAAATGAAATCACTTTGTAGTAGATTAGCTTTTTCCAGTCCTGTTGGTTTGGTAGGCTTGATGGTTTTCCTACTCAATAGTAGTAGAGAGACTTTATAGGTTTAGTAATCCTGTTTTAAGTACATGAATAGTTATTGGAACTCTGCTTACGTCACCCCAGTCACTGTATAATCAAAGGACGTGAGAATATCGAGGAGCTATCTTTAACTATGCAATTAGAGATTACAGACACAGTGGAAGTAGACTCTTTTCAGAGGTGCCTGTTGATAGGATGAAAGACAGGGTGCCCAAGCTCGATGGGTTTCAGTTATTATTCTGTGATTTTTATTCCTCCGGGAGCACTGATAGCAGCAAGAAAATTGCTCTCTCTTGCTTTTCAAGTTAAAAGAATATGCTATGCAACTAGAATGTCCTTTTACTGTTGCTTATTTCAGTCATCTGCTATCTTGTTTTTACTGAAGCTGTAGTAACATGTCAGAATGATGTTTCTGTGTGCTACGTGTCTGAAGTGATTTTTTTTCTTTTTTCTTCAGCCAATTTGACAGGCCATGCAGAGAAAGTTGGCATTGAAAACTTTGAACTCCTGAAAGTTCTTGGAACAGGAGGTAAGATGCATTATTTTTCTAAGTTGAGTGCTGGAAGCATTACTTTTAAGCATAGTTTTGTTTTCTAGATGAGTTTTTGGTAATTGGAGCATTCTTTAGGTAGACATTGTTTTGTATTTCATAGCATGATTTTCTTCACTTTTTCTCACAAATATTGTGCAAAATTGGAGGTCGTGTGTTCTAGTTTACAACACTTTTGAAGATGCAGTTTTTCAAAAAATGAAAAATAAATGGTTTGAGATTTGTGACAATGTAATCTAAATTGAGGCATGATCTTGATAATTTCATTAAATTTCAGACTGTTTTCATGGAATTCTGTGGAAAAAAAATAGTGATGTTAGTACGCCATTGAATAAGATGTTCCACTCTTTAACTATATCTTATAGAGTTGGCATTGGCTCGACTAGTCTTTTTCTATGCAAATCCTAGGAATTTTTTAGATGAAAAGTGTTCACAGTTGTATTGTGGATTTCAACACAATGTTGCGTGTTTGTTGGTTACAGTCAGTAATCCTACAAAAAAGCGTTGTTTCCCGTTTGTTGAAAGGACACACAGAAGCCTGTACACAGACCTAAAGTAATGGCTTTTGTTCTTAGCATGTTTATGCATCTTTTTGTTGCTATTGATGTCAGGTGCAGTGTTGAGTAGATTGGAATAATCATGAAGATGGACCGCAATCATAATTTATAAGTTAGTTATGATATTAAATTTTGAGTGTTACCAGCTAGCAGTGAGGCTCTAATTGTACAAGCAGCTACATTGCTGAAAAGAGCAAATGTTTTTCATTTTCTGCATTTTAGTGTCATACAGATTCTTTTGTAAATTCATTAAGCTGTTAAATCACCTGAGAGTATATTTTTCTGTCTCTGAAGTATTTTTTTAATATTTAAATTTAAGAGGCTTAACAATTAGAGCCTTGCTGTTAAATTTCAGTAGTTGGTGGTAGAGGCAAGGAAGCTTTAATGTTCATAGATATGTTGCATATTCATAGGCAGAAGCAGCTATGCTGTTCTGAAGTGGTCAGTATTGGTCTATGTGGGGTTGACAAAAATGAAACTACTTTAATTATACATTTATATGAGGATATCTCTCTCCTGCTGATGGGAACGACGGCTGGATTTTTAACTGTATGTTTGTGTGTGAATATGAAAACCATACCTGAATTTTTTATTTTTTCCTTACTACTGCCGTTAGTTTCAGATCACCTTAACATTACAGCTCTTGCATTTGTAATACAAAGCAAGTTTTGTTGGTTTCATAAGTGTCAATCTTGAAGTTCAGATTAGTAGTAGCTAGACCTCCTTCCTACTGTGTTTAGGCAATACCTCTGAAATGCCCCATTTGCTGTTGTTGAACTGTGGTTGTTCATTGTTACCTTCCATGCCCTCTCTTCATGAACAGATAAGCCAAATTTCTCTTGGCCTGGGATACTCTTAGTCATAGCAGGTAGCCCTTAGGCTTGTAGTGCAAAGCTATCCTATTCACTCAGGTTAATAGGGTAATTTTGAGTGACCCCTTTCAGAAAAGGCTACTTGAATGGGTTGACAATGGAATTGACAGTGTTTTTATATGTGTGAAGGAAATAAAAGAAAAGCTGAGGAAGCATGCCTGTCTGTAGTAGTATTTTTGCTCCAGAAACATCTTCTGTCTTAGTAGGCTTAAAACTATTTAAGAACTGAATAAAAGGTTCCTACAAATGTTAGGTCCAAGGACACCTTCAGTATTCCAGAATGGCATTTGTAGGAGGGTAGGGTTTTTTTTGTCAAGCAAATGCTATTTGCATTTTTTAATATATAATTTCAATCATAACCTGAGGTTCTTGCTTTGGAAATCTAGACCATCAAGGCAGTCAGAAAACTTTGTTCAGTCTTGTGCATATCACAGCCAAGACTAGTGCACTAGGTGTATCGGAGGTTGTTACTTGCCAGTTATTGCGTGACATTGAATGCAAGTGACCTGATGAGAATGGAGCTAATTCTGTTTGCTTTTGGGGAAGTGACCATCTGTGAATTGTCAGTGTTTGCAGTAACATGGAATTGCTGAAAACAGGATTGGAATAAGACTTTGAAGAGAGCACCAACAGGTGCTTGGCCCAAGACAGAGTCAGTTATACCTGCATCGTTCCTTGATGATGATTTGTTCTTAAAAGTCTTCAGTAGTAGAGATTCTGTAACCTTCTTAGATGTTCTTGCTGAGGATGTCTTATTTGCTAGCTTGAGAAACATTCTGGGGATTGCAATAATCAAAAATCCTCTTATTTTTTGCAAGAAGGTTCTGAAAGAGTGTTGTTTTGCAATAGCATGTACCTGTGGTAAGGCATTTTGTCTATAAATATCATCCAGCAAAATTTTGATGCAGCTCTAAACACCACCTTTGCTTTTAGTGTGTTTCTAATTGTTATAGTCAGAGTTTGTGTCCTTTTCATTGACTTGGCTTAGAGCAGAAACTGAAGCAAAATGTCGGCCATTTCACTAAGATGATAGTGAAATGTTATAAGGTGAAATAAATTTTTGAGTATTGGGCTTCCTGTTACAGAACCACAGAACTTGTACATATTGATTCTGATGCTGTTAATTTAGTAACATACAACACTTTGTAAAAACTTTTTTTTTCTGGAAGTTCCAGAAAGTCCTTGTCAATAACAAGAAATATTGTGTAAGCACTCCACCTGAAGTATGGAATACCAACTTAAATGCCGTACATCTTGCGGTGCCTGCTACATGTGAAGAGTTTGGGACTATACCTGGAGTTATTTAGCTATCTCATTGACAGTATGTTTTTCCTAAGAAACATACCTTGCTTTTTTCCCCACGACTGCCATAGCAGGGAGGGTATTTTTCAAAAGCTTCCTAAGACTAACTGCCTGTTTGCATGCAAAATTTGCTACAAGAGCTTAACTGTGTTGTCTCACAAGTTGTGGGGTCCTGGTTAGGCCTGCAACTTCTTGTTCTTGTACTTAAATTGACGTTGGAGGAGTATGGTACTCTGACTTCTCAGATCTTTGTACCAGAATACATACTTGGAGGAATGATAAGCATAAAGAAAGCTGTCTATAAGCACAATAACATAAGTCAAATATTTGGAATAGCAGGCTGTTATTGCAGACTTGTCTTAAATGGTTCTGTGCAAGAGTAAGCTCTCATTTAGAACTTGTACTTTCTTGTATAAAACGACTTATCTGCATTTAAGTTGTTGTGTTTGGGCTTCTCTCCCCCTCAAAAAAAGTTCAGAAAGTATTTGTGTGCCTTCTGTGGTGATAAGTCTGAATTGTTCCATAGTTTCGTTTCTATTAGAGTAAGAAAAGAGGATATTTTTGTCAATGTATATCTATAGTGATTTCTGGAACCTAGAGACCTCTCCAAACAGCCACTGTATCTCCACAAGTGACTTGTCCCCATATTGTGAGGATAATTTTGGGTTTGGGGACTTGTTTTTCTTTTTTGACAATTTAAAGAACTTCTCTGTTCTGTTATACTAGGAAATTCTGCAAAGTGGTAGATGGGCCTAGAAGTTGAGGTGATCTTAGGCAAATTAATTCACATTCACAGAAATGAAAAGGATACCATTGGTTTTTGGGAACAATTTAAAGAAAAATGAGGAAGAGGGCATCTGATTGCTTCTGTTTACAAGTTGCTGGGCATTTTTAGGCAAGAGCTATCTTTACTCGGGCGGTGAAGGCCTTTTCCTGGTATGAGCTTTCAGGTATTACTGATATAACTGTAATATAGCTAAAGCTAAATAAGAGCTGTGATGCTCTTTTAAAGTTCTTCACTGTGGAGTGACACGGCATGAAAAGTACTTTCAAATTAATAATTAAATGATCTAGTAATGCAAAGTAGAATATATTGAAGCCTCTGTCATATTAAGTGACGACTGTATATGCTATTTTAACTAGTTACAATATTTTAGTCTGCTATGAAGCAACTAGAATAACTAAAAAAATACTCAAAATATGTTAAATGAGATGATACCTTGCTTGAGTATATAATTGTGGTAATTTCATTTAGACTTGATGGTGTTTTTGCTTGGGTAACAATTATTTAAGTCTTCAGTTTTAAGGGTTTTTTTTACCTGAGTTTCTTAGGAAGAGACAAGGAAGCAAAAATCTATGTTAGTAGCCTTTTAATCTGAGTTGGATCCTTTTGCTTTAAGGAGCTATTAATAGAACAAGCTTCCCCATTGAAGAAATGAGTAACACTTTACATCACTAAAACAAAATACATTACAGTACGTTACTGTTAATAAAGCTCGTGCTTGTTGCTCTGGGAGTAAATTTAGCTTACTTGCCTTCTCTGAAGATCAGTAGCAAAGTTTCTTACTGGAACTAATGTCGAAGGTGTTTCAGTATAACTGGAGAGAATAGCAAATGCAAGCATACATTTAAGAAGGAAAGAAGGAAGTAAGATTATGATCCCAGTAGCTATTGGTTAATTGTTCTGGCTTCAGCACTATGCAGTGCCTTCAAACAAATTTTGAAGAAAATAATTTACCTTCATTTTTGTAATAATTGAAAATACATGGCATGCTTATCCGATGGTAGATTGTCTTACATATGGGATCCGCATTCTAAAAACGTATTTTTTTTAAGAAGGAAAAAAGTTAGGTTTATACTGCCTACCATGCCTATGTACTATAATAACATTTACTTTTTTAAAAAAGCTAAAGGTGAAAAAAGCGCGGAAGCAAAATGCTGGTAGAAAGTGTATTTTAAGATGCGAATTACCCTCCCCTGACATTTTATGCCTTTCTTATCACTGTAGCTCATGTTAACACTTAAAAACATTGCTTTAAAGCTATCTGTGTACAAATGACAAGTTTTGATGGATTTAGAAATTCACATAAACCTGTGCTATAAACAATAAGAATGTCTTTCCCTCTGTTCTGAAGAATTATCTGGCATAATGGAATAGCTTAATGTGCACATCTATAAAATATACTCTGGTCTTTATTCTTTCTCTGTAGGCCTGGTATCCATATCAATCTGCAACTAGTAATTACTTTTTTCTTTAAGTTTTTATTTCTTGTAATAAACTGTAAGTTCAGTCTGACATGGTGTATGTATGTATAGTAAGTATTATGTAGTATTTTAGTTCTTCCATCATGTAAAATATTTTTAATTAATTTCAGGGGTGAATATTTGTTGACTGTGTGTCTCTTTATGAGAGATATATTGCTAGCTGAATATTTCTGCATTGGAATTGAAATGTGCATCAGATTTTATGAGAATGAACATAAAAATGTGGCTCTTTGAGAAATTAAAAGAGCTGTTCTGAAATAAGATCACGGGATAATGGTATTCTTACAGTTAGTTTCTGTGCCGTCTCCTTGCTGCCCCTCAAATGAGTTGCTTTTGCAGTGTTGTCTTTTAAGTAGATTTCTCGTGATATCAGAGATTCTGATGTTGAATATATCATGAGTCATTTGATTAAAATAGTGCTACTTAAGATTTATTCTCATCAAAACTGCTGGTAATCCTCATCATTCTGTCAGTCCTTTTCACATTTGTGAAGAAACAGTTTGTACTGTGGTAAAGCTCTGTGTTGAAATTCCTTTTATGGTAACGTTAGTATAGTTTCTGGATATTTCCTTACAGCTATATCACACTCACCAGATAATTTTCTTCTGTACTGGTTGTAAAGCTGTGGTAGATGCTGTTAATATCCTGCTAGGACTCTGCCACTTAAGATGGATTTTTGTCTATTTTTATAAAGTGTGATTAAAAATACAGGTAGCCAGATGTTAAAATGGAAGGGCTTTTGTTCATTTTAATTAAGCGTAACTTAATGTTCTCTAACATTTCTGATGAAACTACTGTTTCCTGGGAGCCTAAGGAAATTTCTTTTTTAATGCTCTAAACTGGGCTTTACAGACAGGCACAAGAATTTCAGTGATAAGCTCCAGCTGAAAATTGGTGAAAAGTGGGGCTGCTCTCTTAAGCAGTTGAGAAATGCAAGCTAAGGACCTTCTCCACACTCTTTTTGCTGTGTGTTAGTAGAATGCAGAAGTGTTATCTACATTTTTGGAGAAGTAACTCCTTAAAAAGTTGCAAGTACTACTTTTGGAAGCAGTTCTTTTTAAGCTAATGCTCTCAGTAGTAGGGATCTGTGTTTTGGTCTCTAAAAATATTTAAACATCCATCTAAAAATATTTGAACATTTGAAAAAATAGGTGAATAACATAAAAATTGTGCATGTGCATAATGGTATTACTGAGGTCACGATATTACAGTTTGTACAACCTTGATTCAGATCTCTTGTGTCTGTGCATCATGACAGGATTTATAGCCCATGACTGTTATACTGAAGTAAATCTTCGTACATGTGTGGTTATTTATTCCTTTATGACCAACTGACTATTGATTCTTATATACAGTTGAGATCTCGTAACTACGATTAAAGTTGGGCAATGCAATATAATACTGAACATTATTAAAAGATTGTCCTGGGTATCTCACATTTGTCTCCCAAAATAGAAGGATACGTTTACACTAACATATTCTGGTTCTATTTGCCATTCTTGACAGATGTGTTGTGAAAACTTATTTTATGAAAGGTCTTGCTGTGAATAATGGGTTCTGTAAAGAAGGCAAGCATGAGTCTTGAGGGTGAGATGAGTCAGGTAAAGATCTTCTTAAAAAGAATTGTTCATTATATGAGCAGTATCACCTCTGTATACCGAGTGAAGCAGCACTTAGTCGTAGGAAAAAAAACCATGTGTCCTTTGATAATTTAAACCTCACTGACCTGTCTGGGAAAATCTGGAGTTATGTGTAATTACTTACTGGGAGCAGTATATGCTGTAGCATTTTCAAAGACATTTGAGTGTCTCTCATCAGGACAGTGTATTTACTAGTTTATTTACAGTTTTGAGATACTGAGGCATTCTATTTGAGAAAGTAATGCGAGGATGATTATAGGGGTTGGACAAAACGCCCCACTAGTTCAGTTTTCTGTCTCATGGTGGCTTAAGGTGACCCTACAAGAACGTGGGCAGGCATACAATGATGGTTTCTGTAGTGAACTTGTAGCAGCTTGCAGTCTGAAGTCTGCATGAGCCAGAGATTCTCTTCTGTGTTTAGCAACACTTTGATATACATTCCTCTCCCTCAAGGATTTATAGAATATTTTTGAACCCATCTACATTTTTGACATCTGCAGCATAATGTGACAGTAGTTCCATAGCTTAACTGCATACTTGCGTATTTGGGGCAGTTCTTAATCCTGATACCTAATTGTTTTGTTTGTTACCATAGTTATTTTATTTCTAGAAATAACAAAACTTTCTTCTTTATTTACTTTCATACAATTTTTGATTTTTAACTTTTCAGCATCTTCTTAAGTACTGTGCTTTTTTAGGCTAAATAAAAAGTCAGTATTATAAAACCTTTAATGAAAGCATATAAGTTATGCAAATATGAACGCACTATTCTGAGGACAAAAAAAATAGCGTCACTCTCTGAACTGTTGCTAAATTCTAGACATGGAGTTTTCGGTTATTACAAAGGAAGAAATCATCATTATTTTAAATTCTGAAACTCTGCTTGTTTTCGCCAGTCTTGCTGTGTTAAGTCACTAAGCTCGCTTGGTTGAAATTTTGCTCAGAAAAGGTCAGTTTGAAGCAAAAAAATATTCTGGAAACACTGTAGCCTGAATGGTTACTGTTTGCTGTAACAATGAGTAATCGAAAACAATAATGATATCTGCCAGACCTGTAGTATCTGTAGGTGACTGTTGTCTTTTGGTTTTCTTTTGTTCCTGCTTTTCTTATTTTAGCCTATGGAAAGGTGTTCCTAGTAAGGAAAGTAAGCGGCCACGATGCTGGAAAGCTGTATGCCATGAAAGTACTGAAGAAAGCAACAATAGTGCAAAAAGCCAAAACAACTGAGCACACAAGGACAGAACGACAGGTGTTGGAGCACATCAGACAATCACCGTTTTTGGTCACGTTACATTATGCCTTCCAGACGGATACAAAGCTTCATCTCATTTTAGGTGAGTAGCTTTCAGGATTCAAATCTTATGTTAATGAAAAAAAAATTTATCCTTTCATCTCCTTAATGTTTTGTAGGGCTTTTTTATGTGGTCTTACGTGTTGCGTGTTTAGAAATTGCATGAGAGACTGTAGGAAGTAAAATAGCGTTCATCTTCAACAGTGTGCTTGTGGTTTTCCTGTTTGAACTTCAGTATGTTACTCTGACTCGGGTGAGGCGAGGAAGGTGAAGTATTGACAGTGGCTTACGTGGAGCAAAATATGTATGTGATTAATAGTACCTACACCAGAGAAATATCTTCTTAAACTTATCTAGGAGGCAACATGTTGATTTGCACTTTTCTAACCGTTGTTATACACTGCATTAGTCTTCCACAGATTTTCAGATAAACTGCTACCATGAATGAAAAAGTTCTTGATCTGTATGAATATGGCCATTAAAGTGGATCACTTTATTTTCTCTGCTTGTTGCTGTTGTGTATGTGGCACAGAGGTTATTGGTGAGGTAGGGTGACCAAATGTGACTCTGCCACTGGGCTAAGTTGGTAGGAAACAAGAAAAAAAGTAATGAAATATTTAAGCAGCAGAAAGCCTTCTAGTTCAATTGTGCTTCACGTTTCACTCTGAGAACACTTTCTGTGTTGTTCTCAATGTGATTAGTGTTTTTGAAATTTTGTCATCTGTCTATACGGACTGAGCTGTATGTGTTTCTCTATTCCCTACCACTATCCTTTCTCAGAACAGTAACATTTTAGGCAAAGACGGCGAGATTAAGGTATTATATTCCTTTTGCTTTATTCCCTGATTTCATTGCCTTTGAAGAGTCCTGTCTTTCTCAGGAAGACAAAGGATTTTTCCTGATAATTATGAACATTTAATTCAGGAGCTGGAAAAAAGCATTAAAATCAACTCTAAACCTTACTGTTTCAGGAAGCATTTGCTGTGAGAACAACTTATTCTGAAACCATTTGATCTTTGAGCATTTGAGATACTCGCATGTTCCAGTTTTTGAATGTTAAGAGGCAACCCAAAATCACACATTTATGTGCTGAAAGTAGAGCTTGTTCATAAGGCTTCGCACCACTCTAAAATTAGAAATATTTCTGCCTTTCAGATCAGCAAAAATTTTTTCTGTTTGGTATAAAAGATGTATTTTTAAGGATTGCTTGCTTAGATTATTTTAAAGGAACTGGAAAATGAATGATGAAGTCTATGTTTGGATGCAGAATACGTTTTTGTTGTGAATTATTTGAAGAAGTAAATGGTCCTTTAAATGAAGTATGAGTTTTGCAATTCTTTTCAGGTTGTAACTTTATTGAACCTTTATTAACAGGCTGATTTAGACATTAATAAAATGATATTGATTTTTATATGACTCTACACCATTGGCTGTCAATTATTAGGAGTGTTCTGTGAGCATACCTTAGTTTCATATACTGCAGTGAGATAGCATGGGTTTCTGAGGAGCCTCAAGCTTAAATGGAGTACTTGCTAGATTCCTTTTGAAAATAAAATCAAAACTATAATAAAGATTCTTACAAATTCCTCTTACTAGGACATTAAAATATATAAAATATTGACACAGATTGGAAAATGCTAGAGAGACAAAGAAAAAAGTTAGAAATAAATCATTGATATTAAGCTTTAATAATTTAAGGTTTCAGATTTTTTTTGGTGTTTGTTATTGATATAATAATTTGGAAAAAATGGAAAGATTAAATGAGGCAAAATGTGGACATGAACATGTATTATAAATAGTACAGTATCATTATTTAAATTAGATATTTTTGTCTAGAATGCAGTTTAGATCCCATTAAAAATATTAGAAAAAACACAGCAAAATGAAAGAAAAAAACCCCTCATGCCTGAGATGGATGTAGTTACCTGAAAATAAATGCATAGTAACGTAGAAATTTAGGTAACAGGATAATTAGAAGGCAAGAAAAACCTTTTGTATACAGACAAAATGAAAACCTTGACATTGTATTCTTAAAAGAGTCAGAGGAGGGTGCCCAGTAGTTCTAAAGAGCGTTACGTAGCAAATAGTGCAGATTGAACACGTGCCCACCATAACACAATGTTAAGGTCATGTTTAAAGATTTATGGGTTTTGTGTTTGTTGGTTTTGAGTTTTTGTGGGTTTTTTTTCTTTCCTACAAAGTATACATGAATCTATTCTCAGAATATCATTTGGGGTCAGAAAGGTCTCTTTTTCCTTCTTTATTTCACAGAAAATAGGAATAATTAAATGGGGTTAAAAAACTTTCTTTAGTCACTTTTTGTAACAGCAAACATGCCTACCTAATAAGGCCTAAAGCCACCTTTTGATTCAACTGGGCTTCATACCCTCTCTGACAAAAAGAGTAACTGTTTGTTGCAAGTTTTTTCTCCTCAAGTACATTTTTTTGTATCATTTTTTGATTTAGTTTTAGAATTCATGAGTTTCAGAGGCTTCTGAATTTTGGGAGAAACTCGTCTCTGCCTTCTCTGCTTTTGTTTTTGTACCTAGCTGAGCTTGGTTTTTGAGCATCGTGAAATTTCAGCTTCGAGGTTTTAGAATTGGAACCTCAGTTCAACAGTTAATAATTGCAGTACTTCATGCCATCAGAGTACACAGCTGTATGACTTTAATCTCGATCAAGTACAGACTTGCAGCTTTATTTCTGCCAAATTTCCAGAATACAGGGTTTGGAGTCGATTCCAGTTTTCTAGTTGGCTTTAAGCTGTTATTGATATTGATAATTGATATATTTCTTTTTTCCCCACACTGTGTTGAAGGTGCATTTGATCTAGGACCAAGAATTTTGAAGGCTGGTTGTTTCATTGGGCTATGGTTAGTGTTATAACCTGAATACATTTAGTCTTGTTCTGCTACTCCTGTGGCAGCTTTGGCTTGCGTCTTTCACAGTTCTTAGAACAGTACCTGGGAATTTATTTCTTAACTTGTGCTAAGATAACAGTCCTATTCGAAATACTTAAAAAAATTCTTTTGTTTTCGCCAAAATTAGAATGCTGAAATTTTTTTTGTAAGAAGGAAGCACATGCTTACTAATGTACATTGTTTGATTTTGCTAAATATTCCTTCCCAAACAGAACTGGAGAACTGAAAAGAGGAGAGATATCAGAATGTCTAAAATTCGTATATATGATTTCTCCTTCAAATATTAAGTTGCTTGAAACAGGATTGGACCCTTTTTGTGAATTTATGCACTGTATCAATGAATCTATAGAAATTATATTCAAGAAAATGTTGAGTAAGAGGTGGGGCATGTTTCCTGCTCTGTATGTGTAGACCTCAAATACAATACGAAGGCTGTGGGGTTGCAAATTAATGGCCTTACAGTGCTAGCATAAACAGCTCTATATCTGAAATGTGTTTGTGTTGCAGCGGAACTCTGTTGTCATAATCACCTCTCCCTACCGCCCTCCCTCCCAGCTGCAGCAAAACCCTTGTATCATGGCCTGCAAAGAATGAAAGTGTGGCTTCTGTGAGGGAATGTATGTGGAAATAATCTCTTCCAGTAGGTTTGCCATCAAAGTTCCCCCTGTGAAGAGTAAAACTTGTAATTGCCCTTAGGTGATAATGTCACCCAATACCTGTTTTTAATTTCTGTTTTTATGTCAGTCTACCTTGTTGTTCTTAAGTATTTCATAACGGTGTACAAGTATTCTCCTTGTAGATGTCATTTGTACTTTTCATATTCCTAAATAACTAAAAGACTGATTTTGCAAAAAATATTCATCCTTATAATTTATGGATATTTGACTCTTATTTTATGTTTTTGCTGCTTATTTAAAAGTTGGTTGTGTTCTTCTGTCAGTACTCTAAGAAAGAAATCGAGTATTGTACAACATGACGAAGTGTTATTGAATTACAATAGAAAACAGCTGATCCCAGAATATCTTATTTAACAACTTACAAGGTACCTATTAATATTCTAATAAGAAAGAAGTTGTGAGAAAGTGAAATTATAAGGTTCTTTGTTCTACATTTTAGACTATATAAATGGAGGAGAATTGTTTACTCATCTTTCACACAGAGAGAGATTCTCAGAAAATGAGGTGCAAATTTACATTGGGGAAATTGTTTTGGCACTTGAACATCTCCACAAGGTAAAGTAACTCTATCCTGGTGCTGATTTTGTGTAACTAGAAGTGTATTATTTTCATATCATATGAACATCGTAAGAACTAATTTTAGATTGTTTTAAACCAAAGCAACTTTATATAGCAATGGGACATTAGTTGTATAATTAGAAATACTTCCCAATGAAGTGTTTATTCATGTGCACCAGATTAAAGCTGCAAGTTTTTATTTGTATTGTGGAGAGTGTTGTTATTGATAAATGATTGTTAATTTTTAGTAATCCTGATGAAATGGTATATATCAGTAGAAATAGTTTGTAGTCAACATGAACAGTAGCACTGTGGTTCAGTTCTCCTTGTTTTTGATACAATTAAACAGTAGAATTCTGAAATTTTGGCACAACTGAAGACATAAAAAGACATAGTTTTCAGAGATAGCAAGTGGATTTTAGATTGTGACAAAACATGCATGTGTGGTCTAGTAGAGCATGTTTCAGAAGCATCCATTTTCATTCTTAATGAAAGCTGAACTAACTTTTGCATTCAACAGCAAGTGTTTGGTCACTTTTAGATTCCAAGTATGTAGTATGTCCTTTAAATTTTGAGACATTAATGCACATTCTAATTTCTGAGAACTTTTAAGTCACTTAAAATACCTTTGAATAAACAACTTTAAAATTGTCCTTTTTGAGGTGCAACTTTGAGTTGCAAGATTACCTTGATAATGGGGATTTTTATAGCTTTGTGTTTGAATGCATTCAGCAACGTCTCCTTTATGTGGTTACGCTCACTTGGCAATGCTTTTTCTTATATTCAATTTGCAGTTGGGGATTATATATCGGGATATAAAACTTGAGAACATTCTCCTGGATTCTGATGGCCACGTGGTGCTGACAGACTTTGGTCTGAGTAAGGAGTTTCTTACTGATGAGGTGAGTACTTGCATCTCCTGTAAACATGGACAGAATCCAGCAAGATCACAGTCAGATTCTGTCTCATTGAAATTATAAACGTGTTTGAGAGTGGAGAAGGACTCCTTTCTGGACTCCTACTTCATAGAAAAAATCTAGTAGTCTGTTTTACTGGGTTTTGAATTCAGATCTCTGGTGCTTGGCCTTTCAGTATTATTAGACATTTTTGTCCTGTTTTTTCCTGAAAGGCCTTCATGGTCCCTCCTGCTGCCCTTTATGTGAAAAAGGAGAGATCCACATAAGTATGAAAAGCCACTCTACATTATCATTTTCAAATGCCTTTTTAAAAACACTTAACTGTGCTAATACTTTGCAATGACGAGGCAAATGGTATGCTGTGACTCTCCTTTATGTTAATAATAATGTATTATTATCTTGTCTCTTTCTCATGTCTTTGTGTCACTTTTGATAAGCTTAATTGCCAGCTTTTAGTATTAAAGCTTATCTCTTATTAAATGCGTGCATAGTACCTAACATAGTGATCTCTGACTGTTGACGTTAGTTGTTAGTTATTTGTAAGGTACAGTTTTATTTCCAGATATACTTTTTAGATTTCAGAGAGTCAAAACTGCACAGGATTCTATTTCTGAGAGAATTTTAAAATGGCTATTATTTGGCTTTCACTTTAGGTACTGGAAGTATTGAAATCTGTGATTGCAGATATAAAAGTCTTTGTTAGAAGCAGCAGAGGGATTTTCTAAAAATAGATAGCTGGTAGTTTCCTCCAGAGTATTTGCATTTCAAATGGAGTCTGGTGGGATTTGGGAGGTACCATTTTAAGATATATGAAATGTTACTTTCTGAAGCAAGGAAATAGTACAGATAATGTCAGCTATATTCCTTTTAAATTATAGCGTGAAACCAAGAGGAGGTTCAGCTGGAGTGGCAAGGGATTAACAGCAAATTGCCAGACCTGGTGCAGTAGAGGAAATACAGAGAAATGCAGTTTTCATCAGGGAAGAGTGATAGTACAAGGTGTGGCTAGGGAGAGTAGGATCTGCTTAGAGTTGAGAGATAAGCTGTGCTGGGCAGTAAAGAGCATAAAATGGTATTAATGTAGCGATGGGTGAGGAAAGGAGCAGTCCTCTAGCCTTTGAACCAAAGTTGAATGAAGCTAAGTTCTTCCCTGTGATGTCATAATGAATCAGGATTGTCTTGTATTCTCAAAACAAATGGTTTTAGCAAATATACTTTTTTTCTCATCTGTGCTTATCTTTGAGATGTCACTTACAAGCAGTGCAAGGAAAGAGGAGGACCAGTAAGCATCAGAGATGTCTATTGTCTATTCCCACACTCTCAATTGGATTCATCTTTCTCCAATCAATAAATAAGGCAGTCTTGCTGCTTGGTTGCTTAATGTTAGTTCTTTTGACTCTAATCCATTCTGCCTTCAGTATATACCTTAGGAATCTCTTTATCTATATTTTTTTTTTCTCATTCTCATTCACATTTTATATTTGTCTTCCCTGTCAAAAAAGTGCAACGTTTCTAGTGTTTCTTTTAAGGAAAAAAGTAATTGCAATTGTAATGTTTGCTTTAAAAAATCTAAGAAGTTGTCTGCAGTTGACTACAATTTTCACGTGTGCCATTTTAATTTAGCTACTGAAACTAAACATTATTAGAATGATGCATTTACACATAGAAATTGACATTTCATATTGTATTCTCTGCAGACGATTCAGCTAGTACTAGAACACGCACAACTGACATTACAAGAGACTTAACTTACCTTTTAAGTACAGTCATTCAGAAGTGTAAAATTTACTGATCTAACTGCGTAGCTTTATACCTGTTTTCATGCTCATTGGATAGCAGTTTTAAATAAAATTACACAACTGCGTAAGTCAGATAAGACTGTAGCGTTTGCAGTTTAATCAGAACAGCATGCTTTCCTTTCTCCCCCTTTCTTCACACTTTTTCCCTGGCCCACTCTCCTTTTTGCAAGAACTTTGCCATTAAAAAAGTATACTAATAGAAGTGGAATTTATTCTATTAAGCCCTCTCTTTGGATTGTATTTGCTGAAAGAAGATATTTAGGTTAAGAATGTATAAAAAATATCAGCAATTACAAGCACGTACTATGTTTGGAATTCTTGTCAGAGAGAGCTCTTTACCATGTATTTATGAATTTCACATGGTTTTGTAGGTAGGGATACTTGCTAGGAAACGTCATAATTCAATGTATTCATTGCCCCTGCTTTAATCTGATGTTTTTTAAATATTTCCATGTACCGAAGCAAGTATGGAATCTAACAGAATTTTTTTTATCATAAAGAGAGTGCAGTATTTCTTGAGTATAATAACTGTAGCAGATTAATTGGCTGTTTAACAACAAAGAGATGGGCAGCTGCTTTTTGTAAGCACTGTTTGAGTGAAAGGAAACAAATACAGGTGACTTCTAGGAAAACAGAAACCTATTGATTTCTGCCACGCAGCTACTGAAGCATGAGTATGAAGAATGCATCGTCAAGTATCCTCTTTGTTTTACAATTATTATGTGAAAGTGCTCATAACATGCAAGATCTACGAATCCAAGTTGAAAGCAGTTTTAAGAGCTCTTAAGCATTTTATAGTACTGTTTTACTAAAAACAAATTTGTCGTGTACAAGTGAAATAGCAGTCTGGTTTTGCCTTTCTTTAAAAAGAAGTCTGTATACTTGTATTTACATGCAAAAAGAAATAATAAACTGACTGGAACAAAATAATTTAATAAAAATGAGTTTTGACATAGCATAGGTCAGAATTGCAAGGTATTCAGGTATGAAATTACTTTTGATTATTCAAATTTTATTTAATACCTCATGAAGATCTCCAGTTTGACAAGCCTAACCATAGAATAGGCTTAGGGTAAGAGACTGAGATTGAAATCAATAGTATTTTTTACTGTGAAGTTTTATAGTGTTGATGTTCTTAGCCCAGTGATGAGTTTAAGGCTAGTCATTCTGACTTTTTAACTCTCAACTGAACTGCAAGGAAAATCACAGTAAAAGATGCTTTTTGGCCTTATACTTTCATGCATCTCAGTTGAATTCCTGTGTAACTGGGATGTCAAATGTACTTTCGTATGAAATTCATACAAATTATTCAGGAGCACGGGGAATTGATAGGATGGACAGACTGTATTGAAGTTTCTACGACACTGGTTGTTCATTGCAAATGCATGGTCACGTCATTGCTCATATTTTTTTCCAGAGTCTTTCACTTCATTTACCTTTTTAATAAAACCAAACCCCTTAAATTGGTATTTTCTTTTGCCATCTTATTTCTTGTATAGCATCTTTATCTTCTGGTTTTATGGCTTAGGCATATTTTTATTATCTCATAGCTTTACTTATGCTGGAGTTGTTTTCATTTGGTTAATATCAGTTTAACCTAATCATCAGGTCTGGTCTTCATTTTAGTGTTTATTGTTAAAATGCTATTTTTTTTTCTCCCCATATTTCCTTTTAGCTCTGAAACTACACTAAAAATCATATTTTAGTATCTGTGGAGATGTTGACCTTAGAAAAATAATCTGGACGCATTCATTGGATTATGGTAGTAGTAATCTATTCTGCTGTGCCATGCATAACAATTAACATTTTTCTTGTTAACTAAATTGCTTAAAGTACACATTCTGCCAGAGTATAGTGAAATGCGCAATTCTTCTGCCTTGGTAAGCATCTTCTGCATTAGTTTAAGTTTGGTTTGAAGGTTTTGTGTTTTCTTAATGGAGTTTAAAAAAAAATTATGTAGTAAATACTGAACGTTGTCAGTCTTCAAACGGTGCATCTGAAAACATACAGATGGATTAGAAATAAGTAATGTAATGTAGATATTCTGTGATTCTGTATGAGGGATGATTGCATTGTAGTCTAAGCAAGGTGGATGGAGATCTGTGTACTTCTGATATGTGGAATGAATAGTTCAGATATATTATTGGTTTCCTATCTGAAACCAATTGACTGGATTTGCAAATTTGATTGTAACTGTCAAATGCTTTTCACTGTTGAATTGTTGTTTGGCTTGAGTCAACATTTTGTTCTGGAAAGAAAGTTAGTATGTAATATAAAGATTTTAAAGGAAATATCATTAAAGGAAAAATGATAGAAAGGTGTTTAGTCCACTGTGGATTTTGGTATATGAAGTAGGAAGAGATGCTTACACATTCTTAGAGCAGTTTAAAGGTAGTCCAGAACGGAAGGAACAGTGGGGAAAGTGAATACAGCTTGACTCTTGTTTAGTGCTTTATGAACTGTCAACTCATTTGAGTGACCTGGTAGATTAACTGCACGTGTAACTTTAAAATATGCTTTATAATTGTCCAATTAAAGTAAAAATGTCTGATCATTGAAATTTGATAGTGCATCCTCTCAACATTGAACAGTCTTTTGCGAAGATGAGTAAGAATAATCCATACTGGGATGACTTACTATATCTGCTTGTGGTTTAGTTAGACAATTGTTCAGTGATGTAGACTTAGCACAGTGTAGATTTAGATGTAGATTTCTTCAAAGAGGAAAAGAAAGAAAGAGTAAACTGAATGGTGAAGTTACTCCATGGAAGTTAACATTGGTTATAGATCTGCCTGGATAATTAGTCATCATTTCCCTCATTTTGGAAAAGGAAATAAACCAATGGCAAACCCTTTTTGCTTTAATTGGTGTACTTCTGTTGGTGTTTTAAGTGTCCTGAAATTGGATATTGAGCACATACGAAACACTCTAAAGGCACATAGCTGAAGGGAAGGACTCATTTAATTGCAAAACCAGGTCATCAATAATCAGGTGGCTGTTGGTGCATTAGCCCTAGAGGTATTCCTCTTTTAGTGCTTGTCACAAAGAAGATTGTGCTTTCCCACCGTGAGGTAGTAATGCGGTTGACTGGAGCACAAAATATATTTTGTCAGATTTTGATGCCAAGAAGTTCGGCATAACAGATTATGATTTGTTACAGTGACTACTCTAGGACGCTGTTTTCTTATTGTGACATACTACTTAAACATCACATTTTGGGGAGAAATACTGATTTGTGTGTTAAATAGCCAGGTATCTTCTATTGGATCTTAGAATCGTGTGCTGTTAATTACCTCAGGATAATTCTGTTTCTGTTTAACAAGGAGAAAAAATGTAACTTTTTGAGGGCAAATGCTGCCATCCTTGTTAATCTGTCTTTGTCATAGATGTTTCTTTTACCTGTTGAATTACTGCGAATGTGTAATTTCAATCCAACTTGCACAACCAGGTGTGATAAAGTTGCATGAGATTCGTGGACATACAAATTTAGAACCAAGTGAGTTGCTTTTGCTCAAAATTATCTGCTTGTACTCCTCTACCTTTTACATCTGGTGTTTTCTAATACTGTGTGTGTTTGTGTTTATTTGGCATCTACTATGCACTTGTTTTCTTTACCTTCACTTTCTGTTCTTCCCAGAATTGATAGTCTTTTATACCCCTCTCTATTTGGAAGAAAGGTTTTGCTTTGTATACCATTCTGGTTTTACTTTTTTCTCTTTTTGGGTACTGCTACCTCTCCTCAAAAGACAATGCTGTAGAAAACAAGTCTTCCAAAAACTGGAATTTTGAGAAGAACCTAGTACAAAATGTTCATCCAGGTTGACAGTGGTACATACTTACATTCCTCCCACACAGTTATGTGTTGTTTCTGATTTTTTTTGCCTGCAGAAATGAGACTTTTGTTTTCTTTTCTCTTAGTTGTTTGCTTTACAAACCCATCATTCGGAACTTCCTTGCAGAATTGCAATTGTATTGCACTGCAGAACATTCCTTGCAGAATTGCAATTGTATTGCACTGCAGAACATTCCTTGCAGAATTGCAATTGTATAAATCTATGTAAAGGGTTTCTTGAACCTCCACTGAACATTAGATGAAGGCTTACTCTTGTCTTCAGTTACGTTTTGGGACTGCAGCTGTAGAGGTCTCATTTCTTGGCTGGTATGCAGTACCAGGTTGTCCTGGTTTTGGCTGCAATAGAGTTAATTTTCACAATAAGGTGGTAGAGGACACAGCTGGGACCTGAACTGGCCAAATCTATATTGTGTATACTAAAGTATATTCTTTTATTGTTGTATTTTCTCATCCTTTGCTGCCCTGTTAAACCAATTTATCATCTCAGCTCATGAGTTTTAGTTCTTCCCCCCGATTCTTCTCCCCATCCCAAGAAGAAGGGGAGCAAGTGCCTGCATAGTTCTTTGTTGCCTGCTGGGGCTAAATGGTGACATGTTTAGCTGTTCCTTGCTTTCTTTTAAGTGCCTGTTCTGGTGGCAGCTGCTGGCAGGCAAATCTCATTCTTGCTTGAAAAATTCAGTAACCTGATACAAGTATGTTTTGAAAGCTGAAGTCATTAATGTGTCTAGTTCTGCCATGAGGTGTAGTAACCAACATGGTATTTGGACTTAACTGGCTCCTTCAAGTAGGAGCAGCCACCAGGGCGGGATTTTTAGTTAATTTCAAATGACCGTATACTTTTATTTATTTTATTAATTCTTTTTGAGATGACTTTTCCAAGTAGTCTGCCACATTACAACTTTTCTTGGTCTAGTCTAAACCTTTAGTTTTGTACTACAATCTTCATTATGATTGTTGAATGCAACAGCGCAGTCTTAGCTAGTTTACTAGTGAACACTTTTCGTCTTTGTTCTTTCTACTCTATCTCCTACAGAGATCTTAGTTTCAGTTCTGAACAGAAGTTACAGCTACCTAAGCACCAGTCTACAGCTGAGAGATCTTTTAGGGGAAGCTGTACTCCTTCTGATGCAGACAGTTTGATTACCCAGTACTATCTCGGGGTATTATGACCAAAAAGGCTCTCAAAAGAATTAAAACTTTAAAAAAAAGTGAAAAAAGAGAAGAAACGAGTCATTCTGGCAGGCACTTTGTTGGAACATGAATTTTATTTTTCATTTTAAATCTATGTCACATCTTTGAACCATGAGAGGGCTTTTCTGTCAATTTTTGTATGCCCTCCTAAGCTGAGACTTATCATTATTGTTATTCTGGACAATTAAAATGATAGCAAAGTATAGCATTACAGATCTGATTTCTGTGGAAATGTGAGATACTCTGTGTAATACTGCTGAACCCTTCCACTGCTTAAGTTCTTCCATCTTATAATCTGTTTCTAGAAGAACTGTGGTTTTTGACTAGTTTTTCAGGGAACAGCAGCATGGCGAGACTGTTCCCTGCATTACTGTGAGCTGGGAGCTAAGGGTGACACCAAGGCAGGCGTGGGTTAGTATGCTCACTGACCAGTGGTGCAATACCCCAGTTGCAAAACAGAGTGATCGGAGCAAGACAGGCTCAGACAACTGTCCAGCATGTCATGAGGAGGGAGGCTTGAGGTCAAGCCGGGATCAGTGAGGTACGCAGTCAAGTAGAGGCGTACGTGCAGTACAGCTGACACAAGGATCAAGAATCAGAGCCTGAACTTCAGCTCCCAGCTGAAGGTGGAGGCCCCTGACAAGGTTCCACACAGGTTACTCAGCTGTGTTATGTCAGTGTTGGTCTTGAGCACAGCTGCCTTAAATCCTAGGACTGGGGAAGGAAGTTGCAGTCTGTTGGTAAGCTCAGGGCCCTGAGTGGGTTATCTAGCAACATTTTCACTATTTACGATTGTAGCCAAAGCGTGAGTTATGGCTTTCATAACTCTGAAATACTTAACTTACATCCGCTCACACTGGTACAAAATAGCAACAATAACAATACTGTCCCTTTTATCCTAGAAATTCTGCTGTATTTTTTTTTAATTCTGATTGATGATTGCTACACTACTGATAGAGTCCGGGCAGGGTCTAGTTAATGCATCCTGGAAGCTAACTTGGACTTTGAAGTTCCTTTAACAAAGGAAGATAGACAACTTTGGACTTGAAACATTTTTTTAGAGATATAGGCAGTTGAGGAAGGTAGTTTTACTCCAGCATATTCCTCTGGGTTGGTCAAATGAATAGGAATGGTGAGGCTTACCAGCACAGTACTGATACAGTCATCTGGTCATACCTAGAAATTATCTACCACTTCAGGTATTTCAGGAGATTAAGAGATGGTTTATGTGTTGCTGTTGAAAGTACAAGAAAACTATTTCATTTGATAACCTGTGAAACTCTTCAGGTGGGCTTATAGACTTAACTAGGGGTGAGTTTTTCTCCTGAATGCTGTAGTATAATATATTCTTTCAAGTTTTTACCATCTGAATTTGCTTATTTCTTAACAAAATTGGTTTTTTCTTCAACAAACTCATAAAAAATGATAGAATCAATTATGCTTCCATCAATTTCCAAATATTCACTGAATAAATTAAAGGAACAGTTTAGTGTGTATTGTTTAAAATGTTCTTCCTTGTTACCTAAGAAATTGGTAAAACCGTAAAATAGAAGGGTCAATTGCCATATTATTGTGGCTGAACCTATTCTTGTTTATACTATTAAATATGCACACTAAGAGATTGCAGATACCTCACAAAACCACATTAGAATTATTCTTCAGGAGGATACATGGCCTATGTAGTGTGGTTCCAGTACTATTACATCTTGCTGCCATTACCCCTTCTGAATTGAAGTCTGCTTTTCTGTCATACTGCTTTGAGTGAGGCCTCCTGTGAATGTTTAACATGGAGGTTTTATTTGGGATGACATGTTCCTTATTAGGTGGAGTGTCACAGTCCTAGCCAAGTATCAGTTACCTGTATTTATGGAAAGAGTGTTGGACCTTGAAGGTTGGACTTAAATTAGTGTTAGGAACTGTTAAATAATACAAAATTAGATACTCGGTATCTTGTGGGACAGCATTGCTCTCCCAAGCAATTTTCTTACTAAAGCCTTCATGAGAGCATACCAGGGATGTTAGTTGCCGTCACTGAACCCTCAAAACAGATGATACAATCTATTCTATGTCTTTTGCTTGAGCAGAGACTGGCTTTTCTGCTAGACTTTCTTGTAGCTCATGCAAAAGAAAGAGCAAACTTCACCACACAAATTTAGGACCATATGAGGAGAAACATACGAGAAGTCATATAAATTGTCCTGTGTGTTTCCCGTTGAGAATTTCTATGAAACTCTACTTAAGAAATAGAATTTTTCTTAGGTACAGTTAGTATATTGATAATCACACCACAAAAGGAAACAGTCACTCGTGGATCTTTACAAGAATTCTGGATTTTTTTCCATCCAAACTGAACTTCCTGTCGTGCAGTGTTAAGCTACTCCCTTCCTGCCTATCATCAGACACAAGAGAGATCAGCACTTCCTGCTCTGGTCCCCATCATGAGAACACTGTGGGCAGCAATAACGTTATCCCTCCATCTCCTCTGCCCTTAGCTGAACAAACCTAGTATTCTCATTCACTCCTCTAAAGTCACGCCTTCTAGTCCTTTCACCATCTTTGTTGGCTTCCTTTGGATGTATTCCAGTATTTTATAGGTTTGTTATATAGTGGCGCCTACACAATAATCAAGGTGAGGCTTCACTAAGGATGGCTATAGTGAGGCAATTTTTTTCTTTGGATGTATTAGGTGTGACGTGCTTAATGCACCCAGGATACAGTTGGTCCATTTTTTCCAACCAGGCACACTGATGACTGAGCTTACATCAACTGAAACCCCAAATCCCTTTCTGTAGGGCTGTAATCCTGCCTCTTGTCCCCCAGTCTCTACATTGATCTCACACTGCAGGAAAGATCAGATGCCTCTGGTTTTCTTTATTAGAGACTGGTTGATGTGACTAGGATACATTAATGATTTCAAGGATGAAGTTTTTTTCTGTGTTTCTCCTCTTGTAGTTTGTAGTATCCAACAAGCAGTCATCCCTGCAGATCTTATTTACTCTAGAACATAAGTTGGACATGCACTGTCTTGTGCAAGAATTACAATACTATGGCGTCAAAAAAATTTTAACATCTGCCATTTGTTTCTGTTCCATGTAATTCCTTCCCCAGTTGTGAGTCTTATCACTCTGCAAAGATAACTTTTTTTGGCGTTTTTATCTCCCAAGAAACTACCACATGCTGTGTACTTGTTAATATAAGAAGACTTATCCTCCGTCAGAGAAGAAAACTTGAGTTGTAAATACTTATGAATGACAATCAAGATTACAGATTTTCATGTGCTAGAATGTTTATTCACTAAATAGAATTCAGAGCAAGGTCTTTATGTTGTTAACTTCACCAGTCCCAAGAAGTTGGTTTGAAAATTTAAATCTTCCGGAGTCTGGCTTTTTTTTGGTTGTACGTATTACATGCAGACTAATTCCAGTTTATTGTAGGGGAGAAGCATTTTCACTGAAGAATGGTGGAATTTTGTAGAAGTTGAAAACATAGTAATAGCTAATGTGATTTACATGGTGTTACATATTAGGTTACATGAAGTATAACCTATAAAATGATTGCTTAAAGAGAAGACCTATGATATGTGCTGTTTTAGCTAAGCTATAGCTTTCAGTTTGATTTTTTTTTTAGTTTATATAGCTGATCTGAAAGTTGGTATGGAGAATTTTACTACCCATGCAATAAGGAGGAATTGTCTTTGACTTTAAGTAGAAAGACTATATCTGTATTAGATTAAAAACCTTGTTTAAACTTGCTGTGTGACTTCAGAGTACCTCCAACAACAGTTAAGCATTCTACTTGTCTTGCCAGGTCATAACATTTTGAAACCTTCATAATGATGGGGTCAGATTAAGTGAATGAAGCAATTTAGTTTGCCAACTAACATGTATGGGCAAGCACAGGAATCTCATAAGAATATATCTGAAATGCGTGGAAGAACTAGCCAAAACATGCATAGTAATTATATTATTTCTACGTTAAAATAAAAATGACAAGAACCAGTTAGTAATGGAGCATTTTTCAGTGGACTTGCGGAGAGTCAGTCCTTGGGGCAGCCCAGAATGCCTTCAGTGAGCTTCTGTCTGGTACCTTGTTCCCTTTCCATTGCACCTTCCTGCTCTGTATTACTGAATGCTACCAAATCACAGAGTTGTTGCTGACAGATGAAACAGATGCCATCAGCGACTGCAGCTCTTACTCTCCTACTCTAGAGGCTGTCTTTGTGTTCTCTGGCCCAATAGCGCTCACTATTTCTAGGTTTTGGTCTTTTTGTTGTGCTTTTTTTTTTAATATTGAATGCAATAAAGGAGTAATTCTTAAGCTATTTGATTATGTTTCTAGAATATTTTTTATATAAATACAGAATGCAAGGAAATTTAAAGTCCAAGCCAATTTAATAGCTGAGAAGTCTCCTTTCCCTAATATTGGGTAGTTTCCATTTCTTGAAACTCTTACACTAGGAATTATATACTTCAGAGTTTAACCAAGCCTTTTGACTGTATCCTACCATCAATTCTATTAGCAAGGCACTTCTATCACAGAATGCCTACAGTATTAAAGAACTTTTAGAGAGAAGTAGCATTGCTTTTTGTTTGTAGTACGGTTTCAATATGTGTCATATCTGATCTTCAGGGTAGTAGTCCAGCTCATTTAAGAAGAAACTATTAAGTAGTTGGAGAACAGAAGCAGTCTGTTCTGTTTCAAAGGTGACCTTTTATGTAGTTAGAGAAGTGGGCCTTTAATTGTGAATGCTGAAAAGAATGGTTTCAGTGAATTCTTGGCTAATCCTCTGGCTAAAGTATGTTTGCACAAAGACTGTTGTGAATAAAATAAGCCGTAGGATTGTAGGACCTCAGTGTCAGTTGGAGCGGTGGCTTCTGTTGTTCAAATGCAATTTGTCAAATTGAAGAAGTACTTCAAGGTCATATATTTAAACATTAAATAATACATCTTCAAATGGTAGAATGACTGACTGTCTTAAGACACTTGACTGCTTTCCATTTCTGCATTCATACTTTGGAGATAAAATCACAAATGCTGAAGCTTGCGTCAGGTTGCCCAGGGAAGTTTGGATCCAAACTGGAAGTGTTCAAGGCCAAGTTGGATGGGGCCTTGAGCAGCCTGGTCTGGTGGGAGTTGTCCTTGCCCATGGCTGAGGGATTGGAACTGGATGGGCTTTAAGGTCCCTTCCAACCCAAACCATTCTATGATTCTGCAGTAAGGTCTGAAGCATTTTCCCGAAGTATTATTTGTATGGCAAATAGATGCTCTCCTTAGGCTTGGTGCACACGTATAGAACAGTGTACTTAAAATACGTCTCTCTGTTCTGAGCCAGATACTCTAGGTAGAGCATCTGGTTGTTCTTTGCAGGTGTGGGGTTTCTGTTTTGTTTTACCTATATTAGTATTCTCTTTGCTTGCTTTATGTCAACTCACCCTATCCAGCATTCACACCTATGTGGTTTTCTTTTGTGTTTTTGTTTGGGTGCTTTGCTTTGATGTGTGTTGATTTTGTTCCCCAGGCCTCTGAAACAAAACCCTATGAGTTCTTAAGACGTGATTTGCCCTTTTTCTTTGTTTTTCATTTTGCTCCCATTTTTCCAGTGGTCAAATGGCATGCTCCAGTTTTCTCAGTCTGTATAGACAGCCAATTTGGCAAGAGATGGGTGCATTTTGTGCCTAATGTTTTTATAGTTTATATGTTTCTCTTGATGTAAATTCTAGTTACCTGCAGAAGTTTCAGAAGTCTTGTTTTTTTTAGTACTCGGCAGGCAGCGACACTCGAGAGATACTCAATACATCAGCCCTTGCCTGCCTGAGTCTAGAACCTTTCAGTGTGTATAGTCTTTTGTTCTGGGGCTGCTTTGGAGATCCAAAAGCTCTTCTTGATTTCCTTAAAGCTGATTTGGATTCCCCATCTGCCATGCTATAAGTAAGCATGCCAATCATAAAATGCAGATCTTGGATTCCAGAGGCTACGGTTAACTTGATTTTTTTTTTTTTTGGGTCCCTGAACTAATGTTATTCTCTGCTTATTGAAGGAGTTGGAATACCATGCAACCACCAGTCCTTTGGGATCTTGTCTTCTGTACTAAGAATTTTTTTCTTTATGATTACTAGTTTTGCCCTGACATTCAGACAGGTGTCTTCCTTTGCCCTCTTAGCTGAAGATGTCTTCAACCAAGTATTAAAATAGTTTCTCAGATGCAGTTCATTTTGTGCATATGATAAAATAACGTAGGCCTTCACCCCCAGTTGGGAACCTGGCCTGAATCTGTTTTTTTTCCCCCAGTTCCCATGTCCTTTTTAGATGTTTTAGGACATGGAATCAGACCTTTTCAGTGCATCTGGGCTGCGTGAGTTTTTTGTGGCTCTGGAAACTAACACCATCCTTCCAACACAGTAATTTCTTGTATTAGTCTTAATGGAGTAGCCCTTTGTCCGAGTAGTTGGCTGCCAAAAGGCTGTCTGGTCCGGTAGAGATGAGACTTGTAGAAGTATGTTGTGCATGCGTGATTCCTTAGTTCTCCTGAAGTGCCATCTAATTCCTGTGGTTCATTTTGGAATTACAATTCTTGTTCCATATACTCTGTTATGACCTCTTGAACAGTTTTGAGGCTTAATAAATGTCTGAACTACCATTACATATGTTGCTAAACTGGAGACCAGGATGTGTCCTTTTAAGGACACACCCCATATTATAGTAGTGACTTTTTCTCTGTCAGTCTGGTTTTCTTTGTAGATGGTAGTGAGTTTATTCTCTGCAGAGAAATGAAGTTTGTTCCTCTTGCTTTTTCTGCTACTGTCAATGTGCTTTTTTTTTTTTTAACTTGATGTGGGAGCTTGTTAGAGAACTCTGAAGTTCACATGTGTGCTTTTTACAGCTTCAGGTAGTTTCAGATGCCTGCCTGGTATTCCTTGGGTGTAAAGCAGGACCAAGTAATGATACCACAAGGTCATCAAGAGATGATGGTGCAAAATCTTCCTCTTTCTGTCAGCACTTTTGATTGAATTCTCAAGCTAGGTTTTTTTGATCTCTGGAAGTGGTGTAATTGTGGTCAACTTGCCAAGGTCAGTGTACATAGTGTTAGCAAAGAAGACGCTGCTCTGAGGTTTTTTTTGTTTGATGAATTGACTGTGTTCTAGGATGAATGCATTACATCGCTGCATCTTGGACAGACACAGAATTCTAATTCTGTGTCCCAAAGCTGCTCAATGGCTAGGTGCCATCAACATTTCCTGGTGGGAACACAAATGGTACCCTTTCTTTTTTTGATGAAAATGAAAATGGGATGCAAAAATAAGATTCTGTGGAGAAAAGACTGCAGGCATCACATAGACATGGTATTAGAAGTTCTGTAGCAAGCTAAAGCAGTTATGTTTCACTAGGATGCTCAGATCAGTCAGCGTGATTGCAAGGAACTTGGAAAGACGGCAGTGCACTAGCTTTTTTATATTGCCATAAGTGGAGTTGGAAAAGTTAGAGGTCTACCCTCTGTATATTGTTGTGGTATTTGTTAGAAACAGTCTAGTGATACATATAGACGCATCCACGATGTCACTGTGTAGTTCATCTTGAAGAATAAGTGGTGAGGGGATATAACTTGTTTTTCTAATTTAACAGGGGGATGGTTTAACAAAGTAAACTGCCTCACTGTCCAGGTGAACTGATAAATGTTAAGTGATCAAGAATTCTAAGAAAATTCACTTTTTGGCTTCTTGAAAAGTTGTTGCACTCTTAAGCTGTTAACCAAAGTAGCTACTTCTATACTTTGCTAAAAGCTATGCTATTGCATAAACATTCAGGAATGATGCTGAACTTGGTAAAGAAGAAAACATAAACCAAAAACAGTTGTGGTGTGCTCGAAGACTGAAGACTGTTTCCAGATTATCTGTAAACATGGAAGCACTGCAGGTTGGCAGCAAACGTAATGACACTCGAAATTTCAAAGATGAGGTTAATATTGTCATATTCAGTTATTGGAGATGGGTTAGCCAGACTTCCAGTTCCTGCCATTATTGTCTGATTCCTTGCTATTCTGCAAATCAGAAGAGAGAATCACAATGTTTGACATGCATGATGAGTGAGGGAAGAAAATGTGCATTCTGCATTACACAAAAAATTCTTAAGCCCAAATATGTGCAAAATGTGCATGTTCAGTGAGAATTCACCTGCACGTAATTCAAGATCAGTTGTTTAATAACTTCCCTTCTTGTCTTACATCTCATAACAGGAAGTCATTAGTAGTGTGGATTCTGAAATTTGCATTCGTGTTCTAAAGTTGAATGAAAACTAAATTGGTGGGGCAGTTGATTGTGGCTTTTGATTTTTATTTTTTGAGGGGGGATCCTGCACACTTGATTTGTGAGTGAAATGTAATTTCATGAATGAATGGTGAAATACAACTTATGGTGACTTTTAGTCATGGAATGGTTGAGGTTGGAAGGGACCACGAGAAGTCATCTGGTCCAACCTTCTCCTCAAACACAGTCACCTGGAGATGATTGCCCATGACCATGTCCAGGAGACTTTTTAATATCTCCAGGGAGGGAGACTTCACCTCTCTGGGCAACTGATGACAGTGTTCGGTCACCTTCACAGTAAAAACGTGTTTCCTGATGTTCAGAGGGTACCTTCTGTGTTTCAGTTTGTGCCCATTGCCTCTGGTCCTGTCACTTCAGCACTCCCACTGAAAAAATCCTGGCTCCCTCTCCATTGCACCCTTGCTTCAGGAAGCATTTGTACACAGTGAGCAGATCCCCTCTGAGCCTTCTCTTGTCCAGGTGGAACAGTCCCTGCTCTCTCAGCCTTGCCTTATGTACTTCAGTATTTTAATCTTCTCAGTGGCCCTTTGCTGGACTCTCTAGTAAAGTCCATTTCTCTCTTATACTGAGAGAACAGGACAAAAAGGGAAACTATTATTAGAGGTAGTATTCTTTGAAAATATTTTTAAAGCCACGTGTAGTACATAAAGATTATTTAGTGACTCACTGTAAGCAGCATATTTAGCAATGACAAATTTACAGAAGTGCTCTTAGTGAGACTTAATACTGCAAAAACTGTATTGTGTAAGTAACAGCTAGATGTAGTTGGTAGATGTAGAGGCTTGTGACTTAGTAAAATATCACATAAATGAAGGTATCTAATGAAGTATCCATATTTTGTGACTTCAACTGTCTGAAGACAGGACTTTTTACTGTGTCTTATGAAGGCAAATCCATGTCAGTACTTAGGCAAGTGGGAATGCTTTGCTTTCACACAGTTAGCTTTGTTAATGTTCTAGGGAGTGCTGTAGTCCTCTTAGCTTTTTCGTGTGGTTAAATGAGAAACTATAAATAGTTTGTATCAGTGTTTTTTCTTGATGACCACCCTGTATATGGAATATGATAGTAGAATACATAATGTCAAATCAGTATTGATAATGAAGAAAATGCTCAGTGGGTCTGGTTTTCTTCCTAATGCTGAGTTCGAATTTACTACTTAATTTCTTGCTAAGAACTCTGCTTGTGGTAATTGTCTGCTTTCTTCTTCTTGCCTCTATTCAGCCTTGAGTTTCAACAGTAGACCACTTTTAAACTGAAAAGAAATAAAGAGCTGAAGGATGCAATTACTTACCTATGTGGATTAGAAGTTGGGGGTTTTATAAGCCTCATTACAAACATATTCCAGAGTGTTTGCGCTTTGTAAATGCTTTTGTGTGACTTGCACTATGAATTTTCTTATTGAAATTTGGTTGTGAGAAATAGTTTTAAATGATACAATACCATTTTTTTTAACTGCCAAAATTATTCTGGCGGGTTTAAACACTGAATTTTGCAAGGGGATAAAGAAATACTTCAGACATGACTTTAAGAAAGAAATAAAACTATTTTTCAAATATTATATGAGAAATTCCATTTTTTATATTAAAAGCTAAAATGATTGTAAAAGGTAAAAAAGGTAAAAAGTAAATATGATTGAAAATCAGAACCATGGATTATGTATACTAAGTAATTATGTATAATTACTAATGTAATTATTCCTCAGAAAAGCTATTACTAATAAATCTGTGTATTTTTAAGTGGTTTTGGTGGGCCCTCTCACCAGCAAAGGGTGCCTGAGATCATGTGTTCTGCTGTATCACTGTATACATTCATATACACCTCGCAGTCTGTTTCTTGTCACTGTAGTATCCTGTAACCTAGCTTTATTACACAAAGGGAGGCAAAAAAGACATAATTTTGTGAATTTGCTGGATCTACAGGTGACTATTTGGTAATATTTTTCATTCATTTTCTTTTGATGTATTAGAAATTGTTTTCATAAATCTCAGCTTGGCTGCTTTATATTTGTTCTTTGGAGTAGCAAGCGAAGAACAATTTTGCTTTGTTTTTTTTCACTGCTTTTCCTTTTCCTTTTTCCGTTTCTTTCCCCCTTTTTCCCTCTGAGTGGAAGGAAGAATGAACAAGAATATATATGAACAGCTTTAGACTGGCTGAAGCCAGGATGGAGTGCTAGGAATTTCTGATTTTTGGGGTTGTTTTTTGCCTTTTATCACATTATTTTTCTTTTTGATAACGTGCTGGAAAAGATAATCAGAGAAACAATAGTTGTGTCAAAAGGAAACAAAATCATGAAAAGTTTTATTTTACGGTTTTGTCTCAGAAGTGATTTCAAGTTAATATTTGGACAAATTGAGGCCTATGACTATTTTGGACTCAAACTTTTACCCCTCAAAACCAGTCACAGTATATGTGTTTAAATACAGTTTAATAATATGCTGTTGGACTGTTTAGTTTTTATGCCTCAGGGTAACACTGAGCATTATTGCTAGTTTTAGAAGCTGGCTCTCTTTAGTGTAGTACATTCTCTTATATAGCACCTGTTTTAAACTCCAAATCTGAATCAACAAGTGTAAAACCTGACTTTTGAAATATTTGCTTTTTTGAACACTCTTCTTTAAAGGACCTATCAGGATCTCTCCCCCAAATGCTAGAAGCTTGAAGGATAAGGGAGGAACAATGTTGCATGGCTCAAACACATGTGCTTTCGTCATTAGCAAGGTACAGCATGACCTCATGTTGACCTCAAAGGTAAATCGCTAACAGGGAACCATTATACATGCCTGTGAAAGCAGCTTAGTTTTGAACATAATCAAGACGATAACTTCAGTGTGTAGAATAAAATTAAATTTACAGCTCTGTCTGTCTGCCTCTCTCTCTCTCTTGTCTTTTTCCAAGTCTCTTCTTGAGATGATGTTGTGTTTTTTATATATGTGTGTTGCAAAAGAGAATTGCTTTCATAGTGGTCATAATAAGTTCCTAAATATGGGAACCCAAAGGATCATGTATCCAGTTTAGTGAAGTTGTGCATCTTGCAATTAAATGCTCTTTTTAATAGAAAAGTTGCGTTTGTTGACTAGAGTATTGATATTGCAGCCTTCAGGATGTGTGTCCGTAGTGCCTTAAGGAATCTTGTGTGGTTCTGAAACATATGGATCACTTAGACTTCTGGGAAAGTTGTTTAAATATCAGTACGTTAATTTTTGTGTGCAATCTTATACTGCCACACAACCTATGATCTTTTATTTTTTCCTAGAAGACTGTAAATGTTCTATAGTGCTATATGATACATCTCTGTGTATGATTGAATATGATTTAGCTAGCAGTTCTGAGCTATTTGGAGAAGAATTGCTGCCAGCATCTTGGAACTGTTAGCCATTATCTGTCCCATTTGATTTATATAGTGAAATTGTTTGACATGAATTTTACTTTTTTCTTTTTTGCTAGAATGAGAGAGCATATTCCTTCTGTGGAACAATAGAGTACATGGCTCCAGATATTGTAAGAGGAGGAGATACAGGGCACGATAAGGTACGTTTCCTCTAAGTTCACTACTGGAAAGAAATTCAGCTTGAGAGATCTTTGTAAAATGTAGTGTTGTCTTATTTACATATGCCTTATTTCAAGTTGACCCCAAATAGATTATTGCATATATTTAAAAACATCAATATGTTGTGTTTTCAGTTTTTATTCTTAAGTAAAAGACATATTTATAAAGAAATTTGTGTATTCAAAATTTATTCTAAACATACAGGGGGACAAAAATAACTTACCAGACACTTCCTGTCTTTTAAATAAAAAGCTGTTAAGTTCAGAGTGAAAAAATTACTTTTGTGGCTAATTGGGATACAGTTTTTTAAACTGTACACCAGGGAAATGCAATATCTTTCTTGAAGTATGGAGTAGGTTATTAATGTTGTTAATATTACAAATGTTCTCAGATTGTAAAAATTCATTCTGTTTAGCCTGAGGCTCAAGTTTTACTATGAATTGAGGTATCAGACGGGAAAGATTACAGATGGTATTTGAATCCAAAAAGTCCTACTTCCCAAAAGAATTCTACAATATTCCTAGATAAATTATTCTGATTGCTCACTATACTGAGAATTTTTGAAGAATATTTAATCTCTTGGTTTTTTTGCTGTAGATGAGTTGGCATATCTTTCTGTTGGGGGTCATGGGACATAGTTCATCATGATTCCTCTTGTAATAGCCTTTTTAAACACTAGAAAATGTTACTTTACTCTCTTAACTCCATTTTCTAAATTAATTTGACTCAATCTGTCTTGGCCTAAAAAGGTTCTTCTCTATGCATTCTGATTTTCTTGATCTGAGGGCCTGTGTATTTCTTTGGAGGGAGTGTCAGCTAAAAAGCTAAGATTCTTCCCTGATTCTTCTATTAAACATAAAATAGAAAGTGCTTTGTCTTTTCTTTTAGTCATTGTCTCACACCTACTTTGTATTCCACTCTAATCTCTGCATCCTTTTCTGCTGTACTGTTGCCTAGTTGTTCTTTAAAAATGGAATTTTACAAACTTATGAATCGAAGCTTTTTCCTGCACAGTACTTCTTAGCTTAGTCTTACCTGTTTCAGAGCATCTCTTCAATGCATTGGTCACTTCGAATTGTGGTTCTGTCTTGAGTGTTTCCAAATTCAGTATCATTGCTGATTCAGAAGGGGAGTTTGTTCTGTTACCTTTGATCGGTTCTGCCTGATACTTTCATTAGACATAGTGTAGAGCAATACAGTATTCTGTAAGAAATAGCTTCACAGTTCAATACCAAATGTTAACTGATAAGTAAAGGTGATTTTTCTGTTACTTGTGTAATCGTTTGCAATGCGTGCTCTTTGTCTCACCATTGACAGTGTCATTTAACACAACGTTAGAAGGTTTTTAGTGTATTTCATATTTGCTGTGTATCGAGCAACTCAAAGATATTTAAAAAGGAGAAAATGAGATTGCTTTATTATGCTATGCTCTCATTAATCAATGTTTTTGATTTGTAAACTCTTCTAGATAGCTGTATTGTTTGCCTAAAAGACTTGCTCTAGTATTTCAGTGTTTATTTTTTTAAAATTTGATTTCTGATTCTACAGTTTCTCCTTTTCTTTTCGAAAAACACATGCCAAGAAAAAAATCTTCTGGGATTTTCTCTGATCATTGAGTATTTGCAAAGATAATTAGTAACAGTACAGAGACTTCTTCAGCTAATTCTTCTAAATACACTTGGCTGAATATGTGAAACATAAGATTTTGTATATCTTGAAGCAAAAAAACCCTAAAATATGAGGCCAAATTGTCATCATTTCACTATTTGTCTTCCTGTATTGTATTCAACAGAAGTAAAGCAGAATTTCCATTCCATTGATTTGGATATTTCATGGAAGTAAAACTGAGAAGTTCAGACACCTATAGTTAAATTGTTTTTTGTTGAAATGACTAAACTGCTTCCTTCATTATTCATAGTAGAATCTTTTCTTTTGAAAGAGAGAAATATTTTATAAGTTATTGAGGTATCAGAGATATGAATAATATGATTAGTATATGGGAAGCCAAAGATCACGTGAACATAATATTACCGGGGAATATAACATAAAATTCTGTAGCATTTTCGGGTGCCCTGATGAACTGTGACCTGTGCTCTTAAATTGTGCTATTTGAAAGTTCCTTAGTTTCATTCCTAAGCTCCTAAAAGCTCAGGCTGTGCTATTCTTAGCAAGCATTAGATTCCTCTGTTATTTTGAGTATCTTTTAGAATTCTTATCACTTGACAATGCTAAAAATAAAAATGAATTTTGGGGGGGAAGAAAGAAACTTTAGTAGTCAGTGGAAAGAGTTCAACTTGAGAAATTAGTGGAAGAAGCTATGTGGAGAGATTTCATAATAAAATTAATTTGTCATAGAAAATACCTCCAATCAGTGGTGCAATTTCTTTTGCTTTATTGCATCCAGGTTTGCCTTTGTGTTGGTAGGTGCCTCTTCCTTTGCTTTCTGGGTGCATTTGTTTGTTCCTTCTTTTGTTAACAATTGTACTTCAACATATAATAACATACATACTTACTGTTGTTCTATAGGCTGTTGATTGGTGGAGCGTTGGTGTTCTTATGTATGAATTATTAACTGGAGCATCACCATTTACAGTTGATGGAGAGAAGAATTCCCAAGCAGAGATTTCTAGGTAAGATTCAAAACAGTAAAGTATGTGTGCTTATGCCATAATATAAGTTTTCTGAGAGTTTTAATCTAAAATTTACGAAGGAAGTTCTATCAAGGTAATATTTTAGGTGTTCCAGTTCTGTTTAGTAGAAGGATGTCTGGAAGCAGATAGGTTTTATTAACCTTAACAGGTCATTGAAATAATAGAACTGACCTTTACAAAACACCTGGTTTGTTTAAATTGCAGTGGAACCACAGCTTTGTAGATATTCAACCCTGTTGTGTGGTTACTGTTGAAAAGGAAGTGAAATGGAATATGAAATTATATCTAAGTAGAATTATCACATTTAAAATCTTGGTACGTAATGAAACAGATTTAGCTAGAGAGATTTTTGTCAGCTCTTGCTAGATCATTCTGTCAGGCTACAGGTTTGAAGTGTCAGAATGTACCTTACTCCCACCTTTTTTATTACAAAGGAATATTTATTTTATTAGTGTATAATGTCAAACAACATGATCTTTTCTAGTCATAATTGCATATCTGAATGAAATGAATATGGTACTTAAGGAAAGTAAATAACCTATACTGTTCTTATATTTTTACATGTAAATTTTTCATATCAGCTTTGTGGGTTCAGCAATCTTTACACTTTAAAGTTTGTTTTCAGTACCCTTGTAAAAGCATTGAGGCCTTTTAAAAAGACTAAGCAATTACAAAAAACACCTTACTGAAATCTCCTCCCAAAATGAACATTTCCTATACTGAATTAATCTTGGAGTGGGGATTTGAGGGCTAAAATTGTACAAATTAGTAACCGCTGTCAAGATCACTTGTAAATTCAGTCCCCAAACTGAGAATAGTCTTGCTACTGTTGGAATGTTTTACCATTGTTTTGACCCTAAAGTCACTGGATACTTAAGGTTATAGTGAGCAACAGAACATACATCGGTTATTTAGAGAATTTATTTTACTTCTGTGATAAATTCAACCAATTTCTCGGAAGGTTGAGTCCTGTTTATTGGTTTCTAGGTCTCCACCAGAACAGGAATCTTAGAGGACCACTAGACTAATTATGAGGGGGAGGGGAATCCACTAACAAAACAAAATAAAATTCCAGACTTCACCCTCTTGGTCATTATGGTGGAGTTAAAATTTAAATTAACTCCTTCTGACCTATTAAGGTTAGAAACTTTGTTGATTGCTTACTTATGACATGTCTGAGTTGGTAATTTTGGCTGTCAAGATTTGCTAAATATCACTTTGAAGGAGTTACAGATTTTTTTAGAGAGCCCCTTGACCTGAATTTTAGAAATACAGTTTTTCTTCAAAAGTGGGAAAATTTTTAGATATGTATTCTGTAGGATTTGACTGCCTTTTGGTAGGCTCTTGTGTGCTCTTTAGTATGTTAATCTTTTGATAACTTAAGATTAAATTCAAAGCTAGTAAACTGCAAGGTTGCTAATATCAATCTTCTGATGGCTAATAACCTAATTTCTGATCTAAATTTAGTTGTGGCAGATTTACTATGCTGTTGCTGAATATGCTTTTGTTGTGGTTGATGTTCATGCTACACATTTATAGTCAGCAATCCTGTAGTGTCTTAGCTTTTATTTTGATAAATATAGAAGGTAAATTCTTACAGTTTTCTTTATTTAAAAATGTTCCCCAGTCTCTTTGTTTCCTGAAAAAACCTTTCCTTAACTGAGCTTATGTTGTTGTTTCTTACATTTGGACAATTTATTCCTGTTGATGTCTCATGAGTGTCTTGTTTAAGGGAAGAAGTAATTCACCATCCAAACAAAAAGATTTCCCTTTCTTTTTTTCTTGGCTTCCTGTTGCTGATGCCAGCGGTGGACTGATAGATGTAATTCCTTCTCTCTTTCTCTCACTTGCAACTGATAAGCCCCTAGTTTATAGCTGAAATCTCATTAGTCCCAACTTTCACTGCATTTCAGACTTGAAATCTGTCTTCTATTACTTCAGTACTCGTAAGACCTGTGGTTCCCGAATCCTTTACACTGATAGCAATTTCTGTGCTGGATGGCATCTGTTTTGTATGTTTGCAGTTTATTACATAATGAATGTTATGTTCCCTTTAAGACTGTGGCTGAGCATATGAGAACACTGCAGTTTTCTCTGCCCTGGCTGTTACACTGAATCAGGTGGAACCTTGTAGGGAGTGGTGGTTGTGTGCCTTGGGGAGTAACAGGAGTGTGTTTGGGGCTTTCCCTGAGGTTAGGGTAGAGCAAGCAGAACGGATGAGTATCATCAGCCTGCGGTGCTCCTGCAGCCCAGGCAAAGAGTGAGAAGAGTAGAGAGCAGGAGTACATCTCAGAGAAGGCGAAAAGGAGGATTGAGGGGGACTGAGTAGAGTGTCCTGGAATTGGGAAGCTGTTGAGCTACTCAGCTGAGAGCATGCCTAGAAGAAATGATCCGCCCTTCCCGACAAGCTAGCTTGTTAAATAACAAGCTAGCTTGTTAAATTTAGAAATCCTTGTTACCATATTCATGGCTTTTCAGAAATATTCTCCTTTTATTTATCTCTGGTGTGAGTATACTGAGGTCTATGAAGCAATAACAGCTGAATTTTACGTACTCATATTCTTCTAAGTATGTCTGGCCTAGAAGCTATGATCTTTTTTTTTCTTTGATAATTTTGTCACTGGGGATACATTCACAATTTACGCCTCATTTCTTTTTTTTTAATTGTAGTTCTTTCGTGTACGTCTCCAGCCTTTTCTGTAAAGCTTTCTGTTGAATTGGGGTGCAGACTCTGATTTTACACCAATCATTAAATAGGTTCTAAATTCTCTCTGTGACTACCTTCTGATCTTTCTAGTTTCATTTCCTCTCTAAATTGATGAAAAACTTTGTCAGATATTTACGGTTGCCAGTGGTAATTAGCACTGGCACAGAGATAAGAGTTGTCACAAGCTTCTTTCTTGATGGCAAAGTTATTCTAAACAGAAATTGTATTCCCTAAACTAAATATGGTTTTACTTACCAATTGCAGCAGACTTAAAGAATTCATTTTTTTCTTTCTTATTCACAAGCCCTGAAAGCATAGTTTCATGGCCTTTGATTTTTTTCTGTGTATAAGGAAAAAGTCATCTTCTAAATGAATCTTCTATTTTACTTAGTACTCTTAGATTTTTTTTTTAGATAGTTTTATTCCATTGTGTGGCACAATGGCTGTCTGATGTTAAGTTTGGGCGTGAGTTTTTGTTCTGAAATATCTCTCTAATGGACAGTTCATTTTTTCTGTCAGATACAGTTACTGTAGGATTTGTATCTTTTTTGACTCTTTTCTGGAGACGTGTTCAGTTCTTTTATCGTAACCTGTGGACTTCTCTTTCATAGGAAGTGTAACTTAAGTGCATAATTTACTTTCGCTTCTGTCTTTCTGTCTCTGAAGACTTTTTCTTCACATGCTTGGTGTTATGGTTTATTAAACTTGATAAAAAAAAATCACAGAACTATTCAATTATCCCTCTTTTTCTAGTATGCCTTCTCCTCTTTCTTCTTCCCAAATCTTCTTTTAATTTTTAAGAATTCTGGGCTTCCATTGTTGCAGAGCCATGGATGGGACCTATCCTGCAGAAGCATAGACAAGGGCTGATTACAAACAGTCAGTGTTCCTGGTTTGACCGTGAGTGATCTGTAGCGCTTACTTAAGACAGATAAATCCTTTTTTAGAGTCTTGGCTTTCAAGAGTCGTGTCATACATACAAGGATTTAAAATAAGCATGAAGTTTTGGGAGTATTATTTTGCTACGGTGGAGCAGCTTAGAAAAATCTTATCAGCTTTGCGGTTATGAATAAATATCTTTTTCTATTTTTGTGCATGTATACATCTGTAATATAATTTGTAGAAGCATATGATGACGTGTTGGTAGACTAATGCTAATAGCAGCCTGTGCTCTGTTTGACACAGTTGGTTAGGCTTTATTTAGAATTCATGAAGGGTGGCTGAAATTTGACCATTTGTTTAGATGCTATCAAGATATTTTGTCCACAATTCTGTAAGAAACCTTTTTTTGATAAAACTATTGGAAAGGTGAGATGCATAGCAGGTGGGTACTGGGATTCCCTTCTTTATTCCCTGCCTGTGAGGACTCCAGTGATTGCTGGATCTTTTAAAGAACAGGGCAGTCTTTTAAGTCTAACTTTTAATTTGCATAGTGTCTTCTGGAATTGTGTCCTGGAGCTTATAGCTGTCTTACCTAGAATGTAGCGTTTATATGCTTAGACAAGAGTCTAGAGTCCAAGAGCTGATAGACAATGTAATGATGCTTTTCTAACAGATAGCAATGAGTTTGGAAATCTCTGCCGCAGGAGAGGGAAACCGTTTGATGCTAGACTTAGTGCAGATCACATCGCATCAATGGCTCTGCCTACAGATCTGTTCAACCTTTCAGTAAAGCAGATGGTTTTAAGTAGGTCATAAGTATTGCTTCAAAGTTTTTGACTTGCTGGATGTTCATGTAGATCTGACTGCTCAAAGCTGAAACAAAAGAATCTGTCATTAGAAGTTCTGAGATGATAGGGCGTTCAGTAGAGTTATTCATAAATGTGAAGGTGAAAACTCTGGTTTGGAAGCTTGCCTCTCTCCCCTTAACAGGGTTACAGCTTGGGTTTGCTTTCTCTTACTCCCTGAATATCAGGATGGATATTTATGTTTTTGTTGATGCCCATAATAGTTCTGAGGGCACCGATAACAAGCTATAGTAAAAGTTCTAGCATAAACCTAATGTTTCTGTTGGTCAGCTATTGTGATTCTTTTAGTTCTTCATAATCTGATTATGTCGTTTACCTGGTGGAAGCAAAAAACCCTTCGGATTCTGTCCTTTTGATGTTGTATTATCATCTCTTCCACAGGTTCAGGCTTCTGCTTTCAGAATAATCATAGTGGAGGGTAAAAGTTGACTTTCATCTCAGTATCACACGTTTTTATGCCTGTATCTTATAGTTGGGGTTTGTGTTTTTCTGTCTATAAAATCTTTGGTTGGCATCTAATGGTTACCACTTCCTAAACGTTTTTTTGTTCTCCTTCCTGGTAATCAGCTTTGTTTTTCACTGTTACTATTTTAAACAAGTTACATAGTTATGGTTTCCAGTAGCAAATTTGCATTCGTTTGTTTAAGCAGTAAGTGTTCATTTGGTTTTCTATAGCTTATGCTTTACTTACCACAATGATCACTCAGTGGATATATGTAATAGTAATTTTTACAATATATTGACCAATCTAATGCAAAAAGATAAATTAGTCAAATTGTTCAGGAAATCATTTGCCAAGTTCGTTCACTTGTCAATAGATGTTTTCACGTTCTTTGAGATAAATTGGATTTTTCTCAGCTGTGCAGTGCATCAGAATTTTGACTAGTTTAGCTACTTATGGAGTTAATTACAATGAAAAATTAAAAAAATGTCTTTCAGCTTCTGGCTAACAGCATGTTTTTCCCCTTTCATTTTATCGTAACCACTGGGAACAATCTGCTCCTCATGTTACAAAACTCCTAATTACACTGTCTTTAAGGCCTTCATTGAGCATTGCAAAAGCTTTCCTGCTTAAGTCATTAAGGTTCTCACCTTGGAATGAATAAGGTCAGAATCCTCTTCAGTTCTCTTTAGGCTGACATTGTAGCATAAACCTTTGGTACGTGGTTTTTGCATAGCTGGTTAGCTTTAAATACTGTGCCATCTATATAAGGATGTTTTATTCAACCAGCAAACACATAGCCCATCTCTACTCTTTGGTGAAGAGTGGATAAGAAACCTGCGGTCAGTCTATGGAATTTTTGAACCACAAGCTAGCATAGGTCAGTGGTGGCAACTCTGTGAAATTTTCATAACCAAACCAGCAAGTTCCTTGGCTGATTTATCAGGCTTCTTCGCAAATGCCACCTGTTATATGGGAGTGGCTCTGAAGATACTGATAAGGAGGATGAGCATCTGAAGGTCAAGGTGTCATTTTCCTACTGTATCCTTCACTCAGTAAAGATTAAGCATCTCCTTCTCTTTATCATTCATTAGCATGTCCTTTGCATTGTTATAGAATAATTAATGTTGGAAAAGATCTCTAATCCAACTGGCAACCCTACTAGACCATGTCTCGAAGTGCCACGTCTACACATTTTTTGAACACTTCCAGAGACGGCGACTGTACCGCTTCCCTGGGCAGCCTGTTCCAATGCTTCACCACTCTTTCAGTAAAGAATCCAATCTAAACCTATTGGGTGTAGTATTTACGGGAGAAACTCCTCAGAGCTCAAGTTCCTGAAAAACGATACCAAAGGGGTTAGATCCTACCCCTGCGTAGCACACCATAGAGAAGGGCAAGATGGAAATGATCCAGAACTTCAAAGTAATAACCTCTTTAATGTATGCAAGGGATGGTTTCTCTTAAACTGTTTGTAGTACAACCAGAGTGCTCTCATCAGCAGGGGCAATCTCTGCTCATCCCAGCTCAGACGGGTTGTACTAGGTTAGTAGAAGCAGAAAATTCAACAGAGTAGTCATTCAGCAGCTTTGAACACAGTTGTCACTTGGGATACTTAATTCTTTCTGCTTCTGTCACTGTCATTGAACCACATAAACATGAAATACACAAGAATATGGAGATGATTCAGAAAAGGAAAAAAAGGTTGATGCTGAAGGCCATAACCCCTTTATAGAAGCACAGATGTGCTGGGAAGGACTTTGACACACAACTTTCTTCCTCTGAACACTTCATGGACTGCTGTTACAGCCTTGAGTGATATACCCTTCAGTGCAGCGCTTCACTAGTGTCATACTAGTGAAGCCAGACTCTTCACTTGATCAAGCTACTTGATTAGTCTTCAGCAAATTCTGCTCTCTCACATGTTGATCCCATATGGTCTTTCTTTTCTGACAGCTTGCTTTCTGTCCTAATTAGTGTGTATACAGCTGCACATATTTAACTTCCATGGTAATTATAAGTAGTTCCTGGAACTTCTGAAGACATTAACTTCATTCTTCACTGCTTCTGTAGTGTGATTCTGTGAACCAGTCCAGAGTATCTTGAATGCTTTATAGTATCAGTCAACCTCAAAAGTATTTCTGAACGAATGCCACTGGCACGTATTAAATGCAGCTTATGTGCTGTCTGCTTGTACAACATGGCAAAATGCTGCCTTCTGTGCAGTGGGCTCTAGTAGGGTCAACAGATGGAGGAGATTCCTCAGGGTAATCATAGCTTGCTTTTTGCATAGCTAAATACCACTTCATTGTTAATTCTGCCTGTAAAAAGAAATAATTTAAACCAGTAATCTTGGCAAAAGGCAGGAATTACTGATACTGTTACCTCAGAAGTTTTTCATGAGGTAAAATAGTGTTATACAAAACTATTATTTGCAAAATAGGTATACTAATTCTTTTGACAGAGATGATCTTTATAGGGGATTCCTTCCCCCAAGAATATAGGGAGTCATTTGTAACCCAAACGGCTGAATGTGAAGTAATTTGAAAAGTTACTTTATAAACCTGTTTCAGCTTCAGCTGGGACTCTGCTCAGTTACCACATCAGTTGTACAACTATTTGCAGATCTTGGACTGACCAAAGACATGCAATATGTCACTAGAAATTTGCAGTTAGAAGGATGAGACTTACTAGTGTTGATACCGTGGAAGTGCTGCTTTTGGCGCTTTCCGTGTTTGTTTCACTCTCTATTTCTTATGTAAGTGTTTGTATTTGCATCAGAAGCCCGAGGCAGGGCCCAGAATGTTGTTGCCAGCAGTTATCAGCATCACTGCTACAGAGACTGTAGAGAGACTTCTGAGGCTGCACAAAGAAATTGTACTCATTTGCTTTCTTTGTTACTCACGTTACCAATCATCCTGATTCAGCATCCTTTTCCAATACATTTTCAGATTTTTATCTGACTTGGCCATCTGTAATATCTGACGTTTTTTGAGACAGGAAAATGCTCAAGAATTTCTCTTTTTGGATTCTAAGGACATCCTAGAGACTCAGTGATGGCTTTAGAAATAAATTTTTAGAAATACTGACTTGTTTTTTTTTTTTCCCGTTCTGAGAGCCCAAAGAGAACTTGTGTCTTTCCAGGATCTTCATTATATACCTTTCTGATTCTCTCATTTCTGCAGACTCCTCCAACTGAAGTGATTTTCAGTTGAAGGAGACATTGTAGATTCTGTGGGCCCTCCTATAAATCATGTAATTTTGCTATCAAGATGTCCTGTCTTCTGTCTTACAACAGGAAGCTTTTTTAATTCCTTACCTGCTTCCCCTTTCTGAAACTGGATGATTTCTGAAGAGGCTGAATCTTTACTTCTCCACCAGTTCTGCAGTGTAAGAATCATCTTGTTTAGTGATGTTTAAATTTGGTATTAATGTCCCTAATTAAGAAATAATTTGGAAATATGGTGCTTTCTTCTCCTTTTCTGTAAAGTGACATGTGTCCAGAAGTTGAAGACAAGATTTATGGTTGCTGTTACTTCTGCTATCAGAATGGCTGTGATCTGGACACTTAGAAGATAATGAAAGATACTTTCTATCTTAAAACTCAAATTGTATTTTCCTAGCTCATTGCAGTGTTACTTAAATCAAAAGGTTAGCTTACTTTGTCTTTTTGTTTGCTTGAAATTGGATGCTAAGTCAGTAGAAACCACCCCTGGGATGTGTGCATATTGAGCTTGTTTTTGTCCTTCCACACTGACAGGACAAGATTATTCAGGAAAAAATCTGTTCACATCTCTTTTTGGAGTATCCAGGAAGTTACATATTTCAAGATAAATAGCCCATGGGATAGCTGACTTGAAGGATATGTCACACAGTAACTTTAAACAAAACTTAGAAATGTCCTGCAGTGATCAACTTAAGCTCTATCGGAGACATACAACAATTGTGATTAGTGGTACCAGAATGTCATATAATTTCAGCCCCACAGTCTCTCGTAGCTTCAAAGCCTTTCAGTCTATGTTTCGTGGAGGCGCTCTGAAGTCTTTGTGTATCACAGTTCCTGAAGTCACCACAGCGAAGTTGGATATGAGCCAGCAAAGTGCCCATGTAGAAAAGTCAGCAAATGGTATCCTGGGCTGCATTAGACAAAGTATCAGCAGGTTGAAGGAGGTAATCCCTCCTCTCCACTCAGCACTGGTGAGGCCACACCTGGAATACTGGTTCCAAAGATAGACATACTGGAGAGTCCAGCAAAGGGCCACTGAGAAGATTAAAATACCAAAGTACATAAGGAGAGGCTGAGAGAGCTGGAGCTGTTCCACCTGGACAAGGGAAGGCTCAGAGGGGATTTGGTCACTGTGTACAAATGCTTCCTGAAGCAAGGGTGCAAAGGAGAGGGAGCCAGGAAACACGTTTTTACTGTGAGGGTGACCGAACACTGTCATCAGTTGCCCAGAGAGGTGAAGTCTCCCTTCCTGGAGATATTAAAAAGTCTCCTGGACATGGTCATGGGCAATCATCTCCAGGTGACTGAGTTTGAGGAGAAGGTTGGACCAGATGACTTCCCGTGGTCCCTTCCAACCCAAGTCATTCTGTGATTCTCTATGCTAAAGGGTTTTGTTTGTGTATCTTTTCAAACCTGTTGATGTGCCTTTGGTATGTGTTGTCGGCGTACATTGTCACTTTTCCTTAACTTCAATATCTACCTTTGGAGTAACTGAAAAAAAAACTTGCCTTCCTCTTTGTATAAAACTGTGGGAGCGATATATATAAAAGACAGCTATGGAGATGTGACTCTTCTTAGGCTTCAAGGATATTGAATTTCCACTAGCTTTATTTGATCACTCCTAGTTCCAGTGTTGAAAGACAGTGAGGTCCCTATCCGATTTCTCTTTCATCATTTTGGGAGCAACATTGTGCCCAGTCCCTCTAAGTCCCCTTTTCACCAAGCTGGATAACTGTAGCTGTCTTGTAGATTTTCGTATGAAAACCATTCTGTATCTTTGATTAAACTTGTTATTATTCTCTGAAACTTTTCAAGTTTCAGTGCCTCCTTTTGAGAGTAGGGCATGAGCACTGCACATGATATACAAGGTGCAGGAAACCTCAAACAGGCCAAATGTGTGATTTCTTTTTTCGTTATTAAGTAACTACCAAATAATTGCTATTTTATTTGTTTTACAGAAGAATATTAAAAAGTGAACCACCTTATCCACAAGAAATGAGTGCACTGTCTAAGGATATAATTCAGCGTCTTTTGATGAAAGACCCCAAGAAGAGGCTAGGTTGTGGTCCTACTGATGCTGATGAAATCAAACAGCATCCCTTTTTCCAGGTAAAACAAACGAAACCCAAAACTCCCCAGATACTGCTTACTCTGTGTTGGTGTCCTGAAGAAAGTATGCTTTTTTTGTTATCAGAATAACGTAGAGGCACATTAATTGCCTGAAGAATTGCATTGAAGTTAGTAGGAATATCCATGTGCTTATGTGTATGGTTTTTGTGTATGCTATAAGAAGGACATGGTAGATTTTTAATGTAGTCTGTCTGTTTCTAACAGTTATATGAAGCAGCTGAAAGACACAATACTTAAACCAGAAGCTTTAATGGAATACAATTAAATTATGAATTGTGTGTCATTTTTTAAAACAAATTTTGCCACTAACTTTATTAGTAAAACTTGAATATTGATCAAATTCACCATTAGCGATAAAGGCCTCTTCTGTGGTTTTTTTGCATAATTAAATCTTTAGTATTGTTTAGTAGATTTTAATTCTGTTCAGATTTGGTTTCAAACAATGGGGGAAGACTGGATTTGCGTACATCGTCTGTACTGTTCCATCCATTGCAGTTAAATTGTTTGTGTGCTTTCATTAAACAAACTAAATATATATTTCTGAAGTTAAATATATTTATAATTAATATAAATTTTGGGGTATTTAAATTTAGTAATATAAATAAAACCATTCAGGTAAATATTTTCAGTGTAATTATAACATTCAGCATGGGCAACATCTTGGCTTTTTAACTTCTGAATCTCTTCTCATCCCTTCTGTATTTCCTGCCCCATATAAGAGTCTGACAAAGTAGAGTTAAACTTCCTTTTTTTATTGTTTGTTATGAAAGATACAGTTTTTCCTTTCTAATACACTTTCTAATCTTGACTTCTCTTTGGTTCTACGTTAGGGCCATTTCCTCACAACTACCATATCTAACCTTTCTACTTCTGGCCATGTGTTTAAGTAAGAATCCAGAGGCAGTTTGTTCTCAGGGCTCTGGAAGTTGAGATTAGTAATTAAGCATAGAAATCTGCAATGAGAAGTTGAAGATACTGCATGCGTGCAGCTATGGCATAAAAAAATATAAACTATGAACTACGGGAAAAGATTAAGAGGCTGTCACACTAATTGTTTGGCTTATCTCCACTGCTAAATCTTCTCGTGTTGATTTATTTTTAAACTGAATTCTATCTGCTTACAAATGAGTCTGATACATCTTGCCTTTACCTAAGCAAATTATTAGGGCATAATTAGGGCATAATTTGAATGCTTTTCATCGGCCTGTGGTAAATAGCAAGTGGAGTTAGGACTGTTTGTTTCTGGACAAGTCTCTCTTTCCAGTATCTGTTTTGGTTAAATTTTCATTTGATTCAAATTTATTTTCCTGGTTTTGGTTTAGAATATGAATTGGGAGGATTTAGCTGCCAAAAAAATACCAGCTCCATTTAAACCGGTAATCAGAGATGAGTTGGATGTCAGTAATTTTGCAGAAGAGTTTACAGAAATGGATCCGACCTATTCTCCTGCAGCAACACCTCAGACTTCAGAAAAAATATTTCAGGTAATTTAAGAATTTGCATTATTTTGAAAAAAAAAATTACTGAAAATTCCATGTGTATAGCTCAGGTTTTTTCCCTGTCTTCTAAGTTATTGGGAATTAACTATGTAAGATCTAATCCTAGTTCCCAGGGCTGTTTGCTCAGCAATTGCAAAATGAGAAAGGTGGAAACAGTCCTACTGCAAAAATGAAATTCCATGTCTCCCCATTCCCAGCTGAATGTCCTACCTGCAGGACTAAAGTCAGTCTCTCCTTTTTTTTAGTTCTTGATACTTTGAGTCCTGTCATCTTGGCTCTGTTAGCCTGGGTTACCAGTTTCGAGAACAGCACTGTAGTCTGCCTGTGTCCACATTGTCCTGTGGTTGAGGTATTCCTTTGGCAAGTGTGAGCTAACTTCAGAGTTGAAAGTAGGTGTCCCACGTCCTGTAGGAGTGCTTACCAGTAATTACCAGTCTACTATATATGGATCAGTATTTCCTTACCATCTCCTCCATGCTATTAAAGAACAATCTCTTCTGGGACTGCACGGTCTGGATGTCAAATGGGCAAAACCCGCTCCTATGCAGTCTTCACTTGGAAACAAAACTGCAGAGGTGAACAGCAGTTCAGATTGCCGTCCCTCCTCCCCCTCATTATGCTTTGTTGGTTTTTTTATTGGCTGGTTTTGAGCATCTTAATGCTTAGTGTACAGGAATATAACATCATATTTTGAGAGTCGTTAGATTTGCAGTGACTATAGAAAGCAATTTATGCGTGTCATAATATGATCTGATTCATCCTGTAGTGGTAGTACAGCTGTTCTTGTTACAGTACCCAAACTGGACACATTGTTAATATGAAGCTTGTTTTGTTTTGCCATTTAAAGTGGCTTAATGTTTAAATTACAACATAAAAACTGTTTCATGCCTTCCCTTGAAGCTGTTCTGGGAAGCTAGCTAGTTTGAAGTATGGGCTTTTGTCACTTTTGCAAAACAATAAAGCTGAGCTAGATTTCTAGCGTTGTTTATCAGAATTTTTGTAGTGTAATTGTTTTATCTATAGCTGTGGAGAATCATGTAAATAATCTCAGGAAGATACCTGTTCACATTGAACAAAATAATATCTACCTGTCAGTGAGCCAGTTACGGTTTCTGTGTTATGTTGTGAAAATCCGTATTTCTTTGAAAAATTCTTTGAAACTTATGTTCTGTATGCAGTATAAGTGTGTGCAACAATTTCAAGTCATGCACTTTTCTGATGTCTTAATTTCATAGGGATATTCTTTCGTTGCACCTTCTATTTTGTTTAAACGCAATGCAGCTATAGTAGATCCTCTTCAGTTTTATATGGGGGATGAACGGCCTGGAAGTACAACTATTGCCAGAAGTGCTATGATGAAGGTAATAATAATATCAAGAGCTGAATTAATTTGGTTAACGAGGAACTGCATATAGCTTTGAAAGCAGCAATCACAAGCTCAGCTACAGATTATGAAATAGTCCCTATGTATTTATCTGTTCTCTGTAATGACTCCTCAGATGATCCAAGCATATACTATGCATGTGGCACTGCTAAGAAGTGGTTGAAGTTTAATCTGAAAAATGAGATGATTGTCTAGTTTTACAGAAACTGAAGTATAGTAGCAGTAGTAATTTGATAGTTGCTATTTAGCCAACCATTGTAGATATTTTTGAAGTTCCTTTGATTATATCAGAATTCCTTCTATGATGTATTTACCCAAAAGTATGGATAGTTATGTGAAATCTTATAAGAATACATGCTATTGTGATGTCTTCAAGCAAGCACATAGTTTTGTGGATAAATGTGTGTACAGCCATCTTTGATCTTGTTTGTCTGAGTATTTTGTATCTTAAGCTATTGTAGTAATGATTTATTTAGTGATTGTTTAATCTGACATAAATTTCTCTTTAATTATTAGAATAAAGTTTATGCATTTTATTCAATAGAAGTTAAGATTGTTTTATCAAAAAGAGAGCTCTTTTACAATTTTGAATGTAGATGAAAAATTCTCACAAAACTTTACTCTTTGTCTTTGACTGTGTATACTAAAAGTATTCTGCAGAACTAAATACAGACAGTTTCCTAACAGGACTCTCCATTTTATCATCATTATGAACTGGATCTGAAAGAGAAACCATTGGGAGAAGGAAGTTTTTCCATTTGTCGAAAGTGCTTACACAAGAAAACTAGCCAAGAGTATGCAGTAAAAATAATTAGCAAAAGGTATAAATATTCTATAAGACAATAACAATATTTTCTTTGCTTACTGTCACTCATGGATTACAATAATGTTCGCTACATTTTTGGAAGTGGAAAAATAGCTTTAAAATTATTTCCTATTTGGAGAATCTACAGAAACTTACAGTAACCTTATGACCTGTAACAGATTCTGAGAGTCTTTTTAAACAGATTGATATTCTTGTTGGGGAGGACACAAGATGAAACCTAAAGGGTACTTTTCTGATTTCTAGTTGGATTCTGCCTTAATTTCCCTTAACTGTGCTTGTATCTAAAGTAAGGTATAAGGCACTCGTATCTTTAGAGATAAGTGAACTGAATGTAGGCATACACTGGCTCCCTTTACTAAGCAGCCCAATTTATTACCTTGGACATGGCTTTTAAGAAGGATCTGTTATGTGGGTTGCCTCAGATGTAATTAAGATTGGGGGAGTGTGTGTGTGTGTAAAATGGAATTAGATTGTGGAGTTGTAAGTTGCATCTTGTTTCCTGGATGTTCTGAAGAGAACACCCCAGCCGACTTGCTTTATACATGAGGACAATCTGGTTATCTTCCAGAATAGATAGCTCTGGCAGTTTCTGCCCAGAGAGGAATAAAGATAAGGAATTCTTTGAGGGGTGGATGGATTTTTAGCTTCTGCAGTGTCCACTAGTAAATATGTCTCTGGTGTATTATACAATGCTGACAGGAAATGAAAGTGTACATTTTCTGCTATCAGAATGATAGTTCACAATTATCTCTTCTCCAAGACATTTGCCTGTACCTCTGTTTTTCTAGAGCAAGTAACTATAAGTAACTGCAGATCAGGTTTAAGTGTTTCATCTGATGCTTTTTGGACAGGATAAGTTTAAGAATAAGACACTGAATGTAGATGTCTGAGTCAGTTTTCCAAGGTCTGTTACACTTAATGGAGGCCTACTCAAAACTATTAGTGGGGCCTACAGAGAGACTCAATGACCCGGCGCTAGGAGTGGGATTCAGGAAGTTAAGCATTGGCATCTACGTTTCCCTTTTTAGCATGTTGGTGTCCTATCTGTCCTTCAGTTCCCATCAGTCTTGTGACTGCTACCTCTATGTAGATGTCTTCATGGCTGATGTCTTCCAGGCTGTCTTATGCTTAGGCCACTGAATCCTACTCTAGGTACAGCGTTTGCAGTGAACTAGTTCACCCTAAAAAATTCATTAACTGGAATTTCAGTCATTACAGTGAGACCTTGAGACAAGTAGTATGTAGTGGATATCTGCATTGGGTATTTTAATTTGGAAATCAATGCCTGGTGTCTACATTTATATATTTTTTTTCTGTGGTGCATGCAGCCCTACAGATCAGTACTCTCAACTCATCTTAAGCTCATGTTTTTTGTTTCTGGATAACAGGGAGCAAACTAGTAATGACTTTTCCTGTAGAACTAAACTTCTAGGAATTATGTCCCTAAATTATATTACTCACAGGGTCTTTTGTTCGTTCTCCTTCATCTTGGTGGACCAGGCTAAATGAAGGTAAGAAGATGTCTGTATACAGAGATTGTTTTAGGATTGGAGGCTGTGAGTAGACGCAGAGCATGTTTGTATAGTATTTAGATGTAGCAGTAAGCCTGCACTCTAAATGGCTGGACACAAATCAGCCTTGAAGAAGAAATTGTTAAACTGTAAATAATATTGCTTTTAGGACCCCGCTAATAACTCTTGCTAAAAGGAAAGTGTAATGGGTTTCTAGTAACTTCTTTGCTGTCCTTCACTCGTACCCATCAAAAGTGTCAAAAAAGTGAATCCTACACCTAGACAAACCTTTTCGGGATACCTGAGGTGAAAGCTCAGATCAAGAGTTCTTTTGTGGTGTTACTGTGTTAGTAGTGCTGGACCTGCCTCCATCCAACAATTTGAGGTTCATATGCGTGTCTGAAGGCAAATGGAACAATGGAGTCCTGTAAACTTGCTTGAGTTGCTGTTTCAGAGGCTCCCATTTGTTTTTTCATTATATTGTCTGTTTAAAATCTGAGATGGTAACTATGTATAGAGGGGAAATACTCAGAAAAGTCCATGCACAGATTTTAAAGGTTTATGTTCATGATACTGAACCTTTTTCCTCTGTTTCCTAGGTGTTCCTTTTCCTGATAGTTTATGAGCGAAAGACTTGAGTCGGTTTCTAAATTTCTTAAGGACCTGAAATCATTTTCAGATCAAACAACAGCATCAGCAGACATGCAGGTGGAACGGCTTACTTTTACTTGTTGATTATGTGAAACCTGCAGAAAACCAGAATTCTGTTGCACAAAATTCTCGTCATGGTTCTGGTCCTAATTAAGAGAAAATTAAGAATGTGCGCAAAGAGAGAGTCTATCTGTTATCCATACAGCTATTCTCAAAGTCTCTACAGGATTAGCCTTTCTTGGAGAGAGTTGTGGCAAAAATTTTCAGACGTTATTTGCCCAAAATGATTTTTGCTCTGGAGCTAGTCTCTTCTCTCCCATTTCAGATTTTTACGGTGGCCTATTTAGGGGGTTATGTGTATAACAGTTTATAGAGTAGTACGAGCTCGTAGTTTCTATACAGCTTTGGAATGGAAAAGGATTGGGCCAATAATATGAGTCTTCAAGATGAAGCTGAACTAAATATTTTTAGGAACAGAGGTGAAGTCAATTTGCCCTGGACTAAGGGAAAGGTTTGTTTTAGATAGAAGCTATTCTATAACATTTCAACTTTTGCTGTAGCAAGTTGCAGGTGCATCAGAAGCATTTAGTTGGATGTGGGTTTTTTTAATGTTCTAACTTGCAGGGTTATGTGGAGATTCTTGCTCAGTTTACTTTGAATATACTTTAAATTCTGTTCAAGCGATCATAATATTAAAAATTGGGTTGCAAGCAATTAAAGTAGTTTTGCGGTTTTTCTAGTGAAATTGGTACAAAATATCTACTCAATTTTTCCAGAATGGAAGCCAACACCCAGAGGGAAATAACAGCTCTGAAACTCTGCGAAGGACACCCGAATGTAGTGAAGTTACATGAAGTTTATAATGACCAGGTATTTTGAAGAAACTGTAGTCAGCACTTGCCAAACACATTATCATGTGTTCTCCCAAGAACTTTTAGGAGTTAAGCATACTGTCGCTGTGAAAGCAACTTTTCTCCCCTAGGGCTTTCATTATTGTAGAAGATGAAACAAAAGTTTTACATTCAAGGGAATTTGCAATTATTCTAGCAAATTGAAAAAGTATTTGGAAGAATTAGTATCCTGGTTTCTGTTTCTGTCCTTGGTCTACTTTGTTAATCATCATACAACATATTCATGGCCCAGTTTCCTTATAGTTCCATACTGAGGTACCTAATCAGCTTCCCTCGGGACTGTCATGGATCTTGAAGTAGTGTTTGTGAACTAATTTGGAAATCTTCCATAAAAAGATTACATATCAAGCATTTTTCTTATGTATTAGTAACTTAATGCATAACTAAGTAGCTTAAGTTCCAAATGTGAAAGTAGAGCCTGTATTTGCAAATAAGTTGATCAGTTTAGGGTTTCTCTTAATTACCTTTGTTTTTTTCTTGACTGTAATGCAGTCTCCGCATCACAAAATAAGCCATAACTTGATCTAACTTGGAAGTTGACCCTTGCTTGAGCTAGGAATCTGGGCCAGACGACCTGTAGACATCCATTCCAACCTAACCTACTGTGTGATTGTAGTCTATGATCTTGTACCAGCATGGGCTCTCTTGCCTCATTATGTATCCCAGTCTGTCCCCATTATGATGTTTGTACAAAGACCAGCAGAGTACTCATTTGGAGCACTTCTAAAAATGAGCTGAGAGGATGAAAAATCTGTCCTGTAATCTTTATTGATAAGGAAGCCTCTTTTTCTTATTTTGCATTTATGTACAGTATGAGTACGTGTGTGTAGAACCGGACACTTTTTTGCACTTTCCTTCCACTAAAATGATTATAGTCGGGAATGTCTAAAAAAAAATGTACAGATGGCTCTGTCACTGAATACAATCACACCATCGTATTTGAAGTTGCTCCTCTCAGGGGTTATCTTCCCAATTACTCATGCACAATATTCAGAAGACCAGAATTGATCAGTTTGCTAGTTTTGACATTTCTGCGGTTTGTCTTGAAAAAATTAAGTCCCAGTTTTTAACTTGCTCTCATATCATTCTGATCAAATTCTGGATTAGTGATCCAACCATGGAGTACTGGGTATCTCCTTATGCATATTAATATAGATGTATCCCTACGTCAGAATAGGCTTAAATAGCAAAAGTGTAACTTCTTCCAGCTTTATTTGTTAGCCTGAAGAAAGGCATTTAATGTCCCTACAAACTTATTTACATGTCGGCATTGTGTTTTTGTAAATAAATATGGGTGGTCATGGGGAACACATGGACATTTTTCAATCTCATTGAGACTGAAAAAATTATCTGAGATGCAATTTGGTGCTGCTTATCAACCTTCTGAATTACTATGAGCTGCAGTTTTGTTTCTTAAAATTTTGAGTATGGCATCTAGCTCTTATGTAATGTTAAATTTCTAACATCCCACATGTTTCATTGTTTCAGCTTCACACGTTTCTAGTAATGGAATTGTTGAAGGGAGGAGAATTGCTTGAACGTATTCAGAAAAAGAAACATTTCAGTGAGACTGAAGCCAGTCATATTATGCGCAGACTTGTTTCAGCGGTGAGCCATATGCACGATGTAGGAGTAGTCCATAGAGATCTGAAACCTGAGGTATGGTGTCTTGCTTACTATGCCTTTAGATATTAAGTTATTTGATATCTGGAATGTAACTTTTTTCTTTTCCTCCAGCTTTTATTACAGATTTTTCTATTTATATATTTTTAATAAAGTGCTATCACTTTTACTTAGCAAATTCTTTAAATATTTTTCTGTTCGTAGGTAAAAGTAACCTTTAGGAAATGCTTTTAATTTTGTAAGCAATTTACATTCTAACTTGTTAAAAACATTCTTTGCCGATTTGGGGACAAGTTTTACTGGTAAGTGTATATTTATTGTATGAAACAGTTACAAGCAGAACTGGGTTGCTTAAGTACTTTGTATGTTTCCACCTTTTCTTAAATCTTCATTCCGTCAGTGGGGCTTCTTTTGGAGGTGACTGTGACAAACTTGTGCTGTCTTCTGTTCTCAGTTACGCAAAATGAACCACATACTAATGCAGCCAACTAATAAAGGTATATGATTTGAGTTCAGTGAGTTTAGTGGTTTCCCAAAAGCAAGAATTATTTTATACGTATATTTTTCATTAATTAATTGTTTTTGGTATTTTTATTGTGGAGCAACATCTTACTTTCCTGACAGTTCAGCTTACTATGGTAAGGTTAACCACTGGGCTTTGTTCTGCTTCCTGGAGCCAGTATTTGCTCCTTTTTCTTTGCCAACAATAGGCTTGGATATGTGTTAGTTTTCTTTAGCCCAAGAATAGCATAGATTGATATTAATTCATCCAGTAAGGATGTTACGTTATATTGGTGATTATAGCATCATATCTCAGGAAATAGCTGCTCCTTTTGTATATGGAGTCGAAAATTGTCCACTATTCCTAGCAATGTGTCATCCTTTTGTAATAAACCTTCTCGTATATTACAAACTTATTTTATGGTAATTCCAATTCAACAGATAAAGTAGTCTGCTAGGTGTTGGTATTAAACTGGTTTTGCAAATCAATCCAGAATATATGTTATATCTCTGTACTAAATAATTAAATAAAGAGGGGCTATTGTGAAATTCTAATGTGTCAGTTGAAACTGTGACTCTTGGAAAAAGTTTCTCGGCTGACATCATCAAGGAAAGAAAATAGATTTTGAAACAAGTCATTATTAAAAGGGTAAAACCCAGAAACCCTTTCTGTCTTCCTGTTCTCTTCGTTTTGGTCTTATTACCATCTTCAATATGAAGGCCAAATTCTGTAAAGCAAAGCTTTAGCTGAATGGTAAATTAGGCAGTCTTCAATTCTATATCGTGTTCAAGAACAGAAGTCTGGGAAGTCCAAGTAATGAAGGGTTAGCAACAGCTTGCAGAATACATTACCTCCACAAAGTTGGGACTTAACCAGCCTGTCTCCTTCCTGCTTGTTGTTTTGAAAGTTACTATTTTGGGTTTAGGCATGAACTTAGTATGGGATATGCAGGCTTCCCAATATAGATGTGGTTAGTGAGTGTACCTTTCTGTAAAAAGATATATAGGAAATTCTTTTGCTTTTCTAACAATTCCAGTCAGATTTGTTTGATGTTCAACTTTGACAACTAATGTGCCCCTGATAAGTCTGTTTTAAAAAATATGGCTACTTACCTGTCACTAAGGATGAGTCTTTTTTTTTAATTGCATGGACTGTAAGACTCTTCTGCTTAAGCAACAGTAGTTAGATTGCATACATTGCTCTGCAAAATGAAGGAAAAGTACTTGATAGAAAATAGAGAATTGACAGGAATAACGAATTAATGTAACGTGACCATTTGCAGGCTCTCAGTAGAGGATTTGAGGACTGTTTCTGTGAAATGGTTATTAATCTGTAAACTGGGTTCTAGAGAGATAAGGAAAAAACATAATAGGGCAGAGATAATATCTATATATCTTTAAAATATATGTGGAATATAGCTTTAAAGGTGGATTCTTGTGAAACACACTTCATTTACCTAATCAAAGTAGACTGGACCCAACTTAGGACATTTGGACTGTAGTTGTCTTTCTGTATATAACCAGTTTCGGTTTTGTTTTGAGAAAGGAGGTCTTTTTAAGCAGGTGTTGTTGCAGTTCTTTATTTACTTGTTGGCTATACAATATCAACTTAGGAAAAAAATGATTGTATTAATTACCTATCTTCATTCTATTAATATGTTTTCTGAAATTAGACTTTCTTCAGATCCATGTTGCACAGCATTTTAATACAGAAAACTGACTTTTCTGATTGTGCATTAGGCTATAACAGCAGTACAGAATACAAAAATACATTTTTGTAGCAGCTATTCCCTTTTATCCGTAATGAATGCTCTGAGGTTCTCATTACTGATCTGCTTGCAGTCTAGCAATCATTTTTTCCCACTTCTTAGTGAGTTTGAAATTAATTACTTTGAGTCATTCACATTTTGTATTACAAAATTACATAGGACTATAGGGTTTATAATATTGAGACTTCTAGCATTGCATAGATTGAACAGCCAAGGCAACAGCAAAATTTTGCTCTCTTCTGTTCTCTCAGAAGTTCAAGAGGGGAATAGAAATAATTTTAAATTCACGTTGGCCTCAGTTAGTTCTCCTAAGACTTAGCTTCACGCTCGTCTTTCTTGACAAATATAAATACTTGGGAGAAAGAAGAACAGGTTGTCTTAAATCTTCTTCCAAACTGATAACCACATCTATCTTCATGTCTGAGATGCCACATTCCAGTCTGTAAAGCTGGAATTCTTGGGTACTACTGTGTCAAAGTTTCTTTACCTTAGTGTAAGGAGTAGGCTATTAGTTCAAGGTTGGACTGCTGTGTAACCTTCAGTGCTTGAGTGCTGGTCTCTTCCAGGAAGCATATGTGTACTGACTTTGAGATCTATGAAGCTGGTGCAACTACTGACCTATTTGTGGGCTTTCTAGTCCACCGTCCTTGGCTTTCAAGTTGTTCTTTTGCATTACTTTGCTCAAAATAAGGCTTCAGTGTTACCACCTGAGGACCAGAGACTATTGTTGCATGTGTTGTCTCTTGACTCAAGAGTTCCACACACAAGAAAACTGTCATTTGTAATATGCCAGAAGGAAGTGGAAACTATTTACTTTTGTTTGAAGAAGAAGGCAATTCTTCTTTTTAAATTGATGTTTTTACTTTTTTCCTTGTCAGTCTTCCCTGAGTTTTTTCCCCTACTGTTCTCTGGTAAATACCCATATTCATTAATATCTCAGGCAGAAATATCCTGTCTTGCAGATATACAGCAGGAAGGTAACACACCACATTTTCTTTTAACCCAGAGTACCATTATTTCTACTTTTCTATTTTTTTCCCCAGTGTCTCCCAGTTCCCCTTTGCTCTAGATAATGGGAAGCTTTCAATAGTAATAAATGCATTCTAACTAATTTTCTACCCAAGGCTGGTATTGATTTTCTCTTTGCTTTACAGAATTTATTGTTTACAGATGAAACTGATAATTCAGAAATTAAAATAATTGATTTTGGCTTTGCTCGTTTAAAACCACCTGATAATCAACCTCTTAAGACTCCGTGTTTTACTCTTCATTATGCTGCCCCAGAGCTCTTGAATCACAATGGTTATGATGAATCCTGTGATCTGTGGAGTTTGGGTGTTATTTTGGTGAGTGATTGAGGTTTTTAAATATTACTTTATTGTATGTGTTTACTTTTTGTTAAAATGCAAAGAACTTGACACAGTTTCAGACTTCAATTGGGTAGATGGTGAATTCAAGTTTGGTGAAAATACTGTTGCACAAATAATAGGTTCTAAAGACAGATGTTTGCCAGGGGTGTAGATTTTTTTAACTAAGCATTAAATTAAATTCAGTATTCTGGGAAGGGAAAAAATACTTGATATAGTCTGGTTCTTAAAAAGCGATATTCTTGTTAAGAGATTTTACAGGCATCCATATAATCTTCCTGCAGTTTCGATTCAGAGAAGGAATCAGCTGGTGCTCTGATTTACAGAAAATTAACTTCAGTAGATATCAACTGGGTAGAAATACCTTTGTGTTTTGTTTATAGTTTCCTGAAACATTCAAGTGACTCCAGAGAAAGTTTTGCATATTTTAAATTTTCTGCGGCCTTGAAGTTATGCTAGTCAAAGTTTTTTGTTGTGTATCGCTGGTGAACTATTTGCTGCTGCAAACAACAGCACTCTGCATTTTGTAGTAAGATTGCCAATAAATAAATACTGTGTGTGTTAATACTACTTCTGTTTTCATGGCAGTATACAATGCTGTCAGGACAGGTACCATTTCAGTCTCAAGACAAAAGTTTAACATGTACCAGTGCACTGGAAATTATGAAGAAAATAAAAAAGGGAGAATTTTCCTTTGAAGGAGAAGCTTGGAAAAATGTTTCTGAAGAGGCTAAGGAGTTAATTCAAGGTATGTATTCACAAATATTTAATTTATCTTATGTTTTTATCTCTCTTTATCTCAAATGATAAAATTTAGAGAACGATACGATATCTGGGTTCTGTGATCAGCATCAGAATGCCTGACCTGACAGAGCAGTATGCACAGCTTGAGCTATGTACTGACCCCTTATACAGATTATAGGCAAAGGTGGACATATCAGAATGGCACTACGAATTATGTTTTCAGCATGAGATGGACACCAGTTTTAATTCTGCTACGATGGTGTTCTGTATTACTGTGGAAGCAAGCTTGTGAGGATATTTTCTGTGAAAATCTCCAGATTCAAACTTCAGTGGATCATGCAGATAATCTGAGACTTTCTCTCTCGAACTTTAGCCCAGACAGGTTTTAAGTGAGGAAATTATTTGGTAGTAAGCCTTATCTGTGAAAAGGGTGGCCAGGATGTCTAGGATGGCCATCAGGTGGAGGGAGGTGATTCTGCCCCTCTGCTCTCATCACAGCCCACCACTGGAGTAGTGCATAAAATTCTGGAATCCTCAGCACTGGAAGGACATGGATCTGTTGCAGCAAGTCCAGAGGAGGCCACAAAGATGATCAGAGGGCTGGAGCACCTCTGCTATGAGGACAGCCTGAGAGGGCTGAGGTGGTTCGGCCTGGAGAAGAGAAGGCTCCAGGGAGACCTTATAGTGGCCTTCCAGTACCTGAAGGGGCTACAGGAAAGCTGGGGAGGGACTTTTTACAAGGGCATGTAGTGACAGTACGAGGGGGAATGGCTTTAAATTGGAAAGGGGAAGATTTAGATTAGACATTAGGGAGAAATTCTTCATGATGAGGGTGGTGAGGCACTGGCACAAGTTGCCCGGGGAAGCTGTGGATGCCCCCTCCCTGGAAGTGTTCAAGGCCAGGTGGGCCTTGAGCAGCCTGGTCTGGTGGCAGGTGTCCCTGCCCATGGAAGGGGGGTTTGAACTGGATGGACTTTAAGGTTCCTTACAACCCAAACCATTCTATGATTCTTTAAATTTTGACATTTCTAGGATAAGTATTGTCATTACTTATTTATCAAAGCAATACATGAGATTTTCTTAAAAATAATGACATTTTCTTTTAAAAGATGATGCTTATCTCACACTTTAAGGTAATATATTTCTTTTAGGACTTCTAACAGTGGATCCAAACAAAAGAATTAAAATGTCCAGCCTGAGATACAACGAATGGCTTCAAGATGGCAGTCAGTTGTCATCCAACCCTCTAATGACTCCTGATAACTTAGGGTCTTCGGGAGCTGCAGTGCATACATATGTCAAAGCCACATTTCATGTAAGTTCTAAGAAATATTCTGTCATGAGATAAATTTTGTAACGTGTTGTCTAGATTTTTGTATGTTTTCTTTTCATTAAAAATATGTATTTGCGCCTTATAATTCAGTGATTGCTTATAGTTGCAGTTTTCTGCCATACCTAATATCTGCAAGTGAGAACAGTGAAAACATGAATGATTAGGCAAAAATAAATTTATTGAAGTGTTTTTTACTAATGGGGTTTTGGGGACTGAGACAGCTGTTCATGAAATAGCTATTATGATTATTATGTTTCTTAGACCTAAGTCTATTAAAAGATCTTCAGAGGTTTTTATAAAAGAGAAGAACCTTTCTATTTAGCGTAAGTAATTGGCTTTTTTTGTCCTTATGGGATCTGTCAAGAGATTGCAGTTTGTTAGGACTTTTCTTAGAATGTTCATGACAAGCGATGACCAATAAAATGTCTTAAACCTCTTGAAAAGCTTAGAATTACCTTTTGTTTTTAAACAGGCCTTTAACAAATACAAAAGGGAAGGATTTTGTCTCCAGAATGTTGACAAGGCACCTCTTGCAAAGAGAAGAAAAATGAAAAAAACAAGTACAAGCACAGAGACACGTAGCAGCTCCAGTGAAAGTTCACATTCTTCTTCTTCTCATTCTCATGGTAAAACTACACCTACAAAGACATTGCAGCCAACAAACCCTGCAGACAGCAATAACCCAGAAACCATCTTCCACTTCTCTGACTGAAAAGCAGAGAATATCTTGTCTTGAAGATTTAAGTGGTTATAAACTTGGTAATACCTATATTGTCTTCTCCCACCCTTCCTCACTGTGGCTTACAAGCTACAGGAATATGTCTATACCTTGAAAAATGTCTTTCAGTTATTCCTTCTTAGCTTTTGTATTTCATTGCATTTCTTTTTAACATTAATGGTTGGTATCGCTGTATATGGTATGATACTATTATACAACCAACATTGTATTCTCTTAGGGCTAAATTACTAGTGTGCAGTCAAGCTCAAGGTAAGGAGCTGCTCGTGGTACAGCTTGGAGGAAGGCTCTTTCTCAGTGTCAGAATCTTCCTCACAGTTTCTTCCCCACTGTTCAAAGAAAGGAAAACTGTAACATGTACAGAACTCTTGTATCTTCTGCTTTTACCCAGCTGTGTGAAGAATGTCGTAGAATTTGATTCTTCATGCATGTAAGAAATCATTGTACAATGCACCAAAACAGTGTAGTACTTTAAGGCCTTTTAAATTTCTGGTTACATTCTATCCCATTGATTTGAGTTTTAAGAGCAAAATGAAGCATTATGGAACTCATGTTGTTTTGACACGTAACTCCACATATCTTGTTCTAAACAAGTGGGAATGTTAGTCTTAGTTTTTTAAATTTATTTAATTTTTTAGAAAGAACCTCTAGGGTAAAAGTTGTCTGATAAGGTGAGGTGTCTAATGTGATACAATAATTTTTACTTCTACTTTTTGAAGTTATTAACTTTTAAAATGTTTTACAGATTCTAAAATGTAATGCTATAAGAGAAGGTGAAATTTCATATTGAGTGCTTTGGAAAATGATCACATGTTAAAATACCTATTTCAAGAATTAATTATAATTTATATTTTTTTTATATTTACACGATAACTTAAAAAAACAAAGATTTTTTTTAAAGATGCAAACCCTCCAGTTTCAACATTTGTTATTATAGGGTCCATATAAAATATACACCAAGTTATTTAAATTTTGCGTTGTGCGAATGAAGCAGTTTAATAGTGACTGTAAAATATTAGAATATATGTTTTATTTTCTTGCACTTTATAACATCAAAAGGAGATGTTTTATTATAAAGTGCACTCAGATCTCTCTTCCTACAAGGTGCTGAGCACTGTTTTACTGGGTTGAATGACCTGAAATCCACTGTATTTGGTGGTTGTGGTCATTGTGAAGGAGAATTCTGTACTTTGCAGGAGTGAATCCCTGTATATTACCCACTGTTTTCATTCCTTACTTTAAACTGCTAAGCTATTTCTATCTTGCTTTTACATTGTATATAACAAATACTAGACTTGGGCACCTTGTGAAGTGTAGATGTTAACAACTTATGCACTGGGAATACTAAAGGGAAATTACATTGAACACTGTGCTTCACAACTTGTTCACTGTGGTGTTCTACAGTGAAGTATTTCCTACTGTGATAGTATAGTATGTACATAACTGTTTGGAATCATAAATGTGACTTACAGAAACATCAGCATAAACTTTGAAATCAGCATATTTTATAAATTTATGGAGAGCTCTTTTATTGCTCATATTCTCAATGACTAAGGGTAACTTAAGTGCTAAAGATGACTTCAGTTTTGCAAATGCTTACATTTGTAAGTTTTCACTGAAGTCAGAGAGACTCCTTGTGTAAAGTTAATCAAATGGCTAAATTTGTGTGATGGAAGACTATTCAACTAAGGAATTTTATTAACACCTTGCTTTATCTTAAAGTAACCTTAATCCGAACCCTATGCAAAAAAGGTTATAGGAATTGTTTATATCAGTGGTTTTATTTATAGAATTGTATCGGATATATCAGTATTGACAAATACAATACATCCATGTTTACAGGGATTGTGTGTATCAAAACAAGGCTTTGAAGCCCAATGTGTTTGTTCTGTGTTTCTTTAATATTAATAATGGCATTCTGAGGTTTTGGAATTGCTCATGTGAAATGGTTTACTACTTTCTTGATGTGAATGTCAACAGTAACTGCAGCATTAATTTCAGGTTGATGTGAATATTGAGATTTGCACTGTTTATTTAGAAGTAGTATATTTAAAGATCAGTGTATGTGCTAATAAAACAACCAATTTTAAGTGGCCAATGTTAAAATATTGAAAAATAATTGTCAATGTAATATGTTCAGGTTTGATTTCTGAATGTTCTTTGGAAGTAATCTCAATAGTGAACATGGCTATTTGTAAAAGAATACTTTCCCTTTCCCCAATAAACTTACTGTAAATACAACAAACAATCCACCATTAATACTTGTTATGCAGATAGAACAAGTAAATTGTGAGGTTGGAAAACAGGTTGCTTGCAAAATTTGCACTTTGAGGCGTTCTTAAAATGTTGTTGTCTTCAGGGTGAGGACAACAAAAAAGCAATTTTTTATTTGGTTTCATTTAAGTGTAAGAACCTTTTGGATACCAAGTGGATTTGGAATACTGGGACCCAACTGAAATAACTTCTTAAAGTTAAAAGTGCAGTGCAGTTGTTTTCTGCTGGGAAATTTAAACTATTGCTTGACAAACTGATGAAACAAGAAAAAAGAATGCTTGCACAACTACTTAATCCTAGAGGTAATGGCTGTTTTGTCAGAGTTTTCACACAGGTTTTAAGAGACTATTCTGAGGCTAAAATTTGACTATATCACTTTTGTCAAAGACTACTTTTATAAGTGAATATTTCTGTGTCCTCTTTGTGCTTTAAGAGTAGTTATTAAATAAAAATTTAAAAACAAGGCAGTTCTTTTTGGCAGGGGTAAGTACGTTTAGATGTCACTTTGCATTTGCTTTGAATACCTGGAATAGCTGAAACATTTATCACCTCTGGCTTTCTGCTGCCTCCAGGTAACAGAGCTCTTGAGGTATGTTTGATACTAATCTATCTGAATTTTTATATTAGCATAAGCAACAAGTGATCTCCACTTACATGGATAAAACTGAGTTGCAAACTAGGCAGCACAAGAGCAGGTTCACTTCGTATTCAGAAATCCCTGCGGGAGAACATCTACTGTTAGCAGCATGATGTTGTCTCAGCTTAATCGGTTGCCCAGCCTGGCACTCGAGGTCATATAAAGATCATAGACCATATTTTTCGTACTAGTACCGCTATTTCAAATCTGAAGTGTCCAAGCCAATCTTCATTAGTACTATAAATACTTTATATTGCCTTGTTAAAGAGGTGTTAGACTGTAAATGATGTTTATACTCAGATTAAGTTTCCTTCACAGTGCTGCTATGTGTCAAGCAGCTTTAATATTTAGTAATGTTACCTCTCTGCTGTCAGAAATGTAGTGCAGTCAAGCAGTATTGTGGGCAGATTAGTTTGAAAAATCAAATTTATTGGTAAAGTTTTAAATAACTAGTATGGTTATTAATCTAATCTTCAAAGGACTTGTTCTGTAAAGGTATTACATTGCAATATTTTTAGAAATACAAATATTAGTAATTAAGAGGTAATTCTGCTAAAGGATTTAGAGTAATACAAAGGAAGTAACATGACTTACTATTCCTCTGGCTTAGTGAAATTTGTACGCTTTTGTATAAGGAAAAGCAGCTGAAATATTTATTGTTTCTTAATAGAAGGGCAATTCATTTGGCGTATGTTTTGTTTACTGCTATGAAAATAAACCTTTATTAAACGGTTTGGGGGGTGTAACATAAAAGTACAATATTGCGTCAGAATGAATTGAGGCTTCAAGTTGGCATTGCTAATGTATGTATTTTCTCAGTCTTTTCCATTGCTACTTTTCTGAACAAGGTAATGATACCTGCACAGTGTTCCCTAGCATTCATCCAGGAACACAATAATTCTTGGCGGAAGATAGTCACAGAATGATGATGTATGTTCATGGGTTATGATGAGGCATTGCACAAGTATCTTATGTTAAAAATGTGTGCATGTATTGTGTGCATGTATGTAGGTACATGCTCTGTTGCATGTCTAGGCCTCAACTTAAAGTAATATGCCTTGTTTAAGAGAACATGTACTTAAAAATGAGTTCTTGACTCACAGGTTCAGAGGACCAGACAAGGAGGCTACCACAGAAGAGGAAAAAGGTTATGTGAAGTCAGAGATGAGAGGCTTCTGAGAAGATGTTTTCAGGGGTAAATTTCTCCCCTTGCTATCTCTTATGTGCACATAATATTCACCGATACTGAATTGCAAGCTCTCTTGCCAGTTACCCCAGCATAAACACATTTCCTGACTCTGCAAGTCTGTGAGTATGTGTCTGTATGTCTACACACACGTGTGTCTTTTGGTCTTCAGTTGGAATTTTTTGTTATTTCTCAAGTAACGTTCCAGATGTTCTTAGCAAGTTGGTGGTCTTCATTCTTTTCCCCCATATATGACAGTCTTTCTCAGCATCAATTTTTACATTGCAAAACATGACTTTGCCTTTCTTCAGTCAAGATATGTTGACAGAATATTCTGGATTGAGAGAATGGGAAATAAAGTGGCTGTTTCTGCTGTAAAGACATAGAAGTGGTTTGATCTTTGTCTACCTGTGAGTTTGCTCCTTTGACCCACAGGGCACTGGATTCTATAAAAAATAAGAAATGCAAAGCTGTTGGCTATCTCTTACCTGCCATCCTGCGTCTCTGTATGCTTGTTCAATAGATGATGGATGTTCAGAACACCTGTGTTGAAAAGAAAATGTGGGATGATTCCTGTAGTCTGCACTAGTAAATAAAGTGATGCTTTCAATTGCATAGACCAGCTGGAACAGTCTTGTTTGTTGTGCTTGAAAGCAGCAAGAGCAATATAAGACACTTGCAATAATGTAAATTTGAAGACACACCATGTATTTTGACAGCCTTTGTGTTCTGGGTAATGGAAGTCTGCAGCTGCCTGGGAATCAATGGTAAGTGTATAGGAGCATGAGATGGTATAGGCTGCTCTGGCAGCTTACTGTTACCCACAGGGCTGTTCTTGATCCTTTTCTTCTTGGCCACATGCTCTATCCTTGTTCTGATGTTTGTATATCACCTCTATGCCAGCACAGACAGGGAAATGAGTATGTTCTATAAACTTAGTTAAAGCATTTTAGTTAACACTGGATTAAGTGATTTCATAGTTAATCCAAAGCAAAAGTAGTAGTTGCAGAATCTAATATGCTATAATGCTATGATTTTTGAAAACTAATGCTTCATTCAGAGGTAGAAAGGAATCCATGCTGTTTACACATAAAATTACTTTTTAAAATTGGCAACCAGTCTGGCTGTATTCACAAAATCCATGCAGAAGTCTGCTAACTTCTTTGAAATGCCAACAATAAAGCAGAGAAAAAAACCTCTTTAATTGCTCAGGAACTGCTCAAAACCCTATCACAGATGAAACTTCAAACTGACTGCAAACTTGCCGCATTTTTCTTGATACAAAGATAATTTTACTTTGTCAACAAATTGAGCATCAGTTCTTAGAATTGGCATCTCTTATGTTCATCTGATTTTCCTTGAGGGGTTTGTTTTAAATATGTCTTAGTACATTGTGACCAAAAGTTTATATCCCCAAGTAAGAGAAAATCTAAGGGTTTAAGGTTTAGGTTAAGGCCTTATGAATAACCAAAGGAGGTCTGCTGGGAAAGGTAAATCACTCTTTAGCTAGTTTAGTTCAAAATATACATACGTTGTACTGATAATTGCAAATATATCTACATCTACCCAAGTACATTTTACATCAGTTATGGGTGATTTTGTGTGACACGTGCTAGAAAAGCTTTCAAGTGTAAGCTAGTCTTTGAATTACAGCTGAGTGAGAAGAGAGGTGGGGAGGGGAAATTTGTATTTAAAGACAATGATGCAAAGAGGGGTCAATATTCAAGGTTTGTCTCCCGACTTAAGCTGACAGAGGTGACTAGGTGATAGTATCATCATGTGGAGCTTACTCCATTAATAACAGTATGTATCTTTTTTTTTTATTTAAAACCAATATACAGTAGAGAAGAGAAACTACATTAACTCATAAAAGCAGCAAGTACCTCAAAGCTTTTCTCGGATGCCTCCTTAATGAGGTTTCATCCTTTAAATAAATAGTTCAGCTGTACATAGTCGTTGCTCTGCTGAAGCTATGCTACTTGAGGGAACAGGATCCCACTGTCTGGTGATGTATTCATTGTACAGTGATTGTGAAACTTAGAACTTGAGGTGCTGTATCACTTTTGCTTTCTAGTTCAAGAATTAATACTGTTCTGTTTAACATATATTGCCATGTCTATACATCTGTATGCAGCCCTGGCAAGGCACTTAGTTCAATTTTTAAAGCTGTCAGATTAAAAGGAAAACTTGAGATCTACTTCAACACCAAAGTCAGAACAGGTGTTTAATCTTAGCCTACATCTGGGTTACAAAAATGAACAAAAGCTTGGCACTGGCTTTCAACCTTGGCAGTCTTATAATTAAGATGCTACTGCTGTAAATTTTGATGCTTAGAGATCTCTTCACTGATTTTTTTTTTGTAACTTGGAGAGAAGGAAGCCTGCAAAATTATTTCCTGTCAGAACAAAGTACCTTTTGCTAGACTCCAAGTAGTGGAGTCCAAAGCCATAAAGGCAAGCAATGAGTTGGTGACAGAATCTGACAGCTGGTTATAAAGGATCAGGCTGTGTTAATTTGCAGGAAGTAGAACAGAGCATGGTGTTTCTTGTGTCAATGTGGGCAGGGAGGGGGAAGAGGGAAGGAAATGGGAAGAAGGCAATGCTGAGCACTTTGCCTCATGGTAATGCAGGACATTCTGGTTGCACACCATTGCTTTTCAAGAAGCAATTTTAACTAAAAGATTTTTAAGAAGGAAAAAACCAAACTAACAGATTCACCTTAAATCACTATGTGCCCATTATCCACAGATAAATTTTCTTACTGACAGTTCTCTAAAATTCGTAAAGTACAAACCTTGTGGCAGAAATTAATCAAAAAAGCAAGAGAAGTAATTGCAATGGTTTATTTTACCCAATATTAAGATATTCAGAAAATCAATGAGCATGGGGTTCTGATTTTGGGTATGGAAAAGTACTGGAAGAGAGGATTGTTTTGTGAAAGCAGTGGTGGAAGAAATACCAGAAAGCTTTTTTTCTGAAAGACTGCTCAGAACTCAATGGATATTTGCAGAATCAGATGTCAGCTGAATGCTCCTGTCTAGAGCTGTCAAAGCCTAACCATGCTGATCTTGAGGATGATAAGCCCAGCCTGGTTTTGGCCAGTCATGCCAGAACAATGGGTTTATGAAAATCTGTTGCTGGGGCGTCTGTCTTGGAGGTACTTTCCTTTTATTGTAAGCCTTGGTAACCACTGGGGAATGAACAGCATTTGGCAAATCAAGTTCTTGAGCTGTGTTGGAATGATAACTGTAGTGAAGATTTTGATCTTCAGTCAGCTTGTTTTCTTCTCTAGGCCATGATGTTCAGAAATAGAAAGAGGGTTGGGGTTTTTTTGTCCTAAATTGTGCTGTTAACTTTGAAGCCACCACAGTGGTTAATGCAAAGGGATCTGGAGAAATACATCATGTCATTATTAACAAGTCAACCTTTGTTTGCTTTGAGAGATTCTTGCTGGCAGTGTGCAGTGTGGGCGTTCCTCTTCGATAATGAATGATCTGCATGCCCATTGTTCCTCCAACTCTTGAAGTTATGCTGGGAACACTTCTCTCAGAAGAATGAAAAAAAAAAAAGGCTAAAAAGCAGAACAACTGAATTCTAGGCAGATGATGCTTAGGTGAAGGCAGTTTTGTAGGCAATAACCAAGGGTGTTTATTGGCTGTTGCGTTATCCTCAAGCTTTATGGCAGTAGGGAGAAGTATCTGAATAAGTATCTAAGAGAAACTGATAGTGTTTGAGCTATTATTGATCTCCAGCACTGTTAGGAGCTTGGTTGTTGAAGAAAATGTGTAAATTTGCCTATATGTTTAAGTCCTAGGGTGTATGCTATCAGTATACTTAAAGAATCATATATTCTTCTAGTGTACATTTGGGTTAAGTAGGTTATGCAGGTTTTGTTTGTGGTTTTATTATTAATTTTTACTCTTTATATATTGTATATTTATTTCTATTCCTTTCCTGAGCTTTCAATTTATGCTAACCCTTTTTATCTCTTCCATTTCTCTAGTCTTTCTGCTTGTCCTGAAAGGCAATGCATGGATCTTTTGTCCAAAGAGCTGTAGTCAAATGTCTAATATAAAGAAGGAAGAAAAATATGAAGGAAGGCTATGCAACAAACCCTTCCCTTTATCAGAAGGTAGAGATACCCAGCTTCAAATACACTAGGCAATGAATATGTATCTTATTCTTCAGGCAACCGTTATATTTGATAAATGGAATGAATAGTGTTAGAAGTACAAAAAGTTTTAAAAATAAAAATATAAGGTAAAAGATTTTTTTGAGAATGAATGCAACCCAGAAGGTACAAACTCAAAAAGCACCTTTGAACTTTGATCTAAACATGCTCTGAACAACAGGTGTCAGATCTGCCTTTTACACCTGGAAGAGTAGGGTTAGATCAGAAGCATGCAGGAGAAATCTTTTGTCCCACAGATGTGAGACAGCCTGTACTTGGACCCAGCAGGAGCACTAAGGGGCTGAAAACAGGCAGTTATTCACCATAAACTTTGCTCATGGATCATCTTTGTAAAATGAAGATAGATAAAGCCCACAGGACTATAGTTCACACCCATCCCCAACCAACTGTAGTTGCAGTGACATTATTGCTTTCTACTTTAGTTTTTTATCAAGCAGCTAAAAAAAGCACATATGTTCTGTTGTTACCTGCTCTGTACTGATAGGTAGAATGATTTCCAGGGCAGTGAAGCAGACTGGAAATGATCCATTCTGTGGTTTCAGGCAAATGCAAGACCTTTTGGAGAATTCTTTAATTGTGTTATTGTCTTTTAAATAAACTGTGTCTCAGTCCTAATATTCCTTGGAAATACCTAGTTGAACTTTTCATAGAAAAGTCACTTCTGACTGCCTTTAGCACAGAGTCACAAGTCCAGTGTCATCACAGATGCTTTTGGCATTCCACTGAGAGGAATATGATGAGACTAAGGGGGGCAACCCGTTATTTTTAGGACTGTTGTCTAATTCTAGGACTTATTTGTTGTCTAATTTAGGACTGTTGTTACTAATTCTGGATCTACTGATTTTAAAGATTTCTCTCCAGTTGTTAACGTTATTGAAAGTATCTAATTTAAATGCATTATTTTCATCCTTTTCAAACATAGAAAAAAATAGTTGCTGAACACTTATCTGTGTCACAAACATTTCTCTTGCCTCTGGATGTAATGAACTGATGAAGTTTCATTATCTTTTGTCCTCAACTTTGTGGATAATTTATGTCATTTTTCTTACCCATTTGTTGTAGTACTAACATACAACAGCTTCTGTTAATGTTTTAAACTGTAGCCTACAGGTTTGAAAACTTTCAGAAATTATGTGTAGTTTTTGACTCCCTCTGGTGGTCTGGCAGTGCAGTTGGCAAACTGCGTGGCTGCTAATACTGACAGTAACTAGGGAAAAGTTTGAAATGCGGTACGGCACTGCAGATGCTTCAAGTTTAACTATTATTGTTTGTCCGAGATGCATTTAAATAGCAGTGGGGAAAATACTGAGGTTTAGTAATAAAAAATTATTTGTACTATTAATAATGAGTAGTTAGGAACATTGCAAAAAAAAGAGAAAGTTCAAAGCTTTTCTTGCATGTAACAATTGAATTTATTTAAAGGGATTGAACTTAGAAGCTGAAGGAGACAATGTAACTCAACTGCTGCGCTCTGCTCTATCAGTAAATTCAATAAGAGAAACGCTTGATTCTTCTCTTCCCTTAAGTGGTCACAGAAGTGCAGTTTCAAACAGCAATAACATGAAGATAGGGATTCTGGTGCAGACAGAAACTGATCTGGGAATAAAACCTTGGTATGATTTTTACCATTAATGTAATGAAATCAAACAATTGCACTACAAAGAGAAGAGGTGCCACTATTGCTTTGTTAGCTAAAGAGGCTTTATTCAGGTTTAAGAGAGGGTTTGTATTTACTAAAACCTAATTTTCTAAATTCTTACATGTAACAGGTATTTTATTTTACCCTTAAAAAATAGGTATAAATGTTACACGGCTTATTTTCTGTGTTGGATAGAACAAAATTAATTGAAAAGCAGTGGGCTAATTAAAATGTGCTTGCATCTTTCTAAAAATACATAATTATTATCTTTTAAAAAAATTATTCTGGCCACTTTTTGCATAAATAAGTCAAAATAGTAAGAAAATGTCTTTCCACTGATGTTCAATTTGTCTAGAAGGATTTTTTTTTTAGTTCAAGCAACTGATTAAGCTACGATCTGCATCACATCTAGAATTTAGCTGAACTGTGTCTATCAGTTTTGTTCTCGTGCAAAGACAGTGTGGAGATGCTCTACCTGCCGCCTTACGGGCATCACTGGGTGGGACAACAGTTTGAAATGCAGTAGGGAAGAGGCTGTTACCATGAGTGTAAAACAGTGGAAGACCTGTTAATAGACCTTACCCTGGCTCTCCCTTAAACTTAAAAGTATACTCAAAGCATTTTTAAATCCTTAAACCTTTGTACAAGGCTGAGAAGTTTTACACTGGCATAATACACATCAGAAACAGCAACCTCTGGTATTTTGTGTTGCTATTTTGCTTCCTCTTAGCTGCTGCCTGTTAATATAGGATAGCAACTTTGCTGGCAATATGGCTTTGGAAAAATACAGTTGTGAAACAAGTAGCAATTCATATATAAATACCCACGTATATTCAGCCTATAAACACCAGTGAAGTGTTTTTTTTAATTCTGGGAGGTGACCTTTTTTCCATGGTTTACTTGGGGTTTTTTTAATGTATAAATATATGCATTTGTGATGTGTAGGGTATTTCCAGAAACAGTATGACAGGTTTAAAATGCTGTATGAAACATTAGGTCAAACAAGTATGACTTTAATATATATTGCCAGTTGAGTGATACTCTTTGTTGCCCTTCCATTGGAAAAGCTGGCTTAGTGTGAATAGGCTTGAAAATGATCTCTTTAGAAGTCTGACTTTTTATCTTTTGCAGCACAGTTAGGCTGAATCTGGAGTTTAATTACTATCAATAAGAATGACCGTTAGTACTGTCATTCATTAAAGACTAAGAATTAACAGCAAGGGATTTCACGAAATAGTGAAATAGTTGATTTTGTCTCACTTTGTTTCCCTTTAAATTGCCTTTTGATACTCTCAAAAAGGAACAAAGTGTCACTGTGAAATTATGTTCTCTAACAATTTTCACGTGGGTTGTTCTAAATTTCATAGAGTTCACTGGCTTCAGTAGAGAGAACTCTGCAGTTACCTCCTTTCACTGACAGTGTGATGTTAACTAAAAAAATAGAGGAAATTTTTGCTATTACAACGCTTATGAGTTGTGCTCTACAGTGAAGAGCAGGGGTGTCAAACTCAGGGCTCCCGCCACTCTCCTGCTCCTGCAGTGTCACGCGCATCACGCACTGCACACGTGACCAGCGCTGGCAGGAGTGCAGGGATAAGGAGCTTGGCACTGGAGAAGCAAAGTGCCTGGCTGGATAAAACAAGGTGGAGGGCTGAATTAGTCTTGTAGGCTGTGAGTTTAACACCCCTGCTGTAGAGAAGTCACTTCTCACATTAACGTATATTGGCCTGAAAACTTTTGCGCTTCATATTTGAGAAAATGGCAGCCAGTAATAGGAGCTGACTATGAATTCTCTAACATACAAATAATACTTGAATTGCATCTCTGATCACGTGCAATATAATACATTAGTCATCTTAATAGACATTAGCATGTCGATTTGAATTGAAAGGTAAATTGGTAAAATGAGGATTTGTGCTGAGGAAAAGCTTCTGTTTTAAACTTTGTGGAGATAAAATAAGGACTTTAGCGCTGTCTTTTGTAGCATTATATTTCCCCCACAATTGTCATCTTTCTGTCATGTGTGCTATAGAAGCTCTGAGGAATCACATAGTTTTAATAATCAGCACTAAGATTAGCAGCTTCAGACAAACTCCACTTGGAAAAAAAAAAAACAGACTACTGGTCAGTGTGCCAAACTAAAACCAGCGTAGTAGATAAACTTGCGTATTAAACACTTTTTCTGTCAATATTGAAACAACACCTGCCACTAAACACTGATAGCCTTTGACACAGATGGGATGTTAAGCTTTGTCTTGGCTGTTCTCTCAAGGGCGCCATTCCAGTGAGCTGGCTTCAGCGAAGCTTTCATGAAAATGCAGTTTTAATTTTTTTTTTGACTGAAGGAAAAGCAGAACAAATGTCAGGGTTTGTTCCTTCCCTGCCACTTTAGCACTGAATAGGTATTTGCCTAAGAAGCCAGAAACTCAGTCTAGAATAAAAGCCAGTGATCTTGTAAATTCACTTCATTTTTTTTTTTTATTTGTGAGTGGCTGGCATTCTATTTGAAAGTTATCTTTGAAAATGCAAGTACTTTTAAAATTGTTATTTCTGGTTCCTTTTTATAGAATCTTTAATATCTCGATACTTTAAGTCAGTTCGTATTCTCTAACTTCTACATTTTTACCAGTTTAAACCCCAATCACTTCTGTTTCTCAGTTCTGTATGGAGTATTAGTGCAGAAAACTTCTTTATCAGGTTTAATTTCAGGTTATCAGAAGTATCAAAGTACCATAGTGGTGTGTTCCCTTGTACTGAAAGTTCCCATTTCTTCCCAAGCTCATGAAACTGCACTGAACATTATTTCTCTTATTGCCCTGTATTGGGGGGCCTGGAGTGGGGGAGGTGGCATAATGCAAAATGGTTGACCAAAACCTCTTGTTTACTTTTTCTGCATTTTAATTTTCCAGTGTTTTCAGAAATGAGGTATCTCTCTAGATCTTGTAGCTGGCCAGGTACCCCACCTTGCACACAGACTTCCTATTTCTAGCAAAGTGCACATACGCTTCAGTCTGTGCTAACAGTTCACAAAACGGACCATTTCCAGAAGCCACACTTTGTTTCAGTTTGAAAAAAGATGTGAAAATTGACAAAATATGCAGCATCAGACTTCTTTTCTGTATCACTTTTACGCTATTCATTCCAAATACATTATTGTATATGATTATGGGTCATCTACAGTGGAATCTTCTTAGAGCAGTCTTAGGTATTTGGAAGTTTCATTAATGTTAAATCAAATTTCCTAATTGTTGCAATGCATTTCAAAATTTGCTGGTTCCTTTTGCATAGATGTCTCGCTTCGTAAATAGTAGCTGTTGAGATAATAAGCCTGATGAACTGTTATGTAAATATTTTAATACTATTCTTTTGCTGGTAGCTTTTACTGATCAGTACTAACAAAATGTATTAAAATTGTTGTGAATAAACATGAATAATCTTCATATACAAATTGATTCGAAGGCTGAAGTTTTAGTTTTTCTAGTCTTACGTATAAAAGAACTAGTAGTTATGATCACAAAGATTTTGAATTGTCATTCCTTTTCTGCGTCACTTTTAATTTAATCATTTTATCTCTGCAGTAAACCAGAGTGCTATAATCAGTTTAATGTTCTCTGGATCTCCTGAAACCTTATGTAAGAAAAAAATGCTTTATTGCGAATTTTCTGCTTTTGCTTTTGTTACAGTATTTGATCTCCTTTCCACTCCTGCAGTGCTCCATTGTATTTCTTAAATGCTGTTATGTTTTGCTACTGTTTCTGTTTTATTTTCTAAAATCTGGAGTACACTTTTTTTAAATTGGACCATAATATGAAAGTTCTATAACAGCAACTTGATAAAAAGACAGATTAAAATATCTGAATTTTGTGCTGTTATGCTTTCAATAGCAGTAGGAATGAAAAGTAAATCAGTTGAAACGAGAACAACATCTGATACGTGTCATAGAGTTGCAATAGCTGTTATGGTCTAAAGACAGAAGCAAAGCAGGGTTTGTAGGAAATGGATATTTATTACATTGAGGATGCAGCTGGGGAACACATGGACAATCTGTAGTGACACAAACCCGGATCTGTTCCCAGTCAATTAATGAATCAATGGCAGTTGTTGATTTCCTACCTTTGAAACAGTGCATCCTTTTTCTAATATTTCAGTTGATGAGCGAAACAAAGCAAAACTTCAGAAAGCACTTGTTGCTACTAGTGTGATGTGCACATGTTATGTTTACATTTAACTGATCTATTTATATAACAGAACATAAAGTTGACTGGTGATTGTAGTGTTCCCAAGATTTTAAAGATCAAAATTCACAAGGTTTGAGGAATAAAATATATTGTTCTTAATAGTTATGAAACAATCGTTGGTTTGTCTCAGGCTGGTAGTGTTACTTTGCCTAAATTTGGCTTCTGAGTTTGTGATCTTGGCATTTCTGAAGGCTAAAATGTGCCAGATCCAGGGCAGTTGTAATGCATGTTAACAGCAATAATGGCATCCATCATGGATTTTGAATCTTCAAAGCCTCAGACAGAATCATCCTCACAAACCCAGCCAAATGCTTCTTGGCCTCCTTTCTGGGGAAAAAGAGCATTAATTGTACAAGTCTGCACTATAACCCAAGGTTGTGGTAGCAGACTGCACTGCATCCCTGCAAAACCTATTCTTTCCGTCAATGGACTGTACCCTTATTTTGGGAAAAACAAATAGTAATTTGTGAGGGTTTTTTTTTCATGCAGTTGAACTCTTCTTGCTATGTTTTTCAGTGAAAAACCAGCAATGACAGTTGTTTTCTGAGGTGGGAATGTTTGTGGAACTGGTGTGTGACACGTGATGTAGCATTTGACAAAGATATGTGGTATTTATTGCAATTGTTTCAGCTAGTATTCTTATTCCATCGTAATGTTAGAAGTGCATTTATAATGAATAACCTAGGTGCAGCACAGGCCTTGGTCCTGCAGATGCTGCACTGCCTTATGCTGTGTCGCAAAGGGGCAGTTGGAGCTGAGGGCCATGCTGAGGCCTTCTGTTTGCTTGGACAGTGTGTGCAAGAGTGTATCGGCTATGTGGGACTGGAGAGAGAGCGGGGTGTGGGAGGGGACAAAAAGCAAAGAGCCTTTTAATGGGTTAGAAACTGTAGGGCTAGCATGGAGGGGAGCTGTCAGTGTCGGGGAAAGGTGAGTATTAATGGACAAGAGCTAATTTTGGGTTATACGTCGTGGAAGTGGAAAACTGTTGCAGAATGGTATAAATTCATCACTAGCATCTGGAAGAATGCAATTCGATTAGGTTTCTTTTCCCCCTCCATGTGTAATTAGGCAAATTAGGGCTACAAAGATGATGAGAGGGCTGGAGCACCTCTGCTATGAGAACAGACTGAGAGAGCTGGGGTTGTTCAGCCTGGAGAAGAGAAGGCTCTTGGGGAGACCATATGGCGGCCTTCCAGTATCTGAAGGGGGCCAGCAGGAAAGCTGTGGAGGGAATATTTACAAGGGCAACTAGTGACAGGACGGAGGGCATGGCTTTAAATTAGAAGAGGGAAGATTTAGATTAGACACTTCATGGAATCTTAGAATCATGGAATGACCTGAGTTGGAAGGGAGTCACAAGGATCATTGAGTCCAACTCCTATCCCTGCACAGGACAGCCCCTACATTCATACCATGTGTCTAAGGGTATTTTCCAAATGCTTCTTGAATATCGTCAGGCTTGGTGCTGTGAGTGCTTCCCTGGGGAGCTGTTCCAGTGCTCCACTACCTGCTGGGTGAAGAACCTTTTCCTACTATCCAACTGAAACCTCCCCTGATATATCTTCCTGCCATTCTCTTGAGTCCTATCACTGGCCACTAGTGAAAAGAGATCAGCACCTGCTGCTCCTCCTCCTTCCCTTGTGCAGAGCAGAGCGGGACAGTCACCTCCCTCCACCGCCTGGCAATGCTGTGCTTGATGCACCCCAGGACATGGTTGGCCCTCTTGGCTGCCAGGGCACAGTGTTGGCTCATGTTTAACTTGCTGTTGACCAGAACCCCGAGGTCCCTTTCAGCAGCACTGCTCTCCAGCCTCTTGCTCTCTAGTCTGTATGGACATCCAGGGTTGCTGTGTCCCAGGTGCAAAACCCAGCACTTGCCCTTGTTAAATTTCATGCAGTTGGTGATTGCCCATCTCTCCAATGTGTCCAGATCCCTCTGCAGGGCCTCTTTGCCCTCAGAAGTATCATTGGCAAACTTGATTAGTAAGTCCTCGAGTCCTGCATCTAGGTTGTTTATGAAGATGTTGAAGAGCACTGCCCCCACCATGGATCCCTGCAGAACCCCACTAGTGACTGGTTGCCAGCCTGATGTAACCCCTTTCACTGTGACCTTTGAGCCCGACCCATGGGCCAATTGTTCACCCACTGCATTGTGTTTATCCAGCTGGATGCTGGACACTTTGTTTAGGAGGATACCATGAGAGATAGTATCAAAGGCCTTCCTGAAGTCCAGGAAGATTACATCAACTGGTTTTTCTTGGTCAGCCAGGTGGGTAACCATGTCATAGAAGGAAATCAAGTTTGTCAGGCAGGACCTTCCCTTTAGAAACCTTTGCTGGCTGGGACCAATGTCTGCATTGTCTTTCAGGTGTTTTTCAGTAGCTCCCAGAAAAATCTTCTCCATGATCTTACCAGGCACTGAAGTGAGACTGACAGGCCTGTAGTCACTGGGGTCATCCTTGCTGCACTTCTTGAAGACTGGGATGACATTTGCCATCTTCCAGTCAACAGGTACATCTCCAGATTCCCAAGAGCATTGAAAAATCATTGAGAGTGGTCTTGCTATGACATCAGCCAGCTCTTTAAGTAGCCTTGGATGAATCCCATTAGGCTCCATTGACTTGTAGGGGCCCAGCTGCAGCAGCAGATCCTGCAAAAGTTTGGGGTTGACTGGGAGATTATTTTTTGCACAGTCTTGGTCCTTTATCTCAGGGCTTTGGGGTGGGGGGTTGAGCCTAACATCAGTATCGAAGATGGAGGTCAAAAAAGTGTTAAATGTCTCTGCCTTATCTATATCTCTGCTTACGAGGTGCCCATGCTTATCAGCTACCGGGCCAATGTCATTTCTGGCCTACTTGACTTCCAGCATCTCAGAATTTCCTGGTCCTCTGCTCTTAGGAGGTGATACTTAAAAAGTGACCAGCACTGATGGTCCCCAGCGCTATCAAAAGCTTTTTCCCAGGGGACCTTACTACACAGGTCCCTGAGCAACTTGAAGTCTGCTTTCCTTCTCTCCAGAGTTGAAGTCTTGCTGACAGTTTTCCTCCTGTTACCACAGATCTTAAATTTGACTGCTTTGTGGTTGCTGAGACCAAGGCAGTCTCCAGTTGCCACTTCACCCAAAAGACCATTTCTGTTAACCAGCAACAAGTCAAGGATGGCAACTTTCCTGGTCGATTCTCTTAGCATCTGTGCCATGAAGTTATCATCCAGAGAGTTTAGGAACCTTCTGGATCTGTTTGTCCTAGCTGTATGGTACTCAGCAGTTGATATCTGACAAACTGAAATCCCTCATGAGGATAAGGGCAGATGACTTAGAGGTGTCTCTTAGTTCCTTAAAGAAAAACTCATCAGTGGTGTCATCCTGGTTGGTGACCTATAACAGACTGCCATGACGACATCCTTTTTAATTGTCTGGCCCTTAATTCTTACCCAGAGGCTTCCAACTCTGCCACCGCCAAGTGCAAGCTCAATGAATTCCAGCCCCTCTGCCCCAACTCCATGCAGCGTTACGGGCTTGGGGAAGACTGGCTGGAGAGCTGCCTAGTGGAGAAGGATCTGGGGATGTTGGTTGACAGCCCCCTGCATATGAGCCAGCAGTGTGCCCAGGTGGCCAAGAAGGCCAATGGCATCTTGATCTGTATCAAAAACAGCGTGGCCAGCAGGACCAGGGAAGTGATTGTGCCCCTGTACTCAGCATTGGTGAGACTGCACCTCGAGTACTGTGTTCAGTTCTGGGCCCCTCAGTACAAGAAGGACATTGAGGTGTTGGAGCGCATCCAGAGAAGGGCAACGAGGCTGGTGAAAGGGCTGGAGAACGAGTCCTATTAGGAGTGGCTGAGGGAACCAGAGTTGTTTAGTTTGAAGAAGAGGAGGCTGAGGGGAAACCTCATCACGGTCTACGGCTGTCTGAAAGGAGGCTGTAGTAGAACAAGTGTTGATCTCTTCTCACAAGTGACAGGTGATAGGACAAGGGGAAATGGTCATAAGTTGCGCCGGGGTGGTTCAGACTAGATATTAGGAAGAATTCTTCACTGAAAGGGTGATCAGGCACTGGTAGAGGCTCTCCAGGGAGATGGCTGTGTCACCATCCCTGGAGATGTTTAAAAAACAGGTCAACGAGTTTTTGAAGGACCTAGTTTAGCAGAGGATGGATGCAGTTGGACCCGATCTCCACTGTCTTTTCCAACTGGAAGATTATATGACTCTGTGATACATAATGCCTGAAATTCTTCACTATGCGAGTGGTGAGACACTGGCACAGGTTGCTCAGAGAAGCTGTGGCTTGGAAGTGTTCAAGGCCAGTTTGGATAGGGCTTTGAGCAACCTGATCCAGTGGGAGATGTCATGCATGGTGGGGGAGTTGGAAATGGGATGGGCTTTAAGCTCTCTTCCAGCCCAACCATTCTATGATAAATTGTTTTAAAGGAGCAGCTCCCGACGCTGGCTCCGGGAGACAGGTTGTACCGGCTCCGCTGTCCTCTAACAGCAGCCAAGGAGCCCTAGCACCGACCCTCCTGCCCTCTCCCGGGGGTGTCAGGGCAGCGGTTGCCGGGAGCCAGAGAGCCGGCACTCCTCCCACGGCCTGCCCCGCCCCTCCCCTCGCTGCCCCGCCCCGCCCCGCCGACAGGGCCCGCCCCTCTCCGCGCTGCCAGCAGGGGGCGCCGGGCCCGCCGGTCGGGCCGTCAGCGCGGCGCGGGCCGCAGCCCTTGGGTACCGCCGCGGCCGCTGCCGCCGCCCGGCGCCACCGGCCTTTTCCCGCTTCCTCCCTCCCGCCCGCTGCTGCTGGCCCGGCGCCTTCCATCGCCGGCGCCCAGCAGCCCTGCCATGGCTACCAAGAAGGCGGGCTCGCGGCTGGAGACGGAGATCGAGCGGTGCCGCTCGGAGTGCCAGTGGGAGCGGATCCCAGAGCTCGTCAAGCAGCTCTCGGCCAAGCTCATCGCCAACGGTGCGGGGGGGGGGAGAGGGGGGGGACGCGGCGCGCCCGGGGCCGGCAGGTGCAGCCGCGCGGGGCGGGGCGCGTGCCGGCCGGGGCCCGGTGCTGGCGGTGCGGTGTGGTGCGTGGGGTCCCCCGGTGCGGCCCTGCCGAGGGAGGCCGCGTCCCGTGTGGCCGCAGCGGGGTCATGCAGCGCCGGGCAGCCCGCGGGGTTGTCCCGAGCGCCGGGCTCTGCGGGCGCGCTGTGCAGAGAGCCCCGAGCGGCTCTGCTGCGCGCACGGCGTGTGGTACGAAGGCTGCCGTCCTTCTGAAAAACACCCCAGCAGCACGGTGCGGCTTCATTCGTGTGCTCGTAACGACTGCAGATGGTTTACTTGGTCTCTTATTTATTGCGTCCCAAACTTTTAAACGCTTTGCAGCTTCGTTTACGTTCTTATAACGACTACAAATGGTTTACTTGGTCTCTTATTTCTTGTATCACAAACTTTTAAAGGTTTAGGCGAAGAGCAGTGCTTCATTCAGAGGTGTGGAAGTGCCCAATGAACATGGGATGTGCAGGGAAGTCCTTCCTTTTGGCATAGATTCCTGGGCTGGCTGCATTCTGTGTATGAGGAAGGACATGGGGATGGTGTGCAGCTCTCTGGGATCGCTCATCTGCTTGAGATGGAACTGGAGGTATTCTCAGAGAGAAACGAAGCCTGCAGAGACAGAACTTGGGCTGAATTCAGGAGTGATAAGTTAACAGAGAAAGAGGATGAGGTGTAAGGTTGGTGTCACTGGGAGTGCGTGGCAAAAGCAGTGATAGCTTTGCAGGCTTAGGCAGAGAAGAAAACAGCATCATTCAATTCTATAGAAATACAAATAAAAGATAAAAAGCCTGAATCAAAGTGAAGAGTGAGAATTTAAGAATATATGGACAGGTAGCAGATAACTTGACATGCGTTGGCCTTAACATCTGGATGATGATCCTGAAACACACTGGTATTATACTAACTAAAAGTAAATACAACTGAAAAGGGGGAACGTATTAGGCTTAGTTTAAGGACTAGTTAAAGATCAGTCTAAGCCAAGGGTATCACTCACAGCCCGTGGGCCGAATCTGACCCTCCACCTTGTTTTATCTGGCCCAGCACCTTGTTTCTACTCAGTGGCAGTACCGAGCTCCTTGCCCCTGTGCTCCTGCCAGCGCTGGTCACGTGTGCAGTGTGTGTGAGGTGCCTTACGCTGCAGGAGCAGGAGAACAGTGGGAGCCATGACTTTGACACCCCTGGTCTAAGCAAAGGCAAATGTTTTTTCACTGTCTCATTGAGAAGGATGATCTTCAGAGTTTTAAGATGTGCTAAGGTGTTTCAGACAGGTAGAGCGAGCTAGGCAGGAGATATCATTGACACTTTGTCTGAAATTTCTCTGACCTAGGCACTTTCTGCCTAACTTAAGCTTATTAGAAAAGGTGATGCAATATGCATAACTTTACACTTCAGTGATTTTCCTGTTATGGTATCTTTTAGATTCTGTACCACTCAAAATACAAATTATTGGAGCTTTTTGTTCCCTTTTAAACATGGGAATTGTGAAGATTTTGTCTCTTTCTGACGGCACAGGAATCATTAAATCCAAGCCCGTGGCTTCCAAGTTCTAGCTAACTAAGATTGTTAACAGTCAGTAAGTTAAGTGACCGTAAGAGACTCTCCTTTTGTAGTGAAGTAAGACAGAAATAGAGTAATTTATTTAATGAAATACATGCCCCTGCTGTTGAGAGTGTTTAAAACTGAAAGTCTGTGTTCTAGAACCTGGTCTACCCAACAGGTTGCAGGCCAAGTTTATCAGTGAGTGAGACTAGGAAGGAAAGGCTGTGCCTCCTTTCCATCTGTAAAGATAGATATGAGCTGAAGGGCACTCTGTTTTTAATCCCTGTCGTTAGTTAATTTGAAGCAATTAATTTAAGAGGAGGTGCTTGGAACTTCACAGCTTCTTTCTGTAGTAATGTTGAGTTTTACAAATCTGCTAGGAAATGGATAACTAAAGATCTGTTTTTTGACTGAATGTGGAACAATATGTCATAGGAATGATTTAAAAGCATCAGAGAAGGAAAAAAAAGGTGATAGAATCTTCATTCTGTCCATATATTGGTGTGTAAGGAACTGTCTCCGAATTCTGGGGCATTTTAGCAGGATATCAGCAGTGCTAGGAAGAGGGTTTGTTGCTCTTTGAACACAGATGGGAAGGGGTCCTTTGGGGAAGCCTTCTTGTATCTCTTCAGTCTTACACTATTGCAAAATAATAGACTGTTACTTTGCCAGGACTTAATTACACCTTCTGTTTGGAAGTGTGGATTAGAAAACTTGTCAGAAATTTTAATAGGCTGGATTATTATTTGGGCTGTCTTGCATTGATTTACTGTTATCAAAAGAAGCTTGTGACCCAAATTAGATGAAGGAAGCAATGACAGTTCCCAGGATGGAGTTGTGTGTAGAATGCATAAGGCAATAATATATACTTCTGGAGAAATGCAGTGCTTGAGAGGTGCGTTATTTTGAGTGGACTTGATGTTGCATTGGTTCTTCTGTTTTGTTCTGCTGATGGGATCTTGTGTGTTTCCTCATAAAATTAGGCGTTTATGCAAAACCTCACAGTAGATTAAATATAGATGACATTTTATGTAGGATTTTGGATGCACAAAAATGGCACTTACTAGAACCATTTTCTATATCTGATAGATTGTATTTGAAAGGCTTTGTGAGCTTACTGAGCTTTAAGATAAAGACAAAAGGGATGTTAATGGATTGGTCGCTGTCTTTGCTATTCAGTAAGTAATACTGTCAATTTGGATCATGGAAAATGTGTGTTCTGTGTCAAACCTGTGACTTGGTGTTGTTTTTTGTAGAAGGTAGATAGACAGATAGGTTATATACCCTTCTTTCATCTATCTATCTATCTAACTCGGAATTGTTAAGCACTTACCAGGTTTGTATTACATTTCTTTCCTTCAGAACCAGAACTCAGCAGCAGTAATAAGGTTCAGGCCATGTAACACAAATCTCTGCTTGAGCTCTTGCTTTGTCAGCATTGCTGTGAAAGACTGGATCCAAACTCTTATGTGCAGGTATGGTGGGTTAGCCTTGGCTAACAGCAAAAGTGCATCCAGCTGCTCAATCTCTCCATGTCCTTAGTGGGGCAGGGACAGAAAATAGAATAAGACTCATAACTTGAGATAAAGACAGGAAGATCAGTTGCTAATTACCGTCACAGGCAAAACAGACTCAACTTGGCAAAAATTAATTTAACTTGTTGCCCGTTAAAATAGATTCAGATGGTAAAAACCAGTAAGACAAACTGAAAGTGACAGTTTCCCTCCCATGTTTCCTAGTTCAACTTCACTCCTTTGCTCCAGACCCCTGTGCCTTTCCCCACAAGGCGCGGGGGACAGAGGGGTTACAGTAGGTGCGAGATTGTTTCTTTGTGCTGCTTCTTCCTTCTCACATTTTCCCTCTGCTCTGGTATGGGCTCTCTGCTTGCTGCAGTCCTTCAGGAAAAAAATGTGCTCTGGCACAGGCTCTCCATGTGCTGCAGTTCCTTCAGGGCATATACACCTGGTCCAGCTTGGGTCCTTCCCAGGCTGCAGTGGCGGATATCTGCTCTGGCATTTGGAGCACCTCCTCCCTCTCCTTCTCTGACCTTGGTGTTCCCTCTGCTGTTTCTCGTTCCTTTTGTTTCCTCCTCCTCTCTGTGGCATTTAATGCTCTTTCTTAAATTCGCTTTCCCAAGAGTGCTGCCTTCTTCGCTGAGGGGCTCTGCTGTGTCTTGCTGTGGGCCTGGAACAGGGCAGCCCCTGGCCTTTCCCCACAGGGGCCACACCTGCAGCCCCCTGCTGCCAGCACCTTGCTGTTTACACCCAGGACAGCAGGATTTGTGCAAACTGTAGCAGCTGGCATAGAAATCATTGTGCTATTCTGAGGTTCACGAAGATGTGGTTCTTGGCCAGTCTGTAAGCTGTTTGGTTGCCAGAAAGGTGCCGTTGCCAGGTGTTCGCATCCTGAGTATCACTTCTCAAATGAAACAGACTAACCCCAAGTAGTTAGAAATAAAACCTTAAAGCGGTTTTCACTAATGAAGCTTTGTGAGCATTCCCCACTAATTTAACTAAGTGAAAAGAGTTCCTTCTAAGAAAACAATCTGAAGAAATTTTGATTATTTGTTGAATTTTGTCTAGCAGTGCAAATAAGCAGCATAGTGGTGAAGCACAGCCATGAGAGTGAGCAAAAGCTCCAAGTATAAAATTAGCAATTTTGTTCACAGTATGTTGGAAGAGGTAAAATAGTAAATGTTGAATATTAACGAGAATGAATTTTAAAGTGCACCCAGAACTGGGAAGCATTGGTTAGGGGATCCTTTTCTATTTTAAGCTGGTCTGAATGGGCTACTTTCTTAGTCAGGGTCGCAGTCTGTAGGAAAACCATGCAAACTTTGTCTTGGAAAACTTGGTTGGCATCAAAAACACAGTTGTGAATGAAATGCAACGTTCCCTAAGAGGGAGATTTTCTCTAAGATCACAGTTTAGTGTAGCAGTTCCCAAAATAACTAGTGATGACCACAACACTTTGATATTAATGATCACATGTATTTCAAATCCACGTTTTTTTTCACTGAAAGCTTTTATTTTTTAAGAGATCTGTAAAGTTATTCTTCTCAATTACTGAAAAATCAAACTTACAAAATACCAGCGATGATTCTTTCCCACTAAGTTTATAATAACGTGTTGGTCTCACAAATGACTCGTGTTCTGTTGATGTGTTCAGATTCATGAGGATTGTGTTTTGAAACCTCTCTGCAACAGTTTTAATGAGTGTTGTGTTATTCATAGCTTTAGGAATTGGGATTCTCTAGGTGCCTGGAATTTTGTGGTGTTAGATAATTTTGGAAGCTAGCAATCCAGTTTCAAAGCTGATTGCAATTCTGTCATGAGTGTTTGACGAAACAGTAGTGTCTCGAAGGAAGCGGCCACAATAGGCTTCAGTGTGAAGGTTGTGTCTGCTCAGCATGTTCTCAGGACATCAGTGCTCTGATGTTTTCTTTCCTTTCTTTGGAAACACAGTGAGGAAACCTTAGTCAGCTCAGTGGCAAGCTGAACAGATAAAATAAAGAATCTATGAATTTTCACAGGTATTTCCGGCCATTCATTGTTGCAATCCGAACATGACCTTGTTCAAGTTCAGTGGGAGGTATGACTGCCTGGAAAAGCATTGAGGAGGCAAATTTTTATAGTTCAAACGAGGTAGAATGATGTAGTTCTGTAGAAACCTTAAGTGGTGTGAAATATTGCATTACTGTGGGGAGAGAATGCACACCCTGGAGGTTTGTGGATCTATACACTACCAAAAGCATTGTGACATTGCCATGAAAATAGAACATTACCTACAGTTATCAAGTTTGCTGATGGAAGTACACCAGCCTTTTAACACACTGCTTTCTCACCAATTAAATTTCATACTATGGTTATGATTTCAGTTGTTGTTTTGTTTGTGATTTTTCTCTGAACACCTTTGCTCTCAACACCTTGTTTCTATGGTTACTTATTGTATCTTTTCTCACATTTAGCCTTGCAGAATAAGGGAGCAGAGAGGAGTTAGGAGCAAAGCAGCAAAACCAAAGGATCAGAAAACATTTTACTTGTCTATTTCTTGTCACTTTGTTTAGTTGGATATAAGTAGGGTGTAAAATAGAAACATCTTACCAGTTTTCATTTGTTTTGCTCCCCTGTGAAATGCAAGACCTCAGATATATGGTTAAAGCTTATCCTCAGAGTAAACCAGGGATTTCTAAACCTCTTAGGACTCATGCCCTACTTAGAAGGTGTTTATCAAATTTGTTTTTTATACATACAGTTTGAAAAGCTTTCTGAAGAGATCTACGTCTGTAACAGAAAAGTTTACAGGCCGTGATGTGACGTGCCTCTTCACATTTCCACAAGGGTGGAAATGAAGCTCACTTCATTATCTTTTTTGTTTTTCTTCTGCTGGATTCACTATTGTATTTATAGAACAAGTGTACTAAGGAAACATATTTTTCTGAATGAAGGCCAAAGGTGGTGACAGTGCTCGGATGTGTTGTTTTATTTTTAACTGACAGCTTTGTTTATTCAGGTAGCCAGGGCTGTTACAACAGTGTAAGTGATGATGTAGATCTGCTGCTTGTGCTCCAGCTGGCTTGTTGACTGGAATAGAAAATGCCAGTGTAGTCAGTATAATTTCACAAGTAACCAGGCTGGTCTAACACCTTGCTGCTATTGCGTGGAGGAGCTCGCTCTTGCTGCCTTTCCTCAAGCTGCTCCATCTTTATATAGTTTCTTCCAGTTACGTGTTTCTGGCCTCTCCCTTGTGTTGATGAACACCAGAGGTGGCCCTGGCTGGGCTGGGCCAGCAGAAAACTCTCTGCTCCTCTTCCTGCAGTTAGTTTCTGCTGGCTTACAGGGCTGATTTGCTTCCCACAGAGGCTGAAGAGTGTAACAGCTGGTAGAAGATAAACAGTGGCGGCAGCCAGTGAAGGGAAAGGTGAGGGGAATGTTCTTCTACCTCTCTGAGGAAGTATGTAATTGGTTTGAGTGGAATGAACTAAGTACTTCTTGGTATTTAGAGCTTCTATAGTTGCTTACATTTATAAGGATACTTCTATATATTGTGAATGTAATTACTTCAGAAGTTAGATGTCTCACCTATTAATGTTGGGTTGGTTGCACTCTTGCTTTGTTTAAAAGTTGTAAGTAGAAAGGGTGGCGTGACATGCGTGTATGTGTACTGGTATATGTCAGTATTACAACTGCCCTAGGTTCCTTTAACCTAACTTCAAGGGTTAAAGGTTAGCATTAACCTTTTTTTAGGGAAATAAGTTCATTAGCATAAACTCAGGATCATTGATACCACTTGTGTTTGAATTTGATTTGCATGGTAGTAAAGAAGGGGGCACAAGGTCCTTAACCATGCCAAATGTGAGCCATTCCCCCTCTCTGCATATCTTTCTTGAAAATAATCAGATTTTAGAATTTGATGATTAAATTCTCTGCAGTTTTCTCTGCACTGAACATGATGTAATTGGGGCAACCAAAACCAATAAGTTTATAAAAAGCAAAGTGGCTACATGTTGAGATAAAGTGGGGGAGTCAGGATATCTGGCTAATAGTTTGTTGGTAACAAGACCTTTAATTCCGCTCCAGGCTCTGGAGGAAGACTGCTGAACCTGGGCATTTCTCTGGTGTCAGCAAATGTGTGGCAGGTTGCAAATGTGTGACAGTTATTAGTGAGCTGCTCTGATCAGAGATGTTATGAGTTGCTTTTTTGCTTCAGGAGATGTTGCATAAGTTTCTTCAAGTTCCTGCCCCAATGATGATCTCTGTGTGATTGCTATGATTCCACTCAAAATACATATGCATAAACAGAAATCCTTTACTGTAATCTCATATTATCTTCAAGAGAAGGGAGTGCTTGAAAGGTGGTGGGTTTTTTTTAGTGTAATTGTCAAGTAATTTAAAATCTTCTTTTTACAGATTTTGCTACAGCTTTATAGTGTGTATGCTGTGGTTTTTTGTTTTGTTTTTTTTTTCCCAACAGGATCTCTTTTCATTCACAGAACAGACCTCCATCTGGAGATAGAGCCATAAATCTTAAGGCCAGCATCAAATATTTCGTAAAGTCATTCATTCTGTCTTTATAATTATCTTGGTCACTGTCTGTGGAATTATCACATAAGAAATCTGTAATTTCTTTAATATTGTAGGAAGAAAGCTGCTTGCCCTAAGCACTGTTACTAAGTTTACCACCTACATTAGTATTCTGCAGAGATGGCATATTAACAATGATTAATCAACAACTCGAGTTTCGATATAGTTTCACTACAGCTGATGTTTCTGATGTGTAACAAGTAAAGAGTGATAAAACAAAAGAAGGACCTAGAAATGTGTGCTTGTCTGGAATACGTATTGTATGGAAAATGGGAGAGGATCGAGATCTTACCCTAGCAGATATTTCGGAATTGTTTCTTTGATAATGAATATAGATCCTGAATTTTTAAGTTACAATGAAAAAAAGGAGAAAATAAAAGAGGACTTACGTGTTAAAGTTTGGCAAATGCTGCTCTTCCACGCTAAGTTCCTTGTTTAAGCATTTAATCTGAAATCGTCTATTGTTTTGATTACTTCCTGGGCTACCTGAATTATAACTCCCCCTTTATTAGAATAAAGGAGTAGTCTTTTCAGTGTTGAGCTTGTTAGGTGCTGGACCTCTGGTGCAGGCAACTCCTTGGGGAACTGACACCTATGATGTAGTTACTCAGAGTCCCCAGGTGGAGGATGTTGTCAGGTTTCACAGCAGACTTAGCTTTCCTCTCCTAAAAGCAGATGTAAACTGTGCTCCTTTCGCAAAAAGTGGGTGGGAAATCCCTTTTGGCTCTAGACAAATACTGAATGCAGCTCATTTGAGCTCAGTAACTTGTATTATCTCCGTAAGCCTTTTGCAAAGGCAGCCAAGTTATGAAAACACCAAGTTTCCAGGCCCTCCCCTATTTTTTTGGCAGTTAATGATGTGAACAAGTTGTTGCTTACCTTTCAAGTGTGTGGTGTTTCAAATTGAAGTTTGGCAGCCACACTTTTTTTCTTTTTACCGTTTAGTTGCAGTCTCTTTACCTTAATGAGGAGAAAATGCCGTGCATTAATCAAGACTTTGAAGCAATTGTGGGATTGCTTTAGAGTCCAGTTTAAGGAGCTGCAGAAGCAGGGGATCTACCACTTTTAGAACAGCTGGTAGAATTTAAAAAACAAAACCAAACCCAAAGTTGCTAGAAGGTGCTTTCTGTCTTAAAAATGGTGGTTATGTACCCGAGACAGTTGTCTCTGAGCGTGACAAGTATAGGCTACTGTCGTTACAGAATTTTCTTGAGATTTCCCTGGTAGACTAGTTGGGGGAAGAGGGCGAGGAGGGGCTGTTTCTACTGGCTATTAAGTAGTAAAGAACTGCAAGATCTCATCTTCTGGGGAACAGAGGCTCATCTGTGTGGTTTCATCTGAGCTTTAGGTCATCACATAGATGAAAAGTGTCACTCATCTGACCTGACAATTATCATAGAATCATAGAATGGTTTGGGTTGAAGGGACCTTAAAGGTCATCCAGTTCCACCCCCCTGCCATGGGCATGGACATTAATCAGTGATTAATACAGAGAGATGTCCAGGGAGTGGAAGTGCGAACCAAAATCTCTAGATGGTGAGGTTTAGGAGTAAGAAAGTGCTTCTGATGTACAAAAAGTTGGGCAGAGTCAGAATCTCTTCAATCTTTTATTTCTTCTTATTTTTGTAAACCATTTTCTTTACCTGTTTGGGAGGACAAAAGTTGAATTCCATTGGCATCATCTGTCGAATTTGCATTGTTCTGCAATATAGCCGTATTGTACAGCATGGACAAAAGCCACTGTCCCCATGACATGGTTTGGTCTTATCTGTCATCTAAATAGTCTCTAATCTTTTTGTTGTTGTTGTTGTTAGTAGCAGCAGGAAAACTATTTTGTCCTTTGGGAAACAAATTGTGGCAAGAAGCAAGATTGGAAAGAATTCCTAGCTATCACAGTGTGTGCTTTATCTGTTCTCCAAGTCACTCTTTGATATTCTTTGTAACCTAAACAAAACATGAACGGAAAGAAGTTAAATTTTGATCATTCTACCTCAGTGTGGTTCCTAGAACTGTTCCCAGTTAAACACCCAAATATGATAGTGATCCTGTTTCTCACGCTTCATGCTTCCCAATTTTCGCTATGACCCGCATTCTTATTTCTTAGTTTTATATTGCGTTTGACTGAATAGGCCAAGTTAAATTCAAGCATAAATGTATTAATAATCTAAATAATATATGATGGCTGTCCTGGCTTGATCATTCACTGTTGTGATAGTATTAACATTTTGCCAAAGTTTGGGAGCTTGCATACTGAAAACAAGGCCATAAAAAATAATAGAATTTGAAACAATTGCTGCAGATTTCTGTTCTTCTTAATATGTGCCCTCATAAAATAAATTTCTGTAGTTGTGGTACTTTGGGAGTAAATCTACATCCACGTAAATGGTCAGGGAAGCCTATAATATTGTTCTTCAAAGTGACTTTTGGTTGTCAAGCAGGAAAATTGGCTAGATACTGCATAGCAGCCCAGTAGAAGAATGCCATGGCCTCTGTGTACTCAAGAGGCAGAGGAGTGAATGACATTAAAGGTGTTAACAAGTAGAATTAAGTTCGTTTGAGCAGCTGAGCGTATTTTCTGCTTCTGGGTTTATATGTATATCATCTGTATCAATCTGCAGCCTTTCTGCCAGTAGTGCTTGTTGGTCTGCTCATGATCTCTAGCTATTCTTTGAGTGTCCCCAGAGACTTGATTGGATAACCTGCTCTGGCTGATCTTTCTTGGAGCCGGGGTATTGGACTAGGCAATCTCCAGAGGACCCTTTGAAGCCTTCATGTTATCCTGTCAATTCTTGATACTCGGCAGTCAGTGGTGGAACCATAAGTGACATTTGTATATCCGTGTATTGGTTTTCTTTTCTTTAATGTAAACTCTATATGTAATCTAAAATTAATTTTAGCATTCATTTTAATCTGATTAACGTCTGGTTAGAGTAACTTGAATGAGTACTTGGAGACTTTTGCTAATATTTCTCTTCAGGTACAACCAACACTCTTAATGACTGTTATATGCGTTGTGATCAAAGACAATGTCTTTGATTTAACTGTATAGTCAACTTGATCCTGGTTAGAAAACACGTTTCATACTGTTTCTGCCAGATGAATACGAAATCAGTTCTGGACCCAGAATTTCCAGATCCTCCTCTGAAGGAAAACTCCATTTCAAAGTGACGTTCTTGATAAATGTTCTGTGGGATGCTGTAAAATTTTTCTCCGTTTCAGTTATTTTTACAGAAACTTTACTCTGAAATACTTGCCTGGGTACTGTATGGACCAGCTGCTCCTTTTGGGATCCTGCTTGTTGCATCTCACTCCTGGATAAAAATTCCTCAGTTTGTTTTTTTTTAGATTTAGGCATAACAATAATCTGAAATGTTTTAGGAAGTCTGAGGAAAAATCTCTTAAAATAATGGAACATGCAGCCCTTGAGGTACTCTAAGCCTTCAGAGAGAATAAAAGTTTTACTTTTAGAGAGAATACCTGATGCAGTATCTTCATTTAGAACTAATGACAACCGTGATGACTTCCGTGCGTTTGGACTTTTAAGGGTTTGAAATATATTACCTGTAATACTGAAGATTTTGGTGGAGAGTGAGTGAAGTGATACAACAGCTTTGAGATTTGTTATCTGCTTGCTTAAAAGGCAAGGTTAATGTTTGTTTGGCCATTCACCTCAGATTCTGTAGTCAGTTTGCTCTATATTTCCTACTCCTAAATACTTCCTATTCAAATTCAGATCCTCAGGGCTTGAATCTGAGCTTGAGCCTCTTTGCCTAAATCTTTGTGGCAGGAGTTTTTATCCATCCTAATTCTGCACATTTTTCTTGCAGCTGTGTAAGTCAGAGGAGAGTGAAATGAACTACTAAAAATACTTCTTTCAATGTATGTCATTTGGCATATAAAGAAGAAAACGCTGTTTTTCCCCATACTTTTTTTACTTTAGATGTTGAGCTGTTGAGGCTCCGTAATGTGTAACTGTCTTTGTCAGCATAGGATCATGGGTATTCTTGCCAGTGTACAGCAGTACGACATGGATGTTTGATTGCAGAGGGACATCTTGTACATGGAACCTTGATACCAGGACTGGGGGCGTTGGCAGTTGTTGCCACAGCGGTGATAGCAGCTACGTTATCTTAGAAGCGTGTTTGCATTGTACCTTTCAAGTATGTCCTTCTGATGTTAAAAATACAACGGAAATAAGTAATTATCAGAACCATTTAAAAAAATTAAATTTTATGCATTTGTATTAGGAATATTTGAGAAAACACAGAGACAACAGTTGCATCCTAGATAATCTTCAGTGTTTTTTTTGTTTTTCACCCAAGACTGTTGAAATACCACAGGAAAAGTAGTACTTTAATGAAGCAGCTACTGGCTACCTCACAGAACAACAGACAGCAGGTTCATTCATTCTGTTGAGAACACTTAATCATTCACTATGGCTGTATCTTGATGTACTCTGGAATTGAATGAACTTTTAAAGACACCTTTTGGAGAGAAATTATGCAGGCAAGAGACAGAACTCTTGATCTGTATTCAGTTAGGGTTTTTTTTTGAGCTGTGTGCAGTGTTGCCATTCTTCCCTTTCTCTCCCCTTCTCCTTAAACTTACTTTTAGAAAGGAATTTAGAGCAAGGTACTCCTCTCACCTAGGCTGCTAACATCCCCAAGTTCTTCAGCAAATGTCTGGTAGCTGTGGTAGCATTCATCAGAAAACAGATTATTTTTTATTTCAGCCTGTGATTCAGTGGATGATTCAAGATGGACCATGGGTTTAAGCTAATAGTAATAAGTATTCTTCATCATTCTTGGCCTAGGATAAATGAAGATTAATCCTCTGTTTTAATTCTGTTTTTCTGTGAGGAGCTTCTTTGGATCCTGATAGCGTGGTAACAATTTTGCTTCCAAAAGCAGATGTTAAAAATCGGGTATCAGAGCAGCTGTCATTATGATATTTTTAGACACTATTTTACAAAGACATGTCACCATGTGTGGTTTTTCCCCACCCTGTATTTATGTCAGCCTTTATTCTCATTTTGAAGATTGTTGGGGTTGATCCATATTGCGAAGAGGGGTAGATGTTTGCACAAATTCTTCTCAAGACATTCTGTAGGAGTGTGTCTCAGCTTTCTCTAAGCTGAATGAAAACAACTTGCATGTGTAGAAGCATCTAGGTTTTTTGCTTTTGCTTTCAGTGTTAACAGAAATGGCATCCTTCAGTTTGTCTTGCAGTTCCAAGATGCTCAAGTTTGTCTTTGATTATATGCAGAGGACATACTATTTGGCAGGTGGATTGTTTCAGTGCTACTGTGATGCTGAGAAACAGATGGGTGAGGCCGTGCTTCTCCAGTTATGAAATGATTCTGTGATGTATTGTGATGTAAGTCCTCAAATGTCTCCTAACATTACTAAGTAATTGTTGATGAACTCTTTAGTGAAGAAATGGATGAATAAGAGGGAACCTTTGATCAAGGATTTAATATTGATTCATAACTATCTCAATTTCCTAAATGTAGGAGACTGTTTTCATGGTATTATAACTGTTTACTAACCTTTTTTTTTTCCTGAAATGTCTGTTTAGACCAGCTGAAACAACACTGGAGTTCGAAGTGTCTAAACTTTGCACAGTTTAATTCTGTCTTTTTAAAGTGTCTCACGGAAGAATAAAATCTAGATCACTCACACTGTGCTGGGAGAAAAAGAAAAGCAATTTCTTCTTAAACATTGCTTATGTTATTTCAGGATGTCTTAAGGGCTAGCTAAAATTTATTAAAAACTCTGCTAGATTTATGGTTTCATAAATGGTTTCTTTCAGGAATGGCCACGTAATTGGAATTTTCCTATAAACACCATTGAGGCTCAATCTCACTGATACAGAATGGTTGACATGCCTCAAGCCTTTGCTTTGTTGTTAAAACACTCTCTCAGTTGTAATTTGATTTAAAAATTTGTTGCTGCTGTCTGTTCCCTACTGACTTAGCAGATGAGTGACTCAGTAAATAACAAAATCCTGCTTTGCAGTAACTTTCATGGTTTGCATTCTGTCACCTGTTGTCTTCCAATGTTAGTCACCAGCAGCTAAATGAAAACCACTCTGACAGTAACCTTTCTTATGGCACTGTGTCTCACGGTGTGTGACAAAGGTACAGGAAAGGGTGAATGGTGCTCAGTATGGGTGACCGAGAAGAACAGCTTTTGTTTTGATGTTTAATTGGATCTGCATGTAAGTTGTGGCCGTTGTTTTCCCCTCTCCCTCCTTTCCTCTGAAGGAAAGTGCATGTAATACATGTTGCTGCACTGTGACTGCCCCTAGCTAGCGTGCGAATCATTAGCTTCTCTGACTGGCATCAATGATGGGAACAAAATACCTGGGTGCTGTTGACTACTTTGATTCTCACCTTAAGGTGTCTGGATAGTTTTGGAGTATGCACCGGCATGAACTTAAGGCTTTGCTTTTGCTTGTGTCCTGTCTTTAGAGACAATACCATCTTTTTTTTCAAGTCATTGTCAGAGAGAAGAACATTGTCTTAGAGTGGAGGGGGTGGATGAGAGAGGGAAGAGAGGCTACATTCAGTTTTCCAGATATGGCTTCTTGTTTCTGTCTTCCTACTTTCCCCAGTGTGAGAAATTCAGCTGTGTACAAGAGAGGAACAATCTTACAAAGTTTCTGCAGAGTGCTACCTCTGTATCTATGTCTGTCTTGTTCTACTGTGGCCCCACAAATGGGTGAGAGTTGGAACTTCTCTTTGGTTACAGGCAAATTGATTATTTCCCCCCTAGTAATATGGATGGTTTCAGCACTTCATTTTAATAATAGCCATGCCTAAGGGAACGCATTTTCACACCTAACAGTGCAAGGTTTATTTTCTTTTTCCTTAGTGGTTAACCTGTTCTTCCAGATATCTGCTAATCTATTGGAACCCTCCAAAGTAGCTGTTTCGTGTGCTTCCATGACAATTTTGCAGTTTATAGAAATAAAGCATCTCTGGCAGCTGGTGCACAGTCTAGTTGTGTTTTTTACCTGTCTCTCCATAAAGGTAGGTCTACTGTATTTAACTTAATTAAAGAAATACTTGTTACAGGAGTGTGGGCCAGAAGAATTTTTGAGAACTACTTAAAGGAATGCATGTGAGAGGGAAAGGCATGTGTGGTGCTTTCTTCTTTGGCACATTTGAAGTTCTGCTATTTGAAGTGTTGAAGGATGTCAATGGTAGACCAGTCTTCATTGTGAACTGCCTCGATGATATTTCAGCTTCTGAACCAAAGTACTGGTTTTAGAGTGTCATTTGGATTCCTTGCTATGTTTTCGTTTCCTCAGCCTTCTTTGGAAATGAAATTTGCTCAGCGAAGTGTTAAACTGAATAAAAGGAAAGAGGGATGTTGCGTGTTAAACAAAATGAGAGATCAGGGAGTAAGTATCTACTTGCATCTTCCTTGAAACTTAGAGTAAGCAGTTTAACATATTTTTTACCTGTTTTTAAGTAGTCACTTAGCTTTAAAAATACGATTAGCAAAATTAATCTTCATTGTTCTTCTGCCAAGCAGGACATAAGGATGCTGACCTCAAGTATGATTTTCGAGGCATGCTTTTTTTTATTTTAATCACTTTTGAAAAGAGGCTCATAAACAGAATTGTATACTTGGAACACTCTTTGTGGTCTTCTGAATATTATTAGTAAAATGCCTGTGCTGCAAAGAGCCCTCAGTGACCTATTCTTTGCAAGGCAAATAATTGCATCCTGTGAACAAGTTCTGAAGCACAGTTTTCTAAGTGTGGACTGTGCCTCTGATCTCCGAGATCCTTTCACACAGCACATGTTAGACTCCTTACACCAAAGATTAACCTGCCTTGCATTGGTGTACAAAACCAGCTGGCTCTTCTGTGCATACCGTTTACACTTTTTGATTTCCAGAGAGATGGAACAGTTGCAGAAAGTGCAGACCTACAGAGTGCTATGCTGAAGCTGTTTTTAAGCGCAGTAATGCTGGTTGTAATATCAGGTTGATACTGCAGTCAGTGCTGTTTAGTGTTTTTCTTGATGACATAGACATTGAGAATGCACCCTCAGTGGTTTTGTGAGGAGGAGTATTTGACCACTTTTTAGTGGGACCTCAACAGGCTGGAAAAACGGACTAATGGCGAAACTCATGAAGTTCAGAAAATATAAATGCCATAGTCCCGTGCTTGAGTAGGAATAACTGCAACAGGATAGCCTGGGGATCAACTGGCTAAAAAGCAGTTTTGCAGAAAAGGATCTGAAGGTCCTGGTGAATGACAAAGGGAGCGTGAGTTGACAGCAGACCCTTGCAGCAATGAAGACCAACTGCACACTGTGCTTTATTAGCAAGAATGTAGTCAGCAGTTTGAGAGAAATTATTATTCTCTACTGTTTGCCATTTGTGAGACCACTTCTGGAATATTTTATGTAGGGTTGGGCTCCCCAACATTAGAAAGACATTGGGATAGTAGAATTAGCCCTGTGGAGGGCCACCGGGATGATAAGGGAGCGAAAGCAAGTGACCTAAAAGAAACAGCTCTCCCAACTGCATTTGTTAAATCTTAGGAAGGGAATGCTGAGAGAACATCCTACCACTGGTGTCTCCCACTCCCCTTGAGTATGGAGGTGGCTTTTTCTCAGAAATGCACAGTGAAAGTATCAGAAGCAATGCAACAGGGGAAATGTTGAAGGATAGCAAGGAAAAAAATTATGCAATGAGAACAGTCACATGTTGAAAAAAAGTAGTCTGGAAGGGTTTTGTAACCTGTGGAAATGCTCAAAACTCAGATTCATATGATCCAGAGTTGCTTACCTTAATGTTTAAGTATGCTTCTTAGTTCTTTTTCTTAACTTACCACATTGAAATATGTTGTTCTTCATTTTTGCTGAGCAGACTTCAATGAAAGAGTAGAGAAATTAGTGTAAATTGCTTCAAAAATTCCTGGACTTATACTCATAAAATTGTGAATGTATGGGAACAAACTGAGTCCTTCTCTACTTTTATTTCCTCTGAGGATTTAAAATTTCAGTTATAAGGTATTAGAGGAAGCTTGAAATGGTAGGAGTTTTGAGAGCATAGGAAGTGAAAAATGGCAATTGTGCGAATTACAGCTGATGAACATCTGGGTGCAGTAAAAGGGGATGTTTCTAGTTGGACTTCTTGCTAGAGGGTAAGGTATAGTTCTTCACCTTTCGCCAACCTCCACCCGGTCTCCAGACAGGCTCCGAACCTGCCAGTCCTGGCCTGTGGCTGGGGGCAGGAGGCAGTCTGGGAACTCTGGCTTGGGCGCATTCCTAGAGGAGTGCATTTACCCATGGCTGTCAGAGCTGGTGGCTGCTGCTGCTGCACAGTGGTAAAGCAGTAGAGGCTGTGGACAAGGGATGCCAAAGCCTGATGCTGGTGCCTACAGGGGCTTATGCTGAGGGCACCTACTATCCCTTTCCTTGCTTTCAGCTGTACTGTGAGATAATGTAAGGGTAAAACTCATGTTGTAGTAATTTTTTTTCCCTTGTTTTCTAAACACAGGAAGGACTCTGCAAGCCACATTAAGTCATAAATGTGCTCAGTTCTGATAGACTTAAGTGCTAAAGTCCTCTTTAACTCATTTCCTGCTGTGGCTAACAATGGGTTTCTTGTGCATTACTAAAATATTTCTTATTTACTGTTGAACCTTCTCATTCTGGTTCTGTTCAGAAACGTTAAATTTCCAGTGTGCAAGGAGATTAGATACAGCTTTGAATTAGATACTGCATTGAAGATGAGCTAAAGTACCGTATTGTGCAAATTTGGAGCCTTTGTATTTGTCAGAACTTAAATTTAACTTCTCGTATTTGTTTTGTTAAACTGTACATCAAGTGTTTGAGATGAAAGCATTTCAGACAAACCTCATAAAATGATCAGCTTTGTTAAGGAATGTGCAAATTGTATGATACACTTATTGATTCATGTCAAAACTGTGCCATTTGCCATATGAGCATTGAATTGGTAAATAAAAGCATTTTTTTTGGTTGGCAATCTGTGGGTAATAAAATCTTATTGTTATTCTGTAGCTGTATTTTTGAGTAGTTGTAATTTTTTTTTGGACTGGGAATTGTATGCCTTTAATGTGTATTTGAAAGATGCTGAGTGTCATTGTTTTTTAAAGTGTCCCCAAAGTAATGCTGCATCAGGGAGAGATTTCATTTTCCTCTTTCTTATCTTTCAAGGATGAGACATTTTTGGGTAGTCGGTATCAGAGCTGTATCCAGACTGTGCTATTGTTGGGAGGATAAATTGAGCAGAAAAGGCACGGTTTAGGCAAAACAAAATACATGTGGAGAGGCATAGAAGTTCTCTTCAAAGAAGAAAGTGCATGTAGAAAGTGATTCTTCAGATTATTTAGTGTGTGATCTAGAGATAAGTATAGCTGAAATATCAGGAGAAATTTTGTTGGACAAAGGAATGTAACTGTTACTGCAAATTTGAAATTGATGAATTTGACAACTGTGATCTGAAAGCCAGAAAATTAAGCAGGCTGGTAACCAGGCTGCACCTATGATATGGCTCATCTTTGTCTAGATTCTGAGATGTTTCCCTTCTGCGTTAGTGTTTAAACAGCAAAGCATGAATGAATGATAGTTGAGAACAAATAAATGTCCAGATTACTGTGGCTATCTTTCTCAGAGCACCAAATAAAAAACATAATGGAAAAATAAGCACTCCCTTGATGTTTTTGCTATTTGTCTGTTCTCTTAAACTCTCTCTTGAAGAAATTGTAGTTTTAAGAATCAGCAGTTAGCTGGAGACTTTAAGGAAAAAATTTGCAGTTTTTGTTTTTCTTCTTGATAGGACTTATAGGACAGCACTGGTCCTTACAGCTTACTGTATAATGGGATTGTACATGGGTCATATAGGAGTTCAACCCACACAGTACTGAAATTTACTGTACTTAAAAGGTGAGATAAAGCTGATGCATTTATATTTCCCGAGGGAAAGCTTTTCCTCTACAGTAGCACTGAGTTCTGCATGTCCTAGCCTTTCAGTCCCTTCTGATAATGTCTAAGGACAGTGCTACAGGTTATAGGCTGATGAGCAGTTTGCTGATTATTAGGTTTTTGCCTTCCCCCTTTTAAACTTCTGTTTTTATTTATTTTTAGTTCAAATTTGGGTTATTCAGAGGTTGTTTGCAAGATATGATCTGGTCTTTTCAAGTCTCACGTGGTGAGGTGATACTTCTACAACTCTCCTTTTGCTGGAGGAACCACTCAGCTTCTTTCAGTAAGATAAGTTCAGTGGTCCTGGATAAGGGCAAGGTAGAGGATGCCCTTGAATTTTGGTGAATGTGCTAGTTGCAGCTTTACTGGGTGGCCTGGTATTACGTTCTGCCTTCACACATTCTGCGTTCTTACAGCTGAGATATGGATAGTGATCAAGGAGATCCTGAGGGACTTATAACTTAAAACGAGTTGCATAAATCAATACAATATCTAGCAGTATTCATATTTGAAACTACAGTAGGCATTTTATGAAACACAGAGCAGTTTTCCATAAAGTGAATATTGGATGTGTGTCTGCAAAGTGCAAAACTTCTACAATGAATCAGGCAGCTACAAGAAGAATTGAAAAGTAAAGTACTGCATGTGTTAAATCTGAATACTTGACACTGTGTTTGTTTTAGTAAGTTTGTATTTAAAATTCAGGCAATGTCTGCCTCCACTGAAATGTTACTAAAATAAAATGACATCTAATATTTCATGCATTTGGTTTTATTTACAGATGACATGGCAGAACTTCTTCTTGGGGAGTCCAAACTAGAACAATTTTTGAAGGAAAATCCTCTCAAACAAAGCAGTAGTCCACGGGGCCCCCGGCCAAAGCTGACTGAGGTCAGAAAGCATCTCACGGCAGCGCTTGATAGGGGAAACCTAAAGGTATGTAAGGCAGTCTGAGCAAGAAGTAGAAAAGCTGAAATTGGCTGGAACACTCTGCTGATCATGGAGGAAGATAGGGAACATGCTTTTGTAGGGTTTTATCATTGTTGCTGCTACCAGAACGTCATCAGCACTATGCTATTTCATAGTTCTTTGTTTTATTGTGTATTTTTATTTAGATAAATTTATCAAATCTTCTTTCATTAGAAGAATAAGAAAATTGTCATTCACTTCTGGGATGCTTATGTGAAGTACTTGCAACTTATTTTGTGGAGGTTTTTCTTGGAGTATATTACTGTATCATTCTCTGTAGCGCTTTAAATAGAAGCGTTAAAACATGCAAGTACTTGACAAACTTCTGTAATAGTCTCCTGAGTGCTCAGAAAAGATTCCTTAAGGTATGTTTATGGGTGCAGAAAGTGAGGTTAATACTTGAGAGCAATTTTCTGTCATAACCTTTTGATGATCTTAACCAATCTGGCCCTTCTTTTATTTAACTGTTGTAGCTACTACGTCAGCTTATCTTTCAGCTAATCTTTTCTGTACTTCATGTCCATCTTCTAAGAGATCGAAATATCCTTGTTTTACAGTAATCTGTAATGTGTTGTTTCCTGTGATTTGTGGGAGTATTAATTTATTTTCCTTTTCTTTCTTCATTCTTCCATAAATCCATTTTTCAAGACATTTCTTCTGCCCTGTGCTTTGAAATTGTGCAAATTAAATATATAGGCTGTAGAAGACGTCATTAAGTTTTGATGCTATGTTATTTTCAACTGTGTTTGTGGTGTTAGAAAAAAACATTGAGGGGTTGTAATGATAGGCTGCCTTAAATAGCTTTGTCACCTGGCAAGGCTGGATTCTGACTGAGAGGTATTTCTGGTGCATGTGTAAATAAAATGACTGGTAATGATTTTCAGTAGCTTTCCAAATATTGGATGAAGACAGAGTTTTGTTAGTTTTTGCTCTGTAACAAGAAATATCCTGAGAGTTTCTACGGTGAATATATACAGAAAATGGACCAAATAATTGTCAGAAAGAATTAGCTATGTTTTCACAGGAATAAACCTCCAACCCTTTCTTATTCATTTCTCTTCTAGCCAGAATACCTACAAGAAGCTAACCTAATTATGGCCAAGTTAAACTATGTGGAATGTGATTACAAAGAAGCTCTCAACACCTATGCCAGAGTTGGAGTTGATGACCTTCAGCTGGCTGCAGTGCCACCTTATAGGCTACGGATGATTGCTGAAGCGTATTCTACTAAAGGTAAGGTGGCTCTTTCTGCTATAATAATGTGGCAGTAGTTTTTAAAGAGTTAATTCACATCTTGTCAGAATTCGAAGAATTTTTGGCACGTATGTCACGAACGCAGTGGTGGAATACCACATTTATAGATACATAAGAGGATGGCTTGGCTCCCTTAAATTATTTAGAGTTTGTGCTAGGTTGACAAGAATTTTACCTCAATTAATAGTCTATCTGTGCTGTCACCCAATCACATTTTTTCATGTGTGTTTTTAAAAGTCCTTCCACATGTAAATGCCACAATAGCTGTGGCTGTATTCTAAACATATTATCACTGTTACTGCGAATTAAAAATTACAAAAGTAGTGCAGTTTTGCAGTTGCTGGGGACAGAATTGGAGAACCTTGATTCACTATGGTGCCTTTTACTTCATGTTAAAATACTCAGTCTAAGCTGAATTACTTAACTAAATTACTAGTTAATTGAGAAAAAATAGTATTAACATGATATAATTACTTAAAGCAGAGCATTTCTTGCGGGTTTACTTTTGAATTTTTCTTACATGATTATCTTTTTTTAAAAAAATCAGAAAATGAAGTTAATTTAAAAGGGTTTTTTTAATAGTCTAGTATAGTGGAAGTTGTAATGCTGGCCTTGTGTCTTAAGGTGGCAGTGCCACTTCAGTTTAGAAAGTTCATTAATAGGCTGTGAGCTGGGTCAGTATGTTGAGGAAAGTGGCAATTTGTATGCCATGGATTTATTAGAATTTACTGTCTTAAATGTTTGCTTTAGTCTGCTGCGTTTAAGCTTGAGTTTGGTGCGCATATGCGCTTTTTGTTACAGAAAGAGGAGTGTCAAAGTTGGAAAACACAGTTTATGAGAGACTCCAGTAACATTGGCTGACAACTGGTCAAGGAGTGTTTGTGACTTTAGTATTGGAACAGCGTGACTGTTTTCCACCAACACAGTCTTATAGTAAATGTTAGACAGATGTGAATCATTCTCTGTAGAGATGTTAAGGAAATAAGATAACTAACTGGTAGCAGAAACAAAAGGATACTTCCTGAATCTGGGCAATATTTTGGTTGAATTGGGAACAGAATACATGAGGAGTTCTTAGGTATGATCTAAATCTGCCGAGTTCTCTCATACAGCATTTGTGTGGGCTTTTTGGCAATGTCTGGTATGGGTAGATTTCCGCTCAGCTTTGTGGGTTTTGGTTGTGGTTTTTGTTTTTTAAATCTATAAGGGTGTCTGTTGAATTTGTCGTATTCTTTCCATGAAAATGCAATCTTGGACTTAATTGACTTTAAGTACCTAAATTTGCTTATGTCTCCAAGGAATCCCAGGAATTTAACTGAGTCTTTTCCTAGAGCTCAGCTCTTCTGGCACTATTTTATTTGACCTCATAATGACATATAACAGTTGAAGCATAAAGGCATCAGTTTTGCAGAAAGTATTAGTATCATTAATTTTACTTAATGTAAAAATAATTTATTAGAAAATAGTAAAATATGTGTCTTTTCTACCCTGGAATGTTACTTAGTTGTAGCTTATTAAAAAAAGAGAGAGAGAAGAAAACCAGCTGTCTTCTGCCTGGATATGGTGGAGGTTTATTTGCTTCTGTGTTCAAGTGTTATACTTAAACATTGAGATCTGTTATATCAAACCTGAACTAATCATGATCAGACATTTATTAGTTTGGTCACTTCTGCTCAGTGACGGGCTTCTAGTTTACCTGAGCAAGCTGTTGGGGTTTTGTTGCTGTTCTGTTCATGTTCAGAATAATCTTTTTTTTAATACGATGTTTCCAGTTTGAATGCAAGATTAAGAAAATTTAATATCCCTTCTTCCTCCTATGGTAGCAGGTTGCAAGAATATTATCTTCTGTCTTCTGATAATAATTGTTTTCTAGAATGAGGTAGAAGTCACAGAGCAGTCTTAAATTTAGTATTCAAAGTATAGGTAAGTTTAGAGTAATTGACAGCTAAATAGCACGTGTTTCTACTCAACAGTGTACAGTTAACTCTCCTCCTCTTCACCCTTCCACCTGATATTTCTTCTTTCTCCTGGTAAGAGTGGACTATAAAACTTTTTAGTCTGAGTTCAGAGTCTTTTCAGAGGTGATTGAGGCTCGTAGGTATTGCTCAACTAAATACAAGTTATCCTTAGAGGGATTTTGTGTGCTTCACTAGAATTTGTATTTCTACTTGCAAGTTCAAGGATAACCTGATTATATAAGAATAAATCTATTTAGATTTTATTTCTTTGGCAGTCATGAACAAAGCACCACTTATTAAGCAGTGAGGGACTGTCTGTGCTGCCTGTTTGCAAGCATCACCCTGGCCATGCAGTTCAGTGTGGCAACTGGCAGAAAAGCAGTTAAAGATACCTGTTCTACTTGCTTCATTTCAATGCAGTTTGGGGCGTGATCCAGTTCCTATAGATTTGCAGTCTTGTATCCTATTTTGCAGTGGTCTGATACTGATGTACTTACCTCTGAGAAAGACTTAGGGCAGGTAACTAATGGTAGTGTTAATTGCCTTAAAAATTGTTTCCTTGTTTAAGGTAGGTCCACCTCCAAGTGCTTACCTGCTTACTCTGAGATTTCATTCTGTAACCTCAGAGGTGACAGATTGAGTGGGTTGCTTGAGTTGACATGTTTCTCCTTCTACAGTTGTTAGAGGGTACTTAAATGAGAATGTCACAGTGTACCCTAGAAATTTAACAGTTCACAACAAGTTCGTAGAGATGGCTGGCTTTGCATGTGTCCCATCTTACTCTTGCTTGTGGAACATACGAAGTATGTCTTTCTGTTCTTCACAGCAGTGGAAGATTCAGCATGTGTGTATGAATTCAGTGAGGTGTAAAAATGGGTTCAAGATTAGGTTCAAGCTAAATTTTCCTGGAATTTTCTCTGCTGCTGGGTAGAAAGAAGGGGAAGAGGAACAGCAGTAGTGACAACTGTGAAGAGAGGAAATGGAACTGAAACATGACAAGGGAAGCAAGATCCCCAAATGCTTCAGCTGTGGAGAGTTTGTGTGTGTAATTGTATATGCGTATGTGCACATATATAAATATACATATGAATGTATTTATGTTGATAGAAAGTCAGATGTGACAAAAAAAAAGTGGAAAATTCTTGCTGCTTCTATAGACTCTCCAGAGTGAATGTGTGAGTGCATTATTCATCATGTTTGTTGTGTGTAAACCTCACTGCAAAAATGTTCATTAAATTACAGTAGTCTTCGTAACAGTAGTCCACAATGTGAAATTTAGTCTCTTTGCACCCTTGCAATGTTGAACTGGAATAATTCTGTTGCTAAACCAAAGAACTAAACCCATCTACTGCTTGCAGTGTGCTCCACTAAGGGGATCCTCAAATTTTATTACATCGATGAATTAAATGCATATATCTCTTTAAAAAATGCTTTTAAGTCTCTGGTGCTTATCGCTTTAGCTGAGGACAGCATATTCAGAAGAATGTAATCAAGAGGCATAATATGGAATGATAAGGATTCAAAGGCTCTCAAATCCAGCAAGGAAGATTAAATGATTGTTATTATTTTCTTGGAAATATCTAGTTAGCGAAATACTACTTCAAATCTTCCAAAGAAATGTTCTCAATAGATTTGTCAGAATGCAACACTGTAAAATTTGATCACTATTCTGAGGAAAATCCTGTCAAACTACCTCTGAGATCTTTTCCATTTCCTTCACATGTGGCTCTTTACCATCCCATGATGTGAGGAGGACCGGCGGGGCCTCAGTGCTTGAGCAGTGCTGGACAGGGATTCCTTTCTGTTGCTCCTCCTAGGAAAAATGTTCATAATTTTTAGTGTGGTGATAAAAGAGCTGCTGTGTTTCATCAGACCAGAAAGCTCATGGGCAGTTTTTTATAATGATGAGCAAAAAAAGTGCTTTGGGAAGAAATACAAGGAACAGGAGAAGTTGTTTGGTTTTGGGTTTTTTTGTGGCTTCTGGCAACAAAATCCACTGCCATTAGTGGTGTCTTACACTTTGTCTTGACTAGAAAAAGATGGGAGAGTGATCTGATGAAAAGTTACCAGCTGTTGTGTCCATTGAAACAGCAGAGAGTAGACCAGCCATGTGTTATGTGCACAAGGCAAAGTCTCAGAAACTTGATTAGCGTAAGTCAGGAGTCAGCACTGTTTAGGTATCCCTCCTACAGAAGTTGGGAGGAGGTAACTACCATACACTACACTGAATGGGGCGTGATTCCAATATTTTCCTGCCTTTCTTCAAATTCACAATTTGGAAATGGAAGTGTAATGGAGGACTGTCTTCTTTTATGTCTGTATATGCTGTTACCATCCAGAAGCATTTTAATAATGGCTGAAGCTAATATTCTCCTAAGGATATGGCCTCTAGGAATAGGACAATTAAGTTTCTGCAGGTTTTCAGCAGTATATAAATAAGGTAATATACTGGAATGCACACATAGGCATTATTCAAATACAAATTCAAATACAGGCAATATCTCCTATGTTCCTAAGCAATTTTTGGTTGCTTATTAAAGCAGAGCTGAGATGCATGCACAGTAGGATACTGAGGTGTTAATTTAGGGACGTGCAGCTAGTCAGTAACTGAGTATATATTTAACTGGGAAATAAGCTAATTGAAATCTTAGGTAATATGATTCTGATACTACTGTTTAAGTCAAAAGACATGCTTGGAAAATGAATGTATAATATTTGGCATTACAAATAGTGAATCTTTTTAGAAATGCTTACAGATGAATATAGCAATTTACAGCTCTGACATTTCTTAAAGTCTGCTACTTTGTGAACTTTATTTTAGTAGAGAAATTGTGTTTATGTTTGCTATAGTATAGATTAGCAGACTACTCCAGGTATCTGTCAAGATGACAGTGTTGTATCACAGTAACAAATTCTTGCTAAGTATGTAAGTTAGACTGTGACATTACAGGATTGTAGCCTTATTGCTGCAGGCTATTTTAAGTCTCATATTGCCTGTTCAAGTAACTGTGTTTATATTTAGATGATGTATGTTGAGTAAGGTGAGACTGTCTTTACTCCTGCTGACCTGTATTCAAATTTAATGTTGCATTTACCAAGTTAAGTGATTGACCATTAATTAGTTCTATTTACAGAAACGTGGAAATACTGGTTGGGTTCAGTGGAAGTGTCAAGTGCATGTGAATTGCTACTTTGACTTAATAAAAGATGCTACACTTGACTTTGATCCTATCTGGTTGTAATGAGATCGTTTGCACTGCCAGCCTGTGTCAGCAGACACCAAGCAGCTGTCTATGGAAGAATGCTAAAGAAAGCTGCTTTAGTAATCATGTCGGGTATCTCTCGCCTCATTAGGCAATGGGTCAAAAACTCGACTTCCTTAAGTTCCCTCCTTCTATATTGCTGTGCAAATATTGGAAGCTGTCAGCAAGCAGTTTGCAGGCCACAGCTAGGGAGCCTGTGTCACAGGTGCTTCAAGTTTTGTTAAAGCTTATCTTTGCCCCATCTATTTTTATGATGTCTGCTGGGCTGGAACAGGGACCTGGGGGGAAACCCAACCCGGGGCTTCGTCCTGCTTTCCTCAGTGGTGCTTTTAGCTCCAGCATTTAAATCCAAACACTAAATGCACTGAATGAACCTAATTTGCTTCTGATTAAAACCAGCTTCTTTAGGATTTGTATGTTTTTGTTGTGTGTTTTTCTTGTTTTCAAATTCTTCAGAGTCTTTCAGAATATCTTCAGAATCTCACCTTTGGCGGGGTGAAGAGAATCAGAAAAAAATCTTGGACCAAAATTAGTGATTCTGGCCTTTTTTTCTCATGTCACAGTGGAGCCTGGTCTCTTTTCCTCAGAGGTGCTTGTAGGAGCAGTGCTTGACACTGTACAATAAAACAATTCTGTATAAATTCTGTGGTTGAACGATATCCTTTCTCCTGTGCGAACAGCTTTCCTGCTGACCACTCCGCGTGCTGGTCTGCAGGTCTTCTGCTTTGGGGAGAGTTCGTCAGAGACTCATTCGCTTCAAGTTCTACAACAATTATCAGTCCTTTTCCCAGCTTTTATCTCTAGTTTGAACTTCTTTTAAGCCTCTCCAGTACAGCCTTTTGGCAGACAAGCAGCTTCTGTAATCAAGAGTTGGTTCGCACGTGGGTTGTAAGAAACAGATGCATCTGTGAAAATACTAGTTTCTTGTGTTTAAAAATATTATAAAATTTTGGTTTGTGCTTTTAAGAAAAGGCAAAGATTTTAATGTCAATTACATTTAGAGGAAAACAGTGACCAATAATTTCACAACAGTTATCTTATGTGATATTACAAGAAATCCCCAGATATTGTCATAGTTTTATTGACTGCTTGGATTAAAAAGTAGGTGTTCACTTCAGTAAAGAGATATGTGTTGCTGTTTGGTTTTTGGTTTTGTTTTTCCTTTTTAACTTTGAGACACTTCTGTACACTAAGAAGCACTGGCATAACTATGGTATTAGTAAGGCCATACTCATGAAATGACATTGCAGTGTGAGCATACATGATAAAATGCTGTCTTCATCTCTGGAAGGTTGTGCTGATGTTGCTTTCAGTTTCATCTAGAATTAATTTAATTATATGTGAGTGGTTGGCCAGAGCAGCTTCCCTTAAATTCAAGTGTGCTGAGAGAAGTGGGTGTTGAGCTTCTTGCTGATGCATTTTTTGGAAAGCAAGTTGGGTATGAATCAGGCATCCTGACAGTTACTGGAGAATTTTTTTCTCTGTGTCTTGGCATGGGGGAGAGGGAGGCGGTGAGCAGTACCAGGTGCTTGAAAAAAATCAGAGAAATTAGTTGTGTTTCCGTAGATTGCCTGAAGAATTAGGTAGTTCCTTCCAGTGTAGTTGCAGTAACTGTGAAAGTAAGAGGTGATTTCTTATAAATGTGTTTCCCTACACTCTATTCGTACTTTTCTTCCTTTCCATTGTAATAATTACTTTATGAATACCAGTAGGGAATTGTACTTTGCCATCTAAAAGAATCCTCAGCAAGCAAGTCACAGTCTTTGAGGACTTCAAGAAATAAGTCCTTCCCTTCAGTGAGATCAGGGTTTATTCTAAGTTAGAAATAAACCGTGGGAGTTCCTCGATAGCAGTGACTCATATTGTTTCAGTTCCTATTTTATAATGACCAGTAGATGTTTGCCATAGTCTATATAATTGTTTGCCTCAAATATGAAGTTTCTTTAAAAGGGTTTTTTTGTATTTACAACATTGGGATCATGTACTAGTGTTGCTTTGCATATCATACAGGGAAGATTAATTGCTCTATACTAAAACACACTTGGATTTTATGGGTCTGTTTAAGGAAGACAGGAAGCAAACCCAGAAATCTGTGACTCTTCCTCTTTTGCAAAAGCATGTTTATTTACTTAAGTATAGAATAGTTTTGACTGTTTTTCCTCTGTCCTTTGGCTTGTCTACTGAAAACAGTAGATAAACCAGGAGAACCATTGTTTTTGTGGTCTCTTAAAATTTAGCAGGACTTAGACAAGGTACTGTCTCATGTCTTGGAAAACTGTCGTATATACAATGAGTGAACGTGATAGGCTTTTCTCAGCCTTGTGGTTTTTTTTTTTTTTAATGGCCTCAGTAGTGATCTGGGAGGAAGAAGTACTTGGGAAAGATCTGAACTGTGGTGTGGATTCCCTTTGGACCGTAGGGTAATTTTTGGTTTGCTCTGCATAATAAAATAGGAATGTTAGTTTTCCTACAGAACTTGAAAATGAAAAATAATTACTGTTGTTGTCCTTAATTCAGAAGTGATTGGCTAGCTAAGAATAAGCGAATCTATTGCATACTGAGTTCTTAAAATCGTTAGTTACTTTTTCTTACTGAGGAGTCCTCTTTTTTGGGTGTGTGTGGTGGTAGGGCCGGTTTGCTCTTGTATTTGTAAAAAGTGAAATAATTTTACTTGGCATAATCTTGGACACTGATTTAAGATCATAGACACAAGAATGCCACTTGGAATAAGTGATGGAACTGTCTACTGTTTGCTTTCTAAATCTTTTGCGAAATATGGATAATGTATAAAGATATAAAAAACACTTTTGGAAGTTATTATGTAATTTAAATATCAGGTGTACTCTTTTCTTGTTCAAATAGTGTTTGCTGCTGTTCTGCTCTTTTGACAAGCAATTTTAGAGTTACTTTGCAAAACACGTAAGCTTAACTAGTAGGGACTCGTATTCATTTCACTGCTTCTCACTTTCTTTTCCCTCAGGAGGCATCTTGCTTGGTATCAGGACTAGATATGTATGAGCTAAGTGTCTTCCCAAAATAAAACTAACCTAGTTTGTTGGAAGCTTTTAGTTGATGGTGATTTTTACTGAAAGGGCTTAAACTTAGAAGCCATGAATATCCAAGTCAGCTTATGATATCAATTTATGTCATATTCTTGAATGCAGAATAAATAAACATAACCAATTAAAATGAAATAAACCCATAGCCATGAACTTTACAACAAATGCATTAATATTTTGTAGCAGTTATATGTAGCTCTTTTATGAATATTTCCAGTAAGTTTATAATCAGTTAAAGAAATTCCTGCCATTTTGAGGGAGAATAGCAGAGATTCCTGTCTGGCAGGTGTGGAAACAAGTACAAAAGGGAGAACTGTCCTGTATGAATGTATACAAAAATCTTCAGCAGATAATTTAGGATAGATAATTTATGTATTTCTTTGAAATCTGTATGTTCCACAGTTCTGTAAATTGCCACTTGCTTGTTCTTTTTTCAAGGGCCTAATATGATAATCCCTGTTTTAACTAACTTTTATCATCTCTCAGTATTCTTATGAAGAATTGAGTGATATAGTATGTGTTTGTTACTACTGTGTTGCCATTTATATCTAATTAAAGTTAAATAATACTTTTATGTAATTTAATACGTTGTTTCTTAAATTTCACCTGTATTTAAGAAAAAAATTAAACAAGTAGTCTGGAGGGACTCTAATATTAACCTGTTACAGAAAACATGATTTATTCAGTGTTTTTATTCTACTTGATGTGTTTTCATTTTTAATACAGCATTGAATTGTAATTATTCCTTGTGTCATCAAAGCAAAGTATCCAAACCATTCTGTTAAGTGGCCATTTCAGGATAGTTCCTTCTCCAATGCATTGCATGCTTAAAATATACGTACATAGTGGAAAAAATACAGTGAATATTAGTTGTATAATAAAGTTACTCTTAGAAATAGTATTATCTGCTTTATCAAAGGACACTTAGAATTTTCTATTTCCCTTCGGTGTTACTTTAAATTTCTGGCAGAGCACTGAGGTCCTTTCATATCTTAAAAGAAAATTCTCCGCTAAAATGAGAGAACGTTCTTATTGTGAGTTTTTCAGATTAAAAAGATTATAGTTGTGGCAATAAAGTATAAAAATAGAAATGATAAATCCAAGTCAAATCTACAAATAGTAGTGGGGGATTATTGTAGGGCACTGGCTGTTCGTGTCATGGGAGAGAAGGGCTAAGGAGGAGTGATCCGCTTACCAACTATCTGATGCTTTCAGTCATTTGACATTTTATTGCAGCTCACTTATTGTATTTCATGGTCACCTCTAGGTCTGAGTTTGAAGGTGTTTGTGTAGGACACTGCATCTATCCAGCATCATTTCTATCCAGCATCAACCTTACATTTAGATCTCTGTATCAGAGGGTGTGTTTAAACCTACTGCAGTAGCAGGATAACTGCCCTTTTCCTATAGTGTAATCTTGCTGTGTTTGGATCTATAACATACAGTTAGCAAAAAGACCTCTCCCACTTCTTATTTGATTGAAAAAAAGCAAATTAGTGTAGAATATTCTAGACTGTTTTCAAATATAGTTTGTTTTAGAGATATGTTAGATGACTACCATATGATGTCAGAAAAATCTATTGTCTGTTGTATTCAGGTTTGGCAGGTTTTTAAGAGATAGACTACTTGTGTGTTTACTGTGCTTTAGGAATGTGTAGGTTTTTGAAAAATAAAGTGAATTTTGTTTTGTGTTTAGGTGAACTGTTAGTACTGGAGTCAGGATTTTATCTTAACTGGATGTATAACTAGCAAGTAGAGCTGTACAATGTATGTTTTTTGTACTGGTGGAAGGATTGATTGGAGGGTAAAGATGGCAGATAAACTCTGATACAGACTTACGGAATTCTCTCAAGCCAGGAGTAGGGCTTCATGTTCTTTTGTCCAGATGGGTTGTACTACAGGGAGATAATGAACCCTAATACATGTTTTAAAATAATCTGGATGTCATAAATACTGCATAACTTTGAGTTTCTCAATAAATAACCTCCAGATTCCGTGGCTGTCACTTCCCAAGTTGTTTTAGTAAGAAAAGTATTGTAATTCCAATGAATCATTCTGTCCCCACTTCATAGTATTGATGGTCACAAATCCTTTGATAAACTATCCTCCAAACTGGGATTTTGTACTTCCTGGAATTCTACAGACATCTGGTGGTGACCTTGTTGTTAGTTTCTCCAGCAAAGGATTCTCAAAACCTTGGATGATGACTTGAAAATATCATCATTTAAATTGTGAATTATATTAATGTGGGAGCAGTGAATGCGCTTTAGGAACAGTATTTCCTGCTGACAAGCTGGAAGAATGACCTGAAATAAATCTCTTAAGAAGATGGGGAAAGTGCAACACTTCAAATCTAAATAATTATTCAAGTAATAATTATTCAGTTGGCTTGCAGAACAGGATCTAGTGATTAGTTTCAGATCATAAACAAAGAGAATGTTTTACTAATATGTAAGGGAAGACATTGAAGTTCTGCTATTTGTTTTAGTTTTTCTAACTATCTCATATCAAAGCCAGGAAGTTTTTAATCTCTGCTCAGTATTATCGAGGCCTCAAATGGAGCCGTGCATCCAGTTATGGCACAGTGAGTCAAGACAGAGACAACCAATTGGCAAGTGTCCAGAGCAGATGAAAGTGATCAGCTGTCAAGGAAGCATGAAAAGAGAGAGGAGCGAGAACTGGCTTTTTTTGTTGCAAGCATTTCTCTCTCTCTCTCTAGCTAAACATCATAAAATGTTTTGTAAAGAAAGGAATAATCTCTCTGAAGACTAGGATTAATTAATCTAGGGAGGAACGGCTAGACATTAGGAAAAAATACTAATTGTGAGAATAGTTAAGCTCTAATAATTTGTATAGGAAGATGTGAGGCATCCCTACCATTAGAGGCTTTCAAGGGCAGATTAGACGAGTGTCTAGGGTTGATGTTCCCTCAGTCAGGTGATGGATTGGTGATCTTGAGGTCCATTCCGGCTGTTTTCTCTAATTATTTTGCAAGTAACTAATAGAAGTGGCCAGTATTGATTAGCAAGAGTTGTTGTTTTTTTATTTTAAACAAGTAAAGATTTTTTTTTTCCTATAAAGCACCAGATATTGTATTTGCTGGATAAGTCCAGTAAAGTTCTGAGAGGAAAAGACTTCCGTGACTTGACGAGAGCAAGCTACTTCTTACTAAATTAAATACAAAAATTACCATTCCTAGCTCCTTTTTTTTTTTTAATATGTGTTTGTATGTTATAGGTTTTTCTGCCTTGCACAGTTACTAAGATTAGTATTACCTTGAGTGCCTTTCTTTACCCTGCCTTGCTTTCTGTGATCACTCTGGAAAAATGAAGATATATTCAGTAATTTAAAACTGGTATAGGAAGACAATAGGCGCTTTTGTGGTAGACTATCATAATGTCTTTCAAATCAAAATTTCTTTAAAAAAATTACTGCTTCTGATTTTGTAATTATTAAGTAGGAGTCATCGTTTCTTATGTATTTGTTAGTGTCTGTATCAGAAGACCATGCCTAAGTCTTTGGTAATTTTTTTTTTTTCCTGACTGGAGAGGCTTAGCCTGGACTATTGTTTATGGTATTGTCTTATATGACATTTTAATCCCTCCTTTGAATTTATTTTTTTTTGTCCCCCAGGTCTCTGTCTTGAGAAGTTGCCAATTTCTTCTTCCGCTAGTAACCTCCATGTGGACCGTGAACAAGAAATAGTTACATGCTATGAGAAGGCTGGGGACATTGCTCTACTGTACCTCCAGGAGATAGAAAGGGTAAGCTGAAATGATTTGCTTAATTGAAGAATTGCATGGCTCATCTTTCATTGATGCAATGTTACCAATATTTTGATAGCTCACCTAAAAGATTTCTAATATTTGTTTTCTTAGGACTTCAATGCATGTTTACAGTTGGGCAATCAATTTAGCGTTCCTTCATGGATGTCTGATAGTTGTCCTTTTGACTGTTCTCTCATTCTGACCTCTTATAAAATAGTGCTAGTTGTCTGAAAAAGGTCATAGCTCCTCTAAACTACTACGTATATTCAAGATGCTCATCTGCGACGTCTTGTTACCTATTCCATGTTCATTTATGGACATGGAATTGTGGTGTCCTTCAAACACACACATGTGGGAATTTGTACATTTCATGTATGTACTTACCGGCTCTTCAGATAGTTCTTAAAAGTAATTTATTTCAGAATGATGCTATGAAGATTGAAAATGATGTTGTTGACGTTTATTTGGAGCCAACAACGTAACTGCTTTTCAATCCTCTTTATAAAACTACTTGAATGTACAATTCTGAAATAACATTGTAGCTGTCAACAAGACACTGGACATATCAGTGTGGTGTCCAGAACAGTAACTGAAAATGTGTTTGCTTCAACTAGTAGGCACAATCCTGGGACAGTGAAAAAATCATCAGATACAATACCCAGATAAACATATGAATTTTAAAATATAGATGAACTTCAGATAAATTGTAAAGGTTCTATAAATTGGATCAGGACATTGTTCTCAACTTGATAGACCATTTGTCATTTAATATATTCCTTGCTGTAGTTATGAAACTACAGTTAAAAATACTTGGATTTTTTTTCCCTGAAGAGACAGTTGTCTACAACTGAACCTGGACTTCAGAGTTGCTCTAACTTTCATACTATGCATGAGTAGAAAGAGAGCTACTAGATATGCAGGAGACCTGTTTTTTATTGATGAAAGCTGATATATATTTGAGCTGCTTAATGTTAGATAAAATATAACCTACAAACAACTCTGCAGAATATTAGGCAGGTTAGTTTTTTCTTTTTTTCCCTGTTTTATAATTTATGGATTACAGAAATTTAAAGTTAGGCTCTTTATTTGTAAAGAGCATAATGCTTTGTGATTTAAAAGCTTCAGGCATTATCTGAACTTAAAGGTATACATAGGCTCTTTTATTTCCTCCTTTTGTTTTCATTTGCAGAATTAACCTTGTCTTCTCTTTCTTACCACTTAGCAGAAACCCTTCAGGTGTTATAAGTACTTTTTTCTACTGAAAAGAAGGTTTGTGGTACCCTTTGTTTCTAGGAGTTACATGCTGCTGCATTTTATTTAGACTTTGAGATTATGTGTTTGGACAAAATACAATACAGGTGGGGCTCTATTCCTTGTCTTGCAAATAATATTAGAATGAAGCAAGCTAGCAGTATCGATCCAACCCTATTTTACAGATGTGTGGCTTGCAAGCCTCAGGCCTGTCATTTGACGCTTGTCTTTGAAGGGTTATTAGATGCAATAGGGTCCCACAAACAAAAGGAAGGAGAAAGAAAACTTTGATATGCTGGGGGAAAGAAAAGTAGTTCACCCTGTTTTTCAAATATGTACACATTTTTATTTTCTGAGTTTTTTTTGCTTTGGCTGTTTTGTTTGTTTTGTTATTTTCTTTTAGTGGCTGGCAGGCTGTTTGTGGTGAATCTGAAGGCAAATGTGAACTGATAGCTCTCCATTTTAAGAGAGCATTTTTAATGTTGATGTAATACAAATTAAGTTATTTCTAAATTTTTTTTTTAAATCACTCTGGAGATCACTTTTTGTCTTCTTACTGCATTCTGCAGCAATCCTTCCTGACCTAACAGGGTTTCAGGTTAAACTTTTTTTTGTGTAAAAGTCCACAAAACTTGATTATTTATTTTTCAGAATACATTTTTTCCCTTTTTCTTTTTTTTTCTGTCAGGTAATTAATGCCAATATGCAAAACAGAAGCCCTAAGCCAGGGCCCACTGCACATGAACAAGAACTTGGATTTTTCCTGGAAACAGGACTTCAAAGAGCACATGTTTTATATTTCAAGAATGGGTAAGTTTTGATTCTGCTTTTTTAATGTGTTTCTGTTTCCTTTTTTGTTTAGGTTTTGTATTTCTGATCTAATTGGGCATTGTAATTTTTAGCAATTATGGATTCTGTGATCATAAGGCCTTTTATTAATAAAGCAGCAACATTTTGATTGAAATAGTAAGGCTGCCCCTATGCTATTTATTGACATATTTTAAAATCACTTAATCGTAGTATAATAAACAAAGTGTTTTATATTTTTTCTTACTAAATGTGAGAACTTAAAATACCTTAAACTTCGACTATTTGAAATTTCTTTTGCTTTATTACTAAACACTGTTAGAAAGTGATTGACAACATATTGAAACTTCTGAATTTTATAATTTTGATTTTGTAATTTTCTTCCAAATCTCTTCAGTTATCACTTATTTTAACATTATGCTGCAGGATAAATGTGCATGAAGATCAACAGTATGTATACAAGTATACAATCCCCATTGTACCTGCTGTATAGATCCTTTTAGATTCTGCATGGGAGAGCCTTCCTAGTTTATTTCAAATAATTCTTCCCTTAAAAGCCTAAAAATAATTTTGGATATCACAGAAAATAAAAAAGGATTACAACTCTCCATTTTTAAGAGCTTCAAAGCTTGGCACAAATGTTTTTTAAGTACATTTCTGACATTTGTTGTTGAAATCATATAGTTTAAAAATCTATTTGCAGGGCTTCTTATTTCATTAGGAAAATGTGACATGATGGAAATATTAGAACTCTTGATAGGGCTACTGGTTGGTGCCAAAAATGTTTCTTACTCTTTCAAATACATAAGCAGGAGATGAAGGGAAATCGTGCAGTGTCTGTAAAGAGTTTGAGATTTTAATGTGCTGATGGTAGGGTGACAAAAGGCTATCCAAGTTTTCAAATTGTTCGGGGATTTCAGCATGGAAATGATCACTAAGCTTTTGAAATTTCATTCTTAAAGTAATGAAGTAGTGCTGCAATAAAACATGATCTGAGTTACATTTTAGTTCTGTTTCATCATTTAATTGCAGGAGGAATGGAATGTTGGGGAAGTTATTTTTTTTAATTTATCAGAGCTAACAATAAAATTTCTGGTTTTATACCTGAACAGCGATTAATAAAATATACATATTGAAAGAATCCTAGTGGCAATTGTGGTTAAAAATAAGCTAAAATTTCCACATTTTGAAGAATTTTGAAGGCCAGGAATGGAAATGGTATATTTAAGCTGACATAGTGTATGTAAAAACGATCAGCAATAAACATAGCAGATTATGATTAAGTAAGAAAAAAAAAACCAACCACACAAAAAATCAAGCAGTGGGTTATTAAGGAACATCCAGCCCATAGGAGCATTTTTCCTAGACTATATCAGTTGGTCTGTTTGGAACTTTGAAAGGTTGATTGTCATCTGTGTGTGCTACAGTCCTTCACAGTAAAGCTGTTTGTGTTCTCGTTAACTCCTGCATAAATGCGTAATTCTTTTTAGTCTTGAGCACAATGGTCACTTGCAGTTTACAAACTAATTAGACTTTACATATTTAATGTTAAATTTCTTCTTCTGATTTAGTTGGCCAGTGCTACCTTTTTTGTGGTATGAGAGGAAGCAAGGTGTTAGGAAAAATAGCTTTGTGCCAGTCATTATTTTGCATGTTCCTGCCGTTATATCCTTCAGTTTCCTTTCTTAATTTAGAGCCATTCCCGATTCGTTCAAGATTTCCTAATATGGTCATTGTTCCAGTCTGCTGGTTATGTTACTGCTTTTATGGGTCCCCCTTCTTTTCTGGTTTTTTTTTTTTTTTTTTTTTTAGCTTTTAATTTGGGTTTACCAGAACTGAACAGAACTTTAAATCTATACTTTTCTAATGGGGACAAATTTAAGCATGGTTCTTAATACATTTAAGGATGGTTTACTTGGTTTTTAAATACGTCATCTCTCCTGATGTTAGGTTTATAGAAATTTGATTCAAAATCTTTCCATTAAACTTTGCAGCATACTTCAGGTTTGAATTTAAACTAAAATTATAAAGGTTATAAGAACATTTTCAAGGAGAGGAGATGTAAGCAATTTTTTTGCAATTGAAGCTGAAAAGCGTTTCAGTCAGACAGGGTTTCAGTTTTCAGTTTTACAGGCAGAATATGCTATTCATAATCCAACGCAGTAGAATCTCTTGCTTGTTTATGTTCACGAGTGAGGCTGACACTCAGAAGAGGTGATTCTGAAATACAAGTTCCTTTCACCAAACTATAACCTGGCATTGGTTTGAGTCAGTTCAAATGTCCTGTTACCAGCATAGTGGCTGTAGTAATTTATGTGCTAGCACATGCTTAAAGATATGAGGAGGTGTTTATAGATTTTTGGTGGATTTTTAAGATTTCAGTTCTACTCCAGTAAGTACTAATACATATCTCTCAACATGCTGGAGAATTGAACTTGTCTGAAGTCTTTTTGCTATGGAGTGGGTTTTGTTGCTGTTGCAGACCTCTGAGTCAGCTGGCTGATCACTGCTTTTAGTTACACTTTTTCCACTAGAAGTGGAAGCATCGTTTTTGTACATTTATGTCACTTACAAACTAGAAAAGAAAATAAGAAAACCTTTATACTACCTGAAAGGGCATTATTCTAGCAGTAATGTTGCGAGTGTCCCTGCCTACTCAGAGAGCCAGTGGATCCACTTGAAATTTCCGCTTTGTTCACTAACTGTACAGAGAGTTTCTTTTGAGCTAAGAAATCAAGTTTTTGTAGAGGATTAAGTGATTATCTTTCAGGTATGCATTATCTTGTATGAAAAGCTAGAAAGTGTTTGAAACCTGACTTAACCTAAGTGCTAAGTGCTGGCATTTTGAAAATACATGGAAAAGTAATTATCTTAACAAGAAAAAAAAAGTGGCTGAATGTTTGCATAGGAACATTCAGCTTGGAATTGATTAACAAAGAAGTTGTGGAAGCTGTTCTGAATCTTAAAGTAGGCTGTATGTGCTTTTTGAAATATGTAACTATCTTTCAGGCTGATTACACAACTTCCATTTAGTCTGGTAGTTGCTTTGTAATTTCACATTGAAGGAGTTCAAAGTCCTAATGTTGTTCCAAGAAAAGTTATGAGCACGGGAATTTTGACATTATTACTTTAGCATAGCTATTTCCAAGAAAAATGCCCCCGAGAGAGAAAGGACAGCACTATATGTACCCAGTAATTCTTCTGTGCTAGTATGTGCTTTGTATTCATGTTGCAAAATAAGGAAGACGAATTTAAATTGCAAATAGCTTTTATTTTTGAGGTAGTAGTGTTCAGAAATATACTGGAAGTGTATGCTCTTAAAGGAAAAGAGTTTTTTGGTTGTAGTCTAAAATCATGTGGCCATCATGTGAAAACCAGACTTAGCGAGCTTTCAGAGCTCTTTTTGTGGCTTCTCTTATATTTCACACCATCTCCAAGGATATTTCTCTGTGAGTGTCCAGGAGCCAGACTGCAATTTTTTCTAGTCTTTGTCACGGTTCACATGCTGAATCAAAGCCTGAGGAACCTGGAGCAGATCTTTACTCCTTGTGATGCCACTACCTGTGCTGGCACAACTGCAGTGAAGCAGGATCTTCCTAGTTTCCTTCACAAAGTTGTTCCTTAGAGGCTGGCTTTTTCTCAATAGAAAATTAACTCCATCAAAACCAAAACAAATGAAAAAAAACCACCAGTCATTTTTTTCTGCGTGTTTTCGTTGGCTTACAGAGTGCTTGATGAGCACAACAACAACAAAATAAACCTCCTTAGAATTACTTATATATAGGACTTGTCTATGTAGAAGTTGTTTCTTTTACCTTTCTTTTTTCCACCATAGCATGTATAAGGATAGCACCTCATGTTAAGTGAGGGAGAGTGAATGGAAGCCAGTCCATAAGTGCTTCCATTGCGCATATATACCTATGTAGCACTCACAGCTAGAGATTTTACAGTGATGAAATCTGTAAGAGAAGGATTTATGTGAATACTTGACATAAAAGCACATCAAGACAGTGTATGACCATACAGTGCTACATATCCAGCACTCTGAATCTGCTGAGATCCTGTTGCATATCCTCCATCAGTCTCAAAACAAGTTGGTCTTTAACTTAAGAGCAGAAAGTACAATGAAATTCAAAAACATTGAAATCCTGTGAAGCGTCACGTTCTTTTACACATAAGGTATCACTGCTGTACTGGAAATCAAACTGGAAATTACTTCTGTTGTAGTTTTTAAAACAACTTTGTCCTGAAGATAATTGCTTCACGTTTGTGTGCTTAGGAAACTAAGACAGAACATATTCAACATAGAGACAAAAATTGCTGTTTCGTGATTGTGAACAAAAATAAATTTTAGAAGATTACTTTATCTCTCATATTAGATGCTGGTCTTGCTCTGTTAGTTTTCATTAAAAAATCACGATATATTTGAATGCAAGGGGAAATTGTTCCCTCAGATATTCAGATAAAATAATCTGTCAAGAATATTCATCTTTCAATCCTTGCCGTGTGTTTAATGCTCTGAGTTGTGTTTAAAATAAGATTCTATTGTGAACTAATAGATAGAAAATGTGGCAGTTCTACATGAATATTATTCTGAACAGTGTTTCACAGTTCAGGTATCACATAGCATGTCAGAAGTTTTTCTTTCTTCTTTTTGTCCTTTCCTTTGTAACTTCTAAGATATGGATTCATAGGATCATATAGGTTGAAAGGGACTCCTAGGGGCCATCTGAGTCAAACTGCTGCCCAAAACATGGCCAGCGTAGTGCAGCTTGTTCAGGATCTTGGGCAGTTCTATGTTTCGCCAAAGACGGAAATTCAAAATCTGATGAAGTTTGGGGCTTAGGTGTTTTGTGGACAATATTCATGAGATATATCACCTAAAAGTGAGCTGCAGTAAACTACAACTAATTGCCTTTTGATTTTTTTCTATTAATACCGCCAGTTTTAACTGCAGAAATGTTATTTGACCCTGTTAACTTCAAAAGGAGGAAATTAGCAGGCAGGAGGGCTGATTGGTGCTAGATTTCTTTATGATAGTAGTCAAAAGGGATTTGCTAAGCATTAAGGTAAGTTTGCCAAAGAAAGAGTGCATTTAGTTTGGTCATAGTAGTGATAAAGGGAACTGACCCTCACCAGAACTGGGAGACTAATTATTTAATTAGCTATTTTTACAAAGAGTTACCAGATTACATTATTTGACTCTTCAACACTATCCTCTTAATCTGTCAGTAGTGTTGTAGCAATGAAATCATACGAACGTGTTTGTATTCAAAAGTCAATGAATAGAAGACTGGTACAGTGCTAAGAAAAACTGAATAATGTGCAGGTGTTTGAGGCTGCGTGTGTCTGTTTTCATTTGTTGTTTGAGATTAAAGGCAATTCTTTCAATTCTATCCATTACTCAAATTATTTCCTTGTAATTGGTCAAACAATTTATAAAGTTATTTCTGATTTTTTAAGATAAAAAGCAGTATTAAACTGACTGTGGTGAGTATTCACTGCTGTCATTACCTTGGTGATGGAATACCTGTTAGAGAAATGCTCACCACTAGTTGGAGCTGGAAAGGCAGGCAAGCTTTACTTTTATGCTTTTGGGTGAATTCTGGAAAATTCCTCTTTCCACCTCCTGATTTCCGCATCTTTTCCTTTTAAAATATGTGCCACCAGGATAATGTATCCTACAGCCAGTTTACTGGGGAGTGCTTGTAAGTTTTGTTGTTGACATGCAGACATTCTGGTGTTTGTACTGAAATAGTTCTGTTTGGGTTTGGTACACCTCTTAGAACTCAGCTTTTCTGCCTCCCAAGTTCCCCTGCCAATGCTGGCCCACTGCTGGTTGGGGAAGGTGAGTGGAGTGCCTTTGAGGGGCTTTGCTGCTGGCTGAGGTTAAACCAGGACGGTCCCAAATGGCCTTTTTCTTTACTCCTGTTTGATACCAGAGAAGGTGAAAGTAACACTTCCTTGTCTGGTTGTGTGTTATCACCCTTGTGCATTTTGTTTCCTGTGTATAAGCATAGTTGTAAGTATAAATAATTCTGATAAATTTCAGTGCCTTTTAGTTTACTGAATTCCCACGTTACTGCAGCCATGGGTATTTTAAAACAGTTTCTTTGGAAACGAGGAATTCTGCAGAGATTTCATTCGAACAGACGCATGACTGGTAAGCAACTCAACAGTGAAGTAATCTCACTTACTTCACTATGATATTGTTGTAAGACTGTTGGCAGGACGTTTCCTAGAGGTGGTCTGATGTTCTCTTTCCTGGAACAAGTATTGCTTCATGATTATGAGTGCTGCATGAATTCTTACCCGCAATGAATGAACAAACGAGGAGTATAAAGAAAGTTGTTTACTAGTAAATACTCTGCTGGTATGTTTTGAAGTATTTGCACAGGCTTTTCTTTTCAGGAAATGTTGACGCTGTTTGTAGATACAGCTCACGTGTGTTGTATATAGTATGAATTTGGAGAGTTTTGGTTCTCTCTCCCTGCCTTTCCCCAAGTTACTGTATTCAACTACACTGAACACTGGCTCATAATTAGTTTGAAGAGCATTAAAAAAGACAGCTAGGTAAGTATTTTCAGAATTGCCTTTGTGTGAAAAAGAGGGAAGGAAATCTTGTCCTCTTTTCTACTTTGTTTTAGTATAACAGGCTGATAACAAGGGTTGGCAATAAAAGGACAAAACTCTTATTAATGATACTGATGAGTAAATGGCACATAAAGAAATTGAAGTAGTGTAAAACTGTGCATGTTCTTCAGATTTTAACATCTGTAGCTAACCAGAAGCAGTAGCTTCAAAATTTTTTGAAATCAAATATTTGATAACCTTTATTTTTTTATTTTTTTCTCTTTTGTTTCCTTTTCTTCTTTCTCCCCTGCTTCATTTTTGCTATCATTTTTTTCACAGTTACAGTGTTGCTGTTTTCACACTGCTGTCCAATATATTATTCTTTGGCTTTCAACAGATGTACAGTGTAGGTGAACTCCCCCTTCAGAACTCAGCTAAATACTTCAGAGGTGTTGCCCCTACTTTGCTTTAATTGCAAGGGTGGCTCTCTGTTCCTCTTGCCTTTTCTCTTCACGGGTGTCACCACCGGGAGGGCTAAACCACACACAGTGCTCAGGGTTTGCCTTTGGCTTTGTCATCGCTTAGCGCTGTCTCTGATAAAATATTTGATCTGTTGCTTCAGATTAGCTCTTTGGGTTCTCTGAAATGTTTTACTTTAGTTGATGCATCCTTGCTCTTTTGTTACAGCTTAAAATCATGCTTCTCATCAGAGTATACTTCCTTTATGGTTTCTGCTGCTGATTTCTGACCTTTGAATCTTTAAAATGTGTTGTAAAACCATGCCCATGTTCCTCCCTCTGCTGAAGTTCTCCATGCTTTTGTCATGCTCGATATTAAACTGAGTGGCCTCCTAGGTCTTCAGTTTGTTGTTCTAAACAAAATCACTGTTGCTGCTGCACATTCTTCCTTCCTCCTTCCTTCTTCCATAGGAGTTTTAAAATTTTCTTTTAAAGAGAGATGAAATAAAACTGTAAAGTTTATGACTATACGATTTGACTGATATAGAATGCAATTAACTACTAACCAGGGCAAAGTCTATTTACTTTATTCCCTCTGTTAACTTATTTTCTTCCTAAAACTTTTTGGCATGTTTAGCACTATTTTTCTTGTGAATTCAAGAATGGGTTTCTTAGTTTATGAATTTCTTTGGCACCTTCTTAATCTACTGCCATTTATTCCTCTGGCTGGATCTCGGCTTGAAAGGGGCACCATGCAAAATAATAGGCAGTAAAGACAAGACTTCTAATGGACTTCCAATGCACTCTGATTCTAGTAACTGGAGAAGTCCTTTTGTGAATTCAGTCTTTGTGCCTTAACAGTTAATCTGGTATTTAGTGTATATACACACACAGAGACGTATACATGTATCAAGTGTGTTGTATATATACACTCCTATGAAAGAACATTCTGAGGTGGAGCTGAGTTGGTGGTGTCTAGAGAAGCAGTAAACAAAAAAACATCCTGACACTGCAAATTGCAGTTACCTGCTCTCATCTTCTCCTGCCATACATTTTTCTTGCTTGCTTTTTGTCAATTCAGGTATTTGTTTGGTTCTTCTGTGGAGTCATTTCATTCTCCAAAACAGCAGAAAACAAACAGCAAGGAAATTGTAGCTTTCTGTCATTTAGTGAGATTAATTGATTTACTGGATGGTGCAATAATGGCTGATATGGCTGTGAGAAAAGAGGTGGGACCATGCAAGTACAAGTAGGAAGATGTGAAGAAGGAAGAATGGTGGGAAAAGGAACAAGCTACAAGGGAGAGGAATAACACATTCCTCTTTCAGTAGTGAACCATTTGGTAGCTGTAGCTACCAATGGAACTGCAGTCCAGGCAGTAAGTGTTATCATTGTGAATGCATGAATGCAAGAATTGCTGCTCAATTGAGCTGTTTCAAATACTTAGGCTTGTGTAGCTGTAATGGCACACTGAAGATGTTTCATTCATAAGCCCAAATGTCAATCAAGAGCCTTCAAGCATCAAGCAAACATGATATGAGTTTGAGATACATGGGATTTTTCTTTCTGCCTGAGTTAACAATGGTTGAAATGAGAAGTGCATCATGATGGTTTGGTGCTTGTGTTTTTGTGGTTTTTTTTGGTTTTTTTTTTTTTTTTTACCAGCAATAAACAGTATTTTGTGGAAATTATACAGTATTGTGAAAATATCCAAAGTATAATAGGAAGAGAGGGAAACCTGAGAAGGAAATAGAACTGTCTGAATTTGCTGCTGTGGTGCCTTTTGGAGACAAATATTAAAACCTTACCTAGATGTTGCTTGAGGTGATTTGGATTGCATTAGATCCATCATTTTTTCTACTTGTGGATAAAATTGTGCTCTCCTGACCCCTGAAACCTGAGGGAAAATGGACACAAACGTTAGTCATGCCCATCTGAAGCATAATTAGTTGTGCAGAAGGCTTAGCATTGTCCATTTAGTCAGATCTTTAATAAAGTTATTGCAGAAAGCCACAGAATTTCATTCCTTTTATTTATTTATTTTTAATGCATCTCTGTAGGTCTATATGATGCACTTGATTCAGTGTGGTAAATAATGTGCCTCAGTATGAGGATGTTGTTCTGTTACTGCTAAAGAGTTAATCTCCTAATTTGTCACTTTTCTTGGTTTTCGCTTATATAGTAACGTGACTCAGTGTAAATAGTTTTGGGTCTTAATAGTATGTAAATGACTCTTAATTGACTGAAACTTATTAGCTGCAGTGTATGGATTGAAAACCTTGTTATGTTTTTTGGAAGTCTGCCAGTTGTACTGAAATGCCACTGTTTTGATTGGCACGTGTGTCAAGAGTTTTGTCTGCCCTTACTCCTTCCGTTTAAAATGAATGCTTTTGTTTTAATGCTATTTGAATTCTTAGGAGAAAACACCAGACTTTAAATCTTAGAAGTACCACTGAGTATACAAACATTGCATTTCTTTTTCTGTATATAAATATGGATAGAAAGAGAGAAGGAGAGAGACATGCATTTGCTAAGTGGGCTCAATTCCCAAGGCAATTTCTTTTTTATCACGTTGATGAGGAAATCTCAATCTCATTGTTCTTAGTTTCTCTCCTTTTAAAAAAGGAATATTTTTCAAATGAAATATAGTAAGCCTCAACAATGAGGCAATAGTTAGGCTGGTATAAGTAACGTAACCAGTTCACTGGTATGTCCTGGGATATATTTTTTTCTCTTAAACGGGAGAAGTACTGACAATTTAGCCACCAAGTTGCAGAGCAGATGAGGTTTGGTCTAAGTTCACATAGGAAAAGTTCATTCTAGTTCCATGTTTAATCTATAAAAGGCAATATTAGACTAAATATTTGTGGTTTTTAATAGCTAAGCATAAGGGAAATGCCTGACAAATAAAGCCATTCTCACAATAATGCAGAAGATATTATCAAAATATGCTGTAAATAAAAGTGAATTGATCTTATCAACTTTCTGAGGTTAAATTTCAAGCATTTCTTTTGTAGACTGTTTCGAGTATATTCTGATTAGATCTCGCTCCTTTTGTTAGAAGGAATAGCGTTTGGTTTTTTTATCCTAAGATCTTTCAGATGAGGACTGCTTCTCATTGAGCAGTTTCTTTCATTCTTTTCTACATTTTTACGTGTGTGTTTACAAACACAGTTATGAGAAGTATTTGTCTGAGGTGTGAGGTTTATCTCGAACCACTAATGCCAAAGCACTGTATTGTCTGATGCCAAACATGCTTTTTAAAACCAAGAGAATTTTTGGTGGTGATGGTCACAAATATGTTTGTACCAGAAGTTTGCTGCAACTAGTCTATGTGCTTATACTCAGGTCTTCGAATCCTGCATTGGAAGTTTGTCTTTACTGCCCCTTTCTTTTCTTCCTGCACTTTCCTTATGTCATCTCTACAGTTATTTCTTAAACAGAGAGACTGAGCACCTTTGCATAGATGCAGTTAAAATATTTTCATTATTCTATACAGAAATGCTGCCTGAAGTTTTCAGAGGAGCTTAAAATTTGATCTTGCATCAGACTAATTATTTAGGTTCTAACATAAATTGTTGGGGTTTAGGATGCACATACGTAGACACAAAATGCAAATTAGCCCTAAGGGCATCAATCCATATAGACTTTCAGTAGTAGAGTCTACCTTTAAATCCGGGTTCTAAGTCTTTAACTGGTATAGTGCTACTTAAAGAATCAAAGTAGAGGGGTTTTTGTCTTGAAGATTTATAGCAGCAAACAATTAGTCTTTAAAAACTAGGAAGATGGAATTCGAAGGGCTTGACTTGAGCATGTTCTGATATAAATACGCACATGTGTAACAAGCAGTGTCCTTCTGTGGGCTGTCTTTGTCTTGCCTGAAATTACTGAAAATGTGTCAGCTCTGAGCGCATGTTAATGTACCTTAAAATTCCTTGTCTCGAGAATGAAAGGGATCTCAAAGTTGTTTACAGACACTGTGGGATGTTGTTTTCTAAGTTAACCTGCCCTTTTGGTCTGGCATTCAATCAGCACAAGTGAAACTGCTAACATGAAGGCACACTGTAGTGAAAAGCAGGTAAAAGTTGTGTGGCTCCTAGGCTAGACAGGAAAAAAACAGGCCAGAATAACTACCACTCTCTTCTCTCCAACATTACAAACTGTTAACAAATACAGGAAATGTACTTTGCTAAAAGCAGTGCGATGTGGAGATCTACCATATTGTACGTGGTATATTTTTGCTTCATTACTTGTCTCTTAAAGCATTTAACTCAAATTTGGGGTTATTTAGTTTTGAAGTGTATTTTTTTAGTATACTTCATATAGAAGATGCCCAACAAGTCTGTGTTGTGTTTGTGTTCAGTTGTGCAGTGGATCAGTGTTAAATGCTTTATGAAGCAAAAACTAATTCTGTATTTTAAGGTGATTTTTTTTTTTTGCTTGTACAATGTTACTACTGTTTCCATGATACAGTAGAACTTCAGTCACAAGTTTCGGTCCCCTGCAGATGCTTATAAAAATGCAGTAGGTAACTAATAACAACCGGTCATACGGTTCTTAAGGACTTTTAAAAGTAGCATATTTTTTCATAGAGTATGTTTTTCTTCCTGCAGCACATCAAAAGACATAAACTTCATATGGAAAAAAAGCTAATTCCTAAGATTTAAATTATTGTGATTTGAAGTTCTACTACATAGTATATATTTCATCTGCACTGGAAAAGTAGTGTTTCAAGCTGGCAAATTCTTGCTCTTTTTTTGACAATTTTATAGGCAACGTTTCATTTTTTTGGCAAGTATGTGTGTTTATTTTTTTTAAATCTTGTGTCACAGAGAACACATCTGTGACTTTGCAATACAGTCCTTGAAAGAAAGCTCCATTCATGAAAATTATGTGATTAGAGCAGAGGACTGAAAGCTGGGATTCCAGTGGTCTGGTGTTGGCTTTCTAAGATAATTGGCATGTGATATTACTGAATGGTATGTATTTTGGTTTTCCAAAGGTGCTGAAGGTATCCAGCTTCCATTGAGTTCAGAGGTTTTCTTAAAATTTGGCCTACTGACTTTCTCTACTTACCTCCTTACTACCTGAAGTTGGTGTCATATTCATTAGATGTTAGTGTGAAATATATAAATAAATATAATCTTTCACGCAGTTGTTTTTCAATGTTAGATGTGTACAGAAGATTGATTTTCTTTAATATGTACTGATTGGTCACTCTATGGTCAAGCTCTGCTGTAACACGTGACTGTTTTACAAACACTCATTATTTCTTGTGTTACTGGTGATTATTTCTTTTTAACCATCTTGTGGCTGGCTTTAACATAACTTTCAATCTATTCGTACAGGTTTTGTGAGTTGGAAATGATTGTTCTTTTTATATGAGATTTTATATAAAAGTATTTTAGAAGGTGAACTTGTGGTAGTGAAAGATGTCTGGCTGCTGGAGGCTGAAGTTTCTGAAGTACACTGATAATCCTTTATTATGTGAAACAGAACAGAGATGACCTCTGTCATGTAATTTGAAAAGTAAGAAAAATGAGTAGGTCTCTAGGTAAAGCAATAAGAGTTCTACAGTTCCACAGCAAGATCACACTCTGGTTTCAGGTATTCTGCAATTAAATGTAAAGAATGTATCTTTGTAAAAATGCTGACAATTTTGAATTTGTAATTCAGAAGATCAGTATTCTAAGTATGTTTGCAAATAAAGCCGTCAATGTGAGGGAGGCAATTTCAGCATCAGCTTTATAGTGCAGTGCAATAGCGGTTTTACTTATGGGAAGCCTTACACAGTACATAATATGTCTTTTGACCTTGTGTTAGGTAAATGTTATCCTACTTACACGTGAAATCACATCTTAAGATAATACAACTGTATGACATAACAGCAATGACCTAACACAAAAGACTCTTTTGCTCAAATATTTTTGTTTTACAACTAAACTTCAAATAGTGAAATGACTTTCCTATGTCATGTGTTGATTTTGCAGAATTCAGTTGTTCAGCTCATCAGAATAACAGCCTAGTCCTTCACCAGTTCAAAACTAAACTTTTATTAATTTAAAATAAAATATTCCCAACTGGTTTTAAGTGCATTAAATGAACCAAGTTGCTTGTGATACCTGATACAGCGATGAAGATAAAACTGTAAGACTATTCAAATTATCTGGTTTTTGAGAAGAAAGTTCAGATCTGGTAAAATTGTTAGGATGAATGATGCATCCTCTGAGGGTCTTGAATCTTTTTGCAAAAGCTGTTTAGGCAGCAGAAGTGCAAGAAGCATAGGTGAAGAAATCTGGGTTGCAGAAGCCACACCAAAAGCCAGCTGGAGTTAAGAACAGAACACTGATTCCCCAGTCCTGTTCTGGCCGCACAGTGGGCCTTGCTGTGTTTGTGCTCTTTCCTCTCTGAAAAAGTTTAAAATTTTACATTACTTTCACTGAGGATTACAAGATTTACTCCTTTTTTTTCCTCTATTTTAAAGTATCAGGAGACAGCTAAAATGAAGTGTTTGGGTTTTTTTCAACGTTTATACTTGGAAGCGTAATGTAATTGAAAATGAAAACCACTGTAATAGCGAGGCAAACTTCAATTTTATTTTATCCATTTTTGGGGTGGTTGCTTCTTATATTTTTCCTTGCTTTCTCTTGAGCGATCTACAGGTCATGAAAATATTTCTTTTTTAAATGAACTGCCAGAAATTGTTGTTATAGTAGTCAATGGTGGGGTTTCCAGATGGATGAATATATATATCTCAGAAAGGTAATGATGAGATGCAGGGAAAAAAAAAATGTTAGCATGGATTTGAGCAACTTTATTGAGTAATGTATTAAAGTGTTACTAAAACCAAATTGGAATGCTGTCAAATTCTATGTTTATGTACAGGAACTTGACGAGAGGTGTTGGTAGATTTAGAGAGTTGCTAAGAGCTGTCGAAACAAGAACTACACAAAATCTGCGAATGGTAAGTTATGTTAAACCAGATTTCTATCACAGCATTTGAATTTTATTTGGCAGGTAAAGCACAAATGTAGTGGATGAGTTAAAGAAAGATAATCATATACATAGCATGTTGATTGGGGTCTGTTATCCACCGCTTTATAAGGTTGCATTTCCTGGTTTAAGTGAATAATTAAAATAAAAATCATAAAAAATGATACCCAGACTCTTCCCTATTTTTCTTTCCTATTTGTAGTTACAGTTAAAACCTAATTGGTCTCCAAATGACCATGCTTTCAGCCTTAATCATAATTGCCGTATTTAGGACTGACCATAGTTTCACAAGGATGTTGTTATGTCTTTGTATTATAATGGGAGTGAGGACAGGGTGCAGTGTCTTTGCATGTTCTATTCATTTGGAAGTTACCAAAATATCATTTCTTTATTTTTGAGATAAAGCCGATTAGAGGAAAACACTAAAAGCAAAATCATGAAGACTGGTTATTTGTATTGACAAAATATAAGCCTTTACCAAGAAAGTGATGTATCTCGTTTGCATCTTTTTTATAATACAGAGACAAGGCTTATACCTTTTGATCTAATGTAATCAATTTCAAAATGTCTTAGATTAGTTTGCTAGACCTTCAAAACTTCCAAAGTGATAATACAGAAGGCAATTGGTTTCTTAATTAATTTAATAACTGATCCCTAGTAAGGATATTAAAATTATTAAATAATCGACCTTCAATGGAAAGGGATAATATTGCAAACTTTAATAGAATAAAAGATGAATGGCTTCGTGTGGTATAGGTATTAAGGTGGAAGATGCAGATCATATGATGCTGTCCATGGCTTAAAGATTCCACAGTTATTGATGGGAAATACTACCAATTCTGATGCAAATATAGATCTTGCCTTCTTTCTACTGCCCTGATACTAATCTCCGAGTTTTCATCATTGTGGCCACGCAGCTTGTATGCATATGTATTAAACATTAAAGAGGAAACTAATCTGAGAGTTATGGATTATAGCATGACTTCAAAGCTTTAAATGAATATTATTTACTTAAATAATATTTATGTAAGTATGTCTACACTTAAATATATGTTGCCAAGAATTGTGGGTCAAAATAAACTTTAATGCTGATCTACAACCTTGCTTCTTGCTGAGCCTCGTCAACAGCAGCAGACACCAGCACCTTCAAGTACAAGTTGTCAGAAGCCCCAGTCATTGGGGTTTGGATTCTTAAGTGTCTGTGGTGGGTTGGCCTTGGCTGGCTGCCAGATGCCCACCCAGCTGCTCTCTCACTCCCAGGATGGGTCGAGGTAAAGACAGGGAGTTCCTTACCAGTTACTGTCATGGGAAAAACACATTTGACGTGGGGTAAATAAACTTGATTTATTGTCAGTTAAAAGAGAATCATAGAATCAAAGATAAAAACTAAAACACTTTCCTTCCACCCCCTTTCGACTTCAGTCTTTCATTCCTGAATTTTCTACTGCCTCTCTGTACCCTCCCACTCCCCAAGTGGTGCATGGGAGATGGAGAGTTGTACTGAGTCCGTAACAGCTCTGCTCTGCTGATCCTTACTCCTCACACTTTTCCCCTGCTCCAGCACAGGGGCCCTCCCATGGGCTGCAGTTCCTTCAGGGAATATCAGCCTGCTCCACTGTGGTCCTCTCAGCATGCTGCAGTGTGGACAACTGCTCCACTGTCACCGTAGCCATGAACTGCAGGGAAAAATCTGCTCCACTGTGGTCTCTCCCACGGAAATGTCTGCTCCAGGCCTGGAGAGGCAGTAGAGGTTATTTAGCACAAAATACCTGAAGATATAGCTGAATGTGCTTCACTCACAGAATTAACAGTTGATGATCTTGATACTTCAGAAGTATCTGGATTGAACTGATAAATTTAAAAAATTGTTTATTATTGCCATTTTTTTTAATTTATGTTTAGAGGATTGAACTGGCTACTTGCACCTTTCAAGCAGCAGCAGTATGCCTTTTTTTTGATGTTTTAAAATAATAGAACATATATCCTGCATGACTAGTCTTCATTAGAAATAATCCAAGCGTTTTTGAAGAGTTTTCTAAGGAAAACATTTATCTTTCACTTTTACAGACGATAGCAAGACAACTGGCTGAAATTTTGTTACGAGGTATGTGTGAACAGAGTTATTGGAATCCACTGGAAGATCCTCCTCACCAGTCACCCCTAGATGATCCACTTCGAAAAGGTTCAAATACTAAGAATTACGCACTCAGTAGAAGACCGCGGGTATACACTGGAGAAAAGTATGACTGAATTTATACCTCTCTTGTTTCTGTACATGCAATTTTTGCCCTGTGCACTGGGTAATTTAGTTTATATTGTTGAAAATGTAGAAGATATTGGGCAATGTGAATGTGAGTGTTTCCTGTGCTGTGTGTGTTTATGTATTTCCTGAAGAGAACTTAGGGAAGTAACATACTTCTCCAAGCAGAATTTTGCACAGTATGCATGAGACCTTTTGTTCTCAATTCTCAAAATTTTTTTTTTCTTCTATACTGGGGTATATGGTAGAATTATTATGTCATATTAGAACTGGAATATAAAACAAAATATGAAGAGAGTGGCAAATTTGAGATTGCACATTTTAAAAGTTGAGTGCTGTTTCTAGAGCTTGATTCTACTTTATTATCGGAGAGAGTTAGCAATGTGGAGAATTCATCCCTGAAACATTATAAAACCCCAAAACGTATCTAGTAATTTAGCAGTTTCAAAAGTATTTTATTTCCTAAAACAGCTACCTTTTAATCTTTTTAGGTTACTTTTGGCATTTCTATATGATACCATCTTTTTTTTTGAGTTTTATTCTTTCACTGATTCAAATAACTGGTATGCTATGAATCATTCTTGTGTGGCATATCCCATGTTTAGTTCCAGCGGTAGCTTTGCAGTGTATCTCTTCCTTCTTGAAAGTGAATGGTTTTTTTTTCCAAAAACGATCACCATTACTATTTATATTAAATGTGGATTCAATTTCCTTGAATTTCAACTTTTTAAGTTAATAGCTTGTTTGTTTGTATCTGATAAATGAAAAATAGTTTCTAAGGTAGAGTTCTTTTCCTTAGACACACTCTGACAGTGCCAAAAATCTGTATTAACAAGATTTTGCACTTTATTGCAGTCCTTGGGTGTAGCTTACTGACTGAAAGTAATGTGCTTCTGTCAGAACATAACGGTGAAGTCTTAGCCATTTAGGAGTGTGTCTTAATTCATTTTTTATTTTGTTGATACTAAGTTTGAGCTAATAAAACTTCGTTTTATGCTTGTTTTACATAATATGCAAACTTTGCACTCCTCAACAGCTATTACTTGCTTGTTTTGATATATGCTTGAAAGCACAGGGAGCCAGTGAGAAATAGATTGTAGCATTGGAGAAGATCTTGCCTCAGTAGGACAATGTTGAGTAATACAGATGGCTAAGATTGAAATTCCATTTAAACAAGAAATTGCATTTAAGTATAAGGAAAAAATATACAGAAGTAGAAGAGGTTGTGGAGCCTGAAGTGTATCACTGGAGATACTCAAAATCCAGCTGACCCTGGCTTGAGTGGAGGGATGTTCTAGATGATTCCCTTCCAACTTCAGCTATTCCGTGATTCTGTGAAATCGGTGTGATCTGAGAATCTCTTTTGAGGAGTCTGTTATCTATTCCATATGGAATTTGTGACTCTTTTTCTGCAAGGGTAATGATGAGGATGACGATTGTTATTATTATCTTGCCCAACTGTAGGATTAAAACCCAGGCATTGTGAGTTTTTAAAATTTAATTGTTGTCTAACTATGTCTAGGATGTGAAGTCATTAAAAAGCAGTGTTTTGAGCATTAGGAAAAGGTGCAGGCATAAAGTTGAACATTCAGTTTGCCAAAATCACGACTGTAATAGTCTCTGCAAGTGCATAATTAAGAAACTGTACACGCAGGCAACCTTTTTGGCAAAATGGAAATACCGGATTTGTGGATTCACTGTGATCACTGCACTTAAAAAGTATGCTTTTATTGCCCAAACTTGAGGAACTCTCTTTTATGCAGAGTCACACATTTTCTCATTCAAACTGCTTGGTTTAATGCATCAAATCCTAAAGAACAGTCTGTTCCTCTCTTGCAGTGCCTTATTAGTTGATGGAAAAAAAGCTTTCATATAAAGTGACCTTGTTACGTGTAAAAGAGTCTGCTTCTGTGGTAGATTTCTTACAGTAGTCCTGCCTTAAATTCTGAAGAGAGTTTTTGTTTTAGTGTTCACAGTATCTTCATATTGTAACCTAAAATACTATCCCATTACTGGCATTTGAGTTGTTCAGCTGCATTTATTGCAGATTTCCATTAATGGATACTTTATACAGCAGCAAGCCCAAATAATTGTGGTGTCATTATTGATAGCAAGTAGAATGGCCTTTGTCTTCAAAGATTTCTCGTTCCTTGCAGGTTTCTCAGGCTCAGTCTTTCAAACTTAAATTCTTCATTCTCAACTCATCGTTTTGTAGAAACATGCCTCTTGACAAAAGTGGGGCTTTGTTCAGTGCCATTTTCTTGTTATTGGGCCGTCCAAGTGAGAAGTTCCACAAATTCAACAGAGCATGTAATTAAGTCCTTTTCTGTCATGGTATTAGAGTGATTAATACCAGATCAGATCACGTATCACATCTCCGGCAGTGATTGAAAGCATGTACCTAAGACAATGAATAGCGAGACAGACATATATGAAACTTCTTCCTAGGTATTCATTTGACCACCAGCTCTGAGCCTGAGATCTGTTGTATTCTTCTAAATATGCTGCTTAATATATTACATAAGTGCATTATGTTCTTTTGAGGATCATGAATGTTTGGCTAATGCTATTTATGATTTTATTCATCTCTGTGTTACTGCCTCTTCAGTTTTCTTTATCTTCAGTTGAAGAAGTGTTAAACTTCTTGGTTTGCTTTTGGTTGTTGGCCACTTCATGCTTCCAGCTGCCTCTTTTGCTCTGCCCTTACCTTGGAATTACTTTGTCCAGATATACCTACATCTGTCAGGAAATGCAGGAAATGTCTGAGTTCGGTCAACTAAATTGAGCTTTTTGCATACACAGGTCCAGTAATTTTCCCAGTAATTTCTGAATGAAGAGGATCTTCATTTTAAAGAGAAACATCACTTATTTATGAAAATACATTCAAAGCTGTAGGAGGGAATAATGTTCACTTTCCTTTTGAGAAGTGACTCTTTACTAATTCTCTTTGTGGCAACTTCCCTTTTATCTCCAAGAAACTAATTATTGAGCAACTATTTCCAGTCATTATTCTTCTTTCTTGGAACCATTGTCAGTCAGTCAGGTTAAATCTGCTTCCAAGTTGCTATATTCTGCAAAGACTAGGTAGGTAAATAGGGAGCTTTCTGCTTCCTCTTCAGTCCACGTTCCTTGTCCTGGGTAGTTCTTACTCATGAGTGACTGTTTTGAAATTTCTTTGCCACATAAAAATACAAATGTCTTCTAAGATTTAGAATACTCCTCAAAATATGGTAAGCAACTTGCATTAATTTAAAAATACAAGTCCAAAAACAAAATAACTGCCCTGAGGCCTTAGTTGCTGTATGGTAGCAAAATGTGTTCACAATCTTGCTTTCAAACTGTCTGGAGTTCAGATTTGTTTTAGTTTCCAAAACTCCAAAAGATTTTTTTAATGTCAGACAAGTTTAGTTTCCCATCTGTAATTTATTGTAGTTTAAGCACCCCTGGAACTGTAGGAATTGCTTATTAACAACAAGAAACTATTTTCTGTGTTTAAACTGTTAACTGTGGAACCTTTGGCCTGAGTTTACAGGAAATAATACTTGTGCTAATTCAGGAGCAGTTTAGAGAAAGAAATCTGGAGAGTTAAAACACAGTCGCTGTTTGCGTGTGTGTGTGAGAGAGAATGGATGAGTCATGTACCAAGTGCAGATCACTGTTGCCTGTCCACCAGCATAGAAAGGTATTCAGAAAGCATCCAGCGTTCAGAGAAAGCAGCAAAAGCTTGCAGACTAGTCCTATGCAGACCTTCAGTATTAAGTTGTAAGGAAGCATTCTACATTAAAAACAAATATTTTAACTGCTTGGGTGTAACAGTGGTTATGACAAGCAGACAGAGATTGCCATGGCTCTATTTAAAAATGTATGCAGCTATTGAATGCATCAGGAAAACAATTCTCAAGCATATCTGATGAAAGACTAATAGAAGTGTTTATCCACGTATTACCTAAACTACAAAAATTATCTTCTTGTGAGAGGGTTTCTTACTGCCAGCCTTTGAATCAGTGATGTAGATTCAGCTCAGGCAGATTAGGTGCCAGAGGCTCGTTAAACTGTGGGTACAGTTTTTACCATTGTCAAATTATGTGCAATTTATTCAAATATTTGAATGTGCTCAACTTTGACAGCTATGGTGATTTTGTTCTCTCATTGTGTTTGGCCAACAATTCTGAAATGCAAATTTAGAGCGTTACAAGGAAATGCATTTTAACTGTTTTCCCTATACAAGTTACTCTGTTGTCTTTTCTCGAAGCATTCTTACTATATTTGTGTAAAGTACACCTAAAAATAATGTATTCTGAAATAATTAAATTCTTGTTTTGAACAGCATCTTTTGTCCTCAAGAAAATACAGAAGAAGCCTTACTGTTGCTGCTTATTAGTGAATCTATGGTAGGTAGAGTGAATGCGAGCGTGCTCTGTCTGTATGTGTTTTCCTTGGCCTTTTTAAATGAAAATAGAACTTTTTTTGTCATGTCTTACTTTGTGACTTGTGTTTCATTTTGTGTTGGGAAAGCAGGCAATTCCTCTGAGCCAGCAAGATAAGGTCTGCAAGTGTTATTGAGTTTTTCTCCTTTAGAAACAAGGCCTCCTCCTAACCATAAGCAGGTGAACACAAAGGCAGGTCTTTCATTTAGCATCGCTTGTCAGCATGAGCCACTGTTACACCAGCTGGTTGCCATTCAGACAGACTCAAAATGTGTTATTTTTGTTGTAAAAAACAAATCACAGAGTACTAGAGAAGCATAATAAATGTAGCCAAAAAGTATTTTCCATTTTGCATGAAACCTCAGATGGATGTCACTCAAATTTGTAAATGATTTTTAATGATACTGGCATTTGCCTTTTGCTGCTGAATTTTTTTTTAAACATCTTCATTTCCTCAGTAGGTGATTCCTTTCAATGGCCTACTAGTGCCTTTTATCAACCTTTCATATTTTCCTCTAGTATGATTTAGTAGTCATCTGTCAATTGCCCCATACTGACATTTTCATACCAGGTCAGTTACCTGTTCTCAGATGGCAGAAGTGAAAAGCTGAAGCTGTAATTTTTGCTGTTTCTCTAACTGGAAGGGTGCAACCTCTAGAATCTCAGGCATCATGTAGCAGCTTCTCTTGCTGCGCATCAATTAGATGTAGTCTTCTAAGTTCTACAGGTGATTCTAATGCTTTCATTTTCTAGCACAACTTCTGGTTTGGCACAGCTAAATAGGATCAGAACATTTAAGTGAACATTGTCCTGTTTGAACTATATTAAATAGCAAATACTTACATTGTAGTGCAAACTACTTACTTTACTCGTAGTAATCTGTCTTGCAATGTTCATGACACAATCAGTCACCAGAAAACTAGACTGAGCAAATATTTCCGTATATCGTGTGTTGGTTTTGCTGCAATATGTACTTGCCACTAAAAGGGGCTTCCTGTGCCTCTGAAAGATGCCTGAGCAGCTCATGGCGATATACAGAATTCTGATCTAAACTGTGGTCATAGTGTGATGTGGAAGCAGTCCCAGTTCTGAAGGACCCTACTACTGATTACTGCATTTAAATGTGTACTTGCTTGCATATCAGCATTAAGAAGCCAAAAACCAAATTCAAGTACTGTCCTGTTACGTCTCGTTTCAGGTTAATTACAGCTTTTCCTTTGTGAATTAGATCTGCCTAATTATATCAAATGCTTGTCGCTGTAGATCATATACCTTTAGCAAGCTTTCAATATTTTTTCTTTACAAGTAATTATTGCAGCTTGTCTGAGATAAAAAAGTTTGGTTTAGGGGACTGTAACATCTTTCATATGGTTGACTTATTTTGGTGAAGCCATTTTTTCAAATTAATTTTGGAGGGAGGACAGGGGAATATTGAACATGTAAATATTCATCACTACAAACTTATCATTTTGAGAGCTCTTACTTCAGCTGCAGTGCATGCTAATGGTCTAGCTGTAGTAGTTATGAAGTGGTATGTGATTTATGTTTTTTTAAACCAGTGCTTGGGAAAGAAATAAGAACAGTTACAGAAGATTGAGTAATCATTGGTGTTTTGAGATGGTATTGTGTTATTAAAGTAGTGTGTTCCCTTCCTTGCATTGTCTGAATTAGTAAAAACACAGATAAGGTGTCAAGACTTCTGTCCTTCAAGAATTTACTCAAGTAAATATTGGAAAACAGAATGAGAATCTGACATATAAATTGCATTTTGTGGAAGTAAAAGTAGTCAAATACTGTGTGTATACAAGCCCTGAATCATGCTGTTAGTGTCAGGGAAGTGGTGCACTCTAACATCATAACTACTTCTTATTTGGAAATAGTGCAACATATATCCAGGTAGTAGAATTCATTAGTGAATTACAAAATGCTACTTTTGTGTCACCTTGAGTTCCCTTAATTTCTGAATTCAGAAAGGATGCTTTGTGTAAGCTTTAAATTGTAATATTTATGAAAGAAATGCTCTGGGAAAAATAGTTCTGTGGTTTTTGAGTGTTCTGATTCTCTTATAGGTACATTTCACAGTACAAAATGTCTTACCCACATGACTGCTGCATAATGCAGCTGCAATTCTGCCATTACTATTATTGTAAGATGTCCTTATATTCTAGCTGTTACACTTGTGAAACATAGACCAGCCTTTCTGGTCTCATTTCTGTCTAGATAAAAATGAGTAGAAGGGTGGGATCTGAAGGGCTGACATCTTCAGCATGTCAGCTGAACTGTAGTAACAGAATCACAGAATGAGGTTGGAAGGGACCTCTGGAAGTCATTTTGTCAACCCCCCCTGCTCAGGCAGGGCCACCTGGAGTAGACTGCATCTGTGTCCAGATGCCTTTTGAATATCTCCAAGGAGGGAGACTCCATGATCTCCCTGGGCAACCTGTGCCAGTGCTCAGTGTTTCAGTTTGTGCACATTGCTTGTGGTCCTGTCACTGGGCACCACTGGAAAGACCTTTCTCCCTCTCCCTTGTACCTTCTCTTCAGGTATTTGTACACATTGATAAGTTCCCCCCAGAGCCTTTTCTTCTCTTGCTCGTGCAGCCTGGGATACCACTAGGGCACATTTTTGGCTCCTGTTCTATTTGGTGTCCAACAAGACTTCCAGGTCCTTTTCTGCCAAGCTGCTTTCCAGCTGGGTGCCTCCCAGTGTGTGCTGGTGCCTGAGTTTGTTCCTTCCCAAGTGCAGAACTTAGCATTTCCAAGTCTTTGTTGAAGCCTTTGACGAGGTTTCTGTAAGCTTATTCCACCAGACTGTCGAGGTCCTTCTGATGGAAGCACAGCCCTTTGGCATATCATTCCCTCCTCCTTGTTCTGTATCATAGCAGACTTGCTGAGAGTACCCTGCCCCAACATCCAGATCATGAATGAAGGTTTTAAAAAGGAACACTGAAGTACACAGCCAGTTACTGGCCTCCAACCAGACTTTGTTCCAGTGATCACTGCATCGTGGGCTCAGTTTTGCATGTTATTCTTTGCTGATAGTAAAAGGTCCGAACGTGTCCTTTCTTCCACTGGGGCTTTAGGGAGCTGTACTGCTTGCCTTTGCGTCAGGCTTAAAGTGTGTGTAGAGTTAAGTGTGGCTGGCTGACACATTGCTGCTTTACTAATTGTCACTTTATTGTGTCTGAGACTGTGGCAGTTCTGAAACACCGAGCACTTAACTTTGTAGGAACATTCCATTTTATAATTATGCTGAAAAAGATTGTTCAAATTTGTAAGGTATCTTTAGTACTTAGAAGGCATCCTTTCCTATAACACTGCTTTGGCATTGTCAGCCATTTTTTCACAAGAAGTGCTGGTGCTTAGCTTGTTCCCTACTTGGAAGGAATTGAGTCACACAATGATTAAATGTGAAGTTAAAAAGCAAGGATTTCTTGAAGCTGACTAAATATTTATGCACTGTAGAGAAGAAAAGCCAAAGACTTCCTGATCAAAAGAAAGCAAAATGTCTGTTTTGGGGTGTGTGTGCGGGGGTGTGTGTTTTCAAACCAAGCTGTGGATTATTCAGTTGATAAATTTTGAAACATCTGTGCATTTTACACTCCGTATATCTCTTTGCAATTTTTTTCTGTATTTAATTAGTCTGATTTTAAAGATGTTTCTAGTATGTTCAGAGCCTAAGATGTTAGTCTGTTAAAGCAGTGAAACAATGTATTAGTTCTTAATATGTGTCATGCCTCCCCTGTGATCAAGGAGGAAATAAACTGCCCATTAAAATTTAGTATGTTTAAATAAATGTATGATGTGTGTACATTATATTAAAAAAAAACCAACAAACCCCTTATTTGGTTTCTGAGAACTCTTCAGTATTTTAAATACATAACCTAATTTATGTAATTAGAATGAAATAATTAAATTCAGATCCGTGTAGAAACATAAATCTTTCCAATAAAGTATAAAAATCGGTGATTCTTGCTGTCTATCAGTTAGTAGCAGATACTGTATCTCCGCATCTCTCATAAACTGCTGACTGCCAGTCTGAACAGAATGGTAGTTACTTGAGCAAGTGTATGTGTTGAATTACAATGTATGACTTTGTTTCTTTTTTCATGGTATTTTTCAGGCTAACCGTGATGCTGTACTGAGCAGAATACCTGAACACAAAAATGATCGTATTATCAGTTTGCAAAGTGCATCTGTAGTCTACGATTTACTTACTATAGCCTTGGGAAGAAGAGGCCAATATGAAATGCTCTCAGAGGTTTGTTGATAATAGTGATAATAGTGTCTTTGTTGCTTATTTCTGTTATGTTAATTGTGGTAGTACTTAAGGGCTAAACAGATAGAGGGCACAGTCATTCTCACTGCTGAATAAGCACAGCAGGTAGTTTCCACACCCAAAAGTTCACTGTCTAAATTTATACAAGTGTCTCGAGGTGTTTAAACACAAAAATTGTGTAAATGGCGTTATAAATGTGGAGAGGGACAGCAATTCAACTTAGACGAGGCTTAACTGAAAAGGTAGAAAACTAGTTCTGCTCCAGCTCAAACCAGAACATTGTGAGTTTTAGGCAGGGAGGCGTGGTTCTGCTTAAAAGGATACATGTTAAATAGAGACACCAGAAAAGAAAGGCAAGATGTAAAAGCTGTTGACTATATAAGTGATAGGTATAAATACCTAGCAAAAAAGATATGCGATGTTTTATTTCAATAGAAAACAAGTTAATAAAATGGAAATGTCTTCCTTTTCTGGGTCTGCAGGAAGTGTGTTCTCTGTCTCAAATATCTTTTTATTAGATTGTGACAACCTACTTCTTTAGGAAATTTTCAGGTATCATGAACAGTTCTATACCTAAGTAACAACCACAGCTTTTTGGGCAGAGCAGATATTTCTGCTGCTCAAAACAGTGCTCACCCAGCAACAAGAATCTCTTTTGCTGATCATGATTAATTATTGGTATCCAGAAGGAATACTTCAGCCTGTGTGGTAGGAAGGCATATCCAGGAATTGATTTGCTGGGATATGATTTCTCTCTACCGTAAAAGATGACTTCTATTAAGATAAAAATGAAAAAAATCCCGTTTCTTCTCTGGTATATATTGATATTCACCCTTTAATCTGCATCTCCTGTGATGTTAAGCTCTGAATTTTTCTTCTTGAAAATACTTCATAGCTGCAAGTTGGATATTCAAGTCGGGTTTAGTCAGTATAATAGAAAGTCTTTCATGAAACTAAGGAGTATGAAAGCTCATACAAGGACTGTCACCCTACAATGTAATCTAATTGTGAGCGTTTCCATTTATTTTCCACTACCAACACAATCACCTTCATGAAGTTTTAGTTGGTTACACCAAAGCTGCAATACATGAGTCTCCATATATTTTAGTCTAGAAATTTTTAAAGGATGGATATCAACAAGTATTGAAAAAAAAATACCCAAACCTTGAAAAGGAACTCTGATTTCTTTTTTCTTTACACAACTGTCAAGCTTTCCTTTTCATATACTAGCCTAGCAACAAGGCAGGGGTAGTGTAGCCCTGTGTTCCAATTCTGATCCTTTTATTTTCTCTGTGGTGTCGTGTGCTTTCTTATGCTGTTATTGTGGGGTTTTTATCTTTTTAAACATTAAACAACCATTGTATTAATGGGAGCATAACAGGTTCCTGGAATTCCTTCACTATCTCCTTTGGGAGACTTTGGATAGTAGTTCTGTCACTATAGACACAGCTTCTTGTTTGCAGTTCTTCTTACCTTTCTTAATAGAGTTTTTTAGCTTCACCAAGAAAGCTGGAGGTATCTCTGTTCTTGGCTGTGTATCTAGAAATGTAGGGACATTACTCTGATGGGTTGGAGGAAAGTTTTACAGTCCCCTCACATGGAGAAGAGCATAGAGCTTCCTTCCCTCACTGCTTGTGATCGTTTCAGCCCACATAGCTGACAGATGAGTACCACTGCCTGTTCCTTTTCTTGCTGTGCTTTGAGCAGAGTTGAATGTTCTCACTAATGGAAGATATTCTAACTCGACTTAGATCTTGGATTTCAGTGTCTTTTAGAAATTGTTTGTGGTTGTTGTGGTTACATACAAAAGCAGAAGTATGAGTATCTGGAAAGTTAAAAGCCTCCCTGTTTGACCAGCTTCTTATTTGAGGATTTTTGGCCACTCCCTTGGGCTTTGCCACCTTTGCACTACTTGGAAATGTTATTCACCTACCATTTCCAATTTCTGGTTATCATCTTCTGGTTTAGGTATAACTGATAACTTACAAAAGTAGTTAGCTGTGCTATGAGAACATTAAATGACCGAAGAGCTGTCTTATCTTTGTTAAACTATTCTAATGCTGAATCATTTTCTTAGTTCAAAAGGTCACATTTCTTTACGGAATTTGTATACTACAGGCTTTCAATTTCGTACCTCTTTTTTTCACCTAGATCAAAGAACTTTCTACTGCCATAATTTTCTCCTGCATGAAAGTACTCTGTCATTAAGTTGGTTTTTAAGCTTCATAGGATATGACATATTAAGCTTATCAATGTATGACCAAGAGATGAGATTCCAGATGAGAAATTTTCCTAGATACTCGTCTTTCAACTCTGTAACATCAAGCATATTCTTTTCAGTGTTAAGCATCAAAATCGAGTAATGCGTTTGACTTTACCTTTCCATATAGTGAATTGTGATTATTTATAACACAAGGCTGTGATCTCTTTGCTTGAAATGATGGAGATCTTTTTGCTTGAACTGATAGAGTGGAATTCCAAAGGGAAAATAAATCCCATGGTGTTTTTCTTAATAAACATTTAATTAACTTCCTACATATACAATCTGATGATTATATTTTTACAACAGTATTAGAAAGAATGTATTTTTAAAAGCTTTGTGTAGTAATAGTCTTGATATTGGACTTCAGGTGGTTTGAAAAATTCTAGCATGTAGCAAATAATGCATTTCTTGTATTTGTTTCTTTCTCAGTACTGTTAATTGCTTCAGATTCTGTTAAAGTGTGGGAACATGATACACACCTGGCTGTACTTTCTGTAATGTTAAGGCTGAATTTGAATGTGAAAAATAATTCATAGCATTCATGTTCAGCATCTGCATTGTAGCTATCAGATCAGAAAAGCTGCTTCATGTAATTGGATGCTGCAGACTAGAAAGTTAATTGCTAAATCAGTTTAATCCAGAAGTGTTGCACTTTTCAACTCTCTGAAGCTGGCCTCATTAGTAAAAATAAGCATAGCAAAATGAAATAATACTTAGCAAATATGAAACCTTCAAAAATAGCGTATAATGCTAATTTAATGTATTTAATATTAGTATAGTAATAATGGCATGCACCTATTATGTTGAAAATCTCAGCAGAATATTGGCTGTGAAGTTAAAATTTTTAGATATAATACTGTCCGGTGAACCTTCGCCCCCCCCCCACCTCAAGTAGTACTGCTAAGTACTTGTGGTGCCAATGCTTGTTAAGTATTCACCGTTTAGGAAGAGTGTGTGTACAGTTTTCCTTTTCACTTAAGACTTACCTCCTGCCTAACTTCAGTAGGGTGATATTTATGATTCCTCATTTCAAACTAAAAGGACAGTAGCAGCAGGACTATTTAAACAAACATAATAAATGGGAAATCAGTTTTATGTTCAATTCCTTTCTTTCCCCTATAGAATCTGACAGCTATTTTCACTTAATTTATCTCAATTATTTAAATTTTTAATTGCATGTATTTCAGGTATGACTATATAAGACAATTTTTTATAGTAGTATATCTTCTTAATAATTGAAGAATGTGCCCATAAGTAATAATTTTCCCCAAAAAATTAGTGTTTAGAAAGAGCCATGAAGTTTGCGTTTGAAGAGTTCCATCTCTGGTATCAATTTGCATTGTCCTTGATGGCAGCAGGAAAAGTAAGTCTGAATTTTTTTATGAATATTTTTTATTTAAAGAATGTTATTTCAATGGTTTCACTTATGAAGGCTGGAAGGTGATGATAAGAACTGTCTTGCCAACAAGCAAACTAAATTAATTGAGTGGAAGTAATGAATTATACCAGATCATATTATGCAGTAACAACTTGTTTAAATGTTGTTTTAATGAAAAAATTTTATGCTTAGGTATAAATTAATGCTGATTGTTAGACACTCTTGCTTTTTTTGTTGTTGTTTGAGAATTTCTTACTGTGTCTTTTTCAGTATTCCTGTCTTTGAAACTGTGTATTCTGTGCAATTAAAGTGAGGCGGACTTTAAAAAAAAAATTGTATAACCTAGGAACTTATCTTATCAGATGCAAACTTCTATTTTCAGTTCTTGCTTTTCCCTCTAATGTTACAGAAAATATATCACATTCTTTATGTAGTGTAAAAAGTAGTAATTTTCTAGAAGATCATTCTTATTGGAGGTAATTTGTTTATTTTCACTATGGGAGAAAGGAATGATATCTTTTTTTTTTTATTTTTAGAAGCACATTGCTTCTGAAAGGGCTGGATTCTTCTTCCCATTCTGAGTTTATGTAGAGTTTTCTAAACGGTGATCGACTGGAGGCAAATTAATTAAAAAATAAAAAAGGAGCAATGCTACTCTGTTAGACAGTCATATCAGAGCTGTTCCTAGGTGCCCTTGTAACTCTCAAATGAAACATGGCTTGTTCTGAAGACTCTGTTCTGATCCCGCTCTTTCATTTGCCTGGCTCAAATGCTGTGAGTTTACCAGCCTAGCAAAATTTTTAAATGCTTCTCAAAACTGTTTCCTGAATCATACGCCATTGGAATTACATTCTGGGCAAATGTTTCACTGAGGATGCTTGATGATAGGAGTTAAATAACAGCAGTGCCTGAAGTCTTGTGTTTCACTTGCATGAGGAATTGTCACAGTTTGTCAACAAAATGTTTGTTAATGTCTCCTTCACATGGGCAAAGTAACTTATGGAAATAGGAATCTTCTATCTGCGAAACACTTTTATACTTTTAGTAATTCCAGTGACAAATTTTTTTAACAGTCTGCTCGAGCTGTTAAAGTCTTGAAGGAATGTATACGTTTGAAACCAGATGATGCAACTATTCCACTCCTTGCTGCAAAGCTCTGTATGGGATCTCTCCACTGGGTAAGCTTTGTCACTCTTCGTCTTCTCAGCAAGAACTGTGCTGAAATGCAACAGAACCTTGGTTTAGGCACGTAGCAAATACTTTTGCACACTTTTGTACAAGCACTTGGAAATTTTTTGCTGTAAGGGTGGTGAGGCACTGGAACAGCTTGCCAAGAGGATGGATGACCATGGTCATGGATGCCCGATGTGCACAGGTACACAGTTATGTTTATCAAGGTAGCATATCTTGATACTGGTCTAAGACCTAGCTCAACCCATGTTAGAAATTGAAACATCAGCATACAGAGGTTAAAAATACAACTTAAACTTTTTGCTCTGTGCAAGAGGAAAATAATATTTTGGAAGATAATGAGACAAATCTGTCATATTCAGGAGAGTCTTCTGGTGATTTTGTGGCTGTGTTTGCAGGCAGCTGGTGTTTAAGAGTTCCTAGTAGGGACAGTGCCTTTTTGAAAAGCATTGCTAGAGTTGTATTTTAGATAGCCTTGAAGTCAGTGTATCTGTACAAATGATATTAAGGTGATCATGTGTTTTTTCAAGATACATGTGTAATTTTTAGAAGAATTTATATATTTCAAAAAGGAAGAAAAGAAGAGGGAAGGGTCACAATCGGAAATTGAGAAAATAGTGCGGTAGCAGAAACATGACTTGTTGAGACTGACAAAAATTGTCTTAATTATTAACATAGATTCTAGTTCTGTAAATTGTTCCCTATGGATTGACTCTATATGGAGTAGCTTACTGTACTTAGTATTTACATGTACTCGATTGGATTCAAATGTTATTTTTTTTCTTTCTAGATAGTTAAATATTGTGCTGGCATGGCTGTACAGATAAACCTTTATCTTTTACGTTTCTTTATTAATGAGTTTGCATACGTTCAGCAATACTGTATGTGATGCAGAGTTCTGCATGGCTATACTACCTGAAGAAATGGTTCATGGGGCAACAACTGTATTTATGAATGCAAAAATGGTAGATGGCACATATGGACCAGAAATGACTTTTTTTTTGGAAAAAAAAGCAAACCCACAGTAAGTTTAGAATAATCTGGGTGTTGTGTGCTATAGTTTCTTTCAACTGTGTGAATGGATGCTTCAGCTGAAAATCTGTTCTTTACTCGGTATTTAGCAGGAAGACTAAGTGTAATGAAAAATGAAGTAGTCCTTAAAATCATGGTGGAGATTTCAACAGACTCAGTGTGCATAATGAGCATTCTGTGAATTACTCTCATTATAATGTAAGTTTTAGCTAGTTTTAGACTGACATGGATGTTTTATAATATTTTCAGTTGGAAGAAGCCGAAAGATTTGCCAAAACAGTTGTTGATCTTGGGGACAAAACATCAGAGTTCAAAGCAAAAGGCTACTTGGCACTGGGATTGACTTACAGTCTGCAGGCTACTGATGGTAAGATAAGAATAAATATTGACACTTGGAAATTCCTATGTTGCCTAAAAAGGATACCTAGCAGAATGCTAGACTTAAAATTGAAGTTTCTGTGTGCAACCATTTTTTCACTCAATGTATTAAAACTTCTTCAATGAGCATGTGGAATGAAATCTCTTGATCTTGCATCTCGCTGATTAAGTATATCCTTTTTAGCATCTTTGCGAGGGATGCAAGAAGTCTTGCAGAGAAGGGCTCTTCTTGCATTTCAGAGGTGAGTGGGTGTTAATCTTTTCATTTCATTCTGCTATATGTAGTGAAAAGCTTTTATTATACATTAAAGAGACTTGTAAAAGATTGTGTAATGAGGATTTCGCCTCTGGGAGTCTCCCTTTGTGAGTAGAGAATGTATTTCTTTTGCATCTACTTCCATCATTTTCTGTCAGAAATATCTAAATTAATTTCTAAGGATTTCCTTTTAATTAATTCTAAAGACATTTGTGTTACTCTAGTATAAAATGTTTGATGAAAGGAGTATTCTATTCTGGTATAGAAGGGAAAATCGTAAAATGCAAGATTTCAAGTCATGATTCAATGTGATAGTGTTTCTAGAAGATCTGGTCACTGATCAGACCATATAGCAGGCTTTAGCAGTTATCTCTAGAGGCAGAGCAACAGTTGAAGCCCTGCTCCTGTGGATAAGGGGTGAAGTGCAGATAGAGAGGTAGTAAGCTAGGGAAAAAGAAAAGATTCTTTCTGGAAATTTAACAGAGTAGTCAGTAACAACCCACATGCTCCATCTTCCAAGTGCCTTACACAAGAAGGAGCACTGTTGAGGATGACAGTAGTTCATTCTGAAGGATTTGACTCTGCAAATGAAATGACAGTAAACAGGTGAATGAGAACATCTCTGTCCTAGTTATGCAAGAAAGAAATCTTGATGGCAAAGCTGGAAGAAGTGCTGCAGCATCCAAATATGTCTCTTTTTATATAAGTTTATATACCTTTGAAAACCCTAATTCAGTGAGATAAGCTTAAATGCTTCAGGGAAACTGATTTGTACATTACTGTGAATATGAAGTCTCGGATTTTTATTGGTGATTTTGTATCTGAGAGAATAGGGTTGAAAAAGTGTTTTGCAAGTAACCTTAGAGTGAGCCGGGTATGTATTGGTCCTTTCTTTTCTGTCTTGTCTTAACTGTTCCTCTGTATATAAACAATGTTTTACCATATCTTTGCTCTTCGTGTTCCATAGTGATTTCATTAGTTTTTGATTACTTGTTTTTATTCTTTCTCCATGTTGAAACTGAACTTTCTGCCTCCTGGTTTGTACTTCAGTTCCTCACCTGTCCCTCTTAATGCTGACTTAATCATCACAGTTTCAAAAATACTTTACTAACCATTTCTCACCATTTTGACTCATTCCCTGCTTCTGAGGTTCTACAAGTGAATTGCTTTCTTCTGCTGATTCTTTGAAACTGCAAGGGATTAAACTAACCATATCCAGTTAAATACCTGCTGACTGTACCACCCAGTTTGGTATAGTAATGCCCAAAATTCTATGAGTTGTTCCCTGCTATTGATCTGTCTGGAAAATGTCCGTTTTCTGAGAGTTGAGCATTTTGACCACCAGTAAGTATGAGGATGCTTTTATAGGTAGCATACTGGTTATTGTGTAATACTTTTTTGATTACTCTAGAAAAAGATAATAAAGCCCAAGTTAAAGGAAGAGTTAGGAGAACTGTTTTTTAAATGATATTCATCTTCTTCTCACTGCAAAATTTCTCTTTCACACTCTGTATTCAAATACTGTTGCATGAACTGCAATGAAGGAAGTTCCATCCAAACATGAGGAAAAATTTCTTTACTCTAAGGGTGACAGAGCACTGGAACAGGCTTCCCAAAGAGGTTGTGGCATCTCCTTCTCTGGAGATATTAAAAACCTGCCTGGGTGAGTTCCTGTGCATCCTGCTGTAGGTGACCTTGCTTTAGCAGGAGGGTTGGAGTGGATGATCTCCAGAGGTCCCTTCTAACCCTGACCATTCTTTGATTTTGATTAAAGTATGTTTCTGAGGTGTGTGATATCAAAGGGATTCATGCAGGGTATATGCTTTGAAAACTCTAGTGAATTGCTAATTCTCAAGTAGAATGGTTTGGCCCTTGAAAAGAACAGTTTCTGCATCTCAAAAATCCCATAACTAAGAGAAGGAAAATGTTTTGAAAGCTGATTGTTCTGCATATTAACATGTTTCCCCTCTTGTCTCATACCTGATAGGTCAACTGTACTGGAAATACACTTCCGTGTGGTCAAATGTAACTGGTCTCTTGTATTGATAACATAGATACAGGGTGTTACCCAAAATTTGTTACCACAGAGAGTATGTTATGCTTAGCATAGCAGAGTCATGCCCACTTTCTCTTTCCACGTGTTAAAAGTACATGTGTTCTGAGAGGTGGAAACGGAAATTTTCCATTCATCTCCTACACAGTTTATAAAGTGAGCAGCTGTACTGGACTCAGTACTTTGAAGTGCCAGATTTGTTTTGATTTTCGTTTTTTAAGGTTTTTTAATTGCTTTCCTGGTGGACCAATTTCTGAAGAAACAGAGATCCTAAAGAAGTACCATTATCTTTTACACCCTTGCCTGTATCAGGTTTCAAGGCTACCAGTCTGTGACAGTGGCCAAGTGGCCATTTGAGAAGGTGCTTGTCACTGTCTTAGCAGGACACTGTGGGGTGTTTGTTTCATTGTTTCATTAAATTTTTCTTTTTTTTTTTTGGAAGACTTTTAATTCCTTTCCTGTGATTGTTCCTTTCCTGTGATTTGAAGTTTGACAGAACTCACCAAATGGTTGATAGATTGTAACAGCTTTATTCTTTCACTAGCTGTAGCTTGAGTGACTGAACAAGTACTCGCTAAGTTAAAATTTCTTGTTCTCACTTAGTCTTGCTTAGTTAATTGAATCCCCAATATAAAAAAGATTTGTGACTGTTGGAGTGGGTCCTGAGCAGGGCCATGAAGATGATCAGAGGACTGGAGCACCTCTGCTATGAGGACAGGCTGAGAGAGTTGGGGTTGTTCAGCCTGGAGAAGAGAAGACTCTGGGGAGACCTCATAGCGGCCTTTCAGTACCTGAAGGGGCCACAAGAAAGCTGGGGAGGAACTTTTTACAAGGGCAAGTAGTAACAGGACAAGGAGGAATGGCTTTAAATTGGAAAGAGGGAGATTTAGATTAGACATTAGGAAGAAATTCTTTGCAATGAGGGTGGTGAGGCCCTGGCACAGGTTGCCCAGGGAAGCTGTGATTCTATGATGCTAATTTGTGAACTTAGTTTTTAAAAAGGTTAAGTGTCAAAATGAGTAAAACAAAGTGTGTGCATTTTATGAAAACATTATAAACAAACAAAATTTCCAAAAAGGTGGAAAAAGTTATTTCTTTGTTTTAGTAATTGGGGTTACTTGCAGCAGCAGTAGTTAAAAATATTTTCAGAGTGAATGATCACAAAAACCTGCTACTATTGTGCAGCTCAACAGTGTTCTGGACAAAAGTTATATTTATGAAAACATCATCAGCAGAAACCTCTTCATCTGAACTTCAAACATACGTTCATGCTGAGTTAGATCTTATGCTGCCTTTTACTATGATGCTATGATACAATAGCTGTCAAGCCTAGATTTCTTTTACATTGCTATGAAGCAAGGTGCTCTGCTAGCTTCATCTCAAAGCAACTCAAAGCCAAGAAGTAACTGGCTTCCCAGGAGGCTTAGTACGGTGGAGTGAAAATATTAAAACTTTGGCGTCTGAAGAATGAATAAAACTGATGTAGTTCCACTTTGAATTCTGTACTTCAGAACCATCCTGGTCAGGGTCAGTGTTATTGCTTGGGCACTTCTTGTCCAGATGACATAATTCTTCTCTTTGAAGGTGTGTTGTTTTGGAGGAATTTTGTTTGTTTGTTTTTTTCCTTTTTCTGTAATTCTGTGCTTAGTGAATTTTTATAACTCTTCTTAGATAATTACATCTTGTGTTTGCTTAGGAGTACATTCGAATTGAAGTGTCATTTTGTAATGCACTTTTTAAAGATTTATACTGAAATTACGTAATTAATTTCTATTCAAAGTGACTCTAATGGCCCAAAGTGCTTCCTTTAAGTCAAGTATGATTGAGAAGTATGAGGAAGAACACTGGAATAAACTCCACTTATACCAAAACATGAGCATATGTGAAGTGAAGAGATCTGAATATGGATACATGAATATATATGCGTTTGCGTGTATCTTTAACCTGGATTAACAGGCGAAAAATTCACTGTGTTTTTATTTTGTTTATTTGTTTTTAAGGGCCCACAGTTTGTCTCCAACAGATCATCTGGCAGCATTTTACTTGGCACTGCAGCTTGCCATATCCAGACAGGTTAGTTATGTTTTAAAAGTGCAACCTCTCAACATCATGTGAAGATTAGAGTTTGTATCTGTTAATGCATATTTCTAGTTACCTTGTGCATGTATATGGAACCCACCTGTAATATTCTCTCTGAATACTTTTGGTCTTGCACACTTCTCCAGAGTTCTGCCAGAGTTTTCCAGCCCTCGGATCAAAAATAAGACATAAGTCATTAAATACATGTGTTGTAGCATTTATGTTACTAGATGGAGAGAAAATCAGTCAGATTTTACCCTATTTTTACCTATTATGTGTAACCTCTGCTCAGACTGCTTATCTGGAGAGTGGGACTCTTGAATCTAGTCTTTAATGATCTTGACAGTGCTTAGATCTTGAGTATCTGCTGAGATCCTGTGCCTCTTCTGAATGCTTGCAGGAGGTTTGGCTATTGTGAACAAAAATACAAAAATGCGTTTAAGAAAACTGGAAAATATTTTAAAGCTAAAAAAGAGATCAGAAGTCGGTCCAGCTCGTACAGCTGTTATGTTGAAGAGATTTAGGATTATATCATGTATCACATAAATTTGGATAATGTGAAGCTGCTTTGTATATGTCATGGTAAACCTTTTCCTATGTCATATTTATTTTAGGAAATAGTTTTGAGCACAGTAGTTCACATACTCGAGGTGACTACTTTCCATTGCTAATGAGTAGCAGAGACGTTGGATTATGTCACATTGGAGTGGAAAGGATTGTCACTTTAATAGCACAAAATATTTTTCAGTAGCAGGCTATGACTCTGCTTCTGAATTCCAGACTTCCTATGTTGCTTTATTAAATTTTTGGGTTTGAACAGTGTACTTACTTTGAGCAAAAGCACGTGCAGCTGAGGAGATCTTGAAATTCCATGTGAAGAAAAGTTACTGTTGCAGTCTAGCTGTACATTTTAGTTAATTGTTGCAATTAAAATATTTTCAAAATAAGGTAGAAATACAACTGATACGTGAAAAAGAATGGTAGGATTGATTAAAATGTTTATCTTATTTTTCAGGGTTGATATATAATTTAATTTTTTCTGTTCACTATAGAGCATCAGGTCTGTTTTAAACTTGTGAGTAATGTGTTAAAGGAGTTTATAGAATTCTGCATGGTATCCAAGTGAATATTTTGCAGATGTTACAGATATGCAATCAAGTAATAGGCAAATTTTCTTATTTGTTTCTGTTTTTTTGTTTGTTTGTTTATTTTTCAATCAGATACCAGAAGCTTTGGGTTATGTTCGTCAGGCTCTGCAGCTACAAGGAGATGATGCCAACTCTCTTCATCTCCTTGCACTCTTGCTATCAGCCCAGAAACACTATCATGATGCTTTGAATATCATTGATATGGCCTTGAGTGAATATCCAGAAAATTTTATGTGAGTGAATGTCATGTTTGCTTTCTACGCCTTCTCTCATATTTATTTTTCTTAGATTCTCATCTTATTCATTTTATGAGGGGATGCATTTGAAGACTGTTCGAGGCGTTTTTTCATCGGTCTTCCCCCCTGCTTTCTGTTTTTATGTAATATTCTAAAAAGGATAGACAGGGAGCTAGGGAAGATTTATCCCATCCTGCAGATACCTCTATGTGTATTGTATGGAAACTGTTCTGTCAAAGTCATCATCACAGAGGATCTCCACTTTTGCCTGTATAATAGCCAGTCATCTGAGGCTGACTGATGGATAACTAAACAAGTGGATAGGAACAAAGTACGTTTGGTAGATGTTCTGTTGTTGTTTAAGAAAGAAACAATTCTTTGTGTTTATTCTTCGTTTTAAATGTATCGAAAAATACATCTTGTACTTTTGTTTAATTTATTTTCTCATGAAATCTAATGGAACGCTTTACAGTGAGATATCTCAGGGACAGCTTCTGTTAACTTCCAGTGTTCTGTTCTGATGCTTTGCCAACAGTCACTAAGGTTGTAATCCATAGTATTACAAATATCCTAAATGCTCATTGAGACAATTTTTTGAAGTGTCTCCATCTTAAGTTTTAAATGAGTGGCCTGTATCTTAAAGTGTTACTACAGCAACATACCAGAATACGTTTTTTAAGAATTATTAGTTTGCAAATAGAGATTATAGTGGTTTTCCTTCCTGTTTATTGACCTTTCATGCCTCGTTTTGGCTGTCTATGGAATGTACTATTGCCTTTTTCCTCAGAAATCTGACCAGGACCGCTGTTGAGATCGCCTCTCCTCAGAATTTCTGTGACTTATAGCCTATTCTGTGCAACTGGTTTTGTGGCCTTTTGCTGTTTCTCACTTACTAGTTCATCAGTCTGAGTTATTAGGGGCTTCCACACATGCTTCATGATTTCAGAACTATGTAGCAGTTCCTTTCCCAAACCTATCTGTGCTTTCCTCAAGTCTAAGGGACCGTGAGTAAGTCCAGGTTTGAGAGGCAGTTGAAGTATCAGCTACCTAATTTTATACCCTCTTATTGTTAAAACCGAACATGTTCAAAGCACCATGATCTGTCATCTTCTGTCCGTTCTTGTTTCATCTTCTGCCACTTAGTGGCAATGTAAATGACAAAGAGGCAGCTCTCTCAGAATAGTAATAGTCTAGAAGTCTTTCTGTAACTGTAGTTCTCCCTGTTGTAATAAGAGAACGAAGAATTATTCAGTGAAATGTTTAAAATTACTCTGGTGTGGATTCTGTAGGTATTTATTAATGTATATTAATCATGAGTTATAATAGTGATTCTAAATTGCTCATCCTATTGGTAGCACAAACATTGTTGTGAAACTGTACTATGTTACTACCAACTGGTACAGGTCTGGAAATTTGGAAGGAATATCTTGGCAGTAGGAATTGCCATCAGGTTTGGCAACAATTCCTGAAGAAACCAAGGTGAAACACAGCTATATGTATCTCTAGACTGTCTTTAGTATTGTAAAGTTACTTCTCATTCCCAGAGAAGTCAAGGATATGATTGAGATTCTTTGTGTGCTCTTTGCCGTTGATAATGACAGCTGGACAGACACATCTGGTCAATAATATAAGTTTGGATTAATTCCTTCATGTAACTGGGTTATTTTTGCAAGGATTTATCAGCAAAACCTCAAGCTTACAATCTGTTCTTGTGCTATATCTGGTGCTCTTTAAATTGTTGGCGTGTGTCTGGATATATATAAAATATAAAACACAAGTGCTTAGTGTATTGTTGATTCCATTTTCTTATTCTACAGCTTCTGTATATAATGCAGTTTCACAGTACTTCCTAGTAGACTTGGAACAGATCTTCTTGTGTTCCTCTAAGGCTTGCTAATTTTTAGATGTACTGAAACATTTGATTATTTCGCTGTGGTACTTTATTGGCTTTTGTAAATGCCAATATGTCATCATGTTTTATGTTTGATCTTTAAGTGATGTCTGCAGTTCTAATAAGCTAAACAGTGCAAGGGCTTTCTTGGTATTCTCTGTATTTCCGTAGAATCCATTACCTCAACCTTATGCAAAATGATGCTTTGGTGACTTTGAAGCGTAAAAAATTGCTGTACTTGGAAAATATTAAAGGAAAACATAGGGCTTATGATTTATGCTATTTCATATTTCTTTTATTGATATTCATATCCACAGAGCTCCGTATGCTGTAATTGCATTGCTGCACTGAGTGCTGTCCTGCCATGTTATTTTTATTTTACTTTTTTTGGAAAAAATCTGAATTGTCAGAAGTATATAATGCTGCATCTTTGTAAAATGCCAGTAGTTGCAAGGAAGTCGTAGAATACATCTGACTCATGCTGAGAAGTGGATGCTTTTCATCACTCTTCTGTTGTAAACATTAGTAGACAAGTTGTATGGCAGTTTTTAACATTTGGAAATCTGATGCATTCCTAGAATTCATCTTCAATATTTGAGGCATAAAGCAAGCATATCTTCAAATCTTAAATTTGTGTTAACCTTCCTGCACAATAAAACTAGAAAGCTGCTAATCAAACGTGGCAAATCAGATAATGATTTTGCCCCATTCACCTCCAGGTCAGTAAGTAGAAAGAAATTCCTCAGGGCCAAAGAATTCTGTCCCATTATTGTCAAAGGAAGTAGAAGGAATAAACAAACAATATACTGTGCTGTTAACAGCAAGTACAGCTTTTTCTTTGAATACAGAGGTGATTGTTCTTCCTTTGTTCGTTACATTGGCAGCTTAAATATGCAGTCTGCTCTGAGACCTTAGGGCCTATCAGATTTTCACCAATAGCTTAATAAACCTGTGAAATAGGTATGTAGTAATGTGTTCCAGAAATAATCAAAATGCAAGATGTTTGCTGATTTCTATAGCACGATCAGTTCAGACTTTTGTAAGCTTAAAATGCTAGGTTGTAACCTCTGTGCGTGTAAATGTGAGCTGGGTTTTTCAGAGCAATACAATCAATCTACTTTTAAATGCTAGCTACCCTTTGAAGCCACCTGAAATCTTGGAGTGCTTTGGTCCGGGGACAAAAAGATCTCTAAACAAAAGATTACTGAACAAATCAAGATTACTGAAAAGATTATAAATACCATGCTTTGAAATGAGTGCAAGTAAGGTGCCAGCACCAAATAGTCTGAATAGTTAATATCAGTTGAGTCATTTTCCCCACCTTTCATTAGACAGCTTGTACCTGTGGTAGAGCTGTGAAGTTCAGTTCTTCTTGGCAGGATTTGAACCCACAGATGATGCAGCTCAGAGTACTAACTATCAACCTTTGAAGGAGACTGGGTGAGATTTCTCCTCTTGAAACAGAAGCAGGGACATGCTGCCCTGAATGCAAAGAGAGCAGGCAGGAAGAAGCCACAATATAAGATAAATTTCTAAAGTACTTAACTGTGAGGGAGGATTGAGATCTTAGCTGCTTGGTTTATCCTTCAGTTTTATATATTTTAATCCAATGATCACCTACTCTGAATGTATAAACAATCCCAGCAGTGTGCATCACAGTCTGAAGGTGTATTCAAGGTGATGCAAGGTAATGGTGTTTGTGTTATATCGGTTCATATTGGGCTTGTATATCTTCTACAGTGTATGTACACTTATATGTGTGATTTACCTGAGGAGCCTTATTTACAGACTCCTTTCCATGACTCTTTCCTGTCTTTTTATTTGCTTTTTACGAGGAATCTATGTCTTAGTGGTCTTTTGAGTGATACGAAATTTTGAAACAACACTTGCATCTGTTTCTACTTCATGGTTAGTCAAAAGTAGATTCCCAGTCAAGGAATCTACTTTCATTTCTTAATTAAATACTTGTAGTAGTGTTTGCTTTACCTTAGCTGTTTGGGGTTCACTCATTATTTGAAGCATTGGGGCAGTTAAAGAAAAGTATGGTGCCTGAAATTAGTGTAATTAGGCAAAACAAATATTAAATATTAATTGTAATTTTATGCTGAAAATTGAACTTCAATGGATAGCAGCTGACAAACTTTTAAATTAGTAGAAGTAGGGAACAGCAGATGGGTTATTTGCAGAGTGCAAGCATATTCTTTTAATGTTAAGTGTATTCAAAAAGGAAAGACATGGTAACAGGTTTGAAGACAACTGAAGACTTAAGTTCACAGTTTAAACAGTTAGATTTGTTGAAGTGTGATGGAAATTTTTTTTCTTCCAAGAATATTTCACAGAAGCATCAAGCCAATATGTCACTCATCTGAAAACTATTAAACCTTTTCCTTCCTGACCCTCAAGAGCTCTTTTGTGCTACGGTAGTTTTCCCAGGTTTGCAGAGCTGTTCAACATCCCTCTCAGTTCTTTGATTAACAAACTTGTTCCCTTCTGGGAGTTGTCTGGGTGGGTTTAACAGAGGAGCTCTGTATGATGATACATACACTGATGTTTTGTGGGACGGGTTTATTTATCAATTAAAGGGAACAGACTGCACTATTCTGTTTTCCCAAGGTCTGTTTTAGTTACAGAACAGTGTGTGGTGCTGGTTTAAATTTGCACCTTTTTTTTCCTTGATAAATAGAATACTGGGAACTATTTGAGGAAAGGGCAGTAATATGTGATTGCATAAGAACTAGACTTGCCAAAATTGTATCTTCCAGGTTGGTGTATACATTCTTGTCAACATTTGACAACATGCTTTTTCAAATCACTCCATTTGGATCCTGTCTATTTTGGGAGTTAAATGAGCTTGTTCACAGGAGTGAAGGAATGATTTTTCTGTAAGTCATGAAAAACAGTACCCACTGCTTGTGTGGTTTTCTTTTCATGGTGGGCATGTTGTTTGTGTCCCCCCCTGTTCCCCCTGCAGTGGTTCTTAAGTGCATTTACAGAATGATCCATTAAAAAAGATGTTGTTGATAGGTAGATATTACTTCATATAACAAATTGGTCATTGGCCTCAGGGTCTTACCACTAAACTGTTTGCTTGGCTGTAGGTTTTTCTTTGAAACTTGATTGAAAGAGTCCCAATTTGGGTCATGAGCTGGCTGCCCCGGGGTCCTTAAGGCAGGAAAAAAAATATTTTCAAGTATAACTACTTTGTTCTGTCTTTAGTCAGAAACAATCTTTCTTATAGTTTACAGATTTACATTTTCTTAAGGACATTGTGTTCATGAGATGATACAGTACACATAAACTCCATCAAAAGTTGTAGGTTTGACTGCTGTTTTTCATTGCAGTGCTGCTGCTTTGTCAACAAATGTATGGGGAATAATATTTCAGAGGGTGCAACAGAGGCCATCCAGTGCACACCAAGGATACCTATTAAAGGTTTCCACAAAATTGTGTTATTCTGGGGTTTCAGGGCTGGCTTTGTTGCATCTTTTGCTTGTTCGAGAGTCAGGCTTCAAATAACCCTCTGAACTGCCTATTTTTACTTTGTATGGGCTTCTCACTACTGGGGATCTGTGCACCCAGAGTTGGAGGAAATTGCCCTTATCAATAATATAGGCACTACAGAAATCTGTCACTTGTCTTGAATCACTTGGAACAGTTTTCACATCTTTTGGGTATGTTTGGTGATTGTTTGAGAAATGGTTTAGGAAACTTTTGGTAAGTGAAATGATTTTCTGGAGTTTTTACAAAAGCTGGATTTGGTTGCTTCACTTCCTTTTGCCAGTGTTGGACATCAGGTGATTCAGTCAACTGGATTTCCTGAAGTATCAATATTGATAGAAGCATCTGAAAAGAATACCTTAGTAGACATTGCTGGTAATTGTGTTTGGTAACCTCTTCTCATTAATTGTGTGGGAAAGAGGAAATTGGCTTCAGGGTAAGGTTAGAGAAGATGATTGGGGAACAACATCACAGAAATTCAAAAGAAATTACCAGGAAATAAGATTAATTTGTTCAGTCATGCAAAAAGTTATTTCAAGGTACTTGCAAATGATGATTTTTCATGTTTTGTATTGAATGATTTATATCTTTCCTGATAATAAACCTTCCCTTGAATACTCAGAATGAAATAGACTGACTCTGCAAAGGATCCGCTTTTCAATTGCAGCACTCACCTCTTCTGTACTTTGATTATCATGGTCATCTTCTCCGAATTGGAGAGATATGGATTTGACAGGTGGATAAGGATTTGGTTGGATGGTCACATTCAGAGGGTAGTGGTCAATGGCTTGATGTCCAGATGGAGATCCCTGAGAAGCGGTGTCCCTCAGGGAAGTGTACTGGGACCAATGCTGTTCCATGTTTTCATTGATATCGACAGCGAGATCAGGTGCACCTTCAGCAAGTTTGCGGATGACACCAAGCTGACTGGTGCAGTTGTCACACCAGAAGAATGGAATGTCATCCAGAGGGACTTGGACAAGCTGAAGAAGTGGGTATGTCTGAACCCAGTGAGGTTCAACTACTCCAAGTGCAAGGTCCTACACCTGGGTCAGGGCATTGTGCAGTTTCAGTACCGGATAGGGGACGACGTGATTGAGAGGAGCCCCGTGGAGAAAGGCTTGAGGGTACTGATCGGTGAGAAACTCAATGTGAGCCAGTAGTGTGCTCTCACAGCCCAGAGGGTCATCCATGTCCTGGGCTGCATCAAAAGAAGTCTGGCCAGCAGGTTGAGGGAGGTGATTCTCTCCCTGTGCTCTACTCTCATGAGACCCCGCCTGGAGTATTGTGTCCAGTTCTGGAATTGCCAACATAAGAAGGATATGGAAGTGTTGGAATGGAACCAGAGGAAGCTACAAAGCTGATCAGAGGGCTGGAGCACCTCTGCTATGAGGACAGGTTGAGAGAGTTGGGTTTGTTCAGCCTGGAGAAGAGGAGGCTCCAGGGAGACCTTAAAATGGCCTTCCAGTACCTGAAGGGACTCCAGGAAAGCTGGGGAGGGACTTTTTACAAGGGCAGATAGAGACAGGATGAGGGGGAATGGCTTTAAACAGGAAGTGGGAAGATTTAGATTAGCTATTAGGAAGAAATTCTTCATGCTGAGGGTAATGAGACACTGTCACAGGTTGCCTAGAGAGGTTGTGGATGCCCCCTCCCTGGAAGTGTTCAAGGCCAGGTTGGATAAGGCCTTGAGCATCCTGGTCTGGTGAGAGTTGTCCCTACCCATGGCAGAGGGGTTGGAACTGGATGGACTTTAATGTTCCTTCGAACCCAAACAATTCTATGGTTTTATGGTGATGGAAGTGACGCACCTAAAATCACTAAATATTTAAGTAAATGCTTTAGAAAACTGTATTTCATGTTCTGTCTAGTTTCATTTTGGTATTCTCCCTCTATGTAAAATTTTTGCAATTGTGTCATTTTGTGTTTTGATGATCATGCAGATATTTGAGTTGACCAATGTGAAGCTATAAGCATTCTGCAGCAAACATTAAAGGGACAGCTGTCAAAGCTGGATGGTCAATAGAGTTTGAAGCCAGGAGGATTAATTTTTAACCCCCCCTGACCTTCTAGATACCAGAAGTTGCTAAATTTGCTTTAGTTTTTCTATTAATATAGGTTTAACTAATGCGTACTTCCAGAAGTCACCTGATCTTGATAAGAATACATCAAATCTGGAGAAACCATTGCAGCATGTGGTTACTTGTTTCAGTTGCACTCTTCTTTAGGATTTTATTTTTGTTCTTAACGTGAACTGAACCCTTATGTTTTTCCAGCCATTGTTTTTTAATTCATTCTTTACTTAGCACAGTCTAATACTGCTGAGTTCGTGCTCTGATGGCAACTTCTGTAATCAAGTCACCTCCAAAAGTCCTTTCTGATAAGGATGTCAGCATACTTGCTTGACGGTAGCCTTTCTAGCCTTTCAGTGATATATCTGCTGCACTGTTGAACTGTAGCCACAGTTCATCACACGTAAACAAGAACTGCATAAAATATTTCAGTATCATTTATCATTGCTTTATACAGAGCATCTCCTGCATCGTGTCTGTTGGAAAGGATTGTGTTACTTATTTTGAGCGTATTTGCTAGTTTGGGGGCTTATATTCAATTACCTGTTTGCTGGCATTCTGATTTGCTTCTTGAGCAGTCATTTCTATGATGCATTTCCACATTAGAGTGCAAAGTCTGTATTTGTTCCTATAGCTGTATGCTGGGTTTTTTAAAAAGAAATCCAGCTTGAGAGCTATTAAGCCACGCTGCTGAACAAGTTGTTTGGAAAGTTTCCTACTGTGCTGTTACAAGGATCTTTTCATTAGGAGAGTGTATTACACATCAAATAGAGTCCTGTTGACTTCAAGTGGAATTCCCAAGTGAAGGGTCTTAAAGCAGTCAGCCCTCCCTTCCTCCTTTTAAAAGAAGCTACAAACTTGCAGACAGTAAACTGTTGTCAAGTTCTGGACTGGGAATGAAGTAAACACTGGTAACTCTAGGATTTTCTTTTAATTTTAACATTTTTCTTCTAAACATTTTTTTATGATTAGTTACAAGACTGTCAGAAGGGCAGTTGCTGACAATATGCACTGGCTAAGAGAAACTGAATCTGTTAAGGTTTGGCTTCCTCCTACTTCCTCATTTCTTTTATGGTTCCTGTAACAGTCCTCAGAAGGTATTCCTTTATAAGTAATTGTTGAGTGCAAGAAGTGACTTGCCAACACTTTGTTTAGGAAAGGTGAATATATTTACATCTTTCATATCATCAATATTGAATAATATTTATTCAAACTTAATTTTCTGCATTCTGGGTTCTACTTTCACACTTTTAATTACCCTGTGGTGTCCGTCAGTTAGCCTGGAGTAAATTCCAGAAGCAGTTGACACTGTAACAGCTACAGAAATGAGAAGCAACTGTGTGAAGTGTGTGTGGATATGTTTCACAGCGATGTACTTACTTTTCCCCTTAATTTCAGATCATTTGAAAAGAAGCAGTCATTGTCTGTTAAAAAAAGTTTATTTTCCAGCTTTAATATCTTTCTCTAGTGTTACGAACAAGATCATTGCTAAACAATTAGTCTGGGATTTCAAAAGTCATACGTTTGTACTTGGTAAGGTATCTTTGTGGTTCTTTTTTCTTACCTTAATGTCTAGGTTTAAAACCAGAACAACTTCTTTTGAATTTTCCTAGCATTTCAGGGTTTGAAGTTGTGGAACATATAAAAAGGGCACTGAAATGTGAAATATTACATAACTCTCCATAGAACTTGTATTTTCATCCTTCTTTTATACTCTAATAAGTAGCAGGCTTTCTATCAGAGTTGATTTATATATAAAGCTTACTCTTATATTTAAGATATGTAGAAATTCATGTGGTTTTTGGGGATACCAAGCTATTGTTTGACACGTCGTATGGCTTGTTTGTTGGTTGTTACTGTGCTTATGGAACTCCCAGTATATTAATTACTTTCCTACCATCTTTTAATAATTGATTGTCATGTAAAAGTACTGTTAGCTGGAGTTAGAAATGCAAACTATTAAATTACTTTAAAAGGTTCTCATAAAACTTAGTAAGTTTACTCAAAGTAAGTCATACATAAAACAACGGTAGTTACATTTTTGATCCTGCGTTGTAGACAAGTGGATTTGATGCATCCTTTAGAATTCTGACTTTTTCAAATGGGATGACTGTTCACTGTTGCGAAGGGTATGCTTAACTTGACCTCACTGCATACAAAAGAGCCTTTAAAGTATTCTCAGCAAAGTTTTTTGTGTCTTATACTGAAGGACTAATATTTTTCAAAGCATGTAGCTTCAGTGTTATGCACAGCTCTTCTTTATGTTCTTCAAGCCCTGAACAATGTGAATGATTTATATATTAAGAGAATAATGATGAAGTTTGTTCCCAGTCAATCCTAGCTGAAATTAGAGCATTCTATTCAATTTTAATCAGGATATGGCAATATGGACCCTTCAGAAGAAGTCTAGTGGGATTTGAAGTTTGCTGTAGGAGGTTTCTTAGTCTGAGGGACTTCAGTGGTGATCAGGAATCTCCCTACATTGAGTGATGCTGCTCTAGCAGATCTGCTGGAAGAATGATAGATAGCATGTCATATTACCTCATGTGAATAAGGAAGTGGGGAATGAAAGGCAGATCTCTTCCATGCACTAGTGTGTGGAATACAGATGTCCAGCTGTGGTGCGCAGCAAATTGCAAAGCAAAGGAGTTGTTTTTAAAATGACACCCAAGGTGAGCAATACCTGTCCACTGAAAGAATTGAGTTCCCAATACCGACAGTTGTTGCATGACAGAGCTCTGTCTTCAATACTTTGAATTTCTGCTTAATTCTACAGAATAGCAATAGCATTAATTACTTAAGCCAGTTTTGGACAAATTAACTCCTCTTGACCTCCTGGCATTATAAGAATGTTTCTGTGGAAGGGAATTGGTGGTTGTAGCATCTGGGTATTTTATTTCAAAAAGTTAAACACACTGCCTGGGAAGGAGGCATAATGAAGACAGTGATTTTGGTTTGGACATGAACAAGTTCTTAACGATGCTTCACTGGTTGGCTGGTAGGGAAGGTTTCAGGTTTTGATTTACTAGATTAGTTTGTACTGATTAGAAAATAGAGCACTAGCAAGAACCTTGGAAGTCACAAATCTCCATTATTACAGTTGTGCTTTTCATGAACTTATCAGTTGTATTCTAAGAATAGTTAGGTTATTTTTTACAGTCTATCCAAAACACACTGTGAGGAAAGGGACTTTTCTACGATTTCATTTATAGTCTTGAGACCTTATTTTCACCCTTAATGTTTTAATAGACTGTGTGACCTTTATATAGACTCGGTTTTGTGGAAACACTGTTCTCTAGATAAATTGTTCTTTTCTCTTCATTGTGCTTGGCTCATCCGTATTGATAGAATTTGTGCCTTCTCTTGGCTTTTTTTTTGCTAGACTGACTAAATGAAGTATTTTTCATACTCTGTGGTCTCCAGTCAGCTGATCACCTTCACAGACTTTCTTTGCAGCTGCTCCAATTGGAAATTTCTCGTGTGTTTGTGTTATTAACTGTTATGAGAATTACATATAATATTTCAGATGTCTCATTGGAGTGTTGCACAGTGGCACTGTCTCTTTCTCTTTCTGCTCCAACAAGTACGTTATAGAATTATGTTTGCCCTCTTTACAGCTGTCTCACCTGAGTGAACCTGGCTCGTGAGCAGCTGTGGTTTGGGATAACTGTTACACAGGTCGTTTGGTACAATCTCTATTAAACTTGAACTAGAAGTAATTTTTTTCCATTAACAGTGTTATTTAATACTTTCTTTTTTTTTGCTATTTTCATATAGATTTTTGCATATTATTAAGACTATGCATTTGTCTGTGCCTTCCCTCTTGAGAAATCGTTGTTGTAGTTGCTGTTTCCCTATCATTGTGGAAGTGATATTTTCCTTAAAGTATTTACTTTAGAAAGGACAATCTTGTGTGTCACTGTTTCCATAATTCTAAGAAATGGGTTATTTTTGACTGCGTTAACTTCAATAATTTTTCTGTGTTCCTATTCTCCATTTGTCATTGTTTTTATATCTGAGGCAACATAGATAAGAATTACAGTGGATGTTGGGGGTTAATTCCTGAACATCCTTAATCTTCATCCGATTGTCCCTGTTTAGTATACGTATTTTTTTTCTTCCTACTTAGGTACAAAAAAGCCTTTAAAGAATGTAACTTTTTCTTATTATAACCTGTTCAGGTATAGTTTAGCTTTACTTTTAACTATGTACCTAAGATGCAGGTTTCTGTACTGATTTTTCTTTGTTTTCTCTCTGTCCTCTGCTATTCTTGAAAGGATCTCTGCATGTTTCTGATGTCTTGCTTGCACAATGTTATCACTGATTGGCTTGTCAAACATTGAGTTTTAGCCCTTCAGCTTGAGATGTGGATCCTTAAATGCTCTAGCATCTTTGTGTTAAAAGTCAGGCTTCTGCTGTATCTTGGATGTCTTTGCTAACCTTCACCAACAAATTATTTGGTTGTATGTGGCTGAAATTCAAAGGCCTAGATATAAACCCATTTGGGATTTTTTTATTCTTTGTGTAAATAAAAATACAATAATACATGGATAAATGGATTAGGTTATGAGCAGGCTTTTATAATGTCCTCAGTAGGTAGTGAGTACAGTCTTGAAGTAATGAAGTAATTTGCTGCTTCACTAGCTATTTCATGAACTTATCAGCTGTTAGCTCTGATAATAACTAAGCTTTTCCACTTGAGAGTTCAGTTTGTTCTTCATTTTATGTCTAGTAATTAGTCTCCTGAAATGATACAATTCACTTTATGTTGTGATACAATTCACAACATTAAAGATGAGGATCAACACCCCATTAGTCTAATATCTTTAACAGAACCTGTTTTACCTACTACCTTTTCCCAAAGAATTTGACCCAAACAGATTTCTGTTCTTGTTGACTGTTGTATTTATTCCAGTTTGACCCATCACTGGCATAAGTTGTTATACTCTTCATTTCTGTTTTGAATATTGTCTATTCCACAGTACTTGCATTGTTAGATGTGAGTGCTGTCTCACCATGCTGTGGATACTCTGTCATGTTTTGTTCTGTATAGTGTGCCACTAATTTAAACCTCTGACTCTTACAAACAGACACAATTCATGATACTTATAAAATGTACAACCTGATTTTCATCATACTGTCTCATTTTTAATAGTGTATTAAAAACAGGTGTAAAAACGTCCCTGTGAAGACGAAAATTCTGTGTGCCAGTAATGCAGGCTGTATTCCAGAGGAATAGTTGCTGAGGCACTTGATGTCATTTCTTATTCTTGAGAAAATCCTCTGGCAGTTTGCAGTTACTATTAGCAGCCTCGAAGTTTCTATTTGAGATAAGCAAGTTCTGAGCTTTCACACATGCCTACCCTCGACACTCTTCTCAGTCTTCCCACGCAAACCATATGACCAATCGTATAAAATTTTCTCTAGGATGATTAAGGTGGCACTGGAATAACATGTCAAAGTACACCTGGGTTTAAAAACAGAAGGTGGGCTAATGTTTTTATATGCATACTCTCCTCCTGCTTTGTGCTCTTTAACCTTGTAATTACTGAAAGTTGGTTTTAAATTAGTATTTTTCCAGTGTATTATCTGTTCACAGGTGCTGCAACTCCTATAAATGTGCACACCTCCTTTATTGTCACATTGCATTTATATTCTTTAATTATCCAGGAAGCTGTCTAAGTTAATCTCTGTGGAGAAACTATCAATACATGGAATGTGAGAGGAATATGCAGTTATCATCTTATGAGGCTATGCACTTTATTTGTCTTGCTGCCATTAGAAACATAAACTTTGAATCAGAATTAATTTATAGCAGCTTCTGGTAAACGTTTTTCGTTCCGTTATGAGTAGTTTGCATATTTGAGGAATTATGTGTTTTCTTTAGTTTGTCACTTTTAAACGTTAAAATGTTCAAAATTCAAGTCAAACATCCATTTTAGTGCTGGCTGATGGCGACATAATATAGAGTAGAGCTACATTTTCTTGTTGACCTTAGCAATGCTAACTGCCTCCCATGAAACTGTTTGGTCTAGTGGTATCTTTTTCAGTATAGCCTCTTCCATTTCCTATAATAGAAATTGATAATACAGAGATGTAACTTGCATCAGTATTGAGTTGTTTTCTTTTCTGAGTTATATGGTAGATAACTATCATCTGAGCCAGTTAATGGAAAATACTTTCCTTTCTCATAAAAGTGGTAAAAATTTTCATTAGAGGAGACATCTTTTTTGAACATACAAAGTGCTGTTTGTAGTGGTCCTGCTAATTTCACTAAGCTAACTTGCTTAACTTCAAATAAAAAAACCCTACCAATAAAAAATCCTGTCAACTATTGTTTCTGTCTAGTTGGAAAGACCATCTTGTAAAAGTCACTGTTACTTTGATCATGTTAGATATTTGACTTTACTGTAATTACTTCATGAAACAATTATTTAAATGAACACTTTCTTTGAAGTTAGATATTCTCCAGTTTGGTGTGATGTTGGCTATCTTTAAAGAAGTTTTACTTGAACTGGAAATCTTTTCTTCTTTTAATTTTCTTTCCCTTTTCACTAGATTACTGTTTACAAAAGTAAAATTGGAGTCCCTGTGCAGAGGCCCAGATGAAGCACTCCTTACCTGTAAACACATGCTCCAGATCTGGAAATCCTGCTACAATCTCACTAACCCAAGGTAAGATATGGTAGAATTCTAGGCTGCTTTGTACTTTGCCTGTCAGGGCAACATTATATCAGCAGTCCTGCTGCTACTTGATCTGGTATTTTGTATGAACAAACTAATCCCTTTGGAATCTGGAGACTGAAGTGCAAAGATTCCAGTTGTTGGACATGCAGAACCTACCCAGAGTTCTGTGAAGTAAGGTATGCCAAAGCTAATAAACTCTGCAGAGATGAGGACTGATTACAGAGATTGGGTAACTGCCAGTCTCCTTGATGGGGCTCAATGTACTGGTATTGTTCCCCCCAGTCTGACTTATGGAACCTTTTATATTGGCTGTAGTGGAAATTTAATTCAATGATCTTCATTAAATGAAATGAACGAGGAC